>CM069875.1:10000000-12719205 GCA_036172665.1 Prosopocoilus inquinatus
GACACTTTTTTATGGAGAATTCGAATATGTCATACACTTTTCAATAAATCTCAAGATGGCGGAGAAACACCTGTCAACTTCATTTTTTCTTATGGACGCCATTTTGGATTTTAATATTTTGAGATTAGATTTTTTTTTCTCTTTACAACGATGTATCACACGCGATGGTTCAATCTCATATTTTTGCCAAAAATTCAATTTTTCCTTTTTTGCCAAGAATGCTTTGGAAAAACAAAAAACGTTCGTTTGTTGTGAACAAAAGTTTGACAGTTTGATGATATTTCAAGTCTTGTCTTTACGTTTGCGCTAGTTTTATCGCGAAAATGCCTTTTTCAAGCCAAGAACAAAGAGATATGATTCAAATTTACTACACTTCGCATCGAAATACCCACGTGGCTGCTGCAAAATATTTGCAGCGTTATCCTGAGCGGCAACAACCTTGTTTGAGCTATTTTTCTTTGCTACATAGAAACTTGGGCGAATGTGGTTCGTTTAAGAAACCTAGACGGAAATATGGCGATAGGCCCAATGAATATGAACAGGAAATTTTACAAGTGGTAAACATTTTACATGATTACAAAGACTAAAATACGTATTCATCATTTAATTCTTAATTAGGTGCAACACAATCCATCTGTTTCCTCAAGGGAAATTGCAGCCCAGCTGAATTTGCCGTCACATCAAGTTGTTTGGAGAACCCTTAGAAAACACAAATATCGACCTTGGGCAATTCATATTACTCAAACACTTCATCCTGGGGATTATGAACGACGGTTAGCTTTTTGCACGTTTGTAAATAATAAGATTCAGGAAAACCCTACTTTTCTTAATAACATCATATGGTCTGATGAATGTAAATTCACCAATGCAGCAATGTTTAATCGCCATAATGAACATTACTGGTCAATTGAAAATCCACATCAATTTCAAGCACGGCGACCACAAATACGTTTTAGCCTTAATGTATGGGTCGGTTTATTGGGCGATACGATAATAGGTCCTTTTATTTACGAAGAGACTTTAAATGCTGATCGGTACCTCAATTTTCTAAGGACATTCCTAACGGATTTTATTGACGACAACATTCCTCTTCATCGTTTGAACACCATCTGGTTCCAGCAAGATGGCGCACCGCCCCATAATGCTATGAGGGTTAGGGAATGCTTGTCGGAAATATTCCCCAACCATGTTATTGCTAATAATGGCGACGTACCCTGGCCGGCGCGGTCTCCTGACATGTCTCCCTTAGACTATTTTTTATGGGGGACAATGAAAAATAATATTTATAAAACATTGCCAGCCGACCTTGATGAACTTCGTCAAAGAATTGTCACCACTCTGAGGTACAAGATTAGAAGGAGGGATGTGGCGAGAGCTATAGCAAATCTCAAGAAAAGAGTGGCACTGTGTTTAGAATTAGGAGGTGGGCAATTTGAACACATGTTATGATGTTACTTTCATAGTCAATAAAGAACTGTCTGAATAATATTTTGGTTAGAAATATCTAGTACGATTAGTTTAGCACAAACATAAATGATAAGACTCAAAATAGGTTCAAACTGTCAAACGAACGTTTTTTGTTTTTCCAAAGCAATCTTGACAAAAAAAAGAAAAATTGAATTTTTGGCAAAAATGTGAGATTGAACCATCATGTGTGATACATCGTTGTAAAGAAAAAAGAAAATCTAATCTTATAATATTAAAATCTAAAATGGCGTCCATAAGAAAAAATGAAGTTGACAGGTGTTTCTCCGCCATCTTGAGATTTATTGAAAAGTGTATGACATATTCGAATTCTCCATAAAAAAGTGTCTGAATAATGTCTTCGTTAGAAATGTCTAGAAAGATTAGTTTATCATAAAAAAATTAAAAACGAAAATCAGAAATTTTGGTTTTTTTGCGTTATCTTCAAAACTATTGAAGATATTTCAAATTTCTTTTTAGATTATTATTCAGCACGAAAATGCGCAACTTTGCCCTAATTTAACCAACTTCGTATCTCTTAAGATAAGCGAGATCCCCATAGTGGTACTCGAAAAACGGACAGGGTGTATATATATCGCTCACAAAACCGTGATCCAAACGTGTTTTGATTCAAAAACAGACATTCTTTTCTTTGAATCTCTCTATTTTTTAAAACTTCTTTGGATTGAATTATGGTTATTTACAAATGAACTATCAATGAAAAATTCAAGTCAGGTGTTTTGTTGAAACAACTATGAAATTCAGGTTCAAACTATTCGAAACACGACTCAAACTTTTAAGTGAAAGAAAGCACCTATGATGCGCGTTGAAACAGGCGAATAAAGGAAGTGTGTTCAACTGTCAGACCTATGTGAACTGTTTTGAATAAAAATTTCTTTCAATTTAGTTCATACTTGTGCTCGCTCATCGCAGGAATAAGACACGTGCTCAATACCTCTCCAATAGTTCGTTAAATTTCTATGGTATTTGTTGTCGAAAATTAATATTGACTTACACAAGTGATTATATGAGTTATGTAGAACAAATTTATGTGAGGTTATCAGTTTTGAAGATCGGAATCAGTGCAAATTTTAAGTAAAATGAGTAACGGTATTAAAATATCGCAACTGAAGAAAAGCGAACTGCTCGTGCATCTACAAAAACGCGGCTTAGCGACAAATGTCAATTGTTAACTTGTATATTTTTCAGAGTTTTGTGTATGCATTTTATGCACGACGTAAAAGACTAATGGGTTCAGAAGTACATTAGTACTTTACGAAAAATCATTCCTAAACCTGTATTTCAAAATGTACAATAAGTTACCAAGTGACATTTCCAGTGAAACTACTCGAAATCAATTTGTTTCTCTTAAGGTACCATAAAATCAAACAGGGAAGGTCGTGAAACTTTTCTAAATTAAGCTATTTCCTAAAATTTCAAATAAAAAAAGTTAGCTAATGTAGCCATTTTCCGTGAACACCAAGATTTTGTTATTAAATCATTTATAAAATAGTAGGCATTTGGAAGTGATATTTTAGAGACATAATTAATTTGACATGCTGAACGCGATGCGATAATAAAAAAACTATGATAAAAAACCTGAAAAAATGAAAATCTCGAAAACCTGATTGTCTTTTGTTTTTTCGAAAGTACCATAAAATCGAGGAGGAAAGGTCCTAAACTTTCCTAATTTAAGTTATTTCATAAAAATACAAACAAGAAAGTTAGCCATTGCAGCGGCTTCTCATGAATATCCTGTATATTTAGCGTCATTTGGCTCCACCTATGGCCCCGCCAGAGATGGTTACGGGCTAACGCGTTAACTCCTGAAAAGGTGTACTGATGTTTACGTACTTTTCATACACTTGAAAATTCAAAAAAAATTAGGCGTTCTAAGTACACGTCGATAATCAAAAATGAGAAATAGAAATTAAATTTTTAATTTAATTTAATTCTAAAGATTTAAAAAGGTCGGCCAAATCATTTTGCAGGCATAGTTTTTCTTATTCAATTTACCTTACACTTTATATTTATAGATCAACTTGAAAACCGTCTTTACTTTGTCAGGGTACGGACTTATTTAATTTAGCAAAAAAAAGTTCCTTCTTACCTTTTTCTTATATATATCCATGTATGTGAATCAATCCATACTAAAGCAGTAAGCAACAAACCGGCAAGGATGGCTGAAATCAGCATCAGAGACAATCCCAGTAATCCTACATTACACAGAGCCCTGGCTCCTCTCAAATAATGCGTATGAAGAGCTCGACAGTCGACTAATGCGGTCAAGGAGGTAATCAGCATATCTCCCTCGTTCACTTGATTTAAGAGTGAGCTAAACTTGGGATCCAGTCCTTTCCGGGGGAAAAGCTCAATAGCGAGCTTTTTTAGTTCACTCAGAACAGATCTAATCCATTCGATGGCATTCTTGGCCTCTCTTAGTCTTTGCGTGAACGGATTTGCGCGGGCTCTCTCGCAACTCGTGTAATAATGCAGAATTTCTTTTGTTAGATCCGTTGATGCTTGGTCCTGTAAGAATTTTTCGGGAGCCACGCATAAATCGGCAAGGGCGACAGTGGAAGCTATGTAAACGCTCGCCATTAAGTAGGAAGCAATAACGGCAAGAAGTCCACAAACAGAAAATGCTATGAGTGCACAACGATTGTGTCTGGCCACTCCAACAAGTAGTACGACACACAATACCAAAAGAACACTCAAAAGAGCCATCGTGAACGGCCATCTCACAGCCTCCACTTTTTCGCCTAATACGATTTTATCGGCGATGTGAATCCCCTGTAACGGTTGCCGTATATCGTTAGCGGCATTCGCTGCTAATGTAACGTTATCTACAGCCATTCCTAATAATTTCAGGGCGTACTTTAGCGCGGTCATGTTGGCCACTGGTTCGTCGAAGATGTCACGAATTTGTGTAAGTTGTGCGCTTGCTTGCACCCTCAGTTGTCTCTCTATGGCCTCGGTTTGGTTTCGTATTCTGGCAAACAGCTGATCCACCTGCTTGCCTTCGGCTAAAAACTGAGAAACACCATTGTGGAGGTCGTCGTTGCCGTAGAGGCCGAGGCCCACGGCTGCACAACATAGCACAGATACTACGGCCAGAGTCACCTTCAGGGCGGATATCGATCTCGACGGTCGAGGTTTGCGATCGCAGCATCTTGTCAGTAAGTAGATCAGAAGAACCAAGAGGGTTAGGATTAACCAGGCTGCCGGAATCGAACCAAGAATTCCCAGGCTCTGAAATAAAAGGAGAAAAATCAAACAATCCAGAAACTAATGTAATTCAATTCAAAAGATTGAAAAGTTGAAGATATTTGAATCTAAAAGGCAAATATACTGGGTGTCTCATAACTAGGGCTGCCATAATATATATATATCGGTATTATCGATATCTTAAATGGAAATATAGTTATTCGATAAATATCCAAATTATCGATAATGTCGATAATATCGATATATGTCGGATTTATCGATATTATTGTTGGTATCGCTGTGTTGATATTATCGGTGGTATCGATATGTATGTATCAGTTTATTACCCATCTCTGACAGTAATATATAATTATACAAATACAGTAAAAGAGTATATAATAATACACATTTAAGACTACTATTTAGAAAATTTATACTCTAGGAACTCATCTAAGGAATAAAAGGGTTGTGTCAAAAATATTTTTTTTAGCCTTTTCCTGCAAAGTCCTACGTTTGTCAAATTCCTTACAGTAAGGGGTATCCGATTGAAAAAAGTTTTGCCGGCATAAAAGGGAGAATTTTTCAGTAAAGATAGTTCAGGTTTCGGTAAGTTAAGATTTTGTCTGTAACGCGTGTGGTAGGAATGTATATCACTTCGCTCGAGAATGCTATGTTTGTTTTTGAAAATTAAAGTTAAGATTTCTATAAGGAAAAATGAATAGACAGTTAAGATATTATATTTAATGAAGAGCGGGCGGCAATGCGCACGCAAACTTTCGCCTATTAAAAAACGTACGGCTCGTTTTTGTATTTTAAATATGTGATTTAGGTTTTCATTTGAGGTGAAACTCCAAAAGGCAATACAATAACGCAGACGTGATTCGAAAAGTGAAAAATAGACGGTTCTAGAGAAGTCGCAACGTGTTGAATATGATTCGTCCAACTTAAATAATTATCATCTAAGTGGAGTCCTAAGAATTTTATTTCGTTGATTTTACTTAATTTGTTGTCTCCAATTAATAAATCGAAATCAACTAAATTGTTTTTAAATAAGAGATATTTAGTTTTACCGGAAGTAAGTGGTAACTTATTAGCGGCGAACCAATTTCTGATTAACAACATATCGTTGTTGATGCATGATTCTAAGATGACTTGTTCCTTTCCGTGCCAAATGAGAGAGATGTCATCCGCGAAAAGTGATAATTCAGCTGTTACGTTTAATAGTGCAAGATCGTTGATATAAATATTGAAAAGAAGTGGCCCAAGTACTGAACCCTGGGGCACTCCAAGTTCATTTGCTTTAATGTTCGACGACACCTTCTCACCTGTTTTGGTTGTTACGACCACATACTGTGTTCGACCTGTTAAATAGGTTCTGATCCAATCGTTGGCCACTCCACGAAAGCCATATATGGTAGCCTTTTGCAGAAGGATTTCGGGATCAATACAATCGAAGGCCTTTGTGAGGTTGCAGAAAACGGCAACTACTTTATCTTTGTTATTGATGTGTTCGTATATGTAACTTAAGCATTTGTAAATAGCATCAGACGTAGCTATAGCCGGCCTGTAACCAAACTGATTTTTCATAAAAATGTTATTAGTGTGAATGAATTTAGTCATACGCGTTTTAAATATGTGTTCCATAATTTTAGATAGAGCAGGTAAAAGGGCTATGGGTCGAAAACTAGAAGAACTGAAACTTGTGTCTTCTTTATGTAAGGGGACCACCTTAGCAAGTTTGAAACATGTCGGAAAGCAACCTTCCTGAAAGGAGTAGTTAATAAGGTCACATAGTGATTTAATCGCTGGATATGGTGACTTCTTAATTATTTTGATAGGTATGCCATCAACTCCGCTAGAAGTGGTGTTTTTGAAGTTCTTGATAACTGTTAAAATTTCTTGAACATCAGTAAGGCTCGATAAAGAAGGAGAGATAGTGGTTAATAGTTCGCAGAAGTGAGAGGGGACTACTGCTTGTACCCGATCGTGTAGAAATACTTTTTGCAATGGAAACGAAGTGGTCATTTAATGTACTGGACACCGAGGTAGGACATGCAATTAATTTGTTACCGTAATTTAAAAATATATTTTCAGTAGATTTACTTTTTTTAGAATTCGTTAATTCGCCAACAATTTTCCAAGTTTCTCTAACGGTGTTTGAAGATATATTTAATTTTTCTGAGATATACATTTTTTTGGACAAATTAATAAGCTTTTTTAGAATTCTTTTATTTATTTATAGGTTGTGAAGTACTGGTGGAACCATATTTCGTTTGTAAATTTTTTTATATGGGCTAAGGCTTTTATATTCTTCTGTTTTTTAGACCGGGTGTTAGCCAGTGCTTAGGTGATAGTACTGTTTTCTTTTTTTTAGAGGAAATGATTTGTTATATAATACTCCAAGTAAATGAACATAATTTTCAAAGGCTTCATTAACGTTTAGCTTCTCATCAACTGACCAGTCTGCGTTATTACAATTCTCCACGAACTCACAATAGACTTATGACAGAAACGTCTACCATTCAAACAGTTAGTTTCGTTTGGTGATTCCGATAGGTTGAGAAAGCAAGCAATCATGTTAAAACTTAATAATACATTATTTACAGAGAGAAAATCCTTAGATGAGCTGCTAGAGTAATCAATGTTAAAGTCACCTGTTAAAATTACGCGATCTTCCGGCTTAAATCTATTTAATAACAATTCAAGTATTTTTAAAAAAATTTTGATTTTCGAAATTTGTGATCTATAAACACAAATAATATAAAACTTATAATAAAGTACGTACGTGCAACAAAACTCAAATTCGAACTCTGTCGATAAATCGTGGTAATCGTCTGTTGCCACACATTGAATTGAATCAAGACACAAAATGACAGATCCTCCTCGTGAAGAGTTTTTGCGGTAATAAATGGAACTGACTTTATACCGCTCGAGGACACATGGTTCCAAATGTTTTAACCAGTGTTCCGTTAAACATATTATTGGTGGAAAGTTTAATTCCTATGCACAATAAAATAATTCTTCCCTTTTGTAACCTTGAATATTCAGAAGAAGTAAGTGTGTCGCGGAATTTTCTAAAAATCCTCTTCATACATAGGGTGAGATTCACTGGAAGTGTCGCCATTATTCCTACAGTTTATATAAACAAGATTTTCCCGATTAATGTATTTTTCGGAACGTTCGGCGTAGCCATGAAAACGGTCGTCTAATTTATTTGCAAATAATTTGTATATTGTTTCGCATATTTTTTGCGTAAGCGTTGTTTTACCATAGGAATTTGGAGGCCGTGCTGAGTAAACATTGTGTCCTTAAGAAAGTCGCTATAATCAAGAATAATCGTAGATGAATTTCCAAGGTATTCAAATATGCGGGAGTTGATGTCATATATGAGTTGATTTAGAACTTTTCTACCAGACCACGGGGGGACATACGGAAAAATAACATTCGTAGTCGTAGAGAGAGTTTTGATTTTTTCAAGCGTGTTATCTTTCAGTTTTGAACCGCTCAATGCGTTATTGATGCCGCCCATTATAATTACTGCGTCGTCAGAATTCATATTTTCCAGCAGATTCCCGTTATTATCTAGAATATTTTCTAAAGTGGCACTTGGTTTGCATATTCCAATAATTTCATTGCTCTTATCATTCATTTCATATTTTTCATATTGTGATTTAATCCTCCCGGAGAGGCCGCGTCTCCTAAAATAATGATGTTTTTCCGTTGGAAGCATTTGGGGTTTTATGTTGTGGAAGTTGAGCTTTTGCGGGATTTTCTATAATTTCACACTGGTCGTCGCGCTCATCTTTACCATTATCTTTATAGTTTTTAATGTTTTTGCTTTGTATTTTGCGAATGAATTTATTTAATTTTATGTTTTGTTTGATTACTAGGTTGCATTTTTTCTCTAATTCAACTATTCTATTTAAAAGATTGAGGGTCGTTTTCCGTTTTCTCATAGGTTTATTTTCAGTAGCTATCACATCGTCATTCAAGCAATCTCCGGTACTTATTTCGAAGTCCGAATTCGCTTTTAATTTTAAGCGCTTTATCAATTCACTCTTTTTGCCGGAGCAAGAAGCGTTCCGTTTTTTGAGCTCGCTTTGTATGTCCTTTACTTTTAAGTTGGATAGATAAGATATTATCGATAACGTAATTTTCCTGAAAATATTAATAAGCAATCACGTTTTATTACCTATTTCAGATTTACTAAAACTGTTATTGGGTAACGGGCATTATATGTGCGCTCAGATTGTTGTTAGATGTTTAATTAATAGTAGCAGCCTATTAAAGTTTTCCCTTCATGTTAACAATTAAAATTTGCAATTAGGAATGAGGGAATATCAACAACCAAATATTAAAAAAAAAATTCAAATTCAATCACTTCTATCAAGTCGGGTAATAGGAAATAGTGTATCTATGATCCAATTTGTTCATATACAGGCTGATTCATAATAAGTGTCCGACCCGTTAGGGGCTCTTTACTAAGATCATGCAAGTCCCAAATTACAAGCAATAATTATATTCGATAATTAGTCAATCAAATCGATCGGCCAAAACTCACATATAGCATAAATCGATAGATTTAAACATGCTCTTTTATATTTTGTGAAAATTTCGTTTGTGCAACATCTGTACAACAAGTTATGTGTGTTTATAATTGACGCTGCATTAAATACGTCCTGCCGCCAGAACGCCTAATTATATTCGATAATTAGTCAATCAAATCGATCGGCCAAAACTTATAAATAGTAAAAATCGATAGATTTAAACATGCTCTTTCATATTTTCTGAAAATTTCGTTTGTGTAACATCTGCATAACAAGTTATGTGCGTTTATAATTAACGCTGCAATGAAAACGCACAGCCGCCAGAACGCCTAATTACATTCGATATTTAGTCAATCAAATCGATCGGTCAAAACTCACAAATAGCATATATCGATAGATTTGAATATACTCTTTCATTTTCTGTAAAAAATATCATTTGTGCGACGTCTGTACAAAGAGTGCGTTTGTATCTATTGAATTTTAATTGCCGGAAGTTGCCCATTTTCACGTAATCAGTACTCTATCAAATCGATGGGCCAAAACTTATTGGTGGTATTTTTGGATAAATTTGGTCAATTGGTTTCAATTTGCGTAAAAATTTCGGACGTAAATATTTTCTCTAATGAGGTTTCCTTATAATTATATACTGATCATTTAAATATTATAATTAAATTAGGTTTCGTTTTTTTGTCAGTTATGATACACCAGGACAAACTGCAGTTAATGACCTTCATGAAGGTATTAAGTTATCATTGTGTGACAATTAGGATGTTTTTTTACAGCTAATTGAAATTTTATGGTTTTATTACTGGAGCGTTGTTGCTAACTTCTCACCGGTGTGTTTGAAATGTGACCATTTAGACGCGTACATTTTTTGACACAATAAGTTGGAAATGCGTAAACACAAGCATAAATATTTTGGACACAATTTGCACTGAGGAAAAAATGCTGTAAAAAGTGTCGACACGATTCACATACGAGGAAATTGTTCGTTTTGTATAAGACGGTGGTAGCGATCTCCTAAGAATAAGCCAATTTCATAATACGGTAGATATCATGCTTGACAAAAGGGGTACTCATACATATGCAAACCACACCTTTATGAACATTCAATGGCAGAAATTTATAACAATATACAGGGTGGGTCAGCAGTGCGTATTCGGTAGATAGCGCCTATATTAATGTATCTTTAGAAAAACTAATTTGTTTGTCAATCGCAGATGATAGTTCATAATTACAGCTACCCAGCAAGAGTTCTAGTATCGTTAAATTTACGTCAAGAAAAGTGTCCACTTTTTTGTGGCGATGACAGTATATGATTTTTTTTTTTCACTACTAGCACATATACAGGGTGGGCCAACAGTGCGTATTCGGTAGATAGCGCCTATATTAATGCAGATTTCTAAAATCTGTTTTCGCTATTACATACCTATGGTATAGATGCATGTTTTAAAATTAGTTACAATTATACAGAGTGTTCTACGTGGCTATGCCAACCCAAAGTTGTTTTTTTAAATGGAACATACTGTATATTATGGTCTATTTCGATTCGTCTTTAAGAGTAGATAAATTTATTATAAAGATATTATGTACCTAAACCTGATAGTATTGTAGTCTGTGGGGTTCAAATTAATTCGTCCAATTCGCACTAAACCTACTGGAATATGAATTTTATTAAAATTCATTTTCATATATGGCAAGTGATCACGACTCACGGTCACGATATAAAGAAAATTTTAAAATATTTCAATTAATTTTTAGTCTAGTCAAAATTTAAATATCAAAATGAAACTAGAGTTTTTTTTTAACTTTCGTGAATTCGACACTTATTCGTGTGGCCCCTTTTTCACACATTTTGGCACGAAGACTATTCTTTTTTGCTAACAATTTCTTGCTTTTAATTTTTATTGTTATGATTGGGGAAAACAATGAAATCTGATTCTGATGCATGCGCGATTTCATGATTTCAAGAAAAGTTATGAAATAATATTTTTGAAAAACGTAAAAAAATAATTAGAAAAGTTTAAAATTTAAAAAACACATTGCTAGCAAAACTACCTCGTACCAAAATATGTGAGAATGCACTTGTCCGACTCGTTCGATATTATCGATATATCGATAATTATAGATATTATTGATATATGGATAAATATCGATATATGGATCAATATCGATATATCGATAAATATCGATAATATCGATATATTGATAAATATCGATATTTTTTAGTTATCGATATCTGATATCGAAAAAAGGATATCGCGCACCCCTACTCATAACGTATGGAGGAGATTGAAAGGGCAGCTAGAAGAGACCAAATTAAAGCTTTTTTCTCAATAAACTTCTGGTAAAAAATCAATAACTAAAAAGTTACAAGAGCTTAAAGTAAAATTACTTAAGAGACAAAAGTTGCTACCTGGAGTAATATTGTACGTTTTAAATTCAAATTTGGGGTATTTAAGAGTTAATTGAACACTACTTTACATGAAACAACTATCTAAAAAAATGTAGGCACATGAAAGTTGCGGTCATTTCCTTTTTTCTTTTAACGCCTGAAAACGGATTTTCGCATTGCTGAGCACCGCACAGAGGAGCAAAACGCACTTTTTCGTGCCAAAAATCTATAACTTCAAAAGAAATTGCTTCATGAAATTGAAATTTGGCACAAATGACAAGAGATGTACAAAAAATAGAATTAAGGAGCAAACATACTATAAAGTTGATGCAAAGGGCGTTGAAAAAATCATTTTGTATTCGTTTCATTAGATTTGATTAGATCAAGTATAAAAGTTCTTAGATATCACTCTTACGTAATTTAAATAAAAATTTAAACAAAAAAGGAGCAAAGAAATATAATTCTGATAATTTGAATTATAATGATCAAGGAGAACTAATAATAATTAATTTTAAAATAAGTCAGATTCTCTTCCTGTGAAATAATTTTTTACCTGTATCATAGTTTTAGTTTTGGAGAAATATCATTATCATTCATAAATCATCAATAAAATTAATTCAATACGAATTATTATTTCATAGATTAACAATTTTATACATAAAAATTAGTTATACTTTTAGAACAAAACAATATAGGGAATTTTAATCCGAACTTTTGCTCTTTATGGGGGGGGGGGGGAAGTAGGGTACGTCACTATTTACCTTTTCTCCAACACCCTGTGTATATGAAATTCAAAAAACATTTTTCCTTTTTTCTTTTTTCCTTCCTTTAATTTATCGAAGTTTGAGGTATAGTTCAAAACGTTTATTAAAGAAAAAAAAATAAATTAATTAAAAAAAAACAAAAAAAATAATAAATGCCATTCCATTTAAGAACTATAATGTGAGGATGAATTAAATCATAAATATATTACCTCTAATTTGTTTGCGAATTTGTTAAAAATGGAAACTAAAACATCAACAAAAAAGGATGCTGGAATCATTACGCGCGTTGGTAAAGAGAACGTTAGTAAAACTTATTTAAATAAGTTTTATCTGAAAAACAAATTTGGAAAATTTGAAAATGATTAAATAAGCGTTTTTCTTCATCTTCAAGTGAACAGTTTTCAACAAAATGTTTTTGTAATTGGGAAATTAGTTTTTCCACTTTCAGCAAATACAGTAGATTAACAACCATTTTTAATTTTTAGTTCATGTATTTTCAGAATAATAGTTATTAATAAATATTATTTAAACTTTTTCAATGAAATGATGGTCCACAAGTACTAAACAAACTGCAAAACTGTTTTTGATATTCGCCAAAAATGCATGTATAACATGACCAGGCCATCTCAATTTGAAGTGTAATTACAATTTCCTAAATTTGAGCAACTTAAATCCATGATAATAAGAAAAGGTGCAGCTAAATTTTAAGAGAAACAGTTCTTAGACATTTATTCCTTATGTAAACATAAAATTTAAGGTGCCGGCAAATGCCGATAATAACCAAAAGTCTACGTATTTATTGATCTGCATGCAAAAAAGAACCCTCAGTGTAAAGGCTCGTACTCAAAAAGAGAATGAAATAAATTTCGACTCACCATTCCTATAATCTACTATAAGTAAAGTATTTTAAAAAAGAACTATTAAATTTGTCAAAGTTATTCAGGCAGATGATATTTTAAAGGTAACAAAAACAGGTTAAAAAGTGTCATTTAATACCTTGACATGTTACATCTTTTTAAAGGACTAAAAATCATAGAAAACAAATTCGTATTGGCTCAAATTATATTTTTTTAAATAAATTGGAATATTAAGTATGCGACTACAAATGTTATGTTAACAAATTATACAATTGATGAAAAGTACTTTTGGCACGATTTATCTCCTAACGTCCCACTGTGCACCGCCCACTAATTAAAACAAAACTTGAGAAAAGATTCAAATAGACATTTTATGAATTGTGGTTTCGATAAATTTAGAAAAATTTTGTGCAAATCGTTAGGTCAAAAAGCGATAGTAAGATGTCGCTATTTTATATGTTCATCATTCTTACATCGCATTTGCGAATAAATTGGGCAAGTCGTTTTTGGTCTGCAGTGGGAATGTCGAGCTACGTTTCTGCTGAAGAAGCCCCAAGCAGGGCTGAAACAGCTGTTCAGAGGCTGCTCGAGGTTCTCACTGCAATCAAAAACGATTTGCACAAAATTTTTCTAAAATCTTTCATTATGCTTTGACAGCAAGCATGGCCGCCTTGCATGGGGGACTCATTAGGAGCAAATCCCGCTTCAATTTGTCTATCCTACTGCAATGTTAGGTCAAAAAGCGATAGTAAGATGTCGCTATTTTATATGTTCATGATAAATTTAGAGTCTATTTGACAATAAAGTTGCAGTTTGTGAAATAATTTTGATTAATTAAGAAGTTACAGGTGTAAATTACAGAAGAAATGAAGACAGTTAAACTGTTGTAACTTTCTTATTATTTGGTTTTGGGCAAAAGCGAATTTAAACATAAAACACTTTATTTTGATCTACAGCTGCCCTTTCAATCTCCTCCGTATGTTATGAGACACCCAGTATATAGAAATATAAGTAATAAGTAGGTATATCTGGGCGATTATAAAACTCGACAAAAAAAATCAGTATAAAATATTACCCTATGTAAGTATTAAACGGGTATCACACTAAGCGCATCCGGACGGGTATCAACGGTCGATCAAAATTTCATTACAAGATTGTGTAAACGATTAAGTTAAAATGTCGAACTGAACGGTTGTATCCGGTCAGTCGTAATCAGTGATAAAGAATTTATGCCAAAAAAGTGTTAAAATATTACATTTTTTACACAAACTTGTGACGAAATTTTGACCGACCGTTGATACTCGACCGGGTACGTTTAGTGTGAAGCCCGTCTAAGAGTGTTCGAAAAAGCATAGGCGATACGCATTTGAACTTGCTGGTGTAAGAAAAACATCCAACAATAATAACATTTACTAACTTTAAAACAAATACAGGGTCTGGCAAAGTTCTGAGTTTAATCATTTATGAAGTAATTTAAGAAGACACTAAAAATTATCTGCAGCACGTGATTGGCAATGTTATAGGAAAACGCCCGTTTGTAAAGTTCGGTCTTATGAAATGGTATTGTTATGGTTTATATCTAATATTTATCTTGTCAATATCCGTCCTGAAACTGATTTTATTAAATATATTTATTTAGTCAGGAAGGCCAATTAAGAGTATGGGAAAGGTGTAAGAAAATAGTTTTTATACTTTAAACAAGCACTGCATCAAATTTGGTCGTATTCAATAGCTGTACTAATTGTTTAATTTACTCATTTCAAAATAGGTGCTTTCTTACGCTCACAAAATCGTGATCCAAACGTGTTTTCATTCAAACACAGACATTCTTTTCTTTGAATTTCTTTCTTTCTTTGACCTACTTGATTTCACCAGACTAATTAACCGTTTCCGAGATATTTTCATTTTTTAAAAATAACTCAGACTTGCAGAACCTTGGTTATGGTACTGCCATCTTTGTGCAACAAAAACCATGATGCACAAGTTTGGCCTGTAGTAGGCTACAGAAACATTCTTTCAGATCATGTCCAGTTTTGCACTTAATTGCTTACAAGCTGGTTGAAAAGTAACTTCTATTCGAACTAATTTCAACTGTCGAAAAGTCATGTTTTTTAAATGGAATGCCTAGTATATTTTTATACCATGTGACTCAGGATTAAATGTTCTTTCGTCCTGTATTAGCATTCCCTATACATATCTCTTATAGTTCACTCGTTATCGATGACTTCTTTTTAACACGTAATTTTTTTCCATTTTTCGGTATTATTTTTAAATAGTGGGCTATGGAAACTAGAGAAATTATAATTTTTGAAATCATCCGTCTAGTAGGAATCAAAAAAAAATAATTTAATCGTTACGAAGAACAAAAAAATGAATAATCAAACACAGACATATTAAATGTATTTTATGATAGAAAAATCGACAATTCAAGAAGTTAATAAAAAAGTTGTTGTATCGAGGAAAATGCGTTATTACCTAGATACAGTAGAAAGTTATTACTAATAAATAAATGCCGAGGACAACTTAGATCCAATATTATAACCAACAATTTCTGTATTATTTTTAATAATCTAATCTAATCTAATCTAAAGTCTAATTAATCTAAAAAACCTCAGTTTGTTAAATCTTCATGGCACACTATTCAGGAATAATACTGAAAATTAAAAAAAATGATGTGTCAAAGAGAAAATGATGAATAGAAAGAGAAAGGTAAGAGATGGGTGTAGAGAATGCTAATACAGTTCAAAAGAACATTTAATTCTGATTCTTATGGTGTAAAAAAATATTGGGTGTTCTATTTAAAAAACATGACTTTTCGACAGTTGAAATCAATTCGAATAGAAGTTACTTTTCAACCATTTGTGTAATTTGTGTAAAATTAGGTATGACCTGAAAGCTTATGAACGTAGCCTACTACAGGCCAAAAATTGAAATTATAGCTTTTGTTACACAAAAATGGTAGCATCATAAACAAGGTACTGCAACTATGAACGTTTTTTAAAAAATGGAAATATCTCTAAAACGGCTAATTTTTCTTGTATCACATGTTACACAAAATATTTTTTGAATTTCATGAAGATTTCAAAAATGCAATAAAAAATGGGGTATTCCAATTAAAATAAGAAAGTTGACAGCAACTTCCGGTATAAGCGGAAGTGTCCGAAAATTGATAATATTATATTTTGATAGATAATCATCGTTAACTTATAACGGCAAAATATGAAACAGAAATTTAAAGAGGAAGTCCGTAAACTTTTAATGAATGGGTTGCCTGAATCTCCCTGCATAGGAACAGATGAAAGTTAGCTTCAATTGAATTCCTCATTAAAGTAAGCTGTGATTTTTTTATGAAGTTGGCGACACAATTCTGTCATTAACTGTCAGTACTAATCATAACATCAAATAAAAACACAACATTAAAGTTTAAAGTAGATGCTCAAAGTGCTCTCCTTCAGCTTGAATACATAAGCGTACTCTGCGTTTCATGTTTTCAAACCCGTTTGCTAAGTGTTCGGGGGTTATGTTAGCACACACATCTGTAATGCCCGCACGAAGTTCTTCGATTGTGTGACGCGTATTTCTAAAAACTATGTTTTTCATGTGCGGATAAATGAAGTAATCCATAATTGTGAGATCCGGAGACCTTGCAGGAAAATTCACAATCCGATTATCGAAAAACTGCCGCAGGAAAGTCATCGTTTGATAATCTGTGTGGGCAGTAGCATTGTCTTGCTGAAAAACCCTTCTGTAAGTTCGTCATCATGTAGTTAATTAATGAAAGGTTCTGATAACTCATTTCGGTATCTTTCAGCAGTTACTGAGTCGTTAAAAAATATTGGTCCGATGATACGCCTTCTTCACACTGCTACCCAAACACCAATTTTTAATGGATGTAGTGGAGTTTCCACAAATTCATGGCGATTTTCTGCTGACCATATTCTCATATTCTGTTTATTTAAATACCCTGAGAGATGAAACCAGGCCTCATCGAAAAAGAAACACTTGTCAAGAATGTCGTCGTTATTTAAGTTATCAAGAAACCACTGACAATATTCTGTTCTTCTGTGAAAATCTACTGGCCTGAGTTCGTGGACTGCTTGAATCTTATATGAATAAAGCTTTAAGTCTTTTTTAAGAATAGTGTGACATGTTCCCACTGATAGCTGAACTTCTTGTGAAAGTTTCGCAATAGATTTCTTGGGAGAGTGTTCCATTCGATCCCGAACATCTTCAATGCAGACTGCAGTTTTTTTCTTAGCTGCTCCGCTCCCTGTTTTGCGACCAAGTGATCCTGTTTCACGAAATTTAAGAACACAAGCATGGGTATGTTTAACTAGCTGTTCATAAGTAATAGCAAAATTAGGAAACTGATGTCGAAACTTCTGTACACACAGATTAATTGAATAAACTAACTGTCCATTTTCTATTCTACCGGTTTGAAAATAACTTTCAACAATAAATATTTTCTGCTGTAATTCTAACATTTTGAATTAATTGAAAATAAAAGTGTCAATTTGACATTTGTTTAATTAAATAATTGAATAGATATCAGTGCTGCAAATCTTAGGAGAAAAAAACAGTGAAATCATAGCCCACTTTAATGAGGAATTCAATTGAAGGCACGATATAAATAAATAATTTTCTGTACTTTCTCGTTTATTAAGAAAATACGGGTGGCTCCTAATTAAAGATAAGCACATGCCGCCGAAGCATTATATAACAAAAAAAATATGAAGGTTTATTGCTTTATTACCGGGTAAATAAAAGCCATTATCTTTCGTTTAAACTTGAGCGGTAAATATTTAATGCGGGCGAACTTAACGGTCACTTCAGGAGTTTTAAAGTGATTGTATTCTTGAAAACTTTATACGCCTCTCTTTCTTCAGCGAATGAAAAATTACCATCATTTTCTTATTTCATTGCATCGGAAGAGTACGCGAGTTATGTTAAACGCTCTATGACCCCTGATTAGTAATATAAACAAGTGACGCATTGTTATTGTCCACTCATTTATCGTTATCTTTACTAAATATACAAACTATAGCATATATATTAGGGTCAGAACTTTAGTTTAGTCATATCTGCAGAACTTGTAACCGTTACTCTGCCCATCTGTAACTTTAATAAATGTTTTAAAAAACATTAACGTGTTTATAAAAAACATAATTGGCGCAGTCAGTAGGATAGTGCGGTCGCGAAAAAGGTGCATCGTGCAAATTAAAATCGCGATTTGGGACTCCAGTTCCTTCAGTACTACCCAAAAGAACCCTGGACGAAGAAACTTCAAGAGAAATACATCGTGTAAGGCTCTGAAGATACCATTCGTCTTCCAATCCATAGAGGAGATCCACAGCTCTGGGCAACGCAGATATCAACCTTTCACAAAATAGACGACTGGCAATTCCCGGATTTGGTGAGACCAAATTTTGAGTATCCCGTCTAATTTTTTCCATTATTTACCTGATTTCTTGTCTTATATGAACAGCAATTCAGTAAATAACTTAGATTTAGATTCTTTAATCGAAACATTTAATAATAGTATTAATCTATCTAAACCAACTGTAATCCAAGCAAAAATGCCAGAAGTAAATTATCAATTATTAAAATTATATGTAGACACAATTCCATCATACAATGGTGACCAAAATTCATTAGAAATTTTCATAGCGTCCTGCGACTATTTGTTCAATGAAATTAGTAACAACGACCCTCAAATAACTTCATATTTAATTAGAGTAGTAATTGGTAAATTAAAAGATCACGCACAAATCTTAATTGGCACTAGGAACGAATTAAATACTTGGCCTTTAATAAAAAATGCTTTAAGAACTAGTTTCGGTGATCAGAGAAATTTAGATTGTCTCGAACAAGACTTAATCACATTAACACCTTCAAAAAATGAACCACCATTAGAATTCGGCAAACGAATACAAATATTACGTAGTAGATTGTCTGCAAAATTAAACTCAATTAGTACAACGGAAATACCACAAGCCACAAAATTAGTATATTCTAAACAATATGACAATCTAGCATTAAAAACCTTCCTTCGTGGTTTATCGGGTAACTTCCAAAGCATTGTAAGACTAAGAAACCCTATATCACTAGAAAATGCAATGGCCTATGTAATAGAAGAAGAGAACTTTATGTATACTCAAAATCTTCCTAATATATTACATAATAATAAAAGCTCTTCTAACCAAATCAAAACGCAACCTCAAATGTTACCTACGACGTTCAACTCATTTCCACAATATTCACACGTACCTACATCATTTAATCAATATCCTCAAAGATCTAACATGCAAATTCATCAAACACCTCTTACACAATGGCCACGAAATTTCTATAACCAAAATCCAAGACCCTGGACTTCTAACCAATTCCCTAGTCAACCTATTGACGTGAGACCAAGAGTAGTTCAACAAAAACAATTTACTAACTCTCAAGTTTTTGGTACTCCGAAAAATGTCTTTAAACCAACAGGACAAATCCCAACAAACAAACCGGAACCAATGTCAACCACATCCAGAATCCCAACAATTAGACAACATAATAATTATAATAATTATTTTAAAAACACTATACCAACATCAAGAAATTTTATTTCAGAGGAATTAAATCTCATGGAAAATAATTACTGTAATCACGAGCATACAGAAACGTACCCTGATCCTTCTTTAAACATCCCTGATCATTACGATAACAATATTTGCAATGAGCAAAACTATGAACTTAACAATGTAAATAATGAGACTGACGAAGAGATTAATGACGAATCCCAAATAAACAACTTTCAAAATTTTCGGATGACTCACTCAACAGAAGACGCGACGTAATTTACGAAATCAACAACACGACTTGTGATAATTCACTACCGTATATTAAAATTCAGAATCCACCTATTAAATTACTTATTGATACCGGATGTTATAAATCTATTATCAGACCTTCTATTGCAGAAAAATACTTCCCAAATAAAATCTCTCAAGAAACATCAATAATTAAAACACCCATAGGAGAAAAGAAAATTAAATTTAAAGCTCACATTCCAGCATTTAAAGAATTAGCAACTGACAAAGTAATTACTTTTATTCTTTTTGATTTTCATGATTTCTACGATGGCATATTAGGATTAGAAGACCTCAGAAACCTAGGAATATCAATTAATCTTGCAGAGAAGAATTTAAGTAACAGTAATACAATCATTCCTTTCTACTACAGATTGCCTAAAGAAAACTCTTTTACAATTAGTGTTAACACCCACGAAATTTTAAAAACTAAAATTCCTGTAAATTCATTGTCACGCCTTGAAACAAACGCTATAGAAGATATTGACGAAACTCTCTCTACAATTGGAAACCCTGGTGACGCGATTGAGACTATCAACCTCTATCTCAATAACCCCGAATTAATAACCGTACCAGATAGTCCTTCTCTCTACTCTGTTCTAGGTGACGTTTCTTCCAAAACTCCTAAAGTTAACATAGTTTCTGATATTCAACTGAAACCTCCACAATTGGAACTATCAGACAATGAAACGATACATTCATCTCTAGAAAACCCTGTATTAGAAATTCAAATATCTGAAAAATCTTTGAATCAATTTAAAAATCAGATCATTATTCACGGATCAAACGACATTTTACAGCCTAAAGCAGAAAGAAAAATGTTTTTTAACAAGTCTCGCCTAATAATCTCAATTCCACTAAATGATTTCGAAACGAAATTAATAGATGTTATAAAAACCTACTGTCAACCAAAACAAACGTATGCAGTATACTCAAAAAATCCAAGTATAGCAATCTTGTTTACCAACACAGTACAAAATCTTTTAACAAATTCATCTTTCAAATTCATTAGAACCAACGTAATCCTCCAAGATATAATCGATCTTGATGAACAAAAATTAAAGTTGGAATACCACCATAACGGTAAAACTTGCCACAAAGGAATAAATGAAATGAAAACATCCTTAAGTAGGAACTACTACTGGCCCGATATGATTAAAGACATCACGAACTTTGTTAATAATTGCAAAATCTGTCAAATGGCAAAATACGATAGAAATCCACCCGTAATAAAATTTAATCTTACACCTACAGCCAGTAGACCGTTCGAACATATACACGCAGATACATTCAAAATATTAAACCATTCATATTTTACTATACTAGATTCCTTCTCGCGATATGGTCAAGCATACCCCATCCAATCAAATTCATCATTAAATATAATTGACAACACTTTAACTTTCATGACACATCATGGACTCCCTTATAGAATTACTGTCGATCGTGGAAGTGAATTTAAAAATAACAATTTTGAAGATCTTTGTAAATTACATAAAATAGAACTTCACTACACCACTTCAAAGAACTCAAATAGTAATTCCCCAGTTGAACGATTTCATTCCACAATTGCTGAAGAAATTCGATGTTTGAAATTGGAAAAACCTAATGAAAACACTAACACTTTAATGAAATACGCTATCTTCAGTTACAACAACACTATTCATTCTGTCACAGGTCATACACCATTCGAAGTAGTTAAAGGACACATCCATTCAGACGATCCCTTTGAATTATCTGATGAAAAAATTATCTCTAACTATGTACAAAACCACAAAGAAAAAACAAAGTCATTATACGACAGAATTAAACAAAAAAATAACGATAGGAAAGAATCCGTAATAAAAAAACTCAATGAAAAGAGACAAGAACCAGAGTCATATCAAAACAAAGAATATGCATACATTAAAACAAAAGAAAGAAATAAAGCTAAACCAAAATTTACACAAACAAAAATTGTAGTAGATGAAGGTGAAAAATTAAGAACAAAATTAGGCATCTATCATAAATCAACTATCAAAAAACCTAAGAAAACCTATAAAAAATCTTTGTTACAGGAATCACAGGAAAATGATTCTGATAACGACCCTATCCCTAATACAGCTAACGATAATGACAGCCACAGCAAATGACGACATAGAAATCACTACCATAAATTCCTACATCCTTCCGTTCCACCTTGGTCCATGTAGAATCATAGAAACCAAGCATACCTTTGTCCATTATGTAGAAATTAAACCATTAATTGAGTTACTAAATAACAACATTGATTATTTCAAAACTATTAACGATACTATTTATAATTCACCATCACTTAGAACACTAACGTATACTAATGTCCTAAAAAATACCTTGACACATGTCCACTATCTTATCTCAGAGGCAGAATATAAACTAAACAATCTTATGCCACAGGTAAGAAATAAAAGAGGACTATTGAACATCGTAGGAAAAACGTCTAAATTCTTATTTGGAACATTAGACTCAGACGATGAAGAAAACTTTAATAATGCTTTAGAAATTCTATCACGTAACCAAAATGCATTAGAAAATCAAATGCAATACCAAATGTCCCTGACCAAAAGATTAATAGAAAACTATAATCATTCTATCAGCACTCTTAAGAAAAATCAAGAACTAATAGAACAGAGACTTAATTACTTTCAAGACAATGTACAAAAAATAATTAATGACATTTCTGCATTTATAAGGGCTCAAAATACTCTTGATCAAGTCTTACTAAATTGCCAAAACTTATTAAGATTTCTAGACAATTTGGAAAACGCAGTGGTTTTTGCTAGATTAAATACCTTACATAACTCTGTCATATCATTTGAAGACATGAACAATATGATAGATACATTAGTTAAACTTTACGAAGAAAATAAAATTCTTAAATTCAAAAACATTCATTCTTATTACAATTTAGCTAACTCAAAGGTGACTGTTCATAATGACAAAGTAATCTTCCTTATGCATATTCCTGTCTTCAGTCCTATACAATTTGAATATTACCATATATTTCCTGTTCCTCAAAATAATTTTACCCTTGTACCAAAAAGTCCTTACCTGATACTCAATAACCAAGGCCATCAATATGAAGATGAAGAATGTCCAACGATTGAAAATACCTACATCTGTAATAATAGACCCTTTATAAAAGAGGAAGACTGTGTGACATCCATCATTCAGAATATCAAGACTACTAAATGTCAATTGACTCCCATATCTACGAGTAATACCATTTATGAACAAATCAACAAGAACTACATAATAATTGTACCTGCCAAATTGCCAATAAAATTACAGAAAAAATGTAAAACTACTGGATACAACATAATAGAAAAACCAAGCCTCGTCAAAATCCCTTTCCATTGTCAAGTAATGGACGGAAGCTTCAAAATCATCAATGAAGAAAAAATCATTCAAGGAGAACCCTTCATTCTACCTAAAATGAAAACAGAGGAAATACAAGAACTCCCAAATCTAGAACACCTGCACTTAGAGGACTTGAACCTGGATGACATCTCGAAGTTACAACGACAATCCAGTATGCAGCCAACTTCTAGAACCAGAGAATGGCACCCCCTGAAGATTTCCTTCTTTTTGAGCAACCTAGTTTTAATAATAATATGCTTTGTTTTCGTGTTCATCATACTCAAATATAGAAAGACCCAAAAACAATCAAAAGTAAGAAAAAGCGATAAATCAGAGGAAGCGAGGGATGAAAATAATACTTCACTATTATTTTCCAATTTAAAGAGGGAGGAGTTATGTTAAACGCTCTATGACCCCTGATTAGTAATATAAACAAGTGACGCATTGTTATTGTCCACTCATTTATCGTTATCTTTACTAAATATACAAACTATAGCATATATATTAGGGTCAGAACTTTAGTTTAGTCATATCTGCAGAACTTGTAACCGTTACTCTGCCCATCTGTAACTTTAATAAATGTTTTAAAAAACATTAACGTGTTTATAAAAAACATAATTCGCGTAAACATGTCTAAATTATCAATGAAGGTTATTATTATAAAGATGGTCGTAAAATTCGTTCAGGTCGTAACTTTGAAGTAAGTATTTCGTGAATGCGAATGGAAATGAAGTTGAGAAGCGTTCGGGAAATTCAAAGTTAGTAAAATATCTTTTTCACTACTGCATTGCAAAATCGTATTATAATACTCCTTATAAAATTCTCAGTTGAAATCTATGGTTGAAATGGGGTTTTGTAAACTCGATGTCATAAAACTTGCAAAAAATTTTTGTTGCGTAAAAGGTATTGATGTTTTTACTCTTAAAGTATATGTTAGTGTATTTAATTTACTATGAAATTACATTACTGTGAACACTATTTAATACTGGCAGAAAAATTTCCACTGCAATCAAGATTCGAATTCCAGCACAATTCCAGGCATGTGGTCGTAAGCTAGAACTTTACCAATTAAATAAGCTTTGCAACCTAGAGTTCGCAGTAATTTGTTTTAGACGACCGATAACGTAAAAATCATCGGGTTTTAGGACTAATAAAAAACTGAAATATCATTTAACAGACTGGTAAATACAATAATGTTTCCTTAGGGTCAGCATAATTCTTGATTAAAATTTAAAGGAACTGGTCACAGTCACAGAAATAAAGAACTGATTACAATAAAATCGATTAAAATTAAACAATTTAAAACAACATTAAAAGGTGACGTAATTGAAAGAGAAAAGTGTTTCTTACCGAAATGAAAACAGGTTCATCAATTTATAATTCGGAATGTAATAAATGTAATAACTGTTATCGATCTTTTGGCATGCAGAGTAGGCCACGTTGGGGTAACATTTTTGTTGATATCACTAAAAAATATGGAAGCCGGAAAATTGGGTTAGAATTTCACAATTATTGTTTCTGAAGATCGGAGCTCTCACTAGTAATTGTTATGAATGATTTAATTTTCTGTACTTAACCTTACCATTACCAACTATGACAGTCATTATTACAAAACATGAAGCTTCGTCATTTTTGAAATCTCAGACTTTGATCTGGAGTTTGACTTCTATCAAATTACATGCACTTAACCAGCACGTAACCAAGATCGTGAATTATAATGCCCTAAGGATTAACAATTTGCACTAACCGACGATTGAAAGTTTGAAATTTGATTAAATTTTGGTAGATATGTGATGCTCAGCTTTAACTATTAGTAGTTTTTAAGTTAATGTAATTTTTAACACTATTAATATACAGGGTTGGGATAAAGTATGGATCCATCGAAATATCTCGGAAGTGGAATTGATGATTTTAATTTTGCTTATACAGATAAAAGCAAATGGCGTATACGAGGGGCTGATTTTCGTTTCCATTAAACTTCCGGTTTAACCGGACACGGCACCAACTTTTTTATTTTAAATAGAACACTTCGTATAATTTTACGTATTTTGATACTCCTCTGCCTTCTGCATCCATTAGTATCAAGTTTCTTACCTTTATCTCTAGTCTCTAGCCGAAAAGATACTCTTTTTAATCATTGGCTCTAAACAATATTAATTTATTTTTTTGTATTTTCAATGATTTTTATGTATTATTAAAGAGCAAGAGAACTACATTTAATTATTTTAAGTGTTGCTGGCCATTTACTTCTTGGCAATATGCAAGTCTATGAACAAATCCCTGAGAAACATTTGCGAAAACTTCCCTACGAATTAAATTACATTCATCCAATATCCTTTGCCTCTATTCTTGCAAATTATTTGGACGTCACATAAACAGCTGATTTTAAATAGAAAAAAATCCGTAGGATTAAGATCTGGGGAACGAGCGAGCCATTCAATAAACCCTCTACGACCAATACATCGATTGGTAAATGTTACATTCAAGAAATCCCTAACTCGTCTATCATAGTGCAGAGGCGCTCCGTTTTGCTGAAGCCAAAGATTTTGAGGAAGCAGTCCATTTTCTTGAAGAGCAGGAATTATTTCATTGTTTAAAAGTTCCAAATACTTCGCCCTTGTCAGTGTA
This sequence comes from Prosopocoilus inquinatus, assembly GCA_036172665.1. NCBI lineage: Eukaryota > Metazoa > Arthropoda > Insecta > Coleoptera > Lucanidae > Prosopocoilus > Prosopocoilus inquinatus. Next base: position 10,026,092 of record CM069875.1, read on the forward strand.
CCATTTATAAAAAATGGACCAATAAGCCTATTCCTTACAATTCCAGCCCACATATTCAACTTTTCTGGGGGTTTATACAGTAATATTGGCTGGATGATCATCTAACTCAAATTATTCAATGTTGGGTAGATTACGAGTACGTATTTCATGCAATAAGTTAGGATTGTCATAAATTATGGCGATTTACAGAACCATTTAAGCAAAAAGTTGCCTTGTCCGAAAAAACCAAATTAGTTGCAAAATGTTCGTCGCTATTACAAATTTCCATCATTCTTTCGCAGAATTCTATTCGACGATCGTAATCATCTTCTGACATTTCTTCGATCAGATAGACTTTATAAGGGCGGTATTTTTCGCGTTTCAATACTTTGGCTACAGAACGACGACTTATACCACGGTGTAATGCAAGAAATGTAGTAGAAGTTTGAGGTGACTCTTCCAGTTCACTGACAATTGCGGTAGTTACGGTCTTTGGTCTTCCACTTTTTGGCAAATTTTTCACTGTCCCATTCAAATTGTAGCGTTTAAGTGTTTTGCCAACAACCGAGCGCGTTATAGGATTTCGTTCTGGGTGTAAACCGTTAAATAAGTCGCAATGATGAGTTCTAACTCGATCACCAAAACCGATCATCATTAAGATTTCAATCCGCTCTTTTTCATTTAAATGAAACATTTCCGATGTAGGAATTGATACTGACGGGTGTTAATGACAATAAAATAACTATCAATTTCATCGGCTGCTAGACAAACGAGGTATTTTTTGAGAAAGCTAAAAGTTTATCTTTCCGACTAGAGACTAGAGATAAAGGTAAGAAACCTGATATTAATGGATATAGAAGGCAGCGGGAGTATCAAAATACGTAAAATTATACAGAGTGTTCCATTTAAAATAAAAACTTTCTTGCCGTTTCCAGTTAAACCGGAAGGATAATGGAAACAAAAATCAGCCCGTCGTATGCGCCATTTGCTTTTATCTGTATGTACAAAATTTCATTAAAATCATCAATTCCACTTCCGAGATATTTCGATGGATCCATACTTTATCCCAACCCTGTATATAATTTCAGATATTAATCTAAGCAGCTTTTTGTTGTTGGGATGATTTACAATCAAATTCATGATTGCTAATTCCATTATTTTTGTTTTGTTATGCCGATGTAAGAAAAATTATGTCCCTTATAGTTGACTTGGTACTGTAATGATTCATCAACACTTGTCGGAAGTTATAAGCGTCAGAGCTTGGCGCGACCTAATCTCGAAAAAATTTCGGCGAACGTCTGCCTGCTTCCGCGACCGAATTTTTTGGGCACGATAGACAGTCAGTCGCCGTCTGCGGCCTGGAATGTTCGCCAGAATGACTGACATGGCAGCGTGTCCCTTCTCGTCATTTTACTGCCTCGAAAAGTTATCATGATTTTAAATGAAGTACTTCTCACTCGGCAGCATTTTATGTCAAAACATTACACGGATAAGCATAGGAACCAAAATGACCCAACGACGCGCCCATCGCGCCGCTGTGAGAATTGAGCCCAACTCTGAAATTCGCTGCATATCAATTGAAGTGATTTCTTAAAATCGTAGTGAATACTTCGAATAGTTTTCACAAGAATACTGCTATTACCACAACATCCTGAAAGTGAAAGTATCTGCTAGGCAGTTTAATACAACCTTAACCTAAAGTACAGGAGTAAATAACAAGTGTCTAAATAAAAATCTGGTCAAGTAGGTTGTGACCAAGAAATTTGCTCGTTACCAGTACGTCGCTTCTAAGTTCAACCGCCAAGCTGTCAAGTGTAACGTCAAAATTTGTTGTTCAATTATCACGTTTTTTTTCATTTGTTTTTTTATAACTGAAAATATTTTATTTTTTTGTGAACCTATTTTAGTTATATTGTTACGAACGAAATTGATAGGCTTTGCTATACGCAAAGTCCACATGTCAAGTACCAAAGGGGCATCATGTTACATTTAAAGAGAAAAGATTACGAACAGATAAAATAGCGACATCTTACTATCGCTTTTTGACCTGACATTGCAGTAGGATAGACAAATTGAAGCGGGATTTGCTCCTAATATGTCCCCCATGCAAGGCGGCCATGCTTGCTGTCCAAGCATAATGAAAATTTTTAGAAAAATTTTGTGCAAATCGTTTTTGATTGCAGTGAAAACCTCGAGCAGCCTCTGGACAGCTGTTTCAGCCCTGCTTGGGGCTTCTTCAGCAGATACATAGCTCGACATTTCCACTGCAAACAAAAACGACTTGTCCAATTTACCCGCAATTGCGATGTAAGAGTGATGAACAGATAAAATAGCGACATCTTACTATCGCTTTTTGACCTGACATTGCAGTAGGATAGACAAATTGAAGCGGGATTTGCTCCTAATAAGTCCCCCATGCAAAGCGGCCATGCTTGCTGTCAAAACATAATGAAAATTTTTAGAAAAATTTTGCGCAAATCGTTTTTGATTGCAGTGAAAACCTCGAGCAGCCTCTGGACAGCTGTTTCAGCCCTGCTTGGGGCTTCTTCAGCAGAGACGTAGCTCGACATTTCCACTGCAAACAAAAACATAAAATAATCACACTGTATGTATTATCATCGATGTTCCTTTGGCACTACATCCGAGGCCAAACAAATCACAAATTCACTAACATACTAACCGACTTCGATTAACTTCCTTAAGTTCCGTCGACCGAAAATGACTTTGATCTGCAAGCTAAGCACAAGTCGGTAAATCATGCTAGACAATTTCCGTGGCAATTAGCAGCGTCGACGACCGTATTTGTGAAATGCAATTTTGTCCCAAAAACAGGCGTGTTCAATTTTGTATTTTTCCAAAAATAAAAAAAAACAAAATTTGATAATAATTTTTCAAATGTGACAGTACTTACTTTTAGCTTCGTACTCAAATAAATTAGCTTATGGCGGTTTGTTTCTTTGCTAAAAGTACGAAATTTACACCTTCTGGTAAGTGTATCTCGCATATAATATATTAGGAAATCATTATCGACACAATGAGCCTGACGAATAAAAAGTAAAAGCTGTAAAAGCAAACGCTTTAAGAAAAAGCAGTTGCTGAATTATTATATGAATAAAAATCTCAAGCATTTGCTCGCTTTCCGACTTCGTTGAAGCAATTGCTAATATGGCTTGTACGACTTGCATATCTGCTTAGCTAAAATATCTTAAGTTCTCTATCAAAGCGTTGCTCATTTTTAATAAAATATCGGATACTAGTGATCGAGATAATTGATATTCAAGCCGAGTTGAGCAAAAATTATTTTTGCTAGAAAATTTAAAGAAAATAAAATTATTTTTAATAAATCACATAAAAAAGAAATGCAAGTAATAACTGAAAATTACATGAAAATTTTTAATGTTTCATTTATAACTAAACAAGTGACAAAGAAAATAAGTAATAAGAAAGGAGAAGAGAGAAGTTTGATTTAATAAATTTATTTTTTACGAAATGAACGATTTTAAGTAAAATCTTAAAACACGCTGATTTTTAATTATAAAATGATACTATTTTAGAATTTAGTTTCTCACCCTCCTACCCCCTTCGAATGACAGTTATATCTTCAATATTTTAATGGAATGAGGGGTCAAGTGATAGTTCACTTGAAAGACCTTTTAATTTTCTATTCAGTAGTATAAGATTTTTTTTATAATTCCTATTCTTTAAATGAAAGTATTGCATTTTAATGTCAACGCACAAAATTTTAAAATAGAATAGTTTAAATCAAATGCTCGAACTGGAAATCGTTCGATTCTTGGTAAAACGTACAAACGTAACGTAATCCATGGAAGTTGATGCTGATTATAAAAAATAGTTCCTTATTATCGTGCAAATGCGATGCAAAACATTAAGCAAATCCTAGAAATTTTTAGGGAAAACCTTTTGATACAATTACCCATTCTTTGGGCCGTTATAAATTCTGAACTAAGATACTAAATACTAAAATCTTGTTTTCTAGCGATTACGTAATAACAAATTTAAGAAATACATACTTTTTTTTGCAAAATTTGTGTAACAAATTAAAACACATTTTCATGATATAATTAAAAGTGGCGGGTAATACGGAATAGTCAGTTGGAACAATCTGAAACAAGGACAAATATGCAATACTTTGAATTAATAAGGTGAAATATCAAAAGTTGTACCAATTTACACTCTAACAAACTTACATTGGTGTGAAAAAGCACTATTTTCAGAAATCCGCCAAAATATGTTTTTTTGATACCACGCGAAAACTTCCAAAACGATAAATTCACAAACTCATGTATTGTAAACTTATGCAATCTTACCGACTGAGAACCTCTACAGTAGTGACCTACAATACCGAAACTATTGTTAATACCAGCGTCGTTTAACAGATTATTATTTATTATATATTATAAAAAATACCGGGTATTCTATATTAGCCGGCCTATTCCCTATATGCCGACTTTACTCTATCTGGCTGATAAATTTATCATGAGGTGAAGAAATCGGGCCCAACACGTACAGACCGTGTTTGTGAATTTTTTCCTAACCAGCTTGACCAGTTTTTCATTTGGACTCTTGTTACTACAGAGAATGTATGTAGGTACTAAAAATGTTAGCATAAGCAGGTTAGTCCGTTTCATTCATAGGACCTATTAAACTGTATTTCCGATAGTCCAACAGGAAGACTGTCTAGAAGTCTATTTTCAATAAGAGAAAGAGAGGAAAATTATAAAAGGGAAACTTCAGAAATACAATATTAAAAGATTTGCTTTTATATTTGAAACTATAATATACGTAACTCGTCAAACATATTACCCAATTACCTGAATGGCAATCAAATCAAGTTAAAACGAATAACCTCTACGTGGCGATAACCCTTGGTCAAATTAAACGGACAATAAAACGCTTAGAGCGTCAGCAACATCTAATAAAACAAGCGGTCGACCGGGTGGCATTTTAGATGGATTGCTTTTGTGTATACATCGATGAATAATGTAATTTAATACGTCAAAAACAACACCGCTTGCTTCACTTTGGAAAACACGAAACACAAATACATACTACATATTAAATTACTGCATGTTGTTAGGTATGTGTGTATAGCCACGTAGATTTCGTTGACGGACACATTAATCTTCCGACGTATGCAATGTATCGTTCCTACCACTGCAGAAGGTTTTCTATCACCACATTTATTACATTTGAGAAAAATTCATTTAATAAATTAATTATTAGAAATGTAAGGTAACAGTATCGTTTATCGCACATTGTGAAAAATTGCAATTTTACAAAAAGAAGCGCGAAATTTTCTATGTTGTTATTAATGTTAAATCAGTTGTTATTATTATTATTATCATTATAATTTTACAGTTATTTTCATTGGTATTGTTATTGTCGTTTGTTGCATTCCTTAGCGCTACTTAATCTTACTTAAAATAATCAGGCAACGTTGGTAAAATAAAAATTAAGTATGCATATTGTCTGTGATGTTATAAATCAAATAAGTGTGATTTCTAACACTAGAAACTAGAAACAGACTCAATACAGATTTTCTAAATAAAATCAACGGTATTATAGACAAAATATTCCATTAGAAGATGGAATAATGCTGTTCTATGAATTTATAAATTTGACATCTTACTGTGTGTAGGCTTGTTGTGTAACACATACTGAACCTTATATCATTGTAAAGCTTAATCAAAGACCTATTAAATTCAGTCATAAAATATAGGGTGTTCCGTTTAAACTAACCGAGTAAAATAAACATCGGAGTTATGAATCACCCTGTGTAAAATAATAAAATAATAGGGATATGTTTGAGATGGAAATTGTTTTCTGTTTCATAGAGGTTATGTAATGTTACTGTAAAATGTAAATGCCGAATTTTAATAAACATCTAATCTGTAAAACATCGAATAATAGCATTTTTTTTACATTGAAATGTCAGTATCTAAAAAACTATTAGGTTTAGGAACATAACATTCTTATAATAAATTTATCTACTCTGAAAGGCGTATCGAAATAAATCATAATATATAGTATGTTCCATTAAAAAAAACACAACTTTAGTCTGGCACAGCCACACAGAACACCCTGTATCATTGTAACTAATTTTAAATCATGCACCTATATCACAGGTAAGTAATAGCGAAAACAGATTTTCAAAATCTGAATTAATACAGGGAGATTCAGGCAACCCTTTCATTAAAAGTTTACGGACTTCTTTAAATTTCTGTTTCATATTTTGCAGTTATAAGTTAACGATGATGATCTATCACGGTGGCCAGAAAAATGCGGACAAACGCCACGCAGGCCAAATCTTTGTTTAATTCTGAGTTGACAATCTTAATTGAAAAACGTAGTACAGTGCTTTCTTAAGTCACACGAGCAGCTTAAAAGAATTGTAAATTTGGCAACACCTAATCAGACAAGTACTGTGGTAGTAATCATTTTATTATTTACTATAAATCAGGTAAATACGCAAATTAGCAAGAATTTTATGTTAACATGAATACCAATTGTATTCAAATTTAAAGATAATATGAAAAAATTATAAGAACTGTTCAAATTGGTAGCCATCAGTTTCCAGACATAATTCCAATCTTCGAGGAAGCGAATTCAAAACGCGCTCCAACATATCCGGGGTGATTAATCGAACTGCCGCCGTAATTTTATTAATTACATCCTCTTCGTTCACTGGAGGCGTTGCATAGACCTTTTCCTTTAAAAACCCCCAAACGAAAAAGTCCAGAGGATTAATATCGGGAGATCTTGCCGGCCATGCTATTGGACCGTTACGCCCTATCCACCGATTCGGAAAGTGTTCGTTTAACCAATCCCTAGAAATTCTGGCATTGTGAGCAGGGGCTCCGTCATGCATGTACAACATGTTGGGTCTCAAATTCAGTGGAATATTATCCAGTACTTCTTCTAAAACGTTAACGTACTCAATTCCATTTAGACGATTTGGAAGAAATATTGGTCCAACAACTCGGAGATTTAAAATCCCCAGCCAAACATTTACCGAAAATCTTCTCTGATGTCCAATTTCCCTTACTGCCTTGGGATTTTCGTCCGCCCAAAAATGAAAATTATGGCTATTAAAGACGCCATCTCTCGTAAACAAGCATTCGTTGCTCCAGAGAATATGCAATAAAAAGTTCGGCTCTTCTTGAATCCTTTGTAAAATATTGTTACAAAACATTCTTCTGTGCACATTATCGTTCACATACAAAGGCTGCACTTTCCTTGCATGAAACGGATGCAACAAATTTTGAGATAGTACTGAGTGCACTGTTTTGCTAGGAATATTTAGTTCCCGAGCTATTTGTCTTGTGCTGGACGTCGGATCTTCGTAAACAGCATCCAATATTTGCTCTTCTAATTGAACTGTTCGACGCCCTCTAGGTCTACCGCTGTTACGATAATTCGGTATAAAGGAGCCAGTTTCTCTAAGTCGCTGATCCATTCTACGGAACGTGTTGGTGGATGGATGTCGCCGTTGAGGATACCGTATTTGATATTCTTCTTTTGCCAAGTTTGCATTTCCATTCCAAAATCCGAATACCATATACATGTCGGCGTATTCTCCAAAGGTAAACATTGTTCGGTACTAAGAACAGCACAAAATGTTTATCTTATTTCAAGAGCCAAATGTCACATGAGAAACGTCAAAAATTGACAACTACTTACTACTTTTAAACAAGCAGCCTTACAGTACCACGTTGCCATATGTACTTTAATTTCAAAAAAGCCAATGAAGAAATGTTAAAAATGTAAACCATTGGTATTAATCGATTAGTTACATCAATGCATTTGAGATAATTCCATTTCTAAATTTCACCACAATGATTTTACATAGATAAATTTGACGAATGTTGCTAAATTTTAGCTGTACATCTTAAGGTTTGACGGTCTCGTGCGCCTTAAGGAAGGACCGCATAACTTTTTTGGATTAAGATTATCGCCTCAGAATTGAACAAAGAATCGTTCTACCTGGCGTTTGTCCGCATTTTTCTGGCCACCGTGTATAATATTATCAATTTTCGGACACTTCCGCTTATACCGGAAGTTGCTGTCAAGTTTCTTATTTTAAAAGGAACCCCCCATTTTTTAATGAATTTTTGAAATCTTCATAAAATTCTAAAAATATTTTGTGCAACATGTGACACAAAGAAAATTAACTTTTTCCGAGATATTTTCACTTGCAGACTTGCAGAACATTGGTTATGATACTGCCATCTTTGTGCAACAAAACCTATGATGACCATTTTTGGTCTGTAGTAGGCTACAGTAACATCTTTGATCTTTCAGATCATGTCCAGTTTTATAGTTCACTCGTTATTGATAGTTTCTTTTTAATATCTAATTTTTTCCATTTTTCGGTGTTTTAAATAGTGGGCTATGAAAACTAGAGAAATTATAATTTTTGAAATCATCCCAATCCCAAACTGGATCCGATCATACCTAACAAATCGCAAACAATTTGTACATATTAAAAACAACAATGGAGATTATACTCTTTCTGAGATAAAATTCAATTATGGTGTCCCCCAAGGATCTATTTTGGGTCCTCTCCTGTTTAGTATATACATAGATGATTTGTCACATTCAAATACAAATGCACACATAACACTTTTCGCCGATGATACGTCAATAACTTGACATGAGAATACCTGGGATAAGTTAAAGGACAAAATAAACGAAGACTTACTTTTAATAAAAAACTGGTTTGGTGCAAACGGCTTAACATTAAATTTAAATAAGACTAAATATCTCTTATTCAAAAATCTCTGTGACACTGTAAACATTAAAATTGACGATACAATATTAAGTAGAGCTACAGACATTAAATTTTTAGGTTTACATTTGGACCAAAATTTACTACTATTCGACTTAAAGTAGGTCCGGAAGCCGCTAGAACAGTATATTTTGCATTATTGGAATCTCGACTGAGGTACTGCATTATTTTTTGGAGTTTTACTACAGTCGAGAATCTTGAGCTAATTTTCAAAATTCAAAAACGAGCTATTAGATACTTATCAGGACAAAGTCCATGAGCTCACTGTCGTTGCTTATTCTTTCAATATAAAATATTAACAGTATACTCGTTGTTTCTTAAGCCGGCAATACATGATCATAAATTGCATGAAATTTACATGTAATTTATGACAAAACTTATTTTTCAACGTGTATAGAAAAAAGAATTAAATGAATTATACATGTAAAATTGACAACATAGAGCAAGTTCTATTTCTCAAGGTTTTTGACGTGAAATGTTAGTAAATTCTAGTGACTTTGATTGTTGCTGTTGGCTGTTGGCTCAGATGAATGAAGAACGATTTCAACTAGTTTATGGGGCTATATGTTTATAAATAATTTTAGCTTCAAGACAGTTTAATCAGTGATGACCATGTGCTCTCCGTTTAGATGATACCCTTGATAACATAATCCAATATTCCCAGCTGCTCAAAGAAAATAACTTGAAGTTAAAAGCATTAATGAGTTACCATTTTCACCAACATTAATATTTTAAATTACTATTTAGCGGAACATCTTTTTATTTATATAATTGAAACGTGTATTGCAAATTAAAATTCATGAATATATACACACATGTTTACACGAATTTTTACTTAAATTATTGCAACATGTATTTGCTTTATAGAAGTATTAACATTCACCTTCAAAAACAAGCGCGACCTGAAGGAAAGGTAAGATTTTCACACGCATGACACTCGCAGTAAAAAGGATCTTCATTTGCCTAGGCCAGAAACAGCATTAATTAAAAATTCACTGTACTGTAATGGAAAATTTCTATATAACCAACTTTTTAAAGAATTTAAAAATATACACGACGCAAAGAAAGAAAACTAAAAGGGTTGGTCTTATCAAAAGCATTCTACTGCTTAGATGAGTTCCTAACATGTGATTTCAGTGTTTAATGTTTTGTTTGTGGTTTTTATTGATTGTAGTACTTCTAGATTTTAGATATGTATCTGCATGTAAAGATCAACTGTCATGAGATGGGCAAATAAATTATTATTATCATATGTCGGCAAGCGCATAGTTTCTGAGGTATAGGGTCCGGGAAAAAGTTGGGAACCTTTTTTGTCATAGATTTCACAGAAAATCTTATTCTTTATGAAAGTTCCCGAATTTTCCCAAACTTAAAATAAATTTGTCAAGATCTAAATATCTATCGTCATATACCGAGGAGATCGAAATGTTTGAAATCGACGTAAGAGTAAAGTACCCTTATTTTTCAAGATACGCGGAAATGTTTTTTTAGGAAAGTTGTTCGGGAAAGTTATGAGATTTCAAATATGAAATCGTGGCTGCCTACGATGATTTTGTCATATCTCGGAAACTATGCGTTTGCGAACGTATGTTTATACTTATAAACTTTTTTTCATATTTCGGTGTGAGGAACTGGCCCTTAAAGTTTAGCCCCTTGTTAAAATTACACCCTGCATATCGGTTTTGTCACTACACAAAATCACAGAAAAATGTTAAGGACAATAAATAATTTGTGACTTTCTTAAACCAAGAACTGGTAGCAGATTATATTTTTTTCCTTTCTCTCATTACAGGCTATTATAATCAAAAACCTAAGAACACGAGATTATTACGCTTTATTTTCTTTATTCTTTTATTTAAAAGTTCAGTTAGAAAATAGTTTATGTCGTAGACAGAATTGCAGGAAGCAAACCGAATAAAAACAGCGGGCATTTCTTATCATGGTGCAAGATACATCCGCTAAATAAAAGCGAAGAGATCAGCGAAACCCATCTGGAACATTCATTGTCTACCTGTCGTGACGGTAGCCAACTCCAGCAGATTCCGGAGCCCGTCCATTCAGCGGGAGCGCGATCATTATTCACGTACAACGACTTAATCAAAATGCAGAGCAGCTGGGCAGGAAATAAACAATTGGACCCTCGGTTCTTCCTGCTCTACGTCGTCTTGTCGTTTAAGCACGACCGTTATTCGAAACGTCAATATGTTACATCGTGAGTAGCCTTTAAAAAGTAATGTGTTGTTGGTTCAGAGAAACTTCACTTTTTTACGTGCGCCACACATTACATGAGAAGGTGCTTTTGCAGTTGTTTCTCACCTTCCCCCCAGGGTGCCGCAGTGATGGAATCGTAAAACCTCCCAATATTAAACCGGAAAGTGAAGAGACGCCCTGTACTAAAAAAGAATGGTATTTAGACGGAAAATGTAAAGAGGGGTCAGATTATTATAAACCTGGATGTGGTAGATTGAATATAAAAATGTTTTTCATCGAATCATCCAGATAAAAGACTTTTTATCTAAGGCCCGCGTGACACAACGCAAAATTTGATATAAAATCTTGTATAAAGTGAGAACGACAAGATAACACAGTTATGTTCATTTGTTGAATCGACACTGTCACTTTCTCTCGCAAGGTGTCAGAAGGGCTTCATTCATAAAAATATTTGGTGTTGCACTAGAATTTTATGAAAACCATTGGTGTTAAAATCATAGCGATGTACCGTAAGTTGATGTTTGTCCAACATTTACCGAAATAAATGAAGAAAAACGTTTAATATTTTACCTCTAAAAATATGTCCAATAATTGAATATTTCAACAAAAAAATTATTACCACATTACTAAAAAGTACTTGCAAATTTAATACTGAATATTAATTACGTTGTAGCAAGGAAGTGTAAAATGCATTGAACACGCCAGATATCTTTTTAAAAAATATTTCTCAAATTCATTATCTCTTTTTATTTAATTAATTTTCTTTTGCAAGTTTGTAAGAAAGTTTCTATTTTCGGTCATATTTTTCAAGGTAAAATTACGGCCTTTGAAAACTGATATACTTGACGAATACAATGTTTTGGCGGTGTAAACTGATCTTAAATCTGAAGTTTCTAAATGTCATCGTCATTCAAATCACTCGAAATTCTGGTATGGACTTGTCAAATGAGGACACATAATATTTTACTGTAACTGGGCTTTTCAAAATACTGTTGCTGTAGTAACGAAATTAATTTAACTAGCTACGATCACATTGCTATGGAAAAGGCTAGAAATTGAATTAGAAGTCATTTACAATAATGTAAAAACGTTAAATCATTGCTAAGAGTTACCTTCATTTTTTACATCGCCAGTGGTACAAGCAATTTTTGAGGATAATTCAAACACAATATTAAATCTTTTTCTTAATTTTGTTTTAGTAAATATTGGACCAAAACCAACTTACGGTATATTACTGAGCTGAGAAAAAAGTTTTCTATTAAACGATATAAAAAGATAGAAATATCCATTTGAAAACAGAAAGTTGACTATCGTTTGTTATGAGTTGACACCAAAGTAAAACACAACTTTTACCATTATGTAGTACTTATGGGCCAATTTTATATAAATTTAACTTATTAAAAACGGACAATAAATAAGCCAGTTATGTATTGCGGCGTTTTTTTTTATTCCGCATGCGTAGATTTAACAGAGATAAGGCAGTTTAGTCGGCTAATGAATTTTTGGTGCCAATAAATGAAACCAGGGATGGTACCATTTCACATATTAAACAAATATATTTTTACAGAGTTTAAGTAAGGAAGATAGAATACAATTAGGAGTTAGTATTGATTTTGGAGTTCATCAGGCTACCGTTTCTAAAATCATTAATAATGTGGCATTTGCAATATCTACATAGAAACAGATTGTATAAAGTTTCCTACCAAAAAATAAACCGTTAATACGTTAAAATTTTCAAACCACTTATACGTGGAGATATGTGACATGTTTTAAAAGAATTGGTAGAGAATTCTACACATTTTAGAGAAAATGCTACTCAACAGTAGCATATATTATACCTAGTGAACTACCGTGCCTTCAATTGAATTCCTCATTAAAGTGGGCTTGTGACTTCACTGTTTTTTTCTCCTAAGATTTGCAGCACTGATAGCTGTTCAATTATTTAATTAAACAAATGTCAAATTGACACTTTGTATTTTCAATTAATTAAAAATTTAGAATTACAGCAGAAAATATTTATTGTTGAAAGTTATTTTTAAACCGGTAGAATAGAAAATGGACAGTTAGTTTATTCAGTTAATCAGTCTGTACAGAAGTTTCGACAGCAGTTTCTTAATTTTGCTATTACTTATGAACAGCTAGTTAAACATATCCATGCTTGTGTTCTTAAATTTCGTGAAACAGGATCACTTGGTCGCAAAACAGGGAGCGGAGCAGCTAAGAAAAAGACTGCAGCCAGCATTGAAGATGTTCGGGATCGAATGGAACACTCTCCCAAGAAATCTATTGCGAAACTTTCACAAGAGGTTCAGCTATCAGTGGGAACATGTCACACTATTCTTAAAAAAGACTTGAAGCTTTATCCATATAAGATTCAAGCAGTCCACGAACTCAGGCCAGTAGATTTTCACAGAAGAATAGAATATTGTCAGTGGTTTCTTGATAACTTAAACAACGACGACATTCTTGACAAGTGTTTCTTTTCCGATGAGGCCTGGTTTTATCTCTCAGGGTATTTAAATAAACAGAATATGAGAATATGGACAGCAGAAAATCCCCATGAATTTGTCGAAACTCCATTACATCCATTAAAAATTGGTGTTTGGCTAGCAGTGTCAAGAAGGCGTATCATCGGACCAATACATTTTAACGACTCAGTAACTGCTGAAAGATACCGAAATGAGTTATTAAAACCTTTCATTAATCAACTACATGATGATGAACTTACAGAAGGTTTTTTTTTTCAACAAGACAATGCTACTGCCCACACAGCTCATCAAACAATAACTTTCCTGCAGCAGTTTTTCGATAATCGGATTGTGAATTTTCCTGCAAGGTCTCCGGATCTCACAATTATGGATTACTTCATTTATCCGTACATGAAAAACACAGTTTTTAGAACTACGCGTCACACAATCGAAGAACTTCGTGCGGGCATTACAGATGTGTGTGCTAACGTAACCCCCAAACACTTAGCAAACGGGTTTGAAAACATGAAACGCAGAGTACGCTTATGTATTCAAGCTGAAGGAGAGCACTTTGAGCATCTACTTTAAACTTTAATGTTGTGTTTTTATTTGATGTTATGATCAGTACTGACAGATAATGACAACTGTTTTCTCTAGAATTGTGTCGCCAACTTCATAAAAAAATCACAGCTTACTTTAATGAGGAATTCAATTGAAGGCACGGTATTTACTTCGCTTTAAAGTAATGCAAGTATTGTTTTTATAAAATGCTATCGAAAGTTGATACATATTATGGGGTCGTAGTATAAGTACTACGTAGAAGATACTAATACTTGAAGCAGTAGTAGATACTTCACTTTTATTCATACCACCCAATATACTTACAACATCTCGCCGCTTCGTTGAATTAGTAAACCGTAAAACCTCAGTCGGTCCTCTGTGGTAATTATACTACATTAAATGTTTGCCCTTTCAATCTGAAATAATTCCCTTGGTAAATAACAGTAAAATTTGAAGCTAATGTCGAAACTAATTTCCACAGCTATCACATATTCAAATAGTAAATATCAACATCTTCTGTTCATCAAAGTAAATAAAAAGATTGAAATTGTATCAAATTTCTTCTGAGCATTTGAAATCCACATAGAAATACAGAAACTAAGAACATGGTAGTGCTATAAAACAGGAATAAGAAAAAGTTGATAGTGGAATATGTCAGCGACATAAAGACGTACTTTAAATTCATTACCTACAAGAAATAAATAAATCGTGGCTTAAGTTAGCGAGCAGCGTGCAGCAATAACAGTTTCCGGTGGCACGTGCGCCGTCGACTTCTGCAGGTTGAAAAATCGAGAATTTCTTGCATGACTACGTGACACTTAAAAAAAGAAGAACTCAAGCGGCGCTGAGGAAATTTTTACAAAAAGCAATGAGAAACTGTATAAGGCGAGCACTTTCCATTTTTAATTAATTTCTTAATGAATTAGCCGTCAAGGCCCGTCTTGAATTTTAAGACTGGAAACAAGAATTCGTATTGTGCAAAAATAAGGCCTTAAATTGTTAGTCTTATTATGCGTTTTGCCTTGCTCGGTAATAACGAAATTAAACATATTTTATAATTAATTCTGGAAAATGAAAGCGAAACAGAGCTGAGAATGTTCCAGACAATCATGATTTAAAATCGTCTTTTGTCTGTAAACAATGCGCTTGTGTGAATAACAAAGAGTAATTTTCCGAAGAATTTTCAGGTTTACAGAGAAATCTAACGAATGTCATCTATGCCGTTGAACGTGCGCGAAATTCGCAATTCTATTAATCGTAAATCGATTATGTCTTTGTAGTTTGAAACACAAGCGACGGGAAATTTGTAACTTAGGGTTCGCTTTACGTTTTCTTGGAAAGTTTGAAAGTTAAAGAAAATGTTTTTCTCTAAAGGGTGAAGGGTGACTGTTTATTAAGTTTTTGAATTAATTAATTTCTTTGTAGGTGTTGGTAATTTTTGAAAGATATGAGGAAATACGGCAAACTGTTATATTGCATGTGTCAGTCTCACCCCCTCCCCTACCACCTTCTCCTCAATAATTTGAAAATTTATACGTATACTGAATGTTTAAACATTCTAATTATGTAAGAAATAAAATACATTGAGGTCTAAGGCTTTTGGGATACGAGTTACGTTCTAAAGTAAAGTAATTTGTATTAATGAAACACAGTTTTTAAATTTTCATAGTTTATTATTAATTACATATAACAATTGAAGCGATTTTTTTTTACAAAAAAGCAGCCTTTGTCAACAATTTGACAAATTTGAGAAAAACATCCACGAAGTGGCGCCAATCTCATTACATCCGGACATATGAAAATATTCCGCAAAAACAATCTACATTCCAAATTAAAGGACTAAATAAATTACCGGTTGCACAAAAACAGCCTTTTTCCATAAAATGTTCCCTAAAAATAACCCTTGTCAGCAACGATGGTTATTTTGCTGTAGCTTTAACTATTTAATTTTTTTTTCTGTAAAATGTTGTACTGTTTTTCTTGCAAAAACAACCCGTGTCAAACAAACTTCTTATCTTTTCACAAGATTGATAAACTTCATTAAAATTTACATTACAACCTAGGTATGTTCATATTTTTCTTCATTATTTGAATCTAATTAATAATTGAGTCGGTCCTTAGTTGGTGAAAATTAATATTCATATTAATTAATCAAACAGTTTTTAAATTTTCATAGTTTATTGTTAACTACATGTTAAAATTGTTTCGACACACAGTGTCAAACAATAAATAATAAACCGTGAAAATTTTAAAACTGTGTTTAATTACACATAACAATAGTTTTGACACACAGTGGGAAACAATAAATAATAAACTGAAAATTTAAAACTGTTTGGCACACTAATTAATATGGATATTAATTTCCACCAAGTAAAGGTTGAATCAATCCAAAAAGTAATTTGTAATTATTTTTTTGTATTTTTGCAATCGTCATTCATTAGCTTTTATTTTTTGAAAAAAATTTACAGACATAACTGTTGGGATTACTTTAGTAACGATTTTAATTTTTCTGTGGAGATCTGAGTACGTTGTAGTTAATTCTCATATAAAGCTCAATTACGTTTTAGAGAGAAAAATAGTTTCCGTGAACGTCTTTCGTTTTGTTTTGTTTGTTTTGTAACAAATTTTAGAAGACAAATTCAAGTTATGTTAAGGTAGAATTTATGTATTATATTATACAGGTGATTCAGAATAACTGTCCGACCCGTTAGTGCAGAGAGATCATTATACTTTATCAAAAAAAAACTACTTTCCTTCGCTATATCAAACCTTATTAGCCACATTGATTATTTGACACTTGTGTCTGCTGGTCATACTTTTGTTAGTTTGCGAATTTTCTACAGTATTTTTCCGAAAATAGTCTATTTCAACACCACATGGCTATAGTTATTATCTCAGAATCTGTCAGGTGATTTCGTAAGCAAATTTTATGCAACGATCAATTACAAATATTTTCCCTAACATTTCATTTTCAATAGGTTATGTTTACACTTGAACAAAACCAGTTCATTCTGGAGTTATATTTTCGCAATGGCCAATGCAATGAAAACGGTGAATGGATATATTCTGTTCCTGTATGTATGGAGGAAGTTATTAATCATTTCGTCAATGTGGAATTTGATTACGATAATTTAAGTAGCCATATACGAAGAATTGTTGAAAGTTTCCGACAAACTGGCTCTGTTGATAAAGGAAAATCTCCTGGACGTTCATCAGTTTTAGACGAAGATACTGTAGATGATATACGGAGACATATGGAACGTAGCCCTCATAAATCATTACGACAGTTATCACAGCAGCAGGTATTTTGCAGAAATAAACATATTTCTTGTAAATGAAAAAGGAAACTCTATTTGCAACCATATAAAATTTCACTAATACAAGAGTTACTTCCTCCTGATTTTGAAAAACGTTTACAATACTTCCATTGGTTCAACGAAAATGTTAATGACGAACTACTCAATTTAAGCTTCTTTTCTGATGAAGCATGGTTTAATTTGACAGGTTACATTAATTCTCAAAACTATAGGACATGGTCTGCAGAAGCTCCTGGCGAATTTTTTCAAACTCCATTACATCCTGTGAAGATTGGTGTTTGGGTTGCCATGTCGAGACGAAGAATAATAAGTCCCATATTTTTTGAGGAAACGGTAACAGCAAATCGTTATATTGGAATTTTAGAACAATTTAACGCCGTTATTTAGAAGAGTTTTAAGATAATAAAATAATTTCGACAGGACTTTGGGCTCCAAGATCACCAGACCTTACACCTCTTGATTATTTTTTATTCGGACATTTAAAAAACACACGTATGCACAATTTGAGAACATGAAAAGAAGAGTTACTTGTGTTAATAATATTGGTGGTCATTTTGAATACCTACTCTAAATTAAAATTTATACATGTAAATAATTTGTGTTTTACTGGTTTCGTAATATTATTATTTATGTAAAATAAATAATTAAAATTACGTTTTATTTCATTTGAAATATTTTCCCTATAAGTAAGGTTAAGGAATTATCCAACTTCACTCTATACATGACAGTGGATGAAAATTTTGGTAACACCTCTCTGGAAAGTAGTTTTTTCTGGACAAAGTATAATGATCTCTCTGTAGCATATTCACTAACGTCATGCGAGTGCGAAATTGCAAGAAACAAATTTATCAAAAGCATTTCAAACAACAACCTCCTTTGAATCCAAAATGGAAATCATGATTCATTTCTTACGTGTAAAAACGTTTTACAGTTTCATTTCAAGGTAAACGCTAGTGCTTCGTTCTATTTCATGCGAGTTTATTGCTCTTGTGACGCAATACAGCTGTACTAGTGCCCATCAACCAATTTATATCTGAATATTCAATGCATTTTATCTCAAAAACTATGGATATTAGACCCCCTGTGCACATACACATTTTTTTCTGTTTCTGTGTACTACCTGCAGTTGACCGGTTGGACACTTAGTTTGATTCACCCAGTATTCATTAAAATCAAGATGATTGTTTAAATCTTTTTTTTTGTTATAAACAGAGAGCGGAATCGAAAAAGTAAACCGCCTGAAACCAGTTTGGGACAACGGCAGTACGACTCGACGCGGGAGCCTAATCGAAGCTTTAGATGTTACGCCCGCTTATATGTGATTTTTAATAAATCAGTCTAATATCGTCAGGATAAAAACACGAATATAATTCCAGAAGACAATAATAGCTCTTTCTTGAATTTAGAAACAACTGTTCAGTTGATTTGAATTAAATAAAAGCACGACACGTCTCTGCAGCACACTCTTTCGTGCGCATCGTGTCCGAGCCTTGCAGTCAACCGCGACATTATTGTGAATCGTGCCGTCCTTGCGAATGCACTATTTCTTTGGCTTGCCGATTGATTACTATCGTTAGGCGCACTGCGCCGACAAATATGACACAATCTATTTATAACATCGCACCGCTTCGTTCCAATAGTAAACTATTACACTTTTTCTAGTCCGCGACGTGGTTATAATTGGTAAATTTCAAAGTTATTATGTTCACACATTTACTAAAAATACGCCTGGCGGTCGTACGGAAGTATAGTAGTGTAATAGATTTTCCATTTGCAATTTTTCAGCAACTTTGCGTAAATCGTCTTTTGGTTGGGAAAGCAACGTCACATTTTAGTTTTTGTAAACAAGGTATAGAGTTTTAGAGAATAAGAAAGGAAGAACGAAAATAAATTATGTTAAAGAAAATTGTTTCCAATTTTACTATTTCTGTTTAGCATGGTCTTTATTTTCTTCGTACGCATGTTAAAATCATATTTTATTTAAAAGTTGGTAATTGATGAACATCAAATTGAATGATTCAATTTTAGGCGATTATCTTTTTTGAAATAAGATTCTTCAATAACTGTTTTGTTTTTTCTTATTATATTTCCATTATTAAAGCTCATAGTCTATTTTGAGGATAGGAAATTGTTCAATTTTTACATCTTGACTTGACAGTACCATTTCCTTCACTCAGAAATGCCTATTTATACTAAACACGATAGTTATTTGCTGTCGGCGTCAATGCGACACACTTGTTCTGTCAACTCTTTGGAGATACGCCTCGAAGATCATCGCAGAGATACCATCCCTTCTCGAAGCTTTGTTGCGGTAGCAACATACGCACTACAGTAACACTCACCTCCAAGTACACAGGGGATTGTGGGTCGAAGGTATTGTTGACGCGGTGCAGGGTGACATTCAGGTGGGGAAGGGAGTGTAGAAGTCGCGCGAGTGCGGGGATGCTGTACGCGTCATCGCCCGACGAGGAGCCCATCACAGCGGAGCCCTGTGCCTTCTTCACGTCACGCCATCCTCTTTTAGAATTGGTTGTCCCGTTGTTTTACACTGCAAAAGTTAGAAAACACACCTTGAGTGACAATAGCACAAATTGCTAATTCATTAAGAAGTACTACAGTTGTTTTCTTAAGATTATTTCTTAAATATACCCCCATATACTGGGTGTTGCGTGATGTACTGGACAAAGTTAAAGAATATATTTCTAAGGTCATTCTAACTAAAAAAGTTATACAATCAAAAAATTTCGTTCGTAATATTGATTGCTTACCATTTCTTTGTGACAATGATGCAATTTATTGTTATAAGGAACTGTTTGATGGATTTGTTTGTTGATACAATAATTCAGCATTTAATGTGAGAGACAATCTAATACATTGGTTAATAGCTGATAATTCAATTTCAATGATTTGTTTCATAAGGCCCAGTTTCTCAATCGATTGGTAAAGTGACTGTTAGTGTTATCCGAATGTTGGATAAGAATGACATAAATTCCTTTTAAAAAGGAGGTAAACTAACAGCCAATAAGTTTGCTTGGTAGCGGTAAACATGTAGAGGGGATACATAAATGTGTAGGAGCAACTGTACAGTGTGGTGCAGTTTTGATGGTTTTACAGGGTTTCTCAGTCATTTATAGGAATAGAAGAAAACCGTTTTCGCGACCCAATGCTACTTTTTCAAGAAAAACTCAGTGGAGAAAACAAAAGTTAGCTATCTCGATTCGTTCGGGAAATATCGGCCGAAAACGAATTTTTTCGAAAAATTATTTTTCACAATATCTCAGTTGTTTGACAAGATATTTTGAAAATTTAAATCTATTTTATTCAGAAATTAACACTGATTTTACTGACAGTATTATCTTTTGTAGAAATTGCACCAATTCTGCGAAACAGACTGTAACTTTCTAATTTTAAATGGAAACCACAGTTGGCTACGACACAAATAAATTGCTTGCTTAATGAGGTTTTCGAAAATGTAAAGTTTCATATAATTATTTTTTCAAATAATAAAGATACTATTTATTTTTTGTTTTGCAGTAGCTAACAAGCCATCCATGACACCAAAAATAAAAAAAATACTTCAATTTTTTTCCCTAAAAATCAATTATTGTTAAGTAAAACAGCTAATTTAATTCAATAAATAAATAGCTTCCAGATAGATAGATCAGAGACTGACATAAAACTACAAGAATGTAAAAATGAATTAACTCTATTTGAACATTACTTTAATTATTAATGAGAATAGTTAAGAGAATTCTATAAATTTTAAATTGAATAAATTAATGCATTTCTTTAAGGAATTATTGAAATGTCGAATATTTCTTAAGTTTAATAATGCTTTTAAGAACTTTTGTACATTAATAAATGTAATCGCGGATAGAAGTGAAATATCTTAGAAGTTTTGATAACACAAAATTTAATATTTAATAATTTCAAAGTAACTTACAACATATAATTCTTCAAAACTGCATTGACAGCTAATCCACATTTACATTACTTGTAGTTTTATGAGTTCTCTAATAGCATTACGTATTTATTTTGTTAAATTTAATTACTTGTATTATTTATTCTAATAATAGTTTTTTGAGGAAAACAACTGAATTTTCTTTTTTTTCCATTGTCACAGATAGCTTGATAGATGCTGCAATATAATGAAAGTTAGTATCTTTGTTATTTATAAAAATAATTATATCAAACTTTATATTTTTGAAAACCTCATTAAACAAGAAATTTAATTGTCTCATAGCCAATTACGGTTTTCATTTAAAATTAAAAAGTTACAGTCTGTTTTGCAGAATTGGTGCAATTTCTAATGATGTCGGTGAAATCAACATTAATTTCTGAATAAAATAGTTTTTGAATTTTCGAAATATCTTGTCAAACTGAGATATTGTAAAAAAAATAATTTTTCGAAAAAATTCGTTTTCGGCCGATATTTCCCGAACGAATCGAGATAGCTAATTTTTGTTTTCTCCACTGAGTTTTTCTTGAAAAAGTAGCATTGGGTCGCGAAAACGGTTTTCTTCTATTCCTATAAATAACTGTGAAACCTTGTAAAACCATCAAAAATGGTTCACTCTGTACGAATCTACTTCTTTGGTATTTGATTTATAATTGAAAATGGAGATTTTGTTTAACAAGCACGTTACCAAAGAGGTTAAATTTATCCCAGTGGTAAGTAACCATCACTTTACCAATCAATTAAAAAACCGGGTCTAAAAGTAATAAAAATGTTAATTATCGCTAGCAAAAATTGTATCAAACATATACAAGACATCCATTTACGTAAGCAATTGTAGCAACGGTCGGCTTCATATTTACGATTAATTCATTTATTAAAATAATTAACAACATTAATCAATATAGTGAAAATGATAATGTGGCGCACCACCCGGCTTACTACGTCAAGCTCAAGGCGTCAAGAAGTCGGTCGTTATGCGTCATTGGCTGCCACGCCACCGGGGTCTACATCGAACAGACTAGACTTTTCCGGCGATGGAACAAACTCGAATCTTCCAGCGTTAGAAAATTCGAGAGGGCAGCAAAGGATATAAAATCGCCCGGGGTGGACTCAGGAGTCAGTCGAATTCTAACAGCGATCGTCGAAGTTAGATTTTTAGTGCGTAAATAAATTGTTACAAATAAATTAGTTTGTAAGCGTTATTAAATTACGATTAAGTTTTTACCGAGTGTTTTATTCGTTTAAATAAATAAATTAAAAAGCATAGAAACGTAACAATACTATAACAAATTTATTGGCAATGTTTTTCGCGTCAATGAATGCAAAGAGTTCAAAAAACACGCTTAATAGTAACAACGAATACGTTCGTGGTAACAATGTCGTCTCCATACAAATAACAACCACAGTTATTAGGACAATTAATACACCATTGGTAACAATTTCTCGCGTTGTTGATTATGTGGGCTACGTGTTGTATCGAGTAGCGTTGGTGCTGTCGAAATTTGTTAACAGCGTTTTCTTAGAGTATTTGTATTTTCTTTTAACCTCATGTAACGATTTGAGACTATGATACTCTGAGTGCAACAACACTATAAGAAAAATCGTCGAAATTAGTGAATTGTAAACAATACTAAAATATGTGGTAGTTCCCTATGTAACATAAAGTAAGTTAATTTTGATTACTACATATTTAGTTTGTAGTTCAACGTGGATTTTAAAATATGTTTCGATGACAGAGATAGTTTCATTTTAAATTGGTACTACGAGTATTATTTTACTAAAACGGTCAATTTTTTTTATCAAAGGATGGTCAAGCAAAGGAGAAAAATAAGAACACTGGTGCAAAAAGTGAAGAATATCCATGATTTACAGGAAGTAAGTGTCACTTTTTGACCGGTTTTTAATTTTAAAAATTCCTTAGAAAATATTTTTTACTTTTTTTTGTTGATGTATGTGTATATTTTCAGATGAAAGAAATGCTGCAATTGTTCCAACCAAATTAATAACACAAAAAAGAATACCAAACTCAAGAATCAAGAATTATACCCTCTAGAATTCGAGACTTACAACAGTTTTTATTTTCATTGGAAAATCTTTTCAAGAAGTGGAAGACCCATCTTCTCGATCTCTACAATTCCACCCTTGGTATACGTACATACAGGGAAGGGCAAAAGTATGGAACCGGCTGAATATTCGGAAAACTGTTTGACGTACCTATTTGAAATTTGGTGTGTGATTTAGAGTCAATAGGACCTACATTACCAATTTGTTTCAATAGTTTATCTGCCCTTGATTCTGACATCCAATGCCTACTTGATTTTCTTTAAATGACAACCTACTGATTTTTCTCCTATATTTAATAGTTCGTTTAATTCTTCAAACGACCACATAAAAATTTTTGAGAAAATAATATTTGAATGAAAAAGTTAGAAAAAATGGTTTACGCTGATATTTGGCATTTGTTTTCATGTTTTTAAGGCAATTTCTATTAAAATTTTCTTTAGTGCTATCTTAAAAACAAACCGTAATCTTGTGGTCTTCCAGTTTTTTTGTTAAAACTAGAATTTTTGTCGAATATCAGACAATAAACCTTTTTTCCTAACTTTTTCGTTCAAACGCTTTTTTCTCAAAAATTTTCTTATGTAATAGATAAATATTCTTATGAGGTCGTTTAGAGAATCAAACGAGCTATTAAATAAAGGAAAAAAATCGGTAGGTTGTGATTAAAAAAAAATCAAGTAGGCGTTGGATACAAGAGCAGATAAACAACTGAAATAAATTGGTAATGTAGGTCCTATTGACTCTCAATCACACACCAAATTTTAAATAGATACGTCAAACAGTCTTCGAAATATTAAGCCGGTTCCATGCTTTTGTCCTTCCCCGTATTTGCTTTCATATTTTTAAAACAACTTTTATTGAAGTTTGCATTAGTTCTATCTTAAACAGCCCATAATCTTGTAGCCTTCTAGTTTTTTTGTTAAAACTAAAATTTTTGTCGAATATCAAACAACAGACCATTTTTCTTAAGTTTTTCGTCAAACGTTATTTTCTCGAAAATTTTCTTATGTAATAAATAAATATTTTTATGTATTTGGTAAAGTAGGTCTTATTGACTCTAAATCACATACCAAATTTCAAACAAATACGTCAAACAATTTTCGAAATATTAAGCCGGTTCCATACTTTTGCCCTTCCCTGTATAATCACTTCTATTTTCTAAGGTTCAAACTCATTTTAGTTGACAATTACGTAACAGTAATTAAAGAAATAGTTTGGTTGTAACCAAAGCAATCTACTATTAATACTTCAATATGCCGTAACAGTCAATTGAAGAAAATACGTTTTTTAGGAAATATCTGTTGTTATGCTTGTTAAAAATCAATCATAAGCAGAACAATCATTATGAAATGTTTACAGAATATGTAGACCTAGTTGTATTGTTGAAGACATATTTAATGACATCACTATGCATTTCGATGATATCAGATGCAATTAAAAATTTTGCTCGAGCAGTAGACATACATATGCTTAAAAATTATTTATTTACTTATTCAGTTTGGCCAGTGTCTAACTAACATTCTGTTTACATTTCAAAATCCAGACAGTTTATAAAGATACATTTGATGAGGATGCGCGCAAACGAAAAGCAGTCGTATTCATTAAATTCATTAAATTCTTCTCTGTTGTTTGAATTACTATTCTCTCATAAACTTTCGGTTTCTTCTCGCACTTGCAACAAAATTCAAATAAAAGTACCTAAGGAACAGTCAGGTCAAGTAAACCACACCTCTTGCAAGCAAACTTCATCCTTAAGATCTTGTACTACAAGGCTCACAAACATGTCAAATTGTAGCACTTAAGGTGCGCACGACAGTACGCTCATGCATTTGAAATCTTAAGTTTGCGTACATATCGTTTTCACTAGTACAAACACGTGTGAAATATCTTACTCATTTGTACCTAGATCCGTGTGGCATGTAATAGTGTACAACATAAGTCGGAAATAAATAAATATAAAATATAAAACAAGTAATAAATAAACACTGGTAAATGTGACATTTTCAAATTTTTTTTCTGTGGTTGCCGAGGTAGAGATGTGAAAAGTGTGAAGAAATAATAACAATAAAAATTCCAGTATCCTAGAAAAGAAAAATTTAATTACGGAAAATTACTAATTATAAATAATATTTCAGTAAAGTAGTAAAATGTTAACGCCATCTACATATTTATTAATCAAAATACGAATTAAGCGCGATTTATCAAATAATATTCCATTCATATTAGCACCAGGTGAAATATTAATTTTCCGTTATTCATTTTTTCCTAGGATGTTGGAATTGAATATATCACCCTAATTTCAAACGGGAATCATTTACCTTAGGAAAATTTTTTCCTAAACTCAAAGGAAGACCACTTTACCGTCAAGTATTCTCTTTCTTGGTGTGTTAATCTGGAACTCCTCCGACGTTAAAATTCATTTCGCAGACCTGAACTGCAAATTATGAAACCTGAATTGAAAAATTTCTGGTCCATTATATGCATCGCAAAGTCAATCCAGAGGCACACTGTATGACATACAATACATTGAAAGTTGCTGACATTACAAATTCTGTTAATTATTATCATAAATCAGATTTGTCGTTTCGACGAAGCAATATTCATGAAATCAAAAAATGTGTTCATTGTTAGGGTGAATAGTGTTTTATTGGATACATAACGTTCATACAACGAGAGAAATAATCAAGTTGTTTGACATCATTAATTATGTTAATAATTACAATAAATCAAATTTGTAGACTTAATAGATTTAATGTACTGTGGCTTGCAAAAAAATTCGCGTACATCTGCTTTTCGTTGTAGTAAGTTGGTCTTGAGATTTAGTTTGTCAGTGTCAAACAATTAAAATTCAGACTGACAGAAAACGAGTAACTTAGAAGACGAAGAGTGATTCTCAGTAGTAGTGAATGATTATAGCTTAAATAAAAATACTATGATGCACAAATAATATGTGGGACGAAGAAATATTTGCAAATAGAAAAGATGGTTGGAGATAGATGTCCAAAAATATCGATTCACGACTCGGATAATGCCCTTCTGAATTAAGAGAAATCCAATAAAAACCGCAAAGGATTCTATGTTTTAACAAATTTTCCAATACTCTTGGCACCAACACGTCGAAAATTAAATTCAACTTTGAAGAGTCTTGTCAAGTGCTAAAAAAATATATTAATAGCAGAACATAAGCAATCGACAATTCTACTTCGATTCAATTATATTTATGGGCCATATTTATGGAATACCGTAATATTTATTGAACAAATCATACTCTCTGACTCATACATGGTAAAATGGTATTCATTTCAGTCTCAGTTCCTAAACTGTACGTTTGGAAACATGACAAAGTTCTCAAAATACCCATTTACAAAGCAAAAAATAGGTGAAAACTCGGCTACTTGATTTTGAAGGTGTACGCGATTTTATTGCAAGCAAGTGTACCTTGTTTCATTAGGTCAACAAAATCGTTAGTTGGACCAATTTTAATTATTATGTTAGTTGTCCAAATCAAATTTTACATTGATACTACGCACTTTTATGGTTGAGTGTACTGTTCAATTCAGGAAAGAATACATGCACATCATATACGGAACTCGTCGAATCCAGGTGGTTACACTACCTTAATCAACACTACTATTAATTTCGTATTTGAACGTGATTTTATGATTCATTGTGAATAAATAAAAATTGGCATAGTATTGATTTAACGTAGTACAACCACACGAAATAGACGAATTACGTATACCTATGACATGCATGTATTCTTTCCTGAATTGAACTGTACTAATATGCGCTCAATTCACCATGGTTACCGAGCTGTGGACCTTAAAATTTAGACACAAGTAAGTACATAAATTTAAGCTTTTGCAATGTTGTCAGAAGTAACAGATCAAAAGTACAAAATCAAATGTTTGACGATTTGACTTCTATTTGGAAATCGTAGTTAATAGTCTCTGCGTTGACAGTAAAAGTACAAACTGGCCAATCTCAGGTGTCCCGGGTTGACAACAAAAAAAATCCCTACATTAGTACATTTTTATGTTTGATAGTTTACAAACATGATTAAGTAATTTATTATTTCCGCCGAACTGTCAGACGTTGTGCTGTCACTCATGTTTACTGTTATAATACCGATATAACTAATACATAACTTTTTTTCATGTTAGGCAATTATTCAATCATGCCACCTTAAATTAAGTATTGCTAACTTAGGACAGTTGACATTTACTACCCAGTATTACTAGAAACACGCTCGGTAACCATGGAGAATTGAACGCACGTACACACATACAATGAGTGTCCTTATTTTATTATGCAACATATCCTTATGTTGTTTTTAAAATAATCATGTCAAGGCATGGTAACCATAGGCAACTAATACCGCTAATTCAAATAATTTAAATGTCTAGCACACTTTCAAATAAAACTTTCGTTACAAATTTTAAGATTATTTCATGTTTAATCCTTTTCTTAACAGATAGTGAGCATAAGAAAACGTACACTTACTAAATTGCACTCACATGCAGTCCAAGAGAAAAAGTAAACGTCTGGTAGGAATAATAAATAACATACTCATTGGTCAATTCTTTATTATTTAAATCTTCTCAATAACTCAATAAATCCTCAAATACAGTAAATTTTAAAAAACCCTGGTATCAACTCGATGCTTGGTATTTAACAAGATGGTGCTCCATCACATTTTACTATAAAATTTCTTAACAAAATATTTCCTGAACGATTCCCATGAGCCAATAAGCTCGGCCAGCCAGAAACTCTCTACGAACAAATTTATTAAGTCATTTTAATTTTTAAAAAATTCAATTTTCACAGACTTCACGGTAATATGTGTCACATGAAACAGTCAACATGACAGATCGAGAATAAACGCGGAGTAAACAACTACGAGAGTTACGTTGGTTACCTAGATTTGCAATGCTTTGACATGATTATCTTAAAATGCAACATAGGGATATGTTGCAAAATAAAATAAAAGCACTGTATATGTTACTATTTGATAAAACCATGTTAATATGTATAATAACAGTTATTTTACATAATTGCCAAGACGGCTAGTTATTGGGTGGTATACATAAAACGAAGTAGATGCTAATGCTTCACAAACTAGTATTTTCTATTAAATATAAGTATGTACTATAGTTTTGAAGGATATACTATGAAAGAAAAGTTTGTACTACAACACGTAGTTGTAGTACGTACTTACTCACTTGTCACTTATAATACGAATAATTATTAGAACTACGCCAATTTCTCATTAAATCATCCAAGAAATGATTTGTTATTCTATTTACAGTTTTGCTTCGAACCTAGAAAAGGCAGTGATCTATTGGTATATATTTAATATTACAAATTATGTCACATTACTTGAATAACTTGCGATATACCGGGTGTTTTTTTACTGTGTGCAGATATTTAAACTTGTAATACATCACCATAAATGGCAACGATTAAACTCATACGTCCTTAACAAATTAATAGTTTTCGAGAAAAGTGCATTGGCAGATTTTCACCAAACCGTTTGAGAACTGCTGGTATAGCTAACGAGTGTATGCGGCCGCCTCGCCTATTTAATTGACGATATTAAGATAGGTCAGTGATTAACACTGACCTTGTGCACGATGTCGTAAAAGAACATATTGCTGTGTAGCCCTTTGTTGCGCTACAAATTATTGCTGTGTAGCCCCACATTGCGCCACAAATTTTTTGTTGTGTAGCCCTTTGTTGGTGAGTGACATTTTTATATGTAGTTTGTCTGTACTGCTAGCTCTTTTGGGTTCTTTTTCTCAGGATGTTGGTTCGATGAAGGGACGAACACCTTCCAACTCTTGTGACGGAATACCCAAGTAGTTACTTACGCGTAACGAAGTCTCAGAATTCACGATAGCCAGCTTTTCACTCCAGATTTGCACCTTTTGTGGAAACTGACTTTCACTTTGCACACAGATGTCTGATTTAACTTGAGATTTGCACCTGTTGTATCCTCAAACATCTGCATACAATGAATCTGAGATCCCGCTATTTTTCGGATTTAATTACGCGTTTACATTTGCTGAAGGCAGGGGTCCTTGTTTTATAAGTCATAACAATTAGTGATGGCTTGCGCCCAATCACAATTGGTTTAAATTTGTGATTTACTTTCATCTCGTTCCTGTAGACTCCTGTTGCGGCTGGCGCAGATGTCTCCATAGATGGTGTTGTAGTTCTCGACGTATTCGTAGTTGTTCAAAACAAATACGAATTTTTTTCACTAAACATATTTTAATGCAACTTCTCGTTACTTATATTTACAAATGATACTAACATTTTTACAAGTATTGACGTTCTCGAAGGTTCTTCTACTTAAGAATATTCTTCAAAGAATCCATGCTAACCGGATGGTACCCTGCTTTTATTCTGTGTTCCCTTCCACGTTCTTCTCCCACGGTCCGCGAACATCGCGCGCGCATCCTTCGTTGCTAGTGTAATTCATGCCGGTATGTTTAAGATGCCTAACCTGTTAACACAATACAAAATTTTGGTTGGTACTACAATTGACATTTAACCTCAAACATGAATTCTCGGACCACATTGTTTACGTTAAAAAATTTTGAAAAATTTTCCAAAAATAAACATGTAGTATTTTACAATTTTAACATTGCCAAAAAAAAACTTTTCCAAACTTAATTTTGCCCTATTCTAATTTTAAATTTTCCCTTAGGAGTCTTTCGTAATCAACAAAAACGTCTTTGAGGAGGTTCATATTGAGACGCACCCTCCTACCGTCTTCAAGATAAACTAATCTTCGCTTCCGTTTCCCCGAAGTGTATGAATTCACCGGCCAGTGTCTTGCTGTCAGAGGATGACTCGGCTTTGTATGGAGTTTACACACACGCACTTTTGTCTTTTTGTTCTTTTTAGGCACAGAAGTTTCCCGCACTTTCACTAGTTCAGCGTCTCAGTGTCCTTTAGGAGTTTCTGTTCATCGAAGTTCACTATTCACAGTTTATTTTCAAAGTTCACTACCGGAGTGTCCACGTTAAAAGTTCAGGTATTCTCTCAAAATTGTTCATTAACTAATTTTAACAATACTTGTTCTTCACGAGTTTGACTAAAATTGTTTTCTTTTTCCATTCTTAGTCGAATATCACAGCAATATGTTTGATTCGTACCACACCTATTAATAGATGGTAACAGTCAAAACATTTTGAATGCTTTAATCTGGATTTATCAAAATAAATAAATGCAACTTCACTCCAAGTAATTACAATTTTAGGTATTTTCAAATTATAAACCGATGATAGTCGGTCAAAAAATGAGTTAAAAATGACATCACCGTCCAACTTTTTTTTTTTTCATTTATATTTCGTATAGTAAGAAGTAATTTTGCAACTAGCAACGAGATTAGCAAAAGTTGATTAACGTAAAATGGACAAGGAAAACTTTTTTAACGCGCTCGCCTAATTGGTGCATAGATTTTCGGATTTATTCATCGATGATTGATATTGTAAAATAAATAAATTAACATTACTTTGCTCAGTTAATTAAAATTTTAAAATAATTAATAAACGATATCAGTGATTTTTATTACGAAACACTGGGGAATGAGTTTGAATACGGGGATCTTTTTATGATCGGCACTGTATGTGAACACACCCACCAACTACAGAGAAAGGCGTCAATGACCTTGCTAAATATTTCTTTTTCGCACATTTCAGCGTTCCAAACAAGCGGTACCTCCGACATTTTTTTGCTATGATACGGCAGCCACCCGAAAGTACCCGTAGAACGTTGTATTTCACATACTTTACTTGTACACAGTAAAAAAACACCCTGTACATCATCGGTGTGTATTTTTCTTTCTATATAGACTTTACGTGTTCGCAAATTCATGAAGGCAGCCGTAAAGCCTTGATAAAATTTTGCTAAATAGCAGTTTCACTTAAACTGAAGTAGATACTATGATTCTAAAGTAGATGCTTTTATAGCAAAGTAGAAATGTCTATGTACTTTTGTATATAGCAGTATCTACTATTGGCGGGTAGTAAGAACTACTCTGATATAATAGTTAAACACTTCACTTTCGAAGTAGGTACTTGAAGTATTAGCATGTACTACGTTTTATGCATACCACCCAATATGTTAAATTGTTTACATTTTCCTAAAATTTGCTATACTAACAGGTTTTTATGCATAACAACCGGTTAATCGGATTAATATGATAAATTTATCATATATTTCTAAGATTAATTATTTTAACCAGCTATTAATTGTCAATACTCTCTGGTTAATACCATGAACCTGCGCTTTTGGTTCTTTGCATAATTCTAAGCACATCTAGCCTCCTGTGTTATTAGGGGAAACTGAGGTAAGTATGTGCAATGGGGTTTATGTGTGTACCGTATTTTATCTCAAAAAATAATAGTCCCACAGGAAACTACTGCTCGTGCAATCCACCTGTATCCACCCGTAACTCATTTTTTACAACTATGACATAAATTTTACGAGGAAACAGAAGTCTTCCTGCAAAACTATTATTTCTTTTAGAAAAAAAAGTTTGCTCACATACGTATACCTCGTGGAAAACATTACTTCCAATTTCTATTTATAATTCAATATTCATTCAGTCAGTCACTCCATCTTTTATGATATTTTTGCGGTACGTGCTATGGACTATTTAAATGTAATGACTAAAGCGCTACAAATATTCAGGAAAACTTTGTGGGCATACCCCTTAGACTTTGACTTTAAATAATTTGGAATACATCATATTTTTGTGTGACTGTAATTCTTTATTCCATGACTTCTAATTGCAAGTATGTTTTACCTGCATAAATTATGGTTTTCCACAGAAGCTCTCTGTTGTTTCGCTAAAAGCAAATTTTTGGTTATTATTATTGAATAAAGTTGTTCATACAATTTTCTTAAAATTGTTAATCTTTCATTTTCCTTTTTTTTTGTTACCATCAGATTTTATTTTATCTTGTAATTTTCTTATATATACAGGCTGTTTGAAATTGCTAGTACAAAAAAAGAATTGGTAGTTGATGGTGACTTGAAGTCATCGGCAAAAAAAATTCTAATAAAAGTCCTTTAGTTTTCGAGATAAAAATTACGCACAACTCGGTACATTATTATTATTACCGAAGTAAATGCCGCCTACACAAATAATGAGTCGACGGACATGGTGTTATTTTATGGAAAAAAATTGAATTTCTTGAAATTCTTAGGACTTCCACATGCCACAGTCTTTTTTGTACTAGCAATTTCCAAACACCCAGCGTGTAACTTTTAAATGCTCCATGATTTTAAAATTATCTCTTATCTTTGGATTTGTTATTATTATAGATAACATTTTTTTAAATATTTTAAGCCATTTCTGAATTATCTTTCTATTATTTTTCAATTCTCTATTAAAATTGCATTTTCTGTTATTATTGAATAATGATTTACAAAAATATTGCCAATTATTTTAATTACTTAATTAATTTGTATTGTATTCTACCTGCAACATTGTCCAATTTTGAATTTTTAATATTTATTTGTAAACAACAGCAGATGCTCTTTACTATTACCGAATCAACTCTATTTCACTATTTAACGTTTAATAATAATTAGTTATTCTGCTAAAAATAAAGAAAAAATCAAAATCAACTGAAACAATGTTTACTGTTAGACTTACCTATTTCCTCTTGATTTCTATTTTCTTATTAGTAAATAGAGTATAATGAAATAGAAAGTTGAGTCGGTAATAACTAATAAGTATCTGTTGTTTATTTACAAATAAATAATAGAAATTTGTAGTTAACAGTGGTCTGCCATGTACAACCGCAATATCCGTAAAACGACATAAAACAGAATAGACCTTGCTGTTCAAATTTACCTAGTTGTTAATGAGATCAGCGCCATCTGGTAGAATTTATAATGTAATAATATGCTAAAATTTAGCATGTTTTAAGCAATTTAATTAGGTTTTATTTTGAATTTTCTGTCTCATTTTGTTTCAAAATTAATGTGGGAAGAAGGAACTTTAGACTATTGCGGTATTACTTTTGACTAAAAATTACACGTTTTTTTTTTTTTTTTTAATCTGGTGAACCCTGGAGTTGTTTATAGCAATTCATTACATTAGCGAAATTGGTTTGTATGTTACGTATATTATAAAGTTAAAGTAATAAGATGCAAAAAAATTATCATAGTAACTACTATTCGAATTGAATAAAATTCGTATTGTTTATTAAATTAATTAACCACGTTCTTTTGTTGTTTTGTAGAATAACTGGTTGTTATGTATACTAACCGATCTATCTCATTAATAGTAACATATACAGAGTTTCTGTAAATGATTCTATGGTACAGGCATCTCTGAAAAATAATAAAAATGAATATTTGCCGCTTATAAAACAAGTGTCAGTCTTTACAACATAATAACATACCACGAACACTAATTAATTCGTAAGTATATAAATTGCATTCACTACAGGAAAATTACAACTAGGTACGGTAAATTTTCAACATTCGAAGCGAAATAAGCAGCAAACATGCAACACACTAACGAATATTTTTGTCAAATTGACAATCAGCTGTAAGAAGTGAAGTAATTTTGCAATCGGAAAAAGGTGAAACATTCCAACGCCTTCTAAGTCATATGTCCATAGAATCATTTATAGAATTATTATAGAATTGTTTTCGAGACATAGGATTTTACACGTAAAAATAAGAAATATCAATTATTTGCTCTCATAACAAATTTACGGCAAAACAGTTAAGATGAAAGTTGTACAGAATTAAAATTAAAAGCTGATTCTTTTATTTATTTTCTTCTATAATCTTCTAGTACTAAAATAAGAGGCAAAAAAGAATTTAAAAGCATGGTAAAAAGTAGCACAAGCCAAAGAATTTGACTTTTACAATCAGATAAATCAATTCCAGCACTTTTTGTCTCTATAAGTTTTTTGCACTTACGTACTCTGCCAAAATAGTACCTTCATATTTTTACTTTTCTATAATTCTTCAAATTGTCTCTACGGCGGGAATTGTTCGGTCTGAATAAAATGCAATAGAAATTGTTTGAATGTTTTTTCTTTACGATAATACCACTTAATGAAATCTATCTGTCGTGAAAGCATCACAGAAGCTACCGTCGTGTAAAAATACCTTGAAATTTCTGATGTATTTACACTGATAGTTTTGATAGTTTCTGAGAGGGACCATCATCGAGAAAACGAGGCAGACTATCATGAGAATCAAATTAACGCTATCCTTGCCATCGTGAATCGAGGCAAAATTTAGAGTACACTACAAGTTTTGCTCCATTTGAACTGGGCTGGGAAGTTACGCGCAAAAATTTACTTTCTATGTTATGATAAGTTACGTGTAAATAATGAGTGTAGCGTAAGGTTCTTTTTTCTTTGCCGTAAATTAACACAAGGTACTTAATGTATTTTCCACAAACACAGTTTATAACAATTCAACAATTTTATTCATCCAGGGATAATTTACATTTCAGGATGAAAATTAGCATTTCTTGTGTCAACTCCAAAAATATATCAACTCACTTATCATTTGTTAACAAGACTTTTATGTGACTTTCATAGCTGTCCCAATAAAAATTAACGCCGCCTTACATACTCCCCCTCTAGGTCGGCCAAGCGTCCTCGCAGGAGACTTAGGATACTTGTTTCTTTGGGCGACCATGCTTACGAACAGGATGCTTCGGAGCCTGATCCAATACTCCAAAATACTGAAATTTTCCCAAATTAGTGGTACTATTTGGGTTGGAGATTTCGTAGCTAGTAGGGCTAACAACCTTACTAATAACAATAGGGCCGTCTCGACGTGGAGAAAATTTAGAACTTATT
This sequence comes from Prosopocoilus inquinatus, assembly GCA_036172665.1. Taxonomy (NCBI): domain Eukaryota; kingdom Metazoa; phylum Arthropoda; class Insecta; order Coleoptera; family Lucanidae; genus Prosopocoilus; species Prosopocoilus inquinatus. Next base: position 10,061,308 of record CM069875.1, read on the forward strand.
CCCTTGGCTGCCAGACTGATTAAATGAGTTTGAATCAGCACAACATCACCGATCTTGTACTCCTCCATCGAAATTTTAAGATTCTAATTCTTCTATAATTTTCTTCAGTTCTGCATCTTCTAGTTCTTAACGTATTTCAGCAGCACTTTACACAGCCAAGAGCAAGCAACTATCACATTCGACTGGGCATTCTTCAGCCCCTCCCCCTAGAATGAAGCTGCCTCAATGGCAAAATTGCTACTGTCCGTTCGGATCATAAACGGCAGCTTTTCATCAGATTGCCGCGAAATGGGAGCAGTACTCAGACGTTTATTTTTGGCTGGAGGCATACGATACGGCGCAGTGAAAATGGGGGCGTGATCTCCGGTATCTATTCGGTGTTCAGCCATGTCTGTAGGCTCACTGGATTCTGCAAAAACATCAAAATTTTGAAGTATTAACTTATCAAACCTTTCACGGTCTTTTGCATCTAGATGAGCGCGTTCGTTACTTCGAAGTTCCAGTGAACTGATAATTGTTGTAAATGATCATGAGTCATCTTGCATCCAAGTGCTTTCCAATGATTTTCTTCACCTTCAACTGTCCACTGCCATTTTGCAATGTCCAAAATTAGACCTGCCGTACGGAGGAAGTCGATACCTAATAAGGTGCGGTTACATTCTGCATGCGGAAAAACAATCAACGTTGTGGGGAAAGTCCGACCACTTAAGGTGACGTCCACTGTTGTAAGAAGTACCGTCGTAGGTGTCGATTGTCCATCCGCGAATGCTACTTTCAGTTCACAGCGGTGGAATTCGTAATTCATTTGACGCAATAATTGTGACAGTGTGTTACTTGCCACACTTTGTTTCGCAGCGGTATCGATTAAAGCAACACCACTATGTCCATGAATACTTATTTCCAGAGCAGGGCGCGGAATTCCGGAAATCACCTGCTTGGATATCGTCTTTGAAGTACCCATAGAACGAAATTCTACACTATAAGATGACAAACTAGGTTTTGAACAGGATTTGCAGTTACTGCATACAACATCAGGAGCTCCACATCCATAACATTTTACTGTCAGCATTCCTGTTGTTGATGATTTAGAAGAAGGTGTCACTGAAATCTGGACAGGACGTAACGCCACCCGAGATTCTAGTTTCCGACACATGACGACAAAATCCGGTTTCTTCGAGTTGACATCTGTCACACCTAGAGGCATGGATCGCGAACTGGAGTCTTTCTGTCGTTGTCCGCTTCTTGCAAGTTTGCCTCGGCAAATCGTGCTTTTTCTAAGAGTTCCTTGAAGGGCTTCACGCCCTCTCTGGGAACCAGTGTTTGGATGTGCAGAATTAAGAGCCGAGATGTACAGCCTCTGTATGGACATGAGTGGGTAACTTGGCAAGAAGTGTCTCGTGCTCTGGCCACAAATATATCTGTTGACACATCTGTCTTTTGTTCGGTTGAAAATAGCTCTCTGTATAATTTGTATGCGGGCTTCTTCCTACCAAAAGCGTTGCGTAACCCTGCTATAGCATCCTTCCAGTGGCCAATCATTGGTTTGACTCCCTGCCACCACCTTGCTGCTTCCATAGTCAACATTGGAAGACTGTTCAATGCATTTTCGTCAGTTATATTGCAGCAATGTTTATAAATCGTAATGGCATTTACGAATGCTTCTACACTGTCATCCTTGCACCCTGAAAAGCGAGCAGTGCATTTTGCAAAACTCCGAAAATGTTGCCGCCATGGTTGAAATCAACTCCTTAAATTAATCTTGGGATATCGTCAATGATCTGGTATAGGGTAGATGGGATGTAGTATGAGAGGTATCGCGACGAACATTAGAGTGAGAGAAAACTAGCCTCGATCAGCTGGGTTGGGGCAAAACGTCAAAATTAGTTTGACAATGTCAAAACGTGGAAACATTACTTGTCTGCACGTTTAGCCAGTCAGTTTTCAAATTGGATTTTGTGGAGTTGTCTTCTCGATTTTAAGTTATTTGAAGTGACATCAAGTTTTTGTTTATTATTTAATTAAAGTTCAACATCCATTGATTTCGCTTCTAGTATTTACGTTTTTTAGTTTTATGTGAGTGACTATTTTACTAAAAAGATAAGCAGGTTTCTTAATTATTTTTATTATAATATCTCAATAATCGCGTTAATAAAATGTAGAATACCTACTTGTTTCGCTGATGATTGCATAAATATGCGACAAAAAGATGTAAATGTATCCATAGGAAGGGTAGACACATTTTAAAATTACGTAAAATATTGAATATATTTCGTATTACACGCATGTGCAAATTGTAAAAATAGATTCGATAGTCTACTTTAAAATTGGAATATGAACTATAAATTACGTTGTTAATTTTTGACAATTCGCCATTCAACCACTTACTCGCCATGGCAACGATGTTTGCAAACGCATTAAGCTTAGTTGAGATGCATTCTGAATACGCAAAATATTTATTGCGATTTGTTTTTGATTGGCTAGTTTTTTGCATATCCGGATGCATCTGAACTAAACTTTCATTTGCCCCAAACCACGTGGTATCGGCCATTTCTGATCTTTGTTACTTTTAGGGGTTGCTCATATTATCTTTCTCTCTCTAATGTTAAAGCCGATGCAGTCCTATTCAAAATGCTGCTAGACTCCATCTAACCTTATTACATCATTGGATATCGTAAAATTACCACTGACTTCCGCTTCTGACATGGTGCAGTTTTTTGTAACGTCAGATCTCGTGTTAATCCGTTTACATCCACGTACACGTTGAGAATTTCTTTTCGAAACTTTACGTTTTAATTTACTTGCTGTAGCAGTAGACATATATACACTTCATACCTTTTTGCAACCCCGAGCGTTGGGCGTCAGTTGTAGCGTAAGTTTTGTTATTGCCATAAATTAACAAAAGGTACTTAATGTATTTTCCACAAACACAGTTTATAACAATTCAACAATTTGTTATCATTTGTTAACAAAACTTTTATGTGACTTTCACAGCCATCCGAATAAAAAATAACGCCGCCTTACATGAGTAATTTATGTCATAAACATAAAAAGTAATAAACGCAAAATCCTAAATGTCACAATTTATGTCACTTTTGTTGATGATGTCTGTGTAATAAAAAGCTTTATGAACTTTGCGATTCTAATGTAAAACATATGAGTAACATTACGCAAACGTGTTAAATTATCCAACTGAAACTATTTTAACGTCTAAATTCGTTTAATAAATAATTGTGGGTTTTAGTGTTTATACACTTGCAAACATGTGCTTTTTTACCTTTTAGATCCGCAGCTAACGCTGTTTCTTCATATATTTTCCTATAAATTTCGTGAAACCTGGATAAGTCGTATCAAATTGGATGGAGTTAGAATCAAGAGAGAATTATTTATTTAATAACCCGAAGTCTTGATAAGTAGACTTCAATGCTTATTATTGATAACTAGAACTATTTTTATGGCAAGTCATGGTTCGAGTTATCGAAGTTCGACTGTAATTTGTTACATGGTGTATAAAATTTGCGTAATATTTAGTTTTATATTAGACGTAAAATACGTATCAATTATGTGTAATTTACATTAATTACATGTCGTATAATTATGCATAGCCAAATAGCGTGTAAAACTAAATATTTGCAATTATTGACTCTCTCGCAAATTTTAGAGCAAAACGGCAAAGGAATATATTGTTCAGAATTTATATTTAGAACTTTAAGTTATGAATGGGCTGTTAAAATTTAGAGTTCCTTTAAAATTTAAAATACAATTCTATAATTGGCTGTTGCGGTAGCAACAAAATTTCACAGTCCTATAAATTTAACGCTTTTTATACAGAATAGGCCCCATAAACCGACAAATACATATTTAGATATTTGTATACTTCAAAATTTGCAATTCTTGCACTTAAAAAAGTTTGATTTCTCTTGCCGTTTCATAATCATTGCAGCGGAGTATTACAACACCTCGTTAGGGAGTATATAACATTCGGTTAGTCTCCGAAGAAGTACAAAAATTGCAGATTTTGAAGTTGTCATTTTCTAGAAATACGTAAATATTTTTTTACTTATTAGTAAATTTAACTAATTACATTTTCAGAAGATTTTTTACATTTTAAAAGAAATTGGCTGGGAAATTTAAAGTTCTAAATACGACACTAAAAGGATTTTAAAATTCCAAACAATATTTGCCTAAGCCCTTTTGCTTTAAAATTTACGAGAGAGCCAATAATTGCAAGTATTTAATTTTACATGCTATTTTGCTATGTCTGAAAAACGATTCAACACGGTGTATCCAACACACTGACGCGGCGCTGTAGGAACGGGAGCGTTGCGAGAAGCTAAATACAGGGCTGGATATGTACGGGCTAACAGCAACGCGTGTTTCACTCGACCATATCCCGCCATGTATTTAGCGTCCCACATCATTCCCGTAACGCTCCCGTTCCAGCAATCTCGCATCAGTGTGCAGGCCCCTTATATCAGTAAATAAGAGTTTTTCTATTAAACGAACGACCTGTGCATAATTCAAGCATTAAAGTGACATTAAGTATTAGCGAAGTGCATTTTCTCGAGATAAATCGATTGAAGACGTTGTAGCTTTGAGAAATTAATGACGCGAAAACCGCCGTAAACACATAAAAGGTTGGTGGCCCGAGCGCAATGAAACGAGGGAAAACGTTGGAAACTGGAGCGCAAATCATTGTAATGAGCCGTAAATCGTTTCATAAACTAAATAAATTATCTGTTATTTATTAACGCTGACTATTGTTGTTGTTATACAATAATTTACGAACAGTTATCAAGAGAATTAATCTTCGAATGAAGTTTGTATGTTGCAACAATGGAGAAATTCCATCAATTTAGGTTTGCTACTTGAAAAATTAGATTTTATTTTGGAAGTAGAAAAGCAAAACATTTAATGTTGGCCATGGATACTTATACCATGAAGAACATGAAGAATTCTCGAAAGTACCTTGTCACCAACCTGCAGGGGGTTGTTCAAATTCACACAACACTGATGTACGGTTGCGGAATTTAAAAAGGCATAGAAGCACATAGAAGTCTTTAGTTTATAAGGTCTCGTTCATACGAGCGTTGGTTTTTTCTAACGTAGTGAATAGAACATATCTGATGTTCATACTGAAAAAAGCGCTTTAGTGTGAACGCATATATTGAAACCGATAAGTTCTATTCACGATGTTAGAAAAAGCGAGCGCTTAGGCCCGGTTTTTCAATTGATTGGTTACTTACCACTGGGATAAATTTAACCTCTTTGGTAACGTGCTTGTTAAACAAAATCTCCGTTTTCAATTATAAATCAAATACCAAAAAAGTAGTCGTACAGTTGCTCGTGCACATTTATGTATCCGCTCTACATGTTTACCGCTACCAAACAAATTTACTGGCTGTTAGTTTACCTCCTTGTTAAAAGGAATTTTTGTCATTGTTAAGACTACCAATACTTTGATAAACTCATTTTCAGTGCTAACAATCGGATAACACTAACAGTCACTTAACCAATCGATTGAAAAACCGGGCCTTAAACGTTTTAGAAACGAACGGGAACGCCGCCTATCATGTTATCAAATGAATTTCAGATTAGAACGGACTCATGAAAAATGTTCACGTCGTAATCATAGACGACGAGCAAACCCGGGCGTTAAAATGCCTGAGGTTAATATTCGGAACAAAAAAAATAACAATCATGCTTAAAAAATGTTACGCTTTTTTTTAAACCAATATATGTATTTTTATCTACTACTAAACATCTGGCCGGGTTTAGGAAAAAGTTTAGCTACACCCATGGTCGTAACTTACAATATTAAAAAATTGTATTTTGAATATTTATTTTATAATGGTCAAAGGGCTTTTATTACAGTCATATTTTATAAACGCTAGAGAATATTAAAAACAGGAGGCTTTCACTCAATTTTATTAATGCTGCAATTGTAAGCTCGATCGTAAGTCATTCAATCATTTAAATATGCACACCCTCACCCTTCACTAGCACAGAATTGGAGCATAAGTAAATGTCGGTTTATTCTTTGTTACAGAATGGTTTATTGTGAATTTCCATTTAATTACTCCGTTTCATTCTCCCTTTTTGTGATTTCTAAGTTGTTTTAAAGTTTCTGTTCATTGTAACGTAACAACACCTTCTTTCTCTCTCACAATCCGTAGCTTGCTCTATGTGGTTCAAAAGTAATAGGACACAGACCAAGAGTGTATTCTTGATATCAAACTATTGCTTATTATTATTATTATTGCTATTGCACTTAGTCCAAAAGTTGATAATAAGGAAGACCAGAGGGCGTTAAAATCAAAATTTGAATTTCGTATTTTTTTTTTCACACATAGGGGTTTTTGGAATGAGAAGCAACAATTTGTCCTCAATTTTAATATAGCGGACAGAGGGCGCTATGTACAGTATCATTCTTGCCTTCGAATTTGTAAAGCCGGCAATACACGATCATAAATTGAATGAAATTTACATGTAATTTATGACAAAACCTATTTTTCAACGTGTATAGCGAGAAAAAAGAATTACATGAATTTATACATGTAAAATTGACAACATAGAGCAAGTTCTGTTTTTCAAGGTTTTTGACGTGAAATTTTTGTAAATTCTAGTGACTTTGATTGTTGCTGTTGGCTGTTGCCTCAGATGAATGAAGAATGACTTCGGGTAGTTTATGTGGGTATATGTTTATAAATAATTTTTGCTTCAAGACAGTTTAATCATTGATGATCATGTGCTCTCCGTTTGGATGATTCCTTGATAACATAATTCAACATTACCAGCTGCTTAGAGAAAATAACTTGAAGTTAGAAGCATTAATGAGTTACCTTTTTCACCAACTTTATCATTCTAAATTACTATTTAGCAGAACATTTTTTATTAATCTAATTGAAACGTGTATTGCAAATTTATACACGTTCATGTTACCATGAATTTTTACGTGAAATTATTGGAACGTGTATTGCCGGTTTAACAGCCTTTATACCACACTTCATTCACGTTAAGATCATAGTGTAGAAAGAAATAGGGTAATACTTTCCAGTCTGTGATTGGTTGAAATCTGAGGCAAGTTTACAAAGATTGAAGAAGTTACGTTACATATTAGTTTTAGTTGAATAAAAGGTTAAGTCTCTTTTAAATTTTGATAAAACTTGCCCAGATGTTCAGAGTTCAGAGCGGCTCTCACTCTATACAGGGTGCTGCATTATGAAACGCAACATAGGAAATCCCATGTTAATTTAAAGGTGCTCGAATATTGGCTTCCCTAATTATTTTACAACAAAATTCCATTGAGGTTTATTAAAATACTCTTGAAGATGAATCTGTTCGCGAAGTTTTAGAATTTTTCATACACTGAGTTTGAAGATATTTAAAAAAAGATTCTGTAACTAAATTCAATTTATACCAAACTATCAGCACAGCCTTGATCAATGGTAATGAAAATTGAACAAATAATTAATAAATATAGTGGTTTTTGAAAAAGATTGATAGAAAAAGCTTTTCCAGTAATTTATTTTAACATTTACAAGGCCGTGCTGGCAGTTTGGTATAAAATGAATTTCGTTACTGATCTTTTTTAAATATATCGAAACTGAGTGAATGAAAAATTCTCAAACTTCACAGTCTGATTCATCTTGAAGAGCACTTTCAGAAACCTAAATGAAACTTTGCTATAAAATAATTAGGGACGCCAATATTGGAGCACATTTAAATTAACATGGGATTTCCTAAGTAGCCTTTCAAAACGCAGCACCCTGTATATGTAAATTTTGAATCAGATTAGACTACTTTCAGTTATACAGTTATTAAACGCAGTTGCAAGATGGAACATTTGAGAAATTGCAAGTTTTGCAACTGAATCAACTGTTCGTATCCGTACCGTTTATCGTTTTATGAGCGAAAGTGACAGTTGAAAGTGTGTAGTTTGACAAATAGGTGACAAACACTGTAAAAATTAACGTTACGCATCTAAAATTTTTGAAAATAGAAGTGTCTATTTCACTTCTCTGTAGTAAGTTTATATGACTACGAAAGTACCGTGCCTTCAATTGAATTCCTCATTAAAGTAAGCTGTGATTTTTTTATGAAGTTGGCGACACAATTCTAGAGAAAACAGTTGTCATTAACTGTCAGTACTGATCTTAACATCAAATAAAAACACAACATTAAAGTTTAAAGTAGATGCTCAAAGTGCTCTCCTTCAGTTTTCAAATCCGTTTGCTAAGTGTTCGGGGGTTATGTTAGCACACACATCTGTAATGCCCGCACGAAGTTCTTCGATTGTGTGACTCGTAGTTCTAAAAACTGTGTTTTTCATGTGCGGATAAATGAAGTAATCCATAATTGTGAGATCCGGAGACCTTGCAGGAAAATTCACAATCCGATTATCGAAAAACTGCTGCAGGAAAGTCATTGTTGTGTGGGCAGTAGCATTGTCTTGCTGAAAAAACCCTTCTGTAAGTTCATCATCATGTAGTTGATTAACGAAAGGTTCCAATAACTCATTTCGGTATCTTTCAGCAGTTACTGAGTCGTTAAAAAATATTGGTCCGATGATACGGCTTCTTGGCACTGCTAGCCAAACACCAATTTTTAATGGATGTAATGGAGTTTCCACAAATTTATGGGGATTTTCTGCTGACCATATTCTCATATTCTGTTTATTTAAATACCCTGAGAGATGAAAGCAGGCCTCATCGGAAAAGAAACACTTGTCAAGAATGTCGTCGTTGTTTAAGTTATCAAGAAACCACCGACAATATTCTGTTCTTCTGTGAAAATCTACTGGCCTGAGTTCGTGGACTGCTTGAATCTTATATGGATAAAGCTTTAAGTCTTTTTTAAGAATAACGTGACATGTTCGCACTGATAGCTGAACTTCTTGTGAAAGTTTTGCAATAGATTTCTTGGGAGAGTGTTCCATTCGATCCCAAACATTTTCAAAGCAGGCTGCAGTCCTTTTCTTAGCTGCTCCGCTCCCCGTTTTGCGAACAAGTGATCCTGTTTCACGAAATTTAAGAACACAAGCATGGATATGTTTAACTAGCTGTTCATAAGTAATAGCAAAATTAGGAAACTGCTGTCGAAACTTCTGTACACACTGATTAATTGAATAAACTAACTGTCCATTTTTTATTCTACCGGTTTGAAAATAACTTTCAACAATAAATATTTTCTGCTGTAATTCTAATATTTTGAGTTAATTGAAAATACAAAGTGTCAATTTGACATTTGTTTAATTAAATAATTGAACAGCTATCAGCGCTGCAAATCTTAGGAGAAAAAAAAAAAAAACAGTGAAATCGTAGCCCACTTTAATGAAGAATTCAATTGAAGGCACGGTATAAAGCATTCACGATCTTTAGACTTTGTAGTAGGCTTGCTTTTTTGTTATGTTACGTGCATGTAATTTAATAGAAATCAAAGTCTGTCAATAATTATGAAGCGTCCTATTTTGTAATAAAAACTGTGTTAATAATTTGGACGCATACTTATCATGGTGGATAATGGTAATGTTAAAGAAACTGAAATCAAAAAATCGTGAATATTACGCACACATCAGCTCCCAGTACTCTTAACGTAAATAAAATTATAGTAAAACAATTATAGTTTAAAATAAATTAGAATAAGATTTGGAACAAGTTACCTACCTACAATTATTCAATTATCAGCACAGTATAGTCAGTTATACAAAACAACTGCCTATTTTTCGATCGCATGGTATTAACTTTAATTCACTAATGAATTTTCCTCTATCGATGTAACTTTTATGGTTGCTTCGTAATCGGTTGCTAAGCTATAAAACGAAGTTCAAATACTTCCGGCGTAAAACTTGACAATAAAGACTTTTCATGAGGCCACCTCACCGTTGAAAATGTAATTTTTTCGACTACGCAGTTGATTATTTCGTTTACTTCCCGTTACCAAATAGGTTTTAAAATGAAAAGTACGTTATTCGCAATTTTACAAGCAATAATTAACTTTTAAGTATAAATCAGAAATTATATGACTCCATCGTTATAAACCATGGTAAATATAACTTAAAAGATTCATCAAAGTCTGCTCTTTAACAGGTAATTAATGGAACCGAACTAATTAACTTTTCTCCATTTCATGTACTCAATCTAATGCTAGTTGTCGACTTTGATTGGGTTTCACGTGAAACCTAAAATTACGTAAAACAGTCACTCGTCGTCAGTTGCTTGCGAATTGCTTATTCTTTAAGTCCGATAAAACATAATTAACCTTCTTAAATGAATAAAATACGATGCTGACTAGTTGTGATTAAATGACCTCTGTGTGATATCTACAGTGACATAATCGCACAATAATTTAAATGTTTCAAACCATCACCACAAAAATACAAAGAAATGTAAAGACTATACAACTAATTGAAATTACAACGTAATAACTCATCTTAGAAGTTAAATTACTTTGATAAACTAAAATTTCGATTGTGGCTTTACAATCTTTAATGCCGTTGGTAGTTTATCTGTTGAAAATAAAATCTCTCAAAAAATTAATATATTTATGGCCACTATTATCAATATTTAAGCAACATTTAATTTTAAGTCATGTTTATACTATAACAAATTATGTACACGACGGAGAGCTACTGATGGATTTACAACAATATGAGGTGGCAGAGGAGTGTCGGTCACCCCTGATGATCACGACATCCAAGGGTTTGTTTAGGTACACCCGACTGCCTTTCGGAATAGCATAGCACCTAGTAAATTTTGGAAAATAATGTATGCTTTACTGAAGGGTTTAGAAGGAACAGCGGTTATGATAGATGAAGTTTTAATCGGAGCTCACAATCTCGATGAATTGAAATTGTTAAAGTTCTTGAGAAATTTAAGGGTGCCGGTCTCACTGTGTCAATAACAAAATTACCTTAATTAGGAAAAACAACGTTGGAGCACTTCGGTTTCAAGATTGATGCAGCAGGTTTGACTTCGACTGATGAGAAGGTAAGAGCTGTTACAGAAGCACCTGAACCAAGGAACGTGAAGGAACTCAGTTTGAATTTTTTCTGGGATTCGTTAATTTGTTGGCAAAATTCTTACCTAATGTAGCTAGAATTTTGTCACCCTTTATACATAGATGGCTGAATAAAGGAACTCCATGGAATTGGAACAAAGAATGTTTTGATGCTCTCAATAAGATTAAGGTGATTGTTCACTATGACCCAAAATATCGTATTCGTTTAGCAGTTGATGGATCTGACTGCGGGTTGGAAACGGTTATCTACCAGTATTACCCTAATGGAGAAACACATCCACTAGCTTTCGCAAGTAAAACACTTATTCAGGCTGAAAAGTCTTATTCTCAGTTGCACAAAAGGGAGCAGCTTTGATTTTCGCAATAGTAAAATTCCATGTCTATCTGCTTGGTAGAAAATTTATTTTGCTTAATGATAATCGACCACTACTTTCGATTTTTGGACCAAAACTTAGTATTCCAGCTTGTACTACGAATCGCCTCCAAAGATGGGCACCGATTATGTCAAATTACATTTATGATGTTGAATGAGTAAATTAAAAAAAAATGGCTGATTGGTTTTCCCGTGTGCCATTACCAGATGGTCTTCGAGAGGCAAAAGACCCAGATTTACACATAAATTATATATTTGATATTAACACTGAGTTGCCTTTGGATTTCAACCAACTGCTTTCCGCAACTAAAAAAGATTCTACTCTTATGAAAGTAATCACTTATCTTAAGTTTATTTGGTCAGACACAGTCAACTCGAAACCATAACCTTTTTTCAAGAAAAAGTTCGAAGAGAAGGATATTCTACTTTGAGGGTACAGAATTGTTGTGTCTATGAACTTACGCAGAAAGGTGCTTAAGGAACTTCACGCTTCACATATGGGAATCGTGAAGGTAAAATCACTTGCCAGATTATATGTATGGTGGCCCTAGCCAGACGAGGATATAGAAAATACAATCACATCTTGTGAAGTGTGTAAAACTACCAAAGATAATCCTCCTAAGGCTGAACTTGTCCCATGGAAATGGTCAGAAAATCCGTAGCAACGCGTTCACATAGATTTCTCGGGTCTTCTGAATTGAAGATATTATTTTGTAATAATGGATAATCATAGATCATAGATTGAGGTTTTCCCTACCACAGCAATGATATCTGCCATGACGATAAGATTACTCGGACAAGATTTTGCGAAGTTTGGTCTACCGGAAGTAATTGTATCGGACAGTTATTCTGCATTTGAAAGTAAAGAATTTAAAATTTTTTTGCATCATAATGGAATTGGACTTAAACATGGCGCACCTTTTTTGCCAAAAACCATTGGTGTAGCTGAAAATGTAGTAGGTATAATTAAACATTGCCTGAAAAAAGCATTAGTGGAATCAAGATTTCCCGATATAGATGTCGCTTTGAAGAGGTTTTTGCTCGATTATCGTAATACACTTCATGTATCTACTGGTGTGGCACCAGCTAAAGTCTTTCTTGGTCGACAACTAAGGACTAGACTTGATCTTTTGAGACCGTCTACTGCTGTTTCTAAGGTCCGCAAATTGCAAGAAAAGCAAATAGAAAATTATCGGGGAGTTAACGTGGATGAGTCAAAATACGAGGAAGGTCTTCGTTCGTAATTATAGAGACACCAAAGATTTCAGCATCCGTGGTGAAATGTCTCGGACTATTCGATGTCAAGTTTATGTGCCGTCTCTCAATATGACATGGACTCGTCATGTAGATCAAATCCAAGGCTCTTCTTCTCAGCGTACTTCAGTCATGACCGAAGACGAGAAAAATCAAAATCTGCAAGTCCAACGACTTCAACAATTTCTTCTTCACCGATTCAACGTGTTCCTCATTCTGAAACATTCAGAAACATTTCTCGCCTCCGAATCAAAATGTGCGCCGCCCTCAACGAGAAAGAAGGCCGGTTCGCAGATTAATTGAAGAATTTTATAATTGAAATTTGAAGTATCTTCAATAGTTTTGAAAGGTTCGCAAAAAAACCAAAAATTCTGATTTTCGTTTTTAATTTTTTCAGGACAAACTAATTGTACTAGGCATTTCTCACCAAGACATTATTCAAACACTCTTTTATGAGGAATTTGAATATGACATCCCCTTTTCAATAGTTTTCAAGATGGCGGAGAAATATTTGGCAACTTCATTTTTTCTTATGGACGCCATTTTGGATTTTAACATTTTGAGATTAGATTTTTTTTTTCTTTACAACGATGTATCACACATGGTGGTCCAATATCAGATTTTTGCCAAAAATCCAATTTTTCATTTTTTGCGAAGAGTGCTTTGAAAAAACAAAATATTTGCAGCGTTATCCAGATCGGCAACAACCTGGTTTGAGGTATTTTTCTATGCTTGGGCGAATATGGTTGGTTTAAAGGGCGTAAACGAAAATATGGCAATAGGCCCAATGAATATGAGCAGGAAATTTAGAGGTAAAAATTTTACGTGATTACTAATACCAAAATCCGTCTGTCTCTTCAAGAGAAGTTGCAGCCCAGCTGAATTTGCCGTTATTATCTATTCTTATTGTGCATTTCGGGGATGTCATAATCTAATTCTCAATAAAAAGGTGTCTGCATATTGTCTCTTGCTTAAAAATCTCTAGTACGATTAGTTTAAAACAAACGTAAATGACAAGACTTGAAATAGGATCAAACTGTCAAACTTTTGTTCACAATAAAAGAACATTTTGTTTTTCCAAAGCACTCTTTGCAAAAAATGAAAAGTTGGAGTTTTGGCAAAAATGTGATATTGGACCAAATGTGTGATACATCCTTGTAAAGAGGAAAAAAAAAACGTAAATCTCAAAATCTTAAAATCCAACATGGCGTCGATAAGAAAAAATGAAGACGCCAGGTGTTTCTCCGCAATCTTGAAAATTATTGAAAAGGTGATGCCATATTCGAATTTTTCATAAAAAAGTGTCTGAATAATGTCTGGGTTAAAAATGCCTAGTACGATTAGTTTATGGTGAAATAATTAAAAACGAAAATAAGAAATTTTTGTTTTTTTGCGAAATTTTCCAAACCATTAGATATTTCAAATTTCTTTTCTGATTATTATTCAGCATGAAAATGTGCAACTTTGCCCTAATTTAACCACCTTTGTATCTCTTAAGATAAGCGAGATTCCTATAGTGGCACTCGAAAAACGGACAGCTGTATAGTACGCTTTGGAAAGGAGAAAGTTCTTCAGTTTACTTTTAAAACTTTTCAACATTTTTGGCAATTCATTTTTTCATAGACTTTGAATTTTTCTTAAACAATGCCTACCATACCAAACAACGCATGGAGAGGGGAGGATGGCACTTTTGACCAGTTGCCTAACGATTGAAGGCTCATCTTTTACAGTCTTTTGTTCTTGTGTCAGAATCGTGAAAACTTTTATGTTCAATATCATTGGAAGACTAAAGGCCGCATTACGCCCACCGAATGTTGGGCCGAGTCACTCGCTTTCTTACTCGGCCGAGAAACTGTTATTGGGGCAGATGAATACACGGGGAACAGGCCGAGTACTGACTGTACTGATCACATTAGCCGAACATTCGGCCGAATACACTCTCTCGGCCCAGTACTCGGCAGGTGTAATGCGGCCATAAAATTAATACCCGATTTGAACTTTGAAAACGAATACCTAGTTCCCAAATTAATTCCATAAACAACTTTGTCACGTAAAACAGATTTAAGCGCATTTCAAATTAATCTCATCAGATTTGTAGATTTATAATCAATCCGTTTCCATGTGATTGTTTATCTGCTCTAGGCAGATTAATTCTAGTGTAATAATGTAAATGATAAATTACGAAATTAATTAAACTGACTTAGGCCGGGCTTTATAATAGAACTGAACTTTTATTCTGACATCTGATTGTTACTTTAATTTTAAATCCTAATTATAAGGATCATGACAAGTGGACTATTTGTTACGCTGAATAACGAACGTTCCGATAAATAAAACCGTCAGTCTTTCAGATCCACAATTTTGTTTTGTTAAAATAGGTATAAGATTAGCTGATTATTCATCTAGAGTATTTCTAAATATCTTTAATTCTATCTGTTGGTGAATGTGGTATGAGTGAAGACCGACTAATTTCTCAAAAATCGAAAATATTCTTAAAATTGTAATTACACCAAGCAGAACTTAATTCCACACTCTTAAAATAAAATTCAAAAATTTCTAATTGATCACACCCCTTGTATCCTCAATCCTGGAACACACTATATAAATATTAAAGTATTCAAGTATTGGTGTCTCATGGAATAAATAAACGGCTTTGCGTATCATTTACATTTTGCCGGACCAAGGGGCGTATTCTGTAACTTTTTAACGGACTGTTAAAATTTAGAGGTCCTTTAAAATTTAAAATACACTTCCATGATTGGCTGTTACCATAGTAACAAAATTTAACACCCCTTTAAATGTAACGGTTTTGATACAGAATAGACCACCAAACCCCAGTTATTCCGTTAATAGTTGCGTTCAGGTATAACTAAGGGTCGGACATTCCTAGGATATCTGGTAAAAATTAGTATAAAGATAAACACAGCAGCGGCGTACAGTGTTCCAGAATGGAATTCTAGCGCGACAAAATAAAAAAAATTGAAACATTTGAATAAACATCAAAATAAAAAAATATTTTTATTAATGTTCTTCCATGTTTCTTTTATTTGTTTCGTAACCTTTTTTTTATATAAGGCCTCTGTAGCGCTGTCAAATCGCGCATGAACATTTCAGGTATCAAACGTGATTGAAAATGTAATAAGTTAAACATAAGTCTGACAATATTTTAGAAGGTTTTATTGGGTAAGTTTGGTGAGATCTTATTACTTTACTTTTTCTTATATATTTCCATTTATGATCAATCGGATCTGAAGGTTTATTTATTTATTTTTTTTAATTCAAATAAAAGTATATTAAATATCTGCATTTTAAACTTTGAAAGACAAGAACTAAAAAAGAGATCAAATGAGATGTTTTTGCGAGTTATGTAATTGTAGTTAGTAATTTATTTTAAAATAATTTTGTCCAACCAAGTGCTACTTTTTGCTACTTTGTAAAATTTCTTTAAAATACGCTCTTGATTTGGCTCTGAATATGAGTAAATATGAAAATGTCTTAAGCAGTGTGTCCATGGTTTGAGTTGATAAGAGGAAAGACATATTTTATAGAATTCTATTTGCCTAGAAATCTCTAGAAAAACTAAAAGTTTTTTAGATTTCCTTAAAAAGGATTAGAATTTAAAAGAATGCGGTATTAGCAAAAATATGTGAATAATATGATTTTAGTGAAATAATTCAAATTCCTTGATCAACTTAAGATTTTTCAAAACAATTCGTATTTTAAGCTAATAAACTAAATTAATAGTTTTTATTTAATTACTTTATAGCGCATTTACAGGGTGAGCCAATACTCCATATTCCATAGATAATGTCTTTGTTAATGCAGATTTTTAAAATCTGTTTTTGCTGTTACTTGCGTGTGATGATATATGCATGATTTAAAAATTAGTTACAATTGCACAGGGTGTTTCGTATAATATAAAATTTATATACCAAATTTTGATAAACATCTAGTGTGGAAAACACCAAAAGGCGAATCGAAATAAACTATAATGTACAGGATATGCTATTGGCTGTCTCACACAAAACAATTCAATTTTAACTAGTTTTAAATCATGTACATTAGCCGCCAAAAAATCTGGAACGACTCTCTACATGCATTTTTCAAACCGGAAGTCGTACGGCGGTCTGTGCTATGTCGGAAAATTCAACTTTTTATTTAATTTATATATTATAAATTTTTTTAGAAAAGTGAATACCAAGCGTGGACATCCTGTATTGAATATTAAACGTGGGTTTATTAGAATTGTTTTCTTGTCTTCATCTCTACTAACACCTGCCAATCGTTGTACAGGTTTTTTATTAATATCTTGCAGATAAATTTAGGTTTTCTTGTAAGGTAACATAATCGCTCTAAAGTTAGGCAAAAATCCTTATAGAAGTAATTGTATTGTGATACTATCATACGATTTCTATAGAGAATGTAGTTAAAAAGATACTGTTTTGTTATTTTCATCATTTTGGAAACTTAGATATAAAAAAATAATTTTGTCACGCTAAAATTCCATTTTGGATCACTGTGCGGCGTAGATTTCAACGTCGCCGCTGAACGGCTTTTATGACCGAGGCACTCTCATCCTCGCGCTCATTGCATCAGAAGCAACCGTTTGATATAAATTACGTGTGTAATATAATTGCCTTTATAGTTTCTTTCAAAATAATAATTATGAAAACATTATAATTCTTTAATGTAACTTTTAAAAAAGACTCGCATAATACATTTAATTCATGTCCATTACAGCGCCGTCACTGCAAAAAGAATGCGAGTTTATTTCGGAATGAATCGGTTATGTAAACAAGTTTTGCCACACAGACTTCTCGGACTTCGGACTGGTTTATTGTTTTGTTTTCACAGGGTACACGCGTTAAAGATTAGAACTTTTTCCAACTATGATCGCTTCAGCATATTAGTAGTTCCTCGTATATTTAATGAAACCTTTCGCCTAAAATGCGCCTAGGCCTGGGTATAACACAGGAACCGAGTTACTGATTCAGCAATGTTATTGAACGAACATGTCTTCAAGGCCCAAGAGGGGGCCATACATTGCGGTTTTGTTCGACGAATAAGTCTGTTCAATCAAAAACAAAAAACTGAGGTGTTCCGACAAATTTGCAATCACACACTTCAGTTTTGCTTCGTTTTTGATCGAACAGATTTGTTCGTCGAACAAAACCGCAATGTATGGCCCCCTTAAGTTCCAACCGCTGACATTTTCACATTACGTCAAGTTGCTCTTTTAGGAACACCAGTTTTTCAAGCGACTTTTAACTTTGAGCTCCGTTTTATTCCAATAGAAACAATTGTCCTTACAATTATTACCATGGCAATAAAACGAAGCTTGAAATTAAACTATAGTGGAAAGACCGGGTCTTAAGGGTGCCCCTACAAGGCCTTACAGAGTAACAAATAAAAACAACATTGAAATTATCACAGAAACACAGAGGCAGAGGAATTTGGGTTGAAACCCAAATTCCTCTCCTCCCCCAGTTAGTAGTTGCTTGTGATAGTACTTTTCATAAACAGAATAAACTTTAATGAATTAAAGTTTATTCTGTTTATGAAAAGTACTATCACAAGCAACTACTAACTAAAAAGGAAATTATGTAGACGATATCTGCTCAGTCAATAAAATTTAACTGAAATTCTCCTCAGATCCATTTTATTTTCTTGCTTAATTTGAGACTATTTTTTGTCTCGGCATTCTATATAATTTGGACGCTTTTCTCCACCGCTAACTCTATTCATTTTATCAAATTATCCCAGTAGCGTAAACGTGCGAACCATGAACGTAGTACTACTACTTCATTACGAATAACCGTCGGTTTAATTTAACCACTTAAGCATTTTAAAATCGGTACGGCGCTGCGGACTTTTATTCAATTAAATTTTATTACCCCAGGAATTCAACTGAATTTACGAAGAGGTTATGTCGGCTAACGAAATTAGCACAGCTTACATAATTTAAATTTACGCAATTAAGTAGTGTCGTTTCGTTGACACATAATAATTTGCGTCTGTCGTACGTAATTATTTAAAACACGCAAACACGTTAGCAAAGACTGTGATTTTGTTTACGTATTTTGATTTATATACAGTGTTTTTTTAATTGTGGCGAGAGGGATTTACATGGTAAAAATTTTGTCTCATGTTAACTTATGTTGTGCTGAAAATTTTAAGCAAGTTTTAGTCTCTAATAATCAACTACACAATTTGTTATAAAATACACATTACCAGAACAAAATATGCGTTATTGATTAAATTATTAACGAATAAATACGAATCGAGTAGGTCCAAGTCAAACATTAATTCGTCACGTAGACATTTAATAGCGCTTTCGATTGGGGTGCACTATGTGTCCATGAGGTTAAAACGAGATCGCCTCCACAAACACCGAGGTATACCTGGAAGTCATGAACTACTGCCTAAACAGAGGATTTTTTCCGGAAAGCTGGAAAGAAGCGAGGCTTGTGTTGGTGGAAAAACCAAAGAAAGAAGGAGATGTAGATATAACATACAGGCCGATATGCCTGCTAAACGTCGCAGACAAATTACTTGAAACGCTTATCAAAGCTAGACTGACTGAAGACCTGCACCAGAAAGAAGTGCTCCACAGGAATATACACTGATTCCGAGCAGGTAGATCAACGCTGAATGCTCTGGGTAAAGTTACCGAACTGACTGAGGAGATCAACAAACTGGCTGCGAAAAATCGGCACCACTGCGTGATGATTGCACTGGACGTCCAGAATGCTTTCAATACAGCACCATGGGCAGGGATAATGGAGGCAGTAGAAAGGTACGGGATTCAACCATACATGTCCCGCATGATCCGTTCATATCTAGCAGACAGAGTCATTATAACGCAAGCAGATACCCGAAGAGAAATTACGTGTGGAGTACCGCAGGGCTCCGTGCTGGGTCCAACACTGTGGAACATCTTGTATAATGAGGTGCTTGAACTGGAACTGGGTCCTGAAACCACCTTAATTGCGTACGCAGACGACCTTGCAATTGTAGTCAGCGCAAAAACGCCTCAAATGCTGGAGCAGAGATCCCTGCTTGCCATGTCAAGAGTCAAAACTGTCCTAGAACGAAAGGGATTAAAACTGGCATCACATAAAACTGAAATGGTCATCCTGGCCGGGAAAAGGTGCTTAAGACAATTGACTCTGGGCGTGGAAGAGAGATAACTAGTAAGCAGGAAGTCAAATATTTGGGAATCTACATCGATAAGGGTGCAAGAATGACGACACACGTCAAAAAAACATATGAGAAAGCCTACAAGGCGTACACTGCGATTGCAAGATTAATGCCAAACGTGGGTGGATCGCGGGCAAAGAAAAGAAAAGTGCTGGCGTCGGTCGTATCATCCATCGTCCTATACGCAGCACCGATTTGGGCGCGGGCCCTGAAGTACAAACACTACGAAGACCTGCTGGAAAAACTAAATAGGAAGGTGGTGATCAGGATAACGTCGGCGTATAGAACGGTTCCGACCGAGGCTATACTGGTGATCGCAGCTCTACCGCCGATTGCACTGAAGGTGCAAGAGAGAGTTAAAGTGCATAAAGAAGGACACCTAGTGAAGGCTGTATAGGAACTGGCAGTCTAGATGGAACGAGTACTCAGGTTGGGCCAAAGTATTCATCAACGACCTAGAGATCTGGTGTACCAGGAGAAGACCCGAAACAGATTACTTCATGCCTCAAGCATTAACGGGCCACGGTGCTTTCGGAAGCTATTTGAAGAAAATCAAGAAGGCTGAGACGGCTCAATGCTGGTTCTGCATAGAAGATACTCCAGAACACACGCTTTTTGTCTGTAGAAGATGGGAGGACATAAGGAGGAGAGCTTCCGAGGAATGCGGTATGCGAATAACGAAGAACAACATAACGCACCTAATGGAGGAAAGTGTGGCTGGATGTAACAAGATTGCCAGCATGCTTAAGCAAATCATGAGAGCCAAATGCGGAGAGCAAATCAGGAGAGGCAGTGAGTTATGACGGACGAATTGTACACAAAAGGTAGAAACGGAACGAAGGGAAAGGAGAGAAGTGGATAGGACTGAGGGCTGTGGATTGAAGAGGAAGAAGAAGGAAGAGGATCAAGCAAAGGAAGAGGAATGAAGTGGATGAAATGAGGTACGGTACGGATAAGGCGGAAAAGGAAGGATTTAACACAGAAGAGGTTGGCATTGGAGAATGGCAGGAATGAAGGAGTAGAGGTTGACATTGGCGACGGGTGACGACAGGTGCGGCGGATGTAATGCCAAGACGCGGTTCCTCCCGCACAGAGTGTACAACAGAGGAAAGGGTTTAGTTGGTAGGCGCCTGAGTGGGTGTACTGACACTGTCTCAAGTGAATCCAACACTATGTACGCCATTGAACCTAGGCGGCATAGTCTATGAAGATTCCTAAACCTCTTAAAAAAAAGGTTAAAACGGGATGAAAATACACTCAGTGCACATAGTGCATGCCAATCGAAAACGCTATTAGACAACAGTGAATAGTTTCTTTCTTACGTTAACCTATTCGATTAATATTAGTTCATTAAAATTTCAACTGTTAATTTGTTTAATGTTTAAAATAACACTGTTCAACACTAAAATTGTTTCTGAAATGAAAATAGCCAAATCATAACTACTTTGCGTTGTTAAACACCAATATGACTGTAAAATACTTTTTTTAGCTCTCGTTTCGAAGATAAAGTTCCCTTCTTTAACTAGAAATACAGAAATACAGAAATTGGGAGTTCTTTTCGCTTATATAACCATGGGAATGAGTAAAAGTGAAACAGTCACTAAATCCTAGATCCAGTAGGTTAAAAAAACATCCACTTTATCTGTAATATATCTGACGTTTAAATAAAAAAAAAATCATATACTTTTTTCTGTGATATTCATGTGTAGGCATTAACTAATTTCAATGTATATCTAACAATAAATGAAGAGAAATGAATTTATACAATTTATTCGCAATTAATTAATTAGGTCAAAAAGCGATAGTAAGATGTCGCTATTTTATATGTTCATCATTCTTACATCGCAATTGCGAATAAATTGGGCAAGTCGTTTTTGGTCTGCAGTGGGAATGTCGAGCTACGTTTCTGCTGAAGAAGCCCCAAGCAGGGCTGAAACAGCTGTCCAGAGGCTGCTCGAGGTTCTCACTGCAATCAAAAACGATTTGCACAAAATTTTTCTAAACTCTTTCATTATGCTTTGACAGCAAGCATGGCCGCCTTGCATGGGGGACTCATTAGGAGCAAATCCCGCTTCAATTTGTCTATCCTACTGCAATGTTAGGTCAAAAAGCGATAGTAAGATGTCGCTATTTTATATGTTCATTAATAATATTCTTCGAAATTTTCGACCACTTGTTAAATTTCTGCAAATTTTACATAAAATTATTTCCATCACTTTTAATTGCGCACGTGCATATAATACAATATGTAATTGTTTATTTGTAGATCTTCAAATCATTATTATTGTTCTGAACTAATATGTTATATTTCTAAATTAGTAGATTTTTGTCTTGTGTTTTAGTAAATTTTATTCAACATGCTATTTATTATAAGAAGATGCATAATTCTTCCTTGGAATTTATTGAAAGCTGGAAAGGTATTTACTTTAAAAAAATTATTTTAATTAATAGCAATGCCTTTCAAATTATAAACCTAATAAATATAAATAAATTTTTGAAGAAGAAAAAACGATTTGCAACGATTTTTTTAAAACTTAGGCTTTGACAGCAAGCATGGCCGCTTTGTATGGGATGACTTACTATCAATGTGTCAATCCTAAAGCAATGTCAGGTCAAAAAGCGATCGTAGGATGTCGCTGTTTAAGCTATTCATTACTATTACATCGCAATTGCGAATATCCTTGGACAAGTCATTTTGGTTTGCAGTGGATAAAAAGTGAGGACAAAACTTGGGAGCGTAATAATAACAACCCGTAAATGATATCAAAGCAAAGTGCCACACATCGATACAGAACGGAGGCGCAAATGTTCAACTTTAAATTTTTACCTGTGCGGTTATTGAGCACCGTTAATTAGAAGGGCGCAAAAGTGTCGGTGGCGCAAATGTGCGCGGCGCAAATCTCCCGAATTCGGTTTTTTTATTTGCACACAGTAAAAGAACACCCTGTATATCAATCGTAACAAGTACAACAATCGACATGAAGTGCTTACAGAATAGACCAAAATGTGTTAAAAAGTGATTTTATATTATTTGCAAAATAATATATTTATATTATTTTGCAACTATTCCTCCATTCGTGTGTAAATACAGCGGATACTTTTTGCTATATTTACGGTGAAGCTTCTTAAAGACATAAAATATCAGCAAATAAGCAATTTTTTTAACCAGAGCTGCCAAATTGTTTTCGTTGTTATTTTTGTGTTTAATATATTAATTTTTATAAAAAATTAGAATTTTCATTTCAGAAACATTAAAAAAGTGAAATTTTGTTGCTCACTGTAATTAAATTAATGATGTACCTGTTATTCTAGGTATGTGTAATTTACAATAAATTATGTAATTGATATTATTAGAAAGTGAAATTTGTTAAAATTTTGAGCAGAACATAAGGCAAAATTTTTACCTTGTAAAACCCTAGGGCCACAGTTAAAAAAGCACTGCTCACATAGTGAAATCATTCTTTTCATGAAACGGATGTCCACTTCATGAAACGCATCTCCTTAGTGTATTATCATTTGTATTCAGTATTAGCACAAAGTATTTTGTATTTTTCATGAAACGGAACAACTTTTTGTATTCTTCTTGAAATTAATTACAATTTCATCAACAGGATGGGCGATTTTATTCATTACTTGTAATGGTTACAGGCGATTTTTACATAAACTGTACACTTCGTGAAATAAATATAAGATCAGTATCAGAAAAATGACAGAGGCGACGGAACCAATGCTGTTCAGGCAAAACTAAGAATTTCTAATAAACTTGAAGCGAAACCAGTAAACTTTTCTATAAGATCTAATAAAATCCGATTTCCCAAATCTCGACAATGTTTCCACGTAACTATTCATTCGTTTTTTGAAGTAAGTTAAAATAAAACTCTTCTGTCGGTACATGTGCATGATTAACCGTAAAGGCAACCATGATAAATATTACAAAATTCCTTGCGATTAAAATAATGATTAGGGATGCACCGATATATCGGCCGGTTTAAGTGATATCGGTATCTGCTTATATCGGCTAATATTTTACCGATAACTTTTAAAATTTCAAGAAAATCTTAATTATTATTTTTGAAAGTAAAACCGTATTTGTTACAGGAATACGATTGTTTGGCGAGCAAAATTCTAAAGGAAAGGCACAAAATTATTGCAGACCATAAAATTCTTCCACGGCAGATGTTATTCTAGGAATAAGATCAGGTCCGAAATATTGCTTCTCTTAAAGTATAATTTGCAAATAGTTGAGGATTTTTTTCAGATTTAAAATAATTAAAACATTTAATAATTTCGATGACCCAATGTTGTTTTTCAGTCTTAGCTCTTTTGTTAATTGAAAATGATTCGTAGATTACAATTACCTTGAAGATTTTAGTTTAAAATTATTTTATACTTATTTTTGTCAATTGTAATCAATTGTTGGAAGTACAACGTTTTATGTACGACAATTTGTCATTTCAAAAATTTCACTTTCTTCCACTTGATCAAACCACCAGATCAATCGGAGATTGTAAGAACTAATGACATGATTTAATCATTTGGCCATTTACTTACCGCCGCCTTTAAATCAACAAAATGAATACTTATGAATTCTTGTTTAAGAAGTTTGTACGTTTACAATTTCAAATTCGTCTACTAGGCATTCTGGACACGATTAACGTTTACATTTAATCACTCAACCAGTTGACTTGTTGAAATTATAATGAAAACCGTCTTTAAACGTTTTGCTACAATGCGAGTTTATCATGGAGTGCGAAAATCCATTCAATATTGTTATAATTTTTAATATCGGCCGATCTATTGACTAAAATATCGGCCGATACATCGACCAATATTATCGGTCACAATTTACCAATATATCGGCTGACCGATATATCGGTCAATCGGCCAGACCCTTATCGGTGCATCCCTAATAATGATAATGGGCACAAATCATCAGTAGAAAATCTTACTCGTCATATAAATTCGTCAACTGTAAATGTCAATTACCATGGGAAATATTCTCAAGCATTATCTTATTTTCTTATTATTCTGTGTAAATTAAACCACGCATTTTTCTCATTTTTTTATGTTCAGGTCAATCACATTTACAATTTACCGCCGCATTAGGACAACATGAGATAGGCAACTGAGATAAAATTACAAAATATGAAGTAATTTGCGTATGTGGATCTCTTGCGGTCTCTCTCATTCGCGTAATATCCCACATAAAGCTGCTACAAACATACGCACCGCAAGCGCTCAGCTCGTTCATCCTTGTTTTAAAACTCGGGCGCAGCAGCAACAATCGATAACGGCATAAATAAATAAAGCGAGCTGAATGCAAATATGACGAAAGGATGAACATTGTTCCGTATTCCGGATAAATAACTATCGACATCCTACGAATTTATGTGCAACAGGCGTCGTCGATACACAGGTGACGCAAATTCCGGTTCATCAGGATATGTCCTGACGTGCTTACGATGTCCCCTTGTTAACCCACATTACATTACTGAGCAGCCATTGACCTATAATGCAAGCCTACAACGGCATATTTGAACTATATTAACAACACCAACACCAGAAGCCTATGAATCCAATGCATTTACTCGGCAGTATGTTTATTGTGTCTAGTGTGTTGTTGGTTTTATTAAAATAAGTGGAACGCAAATATGTATTATCCATTCAAGACCTTTTTATACTCTAGTAGGCCATGTTTTCTTTTGGTTGGTTACCTGCATGTAATCTGATAGAAGTTCGACATGACAAAAATTATTAAATCCTATTTTGTAATAAAAACTGTGTTAGTGATTGGAAAGAATACTTGTCGTGGTCGGTAATAGTAAGATTAAAGAAATCCATAACATTTACTTGTGGGGACTCAGGTCTTCATAAACTATAATCACAAAATTCTAATCCAATCGTCTGATGGTCATATTTTTTAATGATGCCAACAAAAATGTCAGCCCAACGTAGCCTACTCTGACGAGGAAACCAAAGGGCGGAGAATAATATTCATTATATCCTTCTTCTCGTCAAAGCAGATCGTGTTTTCGTTTCATTAGGTTGCTGGCACGAATTCTGATATATGCCAGAATCTGACCTGAAAAATATTATGACAATTCCTTCCTACGAAGAAGCACCTACTTATGACTCAGTACGGTACCCTGATTACCGATTTCTTCACTTCCTGATATGTTTATCTGCCAGGTATTATCCTTGGAAACCATTGTATCGGTAATAGTTTTCGATGATACAACCTGGTAGATAAATTTATCCATATTTATCATCTCCTGATACATTTATTGCCAGGTATTATCCTTGAAAACTATTGTATATATAATTGTTTCCAAGGATATTATCTAGCAGATAAATTTATCAGGAAGTGAAAAAAATCGGGCATAAATATTTGATAGTTTATCTGTTTTGATCGGAATCGAACGAATGTCTTGTCATATTTCTACGTAATTCTTTGCCTTTTTATAAAAATTCTGTATATCTCTTACTAACACTTAAAATGACCCCTTTTTCAAATGTGTTTTATATTGGGTGTATTAAAATCAGTATCCATCCTTTGTGCATCACTAACCAAACCAACTCTAAAATTAAAAACAAAATTTTCTTATGAAGAATATTATTATTTAAGTGCATTTCTTTTTGTAGATATTTTACAGAAGAATTTGAAAGGCAATGTCTAACAATTTCATTATTTTTTTTCTGCTTTTCCACGTCCGGTTTCGTCCAAAATTTGGATCTTTTCAAGGTTTAATTTATAAAAATTTTGTTACAAGTCGTTTTTGATTGCAGGGAAAACCTCGAGCAGCCCCTGTACAACAGTTTCAGCCCTGTTTGGGGCTTCATCAGCAGAGACGTAGATCGACATTCCCACTGCAAACCAAAAACGACTTGTCCAATTTATTCGCAATTGCGATGTAATAGTGATGAACAGATAAAACAGTGACATAAAACAGCCATCATAGGATGTCGCTGTTTTATCTGTTTAATTTATTCTGCAAATAGTCTAATTATTGTAATTTATCGTATAAAACATTAGCAGCGTAGAACAATTTTTACCGGTAAATTGTCAATATTTGGGAAACCTTAAAACCTTAAACTGTAGGTCAATAAAAGCCTACATTATTTTCATCCGCTCGTAATATGCCGTCTAATGATGCAACAGTTTATACGGTGTCCTATTTAAAAAGTATAAGTTAGGGTCGTTAAGACTCTTACGGGACATTCTGTATATGTCTAAATAATTTTAAATTGTGCACCTAATCGATATATATGTATGTTAGTGCGCACACAGATTTCAAAAGTAACGCCACAATCTTCCGCCCACACACCGTTGCTTCACCCTGTATAGTACCCCCCGCACCGTATACCTAGCGCCAAGAAAAATATCGCACTAGTCTGACCGCGGATTAAATTGCGCTGAAAATCATCCTTTTCAGCACTTAATCTAATTATAATCAAAATATTTTATCATCAATAGCATAATAATAAAGAATTAGAAACGATTTACGAGGATTGTTCGATAACTACGTGGCCTAACAAAGAAAACGTAAGTTTCTGGACTAAAAAAACTGGAAACTGCTCGCTACACACACTTATTCCAACGTAAATTCAAACTGGCATTGCCTTTGTTGAAAATAGATGAATCCAAGTCCGTGAAATAACCATTTACTGTTTCGATTACCTCGAAGTTGGACGAAAATCTCTTACCACCTAGCCATTTCTTCAGATTTGGAAATAATATAAATTGGATAGAAGCCAAATCTTGGGAACAGGGCGAATGAGGTACTAATTCGAATCCCAGTTCATGAACTTTGGCCATTGCAACCGCAGACTTGTAGGCAGGTACATTATCCTAATGGAAGAGCACTTTCTCCTTTGTCTAGTGAGGCCGTTTCTTTTTGATTTTGTAGCTCAATTGTTGCAACAAATTGGCATAATAGTCGCCATTTATTGTTGTTCCCTTTTCTAAATAGTCGGTGAAGATAATACCACGATGATCCCAAAACACCGCTGAAAAAGCGGTTTTTATCTTCTTCGGTGGTAGATAACCTTTGTGTGCCCATTGTTTGGATTGTGTTGTACTTTCAAGAGTGTAATGGTGGACCCAGGTTTCATCGACGGTTATGAAACGATGTATATAGTCCTTTAGATTGCATGAAAACGTGCCAAAAGCTCGCGAGACACATTCAAACGATTAAATTTTTGCTCCGGTGTGCCGAATATTTTTTCATTTCCAATTGTTCAGTTACAAATTCTGTGCACACTGTCATTTGAGATACTCAGTATGTCTGCTACGTCACGCACTTTTACTAGATGGTCATCCAATACAATACGGTGAACTTTTTCAATAATATCTGGAGCGGTAGCCGTTTTAAGACGTCCATTGCGGCGTTCATCTTTTGTGCTCACACGACCACGTTTAAGTTCGGAAAACCCAGTTTTTGACCATAGAAAACGAAGGAGCGGACTCTAATACGAAGGCTGTCTTTTTAGTTTTGCATACAGAGCTGGAATAAAGAAGTAGATACTATGTCAATACTTATTGTTTTTCGAAGTATAGTTCATGAAAATTAATGCACTTCTGCATACGCTCGAACCGACTCTGGAAACAGTTATTCCGCTCGTTTGTTGGTACAGCTAAAATTACGTTTTTGAAGGCGTCGACTGCGTCTTCTGGCGACTGGAACCTTTAACCGCGCAGTCAATTCTTGATTTTCGGAAAGGTAAAGAAATCGTTAGGTCTTAGGTCGGGCCTGTATGGAAGATGGTATAACAATTCGATGTTTTGTTGCCTTAAAATTCAATTGTCTTGCGAGCTGTGTAAACTTGCATTGTCGTGGTAGAGGGTGATTCGCCGTTCGAGGTTGGTTTTACGAAGCTGAGCGATTACTTCCGGCAAACAAATGGTTGTATACCAATCGGTAGTAACAGTTCTATGATCTAGCAGAGGAATTGTTGCTATATGACCTGCTTTTGAGGCAAACGTCGCCACCATATTTTTGGATACACTTCGAGAATGGATAACTTTTGTCGGCTTTTCCTCATCCTGGGACACCCAAACAGATGATTGGTGTTTAATTTCGTGTTCATTAGAGTAAATCCACGATTCATCACCACTGACGATGCTTTTTAGAGTTTCCTGCGTTGAAACAGGCCAGAGTTTTTTGCAACTGACTCTAACTTCTTTCTGTTCTTTTGGTCAACAGATGCGGTATCCAACGGGAAACTAATTTTTTTACAAACAATTCTTTATGCAAATTTTCTTAATTGAGGTCTTTGAAATCCCCGATGATGCCTCAATCTCGCGATATGTCACATGTCGATCTTCTTTGATGAGCTTGCGCACAGCATCGACATTTTCTTGCGTGACTGCCGCTTTTGATGCACCTGCCCTTGGACCGCCACTAAGACCCCTCCATCCACTTTTGAATTCTCCATACCAACGAGAAATTGTCCACTAACGTGGTGCTTCATTGCCGAAAACAGAAACTAACTCGACAAGGCATTCTTGTTGATAATTGTCTTCGAAAGTTGTAAAAAATTATTGACTGGAAATTTTCTCGGTTTAATTACATCACTGGAATAACTTGTGAACTTTGAAATTTTTTTGTAGCGACAACACTGCACGTAGCGCACTGAAGCTTTGGATTTAAGTTAACTAAAGATGGAGGTTAAAGACATTTGATTAGCGGCAGCCTCTATGTCCCTGTATGCAAAACTAAAAAGACAGCCCTCATAATCCAGTTCTACATTGATTTCGGTTGGTGCTAAGCCTTTCAAACAGAAGTACTGCTCGCAACTCAGACTTTTCCTTTGCTTACAAAAGGGGTATTCTTTCGGTCTGAACGAAGTGAATGCATTCAATTGAATAAACTGAAGGTGAATAAATATTCGAATCACTTTTAAGTGTAAATTGATCAACAGGCATAAGAAATCGGCCCACTTGCTCCGCGAGCAGTATGAAAATTTAGTATTCGGACTGTATTAGTCCCCACCTAGAATAAAGCGAACGCTCGCATTGTAACCCTTCCCATCCCTCTCAATAGCAATTTAAATGCATCGGTGCCGCGGAAGGAGTAAGTGGTACATTCGGTGTAAAAAGTGTTCGACATTAAGTGGTCCGAATTCTTTTCCCCGCTGATCAATAAAATTATTTATGCTGCAAAAACTGAATTAATTATTTATTTTACAAGAGTGGAGAACACTGGAGAGTGCCGGAAGGACAGTCTTTTTGCTGTTTTCGCAATTTTCGTTAAAAGAGAAGGAAATGTATTACTGTAGAAGGTCGTAAAATTGAACATTGACTTAACTACAAAGAATTTGGATTTAACCTCTTATTCACAAAAAGTTTTTAAAAACTAGATACGTATTTCGTCAGCTATGCTGCCATCTTCAGTAGATGAATTCTTCTTGATCACAAGAGGAAGTGACTGTGTCATTCCTGTCGCTACCTTATATACTAATTTGTTCCCCTCCAATGAATGTGCTAATCTAGATGAATTGATTCGACGCGTGAATCGAATGCAGCTTTTGAGATACTGCTAAACGCAGATTAATGGACGGATTATTTATACTGTCATATTTAAACTAATATCTGTTTTTTTTTTATTTATTTACCATCAAGTAGTCCGTGATTTTATTTTATTAGGTTGGCTATTAAAGTAAAATTAGACAAATTAATTTCATGTCATTAAAACATATGCCAAAATGTGACTCTTCAAATCAGATTTTTATCTAATATGTTAATTCTACGAGTCAATTTGTTATGTAAATAATTAACAATAAATTAAACACGAATATGAATTTTTCCAATGAAAAATATCAAGTATGTAAATTTGGATGTGAATACACCTTGTGACGAAAAGAAAATATTGCAACATTGTTTCATTCGCGGTAATCTTAAATTCAAAATCCAAATGACTTTCATTATCAAAGTTTAGTTACTTGCATAAGTACCACTTTTTCCCTAAACTTTCACGGCATACTTCGATGGTAAATAAATAAAAAAACAGATATTAATAAAGGATGGTTATACAGAGTGATCAAAAAGATTCCGCGGAACTCGCGGCGTCTCTGTGTCTGACCACCTAGTTACCGAACGATCCTGGTATTAACTAAAACTTTAAATTAAATGCTAGAGGGGGCCTAATTTTTCTAGAACAAAGAGTTCAATTACACTTTGTATGTAGACGTGTAGCTTGTATTTGAAAACAATAAATGTTTGAAATGATATTTTGAGTATTTAATAGTTTTGAAACTATCAAATTACCCCAATATATTTCTTTCAATATTTAAACAATTAATGTCTTAAATGTCAGAACGTTAAAGTGACATATTATCACCGGCCGTTTTAAACCCAAACCTTCATGACTCATTCATGACAACCGCTCCCTTAATGCGATTTATCTACTAAATTCATTTTGTAAATGGCAATATCATTATGAACAGTATGAAATCAATGAATTCGCACAATTAACGTCCGTACACGCCATAAAGTCGGTCGCAATAAAGGCCATGGTCCGCATGAAATGTTAGACTATTTATTGGAAGGCTATTACATTACAGAACGTTACAGTTATATGATACACACAAGGGCTTGACGTATATTGGACGTCAAAACTTGGCGCAATTTTTTTTTATGGGGTAGAAAATAAACATTGCTATTCCAAGTAACCAAAAATGTTTTACAAATATTTATAAGAATTTAATAAAGCATTTGTGGTTAACGCCAAGGAATAGTTTTCGCAACAAAAACCATAAAGCAACTAGAAGCAGATCTATTCTAATCAAACCGAAAATTAATCTTTTAATACTAAGAAAGATATTTTTTGCTCTCATCAACGCACTGTGCTTTATAGTAAAAATTTGTTGAAGGCAAAATTAATACTTTTTTTAATTGATGGTTACAAAATTTTTGAGGCAGTTCCAATGAAAACACGAAACAGTTCCACTTCGACAGTCACTAGAAAAAAGTAGTAAACAGCCGCGTTAATAATAACAAATATTTGCAGAATCTTGTGAATATTAATAATTAAATGTAGTAAACAACACGTAAAATATTTTGAAACCATTTGCGTTACTAAAATTTACAGGAACAATTGAAACATACACCTTGTGCAATATCATTAACACCTACTCATTTCAACTTTTAAAATATTATTAAAAAAACATTAAAAAAAGTAATTTAACCTAAATGAAAGCAAACTTTAATATATTTAATTTATATGCATTTTATTGTAATAACAAAACTACCCATTCAAAATTAAATTATATAATTTATAGGAGTATATAGAATAAGTTATTAGACACAGCACGTAGTACAATTTTTTAAAGGTAGACCTTGTATATTTTCTTGTAGAAAGGCATCAACCTCTACAGAGTCACATGCGAATTACTTATACCTATTAATTTAACTAATTAAGAGTAAATTAATATTATGCAGAAAACTATCTAATTTTCTACTTCTCTTTTATTATTTACTAAAGACGATCTCTATCGTCCAAGGGTCCCTTCGACACCATAACTATTAAAAGCACCTACGGGAAAGATTTCCAATCAAGAAATAACTTATCAATTATTCTTTTTAATTCTACAGGGTGCTAATAAAAAAGCTGTACACGCTTTGGCAGGTGATAGTAGAAATGGAAACAAGAAAAAAGTGGACATTTATTAGAATTTTCTTCTTGTTTTGGACTTTCCTATCACCTGTCAGAGCGTATACCTACAGGTTTTTTTTTTTTTATTAACACATTGTATTTGTCTTTCCTTCCAAATAATCAAGTCTGAGCAACCGTCAGACCTTCAAACTACCGTTATTGATATTTTTTTTAACTAATAGAAGTAAGGAAACACTAGCAGGAAGACAGAAAAATTCTGTCAACGTTGGGATTTGAACCTGGGGATCGCGCCGAGTGTTCTAACCACTAAACTAAAATAACTCCGGGGTTCGAAGGTATTAATCTTTTCCGGAATGGATAATTATTTTAACCTTCAATTTTTTTACAGGTTTCCAAAATCTAATATTTAGACTTTTTTAGTTATTATATTACATTATACGCAACATTATACGCTCGTTTTTTGACAAATTGAAGCCAGTTTCCTACATAATAAGTCATTCCATGCAGAGCAGCTATACAGAGGGATTCACGCCAATCAAAAACGATTTGCAACAAAAAAAGTTTATATTTTTTTACATTTTTACTCTAAAATAAATAATAGAAAGTTATTAATTGTACCATATTTTAATTTCCTTAACACATGTGTGATGGACATTATTGCTGTTTATACAGGGTGTTCTTTTATTGTTGCAAATAAAAAAAACCTCAGTATAAGTACGCGAAATGACACCTTTTGCGGGTATTTTTTGTTCGCTACCGTATCATAGCCAAAAAATTTCGGACAGACCACTTGTTTGGAACTGTGGAAATGTGCGAAAAAGATAGGAAGGTCAACTTCGTCTTCCTCTCGGTATGAACACGCCCACTGATACCGCACTCGATGTTCAACTCAGAGTTTCGTAATAACAATCACTGATATCGTTTATTAATTATTTTATTTCAAATTTTAATTCACTGAGCGAAGTAATATGTTTTACGATATCAACTATCGACGAATAAATCCGAAAGTCTACGCACCAATTAGGCAAGCGTGTTAAAAATGTTCTTCCTTCACCCTTTTACGTAAATAAACTTTTGCTGCAATCTCGCTGCTAACAATGAAAGTATTACTACTTACGGTCCCTGGAAACAAAGTAAATGTAAAATTTTTATAAGTTTTATAAACATAATATGGAATGAGAAATTACAATTTGTTTGTACCTCGCTTTTAATTTGTTCGGCAATTACGAAGTGCAGCTTCTTGAATTGCACTAGATTTTAATTTAATACTTAAACTTGTAATTACTTGCAGTGAAGTTAATTTAAATTGTAAAGCTTTGACGGACCAGCTAATCGCAGCGGCGAGATTTAAGTGATTCCTCCTAGAGTTCCGATAAGGCACTGACTCTCGGGTAGTAATTCAAGAGGCGGCCGCGTTCCACTTTTAGCTATGCCAGCAGTTCTGAAACGATTTAGCGAAAATCTGCCACTGCATTTTTCTCGAAAACTATTACATTTATGTTAAGAACATATGAGTTCAATCGTTGCCATTCATGGTGATATATTGCAGGTTTAAATATTTGCACACAGTAAAAGAACACTCTGTATTTGATTATAGTCTTTTTTTACATTATAATTGTTCCAGGTGAATTTGTGAAATTGATGTTTTTTTTTAATATTCTTTACAGTTGTGTGTTGCTTATTCTTGAACAGTGTGAAACTTATTTAATTCTTAATACAATTGACTTTAAAACTGATTTAGTATCGACATGTGTCGGTATTGATTGTCCATGGTATCATTTCAAGTTTATTGATAGTATCAGAAACAACAGTATTTTTGTATGCAATGACATAGAATACAATTATCATTCTAATAAAGAAAGAATTGTTGTAACTTAAACGACAAGAGTACCTACCTATTATTTACTCTGAACAATAATTCATAATACTTTTTGACTGACGTATAAATTATTTTCCATTAATTGAAACAACTTAAAGTTTCAAACCTAACATGGCGGCTAAATTTTTCGTTTAAAATTTGAAAATTTTATTTATATTCCGAAAGTATTAATATTTAGGAATAATTTTAACACCATAATATTGTCCATAATTTTCTCTTTTATTTAATACCATTGCCATTTTTGTATCTTCAAATGGCGAGCAGCAATTCACAGAAACATAGTTTTCAATACAAGTTTGCTATGTTCGGTTTGAAACTTTCCACCCGGTATATTTTTAATATAGTTTCTTAATTTGTAATAATTAACAATGTTTTAGCAGTGATTGCTTGTACTTGCTAAGCTTAAGCTGTTTTCATTTTGTCGTCAAAAATAATACAGTCACTTCGGCCCGTGTTATCAAAAGGTTGTCGACCCTTTAGAATATCATGAATTATAAAGAAGCTGAAATGGCTAACACTTTCAGTTGTTATATTCTACATGCTTGCATTATTCGTCTTATAAATGTTAAGGAAACTAGACAGGCAACAACGCGTTAAGTTATTTATCCACTCCTAAATGTTCCTCACTTAATTTGAAATTTATAATCTAGTCGACAAGTAAATGCCTCTAAATACGTAAGTAACAGCTTTTTACCGCATACCAAGACAAATTACTTTTCCTCTATACATATTAAGTCTACGTATACAAAGTAATAGAAGTTAGCCACAACCATAAAACTTTTAATGCGCCTCTGCTGTTTCTTAACTATCGAAAGTAATTAGACGAAAACGACTCTGATAAATTTGGTGCTTCTGCAAACTGCTTGTTTGTATAATTACGTATAATTGCTTGTGTACCTAATTGCTCGATGTTAGGTAGATGAGGGTCATAAATTTAGCCTAAAGTTAGATTTGTGTAATCTCCAGAAGAACAAGCAGCACGTGGAGATCTACAACTTCTATTACTGTATAACTGCTTAATTTCTGAGTTAATTTCATTTCGAATTCTAGGTATAAAAATTAAAGCACCTTATTTACTAGAAGTATAAAATACAAGGTACGTTCAATCAAAAGAAAACTCTAGTATGCTTTGAAATGATAATGAAAATATGTTTTAGTCTAACTAGTCGGACTAGTTGGACTATGTTGGCGGGGGTGGTTGCGGGATGTCTGGGACGTCGGGGACGTTGGGGACATCATTGCATGAGTAGCTATCCCCGAAGGGGGATCGTACTAACAGGGTTTAAAAACGCAGCCGAGAGTGAACGACGTACTGTTCATAGTCCAAGGTGATCCCAAGGGGACCCGATGTAGCGGGCGGCCCTGAGGAATTGTCACCAGCCTTACGTGCCAGGTGGAGGCCGGTGGTGAGATGCCACACCACCTGGTGGAAGAGTAGATTGGTGGTAGAGAATCTACGGGTCGGATAGTACCAAGACATGGGGTAGAGCGTGTTTGCATGTACCTAAGTGAGGCTATCTGCGGTGCATGTAGAGTGTGCTTGTGGAAATAATATTTTAGAGAATTGGAACAGAAGGAGCAACAGAAATGAGTTTGGGAAGGCCCAAGGTTGGTACCATTAAGAGATATGGTAGAGGCACGAGTGTGAGCTATAAATAGACCTTAAGGGTCGGTGGAGCAAGTGCAGACCGTTGTGGCCTTGAGGACCGGGGATCCCCGGTGAGTAAATATCTGTTGACTCTTGACATATGATTGTAAACACATGTTATTGTTGCATGAACGCAATGTGTCATTGGGCGATGACGGTGGCGGAAGGTTCCCAGTAGCCGAAGGAAAGGGTGAGCGTTTGATTAATTATATTTAAGTATTCGCATTAATATGTTTTTATAATAATGAAAAGAAAATGTTTTGATAATTTTGCGGCCGGTCTTACAGTAGTTAGCGAAAAGCTTGTTTAGTTCTGAAAAGAACAGATGCCGAATACAAAATTGAACGTGAAATCTTGAAAAGATGAATAATTTGACACTTTTGACGCTCAGGTTACGTTCAACAAATGCCATTGAGAAAGTGGACAATTAAGTTAAAACGCACGTTAACATTCCATGGATTGCCGCAATTTTTTTT
Organism: Prosopocoilus inquinatus; assembly: GCA_036172665.1. NCBI lineage: Eukaryota > Metazoa > Arthropoda > Insecta > Coleoptera > Lucanidae > Prosopocoilus > Prosopocoilus inquinatus. The sequence continues at coordinate 10,097,768 of CM069875.1, forward strand.
TTCTTTTGAGTGAACATACAATAATTTTTGTCCGTACAAGATAGTGCTTCAATTCGCCTTATTTACCTTATAAGAGTAGATATTAACAATCATAGTACGAAATATACAAAATAGATAACATATTTATGGGTCATTGCACATGGGTGTCTTTAAGTCTTCAATACTCAATAGTGACTTATTTAAAAAAAAACTCCAAATAGGAAGTACCTATTAAGGAAGCTATGTGTAGTCTTATAAGGTTCACAGTGTATAAATTTTTGACCTATAATAATTTAATTTACACCATCACGAAGTATCAATGTTTCCTTATGGAACACCCAGTATACAAGCAGATTTGTTCTGAAACTATAATGAAATAAAGTCAAAAGTGTATAATAAACTCGGACTAGAAAATTGGATCTGCCTCAAATAATAATAAATAAATAAAAGATGAACGTGAAATGTTTCATGTCATAGAGTACTTAGTTATATTTTCAAATTTCTCGCATGAATTCATTATGCAACACCATAAACACAGGGTGATGCATTAGCTCAGCGGCAAACTTTGCCGTATGAAACTCATTAATTTAATCGAATTATTTTAATGCTTCAAAATCACTTAAATATTCACATAACATGTTTAAAATTCAAAATCATGTAAATACACGTATTCCAAACTTCTGGAGAAGTGCAAAAGTGCAAGTTGTTCATTAAATAATTTACCAACCTAATTTATTATTTTTTAAATTGAATACCACACATATATTTTATTTCAGTATCAGTTAGCCCTTGAAGAGATGTAAAAATGGTTTGCTTATTTTTAGTATTTACAGAATAATTTTTAATTTTGAAATATCTTATAATTTGGAATTATCTAGTGAAAATAGTTCAGTTCTTATATTTATTTCATTTCATCGCAACCGCTAAAACAATGATTGAATTTGAAAAAAAAACTTAATTTTACAACATGCGAACTGATTCATAGTGTTGTTGGTAGTCGCTAGATTAAAAAAAGTGTTCAGTATTATAAAAGTAGAAAGGTTTAGAAATAATTAGATGTAAGGTTCATTGTCACATCATTAAAATTTAATAATTTGGCAGCCGATCGAATATTATCCATTTTTTGGATTAAATTAAAAATAACTCGGAAAATACTAAATACTATAACAAAAGGTATGGTTGATTTCTAATTTAAGCTAGGGCTGTGCGATAACAATAATAACGATAACGAATAGCTTTGTCACATCGGTAATATTGATTCATCGACAATATCGATAATTTATTCAGCAGTGTATGTTTAATCAACATAAAGGTGTTATTGATTAATCGGAATATGGATAATATTGATTAATAAATCAATATATCGATAATGTCGATTAATCGATAATATATCGATAATATCGGTTAATCGATAATTTTTATTTTTATCAGCATTCGATACTAGATTTGTATACCGATATTATCGACACATCCATCTTTCTCCACAGCCCTAGTAGAAGCATTCTATTAAAAAATCGAATAAATTTTTTTCCTTAAAATTATGTGAGCTTTCATAGGGCACAGCTTGTCGGTGATCTAATAAATCACTCTGCATAAAACTCTGGAGAACGTTGCAAACAACACGAATTTAATTTATTTTTAATGGGGTTTTTAATATTGTAAAATTTTTAAATATATTCATAATGATAATGGGTATAAAAAATAGTAATAAACTGCGCCTAAGTTATAAATGGATGTTGAAATCTCAAAAAAGAGAGGTATTCTTGTACACAAATTATGTTTTAATAAAAAAAATATCGCTTCAATATACGTGATAGAATTAATTTCAACGAACATGGTACGATGGTAATGTGAAAATCGAATGAGAAATAACTTTATATCATGGGCTATTAAGGTATGAAAACATTAACTGTGTATTTATTTAGGAATACCTTGAGAACATCAGCGTGATTAACATAACTATTTCTTATTCCTAAATCTAATAAAAAAATCACGAACTTACTGATTGGAAATTGATTTCAGTAATAAACTCTCTGAATACATTCCGTTACGTGGAATTTAAATGAGTGGATTTACTGCATAGTTCTGTAGGCACGAAGCTGTAATTTTTGAAATTCAAATGTTTCTCTTTTGTCTTTGTTTCTGTCGACGTCATGTGTCAATAACCCAACCTCAGCAATAAAAATTTGAAAATTTTTTTTAACTTTAAGTTATTAAGAATTAATTAGTCTTAACACTCTCGAAAGAAAAGATTCTATTGTAAATAATAAGCTGTGCCACATAGTAGTATGTATTTAAGTAACGTGTGCGAAACAGTACTTCTAAGAAATATTTGTTTTGCAAATGTACTCTATAATATTGGTTGTTTGAGTTATTGAAATGTTTTATTATCTATCTGTGTTCGAGTTTAAAACGAACTAGAAAATATATTTAGACATATTTTAACTGACAAATTTCAGTAGTCGTAAAAGATGGAGGAACTCTCTCCGTAAATTTAATATATAACCATTAATTTAATAAACTAAAAGACTGATATTAATGCTGCAATTCTACACTAGATCGCAAGCATTGTAGAGTATTTAGGGTTTACACATTTAAGTGCCCAGATAATATAGAGTTTGCGGGAAAGCACCGTTACTTTATAATTGCATCATTATAACTTAGAAAAGTAGTTAATATTTCAGAACGGAATGGAAAAGCACAAAATTTGAAAAATATATGTAAAAATTTAGACAACTTCTGACTACGATGCTTCTTCTGTAGGTTTTTAAGCAAAACTTGCATTTTCCATTATAAAACGATTGCGTTTATAACGTAACGATGTGTTTGCGCAAACTCTATAACATATTACATTACCATCCTTATAATCGAGCTTATAATTGCAGGAAAAAATTGATTCGTTAATCGAAAACTGCTCGGGTAATTCACAAAAGTTCCATAATTACGGAAAATTCTTTAAAGCCTGACATACTGTCTGTTTGATTATAAAAGCCCTGAGCTGTAACTCCTTTATTTTTCTTCAAACATCCAATAAAGTATATATATTCTTGAATGGGGCGTTCTTTTCTAGGGAAAGAAGAATCAAAATATTTTTTTGTGTACACTGTATAGGAGTCACGATGTCATCGACAATTTTTTTTAAATGGCATGATGAAATTTTTTTTGCAAAATATGACAGAATATCCTTTTCCGTTTTCAACCACATACAATTTTTATATCCTTACATAAGAAAATTTTCGAGAAAACTCAAGAAAACCTACCTACATAACTTACCAATAAAGTTGCGGTTTCCAAGGAGATTCGGTCGGGCTGAAACTGATCGCGACTTTAACCAAAAACGAAAAATTAAATGAGGATGGTTTCCTAGACTTCGCTCGGTTTTAATTGTTTTTAATTACAGCGGACGTCGCCGTCAGTCGCGGTTAGTTTCAGCCCGACCGAATCTCCTTGGAAACCGCAACTTTAATGGTAAGTTATGTAGGTAGGTTTTCTTGAGTTTTCTCGAAAATTTTCTTATGTAAGGATATACAAATTTTATGTGGTTGAAAAGGGAGAAGGATGTTCTGTCATATTTTACAAAAAAAGTTACATGGTGCCATTTAAAAAAAAAATTGTCGATGACATCATGACTCCTATAAAGTGCATCCAAAAAAATATTTTGGTTCTTCATGCTCTAGAGAAGAACGTACCATAAAGAATATACATATATACTTTATTCGTTGTTTGAACAAAAATAAAGGAGTTACAGCTCGAGGCCTTTGTAATCAAACAGGCGGTATAATGAACTTCTCTCTTCTTGAATTTAATTTCCAACACAAATTTAATTTAATTCCATTTAATTATTAATAAAAATTAAATAAAAAGACAAAGCGGTGCAAGTCATTTTAAAATTGAGAGGTCCATTGCAATAACTCAGCACGTCCATTTTTGGGCATTTTTGGTATAGCATAAAATTCTACATCATCCGCCGCAAGAACCAAGTTCAAATGACGATAATACGCAAAGTAATATGCAGATTTAAATATGGATAATACGCAAAATTGTGTAATAACTGGGCCAGTTCGTTGGTTTTTCCCTAATATCTTTCATATTTTTCATTTTTTGATTAGGTGGTCCAGATCGTCAGTAAACATTCGTCTGCACTAGGTCAACACAACATCATTAACAAAAACCATGAATATCGTATTTAGTTTGTGATCAGTTTTTTGGTTTTCCTGAACATTTTGTTTGAGTGAACTTAGCTGATTATTACACTCATGCCCGGTTTCTGAAACGATACTTAACTCTATGTAGAGATATACTCCAGATAAACTCATTATAACTTCTAGAAATAGTTTTTCAAAACTTTATTTGTAGATAAAGTGTATACGTATTAACGTAAACAGATTATACTTTTCATAAAGTTATCTGTCAATAAAAATTTATCTTTAAATAAAGTTATTTATTGTTTCTCAAACCGGGCATCAGTCCGATGTGACACTTATGGCCGGTTTCACAAAGCTTTGTTAAAGCGTTGATTAACTAATCAACCGTTAAGTTTAATCATTGTTAAAAATTTGATGCTGTTTCACAAAACAAAAAACTATTATGTTAATCTCTGATTAACTAATTGGAGTTTACGTTTGGCAACATCGAAAAATTGCCACTTTGACACCGCTTTAAAGTAATTTGTCCGATGTGGCGTCGCTTGCAGTCAGGTAGTGTGAGGTTAGAAACTCAAAATAAACAAATACATCTTGAAATTCTTCGCATTAGTGCAGCTAATGATTTTTAAAAATGAAAAAGAAAAAAAGAAAGGGAGGAAGGAAACTTTAGTGTAGTTGAAATACTTGAACATATATTGCAAAGACACGTTTTCTGTTGTGGGACAGCTCAGCGGGATTACCATCAGGTGAAATAATTTTAATATGGGGTACAATCTGGGGTGCCAATGACATGAGAAAAGCCTAATTTTAACTTGCGGAGCTTCTTCTATTAGCATTTTAAATAACTGTTTGCTTTGCCTTGCAATAAGATGAGTGACACGATGAATTATTCTACGTATCGATGAGTTCTGAAAGTATCAGGAATCAGCTGTTGAAATATTTCAGTGGATAATAACGTAAGTTTATCAGCAACTGATTTGTAACATAAAATGAATTTATTTTTGCTTGTTGCAGGTTCTAGTGTGGGACCAAAGAGTTCCATAACTCCTTTGGAAAAGTGATACGTTAAATTCATTATCATCCAAATCATTAAAAGGATTATTTCTGTCTCTTATAAAATGAATCCTACCTTAAGGAGGCATTTCTTTATCGTCAGAGAAGAAAGTGACGTTGCAGACATTTTGAAATAATTTCGAATTGTTTGTTGTTGAAAATAATTTCCGAAATAGTGTCGTAAAAATTAATGAATAAACCAAGTGAGTAAAAAGTACAGAAATGTCATTATTTTTCATATTTAAGATACGTTACATTTTTAAATAAAATTATAATTATTTTTTAGATATATGTGAGGAATTTTTATATCAAAAAAGCTTGATAATAACTATGGAAAATTCACTCGTTGCTTTTTAATCGCTGGAATTCTATCGATTAATTTAACGCCTGATTATACAGAAGTAAACGAAGCGTTATCTCTTAATCGAGCTTTGTGAAACACTTAACGGAGCATTAAGACTATTTGACGACCGATTAGAGAGCGAGCCGTTAATCAGAACTTAAATATTTAACGAAGCTTTCTGAAACCGGCCATTAATAAAATAAAAATGAAACAAAGGTTAGTTCGCAAAAGTGTCTTCACCTGGATTTTGGGCACAGCAAAGGCGGGAGTTTTAAACTTTAATGTTTTAAATGAATACTTATTTCGAAAGTTATAAAGCAATAATATGCGTTTTAAATATTCACACTTTAATTCAAACTAAGAAATTGACAGATACAAAAACAAGAAGCAAACTTCCTTAAAAAATACTAATCTCACTGCATAAATCAGGTTCAATAATTATTCTGTAATTTTCGGGAGGATTCGCCTTGATAATCACACTTTAAACGATTCCTTGTCTTTTATATTTGTTGTTGCTGCAACAATCACTGAACAGCGAAGTTTCTTGGACCTGGATATTTATATGCAGCTGATGTTAATCGGAATATCGGCCATACCATTGAATTGTCATTAATTTTTCACCATCGTCTCCATTTACAATAAAACGTATTATTTTCTCTGTTCCTCTCCCTTTTTTAAAAAGTATCACAGTTACAGCGTACGTTCTAATGGAAATAAAATATTTTTTTAGTCCGGGCACGTTGACAGTTTTTCGGTGCAGTAAGTGGGAGTCAAATTTTGTCCGTGCAGCGATACCCGATACAAGTTTTACGAATTTCACTAACAGCTGTAGATCAAATTATGAAAACAAACTAAACACGAAATGCAATAAAAGCATTTATACAAATGCATATAAAAAACGATGGAAATATTCAGACTAAGTTGAACATAAGTTATGACATGAACATAAATGTCATTAAATTTTTTCGTACTTTTGTTTCCATAATTGAAGTTTGTTCTTGTCTGATGAAAATAGTAAGTACAAAGTTTTTTTAATCTCAAACCAGACAGAAAAATGAAGGGAAAACACTCAACGTTTCGCTATAGATTTCTAGCTTCGTCAGGAGTGAAAAAAAGTAAATAAACAAGTTGTCAAGAGAAACAAGTCAGGAGAAACGAACAGGTAACATGATTTTAAACTAAAATACGAGTTGTCCGGAAGAATAAAGAGAAAAGTAACGAGAACTAAATTGAAACTATTTTTTTTTTTTATAATTAATTGACAGATCTATATACTGTTTAAAGAGTCTAGAAAACTACAAAATATGTCATTTAAATTTTCAAAGTCCGTACGTTTATTAATAGAATTTGGAGACATTTTAATTTTACACATTTCTATGAAACGTCTTTTAAAAATATTAGATTCACTGTACAAAATGTCAAAATTATGATTATTTACTAATGAATGCTCTACAAGCATTGAATGATTTTGATTATTTTTTTGAATATGATATTTATGTTGCTCTAAACGTTTTTTTTTTTTAATTTTGGCTCGTTTCACCTATATAAACAGAATTACAATTTGAACATTTGATTTCATAAACTACGTTAGATTGTTTTAATTTCGGTATTCTGGTTTTTAAATTCGAAAAAATTTAATTTAAATTATTCACAGATTTACTGGGTAAAATTAAATTACGTTTTTTGAAAATGTGTTTAAATGTATTGTGTAATGGTTCAATATAAGGCAATGATATGTATTTATGGTTCGAAGTTTGTCTGATGTTATTAGAGACATTTGAATTTTGTAAGTATTTAATACGATTTTTAATTACTGATTCCATAAGATTTATTGGATAAGAATTTTGAATAAGAGTTTTCTTTATTAAATTTAAGTTATCATAAATGAAAACTTTATCAGAAAGTAAAACAGCTCGATCAGTTAATGAAATAATAGTTGCAATTTTATAATTTTTGGGTGTGTACGAGTGAAAATTTACGTACCTACCTGACCAGGTAGGTTTATGAAACCAATTAGTAATTAATTTATCATTCTGTCTGATAATATTTACATCAAGAAAACTCAATGAATTATTATTTTCTTTTTCTACTGTAAATTGTAATCTATTATGAAAAGAATTAAATTTATTTAAAACAAAATCTACCTTATCAAAAGGCAAAATCAGTAAAATGTCATCTACATAACGAAAATATAACGTTAAATCGAATGATAAAGAGTTAATAACAGATTTTTCTAGTTCTTGCATAACAATTTCAGCTAAAGCCGGAGATAAAGGAGAACCCATTGCTGTGCCGAAAATCTGTTTATAAAATTTATCATTGAAAGCAAAATAAGATGTTTCAAAACATAAATCAACTATTTCTAAAAAGTTACCTTTGGATATATCAGTAAAATCTTTAATCTCTAACCACCTATCATTAATACTTTTTAAAGCTAAATCTTTAGGAATGTTAGTAAATAAAGAAATAACATCAAAAGAAATTATAATGCAATTATTTGGTACAGTTATTTGTTTTAATTTTTCTACGAGTTCAAAAGAATTTTTTATAAAATATTCTGATTTACTAGTAACCTGAGTAATGATTTTTGAAATAAATTTAGATAAGAAATATGGAGAAGAACCAATAGTGGAAACTATAGGACGAAGAGGTGTATTAGGTTTATGAATTTTTGGAATGCAGTTTAATTTAGGAAATATGGGATGTTGTACTTTAAGAGATTTAGCAACAATATTACTAATTTCAACGGATTTTTCAATCTTATTAATAATACTGAAAGTTTTACGTTGATAAGATTCGGTGAGATCATTAGCTGATTCTACATATGTATTATTATCAGACAGCATAGTTTGAACTTTTGAAAAATAATCAGTTTATCAATTAAAACAATTACATTGCTTTTTTTACATTGTAGTAACAATAATATTAGGATTATCTTTAAGAAATTTTTTACAAGACAAGAGATCTCTAATAAGTATCTTTTACTTTGATTTTTCAAAAGTTTTATCAATATTTCTAATATAATTTAAAAAATTAGAACAAAATTTATTTCTTATTTGTATTTTTGAAGGTGAATCTAAAGATTTAATACCAAACTCTAAGCTACTTAATACTTTTAAGAAATCTACTTGTTTATGATAATAAGGTAATGAACATTTTTTGCCTAAAGCGAAAATGTATTTTAAATTTGACGGAATCTCAGTTTTTGTATAATTTACAAGCCACTTATTTATTATATTTTGATCAAATTTAATGTAAAAATTTTTATCTCTAATAGAAATAAGATTATCTAACTTTTTAATCTGTGTCAATCGAATTTTATTAAAATACCTTTCATTTTTTTGATTTTCAAAATTTAGAAAATTAGTCAATGTGATATTATCAAGAAAATTACTTAACTGACCTAAGGCACAGACAACAACTAAAGCAGACTTGTCAGCCCTGTAGAAATTTTGCACCAGATTTATGTATTAAAATTTTACCGCGAGATGGCATACACTTAGTTGGTTGTACTTCGGAAATTAATTTTGAGCCTAGTGCAACCGAGAACTAAGACCGGAGGACTTAAAAATATCTTCCTCCCCTTCTGCGCGGATGTTTTAAAATTGAAATACATATATTAAAGAATTATTTAAAATTAATATAAAAATATTTGAAGTACTAAATAACTGGTTTCTGAAAGTCAAGGTGTTCTTTTACTAAGATTATAGCGTTGGGATGTTGAAAAACATAAAGAAAAGTACTGGAGGCGTTGCTAGAAATAAAAGAAATCAATCGTTCTTGTGTTGATTAGTAATCTCTTTAAACTAAATATGAAAAAGATAAATATAACATTGACGCAAAACGAAGGAGCAAGCTACAAAGAAGAAATAAACTAATAATAAATAAGAATATTGTGCATTTTATTATTATAAATACTGTGTTGAAAATTCGTTTGCCAAATTTCTAAGGTGAGACCAAATGACAACAAAATAAGCCACTTTCATTTAACCTGGGGTTTGAAATTAATTATTGCATAAGACTGTAAAAGCCAAAAAAGCAATATTGCCAAATCAAACAAGAAATTAACAAGCGAATTATGAAATTTTGAACGCACACGACATTAATTAGTATTGTTGTCAGATGTGTGTAAAAGTAATTATTAGCTGCTTTCTTTCGCTTAAAAGTTTGAATCGTGTTTCGAATAGTTTGGACCTGAAATTCATAGTTGTTGCAATAAAACGGCTGACTTGAATTTTTGATTGACAGTTTATTTGTAAATAACAATAATTCAATCGAAACAAGTTTTTAAAATAGAGAGATTCGTAGAAAAGAACGTCTGTTTTTGAATCAAAACACGTTTGGATCACGATTTTGTGAGCGAAAGAAAGCGCCTATTATCGACCCTAGGTAACATCGGGTGTTGTTGTACACACTTCAATGGGATGGGAAATTTTTAGTTAAGCTGCCAAATTTTATGGCAAGCGTTAATAAACATTTTAAAACATTACATTTGATATAAAAATGAACAAGGCTAAAGAACATAAGATTCTGTCTTAAGATGAGGCAAAATATTTCCCACATAAAATAAATTTAAAATCGGCATTTCGAAGTTTTCTGACACTTAAACGTCGCAAACGTCAAATGCACATTTATGACATTGCAACGGTGCAAATTAATTAAAACTACTTTGTTATAGAAAAATTTTGTGCAAATCGTTTTTGATTGCAGTGAGAACCTCGAGCAGCCTCTGGACAGCTGTTTCAGCCCTGCTTGGGGCTTCTTCAGCAGAAACGTAGCTCAACATTCCCACTGCAGACCAAAAACGACTTGCCCAATTTATTCGCAAATGCGATGTAAGAATGATGAACATATAAAATAGCGACATCTTACTATCGCTTTTTGACCTGCAATCAAAAACGATTTGCACAAAATTTTTCTAAAATCTTTCATTATCCTTGACAGCAAGCATGGCCGCCTTGCATGGGGGACTCATTAGGAGCAAATCCCGCTTCAATTTGTCTATCCTACTGCAATGTTAGGTCAAAAAGCGATAGTAAGATGTCGCTATTTTATACTTTGTTATAATTATTAAATTATTTTTATTGAAAGGAATAACGTAATGGAGCACGAAATTACATTATAAAGCTTCGCAAGCCAGGATCAGAATAAATTTGTCAAACAGGGCAAGTAATTTTTACGTTACATTATAGAGTTCCTCTTTGTGCCACAACAACCAAAGAAGAAAGAAGACTAAAGAAGTTTGAGTAAGGAAAGTTAAGAAAACGATTTTTTTATTTTGTACCTACCGTGTAAAATTTCAAACTACTTTACCCTTAAATTAATATTTGGCCGTAATTAAATCATTTGTAGAATTAGTAGTGTCTACCAATACCGCCAGAACACTATACCTGAGCCAACCTGAGCAAAGAAACACAACTTTACTGAGCATATACGCGAAACTGTCAAAGAAGCTGACATCTGTCTAAAATGACGTCACGGATATACATCCGGTTCCAGTTTTTGGCGAAGTGGCGTCACGCAGAAACACTTGAACTAACAAATTGCCCAGGCCGTATAGGGACGTCGTCTCGTGAAATCTAGTAGGTCGTGAATAAAACAATCATATGTCGTTTATGTCCAATGATGTAATAAGGTTAGATGGAGTCTAGCGTCATTTTGAATAAGTTTTAACATTACAGAGAGAAAGATAATATGAGCATTCCCTAAGAGTAACAAAGATCAGAAATGGCCGATATCACGTTGTTTGGGGCAAACGAAAGCTTAGTTCAGATGCATCCGGATACGCAAAAAACTAGCCAATCAAAAACAAATCGCAATAAATATTTTGCATATTCGGAATCACAGGGGTTTAGTCTATTGCCACAGTTTTAAACGCAATTATAATTCCCCCAGGTCGCTGGGATGGCAGTGATGGCACTGTATTTACAGTAAGCTGTAATCCTTAGCATATTTTTAAATTATCATGGTTACCTTTTATTGATTTTGAAAAGTTTGGAATCGGTTGTCAGAAGCCAAAGTATTAATTCGATTTCTTATTTAATTGAACGTTTAAATTTCGTTTGCGGCCAACCCAGGCGAACGAACAGGACAATTTGTGATAAAAATAAGGTAAGAGAGAATGCTAAGCGAAGAGTGCACTTTTTCGACTATCATGGCCGCGCGGCCTTATTAAGCGCCGGTGCGAAAAACGATCCGAGCAAACGTGGTCGTAATTTATAGAAAGAAAATCACAAATTGTCCGTTTATTCTTCTGGAATAGCCCTAAAGTTTTTGGTTTGCAGTGAGAATATTCAGCTACGTCTCTGCTGATGAAGCCCCAAACAGGGCTGAAACAGCTGTACAGAGGCTGCTGGAGGTTTTCACTGCAATCAAAAACGATTTGCAACAATTTTTTTTTAAACTTTCATTATGCTTTGACAGCAAGCATGGCCGCCTTGCATGGGGGATTTATTAGGAGCAAATCCGCTTTAGTTTGTCTATCCTACTGCAATATCAGGTCAAAAAATGTAGGAAGTCGCTGTTTTATCTGTTCAATACTTAAACCGTTAACGCAGAAATATTTTTAAATTACGCGCCTTTTTTATTTTAATTCCCCCCAGGCCGCGCGAGGCGCGCATTTTGTTGCTCCACATATACAACGTTGGCTTTGATATCTAATATATCTTTTATCTATGATTCGGAATGCATCTGAACTAAGCTTAATGCGTTTGCAAACACCGTTGCCATGGCGAGTAAGCGGTAGCGAATTGTCAAAATGAAGGCTGCGGTAAGTGAACGGTCGAAGTGGTCAGATCAAATCACGTGATCACTTTTTTCAATTGCTGATTGGTCAGAGTCGGACCGTTGAATTGACCATTTTGTGCAATTTGACCACTCATTTAACTCGGCCTTAATGAACTTCGTAATTTATAGTTCATATTCCAATTTTAAATTAGACTATCTATTTTTACAATTTGCACATGCGTGTAACACGAAATATATTCAATATTTTAAGTAATTTTAAAATGCGTCTACCCTCTCTGTGGATGGATATATTTACGTCTTTTTGTCACATATTTATGCAATCATCAGCGAAACAAGTAATAATATAATAAAAAATAATTAAGGAACCTGCTTATCTTTTTAGAGTAAAATAGTCACTCACATAAAACTAAAAATCTAATAAAATGACATTCAAAATCAATTTAAAACATCCCGTAAAAACTAGAAGCTAAATCAATGGATGTTAAATAATAAACAAAAACTTGATAAGTCACTTTATATAACTTAAAATCGATAAAACGACCCCACAAAATCCAAAAAACTGGCTAACTAAACGCGCAGACAACGAATGTTTTCACGTTTTGCCCCGACTCAGCTGATCGAGGCTAGTTTTCTCTCTTTCTGATGTTCGTCGCGATACCTCTCGCTCTACATCCCATCCACCCCATACCAGATCATTGTTTATGTCACACCCTCACATATAGATTATGCAGAAGTATATTTTTAAGTTCTAACTTCTATGTAATTGCAACTCAATTTAAATTTCCTTCAGCGTATGCATTAAATATGATTATACAAAATTTACTAAAATTATTTACAATCTTATGATTCTCGTTCTCAGGTTGCGAATGTCGAGATGTGTGAAATGTAATGTTTACAAATACTACAAAAATACAGTGATCGTGCCTATTCGGAACAAGTCGTCATTGCTTGGCGGAAATTGAACTGTAATGGTAGGTTTTGTAGACCAGAAGAATAAAAGACCTGTTGACTACTTCACAGACTTACTGTATCTACAACTGACGACAGTGACACCTAGTTTAGTTGTAGACAATTTTCGATTTAATGGGGTGCATAAAAGTGCATATAGGTGGAACGTCTGCTTTAGTTGTTGTCTGTGCCTAAGGTATAATCAATGATGTTATAAGGTTAGATGGAGTCTACAGCATTTTGAATAGGACTGCATCAGCTTTAACATTAGAGAGAGAAATATAATATGAGCATCCCCTAAGAGTAACAAAGATCAGAAATGGTCGATACCACGTGATTTGTGGCAAATGAAAGCTTAGTTCAGGTGCATCCGGATACGCAAAAAACTAGCCAATCAAAAACAAATTGCAATAAATATTTTGCATATTCGGAATGCATCTCAACTAAGCTTAATGCGTTTGCAAACGCCGTTGCCATGACGACTAAGCGGTTGAATAGCGAATTGTCAAAAATTAATGAACTTCGTAATTTATAGTTCATATTCCAATTTTAAATTAGACTAACGAAAAATATATAAGAAACCTGCTTATCTTTTTAGAGTAAAATAGTCACTTACATAAAACTAAAAATCTAATAAAATGACATTCAAAATCAATTTAAAACATCACGTAAATACTAGAAGCGAAATCGATGGATGTTGAACTTTAATTAAATAATAAACAAAAACTTAATAAGTCACTTCAAATTACTTAAAATCGAGAAAACAACTCCACAAAATCCAATTTGAAATCTGACTGACTAAACGCGCAGACAACGAATGTTTTCACGTTTTGACATTGTCAAACTAATTTTGATGTTTTGCCCCAACCCAGCTGATCGAGGCTAGTTTTCTCTCTCTCTAATGTTCGTCGCGATACCTCTCACTCTACATTCCATCCAACCCATACCAGATCATTGGGTATAATCTAATTTCCAAGTTAATTTGGTAAGAACTTTGAAAGTTACCTCTATTTCATATGAAAGAATTTTATTAGCAAAATCTGATACGTGTCTGTCAATTTTGTGACATGACATATCGTACGCTCTTTTTAAAGGTTCAATTATATGACGAGGGAAAACTCCCTCTTTCCTACATTTAAGTAAAAAGAGCTTACGATTTTTCATTCTGGTAATTTTAATTAAAGTATTAGAATAAATTTTGCACAGTACCTTATTTTGATGCCCGTAGTGAAACTCGACAAAACCGTAAAACCCTATGTTTCTGATATCCATAATTGAAGTTTGTTCTTGTCCGATGAAAATAGTAAGTACAAAGTTTTTTTAATCTCAAACCGGACAGAAAAATGAAGGGAAAACACTCAACGTTTCGCTATAGATTTGTAGCTTCGTCAAGAGTGAAAAAAAGTAAATAAACAAGTTGTCAAGAGAAACAAGTCGTCAAGAGGAACGAAAAGGTAACATGATTTTAAACTAAAATACAGGTAGGTACATAAATTTTCACTCGTACACACCCAAAAATTATAAAATTGCAACTATTATTTCATTAACAGATCGAGCTATTTTACTTTCTGATAAAGTTTTCATTTATGATAACTTAAATTTAATAAAGAAAACTCTTATTCAAAATTCTTATCCAATAAATCTTATTGAATCAGTAATTAAAAATCGTATTAAATACTTACAAAATTCAAATGTCTCTAATAACATTAGACAAACTTCGAAGCATAAATACATATCTTTGCCTTATATTGAACCATTACACAATACATTTAAACACATTTTCAAAAAACGTAATTTAATTTTAGCCAGTAAATCTGTGAATAATTTAAATTTAATTTTTTCGAATTTAAAAACCAAAATACCGAAATTAAAACAACCTAACGTAGTTTATGAAATCAAATGTTCAAATTGTAATTCTGTTTATATAGGTGAAACGAGCCAAAATTAAAAAAAAAAACGTTTAGACCAACATAAATATCATATTCAAAAAAATAATCAAAATCATTCAATGCTTGTAGAGCATTCATTAGTAAATAATCATAATTTTGACATTTTGTACAGTGAATCTAATATTTTTAAAAGACGTTTCATAGAAATGTGTAAAATTAAAATGTCTCCAAATTCTATTAATAAACGCGGACTTTGAAAATTTAAATGACATATTTTGTAGTTTTCTAGACTCTTTAAACAGGATATAGATCTGTCAATTAATTATTAAAAAATGTAGTTTTAATTTAGTTCTCGTTACTTTTGTCTTTATTCTTCCGGACAACTCGTATTTTAGTTTAAAATCATGTTACCTTTTCGTTTCTCTTGACGACTTGTTTCTCTTGACAGCTTGTTTATTTACTTTTTTTCACTCCTGACGAAGCTATAAATCTATAGCGAAACGTTGAGTGTTTTCCCTTCATTTTTCTGTCCGGTTTGAGATTAAAAAAACTTTGTACTTACTTTTGTTTCAGTCAAACATGGAATTATTTTATTGGTTGTTAGTAAAACAGTAGCGTCAGCTAGGTTTTGGGCGAAGAAGTGAATTCGGTATAATGTTCCTAGATTCAAGAGCCAAATCTTCTTAGATCCTTTATCTTTGGTCCTTCAATTGTAATGACAAATCAGTATTGCCTCAATTGTCTCCACTGACAACCTGTCAACCTTTTATCGGACCATTAAGTTATCATTAGGAAAAATATTCTCTCCATATTTGCATTGTGCGCTTTAGATATGATTTTTGATCACAATGTTTCGTATCTGCAAAAAATGCCAAGGCGCACCGACCATGCCGAGATTAGGTAGAAAACGGGACAAAAACGGCACAAATAGAAATATGGGACTGGGTAGTGAAATACGGTGACACTCTCATATACTATAGGGGACGAATGGCAACGCTACCGTTTGGACAAATCACTTACAGAGATGTGAAGACTAATTGCGAGTCACCGAAGTACAAATAAAAAATGAAGGAATTATTACGCGAGTTTCCATTGTGAAACAGAAGTAACATGTAAATGCAAAACGCAACATTGTTCAATGCCACCTGCGGCGTAGTTTTCTGCGGCTAAACGAAAACGTTTGGCATAACAAACACGGGATTCCCGCTGTTCTGCATGAATCAAAGGAAAATTGATTGCAAAAGCAATTCAGAATCGCCCGTGTTATTCCACTGTTAAAATGCGGCGCTTTCCTGAAATTGCGTCACATACAAAGCACGACCAGATTTCAGACGTTGACCTCAGTGGAGAGATGTTAAATTCCTGCGTCGATTGCATTCTTTTTTAAGTCACCGTCAAATAAATGACGTGCCACTTGATAAAAAAAAAACTAATAATGAATAATCGCCTCTGGTTCTAGGCATAGAATAGCGTGTTTATGTCAATTATCTTGTAACGGTAATAATCTGCTTTCGGGTATTTTGTTCCTTGGTAAATAGATCATGAGAATCAAAATCGATTGTTAATTACTTCATAAAGTTATCTAGGAAACAGGAAACATTCTGACGGAATTAACCTCCAATTATTTGCTTAGATAAACTGCTACCGCACTTCCTGGCAATAAAACCAGAAACGAAAACAAACAAAAACGTTAGATGGTGTATTATTAGAAGGTCCTCATAAAACCGAAAAATGTGGCAAAGAGAACACTAAGAATGAATTGTGTTTCTATATAAGCGTGTTCTTTTATTCAACCAATTGATTTAATCGCTTCATCGGTGTAACGTCACCGATGAATGTCAAATAAGCCACCGATGAGTCAAATTGCGCTGAATAAAAGAACAGTCAACTTGTCATTGGAATTGGAATACAAACAAATAAACTAGTTGGAAACATTTATATTTGCTAAAACTTGAAAAAAAATGTTCAGTACTTTACCATTCTTTATTATATCGTACGAGGGTCGATCAATAAGTACCCGTGTTTGAAGACAGGTGGCGCTGCTGAGGGAAGTTGGCATTACCGTCGTATACTGCCATCTGTCAAACGTTGCCATACTAAATTTTGGCTAAGAAAAAGGTGCTCTTTCACCATGATAATGCACCAGCACATTCATCCGGAATTGTCGCGGCCAAATTGCACCAACTGCGTTACGAATTGTTGCTGCACCCACCCTACTCGCCCGACCTGGCTCCTTGCGACTTCTTTCAACATGAAAACATCGCTCGGGGGGATAAGGTTCAGCTCAAACGAGGAGGTTATCGCCGAGACAGAAGCGTATTTTGAAGAGCTTGAGAAATCGTATTTTTCGGAGGGGTTAAAGAAATGGCAGAAACGTTGGGAAAAGTGTGTCGAACTAAAAGGAGATTACGTTGAAAAATGAAAAATAAAAATTGTGAAAAACTTGCGTCTTCATTCAACACGGGTACTTATTGATCGACCCTCGTATGTCGACGTATCAATTTCTACACTGACTGAAACTCAAACGTTTTAACTTTATACGTTAACATAACTGGTATGAACCGTTCTTCATTATTTTCATTCATCTTTATCGTATAACTTTTTGGTGTTTCTCATGTTTACAAACATAACAAATATAACCTCTATAATTCTCTCTCTCCTCCCTAATTCATTGGTTCATCAATAAATCCAGATGACTCCGATGAGTTTTCGATTACGTCATCGAAGAATAAAAGACCAGCATGATTACTTTAATCGCAAAATGAACGATGAATAAAAATACGCTTTGATGTTTTTCCAATTCATGCGCTTAGCTCCTTGACAAATAAAAGGACACGCCTTATGTATATGTATATTTATTTTCATAAATAAAAGACCTTTTTTGTATTGAAAATTAAAGAATTACAATAAAGGACTTTCAAGTTATTGAAAAAGCTCTGTTCCAATTACACTTAAGAAAATCACTTTAGTGAGACAAATTTATTCGGTATAGTATTCAGTAAACTAAAAAGAGTTAAACAAATATACGAAAAATTGATCGGATTACGCTATCCGATTCGTTTTGCTACGTGATACAGTAAGTTGGGATTAGTAATCAGATCAACTAATTTTCGGACAGGTTTGTTAACGATCTGGCCGATGTTTATTTTTCATTTGAGCAAGGTTTATACAAGTGACTTTTGAAACGCCGGTTTTCAAATTTCAGCATTTCCAAAAAATTGGTTTTCGAATATTTACAAAAAAAATGTTAACAATTAACAATTAAAATGTTAACATACTTATCACACTGAATGCTTATTTATTAATTCACAATGATGGTTTGTTAAATTTTCTAACACATTGGATTGCATTAGTATTAAAGAGCCAAAACAACATCTTAACATTTATAACATCATTTTCTATCGGTGATTCTACTGAGTCAAGACATCACTGAGTTGGTCATCAGTTTATTTTTATTTTCTTTTTTCGAAAAAATAAAGTTCCTATCCAAGTGAACTAGTTTTGTTTGTACAGCATTTGAGAAAAAGTAATTTTTTGTAAACATGGAAAGCTCGCGTGAAAATTTTCGTGACATGATTTTTTACGGTTTCAAATGTGATCTAACGCCGAAATAATGCCTCGATCGGCTTCATTTGGCTTTTGAAGATGAAGCACCATCAAAGAGCAGTGTTTATAATTGGTTTGCCGAATTTCAGTGTGGACGTACCTCTTTCAGTGACGAATTTCGTGAAGGTCGTCCATCAACATCTGTTGTTGCCACTAATGTAGATGCTGTGCGTGAAATGCTTGAGCGAGATCGACATGTGACATATCGTGAGATTCGAGCATCCTTACGCATTGACATGAAAGCAATACATCAGATTTTGCATGATCATTTGAACGTACGAAAGCTTTGCAATCGTTGGATCCCACACAATTTAACAGAAGCGCAAAAGCAGGGTCGTGTCAAATGGTGCGAAGAAATGCTCAAGAAATTCAATAGAGGTCGTTCAAATTTAGTTTATAACATCGTTACTGGTGACGAAACGTGGATCTATTCGTACGAGCCAGAAAGTAAACAACAATCTACCGTTTGGGTATTTCAAAATGAACCAAAACCAACAAAAGTTGTCCGTTCATGCAGTGCTGCGAAGCAAATGGTTACTTGTTTCTTTGGTTTAACTGGACATGTAGCAGCCGTGGCTTTAGAGGATCGAAAAACCGTGAATGCTGATTGGTATACCACAATTTATTTGCCGGAAGTCATCGATCAAATAAGAATAAACAATCGAAATCGACGAATTATTCTCCTTCATGACAACGCCAGCTCTCACTCAGCTCGTCAAACAGTTGATTTTTATGTCGAATTAATGACTCATTGTCCATATTCACCTGATTTATCACCTAATGATTTCTTT
The DNA here is from genome assembly GCA_036172665.1 of Prosopocoilus inquinatus. NCBI lineage: Eukaryota > Metazoa > Arthropoda > Insecta > Coleoptera > Lucanidae > Prosopocoilus > Prosopocoilus inquinatus. Next base: position 10,117,269 of record CM069875.1, read on the forward strand.
TTGTTCCCAAATATCAAAAATAAAATGCGTGGTGAGCGATTTTCGTCGGCTGAAACATTCCGGACACTGGTTTCTGAGGTACCATCTTTAGAGTGGAAAACGTGCTTTAGAAATTGGTTCGGGCGTGTGCAAAAGTGTACTGACGTCAAAGGCGAATACTTCGAAAAACAATAATACCTTTATCAAATTTCATATGCGTTTTTTCATTCCGTTTCCACAAACTATTCCAGCAGCCCACGTACCGACCCCGACCATTGGATCGACTTTTATCTCGATTACATAAATAAACGTTTCAATGACATAATCCGTCTGACTTTCTTTCTTGTGCCTTGTTATATTCTTAGAAAGCATTGTCGATACGATTTTCCGTCTTCGCCAGATTCGAGTTTTCGAGACAATTAGGCCGAAAAATTACATTAATTGAGAAACTGGAAATTTCGTAAAGCTTTAACACGCTTCAAAAACATTAGCTGGAATTTTACCTGCGTACTTTACGTGGCAATATAGAATATGTAACTGTTGCGTAGCTCTTTTTTTCTCAACATCTGCTTTTCAAGTTACTTTTGTAGATCATACTTTAGAAACGAAAGACTGTAGGTAAATCGTAACATGTTGGCGCCGTCTATACGTGGTATAATTATTGCCATCATGTTCGATGACACCCTGTATAGGCTGTTCTTTTGCTGTGTGCAAATATTTTAATCTGTAATGTATCACCATAAATGGCAACGATTGAACTCGTTTGTCCTTAACAGAAAGTTAATAATTTTCGAGAATAATGCATTGGCAGATTTTCGCCAAACCGTTTGAGAACTGCTGGCGTAACTAAGGAATGTGTGGTGGCTAAGCTATCGCGCATGCGGCTGCCTGTTTGAACGACGACACGAAAATAGGTCAGTCGGTCAGTGTTTAACGTGGTTTAACATTGTGCATGAACCCTGTCGTGAACGAACATATGTTTGATTCGTATGATGCATATTAACAGATATGGCTTTCGCAAACAGGTAAAAAGACCTCCCGGAAGTCTCACAGTCATTTGGCAAATTTCAGCATGCGGAAGGAAATGAATTTTGAAAACTTTCGGATTACGTGAGTTCATATTCATCATCACGAAGTATTAAAAAGAGTCGATCTTACGAATTACAGATTCAATTAATTCGATTACTAAATCTTCCGGTCAATAAACATTTTAAACCCGCTTGGATTTATTAAAATAACCTCACTCCAAGTAAGTAATTACATTTTTAAGTATTTTCAAATTATAAGCCGACGAATATTAATTACTGGACGAAAATGCGCCTTAAAAATGCGGATGAGTTAAATAATCACATCATCGTCTCGTAATCCATCGTTTTATTTTTCACAAGTAATAATTAAATTGCGTTTCCATTTCTTAAGTGTGTTTTTACAACGCCGGCCGCCTCTTCGATTGACGCGCTTAAGGTAGGGTAGTATTTAAATAAATGTAACATTAATTCCCTCAGTGAATTAAAATTTTAAGTAAAATAAGTACTAAGCAATATCGGTGATATTTATAATATTTTACAAAACGCTACGAAAAGGTTTGAATGCGGAACTCAGCGTGGTGTCCGGGTCGACTATAGGAAGGCGTTGCCACCTTACTAGTATTTGTTTCTCGCACATTTTAACAATTCCAAACAAGTGGTCCCTCATTTTTTTGGCTATAGTACGGTAACCACCGAAAAATACGCACATAAGATACCATTTCATGTACTTATACTGAGATTTTTTTATTTGCACACGGTAAAAGAACACCCTGTATAATGTAAATCGTTCACGGTTTTGCAATACGTTCGCGGTCGATTAGTCTTTGGTCTCCCGTATACGTTCACTATTTATACAAAATGTAGTCATTTCTAGACTTCTGCGATCTAGTTAAAAGAAACATCATCATCTTTGGGAAAAAATTCCGCAAGCAATTCTTATGTGAATACTTGGAATTAAATTACCTAAACAATTGCCTCAACTCACTTCATTAAGTAAATAAATTGCAAATTAAAGGAGCAGCATGAAAAGTATATTAATTTTTAACGAGGTGCTTACATGAATTATTAAAGCCGATTTGCATAGGTCTACACACATACAAAGATAGGATATACTCCATTATTTTGGAACTCGATTAAACTTTAACTAAACGCTACTGCAGCCGCAATAAAACAGAGGGTGAGATTGTTCCAGTGGAAACTTCTCCTCCAAAGTCGATAGTTAACCGAGTGGGCTTTGTTTGCTGGTTTTGTATAAAATAGGGATTTTGGAGGACAATCCGGTGTGGATCGGTGCGCCGATATTGATGACTACTACTTCGCAGATGGTGCGTGATTCCATCCGATCCTTTCACGTCGAATTTAAAAATTTACCGTCGCTCTTTCGGCACGTTCTGCAATGAGGTATCAAGTACTGAGGGAACAAGAAGCGTGCGTGCATATTCAACGGCTTTGTTTCATGTTTAACGTCGAGTGGTGCTCGTAAATGCTTAATTAAGAATGCCTCATTGAATCCTATTTGGTTAAATTACGGTAAACAGCACTGAAAAGTACGATGATGGTTTGAAACATTCTGTTTTGGAAACGGCGTGAAGTTAGCAATAGATTTCCAGCAATAGAATTCTAAAATTCTATGAACTAACCAAGCTGTTAAACTGATATTAATACGCAAATTGCAGTAGACGTTCATCAATATTAACACCGTTTAAAAAAATTATACCTCTTTTTTAGAAAAATACTTACAGAAAACAGCGGTAACTACGCCTTAAAAAACGACCCTTACGTACACGACTGACGTGAAAAGTCTTCAAAGTAACTATTAGAATAATAATTTACTAACTTTTCTACGCAACATATAAAAAAATTGCGATGGAACCCCTCTTAGTTTATTTTTTATTAAATCTTAAATCCATGAGGCCCACCGCGCGCGCTCTTTAACAAAATGTCTATTGCTGGGTAGTTGAAGTGAAAAATCTTGCAAATGAATACCGGGATATCGATTTACTAACAATTCTACACAACATATAAAAAAATTGCGATGGAACCCCTCTTAGTTTATTTTTTATTAAATCTTAAATCCACGAGGCCCACCGCGCGCGCTCTTTAACAAAATGTCTATTGCTGGGTAGTTGAAGTGAAAAATCTTGCAAATGAATACCGGGATATCGATTTACTAATAATTCTACACAACATATAAAAAAATTGCGATGGAACCCCTCTTAGTTTATTTTTTATTAAATCTTAAATCCACGAGGCCCACCGCGGGCGCTCTCTAACAAAATGTCTAATGCTGGGTAGTTGACGTAAAAAATCTTGCAAATGAATACCGGGATATCGATTTACTAACAATTCTACACAACATATAAAAAAATTGCGATGGAACCCCTCTTAGTTTATTTTTTATTAAATCTTAAATCCACGAGGCCCACCGCGCGCGCTCTTTAACAAAATGTCTATTGCTGGGTAGTTGAAGTGAAAAATCTTGCAAATGAATACCGGGATATCGATTTACTAACAATTCTACACAACATATAAAAAAATTGCGATGGAACCCCTCTTAGTTTATTTTTTATTAAATCTTAAATCCACGAGGCCCACCGCGCGCGCTCTTTAACAAAATGTCTATTGCTGGGTAGTTGAAGTGAAAAATCTTGCAAATGAATACCGGGATATCGATTTACTAATAATTCTACATAACATATAAAAAAATTGCGATGGAACCCCTCTTAGTTTATTTTTTATTAAATCTTAAATCCACGAGGCCCACCGCGGGCGCTCTCTAACAAAATGTCTAATGCTGGGTAGTTGACGTAAAAAATCTTGCAAATGAATACCGGGATATCGATTTACTAACAATTCTACACAACATATAAAAAAATTGCGATGGAACCCCTCTTAGTTTATTTTTTATTAAATCTTAAATCCACGAGGCCCACCGCGCGCGCTCTTTAACAAAATGTCTATTGCTGGGTAGTTGAAGTGAAAAATCTTGCAAATGAATACCGGGATATCGATTTACTAACAATTCTACACAACATATAAAAAAATTGCGATGGAACCCCTCTTAGTTTATTTTTTATTAAATCTTAAATCCACGAGGCCCACCGCGCGCGCTCTCTAACAAAATGTCTAATGCTGGGTAGTTGACGTAAAAAATCTTGCAAATGAATACCGGGATATCGATTTACTAACAATTCTACACAACATATAAAAAGATTGCGATGGAACCCCTCTTGGTTTATTTTTTATTAAATCTTAAGTTACAAACTAAAATAGTAAACGAGACTGTGGTTTAAGAGATAATTGAAATTAACCTCCGCCCACAATAATTTTTATAGCCGTAGATACGTATTTCGGCAGCTAAGCTGCCATCTTCAGTACGCTACCAACTTAAAATCACTAAAAAATGTCTAAAAAACAACCTAATCACACTGACAAAATCAGTTTTTAATATTTTAATGATTTTGTCAGTGTGATTAGGTTGTTTCTTAGACATTTTTTAGTGCTTTTAAGTTGGCAGCGTACTGAAGATAGCAGCGTTTATGCGGATATAAAAATTATTGTGGGCGGAGGTTAATTTCAATTAAATCTTAAGTTCACGCGGAGCATCGCGCGCGTTGTCTAACCAAATGTCTAGTAAATCGATATCCTGGTATTCATTTGCAAAATTTTTCACGTCAACTACCCAGCAATAGACATTTTGTTATAGAGAGCGCGCGCGGTAGGCCGCGTGGATTTAAGATTTAATAAAAAATAAACTAAGGGGGTTCCATCGCAATTTTTTATATGTTATGTAGAATTGTTAGTAAATCGATAGCCTGGTATTCATTTGCTAAATTTTTCACGTCAACCACCCAGCAATAGACATTTTGTTAGAAAGCGCGCGCGGTGGGCCGCGTGGATTTAAAATTTAATTAAAAATAAACTAAGAGGGGTTCCATCGCAATTTTTTTATATGTTGTGTAGAATTGTTAGTAAATCGATATCCTGGTATTCATTTGTAAAATTTTTCACGTCAACTACCCGGCAATAGACATTTTGTTAGAGAGCGCGCGCGGTAGGCCGCGTGGATTTAAGATTTAATAAAAAATAAACTAAGGGGGTTCCATCGCAATTTTTTATATGTTATGTAGAATTGTTAGTAAATCGATAGCCTGGTATTCATTTGCTAAATTTTTCACGTCAACCACCCAGCAATAGACATTTTGTTAGACAGCGCGCGCGGTGAGCCGCGTGGATTTAAAATTTAATTAAAAATAAACTAAGAGGGGTTCCATCGCAATTTTTTTATATGTTGTGTAGAATTGTTAGTAAATCGATATCCTGGTATTCATTTGTAAAATTTTTCACGTCAACTACCCGGCAATAGACATTTTGTTAGAGAGCGCGCGCGGTAGGCCGCGTGGATTTAAGATTTAATAAAAAATAAACTAAGGGGGTTCCATCGCAATTTTTTATATGTTATGTAGAATTGTTAGTAAATCGATATCCTGGTATTCATTTGCTAAATTAGGCTAAATTTAATTAGGCTGCTTAGGCTAAATTAGGGTTAGAAGATTTGTGTAATCAAGAAATCAAAAGTAATAACACATAATTTTATGTAGAAAAAGCCTTGCACCAAAAACGTGGAAAATCGTTTCAAATATTTTTGTGCACGCAACAGTTAAAAACGCAAAAGCAAATTTGATTGTTTTAAATACTGGTTATGGATATGAATGAATAAGATAACCATGCGTAAAAGGTAAGCACCAAGTGTCCATTTACTGTATAAAACATAAATAAAATAATAATTCAATCCATTCTCGCAGATCCCACAAGTCATGAACTTTGATGGCTGGGGAGCACTGCTAAATAAAGTCCAATAAAAATAGAAAATTTAGTAACTAAAGTTACTTTCCTTCCTTTGTGACCTCATACCCAATTCATTCAAATAGGTTCAGACGTGTCTTTGTTATAAGAAAATTTTACTTTTTCTTCAAGAACTTTAAAGCAGAATACTGGCTTAACGCAGCACAAGTTTGGTTAAATAGTCCAATTTTGAGCTCAGGAATCTGTCGTTACGACCTCGTCCTGCTCCATCTTCAATCAACACAATGGCTCAACAATTTGATCACGACTTAAATTTCTAGAATTGCGAACAGGGACTTTACTATCTGTATTTGAGAACAATATAACAAAAATTTTCAAAATAATCGTATTCAAAATCATTTTACAATAGTACAATATTACTCTTACTATAAATTCTTGTAGAAAGAAAGGATATTTAAGAATTCTAGTTTAGTTAATTTCTCAAGATTCTAACCTGTCATCATTTATAAAAGCAAAAATAAATTAAACAAGTATAAAAATGTTTAACAAAAAATTTCACGGAATGCGATTTTTTATTTGGGGGGAGTGTATACTGGGTGATTCAAAATAAGTGTCCGATCCGTCAACCACAGGTAGTACACAGAAAAAGAAAACAAAAAGTCTATATGCATAGGGTGTTTAATATCAATAGTTTTCAGATAAAATACATGCGAAGATAAGAAGTCAACGTGCGAGGATGACTTCCCCAGTGTCCAACATCACCATGAGGGAGCTACAGCTTCTAGATTCGCCCCTAGAGCAGGTAAGTGGTATGTTCCATTTTACTGAATAGATACTCGTAAAGGATTACTTATAATTTGCATGGTCCTTATCGAATTGGAATGCGATGCCCGAAGGCTAAGACGTTCACCTTCAGCGCCTGTTGCGGTCAGGGAAGCGAGATAGAAAGAAAGAACATTATGAATGAGAGACCTAACCAATGGTGAGTGAATGTTTATTGTAACTCCGTCCTCAGATAATATTGTTTGTGTATAATATTTAAACAAAAAAAAACTAGCCAATACTGTATGTATTTATTTTAATAAATCATAAATCGACAAAACGAGATCCGCTGAATTTCAATTTTACACATTATAGATGAAACCGATCGCACTTAACAAATCAATAACAGCCTGAATCCGCTTATACTTTTGAAATTCTATTCAATTTTATTGATTTATTATGCAAAAAAGCGATTGGAAATAAAAAATTTCAGTGTCTAGAAAGTTTCACCCACAGCATCTACTTTAAATTTTAAATACATCAATGTTATATGTTATAAATATAAAAAAAAAACTAGTTTATTACAATAAAATAGTTTAGTAATTAGTTTTGGTATCTACGTTTTGATTACTTTTTAAAATTTGTAACAATTGTGTTTTAAATAAAGTACATTTCAAAATGTTTATCACTAATTTCTACAATATACACTTTAATTACAATCCTCGCCTTGAAATATTAAGACAGAATGGAAACGATGCTTAATTCTTATCGGAGGCAATAATAAAACACTTAAAAAGTACCAATTAATTTTTTAATTGATTACACTGTGACTTCGGTAGGACGCTGGCAGTTACAGTTTCAATTCAGTAACTGAAAATTTAATGACCCTTTTAAGCTAGGATTTCATTCGGAAAAGTTTAAATTCCGCCTTTTATTATATCCACCGGAAAAAGAAAATTAAATCAGCAAATTTACATAAAATAAGATTCTGAACCTAGCAAATTTCGTGCAGATCATTTCAGGTTATAAAGTTTGAAACTCGTTTTAATGATGAGTATATTTATTTCAACAAATGTTACAGAAGCAGAACAACTTTCTCGTCATCTCCGTCCGGACAATTCTGTAGCAGCTCTATTTATAGCTACTGATGATTACACTATTAAGATAGCTACCTGTCATCTTAATGACTATCTTCAAGGATTTGGAATACGTTTACGACATAATCCACAACAGTAATAAATTTAGGTCCTAATTAAACGGAGCTCATCATAAATTTGTTTAAATGAACGCTTTAACATTCTGGTTTGATTCAAGTATAGATTTATCTTGAATGTGACGCGGTGATTCTTCAACTTTTCACTCTTCTTTACATCCACGTCTACACAAATGCAAGTGCTTGTTTAAAATACACACATAGTTTACTTCCTATAAAATATTCCGATTGAAATGCCTTCGCTTGACAGCATCGGTATTTGTTACGTTCTGTGTGTACGGGGTTCAACATAAACAATAACAGGTTACAGTCTGAACTCAAAGAGCTCCGAGGAAAGTTGTTTATTGCCATTGCAGGCCGAACGCGTGCGGATAAATATGAGATTCACTTTTACAGGATAAATAATTCGATGAGATTATTTTTATTACTTCCTCTTCAGTCGAACGTGTGTACGCACGAGATAATCCACTTTTATTGCCAAGGATTTTAAACAATAGAGTTATTTATGTGTAAAAATGGTAGTGTTATCCACTCATGATAAAGTACATGAAGACTTACTAACATTTACGTTAATAATATAGAAAAATTTTGTGCAAATCGTTTTTGATTGCAGTGAGAACCTCGAGCAGCCTCTGGACAGCTGTTTCAGCCCTGCTTGGGGCTTCTTCAGCAGAAACGTAGCTCGACATTCCCACTGCAGACCAAAAACGACTTGCCCAATTTATTCGCAATTGCGATGTAAGAGTGATGAACATATAAAATAGCGACATCTTACTATCGCTTTTTGACCTAACATTGCAGTAGGATAGACAAACTGAAGCGGGATTTGCTCCTAATGAGTCCCCCATGCAAGGCGGCCATGCTTGCTGTCAAAGCATAATGAAAGATTTTAGAAAAATTTTGTGCAAATCGTTTTTGATTGCAGTGAGAACCTCGAGCAGCCTCTGGACAGCTGTTTCAGCCCTGCTTGGGGCTTCTTCAGCAGAAACGTAGCTCGACATTCCCACTGCAGACAGCAAGCATGGCCGCCTTGCATGGGGGACTCATTAGGAGCAAATCCCGCTTCAGTTTGTCTATCCTACTGCAATGTTAGGTCAAAAAGCGATAGTAAGATGTCGCTATTTTATATGTTCATCACTCTTACATCGCAATTGCGAATAAATTGGGCAAGTCGTTTTTGGTCTGCAGTGGGAATGTCGAGCTACGTTTCTGCTGAAGAAGCCCCAAGCAGGGCTGAAACAGCTGTCCAGAGGCTGCTCGAGGTTCTCACTGCAATCAAAAACGATTTGCACAAAATTTTTCTAAAATCTTTCATTATGCTTTGACAGCAAGCATGGCCGCCTTGCATGGGGGACTCATTAGGAGCAAATCCCGCTTCAGTTTGTCTATCCTACTGCAATGTTAGGTCAAAAAGCGATAGTAAGATGTCGCTATTTTATATGTTCATCACTCTTACATCGCAATTGCGAATAAATTGGGCAAGTCGTTTTTGGTCTGCAGTGGGAATGTCGAGCTACGTTTCTGCTGAAGAAGCCCCAAGCAGGGCTGAAACAGCTGTCCAGAGGCTGCTCGAGGTTCTCACTGCAATCAAAAACGATTTGCACAAAATTTTTCTAAAATCTTTCATTATGCTTTGACAGCAAGCATGGCCGCCTTGCATGGGGGACTCATTAGGAGCAAATCCCGCTTCAGTTTGTCTATCCTACTGCAATGTTAGGTCAAAAAGCGATAGTAAGATGTCGCTATTTTATATGTTCGTTAATAATATAATTACTAACTTTTAATTTATTCCTTCTTCAAAACGTCGCATATAAAATAGCTGCATTTTGGTATTGCTGTTACGGAAGTTAGGGGACATGAAAAAAAAGAAAATTCAAAAAATTCCTCAATACCTTAATTTACCGCAGTAAATACAACTAACTAAATCATGTACATATATGAAAAAAATGAAATACACAGGAGTCTATTTAAATAAATAATTAAGTTTTTAAACATAAGAAACTTACAAAATAATTGATTTCAAAATAATCAATTTAAAAAATGGATTAAGTTGGTTTTGATTTTTTTTACGAAAAAGATAGGGCGGAAAAGAAATGACTGTCTAAATATGTAAACTGAAATTTGAACGATGACATTTGTCGTAGGATAGAGTATTTAAATAGACCTTATAATAAAAACATGAAACAGCTATATACATAAAGATAATAAGTTCAAAGTGATTGATCACAAATACAACTTTCACATCGAAGTAAAAATGTCCCTGAATTCACTTCGCGATACGTATAATAGACCAAACACTTTTGAATTTAGGTTTCACATTCTGCAGTTCTGATTCCGGTCTGCTTGGCTGGAAATGCAGGTGCACCAAATTTGATGTTAAAGTTCTTCAAGAATTAACAGAAGAAATAAAACCTCTTTAGGGAGGAATACAGTAGGATCTCTTTAATTCGAACATACCCTAATTCGATCCTCCAGTAATCCGAACAGCGATAATTCGAAGCCATAATCCGAACAACGCTTCCTTAATCCGAACAGCGAAATGATTCCTGCTGGAAGTCCCTTGGTTCCTTGTTTTCTAATAAATGCCCTGTTTATTTATACTGCCCATTGTTCATTAGAATTCGGATTCGTAGTACAGCGGTAGAAGAAACTAGCGGCCGTAAATTGGCGATGCATGACGTCACAAAAAATTAATGTACAAATAAGCAAACTCAAAGAAAAAGAGACATGCGTCCAAGCCTACTCTTTTTTCGTACGTACAAAGTTTTTTTTTTATCTTGCACCGGACAGAAATAAGATGGGAAAACACTCAACGTTTCGCTATAGATTTATATAAATTAATTTTCATCACAAGAAATAACTTAATTCTTTTTTTGTAGTTTAAACTGCTTCATTAAAAAGAATTTGGAGTACGAAGTAAGCAACTGCACAGGATTTCAAGAATGCGCAGCCAAATATCTATTCCTTACACAAAAAAATTTAATGGCATTAAGCACTTACAAAATAATTCGTGGTGAGTTACTTAACTTTCTAAACTATTATGAGTATCACTAAAAAATGGAATCCATTAATCTTACGGGATTTCAACCTAAGCACACGCCAGTTTTAGGCTGAAGGTGAGTTTCTCGGTAGGAATGTGGATTAACAGAACTCTACATACGAACTGAAGAATGAACCATGATTTATCAGAAAAAATGTTTTATTTAATGATGTCCATGCCAATTTTTCTGGAAATACTCCTAAACGTTTCACAACTAAAAATTGCTTCTAACATGTACATACAACAATATGGCTACAATAAAACCTTCCTGAATTGCTGTATTTTTAATAAAATATATGTTATTAAATTTGGCAATTCATGAATAAATGACATTAATTGATTCAGTTAATCACGCACATATTTTCTTTGCACCGCCTACTCTAATCTGATTTTTATTTCATCACACTTTATATGTGGTGAATTCACTAAAGCTAGACACTTCTGCGAAATAACAGTGCAGAAAACTACCGAGAGCGAATTTTTGATATGACAAATAGCTTTAAAGCCGTGAATTGTAAGATATCTATCAAAGTAACATCTATCTTATTTTTTTTTTATTATCTGAGCAACTTAAAATTTATAATAATATTCCCCTAGCTGCAAAAGTAAGCTTTTATAAAGAAAAAAATATTTTTTCTCGTTTTGGTAACGATAAAACTATAAGTACAAAGTTTTTTAATCTGGAACAGGACAGAAATATGAAGGGAAAACACTCAACGTTTCGCTATAGATTTATTAAAAAACTTTGTACTTACAATTTTCATCGGACAAGAACCAACTTGACTACTACTACTACTAATAAACACGTACTCAAATCGCAGGCACAAAATTCGTGTAGTCCTTAAAAGGGATTAAAACACCAAAAATTCAAATAAAAATAAAGACAAGACATCTAATATGTATAAGAGCTGCGAGTACCATCCGCTCTATAAAATGCTGAAAGATATTTATTTTTTTTTATACAAGTATACGGCGTGTATCCCCCCACTCTCTACATACCATAATTTTCTGGTACACTCCATACAGTTGAAAATTGTTTTAAAATATGTCACTTGAAGTCTAGTATAACTTTCGTAATCTTTTTTTCTCTTCGTGCTACTCCTGTACGCTTCACAGAAGAAATACTGACCGTTGGGACATCCTGGGTAAGAAATAAAGTAGGGTAGAATGGTTTTTATTTTTCAGTAATTTACTGGGAAAGGTGTCCATCAGAGCTGTTGCAAGTACCGCAACAAAGTACTGGCAGTACTCAGTATCCAGTACCTAGAAGTTATGATTTGAAATTCAGTATCAGTACCAGTACTTGTAGGAAGTACTTAGAGTTTCAAGTATTTTACTGAAAATAGAGAAATTCCAGTACCAGTATCGAGTATCTAATCTTTACAGTACTCGCAGTACTTTATAGGTAATATTTGCATCACTTTAATGTACTTACAGTATTTTATGGTACTGAAACTAGCAGGTTTATTAATAGAATTTTGGCTAATAATTGTTGTCATAAAATTCAAGTCGCGGCTTGCTTGATTATTTCGTAGATTTGTGAATTGTGTTACGTAATTAGATAGAGTAAGTTAAAACGATATTTGATTGATCTCGAGCCCAAAAGACATTAAATTGACACAGGTCGGTAGAATTCCTAGTAAATAAATTATTTTGTTTATTAAATTATATTTTTAACTACAAAGTTTTTTTAATCTCGAACCGGACAGAAATATGATGGGAAAACACTCAACGTTTCATCAGGACGAAGCTATAAATCTATAGCGAAACGTTGAGTGTGTTCCCATCATATTTCTGTCCGGTTCAAGATAAAAAAAAACTATGTACTTACAATTTTCATCGGACAAGAACCAACTTCAATTATACTTTTAACTATACCTGAAGATGAATAGTTAACAGTTAAATAAGAACAGCAGCCTTTAACGTAAATCATAAAAAGATATGAAACAAATAGAAACACTTTATAAAACGAGCTAAAAATGTAATTTATTAACTTACTTGACATTTCGTAAATATTATTTGCCTTATCAAAAGTGAGTAACGGAATTGCGAAACGTCAAGTAAGTTAATAAATTATATTTTTCGTTTTCTACAGTGCTTTTATTTGTTTCATATCTTTCTGCAATTCTTATGAGCAAGAACTACACGAAAAGTAAATCATAAAGTTAGTGTAATCATAATCAGACCGGATATCCATCGTTTCATGCGCAACTTATTTTAAAACAATATTACTTATTATTATGGTACAGTACTGTCCATCTGGATTAATTAATGTTTCTATTTATATGTAAAAAGTTTTTTTTTAATCTTGATCCGGACAGAAATATGATTGGAAAAACACAACGTTTCGCTTCGTCAGGAGTGAAAAAAATATGCTTTGTAAGGAGTGAAAAAGGTTTTTACTTTTTTCACTGCTGACGAAGCTATTTTGTCTGTACTGTCTGAACTATTAGGCCTCGTTCACACGAGCGTTTTTTAAAACGTTCAAGCGCTCGCTTTTTCTAACGCCCTGAATAGAACACATAAGATTTAATAGTTATATTCACACTGGAAAAAGCGCTTTAGTAACAACGCTTATATTTAAACCGATAAGTTCTACTTCGACGTTAAAAAAAGCGAGCGCTTGAACGTTTTAGAAAACGATCCTGCAAATACCGCCTTAAGAATTGGTTTTCCTATTACATAATTATCAACGAGCAAGAATATTTTTAATAATGTAATCTAATTAAATAATATAAATTTACTACATTTTCTATTACAATAATTTTATTTTAGAGAGTCTTTCTCTTATCACTGTTCTAATAACTCCTTAATTTAATTATTAATTATATAACTATTCATTCAGTTAAAAAAAAAACTTAATCCGCTGAAAAAGTACGCACTACTGTGAACTACGAAGTTTCGCTGTGCAATAAAGCAACCAAACCACAAGGGATTGCCCGAATTTTAATAAGCTTAAACTATGTCCTTCATTTAATTCGTATTTCCAGTTTCTCTGGGTAATTGCAGTTAGTAAAATACTGGATATATTTTATTGTACTGCAAGTATCTGAAAGTACTGGAGGTAGCTTTAAGTACATTTCCAAGTATGCAGTATTACTTATTACAGATAATATATCAGCCAGTACCCAGTATCAGTACTTTGTGAATGGTACTTAAAATTCAAGTTTAAATTAATTCAAATGTACTGGGAGTAAAGTACTTCAATTACTGAAATTAATCAGTACTTTACTTGCAGTAAAACTTGGTAATCAGTACCGCAGCTCTAGTATCCATCCAATATTTGATTGTTACACGGAAACAACACTAAGCTCTAAGATGAGGGTGGTATCGATACGGAGCGATTACAGAATTTTTAATTTTTATCTGAAATAAAGTCGTTCTAAAACTTGTCGACCTAGAGACAACACTCTACATTGTCTACTATTTTTTCATTTCTAAAAAAATTAAAGAAATAAGTAGTCTTTACAGTTTGTATTTCTTCAGAAATTTTAATTGAATGTGAAATATTGCAATAAAAATATACTACAAGAAATAATGTACTAGCTCTTTAACGTGACATTTTGTTCATATTGCGTAAATTTGAAAAAAAAAAAAAAACTAAATTTTTAAAACCTAAAAATTCTGGGGTAGGTAAAATTATTTTCATTTTTCAGAAAAGTAAGCAATGAGAGCTAATTAATTTCCCAATTAAACGAAATTGTTTACGGTAACCTCTTAGCGAGAACGTCACGTGATAAAGCCATTAAATTCTTTTTAAAACGACATAACAGTCGGAACTGACCCAGTTGGAAAATCGGAGAATACTTCACGAGTATCGACGTTTCCTGTCCTGGACTGGACACCGAGGTAACCACGATGACACAGGTAAAGAGACAATAGACTCCATTTGAGAGACAAAACTCACTTCCTGTTTCAATTCACTGAAAGAAATGTAAAAATTTTATAAGGCTCAAACCGGTTTGAGATTAAAAAAACTTTGTAATTACGATTTTAGTACCCAAAAAATTTAAAGTGTCCTCTAGCTTTTCTAGATGAGCCACGATTTAAATCCAGATGATGCTGAGCACATGTAAAACAGTTAGGACAATTGAAATTTAGTTTAGGATGAAAAATCCAGCCAAAAAAATGTAAAACAAACAATTAAAAAATGTTCTTTGGTGTGTTTTTTTTCTGTTTTGGGTAGCACAATAATTTTTACTAATTGTAAGTAAAAAAGTGGACAGGTAGCTCCATATTTAAATATTTTATTTTTAAATAATCACTTGGCAACTCAGTAATTTTCAATCGTGAATGATTGTAACCTAAGGTATTCCGCGTCCCTCTTGTCAACATGTGTACTCGATTTCATGATAACTTGGTCAGCTTGACTACAGTTTAGTTCTCGAGCTACCTCCTTGCTGAGGAGACCTTAAATAGGGCTGGAAAAGGTGTCTAAGAGATGCTTAGGAAAACTACTGCAATCGAAACTGACTTGCAACTTATTTATTTCAGTTCTGAGCGTTATTGTAATAAAATATGATGTTTACTAATAAAGAGAAATTTTCTTTTAAGTGGTCGAAATATTTTCTAAGAAAATCCTTATTAGTAAACGTAAATTTTATTCAAGAGATTTTAATAAATGAAATCAGGGACAAAGTTATAAGTTTCTCATAAGTTTGATATTTATTTTTTAATGCATAATAATGACTTAAAACGCAAATCGAATATCAAGTTATTGCTTACTAAGGATAAACAAAGACATTGGCTTAATATTTATTTTTTGGAGTAATTTTTTGAAAATGTTTACTCCAGCTGAGCTCTAGCTGTTACATTCCTCCAGATATGTAATGCTTCCGAAAGGGTGGAAAACAATCACCAACTACAATGTTTAGAGAAACATATTTTTTATCTGAAGTGTTTGCCTTGAAGCCTTTTTGTCACTTGTGGGAACGAAATAGTAATTTGTACAGCAAGTGCATGAAGATGTACTTTTTTGTATAAGTGTGGAGTTTGTGACATGGGCCGTAGGCGAGCGTCGCAATACCACGAGTGCAAAAAAGGTTTCGCGCAAGTGTTGCAAACTATGATTTAACCCTTGCAGGGCAAATTATTATATTTTTTTTTCTAATTTTCAGATTTTTTTATACATGGTCAGATAGCTTAAATAAACAAATCATTATAAGGCGTCTTGTATTCTTTTTTAGTATTTGGGTGTCACTTGTTTGTGCCACCAATTGTCCCGACTAACTTGTTTCAGAAGTAGTTTGAATAGCTAGCGTTAACAACTAAATCCAAAAATTCTTCAGGGGCAAGTATTTCAATATCTTTCAATTTTTATTTTGGAAAATTCCCCGATATAATCTGTTAATAATTTAAAAGTACAATATTTTCCAATTTGTACAATGAAAATGGTATTAATGCAAAATTACAATAAGAACACTTTCTTTTCGTTTGAAACTGCAGAAAATTTCACCGCTCTCTCTCAAATATCGTTCTATCTTACACAAAATATTTTGATGTTTTCTGTTTTCCATTTTGATTCATCTCCCACCAAATTTCTAACGGAAACTAGTTCTTTTGGTCTTCTGTCACAGTGTTTCCGGATGGATTATTTTGAATTCACTCACTGCAAAAAGCATTCGAAAAGGAAATCAATCAGGATATTGTAAAATATTCAAATGTCAAAGACGCTAGTTCATAACAAACGGTGTTTCGTCCTGTTTCATTTAAGAATCCTATTTTCAAAATAACTGTTCCAACTTAATGAGTATCTTTTCGCAGATTTTTGAAACTCACCTTAATGCAAAGCAAACCTTGTGAAAGGTCTGCACGGTTGAATGAACGTCTTTGTCAAATATAAGAGATGAGATTAAGCGCAAATATTTTTCATGTTTTGTTTCGAATGAGTATATCTGTGACTAATTCATTTACTCATCAGTTTTCCAGTAAAAATATTTATGTTGTAATGCGGAACTAACTGCTCATGTCAATTCCGCCATATTCTGAGTGAGTAACAGCGATACACTCTGCATTTACATTTTCTAATGCCTTGTCTGCACTCGATGATTATTATTGTCATCACATATTATAATAACAAATTGAAAATAAATGTTAAGTATGCGAATGTAATGTTCTTGTTCGCAACTTATTTGCATCGGCACTTTCATATGTCAAAGTGCTCCAATCTGTGCACGACTTCGCGCTCCCCATAAATAAACGTGGACAAGAGTTGCATAACTGCGTTACAACAAATGAATCGATTATTGTCGTATTAAATCATTTCCTTTGATTATTCAATGCAGGGACAATTTAATCCAGGCAGGGCGTTTAACGTACGAAATGAGCTGTTTTTTTCTAGAAAGTCGTGCTTATCATTTGGAAGACTTTTTCGCACATATTGATATCGATAGATAAAGGCGTAAAGTCCCAGATTGTATAGGCATGACGATAATTTATAATAATCGCTTCTAGGTATGTTAACAGTAAAAATTCTACACTCTAGAATATTTCAGGAATATGTTATTTCAACTCTTAAAATTCATATACAGGGTGCTGCATTGATAAATGCAACATAGGAAATCCTATGTTAATTTAAAAGTGCCGGAATATTGACTTCCCTAATTATTTTACAGTCAAATTCCGTTTAAGTTTCTTAAAGTATTCTGTAAGAAGAATGCGTCTGTGTAGGTTCAGAAGTTTTCATTTGCTCAATTTCAAGATATTTTAAAAAGATTGTGAAAACTGGATAGATTAATAAATCTAGTTGTTTTTAAAAAAGATTGAAGCTTTTCCAGTAATAAATAGAATTCCGTTATTGAATCATTTTTAAATGTCTTGAAACTAAGCAAATAAAAAATTGTCAAACCGCGCGGACAGATTTACCTTGAATAGTATTTTAAAAAATCTAAATGGAATTTTGGTGTAAAATAATTAGGGAATATTTAAACACCTTTAAATTAATGTGGGATTTCTTATGTTGTGTTCATTAATGCACGTCCTGCATACCTAACATTGATATACAGGGCGAGTGTGGAGCAATGGAACAAATTTCATATATACAGAATGTAATCAAATTAGTTTCATATATTAATACCGCAAGTTTCTCAACATGTAAGAGAATTAATGCTGCAACTACCAAAAGTCTAGCTCAAAAATAAAAAATATTACCTAGTGACTCTTTTGTTTGAGAACTACTGGTTAATTTCTTTCATTTTTCACCAAAAAAAATTCATATTTGCAGAAATCACTTTCTTAAGTGATAAAGAACTTACAGTTTTGATATGTGAAACTTATTTGATTACACGCTCTATATTGTGCACGTAAAAATAAGTAAAAAAAAAAAAAACTCAAATGTTGTAATTCGATTTTTATTTGTTTTCGAGTTGTAACGTTTTTAACAAAATACCTTACATAATATTTTGTTTTTCAAAACATAGAACGTCTGAGCTTTTTACTTATTTTTACGTGTACAATACATTCCTGAAGTTTGTATCATTCCTCCGCACTCACCATGTATAATTTTTCAAACCGATAAATTTGAATCTGAATAAATAATTGTGAAACAAAAAATAATTAGAATAAATAATTCGAACAAAAGATGAATAAAACAAAGTAAATGCTTCATTTTTTTTATTTAGCATTAAAAAAATAATAGGAGTATTTGAACTAAAAACATTTTCTTGATTTTATTCAAATTCACTCAAGGTACATTCTCCCTCAACAAAAATACTTCAGCTAAAAGTACCCCACTTTTTATTAAAAATATTTGAATTATGCAGAAATAATTGCTAATTAAAACGCCACCATATGGTTAGCCAAATCGTTAATGAGCACATGTGGTTCAGCATAAAAAGAAACTAATTCGATAAACATAATTAAAGCGGCGAGCTCCAGTCGGCTTCAGCCATAAATTTACAATGACAAATTTTTCAGGAAATTGAATCACCAGTGTGTTCGTAAATATTTACCAAAAACCAGTATGAATTCCAAAACTTTCCGATTTTCCATTACAACACGTCTCATACGAACGTCGTTTATCAGGACTTTACTTCGCCGCAGGGTGAGGTTGATTAAATTGATTGGGACAGAAGTCTTGGCCCTCATGTAATGCGCCAGGAACAGACTCACCACCGCGTCCCGAATTCCGACATTCGCAGTTTGATATGCACTACCAATAAGGAACTTCTGCGGCCAATAGCTCCATTAGCTTTGCGATGGAAGTCGTCGATGGGAAAATTTCAAATAGGATTTTTTTAGAATATTACCTGCAACAAAAAATAAAGGAATATCAGTCACTGACGCTGGATGAAAATTAAATTTCGAAATTGCATGAAAGTTTTATGTACTAAATTGAAAAAAGGAACTTAAACCGCTCCATTAGGTAGTCGCCAATTAGGGTTAATTTCTTATAACGGACTGTAATTACAGTGCCCGTGGTCCTTTAAAAGAGAATAATTTAATTTCGACTAGACATCCTTTCCTTCGTTAATTGAGGGTTTGTTTCAAAACTTGGAAAAGGCAAGCGAAAATACAAATTAAGTTGTCTTCATTAACGCAAGAGTAAAAAAGTCTGCTTTGAAAATTGCCGCAAAACGGATTAACATTTTAAGTGCGATTTTCTTTTTTTAATTTAAAAAACAAGTATCTACGAGCTACTTATGCTTTTTTTTTCGAAAAATGTAAACCATTTTATGTCAATAAAACTGTCTAAAGGTCGGTCTTTTAAATTTCTTTCACACTAAAAAAGAAAAAATGAGAAAAATAATGTGTAGGTTGCTATGCAAAGTAGAAGAATTAGACGTCTTTTAAATATTACGTACCTCTTTTGAATGCACTCTGCTAATGACATAATGTCTTTAACTTAAAAGGAAGTTAACAGACCGAACCTTAAATATTAAACACAAATGTATCAAAATTGAAATATCTACTACATTCACAGGGTGTGGTACTCAAGTTAAGTTTTGTATTGATGACATTTTTAGAAAAAAGTTTTTTTTTATCTTGAACCGGAGAGAATTATGATTGGAAATACACTCAACGTTTCGCTGTAGATTAATAGCTTCGTCAGGAATGAAAAAAGGAAATAAACAAGTTGTCAGGAGAAATAAGAAGGTAACAGCTTGTTTATTTACTTTTTTCGCTCTTGACGAAACTATTAATCTATAACGAAACGTTGAGTTATTTCCAATCATAATTCTGTCCGGTTCAAGATTAAGAAAACTTTTTACTTACATTTCTCATTGGACAAGATTCAACTTCAATGATGACATTTTAGTTCGTTTTCAGGTACAAATCGACAACAAAACACATTCTTAGAATGTATCAAACCAATATACTTATAACAAGATTAAATTTAAAATAGAAATAGAAACAAACAATTAATTTCTTAGATTTAACCATAAAAACAATCAATAATAAATTGGATGTTTCTTCTACACACCTTACTAATACAAAATAGCAGCATATAATGGATAAAACAAATAGCATACAACAATAACTATAAACCAGTAAACACTAATCATATTTTATCTAAAAAGATGTTTCGAAAATCTACCCAATTACCAAATAGTAACACTGATAATCAGACTGCGGAAGTTTAGGCATTTGCCTTTTCTATTTGTTAAACAGTACTTTGATAGGACCTGGTTATAAATACATTTTATGTAGTTACTGTTTCAATGGTAAAGTTTTATAATGCCTATTTTTGCCTATTGCCTATGGATAAATGCCTATTTCAGACAAAAATGCCTATATTGTGCCTTTTTCGAATGTCCGAGCGAAACTGATTTTTTCGCCGAAACCGAAACCGAATTTCGGCCGAAACCGAAACTTATTCAAAGTAAGTTAGAGATGGTGATACTAAAGTCTAAATAAATAGTTTTACTTATTAATAACTATATGTTAAAAAGTTATGCAGTGACCGCCAAAAAGTTCGCACCATATGGGAAAATTTTTTATTATTGATTCTTTTTAAATCTCTTTGCGCCAATAGTTTGTGCATGTTCGATAACAAATGTAAGCAGGACAATGCAGGTGAGTAACGTTTAGTGCTGCTAAAAATAGCACTTATTTAAGATACGAAAATTAAAAAATTGTTGTAATTTGGAATTGCTGAACGTATTAGACAAAATTTTAGTAGGATTCAATGGGTATTTATAAAATGTGTAATTTGATTGTCAAACATATTCTCTTCGGTCTAGAATTCGAAAAAAGGAAGATTTTCGATATTCTCAGTTTTGTTCAAGATGTAAAGCAGTCAATGGCCACTTGGTACTTACCTCTTACGAATGGTTAGCATATTCATTCATATTCAGAAAAAATATTTAATAGAATAGATTTTCCTCTTGGATTCCGAATTGTTGCTTGCACAAGAAAATTTTAAACAATTTTCACGTTTCTGGTGCAAGTCCTAAGCAGACCGAAAATTGCAAAAATTGCATCTGCTTTTCGGTTTGGACCCGTTTAATATCCGTATAAAATCGATATTTTTCATGGTAGCCGTGAAATCGTATTTACTGTTTGTGCCAATGTCGATTTTACAAGTACGGCTTTAAATGGGTCCAAACCAGAAAGTAGACGCAATTCTTGCAATTTTCGGTCTGCTTAGGCTAAGTTAGGGTTAGAAGATTTGATAGATAAAAAAGGTCTTGCACCGGAAACATGACATATCGTTTCAAATTTTCTTGTGCAGGTGACAGTTAAAAACCCATACATGAATAAGCTAACCATTCGTAAGAGGTAAGGACCAAATGCCCATTTACTTCTTCATATCTTGAGCAAAACTGAGAATATCGAAAATCTTCATTTTTTTAGAAATACTAGACCGAAGGAAATCTTGTCTGGCAATCAAGACCACCACCAGCATTGTTCTACTTATATTTGGTTATCGAACATGCACAAACTATTGGCGCAAAAAGTTTTATAAAAAAATCAATAATAAAAAAATTTCCCATATGGTGCGAACTTTTTGGCGGTCACTGTATTGTAAGACAAAAACAAAACAATTTAAAATTTTAGACTCTGCCATATTTTACGAAAGTTAAAAGAGGATTTAAATTTTTTTAGCAAGTTATTCGTATGTACCCGTGTAATTTGTTATTTTCCACCCTAAAATGAGTGCTAAGGCATGCCGAATGCAGTTTCGGTTATAACCGAAGGTTCGGCTGTATTTTTGGCCGAATCACGCAAATGTAGCCGAAACCGAAACCTAATCTTGGGTCGGACACTACCTTTTCCCTAAAAATTCTCAGAATAAATTTTAAATTTGCGTAACTTAGGGTTGATTTCGTAATCGATACAAACGAGAGACTTTTATGTAAGAGTCACATTCTGATGTGTAAATAACTACGTTTTCGCATTTTCTTGGACATGGATTGTGACTTTACTTTTAAAGTCTGCTTTAGTTAGGTTATGAAAGCGGGCCTTAGAATGAAAATGATTGAAAACTGAATGCAACCGTTATTATTGTATAAAAAATGAGACAGCTACAATTTTTTTTAGAATCTTGTACAGTGGCGATCAAACGAATCGAGACCGATTCATAGTTTTATAACTCTTACTACCAGCGTCAACAAGGATATGATTAGCTTGCAGAAATCTCCATTAGGCTGATCTGGACATACTCTAAGGAAACCCCTGGATGGCAAGAATTGCGGCTTTTTTATTCAAAATGTTCAAACTATCGGACATGAATATCTTTGTTTTTAAAATGTTTTCATCGATATACCTAACTTCATGCGGTCCATTTGATTTTGATTATTAAAATTAATTTAAAAAAATTAAAACCTCTCTTTCACCCCACTTGCAGGAAATTTATGCATATTATTTATGTTGAAATTAATTAATATTTACCATCAAGTAGGTCGTGATTTTATTTTGTGTGGAGTTACATAAAGTTTCTCTTTCGTTAAAGTTTATTTTCCTTTGTTTACACTAAATATTTTGGGTGTTGGGATTATTTAATCAGAAATAACTTCAGTACATCCGTTGTGCAATTAGAGCGACATTGTCCCTGTCTTAAAATGATTCACCGCTCAAGAAAATTTAGCCCAAAACTCGTTATAAATTGTCAGTTATGTAAGTGGCAAGATAAAGGAAAATAAAAGTAAGGGATCGTAAGTCAGTGTAATGTTAGCATCGGTGGTGTGAGCTTGTGAAGTGCACCGGTCGAGAAATTAGAATCCAGGTTAGTGTGGGGTTCATTATTTACATAGAGTCTAACGATTTTACACTGCTAATATCGCTGAATGAACAGCTGGTAACAATTTATCAATCAGATGGTTAAAAAGTCGGTGCAGTCGTTGACTGATACCAGTTAATTGTTTGCTAATCCACGTTATGCGGGCGGGTCGTTGCGTGGCATTCCTGAAACCTACTGGGTGCGTTTTCCCCCAGTAGACTGTGAGGAGGGAACCTCGTGCGTTTTCCCTTGGTTCCATTGCACTACCTACAGCAGGCTATGGTTATCCTAGCCGGGGAATGCTAGTCTGTTTTACAAGTTTATGATTAGATTCCTGAAACCTACTGGGTGCGTTTTCCCCCAGTAGACTGTGAGGAGGGAACCTCGTGCGTTTTCCCTTGGTTCCATTGCACTACCTACAGCGGGCTATGGTTATCCTAGCCGGGGAATGCTAATGATAGTTATTTTCTAAGTTGACCCTGCAGAACGTGGAGGTTTGTGCGTTTCTGAACGTAAACTAGTTGATTCACGGTTACCACCATGGAAGCCTGACTTTAGTTACTGCTGAAAGTTGATTGACTTACATTGATTACCGAAACGGCGTTTCCTGTGTAAAGCGAAGGTTAGCCTAGAGGAGCACATTTATACAAAGAACAGTGTTCATTAGCGATATTAGAAGCAGGTGAAGTTGTTGTATAATGGTTGAACCGGCCAGTACATTACATAATGATTAAAGTAATCGGTCTATGAAATTCTGATTTCGGAAAAATACTTCAGTGGTTCATTTACATAATCCAGCTAGTTAGTCATATAATATTGCTATTCTGTGACAAATAAACAAAAGAAATAAATATTGATTCAATTTCGCATTTGATTTGAACCGTAGTCTTACATTTGTTAGGTTGGCTATTATAATAAAATTAGATAAAATAATTTCGTGTCATTGTAACATATGCCAAAATGTGACACTACAAATCAGATAGATCAACCAGTGTTGTCAACTCTCAATTTTAAGAAATATCCGTCAGAAGGTTACTTCTACAAGTCAATTTGTTATGTAAATAATTAATTATTTTATGTCAAAATGCGAAATGAAAATTGCTGTGCAAAAAGCATTTATAAGGTACCAAACGGACAGGCCAGATTTGGGGAAAATGGAAAATATTGAAAGATTAGAGGAAATGTTTGCAGTGAATACAATATTTCAAATTTGCAAGCGTACTTTTCATTTAGAAATATTTATTGTAGGTGTCAGAAAATGTATAAGTTATATATTGACCAAAAAACGAGACGATTTGAAAAGTTGTTCTTCTGGAAACGTACTGCCATGGACAAATTTTTAAATTACATGATTAGAAAATTTGGAACGACTAATTTAGCAGTATAATTTGAAAAATGAATATTTCACTTTGAACAAATTACTTGCAGACGCACGAGAGACATTCGAATGTAATGGGAGCAGATCAACTTAATTTAAAATTATTAAAACTAGGAGTTATAAGCACAAAAAGGTTAATGGACTTGGAATTACATTTTTGAGCAAATTCTTACAGTTTCAAACATTGCAACATTGCTTCATTCGCAGTAACCTTAAACTCAAAATCAAAATGACTTTCTTTGTCAAAGTTTAGTACCACTTTTCTCCTAAACTTTCAGGGCATACTTCGATGGTAAATAAATTTTAAAAAAACAGATATTAGTTTACTTGATTTTCTTGCGATATAAAATGTTATATAAATATTTTGGCGACTATTTATACTTTATTTGTGCCTATTCTGTACATACAGTGCTCTTTTTAACTGTGGCCATAGGGATTTACATGGAAAAAACGTGTTAACTTTTGTTCTGCCAAAGATTTTAGTCAAATTTTATTTTCTAATAATCTATTACACAATTTATTACAAACTACATATTAGCAGAATAATTTGCGCTTTGTTAGTTTCAATATTTTAACATTAAAAGTTCACATTAATAGGAGTTATAAATATTAACCGAGTAGGCCAAAGTCAAAATATAATTAACACGCATTTAAAATTACTAAAAACAGGCGTTTATTTAAATAACATAGTTTGAAAATTAACGGAAACGAAACAATTGCGCCTCTCTTCATCGCAACGGTGTAAACAGATATTTTTGTTACATTTGTGTTCTGATGTGAACAGCACAATGACAAATTAATTTTTAACGTTGACCTACTCGATTGATTTGTTCTTTAATAATTTCAACTTTTAATCGTAAAATAATTAAATTAATGACACGCCTGTTATTCTGGTAGTGTGTATTATGTAATAAATTGTATAATCGATTATTAAAAACTAAAACTTGCCCAGTCTTTAGCAGAACAAAAGTTAACACGAGGCAAAATTTTCTCCATGTAAATCCCTATGGCTACAGTTAAAAAAAAACACTGTATATGAACTTTTTTTAGGCGCCTAAAATTGAATTTTATAGTGCCTAAACTTACGCAGTCTACTGTTAATAAATTTAAAACATCACATATATCGGACAATGTCCACTTAAAATTAGTAAATTTCTAAAGTAACAAAGCATTCAAGTAACATTTAAACAGGGAGTATACCTACTGGTCCGGCTAGAAACCCTCTATTTAGAGACTGGCAGAATTAGCCATCTTTCAGTAAAAAAGTTCCGTCAGTGTCAAATTAACATCATTATCTAACCTTGCTTGATCTTCAAATTTCAAATTTCAGCAAAAAAAAGTCCCGTCAGTGCCAAACTGACATTATTACCTAACCTTGCTTGCTTATTTTCAATGTCAAATTCAAGTGTTGACGCCAAACTGCAGTTCCATTCTTTCTTATGATTGGCTGAACAACATTTTTGCTGAAATATGGCGAAACCAATTAAGATGCACACTATTGTACCAGACTGTAACTAGAGGGTCTGTAGGTCCGGCAATAGGATTGAATGGTTTTGTATGAAAATACTGTTTATTTACGTGGAAACGTGGAATAGTAATAAAATTGTACCTTATTGTTGAAGGTTTTGTGTTACAATAGCAAATTGGCCGATCAACCAACGGAACATTGCTTAAAATCGTTTATCCCGACCCAGTCCATCGTGCACACTCAGAGGCATTTTCGTCATGAATTTAATTTACCAGTGTGCACTGAACAAACAAAAAACAAAAACTCCATTTTGAGATGAGTAACAGATTTATTTACAATTTGGTCATCTGCGACGAAACTCAATGCCACTTTAGTGGATAGGTTAATAGGATGGACTTACTGCTTTGAAGAAAACTACCACACAGGTAGTCAGTTCAGTTTTGTAATGTTGAGATTTGTGTCTGACTGAATTCCAAAGAATGGATCAGTACGAAGTCTGGCTTCAACAGGATAACATCTCAGTGCGTACAGCTAGACAAACCATGACTGTTCTACAGCGAATGTTCTCGAATCGCCTAATTTCAAAAGTTTGGCGAAATTGCACAGTTTGCAAGATCGCCGAATGGTTTCGGATTATTTTCTGTAGAGATTTTAAAGTGCATAGAGATAAATTCGATAAATTAAGATTTATTCAGAAACGTTACGCTCAATTTTAGGAATAGATTGCAGGAACGCGTAGCAGAAGAAGGCACCGGCGCAGGCAGTTACCTGAGGGAAGTAATCTTTACAAACTGAAAGTGTTATAATGAGAGAATGGGACTTGGTACATGTAGCAGTGGAAGGGACGAATAGGAGCGGGCGGTCGCGCCTTCGCCTCCTGGGTCGATTTAAATGTAGTAGGACTGCGATTCAAATCAATGGAGGATGCGAAGGCGCGACCGCCCGCTCCTATTCGTCCCTTCCACTGCTACATGTACCAAGTCCCGTTCTCTTAATATAATAAGTTACCAGAATTGTATTTTACATTTTCGTAACAGTTAGCATAAATATATTCTTTGTTTCTTCACAGTAGCTTATTAAAAACTATTCAATCCTCTTGCCGGGCCCTATATAAACTAACATGTAGGACAAACTGAACAAACATTAAAAAAACGCATATCAGAGCACAGAAACTCATTTATCTAGAAAGACACCGACTCCTCCTGCGCATTTAATAGACAACAACAACTACAGTCCCAATTTGGAATTCGTAACACTACATATAGAAAGGGAAGGTACAAAATTAAATGAACTTGAATCATTACAAATTAAATTTGCTTGAATCACTACAAATAAATAAACTTAAAAACTTGAATTTATTTAGACGACCAAATTGAAATGAATAACTCACCCTTATTAAATTTATTTTGTTAGTAAACGTCTGTTATATTTCCACTCCCGCATCCGTAATTCATAGAATTATAGTATTCAAAAAGACTGTATTTCAAAAAGCAGGTAGCTTTCGGTTCTTATAAGAAGTCGTTTTATAATTCACATTAGTTTATTGGTTTTACATCTGAAGAAGATACTGTGTGTCGAAGCAATTGTTGTGTAATTAATACTAAACTGTGAAAATTTCAAAACTGCGTTTAACTTAAGTGGTAAGGGACCGGCCTTGCAATCGTAAGGTCGTGAGTTCGCACCGTGCCCTAGATATTCCCCAGGGGTGGTCGGTACTCACTTCAGGTACCCTTCAGTTTTGGGGAGAACATTCGACACTGCTTCCACTTCAACGGCGAGGAGGTATGGAAGTAAAAAAACACGGAACACTGTACACACAAAATATACTCCCGCTCCTTGAAGTCTTGACAAGTCTATGACTTAGGATCCTCGTTAGGGAACTACCATAGATTAAATAAAATTAATTACTCCTAATTACTAATTGATTAACTTGTTTAAATGTATAAATAAATCAAAAATATCAACAAAACGTTTCAGGTAAGTGACTTTTAATAGGATTTTAAGAGAGATGTATGATGACAAGATTTGTAATTGTTATGACCTTGGGATGAAATAATACATTAGGTAAAATTTAAAGTAGCATCCTATTTGAGAGCTATACACTAGCAGCTATTATCTTTTAGAGTTGCCACAAGCAACAAAAGCTCCCCGGAAAGTATAGAAAAAATACAATTTGTTTTTTTTAATGGAACAGTCTCTGTATATTGTTTCCTAACGTGGAAGATAATTTTTTTTTTTTATTTAAAAAATATATATTTCATAGAACAGAATTTTTTCTGAAAAATCAATAAAATTTACGGAACTACCACCTTGTTGAAACCACATACAAATTATTTAATAAAAATAGCTTTTATCAAGTAATAATAGTAGCTTTTGGTAACAAAAGCTATGTATTTTGTTATACCATTGAAAAGTGGGGTTCAATTATATAAAATATGAAAGAAAGAAAGAAAGTGAAATTTAATATTTTAGTATGAAAATAATAAAAAGGATGTGTAAATGTATTCGATTTATCAAGAACTAACTTGTATGTAAGTTCTTGACGAATAGACAAAGGAAACCTATAAAAAGTAAGTTAAAAAAAGAAAACATTATAAACAAAAAAGGGAATAGGTATAATTAACGTATAAATTTATAAGACAACTCGATCCATTATTATCAATGTTTTTTATTATCAAAGTTTTTATTTATAAATGTTATCGAGACAATTACACTTACTGTAATAGTATAATCACCACTTAATAGTAATCGTAATCGATAATGCAGAATCACGTTCCGTTTAGTAATTTAACTTTTCTAATTAAACCAAACATTTAAGTTACGTAGCTTTATTTTTCTATCATATTAATTAAAATTCGTTGTTATTGTCACCCTTTCATAAAGCAGTTGGCTTGCTATTGTCTTTGATGCCTTTCAGTTTATTCAGTTACATCGTACCGCGCAATAATGTATGTTCAAGTATGTGCTTTCAATTATAATTCCCTCTTGATAATACAATACATTGAATGTAGTCCAGATCTGCACAAAGTATGAATCAGTTCACATTGGCAAATGTCGAGGAAATCAGTGCGAATTACGACAAAGCGTCGGTTCAAAAGCGTGTCGGTTCTTTATCTTCGCCGGGTTCAATGCAACTTAGTCTAAATATACATGATGCGTTTTCCAAGCGGAAAAAAGTATATAAAAAGACAGTAATTACATCTGCTCGGGAGCTTTGTATTACACGATTATCTAGGCGTAATGCAACAGCGCGCATATTAAATGACAAACACATGTCTAAATCAGATGAGAGCGCCTAAAGTTCACGAGATTGAAGAAGAAACTCATTACTCGTTACATAAAATACATACAAAGAATTTAAAGTTGCAAAAGAATGTAGAGTTTTATGCGACAGACTACGCATAAAACTCTGTAAATGGAAACCGATTTTAATCATACGAAAAAATTTATTTAACAGTAATGGAACTGGAAAATACTTCACATTGTCATTATACAGGGAAGAGCAAAAGTTTAGAACCGGCTTAATACTTCGAAAACTGTTTGACGTATCTATATAAAGCTTAGTATGTGTTTTAGTGTCAATAAGACCTGCATTACCAATTTGTTTCAATTGTTTATCTGCTCTTGCTTCTGAGATCCAACGCCTACTTGATATTTTTTTAAATGACATCCTGCCGATTTTTTTCCTTTATTTAATAGTTCGCTTAATTCTCTGAACGGCCACATAAAAATATTTATCTATAAACAAGAATATTTTCGAGAAAGAAACGTTTGATTGAAAAAGTTAGGAAAAATGGTTTATTGTCTGATATTCGACAAAAATTCTAGTTTTAACAAAAAATCTGGAAGACCACAAGATTATGGGCTGTTTTTAAGACAGCACTAAAGAAAATTTTAATAAAAATTGCCTTAAAAACATGAAAACAAATACCAAATATCAGCGTAAACCATTTTTTCTAACTTTTTCATTTAAACATTATTTTCTCGAAAATTTTCTTATGCAATAGATAAACATTTTTATGTGGTCGTTTAAAGAATTAAATGCACTATTAAATAGAGGAAAAAAATTAGCAGGTTGTCATTTAACAAAAATCAAGTAAGCATTGGATCTCAGAAACAAGAGTAGATAAACAATTGAAACAAACTGGTAATATAGGTCCTATTGACTCTGAATCACACACCAAATTTCAAATAGATACGTCAAATAGTTTTCGAAATATTAAGCCGGTTCCATACTTTTGGCCTACCCTGAGTGTATAAAATGGCAATTTTTCATTAAACTGGTCAACTATTCATTTACATATAGAACGTTTCCAGAATGGTAAGTGCGAACAAAACATGTTTCTTCGATTTATTTTACAATTCTAGGTCTATCTATAAATTTATTCATTACGTGTGTTTTTCTCGTTGCTACTGAATTAGAAAATGTTGCTTTTGCCTATTCAACGCCACAGTCGTAACAAGAAAATAGTATTTACATGAATGAAAGATCGTTTTTCTGTTTATTTAATAATGAAACAAATTACGTTGCTGCGAAATGCAATGCTCATTGATAAATGTGACTGAACAATAATTATGTATATTTTTAAATCAGTAGGACCACACAAATACAGGGTGTTACTAAACTTAAGTCATTAATTAAAACCATAAACTGTACTCAATAAAAGAAGCAAAATTGGTTACATAACTATGTGGAGAAACTCCATAATACTCTCGATGATTCTTTTTAGTTCGAACAAAATTATCTGTCATTTACGAATAAATAAAGTCATAAATCCCGGCTGTAGGGCAGGTCGTGTTTGTCATTCACAAGAAAAAACGCTATGCGCGCTAACTTTGTGCATCCATTGCATCCAACATTAAACCGATTGCAGTTGCGAAATTAGTAGTATTGAAAAATAAACTTAATTAGTAGGTACTTGTTTACGGAACTGAAAAGATATAATCGAATGTTACTGTGTAGTAATAAACACTTAGTGAAAAGAAGACTGGGGAAATCTCGCCCGCCTCCGATAGGCTACGATAAACATTTCAAAACGAAAACAAGACGTTGATTACGAAATGTGCGGACACCTTCATTTTAATTATCGTTTATTGAAATACGATTCAATTTTTCGGAGTCGTTTCTTATTTCAGTAGATTACCGTTTCGAAAAGATTACAAAAACTCCTGTTAATTGTAGCATTTAAAATAAAAACTGTGGGATTTATAATTTAAGAACGTACTAAATAACAAACAAATGGATATTGTAGCGAAGCGACACAAAAAGCTGTTGTAGCAGCGCGCTTATTAAATTGACAAATTGAACAAATAATTTTATAAAACATTTCTTGCATCTGATCGCAGCGGATTTAACCTTGGCCTGGATATCTGTAACTATAACGATATTAACGTAAATAAACCAATCAACACGTATACTATGTTGACGAATAGGACGTGTTGAACTGCCCAAACCACGAACGAGTTACCAGAGATTTTAAAACAAATGGGGCTGCACCTTTTTTTTTTGTATTTTAACTACAACCCTTTATTATCTTTGAAATTTGGAGAATATACCCTTTGTACAATGAGGAATTCACTGTTTCAGTTAATGACATACACAATAATATATAACTGTGTTTCATTTAAAATAAGAAAGTTGATATCACTTTCGGCGAAACCGGAAGTCCTATGACGACTAGCGATATGTCGAAAAATCCCATTTTTTGCTTAATTTATTGTCTCCAAAATTCAGGTTAATCGATTAATAAATGAAGATTCTAGAAGGGTGAGCACAAGGCGCGGGACACCGGTATAGTCAGTGGTTTACATAAAACTTGATGCGCAATGATGATTTATTACATGTGGGTTTTTACACAGAATATTTTGATTAGCCTACGATGTGTATCAGAATTTCCACCGAGATCTCTATATTTGACAGTTTGGATTATTTTCTTTTACCGTACCTAAAAAATAGGATATTTAGAACTCCAGTCGCTACAATCAACAACTTAAGGAAAAGAATGACTGAAGAACGTAATAATATAGCACCATTTATGTTGTAAAACCCATTTAACAATATGAAACGCGACATGCTCATTTATATTTGCAAGAAAACTTTCTCCCCCCTTTAAATTATAATTTATGTTTACATTAAAATAGCGTATAGTTCTTAGATGGTTAAGTAAAATCAAAATTTAACTTATCACATTTCAGACCTTAACATGACACCCTAACCTAGGTTACGACATACGTTTACACTTCCAGAGCCCACCTTTATCAAAAATTTAAATGGACATATGGTATCTATTTAAAGCGTAAAAACTATGTTCTTGTAAAGTGCATTATACAGTGGCCGCCAACAGTCTGTGTATGTTCGATAACCAAATTTAAGTAGGACAATGCTGGTGAGCAACTTTTAGTGTTGCTAAAAATAGCACTTATTTAAGATACGTAAATTAAAAAATTGTTGTAATTTGGAATTGTTTGACATGTTAGACAAAATTTTAGTAGGATTCAATAGTTATTTACAAAATGTGTATTTTGATTGCCAGATAAAATTTCCTTCGGTCTGGTATCTCGAAAAAAGGAAGATTTTCGATATTCTCAGTTTTGCTCAAGATGTGAGGCAGTCAATGGGTATTTGGCATTTAACCCTTACGAGTGGTTAGATTATACATTCATATTCATAAAAAATATTTAATAGAATAAATTTTCCTCTTGGGTTCCGACCTGTTGCATGCACAAGAAAATTTGAAACAATTTTTCACGTTTCTGGTGCTAGGCCTTTTCTACATATGATTTCATGTTAAAGTTTTTGATTTCTACATAATACGTTTCTCATAATCCCAATTTAGTCTAAGCAGACTGAAAATTTCAAGAATTGCATCTACTTTTCGGTTTGGACCCGTTTAACATACGTACTTATAATATCGATATTTTTCAATGTAGTCATGAAATCGTATTTACTGTTTGTGTCAATGTCGATTTTATAAGTATGAATTTAAATGGGTCCAAACCAAAAAGTAGATGCAATTCTTGCAATTTTCGGTCTGCTTAGGCTAAGTTAGGATTAGAAGATTTGTGTAATCAATAAATCAAAAGTAATAACACATAATTTTATGTAGAAAAAGCCTTGCATCAAAAACATAGAAAATCGTTTCAAGTATTTTTGTGCACGCAACAGTTAAAAACCCAAGAGCAAATTTGATTGTTTTAAATACTGGTTATGGATATATATGAATAAGCTAACCATTCGCAAGAGGTAAATATCAAATGCCCATTTACTTCTTCACATCTTGAGCAAAACTGAGAATATCAAAAATCGTCGTTTTTTCGAAATACTAAACCGAAGGAAATTTTGTTTGGCAATCAACACACCCATTTAGTAAGTAACTATTGAATCCTATTAAAATTTTGTGTAATATGTCAAGCAATTCCAAATTACAACAATTTTTTAATTTACGTATCTTAAATAAGTGCTATTTTTAGCAACACTAAAGGTTGCTCACCAGCATTGTCCTACTTATATTTGGTGATTGAACATGCACAAACTATTGACTATTATAAAAAAAAATCAATAATAAAAAATTTTCTCATATGGTGCGAACTTTTTGGCAGTCACTGTATATCCCTTATAATGACTTATTTCAGAGGTTTGAAATGATTTTTCCACGTATAACAATACGATGTTGACTTTACTAAGCTTTACCTTTGTCTAAAAAAAAATCATTACAAATTCGTCTGATAAATTTTAACGGACAACTGTTCCAATTAATTCAATTATTTTTCTGATTTCAAAATCAGTATCTATTATCAATTATTTCGCCTAACATACGAAAATAATCTTTTGTGTTACCTAAGATAAAATTTTATTTGCTCAACAGTGATCACAATAAAAAAAAGATAAAGACTTCTTTTTCACATTAGACGATGACTTTGATGTTTACGTTGACATAGCACATGCTTAATAAAAACTCACAAATACTAAAGAATTTTTAACGATACGTCAAATTTATGTGAATTTGAACTTCAATGCAGTTGTGTAATATTCTTCAGGGCATAATCTGATCTGCGTTCACATTCTCATTGACATCTACCTTTAAGTTTGTGTCAATTTTATTATACACAAACCTTTAGTGGATTTGATAATTTTTACCCTACCTAACATTCATAAAACATACCTACATGAAATTCCAGAGGTCCCTGTTGCATGACATATGTCCATCGATACACATAAAAAAGATAATTTGATAGATGGCCTCCGTTGGTTTTACTATTAATGTAAATGTGACAATGTTAAAAACCGAAAAATTTAATAACTTGCATTTACTGTCTTGTTATTAAACTAAGTATTATAATAATAACTATCAAAGGGAAGCGATCCTAAGTTAATGACTTAAACATATTCTGTTTTCTTTTTCATTTATTTGCTTCTTCGTATTCCATAAAACATTATTAGATGCATGCATTAAAATTTTGTTCGCGTGTCTATTTAATATTAACAGATAAATATATTACCGGGAATATTAATGTTGTTTGCACGCCAAGTTACATAAATACCCCAACAGGTGTGGCAGGAGGTGGCGAAATTATCCATAAATGAGAAAAAAAATTAACCTAAACTAAGGCAACATTCAATATAAACAAAGTTACGAGGGTGTGTAAGAGGGTGCTTATGAAGCAAGGGCGGTGAGGGGACAAAGCGATACCCGGCTAAGGGCGTGGCTCAGGGAGCATCGATCCGCACCCCACCTCTGTAAACCCTGACTGAGGTTCGTACAACGTCCCATTGATGATATCCGTTTTATGAGAGATATGTTACAACGACTTTGATATTGGAATTAATTTCGGGAAGACGAGAAATTGTTACTTCGTCGAAAATACAGACGGCGATCCATCATACTCACCGGTGGCGGTAGAAGGTTTATTTCATTAATAGCCAGGACGTCGGAAAACAAGAAGACACACGATCGTTTGTTTATCTTGAGGAATGAATTTTCCGATAAACTGTTATAAATAAATTATTACATCTTCCATTTTTTTTATCCAACGAATCGTTTTCTTTGTTTGTCCTTTTCCGCTTGCTTTCCAACATCCAATATTTTCACTTGTTACCTTAAAAACGATCATAGGGTGTCGCTGTATTTATTAGCTTAACGTTTAAAATGAAAAAAATAAAGAAATAAATTATCACCAGTTATATTTTATAGTTTCCTCTTTTTTGAAATGATAATCAACACAGCTCAGCAAATTATATGAAAGAAAATATCAATACCGAAAAAAGAAATGCTTGGCCAATGAAATCAAATGAAATTTAACTATTTGCTTTATCCTGTTATATGGAAATTTTCCAAAAAATATGGTATTCGAAATACATTAGAAATTACTTGTGATTTTTTAAATTGTAAAATTGAGATATTATACGCATGAATTGATTATTATACAAGAAGTTCCAATAAGTTGTCAGACAATATAAACCATATTGTTCGAATTTTCGGTTCATCTAATTTTATTTAAATTAAAAATAACGATAAATGTTAATATGCTAGTTTATTTATAACTATAACACTTAGGCTCAGCTGCGCCGCCCCCGATTAACATTAACAAGATTAACATACATGAATTAGCCTTTCGCGTTGCACGGACCTTAATTTGTCCTAATCTTGATTAACAAAATGGGTTAGTTAATTCGGAAATAGGGTTCGATTAAAGTTTCTAACACAAGTTAAAAGTCATATACTGGTTGATTCAGGAAGCTAGGTAGGTAGGCTTTGGGAAACCTCGCATGTGTTCATGGGAAGACGCTATAAAAGCTAACTTCCGTATTTGTATTTTTACTTTTTACGAAGTAACTTAAATTAGAAAAGTTGTAGGACCTTTCCTCCTGGATTTTATGGTACCTTCGAAAAACCAAATGACAATCAGGTTTTTGAGATTTTCGATTGTTTTCAACTTTTTTAAATAGAACAATAGCTAACTTTTTTATTTGACATTTCACGAAGTGACTTAAATTAGAAAAGTTTCAGGATTTTCCCTGCTCGATTTTATTATATTTTCGGAGAAACAAATGACTCCCACGCTTTTTTGAGATTTTCAATTGTTCGCATTCAGGATGTAGAATATGTAGAACTAAGTACTTCTTTAAAATATTCCCCTCAGGATGTGAAATTAAGTACTTCTCTAAAATATTCCTCTTTACTTTTAATCATTTTGTGGTCAGTTTAATAAAATTACAGCAAGAAAACTTACTTCTGAAGAACACACACAAAAAATTTGGGGATTAATTATAATTGTTAATTCTTATCTAATTTGGCATTATTTTTGTCTTTTCGCGACTAAATTGTGTCCAAAAGTGAGTGTTTACTCCTATAAGGATAAGCTCTACTCCTACTTTTCCATGGTAAACATAACTGCGTTTTTCTAACTCCCCAAACGTATGGATGCGAGGGAATAGCGAAAAAATGTTTCCTGGCGTCCAAAAGTGTTGAAGATTTTTATCTGTGAAAGTACAGACATGAATAAATATAAATGTGCAAAAGCCATTAAATTAGGCAAAAAAGAAATACAATGAGGGTCATTCATACTCCTACTAGACATAGCCTAAGTTTTGTTATAAAGTGAACTGAACCAGTGGCGCAGCTGAAGTTCATTGGGCCCGTGTGCAAAATATTAATTGGGGCTGCTCACTGCATTTCTAAAACATAGTGATGGTAAGTCAACAATAGATTACTCCAGTTTATTAGTAAACAATTTACTTAACATTGTGTCCTACACTATCATTAATATTAAAAAAGATTACTATGTATCTGAAAGTGAAAAAAATTCTCGAATCGAAAGCTTAATAAAATTAATGTATTATGCAGAGTATTATTTTATGAAACATTCATTTTATGGAAATAATGGATAACGGAAATTGCACCGAACTGCATTACGATAGCTACGCCACTGAACTGAAAATAGAATTTAATTCAAGATATCTCATAAATCTAATGAAATTATAAATAAATATTCACTGTTGACTTAGAGAATGTGTACAGGTTTTTTTCTATATTTTGCACCCTATCTGAAGACTTCATTTTGGGGGCCAGAGAAAAATTTAAATGCTAAAGTTGTAGAATTTTATGCCTATTATTTTTTTAGAGGTATCACAAGAAACACTTAACACTTGAAACACTTGCACAGTTTTTTTCTAGCTCCTAGAATAAAGCCTCTGGATAGGGCGCAAAATATAAAAAGTTCAGTGTTTTCAGGTGCACTATTTGGTGCTGAGGCTTATTTTATCTTTTTAAATTTTGTACATATATTCTCTAAAATAGTTAAAATTTGTTTGTTTACTGCTTTGGCTTTATTTAAAATCAAAAATTTGTCAGATTCTTTAGCAGTTTTATGAATAGTGTTTTTGGTTTTAAGCACAAAGTTTTTTTTAATCTCAAACCGGACAGAAAAATGAAGGGAAAACACTCAACGTTTCGCTATAGACTTATAGCTTCGTCAGGAGCTGTTTCCCTTCATTTTTCTGTCCGGTTTAAGATTAAAAAAGCTTTGTACTTACAATTTTCATCGGACAAGAACCAACTTCAATAATGTTTTACTTAAATAGCTTAAAGAGCTGCGATTTGAATGAGTTGAGACGTAAAATCGTGAAATATGTGTAGTTTAATTAATGCTTGCTTTATGATATTTTTTTATAAGAAAGCAGGAATTGGCGCGTGGTCAAAGTTGACACTCAGTATATTGAATTATTTTCTGTTCAATAAAATACAATGAAAGAATAATGAGTTTGATTGCTTTTAACATTAACAGTCCTGATTGTAGAGCTAGTTTTTGAAATATAATATTCACGTTTCATTGAGACAGTTAGACTTTGAAGTTGAAGCATAAATTTTACAAATCCAAGTAAAATTGATACGAGGCACAGTGCTTGTGGTTCCCATATATTAATTATAGAAAACTTAACAAAAAGGTTTCTTTTATATACCTTTTTATTTATTTTAATATATTGTTTCAATAGCGTAAAAACACACCATTTCTATTTCGTATTTATATTATTTAACATTACATTTGTTTGATCATTTTTAACAAGGTAATAAAATCTCACTTTAACCTTCTCCAATAAGCTGTGAACAGATTAAATATTGACTGTCAAACACTTTTTACGATGCGTAAAACCGATTCCAACTCTCGCGCTTTAAAATATTAGCAATTTAAAAATAAACCCGGCCGCAACGCACACTAACAAGTACAGTTTATTTCGATCAAAACTGCTCTCTACGTCTTCAAAAAAGAAACCAACGTTAAGAAGCGACTTGCAGGTCTAGACGCTTATTATAATTTGAATACGTTTCAAAGATAAACCCTTTCACTAAAGATCAGTGAGGTTAGTATTAGATAACTTCAATAGAATATACGTATAATTTAAATAAAAATAATTTAAATAAAAAGTAGGAGTATTTAATACTTAAATATTCCCTCTGTCCCAATTTAGTTGTCACATTTGGTGTTTTTTAAGATTACTATGAAATTAAATTTAATCCAGGAACTAATATGCTACAATTAACTACCCATATAATATGTTTAAACCACATCATTGGTGAAATTTGATTGCCGCTTATTAGTAGCAAGAAGGTTGATGTTAAATTGCGAAAAATGCAGAATTTTTTGAGTGCACCCGCTGGAATTTCTGTTGTACGTTCAAGATGACCGACATAAGTAATTCTACAAAAAGAGTCATCGTCCAAAAAGAAAGTGGCTACCGTCCCGAACGCAGGATCGCTTAAAAAAATTAAAATTCCGAACGGGTGTGGTTTATTAAAAAACTTTCGGAATTCACAAAAAATTGTAACGATCACGAACGTAAAACTTGCTGAAACTATAACATGTCTTCGTGCATATTGCTTGCCTTCTAAATTGGGAATATTACGAGGAAAAGTGGTTGTGTTAGTTACCAGTTTGCTTTTTCGGGAAAGTTTTCTTATACGCATTTGAGGTTTATAAAGACCTACGAAATATACTACTATGGACAAATTTGGAAGACAAAACAAACTGTAGTTTTGGAAAAGATATACTAAAACAATAAAGTACATAAAGCATCTTGTCCTCATATGTATCGTATAAGACGGTGGTAACGATCTTCTAAGAATAAGCCGATTTCATTATACGGTAGGTATCATGCTTCATAAAAGGGAAAACAATATATGCATCTCCTCTCTCAATTGCCGTAATTGCAGAGAGGAATCATTTTAATTGAGCATAACCATAGACTCTTAATGTGTTTAGGATATAGAGATGGTACTATAAAATTGCAATAACAGTAAGATAATAAAAGCAGCCGTTGTCCGTAAGAAATCGATTTTGTGTGCAATTGGCCAAATTATATACCTTCTTTTGTAAAAAAATTGCAAAAATTTGTTACAATATGACAGAGATAGGTTACCATAGTGAATGTTTACTGGTTAATTTGACAGTTCTCTATCAGTTTTTCATAAATTTGATCCAAGAAATATCATCATGTCATACAGGACTTGGAAATAATTGTATCGACAATGGTTAATGGCTTCTAAGCAAGGTATAAGAAAGTAAGTCAAGCAGATCATATTATCGCGGAAACGTGTCTCCTTGTAATCATTCATGTAATTGAATATATGAGAATAAAAAGGGCCTAAGTCCAGCTGGAATGATTATGAGAAAATGAGAATAAAGATATATAAAACCTGTTATTTTCTTAATATGCAAAATTCTTCTTTCAACTTTGAATATATTAAATTTCTGTATACTTGGATAACATAATGACAGAAAAACGATATTTCAATTTTTGAAAGATTACTAGAAATATAAACAAACATATATGAACTTGGACCATTTATTTTGAAAATTATTTTGACTGGATATCCAAATAAATTTTATTAATAAATTATGCTATTTGTATATAATTAATAAATTAATTATATAAATATTAATTACTGGGGAAAATTAAAACTACATTCGGTAAATAAACAACGGTAATTAATTTTAACTCACTTATTTAATTTCATTTTTCATAATCTGAATTATTTGCTTCTCCTTCATTCATCTTATTTTCTGGTGAAATGGATTTTAAGTTATTATAATAATCTCTATTATTTTCATCCAAAAAACTGCACAGACTTGGAAAGTTTTTAATTTTTGCTAGTTTTACTGCCAATTTTCCAATATATTTTAAATAGAACACCCTGTATATTTTTACATATTTGGATTCTACAGATCATTATGAGTCCGAATTCATATCATTTGGGAATTTTGGTTTCCATGACAAGGAAAAAAACTTTTTTGTTTTTCAATCTAGAAAACCTTGAATCGTGTCTTTTCGTTCTAATGCATTCAAGTAATTCGAAAAAATCACTTCTTTGATTGTATTTTGATTTTTAACAATTTTATAGCATTTGAAATTTTCATTAGGTCGAGAGCACGTTGATACCGAACACTTTATATTTTCTTCAAAAGCCCTGTAAAACAGAGCACATTTTATTCAGGCTTTACTCATGCTCAAAGCGGAGTCAATTTATTTCTGACTGTTTCTTGATTCGTTTTACACTAGTTACCTATGAAAAAAAGTTTACCTTCGTGTAAAACAATTTCTAATGTCAAGCATCCGCGACGGCTGTTTCCAACAGTTCACTAAATTGGTTATTAAAAAAAATACTCTCGACCTAATGAAAATTTCAAATGCTATAAAATTGTTAAAAATCAAAATACAATCAAAGGAGTGATTCTTTCGAGTTACCTGAATACATTAGAACGAAAAGACACGATTCAAGGCTTTCTAGATTGAAAAACCAAAAAAGTTTTTTTTTTCTGTTGTCATTCCGTTGTATTCGGACACACAATGATCTGTAGATTCCAAACATGTAAAAATATACAAGGTGTTCCATTTAAAATAAGAAAGTTGTTATCACTTCCGGCGAAACCGGAAGTCCTACAGTACTTAGCGATACGTCGAAAAATTCATTTTTGTATGTAATTTACAGTTGCTAAATTTAATAGGAATCCATTAATAAATAAAGATTTTAGAAGGGTGAGCACATGGCGCGGGACACCCGGTATAAGTTGTTCTATGGAGTAGATGAAACTATTCCAAACAACACACGGTACAATTTGACCCGACATATTTTGCGACACAAATCTGTTGGAAATTAGATCTTGCCATTCTTGAAATGACTGGATTTTGTCATGTTTCTTTTTCATTCGCTCTATTACATAAAATAATCGGTCACAGATTAAATAGATAGATTAGGCTGATAGCTGTGCCAGAACAAATAGACTCAAATCCTGGACCATGTTCGTTTAAAATGTATTTTCTAACCGTTATATATCCGGTTTGAATACCAAAGTTAGGTCTTTTTTGCATTAAATAACAGGACAAGTACGTAAAGTTTAAGTATGCGTAATAAGCTGATTTTCAAAAATTTCGGACTTGGGCCCTTTTTAATCTCATACATTCATTCATTTGAGATAAAAGTGCGGTCCATTGGTAGCGATTCGTACTATTTTATATAAAATCCCGAATAGATCCATTTAAACCATGCCCGTTCGGGATTTAAATTTTTTGGTAACGATCCCGCGTTCGGGACTCTAG
Organism: Prosopocoilus inquinatus; assembly: GCA_036172665.1. Classification (NCBI taxonomy): domain Eukaryota; kingdom Metazoa; phylum Arthropoda; class Insecta; order Coleoptera; family Lucanidae; genus Prosopocoilus; species Prosopocoilus inquinatus. Next base: position 10,158,695 of record CM069875.1, read on the forward strand.
CCACGTCCTATCAAAAAACAAGAAATGATGAAAATTACGCGACATTCAGTATTTCAATTTTTGCTATAACGCAGTGAAAAATTATGGAAACGGAAAGGTAAAACATGCTGCCTTAAAGGAATTTGAGTACCATGAACGTAGTTTCTCAATTATGGAAGGCAAAATAAAAATGTGTTAAAATAAATTACAATACATATTGATGTGCGTTTCTGTGTTTTAAATATTTTTATTCACAATTTTTAGAACTAAATTGGGACAAAATAAAAAGTGAAATGTGAGAACTAATTTGGGATAGAGGGAGTATAAAATTTTTTCAACTTCAGGAAAATAAAAAATATTAAAGTGTAAAATAATGGCATCAAGGACATTATAATACATCTGACAGCTTTATGAAAAAGAAACATAACTGAATAAATGTAAATAGTAATACATCAACTGAAAGTATACCTTAATATGTTAAAACTTAAATATACATAATTCAAAGACATTATACACTGTGTCCACGTTTCGATGCTCACCATTGGCATCTCGGTTATTAGAAGATATAGAGCAATGGTGGCAATGGTTAAATGGGGAATGTTTTGCAGAATTCAATGCTCGCAACAAATCTCATTTCAAATTCACCATAACTTTTTAAAATTTTAAAATAATTTAAGAAAACCAAAATTTTACGATTTCAATATTCCTCAATAACTCGATAACACCTGATGTGACCTCTTCTAAACTTTTACATTGTTCAGACACTTTTTTAAGACAAAGTTTTTGATGCAAACAGAAACCTCCGATTGTCATTTGTTTTCAAGTTATTAACGCTAACTTTTGTTTTCCATATGGCACCCATATTAGGTTTTCGGTTAGTTAGATAATCTTAAAAAAGAGCTTTTCAACGATGTATAACATATCCGAAATTTTTTTATTTTTAGGGGAGATATTAACAAAAACATAAATTAATCTCTTATGAATTAGTAGGCTATGAAATGAAACACTCAATACTCTAAAATATCGAAACGATATTAACGTAACAGATATTTGGAACTACTAACAAACGAAAAATACCTACTTCGAAACAAATTATTAATCCTGACGACATGCAGAACAGCTGGATCCAGCAGGATGGTTACCTGGCCCATAACAGTCGTGACGTACATTTTTTGAGAGAAAACTTTAATGAGAGTGCTTTCAAATAATGGACCACTACAATTGTTTGCGAGATCGCAAATAAGAAAACTAACTACTCGGAAGAGTTATAAATACTAAATACCCATTTACCGCTTCCCATCATGAATAAAATAATAAGAAAACAGTTTCTTTTCAACATATGCCAAAGAAAATTTTGTTCGAGTCTCAAATGGAACATCTATACAATTTTAACAGGTAATTTTTTTAACTTATATCCACAAGAAAACTAATAATGTCATACATCAAGAATTCAAGCAACATACCTATTACTATAGCTTTAAAACTCTATTTATTTTATTTTTGTTGAAACACAATTAAAATATAACTGCATCAACTATTAGCACCTATCTAGTTTTTGTTTTCTTTTTTCTTCGTTTTATCCTTCGGTCAGCCCATTCTATAGCCAACTCGATTAAAAACTAATTTAGCCGTTAAATTACATTCGCTGGACCGAGCTCTTCCGCGCTTCTTTTTCTAGTGCAAATTGGTGGCGCAAAAAATGCTTCGATTTTTCCATTGAACGAACGCGGTAGTAACGAGTTCGTTCGCAAAACCCTTGTGTGTTGGATGCGGTCTCTTTAATTCGTTACACCGGAACATGTACGTTTTTTTTCCATCGATAAAGTACAGAACTGTCAAATGCATTTATCGAATTCCTAACGAAACTGACAGGAAACAGATCGAGAAAAAACGAAATAATTTGGGCAAGGTTTAAACTACACTTGTTTCCAATTTTACGTATTTTTTTTGTTAGTGGTCTAACAAGTCAATTCTAAAAAAGAAATAAACTTACAAAAAACATTTTGCGAAGCGACATGACAGGAAGCTGCAGTACAGAGTTTTGTAATTTCTATAAATAAATTAAAGTTAAAATCCGTTCATTTTTTCGTAGTAAAAGTTTAGTACAACTCGAAAAGTAAGTTTATATACTCGTACAAATTTAATTAGTAACTTTTTCTTCTCTTCTATAATATAATCCTTATCATATTTTCCAGTGCCAAGAAGAACAAAAACCAAATATTAATTCTAAATTAATACAATAATCTAGTTTAATTTAGTGAATATAAATGTATTGCATTTAAACTAAATGATTGCTATTTTCAAATAAATTAATTGACACGACAATCTGACCAATTACACTTACCAGTATTTATAGTTGTACTTTACCAAAACCGAGCATTCCTGTTTGCTAACAAAGTTTATGCAATTACTTATCAGTGTTAACAAATTAATTTCCACCACCGCACACAGAGTATTAAGATATTAAAACCTACACGGTAAAGCCATTAGCAAATAGATATTTGAACAGGGACTATTGGAAAAGGCTCTTATTGAATTAATTTGCGTTCTTACATTCACGTCCGAATTTATTACTCCACTCACAAGACTTTCCCGATTACTATCTCACGGAAATTCGTCTTCCGGGTGAAGAAAGGAAACATCACTTTTTGATCAATCAATTAGCATCAAGTGGATTTTTTGCTTCGAAATAATACAGCACATATTTTTCAAGTAATAAATGAAATAATATAAATGAATTTCTTTAATTTAATAACCGAACGACGTTCCTAAAAGATGTTATTGCAAATTCTACAAAAGGATAACTTTCAAACAATTACCAGGACTTCAAGTTTGAAGATAGTTTTTATTAAATCCAGAAAATTTTAAAACTGAACTAATTTGGTTCTTTGTCTTTCTAAACTAAGTTTAGAAAAGGAATTAAAGTTAAGTGTTTCAATCACAAATGCATTCTGGAGCAAATCAATAAATTCGGAATTAGAACTACTGTAACAGTACAAACGGAATCAAATTGCTAAACTTCTAAAACTTCTAAGGATAACTTTACATATTAATGAAGATGCGTACGAAATATGAATGCTTCTACAGTCTGAGAAAATCAGGGAGAGTACCTAATGTTATAAACTCATTCTAAGAAACCTTAAAAAATTATAAAATTAAATTATAAAAAAATATGTCGGGATTATACTATTCAATACCTAATTGTAAATAACGGGAAAATCATAAATCTTTTAATTTTTCATTTCTAATTTAAATAAATTTTAATGAAATATACAGGGTGTTTCCTAAGTACGGTCCGTAACTTGAGGATGTAATTCCTTGTGTTACTTTAATAAAAATCCTTTATATAACTTGTGTCCGGAAACGCTTATATTCCAACATACAGGGTGTAAAAGTAAAATTTCAAAGAGTTTTTTTTTTATGTTTTTATTATTTTTTAATGCTCCTAGCAATATACAACAAAAAAATGTCTCTTGCATTTTCTACCTGGTACTAACCGATTATTACAATTATTATTAAAAAAATTGCCGAGTAATACAATCATAAAAACATTTAATTTTTACAGTAATCAGAGCAAATGTCTTGTGTATAAAACACCTGTGTCACAAGAAAACGACTTAAGGAATAAAATAATTCAAGGTTGTAGTGATACGAAAATACGAAATACTCCGGGAATTAGAAATTTTTAATTATATTTAGTGGCCTATGGCTTGTATAAAAATTATTGCATAGGCCACTAAATATAATTAAAAATTTCAGAGTGATAGCATTAAATACTTATAGTAATTTCTTGAAAGTCTTTATTTACATACATTTTTAACAAGGTATACTTACAGTCCTCCGCACCTAAAATGTATTTCTTGCGCGCAAACCTTGCACTTTTGCTATAAATACTCAGAGAAATGTCAAGATGCAACTAGACCATAAATGGTGGCAACTTTCAGTTGCGGCAGCTTTTGCGCAGGCAACCAAACTCTATCGTGCAAAGGACAAATTTAGCTCGAATTTGGTATAAAATTTGTTTCCATACGCGGTGAACGTTGATGATCGACGAAAGAGGTCTTCTTTACACCTGGCTACAAGTGACTTGCGGCAGGCTGAGAGGCGGCAACCAAGTTTTTTCGAGTTCTTCAGATCGGTTTTCACTTAATGGCACCTCATTCACTGCCCTAACAAATGAACGAATTTAAATAAAAGGTACTTGCGGCAACATTTTGCAAGGCAACCCGGTCGCGTTGTTTTCTTTCTACATGTAATCTTTCATTAAATCGCGTTTGTTAAAATAACAGATGAACGTAGAAAAGTTGCAGTGGGATCTTAGACTATAACTAGAGACGAAAATAAATCTTATTAGTCTAGTTGCCTTGTGTCGCTGTATCTCGTCATTAGCAAATGTCTGATTCAGAAAGTGCTTTAGATCTTCCTAATACTCCATCAGAAATAGTACGTCGCACAGTGGAACGATCTAATGGGAGCTACTGGACATGGCTACTATAGCTACATAGGTGTACAGATTTTTATGAAAATTTGTAAAGATAATACCAATATCATTTACAACAGACGGTGAAAATTAAATTACGATTCATTCATCGGTTCATAACCAAAATAACAAAAGACTTCTCGTGTTATGTTAAATGAATGAAATGAATGAAAATGAAACTAAAATAATTTTTAAATTTGCATATCAGCGCAAATTTAGATAAAAGTTGTAACATATAAACGTTAACGCAGTAATATACAGCATGTTCCACAGTAGGTCTCACACTTTCTTGCTACAAAATGATTAGTTCCAGCGAAATTAAAAGGTTGGTACTTTTTGTCATTACTAAGACTTTCACAGAATTTATTCCTCAGAATGAGGAATCTGTGAATTTGCAGTGGAGATGGAGATAATGTTTCATTATGAACATGGCCTACTATTTTAAAAATATTTTTCTGTTATTATTTAGTTATGTTGTAAGTAATTAAGAATGTTGGCATCATTGTAAAAAGAAAAAGAAATCTCTGCCGAATGAAATACAAAATACTATACTGCTAAAAAAATAAAAAATAATATCGTACAAATGTTTTGACTAGCAATGCAATTATTTACAAATTCAGAATCAACATTGAAATTAGAGAATCTTTCCTAATTTAACCTAATTTTTATCATCAAAAATAAAAAACTTTACAATGGTAACCCTTCCAAATTGAACACCCAATATAGCAACAGGGTGATTGTACGAGAATTCCTACCCCCTTTAACTCTTTTATTTTTGATTTTAGGAAAAAATACATAACACAAAACTTATAGGGACTAATTCAAAGTTTCTCTGTGTGCTCACAGAAAAACAATTGACGGTTGGATAAACGAGATATAAACTAAACTTAAGTTTTCTTTTTAATTGAACACCGTATATATTATTACGTTTTTCGATTATAAATTAAATTAAATTAAATTCAGCATCAACATAGAAATTAGCTGATTTAACCGAATTTATATCCTCAAAAATAAAAAGAATAAGAATCACAACCCTTTCAAATTGAACACCCGATATAACAACGTATAGATGAACTATTTTGAGAAAGTACGTTCCATATTTTCCCACCCATCATGATTAGATTATTTGGTTATAATTTATTCTAATAAAATAAATTAATACGAGGTAGGAAACAGTAAGACAGAAAAATTCTCTCACTTACGGGATATGAACCCGGGCGTCTCTTGGTTTCGCGGCATAAGTTATTTGTAAACTCAGAATTTTCGTGTCTTCCTCTTAGTGTTTGCTTCCTTGTATTAATTCATTTAATTTAGCACTAACATATCCCCCTCTTTATATTTGAGATATTCTTATAAAATTTAATGCAATCATAATGATACACAAAAAAGTACAAAATGGTATCAAAGAAGCGTAAGCTAACAAGAAAAATAGCAGTACAAAAAGAAAAAAATCAAAAAATATTAAAGGAATACACAACAAAAGTCTACCTTCCTGTACAAGAAAAGAAGCAACGTAAAAATAATGTAACCACAGTTCGAATACTTAAAAATAAACAAACGAATTTTAATGGAAATTAAAATTTCCGTTTACAAACACCGCAAGCTTACGAACATAAGCAATGAATCTTATCAGATCAATAAGAACGGAAAACAATGAAAATGCTGAATAATTACAATGAAAAATTGAAAGAACACAGAGGACAGCGAATCTTGCACTTGAATCTTCAAAAGATTGAAACCGTCGAGAAACTGAAAGACAAAATATTAATTTTGACGTTTCTCAGAGTCTATTTTTATCATGACCTGCTAAATGAACTGTACTTTTCTGTTAGATAGTTTAATTTGTTCGTGTTATTGTGACTTTTAATGTCAAAGTGACAGATATTTCTAATGTTTACCTGTTACCTGTTTGAAAAATAATACTTCAAATTTCAAAAATCACAGGTTTATATCTGTACTTTAGTACAATAAATATACATTTAAAAAATAATAAATGTACTTTCAATTGCATTTAAGACCTTGTTACTTGACATTTTTCTTAATGTAAAAATTTAAAGTGATATGTTTTAAAAAGTTGAATAACGCGTAAACGGTTTACTCAGGTCCGATGTGTGGTACATAAAGTCACATTAAAATTGAGCCCGAAATTCGAAAATGTAAAAACAAATAGGGTCATCCATTTAAAATAACGAAGTGATGTAAGGTCAAAACTAAACGAAACACTCTGTATACAGCAAATAATTTTAAAATATACCTTATATGAAATAATGAAACATTTGTTTCAAACCATTTTTTGTAAAATGACTAACTAAAGAGATATGAAAAGAACCGTCTGAGATAGAACACTCTATATTCATAAAAATTTAAATATCTTGTAAGGTCGCAGGAAGTCGCAAAATCTGATGGTATCAGCTTGAAACTTAGTGCCGCAGTGTATTAATGTAGCACAATATACAGCGCGATATTGCGAGAGTTATACGAAACTTTCAATAATAGATTAACATTAATAATTTTTATTTTCCTGCTAAACGGCACATTGGAGCATAGATTTCACATATCAGAGATAATGTACTTAGACACTCTTTTTTCAGTATAAAGTTTGTTGCAATTTAGAAAAACATTTAAAAAAGACATTATTTTTCAGCTATTATGTGGCTCATTTTTTAAAGACATTAAAAAAAAGTTAAAGATGCTTTAACATACCAACATACTTAACAAATATGTATGAAAAGATTTTCTGAATTTGATACTTGAGTTTCTGACCGATGTCCAAAGCATTACATAAGATCATTCCACTGTGCGTCGGGTCGTAGAAAAAGTATAGTGTTTAACTCTTCGAAATAATTTTCTTACGATCGCGAATACTACCGAACTCGTTCTCTCGCTCAAAAAATGTCACTTTCGTCATTCGTTCAACAATATACTATCTTTATGAATAAGCGTTAATTTATTGGTAAACTGTTCTCTCGTTCAATAAACGTCACTTTCGTCACTCGTTCAACAACATACTGTTACCGCCGTCATGCGCAAACAGATCTATTTTTAGCATCAGTACGCCACCTTGCGTCACAAAACATGACCGAAGACTACTCGATCATTCTAGTATGTTCAGCAACAGATGGCTCTGCTATATAAGCCGTACGATCCCCCGGGAGTAGTTAGTTATGAAGTTAGCGAGCGAAGGATTCGTACCTCGAGTAAATAGAAAGTACATTTTGTAAAAGTGTTATTTGATAGACAAGCTCATTACAACTGTGTTGTTAATTGCGTAAAGAGACAGCTTTGAATTAAAGTGTTCTGAAATTTAACGACTATAATTTGTGAACCTCAAATTCGTAACAATACTATTATATCAATTCTCAGTGTCTTAATGCTAAGCTGATGAAAAAAAAATCAATTGCAAATCAATATCTACAGCTTCTTATAAAAATTCTTATTATCCCACGAGTACAATTATTTAAAAGTTCAATTTTCTCCATGTATTTGCCAATTTTCAAATCTATTTTATTCTTCCATTATGATACGCAAAAAGTTATTCACACAAAAAAGCAAAAATTAAAGGAATACATTATTTTATTTGGGATTATTTTGCAAAATGTACACAAAATTGTTGCTTCCAACTTGCATACCGTATGACAAAAATGTATTAGTGACTGTCTTATGCGTTTAGAGATTTAAAATCTCTTCCATTAGAATACCTTCAAGTGAAGAAGAATCCTGTATAGTGTATATTTTATTCGTTTTATTATTTCGTTCAAGCATGTTAATAAATTCTTTGCGCTTCTGATATATTGGGTCTGATGAATATTAAATGCTTTTACTTGCATTTTTTTAAAGGAAACTACCAAATATGTCTGTGGAGAAAATTGAAATTCTAGATAATAATTGTGCTCGTAAGAGTTTTATAAGATGATTTGGATAGTGATTTAAAATGCAGCCTTTTGTAATTTTCAAAAGTAATTCTTAATTTCCGACCCTAGGTTATTTAACAAATTGGAAAACGAATTGTATAAAAAAAGTTGAAATTGTATTTATAGAATTTTAACTAAACCGAATAAATTATGCTTATCTAGATGTAATTAAATACTATAATTAAAGCTAAATGTCAAAGCAAGAAAATTCAATTTCTCAGAAGCACGAAAATGCTCGGCATTGATATTAGCTCATTTCGATTTGCAACTATAATCCGTTTCTGCATAGATGTAGCAATCTCACATTGAAAGTGCAGTACAGTTAGTTCAGAATTTTTAGCTCTGGTAACCTTAATTCGCATTCGTAAGTATAAACGAAGTGAGACGCTAAAGTAAATCGAGATGAAGACAAGATCATGCAGGACGTAAATTATTATTTATCTGCGAGAGTGTTTTAAATGTGAATGCTCTTATTATTCGACCCCTGTCTCGAGTCCGCATCTTTTGAAGATCTTTTTCCTTTTGTGTTTCTCTTGCTGCTGGATAATTTAAAAATACAGTTCCGTCATCTTCCGTTTCTATCTTAAGATGAAATTTAATTTGGAACGACACTCTTTGTTTTTGTTCAATTCCGTTTCTCCGACAATGCTGCCTTGCAATGCATCCCTGTAATGTAATTAGTTAACTTCATCAGTATCATAGTTTGAAAGCAAACTACAAGTCGCATTAATTTTCTGTGCTTTAATCAGAATTAGCCGATAGCTGCGGGAAGGAGCGGCGTTTCTTCTTCTCTACGTGCATTTAATGACGCGAAATAATGATTTTGCTTGTTTTCTGTTCACCGTACCGTTACATCGTTGCCTTGGCGACTGATCAGCATGATTGCTCATTTTCTAATTTAAAATTTAATTACCGCATCGAATCTGGCAACAGATTGCAGATATCTGCAAATTCAACTTCTTACAAATAGAATGCATACATTCATAAATTGAACAGTAAGAAAGTAAATTAGCTTTGACAAAAAATACCATAAAATATAAAATATGTGGGTTTAAACGACCCATGTCCCATGCCCATTCCCTTGTTTCTTACGTGTTTGATGTTCTAATGTATATTTTTTCAGATTGAAGGCGAAATTCCTAAAGGTGGTTTCAAAATTGAAACGTTGAATACAACCCTGTTAAACTCATAGGGTGTATGATAAAATTGTTTCTCGAGTCAGAATTTTACATGTAAAAAATCAGGAATCTCAATTATTGCGTGTTCTAACAGCTTTATAAAAAAATAGAATTAAAATAAAAAGTCAAGTCTTTTATTTTCTTATAATATCCCCTGGTATAGACATTGAGTTTTACAATTAGATGAATTTTTTATTCTCTTCAACGCTTAACAAGAATATATGCATTTTTTTATTTTTGTTTCCTTTCGCTGCAAGTTTTCTGCACTTAGATATATACTCTATTCAGACAGTGCCTTCATTGTCTACGACGGGATTGATTGGTCTAGATAAAACGGCAGAAGATATTCATATGTTTCTTAAATAAAATCGCCGTAATACCACTTAATGCAATTTATCCTTTCATTCAGGCATGAGTTGATGTTAAAAGGACACTAACCTAAAAAGAAACAATATTTGAAATATTTTTCAAATAATAAATTGTAAAAGTCAAATTTCATAGCTAGTGCTACATTTCAATATTTTTTTAAATATTTTATTGCCTTTTTTCGGTACCAGAAGATGTTAGAAGAAAATAAATAAAAGGAGCAACTTTTAGTTATAATTCCTTGTAACTTCTATCTTAACTATTTTGCTGTAAAATTGGTAAAAGAGGAAATATTTGATTTATTTTACTTTTACATAAAAAAATCCTGTCTCGCGAAACAATTTCTACACCCGGTAGAGGAAAAAGTTTCAGAAAAAAGAATATGTATATTACAGTTGTTCAGAAAAAATACAAAAATGTAAAATAAATTAATATCAATATGCATTGGATTTATTAATATTCTAAATCAAAATTTGGCAGATCTTAAGTTTTTAAGTCACAATCATATCACATTCGACATTTCCCCAAAAAAAATCCAAAATATTTAAAAAAGTTACTAGAATTTTCTATAATAGAAACAAATATTACAAAAAAAATTATAAAACTTCTTTCGACAGCAATTACCTAATGCCGCGTTTACACTTTCGCACGAATGACGAGGTGAACCGCGAGACAAGTGGACAAGGCGATCACTCGGCATTCGCCTCCTCCATTCGCCTCGTCGCTCGTGGCGCTCGCCCTGGCAGCGGTCTTTTGAGAACGAATGAACGGCCTGATGAGGTGAACTCGGTGTTCACATATTGAACCACTCGCGAAACTCAAACGCGAATGTGTAAACGCGGCATAATACATATTTTTATTTTCTTGCAATATTTTGGAGCCAATAACATTCTCAGACAAGATTCTTACTACAGTTGAACTTAAAATTTGGTAAACCGTACCCAAGACAATAAAACGACATATGAAGACAATATATTTGAGTGTGGTGACTGATGACAAACTGCGATATAGTTCTATAAATTCCAATAAAACACACACTTCAGTTTTGCGTCGTTATTGATCGAACACTTGTTCGTCGAACGAAAGTATCCCGTAAAAACGCAGTGTGTGGGCCCCTTTAAGGATAAATTTAATATTTTCAAGAGGATCATTTTTTTTTTCAAGAAACGCTCGCTGTTTTTATGCCACATGTCAAAAGTCAACTGTTTTCAAGGATTCGAGGCCAAACGAATAAATGAAGTCAGTCATTAATTTTTTTATGGAAAATTTTGAACATTATCCAAACCCTCTTATAAAAAAATACTATGCTAAGAGCACTATTATTTAGCATTTCACGTTTGTCCATATATCTACATGGTAGTTTTCTCTAAAACATTACCAGTAAAGCTTTTAGTACGTTTTAATCACTTGACACATTGATTCGTAAACGTTGATATTCTGTCAAAGCTATTAACTAATAGTAAGATTTTATGATTGGCAACATTTTTTTAATGTTTTTGGTACATTTCAAACTTTGGTGATGCAATTGGGAATTTGGTTTGAAGTTGGCAACACTATTAGTCCGTTCGTTGTTGACAGTTGCATGTAATATTTACTTATTTGATTGAAATATATTTATATTTTTGAACCAGTACAGTATAAATAGAATCAAGGTCAGTATTTAGATCATTTTATGAGATCTAACAGTAATTAAGCCCCATTTGTCCCATTTATTCAAACAGAATAGTTTATTATAACTTTTTGAAGTATTTAAAATATTATTAACGAAGTTAATGTTAAACTGTCTCTGCATACGTTTTGATTTTGATTATATTATTATTCTTTTGGTTTTTAAATGGATGATTATTGTACAAGTTTTCCTACTTGAAATTGTGGTTCAATTATTTGTTGTACTAGTCAATTTTCATTTACATATTAAAATTGTTTACAAATTAGCAGACTTTTTAAATGATATTCCCTGCTCATAGATGTATAACGACGCTCACCATAAGTGATACATACCATTCGACAGTTACGAAGTCCTTACCCTGAATGTTCTTAAGGGTGTGGTTCGCATGCAAGAATATCATTTAAGTTGAGCGTCGTAGTACATACAACTTTCGTCCCACCCGTGACAAAGATTTGAAAAAATTTATAGCTAATAACCTTTAATAAATCCTTTTTTTAAAGCACTTTTAAAACTTTGATTCATTCACTACGCTTACCTATACAAACCAACATGATATCTGTCTGTTGTTTAGAAGAAAATGAGTTAATGCACTGAAAAATGGAGTACAAGTGTCCAACCCGTGATGGTGGAATCACCCACGCATAATTATTTTGAAACTTGGAAAAATTGAGATTCATGTTGACGTTTCGCTGTATTTGACAGCTTCTTCAGGAAAATTATTAGCTTAGAATAATATTTTATATTTTTTTTTTCGGACAAGATAGTGCTTATATTTATTTTTGTTGGAAATCGTTTTCCTTTTCGATTTGCCACAAAATTTTTTAAAACTATTATTATGCTTTGACAGCGCACATGGTCGCCTTGTATGGGATGACTTATTATGTAGCGACCTGGCTTCAATTTGTGAATCCTAATGCAATGTCAGGTTAAACAGCGATGGCAGGAAGTTGCTACTTAAATTTGAACAGGTTACAGAGTACAAACCTGTCCAAAATGGAAGCGCCTGTTACGTTCGCTAACGTTTTGCACAACACAGCCCGGATCGGCGCGCTTGATCTGTACCCGCCTTCAAATAAATATTTCTTTTATTTTTTCAATTTGTTTTCTATAGTAGAATGCCACGGCTTACAAGAAGAAGAGGTTTTAAAATTGAAAGTCTGTTTTAAAACGATTTATAACTGGCGAACATTTTAAAATCGATTCGTTAATAAATATAAAACAAAATAAAAGGATGTGCAGTAAAGAATTAATAATTACAATGTATGGCTATGTTTTAAAATTATTTTAAATAAATGTAAAAAAATACAGACTGATCAAGATTAGTCCGCATAAATGACCCGGCCTCTGTTCCAAGGTAACAACAACATATAAAAATGGAACATGAAATTTAACAAAGCGTAAACCTTTATTTATATAACAAAAAACTCAGAAAATATAACAGAATAATTGTCTGCAAGAACTCCAGTTATTCAAAATTCTTTTATAACAGCAACATAAAATTCAACTTTGTGCGTGGGATACCGAGGCAATCAAAATATATTCAATCGAATACCTCGAAAACATAATTTACCTTTTTATAAAAACGAGTGAACCTTTGAGAGCTACTACTTTTCTTCACAATGTCGTCGAGTTTCTGCCTCATTTAATGACTGCAAACGACATACATACCTATAGAACTCCATAAATCTGAATAAACTGGACACGTACCTTTCAAGTGAGTCACAAACTCGGGGACTGGTTCTTGCAATTAAGAAAAAAAAACGTACAGAAGAACACGATATAAAAATAGATGTGATTTTACAAACGGCAGCATTCTCGCCATGCCCAATAATTACAAGCAATTAATTACGATCTAATGTCATAAAGCGGTGGGACTGTCAGCTTAAAAGCACATAAATAAATATGAGCACTTGTTTTGCTACCTCAATGAGGTGGGAAGAACAAAAGAAAATTTTGGAAATTAATACTTTTCTGAAATGAAAATTCAGCTTATATTTCATTCTTCGGAATTTTCCAAATATGCTACAGAAGCCCTTTGTTTTAACATTCTCTTCAAATAGTTTGTTCACATGTTAATGACGCATAAATTGTAAATGAATCCTTATTCGTCAGCGTTATTTATTTACGAATTACGTCAATGTTTATTTAATTACTTTCTACCAAATCGAGAATAAAATATTCAAAACAATTAAGGTGTTGGATTATTATTTCGTTTCTAAATAGTGGCAGAAATTTTTATGATAGAATAAGAATGGCCGAAGTTTAAAATTGATGTACAAGGTGTGCAAATATAAAGTTCTACTTTCCTTTCGAATATTATCATATCATAAAGCAGCGTTACTCAAAGCGTATCGGAAAGTGTTATCCCCATTCTCGAATGTTTCAGGGAATTAAGATTTCATTCATAGAGAAGTGCCCGTTAAATAAATACTTAATAAATACATCCGTCGCAGGTGCAACGTTTAACATGTTGCGGATACATTTCCCCGTTAATTAACATCGCTGTTATAAAGCGTAAAATTGTACGATAGCTTTTTATTATTCGTTATCTAAGAATACATTTCAAACTCATGGACTTTCAAAATATCTTGAAAAGTTAAATACGCAATATTTTTAAAACATACCAGTTTTAATCAAGCACACAGACTTCTTACTCGACAAGAGCTTTATCGATTTTATAGATCTTATAATGAAAAAATAAACATAATTATATTGAGAAATACTTACATTATGTAACATTATTTTACTATTCTTCCTATTAATTTGTTCAAACCGTGACAAGAGCCGCTTTCAAATTATGAACTTCAAACACTTGAAATTTTTTTGCGTCAAAGTAGGTGGAGTTAGGGTGACATTTTTGTTGGTAAGTATAAGTATCTTATTTATGCCAGAGTCGGTCGCAGATGGGTTCTTCTTCGTATTTGGCAGTATAGTCAGATTACCAGTGTGAAATTGTCACAATATTTTTCCTGTCAGATTTTGGCATCTATCAAAATTCATTTAAGCAGCCCAAGGTAACTAGAATACGACCTGCTCTGACGAGAAAAAAGAGTGAATGCTTATAAAGTCATAGGTGTAATGTATGTGTAGTCGTAGGTACTGGTGCGTGAGGGGTCAGAGGAAAATAAAAAAAAGTTCAATTCAAGTGCGTTTCGCACCCTGTAATTGAAAGGCAACAAGCAATGTTGGAAGTATGTATGAGTGCAATCAATGTAAACATCAGTAGAGAGAATGTTCACAAAACATATGGCTAAATTTCAACAGCATACAGTATGGCCACTGCAAGTAAAATTGTCCGCGAAGCAGTTTCATCGCTAACAGAGTAGCAGCAAAGGTTGCCGATGTCTATAACTATTTTCTGTTGGTCAGATATTGTAACTAAATTCTAAATTATATTTCCAATATACACGGTGGCCAGAAAAATGCGGACAAACGCCAGGTAGAACGATTCTTTGTTCAATTCTGAGGCGATAATCTTAATCCAAAAAAGTTATGCGGTCCTTCCTTAAGGCGCACGAGACCATCAAACCTTAAGATGTACGGCTAAAATTTAGCAAAATTCGTCAAATTTATCTATGTAAAATCATTGTGGTGAAATTTAGAAATGGAATTATCTCAAATGCATTGATGTAACTAATCGATTAATACCAATGGTTTACATTTTTAACATTTCTTCATTGGCTTTTTTGAAATTAAAGTACATATGGCAACGTGGTACTGTAAGGCTGCTTGTTTAAAAGTAGTAAGTAGTTGTCAATTTTTGACGTTTCTCATGTGACATTTGGCTCTTGAAATAAGATAAACATTTTGTGCTGTTCTTAGTACCGAACAATGTTTACCTTTGGAGAATACGCCGACATGTATATGGTATTCGGATTTTGCAATGGAAATGCAAACTTGGCAAAAGAAGAATATCAAATACGGTATCCTCAACGGCGACATCCATCCACCAACACGTTCCGTAGAATGGATCAGCGACTTAGAGAAACTGGCTCCTTTATACCGAATTATCGTAACAGCGGTAGACCTAGAGGGCGTCGAACAGTTCAATTAGAAGAGCAAATATTGGATGCTGTTTACGAAGATCCGACGTCCAGCACAAGACAAATAGCTCGGGAACTAAATATTCCTAGCAAAACAACAGTGCACTCAGTACTATCTCAAAATTTGTTGCATCCGTTTCATGCAAGGAAAGTGCAGCCTTTGTATGTGAACGATAATGTGCACAGAAGAATGTTTTGTAACAATATTTTACAAAGGATTCAAGAAGAGCCGAACTTTTTATTGCATATTCTCTGGAGCGACGAATGCTTGTTTACGAGAGATGGCGTCTTTAATAGCCATAATTTTCATTTTTGGGCGGACGAAAATCCCAAGGCAGTAAGGGAAATTGGACATCAGAGAAGATTTTCGGTAAATGTTTGGCTGGGGATTTTAAATCTCCGAGTTGTTGGACCAATATTTCTTCCAAATCGTCTAAATGGAATTGAGTACGTTAACGTTTTAGAAGAAGTACTGGATAATATTCCACTGAATTTGAGACCCAACATGTTGTACATGCATGACGGAGCCCCTGCTCACAATGCCAGAATTTCTAGGGATTGGTTAAACGAACACTTTCCGAATCGGTGGATAGGGCGTAACGGTCCAATAGCATGGCCGGCAAGATCTCCCGATATTAATCCTCTGGAATTTTTCGTTTGGGGGTT
Source organism: Prosopocoilus inquinatus (assembly GCA_036172665.1). Lineage (NCBI taxonomy): Eukaryota > Metazoa > Arthropoda > Insecta > Coleoptera > Lucanidae > Prosopocoilus > Prosopocoilus inquinatus. The sequence continues at coordinate 10,174,987 of CM069875.1, forward strand.
TTTAAAGGAAAAGGTCTATGCAACGCCTCCAGTGAACGAAGAGGATGTAATTAATAAAATTACGGCGGCAGTTCGATTAATCACCCCGGATATGTTGGAGCGCGTTTTGAATTCGCTTCCTCGAAGATTGGAATTATGTCTGGAAACTGATGGCTACCAATTTGAACAGTTCTTATAATTTTTTCATATTATCTTTAAATTTGAATACAATTGGTATCCATGTTAACATAAAATTCTTGCTAATTTGCGTATTTACCTGATTTATAGTAAATAATAAAATGATTACTACCACAGTACTTGTCTGATTAGGTGTTGCCAAATTTACAATTCTTTTAAGCTGCTCGTGTGACTTAAGAAAGCACTGTACTACTTTTTTCAATTAAGATTGTCAACTCAGAATTAAACAAAGATTTGGCCTGCGTGGCGTTTGTCCGCATTCGCATTTTTCTGGCCACCGTGTATATAGGGAGATTCAGGCAACCCTTTCATTAAAAGTTTACGGACTTCTCCTTTGAATTTCTGCTTCATATTTTGCAGTTATAAGTTAACGATATGGATCTATCAAAATATAATATTTTCAAATTTCGGACACTTCCGCTTATATCGAAAGTTGCTGTCAACTTTCTTATTTTAAATGGAATACCCCAATTTTTCCGAGATATTTTCGTTTTTTAAAAATAACTCAGACTTGCAGAACCTTGGTTATGGTACTGCCATCTTTGTGCAACAAAAACCATGATGTCCATTTTTGGCCTGTAGTGGGCTAAAGAAACATTCTTTCAGATCATGTCCAGTTTTGCACTTAATTGCTTATAGGCTGGTTGAAAAGTAACTTCTATTCGAACTAATTTCAACTATCGAAAAGTAATGTTTTTTAAATGGAATGCCTAGTATATTTTTATACCACGTGACTCAGGATTAAATGTGCTTTCGTCCTGTATTAGCATTCCCTGTACGTATCTCTTATAGTTCACCCGTTATCGATAATTTCTTTTTAATACCTAACTTTTTCCATTTTTCGGTATTATTTTTAAATAGTGGGCTATGAAAACTAGAGAAATTATAATTTTTGAAATCATGCGTCTAGTAGGAATTAAAGAAAAACAATCTAATCGCTACGAAGAACCAAAAAATGAATAATCAAACACAGACATATTAAATGTATTTGATGATAAAAAAATCGACAATTCAAAAAGTTAATAAAAAAAGTTGTTATACCGAGGAAAATGCGTTATTACTTAGATATAGTAGAAAGTTATTACTTATAAATAATAGCCGAGGACAACTTAGAGCCAATATTATAACAAACAATTTGTGTATTATTTTTAATATTTCTGATTTATTTATTAGTTTTCATAAAATTTGGTATTGTTAAGTGTAAATTTCTCCTTGTAAATGTATATATAGTTATACCAAGAATTCTAATACATGCTGCATATGTAAACAAAAAGTTCAGATGATAGATATGTATTTAAATATTATTTGTCGGTTTTTAAAATGAAATTGAAATTACAGTCAGAAATTAATTTAAAAACCCTTAGTTTGTTAAATTTTCATAGCACACTATTCAGGAATAATAGTGATAAGTGAAAAAATTGATGTGTCAAAGAGAAAATCATGAATAGAAAGAGAAAGGTAACAGATGGGTGTAGGGAATGCTAATACAGTTCGAAAGAACATTTAATTCTGATTCTTATGGTATAAAAAAGTACTGGGTATTCTATTTAAAAAACATAACTTATCGACAGTTGAAATCAGTTCGAACAGAAGTTACTTTTCAACCAGCTTATGAGTATAGCCTACTACAGGCCAAAAATTGAAATTATGGCTTTTGTTACACAAAGATGGCAGCATCATAAATAAGGTACTACAACTTTGAACTTTTTTTTTTAAAATGGAGATATCTCTAAAACGGCTAATTTTTCTTGTATCACATGTTACACAAAATATTTTTAGAATTTCATGAATATTTCAGAAATGCAATAAAAAATTGGGTATTCCATTTAAAATAAGAAAGTTGACAGCAACTTCCGGTACAAGCGGGACTGCCCGATAGTTGCAAATATTATATTTTAATGGATCATTATCGCTAACTTATAACCGCAAAATATGAAATAGAAATTCAAAGAGGAAGTCCGTAAAGTTTTAATGAAAGGGTTGCCTGAATCTCCTTGTATAGGCACACCCGAGTGCTCACGAAATCTCATTTCTTTGTAATCTGATAAGTAATTAGTTTGCTTATAAACATATTAAATAATTGTTTACAAGTAATAATTCAGGATATTGATACAAAATGTTTCAATCTGCTATTCGATAATTGAAAATAAGAATAATAACAAATTTGTTCTTGCAAAAGTAAAAAAAGTATGAATGAAATAAAAAGAATGCTCAAAACGATAACAATCTTATGATGACAAAATATATGGAAATAAAAGACAAACTACCCTAATGAGTACAAGAACAATAACAATATTGCAATAGGATCGCAGCGCATGTAACATCCCACACGTTAGCATACAAGTAACTGGCACATATCCACCGCATAACATTGACCGCCCAACTTGACAAGGTTTGCCGATGTGTGCCGATTTAAATTTAATGGTGTTTGTTAACACAATAATTGACTTTATACCTACAAATTGTGCTCGAAATGAAGACAGTAATAATAAATTATTATTATATATTTATAGTAAATCGTTACACTTTATTGAGAAAATCGTTGAACATATACATATTTAAGAATATAGTCCTTAAGTATGTAAATTAAATTTATAAATAAAATGTAAATGCATTGCTGACTTAAATTTTATTTTATCTCGTAAAAGTCTGTTCTTTCATTTGGTAACAAAATTAAAAAAATTATAGTAATTATTAATAAGGTGTTTGAAAAATAGGAGTATGTATTATTTTTGTAGTATCTTCTCATTTACCGTATATAAAACTTAAATATCACATGTTGATTTAACAATGGCTTAAGTTTTGTTACCTGTTGTACGCATTGCATAAACATTTTACACCTAATGGTATAATTCTGTACATGTTAGTAAGAATCATACGATTTGTTGTTAATGATCGTTTGTTAAATGATTGATTTTAAGGACTTATAGTTCAATTCATGAAAGAGTACATGCACGTCATATACAATAATCGTCTGTACCAAATCACTGAACTAGTTAATCAACACTACTCGAATTTTTATATACCGGAAAAACGTCATTCAATTAAATTCAAATATTAAGTGTTGATCAACGAAGAGCAGGCATTTGATACAGACGAGTATTGTATATGACGCTGATGTATTCTCTCATGAATTGAACTGTACATATCGTATGATTTTTACGGAAATCCAAAAAACTTGGAGATTCATGTCGACACTTGATCGACAATCTTCTGCAAGGACCTTGTACACGTTAAGAAAGTAAATAAAAAAGAATGCCTGTATTTAACTGAAATATGTATTTACGAACAGTTTAAACTGTTCATTACTATTACATCGCATATGCGATTATCTTTAGTCGAATTGTTTTGGTTTGCAGTAGAACTCCCGAGCTACGCTTCTACTGAAGAAGCCCCAAATAGGGCTGAAACAGCTGTACAGAGGCTGCTCAAGGGCTTCACTGCAATCAAAAACGATTTGCAACATTGTTTTTTTTTTTTAATATTTAGGTAATAATTACACACAATATACTTTACTGTCAAATAACTTCAACTGAACAATCGGAGATGGATGTAAACAGACAAGTTGATTCGAATTCGTTCTTGTTTGTGCCGTTACAATAACACATACGCCCGTATTTTTTGATTTCTACGTGACTCAAGTCATGAGTGACTGTAAAGCACATTGAGCTTTTGTGTTATAAACACAATTTGCCTAACAGAAAACTACGCAAATAATTTCACTAATTTCATCCTATTCAAACTGCTGGAATAAAGTAATCTAAATCGACTAAAAATTTTAAGAGGGTGGTTATACGGCCTGGAACGCCCGGTATAAAACGTACATTTTTTTATATGTATACCGGCTTTATAATTGCGTTTATATCGGCATAGATTCGAAGTTTCACAAATGTCATATGACAATTGGCCATTTTTTTGAAAACTTCTTTCACCCACAGCGGTCTTTCAAATGATTTAGGCTGTAAAGCGTAGTGTATGATCCAAAATGATGGAATTTCCAAACACTTGCTCAAATATTCTAAGTAGTAAAAACCACTCCATTTTAAGTATTTTATCTTTTTCCCCAAAAATAAATTTAATAATTAATTAATGTATTAATTAATAATTAATAGATTTAACTACCTTTACCGTATGTTAATTCGCATTTAAACCTTTTCGCATTTTTGCAGTGACACACAATTACTCATTTGATTGGCTAAACTGTGATACCATATTTCAGTAGAGAGACATTCCTTTTAATATTTGGGAAACTCGCAATTTACGAATTCTACGAAATGAATTTTTTAAGCCATGTACAGACGTACGAGCCCAGCGGCTTACGAGCTGAGACCGGCACGAAAACATCACACTTGCGCAGTAATCATTGAATTAGTGTTGCTAGCATGTGCCAGCGTCGTCGTTGAATCAGCGTTTTCAAATAGTTTTCGTCATGCATGATATTTTACCGTCTTGGTTTTTGCTACGTATAAAATCTAACTGACATGGCTAGTGTACAGTGGCGGAGTGGTTGGTTAACACTCACTTGAATCACTTTTTTATGACATACATTTAATTAATTAGTAGTTACGTTTCTCTTCCTGATGCTGGAAATGACGCCTGAGTAACAGCGGACCAATAACGCGCTTTGCGCTTGCCTTACGTTGACCTCGATATTTTTCTGCATGTCTTTGCTTATGAGTCGCTCAGCTCGCAAGTCTGGAAGCAAGTTTGTGAGCGGTTATTAAAAAAAATTCTTGTCCACATCTGCTCGCAGGTCTGTACGCGGCTTTATACAGTGCTAGTCTAAAGTTCGTTCCCCCCGTATTAATTTTGGAACCAAATAAGATAGAAAGTTCAGACAAAAACCAAATCAAAGTAGAAAAAAATCCTAATTCCAGAGATAAAATTACTTTAGAATATCCGCTAGGTGGCGATGCGCACTATAAACTTTAAAATTTTATGGCATGATGGCTTAAGTGACATATATTTTTAAAGGAGCTTTAATACTACATTCAATGACCCTGTCAGTTTGAACAGTCTTCATTTATTTTAGAGTTACTGACAAAAATTGTGTTCTGTTAAATATCGGATATTTTTTATAAAATTGATAAAAGGTGGCGCTGCACACACTAAGAACTTCACAATTTTAAATAGCATGGTTACCTAAATGACAAATCATTTTATAGGAATTTTAATTCTATATTCAATAACGTTATCAGTTTTCATTTTCTAGCATTTGTCTTTAAGTTCGCGAGATTTTAATGCAACGATCAACGTATTTTTCTTTGTAGATTTTTATTTTAATTCATTTGGACAATTTAGTGTCTTCTTTGGTTTGAAGTGATAGATTTTCATTTGTTTCAGTATTTATAAGCCTGCTAGACTTTATAAAAATTTACTCAAAATATTTACTCAAAAATAAATGAAGGCTGTTAACAAAGGACAACGCCATTGAATGCATAATTCCCTTAAAATGATGTCACTTAAGTAACTATGCTATTTAAAATTTTGAAGTTCACAGTGCGCTCAGCGCCACCTTTTATCAATTTAGTGTTTTCGATTTGAAGTTATAGTTTTTTATTTATCTTAATGTTTATAAGCCTACTAGATATAGTGATTTTATAAAAAAAAAAACATCCGACATTTAATAGAACAAATTCTTTGTCAATTACTCAAAAATGAACGAATACTGTTAAAACTGACACAGTCAGTGAATGTAGCATTAAAGCTCCTTTAAAATTATAGAAAGCTCCTTTAAAATTATAGGTCACTTAAGCTACCATGCCATTTAAATTTTTAAAGTTTATAGTGCCCGTTGCGCCACCTAGCGGATATTCTAAAGTAATTTTATCTCAAGAATTAGTATTTTTTATCTACTTTGATTTGGTTTTTGTCTGAACTTTCTTTCTTCTTTGGTTCTAAAGTTAATAAGGAGGAAGGGAACTTTAGACTCGTACTCTATGATCACTCTTTACAATTTATATCAGACGACGTAGGTGTTAAAAATTAATTTATCTGCAATCCAAATTCTCCAGATATTATCAGCAAATTAGTGTCTCTTTCAATTCTTATTATGTGTTTCCTTTTTCAGGATTTTTTTAATAAAGTTCAAACTGTCTTTGAGACTGAATCTCAAAATACATCAAGAAAGGAATCATATCAAAGTATTACTTTAGTATCTTTACAAAATTTTCTTATAGAAATTTAGGTCAAAATAAAAATTAAACCACAAAAATTTGACTCTAAATCAAAGGAAATTAGTTATAAAACGTAATTTAAATCACAGTATTATGTATGCGTATAATTCGCGAATTTTTATACAAAAACTCTCAGTCTAACATATAAAAATCTTGATAACTGGGATCGTAAATAACTCAAACAAAATATGCACAAAAAATACCTTTCGCTTCTTTACTCAGAGGCACAATAATCCCGTTCTTAAATTATCAGTAAGCTAGTTTTGGCGCAGCACATGATGATAGCAGAGTATTTTAAATAACGATCGCAGATTATTCAGAAACGTGTTCAGTAATGTACAACGTAACAATTAAGCTAATGAAAGAATTGCATGAGTTTTTCGTTCAATTTGGCTGATCAAAACGTCATTAAAATGAAACGTCATGAATGAGTAAGCAAATATTGACTGATTCTATACACAAGTAACACCTTTAATAATACATTCGTAATATGGGAGTATTCTCTATAATTGATTAAAAGCCAGTAAGTTAGGATAATTTATTCGTTTATTTTAGAATTAAATTTCCAGCACATGCAATATACAGGGGAAATTCACAGTGAATTATAGCAAATTACGCCTTACAAGGTCATTGAATGTTATAATTATTAAGACGAATTAATAAAATAAAACATATCAATTTATTATTAGCTGGTGCCATTTGTAAATTAAATTAAGCTCAGTCGTGGCGTATTCCGGTTGGTACTAACTTTTTTATTTTAAATGGAACACTCTGTTTATTATTATGCAATGTGCGCTCAGTTTTTATGCAATGTGCGCTCAGATTTATACATGGATTTTTTTTTCTTTTTCCGAAAATTGAATTTCTAGTTGCTTGTTGTACGTACATGTAGAATTATAACATTTACTAATCTGATTATCTTAGAATAATTTTTTTGCTAGAAATTACTCACTCATTGTCAAAATACCCACGTAATGAAAATTAAAAACTGTTGTTTGGTTTGCTTAGCATTTATTCCTCATGTTAATGTTTCCAGTGTGCATAGCAGTTTTGAAGCAAACAAAACTTTTCTACGAAATCAATTTTTCGAAAAAAATAGAATACAAAAACTAAATTAAGTAAATCCGGACACACACTGTATTTTTAGATTCCCCATTTAATTCTACAGCTTTATTCACAGAGTTAAACGGATTCTTTTGACGTAAATCAATTTTTTGTAAATGTTGTGGCGTTTGCAGTTAATAGCTATAATAAATTAGGATATTTCAAAAAATTAAAAAGATAATGGTACTATTCTCTCTTTGATCACAAACATGAAGTAATAGTTTTGTTGCAGCACCACCACCAGCAGCAGTAGCCCTGAGGAAGTCCTTGTGCAATAGAGAACGAAACATCGGTAGTAGAAGAAATCCGATACACGCGGTTCCAACCGGAAGCCAAGAATTGAGCGATAAAATTTTTGATTATTTTAGATGTTATAGAAAAAAATATATATCTTAGTAATATTGAACTATAGCTTAAAATCACGGACTCTAAAGCCTCGTTTTTACGGTGAGAGTTTCTGTGATAGTTACTGTCGTGAAAATAATTACAACTATCACTACCGCCGACTAGATAGTTGACAGTAGCTATTGCGATAGTGCGATTTTTCTAAAAACACTTATTTTCACGATGAAGCTTCTACAAATAGTTGCTGTCAGGAAGGCAACCGTCGCACAATGGGGCATTAGAAGTAAATCGTGCTAAAATTACTTTTCATCAATTGTATAGTTTGTTAACATAACATTTGTTGTCGCATACTTAATATTACTATTTATGTATTTAAAAAGATATAATTTAAGCCAATACAAATTTGTTTTCTATGATTTTTAGCTCCGTAAAAAGCTGTAAAATGTCAAGGTATTAAATGACACTTTTTAATCTGTTTTGTTACCTTTAAAATATCATTTTTTTCTTCATTTCAGTTGTTTTCTAAATACTTACATCTAGTAGAGTATAGGAATGGTAAGTTGAAATTTATTTCATTTGTGTTTCAAGTATGAGTCTTTATATTGAGGGTTCTTCTCTGCATGTAGATCAATAAACATATAGACTTTTGGTTATTGTCGGCATTTGCCGGTACCTTGAATTTTATGTTTACATAAGAAGTACTCCTAAATGTTTAAGAATTGTTTCACTTATTACTTAGCTGCACTTTGTTGCACCTTTTGTTGTTTTCATGTATTTAAATTCTTGTATTTAAATTCTGGTGGTTCAGGTAAATCCATAAAACTTTTACATTTAACAATTTATAACACATTTAATAATAAAGTATATACATAGATACTGTTTATAATAAAAACAAAAACCCGGTAGAAATTTTTGTAATTTTTAAAGCAAATACGAACTACTCACGACAAATTCATTTAATTTGCCGGCTTAGTTCATGAGCATTAACCGCACGTTCCCGTCCCTAATTAGATATCAATTTAGCCAAGGTTGTGGTTGTTGAATAACGCAATAAAAAACTGCGCTTTATACCTACCTAGTGCGACTAAATTTAGACCGGCCGGTAGCTTGTATTTTTAGTAACCATAATCGATTGCAGAAGCTTCTTTAGTATTAATTTTGTGTCCCGGTAAGCTAAACCACTGATTAAAGTCTGCAAGTTGAAATTTCTGTACTACAATCATTAGTCATTACATTACATTACACATTGGGAACACCTATTTTACGGTACGGGTTGAAGAACTATTTAAGGGTACTTTCACGTTGCTGATACTAGCTTTGCTGAATTGGTTGTAGTTTATGAGATATATCTACCACCTCTGTGAAGTTGGCACCTCATTTTTCTAAAAAGTGATTTTTTATAGGAGTTCTGATAGCACCCCAAAGAGTTCTGGAGTTCTATGTCAAAATTAAAAAGAGTTCTAGCGGATTAAACATAAAAAAATGACTTAAAATTTGGGGTGCTAAGTTCACAAAATGGGATTTGAAAATTGGCTATAAAATGTTAATTGTTAGAAATAATTAATTTCATCATTAAGACTTTCTTTAGAACTATTGAGGTGCTATCCAGAACTCTAAAGAGAATCTCGAAATTTTGAAATTACTATATCCCCCTTATTCTACAAAAGATCAGAACACGAAGAAACATTTTATTTTTGGTGTAGAGACCTATAAATGCAAAATAATTATTAGTTTAAGTACCATACTATTCTTAAAAGAAAAGAACCTTAAAAATTTCGAGATTCTCTTTAGAATTCTGGATAGCACCTCAATAGTTCTAAAGAAAGTCTTAATGATGAAATTAATTATTACCAACAATTAACATTTTATAGCCAATTTTCAAATCCCTTTTTGTGAACTTAGCACCCCAAATTTTAAAAGTCATTTTTTTATGTTTAATCCGCTAGAACTCTTTTTAATTTTGACATAGTACTCCAGAACTCTTTGGGGTGCTATCAGAACTCCTATAAAAAATCTCTCTTTTTAGAAAAATGAGGTGCCAACTCACAGAGGCATATCTACCTACTGCCACTGATGAAAGGTCATATTAAATAAGCATACATCTTTATTCTTTCATTATGAATTTCATTTAAAACACTTTACTTTCAAAAGCAATCACCTAAATCTGTATGTTAAATCTACATACATTAACAGCCGTTTGCACCATGTCTAGTTAAAAATTAAACCAGGTTTAACAGTAATTTCAGTTTGCACCGCGGCTTAAACCGTAGTTAAAAACTCGCCAAACCAACTCAACGTTAAACCATCACGGAAGAGGGATTAAATTGAGTTGGTTTAGCCAGTTTCTAACTACGGTTTAAGCCGCGGTGCAAACTGAAATTACTGTTAAACCTGGTTTAATTTTTAACTAGACATGGTGCCAACGGCTATAAGAGAGGTTTTTTCGGTATGATTTTCTGTTATATAGTGAGTTGATAAAATAAGGAATAAATTCATTATTTCCTTAATATTCGATGTACACGAAAAATGTTGGTATAGGTCAATTTTGTTCCAAATCTGATGGTCCAGGTAAAATTTTGATTTTGTTTGTCACTTGTCATTAGCACGCCATTGATCTTTTTGTTTGTTAATGGAATGACCACATTTTATTCATTTCATTTGAATGCTCATGATTTACTCGTTTAAACAATATACTATTTTTAGCAAAATTGTTTTTTAACCTTTAAGGAACACTGTGAAAATTGCAGAGAATGCTCAACGTTTAACTACCGGTTGATGGGTTCGTCAGGAATGATGAAAAATGGTCAAAATAACAATGATCACTTAGGATACTATGGAATACGTTAAACTAAACATGTAAATGGCATTCGAAAAGCGAAAATGTTGACAAAAATTAAGTCACTTTAAACTGTAATCAATCAAAATTTGAAGAAAAATAAGGAAACTAGTCAATATGAAGAAAGAATAAAATCGGAGTATCTCTTAAAAATTGAGTAGAGACTTCGTAGACCTCATCCTTGCTTTAACTACTCTATAACCTAACAACAAAAATCCACATTTACGTCATAATCAAATTTGGTTTCAAAAAGATGGAATGCCTTCTCATCACTCAAAAAATTTTACTGAATATTTAGACATAATCTTTCCTGAGAATGTAGGATGTAGATATAGAAATATTGAAAGGCCACCTAAATCACCAGGTATACAGGTGTCAATAAAAAAAAACCTGTACACCGTTTAGCAGGTGATGAAAAAAATTCTAATAAACCCAGGTCCAATACTCAATACAGAATTTTTATTTTTTACTTAAAATTCGATAAATTAAATAAAAAGCTGAATTGTTAACTAAGCTTATAAAGCTATATATAGCGTTTGTGGCCTGTGAAAAGTAAAGAATATACCGAATGTAACAAAAAAATCTGCGTACACTAGTAAAAAAATTGGAAGATATAAGGTTCTTTTTTTCGCTTAAAAGTTTTAATCGTGTTTCGAATAGTTCGGACTTGAATTTCGAACACCTGACTTGAATTTTTGATTCACAGTTCATTTGTAAATAACCATAATTCAATCAAAACAAGTTTTAAAAATAGAGAAATTCAAAGAAAGTCTGTTTTTTAATCAAAACACGTTTCGATCACGATTTTGTGAGCGAAAGAAAGCACCTATTCCTTAACCATCGTGATCTACACCTTTGAATTTCCTTTTTTCTTAACACAAATGCACGCCACTGTTATAAGATAAATGTTTTTCGAAACCCGAAAACGAAGTTTGTATGCGCTATTAGAAAGTACGGGTTTTACTTAAGATTACTAAACTGTGCAGTTTTCCCTCTGTGTGAGTGTCCCTCTTTATGTTGACAAAAGTACGTTCCTCATATTTTACATGTATGTAAATTTTTTGTTCTTTGAGGCATACAAAAACAGTTGGCAACTGAACCTTTCTGCGAATAAAAATGAAAAAAAGAATCCATTACGTGTCTGCGTTATTAAATTTAAATTCACTCGTACTTCAGAAACAGACCACAGTTACTTTAGAACAGCAGCTATTCTAATAAACTTTTTTTTTATCGAATTACAGTATTCAAGATTTGTGACGCAACTTCTTAAAAACAGAACACACAAGCAAGTTTAATGTAAATGTGCGGCTGCTCCAAAGTACTCAGAAACTTTGCGAAGTTTTAAAGTAGATTCCCAACATCACTTTAAAATATATCAAACAGAAGGATTTTTCAAAAGCGTTGAAGTTTTCCGTCTATACAAATTTTTCGAGTTCTATATGGTTTTTAAGAGTTCATTTAATTAATTTCAAACTTGTATCGAAGAACTTATAATGTTGGTATTTTTTGTAAGTAAAAATCATGGCTAATTTCAACAAAGAATAATAAGACAACATACAAACCAGTCGACTCTTGCTAACCGCTAATAATTCGAAATTGAAATCTTTATCCCCAGGATGGCGAACAAAAGCATGAGAACAAAACAAATTTGATAAACAAACCGTACATAAATCACATTTGTCATTTTCTTTAACCGCACCCCTTATGAGAAACCGCCGTTAATTCTAAATTGTTTAATTTGTGTATACTATGGACGCGTTTAGGCAGATTTCCCACCGAAGCAATGGACAATAAGCAGTAACCGACAACAGCGAACAAACAACAAGCAACATCAAATCTTTTATACAATCACAACGAAGCAATAAAGCACAACATGTGGGTTGGTCGCATATCAGCATATCACACGCTATTCGGACGAAAATTAGAGCGATTTGACGCAAGTCAGCAAGAGTACGGACACACAGGCTAGCGATTTCTCTCTCGCAATAAATCGCGAGCAACGCAGAGACAAAAAAGTATTTCAAATACGTTACAACAAATTAAAGCGGCCGCACTCGTACAGAGTAGCGATGTCTCGCTGATGTTTTGTTGTAACGTGCTTGAAATATTTTTTTACGCTCTGTCGTTCGCGATTTATCGCGACCGAAAAATCGTTTGCCAGTGTAGTCGTACCCTAAAGCTAGCTTTCCACGAGGCAATTAATTGCAGCGAGCATTTTCTGTAAGCGATCGCAGCTTTCTATAGCATAATATAATAATTTCAATATTGTCACGATAAGGATTTAATTTTTAGCCTAAAATTAATAATTATAAAATGTAAAAGAGTCGCGACGAAATATTTCCGCGAGGAATAAAGTAGAACAATTAAGACAGCAATCTTGCGAAATCTAAGCTACAAGCGGTTCACGTTTCATAACAAAACACGCGCTATATGTGGGACAAATTAATACAACAGGTGACGAAAGGAGAACACAGAAACATGTCATAACAGTCGAATAGACAGATTTTCGCCTATATAACGTACGGAAGAAGATGGGAAGGCAGTCGAACCCGACTCCGGTAGGCTTAGTGCCTGCTGTAAGAAGGGCAGCCGCCCTCGCAGTCGAACCAGCCGTCGACTCAAGTAGGCCTAGTGCCAACTTCCCCAGGAGGACCTTCCTCACCGACGCCGTGCAACCGCCACCCGCATCAGGACGCTGCCGTTTCCAAGAAGGATCATCATCACCGACGCCTTGTTGCCGCCACCCTCATCAGGACGCTGCCCGTTCCACGGAGGCATCCTCACCGACGCCTTGCCGCCGCCACCCTCATCAGGACGCTGCCCGTTCCACGGAGGCATCATCACCGACGCCTTGCCGCCGCCACCCTCATCAGGACGCTGCCGTTTCCAAGAAGGATCATCCTCACCGACGCCTTGTTGCCGCCACCCTCATCAGGACATCTCATCGCAATTGCTGCAGCCCTCGAGATTGCCCTGGATCCGGTTAGCCGAATCGTCGGGTCTCTTCAACCCCAGCACAGAGGGATTCCTCATCCTCGCTGTCGCAGCCGACCCGTCGCGATTACGATAATCACGAAAACGCACCCCCGCACATTTAAAGATCGTCCGCCGATAGATAATCATATTCATTAAATAAAGGTATACATTGTTTTGGTAAACTGTGTTTTCAAGCTCTATCACTGAGAACCCGCTACCTACCCCTAACCACGTGACAATATTATATAATAAGCAACTAGAGCGCTGACAATTGATAGTGCCAACCACTTTTGTATCATTTAACAATACAAGTTATTAATCGCCTCAGAACATTTATGTCAGTATTATAGCTTGTCACAGAAATATTACTAGAGAAATAATTAGACTGCACGGAAAAATACATGCAAATAGAATAGGTTCTAATTTACAAAATCGCATAACGTCGGCTACACAAACAAATCGCGTAACTCCAAAACGTAGAAGATTACAGGAGAGACAAAAAACTTCGTTACAACTAATTGCAAAATAATTATATGTTTTATATTTATTGTCACTTATATACTTCCTTAACAAACAAAAATATGTAAATTTTCTTGTAAGATTATTGTTTTTAAAAAGTTTTCGTCCCTTCTGTAAAAATTTGACATTTAGGAGTTACGCGATTTGCTTGTGTAGATATGCGATTACTATTTGCACAAGCAACTTATTATTTACACGAGCTAATTTCTTACTGCAACTGCTGGAATGAATCGCTTGCATAGCTCCGTTGAAAACGGCTTTTACAGAGCGAATCTGTCAAATCAGTGCAAAGACGACTAATTGTAAGCTACGACTGATCAGTCGACAGCGAAAGTCAAATAAATTCTCACAATGATTCGTTAATACATATAATCTCACAGCCCTAGTCCTTTAGTGCCCGGTTTCTGAAACGATACATAACTTTATGTAGAGACAAACTCAAAATAAACTCACCATAACTTCTAAGAATCGTTTCTCAACAAATGAGACTGAAGACTAATTAGTTAACGATGGCAAAACCGTACATACAAACGAGTCAAACTAGACGAACCGAACGCGACATTTATTCCGTTCGTCTATTTTCACTGATTTGTAAGCATGATTTGCATTCAGACATGCAATCTGTGGTGTGTTTAACGAGAGAAAACCCGCTCGTGTAGTTTGGCTCTAAGTCGAGTAATTCAGGCAAACATGTAAAGATACGTTTCCATGCATTCGTCGTGCGTCTTGCGTCGTTCCGTCGTCAATTTGTTATTGGTGCAGTACTGCAAATCTTGGCGGTTGCGAAAAATATTTAAAATAAACCAATAACAATTGACGACGGAACGACGCACGAGGCACGACGCACAGTGTTGCCGAGTACTAATAAAAACTTAAAAACAAAATTATTGAATATTTTCTTTCATTAAAAATAGTTATATTACGTTGAAAAATACATGAAAAATATAAAAATTCGTAAAGTACTTTTTCGTTTTAGGAACGATAAGACAATACATAAAATGTGAAGAAAAAGTCTGGTAAAGTAAATATTTCCGAAAATATTTTCTTTTTGGAAAAAAAATGCTCGGACAGAAAAGTTATTACTATAAATCTACATTTCAGTTCATATATTTATACAGTGGCATACCATTGGGGTACTAAAACAACTTTATTTTTTTAATGGAAACCTCTATTTTTATTACAAATTCCAAGCGGGCATATTTTTCTACGTAAAACTACAAAGAAAAATTATAGTCACATAAGAATCTTTTTGAAACAAATGTTCAAGTATTAATAAAGAAACAAAACCAATAGATGAAGTATTTTGAATGCAAATTATCACATCAACGCTCATTATCATCATCTCAATGTGAGAAAATTTTCACTGTCTCTTCAAAGGAAATTATTAAAGATAAATGCAGGTGCACTGTGACTAACAAAATATTGAACTAAAATGTCAATGTCAATAATGTCTAAAATGCATCGTTTCACTGGTTAATATTGAACGGGCAATAATTTTATATTTATTTCATTTATTTCATTCAAAATTAAATATTTATTAAAACAACAGGTAAATAAAAATGAAAATGGAGATTTATTGCAAAAAAGAAATTTATATTGTACCCCAATGGTTCCTGAAAATAAATAACATGAAATGTAGGAATCGAGTTCGAGCGTTCTTGTAAAAACAAAATAGTTTAGCAAATATTTAGGGTGTTCCTCAGTCTTTAATAAAATTTATTTTACACTCCGTATAGAAAGTAGCAGGAAAAATATAAAATACTGCTGCAACTTCCAATTCCTGAATGTGTATATATTTATCTCACATGTTTGATCGGAGCATTCTTATCAATTCTTCTTCTGTAATTATGACTCCTCTGTTGAAAGAAATGTTCCACAATTTTTTTCTTTTCTTAAATTTGACACAATTACTCAAATTTTCTAGTTTGTTTGAATTCTTTAAAATTCGTTTTTCATTAATTATTTGAAAAATATGATTTACATGTCGAGAAAATTCCACGAAGTGACGTACAACAAATAATAAATAAAAAGTCAGAGTGGCGCAAAACGCGCAAGTTTTTATGTTTTATTATGAAAACACAAAGTGTATAGAACATTTAAACTTAGGTCTCCAACAGGTGATATTCGGAATTACTAAACAAAAAGTTTCATCAAAAAGATATAACAGGTGGAAAATATTTGTATGATTTGTACGATTATTTCTAAACAATTAAACACAAAAAAAATAATAGGTGAAACGACTAATTAAACATACCTCCCATATTTGATTACACAGTTCAGTTTTGAACAAACTCACTTCAGAAGGAAAGTATAATTAACAATGTTGCGATAAATTTATGGCGAGTATAATGACATAACAATTAATATGACACTTTGTCTAGCACTTACTCGATAATTTCAAAAGATACTTAGTCCCTTTTTACGATAAATAATAAATTAAGATCTGATCTAATATTTATTAAGTTTATTTTCGTCTACCTTCATTTTAACATTTTGATTTTTGCCGTGTCTTGGCCACACTGTGCGACGGATGCATGGAAACATAGCTTACGTCGACTATTTAGTCGACGTAATCACTAGGTGATCCTTTTAAAGGCAATATCATTATCGTTTTGGTTTGAAAGATTTGCAATCTATACAATGTAATTTATATGAACAACAAGCGTTCTCTATTGAATGTGACTATAGCCTACAGCTTTTAAATTCCTTCGTTAGGGTGTTCGGCTCTCTCAGGAAGATTTCATACCGAAGCAATGGACAAGAAACGATATAGTTTGGACCAAATAATGTTGGGTATGACTTGTAATCAGGTATAAGAAATCGGCCCACTTGCTCCGCGAGCAATACGAAGATTTAGTATTCAGACTTTATTAGACCTCGCCCAGAGTAACTTCAGCGAAGTGCGAACACTCGCACTGTAACTCTTCCCCTCCCACTCGTTAGCAATTTAAATGCATTGGCGCCGTGGAGGGAGTAAGTAGTAACTTTCCGTGTAAAAAGTGTCCGAATTCTTTTCCCTGCTCATAACTTTTCAGTACAAGTTTTGCCTACTGATTGTATTCTATTTCATACATGCGCACTCATTTTGTTGTGTATTAAAAAAAGAAAGAAATCTGTAATAACCTATATGATATTATTGACGTACGGTTTCCAGTGATTGATTCGTACGTTAAAGCGCGATGAGTCATACCGAACCTTATTTGGTCCAAACTATATCGTTTCTTGTCCATTGCTTCGGTATGAAATCTTCCTGAGAGAGCCGAACACCCTAACGAAGGAATTTAAAAGCTGTAAGCCCGCATATGCAGACGATAAAAAATGTCTTTATGATCATTTAATTTGATTTAGTAGGCAGACGTCTACTTTTTTACGCCATTGTAAACCTTAAACATAATACTAATGGATGGGAACATTTTCGGCATATCTCCTTGAAATCCATCTGGGAAAAATTTTATACAAAACTGAATAAATTTCAAGTCGCGCTCTAGAAAGTAAATAAACACGTTGAATTTTATTTAATGTTTTTACTTTGTGTACGTTTGTCTACCTACTTGCTCATTTGCTGGTCCGTCTACTTACTTTTATCATCAATAAAGATCAGGTTATCATTTATAGGAAAACACTACTTCTAACTGACGCATCATAACCTCAGATTTTTTTTAAAAGCTATGTCCGCAAAATTGTTTTTCATAGAAACACGTAGTTTGCAAAATATCGTCAAATAAAATGTTTTAGATTGACAACGGTGATCGTGTAAAGAACCGTACATTTAATAACACTACTCAATGTTTTTGTGACGTGCATAAAAATAGTTTTATCAGTATAGAAAATACAATTTCAGCCTATTAATTCTATATTGAAAGAATCGTTATTATTTTGTAGTACAATTATATCGAAATCACTAAAAACAGAATAGATTCATGTTATCTCACGTGCTGTTTTAAAAAGGACAATTTATGAATTGCACCTAAATTCAGATTCGTACGTTTCATACCTAACATCAATGTTTTATGTTAAAATAAATTTGCAATACGTTTATTTGTTGTAATCAGCTCTTCACTGGACATCTAAATTTGTAAAAATAGACAAATGTTCCACTTAAAAAAAATAAAAAATTTCTGGAACACCCTATGTAATTGAACATAATTTTTAAAATATGCCGCATGGTGTCTAGTAGGTAACGCTTTCGTTGCCTGTTTCACTCTTCACCATTTCATAATTGCTGGTCTTGTCGTTTGAAATAAATTTTGTTTAGTTTTTCACATTTAAATCATTCGGTAGAAGTTACTTGTTCACAAATTCAAAGACCACTGCCAGCGTTGCCTTGAGAAAAATATAACTGGCAACAGTACCTTAGCTAGAAATTTGGTAATAAAAATGCCAAGTAGGTACGTGAAATAAATGACAAAGTTATAAGTAGGGATCTGAATCACATATTTTATCGTAATCAATAGAATTTTAAATGTTTTGTTTGTGAAAGAGCTAGATTTCTGGAATAATCTATGAAACGCCCTAACTTCAAAAATACCGAGTTCTTTGCAGCGCGTCATTACACAACGTACACAAATACATATGTGATTCCGATCTCTAGTTATAAGTAAGGGTCGGACATCCCTGGGATATCTGGTAAAAACCAGTATAAAGATAAAGAAAGCAGCGGCGTAGATTTCAACGTCGCCGCTGAACGGCTTTTTGCCCGAGGAACTCCCACCCTCGCGCTCATTGCATCAGAAGCAACCGTTTGATGTAAATTACGTGTGCAACATAATTGCCTTTACAGTTTCTTTCAAACTAATAATTATGAAAACATTATAATTATTTAATGTAGCTTTTAAAAAGACTGGCATAATACAATTAATTCGTATCAATTATAGCGCCGGCACTGCAAAAAGAATGCGAGTTCATTTCGGAATAAATCGATTATGTAAACAAGTTTTTATATCCAGTCGACCAGAACTGTGGTGGTTAATGCGTGCCGCATAGACTTCTCGGGCTTCGACTGGTTTATTGTTTTGATTTTACAGGGAAGACGCGTTAAAGATTAGAACTTTTCCGATTATGATCGCTTCAGCATATTAGTAGTTCCTCGTATATTTAACGAAACCTTCCGCCTAAAATGCGCCTAGGCCTGGTTATAAATTCTGAATAGCTACTATCGGAAGCAAAAAAAAGCAGACAAACTATAGTTTACTGTAATCATTCTTTCTAAAAATGGTAGTGATTAAAAACGACTTCATAGATAACATTCAAAAAATTTAAAAGCTTTCAAACTTAACAAACTTTGGTAAATCTGTGAATTCGTCTTTAATCAATGGCATTTTGAGAAAGAATAATTACAGGAAACTAGTTTTTTCTACTTTTTTTGCTTTCAACTGTTAATAATTATGGTAGATTAACGACTGATGAATAATTCTTTCATCTTAATATTTGAAATGTTTCCCTGCTTACGAGTGCCACCTTACTGTGCTGAAAAGTTTCAACTTTAAGAAATTTCCACTTTTATACAAAAAGTTGTCATAAATGTCTCATTGGATATAGTGGGCATTGAAGATATGACTTTTTCAGCTTGTAAAATTAGCAGATTTCCTCAGCTGATTGTCAGTTAATCGATTGTGTTTCCTACGCTTTGTTGGTGTTTAATTTGCGGTGAAATTTTGAAAACAAATTTCCCTCTGTGGGATTCGGTATGTGAGATATCAATCAGTTGATGATCATTAACTGTATTTGCATGCCTTTAAGTTACAATGGAGGGCGGCTAAGACCAGTATTAGCCGTCCTCCATTTACAACATATTTGTATTCTAATCGATTCAAATTTACATAAAATCACTGATTGCATTTCATTTGCACTTATTCAGTTGACGATCAGTGATAAAGAAGTGATTGAGTTTCTCTGCCCTCACCCTCTACTGATCAAGCTAGTTTTTACAATCAGTACTCAGATTAATATAATAGGGTACAGTTGCGGAAATAGAAAGCGGGACAAGTCTTAAAACGAAGTTTCGGATTATTTTGATAGTGTGAAGTTTCCTTGGTGACGGTCGTGACCCTTCTAATTAATTTATTACCGTCAGTAAACGTCAGAAATTACTTCAAATTATGTTGTTAATAATGTTTCGTCATTCTGGCTAAAATGAAAGATAAAAGTTTCGACCAATGAATCCAATGGAATTAGTGAAGCCTGTAGAAGAATTATGTGACATTTCAGATGTAGAATATATTAGAAATCTCAATTCATTCAAAGCCCGGACAAGGTTGCATAACCAAATATTAAGAACCGTTATTTTGTTTCTTTTTACTTAACGTGGCGATAATTGTAAGTAAAATAACTGTTACATTAATATGATGCCTTTTTCCCTTATAATTTAATTATAAATGGACTGATTAATCATATTATTTAATGTGAATGTTGATAAATTAGCGTAGTTGCCGAAATTCAGAAGTAAGGTTTAAACTAACGAAAGATTACTGTCCCGCTTTCTGTTTCCCCAACTGTATATGACAATAATTATAAAATTATTAATTAAAGTTCTCTAATCGAGACTACAGTCAACAATACACGCCAAAACACCAAATTTGTACGCTGTTTCTAATTATTATTCTCTTAAATTAATAAATAAAATCGAAAATATTCAAATATAAGTCACGTGGCTTCGAACGGCTTCTCATTCGTTGTGACGTCATGGTTCATAAAATGTCACTAGACGTTTATGATGTATGCAGACTGCAAACTCTTGTCAAACAGTTTGAATGGTTGTTCTTAATATATGCCGAAAAATCTAGTTTTAATTTAAACAACAATTACTGAGAGATTACATCTTTAAGAAATTATTATATTTTGTACTTTGTAGGTGGGAAAATTTGTGGTGGAAACGGGAATTTTTCGCCAATGAAAAGTAAGGTTGATAACACTAAGTTTTGTGAGACTTTTATAAATAATTTATTCGGAGTTCTTGCACAGGTATTTTTACATTAAAGGTGCTTTCTTTCATTTACAAAAACGTGGTCCAAACGCGTTTAGATTCAAAGACGGGCGTTCTTTTGCAAACGGATTAACCCCCACTCTCCTTGAAAATTCAGCCCCGAGCGATAATCCCCTTTCCGTTTCGAATCAAACTATTTTTGTATTTCGTTTGGATTACAATATTTACAGGCGAACTGTCAATCAATAATTCAAATCTGAAGTGTTTCATTGCAGCAACTAGGGAATCCAGATTCAAACTATTCGAAACCAGATTCAAACTTTTAAGCAAAAGAAAGCAGCTTACAGTACAGCACAATACTGATCCTATGTTTTACTATTCATTTTAATAAGTATTATGTATTCGTATTTATATTCACTTATTACGATTTGACAGCTTATTAACACTGACGTCACACGGTCAGAATGTGCGTTTTGGCGGCAATTTAGACAATTCAAATTTCTCTGATTTTTTACGGCTTTAATTTATCAAAAAAAAAAATTATCTAAATTATCGTATTTTCACCTACTTTCAAATAAAATCTTTAAAAAAATGTTCGTGTAGCCTTTTTTATACATATTGTGAGGTTTTATTCATTTATTTTCCGTTATTCCGTTAAGAAACTCACCGCTCGCTTTAAAATCAGCTGAGTTCAAAATTAAATCGATTTGATTTTAGATGAAATGAGTTTAAATGGAGGACAGCTGAAGGTGAATTCGTGATGAAAAGAAAATACTGCAACATTGGCTAAAAAATTTAGTTATAGTACCAAATTCTCGCTAGAGAATACGGTATCCTGCGATGATAAATATTAAATGATGAATGATTATGAATATTGAGTAAATAGAATATACTCTCTGTCTCAAAATTAAAAAAAAAAACACTACCTATCGATTCATACTGCCAAAAAACAAAATTCTCAGATATAGAGGATGTCCACCCAGTCCCGCGGTCTTCTCTACCGTCTAAAGTATACAAGATAGAAAAGAAATTCAAACGAGCTGAGGTGTAACTCAGTCAGCTCTATTTTCTAAAATTATTTTTGGCTATACAGGGTGTTCAGTAAATGAGAGCCATACCAAAGTTATATTTTTTTAAATGGAACACCCAGTATATTTTTACATATTTCGAAAGTACGCATAACGAGTAGGTAATAACCAAAAATTTCGGAAGTTTATTTAAGAGTTTTTAAGATAAAAGTGATAGTGTATAAAAAATTGCTCTGCTTTGAGCACTTATAGTTTGAATATTTATTTACATTTCATCGCTAATTCTTGTAGGTACTCAATACAATATCTCAACTATAGAAATTTCTCAACAGATTCAATCTATTAGTTATTATGTGTACAGAGTGTGGAGTTTTGAAAAAGTTAATTCTTCTCAAAATTTTCAAATGGCACACCCTGTATGTCTAAACTCTTGTGAAACACTGCCTTAATGAGCTTTCATAAAACGCCAGATGTTTTTGTCTAAACTGAAGAAATCAGGAGACAGGAAAATTTCTTTTCTTTCAATATTAACGTTATTTAGCTTTTCCGTCAGGTTTTTCTGTTTCAGTTAAATGATAAATCAATGAATATGTTTTTATTTTGTGCTCAAAGTAATTGAATATGTTCCTATTAAACTAATTCCTATTCTCCCTTACTTTGAAAATATTTAAATAACTATTAAAATAATTTGAAAAAATAAAACTTAAAATTACGTTGCCGTTTGCTAGAAAATAGGAAAACAGTTGCCATGAATTTTTAATTGACAGAACAATTGTTTAGATTAGTGACACACTCCTTTTACAAATTTGTACTTCTTTTTGTGTTAACAAAATGAATTTTAATAATGAAAGCAACCAAAACTGTCTTTTGACGTCAAGATTACAAGAAGTAAGAAGTACTTACAAGAAGCTGAAAAACAATTTGGATATTTAATATAAATTTTCTAGATCCGATGGTTCCTTGTCATTCTTAATTTGTTCATTGTATTCTGTTATTTTCTAATTTAATACTTATTATTCTTAATTTGTACATTATTTTGTTATTTTCTAATTTATTAATTAAATTAACTAATATTTGTTAATTTATTAACAAAATAAAACAGGACCGGTGGAAAATGCTAAAAACGTCAATATTGTAATAAAAAAAATGAGTAATTGCTGTTTCGCGATATGTTCAGTTTGGACAAAAACATTTGGTGTTTTATGAAAGCTCATTAAGACAGTGTTTCACAAGAGTTTAGATATATAGGCTGTTTCATTTGAAAACTTTTAGAAAAATTAACTTTTTCAAAACTCAACACCCTGTACATATAATAACTAATAGATTGAAGCTATTGTGAAATTTCTGTAGAAGAGATATTGTATTGTCTACCTACAGAAATTCGCGATGAAATGTAAATAAATGATTAAACTATAAGAGCTCAAAGTAGAGCAATTTTTTTATACACTGTCATAAATATCTTAAAAATTCTTAAATAAAACTTCCGAAATGTTTGCTTATTACCTACTCGTTATGCGTACTTTCGAAATATGTAAAAATATACTGGCTGTTCCATTTAAAAAAATGTAACTTTGGTATGGCTCTCATTTACTGAACACCCTGTACTGTAGCCAAAAATAATTTTAGAAAATAAAGCTGACTGAGTTACACCTCAGCTCGTTTGAATTTCTTTTCTATCTTCTATACTTTAGACGGTAGGGAAGATCGCGGCACTCGGTGGACAGCTTGTAGATTGGTTGGTACTTGGCATTGTGCAATTTATACAGATCAAAATTTAAAATGTCATGCTAATACTTAAACTCACAATGCTTAAGTAAAAGTTGGTTGCATTTAATAATTCGTGTATTTGTCTTTGCTAGCTATCATCGATTCAGTTTGATTAGTCAGTTTTAAAATTACTAAAACTTTGTCTTCAAAAATTATGTCTTATTATAAGTAAAATATATTAGATTTGTATCTTATTCCGTTTCCTTAACATTTTTACTTAAGCATTGTGTTTCAGGCTTTAATGTGCCTAAAGTGATTGCGATGCCGGGAAAACTTTTAACTAAGCAGTTAAAATTTCCTTCCCCGTAAATTTGTCAGTAGCTGATACACGCAGCAGCGTTGCCGGTTTTTTGATTTTGAGATGGATAGTATTTATCATTTCAATTCAGGTTGGGACATCGCAGGGCAGGCTCAGCTTCCCTTGGCGCCCCCTAGCTACTACGGCCCTGCGCTATTCCTATTGGCTTCACAAAAGAAATAAAGACCGTTGGGACACCTTCTACAAAATTTTATATTACATCTAAAAAAGATAACGATAATTGTTTCTACGGAGATTTTCAAGTTATATTACTTGCCACAGTTAATAAAATAGCGAAATTTAATAAAATAATAAAAAGTGTATTAATCGTTAAATAGAAATAATAGCTTATTAGCTACAGTCATTCGCAACTAGATTGCACTTCCCATACACAAACCTAACCTTTAAGACATTCTACTACAAAGCTCGCAGATATGTCAAATTGTAGTATTTAAAGTGCGCACGACTGTACCTATAATAAGAGAATTTGTTTTTTCTTGTTTTTAAGATTTAAAATTACCGAAGATAACAAGTAAGACAAGACGTATGTAGGTTCACGTAATCAATTATGTATAAAAAAATCATTATAAAAATGTTTTTTTTTTTATTAGGTAGGTACTTTTACCTCAGCTTATTCTGCGTATTTCGTGTTAATTAGCCAAGCGATTAAAAGGCTGGAAGACTAAATTTGTGCTAAAAGTTTAGAAAAATTAGGGTACCCGCACAAAACACGAAAACAAACAACCCACCCTCTCACAATATCGACTTATTTTATTATTACTCACGATCTTGTTAAAAATTTGCAATTCAAAGTCCGTGCAAGTATAACACGGGAAACATTAACTAGAATAAACCCCTTTTTACTGCAGTTTCCACCCATGTCCATCGCCACAGTAAATACTTAACAAAAACACTCTTAGTCACTTTATGCATGATTCATTTGCATGAGGAAAAGTTTCAGGATTAGGGTGCAAATTCGGTTCTGCTGAATGAAAATCGATAGATGCTGACTTAAAGTTTATGTATTTTAAGTTAATTACTCCTATAGATCAGTTAATTCTAATTACTTGCCTTTGTATTAGATGCAAATCCGTGTAATCCTCGTTGCAACAACATACACCTACACACCACAAAGTCTCGCACGATACTGAAACTACAAGATGGCGCAGCCGAGTGACAGTCACGTGAGGGCAAAACGCACCGACCATTGCTGGAAACACGTGGGATATTTAAATATTTATTATTTACCTTCACATCCTGTCTAATTCCTTGTATACTTCTCCGAGTTGTTATCAGTCCTTTAAAATAAGAGAACAGTATTAATAAGTAGAATAATTATACAGGATATTCCAAGTTGAGTGGCCTATAAAATTTTGTACATACAGGATGTCTACCGAGTGCCGCGGTCTTCTCTACCGTCTAAAGCATACAAGACAGAAAAGAAATTCAAACGAGCTGAGGTGTAACTCAGTCAGCTCTATTTTCTCAAATTATTTCTGGCTATACAGGATGTTCAGTAACTGAGAGCCATACCAAAGTTACATTTACTTTTATGGAACACCCAGTAGACTTTTACATATTTCGAAAGTACGCATAATGAGTAGGTATTAAAAAAAATTCGGAAGTTTTATTTAAGAGTTTTTAAGATATTAATAATAGTGTATAAAAAATTGCTCTATTTTGAGCTCTTATAGTTTGATTATTTATTTACATTTCATCGCGAATTTTTGTAGGTAGTCAATACAATATCTCATCTACAGAAATTTCACAACAGATTGAATCTGTTAGTCATTATGTGTACAGGGTGTTGAGTTTCGAGAAAGTTAATTTTTCTCAAAATTTTCAAATGGTACACCCTGTATGTCTAAACTCTTGTGAAACACTGCTTTAATGAACTTTCATAAAACGCCAAATGTTTTTGTCTAAACTGAAGAAATCGCGACACAGCAATGAAATATTTTTTTTTCTTTCAATACTAACGTTATTTAGCCTTTCCGTCTGGTTTTTCTGTTTCAGTTAGATGATAAATCAATGAATATGTTTTATTTTGTGTTCAAAGTAATTGAATATGTTCCTATTAAACTAATTCCTCTTTTCTCTTACTTTGAAAACATTTAAATAACTATTAAAATAATTTAAGAAAATAAAATTTAAAATTACGTTCCCGTTTGCTAGAAAATAGGAAAACAGTTGCCATGAAATTTTAATTGACAGAACAATTGTTTAGATTAATGACACAAAGTTTTTAAAAAAAATTTGTGCAAATCGTTTTTGATTGCAGTGAAAACATCGAGCTGCCTATATACAGCTGTTTCAGCCCTGCTTGGGGCTTCTTCAGCAGAGACGTAGCTCGACATTCCCACTGCAATCAAGAACGATTTGCACAAAATTTTTGCAGTGGGAATGTCGAGCTACGTCTCTGCTGAAGAAGCCACAAGCAGGGCTGAAACAGCTGTACAGAGGTTGCTCGAGGTTTTCACTGCAATCAAAAACGATTTGCAACAATTTTTTTTTAAATTTTCATTATGCTTTGACAGCAAGCATGACTAGTGATGCGACGAGTCGCTGTGTTTAAGAATCGAGTCGACTCGAATACTTTTATAAAAGAATCGAGTCTTGACTCGAGTCAAGAGACTCGAGTCCAGATCAAAAGACTCGAGTACTTGGCTGAAAATCGCCGTTTAAAAGAATCGAGTCGACTCGAGTCAATTGACTCGAGTTCAGATAAAAGTACTCGAGTACTCGAATTGAACTCGGGACTCGCCGTTTTAAAGAATGTAATAAACTTGAACTTTTTTGTAAAAAAATGCGAGTTTTGACTCGAGTCCACATTAGAAGTTTCGAACATTTAACTGAACCCGGAAATATGAGTACTCATGACGTTACTTTTTTACTGTTAGTAGAATCGATAGATTAAAGGTGCAGTGTTTTTGTTTACATTTTTAACGTTATCAACACTCTATTTTAGATACGTTATCAAAATATGTAAAGTGTAACTTTTAGGAATTTGTTTGAATCAAGAAATTATTAAGAAAAAATTAAACAAGTGCCGATCGGAAACCCAAATGACTGATTCCGTTTGGAACCGCATCAAGATATTTCCTATGCCGACGTTTTGCTCTTCATTGCAGAAGAAATTCCTCAGAGCTGCTAATGGTGTTCTATTGCTTCCCGTCAGTTTCAACGACTAGGAAAAAGCTGCAGCCAGCAATATCAGTCCTGAGGAGGTTCTTCTACAATGAAGGGCGAAATGATGGCAGTGGAAGAAATAGTAATGACGTGTTTTCAACGGGTAGCCAATTCAATCATGGATGACGGTCGTAGAAGCATTCATGTTAAACTCGCAACATATTTTTTTTTAAATAAGAAAGATTCCTAATTCCAACAATTTGTAGTTTGTCTTTATTTGGTTTCATACTTTTCATGATATTTGAACTTGAAATTATTAGGGTGTGATTTATTTTTATTAATTTATTTTATAACGTACGGAGGAGATTGATAGGGCAGCTGTGGAAGATCAAAATAAAGCTTTTCTCTTAATTAGTTTTTGACCAAAACCCTAAAAAAGTTACAGTTAAGTTTCTTAATTTCTTCTTTAATCGACACAAAAGTGAAATATCCGTAACTTTTACGCGACTAGATTTTTTTTAAATAGTTTATTGTAATTCTGTTCAACTAAGTCTTAAATACCAAAATTTAAAACGTAAAATATTACTACAGGTAGTAACTTTTACTTGTTAATTAATTTTACATTAAACTCTTGTAACTTTCAAGTTACTGATTTTTACTTAAAGTTTATTAAGAAAAAGTCTTTAATTTGATCTTCTCTATAATGTTAATTTGTTCTAACTGTTAACGTTTTGTCTGTTAATTACAATTAGCTTCTGTTACGCATTAAAAGCTCTTGTTAATGCAAAGGTCTACTAAAATAAATACACATTTAAATATCGTAAGAAAATGAAAATGCAAATAAACAAAACAACATAAAGATGTACCTATATTTTGAATTAGGAATTAAGTATTTTTCTTAATCCAAGAAAATATGTAGAGTAAAGTCAGCATACATACATATGTGGAATAGACCGGCTAATATGGAATACATAGTATTTTTGAAATAAGAGGCGACATCTGTTAAACGACTCTGCATTAACATGAGCTTCAGTGTTATAGGTCATTACTACAGAGGTTCTTAGCTGGTAAGACTGCATAACTTTACAGTACATGATTTTGTGAATTTATCGTTTTAGAAGTTTTCGCGCGGTACGAGAAAAATGTATTTTGGCGTATTTTTTAAAATAAAAGTGTTTTTTTACACCAAAGTTAGTTTTTTATAGTGTAGATTAGTACAACAGTTGATATTTTACCTTATTAATTCAAAGTATTGCACATTTTCTCTTATTTCATGTCACCCCAACTGACTATTCCATATTATCCGCCATTTTAAATAATATCATGAAAATGCAGTTTTTTAAATTTGTTTCAGAATTTTCCCCAAAAATATGTATTTCTTAAATTTATTATATACAACCGCTGGAAAACAACATAAAGTATTTTTAATTAAAATATCTGAGTATTTAGTATCTTAGTTCGGAATTTATGATGGCCCAAAGAATAGATATTCCATATATGCCAACTTTACAGTTGAAAGCAAAAAAAGTAGACAAATTACAGTTTCCTATAATTATTCTTTCTAAAAATGGAAGTGATTAAAGACGACATCATAAATACCTTTAAAAAAATTTAAAATCTTTCAAAATTAACAAGTATAAAACTGTGGTAAAATCTGTGAATTCGGCTTTACTCTATAGCATTTTGAGGAAGAATAATTACAGGAAACAGTAATTTGTCTACTTTTTTTGTTTTCAACTATATATTGAACATATAAAATAGCGACATCTTACTATCGCTTTTTGACCTAACATTGCAGTAGGATAGACAAATTGAAGCGGGATTTGCTCCTAATGAGTCCCCCATGCAAGGCGGCCATGCTTGCTGTCAAAGCATAATGAAAGATTTTAGAAAAATTTTGTGCAAATCGTTTTTGATTGCAGTGAGAACCTCGAGCAGCCTCTGTCCAGAGGCTGCTCGAGGTTCTCACTGCAATCAAAAACGATTTGCACAAAATTTTTCTAAAATCTTTCTGTCCAGAGGCTGCTCGAGGTTCTCACTGCAATCAAAAACGATTTGCACAAAAATTTTTCTAAAATCTTTCATTATGCTTTGACAGCAAGCATGGCCGCCTTGCATGGGGGACTCATTAGGAGCAAATCCCGCTTCAATTTGTCTATCCTACTGCAATGTTAGGTCAAAAAGCGATAGTAAGATGTCGCTATTTTATACGTTCATCATTCTTACATCGCATTTGCGAATAAATTGGGCAAGTCGTTTTTGGTCTGCAGTGGGAATGTCGAGCTACGTTTCTGCTGAAGAAGCCCCAAGCAGGGCTGAAACAGCTGTCCAGAGGCTGCTCGAGGTTCTCACTGCAATCAAAAACGATTTGCACAAAATTTTTCTAAAATCTTTCATTATGCTTTGACAGCAAGCATGGCCGCCTTGCATGGGGGACTCATTAGGAGCAAATCCCGCTTCAATTTGTCTATCCTACTGCAATGTTAGGTCAAAAAGCGATAGTAAGATGTCGCTATTTTATATGTTCATCATTCTTACATCGCATTTGCGAATAAATTGGGCAAGTCGTTTTTGGTCTGCAGTGGGAATGTCGAGCTACGTTTCTGCTGAAGAAGCCCCAAGCAGGGCTGAAACAGCTGTCCAGAGGCTGCTCGAGGTTCTCACTGCAATCAAAAACGATTTGCACAAAATTTTTCTAAAATCTTTCATTATGCTTTGACAGCAAGCATGGCCGCCTTGCATGGGGGACTCATTAGGAGCAAATCCCGCTTCAATTTGTCTATCCTACTGCAATGTTAGGTCAAAAAGCGATAGTAAGATGTCGCTATTTTATATGTTCATCATTCTTACATCGCATTTGCGAATAAATTGGGCAAGTCGTTTTTGGTCTGCAGTGGGAATGTCGAGCTACGTTTCTGCTGAAGAAGCCCCAAGCAGGGCTGAAACAGCTGTCCAGAGGCTGCTCGAGGTTCTCACTGCAATCAAAAACGATTTGCACAAAATTTTTCTAAAATCTTTCATTATGCTTTGACAGCAAGCATGGCCGCCTTGCATGGGGGACTCATTAGGAGCAAATCCCGCTTCAATTTGTCTATCCTACTGCAATGTTAGGTCAAAAAGCGATAGTAAGATGTCGCTATTTTATATGTTCATCATTCTTACATCGCATTTGCGAATAAATTGGGCAAGTCATTTTTGGTCTGCAGTGGGAATGTCGAGCTACGTTTCTGCTGAAGAAGCCCCAAGCAGGGCTGAAACAGCTGTCCAGAGGCTGCTCGAGGTTCTCACTGCAATCAAAAACGATTTGCACAAAATTTTTCTATATATTGAACGTTCCGTTTAAAATAACAAAGTTCATTCTATATTTTACTTGATTTCCGAACGTCACGTGTTTTCTTTTTTAATATATTCTGGCAGGTCAGATAAATAAAAAATTTTGTAACTATGTAATATTACTTGATATGTCTCATAATAAAGTGTGCAGGCACTGTGTAAAATAAAAAGAAAAACTTATTTACTATGTAATTTCTTTAAAAGAAAACAAAATGTAGAAAATAGAGCCACAAATTATTCAATAAATGAGTATGAGTCTTCAGTTTTTATTTAACAATATTTAACAACCTTTTCAGTTACAAAAAACTGTACTCCCTTTGAAATTTTGGGACTTATTCATTTTTTATGTAATCTTTTTCATAAAATATAAAAAAAGAAAACAATGACCGCCGCCAAGCCCCCCCGATATCAAGCGTCTGACTGTCACAGTAAGTTATTGCGGCAGTCGACTGTTTTAACAAAAGCATAGTACTTCTAAAACGAATGAAACTTGTCAAACGTTAACGGTTATTGCCTACACGCATAATCTCAATTCTAAACTCGGTACTCATTCATTCGTTACCAACTGATGAGGAGGCTCTATAAAGAGAATCCAATAAAATCCAATCTGACATCGAGTCTACTTGACTCGTTGCAGCGCTATTTAATTCTAAATTCGGTACTCGAATTACTTGAATCGAACTCGAGTTGACTCGAGTTTCACTGACTCGGTTAGTGATGCGACGACTTTAGTAGACTCGCTGTCAGACTCGATTCTCAAAGGTAGTCATTGTACTCGAGTAACTAATTCTGTGAACCCGAGTCAGCGGTACTCGAGTCGACTCGAGTACGATACAAGTACTCGTCATCAGACTCGAGTCCCAAAGGTATTCATTCTAACCGAGTAACTATTGCAGTGACACCGAGTCAGTGAAACACGAGTCAACTCGAGTTCGATTCAAGTAATTCGAGTACCGAATTTAGAATTAAATAGCGCTGCAACGAGTCGAGTAGACTCGATGTCAGACTGGATTTTATTGGATTCTCTGTATAGAGCCTCCTCATCAGTTGGTAACGAGTGAATGAGTACCGAGTTTAGAATTGAGATTATGCTGTAGGCAATAAACGTTAACGTTT
Source organism: Prosopocoilus inquinatus (assembly GCA_036172665.1). Taxonomy (NCBI): domain Eukaryota; kingdom Metazoa; phylum Arthropoda; class Insecta; order Coleoptera; family Lucanidae; genus Prosopocoilus; species Prosopocoilus inquinatus. The sequence continues at coordinate 10,206,713 of CM069875.1, forward strand.
GACAAGTTTCATTCGTTTTAGAAGTACTATGCTTTTGCTAAAACAGTCGACTGCCGCAATAACTTACTGTGACAGTCAGATACTTGATATCGGAGGGGCTTGGCGGCGGTCATTGCTTTTTTTTATATTTTATGAAAATATTACATAAAAAATGAATAAGTCCCAAAATTTCAAAGGGAGTACTGTTTTTTGTAACTGAAAAGGCTGTTAAATATTGTTAAATAAAAACTGAAGACTCATACTCATTTAATGAATAATTTGTGGCTCTATATTCTACATTTTGTTTTCTTTTAAAGACTTACATAGTAAATAAGTTTTTCTTTTTATTTTACACAGTGCCTGCACACTTTATTATGAGACATATCAAATAATATTACATAGTTACAAAATTTTTTATTTATCTAAACTGCCAGAATATATTAAAAAAGAAAACACGTGACGATCGGAAACCAAGTAAAATATAGAATGAACTTTGTTATTTTAAACGGAACGTTCAATATATATTTGAAAACAAAAAAGTAGATAAATTACTGTTTCCTGTAATTATTCTTCCTCAAAATGCTATAGAGTAAACCCGAATTCACAGATTTTATCACAGTTTTATACTTGTTAATTTTGAAAGATTTTAATTTTTTTTTAAGTTATTTATGAAGTCGTCTTTAATCACTTCCATTTTCAGAAAGAATAATTACAGGAAACTGTAATTTGTCTACTTTTTTGCTTTCAACTGTAAAGTCGGCATATATGGAATATCCATTCTTTGGGCCATCATAAATTCTGAACTAAGATACTAAATACTCAGATATTTTAATTAAAAATACTTTATGTTGTTTTCCAGCGGTTGTATATAATAAATTTAAGAAATACATATTTTTGGGGAAAATTCTGAAACAAATTTAAAAAACTGCATTTTCATGATATTATTTAAGATGGCGGATAAATAAGGTAAAATATCAACTGTTGTACTAATCTACACTATAACAAACTAACTTTAGTGTAAAAAAAATACTTTTATTTTAAAAAATACGCCAAAATACATTTTTCTCGTACCGCGCGAAAACTTCCAAAACGATAAATTCACAAAATCATGTACTGTAAAGTTATGCAGTCTTACCAGCTAAGAACCTCTGTAGTAATAACCTATAACACTGAAGCTCATATTAATGCCAGAGTCGTTTAACAGATGGCGCCTCTTATTTCAAAAATACTATGTATTCCATATTAGCCGGTCTATTCCACATATGTATGTATGCTGACTTTACTCTACATATTTTCTTGGATTAAGAAAAATACTTAATTCCTAATTCAAAATATAGGTACATCTTTATGTTGTTTTGTTTATTTGCATTTTCATTTTCTTACGACATTTAAATGTGTATTTATTTTAGTAGACCTTTGCATTAACAAGAGCTTTTAATGCGTAACAGAAGCTAATTGTAATTAACAGACAAAACGTTAACAGTTAGAACAAATTAACATTATAGAGAAGATCAAATTAAAGACTTTTTCTTAATAAACTTTAAGTAAAAATCAGTAACTAGAAAGTTACAAGAGTTTTATGTGAAATTAATTAACAACTAAAAGTTACTACCTGTAGTAATATTTTACGTTTTAAATTTTGGTATTTAAAAAAAATCTAATCGCGTAAAACTTACGGATATTTCACTTTTGTGTCGATTAAAGAAGAAATTAAGAAACTTAACTGTAACTTTTTTAGGGTTTTGGTCAAAAACTAATTAAGAGAAAAGCTTTATTTTGATCTTCCACAGCTGCCCTATCAATCTCCTCCGTACGTTATAAAATAAATTAATAAAAATAAATCACACCCTAATAATTTCAAGTTCAAATATCATGAAAAGTATGAAACCAAATAAAGACAAACTACAAATTGTTGGAATTAGGAATCTTTCTTATTTAAAAAAAAATATGTTGCGAGTTTAACATGAATGCTTCTACGGCCGTCATCCATGATTGAATTGGCTACCCGTTGAAAACACGTCATTACTATTTCTTCCACTGCCATCATTTCGCCCTTCATTGTAGAAGAACCTCCTCAGGACTGATATTGCTGGCTGCAGCTTTTTCCTAGTCGTTGAAACTGACGGGAAGCAATAGAACACCATTAGCAGCTCTGAGGAATTTCTTCTGCAATGAAGAGCAAAACGTCGGCATAGGAAATATCTTGATGCGGTTCCAAACGGAATCAGTCATTTGGGTTTCCGATCGGCACTTGTTTAATTTTTTCTTAATAATTTCTTGATTCAAACAAATTCCTAAAAGTTACACTTTACATATTTTGATAACGTATCTAAAATAGAGTGTTGATAACGTTAAAAATGTAAACAAAAACACTGCACCTTTAATCTATCGATTCTACTAACAGTAAAAAAGTAACGTCATGAGTACTCATATTTCCGGGTTCAGTTAAATGTTCGAAACTTTTAATGTGGACTCGAGTCAAAACTCGCATTTTTTTATAAAAAAGTTCAAGTTTATTACATTCTTTAAAACGGCGAGTCCCGAGTTCAATTCGAGTACTCGAGTACTTTTATCTGAACTCGTGTCAATTGACTCGAGTCCACTCGATTCTTTTAAACGGCGATTTTCAGCCAAGTACTCGAGTCTTTTGATCTGGACTCGAGTCTCTTGACTCGAGTCAAGACTCGATTCTTTTATAAAAGTATTCGAGTCGACTCGATTCTTAAAAACAGCGACTTGTCGCATCACTAGACTCGAGTAGAACGAATACCTTTGGGACTCGAGTCTGATGACGAGTCTACAAATTCTAAAGTCGATACTCGAGTACTTGTATCGTACTCGAGTCGACTCAAGTACTGCTGACTCGGGTTCACAGAATTAGTTACTCGAGTACAATGAGTACATTTGAGAATCGAGTCTGATAGCGAGTCTACTCGACTCGTCGCATCACTAAGCATGACCGCCTTGCATGGGGGACTTATTAGGAGCAAATCCGCTTCATTTTGTCTATCCTACTGCAATGTCAGGTCAAAAGGCGATCGTAAGATGTTTATATTTTATCTATTCATCACTCTTACATCGCAATTGCGAATAAATTGGACAAGTCGTTTTTGTTTGCAGTGGGAATGTCGAGCTACGTTTCTGCCGAAGAAGCCCCAAGCAGGGCTGAAACAGCTGTCCAGAGGCTGCTCGAGGTTTTCACTGCAATCAAAAACGATTTGCACAAATTTTTTTAATAAATTTTCTAGATCCAATGGTGCCTTGTCATTCTTAATTTGTACATTATTTTGTTATTTTCTAATTTATTAATTAAATTAACTAATATTTGCTAATTTTTCAACAAAACAAAACAGAAGGACTGGTTGAAAAGGCTAAAAAAACGTCAATATTGAAATTTAAAAAAATCAGTAATTGCTGTTTCTGGATCTTTTCGATTTGGACAAAAACATTTGGCGTTTTATGAAACCTCATTAAGGCAATGTTTCACAAGAGTTTAGACATACAGGTGTTCCATTTGAAAATTTTGAGAAAAATTAACTTTCTCGAAACTCAACACCCTGTACACATAATAACTAATAGATTGAATCTGTTGTGAAATTTCTGTAGATGAGATATTGTATTGACTGCATACAAAAATTCCCGCCAAAATGTAAATAAATAATCAAGCTGTAAGAGCTCAAAGTAAAGCAATTTTTTATACACTATCATTTATATCTTAAAAACTCTTAAATAAAACTTCCGAAATTACCTACTCCTTATGTTACTCGTTCGATTTAAAAAAATATATCTTTGGTATGGCTCTCATTTACTGAACACCCTGTACTGTAGCCAAGAATAATTTTAGAAAATAAAGCTGACTGAATTACACCTCAGCTCGTTTGAATTTCTTTTCTATCTTGTATACTTTAGACGGTAGAAGACCGTGGCACTCGGTGAACAGCCTGTATACCTAAACATTCTGAAAATTAACACACTGATCTAGGAGGAAGTGATTTTTCAGACTAAAATATTGCCTTTTATATTACTTCCGGTTATGCCGGAAGTAGACATTAGCTTTCTTATTTTAAATGGAATGCTATATTTTTTTATTGCAAATGCTATATTTTTTGTTACAAATTCCGATTTCACCCGTTATTCTAAAAGCCGAACTACGCGAGCAAGATTTCCGCCGCGTTAAACACGCCGCGGATTGCACGTCTGAACGGAAACCAAGCAAACAAACGCATGAAACTAGATGAACGTAACGCGACGTTTATTCCATTTGAAAGCATGGCTTCCATTTAGACGTGTAATCCGTCACGTTAAACACGGTGCGAATAACCCGCCCGTGTAGTTTGGCTCTTAGTAAAAATTGTAAAGGCTTTCCAACACTTTAACATGACGCCATAAACAAGTGTCTTAAAAAAATAAGTATATCTTAGAAAACAATTTTCTTTTAACACCTTGTCTTGTAGGACACCGTATTGTGTTCATGAATAAACAGACTATCTTACAATACACTTCTTCCCGCGAATATCAAGACTGAATTATTTATAAAATATTCTGTTTCGAGAGAAAATACTTTAGACACATAATTAGTTTGATATCCTGAACACGAAGCCATGTTAAAAAACATAATGTTTCACTTAAAAAAATTGAAAACAATTGAAAATCTCGAAAACCTGATTGTCATTTTTTTTTCTATGTAAGAATATATATATATATACATATACCGGCTGTTTCAAATTGGGTGTGCACTGAAGGGATCTCCTAAACCGTAAGAGATACAAATTTGGTTAAATGGAAGAAAAGTTGCACGAAGCAATGCCTAACTCGTATTCATTAACAGAATAATTTTTTTCTGATTTCTTTTTGAGATATTAATAAAAATGTAAAAAAAAATCAATTTTCTTTTTCTCCCTATATCTCTTTTATTATACATAACTTTGAAATTCTGATTTAACTTTCTGCAGGAGGCACTTTTTGATTCTGCTTCGAATAAGAGTAATAGAATTGAAGTCAAACGTTTCGTCTTTCCACGACCATCATCAGTATCGATTTTTTAAATACAACTTATCTCTTTTTATTTTTCTATTCGATACCACTTTTTCTTCTGATTGTAATGATATGTCACACTTAATAGTTGATATTAATTTGATGCTTAAATAATTCAGCTTTTACATGAAAATTTTATTTAATACATAATCTGACATTTTTGGTTTATTTCTTACTTTTTATTATTCTAGTCGATAGCATTTTTTCAAGTAAAGTTAGAATATGACAAAAACTGAAACTGCTGTACAGGGTGCCTCAAAGATCTATATTTTTTCTATGAAGCCTATAGGAATAGCATGAAGGGAAAAACACGTTATGAAAGTTATACTACACTTAAAATTATTTTCAACTATACAGGTTGTTCCAGAAACTGATGATCCATGTATAAGTGAATAAATATAAATAGAACACCCTGTATATTTTTGCAAATTTAGATGTCCCGTGAAGATCTGATTACTACAACATAAGCACATTTTGGTTTTACTTAACTATTTTGGAAAAAGAAATTATTTTCTTGGAAAATTCTTTAAAAATTCACGAACTTTGAACGTATGTTTCGGACTACGGAGAAAACTCCTACGTAAATATAACACAATATTCGTAGGGCTTTGGCCTTTACGGAGATATAGCAAAAAAGTTAAATATCTTTTAGCATTATACAGAGCGATCAGTACTTGTACATCACTCGGTATAATTTTTTGTTTTAATGGAATGAACTATTTTTTATTGCAGTAATAGATAGTACTTAGTAACTTAGCTTTTTATTGATATAAGATTTTCAAGGGTGTTTGAAAATTGCTAGTACAAAAAAAAACTATGGCATCTGGAAGTCCTAAGAAACCCAAAAAACATCATTTCCGTCAATTCATTGTTTGTGTAAGTGGCATTCATTTCGGTAATAACAACGTGCCGAGTTATGATTGTTGTGATAGCTTGTTACCTTAGCTCAGTGGCGCAACAACAATTTTAGCCAAATTTTTAGTAATTTTTATCTCGAAAACTAAAGGACTTTTATTAGAATTTTTTGCCAATGACTTCAACTCACCATCACCAATTACCATTTTTTTTGTACTAGCATTTTCCAAACACCCGGTATACTTTAGTCTTTACTATTATTTGAACTTTTTGATATTTTAACATTTTTTTGTGTATTGTTATAAATTTGGTAAATTAAAAAAGAGCTGACTCTCACAGTCTTGGTAATAATGGATAATAAATAATAATTTTATATGTGTATTTACAATGATTTATACCGATAAATTAGTTTGATGCATTGCTCAAACTTTATTTTCTAAATTTCATTTTAATTAGTAGCTGAATTAAGTAATTCATTCTTTTCACACATTTCTAATTTAGAGTCTTTATCTAATATGATAGAATAAATAGTTATTATGACTAGGACTATATGGAAAAAGTAAAACACTCACTTTTCAGCAAATATTTTTAATCAGGGACACGATTTGCACAAATATAGTTCAGCTTTGAAGTTGTTTCGTCTACTGTAACAATTGTCTTTACAAATGAATGAAACGAAGATCAAAGTTAAAAACAATGTTCTTGTACCTCGCCCTATGTCACATTACATGGGATTTATATTATAAATTATAAATAAAATTAGAATTAAATAAAGTTTAGTAGTGCGAAAGTTTTAGAAACTCGTAACAACTGTATTAGTAAACCCGCACAAAATATATTAAATAATAATAAAAGATGTAAATGATCTTAGTAGCTACTTACAATTAAAATTTTAAATTAAATGTTTGTACATTCTGCCTGGAAATTGCGCATACTTATTTAAAAGCTTTATAAAATTTAAATTGACATTTTGTTTATAGTCGTAATTATAATGAGTATTAAGTTTATGTTACACTAAGACACCATACAAATTAGTCAGAAATATGTGAAAAAAGTAATTACTTAATACTTGCTATTAATTAAAATGAAATTTAAAAATGAAAATTTGAGGTAACGAGTTAAACTAATTTAACGGTAAAAATCATTGTAAATATATATATATATAAAAACTTATTCTTATTAGCAAGATTGTAAGATTTAGTTTTCTTTAGTTTACCAAATTTATGGCAATAACTTATACACAAAACAAGTTAAAAACATCAAAAAGTTCAAGTAATAGTAAAGACTAGAGGTTTAAGTATGAGAACTGTTATAAATAAAGCTATATAATCCTATATTAATAGAAAGCTAAGTTTAAGTTCTATCCACTGGTGACAAGTGAAATAAAAAACAGGTTATTCCATTAAGAAAATGAGAAACCGACAGAAGCGCAAGTACTAATCTCTATGTATAATACTAAATGATATTTAACTTTTTTGAAGAATTTTGAAGAATGTTGTGTTATATTTTCGTAGACCTGTGTTTTCTCCATATTCAGAAAGATACGTTCAAAGTTCGTGAGTTTTTAAAGAATTCTACAAGAATAGTGAAGTGAAGTGAATAGTAAAGCCAACATATGTTTATGTTGTAGTAACCAGGTTTTCACAGGACATTTAAATTTGCAAAAATATACAGCGTGTTCCATTAAAAAAAATTCATTCCCTACACACCATTATTTTCTAGAACGCCGCAATTTTTGTTGTGTCATATTATCGAACACATAATCAAACAGTAATATATTATTATTTGAGCATTTCTTAATATGAAAGTTAAATTTTTCCATTTTCGATTACAAAAATTTTAAAATTCAGTAAAGCTACTCTCAACCAGTGTTGTTAAGATACATTTCTAATAGTATTTAGATACGGATGCAGATACTTTCACAAATAAGTATATAGATGCAGATACAGATACTTTTTCCGGAAAATATCTAGATATAGATACAAAAAAAAGTATCTGCAGTTTATCAAGATACTTGCAAGTGTAAAATTCAATAACCTATGCAGTAGTGGAGGTACGGTATTATTTGCAATCCAAATCGACTCTTTTTGTGAAAATTGACGAAGTTTTCGTATAAATATGTGAATAATGTACACACTAAAAGCTGTGATAATTTTCACAATTTTTTTCAGCAGTATGTCTTTTTAAATAAAAAATTTATCTTTGCAATTAAGTTGATCAATAAGCTGATAGTAATTACCTGGTTTTGTATGAAATCAAGTCAAGTCAACGTAAAATATAAAGTTATCAACAGAAATGATTCTACTTCCGTATCAGACAAGTTAAATGTCAAATAAATCTAGCATCCTAAGTTGCAACCTTGTTGTTGTTTCCTTTTGATTTTCTCCTTTTGTCAATTATCTTTCCCAATTTTTAAAATAATTTTCAAGTTTCTGAACTATCAAATCGCATTTTTAATAGAACAGTCATTTGACAAACTGGAAAACATAATTAACAAGAGGGGAAAATCAAAAGAAAGAGACTGTAAAATCGGAGGTTGCATTTCCGCAGCAGATCTTTGCTGTTTTTATGGAAGTTCAAAATGTATCTAAAACGTATCTTAGTATCTCAAATGAATAGATACACTGTAATTGTATCTAGATGCAGATACAGTTACATATTTTTAGTAGTATCTGAGATATGTATCTAGATACTCAAAAAGTATTTAGATACTGTATCTAGATACTTGCATCTAGATACTTAAAACACTGCTCTCAACTAGAAGTTTGCCTGCGTGATCTAAACTGTGGAATTGAAAAATGTCCGTGTATTTAATTTTTTTTAATTCTGAAAGCCTGTGTTTTTAAAACCGTACTAAAGATGGTCTTAGTTAATGCATAATACAAAGCTACGTTTTAAGCCGTTTAATGCTTTATGATAAATTCGATAGGAAAGCACAAATTTACGACAAAAAAGAATGCATTGAAATTTCTATGGTGCGTGATCATAGTGGACACCCGGTACTTCGAAATAACTAATAATAATAAATTAATTAAGAGTTTGTAAGATATTAATGTTTATACAGGGCCTCCTAAGTTGAGTTAAGTGGCCTATTAAAAGTTTTCGAGGAAAGGAACATACAAATATTCTGAAAATTAACACACTACCCTAGAAGGAAGTGATTTTTCAGTCTAAGGTATTTTCACTTTTATATCACTTCCGGTTATACCGAAAGTCGGCATTAACTTTTTTTTTTCTAATGGAATGCTATATTTGTTATTGCAAATTCCGATTCTACACATTATTCTGAGTGTACTTAAATGTAACGGTTCTTCAGATATCTTCGCATTTCTGAAAAAAATTATTTCGGCGGCCTTTCATTAAAGAGAATGTATTTCCGACTCTTTCAAATTTCAAGATTTAAGTGTCCTATCGTTTGATAGAATACCATTCAGCCTTTCAAGTCATATCTTAATTATCATTAGAGAGCGGATTTATATGCGAGTAATTTTGATGAAATATGCGCATATATATGCACTAAAAAATGATGAAATATGCACATATATATGCACTAAAAATGGCGAAATATGTGCAAGATAGGCCGAACACTTCAAATAATGCAATAACTGGTCTACTGTGTTTTATGGGCATTCTTATTCAAATAAAAAACATTATATTTTATACAATTTATTTACATTTATTTGTAAACGCTTATATGAAGGAAGTATGTATATTATATATGTACATTATTAAGTAAATATTATAACGACTAAAAAAATTTTCTATTATAATTTACAACAATGTGTTTTTCCAAGTTCTCTACCAGGAAATTTTGCCTTTTATCTGACAAAATATTTTTATAAATTGAAAAACTCCTTTCAACATCCACGGAGGTAATTGGGGCATATTTAAAGTGACTCATAGCTGAAAATTCTACACTTAAGTCAATTTCAAAGTTTCCATTCAAAATTTCGTAAATTTCCTCAAGGGTTTTGAAGCCGCTATTTTTATCTAAAACGGATAAACATTTTTTATTTACTGAACTGCCGATTTTACCTGGAACTTTTGAAATATTCTCTTTAAATTCTTTAACAATTTTAACGGATTCTATTAAAGACATTTTCGGTTTTTCTAAATTGTTTATAGTTTGTATTACAAAACTGTAATGCATTTTGATGAAGTTCAGTTGATTTGCCAATGAAGTTTTTGTTACAATATTTTGTGCCTTTGCAATAGCAGCCCTATCTTGGGCATTAAACTCTACAACCAATTCCTTAATTGCTACAAAATGTTCAGCATAAAACATTGCCGCTTCCAACCAAGTTCCCCACCTAGTCAACACTGGTTCGGGAGGTAAAGGTACATTCGGCAATTTTTCCCTGTACAACTGCACTCGTAGGGGACTTTTGACAAATATTTTTTTAATGGTACTAATTAGTAGATCTACATCAGAAAATTCACATCTAATATGTTCAGCTACTCTGTTACATCCATGAGCTAAACAACTCACGTGAACTAAATTTTTATAAATTGTTTTAAATTGCTGCCCGGCTTTAACCATGTAAGGGGCAGCATCTGATACCATAAGTAAAATTTTTTCAGTAGGAACTACATTAGGTGAGAAAAATTTCATAAAACATTCATTAACAGATCTTAAAATACTTAAATGATTAGTTTTGTCTAACTGTGTACAGGCTATTAAATAAGATTCACTAGGTTTATCTTCGCGCAAAGACCCTATTAACAAATTTACAATGTAACGCCCACAAGAATCAGTAGTTTCATCCACAATAAAATAAATATATTGATTTTCTACGATTTTCTTGACTTCTTTTAGAGTATCGTTCTAGATGCGAGGCACGTAATTTTTTTTTAACGTACTTTCATCGGGAACATTTTTCTTGGTATATTTTTCCAAAAAACTTTTAAAAATAGAATTTTGCAGTTTTTTCAAAGGTATGTTTGCACAAATCATCGCCTCGCATAAATCAGCATTAATTCATTCATTCATCTTGTTGTTCATTAGATGAAGTCATCAACGACGGTCCACTGTCTAAGGGTAATTGAAATGTTTTCGATTCATTCATCTTCTTGCATTTTGACTTGTGTAATTCTGTCCCGACATGTTGTGTGACCGAAAATTTTCGTTGGGTTGGTATCTACAACAAGAACTTGAATTTTTTTAAACTGTCTGAACTTTCAATATTCAAGAACCAAGCAAATATTTACCTAAGGAGGAAGAAAACAAACTTAAAACTTACCATTTTACTACAGGCTTTACAGAATACGCTTCCATTGGTGTAAGCAAGCTCGGGCTGATCCAGGAATTAACCAGGCTCGAATTGTCTTTCGGCATATTGCACTTCTCACAAACAAAAATACTTTTACGGAAGAACTAAACGTTCGCAGCAATAACCGACTAATAATCCGTGAAGAAGTGATGAAACAATATTGCAAACATGAACGCCCCACCGCATCGTTAAGAAAGTACTTGGAAATCCCTAATTCACTACTTGGAAAATTCTGCCTGCTTAAGCCCAAGAAGGGTGCAAACTAGACCCTAATTAATGCAACAACATGTTCTGACGAATTAAGAATTCAGGAAAAAATTTACTCACTTCGACACAAATTCTTTCAAATATGCATATATATGCACGTTTTTAAGAAATATGCGAAAATTGAACAAAATGCTCAAATATGCAAAATATGCATGCAATATGCATTTAGCATAGAATCTGCTCTTTAATTATCATTGAACAATTCACAGGCTGGTCAAAATATGGTGCCGAACCTTGTTCTGTTCAACTGCCCCAATAAAAAATATGATTCCATTTAGAATACGAAAGTTAATGTCTACTTCCGGTATAACCGAAACTGATATAAAAGTGACAATATTTTAGTCTGAAATGGAGAGATGGAATACTCCTAGGGCAGTGAGTTAATTTTCAGGACGTTTGTATGTTCCCTTCCCCGAAAAATTTTAATAATTCACTCAACTTGGGAGACCCTGTGTGTATGTAAAAAATTGGTCTATTTTAAGCTCTTATAGTTTTGTTTTCGTCGTGAATTTTTTTAATGTGTTAGAGTATTCAACGGAATTGATGAAATTTTTGAAAAAGGTAAATGAAGATGAAAAAACTATCGACAACTTAAAAACATACAAAAAATACCTTTAAAAAGGTGAAAATAAATAAAAACTGTGGCTTATATTTAACTCCGAAAAAGTCTAAAAATGAGACATGCCAGGTTAAATATCATAAAATGCATGTATTAAGGGCCGGTTACTCAGTCACTGTTTAACGTTAATCTTCAGTTAGCTTCCATCTGTTCCTATGTAAAAAAAAAAACGAAGATTAAAGTGAAACTATAACTGAGAAACCCGACCTAACAGTCATGGGCGACCTCTAGTAAAATTTATAAAAAAAAATATTTAATAGAAAAATACCTACAACAAATTAACACATAGATAAGTCAAATGATGCTGTCTTGTATAGAAACATCTATTAACTGCAAGCTATTAAATAAATGATCAAGTATTTATAATAAGAAAACTACCGGCAGTATCGGATTATATTATTTTACCAATTTTATTTGATGCCTCATTTTCACTTGAATTTTGCGTGTCTCATTTTTACACCACTTGACCCTAATCGAATATTTTCTTTTACTTTGAAAATATTTAAATAACTTTATTAAAGTAATTAAAAAAAATAAAATTTAAAGTAACGTTACCGTTTGCTAAAAAAGCGGAAAGCAGTTGCCATGAGTTTTTAATTGACAGAACAATTGTTTAGATTATTTTTACACATTATTTTTACAAAATTTGTATTTCCTTTTGTGATAATAAGATGGATTTTAATAATGAAATGTTACGTAACGTGACACCCTAACAGGAGAAAGCAACCAAAATTCGTTTGGTGTCAAGATTACAAGAAGTAAGAAGTGTTTACAAGACGCTGAAAAACAATTTGAATAATTAATGTACGTTTTCTAGATCCAATGGTTCCTTGTCATTCTTAGTTTGTTCATTGTTTTCTGTTATTTTCTAATTTATTACTTATTCTTAATTTGTACATTATTTTGCTATTTTGTAATATATTAATTAAAGTAACTAGTATTAGTTAATTTAATTAATAAATTAAATTTAATTAAATTAACTAATATTCGTTAATTTATCCAGAATCTATCGAAAAGGTTAGATAACGTCCATATTGCAATTAAAGAAAATAATAAATTGCTGTTTCGCGATTTTGAGTAAAATAAACTTTCTCAAAACTTAACACTCTGTACATATAATAACTATTACATCGCTAAAGTGAAATTTCTGTAGATGAGACATTGTACTGACCACCTACAAAAATTCACGACGAAATATAAATAAATAATCAAACTATAAGAGCTCGAAATAGAGCAACTTTTTACACATAATCATTAATATCTTACAAAGTCTTAAATAAAACTTCCGAAATTCTTGGTTATTACCTATTCGAAATATGTAAAAATAAACTGGGTGTTTCATTTAAAAAATACAACGGTATGTAGAGTTAAAAATAATTTTATAAAATAGAGCTGACTGAGTTACTCCTTATCTCGTTTGAGTTTCTTTTCTATCTTATACACTTCAAAGGTAGAGAAGATTTTTGTTTTTTGATTTGCAAAGGTTTAAATCGTGTATTTTCGTTCTAATGCGATCAGGTAATTCAAGAAAGCCGCTCTTTGATTGCAGCATATTAAATAGTTATTATTCCTTTTGAAAAAAATAAGTTACGACCTATTGAAAACTTCATATGCTCTAAAAATGTTAAAACCTAACATGCAATCAAAAGAGTGACTTTTTCGAATTACTCAATCGCATTAGACAGAAAATATACGATTCATAGCTTTGCAAATTAAAAAAAAGAATCTTGTCATGGAAACGAAAATTACCAAATTATACTAAGGTAATAAATCGTCAGACTTCGTATTCAGGTAGCGACATTAGTGACTTTTTCTATCTATCCTTGTCGCACAATAAACTCATATAGGAATAAAAATACACAATCAAAAGTTTGTTATTCAAAGTTACGTTTCACAAATGGCAATTTACTATGGCTGCGTAGAATGACATAATCTAATACATTTTTGATTAGAGAGTCGGCCGTAATCTACTACCATTGTAGTAACAAGAATTCCCTAAAAGTTTTGATTTCTTTGTTTCTCTTGCGACATTCATATTTGTTATCTCTGTTACACAATAAACTCATAATGGGAAAGGAATGGTGTTACCTGAACACGTGAGTGTGTTGATTTAGTGACCTTAAGTGATACATATTCGGACTCACAATGATCGTAGATTCTAAATATTAAAAAAATATACAGGCTGTCCCATTTAAAATTCGATTCGATTCCGAATTTTATTTTAAATATAAAAATTGTAGACGAGTAAACACGTAGACATCCTGTATTGAGTACAGTACTAGACTACCAATTATCCGACTTAATGTGGCCCGGAACTAGGCTGGATAATCGAAAAAGTCGGATAATAGGAAGTTTTTTTTTTAAAGTTTTAGCTGTAAATAAATGAAGTATACCGGGTGGAAAGTTTCAAACCCGAAGATAGCAAACTTGTATTGAAAACTATGTTTCTGTGAATTGCTTCTCGCCATTTGAAGATACAAAAATGGCAATAGTATTACAGAAAGAGAAAATTATGGACAATATTATGATGTTAAAATTATTCTTAAATATTAATACTTTCAGAATATAAATAAAATTTTCAAATTTTAAACGAAAAATTTAGTCGCCTATGTCAGGTTTGAAACTTTCAGTTGTTTCAATTAATTGAAAAAAAATTATACGTCAGTCAAAAATTATTATGAATTATTGTACAGAGCAAATAATGGGTAGGTACTCTTGTCGTTTAAGATACAACAATTCTTTCTTTATTAGAATGACAATTGTATTCTACGTCATTGCGTACAAAAATACTGTTGTTTCTGATACTATCAATAAACTTGAAATGATGCCATGAGCAATCAATACCGACACATGTAGATACTAAATCAGCTTTAAATTCAATTGTACTAAGAATTAAATAAGTTTCACACTGTTTAAGACTAAGTAACACACAACTGTAAAGATTATTAAAAAAAACATCAATTCCACAAATCCAGTTGTCATCAACATTGTATTGAAATTAACAAGAATAGTAGGAAAGAGTGTAGAAAATAAACTAAATTTGTGATTTCTAATGTTCAAAATTGAGAGACCAATTTCCTTATTTTTGATAAAATAGGCAACAGGCAATAGTTGAAAAAACGTATAATTTTTTTCCACACCAGATTAGTAGTATATTGATAGTATAAGCATAAGGTTGGGTTTCCACATGTCCGGTATACGGTATTCGAAATCCTATTCGTGATATGGTTGAAAAGTTAGTAATTTTAAATAAATTAATCACGAATAGGATTTCGAATGCCGTATGCCGGGGACATGTGCAAACCCAATATTAGGATAAAATGTCCGCGAGATGTACCATAAAACAGATTTAATGTAATGAAGGCCAATTAATAACATTTTGTGGCTCAGTGATGTAATATAGTACAAATAAATGTTAATATAGTATAAGAACCTATTACTTGAAAGATAATAATACATATAGTGAATAAACGTACGGTTCAATACACGTATGTACCATATGTCCAAATAAATTTTTGATAACAATAGGCCATGGAAGTATAAATTTATATCATAACTTACAACAGAAAGCACCTGTCAATCCACGAATTATCAAGTAAATAAACAAATTTTTGTAGTAATCTGAGACAAACGTATTGTTTTCCATGGCCTACCTTTATCAAAAATTTATTTGGACACATGGTACACGTTTGAATACACGTATATGGTTGATACTCCTGCATGCGAACCACACCCTTAAGAACGTGAAACTGTCAAATGGTATCATTTATGATGAGCGTCATTGTACAAGGTGACTACGCGAGAATTCCTACCCCCTTTAACTATTTTATTTTTGGTTTTAGGAAAAGATGTTTAATACAAAACTTAAAGGGACTAATTCAAAATTAATTTCTCTGTGTGGTCACAGGAAAACAATTTATGGTCGGATAAAAGAGATATAAACTAAACTTAAGTTTTTTTTTTAACAGAATACCCTGTATTTTATTACGTTTTTCGATTCGAAATAAAATTCTAATGGGACTACATGTATAATAAAACTAATAATATAGAAGGAGTCTATAAAATAATTCCTGTTTAATTTTTTATTTTAGAAAGGAAAAATGATAAAAAAAGTTGTAGAACTTATTTCAGTACTGCTACAGATACTCACAATAAACAATTGGGCGTCGGATACCCAAAAAAGTAAACGAAGTGTTGGTTTTAAATAAAATAACATTAATTAAAATTCTTCAATTTTTTTTTACGCAAAGTGTAAACCGTTATTCAAGTTTTCTATTTCTAAAATTCAAAACTAAAATAAATTAAATAGGAATTATTTCATAGACACCTTCTACATTATCGGTTTTATTATATACGTGGTCCCAGTAGAAATTAATTTAGAATCGAAAATCGTAGTAATATACAGGGTGTTCCATTAAAAAAAACTTAAGTTTAGCTTATATCTCGTTTATCCGAACATCAGTTGTTTTTCTGTTAGCACTCGGAGAAACTTTGAATTAGTCCCAACAGGTTTTGTATTAAACATTTTTTTTCCTGAAATCAAAAATAAAGGAGTTAAAGGGGGTAGGAATTCTCCCATAGTCACCCTGTACATATTGTTACGTTTCTTCGACTTCTTGACGCCTTCAGTTTGACGTAGTAAGCCGGGTGGCGCGCCACAATGTACTGGGTGTCTCACAACGTACGGAGGAGATTGAAAGGGCAACTGTAGAACATCAAAATAAAGCTTTTTTTCTTAATTCGCTTTTGACCAAAACTCAATAATAAGAAAGTTACAGCAGCTTAACTTTCTTAATTTCTTCTTTAATTTACACCTATAGCTTCTTAATTAATCAAAATTATTTCACAGAATGCAACTTTATTGTTAAATGAACTCTAGATTTATCAAAACCACCATTCATAAAATGTCTATGTTAATCTGTTTCCTAATTTTGTTTTTAATTAGTAGGCGGTGCACAACGAGATGAAAACCCGTTTTTGAAAGAAAAAATGAAATAGCCGTTACTTTAACGTGACTACATTTTTTAAAATAGTTGTTTAGTGTAAAGCAGTATTCAATTAACTCATAAATGCCTCAAATTTGAATTTAAAACGTAAAATATTACTACAGGGAGTAACTTTTGCTCGTTAATTAATTTCCCTTTAAACTCTTATAACTTTTTAGATATTGATTTCTTACCAAAAATTTATTAACTTTAATTTTTTTATTATTTTTTTATATTTAATTAATTTATTACTTTGGCGTGTTGCTTGGGCATGTATCAGTCTTTGACAATATATGACGACCATAATTTCTTTCACGCCACCGTAGTTACCTGATGTGTGTATCTGTACCCACAATATTTTCAAATTGAAAAGTATGGGTTTGCTACTACTGGTGAAAAAGAAAACCAAGAATAAATCCAATAAGCAGTTATTTACTTTTCAAATACGTTTTTATTAATTAAATACATGGTTTAGGCTCGTGCGACACTATAGAAGATTGGATATTGAATTTTGCATAATACGTGGGCTGCCGGAAAATTTTCTGGAATCTAGTAGGTTTAGAATTGTTAGCGTTTATCAACTGTCATATTTGAAAAATTTGACGTTTTTCCAAGTGAACTAGTTTTGTTTGTACAGCATTTAAGAAAAAGTAATTTTGTGTAAACATGGAAATCTCGGGTGAAAATTTTCGTGCCATGATTTTTTATGATTTCAAACGTGATCTAACGCCGCAACAATGCCTCGATAGGCTTCATTTGACTTTTGGAGATGAAGCACCATCAAAGAGCAGTGTTTATAATTGGTTTGACGAATTCCAACGTGGACATACCTCTCTCAGTGACGAATTTCGTGAAGGTCGTCCGTTAACATCTGTTGTTGCCACTAATGTAGGTGCTCTGCGTGAAATGCTTGAGCGAGATGGACATGTGACATACCGTGAGATTCAAGCATTCTTACGCATTGACATGAAAGCAATACACCAGATTTTGCATGATCATTTGAGCGTACGGAAGCTTTGCAATCGTTGGATCCCACACAGTTTAACAGAAGCGCAAAAGCAGGGTCGTGTCAAATGGTGCGAAGAAATGCTCAAGAAATTCAATGGAGGTCGTTCAAATTTAGTTCATAACTTCGTTACTGGTGACGAAACGTGGATCTATTCTTACGAGCCAGAAAGTAAACAATAATCTCCCGTTTGGGTATTTCAAATGAACGAAAACCAACAAAAGTTGTCCGTTCACGCAGTGCTGCGAAGCAAATGGTTGCTTGTTTCTTTGGTTTAACTGGACATGTAGCAACCGTGTCTTTAGAGGATCGAAAAACCGTGAATGCCATATATTTTTGGTATACTACAATTTGTTTGCCGGAAGTCATCGATCAAATAACAAGAAACAATCGAAGTCGACGAATTATTCTCCATCATGCCAACGCCAGCTCTCACTCAGCCCGTCAAACAGTTGATTTTTTGTCCAACAAAAATGTTGAATTTATGTCTCATTGTCCATATTCACCTGATTTATCACCTAATGATTTATTTTTGTTCCCAAATATCAAAAATAAAATGCGTGATGAGCGATTTTCGTCGGCTGAAGCAGCGGTTGAAACATTCCGGACACTGGTTTTTGAGGTACCACCTTTAGAGTGGAGAAGGCGAACACTTCGAAAAACAATGATACCGTTTACCAAATTTCATATTCGTTTTTTCATACCGTTTCCAGAAACTTTTCCAGCAGCCCACGTATAAGAGACGGGCTACCACCATAAGACGTTTACGATAATGGTTGGACCGTTACACAAGTGCAGTATAGCCATAGCTGTATTGCATATCGGCAATTAGGCCAAAAAAACTTGCAAGAACAACTGCGGTATCAGTACAATTCACAGACCACCAATCCAGATATTATTTACATTTTTGCTCATTTTAAATTGTAAAGCTACTAATTTATCATAGTTAATTTTTGGGTAGTTCTTGCTCGTGAGAATTGCAGAGAATATGAAACAAATAAAAAAACTTTTTAAAACGAGCTAAAAGAGTAATTTATTATTTAATTCATACTCTCTACTAATTTATCATTATACTGGTAGGAACTTTCATTTAATACGAGGGCTGTCCGATATTAAAGGTACAGGTGGCTGTGAAACAAACACCGCAAGGGAAATATGGCCGTCATATGCATGTCTTGACAGTTTAACTTAAAGGCTTCCGCGACCGTCGTCCATGGTTGAATTCTTGGCTTCCGGTTTGAGCCGCGTGCCTCGGATTTCTTCTACTGTCGACGTATCGTTCTCTATTGCAGAATTTCCTCAGGCCTGCTATTGCTGGTGCTTCTTTTTGTAAGTCGATGAGACCGAGTTCTTCTGCAATGGAGAACGAAACGTCGGCATTAGAAGAAATTCGAGACACGCGTTTCCAACCGGAAGTCAAGAATTCAACACTACCGTGAAGGGATGTTCAAACTACTGTCACGCTGGTATAAATGTCTCAGTGTTTATGTAGAATATGTCGAGAAATAAAAGTATGTAGTTTTTTTGTAGAATGTATTAAGTATTTTCATTAAATATGTTAGTGAAATTTTGGCTTTTTCCTTTAATATCAGACAGCTCCCGTAATGTTAAACTTTCTCTCTCTTATACATTTAGAAGTCCTATATTAAATTGATACAGTAAATTAGATAAAAAGTCTATATAAAATAATGTCGGTTATTCCCATTACCGTGTGTGTGGAAATTTTTCTGGAAGTTGCAAGGCAATTGAACTTTTGCGATAGTATTTCCACATTTCTTTTACATACTTATACTATCCTGCACTTTACAATGCAATTCAAACGAGAAATTGCGACATAAAATACAGACTAGTATACATAGTACAAACTTACCTTAAGCGTCTTTTTTTGGCAAGTTATTTACGTTTTAAGGGAACAAATTGCACACTCTGACATTTTTAAACTCAGTTGTTTATATTTATAAATGAGAATAAAGAAATATCTGAAGCTGCAGGAAATAAAATGAAACATGACACTTTTACACAACTCTTTTATTTCATAATGAGGATAAACAAAGGATCTATTAAATTCTTTTAAGGCACGTTTTACATGTTATAATTACACCTAACAGCACGGTCCTATTTAATCATCAAAACTTCATAGTAAAAAGATCTATTTTTCTTTTTTGGTAGCTCTTCAATTTCAACTGACTAGCAAAATTACTAATCTAAAGAGAATGTTTACATAAGTATATATTTTGCATGTATATATTAAATTCGTATAAACTACATATAAAGAAACAAAAACAAGAAGTTTTCTTCCATCGCGAAAGGAATAAATACAAAATAAATTATCAACACATTGCATAAAATGAAACAAACTCAACCAGTAACCAAAACAGAAACAAAAAAGTACCTGAGAATAAATAGAAGCAGCGAAAGGCTTGTTTATACACGATTTTAACAGGATTTTTGACACATCTTCTCTAGAAAAATATATAGTTAAATTTACTTGTCTATTTTGCTAGTTTCCTTTTTACTCATAAACATTAAGCCTAACATCAAAACTTTGAGGTTTCTGTTTGAATGAATATTGCTTTGAAATATATGAAACAGGTGAATTCGTACTTACAATATTAAAACCTAATAAATAAAAATAAAAAGTTTAAAATAACACACAAATTACATAAAAAGAAATGATGTATAAAGTATAACAGGCTTTTCTCTACATTTAAATATTAAAATTACAACAAAATTTACCTCTAATTGAGTACGTTCTAAAAAGGCATCATTCACTTTACATTATTTACTTATGTATTATGTAGGTATGAAATGCATTAATAATGCAATGCTGCTTAAATAATATTTACATAAATACAGGTGAACTAAATTATAAAAAATATTACATGGATGTTTGTGATTGATTTATTTTGCGATAAGACTGCGGTGATACCTGCAAGAATAAATAGTTATTAGTCTATGAATTAATTGCTGAAATCAGTGCTTACCCAACTAACACTACGAGTGTTAACTCCACCATCTGAATGATAACTTTTTTCTGGTTCATCAATATGTGAATACCGATAAATAGTAGCTAGACTTTCATAAGCAATGTTATTACGTCGTGCATCTCTTGTGATAATTTTAACATCATCTTCCTCAAGCATCCCATTAACGCGATGCGTACTGAGAACAGGAGAGACATTTTCACAGCTCGTCGTAATATCAACATTACCAGAAGAATTTATGTAAATGCTCGTTGTATAAACTGGTTTTTTTGGTTCTGTTACAGTATTGAGACACGTCAATGAAATACGTGTATTTTCATCAGTGTTAGTGGATTTATTCTCTAGAGATTTCCTTACATTGCTAGTGCTGTTGTACAACGTATTCTGCGAATTTCGCAACAAAACTTGTTCATTATTTCTTAATTCATTATCACATATTGCCCTCTCAGTCATGTTATTAAGAATTTCAGTCGTTTGTGAAGATTCGTTCACTTTAGGCTCACTAGTATTATTGGCATTAACGATGATTACCTGTGGCCCTTTTTCAACAGTTATCTTTCCACATTTTGGAGGTACAAATTTTGGCATGCGGCTCACCCAATGGTCGCCGGATGATCCAACTGAACTTGTGGAAGCTGCACTGCTTGAATTGGAACTTGAACTAACGTACACTCCGTATCGTTTTTGGTAAAACAGAATGTAAGCGCTGCTGTTGACCAGTTCAGCACTTATGTCATTTGTTTGCTGACTCAAATTCGTTACTTTTGCATCATCATATAAATACCATTGGTTATCATAAGGATTTCTACATGCTGCAGTATAATGTCCTGTTTCAAGATCAGTCCCATGATGATAAATTACTGCGTATAAATCATAAGTATTGTCATTGGATGCAGACTGTTTTCTCGGCCGCTTCCAAGGTGACCAGCCTACATTATTCATAATTACAGGATTTTGGTTTTCTGGAAGATTGTGGTTTAAGCTGGTGTTATGCTTGTTGGCTAAGTGGGGGGTCATATCAAAACCATATACAGGGAAGTCTACCATTGTTGTTAACTTTGTACTGTTACGCCCCCTTAATGTTTGTCTGTAATTAATAAAATATAAAATGTTACTTTAGATTAGTGATATTTAGGGGTGTAGGTACTTACTGTCTAAAACGCTTGAAGTGCACGACTAATATATCTGGCAAGGACCAGACATCTAAAGTCTTAATAACCGGGATGTATTGTTGACATTGAGGGCAACGCCATGCATCGTCCATTGTGAGAGTCTCAGCCTTGGTGTAGTGTCGTAGGCATTCTTCTAATGTTAGTGGAGCTCCCCCTAAAAGTACTTATGATTTACAGAGGGATTTTGACCCTTTGAACAATAATTACATCAGAAGAAACTGTTATCAATCAACCAACCAATTTCAGTGTGTCATTACTTACAAAATTTCAAAATCAACTTCGTAATAATTGCTTTACCTTGCAAAGCCTGTGTTCTTAACTGCTTGACACTAGAATGTTCCTCTATGATGTCAACATCATCAGCGATGATGATGTATTTTGATTTCTGTGACCATTCTAGAACCAGTTTTAAATGTGGAGGTCCTCCTTCTTCACTGCATAAGGCTAAAGCTTGGTCAACGGCCTCCATGAAGAGTGGATGTTCTAATTCAGGCTCTAAGTAGCATGAGGGTTCGTTGTCGTTACAGGCGGGATCTGATATCCGCATTTTGAAAATCTGAAATACAATATTGCTAAGTATATGACAAAATTAAATGGAGGTAAATAGAATAAATTTTAATTACATAAGTAAAAACAAACTGATAAAATTGTGATTTTTAATATTTCTCTCTAAAGAGATGAGATGAGGTACTCTTTCAAAACGCTATTTATTTTAGTGAGAATTTGTTCAAGTAGGTATTGAAAGTGATTGATTGAATGCAGTATTAATTCCGAATATTTGTTACAGCATAGGTTCATATTAAAAAGAACGTGATAGTTTTTGGAAACTGGCTCTCTTTTTTTTAAATTATTAGTTTGAATACTTTTTAAAAATATTTTTCTTATTACACTAAATATGTCTTCAAAAAAAAAAAATTTGACACGCATTTGTTATAACTGTTATGTTTCAGTTGACAGTAACTTGAAATTATCACAATCTACTTACTCCAGATGTTTGTGATGATGTCAAGATATCATCATGTAAAATAGGTGCCATTTCTTTTAACACCAGTTTCTGTAAATCTTCATATGACGTTTCTCTGGAAACTTGCATAGTGTAGGGACTACCTATTAAAAAAAAAACAATGCTAATCACAAGGAAGAAATTTTACGAATTCTGAACTTAAATAAATTTAATAGAATAATCAGGGTTATAGAATTTTTCATATTCAGAGCAGTTTAGTATTGTTGCTTAGTCTTAACGAAAACTGTTAAGACTAATTTGCGTGATACAATTTGTATTGTAGTAGGACATAATTTCTATTACGTCCATGTGCATCATAAGTGTGTGTGAACAATAATTATTAATTAACTTCAATGAGACCACTTAAAAATAAGTAAACATTTGGCTAAAAGTATTATTTTATCCTGATGCTCCTGTCACCCTTCCTAGTGGTAGTTTCAAAAAACCGACAAGATTAGAAAAATCAGTTGTGATTTATTTACTATTGGCAAAGCTTACTACAATTTTACATTTACTTGTAAGCAATAACAGCACCTTTTTAAGATAACTACATTGAATATACAAATATTTAATGAAATTCTTAGGTAAGTATTTACGAATAGATAAAACAGCGACATCCTACGATCGCTTCTTGACGTTGAATACGTATCAATGTTTCTGATTGTCTCTACTTCTTTTTTGGACATAAGAGTGTATGTCAGTTTTCCCAATTTTTAGAAATTTCATGGTTGGATTGGTATTATATCTATCATAAAAGCAATGGCGTGCAAAGACATTGCGGATTCCAAACATTCTTTTGCTCGAGACCCATTTTCATTACCCTATTCCTTGTACTACGCCCGCCACAAAAAAAAACTGGTACACTAATATGTTTATTGTACAACATACGACTAATTAAATACTATTGCCAGTCTGTTAATCTATTTATCCGTTTATTTATTTCTGTGTTTTTACGTTATTATAGAACAAGATCTATATATACAGCAAAATAGATAGTTAAAAACTGCATTAAAACTAATAAAATAACTCAAATATGTGTGTACAGAGTTGTCGTAGATTCTTTTGGCGGGCCTAATACCACTGAGTTTAAAAGAACCGAAATGAAAAGTAATAAAATTTTAGAATCTGAACTTAACAACAAATAAATTTCAAAACTTGGTTCAATTTCTGGAAAAAATTGTATCAAAAATTAAAGTGAATCAAAAACTATCTGAAAAAGTCGAACGGGTTCTGTTCTATATCCAAACCGTATCTGTAGCTCAGAAATTTTTTACAGGAATTGAACTAAATCTTGTGTAAGAAATAGGGTAGTGTACAGTGTGGTCCATTTTTGATGGTTTTATAGGGTTTCTCAGTCATTTGTAGGAATAGAAGAAAACCGTTTCCACGACCCAATGCTACTTTTTCAAGAAAAATTGAGAAGAGAAAACAAAAGTTATCTATTTCGATTCGTTCGGGAAATATCGGCAGTAAACGAATTTTTCCGAAAAATTATTTTTTCACAATATCTCAGTTTGACAAGATATTTTGAAAATTTAAGAACTATTTTATTCAGAAATTAACACTGATTTTACTAACAGTATTATCTTTTGTAGAAATTGCATCAATTTTGCGAAACAGACTGTAACTTTCTAATTTTAAATGGAAACCGCAGTTGGCTTTGACACGAATAAGTTGCTTGTTTAATGAGGTTTTCGAAAATGTAAAGTTTCGTATAATTATTTTTTCAAATAATACTACTAATACTAATTATTTTTTTGTTTTCCAGTAGCTAACAAGTCATCTATGACACCAAAAACAGAAAAAAATAAATAAATTGTTTTCTCTAAAAGTCAATTATTGTGAAGTAAAACAGCCAATTTAATTCAATAAATAAATAGCTTCGAGATAGATAGATCAGAGACTGACGTAAAACCACAAATATGTAAAAACGAATTAACTCTATTTGAACATTTCTTTAATTATTAATGAGAATAGTTAAGAGATTTCTATAAATTTTAAATTGTATAAATTAATGCATTTCTTTAAGGAATTACTGAAATGTCGGATATTTCTGAAGTTTAATAATGCTTTCAAGAACTTTTGTGTATTAATAAATGTAATCGCGGATAGAAGTGAAATACCTGAGAAGTTTTGATAATATAAAATTTAAGATTTAATAATTTCAAAGGAACATACAACGTATAATTTTTCAAAACTGCATTGACAGTTAATCCACATTTACATTACTTGTAGTTTTATGAGTTCTCTAATAGCATTACATATTTATTTTGTTAAATTTAATTACCTGTATTACTTATTCCAATAATAGCTTTTTGAGGAAAACAACTGAATTTTCTTTTGTTTCCATTGTCATAGATAGCTTGATAGGTACTGCAATATAAGGAAAGTTAGTATATTTGTTATTTAGAGATATTGTAAAACATAATTTTTCGGAAAAATTAGTTTTCGGCCGATATTTCCCGAACGAATCGAGATAGCTAACTTTTGTTTTCTCCACTGAGTTTTTCATGAAAAAGTAGCATTGGGTCGCAAAAACGGTTTTCTTCTATTCCTATAAATAACTGTGAAACCTAGTAAAACCATCAAAAATAGTACACTCTGTACATTGAAAAAAATACCTGTAAAAATACTTGTTACATTGCTGTGTTACAGCATTTGTATTATTATTTTGCGAATCTATAAATTATATGTCACATCTGCGATAGTTTAAATCAGCGATGCTCACTAGCGAAGTGTATCCTACCAAGTTAAACATTGCTGCGACGATTTATTTATTAAGTATTTATTTGTCGGGTGCCTCTCTATGAATGAAATCTCGAGTTCCCCGAAACAATTAAGACCTGACAACACTTTCCAAGGCACCCCGAGCACCACTGGTTTAAATCTATCTAGATGATGATGGCTACATTAGCGAAAGAAACAAGGGCGCAGCCAAAAAATATATTAGCGGGAAGTGGGTGACCGACCATCCATCTATTGTTCTGTTTGTCGAACAGATTCAGAAGGAAATATTTCTGTGAGGGTTGTTTTAAATTACTTGCTTCTAGTGATGTAAAATGACGGTAATTCAAAACTGTGACGTCATTTTAGTCATTTAAGTATAAATGACGGTAATTTTGTCGTCATCATCAATTGCATATTAAATGAAATAAATACAAATTTTTAAGAAACGAAATTTAAATCAAAACAACGAAGGTAAATATCCTTATTCACGAGGACAATAAATTGTTTCCGTAGAGCTAAAACGGAGCCTAAAGTTAAACTCCAATTAAAAAAACTGCTTCCTAAACATTTTCATAATTTTTTTCAGTTACAGATAAGGCATACAACATACAGCATACTCGTAACTGAAATTAAAATCTTTTATCTAAACAAAGTCATTAAAATTTATCAAAATTAGAACGGTCCAAGTGGTAAGAGGGCCAGCCTTGCAATTGCAAGGTCGTGGGTTCGAAAGACGCTCGAATTAATTCTCGAGGAGTCGGTATTTACTTCAGATCCTCCTTCAGTGCTACGGATACAATTCAATACCAAGTTGATGACTTAATACCCCAATATCAGTCTCCATTTGCTCATTTATTCATCAGTGTCTATACCTGAACTTGTTGGCTATACTTCTTCACGTTTTATAGTCAACTTGTTTCTTTTTTTATGAGGATATAGTCATAAACACTGAAAGTCCTTATATTTTATTTTACGTGAAGTATTTTTCCAACAGCAGTAAACACGTACACACGCCTATTTGCACGTATTTGTGACTGTCATTTATTTAAATGACGGGCATCTGTTAAAAATGAGTCATTTATTAAAAATGACGGTCACTTATTAAAAATGACAGTCGTTTATTATAATCATGGTTATGTGTCGTTCACAGGGTGAATTTTTAAAATGACCAATCATTTGACGTGACCGTCACTTTTATTGTGACCACTGTCATGACCGGTGTCATTTAAGGAACTTACATCACTACTTGCCTCTCACTCCAAATATTCAGTAAAATAAACCAAAATATCCGATTATGAAAACGTGAGCGTAACTTTCATGAGTTCTTAAAATAAAAAAAAAAAACAGTTTTCTAATTTTATAACTACAATTATAGGAGAAGTGCAGTAAAGCAAATTGTGCGAAAAAGTATACACTGGCGCAGGATAAAAAGCATACCTAATTTTAGGAAAATCTAAACCAAGACCAATTTGCTAGGACGCAAAATTATAAAGGACATTTTAAACTATCGAAAGTCAAAAGTTTTCTTTTGACTGAGCTTGGTTTTGTTAAATAAACTGAACTAACTATCTTAATTATGTTCAACAATAACTTAAGGTTTGCGTATGAAATACTTTTTTGTTTTTTTAGTTTTTGATTAGTTCGAAACCGTTAAAATCATGCAGATGTAAATCTTCGGTCATTGATCACAGAATATCATACACTGCTAATGAGGCTTTTCGTCGTTTCTAATAGAATTTACAGTTGCTCATTGTCACCAAAGACATTCTCCAGTAATCTCTAGAATTAATCTGCTAGTGGAAAGTCTCGCCTGCCAGCTCTATTTAGAGGGGAGGGGCGGGCTAGATCTGCCTCTATGACCCGCCTCGCCCCCATATGTGTACGTCTCTGGATTGAAACATGTCGGATGAGAGAAAATAAGATTTTCTGAACCTAATTTGGTGTTACATTCTTTAGTAACTTGGAACTGTCTTACAACATTTTTTTAGGTCATCTTGCTTATTACTTTACGTGACCGGTAAGCAAGTGTGAATAATGTAATTATTTTTGTCTTTGAATGGACGCAGTATTGGGTATCGTTGTATCTCGTGGTTGGATCAGCTAATTTACGGGGACATTTACCTAGAAATTGATTTTTACAATTTCAAGAAACAAACTCGTGAACGTGTAGCCCGTATGTTGGCTGGATATTCCAAAAGCAGTAGCCCACAACGATACTTTAAATTATATTTTATTGTTCTTTTGATTTGGGTATTTTTCTAAATTGTACGAAACTACAACTACTGTAGGAGAATATCAGTTAATTAATATTTTATTGCTAAATGGCTGCTAATTCTTCAGGTAAGTTAGGCTGGCCAAACATTCATAAAGCAAAAGCAGTAGCAAGTTTATACAAAACGTTTTTGACTAATCTTATTAGAATGTGCTTTTTGAATGCTTTAAATAGGATCAAGCACACACTGGTAGAGCAGTAAAGCACACTAAAACGACTTTTCGTGTAAAGCCTGTTTTATATTATCCGTTCAGACACGGAGCGGGATCGTAGCGTTTCAGACACTATTTTTAAGTGCGTTTTAAAAGTAAAAGTATTTACATTTATAGGGCTCGTTCCGCTCAGACATGGTCGCGGATCAGACATCAACGTTCCGGCATTCTCGAGAAGAATATTTTGTCTGACACGGTCGGTGTCGGAACATGTCTGATGCTTAAGATGACTTTTTTTGAGTCCTTTATCTTCATCCAAGAGCAGGATAATTATACATAAATCTTCTGTGGAAAGTTTCGAGTACAATTTGACTAAATAACTCTTTTGCACTCAGGTCTGCCATGCCTGTGTCGTATAGAATCCGAGCCGTGTCTAAGCGGATGATATAAATATACCCTACTTTTGTCTGAACGGAGACGCTATGATTCCGTTCCGTGTCTGACCGGATAATATAAAACGGGCTTTAGTCTAATCAGTAAAAAGAAGTAAATGATTCATTCATACCGGAAATCTTTTTTGTCTCTTTAATGTTACGTCGCATTGCTTTCTAATGGAGTAAAACGTTTTACCTGAAAACGTTTTCCCTGAAAACATTTTGTTTCATCAGTGTGTGACTAACCGAAACGTTTTGCATTGCAGCAAAACGTTTTGCTTAAAAGCGTTTTTGCTTCATGAATATGTGGGCCGCCTTAGGGACTAAATCGGATGGTTATTAAACGTTTAAATCACTAGGTAATTTATTTATTTCAATGAACAAGGATTTTTACGGTAATTTCTAAAGCTTTTCAATATGTGCAGTTGAAATTTATGTTAAAACGTAAGATTTTTCTGCAATTCTATACAGGATCCCTTTAATTTAGGAGAATGCATATGTCGCAGTAATTTTGAATAATCCGTATTTTTGCAAAACCACTAGTAATTTTGCAAAACACCGAGTTATTGCGAAATATGTGCACTATTACGCAATCTTACTAATAAAAACCAGTAATTTTGCAAAATTCCCAAGGACAGTCGTAATATTGAACACGAGTTGATGTTTATGCAATCTTACTACAGGATTTTAGTAATTTTGCAAAAATTGTACTGCGTATTTACTGTTTTATTTTATTAGTCAATTCCACTAGTAATTGAAACATTTTAAGCCTCAATTCTCACACGAGCATCGCGTCGCGTCGCATTATATTTTTACATGTAATTTTTTGACATAAAATGCTGCTGGGTGAGAATTGCTTCATTTAAAACTATGGCAACTTTTAGAGGCAGCAAAATGACGCGACGTGACATGACGCGACGCGCTGCGTGTGAGAATTGAACTTTAGGCTTAATTCTCACATGACAGCGCGTCGCATCGCGTCATTTAGCTGCCTCTAAAAGTTTTCATGGTTTTAAATGGAGTTATTCGCATTTGGCAGCATTTTACGTCAAAAAATTACATGCAAAAGCATAAGAACCAAAATGACGTGACGTGACGCGCTGTCCAAGTGAGAATTGAGCCTGATTTGGTTATTATGACAATAGGTTACAATGGCGTTAATATGAAACCAAAAAAAAAAAGAAGTTAAATGCATTTTTATTGTAAATAGATATTACGTGTTGACTACAAAAAATCAGAAAAATATTTCCATATGCTTATTGCACAATTCATTTATTTATTTGAACAAGTTGAAGACTGATGGCAGTCACTTAGAAAAAATAAACACTCGTTTTCGACTGATGGCTTCTAACACAAGTTGTCTCATAAATAACTATCCAATTTATAGTAGAACTCATTAATAAAGTAAAAAAGTATGCACGTTATTGACAATAATTATCTTATATTATCTAATTTGAAAACAAAGTTAATGGAAGGTATTACTAAAACCATCTTTGCAATATTTTTAAAGATGATGGATAATGTTGGTTAAACTTTAAAAGATTCCCAATCTTACCGAAACGCATTACAATTTTTGCAAAATTACTAAAATCCTATAGCATAAACATCAACTCGTATTCAATATCACGAATGTGCTTGAGAATTTTGGAAAATTACTGGTTTTTATTAGTAAGATTACATAACAGTACACAAATTCCGCAATAACTCGGTGTTTTGCAAAATTACTAGTGTTTTTGCAAAAATACGGATTATTCAAAATTCCTGCGATATACAGCGTTAGTTAAAAGTATGGAGACGGCGACTTATTGTCGTTAATATTCATTTTAGGCAATTATGTTCAATACAAAAGTTTGTTATGAAATTATTGTCTACATTTGAGGATACTTGAATTTTTTTTTCAAAACTCAGTTTTCGTAAATGAAACACCTGTATATTTTTATACCATAAGATGTTCCTCTAGGTCTAGGCCCCTATTTAAGCAGAAGAGGGGGATTTGTTGCGCTGTGAAAACCTACCAGTATGCGCTTGCGCCGCAGACTAATAAAACGTGGATAACATTTTAGGCAACTTATTTCGCGTCCAATTTTTTGATCTAAAATTGGATGAAACAGCTCCAAATAGGACCGAAGAGACTCAGGAAGTCCATTGCAATCAAAATTGACTTGTAACAATTTCTTTTTAAATAAAACGTGGTTTTTGTGATTACTTAAGTATAGAGAATATTAAATGATGTCAAGAAAGTGCAAACTTGATGCTGATTCATTTTGTTATTTATGTGGTCAATTTACTAAAGTTAGAGACTTCTGGGGAACAACAGAGCGGAAAACTACCGAGAGCGAGTTTCTAATACGATAAATAACTTTTAGGCGGTGGGTTGCAGGATGTCTCTCAAGAACGCTTTCATTCTCAAACATACTTTTTAGTTTTGTTTACCAATTTTTAATACTTAGCTGATTAAAATGCGAGACAATAACACGTGTCTTATTTTTTCATTATCTGAGCCACTGAAGTTATATATTTTCTTAAAATTTGTAATAACTTCTCCTGACCGCAAACGTTAACTTTCTTGAATGAAATGTATTATTTTTCATTGCTGTACGCACCGGGAGATGAATTCATTTCATTCAACGTTCAACATAATACTGTTCAACATTAATTTCAAATTTTAATAAATAAAGCTTATTTATTTTACTCGCAATTGAAACAAATAATTTGTCTGAACTAATTATACTTTCGAATAACGACCGCAGAATAAACAAGTATTTATAATGAAATAACAACAATACATTTTTTAAATGCTATTACATTCAGGGTTGCCAGTATTTTTACAGTACAAGTTGCCATATAGATTAACAGATATCGCCCAAATCGCCTATTTTATAAGGTTCTAAATCGACACCCTTCGTGTTCAGGTAGCGACATTAGTGATTTTTCTATTTCTAATATTGTCGCACAGTAATCTCGTCTAGAGATAAAAAACACAGTCGAAATCTTGTTAATCAAGGTGACGTTTCACAAATGGCATTTTACTATGGCTGCGGAGAATAACATAAACTAATAGATTTTTGACTAGACAGTTGGCTATAAACTACTATCATCATAGTAAACAGAATTCCCTAAAAGTGTTGATTTCCTTGTTGCCCTTGCGACATCTGTATTTGTTATCTTTGTTAGACAAGAATCTCGGAATGGGAATGTATTGGCCTTACCTGAATACGTAAGTGTGTTCATTTAGTGACCTTACTACTTTATACGATCCTTACCCTTACAGTGAGTATACAGGTTACCCAACCGATTTTTAAATTTTTACTTGTCTACGTTTGACATTAGTGTTCTCGGAAAAGCTACGGGACTTTCGATTTATGTTTATTCTTTATATTAGCCTTTTTCCTAAACTGACTGGAAAAGTAGTTAATTGATTTTCAATCTGATTGAACTCCGCCTTTTACTTCTAACGAGTGTTCAATAAAAAAAACGATCAAGTAGGCTGTAGCAGGCTTTTGTTGTCGGGAACGCAAGTCGTGATTAACATCATTTGAATTTCAACTTTGACAAGTTGACGGTTAACCTAACCAACAAAACTCGAAAGCTGCTCCTACAAATTTTCTTCTAATATTTATACTTAATTTAAATATTCCGTAATAAGCGTTTCTTTTTGAAATGTCTTCTTTGAGTTAAAGTGAGATTAGAAATGCAAGTGACGCTTCACGTTAATCGTATGAAGAACCCTACGCTAGACGTTCAGAATAAATTCATGGCTGTCTAGACCGTTTTTTTAATTGAACACTCGTTATTTTTAATATAGATAGAATATATATAGAACACATCTGAATTTTATCTCTAGTGTTTATACGTTAGTAACAATAGAGGATATACATTAACGTTTTTGAACGTCTTAACAACTAACGTTCTCTGAATTGACAATCAGAATTGCCATCGGCACCCTGCACGGCGAGTTGTTAAGATTCTCACCAACATTTAATTAAAAATAATCCTGTGAATTTGATTACCCTGAGCATCTTTCTGAATTCTTGACTTATTTTAGCAACGTTTATGTAGCCCAAATCGGCTAAATTATTTCTTATTGTAGCCCAAAATGTCGCCCGTCGCCAATATATATTTTTTGTCGCAGAATAGACGTTAAAGGTAGCCCAAATGACGACAAATCGCCCAAACTGACAACCCTGATTACACTTAATTGCTTTACCTACTTAATTGCATGTACTATGTTCTTGTGTAAAATTTAATTTAACAAGCATTTTTCTAAGTTAATTTTAAGTATACGTACTTGAATAGACAAGAGTGGAATCGATTTCTAAAATAAATGATTTTATTTGTAATCAACTGCGTTATTGAAATAAGAAACTTTCAAATTGTTTTAGTAAAGTTTTAAATAAGTTCTGGCAAGTCTGAGATTCATTTTAATTTCAATTTTGATTATCACTGACTAGGGTCATTCAAACTAGAGAATCTACCTAAAAGAGTGTTGCAGAAAAAATGGAAAAATATTCACCTTAAAGCTAAAAATCTGCAACTGGAAATATTTTACTATGCATAAACCAATCGTAAAAAATGTAGTCATAAACAACAACTTGGAAAGTTTGTAATGACTGATTCAGTGTTAAATTATATATTAAAAACAATGACGTTTCAAATCACTTTGTTGGACAAATCCGTGAACCTTTTTAATTAACTTTTGTTTAAATCTACCAAAATTGAAAATACGAAACCAATAAAACAAATCTCTTTTTCTGACTCACTGTTGACACTGTTGAAATAAGATTTATGTAAGACTTACCAAACCTCTGGAATTCGCCATCTTTCACGGCGACCACATTAATCCAACACAGAAGAACATAGGCGCTGGTGGTGGTCTCTTCTTCAGCGTCTTTAAGTTGGGCTACTTCAATGCAATAAATGGGATCAATTTCTGATATCACACTGATGCTCTGAGCATCGGTAAACGTCCGGAGAAAACCACTGTCACCTATTTCTGTTAGCAACATTGCCGCTCTCGAAATGGATGTGTCCGATTCGAGCACATCCCTCAGTTCAGATATGGTTGCTCCTGATGGTAAGCTCAAGCCGATTTTGACTTGCCTGGGCTGCTGCGACGTATACAGCACCTGTCACAAACAATTTACATTAGGAATTCCTGTACTTTTAAATGATTAAATTTTCCTAAGCTACGCAAAACATGAAAATTATAAGTAACAAAGTTAATTTTTTAAACTCAACTACTTTTCTTCTTACGTCGTCTAATTTATTCATTTTTCACGCTAAATATACGCTATAAGTACATTTTTTGACTGTGAAATAATTAAAACATATTGTAAAAAAAGAAGGAAAATTCTTGTAACGACTTGTTTCCTCCTCAACACTAAGAAGCCGGTAGCAACAGTATTTTTCAACAAACATAGATAAAATTTATATTTCTTTTTCTTTTTATGGTACGTTGCTTCGTCTTAACTATATTTTATATATAAGATTTTGTAGGTCCAAATACTAAATGTCCAAACAATGTTTTGATAAAGATAGACTTTGGAAGTGCAAACATATTTCGTAACCTGCAACAGCAGTCAACTCATAAATTGTCAAGTAGGTAAATAAATTGCTCTAGTAATCTATTATCTGTTCACTTTCTTTATAGATTCAGAGTAGGTCCTGTTGGGATAATATTTTTGTTGGTATCACAATGAAACATATACTTCAGAAAATTGATTGACGGTCATTTTTAATTTCATGGTTATACTTTTGAAATTACCACTGCCACTGTTGCCAGCTCGACTAAAGCAAGACTGAGCATTCCGTTAAAACGCGAAGCATCATCCCCAGCAAACAGCTGATAATTATTTATTTTTTCATTAAAAAAGTAATTACATGCATAGAAAGAGCAGGATCTTCTTGCTGTTGCTGATGACTTAGAACTTTTTCCAAGGTCATTTGAAACTCATTTAGAATTCTCTCTACTTCTTTCACCACCTCCTCCAATGCGCTTATCTTCAGATTCTTCTGCTAACAAGGCAATTCTTCAAATTCATTTGGTTTCTTTAACTTAGGGTAATCTTTTATACAATAATTCAACGCCTTCACTATTGCACGTTTAGTTCCGTCACTTATAACTTTTGGCATTTTGACGAGATTATAATAAAAAAATATATTTGTTTTAACTTAATTTTTACATTAATTATGCCACCGTAGTTCACTTTGTCTGTATCGGCAACACAGTCAGTAGATTTAGACTTCTTCAAAATACATGCACGTAACTTCGAAAAAAAAAAGCATAGCCCTCTAAAATCTAAAAAGAATGTGAACAGATAATAGACAAACGTTTTGCTTTCCATGGCCTACCTTTCTAAAAATTTATTTAGACATATTGTACGTTTATTTTCATTAAATAAAAGGTTAAGAGTTAAGCTTTTTTTTAAATAATGATTTTAATTTAAAAAGTAAACTAAATTAAATTACAGGCCAACCTTGGCAACGACTTCATACAATTACTGGAAAAGTCAAGCAGCAATTTTCCATTTCTACTCATATCTCGAAAATTTTAGACAGAGGAAAACCTTAAAAAATTTAACATAAAATTAGATATAATCTGCCTCTGTAATAATACACTGCAACTAACCGAGCTAGGTTCAACTTTAAAAGAGTACTACTATCAACCTTTTTTGACTGCAGCCCAGTTATACAGGGAAGGGCAAAAGTATGGAACCGGCTTAATATTTAAAAAACTGTTTAAAGCATCTATTGTGCTCTTGTTTCTGAGATATAACACCTCCTTGATTTTCTTTGAATGACAACCTGCTGATTTCTTTCCTTTATTTAATAGCTCGTTCAATTCTCTAAACGACCACATAAAAATATTAATCTATTGCATAAGAAAATTTTCGAGAAAATAACGTTTGAATGAGAAAGTGAGAAAAAATGGTTTATTGGTTGACATTTAACAAAAATATCAGTTTTAACAAAAAAAAACTAGAAGACCATAAGATTATGGGCTGTTCTTAAGATAGAAGCAAAGAACATTTTAATCAAAGTTGCTTTAAAACCATGAAAACAAATACGGAAAAAGACAAAAGTATGAAACACGTTTAATATTTCGAAAACTGTTTGACGTATCTATTTGAAATTTGGTATGTGATTTAGAGCCAATAAGACTTACAGTATCAATTTGTTTCTATTGTTTATCTGCTATTGTTTTTGAGATCTAACGCCAACTTGATTTTTTTTAAATCAGATCCTGCTGATTTTTTTCCTTTATTTAATAGTTCGTTTCGAGAAAATAGCGTTTGAATGAAAAACTTAGAAGAAATTGTTTATTGGTTGATATTTGACAAAAACACTAGTTTTAACAAAAAAACTAGACGATCACAAGATTATGGGATGTTTTTAAGGCAACTTTAATAAAAGTTGCTTTAAAAACATGAAAACAAATACCGA
The DNA here is from genome assembly GCA_036172665.1 of Prosopocoilus inquinatus. NCBI lineage: Eukaryota > Metazoa > Arthropoda > Insecta > Coleoptera > Lucanidae > Prosopocoilus > Prosopocoilus inquinatus. The sequence continues at coordinate 10,242,915 of CM069875.1, forward strand.
ATAACAACGTAATCAATTTTTTCTAATTTTTTCATCCCGACGTTATTTTTTTACAAAATTTTCTTATGCCATAGATTAATATTTCTATGTGGTCGTTTAGAGAATTGAACGAGCTATTAAATAAAGGAAAAAAATCAGCAGGTTGTTATTTAAAGAAAATCAAGGAGGTGTTGTATCTCAAAAACAAGAGCAGATAAACAATTGAAAAAAATTGATAATATAGGTCTTATTGACTCTAAATCACACACCAAATTTTAAATAGATATGTCAAACAGTTTCCGAACTATTAAGCTGGTTCCATACTTTTGCCCTTCCCTGTATAATTGATTCCTTAATCGATTGGTCGTGATCATACTTCGCATTTCTTTATTCTAAACAACTTTTCTTAATAACTGTTCTTGATTAAAAAAAGGCCTAATATGTTTTCTTAATTTTTTGCAATTTGTTTTTGATCGCAGTAGGCCATGGTTTGTAATATAAAAGGTTTTAAGATTACAAAATATTGGTTTTAAAAGGACATACACTTGGCGGAAATTTAAAATCGATTTGTTAATAAATTAGAAAAGTACAGGGGTGTAGATGAGAAGTGAAACAGTGTATTAGACGCCAGAAAATAAAATCCCACCCAGTGGACACCTGATGTATTACTTATAATGAAACGTCGACGTTTACAAATATTGGTTTTAAACTATCTATTAATTATAAATTTTACCATAATTTTTAAACACTTAGGATGTCGCTGTTTAAGTTATTCATTTATTTTATGGTATAACATTTAGAATTGAAGTTTTTAGAAAAATAAAACGAATGTAATACCTAATTCTGCACTATAAAAACGAATAAAAATATTATCTGAAGCCAAGGCATAAATGCAGGGTTGATAAACATCATGATTTTTTTAGAAACACAATTTTTTCTTAAATATTACGATTTTTTTCGGATTCTATCATTTTTTACATAGAAAATGCAATAACTGACATTGACAATAACAATAACGATAAAAGCCAATTTTACACAGCAGCAGTTTTCGCAAGAAAAAATTCTTTTTTTCAATTTTTTCTTCATAGGATAGAAAAATTGTTTTTTCTTTGGGAAACCTCGTTAATTTCAAAGGTTTACTTTTATTTCATTTTATGCTTTCCTGTTAAGACACATCCCTTGAACCAAGTTTTTTCATTTCTTCACTTATTTTTAGGCAGTTTATCTATTATCAAGTTGTTTTGTTCAGAATTGAGTATTATTTTTTATTTTGAGAATATACAGTTTTTCGTTTTTTCCGATGTTTTTTTAAAATCAATATTTTCATCCGATGTATCGAAGATCAATGTTATTTTTGCCATATCGAATTTGAGTCTAACATCCATGTTTTTTTATTCGGTATTTCTATCTTCACTTCTCCCTTCCCCTCTCTTATTAGCAACTCGTACCAACGACAATTTGATTTAAATTTAAAAAAAATCTGTTGAATTAAATCTGATTTAAATCAACCGCTTTAACTCGTCGCAATCCTGAAAACAAGTAAACAAAGGAAAATACTTAACACAATTATAATAAAATGTAAGTAGCGAAATGTTGTCATTTATAAAGTAAAAACTTTTAAATGAATTTCTAAAGCAAAAACGATAAGATTCTTTAATATGTGATTTGATTAATTAAAATAAAATCTCGTTTTGGGTAAATTACCAATTGTCTGGTACACAAGCATTACATTAATAGCAATTGTATATTACTTACAGTTACATAAATAGAAAGGCGATTTAGCTGCGGCAGCTGCACCGAAATACACTGGAAAGGATCGAATGTGTTTGATTGCGTCGCACACCGTGAACAACTAAGCGATGAACGGTACTGGGCTTGAAAAACACCCTGTATGAAGGAATTGTTGCACCGTTTGTAGTTCTCCAACGTTTCTGCTGCTATCACTTCGTCTGGTCTTCCTGAAGTCTAAATAAAAGAAAAAGGAATTAATAATAATATTAAAAAAATACTGAAATTGAAAGAAAAGTAGCTAATTATTAGTAGCGTATTTCCAAGTTATACCAAAGTTGAAAAATTAAAATTGCTTTTGTAAAATAAACTGATACTTTGTAAAAATTAGTTTAATACACGCGTAGACGTGGTAAAAAGGGCATAACGGGGTCATCCCCTTTCACCGCAATTCAGTTGCGCGTTTAATGCTGTTTTACATTATACTATAGGTCGCTTTATAGTGTGCAGGGTGAGTGGTGAGGAATGGGGCAAACTTCAGGAATGTACACATAAAAATAAGTAAAATAAAAAACTCAAATGTTGTAATTCGATTTTCATTTGTTTTCAAGTTGTAACGTTTTAACAAAATACCTTACATAATATTTTTTTTTTCGATTGAAGTATTCAGATCAGAAGATTCCCTAATACACAAACTGAACTACTTATATGGGCTCAATTCAGCATGGTTACCGAGCAATGGACACTTAAAGTTTAGACACACGTACTTACAAAAATTTAAGCTTTTGTAATGTTGTCAGAAGTAGATCAAAAGTATATAACCAAATTTTTGACGATTTTACTTCTATTTGAAAATTGTGGTTGTCTCTGTGTTGACAGTAAAAATACAAACTGGCCAATCTCAAGTGTCTGGCGTTGACAACAAAAAATCCTTATATTACATTTTTATGTTTGATAGTTTACAAACATGATTCAGTAATTTATATTTCCGCCGAACTGTCAGACGTTGTGCTGTCACTCGTGTTTACTGTTATAGGGCGCGTTAAGTGAACGGTCAAATTGCACAAAGTCGTCAAGTCAGCGGTCCGACTAAACCCTTTGACCAATCACCAATTGAGAAAAGTGATCACGTGATTTGGTCTGACCACTTCGACCGTTCACTTACCGCAACCAAAACATCAACATAGATAAAACATAACCTTTTTTTGACAGATTAAAATCGAATATGGAATAGATCAATTATTCAATCATGCCACCTTAAGTTAAGTATTGCCAACTCAGGACAGTTGACATTGACCACCGAGTATATCAATGCACTCAGAAAACAAAATCCATTGGATCAACCAAACCATTGCTGTTGACTGTATTTAATCAAAAATATTGATTTCTGAGTGCACATAATAGAAATATGTATAAAGGAACAGGTATTATAGCGTCTAGAGTAGAGGACCATATGGGAAGCAGGTAGATAGTGGGTAGGTGTTTATTAAAGAGATTTCCACAGCGAAGATATATGCTGTATTCAGATGACGTTCAAACATTATTTTTTCCGGACAGGTAAGTAAGTGCATTCAAGGCACAAAGCAACAGTTTACTCGGCGAATAATTCGAGAATGTTACAACCTCGTTCGTTCGACGACAGGAAAATTCAACGTGCTCCTACGATTACCGCCTTTTTATGAGGTTAATAATAACAACCTCGAAGGCAAGCTGCGATGATACACCAAGGTTGTGTGTGGCGGTCCGTAAATAAATTCGTCCACGGATTTGTGGGCACCTTCAATTTTCTTGAAATTAGAACCACGGTCTTCATCGAGCTGAATCCGTTCTGAGTAATACGATGAGCAAGCAGTGCAAATTTGATGGTTAATTTGGACATGCTTATTAAACACATTTGCGAAAAGTAAGAAGAATAATGGGAATATTCTAGGTGTTATAAATCCAAATACAGTTATTATGTTCCACATACTTTAAATAAAATTACAACGAAAATAATAAATTACAACGAAACATAATATTTTATAAAGACATAAATATAAAACATAAATCTTCATCAGCTACTTTTAAAATCAGAAATAATTCTCAACAAATGCAATTAATTATTGTATTAATGTGAAGAGATATGTTTACCAAATAATTTTAAAGATGAATAGATTAAAAATAATATGTTGCATAATCAGGTACAAGATAAAAAGAAGCACAGCACAACTTTGTTATTTATAATCCGATTTCAATTATAATATCACTAACTGAAGTTTGTTCTTGTCCGATGAAAATTGTAAGTACAAAGTTTTTTAAATCTCGAACCGGACAGATTATGAAGGGAAAACACTCAACGTTTCGATATAGATTTATAGCTTCGTCAGAAGTGAAAAAAAGTAAATAAACAAGTTGTCAAGAGAAACAAGTCGTCAAGAGAAACGAAAAGGTAACCTAATTTTAAACTAAACTACGAGTTGTTCGGAATAAAGAGAAAAGTAACGAGAACTAAATTAAAACAATTTTTTTTTAATAATTGACAGATCTATATCCTGTTTAAAGAGTCTAGAAAACTACAAAATATGTCATTTAAATTTTCAAAGTCCGTACGTTTATTAATAGAATTTGGAGACATTTTAATTTTACACATTTCTATGAAACGTCTTTTAAAAATATTAGATTCACTGTACAAAATGTCAGTATTATCAATTTCAAAATTATGATTATTTACTGATGAATGCTCTACAAGCATTGAATGATTTTGATTATTTTTTTGAATATATTTATGTTGGTCTAAAAGTTTTTTTAAACTTTGGCTCGTTTCACCTATATAAACAGAATTACAATTTGAACGTTTGATTTCATAAACCACGTTAGGTTGTTTTAATTTCGGTATTTTGGTTTTTAAATTCGAAAAAATTAAATTTAAATTATTCACAGATTTACTGGCTAAAATTAAATTATGTTTTTTTGAAAATGTGTTTAAATGTACTGGGTAATGGTTCAATATAAGGCAATGATATGTATTTATGGTTCGAAGTTTGTCTAATGTTATTAGAGACATTTGAATTTTGTAAGTATTTAATACGATTTTTAATTACTGATTCAATAAGATTTATTGGATAAGAATTTTGAATAAGAGTTTTCTTTATTAAATTTAAGTTATCATAAATGAAAACTTTATCAGAAAGTAAAATAGCTCGATCTGTTAATGAAATAATGGTTGCAATTTTATAATTTTTGGGTGTGTAGAAGTGAAAATTTATGTATCTACCTGACCAGGTAGGTTTATGAAACCAATTAGTAATTAATTTATCATTCTGTCTCATAATATTTACATCAAGAAAACTCAATGAATTATTATTTTCTTTTACTACTGTAAATTGTAATCTATTACGAAAAGAATTAAATTTATTTAAAACAAAATCTACCTTATCAGAAGGCAAAATCAGTAAAATGTCATTTACATACCGAAAATATAACGTTAAATCGAATGATAAAGAGTTTATAACAGATTTTTCTAGATCTTGCATAACGATTTCAGCTAAAGCCGGAGATAAAGGAGAACCCATTGCTGTACCAAAAATCTGTTTATAAAATTTATCATCGAAAGCAAAATAAGATGTTTCAAAACATAAATCAACTATTTCTAAAAAGTTACCTTTGGAAATATCAGTAAAATCTTTAATCTCTAACCACCTATCATTAATACTTTTTAAGGCTAAATCTTTAGGAATGTTAGTAAATAAAGAAATAACATCTAAAGAAACTAAAGGGTTTTCCAATAGGGTCGGGTCGATGTTGAAATAGAATAAAACAAGCTGTGTGTGAGAAATTAACGAAATACTTTTTTTATTTGAAAGGCCCATATGTGCCATTATGAACGGAAGATGATATCGTTCAAATGTCCGCCGCGGCTTCGCAGGGTGGCACGGATCCGTGAGACCCAATTTTCAATGACTCTGGCGCATAGATCCCGCTGAATTTGAGCAATGGCCTGAGTTATGTTGAGTTTGAGGGCATCGGTCGATTGCGGGCTATTGGCGTAGACCTGCGACTTCAGAAAACCCCACAAGAAAAAGTCTAGTGGGGTCAAATCGCACGATCTTGGTGGCCAATTCACGTCACCTCCGCGAGAAATAACCATACCCTCAAATCGTTCATGCAAAATGTCCATCGTGGCGCTCGCTGTGTGGCACGTAGCGCCATCCTGCTGGAACCACATGTCGTCCACGTCCATATCGTTCAATTCGGGCCAAAAGAAATCGGTTATCATCGATCTGTAGCGCTCGCCGTTGACAGTAATGGCCTCACCAACGTCGTTTTCAAAGAAGTACGGACCAATGACACCGCCGGCCCAAAATCCGCACCAAACGGTAACCTTTTGTGGATGCATTGCCACCTGCTGAACCTCGTGTGGGTTGGTGTCGTCCCATATACGGCAATTTTGCTTATTAACATAGCCGTTCATCCAAAAGTGCGCCTCGTCGCTAAAGATGATTTTCTGGCCAAAACTGGGGTCCTCTTCCAAACGCTCCGAAGCCCATTCAGCGAACAAACGGCGTTGTGTATGGTCATTGACTTTGAGCTCCTGGGTCAGTTGGATCTTGTACGGGTGCAGGCCCAAGTCCCGACGCAGAATTCTCCAAGCTGAAGTCTGCGAAAGGCCAAGTTCTTATGCACGGCGAGGAATTGACTGCCTCGGGTTCTCCTGCACACTTTCACGGACAGCGGCGATATTCTCGGCCGATCTGGCGTTCTTTTGACGTACGGGTGTTCGCTGATTATTTACCGAGCCGGTCTTCTCGAATTTGGCCACCAAGCGTTGGAGGGTCGACTTTGAAGGGCCACCCCGTCTGCCGTAAAATGGGCGCAACGCGCGCAACGTTTGCGCAAACGAACACTCGTTTTGATAATAAAGTTTTATCATTTGGACGTGTTGCTCAGTCGTGTAACTTGCCATGGTGATTTGGCATCAGTGACAGAATAATAAACAACAGATTTGACAGACGTCGCTAAAACAACATTGCCGCCGCAGCCTGCCAAGATCGACCCGACCTTATTGGAAAACCCTTTATAAGGCAATTATTTGGTACAGTTATTTGCTTTAATTTTTCTACGAGTTCAAAAGAATTTTTTAGAAAATATTCTGATTTACTAGTAACCTGACTAATGATTTTTGAAATAAATTTAAATAGGAAATATGGAGAAGAACCAATAGTGGAAACTATAGGACGAAGAGGTGTATTAGGTTTATGAATTTTTGGAATACAGTATAATTTAGGAAATATGGGATGTTGTACTTTAAGGCCCAGTTTTACAATGACGGTTTAACTTTGAGCCGAAGCTTAAATCCTTCACAACAATTCTTGAAATAATCGTCGCTAAGGGTTTAAACCTCAGCTCAAAGTTGAGCTGCAATTGTAAAACTGGGCCTAAGAGATTTAGCGACAACATTACTAATTTCAACGGATTTCTCTGTCTTATTCATAATAATAAAAGTTTTACTTACTTACTTAAGTTTAATTCTACATATGTATTATTATCAGACAGCATAGTTTGAACTTTTGAAAAATAATCAGTTTTATCAATTAAAACAGTTACATTGTTTTTATCAGTTGTAGTAACAATAATATTAGGGTTATCTTTAAGAAATTTTTTGCAAGACAAGAGATCTCTAATAAGAATCTTATACTTTGATTTTTCAAAAGTTTTATCAATATTTCTAATATAATTTAAAAAATTAGAACAAAATTTATTTCTTATTTGTATTTTTGAAGGTGAATCTAAAGATTTTATGCCAAACTCTAAGCTACTTAATACTTTTAAGAAATCTACTTGTTGTTTATGAAAATAAGGTAATGAAAATTTTTTTTTCGTTGTTCGCATACACAATTCTATTAGTATAAAAATATTTATTTAAAAAAAAACTAAGGAGGTAGATGTGCAATAACTACTTAGCAAATAATAATATTCAACAAACATTTTCTCAATAAAACTTAATTATATTCGTAAACGGTAATAAACGTAACAAGTTCTGGCTGGAAAAAAGCGCCATTTCATGTACGTACGTGACTCAGCGATTACATAACACGATAGCGGTTGTATGATTGTAATTCATTCTCGTCTAGCATCAAATTACTGTTGTAAATAATGCTACCGAACGTGCCATAATAACAACACTGTTAAAAGATACACGCAAACGTTTGGTGTTAAATTCGTCCGCGAGGATTTCCTTTGCATGTCGAATATCGAAAATTGTCTTGTATTGTTCGTGACGTGACGAGCGATTGCTTTTTAACGTTGCCGGAGAAAATGTAGGTCGAGACTATAAACAATTATGTGAACATTTAGAGCAATGCAGTTCGAGTTGGCATTTAGTTGTACTGGTAACCTTATTTAGCAATCACTTTTCATTTGCATTGTGAGTTATAATATTCTTTCCAAGGTAAGGTGCAACCAACTTTGAACTTGAACTCTGGGACAAGTTTCAAGTAAACTGCGGCTCTTGGCATTTCGGTGGTTTGAAGTCCACTGCTGTTTTTCAAAATATTTTTGAAAGAATTCAAAATGCCAAAGTTTAAAATCCAACACCGTTGCTTTAAATATTATTCGATTAACAAAGGGTTTTTCGATCGCCAAAGCACAATGGTGTCTTAAGGAGGCCACTAGGGAACATTTTGGGCTATATCCTCGTGTCCATCAATATCTTCCCTAGTGAGTGGTATCTACACACAGAGTAATAAGGTCAGGCTCACGGCTTGACTTTTGGGTGATTTTCCAGGAGTCTGCAACTTACGAACATGTTGACGAACCTGTCAACACATGAGCGAACTAGTTGCCACGAGCCATGTTGCGGAGCCATATTACCTAGTGAGCTGTACATCAAACAAAATGCTACGTCTTGGACGCGCACAATAAGATACAATACGTAATAAACAAAATAACAATGTTTTAAATACTCATTAAACAAAATGTAATGTTTTAGATGCCAAAGAAAACGTAATGATCCGCGCGTCAGCTGTAACTATAACGCACTGTTCTATTTTCTTGTCCTTTGTATGTACCAGAGTACTGCACAATTACCTATCTAGTTACCGGTTACTAGGTTTAATCAACAACTACGTATAGGTACCAGGTAACACTGCTTATCTGGTACCGGGTTGACAGTGTGAATGGAGTTTTTTACGATATAACTTTTCCATCTGTTTTGTGAGAAAGGCTATGCCAGGTAAAGACTTTTACCGAGGGGTGATCTACCTAGAACTTGACCACACCGATAAAAAGTGTTACCTATTCCCGGGAGAACCCGGTAACGAGTTTTACCTGGTACCGGGTGTACAATACCCGGTTAACCAGGTATTACCTACCAATGTTACTTAACCACTTCCAGTACTCTGGTATGTGCCCTTTGCTAGCTGACCGTTCGTAAGATCAGAATGAAAAAGCATAACCGTAAAATTTGAAGGCACTTACGAGTATATAATATTGCGTTTAAAAAAATCACCACGAACTTAACTTATAAACTCCTACCACCATATCTTATACACTGAGAAAAATAAAATGTTTAGTCAACCAAGAATGCAGTTAACAAAATTTTTCATTCAGCTACTAGCAATGATGCCTATGGTAATTGAACCAAAAAATGTGAAATACATTAGATTGAATCAACTCTTATTTTGTTTGAGAAAAGAATTATGCATGTCACTTCAATGTACAAGGTGGGTCCAATTTTACACTTTTAAAGGGAAACGCCTATTTCTAAATAGATGAGTTAGACAAAACCTGACCTCGGTGTCTGGAGCTCGATTTTTATGACAAATTTAATGGTAAAAACCGCATTTCCATATCTTGAACCATTTGGGAGCTATGGGGTGTTTTTCAAAATTCTGCATTTTCTAAATACCTTCATAACTTTTTTGTTTATGAAAATTTTCAGTTGTGAAAATTTCTTCAAGGCACTTTTTAACGTATAATCCATCACAGTGAGTTACATTTTTCTAAGACGCATAGTTTCTGAGATATAAGCTGAGCTTCTGGTTTTTTATATGGAACATCTTGTATATTTTCAGATTATTGAAAAAATAATAAAATTATCGTTTAAAATAATTTTTACAATATTTAAGTAGACTATGACTGATTATTGTTAAAAAATTACGTTTTTGCAAAATGAACACGCCGTTTCATACTGTTAAATGCGTTTTGCAACATAAATGGTCCTATATTATTACATACTTCAGTAATTCTTTGCCTTAAATCGTTGATTGTAGCGACTGGAGTTCTAAATATCCTATTTTTTTTAGGTACGGAAAAAGAAAATAATCCAAAATTGCCAGATCTGGAGATCTCAGTGGAAATTCTGGATCACATGATTCTGTTATCAAAATATTCTCTTAAAAAAGCAATATTCTTGGTGTCGTATGGAGTGTAGCTCCATCCTGTTGAAAGAAGCCGATCTGCAATTCATTATTGTGCAGACGATTGATGAAAACCTGCAATGCATTTTCTTGATAATTTTGAGAATTTATAGTTTCAAAGAAAATTGGTATAATGCGCTTTCAAGAAACTGCAATCCACACACCAAATTTTTAATGGATGCAATGGTGATTCAACAAATATAATATGTGGATTTTCCGAACTCCACAGCCGCATGATATGAGAATTTATATAACCTGACAGATGGAACCTGTGTAAAAATCTACATCTAATAAATCATCGTTGTTCATGAGGTTTTGTGTAAACCACTGACAACACAGAACACGCTGATTTAGATCTGCAGGTAATAACTGATGGTAGCATTGCATTTTGTACGGATGTAATTTCAGATTTTTTTTTAATATATTATGGTAAGTACCGTGAGATAAACCAATTTCCTGCGACAAGTGCCTCAATGATTTGGTTGGCTCTTCAGTCATACGTTGATTAACGTCATCAATTACTGGGCTGTTCGCACTGTTATTCTTCCACTTCCAACTTCCAGCTTTTCGTAATACACTTCCTGTACTGCGGAATAAATCTACAGAATAGCCTACCGTATTTATAAAATCTGCGTCAAGGAATGCAAGCAGGGATATTATATACACCCATGGGCCATTTACCTTTTCTGCATTGCATAAATATGATTCAACAATAAACGCTTTTTGTTCAAGAGTGAAAACCATTATAATATTTAATATGAAAATTGGACAGCAAGTTGTCAGTTCAATAATTGTTAAGTAACTTGAAGTAACTAATAAATTCCTAGTAATAAGATAAGCGTTTTATGTTCCATAGGCTACTCTTATCAAACATTTATTTGGACATATGGTAAATAAATAAATTTGTTAATCGGTGTAATTAATACAGGGACATCAGGATCAGTATTTTACTTTTATTTCTAAGATTCAACCAGTGTCACATATGAATAAATTTAGTAGAGTTTATGTTACTCAAGCAAATTGTGAATGAAAACAGGCGAGAGCTCTTCGTGTACAGATACGTGTCGGAATGCGGAAAAGATAATATAAAGAGTATTGTTTGCAGTAATTGGTACGCAACGCGAATAGTTTGTGTGCAGTGCAAATTTGGTACTAAAAATATGTGAAAGACATAACTGTATAAAGTAAATTCTTCCACCGAATAAGTTGTAAAATTTTCCAAAACTGATAACATAAAAATATAATAAATATATGTCTTTTAGGTTGATTAGATTCTTGTTAGTTTTACATTTTTATGATTTTATTAGGATGATTAGGTTATTCTTAGATCTTTTTAGTGCTTTTAAGTTGGTAGCGTACTGAATATGGCAGCTTAGCTGCCGAAATACGTATATACGGATATAAAAATTATTTTGGGCGGAAGTTAATTTCAATTAAGTGATATACAGGCTGTTCAAAAATATCTCGGCACTATTGCTAACTTTTTTATTATTAAAGTTACAGATACGGTTAAATTAGCAAATTAGTAGTACCTTTTGGGCTGACTACAACGATGAATTCAAAAAGCAATTGAACATCGCGTTTTTGAAATAAAAGGAAAATAACACTTTTTTTAGTGGAACACTCTGATTATTACTTGACCAATAGATAGAGAATAAAATTTTGAATTAAAATTGTTCTGTATCATTTTATCGGAAATTAATAAATAAAGAAGATATTTTGATTTTTTGCAAATTCATTAAGATGGCTGTGTTTCAAGAATAAAACATTTGAAAACAGTGTATGTATGTGAAAACATTAATTTTGGTTTATTTGTTTATAACGAAAGGTATTTTTGTCTGAGTTTTGTAAAAATCTTTTAATAACAAGAATTTTCATAAGATGCACGTTCCGGCCCAAAACATGCATTTTATGAAAATTCTGGGCCAGACATGCATCTTACGAAAATTCTTTTTAATAAAATATTTTTACAAAACTCAGACAAAAACACCTTTTATAATAAACAAATAAACCAAAATTAATGTTTTCACATACATACACGGTTTTCAAATATTTTGTTTATGATAAAGAACAATTTTAATTCAGAATTCTATTCTCTATCGATTGGTCAAATAATATACAGGATGTTCCATTAAAAGTGTTCGTTTCCCTTTATTTCATAAATGCGATGTTCAATTGTTTTCTTGAATGCATCTTTGCAATCAGGGCAAAACGTATTACTACTTTGCTAATTTAACCGTACCTGTAACTGACCTGAGTTATTTTTGAACAGTCTGTATAATAGAAGCCACGCACAAACAATAAAAATCACTAGATAAGCCCGAGGGCATTTTATTTAAATTTATTTTAATATCTTTGGACGTTTACGCTCATACACACAGAGAAATGATAAAGTGAAATTCTCTAGAATTATGTGAAAAAAGGAGTTGATATTTTTAACACAATTGTTAAACTTAAAAAATTCAGTTTTATTTCCACCTCGACCTGAAAAATGTTTACATACGTTTGTGGTAAAATTTTTACTCAATTTTGGAGTAAAGAAATAAACACTGATTTTGACTTTTGTACTACAATAAATTCTTATAAGTGTAGAGAAAAATTCTTATAAGTGTACAGAAAATACTTTGTTGTATAAAATTCTACAATGGAAGGCAAAATGCACTAAAATTACATGAAATTTTTTTTTTTAATATTTTGAAATTGATTAAATTACTAAGGCTCAATTCTCACACGGCAGCGTGTCGTGTCTCGTCATTTTGCTGCCTCTAAAAGTTGCCATAGTTTTAAATGAAGCAATTCTCATTCGGCACGGCAGCATTTTATGTCAAAAAATTACATGTAAAAATATGACGCGATGCGACTCGTGTGAGAATTGAGCCTAATTCGTTAGAAAAAATTATCATTGGAAGTGTTAGCATTTTATTTCATCAGTTTGAATAGGATGAAAGTGCGGTATAAATCACGTGATTATTTGAGTAGTTTTCTATCGGGAAAAACTTTTTGTCACATCAGCTCAATGCCCTTTACACTTACTCATGACCTGAGTCACATGGAAGTCGTCACCTGAGAATTACAGTGTTTTATTTGCATTTTCTTCTGAAAACAAATTTCGTACTAAAGCGCCAAGTGCAATATTGCATAAGCATTACGTCTGTTTGTTATCTTGCACTAGTGCACACTCAAAGTATCTTCATCTCGTATTAATTTATGAGGTTAGAACAAAACACAAATACTTTTAAGTGTACGCTAGTGCATGATAAACAAACAGACCTAATGCTTATGCGATATTGCACTTTGCGCTTTAGTACAATCAGTACAAAATTCGTTTTCAGAAGAAAATGCAAATAGAACATTTAATTCTCAGGTAACGAAGTGCCTACATACTACATAGCTTAAAAAATACGGGTATACGTTATTGTAACGTCACAAGCAAGAACGAACTCAAATCGGTTTGTATTTGGTACTAAAGTAGGATTGTGTGCAATCATGTATCTAATCATTATGTAATATTTCAGTAAAATATAATTCTTTTTTATTTACTTTCTTGACCTACATATATGCAAGGCCCATGTAGAAGATTGTCGAACAAGTGCCGATAAGAATCTCAGCGTAGTCTTTCCAAGTTTTTTTGTTTTTGCATTTCTGCTGCGAGAATCGTACGATATGTAAGCCCGTAAACTCAATCATTAACAAACCGTGTCTTGTCTTGTCTGGTTAACATGTACAGAATTGCACTCTTAGGTGTAAAATATTTACACAAAGCATGGAACAGAGTAACAAAATTTGAGCAATTGTTAACACAAAATGTGTGATTTGCTTTCATAAGGTCACTAAAAATAACCTACAAAAAGAAAAACTATTTTTCAAACACTATACTGGGTGTCTCATAACGAATGGTGGAGGTTGAAAGGGCAGCCGGAGGAGATCAAATTAAAGCTTTTTTCTCAATAAATTTTTGATAAAAAAATCAATAACTAAAAAGTTATAAGAGGTAAAGTGAAATTACTTAAGAAACAAATGTTACTACCTGGAGTAATATTTTACCTTTTAATATCAAATTTGGGGTACTTAAAAGTTAATTGAATACTATTTTACATGAAACAACCATCCAAAAACATGTAGTTCCATAAAAGTTGCGGCTATTTCGTTTTTTCTTTTAATGCCCAAAATTAAATTTTTTCATTGTTGTACACCGCCTACTAATTAAACTAAGTAACAGATTTATTCATAGATCTATGCCTATACCAATACTAAACTCTGACTACTTAGTACAAGATCAACTTCTGACTAAATGCAGCCATTCAGAAAGTGCTGCTATCTATATACTAACTAAACATAGGATAGTTAATCACACTCAAATTGACTATTGTACACACAAGCGCATTATCGCAATAGACGAATATATTACTGTGATTAAATTTGTTTTCGAAGTTGGCTGCTACGCAATCTAATCAAAGAAATAGAAGGGTTAATATTGTGATTACGCAAAAGAAATGTTACTGATTAGCAAATGTGAGCAGTCAATTCCGCCCACAACGCTAGGCATTCCAGCAATATCATTAAATTCATGTTTCTTTGCAGTCTGTCGGAAATTTAATGAAATCGTTAATTTCTGAAGCAATTGCTCGAAAAATTTAAAACACTACACGAGATACAGTTGCTTGTGGAAACCAATTGCAGTGGTAGTGGAATTGGTTCAGCAATATTCTTGCGTAACAATTATACTGTCTCTTGAACTATAGTTTTTGAAAATCTATTATAAAAGTGTGATACTAACACAAAGTGACCGCATTTCTCTTAAAAGAATTTCCTAAACTATAACAGCGATCGGCCATTTCAAGCGAAAAAAACAGGGCAATTTGTGATTCTTTGGATAAATACCTTATTTTTAAGTATTCATAATATTTTATTGGATCATTTTTATCGATGAGAAAATACTATGTAAACTGAAGATACTTTTGCCTGTGTTCAAATTTCAAGAACACATAAAAGTTAATAAGTAAAGACAATGACTTACGTAACGGACGGGACATTCCAGGTTTGTCCTGTCCGTTTCGTAAATTATTCCCGAATAATGTTATAAACTAGCCTGTACAGTTTGTTTTCAAATCTTTGTCAGAATATTTAGCTAGGGGATCAAACATTCGCGATATACTTTTAATTAATCAATATTTTGATCAACAGCTCTAACATCTTAAACATCTTCTATATCTTCCAATAAATCATAAAAATCATCCTTCATAATTCATCAATCTATTAATAATAAATAATGAAAAGGTAACACAAATGAAGGAAAATAATATAACATTGTCGATTTCTTCACCTCTTATCAGCCAGATAATATCCCTGGAAACAATTATCTCGATACTGATCTCCTAAGATATTATATGGTAGATAATAATATCTGCTGTGACTAAAATATAATCATTGATTAACGAGTGATTAACGATAATACACCTTTAAACATGTCTATGAATAAGTATTCACAACAACTAAACTAATGACACGTTAGTAACGTTTTAGTAATGACTAGAACTGTTTATGAATACGGCTGTTAATAATTAAGATATATGCCCATATATTAATGCCCAAAAACGGGTTTTCATGTCATTGTACACCGCCTACTAATTAATAACAAAACTAGGTAACAGATTAACATAGACATTTTATGAATGGTCGTTTTGATAAATTTAGAGTTCATTTAACAATAAAGTTGCAGTTTGTGAAATCATTTTTATTAGTTAAGAATTAATTAAGATTATTTTGATCTCCTACAGCTGCCCTTTCAATCTCCTCCATACGTTATGAGACACTCAGTAGCGACCTTCGCCAAACTTAAGGCAATATTTAAGAAATTTAAAATTAATAGAAACGTCCAGAATCGCATTTTGCTTTAATTATTTTAATCTTAAAGTTTAAATTATTACTTAAATCTGTTTTTTGAATAGCACCATAAATCTTATAAAGGTAAACAGTACACAAAGAAAAAACAATGGTATTTGTTAACACAATTGTAGACTTTGTATCTACAAATTGTGCCTGAAATAATAAACGCGAAACGTTTAAATACAATTGTAGAGTAATATTTGTAGTAAAATACTTTATTGAGAAATCGTTTAACACATACACATTTAAGAGTATATTGTTACTTATTTGTAACTTAAATTTGTAAATCTAGTTTAAACGTATTATATACAGGCTGTTAATAAAAAAAAAACCTGTACAATGTTTGGCAGGTAATAGTAGAGGTCAAAACAAGAAAAAAAGAAGCTTTTTTCTTAATTCGCTTTTGACCAAAACCCAATAATAGGAAAGTTACAGCAGTTTAACTTTCTTAATTCCTTCTTTAATTTACACCTATAACTTCTTAATTAATCAAAATTATTTCACAAACTGCAACTTCATTGTTAAATAAACTCTAAATTTATCGAAACCACTATTCATAAAATGTCTATGTGAATCTATTTCCCAGTTTTGTTTTAATTAGTAGGCGGTACGAATACGAAAATCCGTTTTTGGACATTAAAAAAAAAACAATGGAAATAGCCGCAAGTTTTATGTGACTACATTTTTTTTGGATGGTTGTTTCATTTAAAGTAGTGTTCAATTAACTCCAAATTTGAATTTAAAAAGTAAAATATTACTAGAAACTTTTGTTTCTTAAGTAATTTGACTTTAAACACTTGAAACTTTTTAGTTTTTAGATTTTTTATCAAAACTTTATTGAGAAAAAAGATTTAATTTGATCTCCTCTAGCTGCCCTTTCAATCTCCTCCGTACGTTATGAATACAGCATCGAGGAAAATAGCCCGTCCAGTCTCCCAGATGTCGATTACGCATCGTAACACCCCCGGTGTAGCGGAGATCTGAATCGTTTGATTACCCGGTTTAACAGAGACGCGCGTTGTTGAGTATTCTCAGGTATTCGAAATTCGAATAGGGAAGATAATACTAAAATTTCTCAGCTATTAATCGTTATTAAAATTAACTATTAAATAACGTTCCAAATTTTCGTTCGTTCGTTTCGATTTGCCGTGAGAATGTCTTGTCTTTTAAAGCGAGAAAATGATCTCTCAACATAACAGGTTGTGAGAGACGCTTTCTCTAGGTAAATTTTGAACTCTTCAATATTTACGGAGAGACTGGGCAATCAAATAAATGTCGAATCGTCAAAATCAAAATTAATGAGACGTAGAATTCGATCGTAGAATCCCCGTGCCTATCGGAAATGCAGCGAGAAATTGAGCCTCGCCGCCCGCGGAATACAACGCCTCTGAGTTTGGACCCTTAGATTCGAGGCCTAAGTTATGACCCAGTATGTATAAGTATTTTATTTTTTGAGATCGACAGTGATCCCTCCACGTATCTGATCACGACCCCCGTATTGAGAGAAACAATGCTCTAGGGTAATGGTCTTGAAACTTTATGTTACTATGCCTCTCTTTAAAAAAATCTTATATTGGTGCCACCGCCTCTTCCTTCATTTCATAAAATAATAAAAATTTATTTATAAGAACATATTTTGTTATTAATTTATGTTTCGCTATGAAATTTACATTTGCGTTAACTTTTCCTACCTCCATTTTGGCTCTCTAGGGAGACGCGCCTCTCAGTTTGGAAATCGTTACTCTAGAGCTAGAGTAGAATGTGAATGACGGAGGCTTTCCCTATCTTCGTAAAATTAGTTGCGCGCTTATCTCAACAGCTAAACATGCGAGATTTTTTCTAACTTCTATGACACAATAACACCATTATCGATTTTTAATGAGTTAATTTCTCCATTGAAACCTATGATATGCGGATACTTGGAGCCTAGCTCTTTTTGTATTTATATGCCCACGCATACTCTAGGTTTGTAGTAAATATAAAATGACAGTTTCTGGTGGGGAATGCTGCTACTGCTATGATTAAAGCAAGGCGCTTAGTAGGATATCTCGTAAAAACCAGGGTAAAGATAAACAAAGCAGCGACGCAAGTTTCAAAGTCTTCGCTGTCCGGTTTATATGCGCGAGGTATTCTCCGTATTCGCGCACATCGCAGCAGAAATATACGTTTGTTGGAAATTACGTGCGTAACAGAATTGCCTTTATAATTTCTTTCAAATTAATAATTATGAAAACGTTATAATTCTTTAATGTAACATTTAAAAGGACTAGCATAAATTATAGCTCCGTCACTGCAAAATAAACGCTTGTGTATTTGGAATGTTTTCGGTTATACAGGCTGTCCGTTTTTCGAGTGCCACTATGGGTATCTCGCTTATATAAGAAATATGAAGTTGGTTAAATTAGGGCAAAGTTAAGCATTTTCGTGCTGAATAATAATCTAAAAAGAAATTGAAATATCTTCAATAGTCTTGAAAATATCGCAAAAAAACAAAATTTCTGATTTTCGTTTTTAATTTTTTCACGATCAACTAATCGTTTGAGGTATTTCTAACCCAGACATTATTTAGACACTTATTTATGAGGAATTGGAATACGGCATCCACTTTTCAATAGTTTTCAAGATGACGGAGAAACACCTGGCAACTTCAATTTTTCTTATGGGAGCTATTTTGGATTTTAACATTTTGGAATTACGTTTTTTTTTCTCCTTACAATATGTATCACACATGGTGGTCCAATATCACATTTCACATTTTTGCCAAAAATTCAATTTTTCATTTCTTGCGAAGAGTGCTTTGGAAAAACTAAACGTTCTTTTATTGTGAACAAAAGTTTGCCAAAAATTCAATTTTTCATTTCTTGCGAAGAGTACTTTGAAAAAATTAAACGTTCTTTCATTGTGAACAAAAGTTTGACAGTTTGATCCTATGTCAGATCTCGTCATTTACGTTTGCGCTAGTTTTATCGCGAAAATGCCTTTTTCAAGTGAAGAACAAAGAGATATGATACAAATTTACTACAATTCGCATCCAAATGCCCTCATGACTGCGGCAAAATATTAGCAGCGTTACTCAGATCGGCAACAATCTGGTTTGAGGTATTTTTCTACGCTTGGGCGAATATGGTTGGTTTAAAGGACGTAGACGAAAATATGGCGATAGGCCCAATGAATATGAGCAGGAAATTTTGGAAGAGGTAAAAATTTTACATGATTATTAATACCAAAATCCGTCTGTCTCTTCAAGAGAAGTTGCAGCCCAGCTGAATATGCCGTTATTATCTATTCTTATTATGTATTTCGGGGATGTCATAATCTAATTCTCAATAAAAAGGTGTCTGCTTAATGTCTCTTGGTTAGAAATCTCTAGTACGATTAGTTTAAAACAAACGTAAATGACAAGACTTGAAATAGGATCAAACTGTCAAACTTTTGTTCACAATAAAAGAAAATTTTGTTATTTCAAAGCACTCTTTGCAAAAAATGAAAAGTTGGAGTTTTGGCAAAAATGTGATATTGGACCACCATGTGTGATACATCGTTGTAAAGAGGAAAAAAAAAACGTAATCTCAAAATGTAAAAATCCAAAATGAGAAAGAAGAAATAAGAAAAAATGAAGTTGCAAGGTATTTCTCCACCATCTTGAAAATTATTGAAAAGCGGATGCAATATTCGAATTCTTCATAAAAAAGTGTCTGAACAATGTCTGTGTTAAAATTGCCTAGTATGAATAGTTTATTAGTAGAATTAGTACGTGGGCTGCTGGAAAAGTTTCTGGAGACGGTATGAAAAAACGCATATGAAATTAGATAAACGGTATCATTGTTTTTTGAAGTATTCGCCTTTGACGTCAATACACTTTTGCATACGCTCGAACCAATTTCTAAAGCACGTTTTCCACTCTAAAGATGGTACCTCAGAAACCAGTGTCCGGAATGTTTCAGCCGACGAAAATCGCTCACCACGCATTTTATTTTTGATATTTGGGAACAAAAAGAAATCATTAGGTGATAAATCAGGTGAATATGGACAATGAGTCATTAATTCAACATTTCTGTTGGACAAAAAATCAACTGTTTGACGGGCTGAGTGAGAGCTGGCGTTGTCATGATGGAGAATAATTCGTCGATTTCGATTGTTTCTTCGTGAACGGACAACTTTTGTTGGTTTTGGTTCATTTTGAAATACCCAAACGGTAGATTGTTGTTTACTTTCTGGCTCGTACGAATAGATCCACGTTTTGTCACCAGTAACGATGTTATAAACTAAATTTGAACGACCTCCATTGAATTTCTTGAGCATTTCTTCGCACCATTTGACACGTCCCTGCTTTTGCGCTTCTATTAAATTGTGTGGGATCCAACGACTGCAAAGCTTCAGTACGTTCAAATGATCATGTAAAATCTGGTGTGTTGCTTTCATGTCAATGCGTAAGGATGCTTGAATCTCACGGTATGTCACATGTCGATCTCGCTCAAGCATTTCACGCACAGCATCTACATTAGTGGCAACAACAGATGTTGATGGACGACCTTCACGAATTCGTCACTGAGAGAGGTACGTCCACGTTGGAATGTCGATGCATTGTTTCGGCGTTAGACCACATTTGAAATCGTAAAAAATCTTGGCACGAACATTTTCAGGCGAGATTTCCATGTTTACACAAAATTACTTTTTCTCAAATGCTGTACAAACAAAACTAGTTCGCTTGGACAGGAACTGTGAATAGAATTATAGGCGAAATTTCCATGTTTACAAAATTACTTTTTCTCAAATGCTGTACAAACAAAACTAGTTCACTGGAATAGGAACCGTCAATAGAATTATAGGCGAAAAACGTCAAATTCTTCAAATACGACAGTTGATAAACGCTAACAATTCTAGACTTACTAGATTCCCAGAATATTTTCGAGCAGCCCACGTAGTTCCTCGTTTTTAACGAGACGTTCAACCTAATTTTGACGAGGTTTGACTGTAACCAGTGAGAAGTAAAGGCCAAGAGGTAGTTGAGTGATAGAATAGAATTTGTCCTAATTTTTACACTATTCGCTTGTCATTTGGTTACTGAGCAATTACTACCAACTAAGCAAATTTACTACTATCGGCGTTATCCATCAGAGGCATAGAGAAGGGTAAATTCTCGGTAAGCGTTGTGAAACCAGAGCGGAAACGGCGTGGTGGCTGTACGGCCATAAGAAGAACATACAAGAATTCGCGGCCGCCACCGTGCGATTTTCCGCTCTGGTTTGCGCCTCGCTTTAACGTGCGCTAATAAGATGAAATTTAAAGCTGCCGTTCGCCAGTCGTATAGCGGAAAATTTTCAAAAATAACAGACACGAATAAGCGGCAACAAAGTTGAAAAAGTAGATAATTATATCTTTAATGTATTGAATTTTCGTGAGTTGGGCAAGACAAATCCCAGCATTATAAAAATAAGAAGATATTACAGTAATGTCCGCTTAATACGAACTCGCTTATAGAGAATATCCGGATATAATGAACCAGACTGAAACGTACGAATTGTAGTTGCGTAAAACTCTGTGGTATTTTTGTCGCACACAACGAACCCGCTTAATACGAATTGTCGGATAAAACGAACCTTAATTTATATATAATTTGTCAAAAGTTGCCGGTTATAACGAATTTAAGACCAGAAAACACAGAAAGCTAGGGACTTCTTTGATTAGATTAAACTATTTAAATGCACATTACTTACGGTGGCCTATCAGTAAGGATTGGATATTCCTAGGACATCTGGTAAAAGCCAGTATTAATATAAACAAAGCAGCGGCGTAGAGTTCAACGTCGCCGCTGAACGGTTTATATGTATTATTATAATATTATCTGTAGCTTGGGATGAGATTTACGATATGGAAAATATAAATGATAAAGTTGACTTTCTTAATTCAAATCTTTTAGCGATATTTGATAAACACATGCCTTTGAAAACTTGTAAAACCGGGTGTAAATACCAGCCCTGGTTAACAGATAATCTTAAACTGATGATGAATCTTCGTGATGGTGCGTTTAAACGTTTTAAAAAATCTCGGCTGCAAGAGCATTGGAACTACTACAAGGAGCTAAGAAACTTGGTTACTTTGTCAGTGAAACCTGAAAAGAAAGCTTTCCTTGAACACAAAACTAGGAACAGTAAATCTGGTGAAGTTTGGAAACAGTTAAAGAAATTTGGTGTTTATAATTGTAGCAATAATGTAATTCCTGAAGGTATTGGTAATGTGAATAACTTAAATGAGTACTCTTCAAACTCTATGGTTACATCCAATGCGAATTATGACGATACTATTCGGTCTTACATTAACAACTCGGAAAAGTTAGAAAATAACTTTTCTTTTCATCCCGTAACTGAAAACGTTATATCGGATCTACTTCTTAAGTTTTCTAGCAAAGCCTGTGGCACTGATAATTTGAATATTGACTTGATACATTTTAGTTGTCCGTTTGTTTTACCTATTTATACGCATCTCATTAATTTTTGTGTTATTCATGAGTTGTTTCCTGATTGCTGGAAAGAGGCTAGTGTCCTGCCTCTACCAAAAATCAGTAATCCGCAATCCCTGAGTGACGTCCGTCCCATCAGCATCTTGCCTCTTTTGTCTAAGATCTTGGAAAAAATTATAGATACACAACTTCGACAATATCTTGAAACTCATAACATACTGCCTGAAACTCAGTCAGAGTTTCGACCGCATTATAGTTGTGCGAGTGCTTTAACAGCAATCACATATGACATTGTTGCAGCCATTGACAGTAATAAATTTGTAATACTAGTTTTACTCACTTACTTACTTTACAAGGCACTCGACCGCATTAATCACGATATTCTCTTTTCTATACTAAAATTTTATGGGTTGGGTGATATTGCCTTAAATTTTTTCCGTAATTACTTAATGGACAGGTCCCAGAGGGTCTATTGTCACGGTCAAGTTTCTAACCCCTTGCGAGTCACTCGAGGTGTACCACAGGGCTCTATCCTCGGTCCTCTTTTATACTGCTTATACTCATCTCGATTGTGTAAAGTAATTAAACATTGCAAATATCATCTTTATGCAGATGATTTGCAACTTTATTATATTTTTGATAAGGATCAAGTTAACTCTGCATGCGCTTTAGTTACGGAGGATGTTAACTGCCTAGCTGAAGTTTCAGTGCAACATGCTCTTCAACTTAATGCGGAAAAAACCTCAGTTATGTTATTTGGAAGAAAAGGTATTCGAGCTGATGTGGCGAGCGTCGTGGACTTGCGTATTGCTGACATGGCACTGCCGAATTCTGAGTGCTGTAAAAATTTGGGTCTGTACATGGATTCTGAGCTTAAGTTCACTAAACATGTCACTAATCTCATACGCAGGGCTTACGCCAATTTAAAACTAATTTTCGTTAACAGGCACATATTATCACGTAAAGTCAAATGCATGTTATGCGATTCTTTGGTTCTGTCGCATTTTAATTTTTGCGACACAGTCTATGGTCCATTATTGAGCTGCTTCGATGCTGCGAGAATCCAGAAAGTCCAGAACAGTTGTATGAGATTGATCTGTGGTGTTAATCGTAGAGAACATATTTCTCATAAACTTATTGAGCTGGGCTGGTTAAGTATGCAAAATAGGAGGTATTTACACTGCGCACAGTTTTATCATAAGATCTTAACATTTAGGTGCCCTCCTTATTTATACAATCGGATTAGATTCCGTACGGATGTTCACAACATCAACATTAGAAATCGCGGTCTTTTGTCAATACCCAGTCACCGACTGGAATTCTTTAAGCGTTGTTTTAGATACAAAATAGTTGATGTTGTGAACGACCTGCCAAGAGGATTTCTTCAGCTGTCTCCTTCATTATTCAAGAAGAAACTTAAATTAAGATTGCTCAGTTATTAACTACTGTTGTCAATTATGGAACTTATTTTTTTTCCTTTCTTTTCTTTTCCTTCCTTTCGTTTTCTCTTTTTTTTCTCTTTTACCTTTTCTCTTCTTCTTTTCTTTTCTTCTACATTCTCATTTTTTATTGTTCTTCTTCTTCTTAGAATAAATTCTTTTTTGATTATTTTTATATCCACGCCCCTGATATTAGCGTATTATCAGCCTTACTTGTGCGTCTTGTTTTTTTTCTTTTCTTTTTTTAAGGTCTTGGTGGTAGATCAGGGATCTGACTTTTGTCAGCTCGTCTGAACCTTGACCTTTTAAGCATGGGAATTTATTTGCACAATTATTGAATGCCTGTAGTATAATTCATGCTTAATAAACTCTATTATTATTAGAAAAAATTTGTGCAAATCGTTTTTGATTGCAGTGAAAACCTCGAGCAGCCTCTGGACAGCTGTTTCAGCCCTGCTTGAGGCTTCTTCAGCAGAGACGTAGCTCGACATTTCCACTGCAAACAAAAACGCCTTGTCCAATTTATTCGCAATTGCGATGTAAGAGTGATGAACAGATAAAATAGCGACATCTTACTATCGCTTTTTGACCTGACATTGCAGCAGGATAGACAAATTGAAGCGGGATTTGCTCCTAATAAATCCCCCATGCAAGGCGGCCATGCTTGCTGTCAAAGCATAATGAAAATTTACTCTTACATCGCAATTGCGAATAAATTGGACAAGGCGTTTTTGTTTGCAGTGGAAATGTCGAGCTACGTCTCTGCTGAAGAAGCCCCAAGCAGGGCTGAAACAGCTGTCCAGAGGCTGCTCGAGGTTTTCACTGCAATCAAAGACGATTTGCACAAAATTTTTCTAAAAATTTTCATTATGCTTTGACAGCAAGCATGGCCGCCTTGCATGAGGGATTTATTAGGAGCAAATCCCGCTTCAATTTGTCTATCCTACTGCAATGTCAGGTCAAAAAGCGATAGTAAGATGTCGCTATTTTATCTATTATTATTATTATTATTATATGTATGTCCAAGGCACTCTTACCCTCGCGCTCATTGCATCAGAAGCAACCGTTTGATGTAAATTACCTCTGTAACAGAATGGCCTTTATAATTTCTTTCAAATTAATACTTATGAAAACATTATAATTCTTTAATGTAACTTTTAAAAAGACAAATACAGTTTCGCATTTAGTGCACTCATATATGATAGTGGAAAACATGTATTATTTATATATATATATCAATATTTGTTGAATTAAAAATTGTTCAATTTCTAGGGTAGTGTAAAACGACCTTATTTTATTTTTTAAATATCTCACTAATGAATATTTACTATTCACGAGTTATGTCAATTTTCTTGCAAACAAGGCATTCTAAGTTGTCCTTAGTTGAAGGTACACAAACAAATGGCTCTGTAGTGTTTGACCGATGCACCACAGAGAAAAAGGTTACATCAACGCCGGGTGTTTACCACGACGTATAAAACCTGGTCATGCAATTACGATATCAAACAACTGGCCCGGCAGAAAGGTCAGTTCATTAACTTTCTTATCACGAAATGTTATGAGAGCAAACGAAAGGGGAAATTCCATTTTGTTATCTATGGCTATATTCGTCTAAGTTTATTTTTTGTACGCATGAAAATAATAATAATAATAATAATAACGATCGATATAAAAATGACAGATAAAACAAAAAATGAAACTAACTTGAATATATAGAAGCTATCCAAATCGGGTGCAGTAAATGTAAATATTATGTATTATTGTAATTAGGAAATCGCATCAGTGCGCCACGTATACAGGGTGACAGAATTCATCAAATTGATATGAGGGAAGGAAGAGTAGATGAGAATCTACTTGAAGTAAGAGAAAGATGAAGGAAGAAAATAAAGACAGACAACATTTTGAAGACGAAGCGCGGAAAGCAGTGAAGATTAGAGAGATAGGGACGCGAAGGTTGGGAGGAACAAATTGTCTTAAACTTAAATTAATAGGAATCCAATCTCAAAAGACAAATACATTCTTCATTAGATGAAGACATTTTTGATAACTACTTCATAGAATACTTGGTTTATTTCTTCAGTTAGGAATTAGATAATAGTGGATTTTTTTTAAAAACAAGTTTTTGTTAGCATCATAGTTGAATTACCTAGGATACCAGCACGTAATACAATTTAGAATTATGATTTTCTAATTTTTTCCCGATAAATTGTCAATATCTTGAGAACCATAAACTTTAGATCAATAATTATAGATTATGTTTCTATCCGATATGTAAGTTTGTGCATACATAGATTTTAAAAATGTTCAATAGTAATGCCACTATCTTCCACCCACACACTGTTAGCCCACCCTGTATACCTACACAATGCTTACTTAAAAGTTCCACCATCTACATAGATTTGTAAGAAATCATAATTATTCGAAAGCCATTGTGAATGTCCGTCGTATACAGTTAGATGACACGTTCCAGAAACGTACATCATAAAGTCCATATTAAAAATGCTTTAGAACGTAAATTACGTAACAAAACCAACAAACATAAACGCGAACATCTCGTTAAACTCAAACATTTAAAAAAAGTTCATACCAACTTAAGGAATCGCAAAATTTATGTACATATCTACGAAGTTAACATTTTATCAAAGTCATTATTTCTGTATCTTAGTATAAAAGGTTACTACTATACTTTCTGTACATGAATCATCGGTATCTATTTCTTCAATAACTCCTTTACTATTGATTATAAAATAAAATGTCTTGTATAAAAGTTATCGCTTATGCCCTACAATGGGTTCGATATTAGTAATTTATCTTTACACATGCAGCATGTTTCATAAGTGAATCATCCACCAAACTTATAATACTTTTTAAATGAAATGTACAAATTTTTTATTGCACATTTTGATAAATTTCTTAAAAGCAAACGTTTAGATTCAACCACTATAGTCCTGAAGCGAAGCCTTCGCAAATCTACAACACTTCAATTGGATTAAAAAGCTGGAAGAAGTATTTTATTCATAGTCAGTGGTCAAAAAGATTATTTTAATCTACCAATTATAAATCTCGTAAAGAATAATCTCTGTGAGCATTAGTAAGTTTTTATGTCCGTTTGCACATTTATTAAACATTGCAGGTTTCTTCGTTTAATGTATGCGTTCGTGACTGTCGAAAGCTGGAAGACGATTCTACCTCCTTTCTCCCATCTATCAATCATTGCCACTTCAACAGACGTAGGTGTGTACGAAACTGGTCTTTTCATTGTATGCAATTACAATAATTATTTATTGTAATCGCATTGATGAACTAATATTGAGTTACCAAGTTGTTTCATTATAGCCCATTCTTTCATCAAGACCCTTTTTAGTCTATTGTTGTAAAATTCCAGGAAACTGTATTGAAACTTTTGATTATAACCAAATTCCGCACCAAGCAAACACATCAATTTCAAATAATGTGTATATTAGACATTTTCGTTTTTATTACTTATTGTATTGTATTTTACGTCTCATATAAACACACAGATTAATCGTTCCACGCGGCAGTTAATATTTCAGGAAATGTAATCAACAGAAGAAATTGGAATTTACTTCAAATTAAGTTCTAAATATTCTAAGAATTTATTCCTAAAAATTAAGAGCCGAACTCATAAATGTTCATTACACTTTAATCATGTTAAAATAAATGTTGCTATACTTTCAACATGTTACGTAACTGAAGCAACGTTAAATTTAACAGCTGATTAAGGATAACGAACGGTTATGAATTCGGACCTAAGTTTAATCCATCTCGACTTTAAGGTGGGCGTCACGCTAAGCTCATCCGGACGGATATCAACGATCATCAAAATTTTTTACAAAATTATGTAAAAGATGTAAAGTTAAATGACGAACTGGGTTGTATCTGGTCAATCGTAATCAGTGAGCCAAAAAGTATTAAAGTTTACATCTTTTACATAATCTTGTGATGAAATTGTGATCGACCGTTGATGCTCGTCCGAGTGCGCTTAGAAGGGCATCACACTAAGCGACCCCGAACGGGTACCGTCGAACGGTAAAAATTTCATTACACGATTGTAAAAAAGATTTAGTGGGTTTCACAAAAAAAAATGTTAATCAGCGATTAATTTAACTCTCTGATTAAGGAACGTCATTAGACGAAGTTAACAATAGATTTGAAACTAGCAATTACATTGTTTCACCCAATCAATCACAGGCTTTTATCACGCAGTTAAATTAATCAGTCATTAAATAATGTTTGTGAAACTGGGGGTTAAAGTTTAAAAAAAAATTAGGCATAAATTCTTTACGAGTGATTACGACTGACCGGATACAACCAGTTGTAATCAATCATTTCTATGCCTAGAAATATTTAAAACTTTATCTTTTACACAATCGTGTAATGAAATTTTGACCGTTCGACAGTACCCGTCCGAGGTCTCGCTTAGTGTGACGCCCGTTTAATTCTCACAACATCGATTGAAATCAATGTTTTTGTTCCATACGATTTATGAATTCGAAAATTAATAGATGCCAGATGCGATCGTCTACGTCTATATTAAAACGTGCTCTGCATTAGGAAGAGAGATGCCTTCGGCTATTTGTCACAAACAGTTGATGAGGTCGAGAGGAAGAGTTAAGTAGTAAAAACGAAGCGACTTTTTTCTTCGTCTCGTCTTTCCTTGGCTAAAGAGCCAAATGCATTCACACAAAGCGATACTACCTAAAAGACGGCTGGGATAAAATGGGCTCAAGGTCTACAACCTAGACCAGACACTAATTTGGCTTTCAAATTTTCACAGAACAGCAAATATATTGATCCAGCACAATCAACTATATGTGTTTACAGAATTTCCTAGGAAAGTCACGAACGCTGAAGTCACTAACCCTATTGTCTGGGCACGTCATGTGTTTGAAAGATAACATCGAGGTGAAAGTAATCAAGTTTAATTTCAAATAAGCCAGACATCAATCTACTTTTTCTAGTATACGATGCAAATTAACAAAATACAATGTACCTCTCGCTATGGAGAGAAATTGTATGCCTGCTAGTACTTCTCACATTAATTAGAACAGTGATATTTCCGATTAGTTTTCAAAATTAAATGCGCTTTAAATATACAGTACTCAATAGTTTTGAGAAAGTCCAATTTTAAACAATTGCACGCACATTAAACTTTGAGAAAATGAATTAACAAAAAAGGTAGAAAATAATAATAGATAGAAATAAGAAACTCTAACGTGAGAACAATTATTTATTATTAGTTTGCAGTCTGGATTGAAAACTTTTTGATAAAATCAATTTAATTTTTATATAAAGGTTTCCGTATATGTATTTAAATCTGCAGTTTATTATCACGAATCGCAGATAATTAATTAAGCCAACCGATAAAAGGTAAGTGGGTCAAACTTTTTAGACTTTTAGGTTACGGTGATAAATCTAATCAAAACATTGACAGGAAATTGCTTGTTATAGTTATTTTCAGTATAACATATTACACTTAGGTCGAGTTGCTTAGTATCCGATTAAACCAGCAATTTATTAACTGCTGGTTAAATATCAAACCACAGTTTTCTTTCGTAGCTAAACTACGCCTTACATTTTAATTTACAATTAAAGTACGTTTTACATCTTAGTCACTGAGGGCCGGTTGCTCAGTCGCAGTTTAACGTTAATCTTCAGTTCTTCTGTTCCTATGTAAAAGAAAATTGAAGATTAAAGTTACACTGTGACTGAGAAACCGGGCCTGACTGACCAACCAAAAAAAGAATAAACTCTAGTTAACGTTAAACGTAGTTTAAAATTTCAGTGAGCAACTCAGCCTAAGTGTTTTGAGGCTGTTTGACCAATCACAAAATAAATAATTAAATATCCGAAATTTTGCAGTATTCAACAATAATAAATTGCTTATTTTTTCAAACTTTTAGAAATAAGGTCACAAAATGGAAAACAAATTTGAAACTTTCGGACTAAAATAGCTGAAATCAAATGTGATATGCGATACACGCTAGTCTCTGCCTTCTGTTAAACTGTTTCTTCTAAATAGATACATGCACTAATGCTCATAAGTATCTGGGCATCCACAATTGTAGTGGAATTAAAAATACATCAACAATTTGAGAGTATTGGCAGTCTAGACTTAAGAGAAAATTATTTAATTTACCAAATTTAAGCTTTGGATTAATCTACCAGGTGTCTTACGAAAAACGCACCACGCTTCGGAAAAATTTCAAATTGAAAAAAATTGAAATGTTACTATTTTGTAATATTTGTAAACTAGTGTTACGTAGTTTTTGAATTACTAAAATCGGATTATTAATAGAATTATAGAGCGGTATGTTTTTCGTAAGAATCTGGTATAGACAGAAGCGGCTAAGTTTGCAGTGACGTTACGAACGTGAATGCCTAGTACGTTTATAGTAGTTCTGAAGCGACATAATTATTTGAATTTTATACATATTTATTTTTTTATTAATTATCTATGCAAATACACTTAATTAATGTTATAATGAGGTGAAATATAAACTTTGAGTAAATGTATGCATGTTCCAAATTAGTCTAGGTAATTTATGTTGGGTAAATCTTTGTGCAATCATAAAGTTCTGGTTATATCAAATTATTAAATGTAAATAACCTGAAGTTTTATTGTTTTACATTTTCTTTTAACTCTATTAAGTCTAAAAACTGCAGTCGTAGAAAAAAATTTCAAGAATTTAAATTTATTTTTTTTTTTCATAGTGAATAAAATTTTGAAACAGTTTGGAGTTCATTGGCTTTTTATGATATATTTATTGTCATCAAAAAGTACACGATATGTTCAAATATAAAAGAACAAAGCTTTTATTTGTAAACAAAAGGAAATATACAAAAATTAGTAGCTATTATAATATAATATGGAATCTGAAGTGCTTCGATATAATACATTTAAGAAAAGATTTACAGATACAAAGAAAGTAAACGTTGCATATTTAATCACTCTCACTCTCTTCGCTACTAGTGCTGGAATCATTATTTACCGATATAATTAACGGATGAACGTCTTCGGTGTCAAATACTACTTCTCTGTCCCACCATTTTTTAATGACATTATCAGTATGAGTGATAGTATTCGCCCACATTTCTGGAGTCACATGGTTCAATGCCTCCTTCCACATATCCACAGCTTTTACCTGACCATATCCATCTCGTCCAACATGTCTGTTGTAATAAGTTTTACAAATACCCCAAATGTTTTCTATAGGGTTAAATATGCAGTGATATGGTGGCAATCTTAGTACACGATGTCCATATTCTAAAGCTAATTTGTCAACTTTGTATGTTTTCGCAGGCTTATTGCTAAAACAAGACCATCACTAATGTTACTGAATAATTTGTAATAATTGCCAATTACCGTGACACTAATTCCAACAGTTCCAGTTTTAGCAAACAATCGTTTACTTGAACGTTGTGCTGCTGAAGCCATTCCTTTATTCTTGCCTTTGACCAAGAACTATTAGGACTTTTGTCACATAAACTGCTGTGATAACTGGCATTGTCCATAATTATCAAAGAAGGTTCTTCTAAATTTTTTAGTAACTGGTTTTCAAACCATTTTAAGAAGTTATTTTCATTCATTTCTCCATGGTAATCAGGGTTCTTTGAATTTGACGAAAATACTAATGAAGCTCCTTCAATAAAACCGTTAATGTTGCCTGCATGTAGTACAATAAATCTGAAAACAATAAATGATTCATGCAAATACAGGAAATTTAATATCGATTAACTAACCTTTTGCCATCACATTTCATTCTTTTTACACTCTTATGGCTGTCATCTTGCCAAGACCGTGTCACTGTACCATTCTCAAAAATCCATGTTTGATCTACATATACTGGTTGTCAGGATTTTCCAGAGTTTAAATTCTGTACATATGATTTTAAAAAATCGATTCTTGCTGAAGCAACATGTTGAAGCTCCATTAAGGCTCGGCGAGAATCATCTTTCTTGTATTTAAATCCAATCTTTTTCAAGATTCTACCTAATGAATCTACTGATCCATTAAAAATTTGCCGTTCCTTCAGATACAACAAAAGTGAATGACGTGTAACGTGTTGCTCTGCAAATAAATATAACGAAACATTTTTATACTTGCACTGAACACAAAAGCTTACTTGATCTGTACATATCATAAATTCCATCTCGTATTGCCCCCTGTTCTGCTTCACTAATGTCGCAAATAGCTTTTGTACGTGAACGTTTTTTAGGAGGGCTTTGTAAAGGTATATTCTCTTTCACGGCTTTCGATATGGAATGTACTGTTCGTAGACTGAGATTCAATGCATCAGCAACTCTCTGTCAATAAGATTAGCATTAATAATACGCAATAAAATAACAGATGTACACAAACCTCACAAACACTACCTACGGTCAATAAAGGTCCACCGTTAACCTTTTCTCTCTCAAAATATTTAATCAAAGAGGCAACCAATTCCTTGGATTGGCTATGCATTGGTTTTGGCATTTTAGTCCTAAGAAGAACTGACACGAAACAATAAGAAAACGAATATAATTTAAGAAACTTGTGCGCTCAAATAGTTGCTCAAATACCATAACCACAATTGTCAAAATCACGAAGTCGCACGAACGGCCGATATGTAAACGTATAATCAGGATTCCAACCCTCAAACATAATATTACATTCGTTTTTATTTATTTATTTCATTGTTACTTAAATAAGAATAAATTGCTGCAGTAAATGTCAAACTTATTTACCAACGCTATACAAATGCATTAAATTCTGTATGTTAAATGCTCAAATAATTTATTGTATTTTGCTTTCATTGAATTGGTACGAAATACGTCACTAACTACGTAACTGCAAACTTAGCTGCGTTTCTCTATATTACCTGTAATGACCTCAATTTGACATGATAAGGCGAGGATCTGGGGAGGCCATTTTATAGTTTTTATAATTATGAGTTTTGGACTATTGGAGATAGTAAAGTGACAACTATTCAATAATATTCATTTCCTTAGATCTAAGCATAAATTACATACAAATACTTATGGGCGGTAGTTTACGATAAATAGTGAAACACTCATTTGAAATCTAGTTTAGTTCTAAAGGAGCATACAGCCTTAAGGAATTAATTCTTTCAAGCAAAGCTTACAAACAAAACTTAAAAGATTTTTTTAAATAAAATAACTCTGAGACTTATGATATAAAGTTGCTAACAACAGCAACAGCTTCTGGACATAATTAACGCAACAATTTATTGAACGTATTCAATTTCAGTACAGATATTAAAATAAAACAAAACCTATGCTAAAATTCATAAATTAGATTAGTGTTATAACATAACGTCAATTCCAAATATGTTTGACTTCAAATCTTTATTTTTTGACTTCTAGTTTCTTCTGCTTCAAAACGCTCAAATAGTAAGAAAGGAAAAATTCGTAAAAACTGAAATTTGAGTATTCAACGCGACGTTAATACCTTGTATACCCTCCTTTGCTCCTAATTACTGCCTCCATACGCCCTGGTATGCCCTAGATTAAATTTCCAATCAAACCCTGATGAACATTCTCCCATCTTTTAAGCGTTACATTTACTACTTGGTCAGTAGTAATAAGTGACTTCGGACCTTTCTTTTTAAATGTTCAATGGGATTTAAATTCGGACTGTTTGCTGGGCATCAACGGAATATTAACAGCATTCAAGTATTGACGAACCTATATAGCTACGTGAAGTCGAGCATTATCTTGCATAAACAGAAAATCAGGTCCAATAAAGGTAGCAAATAGCTTTACATTATCAACTACAATGTGTTCCAATTCTATCTGCGTTCATAGACCTCACACGTCAAGGTATTAACTTTAGGGGACTGTTGAAGCCAATCCCACTCCAGAACATTACCGAGCCGCCACTTTTTGGGAGACATCGCAATTTCAAAAGTTTTCTCCATATCTTCGTCAGATACGGTCGTGTCCAACATTAGATTTTAGGCTTACTCTAGTTTCTTCGGTGAATAAAGCCTTCTTCCAATCATCAATAGTACAATATTGGTGATTTAGGGCAAATTGCAGCCTTCGAACTTTGTATTCCGTAGTTAGGAATTATTTTTTTTTGCCGGCCTTCTGCTAGTCAATTCAGCTTCCTTCAAACGTCTTCTGACAGTTCGAGACGATATTACAACATTGGGAACAGTTCTAAGCTCATTTTGTGGCTCAGTGCTAGTGTTTTTCCTGTTTCTCAGAGCGCAATGCCTAATAAACCGATCACTCCTTGGAATTATACACCGTTTTCGTCTTCGTGAGTGAAATTCAGTCTCGTTTAAGCAGCTTATTATGCGATTATTATCAGCCGATTAGCAACCTGACGCATATCCTCACCCAAAAGAGTTACCGCTTGTACCGTTTTCAAGTTAAGAATCACATAAAATGAAAATTGCAATCGTGATGAAAACGAGAACGGAGGTCCACAGTTTACTTCTAAAAAAATAGTACGTCAAAAATCATTCTAATCTACGAGTTATTAAAAAAAATAAGTAGTGCATTAATTTTGTCCAGAAGTTTAGTTTAGTTACAGGGAACTGAAAGTTTACAAAAGACGTTTACTTCCTTAACAAGTCTAGTCTAGTTTTTGACTAGTTTTAAACAAAGATTAAAGACATGTTTCTTAGATAATTGTGTCTATAACACGTGACGTAACCAGAGTACTCAGCTGTGTGTTGGTATGTGCAGCAACGCGATCGATATGTGAGAGCGATAGCTGAATGCAGGGAAGCAAAATATCAATGCGCGAGAGAGAACGTTGTTTAATCCTTCAGCATAAGATAACATATACAGGTGCCCCAGAGCTCCGTAAATGTTCCATAACTTTTTTGCTCGATTTTTTTACGCACATTTTAAAAATATTTCCGTTTGAATACAGGCTGCCTAAGCATTATAAAAATACCAAAGCTATGTTTCTTTAAATTGAAACACCCCATTTGATTTCATTTTTGAATTCTACACCAAATTCTGCGTCATTTTTCCGTATGAGTCATCCTTCTTGATGTGAGGCAATTTTTTCTTGAAAATTCCCACTGCAAGGTTACATTCAAAAATTCGTAACTTCTAAATCACTAAAGATAACGCAACCGATCTTTTTCTTTCAGTCAATGCCAAGGCTGTGGCCAATCTCTTGAGATATTGCCAAGTAGTGAAGGGATATACCAGGGCTTGCTACGATTTTATGAATATGAATAATTACAAATAACAAAAACTCTATTTTTTCAAGTAAAACATCCTGTTTATTTCCACATCATTCCATAACGTTTTTAACAAGCTCCGTTTTTCAGTCAAAACCACAGTTTAACTTTCAGTTTAGTTCCAAAAGGACATAATAGAAGTAAAATTAAAATTAAAAATCGAACCTAATTTGCTAATAAATCCATACTTGGTACCTAAAAATTATTGCTATGGATCAAGTGACTTTGTAAAATCGGTACTCGGTAAACAGTTTTGTAACAACTTGCAATCCGTATTAAGTGTGATATCGAGTTAATATGCATCTCCCTTTAATTGGCGGTCAGCAATCGACTTGAATTGCAATGAAATCGTGTTAAGTTCTCTTCAATTATTGAAGACCACATCAATTGATATGCATGTCAATGTTACAGAATAGCCCTGAATATGTACATAATCGACCTACCGCACAACACTGAAAATATCTGCTTTTAAATGAACCCTTTTGACATGTTGACAATACAATTATAAATTATAAGCTTACACTGTTTGGTGTAAAGTTCATTTAAAAGCAAGTATTTTTGATGTTGCGCAATATGACGACCACACCGTTTGTCCTAAAATAAAAATTATTTCAATTCAATTCAAGAATTTCGCCGTTAACTACCTGGCCACACGCACATAGTTCACTTTTCGTTTCTAGACAGACTCTTAAGCGCACAACATGAAAATTATTGCATTTTTTAAAAATCTTTATGTAATTAATTGTTAAAGTATCATAAATTTGAATTTAAATGACCAAAGCAACACTGACAAAACTGAAGCCTACGTTATTTTTTAGACGAGCATGTAGCATCACTTGTCAATTATCAACGCACATTGTCAAATCAGTTCAATGGGCGCCCTGCCTAACATGGTCCACTCTGAATGCCAAAAGATCGTGAACTGAAAATATTTTTCGGTCTCAGTGAATAATGCACAATTTCTAGAAACTTTTATCGTTAGATAAAGTAAATATTGCTATGGTTACCCATGTTAGAACTACAGGAATTTATAACTGATCTAATGATAAAAGTTTCTAGAAACCGGGCATAAGTGGCTAAGGTCCAGTTTTACAATTGCAGCTCAACTTTGAGCTGAGGTTTAAACCCTTAGCAACGATTATTTCAACAATTGTTGTGAAGGATTTAAGCTTCGGTTCAAAGTTAAACCGTCACTGTAAAACTAGGCCTTAGTTGAAATTTGTCCAAAATGAGTTAAGTGGTTGACGAAAAGCAGGGAGGTATTTTCTCCGTAGTGGATGTGTAGCCGAGTTAGGCAGTGACTTGAAAGAGATTTAATTGTGTTGTGTGTTGAAAGATTTATTATAAAAGTTCTATTTTACACAACTTTTCAGAGTCTTGCTCTAAAAAGCTTCAAAATTTAACTTAACCGGCACCACAGATATGTATATCCGTATTAGAAAAACACAAACAACTTTGCATATATGTCATCTATTAGTTAACAAGTCGTCAAGCTTCAAAACATTCATAGTTTCTAGACTCCAAAATTTTGACGCTTTTTAGGACTAGGCCGTTATTTTTGCAACATCCGGTAATAAGACAGTTTTTCGTTGTTGCCTCAATTTGGACCAGGTTTAAGAACACAAATGTTTGCTGCAAGTATTTAAATTTTTTCCTTTTTTTGAATTCATAAAATAAACAACGTCTGATATGGATTTTATCTAGAGACATCTTTGTGGCTTGCAAACAAAACGCAGACTAACTGTCGTTTCATACACTTTTTTGTATATTTAGTATGTATTTACAGCAAAATTTAGCAATATACAATGTGTTTTAACTTCACACAATAAATGCAAATAATGAATTTTTTTTTTGCATAACAAAATATTAATAAATACTAGCGATATTTTTACATTATTTAAGAACAAATTGCAGATACTGAAAAGTGCTAATGCAATTGGGGGTAGAATAAAATTCCTGTTAAATGATATGCCACTCAAGTCACCTTGCGATTTAAAATTTTGAAGTACAGTGAGCATAGTGCTACTTATCCAGCAGACGTTCTAAAATAATTATATCTCAAGAATTAGTACTTTCATATACTTTGATTTTGTTTGTCTGATTTTTTGGTGGCGTTATGCGCATTACGAGCTTTAAATTTTTAAATGACATGTCATCTAAAAAAAAATAATTCTACTTCCAATAACATATCAGCATCAGTTTATAGTTTCTCCAATAAGTTTTTAAATTAAACTTCTGTAAAATTTATTACTCCAATTATTTTGCTATACACAGGTGCATGATTATTTTTAATTTATGGAATGGATCTGTATCACATTTGTAGTTTTATTGTTTTATATTATTTTTAAAATCAAAATGATCTTTATTCAATGTAGAAACTTCTTTCTAAGCTTCAAAAGCGAGACTTTTATCTTTAAAATTCTCTGTGGTTTTCTTCCGTCTTTCTTCGATTAAAGTAATTAATAATGAATAATCAACTGTATCAACATTGAATTCATTTTTAACACACAAGCAATTTACTTGCGCTTTATAGCGCAATTAAAATAAAGGTACACGGCTAATATGCCGGTTCGTGGACACGTCTCACTACGAGACCGGCATACCATCCGGCTACAGTCTCTGCAGTTGGAATCCGGTGCTGCAAACGCCACCGTGTTTGGAAAATTTACCGTGCCGGCTCCTGGACAAGCCAGAATTGAATCTAGTGTATTACTATATTAATGGCCAGTTGCACCGTACACTTAAGCCGAGCTTAACTTTAAGCATCGCTTAGAATGTGATGTATTGAATGTTGCGTAACCTCAAATGTCACATTATAAGCAGTACTTAAAGTTAAGCTTCAGGCATCTCTGTCTTAGTAATTACTAATTTATTGAGTATAAACAATTCACTTAATTTACCAGTTTCACTACTAAATATTTCATAATCAAACTGTTTTAAAATTTTGCAGAAAGATTTACACTTAACTTACACTGAACACTTAAGCCGAGCTTAACTTTAAATACTGCTTATAATGTGATATTTGAGGTTACGCAACATTCAATAAATCACATTCTAAGCGATGCTTAAAGTTAAGCTCGGCTTAAGTGTTTGGCGCAACTGGCCATTAGTGTTACTCCTGCAGATCCAGATATGTTTATTAAAGGAGAAGCTTAGTAGGTGTACGCTCTTGCGTACATAACTGGAAGATTTGCAACGTACCAGGTGAACCCCGAGTTGCAGATCTTAGGAGAAGGCCACTAAAAATATGTATGTATGATTTCTTTTATGTTAATGAAAAGTGAGCTTCTCTTAACAATTTAGAATAACTAGCGATTAAAGGGAATATCTGGCTATTTAAGAATTAAAGTGAAGGGTACTTATTTAAACACTATGGGGTTTAAGGTTAAAAAGGGTTGTTTTAAAATAACACCTATTTATAGTAATAGAAATGTTACTTTTGAACTGACTAAGATTGAGAGCTATGCCAAAATGTGAGGAAATTGTAACTTAACATCTCAGAAATTTTATTTTTGTTTTGGGAACTATCTATGGAGCACGCTAAACTTATTGCAAGAGTGGAAGTGGATCGGATAACTTGAAGTTACCTTATTCACTATAGCCCAGCACCCCTGAAATGATGTGTTGATAAACAACCATGAGGCAAAGCCATAATCTATGAACCGAGTCATCATGAACGCAACGACTAACAACCGCATCAATAAAATTCGTGGGGTAAATCTGTGGTAATCTGAGAAGCAAACGTAATGCAGAATTGAAAAGGTCGATTCCACCACTCACTCTGATATTTCAGCACAACATCTGCCGTTAGCAGAGGTTCCAGTCACCAATATAACAACGTCAAGAGATCATCTTCATTGAACGAGACGTTTCCTTACGAGTGTAGAAGTTACAATTTCTGTAAGCATATATATTTTGTAACATTTTAAAAAGTGTAGTTTAAATACTACTTAAGTATGTTAAACTATCTTAGGTTGTGGCGTTGTTACAAGTCGAATATTTGGAAAATTTATTTTATTCAAAATTATTATTATTGAAAAAGTTTCTAAGTAGTTCAAAATTATTTATGTTATGGAAGTTGTTTCAAAATGTAAACTGGTCCATATTGAGTTATCAGTTCAAAATGTAAACTGCTTGTTTCATTTGTTACAATAATATAACGTTACTAATATGGGTCATTTTGCAATTGGATCATAACATAATTTGCAAGCAAGTTTATTCGACTTGTAATACGTAAATTAGCGGTTAGTAGGGATTAGAAGATGTTAAATAGGGTTGTAAAGAAGTTAAGAGTTAGTGATAGTGAGAGATGGATAGGCAGTTAGTAATAAAGTGGTAGTCAGTCAAGTTTAGTAATAGTGAGTGTAGGGTAATACAATGTGTAAGTATTTTTAAGTATTATTTTTAACATATTTGTTTTATAATAACACATCTCTTAATTCTCGTTTCCTGTACCCAAGAACTCACCTTTCAGCTTCTTTATTGTATTTCCTTTCGTCTGCCAGCTTTGCTCGGCCGACGTAGTTTCGTAGGCAGATAAATTACGTGTCAAAACGGGTACTATCGGGAAATAAATTAAAGATCCTGGGTAAGCAAATAGTCACTTGCTGGTTATTTGTCGTGTCTGTGAAGCTGGCATATCATTTCATGGAAACTCATAAGTTTCAGTGAGTTCTGGCTTTATTTCTAATAGTTCTATAGTTCCTGATAGATAAAAGCGATAGTTCTGCTCATTAAAGCGAAAAAAAACCAAAGTGCAAACTGAGACGCCAGGTTCACGCAGCGTCTCACTTTGTCCTACGCAAAATTAACAGTCTATTCTTATAGGAAATTAAAAGATCTGTAGTTCTACATGAGTTCTAGAAAGAGTTCTAGAGAAAAACATTGCTATTTCTTATTAGAAAACTTTAATAACACAATATGATTAGTTACGCAGATACAGATGAGACGCTGTCGAATATTCGACAGTTCCATGAGCTCTACAATTTTTTCCTTGTAGATCAGAACGTATCCAAGGACTTTCTACAGAGTTCCGGCCACAAGCCTCATTTAATCGCTGAAATTCGGGTTGTACAGGTTATAACTGAGACGCTGTGGAATATACGACAGTTCTGTAAGTTCTATATTTTTTTTCTTGTAGTTCGGAACATATTAAACGTCTTTCTGCAGAGTTCCAGCCACAAGCCTCATTAAATTGTTTTTTCAGCAAATTTAAATCTTGCGAAATTCGAGTTATACAGGTTATAATTGAGACGCTGTCAAATATACGTCAGTTCTGTGAGTTCTATATTTTTTTCCTTGTACTTAGAAACATATTCAATGACATTCCACAGAGTTCCAGTCATAAACCTAAGTAGATTATTATTTAGCAATTTTAAACTCCGCCAAATTCGAATTATACACTTAATAAGTGAGACGCTGTCAAAAAAAAACGTCAGTTCTGTGAGCTTTATAATTTTTGCCTTGTAGTTCGGAACGTATCCAACGACTTTCTGCAGAGTTCTACCCACAAGCATCATTAGATTATTGTTTGACCAATTTTAAATCGCTGAAATTTGGTTTGTACAGGTTATAACTGAGACGCTGACGAATATACGACATTTTTGTAAATTCTATATTTTTTTCCTTGTAGTTCTGAAAATCTTCAATGACCTTCCGCAAGAGTTCTAACCATAAACCTAAGTAGATTATTATTTAGCAATTTTAAACTCCGCTAAATTCAATAATCTAATGATGCTTGTGGGCGGAACTCTGCAAAAAGCCGTTGGATACGTTCCGAACTACAAGGGAAAAATTATAAAGCTCACAGAACTGACGTGTTTTTGACAGCGTCTCGCTTATTAAGTGTATAATTCGAAATTAGCCGAATTTTAAAATTGCTCAATAATATTCTACTTAGGTTTATGACTGGAACTCTGCGGAAAGTCATTAAATATGTTTCTAAGTACAAGGAAAAAAATATAGAACTCACAGAACTGACGTATATTTGACAGCGTCTCAGTTATAACCTGTATAACTTGAATTTCACAAGATTTAAATTTGCTCAAAAAACAATTTAATGAGGCTTGTGGCTGGAACTCTGCAGAAGGTCGTTGAATATGTTCCGAACTACAAGGAAAAAATTATAGAGCTCACAGAACTGTCGTATATTCGATAGCGTCTCGGCTATAACCGGTATAACTCCAATTTCAGGGATTTAAAATTGCTCATACAATAATCTAATGATGTTTGTGGGTAGAACTCTGCAGAAAGTCGTTGGATACGTTCCAAACTACAAGGGAAAAATTATAAAGCTCACAGAACTGACGTGTTTTTGACAGCGTCTCGCTTATTAAGAGTATAATTCGAATTTAACCGAATTTTAAAATTGCTAAATAATATTCTACTTAGGTTTTTGGCTGGAACTCTGTGGAAAGTCATTGAATATGTTTCTAACTACAAGGAAAAAAATATAGAGCTCACAGAACTGTCGTGTATTCGACAGTGTCTTAGTTATAACGTGTATAACTCGAATTTACCAGGATTTAAAATTGCTCAAAAAATAATCTAATGAGACTTGTGGCCGGAACTCTGTAGAAAGTCCTTGGATACGTTCTGATCTACAAGGAAAAAATTGTAGAGCTCATGGAACTGTCGAATATTCGACAGCGTCTCATCTGTATCTGCGTAACTAATCATATTGTGTTATTAAAGTTTTCTAATAAGAAATAGCAATGTTTTTCTCTAGAACTCTTTCTAGAACTCGTGTAGAACTACAGATCTTTTAATTTCCTATAAGAATAGGCCGTTAATTATGCGTAGGACAAAGTGAGACGCTGCGTGAACCTGGCGTCTCAGCTTGCACTTTGGCTTTTTTTCACTTTAATGAGCAGAACTATCGATTTTATCTATCAGGAACTATAGAACTATTAAAAATAAAGCCAGAACTCACTAGAACTTATGAGATTCCATGAAATGATACGCCAGCTTCACAGACAC
This sequence comes from Prosopocoilus inquinatus, assembly GCA_036172665.1. Lineage (NCBI taxonomy): Eukaryota > Metazoa > Arthropoda > Insecta > Coleoptera > Lucanidae > Prosopocoilus > Prosopocoilus inquinatus. Next base: position 10,285,009 of record CM069875.1, read on the forward strand.
TTATTTGTTTACTATCGGCACGGTGTACACGCCCGTACGCCAGCACATAACAATCTGCCGCCGTCCCGACGAATTTACCGGATTAGTAGTAATACATTAGATTATACTCTCTCTTGTCTACGAGCCGGCACGGTAAATTTTCCAAACACGGTGCCGTTTGCAGCACCGGATTCCCATTGCAGAGACGGCAGCCGGACGGTGTGCCGGTTTCGTAGTAGGACATGTATTAACTACTCTCCGTGTCCACAAACCGGCATATTAGCTGTGCACCTATACTTTAGTTGGGCTATAAAGCGCAAGTAACTTGCTTCTGTGTTAAAAATGACTGAAGAATTCAATGTAGATATAGTTGATACATTGTTAATTACTTTAATCGAAGAAAGACGAAACAAAACTGCAGAGAATTTTAAAGATAAAAGGCTCACCTTTGAAGCTTAGAAAGAAGTTTGTACATTGAATAAAGATCATTTAGATTTTAAAAATAATATAAAACAATAAAACTACAATTATGATCCAGATCCATTCCATAAATTAAAAGTAATTATGCACCTAACCATACACCGTAAAAAGGAATTCCGGTACGAATAACAGGCAATTATATTATCGGTTATTCGTACGGGAATTTTAAATTCACAAGAAATTTTAAAGGAAATAATAATTTTAAACCATAAAATTATTTTAGGTTGCATGAAATATACATTAGAATATTTACTGTCTATATATACAGCATATTTACGATTTAATTTTAATGAAACGCAATATTTTTCATATGAAATTTCAAAATTTGTAATATAATTACAGTGTAAAATTAATTTGCGAAATGAAAATTGAGATTTAAATTTAATTCATTTGTGTACGTTTATATGCGTTTCAAACGACTTATAAGTAAGCACGAATTTTATTACACAGAGTAGAAAGTTTAACTAGAATAAATTCTGTAACTAAAAAAAATTACGATTTGTCGAAAAACTCTTTGAACAGGTAAGTTTTTATTTTTAATGACGCATATTACAAACGAATTTCTTTAACTTTTCAATTATTTGAAGGGGTGATATAATCGCTAACTTTTTCTTTAAATGGAAGTTCTTTAAATGAAAGGGTATGTTGAGTATTTTGTTAAAAGTCTGTTCGATTGGGAATACAATTAGGATTACATTTTTTTCAATTTTCTGAAACTGTAAATGGGAAAAAATAAAAATATTCTTTTTTTACTGAAACAGGTTTTAATGCCACAAATTTCAAAAATTAAAAACCTTCAGTTTTATGTTATTGCCAAGAAAGAAGTGATGACCATTTTGAAAATTTCATTTTTATTTGTTTCTCTTTTATGGTTTAAGAAAAATGCAAGATAAAAACGTAGGTGTATTCCTAACGGAACAAGCTTTAAAAAATGGTTAACGTATCCTTAAAAAAAAGAAAATTAGGGGCCATTTCATCTCTCCAAATATGTGCCATTAAAAATAAAAATTGACCTGTTGAAGGTATTTTTCGATAAATCGTAATTTCTTAAGCCACAGAATTTATTTCAGTTAAACTTTTCACTTTGTATAGAATTTCAGAAACAGCAAAGTAAAAAGATTTTAGAATTTTACGTACAACAGTAAGATCATTTGTTTCCCGATTTATGAAAATCCTAAAACTTTTAGATCATTTTCTGATATTCTATGAAATCGTATAGCTTACTTAATTACCTTATTATTTACGCATATAGAGGACACTGAAAATTGACTTAAAATTTTTATTCGCTCCTAAATACTCGTAATATATCTTACCTTATTTACGCATATAGAGGGCACTGAAATTTGACTTTTATTTGATTTTTATTAATTCCTAAATATTCTTAATATATTATTGCAAAATTATCTTTGAAAAAATTATGCATGCTGTTCCTCAAGCACTGCGATCTTCCCAATGCCTATAGACACACACACAAGATAAAAAAATATTCACACGTCTTAAGATGTACTCATCAGGTCCATTTTATAAAATTATTTCTGGCTGTAGAGAGTCTTCAGTCCGGAGAACCACATCAAAGTGGTACTTTCTTTAATTGAATGTCAAGTATATTTATACGTGTAGAGGATAGGCAATATGTAAAATAAGTTTTAATTAAACGTTTATAAGTATCGATTTATAAGTATAAAAATTATTAGTAAGTTTTCAGCGCTTAAAACAATTTAGTTTTTCAGAACAATTATTATACTGGTCGTTCCATTTATGCAGAAAAGGTGTATTAATACGTACTAAAATTCAAGACGAAATATTAATAAATAACCAAGCTGTAACGGTTCAAAAGTCAGCAATTTTTTACTCTTAAATACAAAACGTGCTCTTTAAACGTTTTTTTAATTAATGAGGCTCAGTTGCAGGACTCTAGATAGGTGAGACGATTAATTAAGCAACACTCTGTACGTATACGTTGAATATTATTGTCATTCGTAAGAAACATTAAAACATTTGGTTTAAAGCCACATACAGACTTGTAACTGCGCGGACCTTTGCTTGGCGCAGTCACAAGTCTGAATGTGGCTTAAGGCGGACACATCAGTGTAGTTTATAAAGTTTTTTATTACATTTACATAAAAAAATACATTAAAGAAATACAAAAAGAACGCATCGACGCACATGTTGCCCCATGGATACCCATTCTGTTCTAAAAAAAGGTTTATACAATAAAAACTATAAAAAGAAATTTCTTATCATATCAAAATCTGCCAATTTTTATTAAAGTAAGAACTGTCTTCTTCGACAGCGAGTAGGTTGCCGACTTCGTGCCATCATCCGGATGTGATTTCAGAAAATAAATTGAAATCCATTTGGAGTTACTTTGCCATAATTTAGACAGTAAATAAAATTATAGAGAATTATTGAAAGTTTCCCAAAGTTAACCGTACGGTATTACCATCGACGTAATTACCACGGTGTATATACCACATTTCAATAATTCTCTAAGGTAAATAGCTTTATTCGTTTTGGAAACATACTAAGGTTGCTTTAGGCTCGATACACACGTGCATGTTTTTGCTGCAGTTAATTCTATGACATTAGCAGAGCATAGTACTTTGTATCTTACTAATGCAGACGTTCGCACTTAACCGTACGGGCAAAAACCGCACGTGTGAACCGAGGCTTAAGGATTTTTATTGCCCCACAGTTGCCCGAGTTTGTCAACCAAAACGAAAACAGCTATTATCTAATAAAATGTAACGATAATGAAACATACACTTACCTACGGATGCGCACAAACACTTTCAACCGTTCAAAATGCAATAAAATGAATCAAAATCAAGTTGCTGCGGCTTGCGTGCACAGGCTGCATGAGAGAAAGGGATGCAAAATAGCTGATAAATTACTTGCAACGGTACATTTCCATATATCTAGTAAAATTACAATTTAAAATTGAATGCTTAAAGTATAATTACAACAAACTGTAATTTTGCTCTATACATTTACAATAATTTGTCAATTCGTAATCTCTCTTTATATTTACAAGGAAAATTTATGAACAGATGAAATATTCCCATAAACAAACAATATTTCTGTTCCAAACACCATAAAATTTTAACAATTCTATAAAGTTAAACTGTAAATTTTATGACATTTTTATCAGTGTAGATACGGCTGAGTTACCGTCTCCGTGGACAAAGCCATCAATTTTTTTTGCCGGCCGGTAGATTTACCGTTCCTACGAAAATTCTTGTCGTGGACAAGCCGCCTTGGTAGTAATACATTACATCATATTCACTCTTGTCCACGTGTTCTGAAAATTTACCATGCCGGCTCATGGACAAACCAGTATGTAATCAGAGGCCAACAGAAAAATATCACGGCTGCACAATAGTTACTGCATGAAAGTAGTTAGCGCCTGACATAGGCATCGTTGAAATGACGTTTATCGTATTATTTCCGTCGTGCGTGATATTTCACCGTCTTGATTGCTGCATATAAAATCTAAGAACTAACGTGGTTGGTATATTGTGGAGGAAAGGTTAACACTCACTTAAATAACTTTTTCGTGACATACATTTAATTTGTTATTATTTACGTAAATCGTCTGTTTCTATTCCTGATGCCCGAAGTGACGCTTATGGTCACGGTGGACTGCAAACGTGCTCTGCGCTTGCCTTATATTGACATTGATATTTTCTGCATCTCTCTGAATATAATCTAATGTATTACTACTAACCCGGTAAATTTTCCGGAACGGCGGATGGCGAAAATTCTTGTCGTGGACAAATCTCACTTTTGAAGCTTAGAAAGAAGTTTGTACATTGAATAAAGATAATTTTGATGTTAAAAATAATATAAAACAATAATACTACAAATACTAATAAAGGAAAAGTAATTATGCACCTGACCATAGATACGGCTGAATTACCGTCTCCGTCTAGAAAGCCATCAATTTTTTTGCCGCCCGGTAGATTTATCGTTCCGGTGAAAATTCTTGTGGTGAACAAGTCGCCTAAAGGAAAAAGCAATTTTTATTAAAGTTTTCTTTAGTTCTATTTTAGAAACCTAAGGCGGCTTGTGCACGACAAGAATTTTCGCCGTCCGCCGTCCCGGCAAAATTACCGGATTAGCAGTAATACATAGATTATATTGACTCTTGTCCACGTGTTCTGAAAATTTACCGTGTCGGTTCGTGGACAAACCAGAATATAACCTAATGTATTACTATCAATCCGGTAAATCTGCCGGGGCGGTGGACGGAGAAAATTCTTTTCGTGGACAAGCCGCCTTACGGGTTCATTATTTTAATCTCTATTTTCATTAGTTGCATTTTTTTGTATGAAGTTTCCTGTGTAATTCACCTAAAATATTTTAATAGATTAAGTTAAATAAACTAAATAAATTGATATATGAATTGATATCAATTAACGAGAATTATCATACATTTGTTCGGTTTCATAAATTCCATATTGAATTTTTTTGCTTATCAAGCGGAGCACTGAAGAATGCAGAAAAAACAGTGTTTAGAAGCGATCGGTGCTGCGTGAAAGAATTTATGCGTCAACACATTATAAATAATATAATAAACATATGTATTATCCGATACAACTTATGTGCTAATTTATTGATACTTTTGTAATACAGCGGTGCGTTGACCAATTATGACTAATTGTTAGGTATTTGTTGCTTGCGAGATTACGCCGAGAACAATGGACGTCCTTGTACCTTAAAACGTGAAATTTGTGTTTAACTACAAATTCATTTTGTTTATCTTGAATAAAAAAAAGCCATGAACCCAACACAGTGAGACGAGGCGCGTAAACGAACAACTTTTTGTCGTAAGTTTAAAATAAGGGCCGAATTCAGAGACAGTAAATTAGTCTCACTCACACCCATTTTGAATCGAAGCTTCCTAACTGACGAAATTGGTATTCAAAAACAGACAAAGCGCAATGAGTGACTTATTTTCAACTCAAGTTGAGCGGGAATTGTGTAAGAAATGACAATGATATGAGTAGAGATCTAAGCGTCCTTAAGTACATATAAACACGTGTTCGAATATTTTTTTACTGAACAAATTAATTGCTTACGTTTTCTTGGTCGAAACATTTTTACCAACCCTTCTTCTTTAATTATACAGGGTGCTTCATGGAAAGTTCGTTAAAAGTTTACGGACTTTCCCTTTGAATTTCTATTTCCTATTTTACAATTATAAGTTAGCGGTAATGATCTATTAAAATCTAATATTTCCAACTTTCGGGCACTTCCGCTTGTACCGGATGTTGCTGTCAAATTTCTTAATTTAAATAGAATGCCCCATTTTTATTGCATTTTTGAATTCCTCAAATTATTTTATTCAACGTATGATACAAGAAAAAATAGATTCAGAGATATTTCAATTTTTTTAATTTTTTTTCAAACTTGCAATACCTTGTTTATGACACTGCCATCTTTGTGCAATAAAAGCCATGATGTTAATTCTTGGCCTGTAGTGGACTACAGTAACATGCTTTGAGATCATGCCAGTTTTAAATTGTCTACAGAATGGTTGAAGAGTAACTGATTTCAACTATCGAAACGTCAAGTTTTTTAAATAGAACACCCAGTATATTTTTATACCACGTGACTGAGGATTAATTGTTCTGTTGTCCTGTATTAGCATTCCCTATACCTAAAACTAGAGAAATTGTAATTTTTGAAATCATCCATCCAGTAGAAGTTAAAAATAAGCAAGGTATTGCAAGTTTGAAAAAAATGTAAAAAATGGAAATATCTCTGAAACGGTTAATTTCTCTTATATCATATGTTGAACAAAATAATTTTTGAATTTTACAAGGAACTCAAAAATGGAATTAAAAATGGTGTATTCCATTTAAAATAAGAAAGTTGACAGCAACTTCCGGTACAAGCGGAACTGACCGAAAATTGGAAATATTAAACTTTAATAGACCATTATTGCTAACTTATAACTGCAAAATATGAAATAGAAATTCAAAGGGGAAGCCCGTAAACTTTTAATGAACGGGTCCCGTGAATCACCTTGTATATATTTACAGAGAAAGTCCCCTTGACGGACATCTCTAATGAGCGGACATCTCCTTTCAACGGACATTTTGTGGGTATTGATTTAAACTGTATCTACTGATTTTATTATAATGAAACTCCCCTTGAACTTTTTTTCGATGAATTCCCCGTTTATGTGAAATACATACTAATTAGGTCAGTTATGATTTAACTCTAGCTGCATATACAGGTGAACATAATTTTATTAAGCCATCGAAATACATATTATTCGTTAAGATGGCAAATAAAAAGAGAAATATTTTAAGCATTAAAAAAAAAAATGGAAATAATACATTGTTTTGTAGTGTCCGACCGAAACCGATTTTCTCGCCGAAATCGAAATCGAAACCGAATTTCGGCCAATGTTTCAGTTTCCGGCGAAACGGAAACCGAAACCGAATCTTATTCGAAGGAAGTTAGAGATAATTTTACTAAAGTGTAAATTAATAGTTTTATTTATTAATAACTGAAATTAAATAAATTTATATTGTAAGACAAAAATAAAAGAATTTTAAGATAGTTTCATTTATTAATATCTGAAATCAAACAAACAATTTAACATTTTTCGTCTCTACCATATTTTACAAAAGTCAAAAGAGAATTTTTTTTCAGCTGTAGCTCATAGACAAAATGAAAATATGTATCTTATTAAAATTGAATTTAGGTCAGAATCAAAATCTTTGGTATTTTTAGAGGTTTCACGTCGTGCAAAGCAAATTCACTTTATAATTTGAAATTTTGTAAAGATTGCGTTAATATTACATTATCATCATTACTATTTGATATCCAAAAATTAATCAAGTTTGAGATTAATGTGCATTTAAAGCAGAAAAAAGAAAATAAGTTTAGTTTCGGTTGTAGCCGAAGGCTCGGCTGATTTTTAGCCGAAACCGAAACTTTGACCGAACCACGAAATTGTGGCCGAAACCGAAACCGAATATTCGGTCGGACACTATTGTTTTGAAAAAGAAAAATCCACTGTTCGTTAATGAAATGGAAATTCATTAATGATACAATTAGCTGTGACATAAATTCTTATGAGGAAGATTTAAAAATCACAGCACGTCTAAAATCATTTGTATGAATGTAATCCGGTAAACGAGCTTATTAAATTTTTTCAACTTTAAAAATTAATTCTTTAATATTTATAGATGTTCTTACTTTCAGTTATATGAATTATGCTTTCCTTATTGATATTGGATATTTAAAATAAATCTTTTAAGAAACTAGCGGACATCTCCCTTGCATGAACAAAATTTTGGCGACCATCAACGTATCTGTTCCAAGATAAAAAAAAATTTATAAAAATTTATTAGCCGTTTGTCTTGTTAAAAATTAAACCAAGTTTGGCAGTAAAACCGGTTTTCACCGCGGTTTAAACCGTAGTTAGAAACTCGCTAAACCAACTCAATTTAATTGCTAGTGCTAGTTTAACGTTTTAGCAATGGCATTACTTAAATTAAAACAAATCATTGCAGTAAACGTTATAAAATTTTATAGTACGTTAAATTTAAAGTACTGTGGTTTGCAAAAAAAACGCGTACACCTTTTTCTCGTTGTATTAAGTCATGAGATTTAATTTGTCAGTGTTAAACAATTAAAATTCAGACTGACAGAAAACGAGTAACTTCGAAGACGAATAGTGATTCACAGTAGTAGCGAATGATTATAGCTTAAATAAAAATACTATGGTGCATAAATAATATGTGGGAAGAGGAAACATTTGCAAATAGAAAAGATGGTTGGAGATAGATATTCAAAAATGTCGATTTACGATTCGGATAAGGCCCTTCTGATTCCATGTTTTAATAAATTTTCCTATACTCTTGTCACCAACACGTCGAAAATTACAAATTCAGCTTTGAAGAGTCTTGACAAGTGTTAAAAAAAATTATATGAATAGGACAGCAATCAACAATTGTATTTCGATTAAATTACATAACATTTATGGGCCATTAAATATTTGGAATGTCGTGATATTTATTGAATAGCTACTGTCTGATTCATATCAGGTAATATAGTAATTTCAACGGCCGGTCCCAACCTGCATGTTTCGAAACATGATAAATGACAAATTCTGAAAATACCCATAAGCAAAAAATAGGTGAAAACTCGGGTATTTGATTTTGAAGGTGTACGCGATTTTTTTTGCAAGCAAGTGTACTATGATCGATAATTAGTTTTGATTTTAATTACATCCACCAGCTTTTCCGTATTCTGTATGTTTCAGATTCAAAATTGTGAATGGCATAAATTTTGACCTTATTGAAATTCCTTCACAATAAATAATATTCCGTTTTCAACATTCAAATTGAAGTAAAAAAAAATCAGAGATAAGAAACGAAAACTCCATCCAACTAATGGTCTTATAATTTGTGGATGAAACGCCTGTCAAATGAAATTAATGGTTGAAAGTGTGAATAAGGTTTTATATGCTTTTATTTGCTGGTTTACTGATTGTCATTGTTAATAGCGGAAGCGACAAGAGGCCCTGCTTGAATGTTAATCTTTCTTCGACAAACACTTTGCGGAATTTGAATTTACATAACATTGAAGAGCATAAATATCAAGTGGGTACAATACAATTATTTTCATTGAAAGATTTAAAATGAAGTAACTCCAATTTCATAATTTTGCCTAGTTGCACTTAGAGACAATTGCGTACATTAAATAAAAGAGAGAAAAACTTGGTTAGTTTATTGTTGTTTTGGCAAACGTTCAATGTTAACTTTTACTGACTACATCTAAAATGTTACGCATTTACGTTGCCAGCAACGACCAGACAGTATTTTTTTCTCTATTACGTACTCTTTCATTTGTATAATTTGTACAGCATATACATATAGAACGGATTCCTTTATTTTGCGTAGACTTGAATTCATGTTCTTATTTACTTTGAAATTTATAGTAGTTAACGTAAGTAATTCTTGAACACCTACGTATTACTATTATTGTTATTATCATTACATATCATATTAGAACACATTTGCATTTTAATATTTTTCGCGGAATACTAATAAGAGTGTGACTTTTTAGAAGTAAAATATTCGCACCTTACACCAGTTAAACCATTATTTTTTACTCTTGTCCGATGAAAATTGTAAAAAAATTGTTTTTAAACTTTCAGTAGTGTCCGTTTAAAGTTTAGAGACAATTTTCTTAAATTATTATTTAGGAAAAAATAATATGTATAAAAAGTTTTCCCTGAAGAGTACCGACATAAATAAATTTAATGAACCTTTGAATATTGACTTACCACGACGGCGACGACGTGCTTGTAATTCTCGGAAAAGATAACGTATCTGTTTGTAGCCGCTACACTTACCTAAAACATCGATTTTGAAATGGAATTATTGATAAGTTTGCTCGCACATGTAGAAAATTGTTCTTAGTGAATACGTTTTTCCGAACCTATAAAATTGTTATAAATAGACCTCACACGTGTGGAAGTTATGTAATGCAATGCTTGCGCTCGTTTTATATAATGTGCAGTGACCAGTATGGCGAATTATCCTTTAAATAGGTGTATGCACCTTTAGCGCATGTCTTTTTTGATTAAGATTATTATACCAGGAAGTTCCAAATTTATTACAGTGCTTTAAAGCCGGCTACTCATTAGGCGGTACTTGCCAATATTTAGCAAGTGTCGAGTAATGTGTATTAAAACGCGGCTTGCAACTCGGCACTACTTGCCACATTACTTGTACTTCCCATTAATTGTCGGTAAACTATCCAAAGTCAAACGGACAAGTATTAAACGGATTGGCTACGTAGAAGTAGCTGAGTAATTTGTACGGTTCGACTTTTACTTGGATAAATACTTGCCAAGTACCGCGTAATGAGTAGCCGGCTTAAGACGAATCTTTGCGTAGGTACCCCTCTCTGGATGGCATTTTAGTTGCTTGTAAATCTCCAACATTACGGCCCGGAATTATGAAGCCAGTTGACCGAAGGTTAAACAAAGGCCTAAGACGGGCGCCACGATTTAAGCAACCGTATTAGGGCAGTTCCTTAGTCTCCCATTTTTTACCAGGGTTCAAATTGTGGTAGAATTTTTAACGATTTCATTTACTTGCATTATTAAAATATAACATTTTTTGTATAAAATTTATAACATCTTGAGTGAGCAGTATCAATATTAACCAATTAAGATTGACTGCTAGTCTGTCACTTTGTAACAAATTTTGCACAAAAATTAACATAGTATCATAATCGCTATGAATCACACTAAAGAATCAATAGGTAGTAGCGCGGGCGCTCGGAACGCAATTGCGAGAAATAAGTTAATGTTATCTCATGCTAAAGGATCAAACACGTTCTCTTTTGCGCATTGATATTTTAACCCCTGTTTCAGCTGTCGCTCTCGCAATTGATGTCGCACTTTTATGCACATATTGACACACGGCCGAGTGCTCTTGTGGCGTCAGCTAATGTATCGTTCACCGTGTTATGAATTAAGAATAATAATTAGGATGTGGCTATGGTCCCAAACGCGATCGTTCCTAAAATCCTGAACGGGCGTGGTTTAATGGATCTGTTCAGGTTTTATATAAAATAATACTGATCCTGAATCTCACTTACTTCTATTTAGAAGATTTTACTTTAAGGGAAAATAAAATGAAAAGCAATCAACTGAAAACATTACATTTAACATATTCTATTCTTATGTCTGTTATTTAACAAGAAATCATAATAATTAACAATACTCTGAAAATTTTTTATTCACAAATATCATTACATCGTAATTTATATGATCGAACCAAGTTGGTAAATTGACATTAATACGTAAATTGCAGTAAATATTCATCAATATTAAACAATATTTTTCTCGGCAATTACTTGGCTCTTATTGCAATTGCGAGGAGATGGTTGAAAGCAAATAACAGTAGACAAACTACAGTTTTCTGCAATTGCTCTTTCTCAAAATGTCATAGGTTAAAGACGAATTCACAGATTTTAAAGTTTTAAACATGTTAATTCTGAAATATCTGTGAAGTCGTCTTTAATCAGTGTCATTTCCAGAGAGAACAATTACAGGAAATTGCAATCTGTCTACTTTTTCTTGCTTTCGACAGTACTTTACTTGAGTAAGTTGTCAAGAATAACTAAATAAATTATCATGGTGAACTAAACAAGATATACGTATTTTTTATTCTATTTATTTTTTTTTTTGTTTTTGACAGATATAGTATAAGTAAATTTATATTCTATTATTCTATTTAAAGAATCCAGGATGCAGAATATATCATTCAAGTTGGCAAAGTCTGTGTATTTATTAACAGAATTTGAAGACATTTTAATTTTGCACACCATTTCAATATTCGTTTTTAAAAAAAGAAAAACAATTTATCTTTCTTGCGATTAGTGTTTTAGATAGTGTATTTGGCTTATTCAAATGTTAATTTATGACATGTCGCTGTAAATCTTTGAGATAAAATTTGAAATTGCAACATTATAAATTAAAAATTTTGAAACTGAAACAAAAAACCGTTACTAGTCAATTAATTTACGAATAAATTTAATTAACCATAACAACGGATCAACAATAAAATAATAACAAACAAAAAACTTAATAGTTTACAAGATATGCAGAAAATTTGCCTGGTATTATAAAGACAGGTTTTTTTTTATTTGTGCTGTTTGCCCAACGGGGTTATAAGTCATAGACTTGTCAGGACCTTAGGAGCGGGGTATATTTTTGTGTGTGTAAAGTGTTCCATGGCTTTGTTACTTCCAAACCTCCTCGCCGTTGAAGAGGAAGCAGCGTCGGATGGTATCCCCAACACTGAAGGGTACCTGAAGTGAGTAACGACCACCCCCGAGAAATATCTTGAGCGAAGTGCGAACCCACGACCTTACGATTGCCAGGCCGGTCCCTTACCACTGGATCGTTCAGGCGTCTAGCAAGCTTTAACTATTGGTTTATTCCCACGGTAACAATTGCGAACACAATTGTTGTTGTGGCAATAAACTGGGAGTTAAAATTGACTTTCATTTATAATACTAGGCCTAAACGTATGTCCATTTTAAATGTACGTTTTTTAGCCATGTTCCTTAACTTATATAGAGCAGTTTATTTATCTTCTAGAGCGCTTGCCCTACTCGTTTAAACCTGCAAGAGATTCTTGTCCCATGTAAACTACGCTTAAAGCGTGGTTCTCACTTGTTGGAAGTATGCATCAAGTCATGTTTGTGTAGCACTTGCCAAGAGAAATTACTTCAATTATAAAACCTTATGTAACAGTTTTGATGAACACTACTGCATTATTAAAGGTATTCTAATCGGAGTTGCAAGTTTCAATATAGTATGTTCTTATTACGACCATTAGCAAAGCTGCATAACGTTATATCCTTAAGCGGTACCAATTAGAATGACCCCCTTTGTATTATAAAGCCAATCCTCCTACTTAGAAAGAAGTGCAGTTAAATATAGATTTTTAATCAATATAAATAAATTCCAGAAGTAATTTAAAATCTCATGCCTCATTTTTATCAACGAGTCGTTATCAGTTATTGTTAAACCATACCAGATCTGAAACCACGTTTAAAAATTCAAGCAAAATTAATACAAACTAAATTAAATATAAATTTTCTTGATACTAACCAGCTACATTTTCATGAATGATAATTAACAATAGGAAATTGTATTTATATTTAAGAAATTTTAAGATAATTTTAGTGAAAACGTACAGTATCGGTTATCGGAATCGCGAATATGCGAGTTCCGGCTTATCTGAAAAGAGAAAATTGTAATCAAGTGAAAAAAAAAAAAATTGAAACTGAAGTCACTCAAAAAAAAGTAAAATTCGATTTTAATTAACCAAGCAAAAACAATTAAAATTCAGTCCCATCCTATTCAAGTTTACTCCTACTCAACTCAACCTACTGTACCCAGCCCAAGCAAAACATTAAAAATTTAAATGAGTAAAATTAAAAATTACTCAAAATAAAACTCAATCAGAATTAAGCCCGACAGAAATAAGGCCAACCCAACTCAACCAATAAAAAATTAAAATTAATTAACTAAAAGTAAAAAACAATGTAGGCAAGTCACTGAAATCTAATTGACCATATCTAATAAATAATATTAAATACACAGTAAGTCTACCCAAACCAAGCAAGAAAGTAAAACTAAAAGATAAAATTAAAATTGTCAAAAATAATACTTTCAATGCCTTAAAATACCGAAAAATTTAAAGTCAATTAATTAATATCGACGAACTCACTTGAGCTTAACTCAGTTAAACCAAAATGACTTAAAAATATTAAAATTGTATAATGTTGAAATCCAAAAAATTTAAAACTTTAAAAAATCTAAATTCAATTACAATTCAGTGCAACCCATTCAAGGGAAACCCAACTAAACTCAACCTAACTCTACCGAACCCAAATAACAATTAGAAACAAAAACAATAAAACAAGAACACAAAAGGCAGTCCAAATTAGGTGCAATATAGACAAAAGGTCAGCCAGTTTACGAAAATATCAGTGTAATAAAAAAACAATCGAAATTCAGCATTTCGTATTGGTCGATGTTGTTAAATTCCTAAGAGGTTTGGTAAAAATAATTTTCAAATTAAATAATTAAATTTTGTCACAAAACAGACCACGAAATCACTAAATTTTCAACATCTCTGAGAATCATCACAGTCAGTGACAAAATCATTAAATTGACAATAGTGTTGGAAATAATGAGCAAGAATTAAATATGTTGCAAAATTAAGGAGAAATAAAAAGTAACCAAAAGTAACTCATTGTCGAAAAAAGTAGTTTTTAGTAATTAAAGTAACTGGTTCCAAGCCCTGCAGCAAGTGGAATGTAAAAGTCAGTGATTGGAGAATAAATCGTACCAAGATTGCTACTGGTAAGATAACCCAGGTCATTCGAATTTTCGCTTATCAGGATCTACTTTACTCTCATCTGTAATTTAACCATCTTAAACATATTATGATTAATAAATGAAGTAGATCTCACAACAGTATTTCAAAAAGTAAACCCAACTAATCCACGTACGATAAGTATTGATTCTGGTGTAAAATTTGAACACAATTGCTGAATAATCATGTAGGTGGTAAGACGACGAGTGTTTGCGTCAAACGAACGTCATTCAAAACGAGCACGGCTGTAAATAAATAATCCACTTACAGTCGAAAAGAAAATTCGATTTTTTATGTGTATATTTACGTTAGTGGTTAGTATTGAGCTCAGATGTTCAATGGATATGTAAATACATATCAGGTTACACAACGACGAGTATATAAATGGAAATAAATCACTTAATACATTCAAGCAGATAATGATTATCTTGATTATAAATTCCAAGTGGGTGTCTTGCTTTAATATTTTCATAAAAGGAATTGATGCAGTTTGTTTTGCATTCACTGTAGCATATTGACAGATAGGTATAATCCCCAAAAGTTTAGCTAATAGTGTAAATTCAGATTAAGCCAGAAAGAATAGTGTTTCAAAATGGACAACAAATTAAACAATATTTAGTTCTTACAAAAAATTTACTTATCTCCGAGTGCATCAATATTTTAAGTAGAGCTTATTTTTAATGTCCGTCATATTCTTATTGTCAATCGTTGACTTGACACTTACGCCCAGTTCACCAATAGTTTAGGCTGAAATAAAACATAAACATAACCAATAAACGACATGTATATAAAACCATTCATTTTCATAAAAGTTTAAATTTTTTCTGTATGTTTGTTCTCACAATTAGGTGTTTGCCTATTATTCCGTAGGTATAAATATTCGTTCGCTAATTATCATGTCTTCTCCGAATTTAAAACAAAGTCGCTCCAGTTTTTACGCTAGGAATTCTTTAATCTCCACTCGAGGCACGCTCCATTAACGCAATTTGCGTTGATTTCCGTGCTCTAAACTCGCGCCTCTTTGTTCTAAAAATACACGAAATTTGTTCCAAACTTGTGTGCTTGAGTATAAATAGATGCTACGTGATCCTCTCTGCTAGAATTTGTAATAGTTAACTAATTTTTATAATCTGGTCTGTCAACTGAACGTGCAGTTTGTTGAATGTACACGAATGTTAAGATGGTAACAAATGATCGATGAATTTATGATTTTTGTGAATTTTAGAAGAACATTAATGACGTGTTTTGCAATTTATTGATTTCGTAGAGAAAAGAGAATGCAGATGCAGCTTAATGATGCCAAATTCTTAAGTTTTAGTTTTAATAGATCTAATTCAATAGTTTGTTTTTAATTAAAATTTAAACCATTGAATAAGAAAACTATACATTAAATGGGGATACTTATAGATATCTAATTCAGAATTTATCACATCAGTTACACAGGCCAACAAAATTATACTCTTTATCTGGGGTTTCAATTATTTTGTGTAAATTTGTTCAGTTTGTGTTTACACATCCCTGGAACACCATCAAAAAGTTTCTATCACGTAAGGATTTGAAACGATAAGATAAAATAATAAATAGTTAATATAAGCAACATTTGAAGAATTTCAACATTTAATTTACTATAGTCGGGCCGCCGAAGAAACGGAGTAATAAAACTGCGTGATATACACGTGATTGCTGTTTCTGTGAGCTAAGTACCGACAGATTTACACTAGCCTACAAAGTCGGTCACTCTGCAGAGTAACAACGTGGTCATATTTCCAGTAGTTCGTATTTTTGCTGTTTTTAACAAACTGGCGTTGTTATTAATCAGTCTTTCTTAAGACTTAATTTAATATTTGAATAAAATAGTGGTAAGTGGTAATTTCTGGTGTTTGGTGTAAATACGGCTTTCCGTGTCGGTGTCACAAAAGCAGCGCGTGATACCTCCGTTTCTTCGGCGGCCCGACTATAGTTTGGCATATTACATCGTTCTTAATATCTGCAGTTATATTGTATATGTGTAACCTTTGGATGCTCGTTTCCTTTTTGCGCCAAAAGACCATTTATTAAACATTTTTCTTATGAGCAGGACCCATACCACGCTTTAAATTCCATCAAATTCATATTCCAACGGACTGGATATTGTTTTTCCATGTTTTTTTTTTATCTTAATGGAACCTTTCACCTTGCTCCTCACTCACTGCACCAAGACTTTCTGGGAAATAGTTCGAATGATAAAGTAGAAAATGATTTTTCAGTTCCTGTTACAATCCAAAATGGTTTTTGGGTCATTACTTTTTTTGTCCAACGCAAATTATAAGCCCAGCATACTTACAAAGGAAACAAGGTATTTTTGTAAATCCAGATTATGGACGCAGAAGCATTCTAGGAATTTTTAAATCGCCACTAATCTTTCAGCAAATTTAATTTTATCCAACAGAATTTTTAAATTTTCGGATGTTTCCATTGACTACAATTCAGGGGTCTAGAATAAGAGAGGTAAAAGTGCATTTTTGAACAAATCTGTTTTATGTGCATTTTTGACTACCTGAAATTAGTATCTGTTTGGTGTAAAAGCGATTTTAGACTTTTAGGCCTCGTTCGCACGAGCGTTGAAACAGCGTTGCGTTAATAAAGCGTCGGCGTTTTTAAAAGCACGTATATGTAGGTGTTCCAAAAATTCTTAAAATGGAAAATAGCAGATTCCCAAAAATCGTCTTCAACCAACTGCTAAAGTTACAAGATACGAATCTTGTTAAATTTAAGTGGGCCTTACAAATGAAAGGTATTTTTATAAAGGTTAATTGTCTGGACACTTGGAATTCTCTTTCCGTTGGATACCTTAAGGCATCTCTTAATAGAATTTTGTCTCGCTACCAACATAAACTCTTTGACGAAGACTTGGAAAGATTTAAACTCTCAGAGTTCTCCGCGCTCTAAAAGTTCTTCGTCAACAAACCTAATCCACCTCATCATTTATATTGCTCTATCAAAAAAACTAATTCGACTCTTTTCTCAGCTCAGATTGTCCTCCAAAAGGCACCTATTTCTCTGTTACAACGGTATCTCCCACTCCATAAACTGTAATGAAATATGCACAATGTGCAACTCTCTTAAACCTGAAAATGTGGAGCACATATTTCTTGAATGCAAACTTTACGAGAGTATTAAAGGTCCTAAAATCAGTCACTTGCAAAATTTTGACGAACTCATAAATCTATTAAATAATCCTAACCTAGATATAATCAAGGAGGTAGTTTATTTTTGTATTAATTTTTTAAAACTTCGTTCCTTTATTATTAACGAGTGAATACATTCTTCATTTTAAGTAAATTATCTTGTGTCCCTAAATTTTAATTTATCTTATTATCACGCGTATATATCTTCTTTATTTTTTGATAAACTTTCCATAGTGTTGCTAGTATTAATACGTTCGAATTGTGGTTTATTTTCGTTTACGCTCTAACTGTTTTTTTTTTTTTTGTAAGTGAACCCTTGCTATTTGATTATATGTCAAGAGAAGCAATAAATATATTACTATTATTATTATGTAGGTGTTCAGATGAGCGCTAAAATAAGCACTTCGAGTCGTACTTTTGTGTTAACTAATTAATTAATATTTCTAAGACGAGTGAAAATATTTTACAGCACGTTCCTTAAATTGATTATAGAGAAGTGATAATAACTCACAAGTTATAAATCTTAAGACTATAGAATACGGTATGGTTAGAAAGCTCGTAGCACTATCAAGTAAGCACAAATATTGTAAAAGTAGAGAGATTTAGAAATATTTTGGTTCAAGGTTGATTTTCGTATCATTAAAATTGACAATTTGGTAGACCATCAAACATGACCCATTTTTTGCATTAAATTAAAAATAACTCGGTAAATACCAAAAATAAGTAAGTATAATGTTATATCATTTTTATCGTCTCTTCAAGGTCTACCCGAAACTGCAATGAAATCTGTAGTGTTCCATTTAAAAAATAATAAGTTAGGTTTGTAACTTATTAAATGAACAACCTGAATGTTTGAAAATAATTTTAAATTGTGCGGAATTCAAACCTACACAACTTTTGTTGAGACCTTTTCTTGAAAGAATGAATTTAAAGGGGCATTTTTGAACTTTTCCAGAGGCTTGGGACACCCTCTGTAACAGAGGTATTAAGGCCACCACACACGATGCAATTTGCCTTACGTTTTGCCTGCATAATTTTTAAACTTCAAGCAAAACGAAGCATGTGTGTGCTTAAAACGATAGACAATGAAGGTCGTGTCTATCGTTTTAAGCTCACAAAACGATCCGTTTTGCTTGACGTCTAAAAACTGTGCAGATAAAACGTAAGGTAAAATGCATCGTGTGTGGTGCCCTTTATGGGCTCGTTTTTTTACTCGGGATTAGTTCATCCGTTGCAGTGATTAAATCAAAAGCGTTTTTTTTTACACTTTAAGTTGTAACAGTTTATCGCCGTGGTGCGTTTTTTTTTTTACTTACGATGCAGCCTAAAAATTTACAGCGATGAATATCTTTGTGCAGCGTTTGAATATGAACTGTACAATTCTACTGCTCTTAACATCAAATACTCTTGCAATATTCGTTTCGTATTAATTAATTTCATGAAGAAAGAAAGAATGATTGGACCTAAATACTTTAATTAAGCCAGCAATACATGTTCCAATAATTTCACGTAAAAATTCATGTAAACATGTGTGTATAAATTCATGAATTGTAATTCGCAATACACGTTTCAATTATATTAATAAAAAGATGTTCCGCTAAATAGTAATTTAGAATGTTAATGTTGGTGAAAATGGTAACTTATTAATGCTTCTAACTTCAAGTTATTTTCTTTGAATAGCTGGAAATGTTGGATTATGTTATCAAGGGTTTCATCCAAACGGAGAGCACTTGGTTATTAATGATTAAACTATCTTGAAGCTAAAATTATTTATAAACATATACCCACATGAACTAGCTGAAGTCGTTCTCATTCATCTGAGTCAACAGCCAACAGCAACAATCAAAGTCACTAGAATTTACTAAAATTTCACGTCAATAACCTTGAAAAATAGAACTTGCTCTATGTTGTCAATTTTACAAGTATAAATGCATGTAATTCTTGTTTCTCGCTACACACGTTGAAAAATAGGTTTTGTCCTAAATTACATGTAAATTTCATGCAATTTATGATCATGTACTGCCGGCTTTAGGTCTTTCACTCAAGTTTTACCTCCGTAGTATTTTCGGTGTTTTTTTTACTATTGGATGTAGCGATTGAAATTGTCGTTTTAATAGCTGAAAGCGTGACGTCATCAAAGTTCAGCGTTGAAATTTTAAGATCCAGCGCTTTAAATGTTGAAGAGTAAAGAAACGAGCCCTATGCTTAGCTCGCAGCCTTGGATAATAGCGCGAATGCCTCTGATGACATGCATTCATATAAACAGCGAGAACTGCATGCGCAAGTGTTCTTGTATGAACGTAAACTAAAATATACAAGTCAAATTCATGGCACATTGCCTAATTTTAAAAATACTCATTTTACAACCAACAAAAACCACTTGTATCGACATATGCAAAATTTTCGTAAAGGTTTCCTATAAATAGTGTTTTTCTGGAAAACGAATTTTATTTAAACATTATTTATAAATACAAATAATAAAAACATAGCTTTGAGTTGCGTTCATATTTAACGGAGAACTTCATAGTTCAGTCAATTAACACGATTCATAAACGTGCTAGTCCAGATTTGACAGAATTATTTTCGCTGATCATGGGAAAACAGAAATTAATTTATATTATCTTCCTGAATAAATTCATACGAATTTGAAGGATGTAGTCGGAAAGATTTAGGGATTTGAAGTATTTTGATAATAAATGTATTATACTTTAACTGTTAATTACTTAAAAATAATGAAAAAAGGAAATAATTTTTATTTTGCACGATTAACAGACTGATGAGAACCAAACCGTGTGACAATGGCCAGGCAGTTAGCGGTGAAGTTGCTACGATTTTTGTCGTTTTTTGTCATTGAGAGGTTACAGGTTCAAATCCGAAGCAGATTTTTTTTTTTATTAAAATAATATTTTTCTAATTAAATAAAGTATGTGAAAAAAAGAAAGAAGAAACTTGTTCTGATGCATTTGTGGCGACCAGGAAATATGCGTCACCCAAGAAGGTCGAGTTCCAAGTACTCTAGACAACACCCGTCTAGGGAGAAATCTATTGAATTCGACGGCAGTGCATAGTCAGCATTCGTATTTACCACATGTTTTACCTTATCAATAATTATTACATTATTATTATTATTACATATCACTTAATTACTTGTTGCATATTAAATGGTTTCAGTTACATAGTGAGGTACGATATATAATTTATCTAGAAACTCCACAAATTGGTGACCCCGACGTGATTCGAAACCAACGTGCAGCAACACGTGCAACAAAGAAAATCCGAGTGCATCCATGAGACTGACAAACACTCGCGCTCCACAAAAAAACTATCGCGAAATACGCAAGTAGTGAGTGACCTGTCGAGGATATTTTCACGTGGACTAGAATTTTTTGTTACTTAGTGTGCAACACGTGCCATGCCTAACAACAGAGTAGGACCTCAAGACTCTCAGGGCGGCGTCGTGCATTGTATTGGTATCTAAGTACCACCGTTCTGGCCCAAGGAACCTTCGTATTGGTATCTAAGTACCGCCGTTCTGGCTTAAGGAACCTGAGTTGTGGTTCGCGCAAATTGAAGCACAATTCGCGTTGATTGGCATTACACAAGACACGACCCAAATCTACCATGTGGTGTCACACCTTGAACCAAATATCGCATCAGAGGTAAAAGATATTATAATTGCACCTCCTAGCGAAAATAAATATAAGCACATCAAGGAGCAACTTAAAGCCCGCCTATCAGTATTCGCGGAACAACAAATGCGTCGCCTACTAGAAGGCGAAGAAATGAGCGAACAACGACCGTCGCAATTTCTTCGTCACTTGCGTAATTTGGCTGGAAGCTCCGTCAACGATACAGTTCTCCGTTCCCTGTGGATGAGTCGACTTCCAACAAATGCGCAAGCCATCCTTGCAACGGAATCCGACGTACCGTTAGACAAACCCGCAACATTAGCCGACAAAATTACTGAGGTAAGGGTGCCGCAGCAGGTGTCCACAATTTCAACGACTACAAAAGATAGTCTCCGGCAAGAAATCGACGCCCTCCGGCAACAACTCGCCCGGATGCAAAGCACCACGGCGGATCAGAAGCGGTCGCGTTCGCGCTCGAATTCCCGACGACGCTGAGACATGTGCTGGTATCATAACCGTTTCGGTGCCAAAGCCAAGAAATGTGCTCCACCGTGAAAGTTAGGTTCGGGAAACGCGCACACCAGTCGGTAGACTCGGCTGACACGAAGGAAAAAAAAATCGCGCCGCTTGTACATAACGGACAGATACTCAAAAATAAAATTTTTGGTGGACGCAGGTGCTGATGTGTGTGTGTTCCCTCGTAATCGCGTTCAAAAAAGACTCACGTGTTCCGAATATCAACTTTACGCCGCGAATGGTTAGATAATTTCAACGTATGATGATATCACGTTGACGCTCAACCTCGGCCTGCGACGCGAATTTACTTGGCGCTTCATCATCGCGGACATTACACAACTTGCAAGGCACGACGTCTAGCGCCGGACAAGCTGAAAGTAGCCAAGAACTAATTCGATAACATGATTCGAGCGGATATTGCGCGACCATCGGAGAGTTGTTGAGCTTCGCCTCTGCATTTAGTGCCTAAGAAATCCGGTGAATGGCGACCTTGCGACGATTACAGAGCGCTAAACGCCAGAACTATCCCAGACAAATACCCGGTGCCGCATATTGAGGATTTTGCATATAATCTCGCACAAAAAACAATATTTTCAACGATTGATTTAGTGCGCGCCTACTATCAGATTCCGGAGCACCCGGACGACGTCGCAAAAACGGCCATCTTCACTCCGTTCGGTCTGTTCGAGTTTCTCGTAATGACATTTGGTTTACGGAACGCTGTTCAAACGTTCCAACGTTTTATGGATGAAGCACTCCGCCGGCCTCGACTTCGCCTATGCGAACATCGACGACACCCTTGTCGCATCATCTTCGGAAGCCGAACACGAAGAACATCTCCGCCTGTTACTCTCACGACTCGAGAAATACAGGGTGGTACTTAACACATCGAAGTGCTTTTGGCAGAAATGAAGTGCAATTTCTGGGCTACCGCGTGACAGAAGAGGGAGTGCGCCCGTTAACAGACAAAGTGCGTGTAGAGCTCGACATGCCGGCACCAAAAACAAAGACTTACACCGTTTTCTCGGCATGGTGAATTTTTACCGATGATTCATCCCGAGAGCGGCATTCATCCAAGCAAAAACGAGCGGAAAACACCCGTACATGGACCGAGGAACTGGAGGGAGCATTTCACGCCTGCAAGGAATCGCTCGCCGAAGCCGCGCTCCTCGCTCACCCGGACATGACACTACCCTTCGCTATCTTTAGTGACGCGTCCGATCTAGCAATTGGAGCAACGCTGCAGCAGAGGTCAGCGCACAGATGGGAACCGCTCGGGTTCTTTTCTAAGAACTTGAGCCCTGAACAGCGCAAGCATTCCGCATTCGACCGCGAATTATTCGCGATTTTCAAGGCGTTGAAACAGTTCCGGCATATGATAGAGAGACGAAATGTGATCATATTTACAGATCATAAACCTCTGACATTCGCGTTCCAATAAAAACCTGAAAAATGTTCGTCGCGACAATTCCGCTATCTGGACTATATTGGACGTTCACAACCGACATCCGACATATCGCTGGAAAAGACAATATAGTGGCAGATACCCCGGCGCACATCGAATCGCTGACTGAGTGTGTCGAGTTCGAAACGTTAGCACGATTGCAGGAAAACGATGATGAACTCCGGGAACTTCAAGAGCGCGAGACAGCGTTACAACTCCGTCGCATAACCATCCCTGGCTCTCAAACGCAATTGTTCTGTGACTTTTCGACTCGCGTGGCTCGCCCGTTCGTCATCCAGCCGTTCAGACGCCAAGTGTTTGAGTCATTACACGGCTTATCGCACCCTGGTACTCGGGCTAGTGCGCGCCTAATCGCCGAACGTTATGTATGGCCGAACATACAACGCGACTGCAAACAATGGACACACGAATGTTGCGGAACAAAATCACGCGACACGTGTCAAGTCCGATTAGCGAATTCTCGCTCAAAAGTTCGCGTTTTGAGCATATTCATGTGGACCTCTCGTTGGCCCTACTCGCATGGTTTTAAATATTGTCTCGCTTGTGTCGATCGCTTCACTCGATGGCCTTAAGCTTTCCCGATCGAGGATATCTCCGCCGAAACAGTCGCGGGAACCGTGTACGAAGGCTGGATTGCGCGATATGGCGTACCCCTCCGTATAACAACCGATCAGGGTAGTCAATTCGAGGCAAACCTTTTCAGTGCACTCATGCAAGCAACGGGGATGACACATTGGCGGACAACAGCTTACCATCCAGCAGCCAACGGCATGGTCGAACGTTTTCACCGTCAATTAAAAGCCGCGATTATGTGTCACCAGGGCGAAGAATGGTCAGAGCGACTCCCGACCGTTCTAATTGACATTCGCGGTGCCTGGAAAGATGACCTCAACGCAACTGCAGCCGAGCTAGTTTTCGGGGAACCGATACGCCTCCCGGGCGAATTCCTTGAGCCATCAATAGACCCGGCGACCCTACAGATTACGTCGCTCGCCTATGCCGTCATTTCCGGGAACTTCGACCAGCGAGAATAAATCGTCATGGCACGCGGAAGGTCTTTGTATACAAAGACCTAGCATCAACAACCCATGTATTTGTTCGAGTTGACGCCGCCCGAAAAGCATTGCAGCAACAATATGAGCGACCATTTCTAGTAATAGCGCGACGAGAAAAATTTTTATAGACAGGCTCAAGCCAGCTTACGTCCGAACGCATCGCGACGCAGAAGACGCAGCTACAGCCGTTCCTAGTGGCGACAATGGGAACGCTCCGACGCCTACACCAGGACCTTCGAGAGTAACACGACGGCGACGTTCCACATGACACGTAAAATGAAGAACGCAAATTCTTCTTCAATTCTTCGAGGGAGAAATCTATAGAACTCGATGGCAGTGTATAGTCAGCCGTTGGAGCATTCGCATTTACCACATGTTTTACCTTATCAATAATTATTATATTATTATTATTATGCACCGTTAGGTCAAAAAGCGATCCGATCGTAAGATGTCGCTATTTTATCTGTTCATTATTATTATTATATATCACTTAATTACTTGTTGCATATTAAATGGTTTCATTTACATAGTGAGGTACGATATTTAATTTATCCAAAAACCACACACATTTTTAAAAAGTCTTGGTCCGGGTTTGACACCGCAACCTGACAGTTACGTAATTCGATCAAACTCGACCCTAACCACTTGACTAGGAAAATCATTTACAACTTTGATTAAAACACATTGTTTTGTTAAGGCCCAATAAAAAAATAATTGCTTTTTTCTTAATTTACAAAAAATTAACAGCTAAAATCCAGCAAATTTGGTACTAAAATGTTTTAAATTTTATGGTCTTTCTGAGTATATCCTATTTACTCATATAAATTTATTCACACAGATAATACAAAGCCATTTCTGTTTCTCCATGTTAATCGCTATGTCCTAATGTTAGACGGACATACGGTATGGCCAACAAACGAAAATGATCGAATCTTGGCGAAGTAGTATTCATTCCTGTCAAGGCCACATTGAATATTTGTGTGAATGCGTTGTTACGGTAATGACCACAAATTGCAAATCAAGACCTGGGTTATTACTTTTTGTAATTTTTCATAGAAATATACAACTATATAGTATATCTCAGATAACTTTTCCAGCATGGGGATGTCGCTTATTATAAGAGATAAGAGTTCGGTTAAATAGGATGAAAAATAAAAAAAATTAAGCAGTTTTATTTCATAGACACCTTCTAAATTATTAGTTTTGTTATATACGTGGTCTCATTAGAATTTAATTTAGAAGTAAGTTTAGTTTATGTTTCGTTTATTCGACCAGGAATTGTTTTTCTGTAAACACGCCGAGAAACTTTGAATTAGTCCCTTCAAGTTTTATATTAAGCATTTTTTTCTTAAAATCAAAAATAAGAGTTAAAGGGGATAAGAATTCTCGCATAGTCACCCTATTTGAACGAACAAGCTATTCTGAAATTTTAAAAATTCTATGTAGTTCCAGACTTATATGAAAAAGACCAAAATTATGAAATTTCGTTTTTCTTTAATATCTTCTTTATTCTTACAGGTCATTTATGTTTCTCGCACTTTCTTAGAACACTTTTTCATGCAAATTTAAATGCTTTTAGACTATTTTTTACACTTTCTCTTTTATTTTCACTTCTCTCTTTTCGACCTCCAGCTTTACTTTTTCTTATTGACCGTCGAATTAAATGTTAATTAGCGAACAAAAGGAAATATTTTAACAGCTGTTAAACGTGCATTCCAAAGTCTTTCGATATAATCCCCTTGGAGCTTTGGAATTTTTCCTGTTTTAGGTTAAATCAAAAATAAAGTACGTTCTATTCACTTGAAATAACTGTTGAAAATTTTCTAGAACCTGCGCTTGCTTCGCAGTATTACGCATCGTAATTCATGTAATGCAGCCTGCGTAGCGATTCGTCGGTGACAATTGTTTAGAACCGTTTTGTTCAGCATTTCTGTTCTTCACTGGGTGTAACTTAGTCTACTGTTTTGTCCCCATGTACATACAAAGATTTTAACTTACATTCAGAATGCTTGGCCAAACGACTTTGTTGTATTATAAATAAAAAAAAAAAACATTTATTTAAGGTATGTAATTTTATATTCAACTTATTTTTTTCTTTTTTTAACAATGTCTTTGTAGCTTTTGTGCCCAGCTCAAGATGGCCTCATGCTAAGGTTGAAACATGTTCATTTGGAATTAGCTTCAACGTATAGCCTTTTGAAATTCCTTCCTTCTATAGTAACCAAAGACATGTCGTCTTACTATTCTCGTCTACGTTTTGACTACAAACATCAAATTATAATAAGAGAGATCCCTATGCTTGGCAAAGTTATCTCGGACAACTTGTGTAGTCAGACAGTGAAAATGTCTAGATTTCATACAACTCTGTTGTTATTACACCTTACGTCCCTAATATTTGTTTTTTTGTTCATTTACGTTTTTTCCTTATTTTCATGTCTAAAACAATAATCTCTAGAACATATAAAATAGCGACATCTTACTATCGCTTTTTGACCTAACATTGCAGTAGGATAGACAAATTGAAGCGGGATTTGCTCCTAATGAGTCCCCCATGCAAGGCGGCCATGCTTGCTGTCAAAGCATAATGAAAGATTTTAGAAAAATTTTGTGCAAATCGTTTTCATTAGTTTTTTTTTTTTTTCATTAGGAGCAAATCCCGCTTCAATTTGTCTGTCCTACTGCAATGTTAGGTCAAAAAGCGATAGTAAGATGTCGCTACTTTATATGTTCATCATTCTTACATCGCATTTGCGAATAAATTGGGCAAGTCGTTTTTGGTCTGCAGTGGGAATGTCGAGCTACGTTTCTGCTGAAGAAGCCCCAAGCAGGGCTGAAACAGCTGTCCAGAGGCTGCTCGAGGTTCTCACTGCAATCAAAAACGATTTGCACAAAATTTTTCTAAAAAAAAAAAAATTTTCTAAATAATCTCTAGGGTAATAAAAGTCAAGTTTCTACTTTTCTCAGTATTACAGTGTTATTTTAACTGATATTAAGAAAGAAGAGTGTTATTTATTTCATTAACTGTAGCGGACATTCAATTTTTCTTTATCTTAATTTTAACTCAAAATTTATAAAAAAACCGAATTTTCTTTTGTTGAAACAAATTTATTTAGGCAGACAGTTGGTTTGGTTCTTAACGCATTTTTACTAGGCTCTCACTACCTCGATATGTTGGTAATGAGAGTGAGTTCCATGTTAATTTAAAGTTTTTATACTTTTAATTTCTGTTAATGATATGAGGAGGTGATACAGTTACAATATTTGTATGCTGTTAATGGTAAGAAACAGCAGAAAATTGTTGAAAGAATACATTTCGTGGTTTTTGAAAATACATATGCTGATTTTTCCTTCAGTGGCAGACATATCCCGACCCCCTCTCAACTCCCTTAACTAGAGTTTTCATGTGCAGTCTTCGCACTTCTAGCTCGCAACCTTACCCTTAAGACTTTGTGCTGCAAGGCTCACAGATATGTTAAATTTTAGCATTTAAGGTGCGAACGATTGTACGTGTTGGTCTTAAAATGACCTAGATCCTGACAATAGTTACACATAATTAAGTGTTTACGCCGGTCGAGTTAAAATAATCGCGAACTTAAACAGAATGACGTACCAAAAATAATTTCATTAAAAATGTAGTAGTGTTCATTAACAGTAAAGTGTTATCCGCACTCGCACCAGTTTACGTCACGAAATTTTTAATGCAAACACCATTCTATGTTTACTCAATGATTTGGCGAGGTATTTCATAGGCCGTTGTTTGAAACGCTAATGGAATATTTCACTTGAAACAATGAGCATGTATGTTCCAAAATTGATGTATGATGTTTGCCTGATAACGCTAATTTTAACAAGACTTGTCGCTTCTTGTCTATGTAAGGTCCTGTACGCACGTTGGCATTCTCTTAACTGAAACAGTCTAATAATAATGATTCTTGAAAACCGGGTAAGGGTAAGTTCACAACAAAGTTGGGATGCTAGTGGAGATTTCGAATAGCGCAGATAATGAAAAACACGTATTCAAATGTTTGTGTTCATAACCGAGCTGCAACTATAAGTGCTCATATACCTAAGCGATTGTAGCAATGAGAATTAAACGGGCTATTCATCTGTGAACAGAAAAAGCCATCTATCATCACAGCTTATGAACTTACCGTAAGGCTAAAGCAACTTTTATTAAAGTTTTCTTTAGTTCTATTTTAGAAACAGCCCGTAATCCTGTGGCCTTCTAATGTTTTTGTTTAACATAAATAGTTATTTTTGTCGAATATCAACCTAAACTATTTTTCCTAACTTTTTAATTCAAACGTTTTTTCCAAGCTTTTCTTATGTAAAAGATAAATATTTTGATGTGGTCGTTTAGAGAATTAAACGAACTGTTAAACAACGAAAAAAAGTCAGCAGGTTGTCATAAAAAAATCAAGTAGGAGTTGGAACTCGAAAACAAGAGCAGAAAAACAATTGAACAACTTGGTAATATAGGCCTTATTGATTCTAAATCGCATACCAAATTTCAAATAGATACGTCAAACAGTTTTCGAAATATTAAGGTTCCATACTTTTGACCCTAAAAAGCGGTCTAGTACGTATGTACGTATACTGGGTGTCTCAGAACCTACGGAGGAGATTAAAAAGGTAGCTCGGGGAGATCAAATTAAAGAGTTTTTCTTAATAAATTCTTGGTAAAAACGCAATGAGTAAAAAGTTACAAGTGTTTAAAGCGAAATTAATTAACAAGCAAAAGTTACTTCCTGTAGTAATATTTTAGGTTTTAAATTCAAATTTGAGGCATTTATGAGTTAATTGAACACTGCTTTACAATAAACAACTATTTTAAAAAACGTAGTCACGTTAATGTTATAGCTATTTCATTTTCAACGAGGTTTCGTTTCGTTGTGCACCGCCTACTAATTAAAAACAAAACTAGGAAACAGGACATTTTATGAATGGTGGTTTTGATAAATTTAGTGTTTATTTAATAAAAAAGTTGCATCTTGTGAAATAATTTTTATTAATTAAGAAGCTACAGGTGTAAATTAAAAAAGAAATTAAGAAAGTTAAGCTGCTGTAACTTTCTTATTATTGGGTTTTTTAAAAAGCGAATTAAGAAAAAGCTTTACTTTGATGTCCCACAGCTGCCCTTTCAATCTCCTCCGTAGTTTGTGAGACACCCAGTATATGTATTTAAACTGATAAATTTTATTCACGGCGTTAGAAAAAGTGAGCGTTTAAGCGTTTAAAGCCGCGTCCACATCAATAAAATTTTGTTTTCTGCGTAGTACAGTGAAACCTCTCATTACGGACATCTCTTGTAACCGGACAATTTTATGACGACAGAATTTTTCTATAGGATCTTTTAATAAAATTCTCTCTATTAAGCGGACATTCTCATAAACGGACACGGACACTGCCTTTTTCCAATTCTCTCGATTGAAATCTCTCTTGAACGGACAGAAGTTGGTAAAATACCACTTGTACGCCGCCGTTAAAAAGGGACAAAGACACGTCAAACCTTCATAGAAGAATATTTATCTTAATTTGTTTATAATACTACGTTCTTGCACTTATCTGACTGTTGAGGTGTGAGTTGTTCAAAATTAATTTAATTTCGTATCTACAGTAATTTTTCTGTATTGTTTTTTATGTGTTTTAGACAATGAAAAATTCGTAAAAGACGTTCATTGGGTTCGTATTTCTAATAAGCGGACACCTCTTACAACCGGACGGAAAATTAGCGACCGTTGGTGTCCGTTTATTAGAGATTTCACTGTATTTTGAAATTTGGCAAAAATATTTGCGGTTAAAAAATAAATCTGGTTAAGTATTTTACGACGTAATTAATTACGACGTCGAATCCAGGTTTGCGGGATAATTCGTCCACACTGACACTATTGTTGTGACGCAAATTTCTTTAAGGTTGCTGGAAATCAACAGCACAACGGATAGCGTGTCTTGTTCGTCGCGAAATTATTTGTGTATATTTCTATGCAGCGCCGACGCATAGTACATGCGAACAAGAATTTCCATGAACACGAACAACGTACATTGCAATTTTTTATTGATGTGGACGGGGCTTTATAAAATTCTCCTGTCATCGCCGCCTTAAACCAAGATGACTTTTAATCGTTACATAAGCTATTTACGTTCAAGGTAAAATTCTCGAGCTATGCAGGACGTGGTTCACTGTTTTTATTTGTACTGCAAATAGCCGACACCAAAAGAAAATACTCAGGGTCACAACTCTCAATATGAGTTCTTTGACCACTTTTGGTACCTTATAGATGCTTTAAAAGCAAAGAAATCTTTCTTAACTGAAATTGTGGAAGTTTTATTTCATACTTGTCTAATGGTGGTTAAGAGATGCGTTAATAAAAGGAAAACGATTTACACTATTATGTGCAAATTAATCCGAACGTATAACATTTTGCATTTGAAATAACGTACTTTTAAATCAATTTAACCAGTAATAAAACTGATTCAAATTCGAATACTTATAAGTATTTTTTTAAATTCCCAAACTGAAAACTAACTGAACCAAAATGAAATACATAATGTGACGTTAGTAGGTATATTAAGTAAAAAATATCAGTTTCATAGGATTCGGACGACATAACAACCAGAGGACTATGTCGTTTTCCTTTTCTTTTTAATTCAATAGAAATTCAACAAATTGCATTACTCAGAAGACGCCGAAGGTCTTCTATTTACATTGCACGCATAATAAACAACGTCATCTAAAAGAAGCCGACCGGCAAAGTTACCCGAACGTGCACCGGCATATAATCGACGAACAATTTAAATTTAACGTTGGCATTGAGAGTAGACCTTGTGTTCATTCGGTCTACGTCGACAAACGGCCGACCTTGATAACCGCGTGATCAACCGGCAATAATAACTAGGTCGGAACGAGTGAGCACTGTGATCAATTAAATGGCATGTGACGGATGATGGCATAAATACTGGAATTTTTTTAAATTGCTGTCAATAATTAAGGAATATTTCCACAAAACATTCCAAGTTATGACCTGAGATAGGGCTTAGAGGATCCTTTCGTAGCGGACTAGCCGTGCTGCCCCAACTTTCTGCATGTTTACATTTTCGCAGGCGTTATGTCCAGCTTTTCAATAGCATGTTAAAGTGATTGTTAACTGCCAGTGGGATAAATTTAATTTCTCTGGTAACGTTCTTGTTAAACAAAATCTCCATTTTGAAAAAACGGGCCTAAGGCACAAGCCGCGGTTTTTCAGTTGATTGGTAAAGTGACTGTTAGTGTTATCCGATTGTTAATACAGAAAATGGGTTTATCAAACTATTGGTAATCTTAAGAATGACATAAATTCCTTTTTTCTATTTCGATGCTTTAATGAGCTACATTATGAAACTCAAATGAGTCATTTGGGTTTCATTAAGTAAAACATTAAAGCATTCGAAATTTTATTTTGTCAGGTTGGTGGCAACACCCTGCTGGATTTATTCAAATATCAAATTACAAATAATAACCTACCTCCATGTTATACATGTTTGAAATTACCTCTATTTTCTAGCATCCTAAATTACAAAGACATAACAAAAATACTTTATAAGCTCACAAAATAGAGTATAATTACAGGCACAACCTCTAAACTGACATTTGTTTGAAATTATTTTAAGCGTCAAACAATTTCGCCAACCGCCATCAACAAAACAAAAACTCCCCATGTGGCATTACAAAATAACGCCGCTTTTGAAGATTTTTTCATGTCTAAGTATCAAAATAGAAAAAATACTATAAAATACACGTTTTATAAGACATTTTGGCGCACGTGTCCGTTTAGAAAAAAGAAAAAAAAACTAAACTAGACTCGTGCGCTAAAATTACATCTTATGAAACTTGGTTTTCAATATACATTAACAACGAAGTAAACTCCTAACAATTTGCTTTGCAATGGTAAACATGTAGAGGGGATATATAAATGTGCACGAGCATCTGTTCGATTCTACTTTTTTAGTAAGTATTTGATTTAAAATTGAAAACGGAGATTTTGTTTAACAAGCACGTTACAAGATTAAATTTATCCCACTGGCAGATAACAATCACTTTAACAGGCTACTGAAAAACTGGGCCTTGGACAAATAATTTACTTTGCTTACTTTCTCTGCGCAATCTCACCATATTTGTCTTTTGGAATGACTCATTCCAGATAATTTATTCGTATACACCAGAGGTTCCCAACCTTTCATGCATTGATCCTTTACAAGAAAATAAAAATTCCGTCGATCCCTAATTTAAAGTTAGTATGATTCTAAAATAATATCTGCATTATATGTTACTGTTAAATTTTAATAAAAGTTTTGTGCAAATCGTTTAAATCATTATGCTATGTCAGCAAGCATGGCCGCCTTGCATGGGGGACTTATTAGGAACAAATCCCGCTTCAATTTGTCTATCCTACTGAAATGTCAGGTCAAAAAGCGACTGTAAGATGTCGCTATTTTATCTGCTTAAACTTTAATGTTCAGGTAAATTTTTTAACAATGGGCGAGTAAAATTTTTAATTTTTTAACCCTGAGTAGAAATTTCTTCACGTTTATACTACCTATAAATTACCTTCAACGAAAACAAAAACGGTTCTTAGAAAGGGTACGATTTCTTCTGTTGAAACAAATATAATTGGCATTTTATGAAAGCTTATTAAAGCAGTGTTTTACAAAAGTTTAGGTATACTGGCTGTTCTATTTGAAAATTTTCAGAAAAATTGTCTTTTGCAAAATTCAACGCTCTGTACACATAATAATTGATAAACCGAAATTCTGAAATATCTGTAGAAAAAATGCAAATTCACGACGAAATGTAAATAAATAACCAGATAACTCTGTTCAATTTAAAATATATATAACTTTGGTATGGGTCTTAGTTACTGAACGCTCAATATTGCCAAGAATAATTTCATAAAATAGAGTAGACTAAGGCCCGATTTTACCACCTCCTGATAAATTTAACCATCGGTTAATATCCTTGGAAACCTTTGTGCCGATAATGATTTCCAACGACATTAACTGACGGTTAAATTTGATCTGAGTTATACTTTAGTTCGTTTGAATCTTTTGTCTGTTGTACTGTACTATAGACCTACAGACTATAGATTGTAAAATTTACAATAAATTACTTGCGAATAAATTTTAATTGCAGTGGACCTCCTGAGTATCCCTTGCCTTTTCAGCAAGGGAGTTACTCAAGAACTCCAACTGGTTATCTCGGTTATCTCAAAATCGAGTGAAAATGTTGACAAAAATTTAGACACTTTATCTTGTGGGCAATTTTTTAACCAAAAATTATGTCAGGATAGAAAATAAATCGGAGTTTGCGTGAACAGACCGTTACGTTATGAATGTAATCGTTATAAAGTAGAAAATGCTTAAAAACCAAAAAATACCTAAATTTATATTTTTCAAATTTTATACTTTACCATTCGGAAATATTATCTACCTTTTCTAATTTATAACGATGCATTGTGCAAAATCTATAATAATCAGTTTGTTACGTAAAATGCCGTCCCGCATGAAACGGTCAAAATTTTTTGAAATGCATTGTAAAATTCGCGACAATGATATGACCTTGACACTTTCCCGCAGTACCAACCGAAATTGCGAACACAACCAGAACCACCCCCACACTCTGTTCTGTAAATATAGATCTGCTTGTTATCCTGCACTAATGCACACTCAAAGTGTATTTATCTCGTTTTAATGTATAAGGTTAGAACAAGACACAAATACTTTAGTGTACACTAGTGCAGGATAACATAGAGACCTTGTAACACTCACCAGCTAGTCCTGAAACGAATATTTATGCGTAATTCAAAACAATAGTTTGCTGGTGTGATGAGGTCTTAGCCCTTAGGACTTAGTGGAAGAGTCAGTGGCAGTGTGATCAGGTTAAAAAGTTTGGAGACCCCTGCTAAAGACGGTAGAGAAAATCGCGGCACTCGGTGGACATCTTATTATTACAAATATAGAAAACTTCAGAAACAAGCTTTTTATTGTTCTTTTTCATTAAAGTACATTTTATAAATAATTTGTTATATATTGTTAGTACTTTTAAAGTTTGCTGCAAATATGACTGTTATTCGCTATACAGGGTTAGTTAAAAGTACGGAGACGGCGACTTATTGTCGTTAATATTCATTTTAGGAAATTATGTTCAATACAAAAGTTTGTTATGAAATTATTATCTACATTTGAGGATACTTGAATTTTTTTTCTTCAATTGTTTTTAAGTTACGACGTCATCGATATTTGTTTAAAATGACAACCTATATTTCTGATTATTGATTTCGATAGTTCATTCTATTCTCTTTTCAACGGTATACAATGTTCAGTTTGTTACATTTGAAAAAAATTGAGAAAGAGACTCATTTATTTGCAATAAACTTATCAGTCACAATCTTATCATTAAAAACAAATTAATAACTAACTAAATTAAAGTAAGTGTTCAAATTGTTCTCCATTTCTAATTTGACAATGACCCAATCGATTTACAAAACCCTGAATAGAATTTTGTAAAAATTCTCGGGGAATTTCTTCTATCGTTCTGGAAATTCGGATTTTTAAATCTTCGACATCGTTAGGCTTATCTTTGTAAACCTTGTTTTTTACGTATCCTCAAAGAAAAAAATCTAAAGGGCTTAAATCAGGCGAACGAGCTGACCATTCAATACTTCCTCGTCTCCCAATCCATTTGTTTGGAAAGACGTTATCCAAATATTGACGAACATTGACACCATAATGTGGTGGGGCGCCATCGTGCTGGAACCAGATACTGTTATTGGGAAGGTGTTCATTGTTTTCATCTGGATACAGCATAGCACAAGCAGGTATAATTTCATTTTGCAATAACTGCAAATACAGAGCCGAAGTTAAATTGCCATTGATGAAAAAGGGACCGATAATATGACCCCCTAGAATGCCAACCCAAACATTAACTTTTTGGGGGTACTGCGCGTGGTGCTCCGTAAACCAAAAAGGATTTTCCGATGACCAATATCTGCAATTATGTCTGTTTACTTCACCGATAAGACAAAAGGTAGCTTCGTCAGAGAAAATAATATTGTTGACGAAATTTGCATTATTATTGCAAAAAATTGACATTTCTTCACAAAATTGTAGTCTCCTATCAAAATCATCTTCCGTCAACTCGTGTAGAAGTTGTAGTTTTAAAATTGAAAAGACCGATGACTGTGAAATATTGTGATTGGCCGCTAATTGATTGGTTGATAAATGGGAATCTTCAGATACGGCCAATAGAACATTCAGTTTTTTATCAACGCTTTTCGCTGTTCTAGGTCTACCACTCATCTTTAACACTACCGGTTTGTTCAAAGCGTTTTAAGGTTTTGCCAACAACGGATTTAGAAATTGGATTTCTGTTTGGATGCGTGTCATTAAATAAATTACAAACGTCTTGTAAACTTCGGCGTCTACTTCCATAACCCAGCAACATATGTATTTCAATGCTTTCTCGTTCACTTAAACTCGCCATTGCTAATATTAACAGCAACAAATGGCACAATTGAAATATGTCAACTATTTGACATAAACAATAACGAACAGATAAAATAGCGACATCTTACTATCGCTTTAGCATAATGAAATTTTTCTAAAAACTTTCATTATGCTTTGACAGCAAGCATGGCCGCCTTGCATGGGGGACTTATTAGGAGCAAATCCCGCTTCAATTTGCCTATCCTACTGCAATGTCGGGTCAAAAAGCGATAGTAAGATGTCGCTATTTTATCTGTTCATCATTCTTACATCGCAATTGCGAATAAATTGGGCAAGTCGTTTTTGGTCTGCAGTGGGAATGTCGAGCTAAGTCTCTGCTGAAGAAGCCCCAAGCAGGGCTGAAACAGCTGTCCAGAGGCTGCTCGAGGTTTTCACTGCAATCAAAAACGATTTGCACAAAATTTTTCTAATAAATAATAACCACTGATAAAGTTACCTCGCTCGCATTTGTTTATCGCCTCGCTTTGGCTATCTATTAATTCTGCTAATTTAATGGATCTTTAATATTTGAACTTTAAGGCACTTTTTCTCAATTTTTTTCAAATGTAACATACTGAATATTGTATACCGTTGAAAAAAGAATAGAATGAACTATCGAAATCAATAATCAGAAATATAGGTTGTCACTTTAAACAAATATCGATGACGTCGTAACTTGAAAACAATTGAAGAAAAAAAAATTCAAGTATCCTCAAATGTAGATAATAATTTCATAACAAACTTTTGTATTGAACATAATTTCCTAAAATGAATATTAACGACTATAAGTCGCCGTCTCCATACTTTTAACTAACCCTGTATAGCTAATAACAGTCATATTTGCAGCAAACTTTAAAAGTACTAACAATATATAACAAATTATTTATAAAATGTACTTTAATGAAAAACGAACAATAAAAAGCTTGTTTCTGAAGTATTCTATATTTGTAATAATAAGATGTCCACCGAGTGCCGCGATTTCCTCCACCGTCTTTAGCAGGGGTCTCCAAACTTTTTAGCCTGACCACACTGCCACTGTATTTGCGCTATTACGTAAAATCAATAATAAAAGAATTTCTTTGATTATTGAGATAAATTTGAATATTTCAGATATCCTGTAGTCAAATTATATTTAGTTTCCGAAGTTGTTGGAACAATAGAATTTTTTTAATTTTTTATTTCTCGCTTAAAATAAATGACTAAAACATTACTTTCATATCTGCAACATAAAATTAAAAATTTTGAATCTTTGGAGCAGACTTTAAATTAAATTAAATTTAAGCAATGTTTCTTGACTTGCTTAACAAGCAGAATTTTTATAAGGTAAAATTGTTTTTCGTAAAGTTGATATTAGAAAAATGTTCTCCTCTTGTGAGATCGATCCGTGGATACACCGTATAACTTACATTTTTTTACTCCTATTTCGGAAACATAATTTTGTTTTGTGTGATTATATAATTAACGTGTGTTAATTTTCTCGGAAAATTAGCACACGATGAGGTAAGTTATTAACAGTTTCAATTAAGTTAAATCACCTAAACACGCCTTCTATTAAGGTGTTTTAAAGGTTAAAATCATCAACAAATTAGAAATACATTTTATAGCTTCAGAGAATTAGGTTCCACTGCATTAAAATAATGAATACTATCTCAAAATCTCTGTATAACGCCACTAAAAGAATGAATGAACTTTTAACGTACGTCACTTCCTGTTTTAAGGGAAACAATAGATCAATGAACTACCTCGATAATAACTATGAATAAATACATCACAATTTTTTTCTGATGACATATTAATTCGATCCAAAATATTTAGAATTTTTTTCGTAATTATGACAGGCAAGTATGAAACGTGACGCAGCTAATTTTTGACATAGTACAGTGAGTATACATATAATATCTGACCGTAAAGTCCCGATACCCTAGCAGGTTTTGTAAGTGTCTCGTCTTAAAAAATTTTAGTAATCAAAATGACGTTTCCTGTAAGAGACACATGTCACAGTACCGTAAGAAAAGACATTTGTTTACACATCCAACGGGTTAGTTAGATCTATGTACAGGTGGATCAATTTCGATGTCCCTTATAGGCATCTCCGTAACTATAAGAGCTAGAAAAAAAAAACAGTGACTAGGTCTCGATCTTTATTTGGAGATTAAGTCAATAGTGTAAACAAAAATTGGCTATCTTCTTTTGTTTTCAAATTATAGGCAAAAATTTCCATTTTCGACTTTTCGTTTTTTCGATTATATCTCGTTTATTTCTAGAGATATTAAAAAACTGCTTGAACATTATTCGCACACTTTCTGGAATACAATTCAGTGGTGTAGTTAGGTTTTTAATAATTAGTTAAATTTTCGAATTATAACATAAAGTATATTTTTTAAATCGAAATAATAGTAGACATTTCCATCATTAAATAGAAATCTTTTTTACCGTTTTCAAAAATATATACTTCATTGGGTTTATTTCTTATAATTAATAGGAAAACTGCCATTTTTATTATTATTCTTGCGTGTCCTAGTCTCAGTAGACTGACTTCAATACAGTGCCGACATTTTCGGTTTTTGTTTATTACATATGAACGAACTTTCAAAACAGTTTTGACCGCGTTATTTTACAAAATTCCTTTTGAGAAATGTAGCACCTATCGCGACCGATCTGGCAAAAGCTCTTTTGTTTTTAATAAATATGAATGCATGCAAATTTAGTTTGATACTTGTTCAGTTTTGTTTATATTTTACAACTTGTGTGTTTGTTTTTAGTGTTTTTAATAAAATGTAACTCAAGAGACGAGATACAAAAAAAAGGAAACTTAATTTAGTTATTATTACCTTTATGTTTCTCCGAACAACTCGTATTTTAGTTCGTAGAGTGTTTTTGACGATTTCACAGCGTCCGTTTTAAAGTTTAAAAACTATTTTCTGTCAGATAATTCATCGGACAAGAGTCGACTTCAATTATAAATTTGTTATTAATGTGGTTTCTTGTCTGACGAAAGTCGTATAAAAATTGTTTTCAATCTTTAAACAAACACTGTGTAAATTGCACGAACGTTCAACATTTCTTCTTAACGAAACTATCAACCGATAGTGAAACGTTGAGTGTTCGTGCAATTTTGACCGTTTAAAGATTGAAAACAATTTTTCAATAAATTTTTGGTCATAACACGTTTTAATAATACATAGTTTAAAACATTCTTGTTAAAATGTTCTGTGAAACGTGATGAATGATAAACTCATTTTCAAAAGAAAGTCAGATAGGAGCTGTTGTCAGAACGGTCGCTCAAAGCGATAAAACGGAATTTTGTAAATTAACGCGAATACGAAATTATTACGAATTATAAGAAACAACAACCCTACAAAATGTTGAAAATAGAAAAAAAATCTCTTTTTAATAAGTGCATTGTCTGTGTTTTCTATTTAAAAATTAAACTTTATGTTATAACTCGAAAATTTACCTAAATATTAAAAAAGTAACTACACCACTGAATTGTATTCTAAAAAGTGTCCTAATAATGTTCAAGCAGTTTTTGAATATCTCTAGAAATAAACGAGATATGACCGAAAATCGAAAAGTTAAAAATGGTAATTTTTGCCTGTAACTTAAATAATTAAAATAAAAAAAAAAAGAATTTTTGTTTACACTATTGACCTAATCTCCAAAAAAGAGATCGAGACTTGGCCACTAGTTTTTTTCTATCTCTTACAGTTACGGAGATACCAATAAGAGACATCTAAATTGATCTACCCTGTATACTGATTGCATAATACTACAGAGGCAACTTATAATAACTAGCAACTGTTTAATAAGTTATCTCACAAATAATGCTTCGCAACCAAGAAAATATAAATATTGTAATTCTTAGAAAGTTTGTAACAATATAACATTCTTATAATATATCTACATTAGGGTTTCTGATTTCACGGGTTTCTTTCATTCCCGGGAATCGGGATTGCAAAAATCGTGATCCCGGAAATTTTATTTTATTTTATTAGAAAAATTATCAACATTAGAATCTTTCCTTTTTTTTGCTACATATCTCAGTCATGATTATGAGTATGAATTTAACAATGATTGGAAATACAACAAAGATATATATTATATATACATTAACTATGTATAGTAAGATGCAGTTTTAAAAGTCGTAGTTTCATATTTAAATTGCAGTATGAGATGTGGCGAAATTTTTACAAAGACGTTATTGGGCGATAAAAACAAAATCAATCATTTATACAAATTTTAGTAATCACGTGGATTAATTTATACTCCGTCATACGTAATAGAAAGAGATGGAACCGAGAGATCCTTTAATATTACTAGCCAATCACAAAATCTAGAAAATTATAATCAACAGTATTCATCTTTGATATATCTTTTTCTATCTACCCGCTAAAATCG
This sequence comes from Prosopocoilus inquinatus, assembly GCA_036172665.1. Classification (NCBI taxonomy): domain Eukaryota; kingdom Metazoa; phylum Arthropoda; class Insecta; order Coleoptera; family Lucanidae; genus Prosopocoilus; species Prosopocoilus inquinatus. The sequence goes on from CM069875.1 coordinate 10,325,146, forward strand.
TAAATAACATTTTGCGCGCTTATAAAGAAGTCGGAAACTTTTTCGATCGACGAATTAAACTCTTACCTTACTTACTCGTACAATGTATTTATTAAATAAAGTTGATTCTAGTCCAATGAGAAATGTAAGTAAAACGTTTTCTTTAATCTTGAACCGGATAGAATTATGAATGGAAAAACACTGAACGTTGAGTGTATTTCCATTCATAATTCTCTGTTAATCTATAGCGAAACGTTGAGTATATTTCCTTTCATAATTCTGTCCGGTTTAAGATTAAAAAAACTTTTTAAATGCATTTATTGTAGGCATAAAATTAAGATAATTTTTTTATCACTATTAAAACTTGAAAACGCCTTTATAAAGACCTCAATGTCGGTTTTCCCGATACCACAAAAATTCCGCCCTCACCTACAACATGAGTTCCGTTTTTTTTTTTTGAATACTCCCTCGTATAATACATACACCTCTTGATCTCTTCATAACACGCCAGGTCCAAAACACTACGGAAATTCTCGACTGTTATTTTCCGGAATCGGGAATACCAAAAACGGTAAATTTCCCGGGAAATCGGTCCCCGGAATTCTCGGTACAGAAACCCTAATCTACATAAATATATAGCTTATAAACTAATGGCATTTTTTAATCTATTGTTTTTTTTTATTTTGGTACATATGATGTTACAGTCGATTTTTCTTATTTGGTTCAAATTAAAAATATGTGGCATGATAAACTGGGATGATTAAACGTCAGCAACATATTAATTAAATCATCACTTAACAAAGTCGTTACCAGTTGCCAAACACTATAATTACTTCGATTTCTTTAATCGGTTGTTTGCTAAAATCCGGTGCTTATCAATCACACTACTGTCAGATAACTGTAAACAAGAAGTAAGTTATTGCAAACACTCTACGAGCGTTAACTAAGTTCCCAATTATAATACCTACGTAATTTGACGAGCCGACGCATTGCAGAAAATTAGTTGACAGATTCAGTTAAACCAACACAATCCAGATACTAATGTGAAGCGATTTTATTGTTTGGCGATAAATGATGATGACTAATTAAAATATTATTAGATAAACAATCTGGTAATATTTGCCCTTATACCCGCCGCGGTCAGAGATTGAATGAGTGGCCTCTTTTGTTTACACATTGCGAAGTGATAATTTGGTTTGGAGCTAAGTACTTTGTTTTAAAACAGATAATATTCTTGTAAGAAATAAGACAGCAATAAGTGAAAATAGCATATGAAGAACACTTTAAATGAAATTCAGACAAAAAAAAACTTTGTTTCGAAAAGAATACCTTATGTTAGCATTTACTTACTGTTAACGAAAGATGGAATGCATTTGTAATCTAATATTTATTTTGTCTGCACTGCAACGAGATTTATCTACGCTCAGGCGGTTTAGGGTTCCAGTTGCAGGCCCATTGCACTTGAATTGATGTAAACAAAAACAGTTTCGAGGAGGCATAGGTTCATTTGGAGACGGGATATAGTCCATATCTCACTACGCGCGTTAATTTATGGTTGAAGACCATAACTTCAAAAGGGTCTAAGTGCCAAAATCGTGTTTAGAAGTTATTAAGAAAAAACTGATTTACTAAATCTCAAACGCACACACAGATATCGCCATCCGTGATTCATTTATTACAGTTTTTACTTAGCCACAGGTACATAGACCCTTTGAGCGATTCAGGTGTAGGTTCGGCTGGGCGTGGCAAGTGCTACATCATTTGACCGTTGACTAGTTGAATTACGTTGGCGGGAGAGAACATCATTACATGAGGTATTCCCGATCTTACTAACAGAGTTAAAAAAGCAACCGAGAGTGAATGACGTAGTGTTCACGGTCCCTTGGTGGCCAGATGGAGGCCGGTGGTGAGATGCTACACCACCCGGTGGAAGAGTAGATTGGTAGGAGAAAATCTACTGGTCGGATAATACCGAGGCGTAGGGTAGGGCCTGTCTGCATGTACGATAAGGCTCTCTGTCTTGCATGTGAAGTGTATTTGGAAATAACATTTCAGAGTATTAAGGAATATAAAAGGGCAACAGAAATAAAATTGGATGACCCGATTGGTACTATGACGAGTGCTGGTTGAGGCACTAGTTTGAGTTATGAATAGACTAAAAGCAAAATTAGTTTAAAATATTTCTGGTATAGCATTAACGTGTGATTTTCTTTTCACGTTTTTTTAAATACTTTTTCTGGAAATAATTATTGTAAATGCTATATTAGTGAAAAGAAGAAAGAAAAGGCGAGTTAAAATAAGTCATGGCCTACTTTATTACGCCCCATAAGAAAACATGAAGTCGATACCCGTTACCCGGAAACGATATGAACTGGAAACTTTTAACAGCACTATTAAATTCTGATAAACGACCTCTGGCTCAAATAATCTCTATAAAAAACTTCTATCTATTCAAATAAAAAAGGAGAGGAAAAAATTAAATTTGTCAAATTTTATTCTTTTTGGTATAATTCCGAAAGTATGGGAAATTATTAAAATTTTATGGGTTAGCTTAGATGCCCTTTTGTTTCTCTATAATTCATCTTGTTTAACCGAATCTGTATCTCTTATAAAAACGGAGATCCCTATGCTGGGAATGTTATCTTAGACACTCTGTATACAGGGTATTCACGGTGAGTGGTCTATTAGATTTTATTGGAAACTACACATAGAGCGCCGAAAATTTCTAATCGATAACGAACTATTCAAATATGGATGATAAGATTAGTCATAGCGTACTTCCGGTTGTATTTGATAATTCAAATTATTTAAAAGCCGATAAATAAATAAGTCAAACATTTCAGTATTTCTGTATTAAAGATTGGGTCAAATTCATGAATGTCAATGCAGCAGTCCGCAATGAAAATTGCAGGGCATAAATTGCCTCCGCAAGGGCGAGCACACATTCTGACCGAATTGATTTGGAGTTCATCCAAAGTATAAATTTCGGGGAATTAGTCTAGAGCTACTTCAATAAACACGAGAATAAACATAAAGCGATTTTTCGCGACGTACTTTTATTAGCTGTTCACGTTCTTTTCAGACTCTAGAGGGCTATGCTTTTGCGTTGCGTACATGTATTTTGATAGAAGTCAAAATCTGACATGAAAAAAATAATGACCAAACGGAGGATCTAAGAAAGTGAACTGCTTGAAACCAGTTTGAGACAGCGGCAGTCCGACTCGACGTGGGTGTCTAAATCGAAGCGTTAAATGTTCCGCCCGCTTATACGTGATTTTTAAGCAATCAGTCTAATATCGTCACGGAAACAACGCGAATATAATTCCAGAAGCTAATAACAGCTCTTTCTTGAATTTAGAAACAACAATTTAGTTGATTTGAATTAAATAGAAACGCGACACGTCTGTGCAGCACACTCTCTCGTGCGCATCGTGACCGAGCATCGCAGTCAACCGCGACATTATCGTGAATCATGCCTTCCTAACGAATGCATTATTTCTTTGGCTTACCGATTGTTCATTATCAGCTAGACGCGCTGCGCCGGCAAATATGTTGAGGCGTTTACACAATCTATAACATCGCACCGCTTCGTTGCAATAGTAAAGTGTTACACTTTTTTCTGTCCGCCATGTGATAATGACAGTGTCACTTCAGCGATACTGACTGTGTTGTAAATAATAAAGTTCTAAATCGACACACTTCGTGTTCAGGTAGCTACAGTAGTGATTGTTTCTATCTAACCTTATCGCACAATAAACTTATGTAGGGTAAAAAAACACAGTCTAAAGTTTGTTAATAAAATTGACGTTTTACAATTGACAATTTACTATGGCTGCGCAGAATAATATAACCTAATACTTTTTTGAACACACAGTCGGCCGTAAACTATTACCATTGTTGTAAACAGAATTCCCAAAAAGTGTTGATTTCCTTGTTGCTCTTGTGACATTTGTATTTGTCATCTTTGTTACACAATAAACTCACAATGGGAATGGGATGTTGCTTTAGTGACCTTAGTCTTCAATAGGTCTGTTTCTGGACGATTTTGACGAATGCAATACCAACATTTCTGGCCGGAGGATCAGAAAATAATTTGTTACCTGTGTGTTATAAACATTAGAAAATTCGCTGATGAGTAACAAGGTACACATTATATTTTCATTTAAACAATCAAAACAGACTTATTTCTAATTAAACTTGAATATACGACTCGAGGTTAAAGACCGAATTACACCTGCCCAATGCTGAGCCGAGTAAGGGCCAGTTGTACAAAGGAGGTTTAAGTTCACGCTCAACTGAACCAAGTTCAAAGTGAACAAAACCGCATCAAAATTTATTTATTAATTAATTGCCATATGGATGCGAATTTGTTTAAGTTCAGTTGAGCGTCAGCTAAACCTCCTTTGTACAACCGGCCCTCACTCGCTTTGTTAAGCTGACCACTCTAGTGGACGCTCAGCTTTACTCGGCGCCTTTTTAGATGAATCTAAACATATCATTTTTATTTTCCTGCTAAGTTCTTAGTATGTGGAGAGGGGTGATGAACCGTTAATTACAGGAATTTACTAAACAATAAAACGCGAAAAATTTCCTATCGGACATCACTTTACGAGGAATATCTCTGATGCAATTCTAGTGAAAGTTTCAAGCTGATCGGAATGCGTAAATTCGACCGTGCGGATGTTACTACGCCCCGATTGAATGGTTCATTGAATGTTAGTGTACATATGCTTGCTTATTTATAAATATTTCCATGTTACTGTTTATTATTACAACGTTTCCCCGAATTAATATTAAACCAGTTCGTAAATATTTGGGGAAAGTAAGCAGTGATGATGTACCTAAAACGCGAAACTTTTACGTAGTCGTTTTATTGCTTGTTAATGGAAGATGATGACCTATATATCACTGTATCGATGATTTCATCTACGAGCACGTCATCGTTTTATTCATAGATTACTTACTTTACCGTAACATAAAAAAATGGAGCAATTTATATTTTGTAATTGGAAATGACTCATATGTACTTAGACATTCTTGTTGCACCATATTTATTGACAATAATTTTGTGGAATGTGTCGCCTTCTGGCAAATTATAACGAACTTTATTAACATTTTTAGCATGTAATACGTAGGCTGTTGGAAAATTTACTGGAATCTAGTAGGTCTAGAATTGTAAGCGTTTATCAACTGTCATATTTGACAAATTTGACGTTTTTCGCCTATAATTCTATTGACAGTTCCTGTCCAAGCCAACTAGTTTTGTTTGTACAGCATTTGAGAAAAAGTAATTTTGTGTAAACATGGAAATCTCGCGTGAAAATTTTCGTGACATGATTTTTTACGATTTCAAATGTGGTCTAACGCCGAAACAATGCATCGATCGGCTTCATTTGGCTTTTGGAGATGAAGCACCATCAAAGAGCAGTGTTTATAATTGGTTTGCCGAATTACAGTGTGGAGGTACCTCTCTCAGTGACGAATTTCGTGAAGGTCGTCCATCAACATCTGTTGTTGCCACTAATGTAGATGTGTGCGTGAAATGCTTGAGCGAGATCGACATGTGACATACCATGAAATTCAAGCATCCTTACGCATTGACATGAAAGTAATACACCAGATCTTGCATGATCGTTGTATCGTTGTTGACACATGCTCCCAAGTATACGAACGCCTTCATCACGATCTCCGATGGAAAGCACGTCGTGACATAGTCATCGTCGGAGGCCAGCTCAAAATATGTTGTGCACGAACGCGTTTTGTAGGGGTTCTCGAATTCCGAATTCAGCAGCTTCTTCAAGCAACGCAACAAGGGAAGAATCGAATGGCCCAACGTCAGTATCAACTTCGTCGAAAATTGAGTCAAGAGTTGCGTCAACTCCGTCGGAAGTTTCCATAGTTCCTCACATAAATGTAATATTTCAAGTAATGATAACGATTCCGCCATGAACACTACAATGCGAAACAAATCGAAGTTACACAAAGAATGGCAACGTAAGCTCCGGATGCAAATGTTTCCTCAAACACAGAAGGCACTGCGTACAGTGTTGATACGTATTTAGAGGTTCGAAGCAGTTAACACATTTTTCCGAATGCGTAAATTTATACCTACAAAAAAGAAGTAAATATATCATAGATAGCAGTTCTTATACTTACTTCCGGGTTAATCCGTTCCAAAAAACTTTTTCTAAAGTATGTGTATATTCCTGAGACCAAATCGCACTGTCTGGAATTTTTAAAGTGTCGACACACGTCGAACATATAGAAATAAGACAGTCCCAACTGTCTTCTTTTTCCGAATGTTCTATTGGTCGTAAAAATGGTAAGTTCAATGTACTAGCGTCAATTACAACATACGAACCGACGCGACAAAAGGTGGTAGACGCGTAATTAATTTCGTCAAGTAATTCCCCGATTTTGGCAAATATTTCACCTTTATATAGCCGCGACGACAGGGTTTTTATTTGATCGACAATAAGCTGATCTGCAAGCACATCACTCAAATGCGCCTGAACAGGACCCGGAATCGTCGTCGACGATCGAATATCAAACAGTACACCAGCACGTGTGACGTCACGGGCTGCTGCTGTTGATGTACGCTGGTATACCAACAGCAGCAGCCCGTGACGTCACACGTGCTGCACAACGGATTTTCATACCGTTTCCAGAAACTTTTCCAGCAGCCCAGGTAAGTTATGTTTACCTTTCACAATAAGGCCCGGGTTTTAAGTCCATCGTTACAAAAATATTACGGTTACCATAATTTGTAAGAGGTTTAAAGTACCACATGTCTAAATTAAGGCTGGGAATTTTATAAATTTTGGTATCCGAATATTCGTTTCTGTTTTTCGAATTTTAGCTTATTCAAATATTGGAGGTATTCAAATACATATTTTAATGTTCGACTATTTGAATATTCGATTATAAAGATGTTCAGTTAATTATTTCGTATTTCTGCTTCTAGGAAGTAAGCGTGACAAAGCGGTCAAGAGAACGTCTCGGTTTATATCTTTTATTTGAAAATCAAGTCCTATTCCATATCTGAGTTTTTCCAGTTTCAGCGAAACACGCGGTATGTATTTATTTACTCCTGACACTGATTTATTATTGAATTGAGTTTTGTTTAATTTTGTAATGATCTACATATTTGTTAATTAATTATCACACAGCAATATCAGACAATTAGATTTGAATTGCAAATATCTCTCCTGAACATTTTAAAGTAAATAATTAAGATTTTAATATTAGCATAGGCAGTTACTGCAGAAATCTATTAGGAAATTTCATCTAAAATGGAGAAGAAATCTTAGGATGCATAACTGGTACTTAATTAATATTGGCGGTATACCATGGTAATTAAAGAGATTAACGGCAAGTTTATCGCGAGTAATTATCATCACCATTTCCTTCTACAGATACGTTCGATAATAGCACTCTCAGTCACACAACTTCCTTGTGTAATTGTTTATTTATACACGAGCATGAATCATGCGCTTCCTTTGTTGGATTATTTGCTGAGGTAAACGCACATGATATTGCTACTTTTGGTAAAAAATCAGGGCTATTCTGTAACATTGATATGCATATCAATTGATATGGTCTTCAATAATTGAAGAGAACTTGGTACGATTTCATAATAACTCAGTCGATTGCCAACCGCCAATTGAAGAGAGATGCATATTAACTTGATATCCCACTTGATACGGATTGCAAGTTGTTACGAAACTGTTTACAGAATACCGATTTTGCAAGGTTCATATTGGATTATCAATTATCAAAGTCCACTTCTTATTTGTGATATCCGAAAATCTCAATTTAAATAATTAACTTTATCATATTGTCCTTTTGAAACAAAAACAATTTTAAGTTTGATTCAAATTATATCACCTATGCAGGATGTTTAGGAATTGTAAGATTCTTAAGGGTTCTTAAATTTATTAATTAATTAAGAAGAATACTAATTGTATTTTTTAAAATGACGAGTGTCTCTGCAGCCGGCAAGTTGTCAATTCTGACGTCAAAATTTGTTGTTCAAAATTTGTTTTATTACTTTTTTCCATTATTTTTTTTATAAATGAGAACATTTTAATTTTTGAGACCCTGTGAGAAAATTACCTTTATATTTAGCTTGGCACTGAAATAAGTTTAACAAATTACACTTATTATCTTTTAGATAAAAAAAGCGCGGTGGCAACTGTTGTAGATTACGACACACGTTTCACTTCTATGGCCTATGTTACAATGATTGTAATTGTTAATAACCCGTGCTCGTGTACATCCATTTATTGACTGGCTCGTTTAAATATAAAAGGTACTCTAACAGGTGAATTTACGAGTAAACAATCTAAAAGAAATTCAGTAAAACATTTTAAAAATTAACATTATATTACAGCCTAAGTACCTTCATTAAAAATCTATTTGAAAGAATCGTTTTGTAACGCATTTGAATTTAAAATATTAATATGTTTACTTATAAAAACAAAAATGCTTCAAAATTTCTAAATAGCTGTCACAGCAAATGAGAACATGAATTTTTAAAATAAGGATTTTTTTCGAAATCTGATTTCATGAATTGATAAATTAAAATATATGTATACAGGTGATTAAAGTTACCGCCTCACTGTTACCAACTTCCTTATTGGAGTTAAGGAGTCGTTCAAATTAGCAAAAATTAACTTTTTTTTTACTTAAGATTAGTGGTGACATGAAAAATCAATTGCGCATCGCGTTCTCAAAATATTTGCACATGTAAAGTTTTCTTTAATGAAACGCCCTGTGTTTTTAGTAATAAATGAAAGAACATGTTCTACTTTTTGTTATTTCATTTTAAAACGATTAATAAAAGTTAGTTATTACGTTATGTGTATCCATCATTTACAACAATAACTTTAATTAAAAAGTTTGCTACACATAGGTTAGATTGTGGTGGGCTCCTCAAGCATTGTCTCTATAGGTGTTTCAGCCCTAACTGAGATCTCATCAGCTCAGGAACTCCACCGCATTCTGTCGGAAGCGACCAATTTCGCGTAGGCAGCGCTTAATTGAAACTACAGCTTAAGTCGCAAAAGTCAAAGCTTGTCGATGAGGCTGGCTCATATTTCTCTCCGTGGCTGCGCAAAAATTTCAATTGGAAGAAGTACAAAAATATAAACATAACACTAAGGCCTGGTTTCTGGAAGGAATTAATTGGTCGATTAGTTTAATGATAAGATCCTGACACATACATAATTTGTATTTAGAATTTGAGGTTCTTTCAGTTGTTAACATAAACTATAGGATTTTTCATTAAAGAAAACTACTCGTATGTCAGTATTTTGGAAACGTGATGTGCTATAGATTTTTTCATATCACCATTACAATCCTTTTTCTGATTTGAACGGCTTCGTAGTATCAATAATAACGAAGTTAGTAGGGATAGTAACTTTGAACAGTCTATATTGATACTTTAAACTCAAATGAGGGGTTGTTGTAAATGAAACTGATTCATAGTAGGCGTTGAAATGTTTTGCATTTATAAGATTGTGAATTAGTAAATTTCCGTCAGGTGATTGTCATTATTGTTAAAAACTTCACAGCATTATATGTGAAACTTAACAAATCATTCAAATAGATTTAAAAGTCGGAAAATCTATGGTAGATAAGATATATTAAGCAAGAAATTTAGGATAGAAAAATATGCATGCATATAGATACTGGTACTTAAAAAAATTGATTCTTGCCATTGCTCTAGTATTTTATATTTCGGTTCTTATCATGAGCACTCTGTAAAGACAAGAAGCTTTCAAATATAGCTTATAATACGCCTTTGGTAAACTTTAGTACGAGGTACTTCTGTAACAAAAATCTTTTCATTAGAGCCAAATGGCACGATGATATTTCTTGTAGAAAAATTGTTCAAATTGTTCAAAAAAAGGTTTTTGTTAACAGCAAAAGTAAAAGTAAATAATTTTTAATAATAAAAGCTGTGCAAATTGACGTCAGACTTTAGATAATTGTATTAATAAAGAATATACACACCGCAGTCATTCATAAAATAAATGAATACTGTTGAAATTTAACTAACCAGTTAACGTTGTATTTATAGAATTTGATAACATCCGGCCGTTACAAATAGTTTATCTATTCTTGTTTATTTTTAGTTAATTAAGTGATATCCACATCCAGCGGTTGCCGTTATTGAATAAATATTGCTTAGGTTCTTTCAAAAAATAAAAAAATTCTAATTTATTTATTGAAAATTACATACTTACTGGTAATTTTCAATCAATAAATTAGTGTGTTTTTAAATTTTTTCATTTTTATACATACTTAAGCAAACAGTAATCTGTTAAAAAGACGTTAAAAAGTGCGTGCTGCTGTTTCTTTTAAAAATTAGTAGGTATGTAAGTATGCAGTTAACTGTGTCTATGTAATATTTCTGTAAAAATGGTTCATTTATTACTGGGAAGTTAAAACTGAGACTTCATAAGGTCATGTTAACTGACGTTTAATTTGCATGTCGAAGCTACCTTCAAATAAGAGAAATTACAAGTAATTAATGTTTTAAAAAAGTGAATGGAATAATTGCATAACTTCTTATTCATTAACTGCAGTATGCATACAGTGTGTGCTCAGATTTACTTAACATATGGAAGTTACAATTAATACGTGCATTCAACTAGCAAGCTTCTCTATAAAATTAAATTAATCGCCTATAATGAAAAAAAAGTTGTTTTCCTAATTCACTTTTAACCACAACCCAATAATCATAAAGTTTCATCAGTTTCAATTTCTTTATTTCTACTTAAATTTATACTTATATCTTTAATTAATAAAACTTATTTCACAAACTGTAATTTTATATTAATATAAAATAAATTTATTAAAACCACCATTAATAAAATGTCTAGACAAACCAGTTTTCTAGTGTTCTTGTAATTAATTTAATTAATCAGCGGTTCTCAACAACATGAACAATGGTTTATGGATATAAAATAAAAAAATAGTTGCAGGGACTACTTTTTTTTAAATAGTTGTTTCATCTAAAGCAAGCATGGACATAGTATGGAAACAAGACGAGGTACATCCCCTTTTATCGCAATATCATTTGCGCGCTAATCACAACAGCCAATGATAACTTTTTTGTAACTTCTAGTATAAAACACTTATTTGTTTAATGGAGTCTTTCTTACCGTCGAATAGAAGGGATACTACAAGCTCGTTCTGTTCCGATTTATATGATCACGTTTGATCTAAACTAAAGTAATATCGTTCCACTAAATCAGTTATTTTAAAAACGACACACGTGACATTTTTGGCGAATTGAGTTAGATACGGATTCCGCTTTCTAAACTTTTAGTACACAAACAACCACTTATGCATAATTTTGATATACCTAATTCCGAAATGACGCATTGGAAGACACACGTGTTGTTTCTGTAGGTAGTACATTGAATTTTAGTCTGCTTACATTTACGTTAACTGTAAAAACTAATTTCTTCGTTTCCAACATTGTTTTCTTTCATAATTTTTGTTACTTAATTTCCTATCCAGCGATATTTTATGTATATTCTAAAATTATAAGTTCACAGTAATGTGCATCAAAGGGAAAGTTATTTAGATAGAACTGTTTCAGCGAAGAAAAGAAAAACTACAAATCTCATCTCGGTAGACTGTTTTGATATTTTATAAACTGTTATTCGAATAAAGATTAAAAACTTCTCTGAAGTTGGCACCTCATTTTTCAAAAAAGTGATTTTTTATAGGAGTTCTGATAGCACCCCAAAGAGTTCTGAAGTTCTATGTCAAAATTAACAAGAGTTCTAGCGGATTAAACATAAAAAATGACTTAAAATTTGGGGTGCTAAGTTCACAAAATGGGATGTGAAAATTGGCTATAAAATGTTAAATTCTTGGAAATTATTAATTTCACCATTAAGACTTTTTTTAGAACTATTGAGGTGCTATCCAGGACTCTAAACAGAATCACGAAATTTTGAACTTACTATATCTCCCTTATTCTACAAAAGATCAGAACATGAAGAAACATTTTATTTTTGGGGGTAGAGACCTACAAATGTAAAATAATTATTAGTTTAAGTACCATACTACTCTTAAAAGAAAAGAACATCAAATTAATTTTTTTTTTCATTTTACGCTTTGACACTTCGAGAAACGAAAAATCGTTCGAATTCTATTACTTTTGATTTTAGCGCTTTGGTCATTAAGGATAATCGTGAGCACTCGTGGGGTGCTACCCAGAACTCCAACCAGAACGAAAAAAATTTCGAGAAAAATTTCTATATTGCACTTTGACAAAATTTCATATCGAGACACGAAAAATCGCTGAAACTTTTTTACTTTTGATTTTAGCGCTTTGGTCGTTAAGGATAATCGTGAGCATTCGTGGGGTGCTACCCAGAACTCCATGCAGAACGGAAAAATTTTCGAGAAAAATTTCCATTTTACACTTTGACAAAATTCTCGAGTGTCAAAGCGTAAAATGAAAAAAAAAATTAATTTGAGGTTCTTTTTTTGTAAGAGTAGTATGGTACTTAAACTAATAATTATTTTGCATTTGTAGGTCTCTACACCCATAAATAAAATGTTTCTTCGTGTTCTGATCTTTTGTAGAATAAGGGGGATATAATAAGTTCAAGATTTCGAGATTCTGTTTAGAGTTCTGGATAGCACCTCAATAGTTGGTGAAATTAATTATTTCCAACAATTAATATTTTATAGCCAATTTTCAAATCCCGTTTTGTGAACTTAGCACCCCAAATTTGAAGTCACTTTTTATGTTTAATCCGCTAGAACTCTTTTTAATTTTGCCATAGAACTCCAGAACTCCGTGGGGTGCTATCAGATTCTATAAAAAATCACTTTTTTGAAAAATGAGGTGCCAACTTCACAGAGGTAGATTAAAAGGAAATTATTTTATTATAGTATAATTTACAAATTTTATCTGTATTGTATTACATTCTTTTTAATTTTTTTGTTTCAATGTATCGAAGTCGATTGATTATACTTCTCATACCGTCAGCATTTTGATTAGTGCCTTGTAAATGTATCGGCATTTTCAGCTTAAGTTTACTTATGTACTTTCTAAATTAAGCAAAACTACTACAAATTAACGTAAAATATTAAAGAAAAAAGATTAAAAACTATAAAAATATCAAAATGAAAAATGTCACGTGTTGTTTCTGGGATAACCGATTCAACTAACTCTTAAGTGCCCCTAATTTGAATTTAAAACGTAAAATATTACCACAGGTGCTTGTTAATTAAGTTCACTTTGAACTCTTGTAACTTCTTAGTTATTGATTTTTTTATCAAAAACTCATAAGAAAAAAGTTGTAATTTGGTTTCCCCTAGGCACCCTTTTAATTTTCTCTGTACGTTATGAGTGAACTGGTAATTATCGGGCTCCTGTATCGCTTTTGAATAATTTTCAGTTAGCTCAGCTTCGCTGTACTTAATAGGTATGAGTTCTGGATAGAAGTTTATATGCAGCGAAGCTGAATAAACGTAATACACCAAATACGATTCATGAACGATCCAGTGGTGAGGAACCGGCCTTACAATCGTAAGGTCGTGGGTTCCCCGCTAGAGATGTATCTCTGGGGTGGTTTACTCACTTCAGGTACCCTTCAGTGTTGGGGAGAAAATTAGACACTGCTTCCTTCCCCTTCAGCGGGAGGAGGTTTGGAAGTAACAAAGCTATGGAACACTTTACACATACAAAAATACACTCCCACTCCTGATGTCCTGACAAGTATATGACTTAGGATCCCGTTGGGCAAACACCACAGATAAAAAAAAGTGATAGAGAAGTCTGATAATCTTTAATTTAGTTATGACATATCCTGCATAATAGATTCCAAATTGTAACCAAATCTATGATACGTGTCACCAGCTGTTAATTGATAGCTACTGGAGGTCGCCGAATTCGAGGTCACAGAATAAGCAGAAGATACAATCGGTAGTAAAATTCGTTGTACGACCAGATCTGTTCGGGCTGTCGTACTACCGATCGCACGATTGGTACCACTACGTGCTGCTGTATGATCATGATCAGCATGTTGAACGACAGAATATAACGCAAGTTTATTAATATTGGACATTGATGTAAAACATACATCGTACCTGTATATACAGGCTGTTCACGGAAAGCTGCTACACTAGATACCTTTTCTATTTGAACACATCGAAGCAACTTAAGGTAGAAAAGTTTCAAGGCCTACCCTGAATTATTACTGGAAAAAAGAAAGGACTGTTAGCTTTCCGAGAGTTTCAACTTGCTTTTTTCTTTGTTTAAAATACATTATATAGGAGTATTTTTTATCATCGGGTTCAGGATGCCAAATGAATTATATCTCTAGAGAAATTATATTAATTTTTTTTAATTTAGTTAACAAGAGTGTAGTACTTTTTGTCGGTCATTTCATAAAAGTATTGTTAACTTATACGTACATATAACAGAAACGCGTAACACATTAACATTATCATCGCATTTTACAACATTTTAAATTACTGTTCATAACAGTGCCTGAAATTATTGCTCTAGGTACTGTCAAAAAGAGTAGACGAAGAAATAAATTTTCAATGCAGCCATTTTAGAGGAACATTTTTTTAAATATGTTAGTAATGTCAAATTGAGATGGATCATTACATAAATACATATCGCTTCTTCTTGCTTATTTTACGTCAATGTACGTCATTTTTCAACACTGCATGTCGTCACTTACTGTCATATTATATCCGCTATATTTCGGTACCGCTATCCTAGGAAATCTAAGCTTTAGCATCTCTTATGTATTGTTTTCAAGTTCTACAAAAAAGACGATACTGATAATTTCAGTTTAAGGTTAAAAATAAGATCAATTAATGACAATAAATGTCCAATATGACAAAATAACTCTCATTTTATCTTGTAACATTGAAAAAAAAAGACATTTATCAAGTAATGGAGCAGGGACAAAATAAACAAAGCAATTCTTAAGCCGGGTACACACCTGCGGGCTGAGTGGCTCATGAGTTTGTACGCGATTATTACCTCGTCCACATCTGCGAGTTGAGCTCGGCTCGCAGGTCTGTACACGGCTTTAGGCGGCGTTTCCTCAAGAGATATCAAAACGGTCAAATGATCGCTTTTTTAACGTCGTGAGAAGAATTTATCAATTTAAATACTGGGTGTCTGTAAATTTCGTGGGCATGGCTTAAGCACGTATTCTTGGGCTTAAAATAAGACGATTTACAGACATCAAAATAAAGCTTTTTACTTAATCCGTTTTCGACCAAAACCCGATAATATGAAAGTTACAGCAGTTTAACTTTCTTAATTTCTTTTTTAATTTACACCTACAGCTTCTTAATTAATCAAAATTATTTCACAAAATGTAACTTTATTATTAAATAAACTCTAAATTGATCAAAACCACCATTCATAAAATGTCTATGTTAATCTGTTTCCTAGTTTTGTTTTTAATTAATAAGCAGTGCACAACGACATGAAAACCTGTTTTTGGGCATTAAAAGAAAAAATTCAATAGCTGCTACTTTAACGTGACTACGTTTTTTAAAATAGTTGTTTATTGTAAAGAAGTGTTCACTTAACTCATAAATGCCTCAAATTTGAATTTAAAACGTAAAATATTACTACAGGGAGTAACTTTTGCTTGTTAATTAAACTTTAAACACTTTAAACTCTTGCAACTTTTTAGTTATTGCTTTTTTACCAAAAATTTATTAAGAAAAAATCTTTAATTTGATCTCCCCTAGCTACCCTTTTAATCTCCTCCGTAGGTTGTGAGACACCCAGTATGTGTTCGTACTAAAGCGCTTTTTTAATAAAAAATGTGTTGTAATTCTAACATTTTATATATAGAAAAAACGTGTCACAATTTGGCATTTTTAAAAAATTTAAATCACATTTAAATAATTGGACATCTGTCAGTGTTCCATTTCGGAAAGAAAACACTGAAATCATGGTCCACTTTAATTAGGAATTTAATTGAATGCGCGGTACTCCGTCATTTGGTTATTGATGAAGTACTAAGCCCGACAAAAAAATCTGGGACATGTAATATGTAAATATGACGACGTGTTTTTTTTTTTATATTGCCGTAGAAACAAGCTCTAAATAGCTAAATGAATAAATAGTTTAAAGCTGCATTTAAACTAATAAAATAACTCAATAATGCATGTAGAGAGTTGTCCCACATTTTTTTGGCGGGCAAAGTACATACTTAATTTTATAAAAACCTGTACATAGGTAATTTTTAATAATACATACTTAGTTGCTTGGAAATGATGCAATATCAAAAGTTCAGGTGAATATCTTAATGGTCTTTTTTATTGTTGCAAAATAACAGACCGAAAGAAAATGAAGTTAATTCCTTTTAAAATTATTGGCGCCACCACTGGTGTCAATGAATGAATGCAAGTAGGTAAGCAAGTCATTATTTAATAAACGCGTTTAGAATGACTTTAGTACTTACGTAAATCCTCCATAATGTTAATGGCTATTATTGGTAATATGAAATAATAAATTGTATGACGTATTGTTTGTTTCTTCAAGCATTCTTGGAGGTCCTCTTATAGATCTAAACTCTAAACTAATAAACAGACAGAAAGTCCACTGACCTTAATGGATTTATATTTCCTCTTCGATGCCATATTTAAATCTTCGTGAACCTTATCCAGAATCCACTGTAAGAACTCAAGCGCGTCGTGCTGTTGAGTACCCTTATATTGGGCCCCATGTCTTTCAACAACTTGCTTGAAAGTCGTACTAAGCTCAGGAGTGTATTGGCAAGCCCAAAGGGCCTTCAATAACACCGCTAGTTGCTCAGTGACTTCACCCTTGGTCCCGAATTTCTTCGAATTTAACTTATTCCTACGCGACAAGTCAATTTTATATTTGTCTAACACGAAATATTCCGCAAGGACGTCCGTATGTGATATACATTGCAAGACAGCATTAATGAAGCATGTGTTTCCGTGATTTCGAATACCAGTGACACCAGGTGTTTGGTCAGGGCCCCAAGTCTGAAGACCAACTGGAGGAACTCGGTTTTCGTTGTTAGAGTTAATCACAGGAACTCCTCCAATATGCTGTGCAATTTTGTTGATGAACTTCCGAAAAGACGGTCGACGAAACACCTTCTTGTTGTTACGCTCGGCTTCATTATTTATGTTGATGTTGGTCCTATTGTTGTCGATGGGTTGTTCGTTATTGGTATTTTCCTTCGGCTTCGGCGGTTTCCTCTTTGACATCCTCGTGCCGTTAAAAGGATTCCTCGGCAATGTAAATGTACGTTTCAGCTTCGAAGGTTCCGCAGATTGAGCGTTCGGTCGATCCGGATTTATCGTCATTTCGTTGGTGCTTCGCAATTCGAAGTCGGAGTTTGTTTTCATCACTGCAACAGATACCCCGTCGCACATAATCACATACTTTCACACCGTCAGGAATTCTTTACGCACACACAACCTCTATTCACGTTTAACACCTACCACTTGATATTATTTCACCTAAACTGGCGCTACTTTCTCACAACTCGCAGTTCTCTCTAGAATGAATGCGTGACTCACTTACAATCACGTGCGCCATCTAGCAGCGCCTAGAACTTAACTGGGAGGCAATTCTTGCGGCTAGGCAACTTATTTTCCTTATCCTTCACTTCACTGATATTGGGTGGTATAAATAAAAACGAAGTAAATGCTAATGCTACAGTTTGAAGTATCTTCTTCGTAGTATTTACTTCAGTTGTTGAAGTAAGTACTATTATTTTCCGGAAGATACTACGGCAAATAGCATTCGTGTGGAAATTATCGAAGTGTTTACTTCACTCTGAAGTATTTACTGCGGCTACTAAATGCTTCAGTTTTAACTCAAAATTGTAGTATTTGCTTCAGTGTCAGCGAAGCTGGTCCCATCGCAACTTCAGCTTGCGTACTTCGATTCGTAGCATTTGCGAAAAATGGCACAGATGCCTAATAGAACAATTTATTATGACAAAAGGAATTACACTGCATTACAAAATATTTAGATAAGTATAAACGTGTAAAATAATTACCATAAATATAGTTATACAAAGCCTGAACTTGTCATTTCGATACCGGGTGTAAGATAAAATATGCCACAAGACATACATAACTATGGTCCGATTTGAATTAAGTAAGAAAGAAATATATATATATACATATATAAAATAAATATATAAAATCACTCCATAAATACTACAAATTGGTAAAAGTTGCATTTTGTTTTAGTATATATTATAATAAATGATAGTTAAGTTTTTTCTTGAATTATACATGTATTTTTTTTAATTCAGTGATATGAGGTAAGTAAATGGCTTAATGTTGTACTGGATCACTTTCAAAAATATGGCTAATAATTTAATATTTCGTCAAAGGATTATTATTACTACAACAATTACTTAAAAATTTAATAATGACTGCTAATTACGTTGTAGCAAGAAAGTGTTGAACGCGGTGGAGATCAATTTAAAAAATATTTTGAAAAGTCATTTCTTTTTGTTTCATTAATTTTCTTTTGTAAGATTATAAGACAATATCTATTACTAGCCGTATTGCTCTATTAAAGTTACGTTGGAACTGTTGGTCATTCGATTAATGAAGTATCAATAGAAATCAAATAGTCGGTAATCTATCCATCCACGTAGAAAGGATTGCCATCTTCAGCTACGATGTTGTCTAAGTAACAATCCACATCTATACAGGGTGACAATAAAAAACTTGTTCACCGTTTGGTAGGTGATAGTAGAGATCAAAATAAGAAAAAAAATTGTAATAAAGCTATGTCGAATGCACAATATGGGATGTCACGCTATGTGTTCACTCTTCTAGAATTTTTATACTTTACATAAAATTTGGTATCCAGAAATTAAATAAAAAGCTGAATTTTTTGACGAAGCATTGGTCACCGTACGACTTCTGGTTTCGCCGGAAGTGACATCAACTTTCTTATTTTAAATGAGACAAGCTATATATTTTTACATACTTGGAATTTACAGATCATTGTGAGTTTGAATATGTATCACTTGATAATTTTGGTTTCCATGATAACAACATTTCTTTTTATTTTTTACTTCGTAAACCTATAAATCGTAATTCGATCTTAAGTAATTCGACAAAGCCACTCCTTTGCATTTTGGTTTTTAACATTTTTACAAGATATGAAATTTTCATTAGGTCGTCAAGATGTTCCATCTGGAAAAAAAATAAGTTACGAGCTAATCAAAGTATTAAACTGTAAAAAATATTCAGTTATTAATATCAAATTAATAGTAATTCGTTTCTACTTCTCGAGCTTGATAAAATTTATTTGAAGATATTTTGTTTACTCAGTGAACATTCCCACTCTTATTGTGAGAAATTATTAATAATAACTGTAATTAATTAATTTTCGCAAATTTATTAATTTAACGTATTTATAAACAAGCGATATGTTTTAAAGGAAGTAGGAGAGAATAGTACACATTTTAGAGAAAATACTACACTGCAGAAGCACATACTACACCTAGAGAAGTATTTACTTCGATTTGAAGTACTGTCCTTATAAAACGAAGTAAGTGCTGCCGGAAGTTAGTAGATACTACAGCCTCAGAGTAAATACTACGTAGAAGATGCTAATACTTGAAGCATTAGTAGATACTTCATTTTTATTCATACCACCCAATACTAGTTTACACGGTTTATATACCTTCGGTGAAACATGTGAATTCTTATAGTTTTTGGGGTGCTGACTGGAGAGAAAACTATTAAAAGAAATCCATCACGTCACATTAAGACAATATTTATTTAAATAAGAATTCACAAAACTTATTTATAAACAAATCCAATATTAAAAATGGCTAACCTTACTTTATTTACAATTTCTTGGATCAGCTTCCCTTAAAACAGGCCAACAATACTCTCCTAACACACTTTCGTCCTAAAAACCCCTACACAGGTCTTAAAAAATCTTCACGTCTTTCCCTGTTCATCATTCATATTGCTAGTCCAAGTGTGTGTGAAGGAAATGTATCTTAAGAGACATATACATCAATCCACAGTGGTATAAGTAGATCGAATCAGCGGCCAAAATTATTAACATGAGAATTATACACTGAAACAAAATCTAACACATAAAATCATATTCAAAAATAATGAAACATCTTATTCTAACAAAAAGAAATATACAGGGTGTCCCAAACCTTTGGAAAAGTGCGAAAAAGCCTCTTTAAGTTCATTGTATCAAGAAAATGTTTTAACAAAAGTTGTGTAAGTTTTCATTCCGCGTAATTTAATTATTTTCAAATAAACAGGTTGTTCATTTAATAAGTTACTATTATTTTTTAAACGAAATGTTATACATTTTATTACAGTTTCGGTTAGCCCTTGAAGAAACGATAAAAATGGTATAAATTATATTAACTTATTTTTAGTACTTACCAAGTTATTTATAATTTTATGCAAAAAATGGGTCATATTTGATCGGCTGCCAAATTATCAGTTTCAATGATGCGACAATCAGCCTTAGACTGAAATATTTCTAAGTTTCTCTACTTTTACAATATGTATTCAACATTTTAAAAATTTAGGGATTATTAACAAACGCTACACTTCAATTTGCATATTGAAAAATTACTATTTTTTTTCATAATTGAAGTTTGTTCTTGCCCGATGACAGACAGAATGATAAATTAATTACTAATTGGTTTCATAAACCTACCTGGTCAGGTAAACGAGCCAAAATTAAAAAAAAAAACGTTTAGACCAACATAAATATCATATTCAAAAAAATAATCAAAATCATTCAATGTTTGTAAAGCATTCATTAGTAAATAATCATAATTTTGATTTTGATAATACTGACATTTTGTACAGTGAATCTAATATTTTTGAAAGACGTTTCATAGAAATGTGTAAAATTAAAATGTCTCAAAATTCTATTAATAAACGTACGGACTTTGAAAATTTAAATACATATAGACATATTTTATAGTTTTCTGGACTCTTTAAACAGGATATAGATCTGTCAATTAATTTAATAATTAAAAAAAAATTAGTTTTAATTTAGTTCTCGTTACTTTTCTCTTTTTTAGTATTTTAGTTTAAAATCATGTTATCTTTTCCTTTCTCTTGACGACTTGTTTCTCTTGACAACTTGTTTATTTACTTTTTTAAATCTATAGCGAAACGTTAAGTGTTTTCCCTTCATATTTCTGTCCGGTTCGAGATTAAAAAAATTTGTAATTTTTTTCAAATGGGACAGCCCGTATATTATAGCCTACGTATAGCCTTTTCTACGACATTACTATGTTTTACTACCTTAAAATTGATAACTTGTGAGTTATAATCACTTCTCTATAATCAACCTACAGAAACACGCTGTAAAATAATTTTATCATTGTTTTCGCTTTAGTTAAATAATTTCAATTATATATGCAAACAAATAGAAAGGATTTACTTACACCGTCTCAAATCATTTGAAACTACATATCTAGAAAGAACTTGAAACATGATTTTTTAATATCTTTTTACAAATTAACTAACATATATCAAAATGTCTGAAATCACAAATAAGTAAACTACTTTGTGACATGACAACCATTTTTCCCTCAAAGTGTTACAAGAAATCTATATTTTTCCGTTATTGTTTGAATTTGATGATCTTTAATTTCACTTGATTACATTTTTGCAGTAGACAAAACAGAAAATTCTTTTTTCGAATGATTATAACGAGCATCTGAATAAAAAAAACCGGTCAACCAGGCAGTGGAAAAATTCACACACAAGGTCTGTACGTCTTAGATAATTTTGTACACGCCAAACATAAAGTGTTCCATAGGTTTTCTGTACTGCATCTGAAAATTGTACTTTTCTACTACTTAAACGAATGTGTAAGCTTATATGACACCTAAAAATAATTAT
This sequence comes from Prosopocoilus inquinatus, assembly GCA_036172665.1. Taxonomy (NCBI): domain Eukaryota; kingdom Metazoa; phylum Arthropoda; class Insecta; order Coleoptera; family Lucanidae; genus Prosopocoilus; species Prosopocoilus inquinatus. Next base: position 10,347,046 of record CM069875.1, read on the forward strand.
CGCCAAAGATAGCCAATTTCTATAAATCTTTAGTGAAAAGGGAAGTTACGACTCAACTTTGTTAATATATTTTTGTCCTTATTGTATCCCGTATCATAATATTACTCAGGATAATGTTAAAAATCAGAAATTTCCCTTGTGTTTTAGTTAACTAATAGGTTACATTGCTACTCCATTCATGAGTACATACGCACTTGAAAAAATGCTAGACTTTAATGGTTCAGAATTTTGCTTTATCACATACGCGGGCTGCTGGAAAATTTTCTGGAATCTACTAGGTCTAGAATTGTTAGCGTTTATCAACTGTCATATTTGAAAAATTTGACGTTTTTCGCCTATAATTCTATTGACAGTTCCTATCCAGGTGAACTAGTTTTGTTTGTACAGCATTCGAGAAAAAGTAATTTTGTGTAAACATGGAAATCTCGCGTGAAAATTTTCGTGCCATGATTTTTTACGATTTCAAATGTGGTCTAACGCCGAAACAATGCCTCGATCGGCTTCATTTGGCTCTTGGAGATAAAGCACCATCAAAGAGCAGTGTTTATAATTGGTTTGCCGTATTCCAGCGTGGACGTACCTCTCTCAGTGAAGAATTTTGTCAAGGTCGTCCATCAATATCTGTTGTTGCCACTAATGTAGATGCTGTCCGTGAAATGCTTGAGCTAGATCGACATATCACATACCGTGAGATTCAAGCATCCTTACGCATTGACATAAAAGCAATACGCCAGATTTTGCATGATCATTTGAACGTACGGAAGCTTTGCAGTCGTTGAATCCCACACAATTTAACAGAAGCGCAAAAGCAGGGTCGTGTCACATGGTCCGTAGAAATGCTCAAGAAATTCAATGGAGGTCGTTCAAATTTAGTTTATAACGTCGTTACTGATGACGAAACGCAGATCTATTCGTACGAGCCAGAAAGTAAACGACAATCTACCGTTTGGGTATTTCAAAATGAACCAAAACCAACAAAAGTTGTCCGTTCACGCAGTGATGCGAAGCAAATGATTGCTTGTTTCTTTAGCTTAACTGGACATGTAGCAACCGTGGCTTTAGAGGATCGAAAAACCGTGAATGCTGGTTGGTATACTACAATTTGTTTGCCGAAAGTCATCGATCAAATAAGAAAAAAAAATCGAAATCAACGAATTATTCTCCATCATGACAAAGCCAGCTCTCACTCAGCCCGTCAAACAGTTGATTTTTTGTCCAAGAAAAATGTTGAATTAATGATTCATTGTCCATATTCACCTAATTTATCACCTAATGATTTCTTTTTGTTCCCAAATATTATAAATAAAATGCGTGGTGACGTCAAAGGCGAATACTTCGAAAAACAATGATACCGTTTACCAAATTTCATTTGCGTTTTTTCATACCCTTTCCAGAAATTTTTCCAGCAGCCCACGTAGCTAAGTATTCATAAATGTGAATTTGATTTATCTAATAATATTACTCAAATAATCTGTAATTATTTTATTATTTGTCATAAACTAGGAAAATATATTTTGGCCAGTTTCTTGAGGTTTATATACCACTGTGCAATCGCATGATAATTTTTCAGTAAATCGCCAATACTTTCCTTTTATAATTCTCATTTTTTTTTATTTCCTAAAAATCTCTTGACGACTACTTTAAAGGATTTCCAAGTTTTTTTTTTTTTAATACCAGGACGTATTTTTATGTTATCTACCTAACCATGAAACAAAGAAGTGACGATGTCAAACAAATTATTAAAAAAAATTGCTGTTACTATTAGAAATACATGTGCTAATGTGTTGCCAATTTGCTAGAAATAAAATAACGGACAAACTATATTTATTTTTTATTCACTTTGCGATGTTGATGGTTGTTCATTGGTACAGTTACGAGCAATAAATTTTGAACAACTGTTGTGAACAACAGGGTATTTATTTGAGATTGTTTTACTTCTGACTTTTAGATTGACCGTTGATTGAGGTATTTAATTAAATATTTCAATCAATGGATTGACAATGACGAGCAAAATTTAATGCTCGCGACTGTAGAGGTTTTTTTTTATATTTTTCACCCTATCTAGAGCGTTTATTTTAGAACCTAGAGAAAAATTTTAAATACCAAAGCTGGAGGGTCTTATGCCTATTATCTTTCATAGTTATCAGAAGAAACAAAAGCGCGTCGCAAATTGGAGAAAAAAATACAATTTTTGCTTTTTTAAATGGAACGCCCTATACCGGGTGTCCCGCGCCATTCCGCGATTAACCTGAATTTTGGAGACGATAAACTAAAAAAAAAATGAAATTTTACATATACTGATAGTCGTCATAGGACTTCCGGTTTCGCCGGAAGTAATGTCAACTTTTCTATTTCAAATAGAACACCCTACATATTTTTACATATTTAAAATCTACGGAGCATTACGAGTCCGAACACGTATTAATTGTTAATTTTGGTTTCCATGACAACGAAAAAAATCTTTTTTTATTTTTCAATCTAGAAAGCTATGAATCGCATTTTTTCGATCTAATGCGATCAAGTGTTTCGAAAAAATCACTCCTTTGATGGTATTTTGATTTTTAACATTTTTACAGTATTTGAAAATTTTCATTAGCTCTTAACTCATTTTTTTCGATAGAACCTCATATGTTTCTTAGCTTAGTTCAACTGAACATTTTTTTCTGAATACGCTGATACCAAATACATCATATTTTCTTTGAAAGTCATTTGAAATAAAGGGAGTGTAAAATTTCAATAAAACATGCTCTGTTTTAAATTATTTTCAAAGAAAATATGACGTATATAAAATTAACAATTGATACGTATTCGGACTCGTAATGCTCCGTAGATTTTAAATATGTAAAAATATATAGGGTGTTCCATTTAAAATAAGAAAGTTGATATCACTTCCGGCGAAACCGGAAATCCTTTGAAGTCCAACAATATGTCGTAAAATTCCATCTTATGTTTAATTTATTGTCTCCAAGATTCAGGTAAATCGATTAATAAATAAAGATTCTAGAAAGGTGAGCACATGGCGCGGGACACCCGGTATATTGTTTGCTAAAATGAAAGACCATATTTTCCTGATTTCAAAAATGTATAATAAGTTGACATTTGAAGGGGTCGTTCGCGATATAAATATCAGCCTAATGACGTTTAAAAAATCAAGACGGCCTTACAAAAGTTCTAAATGGCTGTTTTTGTTTGCAAAAAACAATAGAAATTAGATTATTGGAAACCCTACACAATGAATTAATAATAAAAAACAAAATTCCAAGCCGCCTTGACATTTAAGTATTAATTTATTGATATTCTAACCTCAAAATCTCACATACGGCTTTTCCAAATATCAACACATTATATATTTTTGAAATCAGAAAAATATGTTCTTTGATCTTAGTAAACATTATACAGGGTAATCTATTTAAAAAAATAAAAATAATATTTTTTGCTCCAATTTCCGACTCGCTTTTGTCTCTTATGATAACTCTGAAAGATAATAAGCATAAAAACCTACAACTTTTACATTTAAAGCTTTTCTCTAGCTCCTAAAATAAACCCTCTAGATAGGGTGCAAAATATAAAAAAAAACCATGTACATCCTCCTTCAACAATTACAACAGAATTTTTTTGAGAGACATCCTTTCTCTTTAGACCAACTATATTTTCCTGAGCAAATAACTTTTCTTTTAAATACACAGTTATTTTTTATCTTATTATAAAAATCTCGACTTTCTAAATTTATATTATATTATTTAATACGCAACAACCGCAAAAAAGTCTTCTTTTAGATCACCAAATATTATTTAACAATAACAAATATAGAAATCATATAATTTTACTATTTAACTAGCCTCAACGATTCTATGGAGTTAACTGGACGTATATTTTAACGGAAAGTAGTGTAAATGGCCCTAAATAGTTAATTAATAACCGACAAAAGTAGCGACACTTAGATACTAAAACGAATTTGTTTCCTATTAATTTCACCTGACTTTCTAGACGCTTTTCAATCGTATTGGGAAAAATACGGACACTTATTAAAAACGGACCGGACACACGGACAATTCCTGAATAAAGCCGGGTACACACCTGCGAGCTGAGCGGCTCATGAGCCGCTCGGCTCGCAGGTCTGTACCCGGCTTTACGTACAGTCCATTGTAAAAACGGACGTATGACAACCCTAGCTAATGGTCATTTTACACTACCCTAGAAACCAGCCTAGAAATTGAACAATTTCTAGGCCAAGATATATAGGCTAGTGTAATACAGGAAATTGTCTGCAAAATGTAATTTGTGTGGAAAAATAAAATTTGCTCTAATTTCTATACAATTTGCTTGACATTTGGTTGCTAAGCAATGAAATTGTTAGACCGTCAGTCGTAGAGCGGAAATTAAAAAAAAAAGACAGATACCAATAAGCGGCAACAGTAAGTTGAAAAAAGTAGTTATAGTTAAGTATATCTTTTTTATACCAACAAGGCTAACACAACACGTCATTACTTAATTTTGAAGCGGGAGGCTGCTGTCACCCAAATCCACTGACTGAACTGATGCCTGTCAGACATGCACTTGCATAAAATATCTGGGGTATTGCAAAACACAGAATTTATGCGCCAACTAAAAATGAAACAATAGGTGTGTTCTTTTTACCGCAAAACTCAGAGTAACTCAGCGGCACTCGGTAACCTTGGAAATTTGTATGTTTTTTTTTACAGGCTCGTTAGTGAGATGTTGTGGGCTACCTCCGAATTAATCAAATAGGGATTTAGGTTAAAATGCATATGTGTGTAATGGCCGAATGTCTCTTTTGACATTTGCGTGATGTCAGTGGATTTAATTTGTTTTCTTTTTAGAACGTTTTAACTCAGCAACACTCACCTCACTTCTGATATTTACTGATCTGAGTCGAAAGTAAAACGAACACACCTAATATATCTTGGCCTAGAAATTGTTCAATTTGTAGGCTTGTTTCTAGGGTAGTGTAAAATGACCTGAAGTGCTAGTTTGTGCCGTTTGAGACGTAATAAAGTTGATATATCCGAATCAAGTGTCCTCAAAATTTTGCATGACAATTTGTGTGTGAAGAAGGTGTCTGCACGGTAGATTACCAGATTGCTTACACCTGAACAAAAACTGTACAGAAAAGAAGTTTCTCAAGAAGATTTGGCCGAGTTGAAGAGGGACAAACATTTTTTTCTCAAATTATCACCGTGGATGAGATTTGGGTTATCACTGCAACCCTCCTACTAAATAATTCATGCAGAGGGTTCCTAAAGCCCGCAATGACGATCATAAATTGCATGAAATTTACATGTAATTTATGACAAAACCTATTTTTCAACGTGTATAGCGAGAAAAAAGAATTACATGCATTTATACATGTAAAATTGACAACATAATGCAAGTTCTATTTCTCAAGGTTTTTGACATGAAATTTTAGTAAATTCTATTGACTTTGATTGTTGCTGTTGGCTGTTGACTCAGATGAATGAAGAACGACTTCAGCTAATTTATGTGGGTATATGTTTATAAATAATTTTTGCTTCAAGACAGTTTAATCAGTGATGGTCATGTGCTCTCCGTTTGGATGATACCCTTGATAACATAATCCAACATTCTCAGCTGCCCAAAGAAAATAACTTGAAGTTAGAAGCATTCATGAGTTACCATTTTCACCAACATTAATATTCTAAATTACTATTTAGCAGAACATCTTTGTTTGAGATTTATTTAGAATGTAGAACTGTACAGATGTTTAAGTTGGTAGCAATGCTTTAAGTAGCGTTGACAAAAAAAAACTTCATGTGTGTGGCCAGCAAGATGGCGAACAATAAAAAGCAGTAGAAAACGTGCACGTGTTTAATCATTAAAACAAATTGATAATTTACAAAAACACCCCAACGCATGACAACCAACAACAAAGAAAAGTACAATCAAACATAAACATTGGTCCTTCGAGTCGTGATTGGCAAGATTAGCAAGGAAAAACATTCCACATCGTGAGTGTCAACGGGACGGCCATTGTAACATCGGAAACGAGTACCAGAAGCAGCAGCTACGGGCTCGAGTCAATCGTGAAACTGAAAGCTGAAACAAACAAAACAAGTGAGTTTTCCTATTTTCCTTACGTAGATAATTTAACATTGCTCAAGTTTGATCGAAAAATATCGGTAGAAAATACGCAGTTGCACAAAAAACGCGGCTCGTTAAAAGCGCGTGTAACATTTTTTAGCAAATTCGTAACGAAGTTAACTGACGAATTTAACACTGACACCCTAAGTAAAGCGCAAATATGCGAATTGCAAAACAGAACAGCTAATTTCGAGGGCCTCATTGTCAATTTTGAGGAAATTCAAACTGAAATCGAGAACATCGCGGGAAATTTAGAAAGCGAATTTCTTGAACGGGAGAGTTTTGAAAATGAGTATTTGAAATTGTTAAGCTCAGCAAAGGTGTTAATAAGTAAGGCGGACTGTAACGACGTGGACGTAAGTTTGAATCATTCCGGGAGTTCTACGCGTTCCGCGGAAAATTCATGTAACATAAAATTATCGACCATAAATCTACCAAGATTTAATGGAAAATTCAACGAGTGGTTAGAATTTCACGATACGTTTGAATCTTTGATTCACAACAATAGCAAAATAAACGATGTCCAAAAGTTTAATTATTTAAAGGCGACGCTACAAGGCGATGCGTCTAAAATAATAGCGGCTTTAGAAACAACAAGCAGTAATTATCAGGTGGCATGGGATTTGGTATGCAAACGATATAATAACAAACGCATTCTCAAACACAATCATATACAAGCATTCGCTGAAATTCCTCTCATCAATAAAGAATCATCAGCGGGTTTGAGGCAACTTGTAGACGAGGTTTTAAAGCACTTAAGGTTTTTAGAATCGTTAGGTTTACCTGTTGACAAATGGGACGATTGGTTAATTTATATCATCTCGAAAAAACTAGACAGCACAACAGTAAACGAGTGGGAAAAAAGCGCGTCGAACATAAATGAAGAAATTACTTTCACGCATTTTGAAAATTTCCTCAGTGACCGTGCTCAATTATTGGAAACCATCGAAAATTCTAAGGCAAATTCGCGTTTTTTATCTTTACAGCCTCTTTCGGCGGCAAAGCATTCCCAAAAGACCTCCAAATCATTTGTGGTTACAAATAATACTTGCGCATTTTGCGGAGGCGATCATTGGATTTCTGCATGCGATTCATTTATTAAACTATCAATCAATGAGCGAATCAAAGGGGCAAAGGCAAAGGGACTTTGTTTAAATTGTCTTCACTTTGGGCATTTTTCCAAAAATTGCAAATCAAAAAATTGCAAAAAGTGTCAAGCTAGGCACAATACGTTGTTGCATTTTGAAACTCAAACAGCTGAGCAATCGCAGCCCACAATTACCATGTCGACTATTTCGGGCAATCCTCAGGTGTTACTATCTACGGTATGTGTTGAAATTTTGGATAAAAATGGAATTGCTCATGAGTGTCGCGCTATCCTGGATTCTGAATCACAATTCAATTTTGTAACAGCTGATTTGTGTACCAAATTGGGCCTTGATACAATTAACACAAACATCTCCATCGTTGGTATAAACCAAATTCAATCACAGATAAAGGCAAAATGTAATATTCAGGTAAAATCGCGTATCAATCACTTCAGCACTACAACATCCTGTTATGTGATTCCCAGAATAGCAGAACACGTTCCTGCGAATTTTATTCCATTCCAGCATCTAAACATACCAAGGAATATAAAATTAGCAGACCACAATTTTTATAAGCCTTCAAAAATACATTTACTGCTTGGAGCGGAATGTTTCTGGGACTTAATTTGTATCGGTCAGATAAAATTAGGCACTGGGCTTCCTACATTGCAAAAAACAAAATTCGGGTGGATCATTTCCGGTTCTTTCAATGAGCAACACATCAAGCGTAGCCATTGTAATTTTGTGACAAATTCAAATGATCTTATTCAGGAGTCAGCTTGTGAGACGCATTTCATTCAAAATATGAAACGTGATGAGGACGGCAGGTTCATCGTGAAAATTCCTTTAAAGGAGTCCTCTGATAAATTAGGCGATTCTATGCAAATGGCATCGAAGCGGTTTTATTCACTTGAGCGCAAATTGCAGGGAAATACAGTCCTCAAAGAGTGTTATCACAGTTTCATGAATGAATATAAAGCTTTGGGTCACATGACAAAGGTAACAGACGAAAATGAAAATTCTTCTTATTATTTGCCTCCCCATGGCGTCATAAAGGAGGAGAGTTTAACAACAAAGTTGCGAGTCGTCTTTGATGGATCCTGTCCTACAACTACGGGGATTTCAGTTAATGACATCCAAATGGTAGGTCCAAATATTCAGAGCGATTTGCAGTCCATCATTCTTCGATTTAGGGAACATAATTATGTTGTGTCCGCAGACATAGCGAAAATGTATCGCCAGGTTATTGTTGATTCTAGTCAAAGATCATTACAGCGTATTCTTTGGCGTGACGATCCATCGCAAACTATATCCAAATATGAGCTTAATACTGTGACATACGGCACTGCTGCGGCAGCATATCTGGCCATACGTTATATACATCAGTTGGCATACGAAAGCCTCGACGACTTCCCTGCCGCTTCCCAAATCATACTGAAAGATTTCTACGTGGATGATTTGCTAACAGGTTTCAATTCGGTTGAGGAGGCACGATCCATTTGTTCACAAATATCACATATTTTAAGAAAAGGTCGCTTTGAGTTAAGGAAGTGGATCTCTAACAATTCAAAAATCATTGAAGATTTTTCCTATCCTGAAACAAACTCTTCTGTACTAACCATAGGTCCTAACGAAAATACCCGCACGCTAAGTTTACTTTGGTCATGCACAGACGATTCATTGCTCTACAACATCAATGTTGACAAGTTTCCTAAGCAGGTTATTAAACGTACAATTTTATCAAGCATTGCGCAAATATATGATCCACTGGGGCTGCTTGCACCTTGTATAATTGTCGCAAAAATTATAATTCAAAGGTTATGGGCGGAACATGTATCTTGGGGCGAATCTATTTGTCTTGTCTTCACAACAAATGGTTGCAATTCAAAACACAAATCCTTGATTTAAATAAGCTTCGATTCCCTAGACCTGATAAGTGTGAAAATGCAGTTATAATAGAGCTGCATGGTTTTTCTGATGCATCAAATGATGCGTACGGAGCTTGTATTTATCTCAGATGCATTGATGATAAGGGTAAGATTCAGACCAGTCTATTATGCGCCAAGTCCAAGGTGTCTCCCTTAAAGCCGGTGACGATACCCCGTTTGGAACTGTGCGGGGCTTTAACTTTGGCTCGACTAAGCAACACGGTACTTAAATCTTTGAATGTGAAACCTCACTCTTGTTACTATTGGTGTGACTCTACTGCAGTACTAAGTTGGATAAATTGTTCTCCAAATGTTTTAAAAATCTTTGTGGGTAATCGAATTTTCGAAATCCAGAGTTTAACCAGGTCGGACGAATGGCATTATGTTCCATCAAAGGAAAATCCCGCAGATCTGGTGTCAAGGGGAGTGAGCTCTTATTTCCTAATAGATTCAGATTTTTGGTGGAAAGGTCCTCATTGGTTACAAGAGGATACATCAAATTGGCCTAAGTCTTGCGTGAATATCCCGAATGAGGTTTTACCGGAAATGAAAGTACAAAAGGAAGTTCTCTTAGTTACCTCTTTTCCAGATTTCATTGAAATTGAAAGATTTTCCAGCTTCTGTAGGTTAGCTAGGGTTGCAGCAATTTGCTTGAGATTTATCCATAACATAAGAAAACCGTTAAATCTTCGTAAAAGCGGTGCTCTGTCTAAGAACGAATTAGATGAAGCTGTCGTGGTGCTAGTTAAGCAAGTACAGCGATCATCTTTTCAAAACGATATTTCTCAAATCAGCAAATATAATCATGTTGAGAAAGGCAGCAAGCTTCTTAAATTAAGCCCATTTCTAGACAAAGAAGGCACTTTGAGAGTTGGTGGGAGGTTAAAACTTTCAAATTTCACCACAGACAAAATACATCCTGTGTTGTTGCCGACTAACCACCATTTTACAAAGCTATTGTTTATCTCTGAGCACAAAAGATTACTGCACGCTGGACCCCAACAATTACTCGCGTCCATACGTGAAAAATGTTGGCCTATTTTAGGCAGAAACACAGCAAAAAGAGTGGTCCACGAATGTATAGCTTGTTTTAAGGCAAAGCCTAAGCAATGTTTGCCATTTATGGGCGACTTGCCTGAGCAACGTTTAAAGATTTCATTCCCATTTCATTACGCGGGTGTCGACTATGCAGGTCGCTTTTTGCTAAAAACAAAGCGTGGCCGCGGAGCTAAAACTTTTAAATGTTATTTATGTCTGTATGTTTGCTTCACAACAAAGGCAATGCACCTTGAGGCCGTTACAGATCTAACTACAGAAGCCTTCATCGCTTCTTTTAGGAGATTTATAGCTAGACGTGGTAAACCGCATCAGATTTTTTCCGATAATGGGACTAATTTTGTCGGGGCCAATAATCAGCTGATAGAGGTACGTACATTTTTGACAAAAAATAAAAATGATTTACATGAAAGCTTTACTAATGAAGGCGTAACGTGGAAGTTCATACCGCCACATTCTCCCCATTTTGGCGGGATTTGGGAGGTCGATGTTAAATCCGTCAAGCATCATTTAAGGCGCGTTGCGGGCAATGCGAGTCTCTGTTAGTGTTTGAATTTATGAACTGCATACTTACCTTGTTATATTTACCTTGTATTGTATTTTAGTTGAAAGTTTAACTTTCAACGGTGGGGGGTATGTTTGAGATTTATTTAAAATGTAGAACTGTACAGATGTTTAAGTTGGTAGCAATGCTTTAAATAGCGTTGACAAGAAGAAACTTCATGTGTGTGGCCAGCAAGATGGCGAACAATAAAAAGCAGTAAAAAACGTGCACGTGTTTAATCATTAAAACAAATTGATAATTTACAAAAACATCCCAACGCATGACAACCAACAACAAAGAAAAGTACAATCAAACATAAACAATCTTTTTATTAATATAATTGAAACGTGTATTGCAAATTACAATTCATGAATATATACACACATGTTTACATGAATTTTTACGTGAAATGATTGGAATATGTATTGCCGGCTTTTGATTTCTGCTGTTGACTGTTGACTGAGATGAATGAAGAACGACTTCAGCTAGTTTATGTGGGTATATGTTTATAAATAATTTTTGCTTCAAGACAGTTTAATCAGTGATGACCATGTGCTCTCCGTTTGGATGATCCCTTGATAACATAATCCAACATTACAAGCTGCTTAAAGAAAATAACTTGAAGTTAGAAGCATTAATGAGTTACCATCTTCACTAACATTAACATTCTAAATTACTATTTAGCAGAGCATCTTTTTATTAATATAATTGAAACGTGTATTGCAAATTACAATTTATGAATTTATACACACATGTTTACATGAATTTTTACGTGAAATTATTGGAACATGTATTGCCGGCTTAAAGCCCGCAATAGACGATCATAAATTGTAAAGAAGCTTGGGTACAGGGCAAATAAAACCAACAATCTTGTGTACTTAGAAAGAGCTGTGGCAGAAGTTCGGGATGGGCACATGAGTATGCGAACCGCGGCTGAAAATTTTGCAGTGCCTTATACCACGTTAAATAGAAAATTCCACGGAAGGCAAACAAGAACTTACGGTGGACAGCCAGCTTTGACTGACGAAGAGGAGAATAAGTTAGTTGATGTACTATCATTGTGTGCTGAGTGGGGATTTCCCCTTAAGAATTACGACGTTAGATTCATGATTCAACAATTCCTAAAGAAATCTGATTGGTTTAAGTGTTTTCTGCTGAATACCGCAACTTAACTATTACATTTGCTGGAAACACAAAGCGAGTTAGAGCTGCTGTATCATATGAAGTGGTAGAGAGATATTTTTCTTACCACCAAGAATGTATTGACGGCGTCCGAGCGTGAAACATAATCAATTATGACGAAACCAATTTCTCAGACCATCCAGAGGCAGCCAAAGTTGTGGTTAGGCGAGGTGCGAAACACGCTCACCGAATAATTGATACATCAAAATCTAGTACCAGTGTCATGTGTGCAATTGCAGGTAATGTCACTTTACTGCCGCCGTACGTGGTATACAAATCTAAACATGTGTGTCCTGGTTGGACAGAAGGAGGTGTTACAGGGTGCAGATACAACCGCACTACAAATGGATGGTTTCACATCGAAACTTTTGAAGATTGGTTTTTATCTGTTGCTTTACCATACTTACGCGCTTTGTATGGGCCCAAAGTTAGGATTGGAGATAATTTAAGCAGCCACTTGACTTTAAGTGTCGTTCAACAATGTGACAGTAACAATATAAAATTTGTTTTACTTCCATCAAATTCGACACACATGTTGCAGCCACTAGATGTGACCTATTTCAGGCCATTGAAAACCGCGTGGCGTAACGTATTAGAAAAATGGAAACTGAAAAGTCGGGATGTTCTGCCTAAGACAATGTTTTCACGTATGTTGAAAGAAACCACAGATACAGTTGGTGCGAAGTTCGAAGCAAACACAGTAGCAAGTTTCAAAGCTTGTGGCATCTCGCCATTTGACCCAGATGTTGTTTTAAAACAAATAGCAAATCTTAGAACACCTCTACAACAAGAGGAAGCTAGACATCAACTAGAGACAACTTGGCGCAACACAATTATCGAACATCTGAATCAAATGAGAACTGGTGGTACAGAAGCCCCAAAACGTGGAAAAAAGTTAAATGTACCAGCAGGAAGAAGCGTTTCAGTGGCTGATCTCGTTCCAACACTTATGGATGATGAATTACAAGTTACCATAGACCAAGAAGATGATTTGGAAAAAGATGAAATGTGTGAAGAAGACGCTGTTTAAGGAATAGCGGCAGCAGAATCAAATGCGAGTCCTGCTTGGCATAATCAGTCTGCATCGGCTGACTTCGAGGTTGGGGATTTTATTATTGTGAAGTTTTATACCAATAAGAGAGGCAGGCTTTTCATTGCCAAAATCGTTTTTAAAAATGAGAAGGATATGGAATGCACAGTTAATGTTATGAGGAAGAAAACCAGCATAAAAGAACTGTTTTTCGTATATCCACAAGTTCCAGACGTTTCCGTAGTCAAAAAAGAGCAAATTGTCCGAAAAGTTGTGACAAAATTATTTAGAAGAGGAAAATATATATTTCAAAATATTTCTGATTATGTCCTGGAATAAATAATATTTTATTTTTACTGTGAAATTTTGATTTTTTGTATAAAATATCAAAAAATGTATTATTTACAAATATAAATATATGATTTACACTACTTATATGCGTTTTATATGGGCCTACAATAGGAAAAAAAAATTCCTTGATCCTCTTTACTACATTGGTCGTGTGGAGTGAAAACTGTGCCAAAATAGTGATCCGCATCACCCCCACCAACGGGGTCAAGCGGATCAAGCGTTAATATAAAAAATCTAACAAAGTTAATGAGCTAATTTTTTCGTATAGTGCCTATAGTATTCCTAAATAATGAGGCTACAACTTATACTTTTTCCAGCTTTTTGGTTCATGAGAAACACTATGACATTCATGAAAAACTCAAACGTTAGATCCGCTTCTCCCCGTTTGATGGTTCTGAAAAATAATATAAAATTATTTTGGACTTAGCCACTTCTTGCACTGAATTTCGGTAATGTTGATCATTTACAAGATAGAAACATTTCAACGAAGAATACTTTTTTATTTTGTTTACAAAAGTAACGTATGACTTTAAATTTCAAATCTCAGTTGCTTCTGCGAAAAAAAACTTAGAACAGATATGCCAGTACGTTCAAATTTCATCGACTTTTTATGCAGGACTAAATAATATTCCGTGATGTAAGCTTTGTGTTCGTTGTAAAAACCATTTTGTAAAAGTATAAAGTAAATTTGTTATATTAAACTAGTAGTATAATATTTGAGTTAAGAAATGATATCAGTTAACAAAAATATCTGTATTTAGCTAAAACATGAAATTTATTCCTAGCCACCGGAGACCTGGAACTTATGTTATAAACAATTAAAAAATAAAGCATACATTATAATAATTTAAATTTTAAGAGAACGAAGGTACGGTAAGGGACAAAATCCAGACAAGAATTTAATATAAATATAAATAATAGCATGCGTACTTCGATAAATTTGGTAAATCAGGATAACAGAATTTGTTACTAAAACTTTTTTATGCGACATTCGCGTCAAGAAGTAGTTATTTCCGGTGATTAGGGACATATCTTACTTGTTGCTAACTTTCTTGCACTGAACTGGGATTCGACTGAAATTGTTACTGTTGTTGTTTGGTAAATTTATCGACTTCTTGGAGTTTATCTGAGTTTACCAGAGGATAGTACATGTAAATTGCTGATGAACGTTGGTTATATCAAAAATGCAAAATATGTACTCAGCCACTTTTTGCAATGACCCCTTCAATTAGACTCAACTTGTATAACGGTGGCAAATTTTAGGGATCTACTAAAGCTGTTGCTTCTACATTCATTTCTTTTGAACAAGTTGACAAAAAGCTGTCAGAAATGCAGTAATTTCACAATAGGAAAAAAGCGCCTTCTATATCCAATGAATCATTCACAGAAACCCTGTATTCACTGTTCATAAACTTGACTGAACTTAACAGAAATGACGAGAACTTAATTTACACGATCTATTTGATATATTATAATAATTTAAATTACTTATTGTTTCATAAAATATCTGATACTGAACTATAAACTCCAAGTAATCTACGTGGATATCCAAATGAACTGTTATTCGTAGTAAGAAAATATGATGTGATGGAAAATTTTCAACTACTGTTTTAAATTAGCAGAAGGTAACTTGATAAAAATATACACGTTTTGTTCGAGGTATAAAAAAAAATAATATTTGGAAACCAGCGTAATCGAAATCAACACATAAATTTTTTGTCAAGACAATCAGTGATATTCTGTAACACTGATATGCATATCAATTGATATGTTCTTCAATAAATGTAGAGAACTTAATACGATTTCATAACAAATCAAGTCGATCACCCTCGATACGGATTGCAAGTTGTTACGAAACTGTTTATAGAATACCGATTTTGCAAGGTCACTCGATTCATAGCAATAATTATTACGTAAAGTTCATATCAATGCTATAGAATAGACCCCAATGTAGACGATCAACGAATCAAATTCGCAATTTAGGCAACGGACAGGTAATTTTAATTATGTATTATACAGGTTGAGATTTTCTCGATGTTTAGCTTGGGGATCTCGGAAACTAGCAGAGCTAGCGAGACGGCTGAGTGGGGAAAAATTTGTAGGTTTAAGAACTCAGCACTGGCTCAGTCTAATGCAACTTTTGTTTCTTACTTAAAATTCATAACTGGCTAGATATGTCAAAAAACACTGATTTTTTTATCATTTCGTTAAATACATGTAGCTCGGTCAAGCTTGATTTTAGAGAGAAGTTGCAAAGGCAAAAGTTGTACAGAATTATTTTCTTAACCCTTACCCAGTGAGGTGATCTTATTGTAACATATTCGGTGACGTAGTAACTTATTTTAGACCCCATACTTTATTAATCCACTAAAATTGAATTAAATGAAAAAATAAGAAAATATTAGAAAGCGTCAAGTCCTTAATCTTATTTCAAATAAGTACAGTATTGTTTTTTTTTAATATTTTATGTTTAGTGCAGACATATTGCATAATTTGCTTATTTTATTGAAAGGTCACAAATTACTACATTTAATGATATCAACAAACAATGTACATTACAAATTAACAGAAGAATTAAAATTTTACTTAAAAAATAGTTAATTGGGCAAAACAGCAAGCACCCAAAATGTAAAAAAAATCAATTGGTCTGATTAATCTGAAGCATAGATTTTACAAATATTCGCCTGGCAATAACTGCACATTGCCTTTCTGTATCATTTTCAACCTCATTATAGTTACCACAATGACAAATTCATGACACACAAAGTGACATGGTCCATCTGACCCCAAATTTTATTTCACATTAAATATGAAAAGAATGAGTTGCACCAAAATGGCTCGTCTTAACATAGGATGTTATTAGTTTTCACGTTAGGTAAATAGAACATGAACGTTTTATCTGCTACTAAATAACAATAGAAGCTACTTTAATTTTTGCTGGGGTTTGTGGGGCACCACGTCACCGTGTAAAGAAGGTTAATCAAGCAGTCGAACTAAATCTTCCTTGTAAATTCCTATTTTTGGGTTACGATATAAACATCTAAAATAGCGACATCTTACTATCGCTTTTTGACCTAACATTGCAGTAGGATAGACAAATTGAAGCGGGATTTGCTCCTAATGAGTCCCTGCTGCTGAAGAAGCCCCAAGCAGGGCTGAAACAGCTGTCCAGAGGCTGCTCGAGGTTCTCACTGCAATCAAAAACGATTTGCACCAAATTTTTCTAAAATCTTTCATTATGCTTTGACAGCAAGCATGGCCGCCTTGCATGGGGGACTCATTAGGGGCAAATCCCGCTTCAATTTGTCTCTCCTACTGCAATGTTAGGTCAAAAAGCGATAGTAAGATGTCGCTATTTTATATGTTCATCATTCTTACATCGCATTTGCGAATAAATTGGGCAAGTCGTTTTTGGTCTGCAGTGGGAATGTCGAGCTACGTTTCTGCTGAAGAAGCCCCAAGCAGGGCTGAAACAGCTGTCCAGAGGCTGCTCGAGGTTCTCACTGCAATCAAAAACGATTTGCACAAAATTTTTCTAAGATATAAACATCGTTTTTTTGGAAACCCTAGTATGTTTATCGTTAGAAGTCATTTGCAACTAAACTTTCTAACTGTGATGTACTTACAAATATGTCATAGTTATTCTCTAATAGAAACATTTATATCGCTTGCAACGATTTATACGGAGTGAGTCAAAACACAAATTATTGAAAAACTCAACTTTTTTTCATGGGACACCTTGTTAATCTTACCACAATCGAATTCTACATTACTTACCCTTTCTAAAAGTATAAAGTAGGTATTACTACGTTGTACGGAATGGTCAAAAATATATATTCAATTAAATGTGAAAATTCTACTAAATCAATTTCTTTGTAATTTTCTAATACATTTTTATTATTACTTGATTTAAAATTACCATTTATGTTATTTATATGTTTTAAATTTTTGGCGTGACATTACTTGTGTTTCTCTGGAATCAATTTATGAGGAGAAGACATGCAATATTACATGATTATGAGGTTGCATTCAGTACAGCTAAAATTATTAGAATATTGATAAAAAAAATTAAGTTTCAATTATTCCATTACAATATGAGTATAATGCTTTTCCAAGCTGAATTAAAAAAGTACTGAATAGCATGGTTGGTAAAACTGATACTGCATCTATCAGGTTGCTTCGTTCCCATTTAAATGTGTAATTTGTCCTTACCCCCTGCGAAAGTAACTCGTGAAGTCACATGAAACTTCTATCCATCACGTAAAATAAACAGAGTGAGTTTTAATCTGTCTCCTGAAGCTTAAGCTAAATCACTAAAAATGGAATCAATTTTGTCTTACTGATCATGCAATGTAAAAACCTGATTACTATGCCTCAATGAAAGAAAATTTATCACGTGATGTGTCGTTGCGATTTACATACCCTAACCCTCCTCTGGATCAAGGCAACCTTCTAATACACAGGTCAGCTCTACCAACCTTGCTGAATAGCTTAAACAGCGACATCCTAGGGTTGCTTTTTGACCTAACATTGCAATAGGATTGACAAATTGAACCCAGTTTGCTACCTAATTTGTCTCTGAAGCTACGCTTCTGCTGATGAGCCCCAAATAGGGCTGAAACAGCTGTGCAGAGGCTGCTCGAGAGATCCACTGCAATCAAAAACGATTTGCAATATTTTTTTTAAAACGTACATTAAAAATTTGTTATCATTTGAATCAGTATCTTACATAACTGAACACTCAGTTCTTCTATAATTTATTTTAGTTTTTGCATACGAACTACAAAATATATACAAAATTGTAAAGAAATTATAAATAGTCCTATATCTGAAATGTATCACTTTGGTTCATACTAAATTTCGATTTCCTCATAGTTGTTTTACTACGCGCCATTTTTACACTAAAAATGGTTGTAATAATATTAAATGTTATTATAGTAACAAAAAATTAGAATATTACAAAAAAATTGATTTAGACGGTTTTTCACACTTTTAATTATAATTCTTTGACCATACCATATAACATATTACTACCTTATATTTTTAGAAAGGCAGGTAATGTAGAATTAGACTATGATGAGGTATAAGGGTGCCACATTTAAAAAACAATTGATTTTTCAATAATTTGAACTTTAACTTCTCTATATAAACGTTGACAAATGAGCAATTTTTTTCTACCAGAAAATATATTTAACCTGTATTTAAGTACACTCGCGACCACAAAGCTTATTTGCAAATAATTTTTGACGTTAGAGAGGACGTTAAAGTTATGCTAATCTTTAGACAAAAGTTACCAGTGTATTAAAACCTAATATTTTTAGAAAGAGCACGATTAGGACATTTGAAAAAGTGTATCATATACAGCGTGTTCCATTTAAGAAAAAGTAACTTTGGTCCGCAGTAACTTTATGGAACACCTGTATTATTAAAAATAACTTTTACACATTTATCGTGGTAATTATATGCCACAGGTTAATTTTTAGTATCTCCTTAAATAACTTCATAAATGATCAAACTCAGAACTTAGCCGAGCTCTATACAGGCATTTATTAATTGAAAAATGGTGTTTTTCAAAATTACAGCGGAGTGTAATTTTTTCGCTAATGAAATTAGTTTAGCCCCCTAGAGATTTAAATGGCGCGTATTGTAATATTGACATATTACACGTTAACAAAAAGTTCTGTTTAATACCGAAAAAAAGGAAAAGCAGTTTTTTTTAGGTGGGTCACACTAGCCTTAAGCGCAAACTCTTTTTGCCTTTATGTACCAGGTAATCCTGGTTATAAGCATAACGATCGAGTTTATAATGTAACGAAGTGAATACGCAAACTCTCTAATATGTGTGTTCTTTTTACCGCAAAACTCAGAGTAACTCAGTGGCTTTCAGTAACCTTGGAAATTTATATGTTTTTTTACAAGCTCGTTGGTGAGATTTTGTGAGCTATCTCCAAATATTTACTGATCTGAGTCGAAAACGAACTCACCTAATGTACATATTCATATGCTATTTTAAATCTCGTTGTTCCTTTTTCTTAAAAAGAAATAATCAAACATTTTTTAGGGAATGAAGATAGTAACTTTAGAAAAATTTTGTGCAAATCGTTTTTGATTGCAGTGAGAACCTCGAGCAGCCTCTGGACAGCTGTTTCAGCCCTGCTTGGGGCTTCTTCAGCAGAAACGTAGCTCGACATTACCACTGCAGACCAAAAACGACTTGCCCAATTTATTCGCAAATGCGATGTAAGAATGATGAACATATAAAATAGCGACATCTTACTATCGCTTTTTGACCTAACATTGCAGTAGGATAGACAAATTGAAGCGGGATTTGCTCCTAATGAGTCCCCCATGCAAGGCGGCCATGCTTGCTGTCAAAGCATAATGAAAGATTTTAGAAAAATTTGGTCTGCAGTGGTAATGTCGAGCTACGTTTCTGCTGAAGAAGCCCCAAGCAGGGCTGAAACAGCTGTCCAGAGGCTGCTCGAGGTTCTCACTGCAATCAAAAACGATTTGCCCACACATCTAAGAAAGTAAACGCCTAAATATCGACAACCAAATACAACATTCCTGTTGAGCAGGTAACTTTTGAATTTATTCAATGAACGTGGAGATTGCACTACTATTTTATAGATGGCAGCTTTATTCAGATGGTAATTTAACACAAAATTATTGAATAACTATCTAGTTATATTAGAACATAAACGTCATACGTTCCTCTTAGGAGGGACTGACTCTGTTTTCTAAAGTGTTCTGCTTTAGATATGTCCCTCTAAGCCCCGGTTTTTCGATTGATTGGTAAAGTGATGGTTACTTACCACTGGGATAAATTTAACCTCTTTGGTAACGTGCTTGTGAAACAATTATCAATTATAAATCAAATACCAAAGAAATAGAGTCGTACAGTTGCTCCTACACATTTATGTATCCCCTCTACATGTTTACCCTGCCAAACAAATTTACCGGCTGTTAGTTTACCTCCTTGTTAAAAGGAATTTATGTCATTGTTAAGACTACCAATACGTTGATAAACTCATTATCTGTGCTAACAATAGAATAACACTAACATTCACTTTACCAATAGATTGAAAAACCGGGCCTAAATAAAAGAAATAGTACTGAACTTAAACATCATGATAGGTACATGACTGTTTTAGTATTTATATCAGTCAATTGAAAAACCAGTTTCAAAAAAATATGGTCACCTTATCTATGCTAAATATACAGGGTTGCAAACTTCTGAATTTAGTTATTGGCCATGGAAACCAGGAGAGAGAGCCAATTGCCATGTAATTTTTTTGTCCATCTAATATGACGTAGTAGTACTTAGTAACGTATTTATCTGTTGCGATGGCGCCACTATTCTACGCGCCTTTTTAATTTAAATAATTCTTTAGGTTTTCTTCTCCGTATATTAATTTAAGTAATACGTTATATTCTGCAAAAACTCTAATATGCTGTAATATACATTACAAGTCTTTACAGAATATAACGTATTACCTAAATGAATGTATGGAGAAGAAAACCTAAAGAAACGGAAAATCATGCTTAAATTATGATAATTACTAGGTTTTATGTTAACAAAACAAACCACATATTATTCTCAAATTACTATAATTAACTGCAAGTAATAACACATTATTTGTACAGGGTGGATTAAATTCGATGTCTCTTATGGGCATCTCCGTAACTATAAGTGATAGAAAAAAACTATTGGCCAAGACTCGATCTCTTTTTTGGAGATTAAGTCAAAACCGTAAAGAAAATTGGCTATCTTCTTTTGTTTTCAAGTTATGGCCAAAAATTGACATTTTCGACTTTTCGTTTTTCGGTCATATCTCGTTTATTTTTAGAGATATTAGAAAACTGTTTGATCATTATTAGGACACTTTTTGGAATACAATTCAGTGGTGTAGTTACTTTTTTAATATTTACTTAAATTTTCAAGTTATAACATAAAGTTATATTTTTTTAAATAGAAACCATAGTAGGCAATGCCCTCATTAAATAGAGATTTTTTTTCTGTTTTCAAAAATATATACTTTGTTGAGTTTGTTTCTTATAATAATAGAAAAAACTGTCATTTTTATTATTATCCTTGCGTAAATATCCTAGTCTCAGTAGGCTGGATTCAATACGGAGCCCATTTTTTATTTTATTAAATTTTAAGGAGCTTTCAAATATTTTCAAAGTTTTGGCTGCGTAAATAATTTCGTATTCGAGTTAATTTACAAATTTCCGTTTTATCGTTTTGAGCGACCGTTCTGATAAGAGTTCCTGTTTGACTTTCTATTGAAAATGAGTTTACCATTCAATTTATAGAAAAATTGTTTTCAATCTTTAAACAGTCCAAATTGCTCAATACTCAACGTTTCACTATCGGTTTATAGCTTCGTTAGGAAGAAACGTTGAACGTTCCTGTAATTTTCACAATGTCTTTTTAAAATTGAAAACAATTTTTATACAATTTCCATCGGACAAGAAACGACTTCAATAAAAAAATTTTTAATTGAAGTCGACTCTTGTTCGATAAAATATGTGAGAGAAAATAAGTTTTTAAACTTTAAAACGGACACTTGAAATCGCAAGAACACTCTACGTTTCGCTATCGCTACATAGTTCCGTCAGGAGTGAAAAAATGTAAATAAACAAGTTGTCAAGAGAAGCGAAAAGATAATATGATTTTACACTAAAATACAAGTTGTTCGGATAAACATAAAGGTAATAATAACTAAATTAGAACTAAATTAAGCTTTCTTTTTTTTGTTTCTCTTGGGTTATATTTTATTAAAAACACGAAAAACAAAAACAAACACGCAAATAGTAAAATATAAACAAAATCGGACATGTATTAAACTAAATTTGCGTGCATTCATATTTAATAAAAACAAAAAAAGTTTTGCCAGATCGGTCGCGATTCTCAAACGGAATTTTGTAAAATAAAGTGCATGTGAAAGTTTTAAGCGGCCAAAACTGTCTAAAGGTTTGAAAGTTCGTTAATATTTAATAAAAACAAAAAAAAATTGTCGGCACTGCATTGAAGCCAGCCTACTGAGAATAGGATACACAAGGCTAATAACAAAAATGGCATTTTACCTATTAATTATAAGAAATAAACCCAACAAAGTATATATTTTTGAAAACAGAAAAAAAATCTCTATTTAATGAGGGCATTGCCTACCATGATTTCTATTTAAAAAATATAACTTTATGTTATAACTTGAAAATTTAAGTAAATATTAAAAAGGCAACTACACCACTGAATTGTATTCCAAAA
The DNA here is from genome assembly GCA_036172665.1 of Prosopocoilus inquinatus. Classification (NCBI taxonomy): domain Eukaryota; kingdom Metazoa; phylum Arthropoda; class Insecta; order Coleoptera; family Lucanidae; genus Prosopocoilus; species Prosopocoilus inquinatus. The sequence goes on from CM069875.1 coordinate 10,369,619, forward strand.
GGTGTCCTAATAATGATCAAACAGTTTTTTAATATCTCTAAAAATAAACGAGATATGACCGACAAACGAAAAGTCGAAAATGTCAATTTTTGCCCATTACTTGAAAACAAAAGAAGATAGCCAATTTTTGTTTACGCTATTGACTTAATCTCCAAAAAAGAGATCGAGTCTTGGCCACTAGTTTTTTTCTATCTGTTATAGTTACGGAGATGCCCATAAGAGACATCGAAATTAATCCAGCCTGTACATTGTTATTCATGAAGTTCATAATTTATGGAAATGCTTTCAAAATTGCAATTCGATACATTCTTTCTTGATCCGTACACATTATTTTTTAAGTGTGAATATCTTCAAAATTACTGCAAGTTAAACTTCTCTTTTAACAATTTTTATTCAGAATATTGTACTTTGACCAACCAATTTTATAAATCAGCTAATCACTCACAGATTATAATACTTGTTACACTTTAATAAAATTATTTAAAGTGATTGTTTCATAGTTGTAGCTCCTACCTTCTGCACTTTCTATTAAAATGATGAATTGTCTCGGTAGGTAATACGATGTGGGATCTCCGTATTAATTTAATCGTCCTGCATTCATGTCCTGGATACACATATCTGTAACAATTTATATTTTACTGCCATTGTTAATTTGGTGAAATAAAAACTTTATTATGGATTATTATGATGCTAACGGTAATGCTAACATTTCATCAGTGTGACACATACTCTTCTTGTTGCATCGAAATTGTCACAGGGCTTCTTGACCTAAATTAGCGGCCCCAATTCCAAATTGAAGGAAATTTGGTCTGATTGGAACATGAATTGCATCCAGTAACTACACATTTAAATCTTCTTTTGCAGATCTCGCGAGGTCCATTTTTCTCAAATTCTGTTTATATTGGAGACTATTCTCTGGTCACACAAAAATAATTTAATCATCAACAATGTTTATTTAACGGACAATTTGATTTAACCCATTATATTTGTGCCAGTTCTTCAATTTATTTAAACGATCACGATCTCTGCCTTCACTAAAGCAATTAACATTGACAACATGTGACATTTCATTCGCGCCAAATTTACAATTACTCCTAGCGCCATCTTTGCGGATAAATACGTTACTAAAGCAACCTGGACAAAAGTTTTCAATTGCCAATAAACCTCTCTCCTGATGGAAATACAGATATAAATTAGTTGATGGGCACTAATGTAGCTGTATTGCGTAACAAGAGCAATGAACCCGCTTGAAATAGAACAAAACACTAGCGTTTATCTTGAAATGAAACTGTAAAACGTTTTCATTTGTGGCTTTCTGCAGAAAAAAATGTATAACACGCAATTTTTTTATTCGTATTTCGGAAATGGGTATGTATACGTAAGAAATGAATCATAATTTCCATTTTAGATTCAAAGGAGGTTGATTTCTGAAATGCCTCTGACAGAATTATTTCTTGCAATTTCACGCTTGTATGACCATAGGAATACGCTCCTAATGGGTCGGACACTTATTCTGAATCATCCTGTATGGTAAATAAATTATATCGTAAAATATAAACTATAACGAAGTTAAGGCTGGTCGAACCCTGCCTTCACTTTGAAATTTGCGCCTAATATGCAAACTACCAGAAGTACACCCGCGTTGCCAAGTTTAGGAATTTTTGTTTAGATCTGGGGAATTCTTACTTATAGAAAACAGTATAATTTATCGCTGGTAAGGGAAATTTTGCATCTGGCAACGATCTTACGCCTTTAGCGGTGACTCTCATGAACTAAATGACAATTTAGAGCAGTGTAAATATCAGTGTTGTTAAAGAAACATTTCTAAATGTATGTAGATACACATGCAGATACTTTCACAAATATGTATCTAGATGCAGATACAGATTTTTTTCCGGAAAATATCTAGATACAGATACAAACATAAAAAACAGTAGCTGCAGTTTATCAAGATACTTGCAAATGTAAAATTCAATAACCTATACAGTAGTGGAGGTACGGTATTATTTGCGATACAAATCGACTTTTTTTGTGAAAATTGACGAAGTTTTCGTATGAATAAATGAATAATGTACACACTAAAATCTGATAATTTTCACAATTTTTTTCAGCAGTATGTCTTTTTAAATAGAAAATTTATCTTTGTAATTAAGTTGATCAATAAGCTGATAAATAAACCAGTACCTGGTTTTGTATGAAACCAAGTCAAGTCAACGTAAAATATAAAGTTATCAACAGAAATGACTCTACTTCCGTATCAGACAAGTTAAATGTCAAATGAATCTAGAATCCTTAGATGCAACCTTGTTGTAGCTAAGAGAGCGTTGCCATAATCAAGAAAAGTTGATAAAATCAACAATACAGTCTTTTCCTATTGATTTTCTAATTTTTTTCTAATTTTCTGTTTGTTATTATTATTATTAAATGTATGGTATAGGCAAAATATAAGAGAAACGGACAGTTACCAGCACCGAGATAGATAACAAACCGTTACCAGTGTTCCTTAAACGCGGACCGCAACGTTGCTTCAAAGAAGGTACTATAGATAATTAGGTCTTCGACTGAGAGCTAGTGGACTTTTTTGACAAAGTGTTTTATACCAGCTCAGATTTCTTGAAAAGATACTTATCTAATAACTAACTAATAACTAATCGATGTTCTGGCGTGGCTCTATGTCTTGCTCACGGGCATCTGCATAATCTCCTCTCTGTCGCATTCATGTGAAATGTGCTTGAACACTTTTCACTATGATGGTGTTATCCAAATCACATGACTTTTCAAAATTTACCACTTTTATGGCATCATGAATATCTTGTTAAAATGATATGTGGCATAAAAGATTTTGAACTTAACTGGAAGAGTTCAACTTTTCAATCGTCTGGCAGCAAGTTAAACCCAACCAAGAGGTCTGTCAATTTTTTTTAATCACTCACAAAGGTATCCAATTTAATATGTTTGAAAATGTATACTTTACTTTAACTTAGCTATTTTTTTTTTTGAAATTTCAAAGGAAAATCAACGATTTTCAAAAGATCAACGATTTCTTTTATAGCTTTGAATCAAGTATCATTGTTCTTGTGACGCAATACAGCTGTACTAGTGCCCATCAATCAATTTATATCTGAATCTTCAATGCATTTTATCTCAAGAACTTTGGATATAGACCTTCTATGCAAATAGACTTTTTGTTTTCTTCTTCTATGTACTACCTGCGGTTGACGGACAGTCTTTTTGAATCACTCAGTATATTGCCTGTATTATAATGTAATTGTAATGAGCATTTTGTTTGGATATTTAGAAATGCCTACGAATTTATTTAAATTTTACATATATGTCCAGAAAAAAGAATCTGGCATAAATCAACACGTACATTTTTGAGTTATTATAGTTTTAATGCAGCTTTAAATAATTTGTATTTCTGTATACATAAATCTGTTTCTATGAAAACGTAACAAAACAAGAATAAATAGACGGTCAATTGTAGCAACAATAATTAGTGGTTAAACATATATGTCCCAAATTTTTTGATGGGCGTAGTATATCAAAATTTATCAGTTAAATTAGCTTCTTAATTTTAAACCAATTCTAGCCTTTTTTGTATAGTCGCGATCAACCTAATCGAGACCGTTGCAAGCTAATCGCACTCTTATTGAGGCTAGTGGTAAGAACCGTCAATCGGTCTCGATTCGCTTGATCGCGACTGTACACACACCATGGCTTGTTTGAGTTCTCGCAAGAATATTCCTAATCGCACAAACAAACAAACCTACTGATGAAATTTATCAGGGAACTTGTCATTTCGGCAACCTTGGTAAGCATAATCGTATAGTATATTATAAGACATTACATGCGTTATGATTATAAGTATAGCGTACGAATTTATAACGAACTGATCGGAACTGATTTTTCAAGGAGAGTGGGGATTAATCCGTTTGCAAAAGAACGTCCGTCTTTGAATCTAAACGCGTTTGGACCACGTGTTTGTATGCGTAAGAAAGCACCTATTGTTACACAAATGTAAAATTCTCTTTCATATTTTAAACATAACACTAGACTAAAACAATACAAAACATTACTAAAAATAATTTTGTTGAATTTAATATTACGTAAAAGAAATTTTAGGCTACACACTCAGATTTGTTATTGAAATACAATTATTCTTTCACAGTTTCGATCTATTGCAGTTATAATGACTAATGTAATTAAAATCTTCACGGTATGAAATTAACAGTCCGTTTAATAGAACACTTATACTTAATTGCATTAAATTGTATATGATAAGCATTTTTTAATGTCATTAAACTCCTTTGCTATTCCACTTCAGTTCATCTCTGATTGCTCGATGCTCAGCAGTTATTCGTAAAACCTGGGAAAAGTGGTGAAATCAAAATGTTCGTTTTCTATTTTATGTATTGTTTTCTGCCGTGTTTGCTTCCGGTTGTTTCTTCCTGGAATTTAACTTTGTTGAAAGTGTCTCCTACTTATTACGTGTCGAGTGTAGGCGTTTACAAAAATCGAGCTTTCTTGACGCTACCACGCAGCTCGTGTTTTAACAACTTAACAAATCCGACTTTGGTTGAAGTGCCTTGGTTAACGGAGCATCGCTTTGGCAATTTTCGCAGGAAAATGTATCCGAATTACAAGGACCAAATCTGGGGAAATTGTAGAGATTTGCAGGATGCAGTTTCTGTAGATGTGGAACCGAAGAGAGCTAAATTATGGGTCCTAGACAAAGGAAATACAAATTGTCCAGCAAAAATCGTTATTTACAATCTCTACTACAATAATGTAGCACATACCTGCAAGTTGTTGGGTTTGTCCAATGAGAATTTGAACTATTTAGTCGTAGATCCATGGTCGAACGAGTACGGATCCAGGGTTTACATTGGTGGTTTGGAAAACGAAATTGTCGTGTTTTCCATGCATAATATGAAGTACTGGAGAATGAAGTTTTTGCGTGACGATCGTTCCTTCGCACCAATCTCCACCGAATACCTGGTGGTTTCTTTAGTTGAGCCAATTTTATATATAACTGGAAGAAAGAGTTCGAATTTATATTCTTTAAATTTAACGAAACTCAGGCATTTTGGAGGATATCATCGAAATTTCTTACAGGTAGTTTCAGCAGTAAAAATTAATATTTTTAACCAATTTGTTCTTGGTGTTTTTAAAAAATTTTGAACGTAGTATTTTTAATCATTAATTCCTGAATAAAGTTTTTCAAAATTTCTCATTTTCTTGAAGAAGGTAAATGATTTTTGAATTTCAGGAAACCCCTTTGGAACTAAACATCACATTCGTTGGACATAAACTGGGACCATCTGCTGGTATAACGGCTGATATTAAAGGAGGTTTAAATTATTATTTAATCAGGGATTACGCAGTATTGCGATGGGATACCAGGTAGAAAAACCAAATAAGATATCAGGCTTTACAGAAACAATATGTTTACTTCCTAGAGAATAGAAATGTTGCCTAGAGAGTTTTCATACATGAAACACTTACGTTTAGCGCAGACATTTCTTGATTTTGAAGGCAGTAATATAACACTGCTTTAAGGCTAGTCTGGCCCACCTAAAAAAACAGTTTTTTCTTTTTTCAGTATTAAACTGAACTTTTTGTTAATGTGCAATGTGTCAAAATACGCGCCTTTTAAATCTCTTGGGGGTTTAACCAATTTCATTAGCGAAAAAAATTGTACCCCGCTGTAATTCTGAAAAACACTATTTTCGATATCTAAATAAGCAGCAAATTCAAAGAAATTTATCGCAGTAGTAAAGGATGTAATTCTAGAGGGGGCCAAACTAATAATAATGCATATAAAATGTAAATTATTGTAAATTATTTAAATATCGTTGTAAACGTTAATTACGTAAATATACGTAACGTATATTTCGAAATTTAACAATTATTGGACCAAGAAAATACGCCCACTTAAACGACATAATGTACTTAAAACAGGGTACTAAGAAGCGATATTAAAAGTCATTTTAATTTTTATTAATTTATATATTTATATTGCTGTAAATTGCCATTTAGTTCAAAAGAGTTGCCGCTAGAAGCGTAAGTTCTAAACAGATCGTTGACAGATGCAAAATTTCCCTTTCCAGCGATAAATTATACTGCTTCCTATAAGTAAGAATTCCCCAAATCTAAACAAAAATTCTTAAACTTGGCAACGCAGGTGTACTTCTGGTAGTGTGCATATTAGGCGCACATTTCAAAGTGCCGCACAGTGGTCCGGATTACAGTTTTAACGCAAAATGATTATGAATTCTATTTAAATAGTTCTTTTTCGTAATGAAACAAATTTTCAAGAAACATAAAGCATACAGTGATAACAAACGAATAATTTTATACTCTAAAACAGTGTTTCCCACCTTTTTTTTAGCAGTCACACATTTTAAAACCACTGCTTTCGCCATAACATATTATTTCTGTGTTTATCTGACGTTGTCCAGGTGTTGACAGGTAATTGCTAGAGTAAACAGTATAAATACATACAGACTAGGTATTGGTTCTAACCCCCCCCCCCCTCCCAAGAAAAAGAATACAAAAAGAATACACCACGAGAAGTGACAAGAGTGTATTCAACTACTCGTGTTCTGAACAAATAATATTTTCATGAATGTATAATATATATACAACCCCCCCCCCCCTCCCCCTACCGTTAAACATACTAGATCTTTCACAGAAAATTTAATTGAAAAGATTAACTGTATTACGTAAGTAAAATAAATGTAAGTAAAGATTTGCTTCAAAATTTATATGTCGATTTATTATTAGATTATCATAAACTTTCCTAAATTAAATAACAATAAAAAAGCATTTTGCGGATCTTTTCTTAACGTTAATAATTCTTTAAATTAATAAAATTAATTCTTCATGCACATGTTTTATTCATTTAAAAATAAGAACTAATTTAACAAATGAACCATATATTTTATTTGTGGTACATCAATTTTTTTGCGGAACCTAATTGGAAATCGGAAATTGTTTTTTTTTATTCAATAGTATATTTATTTTATTTAAAAAGAGTTCTGGTCACTTCAAATATTCTTGTTCTTAACATCCAACAAGCAGGTCTATGTAAATGTAGTTACACATAATATTGGTTATGTTTAGTGATGCAAAAAAAAAATTAAAATAAGTTGGAAAGTCGCACACAGACGCATTTACTTTCTGAAATATTGTATTCTGAAAATACATATTAATCATAAAGGACATTTCAAAATCTGCAGAGACCTACCTTTTCGTGAATCTATTTAATTTTAAAAATCAGAGAATTAAAATAATTGAATAGGGGAAACTTTAGTTTTACATGCAGAGCGAGGGGTTCCGAGACATGTAATAGGGAACTGTAAGTTAAGATTTTTATTTAACTTAATAATATATTTGTTTCATATAAAATAGCGACATCTTACTATCGCTTTTTGACCTAACATTGCAGTAGGATAGACAAATTGAAGCGGGATTTGCTCCTAATGAGTCCCCCATGCAAGGCGGCCATGCTTGCTGTCAAAGCATAATGAAAGATTTTAGAAAAATTTTGTGCAAATCGTTTTTGATTGCAGTGAGAACCTCGAGCAGCCTCTGGACAGCTGTTTCAGCCCTCCTTGGGGCTTCTTCAGCAGAAACGTAGCTCGACATTCCCACTGCAGACCAAAAACGACTTGCCCAATTTATTCGCAAATGCGATGTAAGAATGATGAACATATAAAATAGCGACATCTTACTATCGCTTTTTGACCTAACATTGCAGTAGGATAGACAAATTGAAGCGGGATTTGCTCCTAATGAGTCCCCCATGCAAGGCTATCCAGAGGCTGCTCGAGGTTCTCACTGCAATCAAAAACGATTTGCACAAAATTTTTCTAAAATCTTTCATTATGCTTTGACAGCAAGCATGGCCGCCTTGCATGGGGGACTCATTAGGAGCAAATCCCGCTTCAATTTGTCTATCCTACTGCAATGTTAGGTCAAAAAGCGATAGTAAGATGTCGCTATTTTATATGTTCATCATTCTTACATCGCATTTGCGAATAAATTGGGCAAGTCGTTTTTGGTCTGCAGTGGGAATGTCGAGCTACGTTTCTGCTGAAGAAGCCCCAAGGAGGGCTGAAACAGCTGTCCAGAGGCTGCTCGTGGTTCTCACTGCAATCAAAAACGATTTGCACAAAATTTTTCTAAAATCTTTCATTATGCTTTGACAGCAAGCATGGCCGCCTTGCATGGGGGACTCATTAGGAGCAAATCCCGCTTCAATTTGTCTATCCTACTGCAATGTTAGGTCAAAAAGCGATAGTAAGATGTCGCTATTTTATATGTTCATCATTCTTACATCGCATTTGCGAATAAATTTGGCAAGTCGTTTTTGGTCTGCAGTGGGAATGTCGAGCTACGTTTCTGCTGAAGAAGCCCCAAGGAGGGCTGAAACAGCTGTCCAGAGGCTGCTCGAGGTTCTCACTGCAATCAAAAACGATTTGCACAAAATTTTTCTAAAATCTTTCATTATGCTTTGACAGCAAGCATGGCCGCCTTGCATGAGGGACTCATTAGGAGCAAATCCCGCTTCAATTTGTCTATCCTACTGCAATGTTAGGTCAAAAAGCGATAGTAAGATGTCGCTATTTTATATGTTCATCATTTTTACATCGCATTTGCGAATAAATTGGGCAAGTCGTTTTTGGTCTGCAGTGGGAATATCGAGCTACGTTTCTGCTGAAGAAGCCCCAAGGAGGGCTGAAACAGCTGTCCAGAGGCTGCTCGAGGTTCTCACTGCAATCAAAAACGATTTGCACAAAATTTTTCTAAAATCTTTCATTATGCTTTGACAGCAAGCATGGCCGCCTTGCATGGGGGACTCATTAGGAGCAAATCCCGCTTCAATTTGTCTATCCTACTGCAATGTTAGGTCAAAAAGCGATAGTAAGATGTCGCTATTTTATATGTTCATCATTCTTACATCGCATTTGCGAATAAATTTGGCAAGTCGTTTTTGGTCTGCAGTGGGAATGTCGAGCTACGTTTCTGCTGAAGAAGCCCCAAGGAGGGCTGAAACAGCTGTCCAGAGGCTGCTCGAGGTTCTCACTGCAATCAAAAACGATTTGCACAAAATTTTTCTAAAATATTTGTTTCAGTTAAGAAAAGAGTTCAGATCTCTTCCAATATATTTTTTTTCATAGCAAGTCCGTGTGCTTAACAGTTGTAGTGCACCTCAAGAAAAATTGAAAATAAGAAAGTTGCGCACAGTGTCACTTTGTTTTTTTTTAATAATGAATTTTTAATATATATTGACCTTAAAAAAGTACATTTCCACATCTGCAAACATCTGCCCTTTTTGTGGGTGAGATTTTATCACTTATGTAACACTAGCTTAACCAACTGAAAACGCGGAAGAACTCTTAAAAACCACTATTTCATCACTTAATTTTTATAATATTCTTATTGCAAACAAACAAAACACTAAGTACAAAACAAATCTTCGGGCTTAACAAGACAAACTGCAGTCAATTTTACATACCACACCGGGTGGAGAATTCTGAAAGAAACATAAGAATCGTCATTTGGAAATCCATATACATAATCCATAAAGTAGCTTAAACTTTGTAACCTTTTGTATTATAAATTTGTGTTTCATTTTACCTACCCATCAGAAAATAGCACGTGGGAGATAAATGTGGCCCTCTGCTGGCCAGCCGATGTCTCCGTTATTTCTTTTTAGAAAACATTTTAGTTAAACAATCAGCAACTCAGGTGTCATGAGAGAGCAAGCCATCTTGTTGAAATCAACTGTATATTAACGTACTTCATAAGAAACGTTTTTTTTACGAAAATTTACACAATTTGAAGGAAAGTTGTATTTCCTTCTAACTGGCTTCTTATAAATGTACAAAATTTTACTCGTCATTCATTATCGCCGGGCAGGAGAAGTTCCATTTTTTTTCTTCATTCTTTATACAACTTAATGTGGTAGCTTTGAAAGAATTTGGTTTGTTGAGCTAGAAGGATTATTTTGCACTGAAAGCAGGAATTTATCACAATTAAAATATTATGACTTTCGAGCTTTTAGAATTTCTTCCGCGTTTTCAATTGATCTAGCTAGCGCCATGTTAGCGTCAACATCTTGATTGTTTCCACAGCGCTCTTAGTAAAAATTAAAAAATTGAAATTTCGTCCAAAAAGTCGAATCCACCATATTGTGTGATACATTGTTAAAATCGTAGAAATGTTTTTTATTTAGAAATATGGAAATCCAATATGGCGCCCATAAGAAAAAAAAGTTGACAGTCGTATCTCTGCAATTTTGACAGCTGGGATAAATGTAATGACAAATTTAGATTCTACGTAAAAAGTGCCTTAATAATGTAAGTCTAGCTTTATCGGTTTTCGTTTTAAAAAATAAAAACGAAAATGAAAAATTTAAGTTTTTTCTCAATATCTTCAAAATGTAAAGGAATAATTTAAATTGATTTTCAGATTATTAATTAGCATGAAAATATGCAACTTTGGCTTAATTTAACCGACCTCGTATATCTTAAGATAAGTGAAATCCCCATGCTTGGGCTCGAAAAATGGACAGCCTGTATATGCATTAATAATAGTTTACTGCTTTTACTACTGTGACAAATTGCTTTTAATTTGCTGTTCATTTAGACATCTAAAATAGGAAAAAGGAAATTAAAAAATGGTGTTTTTCAAAGTTACAGCGGGGTATATTTTTTTTCGCTAATGAAATTAGTTTAACCCCTTAGAGATTTAAAAGGCACGTATTTTGATATATTACACATTAACAAAAAGTTCAGCTTAATACCGAAAAAAGGAAAAACAGTTTTTTTAGGTGACTCGCCTTAGAGTATTCTTTAACTTAAATTCTTAAATTTTTAATCCACATTATCTAACTTAATATCAGGGCCTACTGCGGTAATAAAATAATGGCTTATGGACTTATAATATGTAAGACCATAATATCCACAATAAGTATAAATATTATTTAAGTGAGAGTTAAAAAATATGATTTCAGGAAACCACTTCAGGCGGAAAATCATGACGTCTTAGCCCAATCATATGAAAGCTTGCCCTATGTACCACACTTATTTCACGGGCCACACAACGGTATATGGGCCCTAATTGATCCAAGTTTACCAAAAACGTGCAATCTCAAGAATAAAACAAACTTCAATATGCCGGAAGAAATGCCAACTTTGAAAACTAGAATAATCAAATTGTTGCAATATAACAGAAAAAATTAAAAACAAAAATATCGTACCTTAGGTTTTATCATTTTGCTTTAGTTATTGAATAGAAAATAAATTGTTGTTTGTATTTTTTTTTTGACGCTTAGTTTACTATTTATAATATAATTTATATTTGTTTTGTTATGTTTGTTCAAAAAATATAAGTAAAAGTAAAAAAGATCAACACAACACCTTTATTTTGAATATTATATTACAATATCATCATCTCATGTACATCCTTCCATAATACTTATTTGCTGGAAAGCGCCGCATCCAACTGTATTTTGAATAAAATCTGGGAAATTGCTCTCTAAAACGCGCATCTTTTGTCTCTTCAAATCAGCTAGAACACTCGTAGCCAGTAAGCAATTCTGGGATTTATAGACAAGAACAAAGTTTTCCTCTTTAAAAGCTGTGTTTGTATCCCATCTATACACCTCTGATTGCCCCTCATATCTGAAGAAGATGGCGCTTCCTAAATCGGTTCCAAGTAAGACCATTTTGCATGGTTTTGGACCTAAATCGACCACACGTCCTGTGAGAGATCCCGTGCGAAGATAGTCCGTTCGAATGGAAAACAGACGACCACTCGAAAGGTAAGTAAAGATGAGGAAGTTGTTTCCACATCCCTTTTGGACTAGGGCAATATATAAAACATCTCGGCGTGCTCCACCAGCAAGTACCGCCTTAGGTAAGACAACTCGATATCCTTTATTTCCTGCCACATCAAAAACTAAAATAGATCTGGTAGCAGCGTCGCTTACATAAACGAATGGGCGTCCGTCTTGGGAATACTCTACGACTATATATTGCAAACGGGAAGCTTGAGCTACCAATCCAGACAAATCTAAAGTCTTTAACAATTTTCCTGTCTTCAATGAGTAAGCCACTACTTTTGGTTTAGTGTGGCGTAAAGGAGTTTCGCAGGTGCAAACTACACCAACGTCCAAAACCCATAAAACTTCTTGCGAATCTATGTAAAGATCAACGACTGATTGTAGCCCGTCTTGACTGCCCTCTTCTTGAGAAGACCAGCAGGGAAACGGGACAAAAATTGACTCGCAACCCTTAGGTTTCAACGAGACCTTAGCCAAGGTTACAGGAACTCCGGTTTTGTAACGTGGAAAAGCGACAATTGCTTCGTCTTTGTAGATCTGAGCTCGAGTAGCAATAACATTTTTACTGATGTAACGCCCTGAAGAGACATAGATGGCTCTTGTAGCTTGGCAAGGCCAATCAAAAGCAGCCCCTGTCCATTCAACTGGTCTGAGGTATTCTTTGTCACTCGTCAAGGTGAAAGCATTGATATATGTAAATACCGTCAACAATGCGGCAATGTTTCTTGATATCATGTTTGGCCTGAAATAGCAACGAATAAAATTAGGTGATGAATCAAAAATATAATCGCTGGTACTTACTGTATAAAGGACTATGTTTAAGAATAGTGTACGACTATGCTTAAGAATGATGTAGAAATCTGTAAATGGGTATAATTTATATAGATGAAATGTTTAATTTTTGTAAGGTCAAGCGTGTTACCTCGAATGGTTGAGAGCGTAAAATGCAATTGTTTACCAAATTTAGTCATAACAATTTCGAACTTGAACTGTGAGTTAGCAAATATTTTGCTTTTAAGGTTGATTACCTGTAGTTAGTAATGCATGAAAGTTTTTAACAGCGAATAATAAAGTAGATGATTGAAAATTGCTAAGAAGTTTCACAAATATTTCACTTCAAATTTTCAATTTGTTATGTGAATAAAAATGAATAAAAGGATCTAACAGTAGTTTAGGTAAACTCCCAAAAACTCTATAATTCATTGTTAGGAATAGTAATGTGTGATTAATTAATTCTAATTCAACTCCTTTACTATTTGTATTTCCGAAAGACATTAACTGGGTTTTTGAAAGTTAAGTATTAAATTGTTTTTGTTGAACCAATCTTTGAAATAGTGTAAATTGTATGTTATTGTTTCGTTTAATTTTCCTGTTTCAGAACTTATTACTGCAGTCGTGTTATCAGCAAACAGGATAGTCGGGCAATTTGTAAAATTCGATAAATCGTTGATGTAGAGCAAAAACAAAAATGGTCCCAAAATGGATCCTTGGGGAACGCCTACCTCTACCGCTTCCAAGTTGGTTCGAATGATGTGTCCATGCTCAAACTATGTTTGTATGCTTTGCTTCGTGCCCGTAGGGTATAATTGAATCCATCACCCCTAAATCTAATCGCAAGCTAAAGAGTCTTTGCTGTTTAAACTTTCTGTGGTTAAGCCATTTCCATGGAGTCTAAAACCACCCTGTATTTATATTGTCAAACATCGAATCCTCGATAGTTATTTGCAAATGCTGAAAATTATTTATTGCACATCTGTGGACGAGAGGGGCATCGGTATCGAGTATTAGTGCTTTAAAATGTTTTGAAAAGCAAGTCAATATTAACGATTAAGTATAAAGGTAATTGAGTACAAAGTACTTGAGCAGTAGAAGTAATTGAGTTTCTTTGTAATCTGAAATTATGAGTACAAACATAATGGAATACCAATAGAAATCCGTTATTCACGTCTAATAATATTCAGGCTTTTCCAAATGCTGTTAATTGTACGCTTACCACGTGGTCTAAGCTTTAAAGTGAACCGGACTTAAATTTACTATGGAAATTTTTATTTTAAAAACTTTGGTTGCAAATTGTTTTTGATTGCGGTGAATCCCTCGAGCATCATTAAGCCTTTGATTTTGATTTTATTTGTTTTGTGTATAGGTGTCCCATTTTCAATGGAATTGTACAGGTTATTGTACAGAACCTAATATTGAGTTTTAACTTTTAATGCTAATTCAAATGGTTAAATCAAAAATTCGCTGTTTCTTGTTATTTAAAAAAATAAATAAAAATAAAAAAATGATAGCTTTTTTGTTTTATTTTTAACATAGATAATGGTTCCTTAATTAACAATTAAATCACACGAAGACTTAATAATAGCCAAACTACGAATTCAATTTTTTATATAACGTGTGTCCCAAAAATCTTATAATCTAGACGCTCATGAGTTCATAAGAGATAATTCGAATTGTAATATTTGACTATTTGAAAACAGAATGTCTAATAATCAAATTATGCAAAAAATTAAAAATCTTGGGCCTATTTGATCCACCGTATCAATTATTGGTTAATATTCAACTTATTTTTTACTGGTCAGAGGCGTCTGGATTATAAGACTTGCGACACATGTTAGTTTATATCAGGCCTGGGCATAAAATACGAGAAGAGCGAGGACATAATATCCCCCACTATTCGATAGGAATCAATGACACGTCAATAAGAATGAGCCAGCCTGCCAGCCGATCGTGTACCAACAGAAGTTATAAAACATATGGCTCGCGTGAAATACAAACATGAACCAAAATTATGAATTAAAGTACCTGTGTTTTATAGACAGTACAGGTAATGCAGAATGTATTATTTGTGGTAAACTGTTGAGCGTCAAACGATATAATATTGCTCGTTACTACAACATTTTCCATAAAGAATATTATCTACATAGGTTTTGTATATCGTTGGTTGTTAAAATTGAAACGACTGAGCGTCAAGCGAGAACCGGCACTGCCTGTGCGATGGTAGAAGGAGAATATACCCCGACATATTCCCCTTGCATGATTAGGCCTGGTTTATATTGTTTGAAATTGTTTATGTAATTTATAACGACTGTTCTATTGAAAAGTTCGATTTTTGATGAAAAAATAAATCAAACATAAAAAATACGGTTTTTAAATAAGATTTCAATTTCCGAAATCTTTCTTTATTTAAAGAATTGTGTAAATCTTCATAATTTTAAACATTAGTATTAACATTAACATTCATTTGAGAACTAGCAGATGCAGTGTAAATTTTTATCGTATTTTGCATTGGGGACATAAAATTCAATAATAATTTTTGAGAACCCATAATATTTTCCTGTAGCTCAGAAAAAATGGCACTCACAATATGCACAGTTGGGTTTTCCAGTGGACTATTACGAATTTTTAAGTGATTTAATGAAGAAATCATAATCTAGTTAAAAGTTGAATAAAAAGTGTCCTTATCACATTTAGATATCGGAAATATCTATAGAATGCCATCGAAGATGAGATACTTTGTACAGTACAGTTCGGACGAATTTGCAAACGTACAAACACTGCGAATTGCGAGACCCAGCGGACCAGCATTATGCCGCTAAGTAATGTCAAAGTGAACGGAGACGAAAAATTGAAACAGCATGCCATTACTTTTTACCTGTACTCATACTCATTTTATATGATTACTGATTACATGTACTTTACTCATTCTCACTTTGTGTGATTATTGTACATAGACTTTACTCATATTAAGAGTACGATTACATAGTACTCGTAATCAGTATTCATACTCATGAATACAGTTTGCCCAACTCTGATAATAAGTTTAGTTTCTTCCATTCGCGTTATCTTGGGAAAGTGGGAAAAGAAAATTTTCCAAGTGAAAATTTGGTTCTATCTGTCAATTAATTGTCTATTTGACACCACCTACCAAAAATATTTCCTGTCGCTTATTTATTTATAAACTAATTTAAGGCTGCGGCAAGTGAATAGTCGAAGTGGTCAGACCAAATCATGTGGTCATTTTTTCAATTGGTGATTGGTCAGAGGGTTTAGTCTTCTTCCAACAACTGAATCGTTAACTTGACGATTTTGTGCAATTTGACCATTCACTTAACTCGGCCTGTGGTGAAATAATTCTAACTTATTTCTAATAAATCGTTTTTACATTGTGAAAACAGAAAACTTTCTTCTGACATTTTTTAAGGAAATTGAATTTAATATTATTTGGTGAATGTTAATAATACAAAAAGTGCAGGATGACTACGCGAGAATATCCACCCCTTTTAACTTTTTTATTTTTGAATTGACAAAGAAATGTTTACTACTACGTTATCCCGAAATACATGTGATGTAGGTCGCTATTAAAATAGGAGTAGCTTTTAATTGCCATTGAAAATATTTATTTATTTATAACCATTGAGAGAATGATTTTTTTCTTATTTCTTCTTGAGTTTTTAATAAAAATGTAAAAAAAATTGATTTTTTTCCTCTCTGTATCTCTTTTATTATACATAATTTTGAAATTTTGATTGAACTCTCTATAGGCACTTTTTGATTCTACTTCGAATAGGAGTAGCAGAATTGAAGTCAAACGTTTCGCTTCCTCTTTTCGCGACCATCATCAGTTTCGATTTTTTAAATACAACTTATGTTTTTTTTATTATTCTATTCGGGAGAATTGTTTCTCCTGATTGTAACGGTACGTCAAACTTAATA
Source organism: Prosopocoilus inquinatus (assembly GCA_036172665.1). NCBI lineage: Eukaryota > Metazoa > Arthropoda > Insecta > Coleoptera > Lucanidae > Prosopocoilus > Prosopocoilus inquinatus. The sequence goes on from CM069875.1 coordinate 10,386,186, forward strand.
GTTAATATTAATCTGAAGTTTAAATACAGATTTTTATATGAAAATTTTATTTAATACATAATTTCAAATTTTTAGTTCATTTTCTTAGCTACCGTGTAAATTATAATAAACTATTTAAAGTTTTTCTGTATCGTTATTTTAATAATGCATGCAAAATGAATTTTTACTCACAAATATCTAGTGGTTCTAATATAACTTGCTAGATTAGTATCTCAGCTTTGGTATAGGAATAAAAAAACCTAGTTTTTAATTTTGACTCGCACTGTTAAAAGAAAAAATGAATACTAATTATACTAAAAATATTTAGATAATACTGAATGGTGCATTCTACAAAGACATTGGCAGCCAAAAACGAAAATTTTTGTGATAAATTTGAAAGATACTTTCTATATAAATGTAATTTTTTTTAAATTTCTTTAGCAGTCAGTGGCTCTCAACACTTCACAATCTTTATTTTTTTTAAATATGGTTAAGTCCAAAAATGGTACTAAATATTGTCACTCATTTTGATCAGCTGAAGTTTGGCACGTTATATCAGGACCACCGTCCATAATTTAAACACGATAAAATGGTTTTCTATTTTGGACATTGAAACAGTGATTAGCATTAAGATAAATAATAAGGGGGAACTAAGAAGGCGAATATTAGATTCTTACAGAAATCTTTCGCGAATTCATGTTCGATACGCTAGACAACAGATAGGATTAAGAACGAATGTGTGTCTTGAAAACAGTGGAGGTAGTTTCGAGGATTTACTTTAATTTATTTATTTCACAAACTCATGTTCTTCTTTTATAATTTTTTTTCAACTTATTTATTTTATTCTTGTAATTTAATATGTTTATACTGCTGTTTATTTGGTTTGTGTTAACCACCTAATATCATTTAGTCAATATTCATTGATTTTTCTTCTTCCAACAACTGAATGTTAGTTGCTAATACTTAACAAATAAAAAAGTGGTTAGGAATACTAATTGAGAAAAACATGACGAAACTGTAACAGTTTCTTTGTCATATTCTAACTTTACATGAAAAAAGGTATTAAGTGTTGTACTCACTGAAATCACCAGAAAAAATGCTATCGGCTAGAATACTAAAAAGATAAGAAAATTAACCAAAAATTTCAAATTATGTATTAAATAAAATTTTCATATAAAATCGGAATTATTTAAGCTTCAAATTATTATCAACTATTAAGTGTGACATATCATTACAATCAGGAGAAAGAATGCTATCGAATGAAATAATAAAAAGACATAAGTTGTATTTAAACAATCGAAACTGATGATGGTCGCGGAAAGACGAAACGTTTGACTTCAATTCTGCTACTCGTATTTGAAGCAGAATTAAAAGTGCCTGTAGAAAGTTAAATAGAATTTCAAAATTATGTATAATAAAAGAGATACAGAGAGAAAAAGAAAATCGACTCTTTTACATTTTTATTAATACTTCAAGAAGAAATAATAAAAAAATCATTCTATTAATAAATTCGAGTTAGACTAGACGTTGATTTGTGCAACTTTTCTTCCACTTAATCACATTTGTATCTTTTACGGTTTAGGAGATCGTTTCAGTGCACACCCAATTTGAAAAAAATCGGTATATTTTTTTGTCATCACCGCTTAAATATTCCATAAGATTTCTTGCAAAATTTATTTTTTTAAGCCATCAAATTTTATCCGCAAATATCAACTTTACACATTTTACAGCTTCGGCGATCTTCATTCGTAGAAAGTTGAACAATGATATAAAATATGAATTTCTCGATTTACATTATTTAGATAATGTCCCAGTAGAATTTAAATAAAGAATATATAAATATACCGATGGTCCCATTAAAAAAACATAAAATATCAATCTATATCTCAGTTCATTTGTTTTTCTGTAAACATCAGCAAAAACTTTGAATTTGTACGTTTTGCAGTAAACATGTCTTTGTCAATTCAAAAATAACAAAAAGTTAAAGGGGGTGAGAATTATCGCGCAGTCACCCTGTACTTTTTGTTTTATCCACATCTAACAAATAATATTTTTTTGGGGTTATATTTATTTATTTCCATTAAATTCAATTTCCTTCAAAAATGTCAAAACAACATTTTCTTCATAAAGTAAAAACGATTTATTAGAAATAGGTTAGCATTATTTCACCTTAAGTTAGTTTATAAATAAATAAGCGACAGAAAATATTAGGAGTATATTACAAACTGTCTGAATTCATCGCATGATCTAAATTTTCTGTTACTCTTTCCATTTTATTGTATTCCGACTGTCGGGGCCACTTAAAAAAAATCAGTCCGGATATTTAATTGCCAGACCTCGTATTGTGACTCAAAAGGACCGCACCATCCACCATTCAGGTGGTCTTTCCACTCATTTATTTGTTCTCAAAAATCTAAACAAAATTTTTCTATAAGCTTTCTTTTCGTAGATGTAGGACTTCAAAGATAAGATATTGATGTCGGTTTTCTATTAACAAGAATATAACTTTAATGTTTTATTAATGAAAGACGCAGATAAACGCCGGTAAAATTTCCCTTGTTAATGAACATAATTCATTTTAAGTAATAAAGCAGGAAAAGTCTTTGGCAACTTCAACATTATTTTAGAAATAAGGTCGGTAACGGTGCACCCAGAATTCGGTGTTGCTACTGTTACCATGGTCTGATATATGTATAACTGTACTGACAGTAAATAAAATTTGCCAGTGGTGTAATATTTTGAATGTCACGTTTTTCGTCATGGACTGAAACAATTCATTTAACTAAACAGTGAACAGGAACTGCGTAAAAGAATTCTTGATGCTGAATGATGATAAATGCTAAGAAATATTCAAGGAAGCATCAAAAGACTAGGAAACTGTATTGAGGCAGTCAAAATTTCGACCAAGTACTGTAGCGGTTTAATTTTATCCGTTTGGTTCTTGATTGTATTTTTTTGATTTTGAGTTAATTCGATATTTAAATGATTCATTAAAGCATTAGGTATGCATAAATTATTGTCTTAGTTATATAGTTTATTCGTTTGCTTTTTTCAATTTACGATATTTCTATATATTTTTTGCAAATATATCGTGTTTTTTTTTTGAAAATACCCTTCGGTCAACTACAACAAATTTTTAATTAAAAAATTTAAGAATATATAAATAAAATAAAGTATTACGAACTGACAATTGCTGCATCAAATTTGATTACCGAATATTTTGACAAATCACTTCAATTATCAAAAAAGAGGACGGTATCAAATTTTTAAGTGTACCTGCAAGGTGCAACGTTGCCTATTTGTGGTACACTTAAACTTTTATATCTTGAAAACCTAGCATCGAAAAAGAATTCTAAAAACATATTTAAACTCCTAATAACATTCTCTATCACCACCTAAGCGATGGTGCGACACTTTTGAATCACAGTGTATACGGTGAAAAAGTGTTCTGTATTAAAAATAGTGTTGTACATTATTGTTTGTATAATTGGAACTGTCTTAAGCTAGTGTTAAACTAAAGTTTTTGAAATCAAGTTATTTGCGAACCCCGTAAAAATATATTTCCCAATATATTTCCATTTTTATAAAAATTAGATTTATCATTGTGAGTTAAATTAATAAATGTAGCAATGAAGATTCTGCTTTTAAGCAAGAGCTCATATGTTTATTTGCTTCGTTAGCAACTACGGTCCCTAGTTGTGATTGATGTCGAACAGGGTTCGAAAGACCGTCATTTCGTTAGTAATGTCAGATTTTATAGTTGGCTGACCTAAATTGATATGATTTTCCTATGGGTTAGAAAGAATAAAACATAGTCTGCCGTAATATCTGTTTTTTTTTTTTATTTATTTACCATCGAAGTATGCTGTGAAAGTATAGGGAAAAAGTGGTACTTATGCAAATAACTAAACTTTGACAATGAAAGTCAGTTTGATTTTGAGTTTAAGGTTACTGCGAATAGAGCAATGTTGCAATATTTTCTTTTCGTCACAAGGTGTATTTTTCATTTCTCAAATTATATTGCCTTATTAGTCGTTGCAAATCTTTTCTAATCATGTAATTTAAAAATTTGTCCGTAGCAATACCTTCGCCAGAAGAAGAACTTTTCAATTCGTCTCATTTTTTTGCCAATATATCCCCTATATACTTTTGTGACATCTACAATAAGTATTTCTAAATGAAAAGTACAATTACAAATTTAAAATCTTATTGTACTCACTGCAAAAATTTCGTTTAATCTTTCAATTATTTCCATTTGCCCCAAATCTGGCCTGTCCGATTGGTACTTTACGATTGCTTTTTGTATAGCAATTTTCATGTCGCGTCTTACAATTTTAAACATTTTGACATAAAATGATCAATTATTTACATAAGAAATTGACTTGTAGAATTGTCATAGGTACTATAATTTGTTCACAAATTAAAAGACCACTTGCGGTGTTGCCTTGTGAAAAATACAACCGGCAATAATGTCCTAGTTAAAAATTTGGTAACAAATTTGGCAAGTGTTTGAAATAAACGATAAGGTTATACGTTCGGAACAAAATTTAAATTTAATAATTATGATAATAATTATTAAATTATTATTAAATAATATTAATAATTATTAGATTCGCGATTTTTACCTTATCGTTCACAAGAAATTTTATAACACACAAACTGTAATTAAGTGAAGCGGCTCGTTAAAACGAATATGAATGTAAATAATCTAATAGTAAACTGAACTGACAAATTACTTTGACATGAAACTTCAAATGCCTTGCCAACTTAATATTTTCATAATGTTCTATAAGGGACTAATGTTTTATACCAACATAAATCAACAGGTAGTGGTTTCTTAATTTATGAACAACGTATAGATGAAAACTTATATTTCTTAAAGTTGAGAGTTGACAACACCGGTTGATCTATCTGATTTGAAGTGTCACATTTTGGCATCTGTTATTATGACATAAATTTAATTTGTCTAATTTTACTTTAATAGCCAACCTAATAAAATAAAATCACGAACTTCTTGATGGTAAATAAATAAAAAAACAGATATTATTCATAGTCGAAAATAGTCACTAATTTAGATTTTTTTAACACTTTTCTGCACCGTCAGTTAGAATCTTGAGAATTACTATTACATTCTAGGGATAAAGGCAACATTGAGGTATTCATAGAAAATAATAATAACTTTGAAGATTCTACTAACGTTGCAAAAAACGTCAAAAGAAATCATAGTGGTTATTATATTATTATCTGCATACAGCAGAGTATTTTTATTTCGCAGACGATGCGGAGCTTGGCAAAATGGCGGATTTTACGTTGTACTTCAGAACCCGAGGATAGTTAACATATAGGATTGCACAAATTAGACTTTTTCTATGTTTAAATACTTACTTTTTCTATGACACTTACTTTAAAAATTATTTTATTTTAAACAAATTAATAAATTATCTAATTTCATTCAAAACTTATTATAAAACACGTATTTATCTTTGCACGGAAACTTCGAAAAATTGCTTCTTCAGGATAAATTCTCCACCGAGATTCAGAAATGTGTCCCGATATTTTTAGGGTGAAAAGAACATCAAAAAGTAAGGTCACCTTTTTATATAAATCTTTTTCGAAAAATGAAAACTAAGAAATTAACTAAGTTGTAGTGTGTTAACTTTGCGTAATAGATGTATTCTTACATTTAAACCTCAATTACTCGAAAACGGTTTGGTTTATGGAAATGCAATAAGAAAGCTTCTTTTATGCCAAATTGTCTAAAGTATATTTCCTTCATAAATTTTTGATGAAATATGTAAAAAATAAAAACTTAAAGATAAAATACTGAAAGTTACTCCTCAAAACTATCCCTTAAAAAAAAGGGGTAATCGAGAATCTTACAAATAGGTTGTTTATGAGCAGTTAGATGCCTTATGCCAACATTTAAAATATTAGTTTAAAAACTTAAAGGATCCAGAAGATATTGGCAAAATATTATTATTCACTTTTGGGAAAAAAATATATAAAGATGATCTGATGTTCTATTCACCCTGAAAATATCGGGAGATATTTCTGAATCACGTATTTAGTTTTTCTTGGAAATATCCGATCAAAAATAATTATGAATTTTGTAATAAAAACTTTAACGTTTAATTTATAAATTTTTCCCGAAGTAGCTGCAAAACCCATAACGAAGCGTCGATTTAAATTTTTCAAATGTCCCCTACAAAATAATTATCTGTATATTATTATAATAATTTTCATCGGACAAGATAGTGCTTCAGTTATTTAACTTTTCCATAAAAGAAAACAAAGCTTGTAAACTGAAATAAATAGCAGGAGTAATATATTTTTATTTAACAATTTTACTTAGCCTCTGCCGTTTTGATATTTAGGATGCGTAGAAATTTTCATTTAAAATGTTTAGTTCCGTTTTGAGTATTTTCGAAATTTAATTCTAATTTTTCTTCTTAATTTACAAAGTTTTTCAGGACTTTAATTGGCACAGTCCTTTCCTTTCTAGTATTTTTTTACGACGGCGGATGCAATCCTTCGTATAGTTGGTCGGAGTCGGCATTTTTACGTTTAAATATTAGGCGCTGTATTTGAATATAGACCGATGGTGGCGTCACAATAACGATCGGAGCGGGCTTACATTACGGTATAGGGATCGAACAATCCTATAGTGTTAAGTATCCTTGTTTAGAACCCTGTCCGACATGTTAAATCTCTATCAAATCTAGAGGCCTAGTTGCAACAGATTTTCTAAATCAAAGTTCATTTTCCATAAGCGATACGAATTACTTTGCAGGTATTTACAGGTTAGCCAACATTTACCTGTGGTTGGAAACGTGAAAGTAGATTATTACAAGGATACGTTATTTTTTGCTCACTATTATTATTAACTCGCAATGTAACTAGCGTTCATAAAAAACAGTATCAAGAAGGCTGCGGTTTTCTCTTTCTGACGTGAACGTAGGCCCTTTCGTAGAAATTAGTTCATACAATTTTATACAATTAGACGTAATAAAAGAATGTTAAGCAAATAATATTAATATTAATTTTACATTAATATTAATATTATATTACATTAATATTAATATTATTAATTAATATTAACATTTGCAATAGCAAAACCCACAACCAGCCTTATTGACCCTGTTTTCTTATGAACGCTCGTTATCTTGTTAGTGGAGGACTGTGGTACCAGCTATCGAACTTATAAATGCAGCTTGTGCTGAAACAAAAACACAGAAAACTAAGGTTTAATAAAAAATTACAAAACTTTTAAAACTCTAAAGTAGAAGTACGACAACTTTCAGCATTTTTTAGTATAAGGTTCAATGTGCTCGTCGTTCAGTTCCAGACAGCGCTGGTACCGATTAGGAAATTTACATTTTTGGAAAAAGAGACTAGTGCATTCTTCTAACGCGCGTTACAATATAATTACAGTTTATTGACTCTAGATAAATCCTTGTTAGTTGGTGTTGGCTTCCTAAACTTTTCTCTAAGTTGACTGACAATCACTAAAACTATGGGTACACTTGATCGACCAGTCCCGTGCGAGCGAGAAAGCTCAATAATAATCGTTGTTAGTACCATTTCAAATTCTTTCGACATTACATTCGTATAAATCATAAATTTCGTGGATATGACGTGGTCGCAGATTCCTGAGCTCAAAATAAGACGATAGAACTAAATTTATCAATATTCAAAGTTACTTCCTTAAGCCGGTATTTTTCTTTAAAGTTCTTGAAGAGAAACTGAATTTTTGTTATAACCAAGGAACCACCGAATCGAATTTGCATGATGCATGAGGTCCTACGAGAAGGTAAATCATATTTACTGGTGACTTTAGTTACTTGCAGAGAGCTAGTTAGAAAAACAGGGTTATCATAACAGATTTTACTATAACTTTTTAGAGGTTAGGAAGACCTTTTACCCTTGGAAGCAACAGTAGGTCTTTCGTTTCACTCCCATCAGGTGAATCCCACTTTCTCATTAGCAACTCATTCTTTAACTCCAGAGAATCCCTTTGTGCCCAAGAAGTTTTAAACGCTGGATTCTTCCCTGATATCTCTGCCCGCGCTGGACGCTGTTATCCCTTCATTGTTTTCTGCTTTTGAGCTTTTGTGCCGAAAATTCTCAAAATAAGGTCTTCTGGAGAGTGCGTCTGCATTGTTATGGACGCAACTTGAACGATGTTCAATTGTAAAATCATACTCTTGTAATCTTTCCATCCATCTGGCAAGCTGGCCTTCTATGTTCTTGAACTGCAGCAACTACTTCAGTGCTGCACGGTCTGTACAAAAATAAAACTGTAGACCATAAACATACTTGTGAAAATGTTCAGTTATTTTCACTACAGCAAGAAACTCTTTTTTGGCTACACAGTAGTTTCTCTCATCTTTCGACAAAACTTTACCCGAAATAACAAGTTCTTACCCATCTTGCACTTGCGACAGTAGGCTTCTAATTCTGTGATTGCTAGCATCACTGTCAATAATGAACTTGCCCTCTGACCTCGGATAAGACAGTTCTTCTTGGCAGTCCACAATCTAGAAAAATGTGATTTTTCCCTCGGTCGCCACATGTAGAGGCTTCGCTGGTTTTGCTAAATTCTTAACAAATCCTCTGCAATATGTGCACAGCCCCAAGAAACTTCGTAATTCATGCAAATTTTTCGGTGGTGGCCTGTTCTTAACAGCTGAGCTCTTGTCTGAGTCTGTAGCAACTCCTGCTTCAGAGATGAATGTCCAAGGTCACTTACTTTTGGAAGAAGTTGCATTCGGTTGGATTTGCTTCGAGCATTGCCTTTTTGATCCTTTGGAAGCCGTCCGTCCAGTGTAAATGCGCTTAACTGTCTCTAACAGCCCTTTAGGTATCAAATAACGGTATTTATACTTATTTATTCGTTAGAATAAGAACTTTTCTCGGGTCTTTGGACTATTTATTTCCGTATTTCCGGGTTGTTTGATTAGAAATTATTTGTAAGGTTTTTCCGACGGTTAATTTTAAATCTTTACATATTAATTTATAGCTTACCTTCAATTGAATTCCTCATTAAAGTGGGCTATGATTTCACTGTTTTTTTCTCCTAAGATTTGCAGCACTGATAGCTGTTCAATTATTTATTTAAACAAATGTCAAATTGACACTTTGGATTTTCAATTAATTCAAAATGTTAGAATTACAGCAGAAAATATTTATTGTTGAAAGTTATTTTCAAACCGGTAGAATAGAAAATGGACAGTTTATTCAATTAATCAGTGTGTACAGAAGTTTCGACAGCAGTTTCCTAATTTTGCTATTACTTATGAACAGCTAGTTAAAGATATCCATGTTTGTGCTCTTAAATTTTCTGAAACAGGATCACTTGGTCGCAAAACAGGGAGCGGAGCAGCTAAGAAAAGGACTGCAGCCTGCATTGAAGATGTTCGGGATCGAATGAAACACTCCCAAGAAATCTATTGCGAAACTTTCACAAAAAGTTCAGCTATCAGTGGGAACATGTCGCACTTTTCTTAAAAAAAGACTGAAAGCTTTATCCATATAAGATTCAAGCAGTCCACGAACTCAGGCCAGTAGATTTTCACAGAAGAACAGAATATTGTCAATGGTTTCTTGATAACTTAAACAACGACGACATTCTTGACAAGTGTTTCTTTTCCAATGAGACCTGGTTTCATCTCTCAGGGTATTTAAATAAACAGAATATGAGAATATGGTCAGCAGAAAATCCCCATGAATTTGTGGAAACTCCATTACATCCATTAAAAATTGGTGTTTGGCTAGCAGTGTTAAGAAGGCGTTTCATCGGACCAATATTTTATAACGACTCAGTAACTGCTGGAAGATACCGAAATGAGTTATTAGAACCTTTCATTAATCCACTACATGATGATGAACTTACAGAAGGGTTTTTTCAGCAAGACAATGCTACTGCCCACACAGCTCATCAAACAATGACTTTCCTGCAGCAGTCTTTCGATAATCAGATTGTGAATTTTCCTGCAAGGTCTCCGGATCTCACAATTATGGATTACTTCATTTATCCGCCCATGAAAAACACAGTTTTTAGAACTACGCGTCACACAATCGAAGAACTTCGTGCGGGCATTACAGATGTGTGTGCTAACATAACCCCCGAACACTTAGCAAACGGGTTTGAAAACATGAAACGCAGAGTACGCTTATGTATTCAAGCTGAAGGAGAGCACTTTGAGCATCTACTTTAAACTTTAATGTTGTGTTTTTATCTGATGTTATGACCAGTACTGACAGTTAATGACAACTGTTTTCTCTAGAATTGTGTCGCCAACTTCACAAAAAAATCACAGCTTACTTTAATGAGGAATTCAATCGAAGGCACGGTATTTACTTACATTTAGACATACACCGGGTGTCCTGCGCCATGTGCTCATTCTTCTAGAATCTTTATTTATTAATCGATCAACCTGAATTTTGGAGACAATAAATTAAACAAAAAATGGCATTTTTCGACATACTGATAGTCGTCATAGGACTTCCGGTTTCGCCGGAAGTGATATCAACTTTCTTAGTTTAAATGGTACACCCTATATATTTTTACATGTTTAAAATCTACGGATCATTATGAGTCAGAATACGTATCAACTGATAATTTTGGTTCCTAAGACAACGAAAAGAAGTACTCCTTTATTTTTCAATGTAGAAAGCTATGAATCGTATTTTTTCGATCTAATGCGATCAAGTGTTTCGCGAAAGTCACTCCTTTGATTGTATTTTACTTTTTAACATTTTTTCAGCATTTGAAATTTTCATTAGGCTGTCACTCATTTTTAATAGAAAATCATATGTTTCTTAGCTTAGTACAACAGAACATTTCTTTTTGAGAACGTTGATAGCAAATACATCATATTTTCTTTGAAAGTAATTTGAAATAAAGGGAGTGTAAAATTTCAATAAGACATGCTATATTTTAAATTAATTAAGAAAATATGACGTATTTGGTATCAGCGTACTCAGAAAAAAATGTTCTGTTGAACTAAGCTAGGAAACATATGAGGTTCAAAAAATGAGTTAAGAGCTAATGAAAATTTCAAATATTGTAAAAATGTTAAAAATCGAAATACCATCAAAGGAGTGACTTTTTCGAAACACTTGATCGCACTAGATCGAAAAAATTCGATTCACAGCTTTCTAGATTGAAAAATAAAAAAGATTTTTTTTTCGTTGTCATGGAAACCAAAATTGGTAGGGTGTTCCATTTAAATTAAGAAAGTTGATATCACTTCCGGCGAAACCGAAAATCCTATGACGACTAGCAGTACGTCGGAAAATCCCATTTTTTGTTTAATTTATTGTATCCAAAATTCAGGTTAATAGATTAATAAATAAAGATTCTAGAAGGGTGAGCACATGGCGCGGGACACCCGGTATGTCTTTTAGGTTGATTAGATTGTTATTAGTTTTAACATTTTTATGATTTTATTAGGATGATTAGGTTGTTTTTTTTAGATCTTTTGAGTGCTTTTAAGTTGGTTAAGTTGGTAGCGTGCTGAAGATAGGAGCTTAGCTGCCGAAATATGTATCTACAGATATAAAAATTATTGTGGGCGGAGGTTAATTTCAATTATCTCTTCAACCACAGTCTCCTTTACTATTATAGAATTTTGTGATAAAAGTGTGGGAAATAAATGGAAAGGTTATGAATATCTAATAATTATTGTAGATTAATGAGCGATTAATACTTTCTTCTTAACACACAAATATGTCTTTGCTTACATGCAAATACAATTAAAGAAGATTAACTGATTGATTTCCCACATATCGCAATTGCATCCGTCGGAGAAAAATTAGTTTTCAAAATTTCGTCCCAAAACAAACACCAACAAAGCAAGGGAAATATAAACGAAAACAGAACAGAAACGCTTACTATGTCCAATAAGCCCAATAAGTCCAATAAGTCATTTATGACAGCTCTGTAGATAAAAGTGGAAATTTCATTTAAAGTTGAAACTTGTCAAAACCGGTTAGTCTGATTTGAACTGTCACAACTTGTTAACTGAAAATTAGTTTTAGGTTACAGTTACTCTAATAACTACTGTTAATAAGTAGCAAACGTTCATTTTTTATTTTTCAAAGATTATTAAACAAAGAATCATTTATAACAAGTGTGTAGTATGTTAACGCTCTAGATTCTGGACGAATTCGTGATGAAAAAAAATATTGCAATATGGCCTAAAATATAGTTACATACTTGAGTATCAAATTCTTCCTAGATTCTCACAGCATCCTGTGATGGTAAATTTTCAATGAATAGAATGTATGTATGATTTTATGTCAGGTTGGGCCATCGTAGGGCAGGCTTAGAGCTTTCCAGGACAGGCTCCTTTGTCGCCCCCCTAGCTGTGGCCTTGAGTTAGATAATTAGGTTGAATGTCAACATTTTTCTAGTAAAAGATTGACCCAATCAAATGCTTTGGTCAAGTCTATGAAGAGACCCAGAGCAGAATTTTTGTGAACTAAATTAGTAATAATTTTGTCAATAAACTGGAATAAAGCCGAGTCAATACGCCTATTTGTCATGAAACCATGCGATAAAGGAAGAAATACCTCATTTGTATTAAGGAAACTAATTAGTCTTTTATTCATTACGTACTCAAATAATTTTGAAAAGCAAGATAGGATAATAAGTTTATAATTAGCTAATATATCTGTGTCTCCTTTCTTATACAGGCTGTCCATTTTTCGAGCCCAAGTATGGGGATCTCACTTATTTTAAGAGATACGAGGTCGGTTAAATTAGGCCAAAGTTGCGGATTTTCATGCTAATTAATAATCTGAAAAGCAATTTAAATTATTCCTTTTCGTTTTGAAGATAATGAAAAAAAACTAAAATTTTTGATTTTCGTTTTTATTTTTTAAATCGAAAACTGATAAAGCCAGACATTTATAACTTACACATTATTAAGGCATTTTTTACGTAAAATCTGTCACCTCGCATCTTTTAAGATAAGTGAGATCCCCATGCTTGGGTTCGAAAAACGGACAGCCTGTATATAGGCTTAATCAATGCAGTCTTTAGGTGTCGAGGAAAAACTCCTGTTTGGATTGATAAATTTATGATATAAATTCGTAGTCAATGGAACTCTCAGCAGAGTCTAAATTATTTACCACTGATGCAAAATAGTCACTAAATTTGTCTGCAGCAGTCTGATCGGATAAAATTTTACCTTGCTCTCTAATGGCAATGTTATTCATACGAGATTGATTTTTTTGTTTCCATTTACGTAATTAATAATTTTCCACATAGTTTTATTCTTATTGCCTGCATTAGAAATAGTGTTATCAAAAAAAAAATGGATTTAGAGTTAGTTAATATATTTTTATACTGAATGTTAATATTATTTCTCAGTTCTTTAAGATCTGGATTACTAACAGCTATGTTATTTATTAACCTAACCTTTTTAAATTGTTAATCTCGTTTTCTCGTAGAACTTCTCTTGAGAGGAAACGATATATTAAAATAATATAAAAATGTTGAAATGAAACATTCAAAAGCAGAATTTGGACATTTGTTACTGAAAACATCCAGCCATTTCTGACGAGATAAATGAAAACAAAATTCGTTTACGTTATCAGTATTCAAATTTCTTCAAATTTCTACGATTGAAGCATCATCAATCTGAACAGAATCAAATATAAGATATTAGGAATAATGATCAGAAAGGTGTGACTTGTTTACACACTGTGAGGTAATAATTTTAAGAGTTAATCAACATATTGTCCATGCATGTCTCAGAGAAGACCGTTACTCGCGTCAGCGACTTTATCAAATACCTAAATCCATAATAATTTAACACATCAAACAATTGCACCGTGTCAGAGCCATTAGTTAAAAAGTTTATGCTAAAATCTCAACCGATTATACATTTGTTTTTAAATTGCGATATCGTATCAAGCATACATACTACGAAACAAATGTTTAAAATTTGCTAAGGAAGGAAGGTATATAACTATTACAAAAATGTTACTTTTTGGTACTCCGACACCACAACATTCAATTGTGCCATCCACGGAGAGTTTAGATAGATGTATTGTCCAGTCAACAAGTTATATCTATTTTGCTATAGATTGCAAGTCCGCCATGTAACAATAACAAGTTCCAGCGACAAAATTCAGATTAGATTATATCCGTTGAAAGCAATATTATATTCATTATACGCTCATTAGTTTACCAATGTTCACTGAGTAAAAGAAAATGTGGACGTTCATCTGCTAAAAAACCTTTGTTTGAAAGGCATTGAATAGTTTGGTATACCACTTTTACATGTGTGTTCCGATTTACTTCTTCAAGCGAAAAAACTTTTGTACTACACTTCCTATTTGATTCGCAGAGTCTTCTTTTGAAGGGGCTGACGTTGATGAACCTTTCTGCGAGGTGAGATGCATCGAAGAATTTCCCTAACTCTTGCAGTAAATGCTGGAGTATATGTTAAGACGGACCTGGTCGCATCAGTAACGATATTCTTGTTTTCAGTACAGTTTCCTTTTCTCTTTATAATGATATTTCCTTTTTTTAGAATAGAGGTCTATGAGAAAAAAAAAAACAGTGGTTCCAGTATTCATTTCCCGTCGTGCATGCTTATTAGCGCCAGGTCAGGTACGTAGAACGACGCTCACCATAAATGATATCATTTGACAGTTTCGGAGCCCTTACGCTGAATGTTCTTAAGGGTTTGCACACTGTGGCCAAGACACGGCAAAATTCAAAATATGAAACTGAAGATATGTGAACAAGAAACTTAATAAATATTAAATCATAAGTTTATTCATTATTTATCGTAAAAAGAGGGTAAGTACCTTTTGAAATTATCGAGTAGACGTTAGACAAAGTTCACATTAGTTGTTCGGTCATTATAACTCATCCTAGAGTTATCGCAACATTGTGAATTATATTTTCTTTGTGAAGTGAGTTTCCGCAAAACTGATTTGGGTGTTCAGATATGGAAGGTATGTACTAAAGAATCATTTCACATATTATTAGTTTTTATTGTGTTTAATGGTTCAGAAATAATTGTACAAATCGTACAAATATTTTACACCTGTTATCTTCTTATTTTAAGTTTTTTCTTTAGTAATTCCGAATATCACCCGGTGGAAACCTACATTTAAATGTTCTATATACTTTGTGTTTTCATAATAAAACTTAAAAATTTGCCCTTTTTTGCGCTCCTCTGATTTTTTACTTATTATTTGTCGTAGATCCCTTCGTGGAATTTTCTCACTATGAACTTGTCGACCGAATATTTAATGATCCTGTCAAAAGTTGGTCTAGCAAAGGATTAAATATAGCAAATTACTTAATTGAACGGACAAACTGCCTACAAGATAAAGCTACAGATTTAAAAAATTGTGTCTCACTATTTTTTAATAAGGTGAAAAGCAAGTATAATGAAGCTTTTCGCAAAAAAGATCGCTTTTATGTACAAAATACACAGTGGCTCGGTGTAACAGAAAAAAATCCTTTATTTACAATCCAAAGTAAGCGCGGTCGCCCATGTATTAAATTCGATGAGGCTGGTGAAAAGACAAAACGACGAAAAACTAAACATTTACAAAGTCTCGCCTCTGCTAGTGAATTATCTTTCGTACTGCACCGATCATCTTTGCTTTATCACGTTGACCTTTTTGCGATAAATCTTAGATGCAGCACGAAATGATCTATCTGATGATGTCTGATGAATTAAAAGCCTTCCAAGTCGCTTCACCTGAGTACAGCAACAGACCTCTAACGCCTGATGAGGCTCTGAGCGTAATGTTAGACGCGCAATTATCTGTCTCTGTCTATCTGATGATGTCTGATGAATTAAAAGCCTTCCAAGTCGCTTCACCTGAGTACAGCAACAGACCTCTAACGCCTGATGAGGCTCTGAGCGTAATGTTAGACGCGCAATTATCTGTCTTCCAGTATAATATCATACGAGAAGCGGATAAATTGAAGTTCCCGTCCTATAAAAAAGTTCTGGAAGCCAATAAACAATGCTATCCACCAGATACTGCATTTCTTGTACATGAAAAAAGTATCTCTATTAGACTGCAAGATTTATTGAATCATACTTGTATGAGACTAACAAAAACTATTGAAGAAGTATTATTAGTATTATTATTATTATTATTAGAATTATTATTAGTAGTATAAACCTCCATTTTTTTTATCAGTAATAAGCAGGGATAAGAAATCGGCCTACTTGCTCCGCAAACAGTACGAAAATTTAGTATTCGCATTGTATTAGTCTTCGCCCAGAATAACTACTGCGAAGTGCGACTGTAACGCTTCCCTTCCTACTCAATAGCAATTTAAATGCATCGGGGCCGCGGAAGAAATAAGTAGTACATTCGGTGTTCAGACTAAGTGGACCGAATTCTTTTCCTTGGTAATAAGTAATATTTTGAAATAAACACATTTTAAAAATTGAAAACAAAGTGATATTTACCTAATATTTTATTAAATACTTAATTATAAATGAAATAAACTAAATATAAAATTATTTTCCGTTCACTCTTAAGCAGTAATCTAACCTGAAACGAATGCGTTTTTGACATTGACATTTTTAGTCCAATATTTGTTAGTGTACCTGCATCGCATATACCTTTAATAATTTCCTTTTAAAAGATTTTTCTAACTTTTCATAATAAGAAACGTCGATGACACTTGCAGGGCCTTTATTTCATAAATATTTCTTGTGTAACCCTATAATTTTTCTATACGTAGAAAAATATGACTTGGAAGTCGAAGTTTCCATTAAAAAAAAATTAATTGTTGATACCTCATGTTACGCCACTGTACAAATAAATGAACTACTCTGAAATATGGCATATCTGTAGTAATAACTTACTAGTTTGAGCGTTTTTGCAAAAAGAAAATACTTTAGGAATATTTAAGGATATTTAAGGTGTTCCAGACTTTTTATCCACACACTATTGTCTTATTGTTCCTAAAACGAAAAAGTACTCCACTAATTTTTGTTTTTCATATATTTTCCAATGTAATATAACAATTCTGAACGAAATAAAACTTTAAATAATTTGGTCATTTTTTATTAGTACTCGGAAACACTTGTGATGTGGTTCGCATCCACGAGTATCATTTAAGTTGAGCGCCGTAGTACATATATCTAAGTAAGCGATACAAATTCGAATCAGAACGGTACAATAAACTCCCCGTGAATTTTTAGAGAATTCTCTTCAGGGTTTTGTAAATCGATTGGGTCGTTGTCATTGAACATTTCATTTAATTTTCTTAGTTATTTTTGTTTATGTTTTTTTGTTTTTGTTTTTATTGATAAGATTGTGACCAATAACTTCAATTTTGTCTTAGATCTGCCTTACTAAAATAAATATTTAAACCAGTGTTTTCAATTTCACAAAAAAGTCACCAATGTTTTTTTAGAAACCCCTCGATTCTAAAATATAATAGGAGTATAATATAAATATTGTAGAAATTAAATTAAGAAAAATCATCGTAAAACGTGATGGCGCTTTACCCTGTTAATGCCAGTCGTCATGTTGATATCAGGAGCTTTCAAATTTGCTGGTTACCATGCTTTAAGATGGTTATTTTAAGAAGCAACAAAAGGATATGTTGCATAATAAAATAATCTCACTGTACATCTTTTAATTTTATGAAATAGCGTCGGTTAGGAAATTTATCTTTCTTATGTTGGCGGTAGAATTCAACGCTGTAGTGATTTCAATTTAAAGATGCTTTTATGAATTTACTTTATAGCTTACCTCCGCTTGAATTACATGAGTTGATTTATAAAATTAGGAAATTTTATCTATATAATAGTTTAAAAACACTGAAATAATAATTTTTCTTCAATTTATGAGATTTAATTTGACATTTCAATGTCACTTAAGTGCTACTAATCTAAAAATCGTTCATGCAAAATCCCCGTTTTTATTTTCCTGCCTTAACATGCAAATGACAATTTGAAGGAATAGAAAATCAGTAATTTTAGATGGAAGCCGAAAAATGCTTACATTACGTTGGCAAAGCCAGTTTTTTGAGCTTTCGAATGTAGTTTCTGTCTCGACTTAAAAAAATAATTTATTTTTAAACATTTCAATAAAGTTTTCCTCTCACGTTAATAAATTCATAGTGTTATTCCATTACATCAAACATGGTCATGTTATAGTTAATTAATTAGATTAAATAGAATCAATTAACTTGTATTCTAAATGGAAATTGCTGTATTAATTACATATGATTGGAAAATTTAAGAAATCAACATGGTACGCAGGTACTAAGTATATTGTGAAAGTCCACGTCTCATGTTTGAAAAAGAATTTGAAATCAAATCTGCTTAGGTAAACTAAATATTGTATAACTGCATTAATTCTAATTTACATAATTAATACATGGAGCGGATTATGTTTTATGATTTTACTTAACTAAAATACTAAAATCGTAAACACGATTTAATTGAATTTGGTATATAATTTTCCTACATGAATGAGATGATTACTGAAAATACTTATATATTGCAGGTTCTACAAAAAATATAAACACATTGAGTTAAGTTTGTTATTATTTTGCACGTTTTTCAGTAAGGTAGAGTGTTAATAATTTAAAATAAGAGGAATAAGGCACTATAAACGTATTTTAAAAAGTGTGAGAAATAATATCAATCTCAGTAACTAGAAAAAAAGATTCTTTCGTAAAACTAAAAAAATAAAACATTATACATATAATCATCAAGAATGATAATAAATGCCACACTTGTTGCTGTCAATATCAGAAATATCACACGAGGTATTTACAATTATTACTTCAATATTTAATACAAATATTATCCACAGTTCCGATCGACTTCACCACATTCAGTTTTAACTGAACATGTACAGCTGGCTTTATACGGCATTAAGTTTGAATATAATACTTACAGGCTGCTTCTTTAATAAACCGCCAAATAATAATACATATCAGACTAGGAATCACAGATTGTGGTGAAGCTTGTAAAAAAATTTTGCACCCTTTAGTTTTCGAAAAACAATTAATCAATTTCATGGTTTTTACCGCGGACATCAAAATGATGTACAAGCAAATATTAATCAATTCCGCCCATCTAGATTACCAACGAATTATTTGGCGTTTTTCTGTCAATGATGAGCCACAAGAATGTCGTTTGAGTTCCGTTACTTCTAGAGTAAGTTCTTCATCGAATTTAGCTATTTACACATTATTGCAACTTGTTGTTGAGGATGGAAATTCTTTTATGCTTGCTTCCAAGACACTGCAATGTGTTCAATTATAAGCTGAACTAATTTCTCTTCTAGCTCAAGGTGGATTTGAGTTGAGAAAATGGGCGAGTAATGACTCAACTTTGCTGTCTGACCTTCCCTATTCTCATCTTTCTGTGAATCCGTTGTCCTTTGAAAACAATCAAGACAAGTCTCTGAAAATCCTTGGTCTTCAATGGAATTTATCCTTTGACAGTTTTAAGTTCATAGTTCAAGAGGTCAATATCACATGCATTAAAAGAAACATGTTATCGTAGTAAGCTCGCACTTTTGACCCGTTGGGCATCTTAACGTCTATCACATTCTCTTCAATTATCTAATACAACGAATCTGAAGTCTGAAACTGGATTGGGATGACAGACCTCCTTGTGATATTGAACGTTCGTGGAAAAGTTCCATACAAGAGCTTCGATGCTTAAAAGAATTTCTATTTCCCCGACAACTTCTCCCAGAGAATTTTCTCACCTGTGAACTGTTTAGCTTTGGAGACAGATCAGAAAAGGGTTATTATGCAGTAATATATTTTGTTTTCATTTCTCCAAATGGAGATATCACTGCCTCCTTTGTAAGCGCTATAAGTAAAGTCGCTCCACTCAAAAGAATTTATTTGTCCCGATTGGAACTCAGTGCTGGTGTTTTGCTTACTCGTCTTATTTTTTACGTTTGTCAGGTGTATGAAAATAAAGTAAACTTAGCTCAAGTATGCGCTTTGTCTGATTCGACGGTGCTTCTTTCTTGGATTAACTCTTCTCCATATCGTTGGAGAACGTTCGTCGGCAACTGAGTGACCATTATCCAAGTAACTCTTCCTTTTTGTACGTGGGAATATGTTTCCTCACTGGACAATCCTGCGGATATTGGTTCCCATGGTATCTTCCTTCTAGGATTTTTCACTTGCTTTGGTGGGCGAGACCTTCATTTCTTCAGTCTAGTGAGCGCACCCGTTCATCTACTTCCAATTCTTCCGAAACCTCTTCGGTTTTAGAGGAAGAACGTAAAATGACATTATCTACCATTGTTCTTTCTCTCAACAGTTTAGACGTACATACTCCTTGATAAATTTTGGTCCTTTTCTTTGATACTTCGCATTGTGCCTCGCATTTTTCGCTTTATTGCAATGCAATGTTCTGTTTGGTACATGTACAAAATACATGTTTCTAAATCTTTCCGCAAATTATCCCCCTTCTTAGATGAGAATAATATTTTAAGAGTTGTTGGCAGACTGCATCATGCTTCTATATCATTTGATAAAAGGTTTCTTGCCGTTCTTCCCGGTACCAATCGATTTACTCACATCCTGCTAGAATACACTCATTTCAAGTATTTCCATGTTGGCAACCGAACTGTACATTTTATACTTTCTCACCAAAAAGAGCAATCCGTCGTACTCTGTCAAAATGCTTGCGGTGTTTTCGAATTAATTCAACTTCTGTTCAGTCACCTGTGGGCAATTTACCGTTGGCGGTCAGATTATCTCAAGTTAAGCTTTTTCTGCACGTTGGAGTCGATAATGCAGGACTGTTTTTTATTACTACGTCTAAGATTTGGGAAGCTAAAACACTAAATGTTAACATATTCAGTAAGACTGCGGGACCAATTTTGTGTGTGCTTTCAAGCAGCTTCAGCAACTGGCACAAATGGCTGTTGCTTCTGAAAATATGTCCTGGTATTTCAATCCTCCTTCTGCTCCGCATTTTGGCGGCTTATTTGTGGTATGGGTAAAGTCCGTAAAAATGCACCTTCGGCGAGTAATTGGGTAGCAAATTCTGACTTACAAAGAATCCCAGGAAATTTTTTGACTTTGGAACCTTTGGTTGTCGTTCCAGAGCCCGCATTGCTGGATGTTCCATTGAATCGACTCAATCGTTGGCAATTGTTCAGCAGATCATTCAAACTATTTGGTCACGGCGGTCTTCGGAATACCATCACATTTTGCACCAACGCACCAAATGGAACATTCCTTCTCCTTCTATTCAAGTCGGTAACTTTGTGTTAATTAAGGATAATTTAACATCGCCACTAAACTGGGGTTGTGGAAAAATTGTCAAGTTACATTCTGTTACCGATAGCACAGTTCGTGTCACTGTGCGACCGGTGAAATGAAACGTCCGGTTCTTAAAAGTTGTCCTCTTCCTTTAGAGTAATGAGGAAAAAATAAATTTTTTGGTAGGCGGTATGTTGCATCCATGCATTAAGTTTTTATTTATTTTCTCCGTTTAAGTTCTTTTTTAGTTGTGTTATGGGTTGCAGTAGTCTTGAATTAATTTTATTTTATTTGGTTAGAATTCGTTAGTGAACGATTTACCCCACTTTTCCTTGTTGGGGCCAAGAAAGAGACGAATATGGGCTCTCGTTCCATATAGTTATGTTTTGGCTCCGCATAGAAAAATAAAAATTCACCTTCTCTGTATTTTTTAATAATATCTGTAACTATTGCAACTGGCAACATTTGTAAGACTACGGTTCAAATCAAATGCGAAATTTGAATCAATATTTATTTCTTTTGTTTATTTGTCACAGAATAGCCATATTATATGACGAACTAGCTGAATTACGTAAATGAACCACTGAAGTATTTTTTCCGAAATCAAAATTTCATAGACCGATTACTTTAATCATTATGTAATGTACTGGCCGTCAATAGCAGAACGTGCCGGTTCAACCATTATACAACAACATCAACTGCACCTAATATCGCTAATGAACACTGTTCTTTGTATAAGTGTACTTCCATAAGGTTGATCTCCACCTTCTGCAGGCCCAACTTAGAAAATAGCTATCGTTAGCATACCCCGACTAGCCGACTAGGATAACCTTTAGCCCGGTGTAGGTAGCGCAATGGGAACCAAGGGAAAACACATGAGGTTTTCTCCTCATAGTCTACTGGTGGAAAACGCAACCAGTAGGTTTCAGGAATCTAATCATAAACTTGTAAAACAAACTAGCATTCCCCGGCTAGGATAACCATAGCCCGCTGTAGGTAGTGCAATGGAACCAAGGGAAAACGCAAGAGGTTCCCTCCTCACAGTCTACTGGGGAAAAATGCACCCAGTAGGTTTCAGGAATCTAATCATAAACTTGTAAAACAATTAACTGGTATTAGTCGACGACTGCACCGACTTTTTTATCATCTGATTGATAAATTGTTACCAGCTGTTCATTCAGAGATATTAACATTGTAAAATCGTTAGACTGTATGTAAATAATAAACCCCGCACTAACCTGGATTCTAATTTCTCGACCGGTGCACTTCACAAGCTCACACCACCGATGCTAACACTGACTTACGATCCCTTACTTTTATTTTCCTTTATCTTGCCACTTACATCACTGACAATTTGTAACGAGTTTTGGGGTAAATTTTCTTGAGCGGTGAATCATTTTAAGACAGGGACAATGTCGCTCTAATTGCACAACGGATGTACTGAAGTTATTTCTGATTAAATAATCCCAACATCCAAAATATTTAGTGTAAACAAAAGAAAATAAACTTTAACCAAGAGAAACTTTGTGTAACTCCACACATTTTGCTATTTTTCCCCCACTTTGTCCAGATCTCTGCATTTTTCTAATTATTTTACGAGAATGTTTTTCCACGTGCCATAATTACAAAATAACAAAAAAATTGACGTTCATAAATAAAACCAGATGGTAACAGTACACACAGTTAAGAACGTGCTGTTAAGAGGAATATTGAGAAGGTACCCCTCTCGGGTTGGCATTTTACTTTCTTGCTAATCATCAGTAAATCAACGGTAAAAAAATTACTCCATAACCGCGGTATATGCGGAAATGCAGTAACAATGAGAATTTTCTCCCTTCTTTTACTAAAAATTCGGCGGAGTAATTTACAATAATTAATTTTTCTTCAATACAAATAGAGAGCGAATTTATTTTGATATAAGTATGTAAAAGTTAGATAAACTTGCCCAATGGATAAATAGAGTATTGTTCAATTCAGGATAGAATACATGCGTGTCAGGAACTCGTCAGGCGGTTACACTACATTAATCAACACTTTTATTAATTTCGTATTTTATTTAATGATTCAATTCTAATACATACAAATAGTGTGTAATCGCAAAATGTTGATTAACGTAGTGCAACCACCTGAAATAGATGAGATAGAAAATTAAACAACAATAGGAAAAATAACGTACAATAAAAGAAAAGTAGGGGGCATTAGTAAAATAAATACCCAGAATTTTATAACTTCTTTAATTAAAGAGTTAAAATTAAAGAGAGTTAATTAAAGGTAAATTCTACCAATATGTAGGTAACAAAACAATATAATGAGTACATTATTTTAGATTGTATGGAGCCAAAAGAAGAAGCAACACTTTCTGTATGGATATTATGAGATTCAAATTACGAAACGGCCAACATAACACTGGTGTGTCGCATAAAAAAAAATATTATACTCGTATTACGCATCGAAGGAGAAACAAGTGTCATTTTTTTTCAGGTATAATTTGGCGTAAAAAAACGAATTTTCTTCTAAAGTGTACACACTA
This sequence comes from Prosopocoilus inquinatus, assembly GCA_036172665.1. Taxonomy (NCBI): domain Eukaryota; kingdom Metazoa; phylum Arthropoda; class Insecta; order Coleoptera; family Lucanidae; genus Prosopocoilus; species Prosopocoilus inquinatus. Next base: position 10,409,948 of record CM069875.1, read on the forward strand.
TTTTAATACAAGAATACAAGAATCACAAGAAGTCAAGCTTTTAGGAATAATGTTTTTTTATAAATTCTAGTGGCGCTTTTGATAATGTAGTTCATTTTATTCATTATTTGACAATATAAACTTACGTTTTAATGGAATTTAAATTTATTATTTGAAAGAAAAACTAATGAAAGTTTTACAAAGTATGCTGAACGCAGTGAAAAAGTTGAATTTACTGCCTAGGGAGTCACTATTTTTGTTAGAAAAACTGCAGTAAATTCATATACAATAATTATAATTTCGGAAAACGGAAGAATTTCTGTTTGTCATATTTAATTTGTTAAAATTTAACAAAAAACGGTTTTTAAAATTTACCAAACTGAATATGACTAACAGAAATTCTTGCGTTTTCCGAAAATAATTTAATAAAAGAAGTTAATTAAGGCTCGCATGAGACGGTGATAATTTTTGTTTAAAAGTGCTCAAATATTAAATCAGCAGTATACATAGAATTCACCAATAAACATCACTGTGGTAGCTTCTCTCACTTTGTAACAAATTTTACACAAAAATTAACAATGTCCAGACTAAGTTTAAAAGCCTTAACGGTCCAAGAGGTAAAGGACCGGCCTTGCAATCGTAAGGTCGAGATATTTCTCGGAGGTGGTCGGTACACACTACAGGTACACTACTGTCGAAAAGTTTTAAGACGAAAAGCAGTAAATCTGCTGGAATTTGAGCCTTATGGAAATAGTCTGTCTGAATTTAGAACCTTCTGCATTCGAGCCTCCCCGTTCCTATCTCCCTCTCTTGACCAGGGGATGAGAAGGGTCATAAAATTCATTCACGAGAGCAGGTAATCTGTTAAGCATTGAATAAGGAAATTCCAGGTAATGAGAACTGCGTCATTTGTAATGTATTATGACAATAATTATTAATAAAATTAATACAGGTATATAGTTATATTTTGTGAAGTCATGTTTAGTTTGTTAATTGTTTTTAGTTTAATGTCAATAAAAATAATACCTACCTGGGTTTTGTTATATTCTGTTTTTTCATGATTCAATTTTCATATTTAAATTGTTAAGAAAATTGAAAGATATTAAATCAAAATATTTTAAACTGCCATAAGTTCGGAATGTATTTAAATTTAAGTTTGAACGTGTTATTGTTGTTGAATAATAAATAAACGAAGTGATCAGAAAAGGAAAATATTTTTTATGTTTCATGTGTTATTTCCAATTTTATGTTTCATGTGTTATTTCCAATTTCCAACGCTAATTTAGATCAAACTATTATACAGTCAAACAAAACGAGTTAAATAAACCAAAATTATTTTATTATCCTATTTTTTCTGTATAAATCGAATGAGTAACAAGTATTTTTAATGACACATTAATTTTTAATTGGACTTATGGCCGCTTTCATAATCAGACTTTAAGGAAGCGTTAAGTCAATTTAAGAATGGGGGAACAAATGTATTTTTTTAGGTTAAAATAACTTTGAAGTTCAAGTTTAAGTCCTGTTATGAAATCGGACCTTACTGTTATATTAATTAATTCATGAAAACGTATTATAAAGAATATTCTTAAAAGTGATGCAAATTTCTGTTCATGAAACGGGGAATTTAAATACAAATTGAGGAATTTAAGCATCTAATAAGAGAATGAAAATTAATACTAAGTAGGATATTGTCCCTAATATTTAAACCTGTTTAATTATCTTGCACAGAAACGATTTTATACCTCTACATCATATTACATTGTAAAATGTTGGTATTCTGGAAAATTTCCGGTAATACCGTGTATTATCCCAATTTAGTGTGTAGGTACACAGAGAAAAGTCAATAGTAAAAAGTAACACAAATTGTAGTTAGAATGAAGACGGAAACAAATTGTAGCAAATATTCGCACAATTGCCGGACTATTTACTAAAATTGTACTAATATTACCACAATTGTGTTAATATTTGTTACAATTTGTTTCTGTCTTTATTCTGACTACAATTTGTGTTACTTTTTACTATTGATTTTTCTCTGTGTATAAGAAGCTGCGAACTAATTATCTTTTAGTATTGAACAATTTCTTATGTCGGAAAGTTTTGTTTAATTTCGTTGTGAAATGGAACGCAGAACACATACTACCGAAAGAGATAATCATTCCATTGTATGTACATTGTCATAGGACCAACGATACCTGTTATTATTACTGGAAACCGTAACCACTATTTATTTATTAGGCTTGCCGTCGGCCGTACCATAAAAGCACGTCAGCCGGCTAAATGTTGTTAAGGTTCATAATTGCAAAGCACGGATATTCGTACGGCCAGGGGTATTTCAGTTCGTCTTAAAACTTTTCGACACCACCGTACCATTCATTGTTGGGTAGACAAGTCGACACCGCTTCCCCGTTCAACGGCGAGGAGGTTTGGAAGTAGGAACACAGTACGCACAAAAAGCACTCCCGCTCCTGAGGTCCCAACAAGTCTATGACTTAGGACCCCGTTGCGCAACCACCACAGATAAAGAAACTGTTAATTTTGGTATTACCCTGAATTATTTAGTGTGAATCATTTAAAAAAGAGATCGATATTTGTTTTTACTTTTTACTACTGGCACTTACTTCTCTTCTTCTATTTCAGACCGTAAAGAGAACAGCGCCACTGTCAAACCCAGCCATTTAAGTCAACGAAGAGAGGCGAATTACTGATGTAATGTTCTTTTTCGAACAATTACAAGTATTAAACAACAGTGCGTCACATATTTTAGTTGTTCTGTAAGTAACCTGTCTTTTGTTGGGTAACAAAGACGAGGATTAAATTCCATCCTCGTTTTACACTATGCAATTCTCAACTTCTTGTGCGTTCTTCTAAAACCGATAACAATTTATATGCTGTTTAGGGAGCTACTGGTGTGGAACTTGAATATTACAGCTCTGAAGAATTATTTTCTGTACTCGCTATTCCATAAATGTCTACCAGTGTTTATAAGAAATGTAACAATGTTGTCTGTGACGGTTGGGAATTGATGGTTAAAAAATTACTGGCGGAAGCTGCAAAAGAATTATTAAAGTATTACAGACGTTGCTGATGGAAATTGGTCCAAAAGATCATACGGAACTAATTATAACGCTTTATCTGGAGCGGCAGTCATTGTCAGACATCAATTTGAGGAAAGTTTTATAGTTGGCAGCTAAAAACAAATTTTGTACTGTTTTGCTATAATTCATCGACTCCTCAGGAACATATTTGTTATGAAAACTATAGCGGAAATTCAACAGGAATGGAAGCCCAAAATATAGTTAACAGCTAATAATGATTGCAGTACATACAGGAAGATTTTGGTAGCTCGGACTTATAAAGCATTGACAATGGAAAAATAAAACGGCGCAATTTTTTACTACGTAATTACTGCACTAAATACGATCAATATCCGTCGATACTAGATTTCCCATAAAATTTAGAAAATGATTTCCAAAAGTATATTTGCCTAGGAATTGCTGTTACTTCTGCCATAGAATACAGAAAAAAATGTAGTAACAAGCCGCTGTTCTCTTGAAAAAAAAAATTAAAGATTCCACTGATATGAACCAATGTGACTATGTTCTAAATGATTTCATAGGCTTAACAATGCAGTTCATACTACTATTTCTAATAAAAGTAGGAGTTTAATACATAATGCAGATAGTAACAGAGCAGAACAATTTAATTCAATAGTAACGAAATTTAAAGATGGTAAAAGAATAAACTACGCAATAGGAAGTTCTTATAGTGGACGGTGTCACGCACCTGTAGTCACTTAATAAATTTATCAGAAAACTTGAATTGCGTGGACAAAGGAAAGTTGAAAGCACAACACGATACGTGCAAACGCGTAAAATGTATGTAAATATAGGGGTTGTTGTTTAAAAACTGATTTGGAAGATAACATATTGGAAATGGAGAAAAGAAAATTCTTAAATTATTTGCAACGTCTTGCTGAAGAAAGAACATTATTAGAGAAAAATACAATATTACAAGATGAAAGTGAAAGTGGTGTCTGGTTAGAAGAAATAAGGAAACTGTTGACGGCATCGAACGCCGTGATACTACGAACTGTGCTTCCTTAGTTGAGAATATTCTGTATACAGCTTCAACTTTGAATATAAAATCTTTGTAACATGGGCGACAATAAAACTGTCATTGCTGAGCTTGCGAGCAGGAAAATATAAATATCACTCCAAACGGTTTGTTTGTGGATACAGAACTTAGTTTTTTGGGAGCTACGCCTGACGGTATAGTTGGAAATGAATTGAATTAGTGGAAATAAAATGTGCTGTATCAGCTTACGGGACTGCTCCACAAGAGGCCATCAAATGAGGCAAAATAAAGTTTTGGAATTAAGTAAACGTCGTGACGCATTTCAAATAAATTAAAACCATATGTGGTTCTACCAAATTCAGGGACTATTACGGGTAGGCGTGCATGTATTCTTGGGTGTGGAGTGGTAGTCAATTTCCTATGAAAATTGAATATATTCTTAAAAACGATAATTTTTGGACAATAAAAATGCAACCAAAATTAGTAACATATTTTATTTTTTGTTGTTTATCCAACACCTATTTATTATGAAGTCATAATAATGCCGATTTTGAATATATTATGAGGTCTATAAAACACTAGCAGAATTATGAACCCATAATAAAATTGTTATTCAAAATTGGCATTATTATAAATTCATAATAAACAGGTGTTGAATAAAACTATGTATTACACTTGTGCCTTAACAGTAAATAAATCACTCAAGAAAAATTAGCCCACTCGAGCTAGCTCTCGTAGTTAAACAATCCTTTCGTGACTTATTTGCCTTATAAGACACTTGTATAATAATTAGCTATTACTACCCGAGCTTATCGATCCACGATTATCCAGAAAAATGCCTATAGGACAACCGGCGCGTATTTTGAATGCGCAGAAAAAAAAAGAAATGAAATACATTGTATGTGCCCAATTAAATAAGTAACTATAATATAATTTATAAAGCACTTGTATGCACTTTGGCAGGTGATTATAGAAATCAAAGGAAGAAAAAAATTATAATGACTTACGAGTATGTTCAATAATCAAAACAGGTGTCCACGCTATCTGTTTACTTTTCTAATTTTTTTTTTACGTAAACTTCGGTAAATTAAATATGTTTTACTTTTTTTTTACTTGAATACTTCCGGCTCTAAAATGCTGAGTTGCTCCGGAACTATTGCTGAGATGCTCCGGACTTATAAATTATGTGGACTGGATAATATATTGCAGAGACGGTTTTATTCAAAAATTCGTATCTAATAAACATTTTCATAATATATGTTGTTTTTTTAGCCTACTTTCTCAAACTATAAAATGTAAATGATTTTCTTGCTGTGATCAGCGCACCCTTAAATAAAGAATTTGTATCAAACTTCCCGTCGCCCTTGAAAGAACCTCTTTCAGAAAAGAATAACAAATATAGTGAAATAATGAAATTAACTTATCAAATGTAATTTCATATTTTAAATGTTAATATATTTAATTAATAATAAGCAAAATGTAATTTTAGGCAAGGGACGCTGATAAATGCCATTCTTAGTTTTAACGATAAAAACTCTTGTAATTTCATCCTTGCCAGGGTGAACATTTGTAGTGCGACCGATTTAAGAAGAGGTATATTATGTTCCTTGATTATCACCATACTTCTATTGCACCTTTCTGAGTACACTACTTAGTTCTAGGCTCCACTGCTTACTGGCGCCAAAATCTTTTCTCAGCTTCTCTAGTAACTCATATCTGGTTAATCTATTGTCGGGTACATTTTCAACATTTTTTTGCTGGTGTTAATACATCTAAATGAGACGGGTCAGTCCATAATTGAGTTAAGGGCTTAAAATTAAGGGAAATACTATTTGTACGAGTATGGTATTAAATTCTTCAAAAGTTAAAGGAGATTCCCACAAACCACCTACGCGAGGAGACGCTGGAGGATTAAAAATCTACTTTATTGATTGCAGCGATAAAAAAATATGAATGTTTTCTTCCTTTTTTTTCCTAAGAATTTATACAAATCTCGAAGAGCGTTACGAGCACCGACGAAATTTGTACCTATGTCAGAATATAAAGTAATACGACCTACCTCTTCTAGCAATAAGTCGCTTTAACGTATTGAGAGATGAATTTATTGATAAATCAAGTCAAGTTCGAGATGAGTTGCGTTTGTCGCAAATAAAAAAAAAAATATTTCTACTTATTTTAATAGAAAATGGACCTGCATAACAGTGTCCAACCGAATATTTCGTGGTTCGGTCAAAGTTTCTGTTTCGGTCAAAAAACAGCCGAACCTTTGGCTACAACCGAAACTACATTTATTTTATTTTTTCTGCTTTAAATGCGTATTAATCTCAAACTTGATTAATTTCTGGTTATCAAATAAAATGATACTCAGTTTTAACAGTGTAAATGTCAATTTTGACAGTGAATTAAAGCTGTATTAACTCATATTTGACCGCATATTTGAAATTCAAAGGCTGATTCAAAATTCCCCAGTTTGAAAAGGCAAACCGTAATATTAAGGCAATCTTTACCACAAAATTTCAAAAATTATAAAGTGAATTTGCTTTGCAGGACGTGAAATTTCTAAAATACCAAAGTTTTTGATTCTGACCTAAATTTAATTTTAATAAGATACACATTTAAATTTTTTCTATGAGCTATAGCTGAAAAAAAAATTCTCTTTTGACTGTAAAATTTTAAATTGTTTTTGTTTTTGTCTTACAATATAAGTTTGTTTGACTTCTGTTATTAATAAATAAAACTAACTTAAAATTGTTTTTGTTTCTGTCTGACGTAACTGAATGGAAGGGGCGGTTGGACACGTGAACCAGGCAAACTTTCAATAATGTATTCCGACTGCCGAGGACGAGCCCTAAAACATTTTATACATTTCTGCAAGATTTATTTAATAGTGCTTCCTCCAGCTATCGGCCAATATCTTGTCCGAATAGAACAAAAGGTAGCTTCAAGTCTGGAGTTAAGATTTCTTTCACGTTCTTCTCGAATTATCAGTACTGTAAGAGGATTATTACTTCCCAGAATCATAGGATGCTTGTGCGAATAGTTTAACACAGACTCCGTTAACTCCACTTACTCTCAGTAGTCCATGATCATTCAAAAAAGGCGTCAAAGATAATAATTTACTCTTGAGGAATAATTGAACTTTTGATTTTAAAGCAGCAATCTTTTCGCTAAAGTCTTGCATCTGAGAAAGCTTTATGGGAATCTGTAAACTACTTTCCATTTCCTCCGCCAATAAGTCTCCTTTTAATTCGTATTAGTAGTGTTTGTATGAATCGGAAAATCCAAGAAGTGCCTCTTTTCAAACGATTAAGTGAAGAAAGTCTGCTCAACAAATCAAAATCTGTAAGGGTATTGCAAAAGTTCCCAAATTTTTTTGGAATATTTCAACTTTTCAACTTTTACAAAAAAATATAAAAAAATAAACGAGAAAACTAAACTAAATGTTCAAAATTGCCTCCATCGACTTGATTACATCTACGAAGACGCTTTGGGAAATTGTTTATAATGGTCGCACAATCTTCCACCGTAATTTCAACCCAAGCGCTCATCAAAGCCGGTTTCAATGCTTCCACAGTATTGTAGCGACTTCCTGAAATCTTCTGCTCCAGGATGGACCATTCAGAGTAGTCCACAGTGGTTCATATTAAAAATCTGACTTGACAAAAGGTATAAATTTTTAATTTCCAAAAAAACATAAATATGGTCTTAATATAATCTTAAATGGTTCTATAATTACTGCTCAATATTAGTTCCGTAAATAAACAATAGGTTCTACGGAAGAATTTCTCTTGATTAAGGTGACAATCATTTTACTATTAGCATCGGTCGACTGTCACCTTTGAAACTACAAGCTTTGTAAACTTGAACTTTACTCTATCGAAATTAAGTCTTTATCGAATAAAATTATAAATATTTTGTTATATATTTATTGCATTTTTAACCTTGTTACGTGCTGTTATTGTATTCCTTGGTCGATGTATTATTAGAACCTTATTTCGTGATCTTTCTCCGTTATTCATTAAAGTAGAGGGCTTGTAAAAACAAAGGCTGTAAAAGTCTGTTGTCAAATTATATTCAAAGTTTAGTTTTGACATTTGGCATACAGTTTTATCTGTTTTATGACCAAGTTCAACCAACTTTTTCTTTGCTATTCATTTGAATCATGGAAATTGCAAGAAGGGAACTTTTTGACGTTTGGCGAAATGAAATGAATATGTCGAGGAGATTAGCCCATGTAGCCCTATATATTGACTAATTATGATTTGGAAGATCGTGATGGACATATTCGTGAACAGGTGCAAAGAAAACTGCCGTTTTGTAAAAAACTTAAAGACCGGTGAACTAACAGCCAGTACATATTGGAACACTTCTTACATAAAAATAGAGATTGGTTGAATATTAAACAGGTTTCTTCACATTTAGACGATGCTCAAGAAAGAAAGAACACTAGTCGTCCTCGAAAGTCTTTCGATGAAAGTGTGTCACCGAATTTACTGTAAGGCGAATAGCCTCTAATGTTAACTGGACCTGGTGACAAGTCTCTCACCAGCTTTTCCCCTCGGCTAGCTACAGTGAAAATGGGGGCGGGTAATATTTTGATGGTAAAGTATTCGGGCGCCAGTACGGACTAAACCAAAGCTGATTGCGTAAAAGCACCTCATCAGCGTCCCCGGTCCGACTCGGTGTTTGCAGAAGGTTCCACACAAAACTCGAGGCTAAACGTATCTCACTTGTAAGCGAAGGTAGAGAACGAACGATACACATAAATCCACAAAATTCGGCCTTTATTAATCTACAACAAAAGTTAATAAATACACAAATCGTAAACAATAGCTTTTACGTTATAGTTACTGCTAATTTAAAATGGATCGTTGCCACGTTTTGAGACGTAACAAGTGGCGATAAACAATAAACAAAAGAATAGTTTTGTAATGTCAGATTCAGTAACGGAACCACTGTGTGGTCCATCGGGTTGAGATTGGGCGAGTTTGGAGGCCAAATTTCCTTGTCTCAAAATTCAGGAAACAACTCCTCGCAGACTGCGATGTTTGATTGAGCTGAATGCACCTGTGCCCAGTCCTGCTGCAGTATCTCTCAGATAACTTGCTGCTGATAGTTGGCGGCGTTGATTCTTAAGTTTCTATCGATGAAGACCAGAAACATCTTCTCCATCACAGATGCCGGAAAAAGGCTGTGAGGGATAATATGCTGCTGTAGACTTCTTCTCATCTTTCTTAAATATTTGGCGATGTTTCTGGCGATTGTGGACGGACTAGACGGTGAAAATCTTCTCCTCTGTCAAAAGGATTTTCTCCAGGCGACCACCAACGACCGAGCGAAGTATTCAGCGGGATTTCTCCAATCGTTTCAGCTTCATCGTCATTGAGGAAATGACCGCGATCAATCCCTATAACTACGCATCCTGAGCTTCCTTTTGACCATTCTGCAGACGCTGTTTCTGCTGACACCATGCTGTCGTGCCGCTTTTCGCATTGAAATTTCGGGATTGCGACGAATTCGGCAAAGCTGCTTGTTGACGTACTCCGGGGCAGTTGCAGTAATAGGTCCGCCCACTTCTAAGACGATCCGCGGTTCCACTAGTCTTTCTGAATCGTTTCACGGCATCGTAGACGGTAGATTTCTTAAAATTCGTCGACCGTCTTCAGTCTTGTCCTGTGCAATTCTATAATTGTGACACATTCATTTTGTCGCTCCGGCCACAGACTAACTACTCTATAGACTTGAAACGGAAAGGCTGAGAAATTCAGACAAGTTTCTGCGCTCTCTGGTGATTGGAATAAAAACTAACCTTGTTGAGCGGGTAGTCTACTACGCATACGATTTAATATTATTTGCTTTCAATATGAGGTATCCATGAATAATTTAGCAAGTCAAAATGTCAGTTTTGACCATAGACTATCTACTCTATAGATTGGAATCGGGAATACTGAGAAATTCTGACAAATTTCTGCGCTCCCTTGTGATTGGAATAAAAACTAACCTTGTTGAGCGGGTGGCCTACGACACATATGATTTAATATTTGCTTTCAATCTGAGGTATCCATGACTAAGGGCCAGTTGCACCAAACACTTAAGGTTAGCTTAACTTTAAGTACCACTTAGAATATGATGTACACAGTGTTACGCAATCCTCAATGTCACATTATAAGCAATACTTACATTTAAGCTCGGCTTAAGTGTTTGGTGCAACTGGCCATAAGTTAGCAAGCCAAAATGACGCTTTTGACATACCTTGCTATTTATGAAATACCTTTCCGTGTAAAAAACTACAAAAATATAAATAGTTGCACAAACTTATATATTAGGTGCTTTTCTTTTACATAAAAAAGCAGTTGCAAGTTATTCAGAGGCTGTAAGCTCCATGTTCCTGAGTATAAGACGTTACACACCAATTATTCCATTGAACAAGTAGCTCTGAACTGCCTCAATTCTTGTGCTCCGAGGTGTCACAGCTTCAAAATTGTGGTCATCTGGATGTATTGTGACTAAAAAGTTGATGATATTCTTTCTTCTGACATTCAGTATTGCGTCAGTCAGAAATCATTCTTCTGCGTGTAGCTACCAAGACGCAATATCAACAAAATTCTTTGCGATGGATTAACATTTGACAATTGTGAAATTCTCGACTTCTAACGAAAACCGGAACTGATCTTCCTTAGGGGCTCACAGAAAGGTTTAATTTCGATTCACTGCTACCGTTTATCGTTAAGTACAATTTCTCGATACCGCATCATGTCTTTCTACAATCACATTTTCTAAGGATGACTCAATAACTTCAATTTGAGATTTTCAGCTAAGTAAAACTTCTAAGACAATGTTTCACTAGTTCTGAGGATACTTTTAACATAATTGTGCTTCTAATGTATGACAGATGCCAAGTCGTACAAAAATAAAATTTATAGTTGGCGGTGGAATTACATGTTTTCCGGAGTTCCAGTCAGTAGAATTCTGTATCTACTAATTTTGGCCCTCTATTGATTGGAATACGAACTAAAATTCTGGTTGAAGGTCGGCCATATAACTTACAAGGGTCTGGTTTTGACTTACCTTGTTATTTATGAAATGTCTTTCCGTGTAAAAACTACAAAAATAGGTGCACAAATTTATATATTAGGTGCTTTTCTTTTACATAAAAAAGCAGTTTCAAAATATTCAGGGGCTTTAAGCTCCGTATTCCTGTTCATAAGTCGTTACACACCAAACATTCCATTAAACAAGTAGGTCTGAATTGCTTCATTTTTGTACTCCGAAATTGTTGTCATCTGAATGTTTTCTGACTAAAAAGTTGATGATATTCTTTCTTCTGATGATTGGTTTATACAGTCACTAAAACTAAAACTAAAAATTAACTAAAACTAAAATTAAAACTATGCAAAATTTTCTGTTTATATAAGAAAAAAATACGAATGCTCATTGCGCACCTAGCTGTGAAAATTCCGTGGAGGGAATATTAAGTGGAGAGAAAGTACAGTCAAATTTACGGTCATCCCGTCTTTTCCACTAAGAATTAAAATAAACGAATTCTTAATTTTTAGTGATGTTGTATAAACCGCTTCGTATCAGTACGGCCTTTTAATTTCTTAGTTGATAGTTATTAATGATTAGTTATTAGTTTTAGTGACTGTATATACCACACTTTACATTCGACTTGCCTTAGTCAAAAATCTGGATACCGCATCTTGTCTTTCTATAACCACATTTTCTAAGGACGACTCAACAACTTCAATTTCAGGTTTTCAGTTAAGTAAAACTTCTAAATGCTCCTAAGACAACGTTTCAATGGCTCAGAGGATACTTTTAACAGAATTGAGCTTCTAATCTGTGACAGATGCCAAGTCATACAAAACTATAATTTACAGTTGGCGGTAGAATTACATATTTTCCGGCGTTCTAGTCAGTAGAATTCTGTATTTACTGCTTTTGGCCCTCTGTTGATTGGAATACGAACTAGAATTCTGGCTGAAGGTCGGTCATATAACTTATAAGGGCCGTCTATGGCTTAACTCAAAATAAACAAACAATTGAAAAACACATTCCGGATCAAAATTTCACAAAAAATTCGGTACAACTATAGGCGGGGCACGATAGGTAGAGTTGCATGTCATTACTTAATGATGACGTCAGACGCATGCTGTGTTGTAAATACTTAAAATGCAAAGGAATTTTTACAATTCAATTCAAATCTGATGTCATGATTAACTAATGACGTGCAATTCTACCTATCGTACCGCGTCTACATCAGTTTTTGGAAAAATCCTGTAAAAACATTAAAAGAAAATTGGTGTAAATATAATTCCGGGAACCCTTGCGACACCCTGTATAGGTACGGACACGACCGTGGACGATCTTTTTATTCAATCAAATCATGTTGCCCTTTTGTAACAGTAATATAATATACAAAGATGCGAAAGAGACTCAGTACCTTTCCACCAAATTGGACAACAGGATTAATTCCTCTAGATAAACCATCAGCAAAGTTTTTATTTGAGTGAACATAATACCACTGCACCAAGTGATCCAAATTTCGAATTTCTGCTACCCTGTTGGCCACGAATGCAATCCATTTGGAAGCATCTCCGGATATCCAGGCCAATAGTACTTTGGTCACTCCAAAGATGTATGCTGTAAATAAAAGTAGTTAATGAGTTTAAGACATGTTGACTGTTGTGTATGATCTAGTTTCAATAAAACTTGTCCACCAATATGCAATATGTAACATTTATTAACAAAGACAAATACAAGTACACATGATAACAAACACCCAACAAAGACTGCTTCGTTTGCACAGCCAGCCGCAGAAACACGGATGTGAAAAACAACTTTTTACAAAGACGAGTGCGCGCCAACAATATATTTAACATGTATTCTTTACTTTTCAATATACAACACCTCTTTCCTTTAAGAACGTACTAAAACTATGTAAATTAGTTAACAATAGGTAAGTATAAAATACACACATATCACTTTATAGGAGACTGAAATCGTTCAGGGGCCTTCAGTTGACTACGACGTCTCAAAGCTCGACTGACAGTATCATGGTTTGAAGGACCCGAAACAGATTCATCAACATTAATAGGGACGAGTAATACTTGAAAATCTACCTCAACTTATTTTTCTAAATCTGATTTTGGAATTCCTGAAACGGGAACTGTCTCTTTATTTAACTTAAGTCGATTAATGTGACGTTTCCAAATAATTACAGAATCAAGTATAACTAAATACGTTCTTCGACCAAGGACCTTATGAATTTTGCCTTAAACACAGTTACCACTTGTGTCTATAATATGTTTGTTAAAGCCTTTGTTTTTTACTACAATATTTTCAGTGGATGGTAAACACAACTCAAACTTAGAACGCAACGATCTACCTATTAAAAATTTTGCAGGCGTCTCATTCGTTGTAGAATGAGGAGTATTTCTATACTGAAATAGAAACCTATTAATTATCAAATTAATATTCTGTAGCCCCTCATCTCTCCCATTTAAAATGACCTTTTTCATAATCTTCACCGCGCTTTCCGCTTGACCATTTGTTTCAGGGTTATAAGGTGGCCAGTTTTATGTTTAATGCCATTACATTTTAAACAATTTTGAAACTCTTCTGAGCAAAAAGCTGTCGCATTATCCGTACACAATTCTCTTGGTAAACCGTATCTAGCAAAAAGACTTCTAAAAGCTCTAATAGCGATAGTGGAAGTCAGACTATTCACTTCAAAAGATTCCACCCATTTCGACGTTACATCAACTATTACTAAGAATTCTTTTCCTAAACAGGGGCCAAAAAAATTTGCATGAAGATGAATCCAAGGTTCTCTTGGCCAATCCCACACAACTAAGGGCGCTCTTGCGGGTAGATTACCAAAGTATTACAATTTGATACTACTTGCTCGATGTCTTTATCAAATTCTGGCCACCAGAAATAGGAACGACCTAGAGCTTTCATCTTTACCGCTCAGTGCGCAGCATGCAACTCTTCTAATAATGCGAGTCGACATTTTTTAGGTATAATCAAACGATAACCCCAAAGTAGACAATTTTGCTCAATATTTAACTCGTCTTTTCTAATAAAAAAAACGGCATAAATTCTGGAGATGGACATTTTTATGGCCATCCATTACTTACATAAAACAAAACTTTACTTAATAATTGATCTTTAGACGTTTCTTCCTTTATATTTTCAAAATCAACAGGGAATTCTGTTTTTTGTACATAATTTAAATAAGCAAAATTTGGAACGGTATTTAAATAATTCCATTTTGATATTGGGTCAGACTGATTTGGTAAAGGCAATCTTGATAAAAAATCGGCGTAATTTTTTTCAGAAGACAAAATGTATTTCGTAATCAAAAGCTTGCGCCCATCTTTGGAGCCTATTTGCAGCAAAGACTAGGCGAGAAAATAGTTAGCAAGGGATTACGGTCCGTGTAAAGTAAACACTTTTTACCGTGAAGGTACTGAAAAAATTTTTTAAGACAAAAAATTATGGCACACGCCTCTTTTTCTGTTTGACTGTATTTACATTCAGCGGCATTTAGTAAACGACTGGCAAACGCGATGGGTTTTTCGGACCTATTTGGATAAATATGACTAATGACTGCCCCTAAACCAACCTGCGAAGCGTCTACAGTAAGTTATACTGTCCGATCCGGGTCATAATGAACCAGAACTGAAGACGAAACTAAAACATTCTGTACTTTTTCAAAACTTTGTTTACACTCAACTGACCACTTCCAAGGTTTACCCTTTTTAAGAAGATTATAAAGAAGTTGAAGAAATGTCGATGCATTTGGGATAAATTTACAATAAAAGTTTACCGATCTCAAAAATGACTTTAGCTCACTCACTTTTTCGGTACCAGACTATTTTTAATTGCCAAAATTTTGTCCTCAGTCGAATGCAAACCAAGGTTGTCTATTTTATGGCCCAAATATTCGATTGATTCTTGGAAAATTGAACGTTCCTCGCGCTTAACTTTTAAACCACAATCATACAATCGTTTTAACACTTCATTAAGCCGAGACAAATGTTCGTCATCGGACCTCCCTGTTATCAGAATATCATTTAGGCATCATACCACGCCCGTCATACCGGTGAACAGGTTTTCCATAATATTTTGAAAAATCGTGGGTCCGCTAGTTATACCATGCAGTAGCCTAGTATAAGAAAAAAACTTTTATGGGTAGATATGGTTACCAACTTTCTAGAACCATTCGAAAGTAAAACTTGCTGATAAGCATCTAATAAATCGATTTTAGAAAACTTCTAGGCAATGGATATTGTTGAATTACCAGGTGTGGGTTTAATGTTATTTTAAAATTACCGCAAATTCTAACACTACCATTAGGTTTAAGTATTGGTACAATAGGCGTAGCCCAATCAGAAAAATATATTGGAACCAACACCCCATTGTTAACTAATCTATCAATTTCGATCTCTATTTTAGGTTTCAGTGCGAAAGGTACAGACCTCGCTTTACAAAATTTCGGAACAGTTCCTTCTTTTACATTCAAATCAATTTCAAACTTAGTAAACGTTCCTAGACCATCATCAAGAAGCTCTTTATATTTATCCAAAAATATCTTTAAGTCATTGGTCAAAGATTGTATGTATCGGATTTTACCAATACCTAACTTTAAATAACTTAAACAGTTCCGACCAATCAAAGGTGGACCTCCATTTTTAATTACATAGACTTTCAAAATTGTTTTAATATTTTGATCATAAGCAACATGTAATTCAAGAAGACACAAAGTTTTCAAAGTAACGCCAACGTAATCTTCTAGCGATAAATAGTTTTCAAAAAGTTTTAAATTTTTAAAATGTTTTAAATATAATTTCTCCGAAATTGCAGAGTGAGCAAGACCCAAATCCGCTTCAAAATTATATAATTCAATAATTTCTTCGACGTTTACAGACCGTGGCTAAATGTCCTTTTAATCCGCACTTGTGGCGACAATTATTGCGATACATTCACTTGATCGGTGATTACGTCTACCACACACATTACATCTAGAACAAACCTGAACACTACCAGAAGGCTGCTGTGGTCCAGGCTGAGGCCGACTCTGTTTAAATTGTTGATTCCGACCAGTTGATGCCTGCCCTGTATCTGAAGAACGATGAAAAAAATTCTTCACATCCCGAGCATCGCTTACCACCGAGCGCCGACCGGCCGCGGCCGCTTGATGATTTGCAGGGCCGTGCCCAGTATGGCTGAAATGCACAGGTTTGGACTTCACACTTATCAGTGGCATATCGTGCTTCTCCACCATTGAAGCCTCTTTAATTTGTCTAAGGCCTTAGGCGGCTTGTCCACGACAAGAATTTTCGCCGTTCGCCGTTCGCCGTCCCGGCAGATTTACCGGATTGGTAGTAATACATTAGGTTATATTCTGGTTTGTCCACGAACCGACACGGTAAATTTTCAGAACACGTGGACAAGAGTCAATATAATCTAATGTATTACTACTAATCCGGTAAATATGCCGGGATGGCGAAAATTCTTGTCGTGGACAACCCGCCTAACACAGTCTCGGACTCTAAACTTTAAACGTTCGGAAAAAATGGACTTCACCGGCGAAAAAAAACCGGTTAATATTTTTATTAACTCCTGATAAGTTTTTGATGCCGGTGCCTCGGGTGTACACAAATTACGTAGCAGTTTATAAGTCTCTTCGTTTAACGAATATAAAATAATAGCACGTTTACGCTTCGCGTCCGTCACATTGTTAACAATTAACATTTGTTCTAATTTTTCTTTGAACATAATAAAATCGAACGTGTTATAATTAAATTTTTCCAATTTGAAAAACGGGTACACCGCTTGTTCAAGTTCGTGCTCTTCCATTATGATAAGGACCGGGTACAAAATTAACACGTGTGACTGCACACCAGTAAAAATCGCGATCAACACTTCACTTCAACTTGAACAGAAAAAAGAAAATCCTGGTCGCCAATATGTTGTGTATGATCTAGCTTCAATAAAACCTATACGCAATATGAAACAATTATTAACAAAGACAAATACAAGTACAGATGGTAACAAACACCCAACAAAGACTGCTTCGTTTGTATAGCCAGCCAAAGAAACACGGATGTGGAAAACAACTTTTTACAAAGACGAGTGCACGCCAACAATATATTAAACATGTACTCTTTACTTATCAATATACAACAGACATAATTTTAACAATAATAAATATGTGCATAATTCCAATCATTGCAGTCAGTTTCTTTAAAGGAGTCACTCGCGTTTTTGAACAAACTAATGTAATTTGATTCCTTTGATCTGTGTTATCCGAATTCTTCAAATAAAAATACAAGCCTCATACGCCTTTTCTGAGGCATCGCAAAATTCGTGTATTTCAATATAAGTGTAATCAATAAGTATTGTATGTCGAGAAATCTGCAAATTATTGATTTCATCAATATTTTTCCGCTACTGTATCCATCTTGTTTGTATACACGTACAATTGGGGAAATAGTAAGCGAGACAGTAAACTTTCGTTAATTTAAACCTTACTTCTAAATTTTGGTAACTATGGTTATTTGTCAACCTTCACATTAAGTAAAATGATTCCAGATAAAATAGCGACATCTTACTATCGCTTTTTGACCTGACATTGCAGTAGGATAGACAAATTGAAGCGGAATTTGCTCCTAATAAGTCCCCCATGCAAGGCGGCCATGCTTGCTGTCAAAGCATAATGAAAGTTTTTAGAAAAATTTTGTGCAAATCGTTTTTGATTCCAGTGGAAACCTCGAGCAGCCTCTGGACAGCTGTTTCAGCCCTGCTTGGAGCTTCTTCAGCAGAGACGTAGCTCGGCATTCCCACTGCAGACCAAAAACGACTTGCCCAATTTATTCGCAATTGCGATGTAAGAATGATGAACAGATAAAATAGCGACATCTTACTATCGCTTTTTGACCTGACATTGCAGTAGGATAGACAAATTGAAGCGGGATTTGCTCCTAATAAGTATGTCAATGTCAGGACAAAAAGCGATAGTAAGATGTCGCTATTTTATATGTTCAGTAAACTTTTAGTTTAAATTTTACTTCTAAATTTAGGTAACTATGGTTATTTATCAACCTTCACATTAAGTAAAATGATTAATCATTCCATTTATAATTAAAAATTATAACGAACAAATACCTCCTACAAATAAATCTTACTAGTGTAATAGTTAGTTTTTATTTTACTTACAATTATTTCCACGCGAAATAAAATGAAACAAAATAACAGACATGCAGCCTTTCGATTAAATTATTGAATGCAAATGTCCGGAGACTGATTGAATTAACCCTTAATCGGGGAGGTGGAATTTTGAAACACAGCAGGTCAGGTGGGGTGTTCTCAACATTTTATATAGTTTGAGAATACCTCTCTTAATAAACAAACTTGATTCATATTTAATCAAACGTTAAAATAACTTTTGTAAGAAATTGCTCTTTTATTGCACGAATTGGAAATTACAAATGCATTTTAGGCCCGATCTTTCCACCTCTCAATAAATTTATTTGACGAATAATTCGACGATTCACCATGACAACCATTCATAAAATTCAACTTATTTGTCGAATAACGTTAACGGGAACTTTATTGAGAAGTGGAAAGATCGGGCCTTAACATTATAATTGGACATTTATTCATTCTCCACGTCATTATTTTTATTATCGCGACAATTGTAACAGATGTGAAGCATATGGTTTAAACACATCAGCTTCTTGCAATTGCAGCAATAAAATTCGGTTTTTATGTCCTTTTTTCTCGGACAAGTTACACATCTTCCGGGTTTTGGGGCAGGAGATTCTTGAGACAAATCTTTGCTGGTCCCAGGTAAATGAGCATCTTTTTGAGCTTCTGATATCCTGGCAGCTTTTCTCGTAGTGATCTTGGGATGCGTTCATTGAATGTTCTTTTTTTTTTATTTGGGATCTAACTAATGAAAATCCAAGTTCACGAAGGAATTACCTTCGTGTTAGTTTTTTAGAACCATTATTTGATATAAACAATTTGCGAATTTATTCCTGCAATATCAAGCATTCTATAAAAGAGAGCCATTGGCCAGCGCTTCGTTCTTCTTGATGTTGAATACTGTGGCGCGCCACCCGGCTTAGCTCAAGGCGTCAAGAAGTCGGTTCGTTATGCGTCATTGGCTGCCACGCCACCGGGGTCTACATCGAACAGACTAGACTTTTCCGGCGATGGAACAAACTCGAATCTTCCAGCGTAGAGGATTCGAGACGGCCGCAAAGGATATAAAATGGGACAAAGTTGACTCACCAGTCAGTCGAATTCTAACAGCGATCGTCGAAGTTAGACTTTTAGTGTGTAAATAAATTGTTACAAATAAATTAGTTTTTAAGCTTTATTAAATTACGGTTAAGTTTTTATCGAGTGTTTTATTCGTTTAAATAAATAAACTTTAAACCCTAGAAACGTAACAGTGGTGTCGGTGTGCGGGTTTGTGCAAATAAATAAACAATTTAAAGTAAATTAAATTTAATCAGATTATTAAATAAGTACAGTATCGGAAAAAAACAATGGCTACGAGAAAAGTGTTGTTGAAAGACTTAAAAGTGGCCGAATTAAAAACCGAATTGGAGGAACGAGAGTTAGAAACCTGTGGTTTGAAAGGCGCACTTCAACAGCGTCTCCGATCCGATTTGTTGACAGCTGGTGAAGATCCAGAGACCTTCCTTTTCGAAATTTCGTGTGGTCCCGTCGATTTTAATAAAATCTTGAAAGATGAACTTCGAGAACAATCCAGAAATTTCAAGGACGAACTTCGAGAACAATCCAGAAATTTGGACGAGAAGTTTCAAGAACAGTCTGGAAATTTAGAGAAGCTTCGAGAACAATCCAGAAATTTAGAGGAGAAACTTCTAGAACAATCTGGAAATTTCAAGGACGAGCTTCGAGAACAATCCAGAAATTTGGACGAGAAGTTTCTAGAACAATCTGGAAATTTCAAGGACGAACTTCGAGAACAATCTGTAAACTTCAAAGACGAGTTGCGAACTAAATTAATGGAACAATCTAGAAATTTAGAGGAGAAGCTTCTAGAACAAGCTGGAAATTTCGACAAATTACAGAATAAATTGTTAGAACAATCTAGAGACTTAGACGAGAAATTTCGAGAGCAATCCAGAAATTTCGACGAGAAATTTCTAGAACAAACAAAAGGACTTGAAGATCAACTAGTGGTAAAAATATCGGAAGAAACAAGGAACCTGCAAGAAAATGTGGAAGAAATAATATTCCAGCAGGATAATAAAATCAAAAATCTGGAACAAATCATGGCGGGGTTGCGAGTGTTCGGGGATCAGCCACCAGTAGAAACACTAGAAAATAATGAAACCCGAATTGTGGAAGGACCAACAGAAAATTCGAAATTGAAAATAAAACCACCAACGTTCGATGGAAAGTCTTCTTGGCCCAACTACTTCAAACAGTTCGAAGCAGCAGCAAAGGCGAACAGATGGACGGCCAGCGAAAAAGCCACTTCGTTAATTGTGGCCTTGAGAGGGGACGCTATCGATGTGCTACAGACGATGCCGCAAGAGGAACAAGAAGACTTCGACAAGCTTGTGAATAGGATGGAAATGCGTTACGGACAGGCCCATCTGACCGAGGTATACCATGCGCAGTTGAGGAATCGCTGTCAGAAATCCGGAGAAAGTCTTCAGGAATTCGAAGCAGACGTTGCGTGTCTGGCCCAGTTGGCATATCCCACAGCTCCTGTTGAATTCCTCAAATGTTTGACAGTGCAGACCTTCATAGATGGAATCCGTGACCCAGACAACCAGCAGGCATTGAGAATGACCCATCCGAAGACATCCAAGAACGCATTGGCTTATGCCTTGGAATTTGAAGCGGCGAGACGAGTTTCAAGAGGGCATGTCAAGGTGCGAGCGGCTATGGACTTCCAAGAGGAAGAAGAGGAAGAGTCCGCCAACGCCAAGGTGGGATCTGCTAATAAGGGGCAATCCAAGGAATATGCCACCGCCGAGGATGTTCGCCGCATTGTGGAACAGGTCATTAAGAAGAAGAAGCCGCTGGAAAGGCCAGGACGAAGGACATGTTCGCAGGCGATGTCCAAAGCCCAGACAGGATCCAAGGAAGCCACAGTTAAACTAAGCCGGGCCGGTGCAGAGGGGCAAACGTCGACCCGTATTCAAAGGCCCCCAAAGACGAAAGCCAAACAAGTAATATCCCTACGGCAGTTAACCAGCAGTGTCTTCGTGGATGTCACCATTGATGACATTCCTCACACCATGTTGTTGGATACGGGTGCGACGAAGACCATCCTAAGACCCGACGTCATTAAATCATCTGGACGCGCCGAGCCGACCAAGTGGAGACTGAAAACTGCAACTAGAACATCAGCAACTGTCCACGGTGAAGTAGAGGTTATCATCACCATTGGTTCAACTCCAATAAAACACCGTGCACTGGTGGCAGATATAGAGGACGAGGCAATTTTGGGCATGGACGTCATGTGTGCCCACGGGTTCCAATTGGACTTAAAGCGTGGCGTGATGGCGGTCAATAATGAGGAGTTAGTTCTACATCAACGAGGAGACGTGGCCGCCCGAGTAGTCCTCGCTGAAGACGTTGTATTACCCAGCAGGACTGAGGTTATCGTCGACGCAAAACTGGACGGTGTTTTTCAAGATGGGCAAGTCATTATGGTTGAACCTAATACTGATGATCAAAGGACTGGAAGAGGATTCCTCGTTGGGAAAATGTTGTTGACGGCGAAGAAGGAAGTACCTGTCCGCCTGATGAACGTCAATTGTTTCTCCGTCAATATCAAGAAAGGAACCATCTTGGGAAGCTGCACCATGGTGTCCTCCATCTCCCGCCAACTTGAAACAAACGTGCCAGAAGCGAAAGTCCCAATGAAGTTATGGGAAATGGTTATGTCAACAGCTCAGAAATTGACTCCAGACCAGAAGACAAAAGCAAAGAATCTGATCGGCCGTTATCAAGATGTATTCGAGGTAGAAGATGGATCCAAGGGAAGAACTGATGTCGTGAAATACAAAATAGAGACTGGAGAAGAAAGACCTATCCGTCAAGCTCCAAGGCGATTACCGTTGGCGAAGCGTGAGGAAGCGGAACGCATTATTCGCGAGATGGAAAAGGATAATGTAATAGAACCATCAAGTAGCCCGTGGGCGTCACCAGTAGTGCTTGTGAAGAAGAAGGATGGGTCCACCAGGTTCTGTGTAGACTACCGGTTACTCAACAATGTCACCAAGAAGGACAGCTATCCCCTGCCACGGATTGATGATACCCTGGACACCCTAGCCGGCTCAAGGATCTTCTCAACTTTGGACTTAAAGAGTGGATATTGGCAAGTGGAGCTGGCGCCCGAAGATCGAGAAAAGACGGCGTTTTCCATTGGTATGGGTCTGTGGCAGTTCACAGTGATGCCATTCGGGTTATGTAATGCCCCAGCGACATTCGAGAGGTTAATGGAGACGGTTCTGAAAGGTCTGTCCTGGATAACGTACATGGTGTACCTTGACGACATAATTGTCGTGGGAAAAACGTTCGACGACCACCTGAGGAACCTGGAAGGAGTGTTCCAGCGGCTTCGCGGAGCTGGACTAAAGCTTAGCCTCAAGAAGTGCCACCTGTTCCAGTTCCACTATCGGCGCTACGTTCCTGCATTTGCAGACATTGCTAAGCCGTTGACAAAACTCACTGAAGAAGGTCGTCCATTTGAATGGGACCAACAGTGTCACATTGGCTTTGAACAACTAAAGCAGTACTTGATTAGTGCTCCTATTCTGAGTTATCCTCTCCCGGAAGGCAAATTCGTCGTGGACACAGATGCTAGCAACGTTGGGATTGGTGGCGTACTCTCCCAGATACAAGAGGGGCAAGAGAACGTGATCGGCTACTTCAGTAAAGTCCTATCAAAGCCGGAACGAAACTATTGCGTCACAAGAAGGGAATTGCTAGCCGTCGTAAAAACGATAGAACACTTCTACAAGTACTTGTATGGTAGACGCTTCCTGCTGAGGACCGACCATGCCGCTCTAAAATGGCTTCTCCGTTTCAAGAACCCAGAAGGGCAAGTTGCACGATGGATCGAACGACTTCAGGAGTACGATTTTGAAATTCAGCATCGGGCAGGAACTAGCCATCGAAATGCCGATGCTCTGTCGAGAAGACCCTGTGCCGAAGACTGTAAGCACTGTAGTCGTTTGGACGAGAAAGTAACCACGACTGCGAGGACAGCCATTGTTGACGACAAATGGCAAGCCGAAGAACTGGGAAGAGACCAGGAGAACGACCCGGATTTGAAATTAGTGCTAGAGTGGAAAAGCAGGGACGCGAGGCCTACCTGGGAAGAGGTAGCACCATGTGCACCGTCCGTAAAATCATACTGGGCGCAGTGGGACTCCATAGTGTTGGATCGTGGTCTTCTGAGACGAAGCATAGAGAATCAGGAAGGCATGGAACAGAAAACACAGTTACTAATCCCCAAGAATAGGGTGCCAGAAGTTCTGAGGGAACTTCACGATGGAACTTCGGGAGGACATCTGGGAGTTAAGAAGACTATGGAGAAGGTGCGCGAAAGATTTTACTGGGTGAACTGCAAGGAAGACGTGAAGGATTGGTGCAGGAAGTGTGCAGTCTGCGCAGCCAGTAACGGTCCCCACAGGTGGGGTAAGGCCCCCATGAGACAGTACAACGTTGGAAGTCCTTTTGAGAGAGTTGCCATCGATGTAGCCGGCCCGTTTCCAGAAACGAATGGTGGAAACAAGTACATCGTCGTGGTAATGGACTACTTTAGCAAGTGGGTTGAAGCTTACGCCCTACCTAACCAAGAGGCAGTCACTATTGCGGAAGTCCTTGTCAGGGAATGGATCAGTCGGTATGGTGCACCTATGGAACTGCATTCAGACCAAGGAAGGAACTTTGAATCGGCCTTGTTCAAGAACGTGTGTACTCTGCTCGGCGTACGAAAAACTAGAACAACTGCACTCCACCCACAGTCGGACGGAATGGTGGAAAGGTTCAATAGAACCATCAACCGACATTTGTCCAAGGTCGTTTCCGATCATCAGAGGGACTGGGACACGTACATCCCACTGTTTCTAATGACATACCGCTCATCTGTTCATGAGACAACAGGGGAGACTCCCGCGAAAGTGGTATTCGGGCGAGAGCCGAGACTGCCCTGCGACCTGAAGTTTGGTGTGAAGCCTGGCGAAGTCTCTGCCGACGAAGATTACGTGAGCAAATTACGCAGGAAAATGGATGATATCCACAACCAAGTGCGTCACAATATACAGACGGCCAGCGATCGGATGAAGGAGCACTATGACATCAACGCTCAACACGGGGGTTACCAACCTGGAGCACTGGTCTGGCTTTATAACCCCCAAAGACGTCGAGGCCTCTCCCCAAAATTGCAGACCTCTTGGGAAGGTCCTTACAAAGTGATGAAACGGATCAACGACGTCGTTTACCGCATCAAGAAGGTCCCCCATGGCAAACCCAAAGTAATCCACTTCAACCGGATAGTCCCTTACCATGGAGAAGCAGATGAAGGGACAGTACAAAGGGCGCAAGTTTCCGAAGTGAACTTCGAAACCTTCATGTCTCATCACGCCGAAGGAAGCAAGGCACGGTTTGGAGTAACCACGGAGAAGCAACAAGATCTCTTTAAAGTGCCACTGGAGTACAGTCTGGCCCACTGCGTAGCAGAAGACCTGAAAATGTCCAAAGGAATCGCTCAGGTGTTTAGGAAGAAATTTGGCCAAATCGAGGAGCTACGAAGACAGCGTCCCTTGGTAGGCAAGAGCTTGCAGATCATTGATTCGACGGCAGATCGGAGGCGCCACGTGCATTATTTAGTCACTAAGAAGACATCAAGCGGTAAACCTGACTATCAAAGTATGTGGAGAGCCCTGTATAGCCTGAGGAGACAGCTAATAGAGAACCATCAGATGAAGTTAGCCATCCCCAAATTGGGTTGCGGATTGGACGGACTAGACTGGAGAGTAATTCGAAGCATGCTGGAAGTCATCTTCCACAGAACGGGAATTGAAGTCCTAGTCTGCAGCCACTACCCACAGGCAACAGTCAGCAACAGCAAAACCGTAGACTGCTACTTCTTCCAGTCGGGAAGTTGCAAGAATGGGCCAGCATGTAGATTTCGACACCCTCCTTCAAGACTATCACCAGGAACATTTCGAGACGAAACGTTTTTAAGAAGGGGGCAGTGTGGCGCGCCAGCCGGCTTAGCTCAAGGCGTCAAGAAGTCGGTTCGTTATGCGTCATTGGCTGCCACGCCACCGGGGTCTACATCGAACAGACTAGACTTTTCCGACGATGGAACAAACTCGAATCTTCCAGCGTAGAGGATTCGAGACGGCCGCAAAGGATATAAAATGGGACAAAGTTGACTCACCAGTCAGTCGAATTCTAACAGCGATCGTCGAAGTTAGACTTTTAGTGTGTAAATAAATTGTTACAAATAAATTAGTTTTTAAGCTTTATTAAATTACGGTTAAGTTTTTATTGAGTGTTTTATTCGTTTAAATAAATAAATTTAAACCCTAGAAACGTAACAATACGTTGCACACATTTCATCTACTACGTCAACTCCGGCTTTAGTTGCGTTATATGTAGTTATGATTTCCTGTTTACACCTCCCCGGTTAAGGATTAAGATTTCTAATATACATATTCCATATCCAAAATGTCACATAGTTCTTCCAAAGGCTTCACTAATTCCATTTGATTCACTGGTCGAAAATTTTCACTTACATTTCCCTTAGAAAGAAGATACATTCTTAAGAACTCAATTTTACAAGTTAATTCTGACGTTTACTGACGGTAATAAATTAATTAGAAGGGTCACGACCGTCACCAAGGAAATTTCACACTATCAAAATAATCGGAAATTTCGTTATAAGACTTGTCCTGCTTTATATTTCCGCAGCTGTACCTGTGTGAATTTCTTCATCCCAGTCAGACATCGCTTGCCATAATTGCTGCTTTATAATCTTTGCAATTGTGATTAATGGTCCTAGAAGTCCAAGTGGATCGAAGATTTGAGAAATAACTGGCAATATTTGTTTTTTAGTTACTATGAAAATTACATTTTTAGTGTTAACTTTGAATCGCAAAGTATCACGTAACAGACAATTCAAATGCAATCCGAGTACTTTGGTTTCCTGCACTGTAAAAACAGATTGGCTGTACGTAACCATATTTTAGTACATACAACTCAGAAAATTATTGGAATTTGTAACAACTAATATATGGGTTGTGATAACTATACAGGTGTCCCACTTATGGCGGTTCTTTCATACCTGACTAGTTATTAATTTTAGTAAAAAATGTTTCAAATGAAAGTTTCACAGAATCATGTGGGGCATATTTTAAAATTAGTTTAAGGTGCACAGAGTGTTCCGTTTAGCCTGGCCGTTAGGTGACTTCATTATTTTAAATGGAACACCGTATATATTTTTACATTTTCGAGTTCTGGATTGAATTTTAATTGACTTTGTGTACCATACATAGGGTTTAATCTAAACCGTTTTCGCGTTATTCAACATTTTAAAAAAATTATCGCTCTTGCAGTACCTCAAACAAATGCAAATATCTTCCGAACAAATGACGTTAGAAACTTTTGGCTTTTTGCAAAAGTTTCGTTTTGAAACGCTTTTTCAGCTACACTGTAAAGAAAAAGTTCCAGCAACATAAGTTCTTAAAAAAAAATTAATAAACTTGAGAATATTCAAACTACGATAACTATTTTTTTTATGGAATGCTATATAAAATATGTAAATAAATATATAATGTGTATAAACATGTATGGTATGTACTCATGTCCTTTAACTCGAATATTCTATAACTCGAATTTAATCTCAGATCCCTTCTCAGTTCGAGTTATGGACCTTCGACTGTAATAGGAAAAAATAGTAAAGAATATTAATTAATGCTTTGGATATTGAATTATGTAGCTTGAAGTAATGTTTTTACCTAACTTTTACGATTTTGATGCAAGATACAAAAATGACTTCCAAAAACTCTAATCTACCCCAGTGAATGACTTACTTTCACAAAAACCCTATAAAAATATTCTTTTACAGTTGCCTAAATGAGGAGATTTTTTTGTTCTTAGTTTGACTTTTTAGTCAAGGCAGAATATGAGATGACCATGAATTGTCAGTTCAAATTACTAAAGGCCTCTTTCATAAAACGACTAAAGAAGACTTCAGGCCACATTAACATATAAAAACAGAGGTAGTTTTATATTTTAAAGTAATTTGAAGTTCTGTTATTAAAATAGGTTAGTAATTTTATTTCCAGAGCCATCTCATATTCTGCTTACTGACATGAACTTGCAAGCTAAATAAATAAAAACCTCCTCCTTTAAGCCATTGTAAACGAATATTTACAGGCTTTTTGGTGAAAATAATTCATTGACAGGAATAGATTGATTAGAGTTTTTAGAAGTCATGTACGTTTTAATTATCTTTGAAAAATATTTCTCCTGAAAGGCACCTTGCATCAAAAACGTAAAAAATATTACTTTTCGATAAATAATGAAATTTCTGAAGCAATAATTAATCTTTCTTATTACTTTTTCCAATTATAAATCTTTTAAGTTTTCACCTTTAAAATATTCAATTCTGAAATTAAGTTTTAGTACGGGAAATTAAGAGAATATTCTAAAAATTGAAACATTCTATTTTAACGGAATTTATAGGAAACTAAATTATTTTTTGGCTTTGATGTTATCCAATAAGCTGAAACTAGCCCAAATTAAAAAAAATCTCATTGAAATGTTGAGTAGTTTCCGAGGAATAACAATTTTACGATTTCAACAATTTCGAACAATTTTCTAAATGAGTACAAATCACTCGGTATATCTGATAAGAGCTAAATTGGTTTTTAGACAAGCAGAAATTATAGCCGCAAAAAGTCTTTCCGAAAAATCAAAAATAAAGATTTTTTCCATTTGATGCGGACTTTTTGGCGATCACTGTATAATTTTTAATTCATTTGATATAACATATAATAACTTTCGTTATATGTACCAATAATTGGTAGTATTGTGAATTCATTGAGATACCAATGTAAATATTTGTAAATAGTGTATATTTGCAATTTAAAGTAATAATGTAGTACCGTGAGAGCAGTAAAAACTCAAGTCATAAATACCTACGGAATTTCGAAATCTTATTTCAGATTAAATCGGAATGATAAAGTTGTAAGTAAAAAAACTTTGAGAATTCTTAACTGTTATATAACATTTTAACGTGCTTAAGTATTTTACTTTTTAACTTACGAATCTAGCAAAGACAATAGATTTATATTCCAAGGGTAACTTTGACTTGGGTATTTATTGATCTCATGGTATTAATAAATACCTTGTTTTATGCGAACGTTGAACAACTTTGGTTGAAGAAACGTCCTCGTAGTTACCATTTGTAATAGGTTGTATCAAAAGTATTCGCCACTTTTTGAAGATATACATATTATTTACTATAAAGAACGAAAGAAAAGAAAATGCAAAATTTAAAATAAATAGCATCAACTTTGATATGTTTAATTATGTTCTTTAAAATGATGTATGACAGTCGTCACTTTTAATTTGTTATAACTAAAGCCTCGAATCTGAAGGTCTAAACTCAGAGGCGTTGTATTCCGCGCGTGGCGGGACTCGATTTCTCGCTGCATTTCCGATGGGCACAGGGATTCCATGATCGAATTCTGTGTCTCGTTAATTGTGGTTTTGACGATTTGACATTTATATGATTGCTCAGTCTCTCCGTAAATATTGAAGAGTTCAAAATTTACTTAGAGAAAGCGTGTCTCACAACCTGTTATGTTGAGAGATCATTTTTTCGCCTTAAAAGATAAGACATTCTCACGGCAAATTGAAACGAACGAACGAATGAAAATTTGGAACGTTATTTAATAATTAGTTTTAATAACAATTAATAGCCGAGAAATTTTAGTATTTTCTTCCCTATTCAAATTTCGAATACCTGAGAATACTCAATAACGCGCGTCTCTGTTAAACCGGGCAATCGAACGATTCAGATCTGCGCTACACCGGGGGTGTTACGATGCGTAATTGGCATCTGGGAGACTGGACGGGCTATTTTCCTCGATGCTTTAGTTATAACATCTACATATCAAGTATATACAGTGTCTTTCAAAAAGTGTGCTACAAATGGAACTTTTTTTATTATCGATTTTTATATGAATTTATTGAGGCAGAACTCTTTTGCATCTCTGACGGTCACGTTGGGGAACGTCAGATGAAATTTATCTTAAACGATATACAGCGTGGACGCTTAGAAATGAAGATCGCTTAAGAGTAAACTGGGGTTATTTAACAAGATACGGGAAAATATCATAAGAATAAGTAGTTC
The DNA here is from genome assembly GCA_036172665.1 of Prosopocoilus inquinatus. NCBI lineage: Eukaryota > Metazoa > Arthropoda > Insecta > Coleoptera > Lucanidae > Prosopocoilus > Prosopocoilus inquinatus. Next base: position 10,439,448 of record CM069875.1, read on the forward strand.
AGAATTAAAAGTTATAAATATGATATTACAGCCTCCTATCTCAAAAACAAAAAAAAAAAAAAACGATTACAATTTTTGTGAACCACATTTATACACACTACATTACGAAATACTGATGGAATTAGTGTCTCCTAAAATAATTTGAGTAGGAAAATACGAGACTCGTTGTTATTACTCAATTACTTCATTTGACTCTGAGTGATTATTTCAATGAATTGCTATCGTGCTGCAAAGAAGCACAAAGTTGGGAACGCACTGAAATAATCATTTATAAATAAATGAAATAATTGAAAAATAAGAACGAATTTCGGGTTTTCCTATTCATATTATGTTAGGGAACACTTTAACTCCACCAGTATTTCCTAATGAAGCGTGTATACAAAGTAGCTCACAATAACTTGTGATTTTTTATTTTTGAGATAGGAGGCTATAATTTCATATCTGGCTATACATTTTAATTCTGAAAACGTTATTCTTATAACATTTCTCTGTGTCTTGTGAAATAATAGCATTTTACACTTAAGCGGCCTTCATTTCTCGGTGTCCACGCTGTATACCGTTAAAGATAAATTTCATCTAACATTTCTCAATTTTATTTTAAGGGATGCAGAAGTACACTGTTTTTTTAGGAACTGTAACTTTACATACAGAGAACGGACTGTTGCGCTCCTCAATATAAAAATAACATGTTCCGTGTGTACCGATATTTACAAAATTGCACTAATAAGAAAAAACGCTGCCGCTTTTAACTGCTGATTTAGCGTGATTGTAAATTAGTCGGAATAATAAAAAAGCAAGGAGTCGACTGGGTCGATAGTTACCGTGGGCTGAGGGTCCCAGAGGAACCAAAAACGAGAAATTGAATACGGGCAGCTTCCTAAGTTTTGCTTGATTATTTATTTTATGGTTAGATTTATTTGACACTGAAATAACATATTTAGCAAATTATGTTATGGCACGGCGGTATATTTCTTTGCTAAAATTAATTTAATTAAGACGTGCATTACTCGTACACCTTGTTTGTTAATTTTTCTACAGATTGCTTGACCAGTCTTTAATTTAGACACTCGTTACATAAAAAGAAGTGGGTAAATGTAAAATACGTATAAATAAATAAAAATAGCAGCTGTAAAGTTGCAAATTGAAACGCCATTTTACTGAGACGAATGTTTGAAAATATTTAAATCTACCTTGGCAAAACAGTAATTCAATTCGTAAGTTTCGCATCTGCTTTAATCTGTGTTATAAGTTCAATAAAGTTTAATAATGTACTTTCGCAATGAAGAGATTTTTTTTTGTAAGGTATGCAAAAAGTTAGTTGAAAATCAAGTCAGCTGTCGCCTATGCATATATATATATATATATATATATATATATATATATATATATATATATACCGTGCCTTCAATTGAATTCCTCATTAAAGTAAGCTTTTTTATGAAGTTGGCGACACAATTCTAGAGAAAACAGTTGTCATTAACTGTCAGTACTGGTCATAACATCAAACAAAAACACAACATTAAAGTTTAAAGTAGATGCTCAAAGTGCTTTCCTTCAGCTTCAATACATAAGCGTACTCTGCGTTTCATGTTTTCAAACCCGTTTGCTAAGTGTTCGTGGGTTATGTTAGCATACACATCTGTAATGCCCACACAAAGTTCTTCGATTGTGTGACACGTAGTTCTAAAAACTGTGTTTTTCATATGCGGATAAATGAAGTAATCCATAATTGTGAGATCCGGAGACCTTGCAAGAAAATTCACAATCCGATTATCGAAAAACTGCTGCAGGAAAGTCATTGTTTGATGAGCTGTGTGGGTAGTAGCATTGTCTTGCTGAAAAAAACCCTTTTGTAAGTTCATCATCATGTAGTTGATTAATGAAAGGTTCTAATAACTCATTTCGGTATCTTTCAGCAGTTACTGAGTCGTTAAAAAATATTGGTCCGATGATACGCCTTCTTGACACTGCTAGCCAAACACCAATTTTTAATGGATGTAAAGGAGTTTCCACAAATTCATGAGGATTTTCTGCTGACGGTATTCTCATATTATGTTTATTTAAATAATAATAATAATAATAATAATAGTTTATTGTCACGGATCATTATAATGATATGGACATGGTCAAAATCAGGTACATGTGACACAATACAATTAAAAACAGTATGAGACATGGGTATGTAACATATCACAGTCAGCACAAACAATATAAAAATCACAATTACAAGGATAAGAATACGCTGGGAAAACGTGTAGAAAAAAAACTCACCCAGCCACAGCAAGCAATAAATTAAATTTTAGCATGTGAACGAAATCTGCCCAACAGGGCACTAATTGTCAGAGCTTATTAGTTCATTGACATAATAGAAAGCTTTTTCGCGTAGGTAGCGTTTTAGTAATGTCTTAAATTGTTTAACATCTGCACTTTTGATATTGATAGGTAATGCATTAAAGATTATTATTGCTCTGTAATGAGCTCCACCTTGATAGAGAGTCGTCCTGTGCTTTGGGATACTGAAGTCATTACGTTGTCTAGTTTGCATATTATCATACATATCAAGATTACGAGTAAACATACGCTCGTGTTTTTTTATGAAAATTTTGAAATTTCATAGATGTATAAACTGGCAAGGGTTAAAATTCCCAAATTTTGAAATAATGGTTTCCAATTTATTGGCACTCCACACATGGTTCTGACAATCCTTTTTTGTAGAAGAAATAGACGCGTAACGTGGCAGGAGGATCCCCAGAAACTAATGCCATAGCGTAACCTGGATTCGACGTAAGCATAATAAAACGCTTTGAGGGATGATATTCCTACATTGGCTCTTAGGTTATTTAAAGCATAGAAAGCAGAGGAAAGCTTACTGTTCAATTTACTGCAATGTTGCTCCCAATCAAGTTTGGCGTCGACAGTGAGACCCAGGAACTCAACGAAACTCGATGTCGGTAGCGATTTATTATTATGTTTGACTAAGATGCTAAAGGCAGCAGGTTGTTTTTTAAATGTGACAATCGCGATTTTATTCATATTAAGGCGAAGATTATTGATTGAGCACCACCTATTCATTTTCTCGACAATTTCAGAACTGATTTTGGAAATTTCCTCAGCTGACTTATTAGCTACAATTGCGTTAGTGTCATCTGCATATTGTGATAGGTGTCCGAGTGAGACGGTAAGAGGCAAGTCATTTACGTAGATCAAAAATAAGGTCGGTCCTAGGATCGATCCCTGAGGGACTCCACGGTGAATAGGTGACTCGGTTGAATGGTAAGTTTTAATTGTGTTATCGATTTCAAGAGGTAATGAGACAATTTGACTACGGTTACATAAATAAGATTGAAAAATGCTCAGAGCTAGACCACGTATGCCTATCTCTCCATTTTTTTTAATATGATATCGTGATCCAGTGAGTCAAACGCTTCGGAGAGATCGAAGAATACGCCAGTTACGTTAAATTTACTATCCAACTTATCATATATATAAGTGAGGGTATTATAAATTGCATCTTTAGTTGAGACGTTGCTGGTGAAGCCAAATTGATTTATATTTAAAATTTCAAAGTGGGATAGGTATGAGACTAATCTTGAATTTGAAACTTTTTCAAAAATTTTGCTGAAGGCCGGTAGAAGAGAAATTGGACGATAATTGCCGGGATTGGAACGGTTTCCTTTTTTGTATATCATCAAGACTTTGCCGCATTTTATTGAGTCTGGAAACACCCCTTGAAGGAGAGATTTATTTATTAGGTGAACAATCGGAGTTATTATAAACGAAGCAATTTTGCCAATCAGAGAGCAGGGCACCTCATCTGCACCTGTAGAATTTCTATTGGAAATTGAATCGATCACAGACCTGATTTCGGCGTCATCAGTTGCAAATAGGAACATGTTATGCGGGATTACATCGTAATCAAACTCGGTGGATAATTCTCGGTTTTGCGTGTAGTCTACGTTTGAGATTATGCTGCTGAAGTGATTATTAAATAAATTAGTCACCACATCAGGATCAATGTTCTGATGGTCAGAAAAAGAGGATAAACTAAAGCTACAGTTCGTATTTATATTTGCTAATTGCCTGACAATATTCCACCCAGTTTTGGATTTGTTGGATGAATTTAATAATTTATTTTAAAAATACTTCTTCTTAGCTTCTTTTAGGGCTAGATTGTAGCGTTCCTTATTCTGTCTAAACACCCTGAGAGATGAAACCAGGCCTCGTCGGAAAAGAAACACTTGTCAAGAATGTCGTCGTTGTTTAAGTTATCAAGAAACCATTGACAATATTCTGTTCTTCTATGAAAATCTACTGGCCTGAGTTCGTGGACTGCTTGGATCTTATATGGATAAAGCTTTAAGTCTTTTTAAGAATAGTGTGACATGTTCCCACTGATAGCCGAACTTCTTGTGAAAGTTTCGCAATAGATTTCTTAGGAGTGTTCCATTCGATCCCGAACGTCTTCAATGCAGGCTGCAGTCCTTTTCTTAGCTGCTCCGCTCCCTGTTTTGCGACAAAGTGATCCTGTTTCACGAAATTTAAGAACACAACCATGGATATGTTTAACTAGCTGTTCATAAGTAACAGCAAAATTAGGAAACTGCTGTCGAAACTTCTGTACACTCTGATTAATTGACTAAACTAACTGTCCATTTTCTATTCTACTGGTTTGAAAATAACTTTCAACAATAAATATTTTCTGCTGTAATTCTAACATTTTGATTTAATTGAAAATACAAAGTGTCAATTTGACATTTGTTTAATTAAATAATTGAACAACTATCAGTGCTGCAAATCTTAGGAGAAAAAAAAACAGTGAAATCATAGCCCACTTTAATGAGGAATTCAATTGAACGGTAGTTAGACATACACTGAGAATCTTATAAGACTGCACATAGTAATTATTATCAATGGAAGCATTATTACATTATTTCCAAATTTATTTTATTCGCCATAGTTACCGTGCGTTGTTAGTTATGACACTACTGATTTTGAATTGTCAGATTGAATTAAATTGTTCTTTCGATTTATTGTAAAATGTATTCAACCGCCGAAAAAGTGGAAATGTAGGTACACATTATTCTCAAATGGAGCTTCATTGACAGAGGTATTTGCGTTATTTGCCGCCAAATTTCCAGATAGATCAATTATTCCCTACCTTAATACTTCCTATGTGCAATTTGTAAATGATTCAGCATTAAGAATTAAGTAGTAACTATAGCAACGTAACGTTAAAACCCCTATGTGCAATTTTATATGATTCAGAAATGTATTATCTCATCACGTAATTTTCGTCTATGTGCAGCGTTACAAGATTCTCACTGTATATATCTTTTAGGATGATTAGATTGTTGTTAGGTTTAACACTTTTATGATTTTGTCAGTGTGATTAGGTTGTTTTTAGACATTTTTAGTGCTTTTAAGTTGGTAGCGTACTGAAGATGGCAGCTTAGCTGCCGAAATACGTATCTACGGATATAAAAATTATTGTGGGCGGAGGTTAATTTCAATTATTGAGTATTTAATTTCATAGCCTACTAATTTCAAAAGGGATTAATTTATATTTTTGTTAATATCTCCCCTAAAAATAAACTTTTTTCGGATATGTCATACATCGTTGAAAAGCTCCTTTTAAAGACTATCTAACTAACCGAATACCTAATACAGGTGCCGCATGAAAAACAAAAGTTAGCCCTAGTAACTTGAAAACAAATGACAATCGGAGGTTTCTGTTTGCATCAAAAACTTTGTCTTAAAAAAGTGTCTGAACAATGTAAAAGTTTAGAGGAGGTCACAGCAGGTGTTATCGAGTTATTGAGGAATATTGAAATCGTCAAATTTTATTTTCTTTTAATTATCTTAAAATTTAAAAAAGTTATGGTGAATTGAAGTGAGATTTGTTGCGAGCATTGAATTCTGCAAAACATTCCCTATTTAACCGTTACTCTATGTCTTCTAATAACCGAGATGCCAACGGTGAGCACCGAAATGTGGACAAAGTGTATATTATCCGCCAAGTAGCCCCTGTCATCTGCATTTCGTTGCAAAATTATACTAATTTTACTTTACAGTGAATTTTCGGGATGAAATAAAAAAATATTTACTTTCATAAGGCAACAGAAAATTTGAATAAGGCGTCGTTTACCAAGGCCTGGAATTGCCAACAAATTCAGTCGCTTCAAGGAGAGCACTTATAGTTGTTACTTTGTCTTATTAGAGTGAGATAGTCATTTTTGCGCTAGACAAAATGCAATAGACAATAGGCTCAAGTAGAGTTAATAGATACCAGAATTTATCCAAAAATATCTAGAAAATCACTGAAATACAGTGGCTAGCTTTTAGTCAGGCATGGGCGTGGTAGAAACACATGACGGGCTACATCTTCCTAATCTTAGTTTCGTGCTAATCACAACAGCTAATGACACATGTAACTTTCTTGTAAGTTCTGTGAGATCAGACTTGTTTGTTAATGGATTTATTCGTAGCATCTAATAGTAGGGATACTACAAGCTCGCTCTTTCCGGATTTATATGCCCACCTTTGCTTTATATTAACTAACCTAAGAGGTTCCACAATGATGTTGCAATCTTTGTTTTTGCCGTGTTTGGTTCAATATCTCTCCTTGCTCTCATACAAACTGTTACAATTGACCTTTCACAATAGTATATCGTTAAAGGTGAACATTTAGCATTTATCATTTAAACATGATATTTAACAAGTTTTATCAAAATGTCTTTTTTTTAAGAATTTTAAGGTATCTCAAAAACTATTTCATTTAAGTGTAAGGAAGCCTTAACAATTTTTGTTTTATATATTTTTTAATGTGCCGAATCGAAATTTGTCCTAAAAAGTATGGGATTCTATTTAAATTAAGAAAGTGAATGGAGACTTCCGATGTAACCGGAAGTGATATGAAAGTGAAAATACTTTAGTCTGAAAGATCCCTTCCTCCTAGGGCAGTGTATTAATTTTCAGAATATTTGTATGTTACTTTCCCCGAAAACTTTTAATAGGTCACTCAACTTGGAATACTCCGTAAAATGTATTCAAAATTCAATATTTACCAGAAATTTTAAAGGACTTGAGTGATCTTGGGGTCGTTGAATGCACAATTGTGTTTTCTTTAGAAAGAAGTAATAACAAAAGTTAAATGAAGGAAAATTTATCGTCTAATGATCGGTAAATGCTGAAAAAATGTGAAAACAGACAAAAAATTGAAATATTTACATATGAACCTGCTAATTTTGAACTATTTTTCAATTTTTGTACAAAGTTGTAAAGGTACGTTATTCCTCTTTTCAACGCAGCATCCTAATCAAAAATTGGTGAAACATAAACGAAGTTATAATTTTTTAAGTTCATGCATGTATGGTTTCTTGAACATAACCTCAGTTTTTTTTGGGAATAGAGCACATTTCTTGTACAACAAAGTTTTTTAGTCGACCAAGGGCCCTATTCTGTATCAAAACCGTTCAATTTAAAGGGTTGTTAAATTTTGTGGTTACGGTAACAACCAATCATAGAACTCTATTTTAAATTTTAAAGGGCCTCTACATTTTAACAGCCCGTTAAGAAATTACAGAATACGCCCCTAAGTCTACAAACTACACTACATCACATCAAAAGTATATTTTCACTGTTACACCGTGTAAGGCTCAATTTTCACACGGCAGCGCGTCGCGTCGCGTCACGTCGCATCATTTTGCTGCCTCTAAAAGTTGCCATGATTTTAAATGAAGGAATTGTCACTCGACAGCATTTTCTGTCAAAAAATTACATGTAAAAACGTGACGCGCTGTGACGCGCTACTTGTGTGACAATTGAGCCTAATTATTAAAGGTCGGATATTCCTGGGATATCTGGTAAAAACTAGTATAAAGATAAACAAAGCAGCGGCGTAGATTTCAACGTCGCCACTGAACGGCTTATATGCCCGAGGTACTCTCACCCTCGCGCTCATTGCATCAGAAGCAACTGTTTGATGTAAATTACGTGTGTAACATAATTGCCTTTATAGTTTCTTTCAAACTAATAATTATGAAAACATTATAATTCTTTAATGTAGCTTTTAAAAAGACTAGCATAATACATTTAATTCATAACAATTATAGCGCTGTTCAAAAAGAATGAGGGTTCATTTCGGAATTAATCGATTATGTAAACAAGTTTTTATATCCAGTCGACCAAAACTGTAGTGGTTACTGCGTGCCGAAATTTTTCCGATTATGATCGCTTCAGCATATTAGTAGTCCCTAGTATATTTAACGAAACCTTCCGCCTAAAATACGCCTAGGCCTGCTAATTATTCAGCGTCATTTTTGACGTTACATCTGACAACTTAAGCTGGGGTTTCCTAGGAGACTCGGTCTCAACATACATACTGGGTGTCCACTTACTGTCCACTGATTACGCACTACGAGTTGTGTCGTTCGAGAACGAATCGTTCATATTGTTAGTATGAACGATTTAAAAGATTCGTTCTTAAAATAAACGAACGAATAAATCTTTGAGTAGATGAACGACATGAACGATGTAAACGAAATGAATGAGATGAACGAAAGAACGGTTCGGGTCGTTCGCCGTACATATTATATCGATTCCCGCCATACCCACTTCGTTCAAACAATAATTACATTTTCTTTTATTTATATCAGAAACACTCAAGTATTTCCAACTAACACTTCTTTTAGGGTCAGATATAATTTTCAAATTATCTGACTAAGATTTAACAGAAAATTAAAATGGTTTAAAAATCTTCAATCACAGCCTACCTCAACCTTGTAAATATTATTGAAAGCCGTATATCTCACAACCTTTTTGATTAATATACTGTGCTATATTATTGATAAAGTAATTTTATTTTTTGAGAGGTGAAAAATGCAGAAATAAAACTGGAAGCTACGGTGTCGCGTGAGGATTCATTCATTTCGTTCATTTGAATCAAATCGTTCGAAAAGATTCGTTCGTTCACGAACGAATGAAATGAACGAATCTTTAGTCAAAAGATTCGTTCGAAACAACTCAATTGTTCGTGACACAACTCTATTACGCACCACAGAAATTTCAATACATTTTTTATTGTGAATTCTTGCTTCTCCATTGATATTTGTAATTTTAATTTTGAAAACCCCTGTATTTGAAAAACATACTAAAAGTTGTCTTAGCTAATGCATAACATAAAGCTACGTATTATGTCGTTTGAAGCAGCAATATACAATTTCTGTGCTGCGAAGTCAAAGTGGAGACCCGATATGTTGAGTCTACTGTGAACATTAGTTTTTCTTACGACAAATTCAAATTGATTAACTTTCATTAGCTTTAGAGAATCAAAAAATATTTGTACTCTGTATTTCTTTAGAATAAAGTTTCTTCGTAATACTGAATATTGACAAATAAACATTAAACGATCACGAATCAAAATAATTATGGCAAGTCAGCCAAAAATATTATTTTGAGCATTTTATTCACAAAACATTGTTTATTTCTGTAAAATAAAATAATGCTAGGAAATTTAGAAGTCACTGACTTTTACGAGTCGGCGAGAAAATGCAGAATGCTGATGCGAATTTTTTTAAAATTCAGGGTCATGTTTACAATCAAACCACGTTTATTATTAATAAGTACGTGAACCATTAAACCAATCAACATAATTTCTCAGTATTTAAACGCCAATTTGAACTCGTAATCATCAGCAGTTTCCCTCGATCTAGCTCGAGGATATCAGGTAATTACAAATAAATTACGATTTTAATTTTCTTCATTTCACGTAAATAATTTAATAGTTGCAGTTTTCGAAATGGCTCTGAAACTAATAATTACAGCGGCTTCTCTATTTGTGGCAGTCTATGCCTCCTGCGACAGAAGTTTGATACCTGACCTTAGTTTCAAAATAAGCGGGGCTGATTTACAATTTCCATGCGATAGTACCAAGAACATCTATCAGACATCAGGACGTTACGTGGCGAAAAATTTGATCGGCACAAGAATGCAAATTTACAAAGATGAAGCCATTGTAGCCCTACCCAGATATAAACACGGAGTGCCCTTTACTTTAGCCAAATTCTCATTGAGAACCAAGGGATGTCACGCTGTGCTTACGCCTTTTCCTTGCTGGTCTATGCAGGAAGAAGGAAATTGTGAAGCATTGCAATCCGTGGTGGATATTTATTTAGATTCTTCTGATACTTTATGGGTTTTGGACGCTGGTATTTGCAATACATTGGAGCAACCAATTCGACGTTGCCCACCGAAAATCGTCGCAATTAGTATGAAGACTTGCCAAGTCATTAAAGTAATCGATTTGTCTGCATTTGTGGTGGAATGCAGTAGACTTCAGTATTTGGTGGTCGATTATTGTGAGGATGGTCGTGTTTACGTGTATGTCAGTGATGCAGGATCGGCTGGAATTATCGTGTATGATGTATATGGCAATAAGGGTTACAGAGTTGTTCTTCCTCCTGCTGTTTACGCTCATTGCCAAAAAGATGTTTTATACTTGACTTTAATTCGAAAAGGATGTGTAAACGTGATTTATTTTACTTACTTGTCATCTTCAAAAATATTCTCTATTAAAGCCGAGTATTTAAGAACGGGACAGGCTGCAGGTGCAATTGTCGATGTGGGAATTAAGCCTGACTCGTCGAAAATTGTTTTGTTAGGCACTGATAATGGTGCTGCCATATTCTTCCGGTATAAGGGCGAATCGGACATCTACATCTGGAACACGGAGACTTGCTTTATTCCTGATAACTTCTTGCTGGTGCAGAAAGGCAACGATTGTCGACTGGCCACGCAAGTTGTCCCTGGATATAAAAGGCTTATGTGGGCCATCGAAAGCAACTTCCACGACTATATTGCCAATACTGTAGGATGTTTGGGAGCTTCAATTGTTGTGCATCCTCTCATAAAAACCTGCGAATAAAGCACAGTAACATTTGTTTCATTTAGAAAATGTATGCAAACTTAAAGAAATAAAAAAAAATATGCGTGGTTAAAGGTTGTTTGATTTATTTCAATAATTTGACTCGAAAATAAATTAAAAAATTAAATTCTGTAATATTACAATAAATGGAATAGGTACTGTACTCGCCAGAAAAATATGGGACATGTATGCCTTATTATGAATAAAACGAGTTGCTATGGTGTATTCGACCGTTGTTTATTTCTGTGCTTTTACTTTACCGTAGAAACAAGTTTAAAGTTGCCTTTGAACTAATAAAATAACTCAAAAATGCATGTAAAGACTTGTCTCAAATTTTTTTGGAGGGCATAGTACATGAAGTAAACCAAAATTTGTTATTAATAATTACATACTGTATTTTTTTGACATTATTCACTAAATGCTATGTGTATAAATTATTACTCCGATTCAGTCATTTAATATCACAGATTTATTTCTATGGATTATTAGCATATTTTACGTCTTGTTATAAGGTACTCTCAGTCTTATTAGATTTTAGATGACATTTGGGTAGAAAATAATGCTGGATTTCCTAAATTTCACACCTGGAGTGTCTTGCTCATAATCTACATAAATGTGACATTTCTCAATACTCTAATTCAAGATCCACTTTATAATGTTATAAAGAATTCAAAGACTATCTATACTCCATTCACGATTGGTTTAAATACGCAGCAGGCATTGTTGCATGTTATATTTTTATTAGTTTGGCGCCAGAATCTGCCATATTACGTTTATTAAAAAAATCACCACATTGGCGGTTTAGTCATTAGTTAATTTACTCCTGACATTTTATCCTTGAACTTAATATTAATTCAAGATGCCGAAAATTTGTTTTGATTAAGATTTGATGAATATGAGGAACACTCGGTTGTCGTCAACTATACTCTATAATCTAAAATAAATTTGTTGTGGTAAATAACTGAACATTTGATATATTAAGGGCGGGTTACAAAGCTTTGTTTAAGCGTTGAATAACTAATCAACTGTTAATATGAAACAAATAAAAAAACTTTTTAAAACGAGCTAAAAGGGTAATTAACTTACTTGACGTTTCGCAAATAAAATTATTTGCTTTACCCTTTTAGCTCGTTTTAAAAAGTTTTTTTATTTGTTTCATATTCTCTGCAACTCTCACGAGCAAGAACTACCCAAAAATTAATCAACTGTTAAGTTTAATCAGTGTTAAAATTTGATGCTGTTTCACAAAACAAAAAACTATTATGTTAATCTCTGATTAACTAATTGGAGTTTACGCTTGGCAACATCGAAAAATTGCCACTTTCACACCGCTTTAAAGTAATCTGTCCGGCATGGCGTCAGGCCTGCAGTCAGGTAGTGTGAGGTTAGAAACTCAAAATAAATAAATACATCTTAAATTCTTCCCATTAGCGCAGTTAATGATTTTTAAAAATTAAAAGAAGGACACATTTTCTGTTGTGGTACAGTTCAGCAGGATTACCACCAAGTGAAATAATTGTAACATAGCGTACAATCTGTGCCGCCAATGACATGAGAAAAGCCTAATGTTAACTTGCGAAGCTTCTTCTATTGGCAATTTAATTAACTGTTTGCTTTGCCTTGCAATAAGATGAGTGACACGATGAATTATTATTCTACGTATCGATGGTTTCTGAAAGTATATCAGCTGTTGAAATATTTCAGTGGATAATAACGTAAGTTTATTAGCAACTGATTTGTACCATAAAATAAATTTATTTTTGTTTGTTGCAGGTTCTGGTGTTGGACCAAAGAGTTCCATAACTCCTTTGGAAAAGCGAAATTCATTATCAAACAGCGGAATCAAGAAAGTGAACTGCCTGAAACCAGTTTAATTTGAATTAAATAGAAGCACGACACGTCTCTGCAGCACACTCTCTCGCGCGCATCGTGTCCGAGCATCGCAGTCAACCGCGACCTTATTGTGAATCATGCCGTCCTAACGAATGCATTATTTCTTTGGATTACCGATTATTCATTATCGGCTAGACGCGCTGCTCTGGCAAATATGTTGAGGCGTGTACACAGTTTATTTATAACATCACACCGCTTCTTAGCAATAGTAAAGTGTTATACTTTTTTCTGTCCGCCATGTGTTCATTATCATCCAAATCATTAAAAGGATTATTTCTGTCTCTTATAAAATTAATCCTACCTTAAGGAGGCACTTCTTTATCGTCAGAGAAGAAAGTGACGTTGCAGACATTCTGAAATAATTTTGAATTGTTTGTTGTTGAAAATAATTTCCGAAAAAATTTCGTAAAAATTAATCAATAAACCAAGTGAGTAAAAAGTACAGATGTGTCATTATTTTCCATATTTAAGGTACGTTACATTATTAAATATAATTATCTTTTAGATATATATGTTTGGAATTTTTATATGAAAAAATCTTTATAATAACTATGGAAAATTCACTCGTTACTTTTTAATCGCTGGAATTCTAGCGATTAATCTAACGCCTGATTCGACAGAAGTAAACGAAGCATTATCTCTTAATCGAGCTTTGTGAAACACTTAACGGAGCATTAAGACTATTTGACGACCGATTACAGAGCGAGACGTTTGGTAATCACCGTTAATTTAATCATCGTTAAATGCAGTTGTTTTCTTATTTAATCATTCGTTACAGAGTTAATCGGAACTTAAATATTTAACGAAGCTTTATGAAACCGGCCATAAGAAAATTAGTTTTTAATCTTAACATGTAATTACAATTGTTTTATAATTGGTTGTAAATAATATCAAGTATTTGTTATGTGTTTAATTAGATACACAGTTGGTTTTTTAATGGATGTCATTGTCACTGACTGAAAATATTTATTATTTAAAGTATTCCCTCGTAACGATTATAAAGTATTTGGACTTTTTTTTTTAAACTTGATTACAGAAGCCATATCAATAGCTAAGAAAAGAAAGTTTTAGAGACGTACTGAACTAGACATCCTGAATGCGTTGTGATAAAAAAAGCTGATATTCCGTTAAAAAAATTGAAAATAATTGAAAATCTGGAAAACCAAACAGTAATTTGTTTCTCCGGTACTGTCATAAGATTTAGCGAAAAAAAGTTCTGAAACTTTCCTGATTTAAGTTGTACACCAAGATTAATTACGGAATAATTTAAAAAGTAGAAGGCTTTTGAAGGTAATATTTTGGAGACATAAGTAAATCGATATAGTGAACGCGATGCGATGATGAAAACACTACGTTTTCTTAGAAAAAATGTTAAAAACAATTGAAAATCTCAAAAACCTGATAATCATTTCCCATATTGCCTCAAAAATTGGGCGGGAAAGGTCCGTTGGTAATGAAATTAATGATTAATGATAATTGTGTATTGTTCAGTGGTTTAAATTCGGGAAACGAATGGCACCGTATGAAATAGTCGAGGATTTTTAACGGCTTCTCTGCACACTGCACGTAAACACTTCGCATGTACTATCCCCTAAGCAAATCGTATGCGGTTGTCGTCCGCTCTCTCATGAGTTATAAGCTCTTACGGAATGAGTTTTATGTATTCATTCATGTGTGCACACGAAATGATAACGTTCATTCTCACGAACGCTAGCATTCTGTCGAGCATATTTTTCAATACTCACTCGCGAATGGTTCATGAGTGAGCGTTTCCGAACCCTGAGTAAAAATAATTTTATGTTACTCAGCCAATCATCTTCAATGACAAAAGATCATTTGTAGTTGCAACTGGGACTATTTATTTTACTTTGTCGGTTTCAGACTGAAAATTTAGTGAAAGCTGTTATGGAAAACCCAAGATAATCATGTTAAAGAGAAGAATAGGATCTAAAATGTTCGCATTCCAATGCCAAAAAGGGATTGGTTTACAACTTAATTATTTAATTACTAAGCGTCGACTTGGCTCATAAAAAGCAGATGTTTTACAATTACGGTTTTAGATAAAAATGTTATAATACGAGTGAAACTGCTATTCTTGGTCTAGGGATTTAGAGAATTGGGTATTTGGAAAATATTGTCATTAACGTCGTCGATCACGTGATCAGTTTCCCTACTGGAGTGGAAGGCGTTATCAAAATCTCCAAAAAGTAACGACTGTACAATTGAAAAGTTCATTAAGTGACTTTTGAATTTTGAATTTAATTGTGAAGCGGTTCGTTAATTAGATGAACGTGAAACGTCACTTTTATAACATTACTTTTTAAAATTGATTTACCAGTTTATGAAATAGGTACAGCCCGCTTTCAAGAAATGGGGAGCTTAAATTATATCACCTCTAGGTAATTACTTACTTTACCTCGGGGTTTATTGGCTCTTTGGTTTTTCAAAGCAGTAGTTATGTTTGATCCCTTATTCAAAACGGTGTGTTGTTACGCTCATTTTTGTCAAAAGACTCATGTAGGTAAGTACTCTAATTTATTTAAAGATGAAACAGACTTACATTTCCATCTATTTCTTTTAACTGCATAGAACCTACAGCAAAATCTGGAAATTCCGTCCTCATAAAATTTTGTACCGAATTAACCCGAACACCATCAAGTTTAGTACTATTTCGATTAAAAAAGTCTTATATTCCTAGTGAAAGCCATTATGGAAGGGTAGGTAACTTAACATTGAAATCACACAATAAACACCACTGCAAAACACTTCATCTTGACAACCACCATGTGTCAGACTTTCATCAGTTTTTAAGTTATCCCTTTTTCGCTCCATCTTCTTTCGCGAAAAAATCAAAACCCTCTTGATGAATTTTTCAAATGTACACTCGTTATATTCAAGTGTTTACTGTTAACTTTTCTTGAGCATTTTAAAACGTATGTGAGCTTCTTATTAGCTCAGTCTGCTCTTTCTGTTCGGCAGTTGTTTTAAAGGTTAGCTTAACAAACCGACAGTCTTTGGGGCGAATTCTGTAACTTATTAACGGGCTGTTAAAATTTAGAGGTTTCTTCAAAATTCAAAATACAGTTCCATGATTGGTTGTTACCGCAGCAACAAAATTTAACACTCCTTTAAATTTAACGGTTTTGATACAGAATAAACCCCTTTATCTGTACATATTCTGCACAAGCAGGGTTGGAAAGTTTAAAACAAACTGTTTAAAACATAGTGTTTAAAACATGTTTAAAATTAATGAATTAAAAACATACCATCTGTTTTACACAAAATGTTTTAAACATATTTTTTGATAATGTTTTAAATTCATTTTTTGTAAGCTAAAAAAGAACTCTTTTGATATAAGTGCTTTATTTTTAAGTTTTAAACATGTTTTTTTTGTATAATGGTTTTAATTCATTTCTTTAGCTTTAAGCTAAAAAAGTGATATAAGTGTTTTATTTTTGCAACGTAATAGTGTGTAACAAGAAGCAACTTGTTTAGAGTCTGTATTTCACTGACTCATTAACTTTAAACTTTAGTTTGTTCTCATATCAATTGTTTTAATAATTGTAGACAATGCGTGGCTGAGCTGATGACGTGATGACTACACTCTAGCTCTGATTTGAACTAAATTTGAATTGCATATTGTAAAATTTTAAAATACCTTTTCAATATTTAACCTTTTATTATTTCATTAAATTTTGAAACATACTGGGTCCTCCGCTTCCCTGTTCATTATATGGGCTAGGGGATAAGTTATTACGTAGCAAACTGGCTTGAATTTGTCAATGTTAATGCAATGTTAGGTCAAAAAGTGATCGTAGGATGTCGCTGTTTAAACTATTTATAACGTTATCGTTTCATTTGTGTTCATTGAATTTCTACCGTGTGTCCCAAGGCCGTATATTCGCCCTTCTAGAATTTTAAGATTTGTTTAAAATTTGAAAACGATGAATTAAACAAAAATTTAATTTGAATTTTCAAACATATATCTACTGGACTTTTGGTTTCACCGGAAGTAATATTGTTATTGTTATTTTAAATGGAACATCCTACATGTTTTTACATATTTGAAATTTTTGTTTTCCAGTATTGAAAGTCACGAGTCATGTATTTTAGTTCTAATGCGATCAAGTAATTTGAAAAAAATACTTCTTTGGATTGTATTTGATTTTAGTTTTTATTTGGGAACGTTTTTCTCAGTATGTTGATACCAAGTACTGCATACTTTCTTTGAAAATCATTTAAATCACCGCGACCGTAGATCCTAAATAAAACAAGCTCTGCCTTAAATGATTTTAATTATTATCAAAGTACATACATTACTTTTAAAAGGGAACATAATCTAACATTACAAACTTTTCATCTTTCTTTTAATTAGAGATTGAATTTGAATAAGTTCTTCTTTTTACACAAATATCAAATAATAATAATATATATCTTTTTATGTAAGCTGTAAGGATAATTTAAACATTTAAAAGTTGTTTTAAACAGCTGTTTTTTTTGTTTAAAACATGTTTAATTTAGGGTCAATTTTAAACATGCTTTAAACAAAAAAACAGAAGTTTTGTTCTTTTTTTTAAAAAAAAAAAGTTTTTTTTCCAACCCTGTGAACAAGTCTACATTTAAGAAAAAAAAACAATCTTTATGCCATTGTATTTTTAGTTATTATATTTTTTGCATATAGTGTTGCATATTGTAAGATCGGCCGCAAAATTATCAAAACATTTTCTTTTCATTATTATAAAACCATATTAATGCGTATACTTAAACATAATTAATCAAACGCTCACCCTTTACTTCAGCTACTGGGAACCTTCCGCCACCGTCATCGCCCAATGACACATTGCGTTCATGCAACAATAATATGTGTTTACAATCATATGTCAAGAGGCATCAGTTATTTACTCACCGGGGACCCCCGGTCCCCAAGGCCACAACGGTCTGCACTTGCTCCACCGACCCTTAGGGTCTACTTATAACTCACATTCGTTTCTCTCTTAATGGCACCAACCTTGGGCCTTCCCAAACTCATTTCTGTTGCTCTCTCATATGTTCCAATTCTCTAAAATATTATTTCCACAAGCACACTCTACATGCACCGCAGATAGCCTCACTTAGGTACATGCAAACACGCTCTACCCCACGTCTTGGTACTATCCGACCCGTAGATTCTCTACCACCAATCTACTCTTCCACCAGGTGGTGTGGCATCTCACCACCGGCCTCCACCTGGCACGTAAGGCTGGTGACAATTCCTCAGGGCCGGCCGCTACATCGGGTCCCCTTGGGATCACCCTGGACCGTGAACAGTACGTCGTTCACTCTCGGCTGCGTTTTTAAACCCTGTTAGTACGATCCCCCTTCGGGGATGGCTACTGATGCAATGATGTCCCCAACGTCCCCGACGTCCCAGACATCCCGCAACCACCCCCGCCAACATAGTCCTACTAGTCAGCGGTCAAGTGATGTAGCACCTGTCACGCCTTGCCGAGCCTACACCCAGGGGAATCGCTCATTCATACCAAGCAAGAAGTAGATCAAGCTAATTCTATACATATCATGCAATTTGCTATAATATACAACTTATCTCTAAATCGTACTGCATCTCTCCGGTGTGGTGCACAATATTTCCTAAACACACCCTGTATGTACGGACCCTGTATATAATATACGCCGACTATAATTGTACGCAAACATCGCATGCCCCGAGCCGCGAGCCGCGAGATTGGCCAATAACGCGCTTGCCGTGTAATAATAATTATTCCGCACGTTTTATGTATTATTAATTATTAATACCCCAAATACTTGTTAGCGTGTGCATCGTTTAACAGCATATCAACCACTGCCCCGGCCCTTGGACGAAGCTATGTCGCCCCGACCGATTTTGTTTATTGTTTACGTTTCTCAAGTGCTATCTCGCATTCCAACCGTCTGGGCTTATATTCGATGCATTTTAGGCGAAACTGTAATTTCTTAAATTATAGATCCTTTATATTTTTTTTACTTAATAAAAATATATCTAACAATATTTTAGTTAAAACAGTGCATATATTTCATTTTTTTGTTGCATATAAATCCGCCCTTTAATATTCTGATAATCAGCATTTAATTTGTATGGTGACTCAAATTATATTATCTGCATACAACGCGGAATGCGGACTGTTGTGCAATTATGTCCTGGAAATTGAAACAAGCAATTCTCAAAGAAGTTATCTTTGCAATAATCGTGATAATACCGGTTATTTGTTACAGCAAAGGCTAGAATTGTTGGTTGTTAATTCTGAGTCGAGGGCGGACCCAGATTAGTTAAGAGAAAGTTCGTAATTCGGGCGTACAAATTCGACTCTGACCTTTGAGAACGCGATTTATAGTAATAAGTATTTTAAAAATTACCATTGCGATGGTGATTTGACTGTTACTTGGAAGATTGTAATAAAAGTTTGTTGTTTAGACATTTACTGCTATTATATACAGAGTTTTCCAAAAGTAACGGATAAATTCTACAGAATGGTTAAGAAAAATTGTTCACAAAAATGCTCAGACAGGTCGATTTTTATTTTTAAATCATCATTTGGGGATGTAATTTTCAACTAAAATCATTTTATAGAATTTATCCGTTACTTTCGGGAAACACTGTATATTTCTTTTGTAATTATTTAAACCCAGAATTCCAATTATAATTACGTTTGTAACTTATATTTTTTAACAACGATAGAAGAAATAATAACTAACTATGATAAAAGCTTTTTTATAAAAGTCAGTCTGATCCACCTGTTTCGTCAAATGTCCTCTCAAAGAAATATGTAAACATCCTGTGATTTCGTTTCAGCGGGCAAATTATGTAACATACCTTTTCCTTCCTTCAACGTAAATTTTGTTAGTTTGTTTTAGATAATTAAAAAATTGTAGTAAATTTTGCCTTGTCATACTTCGTGAGCAAAACGAAAGTCCAACATTAACCTTGTCCGTGATAACCATTTGGTGAATAGTACATAACTACGCAACGTCGCTCTTAAATAATTTAGTCTTGACGCTGTTCTGATACATAATTTACTATTACCTGTTGGATTGCGTAAAAAACAGAGCGGTGATTTTTTGCATGAATTATTTTATGTACAAATCCGGCATATTTTATTCATTTTGTTTTTTCTGCTATTTTTTTATAATCTAATGACGAAGCATAAATAATGTGCGTACTAACACTTCAATCAATATTTTAAATATAATTAAATAATATATGCAAATCTACAAGTAGGACAAATTTAAATATTATTTGGCAAAGCTCTTTAAGTTTCGTTTACATAAGTCTACTTTTTGTTGCACGTATTAAATTGCACAAGTCCGCGAATGTTATTTTGCATTCTTTGCAAGTTGTTACTTAATAATTTGTGAATACGCGGAATTAGAATAAATAATTTAACGTAACTCATGTGTTTAAGCGAACGGATAATTTTAAACTGAGATTTGATTAGTTGAAAAATTCCACATAAATATCTATTCTGTATGGTCACGACATGACCTTTGCACTAATCAAGCGAAGAAAATCTAATAAATTTCGCATAGAACCGGGACTAAATAAGGTGCCCTCAGGGTTTAAACTGTAATAATGTACGAAAACAGCAGACGCGAAATATTATTTTGAATTTCTCAACGTTTATATGCTTAGGTATTTGTAGAACTATTCTGCAGTGCTAAGAACAAACGTCGTAACTACAAAAAATTCGAAATTGAGTTAAAGGTAATTTTGGTATCTTAATACAGTAAGGCTTAAAAGCCAGAACAGAATGCGATACAGAAAATTTAAACATATATTTCTGCCGCACGTATATACAGGGTGTCATCAAATAAGTTTCACATATTAAAACTGTAAGTTCTTCATGACTTAAGAAAACGAATTCTGCGTATCTTAATTTTTTTGGTGAAAAATGTAAGAAATTAAAGCCCCACAAGAGCCCGGAGTCTTTTTGTTTGAGAACCTCTGACCGATCGTGTGTGGATTTTTCTAAGCAAAACATTACACTATAAGCAAAACATAAAGCAATACAGCGTCATCGAAATGAAGGGCACTGGGTCAATAAAATCTTCGCTCGGCAATTCCACAACAAAAGAAAATAAACATCCATCACGTTTGTGGCATTACTTACTGGATTTATGAAGTTAATTTTCTGCTGACAAAAGTGTAACAATAAGTAAAAGTTAGGAAATAAAAACATTTAAACTAACATTCTAAAAATTATCGTAAACAACGCACGTCGGTATTCATCGTCCCTTCATTTATGGTTTGATTATTTTGACATCGAGCAGTATCTGACAAAGAACCTATCTTTTACTTAAATTAGTGTCGAATGCTTGTTCATTTTACGTATTTATTTATTTATTTAGTCTTGTCGTTATTGAAGACTCTTTAGTGATTCAATAAAGAATAAAGTTTATGTTTATGTGATTCATAAGATCTAATAATTGTCGATTATGTAATAAAACAAATTTAATTCTATAATCAGTGAGAGTAGATTTAAAATGGTCTTCTTTAATCAAATTGCACAGGTGGGCAACCACACGGACACTATTAATTTGATATTGTGTTTATATAAAACATCACAACTTTTAAAAATGCGATCAAGCACTTGACGTTGACTTTTGCTGGAGTTTCATTTTATGATGTCTTTACGCACGATCGACCAGAAGTTCTCAAACAAATGTACCAACGCTCCTTTAGTAGGTCATTCTTTTATTTTTGACTTAGACATTTCATAATTGCGGCATTAATTCTCTTATATGAAGAAGAACTTGCAGTATTAATATGTGAAACCAATTTGATTACACCCGGTATATCTTCGAAAGAAAAAGCCGTATTTCACTTTTAACCAAAAGCAGAGCTTGTCTCTTATTTTTTCTTCATATGTAACATTTTCTTATGTCCTTAAAATCGAAATTACCTTCGTTCTGGTTAAAATTGCAGCAAGTTTCCGCGGCCATAGAAAAACTTTTGAAACACTACTTCTTATATTAGCACTGATTGCAGATACCCCGCTTGTTTTTAGCACGGCAGCACTAGTTAGTTAGTTAGTTAGAATTATGCTGGAATAAATCAGCGCATTTGGTCTCTTCAATATACTTGAAAAACGGTATGATTTTGTGATCCAGTATGAAAATTAACACAGGTTTAGTGCGAAATTTCTATACATATTCACACGGAAATGTGTTAATTTTAACTGAAAATTGTATGTGGACCGCAAGTAACACTGGCCGATGTTAATAACTAGGCAACATTATATCTTTTATTAAACGGTTTACTTATGTACATGTATCCATGGTGTATACAATAACAGGAATATTCGAATTTTAATGGCATTATTACACTGTGTACCCTGAAAATGGTGTGATTTGCGGTCCATTGTGAAAACTAACACGGGTTTAGCGTGAAAACTCTTACATATTCGCCCGAAATGTGTTAATTTTAACACAAGATCACAAATAATACCATCAGGTGTTATTACTTTCTTCAGTGTACTTCAAAATAGAAGCGATACGTCAATTACACGTTTTTAATTATAAAATTTTGTTGCAAATCGTTTTTGATTGAAGTGAATCCATCTGTACTGGAGTTTTGAACATGTACCTAAGGTACACGAAGTCCGTGTAACAATATTCGCGAATTAAATTCACGTGTAATTAAATACACGTGTATTACACGCGTATTTAAATAGTTCTTTTGTTTACCGATAGCAGGAAGGTAACTTTTATACAAAGACCAGTTGTATATTTCATTCTATTTGTCAACTAATTGCCTGCTTAACAATACCTATCAAGAAAATATTAACGTGTAATATAAATACACGTGTAGAACAAATAACGTGTAATATACAGGTGTCCCAGAGCTCCGTAAAAGTTCCATAACTTTCTTGCTATTCCGATACCTGGAATAACTCAAATCTTTCTTTTTTTTGTATAATAGAAGCGCTTTCATTGCACATCTCAAGATGGCTGTCCAAGTATTATAAAAATTTTAAAGTTACGTTTTTTTTTTAATTGAAACACCCAATTTTGACTTCATTTTTGGATTCTACACTAAATTCTGCGTTAAATTTATTTGAGTCATTTTTATGTACCAATCATATTTTTTGATGTGAGTCAATTTTTTCTTGAAAATTCCCGGAAGCAAGACTCCATTCAAAAATTTGTAACTTCTAAACCACTAAAGATAACGCAACCGATTTTTTTTCAGTCAATGCCAAGGCTATGGTCAATCATTCGAAATCAAGCCAAGTCGTAAAGGGATGTTCCAAGGCTTGCTACGATTTTTTGAATATGAATAATTATAAATGATAAAAAGTCCACTTTTTCAAATAGAATACCCTGTATATTTTCACACCATTCCATAGCGCTTTTGACAAGCTTTTCAATGATATACAGTTTGTAGGGTCCAGTTCTGATATTCGACAAGTTATTCAGAAAATAGTAATTTTTAGATGTAAATATTTAATAAACTGAAATGTTAAAATAAATTACTGAAAAAGTTTTTTCTATCAATTTTTTTCAAAAACGATTAGATTTAATAATTATATGTCCAGGTTTCACTGTCACTTATCAAGGCTGTGCTGATAATTTGGTATAAATTGAATTTAGTTGCAGAATCTTTTTTCAATATCCTAAAACTGAGCGAATGAAAAATTCTCAAACTTCGCAGAAAGATTCATCTCGAAGAGTACTTTAAAAAATCTAAACAGAATTTTGCCGTAAAATAATTAGGGAAGCCAATATTCGAGCACCTTTAAATTAACATGAGATTTCCTATGTTGCGTTTTAAAACGCAGCACCAGGTACATGTAATATGTTACTTTTCTGACGATTGTAACTAATATCAGTTTTTTATTTATTTACCATCAAGTAGGTCGTGATTTTACTTTATTAGGTTGGCTATTAAAGTAAAATTAGACAAATTAATTTCATGTCATAATAACATATGCCAAAATGTGACACAAATCAAATAGATCAACCGGTGTTGCCAGCTCTCAACTTTAAGATATATCCGTTTTTATCTAGTACCTATATTAATTCTACAAGTCAATTTGTTTAATTATATTATGTCAAAATGCTGAAAATTGTAAGACGTGACATGAAAATTGCTGTACAAAAAGCATTCGTAAGGTATCAATCGGACAGGCCCAATTTTTGGGGAAAATGGAAATAATTGAAAGATTAGAGGAAAGTTTTGCAGTGAGTACAATATTTTATATTTGTAAGCGTACTTTTTATTTGGAAATACTTATTGCAGATGTCACAAAAGTGTATAGAGGACGAATAAACGAGACGAATTGAAAAGTTCTTCTTCTGGCAACCATACTGCTACGGACAAATTTTTAAATTACATGTTTAGAAAAGATTTGCAACGACTAATAAGGCAATATAATTTGAGAAATGAAAAATACACGTTGTGACGAAAATATTGCAATATTGCTTCATTCGCTGTAACCTTAAACTCAAAATCAAAATGGCTTTCATTGTCAAAGTTTTCTTACTTGCATAAGTACCACTTTTTCCCTGAACTTTCACTGTATACTTCGATGGTAAATAAATAAAAAAACAGATATTATGCCCATTATTACAAAATAAAATATCTATCCATCTATCTACCATGTAAAACAAATATTTTCGATGTTTCGAAACTCTTGTAAAGTTTAGAGCAAAGCCGTAAAGGAAAATATTGTTCGGAATATTAAAATGCACGTAATATCATATTTAGAGCTTTAAATTTCGCAAATAGTTTCTTTTAAAATGGCAAAAATCTTCTAAAAAGTTTAGTCAGTTTACTAAAAAGATAGCTATGACAGAAAAATGTTTAAATTCTTGTAGTAAGTAATAACTTCAAAAATTTGTAATTTTTGCACTTCTTCGGAGAGTAACCGAGTGTTATAGTACTCCGCAACGGGATATTATAATATTCTGTTACAATGATTACGAAACGACAAGAGAAATCAAACTTTGTGCAAAAATTGTAAAATTTGAAGTATGCAAATATCTAAATATTTGTCGATCATAGCTAACTTGTTAGTAAACTAAGTGCATTTTGTATATGGGTTATCGACTGCAAGTTGTATACTGAATCAGGTATTCTCCATGTTATGTGATATACGATTTGGTTATTAATGGTAATTAAAAATGGTAAATTACGGATTAATTACGGTAATTTATATGGTAACTTACGGCGTTAATTATGACTAAAATCACTGAAATATGTAAATCCTTCCGTTTTTATTCAATAAGCAATTAATTTCTGTCACAACAGGTTATGTGCATAATTTC
This sequence comes from Prosopocoilus inquinatus, assembly GCA_036172665.1. Lineage (NCBI taxonomy): Eukaryota > Metazoa > Arthropoda > Insecta > Coleoptera > Lucanidae > Prosopocoilus > Prosopocoilus inquinatus. Next base: position 10,464,562 of record CM069875.1, read on the forward strand.
GTTATTCTTTTTGTAAATGATTTCTCTAAACTACTTATGTAAATAAAGATGAACATCAGAGGATTTATTTGCATTTACCTATCATGACGTTTACAAGTGGGTGCACCTTTCAAAATACGTTATAATTTCTATTATAATTATTATGAACAGCAAGTAGATTCATGAATAATGCAAGGTATGTTATTGAGTTTGCAACTCAATAAAATAATTGAAAATGCATAATTTTCATGTTCGTGCTGAATAATTAAAAAACACCTTCCTGTGCTCTGTAAAAGATAACAAAGTTTAATTTTATTAAAGGAATATTAAATATATTTTGCCCTATAACAAGAATATTTTGTTTTAGTACAAAAATTACTAATACTTGTAGAAGATTTATTTTTATGTTAAAACTGTCAGTGCGGATTAAATATTTAACAATTTATCTTTATTTTCTCGTTTGACACATTAATTATTGAGTTCTGGGCGCGTATAGTAAAATATATATCATTGATTGTTTTACCTGGAAATTGTGCAATGAATATTGCTGGCGTTGCTTACCGATCCTTGAACTCTTGGAAATGTTGTCTAGGTGCAACACCCTGCTGGAGTTGCATTGAACTCTTATTATTTAATTATTAAGATATGCCGAAGCGACGTCATTTATTAGAGAATGCAGTTTTATTTTAATTTATGAGTTTATGAATCTTTTCAGTCTAACAGGAAATTAAAGAAATACGTGTTCTAACTAAAAAAATTAAATATATTACTCATTAGCAGACCTAGGCGCATTTTAGGCGGAAGGTTTCGTTAAATATACGAGGAACTGCTAATATGTTGAAGTGATCATACTAGGAAAAAGTTCGAATCTTTAACGCCTCTACCGTATAAAAACAAAATAATAAACCAGTCGGAGCCCGAGAAGTCTATGAGGCATGCAATAACCACTACAGTTCTGGTCGACTGGATATAAAAACTAGTTTCCATAACCGAATCATACACAAAGGAACTGGCATTCTTTTTGTAGTGACGGCGCTATAATTGATTTGAATTAAATGTATTCTGCCAGACTTTCCAAAAGGAAAAAGAATTATTATAAGTTTTTCATAATTATTAATTTCAAAAAAACTATAAAGGCAATTCTGTTACACACGTAATTTACATCAAACGGTTGCTTCTGATGCAAAGAGCACCCTGCGAGGGTAAGAGTGCCTCGGGTATATAAACCGTTCAACAGCTACGTTGAAATCTGCGCTGCTGCTTTGTTTATCTTTATACAGATTTTTACCAGATATCCTAGGAATGTCCGACCCTTACTCATTAGTAAGGGTTAGAATAGGATTTGGTAAATTATCGTTTCAGTAACACCGTAAAATGTACCGAACAAGCACATCGTGTAACGGGATTATTAAAATAAAATTACGGCGTTCTTACTGTATGACCAGGCCTAGGCGCATTTTAGGCGGAAGGTTTCGTTAAATATACGAGGAACTACTTATATGCTGAAGCGATCTTAGTCGGAAAAAATTCTAATCTTTAACGCGTCTGCACTGTAAAAACAAAACAATAAACCAGTCAAAGTCCGAGAAGTCTATGCGGTATGCAATAACCACTACAGTTCTGGTCGACTGGACACAAAAACTTGTTTACCTAACCGAATCATTCGCAAATGAACTCGCATTTTTTTGCAGTGACGGCGCTATAATTGATATGAATTAAATGTATTATGCCAGTTTTTTTTAAAGTTACATTAAAGAATTATAATGTTTTCATAATTGTTAATTTGAAAGAAACTATAAAGGCAATTATGTTACACACGTAATTTACATCAAATGGTTGCTTCTGTTTCAAAGAGCGCGAAGGTGAAAGTTCCTGGGGCATATAAGCTGTTCAGCGGCGACGTTGAAATCTACGCCGCTGCTTTGTTTATCTTTATACTGGTTTTTACCAGATATCCTAGGAATGTCTGACCCTTATATATGACGCAACGTAGGATATATTCCGGAGGTCGTGGTACAACTGGTCAACTAATTACTCTGAAAATCTTTACATACTGAAACTAGACGAGTTGATTGCACAACTGTATTTTTTTTGTTGCGGTAATATTGCTCTGTTTTTTTGCGTTGTCTTCGCAGCTTTCGCGTTTTGGTCCAATATCTTATATTGTTCGCTTCATTAGAATTTGAAATGCGCAAAATAAATTTCCCCGTCCCGTACTCATTAGAGTAACTGAGAGGGCTGTAACACTGACATTAGGAACAGAAGAAGTCTTTTTTAATGCAACGGAAAACGAAACTTCGGCAAGTGTAATAGTGGGTCTATATAGACACTAACGAAGAAAGAAGAAGCTGAAATCAGTCGCAGCAGCCAAAAAAGCATTTATTTCATTCATTTATTAGCAGAATCGATACAAATTTAGTGATAAGGAATTTAATTCGAAAATGTGCAAAGGGGTGACCATGACAATAATATACATATGTATTTATAAATAGGAAAGGTATGTACAAAAATAAAATCGCAGCAACAAATCTGTGTAGCCCTATTTCAAGTCCGATACTCTTTTTATGCGTTGCAATTGCTCAGTTAATTGGTACTGGAATGTAAGCATTATAAATGTGATTCATATTATTGTACTACAAGAATCCCAGCGAGCTTGTTTACACGTTTTTTGTTATGTTAATGTTTTAATTGCACCCGAGCCGAAGTCTTTCTCAAACGTAACAGAGCCGCGCAGTTGGATTTCGGGTTTTATAAAGGTAGTTATTGTAACGTTTTCCTATACCTAAAAAATCGTTTGATGCACTTATAGTTTATCGCGACTTATTGTTTAAGAAAATTCTTATCCTGAAATATTTGTCTTTGGCTATGTTCATTACTTAACCTGATAGTTTTAGTAGTTATTACTATAACCTAAGTAGCATTTCATTGGTAAAACCGAAATATTATTCCGGTATATAAGAATTACGTTACCTATATGCATAACGGTAACGTTTTCAGTGGCCTTAATCAATTCCGCTACCGAAATAATTTGGGTTAAAGTGTAAACCGAAATAAAATAACGGTAGGTACCGGTATTTTGAATAAGGGTATGAGTCCCTGGGTGCAACATCGTTTCTACAAATGTTACGCCGATGTTGTATTGTATCCTTGCCGATCCGTCTGAAATCGCTCTTACTTTTACGGGTGCAACATCGAGACGGAATGTCGCGCCCAGGTGCAGTTGTACCGACTCGTCTGAAAACAGCCTAATTTTGTGTATGCGAACAAAAAGGCCGCGTATTTTGTTTAAGAAAATTTGATTAAGAAAATAAAATGTGCGAGTATTACTTACTAAACAGTAAACATTTAATTTAGACTTTATACAGAGATATCAAAATTATTTTGGATAAAGGTGTCATGAAATGGAAAGCGACTATTAACAGCAAGTAAAACCAAGAAACTGAAGAAATAACAGCAAGTAAACTTTCTCACAATTGCTTGAAAAATTTTGATAATCAAAAAATTATTGATACAGTGCCCGAACGTACCTCCGTCAATAATTTTAAAATCTATAACATAATAAATTTTTAATGTCAAAGTATAACTAAATCAGCACCATATTGACTTTCGCTTGGTTTTATAATTGTTCTTTCTACTCAGTTTCAAAAATAAGATTCAACATTTTTTAATTCACATTTTTAAAGCAAGTCAAATTGTCAACAAGTCAACACTATTTTCCTAGACAAATAGTACTTGACTGAACCGTTTTTGGGCGAGAATTTATAAAAAATTTTATAAATGGTTTTTAAAAGTAACGTTTTAACTCTTTTATTTTTAAACTTGTTGAAGGTGTTTGAAATGTTTAATAATTCTGAAATGGTCATTCGAAGCACATAGACGGGTTTTCGCTAACTCCTCTCAGTTGTTGTAGTTACCAGGCCTAGGGGCATTTTAGGCGGAAGGTTTCGTTAAATATACGAGGAGCCAATAATACGCTGAGACGATCATAGTCGGAAACAGTTCTAATCTTTAATGCGTCTGCCCTGTAAAAACAAACCAATAAACCAGTCGAAGTCCGAGAAGTTTATTCGGCACGCAGTAACCACAACGTTCTGGTCGACTGGATATAAAAACTTGTTTACATAACCGAGTCATTCCCAAATTTACATCAAACGGTTGCTTCTGATGCAATGAGCGCGAGGGTGCGAGTGCCTCGGGCATAAAAGCCGTTGTTTAACTTTATACTGGTTTTTACCAGATATCCTAGGAATGTCCGACTCTTAGTAGTTACATATCAATTTCTCTAATATGGCCTCGGATTATAAGCTATAAGCTTAGACATTAAGTAACAAGTAGTATTGTTGACGAAGAAATGTTTGTTCAAAGTGTGATCGAAAAACTTGTTTCATCTGATCATTTCATAAACAAGCTGTGTACCCAAATTAGTGAAAAACTTGCTGCTAATCTTACGGAGAAAATTAAGGAAATAACAAATGGGGTTAGTCAACTCAAGAACCACCTAGACGGTGCCAATTTAAAGAATGAACAACAGCAATATTCACGATAAAATAACCTGCGTATATAGGCTGTCCGTTTTTCGAGCCCAAGCGTGTGGGCTTATCTTAAGAGATACGAGGTCGGTTAAATTAGGCCAAAGTTGCATATTTTCATGCTAATTAATAATCTGAAAAGCAATTTAAATTATTCCTTTTCGTTTTGAAGATATTGAGAAAAAACTAGAATTTTTCATTTTCGTTTTTATTTTTTAAATCGAAAACCATTAAAGTTAGACATTTATAACTTACACATTATTAAGGAACTTTTTTACGTAGAATCTAAAACTGTCATTACTAAAGTCCGGATTTATATGTGCTAAAAAAGTGGAAAATAAGTTTTTTTTATGCGATTAAAATGGATCAAAATATGGATATTATATGCGATAAAAATTTTATTTTACTTATACATACTTTAGAGTAATAAAAACATAAATTGTTTCATATAAGTAATTTTAACACTTAACACTTAAGTAGTAGGATTACAAAATATAATCAACAGTTGATTTAAATTATTTGGGGTAAAATTTTGTCGTCTGTCTGTCAAAATATTTTTATAAGAGGAAAACGAACGCTCGACATCGCATGAAGTAATGGGCGCAAATTTCATGGATGCTACATCTTTGGGGTCCATGTCCAAATCCTCTTCACTTTGACCTTTTAAAACTAAACAGATTTTCCTCATTTTATTGTAGTCAGGATTACGTAATAGAACCTTGTCTAATTTTGCCATTAACTTCTCTCCTATCTCCCCTGGAATTGATTTTACACTTTCAATTGCATCATCGACCACTTCAAAAGAATCTAATAGAGCCGTCTGGGATGATTCCAACTTTTTAATGGTGGATATTAAAACCGAAAAATGAGTTTTAATGAATGCTAATTGATTCCCGATGTTTGTGTTCGACATGCATTCCTTACAAATTCTTAAAGCCGCTGAATTGGAATCATCCAATTCTAAGAAAATTTCCTTTAATTGTTTAAAGTTATCTGCGTAAAAATTTGCTGCTTCAAGCCACGTACCCCATCTCGTAATTATTGGTTCTGGTGGTAATGGCAGGTCAGCAGCTAATTCTTTATAGTGTTGTATACGCAGTGGGGCTTTAAGAAACGCCTTTTTTCCGTTATTGATCAACTTATTTACTGTTGGGTATTCTAGTCGCACCAATTCAGCGAGCCTATTCATTGCGTGAGCCATACAAGTGAAGTGCATCAGATTTGGGTAAAACACCTGTAAAGCCTGTCCTGCTTTTATCATGTAGGCTGCTGCATCAGACACCATTAGTAATATATTTTCCGATTTAACTTGATTAGGTGCATATAAAAGTGTCAAGCTGTCGTTAATAAAACGTGCGATCGTTGAATGATTTGTTTTTTCCAAAACTGCACTATTTACCAAATAAGATATTGGTGCAACTGTGTTGCTTAATACTCCTGCTAACATATTTGCTACATAACGACCGCAGGCATTTGTCGTTTCATCAACTACTATATAAATATTGTTGTCGCTAAGCTTCTCTCTTATTTTCTTCATCCGTTGCTGGTAGCATATACTTAGATAGTTTTTCTGCAAAGTCGATTCATTTGGAATATGACGATTGCAATATTTTTCCAAAAAAGTTCGAAAACTTGCTTGTTCAAGTTTATGCCAAGAAATGTTTGACTCTGCCATAGCACTGCACAAGTCTAAAAAGAATTCATTTCCTGTGTCACTGCCCTGTGAGTTACTGGCTGTTGAAGAAATAAAAGACTGCTTAAAGTTAGACACACATCTTTTCTCCGACTCCTTATGGAGGTTTGTAGCCAAATGTTGATCAATCTGGTACTTTTGGTCTGACGACACCTTAAAATATTGTCAAAATGAAAATGTGATTTTTAAGAGAATTTGTAAGGTATCTACCTGTTTTGAGCATGCGTTGCAAAAAATAACTTTTCCATCTGTAGTTAGATGTTTAGATGCTTTAATCCATTTTTTCAATAGCTCGGATCGAGAGGATGCTACTTTCGGCATTTTGAAAAGATAAGCACTGAATTTATTTCGTCTTTAAATTAAATAAGAAAATAACAACTAATTCGCGTTGATAAATACACTAGTCACTAGTCACACACATTCACGGAGTTCTTATCTCAAACTGAAATGCAAAACATAAGTGCAAAATGCAAGTGCAAGTCGCTACAGATTCCCAGAAAATCACATTCCGGGAAATCGTAAAATAAAGTGGCCAGACGTTGAGAAGAATAAATTACTTCTTGGAAAAGCTGCAGACTTGAATATTGACCGTATATGGAATTATAATGTTATTTATATCAATATATGGATAAATAAATAAATATGCGCTAAAAGTCTAAAATATTAAGTTATATGCGAAATAAAACTACCATTTTTGGGCTTCTCTAATCGACAAACATATAAATACAAAACGCCAAGTTTAGGTATGTTAGCGTAAAAAACTTGTAAAAACTTATAAATCCGGTCTCTAGTCATTACATTTAACCGAACTGTCAAAATTGCAGAGATACGACTGTCAACTTTTTTTCTTATGGGCGCCATATTGGATTTTCACATTTCTAAATACAGATTTTTTCTCTGATTCTAGCAATGTATCACACATTACGGTTGCTTTGACTTTTTGACCAAAATTTCTATTTTTTTATTTTTACGAAGAGCGCTGTGGAAACAATAAAGATTTTGTCACTTATGTGGCGCTAGTTTAACCAACTGAAAACGCGGAAGAAATTCTGCACTCTTAAAAATCACTTTTTCATCACTCAATTTTTATAATATTCTTATTGCAAACAACCCCCACTTTAAGTACAAAACAATTCTTCGGGTTTAACAAGACAAACTGCAGTCAATTTTACATACCACACCAGGTGGATAATTCTGAAAGAAACATAAGAATCGTCATTGGAAAATCCATATCCATAACCCTACAAAAAGTAGCTTAAACTTTGCAAGAGATTCAAGTGATACGAGGTCGGTTAAATTAGGCCAAAGTTGCATATTTTCATGCTAATTAATAATATGAAAAGCAATTTAAATTATTCCTTTTCGTTTTGAAGATATTGAGAAAAAACTAAAATTTTTCATTTTCGTTTTTATTTTTTAAATCGAAAACCAATAAAGTTAGATATTTATAACTTACACATTATTAAGGAACTTTTTTACGTAGAATCTAAAACTGTCATTACATTTAACCGAACTGTCAAAATTGCAGAGATACGACTGTCAACTTTCTTTTTCTTATGGGCGCCATATTGGATTTTCATATTTCTAAATAAAGATTTTTTCTACGATTCTAACAATGTATCACACATTATCGGCCAAAAAGTCGAATCAACGACTTTTTGGCCGAAATTTCAATTTTTTAATTTTTACTAAGAGCGCTGTGGAAACAATCAAGATGTTGACGCTTACATGGCGCTAGCTAGATCAATTGAAAACGCGGAAGAAATTCTAAAAGCTCGAAATTTATAATATTTTAATTGTAAACGACTCCTGCATTCAGTGCAAAATAATCCTTCTACCTCAACAAACCAAATTCTTTCAAAGCTATCACTTAAGTGGTATGAAGAAAAAAAAATGGAATTTCTTCTGCCTGACGATAATGAAATGACGAATAAAATTTTGTACATTTATAAGAAGCCAGTTAGAAGGAAATACAAATTTCCTTCAAATTGTGATATGATTCGATGCCGACGAGCCAAATACAAAGTTGTTTAACTAAAATGTGTTCTAAAAAGAAATAACGGAGACAACGGCTGGCCAGCAGAGGGTCAGATTTATTTCCCACAGACTATTTTCTGATGGGTAGGTACAATGAAACACAATTTTATAATACAAAAAGTTGCAAAGTTTAAGCTACTTTTTGTAGGGTTATGGATATGGATTTTCCAATGACGATTCTTATGTTTCTCTCAGAATTATCCACCTGGTGTGGTATGTAAAATTGACTGCAGTTTGTCTTGTTAAACCCGAAGAATTGTTTTGTACTTAAAGTGGGGGTTGTTTGCAATAAGAATATTATAAAAATTGAGTGATGAAAAAGTGATTTTTAAGAGTGCAGAATTTCTTCCGCGTTTTCAGTTGGTTAAACTAGCGCCACATAAGTGACAAAATCTTTATTGTTTCCACAGCGCTCTTCGTAAAAATAAAAAAATAGAAATTTTGGTCAAAAAGTCAAAGCAACCGTAATGTGTGATACATTGCTAGAATCAGAGAAAAAATCTGTATTTAGAAATGTGAAAATCCAATATGGCGCCCATAAGAAAAAAAGTTGACAGTCGTATCTCTGCAATTTTGACAGTTCGGTTAAATGTAATGACTAGAGACCGGATTTATAAGTTTTTACAAGTTTTTTACGCTAACATACCTAAACTTGGCGTTTTGTATTTATATGTTTGTCGATTAGAGAAGCCCAAAAATGGTAGTTTTATTTCGCATATAACTTAATATTTTAGACTTTTAGCGCATATTTATTTATTTATCCATATATTGATATAAATAACATTATAATTCCATATACGGTCAATATTCAAGTCTGCAGCTTTTCCAAGAAGTAATTTATTCTTCTCAACGTCTGGCCACTTTATTTTACGATTTCCCGGAATGTGATTTTCTGGGAATCTGTAGCGACTTGCACTTGCATTTTGCACTTATGTTTTGCATTTCAGTTTGAGATAAGAACTCCGTGAATGTGTGTGACTAGTGACTAGTGTATTTATCAACGCGAATTAGTTGTTATTTTCTTATTTAATTTAAAGACGAAATAAATTCAGTGCTTATCTTTTCAAAATGCCGAAAGTAGCATCCTCTCGATCCGAGCTATTGAAAAAATGGATTAAAGCATCTAAACATCTAACTACAGATGGAAAAGTTATTTTTTGCAACGCATGCTCAAAACAGGTAGATACCTTACAAATTCTCTTAAAAATCACATTTTCATTTTGACAATATTTTAAGGTGTCGTCAGACCAAAAGTACCAGATTGATCAACATTTGGCTACAAACCTCCATAAGGAGTCGGAGAAAAGATGTGTGTCTAACTTTAAGCAGTCTTTTATTTCTTCAACAGCCAGTAACTCACAGGGCAGTGACACAGGAAATGAATTCTTTTTAGACTTGTGCAGTGCTATGGCAGAGTCAAACATTCCTTGGCATAAACTTGAACAAGCAAGTTTTCGAACTTTTTTGGAAAAATATTGCAATCGTCATATTCCAAATGAATCGACTTTGCAGAAAAACTATCTAAGTATATGCTACCAGCAACGGATGAAGAAAATAAGAGAGAAGCTTAGCGACAACAATATTTATATAGTAGTTGATGAAACGACAAATACCTGCGGTCGTTATGTAGCAAATATGTTAGCAGGAGTATTAAGCAACACAGTTGCACCAATATCTTATTTGGTAAATAGTGCAGTTTTGGAAAAAACAAATCATTCAACGATCGCACGTTTTATTAACGACAGCTTGACACTTTTATATGCACCTAATCAAGTTAAATCGGAAAATATATTACTAATGGTGTCTGATGCAGCAGCCTACATGATAAAAGCAGGACAGGCTTTACAGGTGTTTTACCCAAATCTGATGCACTTCACTTGTATGGCTCACGCAATGAATAGGCTCGCTGAATTGGTGCGACTAGAATACCCAACAGTAAATAAGTTGATCAATAACGGAAAAAAGGCGTTTCTTAAAGCCCCACTGCGTATACAACACTATAAAGAATTAGCTGCTGACCTGCCATTACCACCAGAACCAATAATTACGAGATGGGGTACGTGGCTTGAAGCAGCAAATTTTTACGCAGATAACTTTAAACAATTAAAGGAAATTTTCTTAGAATTGGATGATTCCAATTCAGCGGCTTTAAGAATTTGTAAGGAATGCATGTCGAACACAAACATCGGGAATCAATTAGCATTCATTAAAACTCATTTTTCGGTTTTAATATCCACCATTAAAAAGTTGGAATCATCCCAGACGGCTCTATTAGATTCTTTTGAAGTGGTCGATGATGCAATTGAAAGTGTAAAATCAATTCCAGGGGAGATAGGAGAGAAGTTAATGGCAAAATTAGACAAGGTTCTATTACGTAATCCTGACTACAATAAAATGAGGAAAATCTGTTTAGGTTTAAAAGGTCAAAGTGAAGAGGATTTGGACATGGACCCCAAAGATGTAGCATCCATGAGATTTGCGCCCATTACTTCATGCGATGTCGAGCGTTCGTTTTCCTCTTATAAAAATATTTTGACAGACAGACGACAAAATTTTACCCCAAATAATTTAAATCAACTGTTGATTATATTTTGTAATCCTACTACTTAAGTGTTAAGTGTTAAAATTACTTATATGAAACAATTTATGTTTTTATTATTCTAAAGTATGTATAAGTAAAATAAAATTTTTATCGCATATAATATCCATATTTTGATCCATTTTAATCGCATAAAAAAAACTTATTTTCCACTTTTTTAGCACATATAAATCCGGACTTTAGTGATTATAAATTTGCTCAAACATAATTTTCTCTAAAATTGTAGTATGCTTACGGGACGTAAATCGCAGAAATCAGAAGGTGATTCGACTTTGGGAAGAGGTAGAACAGTAAGTAAGGCCTTACTTTTAATACTCAATATATGTTTTAGCACAGTATTTGGATAAACTAATTTCTCATTGATACTGCAATTGCAGAAAAAGATGAAACACAAGCCGATGTAGATTACGTAAATTCAGCATTAAAAATAATTTCGACTTTGCATGAACATTTAGAACTTTCTGATGTTAAATCAAACACATTTTCTCCTAATCTAAGTAACATAAAACTGCCCCGCATTACTTTGCTCACTTTTGATGGCACTTACGAAAATTGGATAATATTTCGGGACACATTTATGTCACTTATTCACAATAACGAGTCTTTGACATCTGTTGAAAAATTTTATTATCTGAAAGCGTCATTATTTGCTGAAGCAACCAAATTAATTGAATCTATTAAAGTTTCTGAAATAAATTATGATGGCGCATGGGCAACTGTAGTCGATCGTTTTGATAATGAGAAACAGATAATAAGAAATCATACAAATGCCTTGTTAAAAATTTCTTTTGTTAATAAGTACAATGTAAGCGAAACATTGGACACCGTTAATATTCGGACATTAGAAGCATGTAATCAACCAGTCTGCTCATGGGGAACTCTGTTAATTGCTATTATTGTTAGAAAATTTGATTTTAAATTAAATAAAGAATGAGAGACTTACGCTGCAGATTTTCTCATGCCTTCCTTCGAAGATTTAAGAAATCTTATGGACAGAAAATCAAAACTCATTGAAGCAATTAACGTAGTGCCTCATGAAAAACAAAATCATGGTAGAAATAAAATTAAAAAAATCATTTGTAACGTCAAAGAAAGTTGTAAAATGTTTGATTTGTTCGTCGAATCACGAAATTATGCTTGTCCCAAGTTTTTTGCATTTACACCTAAACAACGTTTTGAATCTGCGAAAATAAAAAAGTGTATTAATTGCCTAAAAGAAGGGCACAAAGCAATTGATTGTAAATCGTCGAACTGTCGCTCTTGTGACTCAAAACATAATTCATTACTTCATTTCGTCACAAAAACTTGCAATTCACAAATATCTACGAAAGAAACAGAGACTGTAGTTTCCAATAACGAAAGAAAGTTAGGAACGGCGAGTTAGGTACATCTACCGTTTTACAAGCGACTTCAGAATCGCAAATTATTTTGTTAACTGCCATAGTTCATATCAATGACAAGCACGGCCAACCATTCAGTTGTCGTGCCTTATTAGATTCCGGGTCAGACTCGAGTTTTATAATTGGGAATTTGGCACAAAAACCAAAGTTGAAATTTCGGTAATAGGAATTAAAGGTACCGAAAAAATTATAACCAAAACGGTATTTGCTCAAGTATCATCGCTTACAAGTAACATCAAATTTGAAACCGAATTTTTAGTTATAAGAAATATCGGAAGTAGGCTGCCGCCACAATCGATTTCGAAAAATTCCTTCAAAATACCTCCGCATTTGCAATTAACAGATCCACGATTTAATTTGTCTAATCCTATAGATTTGCTATTGGGAGCTGAAATTTTCTACGAGCTGTTGGAACCTGAACATTTGAAAAGAGTAAAACAACCAATGTTGCAAAGTACTAGATTAGGTTGGATAGTTTCGGGAAAATTACAGACAAAAGCTAAAATTAAGTCGTCAGTATGCAATTTCGTGGAATTAAATGCGCAACTGCAAAAATTTTGGGTGGAGGTGGAGGAGGTAACTGATGTTAAATATAATTTTACGAATGATGAACTATATTATGAAAATCATTTCAGAAATACATATTCGCGTAATTCGGATGGGAGATTTGTCGTAGAACTTTCATTGAAACAACCATCTAGTGTCTTAGGTAATTCGAAAACGGTAGCATCAAATAGTTTAGAATCTATGGAACGAAAATTTCGTAAAAATTCAAAATTAGGAATTGAATATGCGCACAATTTTATTTACCTCATCATGCGGTATGCAAAGAAGACAGTTTAACAACAAAACTGCGCGTCGTATTCGATGCTTCTGCAAAATCCACCACTGGGTTTTCGTTAAATGACATTCTGTATGTAGGACCCACCATCAAGCAAGATTTATTTTCCTTAATAACTATTTTTCGTATGCATAAATACGTGGCAACTGTGGATATCGCTAAAATGTATCCTCAAGTTTTGGTAAAACCCGAGCAAATTGCACTGCAGGAAATTCTTTGGCGTTTTACTATTGCAAAAAACATGGGCATTACTGACACTCACGTACGGTACAGCGACAGCATCTTTCTTGGCAATAAGAAGACTTCATGAATTAGCAGCTATTGAAAAACATAATTTTCTAATAGGGTCGGGGGCAATTATTCGTGACTTTTACGTTGACGATTTGATAACCGGTGCAAATTCAGTTGAGGAGACGATTCAATTGCGAAATGAAGTCTGCACAACATTAGCAAAGAGTTGTTTTGAGCTTCGTAAATGGGCATCAAATGATTCTTAAATATTAGAAGGCATTGAAAATAAGGAAATGCCAAACACCGTGATAAAATTTGATAAAAGTTCAACAATCAAAATATTTGGCATTGGATGAAATCCTGTACCTGATGTATTTACATATTGGTGAATAGATATTTCAGAAGATGAAAATTTCTCTAAAAGAAAAATGTTGTCCGAAATAGCCAAATTATGGTTTGATATCACCTATTACAATTCATTGTACACTTGCTTGCAATAAAATCGCGTACACCTTCAAAATGAAGTAGCCGAGTTTTCACCTATTTTTTGCTTTGTAAATGGGTATTTTGAGAATTTTGTTATGTTTCGAAACATACAGGTTAGGAACGGCCGTTGAAATTATTATTATTTTACCTGATATGAGTCAGACAGTAGCTATTCAATAAATATCACGACATTCCAAATATTTAACGGCCCATAAATGTAAAGTAATTTAATCGAAATACATTTGTTGATTGCTGTCCTGTTCATATAAATTTTAACACTTATCAAGACTTTTCAAAGCTCAATTTGTAATTTTCAACGTGTTGGTGACAAGAATACAGGAAAATTTATTAAAACATGGAATCCCTTGCGTTTATAATGGATTTTTTTCTTAATTCAGAAGGGCATTATCCGAATCGTAAATCGACATTTTTGGACATCTATCTCCAACCATCTTTCCCATTTGCAAATTTTTCCTCTTCCCACATATTGTATGTGCATCATAGTATTTTTATTTAAGCCATAATCATTCGTTACTGCTGTGAATCACTATTCGTCTTCTAAGTTACTCGTTTTCTGTCAGTCTCAATTTTAATTATTTGACACTGACAAATAAAATCTCAAGACCAACTTAATAAAACGAAAAACAGGTGTACGCGTTTTTTTTTGCAAGACACAGTACATTGACATCGCATTTACGCTCAAGGTGTAAGACTGCCTCGTGAGCGCTTGGGTGTGCCTACTTTACGTGGTGGAATCGGTATATGGGATATGAGTGTGCATAACAACGCAATGCAGGTTCCCTGGTCGGGCTGCCGTTGTCTGAAACTGAATGAATCTAGTTCACTTTTTTAGATCCTCCGTTTGGATATAACATTATGTTTTCTGTTAATGGAGTACTAGTATATTTGTACAGGGTGGATTAATTTCGATGTCTCTTATGGGCATCTTGGTAACTATAAAACTGGTGGTCAAGAATCGATCTTTTTTTTGGAGAGAAAGCCAGCAGTTTAAACAAAAATTAGCTACTTTCTCTTGTTTTCAAATTATAACCAAAAATTATCGAACATATCCGTTTATTTTTAAAGATATTGGAAAATTTCTTTAACATTATTAGGATGAAAATCGTAGTAGGCTATACTTTGTTGGGTTTATTTCTTATAATTAACAGGATAAACTGTCTCCTTTATTATTCTTGCGTATCATAGTCTTAGTAAGCTGGGCGAGGGATCGATACTTGGCTACTACTTTTTTTCTCTCTCTTATAGTTAAAGAGATGCCCATAAGAGATATCGAAATTGATCCACCCTGTACATAGTTTTATAAAATCATCGGAAATATTTTCTCACAAGATTTATAACATGTGTGAGGAAAAGTAAACTATTTTGAATATTTTTAAAAAACTTTCACTTGTTTCTTTCATTTATAATAATCTGTATAAGTCTTGTAATAAACACTTCTTTCTAAACTCAAAAATAAAAAAAAGTTAAATAGGGTGGGAATTCTCGCGTAGTCACTCTGCACGGACATAAACTCACTTAATATCTATATAGAGAGGGCCAGTCAATTACTATTTGCCTAGGAAAATAGTTTTTAAATATAAATAAGCTTCAGAAAATAATTTTCCCCGGTATTTGCCTAAAATAACTATTTACCTGCGACATACACTCGTACATAACGTGCTTTAGATTATTATTTCATTTTGCTGACATATTATATCAACCGTTCCTATTGTATCCATTGATTAATAAAATAATAGCTCATAAGTTGAATACTTTCGGCATTAACGACCTTGCCTTAAATAATATTGTCGCATACTAAGCTGACAATGAGTGAAACGAGATTATCTCGCCAGTCACTTTTATGTAAGCGGTTCCCTAATTACATATTCTGATTCTGTATGTTATATGTTCTGAACGCATAAATGTAGTCTTGACATAATGGTCTCATTTAAGAAAATTTATATTTAACAGACAGAAGAATGTAACATAATTCATTAAAATAAGGAAAATACTATACTGATTGTGAGTACTGACAGTGAGTAGAATATACGGTGGAAGTATTTATTACAGTAAAAAATAATCTTGTTTTGCAATTATGGCTTGTGGCACACCTTTCCTTATTGTTTGTATAAATTAAACAGAAACTTTTTTCTTTAAATTGATAGTTGCATTGCAATTCAGAGCACATTCAAAATACGTTATTATAAAATTATTCACAAAATGAGCTTTTTGTCCTTATATATTTCTTGTAGGTATACATAGGTTATATTGATAACAATAGATTAAAAATGTACCCACATAGTCTAAAGTTCATTTTCCAGATTTTATAGTAAAATAAAAATGAATTTTTTGTTTTTTGTTTATATTTGCAATCTTTGTTTTATACACAATATGAATAGAGTCATTAAACGTTTCTGTGAAACGAGCGTAACTAAAAAACGTAACAATAAATTTACATAAATAAGGTATTAAAACAGGCATTTTATCATACTGAGTGTGTCAGAAATACGTGTGTTAATTTTAACAAGGAGTGCAGTTAACTAAATGAAATATTTTTTCTATTTGGCTTTTTTAATTTAAAGCTTTCTAAACCGATTTAAAATTTTGAAACGTATTACATATTAAAATCTATATCCGCCTCTGGTTAAGACCGGAAAATTCTGTTGTGATAGAAACGAAAAAACTCATATAAAAAGTCAATGGCTGTAACGTCACATTTACTAAATTCGAACAGAAATTGCATTTATAACTTGTCGGAGACAAATAATTGTTTATTATTATAAGTTTCCGCAATCCTTAAACACAGCGAAGAAAAACTGTAATTGCACATAACTATTGCACTTTTAAAATATACCAAACTGTCAAACCTTGCTGAAGTGCGTATCTTCGGGTAATTGTACCAGCAACAGTTACAACATCCAACATGTTTTCTTCAACATTCAGTACGAGGTCTGCCACGGTCTTGGGCTTAAAATTGAAATGAGGCATGATTCTGAGAATTTGGACAGTTGATTGAAACGTATGCCTGTTGGGTAAAATACGATTAGAAAATGAACCGCAGTCTTCGTGCTTCCATTTAGCAATTCCACAAGCTCTACGATACACAATGAGAGTATCTGTTAATTCTTGATTAGAAAACTTGTGTGCGTTTATAAAAATGACAACTGTCTTGACACATTATACATAATTGTATCCGCCATGGTTGCCATGGTTTTTCGAAAGATGGTTCAGTTCAAACACCAAATGACTCGTTTGCTCAAAAATAGGGGTAAAAAAATTACAAAAAAATTGACGATATTTTCAAAATACCATAAAGTAAAGTTGTTTAGCTTGGCGAGTTCTTCTATGTTTTAAAATTAACACATGTATTTCTGATACACCCAGTATATCGCTGGAGCACGTGAACCAGTTTTAACCTACTGAAATATGTATGTATAAATTTACGAACCGTTAATTAATTATCGAGAGAACAGCCTGCCTTTTTAATTGACTAAAGCTTTTCCCTACACTTATAACAGATATAAATGCTTTAAAAAAAATCTGAAAGTAAAGCAAAACGCAAGGTTTGTATTAACATGATACTAGTTCCTGAGTTGCATGAAAAACTAGTGCAATGTAATTCAAAACTTGTTACAGGATCTATCACTTAGGATAGGCTAGGGTAATGTGAAACCGTTAACTCGAGGCAGCTGTATATAATTTCATTTAGAAAGTGAAAACCTATACGTTTTCAAAATACATGGAGAGCAAAGGAGAAAAATTTAGTTTAGAAAAGAGTTGATTATTTATCACTCTAATAATGTTACATGACTTAAATTGTAACTGAAAGTGGTCATTATTTTTAGGAATAAAATAAATAAAATAAATAAAAAACGGCAGCAATACCGGGTGTTGCAAGACGTACTGAACGAAATTAAGGAACATATTCTTGAGGTAATTCTAAGTAGAAAAGTTGTAATACACACAGATTTACGTCTTCATGATTACCTTTAACGTTTAGAAATACAGTGTACTCTTTGTTAACGGGCACCCCATAAGCCGGGACTTCTTAAGTTTCTTGAGTACCGAAGAAATCATACAACTTAAACGATAAAGTTTTCTCCTTTAAGCGGACTCCCTATTAACCGGACACAGACACATAAATGCGATGACCTACGTAGTTTTTCTCTCCATTAAGTGGACGGTATCTTCCAAAAATATGGAGACTTCCCCAAAAGCGCATGTGTTTATAATAAATAATAAAATAAAATAATGTTACAGAATTATACAACAAAGAAAAACTTAGTTGTGGTTTAATAACAAAATTTTAAATTGTTCTTACAAGAAAAAGGAATTGAAAAAACGTAAAATACTACTTTTTCTCGATAACGCAGCATCTCTTCCGCGGGACTTAAAATTTAAAAATATTAAAATTATTTTTCTTGCTCCAAATACTACTGCAGTTTGCCAAATTGTCAAGAAAATGTGGACACTTTTTTCAACGTAAGGTTAACAATACTGAAAATTTTGCTCTGTGTTTGTAATTATCTCGATTAATTTGATCGCGACTGTACATGCAATAATGGGGATTCAGATGGTTTTGAATTGGCATCTAATTTATAACAATATTTTGAAAACATGTTTATTATTTAATGTTGTCGAACAATATTTGATTTTTAATCTTTGTTCTGTTCTTGTGAAAATGTATATATTTGATATTTCATAAACATTAATGTTTCACCTTTAATCTGAAAATACTGTATTATCTACATACACTTTGTCCACATTTCAATGCTCACCATTGGCATCTCAGTTACTAGAAGACATAGAGCAACGGTTAAATGGGAAATGTTTTGCAAAATTTAATGCTCGCAACAAATCTCATTTCAAATTCACCATAACTTTTTT
Source organism: Prosopocoilus inquinatus (assembly GCA_036172665.1). Lineage (NCBI taxonomy): Eukaryota > Metazoa > Arthropoda > Insecta > Coleoptera > Lucanidae > Prosopocoilus > Prosopocoilus inquinatus. The sequence continues at coordinate 10,483,244 of CM069875.1, forward strand.
TAAATTCTAAGATTAAGATAATTTAAGAAAGCCAAAATTAGACGACTTCAATATTCCTCGATTACTCGATAACACCTGATGTGACCTTTTCTAAACTTTTACATTGTTCAGACACTTTTTTAAGACCAAGTTTTTGATGCAAACAGAAACTTCCGATTGTCATTTGTTTTCAAGTTATTAACGCTAACTTTTGTTTTTCATATGCCACCCATATTAGGTTTTGGTTAGTTAGTTAGTCTTTGAAAGGAGCTTTTCAACGACGTATAACATACTCGAAAATTTTTTATTTTTAGAGGAGATATAAACAAAAACATAAATTAATCTCTTATAAAATTAGTAGGCTATGGAATTAATTATTATTATTATTATTAATTATATATTATTACTTTTCTAGATTCCAAATTAATTTCTAATGAGACCACATGTATAATAAAACTAATATTGTAGAAGGTGTCTATAAAATAATTCCTGCTAATTTAGTTATTTTTTTTATTTTAGAAAGAAAAAAAGATAAAAGAAGTTGTAGAATTTATTTCAGTGTTACTACAGATATTCATAAAAAACAATTGAGAGTTAGATTCCCAAAAAATAAACGAAGTTTTGGTTTTAAATAAAATAACATTAAATAAAATTTTACCATTAACATATTAAATCGATTTAGATGTTTTCTAAAACATTACTTCTAAACTAGAAACTAAAAATATTTCGGAAAAATTGAACTTTAAAAAATGACTGAAAATTTAACATGAAACATATTCAAAGCGTTCTCAATATTTTTTTTATGCAAAGTGTAAATATTTTTAACATGTTTTGAATCACACCTCCTAGTATAAAAGGATCATTATTCAAGTTTTCTATTTCTAAAATTCAAAAATAAGAAAAATGAAATAGGAACTATTTTATAGGCACCTTCTACATTATTAGTTTTATTATACATGTAGTCTCATTAGAATTTAATTTAGAACTGAAGACACTAATAATATACAGGGTGTTCCATTGAGAAAAACTTAAGATTAGTTTATATCTCGTTTATCCGACCAATTGTTTGTCTCTTTAAGTTTTATATTAAACATTTTTCCTGAAATCAAAAGTAAAAGAGTTAAAGGGGTAGGAATTCTCGTGTAATCACCAAAAGTAAACGAAAAGTAATAATTTTTTTTTTTTATATTTTGCACGCTATCTAGAGGGTTTCTTTTAGGAAATAGAGAAAAAATTTAAATGCAAAAATTGTAGGGTTTTATGCCTATTATCTTTTAGAATTATCAGAAGAAACAAAAGCGCATCGCAAATTGGAGAAAAAAATATAGTTTCTATTTTTTTTAATGGAATGCCCTGTATATTGTTTGCTAATATGAAAGACCATATTTTCCTGAATACATAATTTGTTGACAGTTGGAGGGGTCGTTCGTGATATAATTAAGTTTAAAATATCAGCCCAATGACGTTTAAAATCAAGACGGCTTGGAAATGTGCTTCCAAAAGTTCTAAATGGTTATTTTTTTAGCAAAAAATAATATAGATTCGATTACCGGAATCCCAACACAATGGATTAATAATAAAAAACAAAATTCCAGGCCGCCTTAATATTTTAAACATTAATTCATTGACTCATTAACGGCTTTTCCAAACATCGACATATTATATATTTCTGAAACCAGAAAAATATGATATTTCATCTTAGCAAACAATATACAGGCTGTTCTATTTAAAAAAAAGCCAAAATTATATTTGTTTCTCCAATTTTCGATGCGCTTTTGATAACTCTAAAATATAATAGGCATAAAACCCTACAAGTTTTGCATTTAATGTTTTTCTATAGCTCCTAAAATAAACCCTCTAGGTAGGGTGCAAAATATTAAAAAAAAATTGTATATACAATTAATGTTGGATAATGGACTAATGTTACGTGACTGAATGTTTACAAAAGTAAAATAAGACAAAATTCCCTTAGGAGTTGTTTACTTTTTTATTCGTTGCCTATTCTTTTCATTTAGGTACATACCTGCAAACTTCAGGAAAATTATGAAAGGGATGGAAAGTAGCAAGAAAAATGCTCCAGTGAAGATTTGGGTCGTGTGTAATCGACACACACGATGATTGTTTAAGGGCGCCAGAAATAAATTGTCCAGCGGGATTTCTTGTTAAACCAAAACGCTTATTTTGATATTTGTTTTATTAATAAAAAAGGTGAGAAGCATTAATTCAAGAAAGAAACTAAAATACTGGCAATTTATTGCTCTCAAAACAAGTAAAATATTGTGTGGTTATGTGGTTAAAATTTAGTTATTTAAATTAACTTAAATCAGCGATTGAGATTATTAATAGGTGTTCGAAGACCTTAATTAATTTAACAGCCACTCAAGTTATAACTAATGAACTTAAAATTAAATCCACAAAGTATAACAAGTAAACGAGTTCGACATGTGACATTTAGTTCGTTCCTCAAATACTTGCTCGGTACCTTGAATTGGATAGATAAAACTTCGTCGGCTAAAAAAGAGCTGGCAATAAATGTAGTTAACCGGGATAAAAGAATAGCTACAGTGACAGCCTGAGAGGACGATAATAAGTTGAGGGGTGATAAAACGTTGAGAGGACGGTAAAACTTGAGGAAGCTGAGGGGCCAAGAAAACCCGAAGGGCGTTGAAAGTCCGAAATAGAAAAAGGATCGAAATATTAGCAATGGCTGAATTTTTAACACATTGCGACCTGTGTAAAATTCTACAGGCTTCTTAATGGTGCACCAAAATGCACTAGTAGCGTCACAAGAGTGGTTTACAAATCCCGCAAAGTCGCATTCAAGTTATGTCCACACGGACAAATAATTTTCTAAAACTAAATTATCTAAACGTAATCAAAACATAATCTCAGTGACAGTTTCCCTAAATAAACGAGATCCAAAGCGAAGATACCACGTGCGAGTTGCCAGTTTTAGGAGATGATGAGTAAAACTCACATACAAAAAATATGTTCTAATAAAAGTCTTCATTTTTGAGATAAAATTAATTGAAAATTTGTTCAAAATTTGCTGTACGCTAATGAGTTAATCGGGAATGAAAAGGTAATTCTGGTTGCATGGCAGAAATATTTGTTTTTTTTAGCAACATCTGTAACATCTAGCCTCTGTAAACTGTTACGATTCAAAATTTGTTTAGATTTTTAATAAACTAAAAACCCTTTTGTCAAATATTGAAAGCGCGACATGTAAAAATGTCTAATACCATTATTTACCAAATAATTTATAAAATAGACTTAGGAGGGGAATATTTTAGAGAAGTACTTAATTTGACATCCTGAACATGATACGTTGATAAAAAAAATATAATTTTCTATAAAAAAAAGTTGAAAACAATTGAAAATCTCGAAAATCATTTGTTTCTCCGAGGGTACCATAAAATCGAGCAGGGAAGGTCTTAAAACTTTTTTAATTTAAGCTACTTCGTAAAATTTCAAATAAAAAAAGTTAGCTGTTGTAGCCATTTCCCGTGAACACCGAATTTTTGTTACTAAATCATTTATAAAATTTGCTTTGGGAGATGATATTTTAGAGACATTAATTTGACATCCTGAACGCGATGCGATGATAAAAAACTTAACGTTCCATTTAAAAATGTTGCAAACAATTGAAAATCTCGAAATCCTGATTGTCATTTGTTTTTTTTTTGAAAGTACCGTAAAATCGGAGGAAAGTCCTAAAAGTTTCCTAATTTAAGTTACTTCATAAAAGTACAAATAAGTAAATTAGCTATTGCAGCGGCTTCCCATGAACAGCCTGTGTAACCGTTTATAAAAATTAACCATCTGTTAACAAACCATCTAGTTGTTGATTTTTGACCTAATCGAATTATTGAGAACATGACTTGATTGTTTATCAACGGATTATTAATTTTGAAAATTTATCTGTACCTAGACAGTAAAGTGTCACACAATATTTTATACATGAATAAATATTTTATACGATTTTGTACATGTATTACAGTTGTGTAAAGACGGGAAATACTTGAGTATAATACAACATTTTAAAGGTCAGTGTATCATACAGTATTAAACACTTGCATTATACTCCTTTATATAAAATGTACTGGTATCCTAACATCCCTGTTTGCGACGTACTGTTTTAAATCCGTGCCGGTGATTATTCATAATGGTGTAGTTTGTCTGCAGCAGTGTCATTTTTATTGATAGTACCCTAGTTATCAAGTTACGAGATTAATTTACATCTTTCGTGGCATGAAAGCGAATTTATGAGGCGTTTGTAATTTTGATCATAAATAATTTACATAAAATAATAAGTAAAAGTCACAGGATTTTTTTTAAATTAGCAACTGTTACGAAGCACACTTGAAAGCTTCAGATACATTTCAGCTTTCATTTTCTAATAAAAGATAAATCGTTTCGGAAACAGAATTTTATAGTGCTAATTCAATTTTATTAATATAAGTATTACAATCCAATTCATTTCGTGTAATAAACCGTGAAATGTATATACATACACTGTTTTAATGGTTGTTAAATTGCGGATTAGCAAGGTTATTGATACGTGTTTTAAATCAGTGAGTATTTTATGTGAAGGTCAGTTTCATTATTTTATAAACAATTTAATAAGTACCTAGATTTAACACTGAATATTATTCAATTCACTATTTCCTGTCTCAAATATTTTAGTTTTTTTTTTATTATTAATTGGATAAAAATAACAAGTTATAAGTGAGCGGCAGGAAAATAACATTAAATTAACTTTGAAAATATACTGGGCGTCTCATAACCAAGGCCTCGAATCTGAGGGTTCAAACTCAGAGGCGTTGTATTCCGCGCGCGGCGGGGCTCGATTTCTCGCTGCATTTCCGATAGGCAGGGAGATTCTACGATCGAATTCTGCGTCTCACTAATTTTGATTTTGACGATTCGACATTTATTTGATTGCTCAGTCTCTCCGTAAATATTGAAGAGTTCAAAATTTACCTAGAGAAAGCGTCCCTCACAACCTGTTATGTTGAGAGATCATTTTCTCGTTTTAAAAGAGAAGACATTGTCACGGCAAATCGAAACGACCGAACGAACGAAAATTTGGAACGTTATTTAATAATTAGTTATAATAACAATTAATAGCTGAAAAATTTTAGCATTTTCTTCCCTATTAGAATTTCGAATACCTGAGAATACTCAGCAACGCGCGTCTCTGTTAAATCGGGCAATCGAACGATTCAGATCTGCGCTACACCGGGGGTGTTACGATACGTAATCGGCATCTCGGAGACTGGACGGGCTATTTTCCTCCAGGCTGCACTCATAACGTACGCAAGAGATTGAAAGGGTAGCTGAAGGAGATCAAATTTAAGTTTTTTTTTAATAAACTTTTGGTAAAAAATCAATAGGGTAAAAATGAGACACTTTTTAGAACTTTAAATTTTTTTATGTGTTAGAGTCCTTCAACGGAATTGACGAAATTTTTGTAAGAGGTAAATGATGATGAAAAAACTATTGACAATTTAAAAACATACAAAAAATACCTTTAAAAAGGTGCAAATAAAAACTGTGTCTCATATTTAACCCCGAAAAAGTCTAAAAATAAGACATGCCAGGTTAAATATCATAAAATTAAGTTTCCATCTGTTCCTATATATAAAAAAAAAACTGAAGTTTAAAGTGAAACTGTGACTGAGAAACCCGATCTAACAGTCATGGGCGATCTCTAGTAAAATTTATAAAAAAAATTATTCAATAGAAAAATACCTACAACAAATTAACACATAGATAAGTAAAATGATGCTGTCTTGGATAGAAACATCGCATAATTGCATATTTGCAAGCTAACAAATAAATAAAAAAGTATTTATAATAAGAAAACTATCCGCAGTATCGGATTATATTATTTTACCAATTTTATTTGATGTCTCATTTTCACCTGAATTTTGCGTGTCTCATTTTTACTCCACTTGACCCTAACTAAAAAACAAAAGTTACTACCTGCAGTAATACTTTACGTTTTAACTTCAAATTTGGGGTATTTAAGTTATTTGAATAGTTCTTTGCATGAAACAACTATTTAAAAAAATATAGTCACCTAAAAGTTACAATTTCAAGTCAAGAACGGCTTTTCAGAACCGCTGATGAATTAAAATAAAACTAGAAAACGGCTCGAGAAGAGATTTTGTGAATGGTAGTTTTGATGAATTTAGAGTTTATTTAACAATAATTTGTGAAATAAATTTTATTAATTAAGAAGATATAATTTTGGTGCAGTTCTTGTTCGCGAGAATTGCAGATAATATGAAACAAAATAAAAATACTTTTAAAAACGAGCTAAAAATGTAATTTATTAACTTACTTGACGTATCGCAAATATAATTATTTGAACAGATAAAATAGCGACATCTTACTATCGCTTTTGACCTGACATTGTACAGAGGCTGCTCGAGGTTTTCACTGCAATCAAAAACGATTTGCGCAAAATTTTTCTAAAAATTTTCATTATGCTTTGATAGCAAGCATGGCCGCCTTGCATGGGGGACTTATTAGGAGCAAATCCCGCTTCAATTTGTCTATCCTACTGCAATGTCAGGACAAAAAGCGATAGTAAGATGTCGCTATTTTATCTGTTCATCACTCTTACATCGCAATTGCGAATAAATTGGACAAGTCGTTTTTGTTTGCAGTGGAAATGTCGAACTACGTCTCTGCTGAAGAAGCCCCAAGCAGGGCTGAAACAGCTGTCCAGAGGCTGCTCGAGGTTTTCACTGCAATCAAAAACGATTTGCACAAAATTTTTCTATAATTATTTGCTTTATCAAAAGTGAATAATTGTATTTGCGAAACATCAAGTAAGTTAAATTATATTTTTAGATCGTTTTTAATAGTATTTTTATTTGTTTCATATTTTAAGAAGAATAAGTATAAATTAAAGAAGAAATTAAACAATTTCAGCTGCTGGGCTGTTATTATTGGGTTTTGTTCAAAAGCGTCTTAATAAAAAAGCATATTGTCGACAGAAAAGTTGGCTAAGATAACGTTTGTTTAATCTCTAATAATGACCACTTTCTGGTATGGGTTTAACTTTAATGGCTAGTTGTACCAAGGGGGTTTAAACCGACGTTCAACTGAACCAGGTTCCAAATGAACAAAATCGCATCAAATTTTGTTTATGAATACGTTTATTGCCATACGATCCATACGATCTGTTACCGTTCAATTTCTGCCCGACCCCGAATCACCCTGCATATTGCTTCCCGTGAAATATTTTCGCAGACCGCCCGGCAAACTCTTTGCGTTTCGCTGATTTGGTTTCAAAGTAATTCCCCAGTGCTATTAGTTTTCCTGTAAAAATTAGGATTAGGAAAATTTGGGTTTTGAAAGTTAATTTTTCGGTCGCATAGATTCTTTATTTAGCATTTTAGTTTTACGCATTATTGCAACATATTGTGAAATCAGCGATTCCGTTCCCACGAAAGCTATGCAGAAATTGAACCCCGGTATTTAAGCCCATTGGTCCTCGTTGACGTAAGATTCTGTCGCGGTTGGCGGAAGTATTTTACCTCTTCTTTTTTCTAATCCCATCTCTTTTCCGTTCGTCCGCGCGAAGCGATTCAGAACGCAATCGACCCCGCACTTCTCGGTCCAACAACACATCTCGCGTTGGTGTGTCTTTTGTGTGTGTTTTCGCCCAAAATTTATGTTGGGGAATTCATCAACAGCTGTTTTGCTGGATTAATACGTTGAGCCGAGAGGAAATTAATACACTCGTATTGTCTACGCCTGTTCTCCTCCAGGTTGTTCTGCGAACAGGTAAGCCCATTCGTTGATTGTTCTGACTCGCTTCGAATGTTTCTATCGCGTATCTTCCTTCCTTACAGGCTTTAGGAGTACCCTTACCTCTGCGCCGTATTCATTAAGAATACGCTGTATTTGTGGCCGTTCTCCGTATCTGTACGGTCCCGTGAGCATTAACCTATCCCCTTGGAGCTGCCCAACACGCCGACTGACGCTCAGAACGAGTAGGGACAAAGTTTGCTTACATTTCGTTATTTATTTACGTGCATTGATGCCGGATAAAGGCGTGTGTTCATGCGGCGCGCGTTGACTTTATTTGGATTCACCGTTTGACATTTTTTATAGCGTAACGCTCCTGTCAACTCTAGTATCACCATTGCGTCTATTTTAAGCGCATTTATGTTCGAATAATTTAATTATCGCTGTTGCTGCTGGATTCTACTGTTAAATAAGACGCTTTTGCGAATTCTTTTTTTTGTTACTGGTTTAAAATTTTTCTGTGTTTTATATTGTGGCCTGTTTACCTTTTTTATCAACCTATAAACGGTTATACAGGTGCGAACGGCACTCAGCTTTTTATGGGAGAGCAAAAGTCGAGGATTCAATAAATTAAATATTCCAATATGAAGCTGAACAAAACAGAAGTTATATTTTAACATAAATTTTGAAATTTGAGCGCCACCAATTTTTTTATTATTAATGATAAAGGGATAACAAAAGAGCAAACAAAAAAAAATTTGGAAACCCACCAAAAATGCAAAAATGTTGAATTGAAACGAAATAAATAGAAGAACGTCCAAAAATATAGAAATATATTTAATAAAGTTGTTAAACCAAAACAATGGGTGATAAATGTGCAATTTAGATTATTTAAGTAAGAAATTTGTAGTTGCATTAAATTTGATAATAAATATGACTGAATACGTTATTATAAATTGACAGTTTGATAAGTTGCACGATATTGAATTCAATTTCGTTTCACATTGATAATATATAGAAATACTTTTCTTTAAATGGTAGCCCTAAAGGCAAATTAATTCTCAACTGAGTAATTAAATATTAAATGACCAAAATATTATTAATTATGTTAAATATAAATTATTAGTAAAAATATGAATTATTATGTAAACAAAGTACGTTAACTAAATCGTAACAAAACTTTACAATAGTAAGTAGATGAATATTAAACCAAGAAAAATTGTTATGTAAATATTTAAGATATTGTATGTGTGATGAAATCCTGAAGGATATTGAATAAATTTATTTACTTAGAAAGAATGGTTTTGAAGAGCGCAAATATATCCGGGTAAAATAAAAGAAGAATTTGACCTGCTACTGTTGATCCACACCAATGCCAGAAGTTCCTGTGTTTTTTTTCCAGCTCATAATAGCCCATACGGCGATCGAACATGCTTCGTGAAGGAGGCGACAGCAAGGTAACGATTTCTTCGCTATTTCATTGATTGATATGCTATGAACGACGGAGGAATTTCAGCACTTGGCCAACGGACGTTTTCGACTGAAGTAATTAACTTAAGGAAAGGTAAAACTTCCCTCAGATTTTCCTAAGAAAAGTTTCCATTAGTGCCGTGGCACGAGCTTCCGGTAAGTTTGAAATCGTCGGCCAATCCCACCGCTCAGCTTAATCCGACCAATGAGGTGTGAGAGGGTAAGTTCAGACACGTAAGGCCGTTTGACGAAGAACTTCGAATGCAGCCCAATGATACAGTATTGCCAATTCTATAAATCAATGTGAACGAAAATAAACAGATGAATAAATTACAATGTAAATTATTGATACATTCCATTAAAGTGGTAAATGACAAAATCAAAATATAAAGAGACAAACAACATGTAATCATATATGTAAACTCGTCCAATAACAACTGCGAAGTTAGTCACACAGAAGTAAACAACATCAGTTTAACCTTAAAATCAATACATCGATTTAGTGCTGAAGCGTGAAACAATGAGAAATTTTGCGAGGAGAATATTTTACGAGGTAAATAGCCATATTAATTAATTAATATACTGATGGGATGCTAAAAAAGATACAACAGATCCAAGATGCACATTTACAAACACCGTGTCATTTTAAATGTGACAATATAACTAGTGTTTGTTTCATGTTTGTTTATTGCTATTTAATAAAACTGTATATTGATAGTATCTTGGATGAGTCGAGGTTTTCTTAATTTTTTCCCGCGTTTCCCCATAGCCAAAAAGAAATTAAGTGGCGCCTTTTTCTTTGCTGGTACTGTTTTGTAGTCCAGATTTAGTTTTTTTAACCCACCCTATCTCACTGGGGCTGGCCCGGCGACGCCGAAACGTCTGTCACGGCGATCACTTGTGATACCTGTACAGGTGGGTAGCAGAGATCCTATGCGAATTTGTTTACTTTGAACCTGGTTCAGTTGAATGTCAGATCAAAACCTACTTGGTACAACTATCCCTAAGCTTCTTTTTTGCTAATACAGAAACTATTGTCCTTACAATTGTTACCGTGGGAATAGAACAAGCTTAAAGTTAAACAGAGTTGGAAAAGCCAGGCTTCATTGTTAGTGTCTGAACAAAAGAATCTAAATTGTTTGAATCAATATTTATTCAGCTTATAGTTCAATTAAAATTTGCTAAAGCAATCTTTGTTTCGCTTATAAATTCAATTCAGTTAAATTTAAATGGTTGAATAAAAGAAAGGTTGAAATAACTTCCATTCAGTTAAACACGTTTATCTATGGTGGTTGTCCAACGGGGTCCTAAGTCATAGACTTGTCTGTACTTTAGAAGCGGCAGTGTATTTTATGTGTGTAAAGTGTTCCATGGTTTTGTTATTTCCAAACCTCGTCGCCGTTGAAGGGGAAACTTATTGAATTTTCTTCCCAACACTGAAGGGTATCTGTAATGTGTACCGACCATCGCCGAGAAATATCTCGAGCGCGGTGCGAACACACGTCTTTACGACTGCAGGAACGGTACCTTACCGAATCCGGGACACTTGCGCTGCGCACATTTGCGCCACCGATACATTTGCGCCCTTCTAAGAAAAGGTGATCAATAACTGCACAGGTAAAGATTTAAAATTGAACATTTGGGCCTCCATTCTGGGAAATTATTTATTTCTTAGATAGACGAACATTTACTTGTAAGCTTCTTATTTCGTGAGGACATTTATCTGAAACCTTATTTCTTGCAGATCAAAAATAATCATATGTGTCAATTTTGTGACACTTTGCTGTGATATCATTTACTGGTTGTTATTATTACGCTCCAAAGTTTCGTCCTCACTTTTTATCCACACACAAGCTTACTTTTTGGCGAAATAAATATTATTATTGTATTATAATAGCTAGAACAGCCAGCCACTTAGAAATTTTGTAAGCGTCTTTCCAGGCCTTCTTTCTTTTTTAACCGCGAATATACTAGTATTTTAAACTCAATTCTTATATTATGAACGATTCATGCAAATATCGTTTTCTACAGTTGCTCTAAAAATGGGTGTTTACGCATTAATTCTACTGCGTTTTTTAGTTTAAAAAAATTTTCGCGCACTCTAAAAAAAAGAATTTCTGACATTAAAAAAAATATCAGAAATTCCTTTCTATTTAGTGATGACATTGGCTATTATAATTTTCTTTTAAAAAAGAACTTTATATTATAATTCAAAAATTAATTATATGTAAAAAGCGAACTATATCACTGAATTATTATCTAAAAATAAACGAGATATGCCTGACTGACGAAAAATCAAGAATGGCAATTTTTGCCTATAACCTAAAAACAAAAGAAGACGGTCAATTTCTGTTTATACTATTGACTTTATCTCTAAAAAGAGATCATAACTAAGCCACTACTTTTATTCTATCTCATATAGTTATAGAGATGTCCGTAAGAGCAAGCTTGAGAGTGTAAATTTGTTTGAAATTTTGATAAAAACTCACAATTCCAATTTCACTTAACATTGCACTACTTAGTATCAGTGATAAATAATAAAACATGAACATGTATTTAGAAAAACAATTATTTCCATATTTAAGAAAAAATTGTTGCAAATCGTTTTTGATTACAATGGATCCCTCGAGCAGTATCTGTACAGCTGTTTCAGCCCTATTGTTCGCATAGGCGCAGATAGAGAGTTCCACTGCAAACCAAAATGAGTGTCCAAATATTCGCAATTGCGATATAATAGTAATGAATAGCTTAAACAGCGACATCCTACGATCGCCTGGATTTCGTAGGGACAGCATGGGCAACTTTTGTATTTGAAGGGCTAGAGGGGTGGTTAAATTAGCAAAAAGGTGCAGGTTCAAGATCTCATTAAGAATCCATTTTTAAATTTTACTTGTCGTCGTCAACTTGGTTGAAATTTTTCAAAAACTAAAATCTTCAAGAGCTCATTAGGAATCCATTTTCAAATTTTAGATGTCATGGCCAACTTGGTTAAAATTTTACAAAACCCAAAATCTCCTAATTTCTTTTAATTGTCGAAATGATTTAAATTTGTTTTATAATAAATTTGTGCATTAATATGAAAATATGAAAAATATGTGAAACATTATAACTAAATAAATACGTATGCTAAGTGCAACTAGTTCATTGTTACGTCTTCAATTTACATATTTCCTTCATAATAAATAGATATCACCGTTACATAAATAAAAGAACAGACTACTGCATAATAATGCATATATTTTTTTTTGTGAAATGTCTATATGTAGTTATTCAACGAGGAAGTTGCATCACATACATTATTATTATTATTACTAAAGATCATCAAATTAGCGTTTCTTAAAAACAAATCAGAAGACAATGTATATTTACCAACTGGATTGCTACATTAGTTACAGATTTTTGACGGTTGAAGAAACACGGTTTCACGGTTACGGACGCCAAACAATAAAAATAATTCGGAAGGATGAAATCTTGCACGTTCATCGAATTAATTTTTCTTCTTTCCATACCTTCGCCGTTAACTTGCGAATGTGACAAGGTTAACAAATTAGCGTTGCAAAATTATCACGTCCGTTTGAATCACCGAACTAGTTCAGATTCTCTTATGGATTTAATTAAAAATAATTATTTGGTGGAATACTTATTAATGTAATAAGTTGTTATTATTAATAATATTATGATATTAATAATAAAGTTTTTCTATATACAGGGAGATTGAGGCAACCCATTCATTAAAAGTTTCCGGACTTCTCCTCTGAATTTCTGTTTCATATTTTGCAGTTATAAGTTATCGATAATGATCTATCAAAATAAAATATTTCCAATTTTCGTACACTTCCGCTTATATATTTTAAATGGAACATTTTTTAATGAATTTTTAAAATCTTCATAAAATTCTAAAAATATTCTGTGCAACATGTGACACAACGAAAATTAACCATTTCGGAGATATTTTCATTTTTTAAAAATAACTCAGACTTGCAGAACCTTGTTTATGATACTGCCATCTTTGTGCAACAAAAACCACGATGCCCATTTTTGGCCTGTAGTAGGTTACAGTAACATTCTTTCAAATCATGTCCAGTTTTGCACTTGATTGCTTACAGGCTGGTTGAAAAGTAACTTCTATTCGAACTAATTTCAACTGTCGAAAAGTCTAGTATATTTTTATACCATGTGACTCAGAATTAAATGTTCTTTCGTCCTGTATTAGCATTGCATATACCTATCTCTTACACTCCACTCGTTATCGATGATTTCTTTTTAATACCTATTTTCTTTTTCATTATTCGGTGTTGTTTTTAAATAGTGGGCTATGAAACTAGAAAAATTATAATTTTTGAAATCATCCGTCTCGTAGAAGTTAAAAAAAAAACACAATTTAATCGCTACAAAGAACCAAGAAATGAATGTTGCAGATATATTACATGTTTTTGAGGATAACAAAATCGACATTTCAAGAAGTTAATAAAAAAAGAATGGTTATATCGAAGGAAATATGTTATTATTGAGACACGATAGAAAGTTATTACTAATAAATAATAGCTGAGAACATCTTAGAGCCAATATTATAACCAACAATTTGTGTATTATTTTCAATATTTTTGATTTATTTATTAGTTTTCATTAATTTTTTTTAAGAGTAAATTTCTCTTTGTAAATGTGTAAAAAGTTATTCCAAGAATTCTAATACATACGGCATACGTAAATAAAAAAAATCACATGATAGATATGTATTTAAATATTATTTTTCGGTTTTTAAATTGAAATTGATATTACAGTCAGAAATTAATTTAAAAAATCTCATTTTGTAAAATTTTCACAGTACACTATTTAGGAATAACACTAAAAAGTGAAAAAATTGATGTGTCAAAGAGAAAATCATGAATAAGAAGAGAAAGGTAAGAGATGGGTATAGGGAATGCTAATGCAGTTCGAAAGAACATTGAATTGTGATTCTTCTGGTATAAAATATACTGGATGTTCTATTTAAAAAAACATGACGTTTCGACAGTTGAAATCAGTTTGAATAGAAGTTACTTTTCAACCAGTTCATAAATAATTTTGTGTAAAATTAGGTATCACCTGAAAGTCTATGATTATAGCCTACTACAAGCCAAAAATAGAAACTATGGCTTTTGTTACACAAAGATGGCAATATCATAAATAAGGTACTGCAACGTTGAACTTTTTTTAAAAAATGGAAATACCTCTAAAACGGCGAAGTTTTCTTGCATCACATGTTACACAAAATATTTTTAGAATTTTATGAGCATTTCGAAAATGTAATAAAAAATGGGGTATTCCATTTAAAATAAGAAAGTTGAGAGGAAGTTCCGGTACAAGCGGATTATTATCGTTAACTTAATAACCGCAAAATATGAAATAGAAATTCAAAGAGGAAGTCCGTAAACTTTTAATGAATGAGTTGCCTGAATCTCCCTGTACATTTTCTTACGTGATTTGTTACAGTTTAGGCATGCGGGTTCCTAATTTCAATTTCGTAAAACAACTTTCCCTTTAGATTTATTGTCAGTGGAAATTTTCCTTTTCTAATGATACTGCACGGCGTTTTACTTCCATGAATATAGACATGGACAAGAATAGAAAGTTCGAGGAATTCGATTGTCAAAAACCGTAATGTTACACATGGGATTCAAGTCCTTTTTTTATGTAATTCAGAAATTTTATTAATTTTGTTTATCATCAACATTTTAAATGGAGCTTGAATTTAAGTAGTGAATAGAAATTGTCATTTATCCACATTTTCAATTATTGGTAATTCAAATAATTAATACTCTCAGCCGTTACTTTGAGAAATTCCATATTAAAAATAATAAAAATCACTTAGCTAAGTGATTTTATTCAAGTAAATACGTACTGTTTTTTATTTATTTTTAGTGGTAATTTGGTAAAACTGTCACTCAAAACCAGTTTACCGATAAATTACAGGTAAATCGTAATGTTCCATAAATACAGAGATATTTACGATGAGTGGCCTATTAGATTATACCTATTGGAAACTATGTCTTAGGTCACTGAAATTTTGTGCGTGGTAATAATCGATGATGATTCAAGTGATATAAAATCAATGAGTACATCAGGTCCTACCGGAAGTTGACTCACCAACTTCGCAATAAACTAGCATATTTCAAAAACTAAAAAATGGAAAATTTTTCTTTTCTCTATTGGATCACATATAAGAAGCAAAACTTTTCTGATAAAAGATAAATCGTATACTTTACAAAGAGCTTACAGAAAATACACATTGACAGTTTTCAACAGTGACTAAATGATAAAACCTGACAAAATGGATTTTGTATATAATGGTTTTTAAAATACCCGCGTTTTATTTTAATTACTTTGCGTAATATACTGAGGAATAGACTAATTTACTGATTAGGTACATTCTGGTGTATAGAAAATAAACTATTTTAATCGCTATTGTTCGTTGGATTTGATTTACTAATGCTGGATGATAGACTAAAGTTACTTGATTGTAATTAATATTTGCAAAAAATATAATGAGCAAATAGAAAACTTATACTACCCAGTAGAGACCCTCCAGTAAGGGTCTGGCAGAATGGCGTGCAATTTTTGGTTCCGCCATATTTCAGCAAAATGTACATACCTCAACCAATCATAAGAAAGAATGGAAGTGTAGTTTGACGCTAACATTTTACATTGAAAAAGCAAGCAAGGTTAGGTAATTGATGACGTCTCGGGCTGTTATCTGATTGTTCAGCACCTTTACGACGTTTTTGCAATAGTGGACTGTATATGTAATGGATGAACTGTGTATGAATTAAGTTGAGTATGTACAACGAGTAAAATAGCCACAATGTTATGTGAACTTGTTTATTGAAAGTCTCGTCTACAACTACTTACAAATTAGATTCTTAAAAGCTAAGGGTGGTACGAGGAGTTTAAATGTAATTGCGGTGCGCCGGAATCGTCACACTTCTCTGAAGAACGGCAGCTTGCATGGTGTTCGGAATACTATGAAATCCAGTAACTCTCGGTATGAATCTACTGTCCCTTCGCATTAAAATTACACAGATATTTTTCTAGGACGTTTGTTATTAGTTTTACTAAAGAACCGAGAAATAATGACTTGCTAGTTTTTGGAATATTTGTTAATTATTAAACAGTAATATTATAATAATATAATGTCAACCTGACATTAACGGGACTTCTTTTTTTGCTGAAATTTGACTTTGAAAGAGCAATCAAGATAAAAAAGTATTGTCAATTTGACGCTAAATTTTTTTGCTGAAACATGGCTGATTCTGTCACTCTTCAGATTTTTTTAATTTTATTTCAGAATGTATCACATATAATTCAGATTTTTCAATTCATTTTCAGAACATGCCATTTGTAATTCAGATTTTCTAATTTAGTTTCAGAATTCGGCAAATGTTATTCAGATTAATCAATTTAATTTCAGAATAAGTTAAATGAATTTAAGATTGCATCAATTCTAATTAAGAAATCGTCACTTCTAATTAAGATATTACTGATTTCAGATTCGTCAATTATAATCCTGGTTATGATGATCCAGAAAATATCATTTTGCATTTATTTTTCAAAAAAGAATATTATTAACAACAACTAAGTAGATGATTTCGATAATACTAATGTAGCAGATAATGCAGATAATGAATACAAAAATAATATGTACGTAGTAATCTCTTAACCACAGTTAAGGAAACAGAAAAAAAAATTTATTGAAAAGAATAAACAGAAATCAAACCAATCCAAGCCAAGAAACAAAAAATCAATAACTGCACAATTATTTATAAAACAAGTCAATAATTTAACTATTCACCCGCGTGCATATCATTCAGTGCTAATACTGTTCCATGGAAAGAAGTTGTGTGCTGCGCCGCTCGGGCACAATCTCCTCCTGCAATGGTACCTTTTGCTTGGTCTGTCGCATATTCTAGGTAAATTAGCCCTTGCTCTCCCACCCCTGGCGCATTCACATTTGGTATCCGTACATTTGATTTCACATGAGATTTAACTTTTGCCCAAATAATTTCAATTGAATTTAACATTGGGGAATATGGACCCAACCGCAATAAAGATACTTCGTTTGTGTTTATCACATATTCTAATGCAGAATGACAAGGGGCATTATCACAGGCTATCACTAAGTCTCTTAATTGGTTGCCCATCTCTTGCCATTGTAAGAAGACCGTCCTTAGCCAATGATTCACAGATTTTGATGTAAATGAACCGCATCGTCGTTCCATGGATACCACTCCTGCGTCAGAGATTGCTCCTATTAAATGGACATTTGGTCCTCTTGCAGCTGGCAGAACTTGTAAAGATCGCGAACCTCTCTTTGAAAGACTTTTACTTCGCCGACAAAATAAATTGAAGTTCGTTTCGTCTATCCAGACGATTTGTTTTCCGGCCTGAATGCAATTATTTAGTGCAATTAGCACGTTTTTGTTTGTTCTCTAACGTATTCATTGTAACAGATTGACTATTAACGTTTTTATATGAATACATTCTTCCCTCTAAATAATTAGCAATTGTTGATATACAAACATTTTTTTGTAATTATACTTTATTTTTAATTTGCTTTAAAGTCAAGCTGCTGTCTTCTTCCAACCACAAAAGCACATTATTAATTTCATTTTCCGTTAATATCTTCGGTTTTCTTCTTCTTCTACAAATGGGGCAAATAATATCATGTGCCTGCATATCTTCTATTGCCTGGAAACACTTCATGTGTAGCAGGTGTTTATATGGTAGAAGCCGCTTCACAGCATTTCTGGCCATAGATACTCTGCAGAGAGCACTATTATCTTTTAAATGCATTGTTTTCACATTTCTTTTGACAATCTTTGAGGCATCTGAAACTAATGTTTATTTCAAGGTATACTTAATTTAAATTATAATTAATATCATACATTAATATAGGCTGAAATTAATTTAATTTTTTATGACTTACAATTGATGTTTTTCGAATTCAAACTGACTAATCTGAATTACAACTAACGAATTCTGAAATTAAATTGATAAATCTGAATTACAAGTGATGCAATCTGAAAATGACTTGATTATTCTGAATTTTAAATAACATATTCTGAAATTAAATTAATTAAATTAATTAAATTTCTGAATTACATTGAAAATTTCCGAAATATAGTTGTTCCTTTCTGAATTACAGCTGGAAATGGTGTAGAGGGTCTCTACTACATATCACTTATAGGTACCCGCCAAAATGCATTACGTAATTTATCGAACTACCGGTAAAAAATTGAATATGGGGTATGATGAGGTTACATTTGTAATTTGTTAACCATGTTTTACCACATTTTCGTAATTTATTTTTCTTAACTTACATGCACTTGAAAATGTCTAATCAGATGAAACCGCAGTCGTGATATTTGGTATCATTAACCTTTTTAGATAGGCTTTGCTTGTTGTAGTGGTAATAGTAATACTCTGTACCAAGAAATTAATGCGCCATACAGTAAAATAAGATTTTTCCTTTTCAAAGTGAATAAAATCGCATCAAATTATATTTATGACATACGAGTGAGAATGAGGTTAGAACGTCTACAGTATCAATGAACCAAAAACCTGTTACATACTATATATTTTTCAACGCAGGCAACTTTAACTTCAATACGCCCGCATTTGAATTCAAATATTATTTGCCGAGCACGTGCAGAGACCGTTCCGAGCCCGTGCATTGCAGGCCGCTTGCAGAACAGTAAGAATAGAGCTTAAGAAATAATAGGCCTGATAATTATCCTGCAGTAGTGTACAGCAAAGTATTTGTGTCTTGTTCTAACCTCATATATTAATACGAGATGAAGATACTTTAGTGTACACTAGTGCAGGATAACAATCAGAACGTAAACTCGTCGATGCTGCCTTTGATCTCTGTCAGCCAGTGGCATGTTCCGAAGTTACAATATCAGGTGCGTACATATAAAATGTAGAATCGACTTGACTTCCACAAGTTATATACGGCTTTCAGTAAAAATCTAATCGAAAGTAAGAGTTTTTAGGCTAAGTAGAAGGCAATGCATCGATCAAAGTTTCAAAATCTCAAACTGTCGTAAACAACAAATATCGTTACGCCAGTGAAATCTAACCCTAAGACATGGCCGATTCATCTGCGCGTCTGGATGCACAGTCTTTACCCCTACTTGAGAGTTTGCTTCCTGTGGTATAAAATTGTCAACATGTTATTTATTGTTTAAATTATTACAGGTAATGGGACACGTACCATCGCGACCACAAAATGCTGGGACAAGCAAATATTTTGTCAGTTAAAATGAACTTTTCATTAATGACGCTTTACTATCAAAATTTATGAATACCTGAAACTTGCTATGCTTATCCGAAGAACTTTGTTTTTTATATTTTATCATGGTATTATCGTACAAACAATCTCCGATGAATTACGATTATTGCGCTTTCGATTGGTAGGCACTACGTGCACTGAGTGTATCTTCATTTTGTTTTAACCTCATGGAATAAAATGAGATGAAGGTACACTCAGTGCATATAGTGCAATCCGTACCCCTAGCATGACATCACAAGATACTAATTTATAGAATATTTCTATCTAGCTATGTAGCTCTGAAACACTCCTTCTATGCCTTCTATGACTGAAGTGAATACATAAAACTGTATGTAAGTAATTTATGTACGTATCTATCAGAAATATGAAAGTTTAACCAAGAATATTATATTTTGATTGTGTGAATATTCATTTTTATTTATTAGTAAAATCTGATTTATAAACGCGATCAATAATGAAACTACAAAGTTTTAATATTCTCACATTTTCATATTCTGTATATACAGCCTGTAATCAAATAAGTTTCACATATTAAAACTGTAAGTTCTTTCTCACTTAAGAAAGTGATTTCTGCAAATATGAATTTTATTGGTGAAAAATTAAAGAAATTAACAAAGCGACAATCAATCGAAGCGACCAATAATTTTTTTAAATCACTTTAATACGCGAAATTAGCACTGTAAATCATGTGTACTATTGGTTTACAAAGACCAGGATGTCAAGATCTAATTATTGTGATTATCTAATTGAACAGATTTAATTCTGATCAATGCAAGCAGATTTAGATTGCTCTCCTTTAATAATAATACAGACACGGGCCACGACCGTCACCACGTCGGTGATTCTATTTTATTGTGTTCCCATAAAGCTTTTAAAATGCTATCAAGCAATTGACCTTGAATTTTGCTGGAATTTTCTTTTATAACGTTGTTTTTGTGCACGGCCGATCAAAAGTTCTCAAACAAAAGAGTCAATACTCCTCCACTAGGTAATTTTTTTATTTTTGAGCTAGACTTTTGGTAGTTGCAGCATTAATTCTCTTACATGATGAGGAACTTGCGGTATTAATATGTGAAACTAATTTGATTACACCCTGTAGTGTGCCTGGATTTCGTAGGGACAACATGGGTAACTTTTGTATTTGAAGAGATAGAGAGATGGTTAAATTAGCAAAAAGGTGCAGGTTCGAGAGCCCATTAAGAATACATTTTCAAATATTCCTTGTCATGGCCAACTTGGTTAAAATTTTACAAAAACTAAAATTTCCTAATTTCTTTCATTTGCCGTAACTTTTTTGTTACTTAAGATATTGAGATGCGGTTTGAACTAGTTTGCATGATAATTTAAGTACTTTTATCAGCACTTAATAAAACCAATTTCAATTTTACAAATTTTTAGTAATCTAATCTAACCTCAAAATTTTAAATTTGTATCTCCCAAGTCTTTAGCTCTTTTAAGACAGATTTTTTTTGAATGCAATGATGTATCACATGATACGGAACCTTTTTCAAAATTTAGGTTAGATTACTGACAATTTTCAAAAATGAAATTAGTTTTATTAAGGGCCGATAAAAATACTTAAATTACCATGAAAACTAATTCAAACCGCTTTTCAATATCTTATCTTAATAAAAAAGTTACTACAAATGAAAGAAATTAGGAGATTTTGGTTTTTGTAAAGTTTTAACTAAGTTGCACCTTTTTGCTAGTTTAATCACCTCTCTATCTCTTCAAATACAAAAGTTGCCCATGCTGTTCCTATGAAATCCAGGTGCACTGTATATTTCTCGCTCCTTGTTTAACTAAATTTTATCTTAAAGCTTCGTGATGACCATTTTATGCATGACGTTAAGGCTAATTTACATTATTCGATTTTTGTATTTGATCTTTCTGTTCAATTTTGTATTCGAGTTTGTCTCGAATGAAACCAGCTTCTCGAATGGAAACTCGAATAGTGTAAAGGCAAAAATATCACGTTTGAACTGCTCGAAGCTGAAAATTGAATGCAAAACCGGAAACAATGAGGGAGCGGTTTCGCCAGGGAGCGATCACTTCTCTTCAATCCGAAAATAAGCACCGAGGAGTAGAGTGGGAGTGTATTTTTTGTATGTACTGTGTTCGATGGCTTTGTTACTTCCAAACCTTCTCCCCGTTGAAGAGGAAGCGGTGTCGAATTTTCTCCCCTTCAGGTACCCTTCAGTGAGTACCGGCTAACCCCCGAGAAATATCTCGAGCGCGGTTCGAACACACGACTTTACAATTGCAAGGCTGGCCCCTTACTACTTTGACCATTAGGCGTGTTCATATGAGTTTGTTTGAACACCGTCGACTTATAAGGTTTTGAATTAAACAAAGCACGAATTATTGATTTTTGATTGAAATTGACCCGGAATTTGCGTCCCGTACCGACACTTCGTCTTCATCTTCCGCCTGCATGACTACAACCCCTTCTGATTTTGAAATAATGGTTTCATGGCCTCTAAAATTCTCTCTTTTTGTGAGGGGTAATTGATCAAGATTTAATTTTCAGTTTCTGTATTTCCCTGTATACACACGAGAGAAAGTCAATTGAAACCCTTAAAAGCGTTGGTGAACAAAATTTATTAAAGTAATGTGAAAAGCAACTACAGGGTGCCCAAGAGCTCCGTAAAAGTTCCATAACTTTCTTGCTATACCAGGTATCGACTCAATTTTTTTTGTATAATAGAAGCGCTTCCATTGCACATTTTAAAATTATTTTCGTTTATATGCAGGGTGTCCAAGTATTATAAAAATATTAAAGTTACGTTTTCTTAAATTGAACCATCCCATTTTGACTTCATTTTTGGATTCTACACTAAATTTTACATTAAATTTATTTGAGTCACTTTTACGTATCAATCATTTTTTGATGTGAGTCAATTTTTTCTTGAAAATTCCCGGATGCAAGGTTCCAATCAAAAATTCGTAACTTCTAAACCACTAAAGATAACGCAAACGTTTTTTTTTTCAGTCAATGCCAAGGCTATGGCCAATCATTCGAGATCAAACCGAGTCGTGGGAGGATGTTCCAAGGCTTACTACGATTTTTTGAAGATGAATAATTATAAATAACAAAAACTTCATTTTTTTCAAATAGAACACCCTGTATATTTTCACGCCATTCCGTAGCGTTTTTGATATACAGTTTGTAGGGTCCAATTCTGATATTCGACGATTTATTGAGAAAATAGTAATTTTTTTATGTAAATATTTAATAAACAACAACAAAGTTTCTAGTAGATTGGTGCCAAAATGAAAAGCGATTCATATTTTAAAACAACGTCGCATTAGTTACGGATATACTGTGTCAAGAAGTGCGAATTTCATTCGTTTAATATTTTATTCTCTGTGCACCAATCTACTAGAAACTTTCAGTTGTTATTAAATATTTACATCTAAAAATTACTATTTTCTCAATAAATCGTCGAATATCAGAATTGGACCCTACAAACTGTATATCAAAAATGGTATGGAATGGCGTGAAAATAAACAGGGTGTTCTATTTGAAAAAAAATTGGAATTTTTATTATTTATAATTATTCATATTCAAAAAATCGTAACAAGCCTTGGAACATCCCTTCACGACTTGGCTTGATCTCAAATGATTGACCACAGCCTTGGCATTGACTGAAAAAAATCGGTTGTGTTATCTTTAGTGGTTGTGTTATCTTTAGAAGTTATGAATTTTTGAATGGAACCTTGCATCCTGGAATTTTCAAGAAAAAATTGACTCACATCAAAAAGAATGATTGATACGTAAAAATGACTCAAATAAATTTAACGCAGAATTTAGTGTAGAATCCAAAAATGAAGTCAAAATGGGATGTTTCAATTTAAAAAAAACGAAACTTTAATATTTTTATAATACTTGGACATCCTGTATGTTATTTTTCAACGTAATCCCCGTTACGTTCTACCCACCTCTTCCAACCGATTTGGAAATGCTTGAATGCCCAAAGAAAAAAATTCTTTTGTCATATGCATAGTTTCTCATGCATTGCTTGTATCACTTCATCATAACACTGAAATTTCTTCCTACCTAATTTCTGAGTGAGTTCAGGGGAATAAGGAGGATGTAGACACTTAAACTGCAAATTTTGGACGGTCGCCGCCAGTATAATGTTCGTTGTCGCATCGCAAACGGATAGATACCATTACTCTGACATTCTGGCCTTTCAGTTCTGATAGCTGACTTGAGAGTATTCTTTAGGAGTTCTGAGTTCAACGATTTTCTTTCAACTGCCGAAATTGTAGTCGAATCGAGTCGCCATTTCTAACTGTACTGTGAACACTTTCAGTCGTTCCTATGATATGTAGAGAACAGATTCTCGTACATGTGTCAGGTGGAAGGAAGCCATCGTGGTTGACGATCACGCGCTTTCGCGTTCTGCCTTGATGTGATTGCAATTCATCGTAGTTAGTGATGGACGATATCGTGATATCAGTATCACTGTGAAATCAGAGTTTTGATGTCATAAATAAGAAATTATTGTTATATTCCTTAACGAAAGGTCGCAGAAATATATTTTACACGAGAGCGCTTAGCTATTTGTGGAAGTGCAAATGTCAATAAGGCAGGAAGTCGCTTGCTGCGAGTACATTTCTTATGGCGTTAAGGGAAAGTCCACTGTATGGAAGTACATAAACGCGATTTCACAATGATAACTCAAAACTGTGATTTCACAATGACACTAATATCACGATATCGTCCACCACTAACTACAATGAATTTAAGACTGAGCATTTAGATCAAAACAGAACGCGAAAGCGTGTGATCGTCAACGTCAACTCCGACGGCTTCCTTCTTATACCTGTACGAAAATCCGTTCTCTAGTATGTCATTATGAAGGCATTATACATCTCAAAAATCACCATTCTGTCAATTTGTTGGATGCTTTTTTTTTTGGATACAATTTTTTCATTTGACTCTGCCTCGTTTAACAGGACATTTTTTATTACTTAATCCAAAGCATAAATAAACAATAGTGGACGCGACACTCCTTCTAGTCTTACTCTCTCATTGTTGACAAACAATCTTATTCTTACTTTATTATCTTTGTTGCAGTCAACACGAGTTTCAGGACATAATATACAACAATTTGTCTTTTGTAACTCGAGTTTACACGTCCACAATTGGGTCGCAATTTTGCTGCAATCTTGAAACTATGTATGAAAATATACAGGGTGTTAATGTACACACTTTGGCAGGTGATTGTAAAGATTAAAACAAGAAAAAAGTTCTAATAAATATACGTCCGATACTCAATACAGGCTGTGTGCGCTATTGGTTTACTCATCTAGAATTTTTATTTTCATATAAAGTTCGGCATCGATAAATTAAATAAAAAGCTGAAATTTCCACCATAGCAGTGACCACCGTAACTTTCTTATTTCAAAAGGAATGGCCTGTATATTTTTACATATTTTACATGTTTGGAACCCATACACTGTGAACGTTTAGTGTGGAACAATCCATATAAATAAGTGCCAGATCATCTGCAGCTAAAATCCTCGCACAGGAAAACCTATTTTCATTAGCGCGAATATTTTTTTAGTCTTCTTTTCTTCATCCCCACCTCTTTCCGCAATGACGTCACCGACATTTTTTTTAATAGCACGCCCCCAATTTTCTACCAGATTTGGATAGATTTGAGAATTCTGATTTCATCAATTTGCATATGTGCGAATGTCCAATTATGCATATTGATAAAATCAGAATTTTCAAATCTACTCAAATCTGCTAGAAAATCGGGGACGTGCTATTAAAAAAAATGTTGATGACGTCATTGCGCAAAGGGGCGGGGGTGGAAAAAAAGGTGACTAAAAAAATATTCGCGCTAATGAAAATAGGTTTACCTGTCCGAGGATTTCGGCCGCAGATGATCTGGTACTGCGAGTCCGAATATGTAATACTTGGTAATGTTTGTTTCTATGACAACAAAAAATTTTACTTTTGTTTTTTAATTTGCAAAGCTATGAATCTCGTATTTTCGTTCCAATGTGATCAGTAATGCGAGAGAAAGTCCTTTAATTGCATTTTGGATTTTAACATTTTCGCAGCATGTATAGGGTGAGTTTTCTCGATATTTAGCATGGGGATCCTGGAAACTAGCACAGCTAGAGAGACGGTTAAATGGGGGAAAAAAAATGTAGTTTTAAGTTGTCAGTTTAATGCAGCTTACTTAAAGTTCTAGGCTGGCTATACCGGGTGTTCCGCGCCATGTGCTCATCCTTCTATAATCTTTATTTATTAATCGATTAACCTGAATTTTGGAGACAATAAATTAAATAAAAAATGGAACTTTTCGACATACTGTCACTCGTCATAGGACTTCCGGTTTCGCCGGAAGTGATATCAACTTTCTTATTTTAAATGGAACACCCTATATATTTCTACATATTTAAAATCTACGGATCATTACGAGTCCGAATACGTATCAATTGATAATTTTGGTTTCCATGACAACGAAAAAAGAACTTTTTTATTTTTCAATCTTGATACCTATGAATCACATTTTTTCGATCTAATGCGATCAAGTGTTTCGAGAAAATCACTGCTTTGATGGTATTTTGACTTTTAACATTTTTACAGCATTTGAAATTTTCATTAGGTCTTAACTAATTTTTTTAAATAGAAACTCATATGTTTCTTAGCTTAGTTCAACAGAACATTTTTTTTCTGAGAACGCTAATATCAAATATTTGCTTTGAAAGTCATTTGAAATAAACGGATTGTAACATTTCAATAAGACATGCGCTATTTTAAATGTTTTTCAAAGAAAATATGACGTATTTGTTATCAGCCTACTCAGAGAAAAATGTTCTGTTGAACTAAGCTAAGAAACATATGAGGTTCTATCGAAAAAAATGAGTTAAGACCTAATGAAAATTTCAAATACTGTAAAAATGTTAAAAATCAAAGTACCATTAAAGGAGTGATTTTCCCGAAATACTTGATCGCATTAGATCGAAGAAATGCGATTCACAACTTTCTAGATTGAAAAATAAAAAGGTATTTTTTTCGTTGTCATGAAAACCAAAATTATCAGTTGATACGTATTCGGACTCGTAATGATCCGTAGATTTTAAATATGTAAAAATATATAGGGTGTTCCATTTAAAATAAGAAAGTTGATATTACTTCCGGCGAAACCGGAAGTCCTATGACGAGTAGCTATATGTCGAAAAATTCCATTTTTTACTTAATTTATTGTCTCCAAAATTCAGGTTAATCGATTAATAAATAAAGGTTCTAAAAGGGTGAGCACATGGCGCGGGACACCCGGTATATGTATTTCGAAAAAACTGATTTTGTACAGTTTCGTTAAATGCATATAACTCGGTTATTCTAGATTTTGTTTCTTGAATTAATTTCTACGTATGCATGTAAATCAAAAACTAGATCTGAGTTATGTAATTCAATTTCGAGCAACTTATTTTGATAACGAAATTGTAATAATGCAGTCACTTATCCTTGATAAATATTTTCGCCAAAATTTTTCGCAATATGTTTGTCTTGTTCCAATTCTTACTTAACACAAGAGCAAGAACGAATTCAATACATTTTAATTAGTGAATTAAGATAGGCGCCATGTATTACTTGACTGATATTTCTGAGTTGCAATAAAACACAAGTAAAAAAAGAAACTCATATCGACTGCAAAATTATTCGTGCCATTTTTTTCCAAATGATTTACCAAATTTATTTGCGTGTGCTACTTTCCTTGACAAAAAGGATAATTTCTAACACATGTTATGTAATAAAAAAAACAACTAATTAGTAACAATTATTCAAAAAGTAGAAATATATTTACGTAATTACTCTCGGTAATATTAGAAATAAAAATTGGACAAAATATTAAATGTTTGCTGACTGTTTTAAAAAACAATTTATTACAATGTAATTTTTTTTTAGAAAAGTAATATATCCTGGTGTTTTAAATAGATACAAGCAGTAGGAATAAATTGTCATTACGTTTTTAAAATTTATTGTGTTACTAATATTCAATCAGCCAGATATTTCAAATTATTTTCTGAATAAAAACAAACACCATATTGAAGACAGGCTATTGAATAAATCCGAGACACTCGGTTCCAACCGGAAGCCAAGGATTCAACCATGGACTACGGCCGCGGAACCCTTCAAGTTAAACCAAATATCATATTGTTTTAAGGAGAATTTGAAAAAGAACGTCTCTTAAATTGTCAATAAAACACTAGTTTTTCTATTGTAAGGTAATTTAATATTGTTTTTCAAATTTGTGCAGAAAAAAAATTATTTCTTTTCGTTTATGTTCTAATTTAAACTTCATCCGGCGCCTCACATACTACATTCGGCGCATCTATTCCACACAGAAAAAGAAGTTGTAAAAATGGAGACAGAAACAAATTGTAGGAAGTATTCCTACAATTGTAGGAAACGTTCGTACAATTGTGAGAAAAGACGCTATTCTTATCGTAAGATTTACTACAATTTTCGTAATATTTGCTATAATTTGTGTCTGCATCCATTTTTAACATTGGTGTTCCTTTTTACTACTCAATTTTTTCTGTTATAAAATACATCTGTTGTTAAAATACAATCTGACTTTCGACTGCAAGCGACAAAGCTGTTTCATGCAGGTTAGCTATACAATCTGTCAAAATTATCAGTCAATCGATCGACATGATAATAAAAATGATCTGTACTCCTTTACTTCATTTGACCACCTTATCATTTTATTACAAGTACAAATATTTTCGGATATCAAAGATATATACTTTCTATAATATTTAAATTCCTTGAACGCCGCATGTAAAACGTCGTCATTACAATTAGGTATAGGGAGATCGCATTTTGTGCGGTTCGAATTCTAATGAAGTGGGCAATGCATAGTATACGTCAAAGGAAAAGACAGTGGAAACTAAAACTTTATCTAACATAAAACTTTCAACAACCTAAAGTAATATATATATATATGTATATATATATAAAATATCTAAGTCCATACCAATAGTTTTCAAGATATTAGGCTTTATTTATGATTTTCAGAAAATGCAGATGTAACTTTTATGATTATCTCATTAACGAAGATCGTTAGAAAGCAAACAGTAGACACAGTGATACAGTTACAAGCTATGTAAGTGGAAGTAACAAAATTTGCTGTTCATTAAACAAGATTCTCGTAAAACTATCTCAATTTTGATAACAACTGAAGAGTAATAACTTTTCCTTTTTAAACGGAATGGTATTGTTTTTATGTTATCGTTTGGTGGCCCAAAAAATTATGTTTGATATGGCTATACACTCCCCTATGCTAGGTATTGATGGCTGAGGAGCAGTCTTGTTAAAGATACGTTCCTAATAGTATCTCGGTACAGACGCAGATACTTTCAAAAATATGTATCTGGATGCAGAAACAGTTACTCTTTGCGTAAAATATCTAGATACAGTACAGATACAAAAAGGTATCTGTAGTTTATCAAGATAATGTAAGTGTAAAATTCAATAAGTGGAGATACGGTATTATTTGCGATCCAAATCGAGATTTGTTGTAAAATCTTAAAACTGACGGAGATTTCGTAAAAATATGTGAGCTAAACCCTTTGATAATTTTCACAATGGACCGCAAATAACACAATTTTTTTCCGCAGTGTAGCTAGTACCTCTTAAATAGAAAATTTATCTCTTCTAATAAGTAGATAAGTAAATACGTGGTTTTGTATGAATAGAAATCAGGTCAACGTAAAATATAAAATTATGACTCTATTTCCCTATCAGACAAGTTAAATGTCAAATGAATCTAGGATCCTTAGTTGTAGCTTTCTTGTAGCTAAGAGAGCGTTCTCGTAATCAATAAATCAAAACGCTGAAGACACTCAGTTGTACGCCTCATTTGACCTGTCAGCTTTACATTTCACCATCAATAACGTTAACAATGATTTCGCCGAACTTCTTTTTATCTCGTCTAAACACTGCTTAAAGATTAATTCCAAAAAATCTTACTTTTCCCTATTTGGTAGAAAGATCGTAATGCTGCATTGCCTCTAATGAAAATTGTGTTAAATGATACTTTTCTGTTCCATGGTGGCAGTTTTAAAACTACGATTCAGAGTACACATCACTTCCGGCATCAGCAAGGCATTTTGCAATTTGAAAATGTTATACCCTAGTAGGCATATCCTTGCCACCAAAGCCAAAACATCCTTTTGTGATAGGTTAGTTTTATCTCTCTTCAATTAATGTGATGTCATATATCACTCGTGTTTGGATTCTAATGAATCCAGGGGCATTCAAGTTGTCTGCGCTTCATTTTTGGCATTACTGGGCTGAAAATTTCACATAAACTCAATGTTGCTTGTTGGTTTCAATTTAAAGACGAACGACTTTTTCATTTTGCATGCTTCAGTCATAAAATTTTACTCCTCCTCACCTCTTTGTCAAAGGCACAGGACCGACATTCACCGCATCAATGTTCGTCGCAAGGATCTATTCCTCTGCATCATACATCTCTGTTCAAAAGATGCTTCACATACGCTGCTGATCAATGTTTAAGAAACTGTCACCTCAGATTTTTAAACGTAAACCGAAGCGTATCTTCTTTATTAAGACAGTTTGGTGAGCGAACTTCTCAAACTTTAAGAGCTTGCAATTTTAAGGAGTAGTTTGTTTATGCTCGCTGTTTATTGTCTTTTTTTCTTATTTACTTCGTTCAATTCTCTGTTTCTCTGCTTTCTAATATTTACTCCTATTCTTCGCCTTTCCTCCATCCCTCACATTCTTTACCCCTCCTCTTTCTTCCCCTCTTCAGTTATTTCATATTTTATTCTTTTTTAAAAGAGAGAAGTAGAACAGTGTGCTCCTTACGAGCTCACTTATGGCGTACCTTTTGGTTTGACCTCTTGTAACGAGCTTATTTGTTTTGCTGTTCAATATTATTCGTTGTCAAATCAATAAACGTATTATAATAATTATTATTAAAAAATGCTGATAAAATCTGCAATACAGCCTTTTTTTATTATCTCTTTTGGTTAATTATGTTTCCCAATTTTTCAAATCATTTTCAAGTTTCCGAACTATCAAGTCGCATTTTAAACAGCAGTCATTTGACTATTTGGAAAACATAATCGACAAAAGGAGATAATCAAAAGAAAGAGACTGTAAAATCGAAAGTTGCATTTCCGCCAAGGTCTGCTGTTTTTTGGAAGTTCAAAATATATCTAAAATGTATTTTAGTATCTCAAATGAATATAATTTAATATTATTTCAAATTTTCTACAACTTTACGTATTAATTATAATCAGGAGTGAATGCTTCCTGAAACATTTGACGTATTTTAAGTAAAAGGTCAATATGGTAGGTGTGTGTATTCGGCGATGCTCTATTTACTTACACTGTGCCGCTAACCTTATAACATGAAAATATCCGGTTATTGTACGTACTCAGAATCCTAATAAATTTTTTTCAGAGAGTTTTATAATTCCTTGTATCACTTTAATTAATTCACCAAATGATCTTGACATTAATTGACAACTTTAGTTTAATTAATTCTTAGGTGTTTTTCTGTTCCTTTTCCCACCGATGAGAAGTTAGCAATAAAATTCCAGCAATAAAATTATGAAATTTCAAAACGCTGCCACCGCTAAAATAACGATCACAGGTCAAAAATATTTAATCTATTACAAAGAGTATAATGTGTAGATTCCCCTCATAGGAAGAAACTGAAAAGATATTTGATATTAAGTTAACTATGACTATTTAAATCAGCATAAGTCATTATTCATATATCGCACCAAAACAATTGCTTTCATTGAAAATTTTCACAGTCATAAAGTAAACATACATATCTATTTAATAAGGTTTCTGGAAAGTTTTAGCCGGTTGATTTGAAGTAATTAGAAATTAATTAAAAGTGGCACTCGGAGCAATGAAACAGTACCAATTTCAAATGTTCATAACTTTTCTCAGAGAACTTGAATAAAAATTCTGTTTACAGAATATTAAAGCACGGATCGAAATCTATCGTTTAAACCACCCTCTGAGTTTTAGCCGGTTGATTTGAAGTAATTAGAAATTACTTAAAAGTGACTCTCAGATCAATGAAACAGTACCAATTATTACAAAGTAATAAATTGTGACATTGACAAGAGTAAAACAATATTAATTTTGCATTGTCCCTTCTGAATTATTTTGTACTTAAAAAATCGAGGTTTGTACAAACAAAAGGAATGTTCATAAGATGCATGTTCTGGGCCAGAAAATGCATCTTATAAAAATTCTTGTTATTAAAAGATTTTTACAAAACTCAGACAAAAACACCTTTTATAATAAACAAATAAACCAAAACTAATGTTTTCAAATACATACACGACTTTCAAATGTTTTGTTCTTGAAACACAGCCATCTTAATGAATTAAAAAAAATCAAAATATCTTCTCTATTTATTAATTTCCGATAAAATGATAAAGAATAATTTTAATTCAGAATTTTATTCTCTATCGATTGGTCAAATAATATATAGGGTGTTCTATTTAAAAAAAAAAAGTGTTCTTGAAAAATTTGCAAATAGAAAAGATGGTTGGAGATAGATGTCTAAAAATATCGATTCACGATTCGAATAATGCCCTTATGAATTAAGAGAAAATCCAATATAAAAGGCAAGTTTTAACAAATTTTCAGCATTAAAAGTGTTATTTAACGAGGTATCACAAGAGGTACTTTACTACTTGAATTTTTAAAGTTGGGGTTGTTATAGCTTAGAGATGGGGGATTGAAAATTACATCCACAAATGATAATTTAAAAATAAAAATCGACCTGAGAATTCTTCCTTTTCTTAACCATTTTATAGAATTTATCCTTACTTTTGGGAAACACTGTATACATACAATAACTTCATAATTATTAAGGTACGAAATCGTTCAAATCATCAGCAACAATGAACCCACAATTAAGCGGCAATACCAAAAAAACAATTACGCATCGCGTTCTCATAATATCTTCACATGTAAACTTTTCTTTAATGAAATATTCCGTATTTATTGTTGTGAAACGAAAGAATAGTAAATTCTAAATATAAAGTACTCTTTACTACTTAACCTCATAACAAATAATAAAGGAGTTATTGCGATATTTGTACTCATCATTAAAAAAAAATCATTAAAAATCTGCTACAATTCAGCTAAATTGCAACAGGGTTCTCATAGCGATTTTGGCCCCAATTGAGGCCTCATCAGAAGAAGAACGTATCGGGAATTCCACCGTAATCTGACTGATCCGGTCAGCTTACGCATGGACAATGCTTAATTACTAATCTTGAGTAAAAACAGTATATTTTTTCCAATTTGAACGACTTCGTACCTTAATAATCAGTACCATAATAAAGAAGTTGTTGTGTGCCTATAACAAGAACTTTGAACACCCTGTGTACTCAATGCAAACTTCAGACCTTGGCCATAATTCACAAAGCGCAAAGTAAAGTTTTTTTTTATTGTTGCAAACGTCACAATTTATTAATTTCTAATTACTTCAAATCAACCGGCTAAAACTCAAGAGGGTGGTTTAAACGACAGATTTCGATCCGTGCTTTCATTATCTGCAAACAGAATTTTTATGCAAGTGCGGAATGGAAAGTTATGAACATCTGAAATTGGTCTGAGCGTCACTTTTAATTAATTTCTAATTACTTCAAACCAACCGGCTAAAACTCAGAGGGTGGTTTAAACAATAGATTTCGATACGTGCTTTCATTATCGGCAAACAGAATTTTTATGCAAGTTCTCTGAGAAAAGTTATGAACATTTGAAATTGGTACTGTTTCAATGATCTGAGAGTCACTTTTAATTAATTTATAATTACTTCAAATCAACCGGCTAGAACTCAGGGGGTGGTTTAAACGATAGATTTCGATCCGTGCTTTAATATTCTGCAAACAGAATTTTATGCAAGTTCTCTGAGAAAAGTTATGAACATTTGAAATTAGTACTGTTTCATTGGTCCGAGCGCCACTTTTAATTAATTTCTAATTACTTCAAATCAACCGGCTAAAACTCAGAGGGTGGTTTAAACAATAGATTTCGATACGTGCTTTCATTATCGGCAAACAGAATTTTTATGCAAGTTCTCTGAGAAAAGTTATGAACATTTGAAATTGGTACTGTTTCATTGGTCCGAGCGCCACTTTTAATTAATTTCTAATTACTTCAAATCAACCGGCTAAAACTTTCTGAAGGCATTATTAAATAGATATGTATGTTTACTTTATGACTACGTGAAAATTTTCAGTGAAAGCAATTGTTTTGGTGCGATATATGAATAATGACTTATGCTGGTTTAAATAGTCATAGTTAACTTTATATCAAGTATTTTTTCAGTTTCTTCAAAGGAGGGGAATCTACACATTATACTCTTTGTAATAGATTAAATATTATTGATCTGTGATCGTTATTTTAGCGGTGGCAGCGTTTTGAAATTTCATAATTTTATTGCTGGAATTTTATTGCCAACTTCTCATCGGTCCTTTTCCCTCTGTGTTTTCACATTTCGACTTAATGTTTAGTCAATTTTTGCTGTTTTGCTTTAAATTTACAAATAACGAATAAACTAATACATTTTTTCAAACATTAACTTGAAAACTGAGTTGTTTTTTTGAAATGAAAGTAAAATAATACTCCCATCAATTGACTACAATGAATTGAATAATCATACCTAAGTGTATTATTAAAAAGAAAACGAAATTTTTAGGAGTGCTAACAAAAATTCGTCTAAAATTACGTTAAACACTCTAAATCATATTCCATTTCCGTTTTAGTTTTCTAAAACCATTGTGTAAAATAACTATTGTAATGAACGTATAAGCCGTTATTTGCTAATATTGTCAGAAAAGTAAACAATGAACGACCGCTTTGCTTTGTCTACTGTTACAACTAGCAATTTACTTACAATCATTATTGCATAATTGCACGTCTAAAAGCATGTTGAACTTGACTTATGCAAATGATATCTGCATTTCAGATAAAATTCTTCTGAAGTCATCCGCATTCGTTTGGACACTTCCTGCGCTAATGCTTCCAATTCCGCTTACTATGTAAGTGTATTATGAATGGTGATAATTGGTTTTCTCCTTCGCGAGTACGCAATTTAAGATTTGCCGACATCGAAGAGTTTCCAAGTCCTGGACCAGGTGTGTCCGGGGGCACGCCGAGGTCGTAACACGAGGAGGGGCCGGCGAAAGTGCCCCAGTATCCATTAAATATATGTTTTTATCTGGTTCTTTGGATGCATACTGTGTGATATGCACCCGTTCTGATCGCATATCGCCGGTGGTGAACGTGCAGTTGGAGTTATACGTGTGTCTAAAGTGAATATACTACATAATCTTGGGCGAAGGTTTGAGAGGATTATTCTTCGTAAGTCTAAATATACTTTAAAATTTTTGGCTTAATGTGTATATTGGGTGAATTGTTTAAGGAGGCTAAATCCAAAAAGATTTTGATTAATTCGAGACAAAATATTCACATCGAAAGCTTACTGGAAGAAATTAAAATCTTTCCTTCTTTAAATTCTCATTCGTCAAATTAAGGTTTGGTACTTTAGTCACTGATTAATTTTGGCCGTTGGTTTATTCCCTTGACAACATAATATATCGTATAACGACAATCGTTTCTACGGAAGTAAACCAGTAAAATTAACTAGTGACTAAAGTACTCCCATAGAAAATACAAAAGGGAAATTTTTAATATGTCTTGACCACACCTTTTCCAATTGTAAATAAGAACTCTGTAATTATATTTCAGATTTGTTAATTTCATTTCAGAATGTATGATATGTAATTCAGATTTACTTATTTTCAGAATATATAATTTGTCATTCAGATTTACCGAATTAGTTTCAGATTAATCAGTTTAATTTCAAAATGCATTAAATGAACGTAAGATTACATCAATTGAGTAAGAGTTCTGGAGTTCTATGTCAAAATTAAAAGAGTTCTAGCGGATTAAACATAAAAAAATGACTTTTAAAATTTGGGGTGCTAAGTTCACAAAACGGAATTTGAAAATTGGTTACAAAATGTTAATTGTTGGAAATAATTAATTTCACCATTAAGACTTTCTTTAGAACTATTGATGTGCTATCCAGAACTCTAAACAGAATCTCGACATTTTGAAATTACTATATCCCCCTTATTCTACAAAAGATCAGAACACGAAGAAAAATTTTATTTTTTGGTGTAGAGACCTATGGATGCAAAATAATTATTAGTTTAAGTACCATACTACTCTTAAAAGAAAAGAACCCGAAATTATTTTTTTTTCATTTTATGCTTCGACACTTCGAGAAACGAAAAATCGTTGGAATTTTATTACTTTTGATTTTAGCGCTTTGGTCGTCAAGGATAATCGTGAGAACTCGTGGGGTGCTACCCAGAACTCCATGCAAACGGAAAAATTTTCGAGAAAAATTTCCATTTTGCACTTTGACAAAATTTCATATCGAGACACGAAAAATCGCTGGAACTTTTTTACTTTTGATTTTAACGCTTTGGTTGTTAAAGATAATCGTGAGCATTCGTGGGGTGCTACCCAAAACTCCATGCAGAACGGAGAAATATTCGTAAAATAAAAAAAAAATTGATTTGAGGTTCTTTTCTTTTAAGAGTAGTATGGTACTTAAACTAATAATTATTTTGCATTCATAGGTCTCTACACCAAAAAATAAAATTTTCTTCTCTTTTCTGATCTTTTGTAGAATAAGGGGGATATAGTAATTTCAAAATTTCGAGATTCTGTTTAGAGTTCTGGATAGCACCTCAATAGTTCTAAAGAAAGTCTTAATGGTGAAATTAATTATTTCCAACTATTAATATTTTATAGCCAATTTTCAAATTCCGTTTTGTGAACTTAGCACCCCAAATTTTAAAAGTCATTTTTTTATGTTTAATCCGCTAGAACTCTTTTTAATTTTGACATAGAACTCCAGAACTCTTTGGGGTGCTATAAAAAATTACTTTTTTGAAAAATGAGGTGCCAACTTCACAGAGGTCCAATGAAACACTCTACGATGACCTCTATATTCCATTCGTCAAAGAAGTTATACAATAACAAAACAGAAAACATCATAACAGGCTTGAAGTACAGTCTTGGACTTTAAAGAAGCCCATGCCTTTACATCTCCTGTTGACTGCTTTACCGCCCGACTACATTAATCCGATCGACCTAAATTGAGAACATTAAAGGATAATTCAAGCAATGCACAATACTTTATAGGGACTGTAAAACATCTGGCGGGTAGCAATTCACAATTGTGGTTCTCTGAACAGGTAGTCAGTTATCTATCAACGCTGGTAGTGAGAACAATTTTTTCAATTTAACATTATAATTTCGAACTTTGGCACTTTTACCGTAAAAATGCCTAAAAAACCGAAGTGAGTGAGCATTTACACTTCCGAATTGTGTTATGAAAACAAATGTAATAATAAAAAAAATTGATGAAATAAACTGATTAATCTAAATCATAATTAACGAATTCTAAAATTAAATTAATAACTTGCAAATGATGTAATCTAAAATTAATTTAATTCATCTGAATTTTAAATAACTTACTCTGAAATTAAATTAACAATTCTGAATATATTTGAGAATTTCCGATATAAAGTTGATCTTTTCTGAATTACTGTTTGAAATTGTGTAGTTCAAGCAACATGAAACATATTACGATTATAATATAAACACACTTGTTTCCACAGAAATCAAACCGTATTTTATATGTAACTACATGAGGAAAACAAGCTTATGATAATACCGTATTGTAATATATTGTAGTATCAGTTGGAATTGGAAAAGCTATACACCATACTAAATCTAGGTTGACATTTACAGAAATATCCAAAATGAAAATGAAACTTATATCAAAATTTGGGTATTTATGAATAATTTAACACCATCAAATGTCAAACCGTTTCTACGTAATCCCGTTTGGTGCTATACTATTTAGGCACCCTGTACAATATAAAATTATTTTCAAATTTACAGGTTGTTCATTTAATAAGTTACAAACCTTAATTTTTTGTTTTTTAATTAAAAATACGTCGGTAAATATTAAAAATAAGTAAATATAATGCGTATAAAACTACTAAACTACTAAAATAAAGTTTGCCGCGC
This sequence comes from Prosopocoilus inquinatus, assembly GCA_036172665.1. Taxonomy (NCBI): domain Eukaryota; kingdom Metazoa; phylum Arthropoda; class Insecta; order Coleoptera; family Lucanidae; genus Prosopocoilus; species Prosopocoilus inquinatus. The sequence continues at coordinate 10,520,947 of CM069875.1, forward strand.
GATGGTGCCTTAAGGCTCAATAAAATATACAAGTTCAAGGAAATATGTAACAAATGGAAAAAAATTTATTGTTGACTTGTCAAAAAAATTATTCTTTATAAAAGTGTGTGCTTTGTTTAGAGCTCATGAAATACTTAAAAAAAAACACTTTAAATAGCAAAGACAAATTAATTGCTTTTCCACTTTTTACAAAAAATTTAGCCTGTTTTGGGTATTTAATAATTAATTTAAGTCAGTGAAGAACATCATTTTGGTTTTAATTATACAGGGTGTAATCAAATAAGTTTCACATATTAATACCGTAAGTTCCTCATCATGTAAGAGAATTAATGCTGCAACTACCAAAAGTCTAGCTCAAAAATAAAAAAAATGACCTAGTGGAGGAGTATTGACTCTTTTGTTTGAGAACTTTTGGTCGGCCGTGCACAAAAACAACGTTATAAAACAAAATTCCAGCAAAATTCAAGGTCAATTGCTGCATTTTAAAAACCTTATGGGAACACAATAAAATAGAATCACCGACCCATTAAAGACGACAGTTCAAATTGACAACCTCTCGGTCGTGCCCCGTGTGTGCATTATAATTAAAGGAGAACAATTTAAATCTGCTTGCATTGATCAGAATTAAACCTGTTTCATTAGATAATCGACAATAATTAGATATTGACATCCTGGTCTTTGTAAACCAATAGTACACATGATTTACAGTGCTAATTTCGCGTATTAAAGTAATTTAAAAAAATTATTAGTCGCTCTGATTGATTGTCGCTTTGTTAATTATTTCCACTAACGAATACGTTTCTTTGTAGTTGGAATGCGATGACGCTTTATTGTTTTGGTTCCACAAAATAATAAAAGCGATGACTGCGTTCAATAATGATTTTCCGAAATGCAGAAAGAAAAGACATGCTTAAACATTTTGCGCAATAAAGAAATAACAATGCAGTTTATTGACGACCAGCAATAAAGTACCCGATGAATACGTATGAATTAGTAAAATAATTTTAGAAAATGGAATTTCTAATTTTTATTTATTTTTACAGTTTTGTGAGCAGAAAACTATTAACAATTACGTGAAAATTGAGAAAATTGATTGATTTAATAAGCAACGCGATGGATATTTATAATTCTATTCCGTTAAAGAATTACATAAGCGATGATTTTAACCCAGTGCCCTTCAGTTCGATGACGCTTTATTGTTTTACGACGTTTTATGATGCGCTTGTAGAAACTGATACACGGCCAGTCAGAGGTTTTCAAGCAAAAAGTTTCCGGGGTCTGGGGGGTTTTTAATTTCTTTGATTTTTCACCAATAAAATTCATATTTGCAGAAATCACTTTCTTAAGTGATAAAGAACTTACAGTTTTAATATGTGAAACTTATTTGATTACAGGCTGTATTTTTCTCAGGAAATAATTTATTTAAGAATACAGAGTATGGGGTTTATTCTGTAACTTTCAATCAATTGATATACGTATCAATTATTTCTTTGTAAGTGACCTTGCAAAGTCGCTAACAACTCACTTGCTTTGTGTCCATCACAGTTGTGATCTTTTTTTGTTTTACACACTATATTTCATAGTTCACTTCCGTCTTTATTTTTTTCCATCCTATTTACTTTTTTACAGTTTGTTTCTACGATAGAAATAAGTAAACCAAATAAAACCTGCAAAAAATAAAAAACAAAAGAAAGAAACAGCAAAAAGATACAAGGCATGAGGCGAAAAACAAACAACAGAAGATCAACAAGTATCTTCTATTGTTTGTTTTTCGCCTCATACCTTGTATCTTTTTGCTGTTTCTTTGTGGCTCTTCAATTAATTGATATGTGAACAAAAATATACGAATAATAAGGTAATTAAATACAAACATAATAATAAAAGAAATAAGTAAACCAAATAAAACCTGCAAAAAATAAAAAACAGAAGAAAGAAACAGCAAAAAGATACAAGGCATGAGGCGAAAAACAAACAACAGAAGATCAACAAGTATCTTCTGTTGTTTGTTTTTCGCCTCATACCTTGTATCTTTTTGCTGTTTCTTTCTTCTGTTTTTTATTTTTTGCAGGTTTTATTTGGTTTACTTATTTCTTTTATTATTATGTTTGTATTTAATTACCTTATTATTCGTATATTTTTGTTCACATATCAATTAATTGAAGAGCCACATATGCATCTCTTCAATTGGCGGTCAGCAATCGACTTGAATTGTTATGAGATCGTATCAAATTCTTTTCAATTATTGAAGACCATTTCAATTGATATGAACACAGAAGTTACAGAATGGTCCTCAATCTTGTCGTATTGTCAGTTAGTTTCAATTAACGCCAGTAAAAGTAGCGCCACTTCGATACTAACAAAAAGAATTTGTTTATTATTTGTTTGACGTTACTTAAAAATGGACCGGATGCCTTCTGAATAACGTACAGTCCATTGAAAAGACGGACGTATGGCAACCCTAACTTTACAGTACCTAATAAAAACAGTTAGATTCTTGAATCACTGTAAAGAATTCAATCCTAAGTATGACATTTACAGAACGATTATAAGAACATAAAGGCGGCGGCCTACAGGAGACAAAGCGAAGTTAAGCTGAACGAAACTAGGTTCTTTGAACATTAACTCCTATGTAATCTTACGTAGACGCGACAACTAAAACTAAGCCAATTGAAGTTTGGCTAATCAAGATATAAAACGAGGCAGCATAAGACTACATTGGATCTCATTTTAAAAAAAACTTAGTTTCCCTCAACTTAGCTTCGCTTCGAGTGCAGTGGCCCGTCACCTTTAGGCATGTCAATAAAAAAATATAGTTATTCAATAAACCGTGCGTAATCTTCAAATAGTAAAAACATTTACATTTTTTGTGTGCTTTCGATTTGGTATATCGATGCAGGGCATTTTTTTTTTGGTAACGAATTAATTAGAGCATTTATTTTCGCAAATCAAATTAATTGGAAAATTTGACTTTGGTCTGTCCAGTTAACGATCTGTTCAAAAAATATTTTCTTTTGTTTCCTGTTTTACTATCGAATGTGCATTCATGTTTATAACTAAAATCGCTTGAAATACACACATTAACAAATGAATAGATCGCTAATTGCTGAATTTTACATATATATTTTTTTTCATTTTCTAGTTATAGTTAGTTAATTGGAAAAAATTAATTAAACTGAACAAAAATTTATTAAAAAAAGGAGTGCGAAAAAGGCACTTCAAACGGTTTTTAGATAACAGCCGGTCTACGGCTTTTATAGATTTGAATTTAAATGATCAATGATTTAAAAAATAAAAACAATCAACATAACATTTAATTTTCTTTTGATATTTTTCACTTTTATAGATATTTATTTGTAACTAAAAGGAAACACATATTAAGTAATTCAATGTGAACTGGATACAGCATTTCCTCCTTAATTATACCTGCGGTTGAATAACAGCGCCTTCTGTCTTGTTGCAGGTATTTATGTGCATTTTGTAAAATGTCAGCAAACACGTGGTGTAATTGTTGTCGGGCATTAATAACATTTTTTTTTATAAATTATTGTTTTTAAAATAGTCAACCACGTGAATTCCTATTGGAATATATGAAACAATCATTTCTTATATTACAACTCGTAATATTTTCGAACTGATACGTTAATATAATTACTAATATCACCTAGTATATTACTACATACTTTTAATTTGTTCCATTTAATGGTGTGCTTGTATGGAAACAATGAATTAATTAGAAAAGAAAGATGCAATTCTGCTCCTCCGATATTAAGAGCTTCGCGTTCCGTAAAGAAAAAAAAATTACTTAAAATTTTTTGGAATTTTAGTGTGGACTTGGTTACATCCGATTAAGTTAAGGTGGTAAATAACGGAGGGGTTGGCCACTGAGAAAAATGTGTACACCAAAATTACAATTGCAAAAAAATTGCAGATAATTGCAAATTTATAGACAATTGCAAATTTGTAGACAATTGCAAATTTGCAAGCAATTGCAAACAGCTGCCGAAAATTGCAAACATCTGCCGTCAATTGTAAACAGTTGCAGACAATTGCACACAATTGTAGCATTTGTAGGCATTTGCAAAAAGAAAAAGTTTAAAGTTGCATTCAATCTAATAAAATAACTTAAAAATGACTGTAAAGACGATTTCTTTTGGCGGGCATAGTATATTCTCTTTAAAACTGAGTATCTTCACAAAAAAATTACTCCGTTTTTTACTAAAATTCTTGTGCAAATCGTTCTTGATTGCAGTGAAAACCTCTAGCAGCCTCTGTACAGCTGTTTCAGCCCTGCTTGGGGCTTCTTCAGCAGAGACGTAGCTCGACATTCCCACTGCACACCAAAAACGACTTGGCTAATTTATTCGCAATTGCGATGTAATAGTGATGAACAGATAAAACAGCGACATCCTACGATCGCTTTTTGACCTGACATTGTAGTAGGATAGACAAATTGAAGTGGATTTACTCCTAATAAGTCCCTCATGCAAGGCGGCCATGCTTGCTGTCAAAGCATAATGAAAGTTTTTAGAAAAATATTGTGCAAATCATTTTTGATTGCAGCGAAAACCTCGAGCAACCTCTGTACAGCTGTTTCAGCTCTGTTTGGGGCTTCTTCAGCAGAGACATTATGAGGTGCAAATCCCGCTTCAGTTTGTCTATCCTACTGCAATGTTAGGTCAAAAAGCGATAGTAAGATGTCGCTATTTTATCTGTGCATCTCTCTTACATCGCAATTGTGAATAAATTGAACAAGTCGTTTTTGTTTGCAGTGGAAATGTCGAGCTACGTCTCTGCTGAAGAAGCCCCAAGCAGGGCTGAAACAGTTGTCCAGAGGCTGCTCGAGGTTTTCATTGCAATCAAAAACGATTTGCACAAAATTTTTCTAAAAACTTTCATTATGCTTTGATAGCAAGCACGGCCGCCTTGCATGGGGGACTTATTAGGAGCAAATCCCGCTTCAATTTGTCTATCCTACTGCATTGTCAGGTCAAAAAGCGATAGTAAGATGTCGTTATTTTATCTGTTCATCCTTTTTTTACAGTGAGAACCATGAATATGCAAAGCAAATTACTTTCCGACCAGATTTAATATTACTAAGAGTCCAGAGCCTTATAAAAATGTAATTTATTATCGTTCGTTTGTGTTTCTACTGTCACACTCTCTGTGCACTCTTAATAAAGGTAGCCGTTGGGGTAACGTAGCTCTGGGTAGAAGGTGCCGCTCAGGTATGGGCTAAAGGCACTAGGGGGGGTAGTTTACCCGATAGACAAATGGGTCTCTTACCTCGTCCCGGTCTTGTCTCGAAACAGGAAGGTCCTCTTCAGACAAAAACTCCCCACTACACTTTTAGGCTTTATTGAGCACCGCTATAGAGCCACCTTGCCGAATATCTTCGACATTCACTCTTTCTTGAACTTTTTGGGTACTTTGATACAAAACCGATTTACCTTCTTTTTCGGTCTCTTCAATTGTGTCCACGAAGTATTCTAATTCCTTCAAACTACTCGGACACTTTATACACACCATGTGTCTGTAATACGGTAGTAATTCTGATATTAGCCTTTGCAGGATTTCTTTCTCCGACATTCGTGTGTTACAATCGTCGACTATTTCCAGAAACGAATAAAAATATTCCGTAAGGGTTTCGTCTATTTTTTGTTTCTTATATATCAATTTCTCCTGTAACCTAAGTTCAAAATTAGGACCTAAAAATTTATTTTTTAATTGCTGAATTGTTCACTCCCACTCGGCATTAGGTTTTCAGACAAAATGTAAGCACTTCCTTTCAGTGAATTTGATAGATATCCCAATTGCTCCATCTCATCCCAACCGTTCATCCTAGCTGCCATCTTATATTCTTTCACAAACTGTATTAGGTCATCTACACTTGGATTGAAACTTGGTGGTTTTGAAAATTTTGGCGGTATTGCTTTTCTAGTTTGGAAAAACATACTGATAGTTTTATTCGCCGTTGTGTCTTCTAGGTATCTACTATTCCGGATGTAGTCCGATTTTCTTCTGTAGCTTTCTATATCTATACTCGATTCTTCGTCTCGATTTATCAATCTACTTTGTTTAGGTACAGCCCCTGTTTGATTAAACATTTTATTTTGGTGAACGGGAACCGGCGCAGGTAGAATTTGTTCTTGCTGGAATTTTATGGAATCACAAAATCACGATTCTGCTTTCCTGTATCCGGTTTGCTGATTTCCGGTAATTCTGGAGGGATTGGTATTTTCTTTTGTTTTCCTGAATCCTTTATTTTCTCTTGTTCAAGAGATTCGATTTTTTGTTCCTCTTGATTCTCGACTTGGATTTACTTTCGAGGAAATCTTGGCTTTAAATCCGAAATTTGTTTCTGGTTTCGTCTAAATTTTTATTTTTACATTATAGCACAGTACAATACTGATAATCTGTTTTACTATTTATTGTAATAAGTTTTAAGTGTTCGTATTGATATTCACTTATTACGATTTGATAACATATGAACATTGACGTCACATGGTCAGAATCTGCGTTTTAGCGGGAATTTAATCAATTCAAATTTCTTTAATTTTTTACGGCTTTAATATTCATTTATGAAAAAAAAGAAATATATCTAAATCATCGTATTTTTACCTACTTTCACATAAAATCTTTTAAAAAAATATATTCATGTACCCTATTGGGGTGCACCGAGTGCAAAGCACCCGGGCTTCGGGCAACACCTGACTAAGCGTGGAAAATCCACTTGATTTTGTCATTTGACCCTGGTCGAATCCCAATCTTGAAATGATTAAATTATATGAAAGACGACAGTTTTCTTTAAAATTACACGTTTATGTTAAATATTAATAATGAATAGCTTAAACAGCAACATCCTACGATCGCTTTTTGAAAAAAATATTAATATTTTTAAAATTATTGATTATTTATAGTGATAAAATTAATTAACAAAATATTTATTATTAAACACGAAAATTTAGGAACCTACAGTTAATGTGATATCATGAATGAAGAAAAATGAACAATGATCCAACAATCTATAGTCACAAACTAAATAAATGCCCAAAGAATTTTCTTTTCACAGAAACGCTTGGAGATGTCGATTATTACTGTAAATTTGTCCTATTTTGGAAAAGTTCACTTATTTATACCGTGGCTTAGCGTTGGGATACAAAAATAGTTTTATTTATTTTTTAATGGGAACCCTAATTGTTTATTACAAGTTCTAAAAAGACATATTTTTCTACGTCTATCTGCATAAAATTTTTGTAGGGTTATACACCGTGATTCAGAAATGTCTCCCGATATTTTCAGGATGAATAGAACATAAAAAAATAAGGTCACCTTTTTATATAATATTTTTTCCAAAACTGAATAGTAAGGGAGCTTGCTTTTTGCAATATCTTTTGTATCCTTTAACTTGTGCTAATATTTTGAACACAAGTATAAGGTACCTAACTGCGCATTTGTCAGATCCTCTATCCTTTTTAAAGGGTAGTTTTTTAATGGTAGCTTTCAGTATTTTATCCCTAACTTTTTATATTTTACATATTTCGTCAAAAATTTGTGAAAAGAATATTCTTTAGATTATTTGGCACAAAAAGTTTCTCTTACTGCATTTCGATAAAGTCAGCCGTTCTGGAGTAATTGAGGTTTAAAAGTTCGTATGCACCTATTACGTAATATTAATATACTAAAATTTGCCAGTGTCTTATTTTTCACTTTTCGAAAAAAATTTACGTAAAAAGGTAACCTTATTTTTTGATAATATTTGAAAATATCGGGACATTTCTGAATCACGATGTATAAGATAATTCGCAGTTTAAAAATGAAAATGATATTTACTTAATAATTTAATAATTTTTTTAATTTTAAATGGAACAAATAACTTCAATTATCTCTTAGTCTCCTTTACGATTTTAGTTTAAATGGAACAAATTAATATTAATTTAATAAAAATTAGTTTCCGTTCACTATTAAACGTGAAATAAAATGAATGGGTTCTAGACATCACTAGTTATTTTTAGTAACATATTTAGTTAGTCACAATGCACCTGCACAGTTTATATTTTTAATAATTGTTTCTTTTAAGAGGCATCTTTTCTATATTTTCCTGATAAGGAGTGTTGATATGATAATCTGCATTCAGTATTTTTCATCTATCTGGTTTCGTTCAGATACAATTTGCTTTCATTTGTAATTTTTCATTTGTAATTTCTTATGTAGATGCAAAATCGAGAATATTAAATTTTGGTCGTCATTCTCAATAATAAATGTAAGTTTTAATTTCAGAAATTAAACATTTTCATATAAATAAACTAGCTATTAAGTGTCGAAAATAAATTACACTTCTAAGAAATTATTTCCATTAAAAAAAGCGTGCGAGTAATTTTACAAAAAGAAAATATTTAAGGTGTTTTAGACTTTTTATCCACAGTATACTTAGATACAGTTAATATAAAAAATTAACTTGAACGTTTTGAAAACTGTGAAAAATGGGAAAGGTTACTTGTGACAATGATAAAAAATTCGAGAAAATTTCTCCAGTCTCACAGGAGATTTTGAAAGGAAATTTGTTTTATTCAACGAAAAATTGTAATTGAAGTCGACTCTTGTCTGATGAAAATTGTAAATAAATGGTTTTTAAACTTCAATCGACAGTGAAACGTTGAGTGCTAGTTCCAATTATAATTCTGTTCACTTAAAGTTAGAAAACAATTTATTGGAAATTGTAAGCTAAAAGATGAAAATGTTACTTTGAAATTCAAAGGATGGATTCAAAATTTCAAGGGAAACCTAAGATTTATCTATAAATGCGAGAGAAAAAATATATCGACGCAGCGGTAATTATTTTGCGGAAACTGCAAAGCTTTTAATTTCATTTTAAAATTATACACGAACAAAAATTAAAATTATGAAGGTGTTAAACTTGTTTCAGTAAGTTTTCTTTTCACAGAGGTTCGGCTTCAAAAATTTCAATTTTAAGACAACCAACTTGAATCTTGAAATTTGATAGTGTCGTAAATACATTCTCTTAAATGAAATGTTAAATAATAATTGTTTTAAGAAATTTGAAGATATCTTAAAAACCGTTACATTTAAGTGTAGGTAAGCCTTAACAATTTTTACTTAAAATAATGTATAGAATCGGAATTTGCAATAAAAAATATAGCAATCTATTTAAAATAAGAAAGTTAATGGCGGCATAACCGGAAGTGATATAAAAGTGATAATAATTTAGTCTGAAAGATCACTTCTTTCCAGGGCAGTACATTAATTTTCAAAATATTTGGATGTTGCTTTCCCCGGAAACTTGTAATAGGCAAGTCAACTTGGGATAGCCTGTATATGATATTGTTACGTTTCTAGGGTTTGAGTTTATTTATTTAAACGAATAAAACACTCGATACAAACTTAACCGTAATTTAATAAAGCTTAAAAACTAATTTATTTCTAACAATTTATTTTCACACTAAAATCTAACTTCGACTATCGCTGTTCGAATTCGACTGACCCGTGAGTCAACTCCGGGCGATTTTATATCTACTGTTGGCGTCTGGAAGTCTCGATGCTGGAAGATTCTAGTTTGCTCGATATGGACCCCGAACGCGTGACGGCCGATGATACATCGAAGCGGCCGACTTCTTGGCGCCTTGCGCTAAGCCGGTTGGTGCGCCACACTGCCCCCTTCTTAAAAACGTTTCGTCTCGAAATGTTCCTGGTGATAGTCTTGAAGGAGGGTGTCGGAATCTACATGCTGGCCCATTCTTGCAACTTCCCGTCTGGAAGAAGTAACAGTCTACGGTTTTGCTGTTGCTGACTGTTGCCTGTGGGTGGTGGCTGCAGACTAGGACTTCAATTCCCGTTCTGTGGAAGATGACTTCCAGCATGCTTCGAATTACTCTCCAGTCTAGTCCGTCCAATCCGCAGCCCAATTTGGGGATGGCTAACTTCATCTGATGGGTCTCTATTGGCTGTCTCCTCAGGCTATATAGGGCTCTCCACATACTTTGATAGTCAGGTTTACCGCTTGATGTCTTCTTAGTGACTAAATAATGCACGTGGCGCCTCCGATCTGCCGTCGAATCAATGATCTGCAAGCTCTTGCCTACCACGGGATGCTGTCTTCGTAGCTCCTCGATTTGGCCAAATTTCTTCCTAAACACCTGAGCGATTCCTTTGGACATTTTCAGGTCTTCTGCTACGCAGTGGGCCAGACTGTACTCCAGTGGCACTTTAAAGAGATCTTGTTGCTTCTCCGTGGTCACTCCAAACCGTGCCTTGCTTCCTTCGGCGTGATGAGACATGAAGGTTTCGAAGTTCACTTCGGAAACTTGCGCCCTTTGTACTGTCCCTTCATCTGCTTCTCCGTGGTAAGGGGCTATCCGGTTGAAGTGGATTACTTTGGGTTTGCCATGGGGGACTTTCTTGATGCGGTAAACGACGTCGTTGATCCGTTTCACCACTTTGTAAGGACCTTCCCAAGAGGTCTGTAATTTTGGGGAGAGGCCTCGACGTCTTTGGGGGTTATAAAGCCAGACCAGTGCTCCAGGTTGGTATCCCCCGTGTTGAGCGTTGATGTCATAGTGCTCCTTCATCCGATCGCTGGCCGTCTGTATATTGTGACGCACTTGGTTGTGGATATCATCCATTTTCCTGCGTAATTCGCTCACGTAATCTTCGTCGGCAGAGACTTCGCCAGGCTTCACACCAAACTTCAGGTCGCAGGGCAGTCTCGGCTCTCGCCCGAATACCACTTTCGCGGGAGTCTCCCCTGTTGTCTCATGAACAGATGAGCGGTATGCCATTAGAAACAGGGGGATGTACGTGTCCCAGTCCCTCTGATGATTGGAAACGACCTTGGACAAATGTCGGTTGATGGTTCTATTGAACCTTTCCACCATTCCGTCCGACTGTGGGTGGAGTGCAGTTGTTCTAGTTTTTCGTACGCCGAGCAGAGTACACACGTTCTTGAACAAGGCCGATTCAAAGTTCCTTCCTTGGTCTGAATGCAGTTCCATAGGTGCACCATACCGACTGATCCATTCCCTGACAAGGACTTCCGCAATAGTGACCGCCTCTTGGTTAGGTAGGGCGTAAGCTTCAACCCACTTACTAAAGTAGTCCATTACCACGACGATGTACTTGTTTCCACCATTCGTTTCTGGAAACGGGCCGGCTACATCGATGGCAACTCTCTCAAAAGGACTTCCAACGTTGTACTGTCTCATGGGAGCCTTACCCCGCCTGTGGGGACCGTTACTGGCTGCGCAGACTGTACACTTTCTGCACCAATCCTTCACGTCTTCCTTGCAGTTCACCCAGTAAAATCTTTCGCGCACCTTCTCCATAGTCTTCTTAACTCCCAGATGCCCTCCGGAAGTTCCATCGTGAAGTTCCCTCAGAACTTCTGGCACCCTATTCTTGGGGATCAGTAACTGTGTCTTCTGTTCCATGCCTTCCTGATTCTCTATGCTTCGTCTCAGAAGACCACGATCCAACACTATGGAGTCCCACTGCGCCCAGTATGATTTTACGGACGGTGCACATGGTGCTACCTCTTCCCAGGTAGGCCTCGCGTCCCTGCTTTTCCATTCTAGCACTAATTTCAAATCCGGGTCGTTCTCCTGGTCTCTTCGCAGTTCTTCGCCTTGCCATTTGTCATCAACAATGGCTGTCCTCGCAGTCGTGGCTACTTTCTCGTCCAAACGACTACAGTGCTTACAGTCTTCGGCACAGGGTCTTCTCGACAGAGCATCGGCATTTCGATGGCTAGTTCCTGCCCGATGCTGAATTTCAAAATCGTACTCCTGAAGTCGTTCGATCCATCGTGCAACTTGCCCTTCTGGGTTCTTGAAACGGAGAAGCCATTTTAGAGCGGCGTGGTCGGTCCTCAGCAGGAAGCGTCTACCATACAAGTACTTGTAGAAGTGTTCTATCGTTTTTACGACGGCTAGCAATTCCCTTCTTGTGACGCAATAGTTTCGTTCCGGCTTTGATAGGACTTTACTGAAGTAGCCGATCACCTTCTCTTGCCCCTCTTGTATCTGGGAGAGTACGCCACCAATCCCAACGTTGCTAGCATCTGTGTCCACGACGAACTTGCCTTCCGGGAGAGGATAACTCAGAATAGGAGCACTAACCAAGTACTGCTTTAGTTGTTCAAAGCCAATTTGACACTGTTGGTCCCATTCAAATGGACGACCTTCTTCAGTGAGTTTTGTTAACGGCTTAGCTATGTCTGCAAATCCAGGAACGTAGCGCCGATAGTAAGTGCACAGGCCAAGGAAACTCCTTATTTGGTGTTTATTTCTGGGAGTTGGCCAGTCTTTCACCACCTGAATCTTCACAGGGTCCACGGCGATTCCGTTTCCATTAACAATGTGCCCCAGGTAATTCACTTCCTTCTGGAACAGGTGACACTTCTTGAGGCTAAGCTTTAGTCCAGCTCCGCGAAGCCGCTGGAACACTCCTTCCAGGTTCCTCAGGTGGTCGTCGAACGTTTTTCCCACGACAATTATGTCGTCAAGGTACACCATGCACGTTGTCCAGGACAGACCTTTCAGAACCGTCTCCATTAACCTCTCGAATGTTGCTGGGGCATTACATAACCCGAATGGCATCACTGTGAACTGCCACAGACCCATACCAATGGAAAACGCCGTCTTTTCTCGATCTTCGGGCGCCAGCTCCACTTGCCAATATCCACTCTTTAAGTCCAAAGTTGAGAAGATCTTTGAGCCGGCCAGGGTGTCCAGGGTATCATCAATCCGTGGCAAGGGATAGCTGTCCTTCTTGGTGACATTGTTGAGTAACCGGTAGTCTACACAGAATCTGGTGGACCCATCCTTCTTCTTCACAAGCACTACTGGTGACGCCCACGGGCTGCTTGATGGTTCTATCACATTATCCTTTTCCATCTCGCGAATAATGCGTTCCGCTTCCTCACGCTTTGCCAACGGTAATCGCCTTGGAGCTTGACGGATAGGTCTTTCTTCTCCAGTCTCTATTTTGTGTTTCACGACATCAGTTCTTCCCTTGGATCCATCTTCTACCTCGAATACATCTTGATAACGGCCGATCAGATTCTTTGCTTTTGTCTTCTGGTCTGGAGTCAATTCCTGGGCTGTTGACATAACCATTTCCCATAATTTCTTTGGGACTTTCGCTTCTGGCACGTTTGTTTCAAGTTGCCGGGAGATGGAGGACACCATGGTGCAGCTTCCCAAGATTGTTCCTTTCTTGATATTGACAGAGAAACAATTGACGTTCATCAGGCGGACAGGTACTTCCTTCTTCGCCGTCAACAACATTTTCCCAACGAGGACTCCTCTTCCAATCCTTTGATCATCAGTATTAGGTTCAACCATAATGACTTGCCCATCTTGAAAAACACCGTCCAGTTTTGCGTCGACGATAACCTCAGTCCTGCTGGGTAATACAACGTCTTCAGCGAGGACTACTCGAGCGGCCACGTACCCTCGTTGATGTAGAACCAACTCCTCATTATTGACCGCCATCACGCCACGCTTTAAGTCCAATTGGAACCCGTGGGCACACATGACGTCCATGCCCAAAATTGCCTCGTCCTCTATATCTGCCACCAGTGCACGGTGTTTTATTGGAGTTGAACCAATGGTGATGATAACCTCTACTTCACCGTGGACAGTTGCTGATGTTCCAGTTGCAGTTTTCAGTCTCCACTTGGTCGGCTCGGTGCGTCCAGATGACTTAATGACGTCGGGTCTTAGGATGGTCTTCGTCGCACCCGTATCCAACAACATGGTGTGAGGAATGTCATCAATGGTGACATCCACGAAGACACTGCTGGTTAACTGCCGTAGGAAAATTACTTGGTTGGCTTTCGTCTTTGGGGGCCTTTGAATACGGGTCGACGTTTGCCCCTCTGCACCGACCCGGCTTAGTTTAACTGTGGCTTCCTTGGATCCTGTCTGGGCTTTGGACATCGCCTGCGAACATGTCCTTCCTCCTGGCAATTCCAACAAACCAGCGGCCTCTTCTGCTTGAAGACCTGTTCCACAATGCGGCGAACATCCTCGGCGGTGGCATACTCCCTGGCTCGCTCCTTTATAGTAGATCCCACCTTGGCGTTAGCGGATTCTTCCTCTTCTTCCTCTTGGAAGTCCATAGCCGCTCGCACCTTGACATGCCCTCTTGAAACTCGTCTCGCCGCTTCAAATTCCAAGGCATAAGCTAATGCGTTCTTGGACGTCTTCGGATGGGTCATTCTCAATGCCTGCTGGTTGTCTGGGTCACGGATTCCATCTATGAAGGTCTGCACCGTCAAACATTTGAGGAATTCAACAGGAGCTGTGGGATATGCCAACTGGGCCAGACGCGCAACGTCTGCTTCGAATTCCTGAAGAGTTTCTCCGGATTTCTGACAGCGATTCCTCAACTGCGCATGGTATACCTCGGTCAGATGGGCCTGTCCGTAACGCATTTCCATCCTATTCACCAGCTTGTCGAAGTCTTCTTGTTCCTCTGGCGGCATCGTCTGCAGCACATCGATAGCGTCCCCTCTCAAGGCCACAATTAACGAAGTGGCTTTTTCGCTGGCCGTCCATCTGCTTGCCTTTGCTGCTGCTTCGAACTGTTTGAAGTAGTTGGGCCAAGAAGACTTTCCATCGAACGTTGGTGGTTTTATCTTCAGTTTAGAATTTTCTGTTGGTCCTTCCACAATTCGGGTTTCATTATTTTCTAGTACTTCTACTGGTGGCTGATCCCCGAACACTCGCAACCCCGCCATGATTTGTTCCAGATTTTTGATTTTATTATCCTGCTGGAATATTATTTCTTCCACATTTTCTTGAAGGTTTCTTGTTTCTTCCGATATTTTTACCACTAGTTTATCTTCGAGTCCTTTCGTCTGTTCTAGAAATTCACCCTTCAAATTTCCAGACTGTTCTAGAAGTTTCTCGTCGAAATTTCTGGATTGCTCTAGAAATTTCTCGTCTAAGTCTCTAGATTGTTCCAACAATTTATTTTGTAATTTGTCGAAATTTCCAGATTGTTCTAGAAGCTTCTCCTCTAAATTTCTGGATTGTTCTTGAAGCTTCTCTAAATTTCCAGACTGTTCTTGAAACTTCTCGTCCAAATTTCTGGATTGTTCTCGAAGTTCGTCCTTGAAATTTCTGGATTGTTCTCGAAATTCATCCTTCAAGATTTTATTAAAATCGACGGGACCACACGAAATTTCGAAAAGGAACGTCTCTGGATCTTCACCAGCTGTTAACAAATCGGATCGGAGACGCTGTTGAAGTGCGCCTTTCAAACCACAGGTTTCTAACTCTCGTTCTTCCAATTCGGTTTTTAATTCGGCCACTTTTAAGTCTTTCAACAACACTTTTCTCGTAGCCATTGTTTTTTTTTTCTATACTGTACTTATTTAATAATCTGATTAAATTTAATTTACTTTAAATTGTTTATTTATTTGCACAAACCCCACACCGACACCACTGTTACGTTTCTAGGGTTTGAGTTTATTTATTTAAACGAATAAAACACTCGATACAAACTTAACCGTAATTTAATAAAGCTTAAAAACTAATTTATTTCTAACAATTTATTTGCACACTAAAATCTAACTTCGACTATCGCTGTTCGAATTCGACTGACCCGTGAGTCAACTCCGGGCGATTTTATATCTACTGTTGGCGTCTGGAAGTCTCGATGCTGGAAGATTCTAGTTTGCTCGATATGGACCCCGAACGCGTGACGGCCGATGATACATCGAAGCGGCCGACTTCTTGGCGCCTTGCGCTAAGCCGGTTGGTGCGCCACAATATTAAGTGCATTTTAAAATTCTAAACAATATTTTCCTTCACCATTTTGCTCTGTAATTTATATCTAAAAAATGGTTCAGCAAGGTATATGTATACCACGTTAATAAATTTGAAAATCGTGGATTTATTCAAAGTCATTTGCATTTCCCACTTTATAAACCAAGTGTTTAAGGATAATTAATTTCTTAATTTTTGTTGAGTAAACTGTACAAAACTAATGAAATTAGTAATGTTTTTATTCGTTTCAACATCGATGAAGGTCAATTTCACGTCAAGAACCATTTCAATTAACACAGCAGTTATGAATAACAAATTGCTATTAATGTACAAAAATAAATGCAAAAATTAGTTGCACATAAAGTATTTAAGCTCTAAATAATCTCAACACACGCACGGTAACTGATACAGTTTAAAAACCTTAACCTGTTTTAAAAAGTTAAATCATACTTAAGTAACAAATTTCTCTGATGTAAATTTACATAGTAATTACAAGCAAGAATTCAAAGCATTTAGCTTGGTTTTAAACAAGAGATGATTTAATGTGTTACATCAGATGAAAATAACTTGTGCAGCGTTTATGAAGTTACACGCTCTTATTTAACCTAGTTTTTATGTTATAATTGTAGTATTGACTAAAATCTTTATTAATTATAATTTGGAACTTTTTTTAGTTACAACTTAAGCATCACACTCGCGCAATGAGTTCATTTATTGTTTGTGCAACATGAATTATTTCACACAATAAATAATACCTTGTGTTAAAGTGGTTCGTACGTTGGCTTCTCCTTATGAAACTAAATTACATAATTCAGTGAACCGGTAACATAACTTAACGCATGTGTATGTATAGCGTGAAATAACATTTTTGGGAAATATGTGACGTTCTGTTTGCGAAATGCAAACGTTGAAAGAAGCACTGTAATTTCTGTTAAAATAGAGCGGCATAACTGGAAATTATACTGTTTACCAAGCTAGAACGCAGTAATGTACTATTTATGCTAATTTTATAGTTTTGGACATACATTAAAAAATAGTTTCATTTCGTTTTTTTTTCATCAGCGAAAAATTGTACATACATCGTGAACTTTTCAAGACTACATATGTTTCCTCAATACCTACAAGATTCTCACAGTATAGTTATGTCGTTCACAATTAGTTCACGATTGAGTAGTTTCGAACGAATACTTTGACTAAAAATTCGTTCGTTACAATGTCGTTCGCGAACGAAATTATTCAGAACGATTTAGATTGATTTAAACGATTTGCTTGAGATAAACGAAATGACCGAATCCTCGCGCTGCACCGTAGCTTCCAATTTTATTCGTCACGTGCGTTGTTCATCTCTTGCATTTTAAATATTTTCATACATTTTCATAATTGAAATACAGAGACGAAGTGGTCTTTATTAATGTGTAAAAATTATAATTAATGAAGGCAGTAAATAAAGTTCCAAATATATCTACTTTCGTAGTACTTTCGCTTGTCAGCGTTTTTATGAAAATTGTTTAAAATCTCATATAATTTTAGTCACTTGGAAATATTTCTGCATTTTCTTATATATTATTTGACGAAATTAAAAAAAAAACGCACATACTTCTAAACCTCTGTATCTTCTGCAATTCCCATGGGACGCACAGTGTTGCTGAGTACTAATAAAAAATTTGACAAAATTATTTAATTTTTTTTTTTCATTAAAAATACTTATATTGCGTTGAAATATACATGAAAAACATAAAAATTCGAAAAGTACTTTTTCGTTTTAGGAACGATAAGAGAATACATAAAATGTGAAGAAAAAGTCTGGTAAAGTAAATATTTCCGAAAATATTTTCTTTTTGCAAAAATGCTTGGACAGAAAAGTTATTACTATAAATCTACATTTCAGTTCATTTATTTGTACAGTGGCGTACCATTAGGGTACTAAAACAACTTTATTTTTTTTAATGGAAACCTCTATTTTTATTACGAATTCCAAGCGGGCATATTTTTCTACGTACAACTACAAAAAAAAATGGAGTCACATAAGAATTTTTTTGAAACAAATGTTCAAGTATTAATAAAGATAGATGAAGCATTTTGAATGCAGATTATCACATCAACGCTCATTATATTGAAATGTGAGAAAATTTTCACTGTCTCTTCAAAGGAAATTATTAAAGATAAATGCAGGTGCACTGTGACTAACAAAATATTGGAGTAAAATGTCAATGTCAATAACAATATCAAAAATGCATCGTTTCACTGTTTAATAGTGAACGGGCCATAATTTTGTATTTATTTGATTTACTTCATTCAAAATTAAATATTTATTAAAACAATAGGTAAATAAAAATGAGAATGAAGATTTATTACGAAAAAAGAAATTTATATTGTACCCGAATGATTGCTGAAAATAAATAACCCGAAATGTAGCAGGAAAAAGATAAAATACTGCTGCAACTTCCAATTCCTGAATGTGTATGTATTTATCTCACATGTTTGATCGGAGCATTTTTATCAATTCTTCTTCTGTAATTATGACTCCTCTGTTGAAAGAAATGTTCCATATTTTTTTCTTTTCTTAAATTTGACACAAGTACTAAAATTTTCTAGTTTGTTTAAATTCTTTAAAATTCATTTTTCATTGACTTTTTGAAAAATATGATTTTCATGTCGAGAAACGAAGTGACCTACAACAAATAATAAATAAAAAGTCAGAGTGACGCAAAAACGCGCAAGTTTTTAAGTTTTATTATGAAAACACAAAGTGTATAGAACATTTAAACATAGGTTTCCAACAGGTGATATTCGGAATTACTAAACAAAAAGTTTCATCAAAAAGATATAACAGGTGTAAAATATTTGTATGATTTATACGATTATTTCTAAACTATCAAACACAAGAAAAATAATAGGTGAAACGATTAATTAAACATACATTCCATATTTGATTACACAGTTCAGTTTTGAACAAAATCATTTCAGAAGGAAAATATAATTAACAATGTTGCGATAAATTTATGGCGAGCATAATGACATAACAATTAATATGACACTTTGTCTAGCACTTACTCGATAATTTCAAAAGGTACTTACCCTCTTTTTACGATAAATAATAAATTAACTCCTGATCTAATATTTATTAAGTTTCTTTTCGTCTACCTTCATTTTAACATTTTGATTTTTGCCGTGTCTTGGCCACACTGTGGGACGTGGGTACTAGTATTCATAAAATGTTTGCTACAATTATTAACGAAAACAAGGCAATACCCTCTAGCCCTAAATTATTTTGTTGCAACAACTAATCATAATATTTTTTTGTCGAACCAACACATTTTTTGGAAAATATTGCCACACACATTTTGTCTGCTAAACTTCGATAATGTGCAGAGATGGCCAAATTTGACACTTTGAATAGATACTATATTCTTACTATATTCTTAAATAAGTTAGACAAAAAACTATCTGGATATCTGGAGCTCGGAACTGGAATTCCTGTCTACATGTTTATACGAAGTTTTTCTTTATTTTAACTTGTAAAATATGTCTCTGAAATAGCGGCTTTTATTTTTTACAATATTATTTTATTATAGAATACATCCCTTCGTTGCTTTTTATCAAAGGATGCTAACCATAGACAACTAATGCCGCTAATTTAAACCATACAGGAATATAAATTAACGATGATGATCTATCAAAGTATAATATTTTCAATTTTCGGACTCTCCCGCTTATACCGGAAGTTGCTGCCAACTTTTTTATTTTAAATGGAACGCCCCATTTTTTAATGAATTTTTGAAATCTTCATAAAATTCTAAAAATATTTTGTGCAACATGTGATACAAGAAACATTAACCTTTTCCGAGGTATTTCCATTTTTTAAAAAAAAGCTCAGACTTGCAGAAACTTGTTTATGATACTGCCATCCTTGTGCAACAAAAACCATGATGCCAATTTTTGGCCTCTAGTAGGATACAGTAACATTCTTTCAGACCATGTCCAGTTTTGTACTTGATTGTCTACAGACTGGTTGAAAACTAACTTCTATTACAACTGATTTCAATTGTCCGAAAGTCATGTTTTAAAATGGAACGCCTAATATATTTTTATACCATGTGACTCAGGATTAAATGTCCTATCGTCCTGTATTAGCATTCCCTACACTTATCTCTTATACTTCACTCGTTATCGATGATTTCTTTTTAATATCTAATTTTTTTCCATTTTTCGGTATTGTTTTTAAATAGTGGGCTATGAAAACTAGAGAAATTATAATTTTTGAAATCATCGGTCTCGTAGGAATTAAAAAAACACAATTAATCGCTATGAAGAACAAAAAAATAATTCAAACACAGATTTATTAAATGTATTTGATGATAAAAAAATTGACAATTCAAGAAGTTAATTAAAAAAAAAATTGTTATACCGAGGAAAATATGTAATTACTTAGACACAATAGAAAGTTATTACTAATAAATAATAGCTGAGGACAACTTAGAGCTAATATGATAACCAACAATTTGTGTAGGTATTATTTTTACTATTTCTGATTTATTTATTAGTTTTCATAAAATATTGTATTGTGTAAGTGTAAATTTCTCTTTGTTAATGTGTAAGAAGTCATCAATGTTTTTATAGTTTATTTGCAATTTTAAAAAACACGCGTATCATGTTAGGAGTGGGATAGTTTTCTTAAAATTACATGAGTTTTCGTATGACAAAGTTTGTTAGTAAGCTAATAAATCTCCCTGTATTCACTCTACAAATATTATGACACAATTCTGAATCAAGATGTATGCAGAAAACTATAAATTTGTTTGTGTGCAGAATTTAAAAGTTAAGTGTCGCATACAAGTTTTTAACAATTTTTCAAAAGACGAATTTTTATTTCATTCTGTATTTCGTCGGCACTACGTATAACAATCGTTACTCATAAGTGGTATCGACTATTTATTCTTTGAATAGGATATGTTTTATAATCAGACTTAATACCTAAATTAACTTCATGCCTGTAAAGGTCACATTCAATTTTGAGTCACAGCATCACTTCAAGGGTGAAATCAAGATCGACTAACTTCGAAAACGGTTCCATTTTTTCCAACCAATTTTAACACGAAATTGCAACAAGCACTGGCAGTTTTTTTTTGCGGGAAAAAATCGAGTAATAATTGCACAACTTCTGTTTCATGATTAATGACTTCTATGTATCAGACGCTTTGGTGCTCGACATGCGTTAAGTGACATAGAAAGCGAAAACAAGGTCGGTGGAAAGGTGTGCCCACGATTATCGTGAGTAGTGTTGCGATACAGATCAGGAACGTAAACATTCGAACGCGAAATAATTCGTATGTGTATTTTTATGGGGCAATAGAAAATAGAAAAACATAAAGGTCATGTCGTCATATGTGACCACTGATATGGAACAGTGAACATAAGAAGAAATTAAGCAAAACTAATTGTAAATGCAGAGAGAATATTGCACCTTTCTATTGAAGGTTTACATTTCAAAAATGTAAAAACAATTACGTAACTTTTTGTTTAATTATAGTAACATAAAAACATTTACTTTCAGAATTAAAATTCTCGAATGTCACTGTAAATAATTAGGAGAAAATGTATTAAGTCGACTTCCCACGGTGCGTATTTTCACGGGCGAGCTCGCACCAGCGCATCATGGAAAGCGCTTCGTCTATGGCCTTGCTTGGTTGTACGTAGTGGTGCGTCCGATCCGTTGAGAGTCGGTAGGGTTAAGGCGCGTTTAGACTTGAGCACGCACGCACTGATCCTCCGCGAACGCTCAAGTGTAAACGGCTATGCGCGCACGCTCACGTTGTGTTTTCCTGCGCGCGAGCTCGAATAGCCGTAGACATGATTCCCTTTGGTGCATTTAGACGAGCACGCACGCACTGATCCACCGCGAATGCTCAAATGTAGACATCTATGCGCGCACGCATATCAGGCGCGAATAGTTGCCAGCGCGATCCGCTTGGTGTCGGTTTAGGGTACGTGCTTAAAGGAATTAATTGCTTCACGCAAGAATGCGTAGTTTGAACGAGAAAGAAGTCGCACATTGAAAGCCACGCGACACAGCCCTCGTAGAAAAAAGTTTCTGAATTTTCAGTTAGCCATGGAATGGACCAATGAAACAGCTTTGTTGTTATTTTTAAAATATTATCTACCAGGAGCTAGTGAACAAATTAAATATTGAAAATTTAGACAGTGCGGAAGCATAAAAAAAAGATAAAATGTTTCTTGGGGCGATTTTAGTCATTGTAGTAAAATTTTTGAATTACTTATGACAACTCTCTGACACTAAATAATAAGTAGAGTAATTTATTTTGTCTCTTATAAAAAGTAGGCATTTGCCACGAAAGTCGACGTCTCGTTCGAATTTCTTTTTTTTATTAAAATATGAATCACAATTACACAGCCGCTGCTATTTTGTCGTCCATTGTGTGCGCGAACAACTGAATCAGCCCATGCGCCAGAAGCTAAATGCTCATGAGCGCGAACCAATGCTGTGCGCGTATGCTCAGCTCGTTCGTGCTCAAGTCTAAACGCACCTTTAGAATTACTTTGTGTTTTTAGTGTCATCTTTCTCACAACAATTATTTCTTTAGATTTTCCATGAACCATCGGGTGCATAGAAAAGTAGATGATTGCAAATTGCCATTGTTTAACAGTTCTATGAAGCAAATATCCATCAAGCATTCAAACATTCATTCTAACACAATTACGAAACACGTTGTAAAGACATGCTAAAGATTGCCAGCACTTAAATGTAATTGCTTTAGTATGAAATATTTAAATATAATCTTAAAGAACTCCTAATAGGAAGAATACTATTCAATAACAGATTTTTCCCTGACTAATTGTAAAATTGATTGCAGATTAACAACTTTTGCGTACTGAAATTTTAACAGTGATATCTTTTCTTTTAGAATGCGTGACATGTGTTATATCACAATTTTATTTGAAAGTAGGTAAAAATACGATAATTTAGATATATTTTTTTTTTTTCATAAATGAATATTAAAGCCGTAAAAAAGTAAAGAAATTTGAGTTGATTAAATTCCCGCCGAAACGCACATTCTGACCATGTGACGTCAATGTTCATATTGTTACGTTTCTAGGGTTTGAGTTTATTTATTTAAACGAATAAAACACTCGATAAAAACTTAACCGTAATTTAATGAAGCTTAAAAACTAATTTATTTCTAACAATTTATTTTCACACTAAAATCTAACTTCGACTATCGCTGCTCGAATTCGACTGCCTGGTGAGTCAACTCCGGGCCATTTTATATCATTTGCTGGCGTCTGGAAGTCTCTATTCGGGAAGATTCCAGTCCGTTCGATGTGGGCCCGACCGCGTGACGGCCGGTGACACACCGAAGCGGACCGACTTCCTGACGCCTTGCGCTAAGTCAGGTTGGATCGCCACACTGCCCCCCTCTTAGAAACGTCTCGTCTCGAAATGTTCCTGGTGATAGTCTTGAAGGAGGGTGTCGGAATCTACATGCTCGCCCATTCTTGCAACTTCCCGTCTGGAAGAAGTAACAGTCTACGGTTTTGCTATTGCTGACTGTTGCCTGTGGGTGGTGGCTGCAGACTAGGACTTCAATTCCCGTTCTGTGGAAGATGACTTCCAGCATGCTTCGGATTACTCTCCAGTCTAGTCCGTCCAATCCGCAGCCCAATTTGGGGATGGCTAACTTCATCTGATGGTTCTCTATTAGCTGTCTCCTCAGGCTATATAGGGCTCTCCACATAGTCACATAGTCAGGTTTACCGCTTGATGTCTTCTTAGTGACTAAATAATGCACGTGGCGCCTCCGATCTGCCGTCGAATCAATGATCTGCAAGCTCTTGCCTACCACAGGATGCTGTCTTCGTAGCTCCTCGATTTGGCCAAATTTCTTCCTAAACACCTGAGCGATTCCTTTGGACATTTTCAGGTCTTCTGCTACGCAGTGGGCCAGACTGTACTCCAGTGGCACTTTAAAGAGATCTTGTTGCTTCTCCGTGGTCACTCCAAACCGTGCCTTGCTTCCTTCGGCGTGATGAGACATGAAGGTTTCGAAGTTCACTTCGGAAACTTGCGCCCTTTGTACTGTCCCTTCATCTGCTTCTCCATGGTAAGGGGCTATCCGGTTGAAGTGGATTACTTTGGGTTTGCCATGGGGGACCTTCCTGATGCGGTAAACGACGTCGTTGATCCGTTTCATCACTTTGTAAGGACCTTCCCAAGAGGTCTGTAATTTTGGGGAAAGGCCTCGACGTCTTTGGGGGTTATAAAGCCAGACCAGTGCTCCAGGTTGGTATCCCCCGTGTTGAGCGTTGATGTCATAGTGCTCCTTCATCCCATCGCTGGCCGTCTGTATATTGTGACGCACTTGGTTGTGGATATCATCCATTTTCCTGCGTAATTTGCTCACGTAATCTTCGTCGGCAGAGACTTCGCCAGGCTTCACACCAAACTTCAGGTCGCAGGGCAGTCTCGGCTCTCGCCCGAATACCACTTTCGCGGGAGTCTCCCCTGTTGTCTCATGAACAGATGAGCGGTATGCCATTAGAAACAGGGGGATGTACGTGTCCCAGTCTCTCTGATGATTGGAAACGACCTTGGACAAATGTCGGTTGATGGTTCTATTGAACCTTTCCACCATTCCGTCCGACTGTGGGTGGAGTGCAGTTGTTCTAGTTTTTCGTACGCCGAGCAGAGTACACACGTTCTTGAACAAGGCCGATTCAAAGTTCCTTCCTTGGTCTGAATGCAGTTCCATAGGTGCACCATACCGACTGATCCATTCCCTGACAAGGACTTCCGCAATAGTGACTGCCTCTTGGTTAGGTAGGGCGTAAGCTTCAACCCACTTGCTAAAGTAGTCCATTACCACGACGATGTACTTGTTTCCACCATTCGTTTCTGGAAACGGGCCGGCTACATCGATGGCAACTCTCTCAAAAGGACTTCCAACGTTGTACTGTCTCATGGGAGCCTTACCCCGCCTGTGGGGACCGTTACTGGCTGCGCAAACTGTACACTTTCTGCACCAATCCTTCACGTCTTCCTTGCAGTTCACCCAGTAAAATCTTTCGCGCACCTTCTCCATAGTCTTCTTAACTCCCAGATGCCCTCCGGAAGTTCCATCGTGAAGTTACCTCAGAACTTCTGGCACCCTATTCTTGGGGATCAGTAACTGTGTCTTCTGTTCCATGCCTTCCTGATTCTCTATGCTTCGTCTCAGAAGACCACGATCCAACACTATGGAGTCCCACTGCGCCCAGTACGATTTTACGGACGGTGCACATGGTGCTACCTCTTCCCAGGTAGGCCTCGCGTCCCTGCTTTTCCATTCTAGCACTAATTTCAAATCCGGGTCGTTCTCCTGGTCTCTTCGCAGTTCTTCGCCTTGCCATTTGTCATCAACAATGGCTGTCCTCGCAGTCGTGGCTACTTTCTCGTCCAAACGACTACAGTGCTTACAGTCTTCGGCACAGGGTCTTCTCGACAGAGCATCGGCATTTCGATGGCTAGTTCCTGCCCGATGCTGAATTTCAAAATCGTACTCCTGAAGTCGTTCGATCCATCGTGCAACTTGCCCTTCTGGGTTCTTGAAACGGAGAAGCCATTTTAGAGCGGCGTGGTCGGTCCTCAGCAGGAAGCGTCTACCATACAAGTACTTGTAGAAGTGTTCTATCGTTTTTACGACGGCTAGCAATTCCCTTCTTGTGACGCAATAGTTTCGTTCCGGCTTTGATAGGACTTTACTGAAGTAGCCGATCACCTTCTCTTGCCCCTCTTGTATCTGGGAGAGTACGCCACCAATCCCAACGTTGCTAGCATCTGTGTCCACGACGAACTTGACTTCCGGGAGAGGATAACTCAGAATAGGAGCACTAACCAAGTACTGCTTTAGTTGTTCAAAGCCGATTTGACACTGTTGGTCCCATTCAAATGGACGACCTTCTTCAGTGAGTTTTGTTAACGGCTTAGCAATGTCTGCAAATCCAGGAACGTAGCGCCGATAGTAAGTGCACAGGCCAAGGAAACTCCTTATTTGGTGTTTATTTCTGGGAGTTGGCCAGTCTTTCACCACCTGAATCTTCACAGGGTCCACGGCGATTCCATTTCCATTAACAATGTGCCCCAGGTAATTCACTTCCTTCTGGAACAGGTGACACTTCTTGAGGCTAAGCTTTAGTCCAGCTCCGCGAAGCCGCTGGAACACTCCTTCCAGGTTCCTTAGGTGGTCGTCGAACGTCTTTCCCACGACAATTATGTCGTCAAGGTACACCATGCACGTTGTCCAGGACAGACCTTTCAGAACCGTCTCCATTAACCTCTCGAATGTCGCTGGGGCATTACATAATCCGAATGGCATCACTGTGAACTGCCACAGACCCATACCAATGGAAAACGCCGTCTTTTCTCGATCTTCGGGCGCCAGCTCCACTTGCCAATATCCACTCTTTAAGTCCAAAGTTGAGAAGATCTTTGAGCCGGCCAGGGTGTCCAGGGTATCATCAATCCGTGGCAGGGGATAGCTGTCCTTCTTGGTGACATTGTTGAGTAACCGGTAGTCTACACAGAATCTGGTGGACCCATCCTTCTTCTTCACAAGCACTACTGGTGACGCCCACGGGCTGCTTGATGGTTCTATCACATTATCCTTTTCCATCTCGCGAATAATGCGTTCCGCTTCCTCACGCTTTGCCAACGGTAATCGCCTTGGAGCTTGACGGATAGGTCTTTCTTCTCCAGTCTCTATTTTGTGTTTCACGACATCAGTTCTTCCCTTGGATCCATCTTCTACCTCGAATACATCTTGATAACGGCCGATCAGATTCTTTGCTTTTGTCTTCTGGTCTGGAGTCAATTCCTGGGCTGTTGACATAACCATTTCCCATAATTTCTTTGGGACTTTCGCTTCTGGCACGTTTGTTTCAAGTTGCCGGGAGATGGAGGACACCATGGTGCAGCTTCCCAAGATTGTTCCTTTCTTGATATTGACAGAGAAACAATTGACGTTCATCAGGCGGACAGGTACTTCCTTCTTCGCCGTCAACAACATTTTCCCAACGAGGACTCCTCTTCCAATCCTTTGATCATCAGTATTAGGTTCAACCATAATGACTTGCCCATCTTGAAAAACACCGTCCAGTTTTGCGTCGACGATAACCTCAGTCCTGCTGGGTAATACAATGTCTTCAGCGAGGACTACTCGAGCGGCCACGTCCCCTCGTTGATGTAGAACCAACTCCTCATTATTGACCGCCATCACGCCACGCTTTAAGTCCAATTGGAACCCGTGGGCACACATGACGTCCATGCCCAAAATTGCCTCGTCCTCTATATCTGCCACCAGTGCACGGTGTTTTATTGGGGTTGAACCAATGGTGATGATAACCTCTACTTCACCGTGGACAGTTGCTGATGTTCCAGTCGCAGTTTTCAGTCTCCACTTGGTCGGCTCGGTGCGTCCAGATGACTTAATGACGTCGGGTCTTAGGATGGTCTTCGTCGCACCCGTATCCAACAACATGGTGTGAGGAATGTCATCAATGGTGACATCCACGAAGACACTGCTGGTTAACTGCCGTAGGAATATTACTTGGTTGGCTTTCGTCTTTGGGGGCCTTTGAATACGGGTCGACGTTTGCCCCTCTGCACCGACCCGGCTTAGTTTAACTGTGGCTTCCTTGGATCCTGTCTGGGCTTTGGACATCGCCTGCGAACATGTCCTTCCTCCTGGCAATTCCAACAAACCAGCGGCCTCTTCTGCTTGAAGACCTGTTCCACAATGCGGCGAACATCCTCGGCGGTGGCATACTCCCTGGCTCGCTCCTTTATAGTAGATCCCACCTTGGCGTTAGCGGATTCTTCCTCTTCTTCCTCTTGGAAGTCCATAGCCGCTCGCACCTTGACATGCCCTCTTGAGACTCGTCTCGCTGCTTCAAATTCCAAGGCATAAGCTAATGCGTTCTTGGACGTCTTCGGATGGGTCATTCTTAATGCCTGCTGGTTGTCTGGGTCACGGATTCCATCTATGAAGGTCTGCACCGTCAAACATTTGAGGAATTCAACAGGAGCTGTGGGATATGCCAACTGGGCCAGACACGCAACGTCTGCTTCGAATTCCTGAAGACTTTCTCCGGATTTCTGACAGCGATTCCTCAACTGCGCATGGTATACCTCGGTCAGATGGGCCTGTCCGTAACGCATTTCCATCCTATTCACAAGCTTGTCGAAGTCTTCTTGTTCCTCTGGCGGCATCGTCTGTAGCACATCGATAGCGTCCCCTCTCAAGGCCACAATTAACGAAGTGGCTTTTTCGCTGGCCGTCCATCTGTTCGCCTTTGCTGCTGCTTCGAACTGTTTGAAGTAGTTGGGCCAAGAGGACTTTCCATCGAACGTTGGTGGTTTTACTTTCAGTTTAGAATTTTCTGCTGGTCCTTCCACAATTCGGGTTTCATTATTTTCTAGTACTTCTACTGGTGGCTGATCCCCGAACACTCGCAACCCCGCCATGATTTGTTCCAGATTTTTGATTTTATTATCCTGCTGGAATATTATTTCTTCCACATTTTCTTGAAGGTTTCTTGTTTCTTCCGATATTTTTACCACTAGTTTATCTTCGAGTCCTTTCGTCTGTTCTAGAAATTCACCCTTCAAATTTCCGGACTGTTCTAGAAGTTTCTCGTCGAAATTTCTGGATTGCTCTAGAAATTTCTCGTCTAAGTCTCTAGATTGTTCCAACAATTTATTTTGTAATTTGTCGAAATTTCCAGATTGTTCTAGAAGCTTCTCCTCTAAATTTCTGGATTGTTCTCGAAGTTCTTCCTTGAAATTTCCAGATTGTTCTAGAAGCTTTTTCTCTAAATTTCCAGACTGTTCTTGAAACTTTTCGTCCAAATTTCTGGATTGTTCTCGAAATTCATCCTTCAAGATTTTATTAAAATCGGCAGGACCACACGATATTTCGAAAGTGAACGTCTCTGGATCTTCACCAGCTGTCAACAAATCGGATCGGAGACGCTGTTGAAGTGCGCCTTTCAAACCACAGGTTTCTAACTCTCGTTCCTCCAATTCGGTTTTTAATTCGGCCACTTTTAAGTCTTTCAACAACACTTTTCTCGTAGCCATTGTTTTTTTCCGATACTGTACTTATTTAATAATCTGATTAAATTTAATTTACTTTAAATTGTTTATTTATTTGCACAAACCCCACACCTGACACCACTGTTACGTTTCTAGGGTTTGAGTTTATTTATTTAAACGAATAAAACACTCGATAAAAACTTAACCGTAATTTAATGAAGCTTAAAAACTAATTTATTTCTAACAATTTATTTTCACACTAAAATCTAACTTCGACTATCGCTGCTCGAATTCGACTGCCTGGTGAGTCAACTCCGGGCCATTTTATATCATTTGCTGGCGTCTGGAAGTCTCTATTCGGGAAGATTCCAGTCCGTTCGATGTGGGCCCGACCGCGTGACGGCCGGTGACACACCGAAGCGGACCGACTTCCTGACGCCTTGCGCTAAGTCAGGTTGGCTCGCCACAATATGTTGTCAAATCATAATAAGTGAATAATCAATACGAACACTTAAAACTTATTACAATAAATAGTAAAACATATTATCAGTATTGTGCTGTGCTATAATGTAAAAATACCTGTGCAAGAACTCCGAATAAATTATTTATAAGCGTTTAACAAAATTTAGTGTTACCAATCTAATTTCTCAATGGCGAAAAGTTCCCGTTTCCACCACAAATTTCTCACCAACAAAGTAAAAAAATATAATAATTTCTTTAAGATATTCACTTCGTAATTGTTGCTTAAATTAAAACTATATCTTTCAGCACATATTAAGTGCAAACATTCAAACTATTTGACTGGGGTCTACATACAACATAAACGTCAAGGACAATGTATGAACACTGACGTCACAACGAATGGGAAGCCTTTCGAAATCATGTGATATATATTTGAATATTTTCTATTTTATTTGTTAATTTAACAGAATAATAAATAGAAACAGCGTACAAATTTCGTGTTATTGAATATAGTCTCGATTGGAGAGCTTTAATTAATAATTTTATATTATTGTCATGTACCCTATTGAAGAGTATTCATACAAAACTTGATTTTGGACTTATCAAGACGAAACTCGTGTTAGACTTGGAAACGAGGGCTTATGATTGAGTTGTATCTTCTGATAAGGCCTGATTTATTCATTCCTGGTTTATTACGATATTATTACACGAGGAATGAACGAATCAGGCCTCCCCAGACGATGAAATTCAATCACAAACCCCTGATTTCAAGTCTAACTAGAATTTCCTTATTTTGAACTTATCAAATTTTACGTGATTGTTCTTCAATAGTGATCAAAAGCATTAATAAAACAATATTATTATTAATATTTATGAATTTATTCCAGTATTTTTTCTTAGAAATAATAATACAATTGTAAATGTTACAATAGTAGATACAATTTAAAAAATTAGTCTAAACCGTTTGAAATCTGTGATTAATTTCTTCCCAATTTATGTATTGTTTACTTTTTTGTGTACTCGATGGTATATTAGTGATGTCCAACGTCTCGCTACCTGAATGAACATAGTTTCTGAAAAATTTGTTAATAAGTTGGTATAGACCTATACGATCCGTGAAAACGCGCACCGTGAAAATGAAAAAATATAAAAATAAATAAACCAGACCATTAATTGTTTCAGTCAGCGTTGTATTGTTTTAAAAGAACGAAATGGTTGTTTTTACTCCAAAAGCAATAGTAGACATCATTTTCATGTAATGACTTTTGCAACTGAAGCACCTCAGCAGCTGTTAGAGAATACCTACGCAGATTCCATAACATAATTACCTTGCAATAATAATTACGTTTGAATATTTCCTCCTGTTTACCTGTCATTCTGTTAACGTGATCAGAACGTTATAGATATGTATGATTACTTTGAAATAAATGCACAGTCAATTCTTAAACGTTTTTACTTTTATATTAACGTTAGCATATTTAGAAATTAAATATCAATTAAAAGAGAGAATTAACAGAAATCATAAATACCTGAAGCTTAGTGAAAAAATTAAATAAATTATAAATATATTTTCTACATAAATTTAAATTGGAACACAATAGAGCGGAGATCTCAACAAGAGATTGTGGGCTAACCTCATTTAACGTAACCTGCACTATAAGATCCTAATGTAATTTTGACGTAATGTTGTGTAAAGGAGTATTGTAAATTTTGCGACAATTTAAAAATATACGAGAAAAGTGATTTTCTTCAGATCAGAAATTAAAAGATGCTGTGGACGTTTTTATGGTGGGTTACAGAAACTGAAAAAAGCAGTACCTGTGAATGGATTTAAATGAAGAATACATTAGAAAATAAGAATGTCTTTCCTTTTTCATGGCCGATTAAATAATTTTTGAATATCCGCACATGTATTTATCGAGTTTCACATTAAGCCTACATCTCTTCTAAATGAATAAAATTACAGCCTTGGTTATGTCGATAATCATTTTTTTCTTGCTGGTTCTTGAAGCCAAACATTCTTTTAATCTCCGATGACGATTTTCTTGATTATATTGTTTTCTTCACAGCTGCTAATATTGTCAAATATAACGATATTTTATTCAATTAGGCGTCGAAGTTGGCGGTGACGTGTTTGTTTTGAATGCATCACAATTTTTGGAATATCTGACATTTGTCAATTGCTCTGAGTTTTTAAATAAAAATTGTTTTATTTTTCGATCAAAATGGCTTTTTTTGCAAGAAAAAAAATTGAATGAGAAATTGTTAGAGCTGCTTCTTAGCCGATGAGGCCTGGGCCCTGCGACCTCTCTCCATATGATTACCTTTTGTGACCATATTTAAAAAACTCCATTTTCAACAACGAGTGAATGATCTAAATATATTACGTGAGAGGATAGTTTCAAAAATCGATGAAATTTATTATAATCCTGAAATATTAGCAAATATACTCAGTGACATTAGAAGTGTTACATCTAGATGGAATAATTTTTTGGACTTGATTTTTCGGCAATCTGGTAATCTTACATCAAGAATGAAACGATAAAACTTGCAAAAAATGTAAATAACATATAATAAAAAAAAATAATAATAATGTGTTCGGCGAGTCTGTAGCTGAGTGCACACCTGTACACGTCTAGGCATCGCCAAATTAGATGGTCGTTTTCTGCTTGAGGCACCTCGTTCCAAGAAACTGGAACTGCGCGGATTAACTGTGCCACAGTCTGTGGAGGATGGTGCAAAATGGAGTCTTCTCCCGATCATATCCCACACATGTTCAATGGAATTTAAATACAGTGACCACGACAAAACATAACAACAGCTTCTTCAAGAAAGTCCATAGTTCGACGAGCAATATGAGGACGTGCGTTGTCTTGCTGGAAAAGGACGTGTGGACGGCCATCTAGATAAGACAATAAAGTGGGCTATAGTACGTCATCCACTTAACGTGCAGTTGTCATACTGCCTCGAATAAGAAGAGAGGTGATCGGCTATCATAGGCAATAGCCCCCAAATCATTACACCAATAGTCCTGTGTACATGCCTCTCAACAACAAACCCAATATCATGTCATATTCCTTTGACGTCAACTTTTGGACTGGTGCAGAGGAGAATGGCATAATGTCGTATTCAGTGACGAATCGCGATTCTACATAGGCCGCAGAAGGGTAAGACGTCGCCGTGGAGAACGAGGTGATATTGAGTTTACTGTTGAGGGACATGTACACAGGATGTTTTCCTAATGGTTTGGGGGGTATTGCCGATACATCTCTTGTTTATGCGAGGCAGTGCGACAGCTGCGCGTTATGTGGATGACGTACTACAGCCCACTTTATTGCCTGATCTAGATGGCCGTCCACACGTTCTTTTTCAGCAAGACAACGCACATCCTCATATTGCTCGTCGAACTATGGACTTTCTTGAAGAAGCTGTTGTTATGTTTTGTCGTGGCCACTGTATTTAAATTCCATTGAACATGTGTAGGATATGACCGGGAGAAGACTCCATTTTCCACCATCCTCCACAGACTCTGGCACAGTTAATCCGCGAAGTTCATGTTGCTTTTTGTATTGTATGTTATTTAAATTTTTAGCAAATTTGATCGTTTCATTCTTGACGTACGACTACCACATTGCCAAAACATGAAGTTCAAAAAATTATTTCGTCTAGGTATAATACTTCTAATGTCACTGAGTATATTAGTACTGGAATTGTGCGAAAAATTCAAAAATGCCTCGAAATCTGTGGAGAACATGATTGATTATTTGTTGTAAATTTTGTCTTCTAGTTTGTTCCAATGTTCCAATGTTGATTTTCAACTCGACAAGATTAACTTTGCGACAGTTAAACCTTTTAACCTGAGCAAGAGGAAAAGGAGAATTTCCAATTTAATTTAATTTAATTAAGTGCAGGGATGACAGGTGTCCTCAGTAGCAAGTGGAATTGAAATTAGCTGATCTAATTCTTTTGGATTTATTATCAATACTCTTGCATTTATCACTGTTACTGTAGTAACCATAGATTACTGGATTTAGTGCTATCGAACTTCGCGCCTGACAT
The DNA here is from genome assembly GCA_036172665.1 of Prosopocoilus inquinatus. NCBI lineage: Eukaryota > Metazoa > Arthropoda > Insecta > Coleoptera > Lucanidae > Prosopocoilus > Prosopocoilus inquinatus. The sequence continues at coordinate 10,554,343 of CM069875.1, forward strand.
TGTCCTCACGCATGAAGACTTGTTACTGAGGACACCCATTATCTTTCCCTTACTATTTTAATTGAATGTTTGCCATAGGATAAAGATTCTCATTTTCCTTTTGTTAAGGTTAAATGGTTTAATTTTCGCAAGGCTAATCTTAAAAGAGAAAATGAAATAGCCATAACTTTTACATGACTACTTTTTTTTTTAAATAGTTGTTTCATATAAAGGAGTGTTCAATTAACTCTTAAGTACCTCAAATTTGAATTTAAAATGTAAAATACTATAGGTAGGAACTTTTGTTTTTTTAATTAATTTGACTTTAAACTCTTATTATTGATTTTTTGTACAAAAATATTATTAAGAAAAAAGCTTTAATTTGATCTCCTGTAGCTACCTTTTGTAGTATAGTATAGTGGTATAACTGAAGATTGAAGTTAAACCATGACTGAGAAAATGACCCCAAAAGATTAGTTATTACCCGTTAGTGGTTAATTTAGTTACTGTATAAATGCATCATTATATTGCGAAGTGTCAACACAGCTTTATTTGTGGTAGGTCAACGACTAAGTACACAATTTATTTATTTATAACAATTGGATACACAGGGACAGGTTGATGTTGTTGTATAAGTATACTGATCTGTCCAGTGCTTTTGATACGGCTCTCCTCAGGAAACAGCTTTTTCGGCATGACTACTTCCTTATGACTTCTCATGAAATCTTATTTACCAAGTGGAATAAGTTACGTGTTTTACAACGGTTACAAGTATTTTGGGTATTAGGCAACCCCTGGTGTTTCACAGGGTTCTAACTTGGGACCTTTGCTATTTAATAATAATAATAATAATAATAATAAATGTCTTTATTGTCCCATACACATTTGACAGGAATATATAGAACAATGTTATATATACAATAAAAGTTGTAACTATGGGACAAAAGGCGAAGTTCAATCTGTGCCCGAAGTCACAGATTGCTCTACCACTTAACCTTATTGGACAATACAAAAGGTAATATTTAAAGTGAAGCTGTGAGTGAGCAAACAGTAATTATACCTTACAGCTGTTACCTTAACAGAAGCACTGTAGTAATAAACTGTCATTTGTATTATTTATTAATGTTCAAAGTAAATATTTCAATAACATGGAGGTATTTAAATGTTTTTTTTTTAATTCCTTAGTTGTTAGTAGAGTTGAATATGCTTGGGTTTGGTCACCATTAGGGAAAGGAATTCGGGCCACTTGTTCCGCGAATAAGACGAAAATTTAATACTCGGACTGTATTAGTCCCGCCCACAATAATCTATATGAAATAAGATCTCTAGTGTTTCATTCCTTCTGTCCAAAAGCGTCCAACACTAAGTGGCCTGAATTCTTTTCCATGGTCACCACATTACATTTGCCGTCGTTGAGATATCAAGCGTATACATGCAGCGTATAGGATAAGTTTCTTAAATTTCTTTTGATCTCTGGGCAATATCCTTCCAATACTTTAGTCAACGTCGGGATATTCAAATATGGACAATTATTATAAAGCTGATTGTATCGAGATCTTGGAATCTTTGAAATTTTCCGTGCTAAGTTTCAATTCGAAATGGTCTACAACGTTTCAGTCACCTATAATGTATATTCTAAGTATGTGTCGCAATGTATGGCGATAAATGTATTTTGCGATACATTGTTATTGGCTCCGAGTATTTTCTTTAATTGTACATATTTTCTTCGCTAGTAATTTATATTATTCTTCATCAGTATTTATATTGTTTTGTTCTTTTTCGTTCTCTAATTGGGAATTTCCTGTTGGGCATCTATTTTATTACTGTGAGTGTTGCCAATTACGCCTGTCGGCATAGTAAGGTATACAACTAACATTGCTTCTAAGACCCTGGAAAAAGATACCTATGTATACTAGCCTGCATTTTATGAAGTGGCAGTTTGTCATTTAAATTGCATGGTAAAGTGCGACTTCATAAAATGCAGGCTAGTAAACCATGTTGCGGCGATTGCTTTATAAAGTTGGCGCTGACAATTTTACGTATCACATCTTTCTGCAGAAATTGACTTTTGCCCTTGTCGTATTGGTTGCCTAATTTAGTTGGCAACATGGTTCCTATGTAATGTATGCTGTTCATTTTACTATAGATACTAATTCCGCAATTCTGAGCACTATCGTAACCATGGTAACATATTTACGACCTTTGTATTTAAATGGCTCTGTAACTCCTTACAGGCTTACGATCGGGCTCAGAATTGCAGCATTATTATCCTTTTTCAAAATGTCGTTGCAAGATTGTCGTCGTTGGGGATTCTAAATGTCATAACAAATAAAACTTGCCCATTATCCAAATTGTCATATGTCGTACATATGCACTCAGTGATATTATTTTATTGTAGAATACATCCCTTCATTGCTTTTTATCAAAGCATGCTAACCATAGACAACTAATGCCGCTAATTTAAACCATACAGGGATATAAGTTAACGATGATGATCTATGAAAGTATAATATTTTCAATTTTCGGACACTTCCGCTTATACCGGAAGTTGCTGCAAACTTTTTTATTTTAAATGGAACGCCCCATTTATTAATGAATTTTTGAAATCTTCTTAAAACTCTAAAAGTATTTTGTGTAACATGTGACACAACGAAAATTAACCGTTTCCGAGATATTTTCATTTTTTAAAAATAACTCAAACTTGCACAACCTTGTTTATGATACTGCCATCTTTGTGCAACAAAAACCATGATGCCCATTTTTGGCCTGTAGTAGGCTACAGTATTATTCTTTCAGATCATGTCCTATTTTGCACTTAATTGCTTACAGGCTGGTTGAAAAGTAACTTCTATTCCGACTAATTTCAACTGTCGAAAAATCATGTTTTTTTAAATTGGAGCGCCTAGTATATTTTTATACCATGTGACTCAGTATTAAATGTTCTGTCGTTCTGTATTCCCTATACCTATCTCTTATAGTTCACTCGTTATCGATAATTTCTTTTTAATACCTATTTTTTTTTCATTTTTCGGTGTTTTTAAATAGTGGGCTATGAAAACTAGAGAAATTATAATTTTTGAAATCATCGGTCTCGTAGGAATTAAAAAAACACAATTAATCGCTACGAAGAACAAAAAAATAATTCAAACACAGATATATTAAATGTTTTTAGGATAGAATAAGCGACAATTCAAGAAGTTAATAAAAAAAATTGTTATATCGAGGAAAATATGTTAGTACTGAGACACAATAGAAAGTTATTACTAATAAATAATAGGTGAGAACCACTTAGAGCCAATATTATAACCAACAATTTGTGTATTATTTTCAATATTTTGGATTTATTTATTAGTTTTCATAAAATCTTGTGTTGTAAGTGTAAATTTCTCTTTGTAAATGTGTAAAAAGTCCCACCAAGAATTCTAATACATACGGCATATGTAAATAAAAAATTAGATACATATTTAAATATTATTTTTCGGTTTTTATGATGAAATTGAAATTATAGTCAGAAATTAATTTAAAAAATCTTATTTTGTAAAATTTTCATAGTTCACTATTTAGGAATAACAAAAAAGTGAAGAAATTGATGTGTCAAAGAGAAAATCATGAATAAGAAGAGAAAGGTAAGAGATGGATATAGGGAATGCTAATACAGTTCGAAAGAACATTTAATTATGATTAAAGTCCGGATTTATATGTGCTAAAAAAGTGGAAAATAAGTTTTTTTTATGCGATTAAAATGGATCAAAATATGGATATTATATGCGATAAAAATTTTATTTTACTTATACATACTTTAGAATAATAAAAACATAAATTGTTTCGTATAAGTAATTTTAACACTTAACACTTAAATAGTAGGATTACAAAATATAATCAACAGTTGATTTAAATTATTTGGGGTAAAATTTTGTCGTCTGTCTGTCAAAATACTTTTATAAGAGGAAAACGAACGCTCGACATCGCATGAAGTAATGGGCGCAAATTTCGTGGATGCTACATCTTTGGGGTCCATGTCCAAATCCTCTTCACTTTGACCTTTTAAAACTAAACAGATTTTCCTCATTTTATTGTAGTCAGGATTACGTAATAGAACCTTGTCTAATTTTGCCATTAACTTCTCTCCTATCTCCCCTGGAATTGATTTTACACTTTCAATTGCATCATCGACCACTTCAAAAGAATCTAATAGAGCCGTCTGGGATGATTCCAACTTTTTAATGGTGGATATTAAAACCGAAAAATGAGTTTTAATGAATGCTAATTGATTCCCGATGTTTGTGTTCGACATGCATTCCTTACAAATTCTTAAAGCCGCTGAATTGGAATCATCCAATTCTAAGAAAATTTCCTTTAATTGTTTAAAGTTATTTGCGTAAAAATTTGCTGCTTCAAGCCACGTACCCCATCTCGTAATTATTGGTTCTGGTGGTAATGGCAGGTCAGCAGCTAATTCTTTATAGTATTGTATACGCAGTGGGGCTTTAAGAAACGCCTTTTTTCCGTTATTGATCAACTTATTTACTGTTGGGTATTCTAGTCGCACCAATTCAGCGAGCCTATTCATTGCGTGAGCCATACAAGTGAAGTGCATCAGATTTGGGTAAAACACCTATAAAGCCTGTCCTGCTTTTATCATGTAGGCTGCTGCATCAGACACCATTAGTAATATATTTTCCGATTTAACTTGATTAGGTGCATATAAAAGTGTCAAGCTGTCGTTAATAAAACGTGCGATCGTTGAATGATTTGTTTTTTCCAAAACTGCACTATTTACCAAATAAGATATTGGTGCAACTGTGTTGCTTAATACTCCTGCTAACATATTTGCTACATAACGACCGCAGGCATCTGTCGTTTCATCAACTACTATATAAATATTGTTGTCGCTAAGCTTCTCTCTTATTTTCTTCATCCGTTGCTGGTAGCATATACTTAGATAGTTTTTCCGCAAAGTCGATTAATTTGGAATATGACGATTGCAATATTTTTCCAAAAAAGTTCGAAAACTTGCTTGTTCAAGTTTATGCCAAGGAATGTTTGACTCTGCCATAGCACTGCACAAGTCTAAAAAGAATTCATTTCCTGTGTCACTGCCCTGTGAGTTACTGGCTGTTGAAGAAATAAAAGACTGCTTAAAGTTAGACACACATCTTTTCTCCGACTCCTTATGGAGGTTTGTAGCCAAATGTTGATCAATCTGGTACTTTTGGTCTGACGACACCTTAAAATATTGTCAAAATGAAAATGTGATTTTTAAGAGAATTTGTAAGGTATCTACCTGTTTTGAGCATGCGTTGCAAAAAATAACTTTTCCATCTGTAGTTAGATGTTTAGATGCTTTAATCCATTTTTTCAATAGCTCGGATCGAGAGGATGCTACTTTCGGCATTTTGAAAAGATAAGCACTGAATTTATTTCGTCTTTAAATTAAATAAGAAAATAACAACTAATTCGCGTTGATAAATACACTAGTCACTAGTCACACACATTCACGGAGTTCTTATCTCAAACTGAAATGCAATACATAAGTGCAATATGCAAGTGCAAGTCGCTACAGATTTCCAGAAAATCACATTCCGGGAAATCGTAAAATAAAGTGGCCAGACGTTGAGGAGAATAAATTACTTCTTGGAAAAGCTGCAGACTTGAATATTGACCGTATATGGAATTATAATGTTATTTATATCAATATATGGATAAATAAATAAATATGCGCTAAAAGTCTAAAATATTAAGTTATATGCGAAATAAAACTACCATTTTTGGGCTTCTCTAATCGACAAACATATAAATACAAAACGCCAAGTTTAGGTATGTTAGCGTAAAAAACTTGTAAAAACTTATAAATCCGGTCTCTAATTATGATTCATATGGTATAAAAATATACTGGGTGTTCTATTTAAAAACATGACTTTTCGACAATTGAAATCAGTTTGAATAGAAGTTACTTTTCAAACAGCCCGTAAATAATTTTGTGTAAAATTGAAATTGAAAGCCTATGATTATAGCCTACTACAAGGCAAAAATTGAAATTGTGGCTTTTGTTACACAAAGATGGCAGCATCATAAACAAGATACTGCAACGTTAAACTTTTTCTTAAAAAATGAAAATACTTCTAAAACGGTTAATTTTTCTTGTATCACATATTACACAAAATGTTTCATGAGTATTTCGAAAATACAATAAAAAATGGCATATTCTATTTAAAATAAGAAAGTTGACAGCAAGTTCCGGTACAAGCGGAAGTGGTCGAAAATTGGAAATATTATATTACAGTAAATCATTATCGCTAACTTAAAACCGCAAAATATGAAATAGAAATTCAAAGAGAAAGTCCGTAAACTTTTAATGAATGAGTTGCTTGGATCTCCCTGTATAAATCCAGCACACTTTGAAATAAAACTTTCGATACAAATAATTTAAGATTTAAGGTGTTTTTTAGCACCAGATTATTTCAAAACATTCTATGTCAAAATCAGGAATCAAGAATAATACGTCATTAATAACGAAAACTCGTACCATCTTAAAATACTTGAGAAATCTGTAAAATGCCGTCAGCAAATGAAAATTAAGTTAGCAATATATCACCATGTTGTCAAGTTGTATATAACCTCAGTAATTTGTTTCGTGTCTCGTATGTCTGACAGTTGTATATCAATGTCATTATCTTGACTGTAAAGTGGGTCGTACTCTAAGTTCAATTACTTCCTAATTTCATTTCATTCAGTTTTTACTGCATGACGTTTCATTTAAATTTCTGTTTGGCGCCACTACCATTGCCATCTTAATACACATCCAGGGCCTTTAGGCAGCAATCATTACAGACACACGTAATGTTCTTCGTTGTGTAGATAGTAATTTAACCAAAGTATAATAACGTGGTAATAACTTCTCATATTATTCACGAGAGTATCCTGTCCCCTTATGAGTGGATTCAATCAGTTGAACCAACGAGATTTACGTTGTTTTATCGATTTGCGCTTTGAAATGCTTTAACAACCAGTTTAATAGTGTTTTCTAGTATAATACAAACAATATGAGACTGTAGAAGTCTTAACTTAAAATACCTGTCAAATCTGGTAGTGGTTTTTTTATTCTGCTAATTATTAGTCTCCATGAGCATGTCTGTGACAAAAACTATTAAATATGCTTACCCCATCTTTTACGGAGCAATATTATTTACTTTTTCTTTACAAACATCGATAAAAATAATAAAATATCACATTTCTAGAAACGTCAAAACTCCTTTATCGTCATATGTTAATTTCTGCCTGACGGCCTGGTGTAATGTCAAGATGGCAATGCCAATACTCGTGGCAACATCTACCTATTTTGACGTCATTACTAGCTGTGACGTATTACGCTTGCTTCGTGACGGGGCCTGTAGTATATTTTAAAATATAACTCTTTTTGTGTTAAAACAGTGACGTCATAGCATTTTGTTGTTGAAGCGTATTCATTCTGTTTTGAAACGGCCTCATAAGAACGATTTAAAACAGTTTCATAAGAGTGGGGATGAAAACACAAATAACAAGCAGTGATTTTAGGTAAATTCTTCCGTAATTTGTGCTTTCTATTACCCACAATAATATTGTCTGTATACCAAACATGGAAAGGAACAATAACAGAACATTTAATACATGTCAAAATTCAGTTTTAAATGCGAGTATTTTTGCGAACAGAAACTTATTAAGCCATTATAATTTTTAAAAATTACTTAATTGTTCACATACTTGACACATAAGACAGTCTTCATGACATTGAGAATAAACAACACGAGTGTTATGTTGTTTGCCTAGATTTACAATACTTTACTTGGTTGCTTGCTTTCTTTGGTTGCGCAGTCCACCGCGCATTTTTGCTTTTTGGTATTAACCAAATCAGGCATTTACAAATATTAAATTCAGCTGGATCAGTCAACGGAAAGAATAAACATCCATGACCCTGATGGAATTCGAACCCATGCTGCAACATGACACAACCTCCAAAGTCAGACATGCTACAACCTACATTGCTTTGATATGATTATTTTAAAATGCAAACATAGGGTTATATTGCAAAACAAAATAAAAACACAGTATATAAACCTGAAAATCATTTTCTGAGAAATTAACACTCGTACAGTTTCACAAGAACTACCTCACACAATAATATTGTAGGACATATGGCTATAGATCATACTGTAATAAAGTTGTAATAATGCATGAACATTTAATCGTTTCTAACACTTCTGTCTAAGCATCTACAAAAACGAAGACTGACATCCAAAATATCATTTTTTCTAATTGAAATTTAATACTGAACGATAATTTTTTTTTACTTTCCGCTATAAATTGCTCTGTGTATGTTATACACTTGCTTTGGTCACCCCCCCCCCTCTCTTTAATCATTTTAAATAATTATTAATTACATTAATATTAAATAATCAAATACAGGGAGATTCAGGCAACCCATTCATTAAAAGTTTACAGACTTGCTCTTTGAATTTCTATTTCATATTTTGCGGTTATAAGTTATACCATAAGAATCAGAATTAAATGTTCTTTCGAACTGTATTAGCATTACCTATACTCATCTCTTATCTTTCTCTTTCTATTCATGATTTTCTCTTTGAGACATCATTTTTTCACTTTTCAGTATTATTCCTGAATAGTGTGCTATGAAAAATTTAACAAACTGATGTTTTTTAAATTAATTTCTGACTATAATATCAATTTCATTTTAAAAACCGACAAATAATATTTAAATACACATCTATCATATGAACTTTTTGTTTACATATGCCGCATGTATTAGAAGTCTTGGTATGACTTTTTACACATTTACAAGAAGAAATTTACACTTAGAATACAACATTTTATGAAACCTAATAAATAAATCAGAAATATTAAAAATAATACACAAATTGTTGGTTATAATATTGGCTCTAAGTTGTCCTCGGCTATTATTTATTAGTAATAACTTTCTACTGTATCTAAGTAATAACGCATTTTCCTCGATATAACAGCTTTTTTTTATTAACTTCTTGAATTGTCGATTTTTTTATCATCAAATACCTTTAATATGTCTGTGTTTGATTATTCATTTTTTGGTTCTTCGTAGCGATTAAATTGTTTTTTTTTAATTCCCACTAGACAGATGATTTCAAAAATTATAATTTCTCTAGTTTTCATAGCCCACTATTTAAAAATAATACCGAAAAATAGAAAAAAATTACGTGTTAAAAAGAAATCATCGATAACGAGTGAACTATAAGAGATGGGTATGGGGAATGCTAATACAGGATGAAAGAACATTTAATCCTGAGTCACATGGTATAAAAATATATTAGGCGTTCCATTTAAAAACATGACTTTTCGACAGTTGAAGTTAGTTCGAATAGAAATTACTTCTCAACCAGCTTGTAAGCAACCAAGTGCAAAACTGGTCATGATCTGAGAGAATGTTACTGTAGCCTACTACAAGTCAAAATATGGGCATCATGGTTTTGTTGTTGTATCATAACCAAGGTTCTGCAAGTCTGAATCATTTTTAAAAAATGAAAATATCTCGGAAACGGTTAATTTTCGTTGTGTCACATGTTGCACAAAATATTTTCAGAATTTTATGAAGATTTCAAAAATGCACAGAAATTGGGGGTATTCTATTTAAAATAAGAAAGTTGACAGCAACTTCCGGTATAAGCGGAAGTGTCCGAAATTTGAAAATATTATATTTTGATAGGTCCATTTCGTTAACTTATAACTGCAAAATATGAAACAGAAATTCAAAGAAGAAGTCCGTAAACTTTTAATGAAAGTGTTGCCTGAATCTCCCTGTATAATAAGGATGATATTCGTATATTATTTTTATTATTATTTTTTTTTTTTCGATGTGTTTTAAAAGGTTAAGCGGAAGAGCAATGTTTATTCACTGAAATTATTGAACTTCACCTCAAATATTAGTGAGGATAAATAAAGTCAACTATTATTATTATACTAACCTATAGTACTCTAAAATTGAACAGTAATTCTTTGTAATAAATGTTTCGGAACGAAATCAAGCATTAAATCAGAATTAACATTGTATAGTGTTGGTTAAATTTTGAAATTAATGTCTTACCTTGATACAATTTTACATTAATTCGTCCCGCTAATCGTGAATCAACGAGCGGAATACCGACAATGCGTAGTACTCATTCAATAAAAAACAAACTCGATGTAATTTGAAACATTTCGCAAAGCTTGTTACTTCAGTCTTTTTACGTAAAATTGGCATAGACCATGACATAGATATATAAATATTATAATTCACTTGTCACTGTTAATTTATTATCATTACTCATGCAATTTCTTTAATAAGACGATCAAATTAATTTCGCATCTTACAAAAAAATTTTAACTGCAGTTTAATTCAGAAGTAAAAGGAAAGTGCAACATTGCAGTAATCGCACATACCTAATTATTTTTATTAGCTACTTCTTAATGAAGTGACGGTGTAAATATAATCACATAATTAACCTTGAACAGTTTGTATGTCTCTTGACGTTGACAAAACAGGTACTTCACAGTTAGAATAAAAAAGAATAAAAATACTTTGACAAAGAATAGATAAACGTAAAACTTCGATGTATAGAAATGTTACACCTGACCAAGGTGAAAGATATAGAGGTGGTCTGACGGCGCAATTGATACGAGAAACATAATAACGCTTTCGACTGACTGCTCTGAAACATTTTAAAGCTTCACGCGCATCGAATCGACTCGACTTGGAACAATCGGCACGGCAGCAACGTAGGCCGTGCACTAAAATGACATCTTCGCGGCGGTTGGACCGGTCCGAGCCGATCGTACCGAAACAGGGCGCGGGGTTCCATTTAATTTCATGCATAGCAAAACGTGCCGATTGTTCCGAGTTGAGTCGATTCGATGCGCGTGCTGCTTAACAGCGCTTTCGATTGGGGTGCACTATATGCACTGAGTATTGCTTGGTTTATACAGTCACTAAAACTAAAACTAAAATTAAAACTATGCAAAAGTTTCCGTTTATACAAGCAAAAATTACGCATGCTCGTTGCACACCTAGCTGTAAAAATTCCATGGAGGGAATATTAACTGGAGAGAAAGTACAGTAAAATTTACGGTCATCCCGCCTTTTCCACTAAGAATTGAAATAAACGAATTCTTAATTTTTAGTGACGTTGTATAAACCGCTTCGTATCGTACGGCCTTTGAATTTCTTAGTTGATAGTTGTTAATGTTTAGTTATTAGTTTTAGTGACTGCATAAACCACACTTAAACCGTTTGTTTGATTATAAAGGCCCCGAGCTGTAACTCCTTTATTTTTGTTCAAACATCCAATATAGTATATACAGTTTTGAATGGCACGTTCTTCTCTAGAGAATGAACAATCAACATTTTTTTGGCTACACTGTATAGGAGTCATGATGACATCGACAATTTTTTTAAATAGCACCATGAAACTTTTTTTGCAAAATATGATAGAACATCTTTTTCCCTTATCAACCACATAAAATTTTTATATCTTTACATCAGAAAATTTTCGAAAAAAAATCAAAAAAACCTACTTACATATCTTACCATTAAAGCTGCGGTTTCCAAGGAGATTCGGTCGGGCTTTTTGGATTTTTCTCAAAAATTTTCCGATGTAAGGATATAAAAATTTTATGTAGTTGAAAAGGGAAAAGGATGTTCTGTCATATTTTGCAAGAAAAGTTTCATGGTGCCATTTAAAACAATTGTCGATGACATCGTGACTCCTGTACAGTGTAGACAAAAAATATTTTGATTCTTCTTTCTCTAGGGAAGAACGTCCCGTCCCATTCAAGAATATACTGGGTGTCTCATAACCTACGGAGGAGATTAAAGGGGTAGCTAAGGGAGATCGAATTATGGATTTTTTCTTAATAAATTTTTGGGAAAAAAGCAATAACTAAAAAGTTACAAGAGTTTAAAGTGAAATTAATTTACAAGCAAAAGTAACTCCCTGTAGTAATATTTTACGTTTTAGACTCAAATTTGAGGCATTTATGAGTTAATTGAACTCTGCTTTACAATAAACAACTATTTTAAAAAATGTAGTCGTGTTAAAGTAACGGTTATTTCATTTTTTCTTTTAATGTCCAAAAACGGGTTTTCATCTCGTTGTGAACCGCCTACTAATTAAAAACAAAACTAGGAAACAGATTAACATAGACATTTTACGAATGGTGGTTTTGATAAATTTAGAGTTTATTTAATAATAAAGTTGCATTTTGTGAAATAGTTTTGATTAATTAAGAAGCTATAGGTGTAAATTAAACAAGAAATTAAGAAAGTTAAACTACTGTAACTTTCTTATTATTCGGTTTTGGTCTAAAGCGAATTAAGAAAAAAGCTTTATTTTGATGTCCTACAGCTGCCCTTACAATCTCCTCCGTACGTTGTGAGACTCCCAGTATATGTTGCAGGAATTTTGAATAATCCGTATTTTTGCAAAAACACTAGTAATTTTGCAAAACACCTAGTTATTGAATGTGAATGTCTTTACTTTTTATAAAATTTGAAATCATTTTGTTGGCGTTTCTTCTATACTGCAAAGAATTTTATTAGCGTATACTTTTATAATACACTTATTTAATTATTATTGGCGTGAAGCTGGATCCTCTCTTGTTAATGACTTCTGTTTTTAAAGAAAGAGTTACGGAAGTTTAAATATCGATGGTAAAATAGTTTATAATGGCAGAAAAAGAAGCGATACTACAGAAGCGGGGGACATAGTTCGAGAAGGTTGAAAGTCGAAATTACATAAGTCATTGTATATTTTATCCAGGATTCCTTAGATACTTACAGTTAAATTCATATAAGGTAATTACAAAATGGATGTACAGCAAAGGACCTACAAAAGATTTTTGAGCAATGTTGTAAATAATTTATAAGTAGGCTTAGGATAATTATGCGTTTATTTTTGCAAAAACACTAGTAATTTTGCAAAACACCTAGTTATTGCGGAATATGTGCACTGTTATGCAATCTTACTAATAAAAACCAGTAATTTTGCAAAATTCCTAAGCACAGTAGTAATATTGAATACGAGTTGATGTTTATGCAATCTTACTACAAGATTTTAGTAATTTGGCAAAAATTGTAATGCGTTTCGATAAGATTGGGTACCTTTTAAAGTTTAACCAACATTATCCATCATCTTTAGAAATTTTGCAAAGATGGTTTTAGTAGTACCTAGCATTAACTTTGTTTTCAAATTAGATAATATAAGATAATTATTTTGGATAACGTGCATACTTTTTTACTTTATTAATGAGTTTAACTAGAAACTGGATATATATTTATGAGACAAATTGTGTTAGAAGCCATCAGTCGAAGAAAAGTGTTTATTTTTTCTAAGTAACTGCCATCAGTCCTCCACTTGTTCAAATAAATAAATGAGTTGTGCGATAGGCATACGGAAATATTTTTCTGATTTTTTGTAGTCAACACGTAATATCTATTTGCAATAAAAATGCATTTAACTTTTTTTTTGTTTTGTTGTAACCTATTGTCATAATAACCAAATCAGGCTCAATTCTCACTTGGGCAGCGTGTCACGTCACGTCATTTGGGTTCCTATGCTTTTACATGTAATTTCTTGACATAAAATGCTGCCAAATGAGAATAACTCCATTTAAAACCATGAAAACTTTTATAGGCGGCACGACGCGATGAGCGTGAGAATTGATCCTCGAAATATTTCAATTACTAGTAGAACTCACTAATAAAATAAAACAGTAAATACGCATTACAATTTTTGCAAAATTACTGAAATCATGTAGTAAGATTGCATAAACATCAACTCGTATTAAAAATTACGAACGTGTTTGGGAATTTTGCAAAATTACTGGTTTTTATTAGTAAGATTGCGTAATAGTGCACATATTCCGCAATAACTCGGTGTTTTGCAGAATTTCTAGTTTTTATTTGCAAAAATACGGATTATTCAAAATTCCTGCGACATATATACTTTACTGGATATTTGAACAAAAATAAAGGAGCTCGGGGCCTTCATAATCAAACAGACGATATATTCACCTCGTATTAACCTTATGAAGTAAAATGAGATGAGGATACATTCGGTGCATATAGTGAATCCTAATCGAAAGTGCCATAAGTGTAACTCTATCTTGTTTTAACCTCAGGTAAAAACAGGTGCTGGAGATACTCTCAAAGTGATCTACAGCAGTCAGTCGAAAAAGATATAAGATTTAGTGTACGAGAGCACAATGCGAAGGATATCGGATTGGGGCGAGACCTGGACCGGGCTCGTCATATAAATCTGCATACGTTAAGTCAACAATTTTCACGCTAAAAGCGCAGATTTTTAAACATATTGTACACAAACGTAAGTGCTTCGACTCTGCCGAAACAGAAATGTTTTAAAATTAAATTACGTATATTTACTTTCATTTTTACTTATATTTAAGCATAATTTTTTTTTTTAGAAAAATTTTGTGCAAATCGTTCTTGATTGCAGTGAAAACCTCGAGCAGCCTCTGTACAGCTGTTTCAGCCCTGCTTGGAGCCTCTTCAGCAGAGACGTAGCTCGACATTCCCACTGCAAACAAAAACGACTTGTCCAATTTATTCGCAATTGCGATGTAAGAGTGATGAACAGATAAAATAGCGACATCTTACGATCGCTTTTTGACCTGACATTGCAGTAGGATAGACAAATTGAAGCGGGATTTGCTCCTAATAAGTCCCCCATGCAAGGCGGCCATGCTTGCTGTCAAAGCATAATGAAAGTTTTTAGAAAAATTTTGTGCAAATCGTTTTTGATTACAGTGAAAACCTCGAGCAGCCTTTGTACCGCTGTTTCAGCCCTGCTTGGGGCCTCTTCAGCAGAGACGTAGCTCGACATTCCCACTGCAAACAAGAACGACTTGTCCAATTTATTCGCAATTGCGATGTAAGAGTGATGAACAGATAAAATAGCGACATCTTACGATCGCTTTTTGACCTGACATTGCAGTAGGATAGACAAATTGAAGCGAGATTTGCTCCTAATAAGTCTCCCATGCAAAGCGGCCATGCTTGCTGTCAAAGCATAATGAAAAAACGATTTGCACAAAAAAAGGAGCAAATTACGCTTCAATTTGTCCATCCTACTACAATGCCAGGTCAAAAAGCGATCGTAAGATGTCACTATTTTATCTGTTCATCACTCTTACATCGCAATTGCGAATAAATTGGACAAGTCGTTTTTGTTTGCAGTGGGAATGTCGAGCTACGTCTCTGCTGAAGAGGCACCAAGCAGGGCTGAAACAGCTGTACAGAGGCTGCTCGAGGTTTTCACTGCAATCAAAAACGATTTGCACAAAATTTTTCTAAAAACTTTCATTATGCTTTGACAGCAAGCATGACCGCCTTGCATGGGGGACTTATTAAGAGCAAATCCGCTTCAATTTGTCTATCCTACTGCAATGTCAGGTCATAAAGCGATCGTAAGGTGTTGCTATTTTATCTGTTCATAATTTTTTTAATTAGTTATTAGAATAGTGGCAATTTTTCATTTACTTAGCTCTTGTGCCTATTTTGCACGTAGGCGCGGAACACGTTTTCATGTTCCACATAAACTAATGAAAGAAATAATTTAATACGTGGCAATCACTCTGGAGGGATTTCTTTATACCGTTTTCTTTGTTGTATTACCTTACACCAATGCGCATCGATCTTAGAGAAAAAGCGTTCTCTTCGGTGTACCTGTTTATCTTATACGGTGCAGGTTAGCTATGATGAAATAAATTACACCTAATGAAATCTTAGTGATTTCTGTTCTGATTTCCTATAAGGATAATCAGTTACGTGCGGTGTTATAAGGATAAAAAACGAAACGGGTATGTTACATTAAAAATTGCGTTGTCTCATTTAGAAACATTTTCTATTTTTAAATGCAGTTTGTGCATTTAAGTCGTCTGATGCTGGCCATTTATATTCGCCAGGCGAAGAATGAAAGTAAATTTATGCGTTTTTTGTTTCATACGTCTCCTGAATTGTCCATATCTAAACTTTCTCTAACGATGCACTTATTCATAAGTTCGTTAAGTGTTAAGTTGCTCTTCATATTATCTACTTGCAAAACAATTATGGCAACTAAATTTTATGTGGCTGAAGAATGAGAGTACCACAAATGCTAGAAAACAAAAACATTACTTCTACTTCATGACATTAAAATTTTAATAAAATTGTTCAGATTAATGAAACGAATAACATTATACAACTTCTTGAAAATTTAGCAGCCCTGGGAAAGTAACTATCGCTCACGTAACGTACAGCGTGGCGGATTGACTTTGTGGATCAAAAAGGTTTGAATTCAGATTCCATGTTCAGGTCTGCTTGACGCGAAGTCGATGTGTACCAAATTTAACGGGATTGACATAAGAACAAATAAAATCTGTGTACAATTTGTTTTTTATTTATACGCCGGCCGATCGTATTAATCAAAACTAAGAACACCACGTCTGTTTTGACAGTATAGCATACAAATAACCAGTGAGAATTCTGTGACTTTCCTAGTTTCTGCGCATGTCCTACGTCAGATACAGAAATTTGAACTTCTTTACTTTTTATAAAATTTGGAATCATTTTGTTGGCGTTTCTTCTATACTGTAAAGAATTTTATTATTTTTTATTTAATTATTATAAGTACAAAGCTTTTTTTAATCTCAAACCGGACAGAAAAATGAAGGGAACACACTCAACGTTTCGCTATACATTTATAGCTTCGTCAGGAGTGAAAAAAAGTAAATAAACAAGTTGTCAAGAGAAACAAGTCATCAAGAGAACCGAAAAGGTAACATGCTCTTAAACTAAAATACGAGTTGTCCGGAATAAAGAGAAAAGTAACTAGAACTAAATTAAAACTAATTTTTTTTTAATTAATTAATTGACAGATCTATATCCTGTTTAAAGAGTCTAGAAAACTACAAAATATGTCATTTAAATTTTCAAAGTCCGTACGTTTATTAATAGAATTTGGAGACATTTTAATTTTACACATTTCTATGAAACGTCTTTTAGAAATATTAGATTCACTTTACAAAATGTCAGTCTTATCAAAATCAAAATTATGATTATTTACTAATGAATGCTCTACAAGCATTGAATGATTTTGATTATATTTTTGAATATGATATTTATGTTGGTCTAAACGTTTTTTTTAAATTTTGGCTGGTTTCACCTATATAAACACAATTACAATTTGAACATTTGATTTCATAAACCACGTTAGGTTGTTTTAATTTCGGTATTTTGGTTTTTAAATTCGAAAAAATTAAATTTAAATTATTCACAGATTTACTGGCTAAAATTAAATTATGTTTTTTGAAAATGTGTTTAAATGTATTGTGTAATGGTTCAATATAAGGCAATGATATGTATTTATGGTTCGAAGTTTGTCTGATGTTATTAGAGACATTTGAATTTTGTAAGTATTTAATACGATTTTTAATTACTGATTCAATAAGATTTATAGGATAAGAATTTTGAATAAGAGTTTTCTTTATTAAATTTAAGTTATCATAAATGAAAACTTTATCAGAAAGTAAAATAGCTCGATCTGTTAATCAAATAATAGTTGCAATTTTATAATTTTTGGGTGTGTACGAGTGAAAATTTATGTACCTACCTGACCAGGTAGGTTTATGAAACCAATTAGTAACTAATTTATCATTCTGTCTGATAATATTTACATCAAGAAAACTCAATGAATTATTTTTTTTTTCTACTGTAAATTGTAATCTATTATGAAAAGAATTAAATTTATTTGAAACAAAATCTATATTATTAGAAGGCAAAATCAGTAAAATGTCATCTACATAACGAAAATATAACGTTAAATCGAATGATAAAGAGTTAATAACAGATTTTTCTAGTTCTTGCATAACAATTTCAGCTAAAGCCGGAGATAAAGGAGAACCCATTGCTGTACCAAAAATTTGTTTATAAAATTTATCATTGAAAGCAAAATAAGATGTTTCAAAACATAAATCAACTATTTCTAAAAAGTTACCTTTGGATATATCAGTAAAATCTTTAATCTCTAACCACCTATCATTAATACTTTTTAAAGCTAAATCTTTAGGAATGTTAATAAATAAAGAAATAACATCTAAAGAAATTATAATGCAATTATTTGGTACAGTTATTTGTTTTAATTTTTCTACGAGTATAATATATATTAACAGAAAGATGAATCATTTAACTTAATGTGAAGGTTAATGAATTACCATAGTTACCGAAATTTAGAAGTAAGGTTTAAACTAACGAAAGTTTACTGTCCCGCTTTCTATTTCCCCAACTGTACATACATTGGCCGTTTTTATAGTCAGACTTTAAGGAAGATTTAATTTAAAGTCACTTTAAGAATAAACAAAACAAATGTATTTTTTTAGGTTAAAATAACTTTAAATTTAAAGTCCTATTATGAAGTAGGCCCTAAGAGTGAGAAGAAAAGTACGACAGTCTTAATGAAACATGTTCCAAAAGTCACAACGTTGTTTTCGTTTTGAAAATTAAACGGAGTTAGCTATATAACAGTTGTATTTTTTATCAATCGATCGATTGGCATATAAAGAAAAAATGAACTCTAAGCTTTTCGATTTAAGTTATCAAAAATTCGAGTCATCGAAGTTCGACTTATGCCCGATTTCTTCACCGCCTGATAAATTTATCTGCCAGGTATTATCATTGGCAACAATTGTATCGATAATAGTTTAGGAGGATACGACCTGGCAGATAAATTTATCCGTAGGTGAAGAAATCGGGTATTATTGAAGTTCGATTGTAATTATTATTTGCGTATAAAGTTGTTAAAAGTTGTAAAATGTTATACCATAATACATACTTATCAAATCCATTTCGCATCAGTAGTCCTGAACTGCTAAATATGAATGTTTTATTTTATTTTTTTTACTATACGTACCGCGAGGTCAATCCGGGGACTTTATGAAAAGTTTAAAAACATTATTAAACAAAATTTATTAAAGCAATAGCAAAAAGAAATATGGCTTAGTGCCCAATACGCTCTATGCGCCTCCTCCACCGTTTAGAAAGTGCTTGAATCTGACATGTCAACGTGTCAAATAAAGTATTTTGGATGTTCCTGGAAAAAAAGTACATTTTGTTGGATCTCTTCTTTGGGGATAAACGGCAACAATCTGGCACTGCTGACAGGGCAAGAAGAGAGTTCATGTTTCAGTTTAATTTTGGCGAGGATATCATGGCGGAAACTGCGGAACAGGTTCAAGCGATGATATCAGCTATCAATAGTCTCCTCAAATTGCGGTTACAGAATGAACAAACCAAAACTTCAAGTACCAACGTGACACAAGTTCGTTCACATCTCTTTAATCAGTTGCACTTACGTATAGAAAAATTTGTGTATCGCACTGACGATGAAAATCAAATATTTTCAAAACGTTGCTCCAGAAGATCCGACAAAAATATTACAAACATTAATTAATTTAATTGAAAAACTCAAACAGGCAGCTTTGAACGTTGAAAGTGGTGTCCCACTGGGTTCCATATTAGGCCCTTTGTTGTTTTCTGTTTATATTTCTCAGTTTCCTACTTTCATTAAACATTGTTCATCACATTTCTATGCAGATAATTCACAAATTTATTTATCTTTTTATCCCAATGATATTGACAATGCTTGTAATAAAATTAATTTTGATTTAAAAAATTTATTTCTAAAATCTCAACAACTCTCATTATTTCTTAACCCAACTAAAAGTGTGGTAATTGTTTTTGGTAAAAAGAATGATCATCGTAGTCATCTGTTTAGCCTTAACATTAAAATAAATTCCCAAAAATTAGAACCGCAAGAGACTATAGAAAATTTGAAAGTACCATTAGATCCTTCCTTGAAGTTTACACATAACTCGTATTATACAAACTTAAAGACTCGCACTGGCTACATATGGAACGTCGTAGAATTCTGCACGGTTGTTGTCTATATTATAAGATATTAAATCTTAAAAAGTTTGTCTATTTATACACCGAACTGATGTTCATACATTAAATTTAAGATTCCGTGGCCTACTGACACCACCCGTTCATAAAACTGAACAATTTAAAAGAACATTTAGCTACGTCATAAGTAATTATTATAACAATAACAGTACACTTTATAATACTAAGAATTTTCACAATTTTAAAAAACAGTTTCTTCAAAAGCTGCAACTGGAGCAAGACCGTGTATTCTAGAAAGCTTCCTTAATATTTATTATTTGTTTATAATAGTATCATTTTAAATGAAATTGTGTAATTAAAATTATTCCTTTTCGTTTTGAAGATATTCAGAAAAAACTAAATTTTTTTATTTTCGTTTTTATTTTTTAAATCGTAAAACCGATCAAGCTAGACATTTATAACTTACACATTATTAAGGCACTTTTTTACAGAGAATCTAAATCTGTCGTTACATTGATCCGAGCTGTCAAAATTGTAGAGATACGACTGTCAACTTTTTTTTTCTTATGGGCGCCACATTGGATTTTCATATTTCTAAATAAAGATTTCTTCTTGGATTCTAACAATGTATTACACATTACGGTTGATTTGACTTTTTTACCAAAATTTCTATTTTTTTTTATTTTTACGAACAGCGCTGTGGAAACAATCAAGATTTTGACACTTATGTGGCGCTAGCTTAACCAGCTAAAAACGCGGAAAAAATTCAGCATTCTTAAAAATCACTTAATTTTTATAATATTCTTATTGCAAGCAACCCCCACTTTAAGTACAAAACAATTCTTCGGGTTTAACAAGACAAATTGCAGTCAATTTTACATACCACATCAGGTGGAGAATTCTGAAAGAGAATCATCATTTGAAAATCCATATCCATAAAGTGTGCGAAATAAAGGAACACTAACACCACCTCTTCATCGAACGGCGCTTTTCGAACAATCTTTCACGTACAACATTACACAAATCTACAACAATATTCCGCCACAATGTCTCTAGTTTTAGATCTAATTACTATAATTCTTATTCGCTTCGCAACAAAATAATAGCTGTTACTCATAAATTTAGTCTAACTCGAACTTTAAAACTCTCTTGTTCTTTCACAACATTGTTACATTTTCTTACATTTGATTACCTTTCAACTCTGCTCTTTTCTTACAATCACAAAATTTGTACTTCTCATTTATTTCTCTTTCCTTTTTAGCTCTCAGTATTTAGTTTTCTTAGTTATCTTAAGCTAGTCTTAGTCGTTTTTTTTTTTTTTGTTTTGGTTCAACTCTTTTTCATTTAAGGTTTAGGTGGAAGACCACGCTAGTGAAATCCGCCTTAAGATTTCCCTATTTACATTTTGTATTTTTTTGTTCATGTATGTTCAGTAGATACCTAAAACTTCTTGGGAAATAAAGACGTTTATTATTATTATAAATATGTAGCCATTAGAGAACCCATCGATCGAATCAGCAGATTTCGAACGATCAAAGCTTAGCGATGACAATTTGAAACATTTCTTATTACTGTTAGGGTAGAAGTGCGAAAATTCTTGTAAAAAATCTTTATTTTTGGACATACATACATTTATTCTTTTTTTGCGTTACTAATAAAAAAAACTGTTTTGACGGAATTTCAAATATCTATCGCAACACCAACAATTACTATTATTATTACTGCCCTCGTTACTTAGTTTACCTTGACAATGGAAAAGTTTTTGAACCCATTATAAACCATATTTGGAAAATATCACCAAATTTTGATATTGATCGAGTATTTTATAATACGACTGATAGCTACCTCAATCACATCCCTCCGTCTCTAATGAACCCTGTATTGAAAATTACTCTAATCTTGTCAATCTCAGTGAAAATAGAAATGTCGATCCCCGTTTATCTGAAAAATTAAGACAATGAAAATATTGTAGAAATAGAACAAGATGATAGCTCCCATATGACTCCTTAAAATCTTTACCACCAAGAAATTCACCTCAAAGATTAGTTATAATCGCTCAATGAAAAATCTTATAATTAAATATTAACTTTTCAAAGAAGGAGATGTTGGAGTATGTCATGGTTACGAGATACTTATAATAAATATAGAGTGTAAGATGTCAATTTAAATTATTGAACGTTGAGCATTCAAAGTCAAAGTTAATCTTTTCCTGAACGTCACTTTAAATTAGTTATAGTTTAGCTGTAATTAGTATATATTGTAATATAAGATAGAGCCCTCTGTGGTTTTGAGTTGAAATTGTTTTCTTCGTTTGATTGCAATAAAGACACTATTATTATTATTAAATGTGTTAGGTGAACACACAACTTTTACATTCTGTACTTTAAGATGCATACTAAATGTCTTTTTTGTGTTTTCGCGTTTAACATAATTCGTAGCTATTTATTTTATAATACACTTGAATCTTTTGTTAAAAATTCAGTGAAGCAGTCGGTATGTAGAATAAATTATCAGTTCCACCATTATTCATTTCGCGATAGGCAAAATGATTAAAATGAAGTAAATGCCGAAACTAGTCGAAACGCCCACACGAAAAATGTTCGTTCAAACTAATAGGAATCGTTACTTTTGAAATAATGAAATAACATAATGCCCCTGTACACATCAAACTAATTTTGAAATGTACTACACATGATGTACCTTTCATTTGAAACATTTTTTTTTGTAAGATGAGTAACTAGAGAGGTATGAAGGAAGAAGGCTTTAACTGGAATACCCTGTATACAAAGCTTTTTTTTATATTGCACCCTGTTTGGGGGCTTTATTTTAGGAGCTGGTGAATTAAATACAATTTTCATGGGATAAGAGTCGACTTCATTTTTACTATGGAAAAATTTATGTATTACATCATATCCAGGGCTTTTTATAAAGCACAAACTCTTTTAAAGAATAAAATTTTATGAGAAATATACTTTTTTCCGTTTTCTTTGGACACATTGTATAATGCAATAATTTAATTATTTGGTCTAAATACATTATTGATTTTAAATTGCCGTTTCATAACTTTAATCGTGTGTATTGGATCACAAACTAGCTGACTTTCATGTACACTCGTCTGTTTAGTCGAATGCCTACTCATTCAATTTCATACAAATAAGAATGAAGTTGCTTACCGTTTATACATATTCTTAATTAGTGGAATTCGGCGATTAATACGAAATGAAAGTATAGTCATAGTTAAAATTGATTATGATAATTAGACCTGGGGTTATATGCAATTGCATATTTGATTCTATTACGTACTTCGGCAAAATTTTACCTTTTCAGGACATGTCAAATAATTTAGAATTAAATTAAGTAATTAAAACAATGCATATTTTGCATATTTTAAGCATCCTGAACATGAATAAACAACCGATGAGAAGTTAGCAATAAAATTCCAGCAATAAAAGTATGAAATTTCAAAACGCTGCCACCGCTAAAATAACGATCACAGATCAATAGTATTTAATCTATTACAAAGAGTATAATGTGTAGATTCCCCTCACAAGAAGAAAATGAAAAAGTATTTGATATTAAGTTAACTATGACTATCTAAACCAGCATAAGTCATTATTCATACATTGCACCAAAACAATTGCTTTCACTGAAAATGTTTACGTAGTCATAAAGTAAACATCCATAACTATTTAATAATGCCTTTAGAAAGTTTTAGCCGGTAGATTTAAAGTAATTAAAAAATTAATTAAATATGACATTCCCAGCAATAAAATAATACTAATTTTGAACGTCCATATCTTTTCATCCAGTATCCACATAAACATTTTGTTTACAGAATATGAAAGCGCAGATCGAGGTCTATCGTTTAATACACCCTCTGAGTTTTAGCCGGTTCATTTGAAGTAATTACAAATTAATAAATTATGACGTTTGCAACAATAAAACAAAACTTTACATTGCGCTTTGTGAATTATGGCCATGGTTGGAACTTCACATTGAGTATACAGGGTGTTCAAAGAGCTGCAATCTCGTTAATATTCCGTAGTGACAGAGTACAACGTTGTGCAACTGCGACCATGCTCGGTAGTAGAAACATACCATGTTGTAACTTGCCACTCCGATTAGAATGACCCCTCAGACAGTATTATCTATTCAATAAATATTGCGCCATTCTAAATATTTAACGGCCCATAAATGTAATTTAAGTAAAATAGAATTTTTTAACAATGACGAGACTCTTCAAGGCCGAATTTGTAATTTTCGACGTGTTGGTGACAAGAGTACTGAAAATTTTTCTCTTAAATAATTCAGAAGGGCATTATCCGAATTTTGAACAATAATAATAATATAGCTTATTTTTCCATCAATTGATTTACAAAAAAATTATTAAATTAAATAAAGTGGAGAGGAAAAAACTGCGGAGTTCAGGTTACATCCCTGCTCTTAACTCTACCTGTGTTACAGCTAATGTGTGAGCCACATATTTTTTTTTCTCAGAGTTGGTTGTGAGAAAAATAACGCATGTCGTAGTTATATTGAAACTTCGAATTTTAAGCCTGCTTCATTTGAACTCTCTTTTAATGGCATTTCTTACATCATAAACCCATTCGCCGTTTTTTTTCTTCCATTTCTTAAATAAATTTTAACCAAGTGTCAGACTCAGACCGGTCGACTTGACTCGGAACAATCGGCACGTTTTGCTATGCATGAAATTAAATGGAACCCCGCGCACTGCTTCGGTATGATCGGCTCGGATCGGTCGGATCGGCTCGGACCGGTCGGATCGCCGCGAATATGTTATTTTAGTGCACGACCTACGTTGCTGGTCTGCCGATCGTTCCGAGTCGAGTCGACTGGTCTGAGTCGATTCGGTGCGCATGCTGCTTAACAGTTCTTTTACAACTGTAAAATTAATATCAGACATGACTAGTATACAGGGTGTAATCAAATTAGTTTCACATATTAATACCGCAAGTTTCACATCATGTAAGAGAATTAATGCTGCAACTACCAAAGGTCTAGCTCAAAAATAAAAAAATTACATAGTGGAGGAGTATTGACTCTTTTGTTTGAGAACTTTTGGTCGGTTGTGCACAAAAACGTTATAAAACAAAATTCCAGCAAAATTCAAGGTCAATTGCTTGATCGCATTTCAAAAGCTTTATGGGAACACAATAAAATAGAATCACCGACCGATTAAAGACGATAGTTCAAATTCACAACCTCTCGGTCGCGGCCCGTGTGTGCATTATGATTAAAGAAGAACAATTTAAATCTGCCTGCATAGATCAGAATTAAATCTACTGCATTAGATAATCGACAATAATTACATCTCGATATCCTGGTCTTTGTAAACCAATAATAAACATGATTTACAGTGCTAATTTCCTGTATTAAAATGATTAAAAAAAATTATTAGTCGCTTTGATTGATTGTCGCTTTGTTAATTATTTCCACTAACGAATAAGTGTAAACAGCCGGAATTTTACTCCTAATGTATATTTCCTAATTAATAAATAAATCTGGTGTATTCCTTTTTAATGGCTCGTAAAAGAATCTAAATTGTGAATGTCTAAGTTTCTTTTTATCAGGGAGTTGCCGTGCCCGAGACTAAACATTATTGTGATAACATTTTTTTCTCTCTTGCTGTGGCCTGGGAAATAAACCGTGCGGAATGTAATTCTACCTACGCAAAAGAGTCGTTTAGAAAGGACACGTCATGTGGCAGCAGTCACTGGGTTAATTTTGACGTAATTTTGAGATAAGATTCAGGCTGTATGACCCCCTCGGTGAATGGAAATTAATTTATGTTTGATGCTTACTCTTCAAGTATGCACGGGATTCGCTAGCCCTTTTTGACTATCTTGTGGTTCATTCATTTTTCTGTAACTAGTTGAAAGTCCGTTTATTTTAATTTCTTAAACTTCCTCAAAGAAAATTATTTCTACTGTGTTTAATAACCGGGTGATGGTGGAGTGAATCCAAAAAAGAACGAAAGAACCAGACCCGAGAGCAACTTCAAAAATCCTGCTGCGGAGTCCTCAGACAGATAGGGAACCATTTCCTTCATGTATCAGATACCATCTACTCCCCGCATAAATCGTGGTGATATTTGATATTCGTTGTACCGTTTCATTTCCTTCGATATACTTTAGTTTTTATCCCTGACTTTATTTTACGTGTAATTAAAAAAAGACAAAGAAATAACTATATACAGTTTCTTAAACCTGGAAGAACTCATAAGCCTCTGGCCTTGTAACGATTTCATTCAGTGTCCTAGTTCAAAGACACTTGGTGGCAGCGAAAATACCTTGAATTCACCGGTAATAAATCGGCCCTCTACAGTAAACGGTGTTGTAACGCAGGTTAATTTCCCCCAGACGAAAAATAAGGTCCAGGAAAGAAAGCCCGGTCTACATAAGTTTCTTCGTTTAGGAGTTCGATGACGCTTTATTGTTTTGGTTCCACAAAATAATAAAAGCGATAACTGCATTCAATAACCATTTTCCGAAATGCAGAAAGAAAAGATATTCTTAAGGTCATAGCCAGTGAGCGGCGGAAATGAGGTTTTTGATGACGAATACAGGCGATTTGCATTGCCCGAGACCTTATAAATCGTTGAATGAATGTATATACTGGGTGTCCCATAACCTACGAAGGAGATTAAAATGGTAGCTAGGGAAGATCAAATTAAAACATTTTTCTTAATAAATTTTTGGGAAAAAAGCAAAACTAAAAAGTTACAAGAGTTTAAAGTGAAATTAATTAACTAGCAAAAGTTACTCCCTGTAGTAATGTTTTACGTTTTTTTTTAAAATTTGAGGCATTTGTGAGTTAATTGAACACTGCTTTAAAATAAACAACTATTTAAAAAAATGTAGTCGCGATAAAGTTTCGGCTATTTCATTTTTTCTTTTAATGCTCAAAAACGGGTTTTAATGTCGTTGTGCACCGCCTACTAATTAAAAACAAAACTAGGAAACAGATTAACATTTATGAATGGTGGTTTTGATAAATTTAAATAATAAAGTTGCATTTTGTGAAATAATTTTGATTAATTAAGAAGCTACAGGTGTAAATGAAAGAAGAAATTAAAAAAGTTACACTGCCGTAACTTTCTTATTATTCGGTTTCGGTCAAAAACGAATTAAGAAAAAAGCTTTATTTTGATCTCCTACAGCCCTTTCAATCTCCTCCGTACGTTGTGAGACACCCAGTATAATATAAAATAAATTTACTTACAAGATTCCATAAAAATAATTTTAATATAATGGTTACGGTTTGAATAACCTCAGGTCATCCGCTCCTTGGTCATAGCACACCATAGCGCGGCGGACGGAGGAGCGGCGCGGCGCCGCAAAGATTCCAACGCACACTGGAAGCGAAACTTCGCCGGGGCTATAAAAGAGGCCGTAAATAAACACAATTTAACATCATGAAGATTCCGAATTTCTGAACCCTTTTGCTGGCATAACCAGCTCGTATTACGACAATTTCAGTTGCGTTAATAATTTTTGTAAATGCACTGTGACCTGAATAATAAAAAAATGACCGATGAGAAGCTAGCAATAAAATTCCAGCAATAAAATTATGAAATTTCAAAACGCTGCCACCGCCAAAATAACGATCACAGATCAATAATATTTAATCTATTACAAAGAGTATAATGTGTAGATTCCCCTCATATGAAGAAACTGAAAAGATATTTGATATTAAGTTAACTATGACTATTTAAATCAGCATAAGTCATTATTCATATATCGCACCAAAACAATTGCTTTCATTTGGTCTAAATACATTATTGATTTTAAATTGCCGTTTCATAACTTTAATCGTGTGTATTGGATCACAAACTAGTTGACTTTCATGTACACTCGTCTGTTTAGTCGAATGCCTACTCATTCAATTTCATACAAATAAGAATGAAGTTGCTTAATTAGTGGAATTCGGCGATTAATACGAAATGAAAGTATAGTCATAGTTAAAATTGATTATGATAATTAGACCTGGGGTTATATGCAATTGCATATTTGATTCTATTACGTACTTCGGCAAAATTTTACCTTTTCAGGACATGTCAAATAATTTAGAATTAAATTAAGTAATTAAAACAATGCATATTTTGCATATTTTAAGCATCCTGAACATATATGAATAAACAACCGATGAGAAGTTAGCAATAAAATTCCAGCAATAAAAGTATGAAATTTCAAAACGCTGCCACCGCTAAAATAACGATCACAGATCAATAATATTTAATCTATTACAAAGAGTATAATGTGTAGAGATTCCCCTCATATGAAGAAACTGAAAAGATATTTGATATTAAGTTAACTATGACTATTTAAATCAGCATAAGTCATTATTCATATATCGCACCAAAACAATTGCTTTCATTGAAAATGTTTACGTAGTCATAAAGTAAACATCCATAACTATTTAATAATGCCTTTAGAAAGTTTTATCCGGTTGATTTAAAGTAATTAGAAATTAATTAAAATGTGTTTTTGTCTGAGTTTTGTAAAAATCTTTTAATAACAAGAATTTTTATAAAATGCATTTTCTGGCCCAGAACATGCATCTTATGATTAGGATTAGGATCTAATTCCTTTTATTAAAAGATTTTTACAAAACTCACTCAGAAACACCTTTTATAATAAACAAATAAACCAGAATTAATGTTTTCAAATACACACACGGTTTTCAAATGTTTTGTTCTTGAAACACAACCATCAATTTAACATCGTTTAAGTTTCGCTAGCAATGTGCGTAGATAGCTTCGCGGTGCCGCGCCGCCCCTCCGTTCGCCGCGCTGTAGTGTGCTACAACCTTTATAGAATTACATAAGCGAAGATTTTAAACCAGTGCCCTTCAGTTCGATGACACTTTATTGATTTACGACGTTTTATGATGTGCTTGTAGAAACTGATACACGGCCGGTCAGAGGTTTTCAAACAAAAAGTTTGCGGGCTGTGGGGGGTTTTAATTTCTTTAATTTTTCACCCATAAAATTCATATTTGCAGAAATCACTTTCTTATGTGATTAAGAACTTACAGTTTTAATATGTGAAACTTATTTGATTACATGCTTATGTGTATCCCTCTCATTCATAGCCAACTCTGAACAAAAATTCTGTGGCTCGCGTGTTATAACATAAGCATTGTACAAACAAATATCAGTATTCTGAAATGAGACTTTGCTACAGTAACGAGCTCAAGTTTAACAAATACTATGCTGAAACGAATTCATCTAGTATTGATTTAAAAAAAAAGGTTAAAAAAGAAAACGGAGTTTGTTAGTTATTTTGAAGATTCAGCAAATGCATTTTGCAGTGTTGCTTAAACAAAATTATAGACTCTAGCCAGGTGATTTGGAAGAACATTTATGACTTTAGAAATTTGATAAGAATATCCCTTTTCTTAAACAGAAGTAGAATGAATTGGAGGTGGTAACGTACCTTTACATAATAAATAATTTTGTGATAAAAGCATGCACAATGCAAGAGCCTGCAATTTCCTATATTTAACAAATTAATTGCGACGATTTATTACTAACAGAAGTGCGACGTTTCAAACCAAAAATTAATCTAAGGCTTGAATTTTGAAGTTTTTGTATTTTCCTAATGCTTTCAAGAAAACTAAACCGAACTTAAAAACCGTTTCACAATAATTGAATACTGATAAATGTTATGATATGTTGGTACATATCACAAAGCAAAGTTCATATCTTTTTAGTGAAAAATTTCCTCTTTGAATAGACAAATTTCAATGCCTCATAGGCTTTCTGGGTACATTTATTAATATGTTCTGTAAATTTCAACTGGCTATCTAAAATAACTTCTACATTTTTGACAGATTCCTTGAAAGTCAGCTTTTGATCATTAACGTAAATATTCAATACATTAGAGACTAAAGTTATTGTTCTTAGTTTTTTAAGACCAAACAGAATTACCCCCGATTTAGAAGGAGCAACTGTAATCCTCTCTAAAACCAGACTTCTCCTGGGGTAATATGTTATTAAGAATTAAATATTCTCTTAATTGTTCATCTACAAGTTTTTCAAAAATTTTTGAGGGCACCGGTTAAGATACTAGTTGGTCGTAAGTCATCATTATATATGGGATAACTTTTCTTAGGGTGGGGTATGGCCATGGGGTGTTTCCAGCGTGACGTGGAAGTATCCTTCTTCTATACAAACCTTTAATAAGGCAGAATGTGATGGCAACACAGTTCAATGAATCTTTTATTTAAACCATCTATACCGGATGCTTTTGTCTTACTAGAGAGTATTTTCTCGAGCACACAATTTTCGCTTTAGGTTTAACATTTCTATGATTTTGTCAGCGTGATTAGTTTGTTTTTAGACATTTTTTAGTGCTTTTAAGTTGGTAGCGTACTGAAGATGGCAGCTTAGCTGCCGAAATACGTATCTACGGATATAAAAATTATTGTGAGCGGAGGTTAATATCAATTAAAAATTTAATAAATT
Source organism: Prosopocoilus inquinatus (assembly GCA_036172665.1). Lineage (NCBI taxonomy): Eukaryota > Metazoa > Arthropoda > Insecta > Coleoptera > Lucanidae > Prosopocoilus > Prosopocoilus inquinatus. Next base: position 10,584,765 of record CM069875.1, read on the forward strand.
AAGATCCAGAGAAGCATTTCTTGAAATTGAGTTGATAAAATAATCATTAATAGATATAACAATTTTTAGATGATTTGGAATAAAAAATTCTTTTTTTCTGTGAATAAAATGATTTTAAAGTTTTCCAAGTGTTGTTTTTATTGTTCTTTACTTAGCTTTCAATGAATGCCTTTTTTTTGGCTATAGCGTTTAAAGTAAAATTTATAAGTGTTTTGTTAATTTAATTAGAGCTCTAACTCTCAGATTTTGCATTACTTTAATAGTGTCGGTCAGCCATGGCGCTGGGGGTTTAGTAAACTTACGTTAATTTAATGGAGCATAAGAATCAATAAATCAATTAAATTGTTATTAAAAAAAAATTATCACCAATATCTTTGATGTCGTATATTTAATAAAATGGTGGACTCAGGTCTTGTTGAAAATCATCATAATTTAAATATTTAAGATTACGAAAACTTTTGACTTGTTTCTTGTTTTATTTATTTTTTACTTCACCTTTCCAATTGACTAAAAAAGTGTTTCATATTGTTGTTTCTCTTTAGTAGTTTTTTCAAACTTCCTCGTAGGAAGTATTTTATCTTTAAAAATATTAGTTTCACATTTCACTTTTTCCTTATTAATAAATTATTGATCTATTTTTATATAGCATGCTTTTTTTGTTTTCAATTATAAATTTGTACGTGTTTTCGGTATAATTCACCAACAAGCCATTATGTGATGAAATATCTAGTAAAAAAATAAATGTGTAAATAAAAATAAATAAAAAGGAGTAGGTATCCAGAAAAACGAAATATTATAAAATATCAAAATCATTTATTGTGTTCAGCATGAGCCGAAACACTGAAATGTTCAGTTCAGTTCAGTTCTTTCAGATTTTGAAGGTCCAGATAAACTAATTTCAATTTTCTAAAAAAACAGAAAAAAATATTTAAATTGCTAACTTAAAAAAATCTGCGGAAGCAAAGTGAATCATGCTATAATTTTAAAGTCAACAAGTTAATTTTCTTGAAAAAAAAAACATTGGAAGTCAGAACATGTCTCGTAATTATTTTATAATTACGAATAATAATACCTTAAAAAATATTTTTAATCACAGTAAAATTACTCAAGGTACTAAAAAATGTAATAATTTCCACTTTATTAAGGTCGCTATAAACAAGTAACGTTACTCGCTTGAAAACACGTTTACATAAGGTATAATTTAATGATTGCAAAAAGTTTGAAAAGGTTATTTCTAGGCTGATTCTAAGGAAGAAAGTTATAAATAGGCTTAGGATAATTATGCATTTGCTTATTTGCATATGCATATTTTGATCATTTTTATAAATAAGTGCATATTTTAATTCATTAGGGTGTTAATGCATAATTTGCTGTATTACTTGTTTTACTTGCAAATTTGCCCTTATTTCTCCTTGCTAAGTTCAAGCCGACACGTTATAGCAGAAAATCTGGACAATCAGTGTTCTAAAATCAGAATACTTGGAAAACATAAGAGGTTTATCAGGGTGTGGATGTCGGAACCTTTGACGTTTGAATCTTCAATCTAACCACAGCGCATTCTTCTACGAGTGGATTCTTAAATGGCGCGAACAATTTAAATTTAAATTTTTGTTGCACGCATCTTATCACCGCTACGATAAACATCAGAAGAGAACGCCCTACACCTACGTTTCGAGTTTTGTTCAGATGGGCTCACAAATGAGGCCCCTGGAATTTTTTAAAGATCGAAAAGTATGCGTTTTTGCATTTTTTTTTGTTTTTAACAGAAATATAAATAGGAGTATGTGTTATATAAAAAATGTTATTTATTCTAGAAAAGTTAATTATTAGTCCATATTTAATATGCACCAAAATCATCAAAAATAAGCACATTTTTGATGATATTGGTGCATATTTGCATACATATATTTAAGTTTTTTAATGCATCATTATCCTAAGCTTAGCTATAAACATATAACCTAATAGGAGAATAGGATAATATGGTGTTGCGGAAGACAAATTTAGCGTACGACTCGATCATTGATGTCTTAATATATCTAGATGGAGTATGCGCTATACTTTACATTGTGATCAAGCGTGCCGTCTAGCTTCCACTCTTTTTCCTCTGAAACTAGCGCGAAATTTAAAATATGTTAAGTAAGAATGCATTCAAAGCATAGACATTCGCATGTTGCATCGTTTTTCTTCAGGAGTGAATTCTTAGTTTCTATATTTTTAAGGAAAAGTTATTGCGAAGATAAATAAAACAATCGTTTTCAGAAGATCTCCTTCATTCAAGGGACATTACTTAAATACTACTTGTTCCTGAATAAAATAACTGTTTAACTATTTTTGCTTACAAACAGAGGGCAGTGATAATTACTTTAAGATTCGTTGAGAAAAACAGTTCACTACAACAACATGCAGTAAAGCGAAGGCAACTGACAGTAGGTAATGCTTCACAAATCATCATGTTCAGGGTAAATTGCAGTACAAGCAGAAAGTTAAACGGACACCGGTATGAATGTCACCCGCAAATTCAACATGGCTGAATATATTCCATTTAGATACAATAGAAGTCAATGGACTCGATTCGTACGACTATAATCAAAATTGTAGGTCCGACAGATTTGCATTTGAGTAATTATTGAGGTCTGTAAAGTTAAAAAAACAGTGATTTTTTAACTTATTTATTGATTTAAACTAATTTAAATCCTGTACTAAGAAAAGTAATTTCTAAAAAATTAATAAAATCTTGTAATATTAAAATATACCATGAGTTTGTTTTTATTTGTTTACTTAGAAACTGTGTATACTTTTATAAAGAACACGTCAACGCATATTGTATGTGTATTTGGTAAGGTAGAGCCAGGGCTGTACCTAAAGGAGCGCCAAGGGAGGCTGAGCCTGCCCTGGAAAGTTTTAAACCTGCCCTGCGACGGCCCAACCCGACATGAAAATATTTAAAAAAAACGTAAAAGCATGGAAAAAAATATAGAGCCTGCCCTGTACTACGATAAGCCTCCCTTGAATATTTAGTCTGGCTACGGTTCTGGGTAGAAATTGCAGTAAAAAAATACATTGATATTTTTTTTTCATAAAAGCATACATACACAATTGCTATGTATACAAATAAAAAGAAAACTCATGGTAGTAGCAGTATTTATAAATTGTTGCTCCATTTTTTTTTAATTCAGTTACAAGTTTGTAATAATTTTTTTTATGTCAGTAGTTTCATGAAAGTGTTGTTAATTATACAACAAAAACACGTAACACATTAACATTATCGTCGCAGTTTGTAAGTTTTTTAATGACTTGTTTATAAATGGGCTTGAAATTGTTACGTTAAATACTCTCGAAAAGTGTAGAAGTGGACATGCAAATTTACAACTAAAGTTGTACACAGCTGTGAAGATTTTTTTCTATAAATTGTGACTGAAGCGATTTTATTCTGGATCTACACGGAGGTCGCAGTCTGGCAAACCTTGTACGTAAATGATCGGACAAATGTTCGAACAACTATTTTGGCAAAAATGTAGGTCAACGTGTAGATCCGTAGTTAGGTGCAAATTGTAACATGTTAATAATAATAATAATAATAATAATCCATTTATTTCCTGAACTCACATACAATGGCGAATAGGACACGTCATTAAAAATACATAAAACAAAAGAAGTACACAAGTACAGCGTCAAAAAAGCTTATACTAACTTAGATTATGCGTTTGAGGTGAACACAAAGTATTCATTAAGAGTGTAGAAACACTGCGAAAGAAGAAATATTTTGAGATTTTTACGAAAAATACTTCTACTAGTATTAGATTTAATATACATAGCTAAGTTGTTGAATATCCGAAATAGAGGCAGGTGATAACATTGACGTCTTACATCTAAGAAAAGGAATGTGAAAATCATTCTTATATCGGGTATCAATATTATGTATATTTTTGTTGAGTGGAAACTGATTCTTGTTATGAAACACGTAAGAGCACAATTCATAAATATAGATACAAGTTAAAGTAGGTATCTTATATTTCGAAAAAAATCTCTCTGCAGGAATGCGAGGGCGCTACACCAGCAATAATTCTTACAATTTTCTTTTGTGCCATGAACACGTCGGCAGCCGACCCACCCCAGAAACTCCGTAAGTAAGTCGAGAAGCAGTTAAGGCGTGATAAATCAAGATCAATTGATATTCAGAAAGCACCGTACGTAGGTTTCTAAAAGCGAAGGAATAGGAATTAAGCTTGGTAATCACTGCAAAACAATGATTTTTCCAACTTAGGCAATCCTCAAGATGTAAGCCCAAAAATTTACCAGCTTCATCACATGTTCTATCAACATCATTGGGAGTGAGTTTAAGAGGTGGACATAGCTTTTGTCTATTATGATATCTTATAAGTTTAGTTTTACTTAAGTTTAAATGTAACGAGTTAGTAATTAGCCAACTGTTCAGATTAGTCAATACCTGTTCAGTTTTATTATACAAGTTATCATTTACTCTGTCCGAAACAATGACAGTCGTGTCATCAGCGTATAGGGTCAAGTGTGTATCTGGTAAAGTTACATCATTCATATAAAGAATAAATAAAACTAAGCCCAAAATTGAACCCTGGGGTACCCCAATATTGGAGAATACAATTTTTGATGAAGAATAATTTAACGAGCCTTTACTGAAGTTAGAAATGCAAACATATTGACCTCTATTTTTTAAAAAGGACGAAATCCAATCTAAGGCGACACCTCTTACACCACACGAGGACAGTTTGTCTAACATAAGATTGTGACAGACGCAATCAAATGCCCTGCTGATATCACATAATATCGCAAGGGGACGTTCGCCCGCATCAAGACAGTCAATAACACGTTCATAAAACGCATGCATAGCAGTGGTAGTAGAACGCCCGGAACGAAAACCGTGCTGGTTGTTGTTTATGATATTCTTGTTCAAGAAGTCAAGTAATCTAGACAGAAAACAATATTCGAAGGTTTTTGCGAATCCAGAAGTTATAGTAATCGGCCGGTAATTTTCGACATTTTGTCGACCCTGTTTCTTATATTCGGGAATTATCTTACCAAGCTTTAAGGCCTCTGGAAACAGATCCTCCTCAAAAGAAAGATTTATTAGAAATGCAAGTGGTTCAGCAAGAGAAGAAGCTACTTTTTTTATGACAAAGATTGGGATATCATCGGGACCTGATGAACATTTATTCTTTAATTTATGGGTAATAATGTTTGTGATATCATTGTCAGTAAAAGGTTGTAGATATAGAGACGAAGGATGGTTAGATAATATATGGGGTGTTGTGTTATGTTTTGTAATATTAGAAGTACCAGTACCATTCTTAACTGGATTTTCATTAAAGAACTGGTTAAAGATTTCAGCCACTGCACCAGGATCCCTGTAAATTTCATTTTTCCATTGCAGATTTATATTTGCTGGCCTTTTGTTACTATTAGTTAAATCAGAAACTACATTCCACAACGCCTTGTTGGTATTGTCAGAGTCAATTATTTTCTATTTATAAAAATGACCTTTTACATTTTTCAGCAACTGGAAATGAGATTTTTTAGCATAATTGTAATAAGGTAGCAATTCGGGATATTGGTTTTTTAAATGATACAAATCTTTTAATTTAGTACTCGAAGTTCTGACGTCCTGATTGACCCAGCTTTTAGTGCCATTTCTCTTGATCTTACGTACGAGCAGTGGAAAGAAATTATTAAAATGTAATTTGAAAATTTCAAAAAAGCGGTTATAAGCTTCATTCGAATTATTACTATTAAAAACGCTGTTCCAATTGACGTTACTTAAGTGGTTGTTAAATTCGTTAATTTTTTCCTCTGTGAATTTTCTTTTAAAACAGGATTTAGCTTCCAAAGAATTATCAGGATCTACGTTAAATTGAATAAAAACTGATCTGTGATCAGAAATAACATTATCAGTCACAATGAATCTGGAATCAATATGATTGGAAAACACATGATCTATAATTGTGGAGCTAGAGTCAGTTACTCGGGTAGGCCATGTCCCAACCGTATTCATATTAAAGGAAGAGAATAAATTACATAAAATGTTAAAATCTTTCGCATTGCTAAGGGAGTCAACATTTAAATCACCGCATAAAGTTAAGTTCACATTAGGCTTATACAAATACTCCAAGACGGTACAAATTTGATTACCGAAAAGATTTAGGTCACCTGAAGGAAATCTATAACATGTTAAAATTACATTAGTACGATTAGTAACATTACAATTCCATGATAATGCACAAATTTCACAATGTTGCTCTAAAAAATAACTCGATAAATCGATGCTCCTTGTATTAATATTTTTACAAGCATAGATTGCAGCTCCACCAGCTTTTTTTACAGTTCTACAGTATGAGCTTGATAAGTTGAAGTCATTAAATTTTAATGCACATAAAAAGTCAAGATTTTTCCAAGTTTCAGTTGTCCCTCAATTGTAGTTTTTCCCTGTGTATATGTACATGTTCAGTATCACGGTAATGTTTTTCAAAAATTCCATTTAGGGTTTTTAAAGTACGCTTCAAGGTGAATCTATCTGTGAAGTTTGAAATTTTTCATACGCTGAGTTTTAAGATATTTAAAAAATATACTGTAGCTAAATTCAATTTACCTATACTAAACTATCAACTCGGCCTTGATCAATAATAGTGAAAACTGAATAGATAACAATAAATCTAGTTCGTTTTTGAAAAAGATAGAAAAATAGAAAAAGCGTTTCCAGTAATTTATTTTAACATTTATTGGTCAAAGTCGTGCTGATAGTTTGGTATAAATTGAATTTCGTTACTGATCTTTCTTAAAGATCGTGAAACTGAACGAATGAAAAATTCTCAAACTTCACCAACAGATTCATTTTGAAGAATACTTTAAAAACCCTAAATGGAATTTTGCTATAAAATAATTAGGGAAGCCAATATTCGAGCACCTTTAAATTACATGGGATTTCCTATGTTGCGTTTCAAAACGCAACATCCTGTATATCGTATCATATCGTATCAGTTTATTACCCATCTCTGACAGTAATATATAATTATACAAATACAGTAAAAGAGTATATAATAATACACATTTAAGACTACTATATAGAAAATTTGAGTTCATAAACACGCATAATGTAATATAGGCGTACACATTTATATATCGTATATCAAACATTTATTCAGCAGCAATTATTTTTACTTTAAAAAATAAAAAATAACTGAATTGACTATTAAAGTTAACTTTATCGATAAAAATTGTATAAAAATCCCTTTTAGTCTTTAAATGTGGTTTGGAAAGTTGCACTATTGCTCAATATTTCACTATTGGTTGATAACTTCACTCCTAACGAAGCTATCAACCGATACTGAGGCGTTGAACGATTGCAATTTTTCAAAGTGACCATTAAATAAATAGAAAGAATTTAAATAAGTAACATTAAAATAAATATTTGATGTTTTTCTGAATACAATATATTTTTATTTGAAACGAAAAAGAATTTGGAAAAATAATATGTAAATATTTGGTGACTTTCTTAATAGAACATACCGTATGATTTTTTAAACTTTAGTTAAAGGTTGACCATAAAAAAGAGAAATACAGTAAATTTATCCCGAGAGACTTTTGTTACGGTCAAAAACAAAGAAAATGGCAAACCAACAATAAAAACTATAAAAGTTTTTGGAAATTCTATCGTACATAATATAAGTACAAAGCTTTTTTAATCTTGAATCGGACAGAAATATGATGGGAACACAATCAACGTTTCGCTATAGATTTATAGCTTCGTCAGAAGTGAAAAAAGTTAAAAAAATTTATAGCGAAACGTTAAGTGTGTTCCTATCATATTTCTGTCCGGTTCAAGATTTTCATTGGACAGGAATTAACTTCAATTGTACATAATATATATATATTGAGTTAATTTCTCACTACACGTTTTGCTTTCCAAGGCCTTTCTTTATCTCGAATTTAAAAATTTTCCTTTGAAATTTAATACTAAATTATTTCCATTGTGTTTCATTTTTTAAGCAAGTTGCTGGAAAAATAGAATTTCATTTAATCTTTTTCTAAACACGCTCACTTTATCAATCTTAAAAGTAGTGTATCAATAGGTGTGTTCTTTTTACGGCAAAACTCAGAGTAACTCAGCGGCACTCAGTAACCTTGGAAATTTGTATGTTTTTTTTACACACTAGCTGTTGACATTTTGTGAGCTTCCCTCGTTGTTCTCTCGCATCAATCAAATAAAGATTTGGGTTAGAATGCATCTGTATGTAATGACCGAATGTCTAATTTAACATTTGCGTGATGTCATTGGAAGTAACTTGTTATTTTAAGAACGCTTTAACTCAGCAAATCTCAACTCACTCATGATATTTACTGATCTGAGTCGAATGTAAAACGAACACACTTAATATTTATTTTATACTGTTATGTTAATTAAGTACATAATTATCATTAATGAAAGTTAAAATTCTAATTTTAACAAATAATCTGTGTTACAGGTTAAAATATTCAAACAAAATTTTTTTTGAAGCATTTATCACAAAAATGTAAGTTTCTCTTTATAAATAAATACACTTTATTTTTAGTTTATAATGAAATGAATGATTGCTACAACACTTTTTATTTAACAGGTGTAACATTCTATTTTTTCTACTTTGCTGCCGCTACTATCAATCAAAATTTCACCAAAAACAGTTTAATAAAGGCTTCCATTATGAAACCATTTTTAGTGTCACAATGAGTTCATTATAAACTCATGGTAGAAAAATATTATTTATTGTTTCAGATAAAAATGTGGTTCACGGCTACATTTGTTTTTTATATACAAGCGGCAATAGGCGTTCTTAGTTTAGACATAGAAACCATCAACCAATGGACTTTACTTGATTTTGAATTCGAAGATGCTAATCTAGTCAGTCAGTACAGGTAAATTAAGTCGGCCTTATAATTTTTTTTCTTAAACTAATTTCTTGCAGGCCAGAAAATACTGTGTTCACAGGTTTAGAGATAACAAGAGACCGTTTATTCTTAGCCATGCCGCGACTTCGTGCTGGTGTACCTGCAACTTTGGCTTATGTTCCAACAAATACACCCCAAGGATCTAGTCCTTCTCTCAAACCATATCCGGATTGGTCCTACCACGGTGCCGGAGGAGGCAATAACAATTGTTCTGGCCTAATTTCCGTTTACAGAATTAGGCAAGATGCTTGTAATCGCTTGTGGGTAATTATTATTATTATTGAATTAAGATCACATTTTGTTCAATTTTTAAATTTATAATTCAGGTGTTGGACTCAGGAATTATGACGTCCCTTGATGATTTTACTAGGGTCTGCACACCCAAACTGTTAATAATCGATCTTAATACTGATACGGTTGTAAGGCAAGTTCTGTTTCCGAGAGAAGTTCTTCGACCAGCATCATTGTTTACAAATATTATTGTTGATGAAAGCGTACAAGGAACTTGCGATGCTGCTGTTGCCTACATAAGTGATACTGTTGCACCAGGTATGATATTTTAAATCAATAATTGTAAGTGTTGCAAAACTGAAATTATGTTACAACATGAAGCAATTGCGTTTGTTTCATATGCATGTGCATAAAACCATTTAAGATCAATTAGAACCATATCTTAACAACTTTCATTGTTACTTTTTGATAAACTGGTCATTACCTCCTTCTTACCACTTTTATTTTATCTTTCATTTATTTAAAAGTTTTCCTCTTTCTTTTTAATAACGAGTGTATAGTTGAAAAATTCATCAAGCAGCTTTTGATTTTTTGATAAAAGAAAAAGAGTAAAAAAAGGACAACTTCATTAATTGATTGAATTCTGTTCAATCAGTTCCTGAAGTCGTCCTCTTCATGTATCCAGCAATTAAGTCAACAAATTATCTTATGATGTTGGAATATATAATAAGAAATTTTTTTTGTGGGGTTGTAAAATGTCTTAATGAAGGTGGTCGTTACTTTCAACATATTTTGTAATTTTCAAATATATAATTTACAGTAATTATTATTATTATTATTAGCGAGTTAGTCACTAACAGACCTTTGCCCAATTACTGAGCGACAAAATATATAATTAGTAGATAAATCTATACCGCAAAATAATCAGCAATTTGACGAAGCGTGCATATGAAAATATCAATTTGGTTCTCAATCAATCGATGGCTACGACACATAACATGTAATGGCGAATTCTCGAGCAAGTTTATTCTAGCAGTAGGAATCTGCATTAAAGAGTGCGAGCGAGCGCCAAGACGTGGTACACGAAAAGACAGATAACTTAACAATTTAGGGATACGAACGTCCCCATTAACCAGTTTGACTAAAAGCACCAATGAAGCAATCACACGACGTGTTTGAAGACTTTTTAATTGAAACATGTTTAAGAGGTACTCTTGAGGAATTCCTTGATTTGGATAATTGCCCTCCTTTCTAAATGAAAGGTATTTTAAGAATTTGCGCTGAATTCTCTCAATGTTATCAATGTGAACGCCATAATTAGGATTCCAAATTAAAGACCCGTACTCCAGTCGAAAACTAACATAACTATAATACAGTTGTTTAATCGTAGCAAGATTGTTAAAACATTTAGATATTCTAATTATCAACCCTAAAGTTCTATAAGCGGTATTCGTGAAGTTGTCAATGAGGCGAATGAATGTCAGTCTGTAGTCGAATGTTATTCCTAAATCTTTAATAATATCACAGCGATTAATCGTTTCATCGTTAATGGTATAATTATGAGACAGCAAATTTTTTCGTCTACCAAAAGGAAACAACAGAGCATTTGGAAGGGTTTAAGGACAACTTATTAGATGAACACCATTGACAAACAGTATTCAAAGTTGTTTGTACATTAAAACAATCCTGAAGATTATCCCCGTGACGAAAATAATTTAATATCATCTGCATACATAAGGCATTCAACCTTGACATCCTTAATAATATCATTGATAAAGATAACAAATAACATTGGTCCAAGTACAGAACCTTGAGGGACTCCTGAAATTACTACGAACTCAGTTGACTTTTATGCAAATTTTCCTAGACATACTTTGGGTGGAATTGGTTGGTACTTTACGTTGTCACTCTAAGTTTTACGTGTCAGTCAAAATTTGATTTGTCATATTTCCAATTTCCAAATTGCATCAAATTGTAACGATGCGGCGAAAACACAGAAACCTTTTAAGCGCGCAGCTAAAAGAAACTCTTTGTAAGTTAAGTTTATAGTAAAATTGAAAATTTAACGTAGCAACAATTAAAGAAAAAGTAGCAGATCTTTTTTCGGTAACTTTTGCTTTAATAATAATAATAATAATAATAATAATAATACTTCCTTTTCTGTTTAATTTACTTCCTTTTCTGTTTTCATATTAACGTTGAACTTTGGCATGATTTGGCATCATTGTATAACTGCTACTGATAAATTTGTTTGATATTATCCAATCTTAAGCCTTGAATTTTATATTTTTTTAACTTAACAACTTATAATTGTCAACTTGAAATATGCTTGACACATAACCTTACATTTCTCCTCCCTAAATTTGTAACTAGCGCTTTTTGTAGCAGTGTTGCCGGTTGTGTCCAGGAGGTAAATAGCGAGGTTGGTGGTTTTTTGATTTTGAAACAGATAGTAGCCAACAATCTGAGAACCGAATGACTTTTCAGTGTTATGTCATTTGTGTCAAATTTAAAGAGAAAGCCTGGTTGGCAAAATTAAAATTTCGATAAAAGCGGGCTACTTGAAAAAATTAAAAAAAATCGTGCGAAATTTTGAGGCCGCAATAGTACTTACAGCATGGTAACAGCATTATCAAATTTCTTTTTTTACATTTCTAAATTTTTTTATTTTTAATTTTTTTTTGGAATCTTCAAGTGATACTGGACTGTGCTACCTGAATCTTTCAAAGGGGTTAATGAATGACAAAGAAAAGATTACACATTGGTTTCCATAAAATATGGCTTCGAGTAAAGATCGTTACCAGTTTCCTTTCATCATCTGCATAGTCACCTTATTTTTTTCTCATTTACTTATAATGAACGTCTTCAAGTATTCCTATTTCTGCAAATTCTATTCCTGTCCTTTGAATTCAGTTTCTCTTAACTGTTTACATATTTAATAACTTACGCTTTTTCTGTAATAATTTATCTACGTATTAATTTAAATAACAAATTTGGAATCGAACCACTTTATTAGAGGCCTGTCGCACTTTTCTTTTTCTTAAGTAATTTTAATTACCTTCGATGATATTTTTTTGTTTTGCCGTGTATATTTCTAATTTAAACTTCATGGATGGTTTTTGTTTTAATTTTAAACGTTAAGCATCTACTGAAAAGTGCATGCTCTCTTTTTAACAATGTTGTATTTTTATTTTAAAACAATTGAAACAATTATTTAAATATAATATAGGGCTCGTCATTTACGATTCGCTCAAAGATCAAGCCTGGAGAGTAATGCATCCAACGATGTTCCCGGACCCAGATTTCTCCGACTACTCTATAGAAAATGAAAGATTCAGTTTGATGGATGGTATCGTCGGCTTGGCACATTCTCCAAATCTAGGAATTTTGTATTATCAACCTCTAGCTACAGACAGGTTGGTAAATCAATTAGCTTTATCTTCTTACATCGTCTCAAAGAATTATTTCAGAATTTTCACCGTGGCTACAGCAGACTTAAGAAGGGGACCTTTAGCCGAAGGAGAAGAACTTCCTGTAAGACTGGCCGGAAGGAAGTCATCCCAAGGATTGGGATTAGCGGTCGATCCTAGAGATGATACTGTATATTTCAGTCCACTTGCAGAAACCTCCATAGCGACGTGGAATCCCATTACCAATCGACAGAGGTAATGAATCATTTTATATGTTTTCCTTAAATAACACACAACGCAATCCCGCCTTTCGGTTAAAGTCGAGTTGATTTTGGGCGGCGCTTAACATTACACTGTTTTAGCATGACGCTACGGCGCCACCTTTGAAAAATTATATTCTAAATTAATTTTTTACTTTTGGATTTACACAAAACCACGTATTTTAGGCAAAAATCGGTTACTTGCAGTTCACAGGTGGGGTTATCGACACAGGTCCAGCATGACCGATCGACGTCTGCTTACGTTGCAGATCAAAGTCTCTTCGGTCAAGCAACGTACGCAAATTAACGTTGTAATAGAGGGAATTCCATGTTGAATACGAGTCGCATGACCTTACTTGCAGTGCTGCACCAGCGGATCTTCTTTCATTAAAAAACAATTAACGCGCTCGTTCTTTAATTGTGTTTTCGCTGAGACGCTGACTATTACTAATAAACCCATGTCCACTTTGATTACGCACCATAGGAATTTCAATGCATTTTTTTTATCGTAAATTTCTGCTTTCCTATCGAATCTACCAAAATGCGTAGCTTTGTGTTATGCATTAGCAAAGTCTACCTTTAGTGCGTTTTTAGGAAACACAAGCTTTCAGAATTAAGAAGAAAATTAAATTCTAGTGACAGTAGTTTTAATGGATTTTAAACTTTTTTAATCGGAAATAATTAAATTAGGTACTATGCTCGCCAAAAAAATCTAGAACATGCAATATGTCCTATTGTAAATATGTATAATGAAGCATTTTTACATTACCATAGAAACAAGGTCTAAATAGTAAGATGAGTGGCTTAAAGCTGCATTCAAACTAATAAAATGACTTAAAAGTCAAGTTTCTATCTTCAGAGCTACGGTTAAGGGTTTATAAATAACTGATAATAATTGACCTGCGTAAAGGTTGTGTGATTGTTGTAAGGTAAAACGTTTGCAAATATTATGCTATAAGAACGATTCAGATTGTATATCATTAAATGTGTTATTGACGTTGAAATAATATTTACGTATCAATTAAGTAAATATGTGGGAAAATATATTTTTTTTTTCGAAATGGATAAGTTCACAAGCGATCAAAGAAATGACGCGTTCCTCTCAACAGAAGGAATTTCCAAGGATAATTGCTCGTTTTATAAAGAATCACACTTATTATTGTAAAACTGTTACATACGTTACAACTTCATATTTCTTATGCCGTACGTAATAGTTTTTTTTTTTATGGAACGATTATCTGCTATTTTTTGCTCCTGTGAGAAAACTTAAGCTGCAAACAGATATTGGGATTTGACCTCAAGTCGCAACGTGATCAGTTTGTAAAATTAATGTATACATGGGATTATACTTTATTATTTTCTTCTTCCCTGCTGTACAGGGTGGTGATAAAATCCCGCAACAAGCCCATAATTTGTTTATTTGAAATCTTTTTTTGCAAAATTTTGAAACAGCTAAATTTTTAATTTTAAAAAGGTACATGTTATCGTAAAATTCTTTTGTCATTCCGCTGTGATGTCATCACGATTTTTTTAAAAGAGCTGGTTTCTACAAAATATAAGAACGTCAGTGAAATCTACGTTAATTTCTGAATAAAATAGTTTTAGAATTTTTAAAATGTCTTATCAAACAGGTGAGATATTATGAAAAATATTTTCTCGGAAAAATTCGTTTTCGGCTATTTCCTGAACGAATCGAGATATCTAAATTTTGTTATCTCCACTGAGTTTTTCTCGAAAAAGCAAGACCAGTTCTCTTCTATTCTTACAAGCGCCCTCTAGCTATTTTATAACAAATTAAATTACCATAAAATTTCCTTTCAAACGAGCTGAAGTTTGTCAGTTTCTGATAAATAGTACAGAAGTTATGATATTTTTAAAATAAATAATTCAATGGTTTTCTCCACCTTATTAATGGTAATACGATAATAAGTCTAAAATCAATGTTGTGCAGAATTAATTCAGCTTTCAAATGACGCTATCGAACCTGTAGCTTATTCCAAGACTTTTGTAAAATTAATTTTTATTGTTGAGCTCATTGATTGCGCCCACTTGCGGTCAACTCAGATACTTAAAAATATTTTCTTTGAATTTCTCTTGGTCACTTTGACTATAATTTGTTTTCCCCTGAAGCTATAGGTATTACGGTTCGTTATATATCGGGTGTCAGAGATTGTTCGGAAAAGAATGTCGTTTTTCTTCTTTATTAACTAATTCTTATTCCAAAGGTAGAGAGATATAATTTTTTATTTCAGATTGAAGAGTAGTATACTTGTCTAAACAATATACTTCGCTACTGTTATTGAGACACCCGGTACTTATAAACGTAAAAATGAAAAAATGAACATTATTTTTATTTGCAATTTGCTTTTTTAATTTTAGCAATTTTCTCTCATTTTCTACCATGCACTATTCAATAAATGTATCTTCGTCAAACACGTAAGTATTGATTAAGTACTTGACGAATCGATATGATGACCAGCGTCTGGCAAGCCGTAGCATAAGCTAGATTTTGATCGGATAAGGTAAACTTATCTTTCCTTATTACTCTTTCATATAGTTCATAGGCATAAATAACTAATACAATCTGAGTACGACTAAAGATGTTTTACAAAAAGAAAATCAGAGGTGGGGTTTTTTCACTTCGGAAAAATGAAAAGGAAAATATGTTTTCATTGAATTTGTACTAGATTTTGCAATAAGGTACAAACATGCCAAAAAATTACCAATGGCATTAAATCTAATACGATAGTAAAGTGTGGAAGAAACCTTAGGCTAAGTTGCTCAGTGTCCAATTAAACCAGCAATTTTTTAACTGCTAGTTAAGTATCAAACCGATGTTTTTTTCATAGTTAAACTAGATTTTACATCTTAATTCACAGTAAGCTACGTTTTACATCTTAATCACTGCCTGAACAACCAAAACAAAAACTCTAGTTAACGTTAAACGCAGTTTAAACCCCCAGTGAACAACTTGGCCTTAACAGAGCAAGTTAATTACGGCATCCACTGATCTGCACAAACAACGAATTCCTTTAATCCTATCGACTTGAGTGGAACCCTGACGAACGTTCGCGAAAGTTCGTTTGTCTGCGTGATTGACATCTCCGCAGAAAATATTTCGTGTTCGCAATCATTTTGCGCCCTTGGTGAATGCGCAAGTCTCGTTTGTCTTTTCTGAACAACTGGTGTTAAAATGTATTGGAGACTGTGATTTGTAGTACAAAGAAATTGGATTTAACCTCCTTGTGATCAAGAAGAAGTCATCTACTGAAGATGACACCATAGCTGCCGAAATACATATCTAGTTTTAAAAAAGGACTTTTTGTGGTTAGGAGATTAAATCCAATTTCTTTGATCAACTGGTGCTTTGTTTTTTCTTAATACTTTGATACTTTCTAATATATTTTTGAATTACTACTTGATAGTCAAAAATCAAAATCTGTTGGTGACATAGAAATTTTATTTCTAAATAAACCTGTATTGTCATAATATTCTTAAGAACCATTTTCATAAGAGGACTTTAAATCTAAAGCTACTTTCAAATAAGTATTTTGGCTAAACTTTAAATTAAAGTTTTCTTTACTCCAATTATGAAAACAGCCCTGCTTAGTCTAGAGTTTCTGTTTTTCTATAAGAAAATAGGAAAACTTGCAAAATACTTCTTTCATAGATACGCGGCTTTATGTCCTATTGTAAATATGACTAAGTGTATTGTCACTTTAATATCTAAATAGGTAGAAAACGGGACAAAAACGAAACAATTTGTAATACGGGTAGTGAAATACAGTGACAGTGCCGTATACATATACGGGATGTATGGAAACCCTAAACATATCCAAGCTTGTTCAGACATATTTAAATGTTGCCGTAGATTTGTTTATTACAAATGAGAAGAACCTACTTCTAAAACGGTTGAAATTTTTTTTATGTTACTGACATTATTGCTTAGAACGTGAAACATTTAACGCACGAAACGAATACCCCAAAACTCTAGACCCATTTCAGTAACACAGAAGTAAACTACTTATTATATCTCCACATTTGCACAAATTTTAGATTATCAAGAAAATACTGTAATTTACTTCCTTGGATACAGGGCATACTGTAGTTTCTAACGCCCATGTTTGCTAAATTAGCGAATATAATATAATGTAAAAAATGGTAAAAGTGATAAAGTTTTCCCAAATGTAAGGATACGATAGTTTACCTCTGTGCTACTGATTTGGATTAATCGTTTGCACTTGTTACGATACTTGAAAATAAACACGTTTAATTATTAAAAATGTTTTGGACCGCTAATAGCATTCAATCAAATAAAACATGTACTACGACGCTCAACTTAAATGATACTCCTGCATGCGAACCCCACCCTTAAGAACATTCAGCCTAAGGGCTACGAAACTGTCAAATGGTATAATTTATGGTGAGCGTCGTTGAATCTAGTTGGTTTAACAATCAGAACTTCTTGTACCTATATTGAAGTGACATGCTTGCTTTATATACTACGTTCTGTCTTTAACGAAATAGTGAGTTGATTCACGTTTAACATTTTTTAATTGAACGTATTTTTGTCGTTGACTGAACAGTTTATTTTTCTGAGTGAATATGAAAAATTTACCAGTTAAAGGATTTTGCAAAAAAAAAACTATATAAAATATGAGCTTGATGCGGAACTTATTTTAGGATATTAATAAAAAAATTACATATTTTTCCATTAAACAATAAAAAATCAATTCTTATTTTGCTGGAAACTCAAAGAGATGTTACGAAACCGGCAATTATTTCCTATTGCAATCAATTAACTTTATGTTTCTATTATTCTTCACATTAGTTTTACGTTCTATTTCTACAGCAATAACAAATAAAAGCGTTGATTGTATAAATGTGTTGAGTTCTAGAATGCATTCAGTTGAAAGATGTATTAACGAAATATTTTCTTTTTAGGTTGATAGCTTACGATACCCAAAGATTGCAGTTCCCGGCGGAAATCCGTTGGACCGAAAGAGATACTGGTCACATTTGGGTGCTGACAACGCGTTTCCACAGATTTTTTAAAAGAATCGTCAGACCGAACGAAATTAACCTGAGAATACTTCGAATTCCGATCAATTCCACTCCTGCGTATCCCCTCAGCAATAGTTTAAGTTTCTTTAAATAATCAATTAGAAGGAAAAGTTAATTCAAATGATGAAAATTTATTAATGTTAAATGAGTACATTAAGTGCAAAACTCTGAATTTGCAAAAAAAATATTAAAATTGACCTTTTATGTTTATATATTTCTTATGATAAATACATACCTACAATCTAAATTGAGTTTGAAAAACTGTATCGTTGCTTCCTAATTTGACATTGAAATTAAAATGTCTCATATATCAGTTAAAGAAAGTCCCGTTTGTTTTCGTTTTATCTCGAAACAATGTCTGACGCAAATACGGAGTTTTGCACATAATGTACTGAAATATAAAACGTAAGTCATGTAAGTAATATAAAATATTTTTTCTGATACTTTGTAAATAAAAGTAACATAAACGAAATAGAAATTAAAGAATGAAGTCGGTTAAAATAACTCATACTTTATAATTAATATTAATAAAGTTAGAAAATTGTAAAATTAATTGATACTCGGCGTTTCTTTTCAAACTCAACGTTTTACTTTCATTAACAACTTCTTATTGCTTTAATCTGTGAACATTCCCAAATATAAATAATAAAAATTTAAAGAAGTGGTAAAAGTAAAAAAAATCATAGAAAAATTCGAAGTAATCCGAAGTTTAAAAAATCCTTTATTTTTGGTTTCATTGGTTGCATTTAAAGATATGTAAAACTAATAAATGTATGTTGGGATTTCTGTACGCCAAAAAGCTGCAAATTAATATGTTATACTCATAGAAAATACTTAATACTTAATACTTGTCTACTCATTGCGTTAATGTAGGCCTAGTCAAGTTGGGGGAACATGACGGCTGGTGGCGTATGACTCCCTGCCACTTAATCTCAACAATCAATAATACACGAAACTTTTTTAAGAATTTACATTTATCTGTTCTATGTAACCGTACTTTTCCATTGATGCCTATCGAATAGTGGAATTACTTCTTGCACGCTCTTTTCGTTCTTTTGTGTCCAAGTCTGCATTAAAAATTGCCGGACTCTCTCAAACTCCATGGGTGTTTTGAATTAGTGCGCTGTCAGAGCTTAACCTTAAATCCTGTTCATAAACAGGGAAAAGAATTCAGGCCACTTAGTGCTAGACGCTTTTTACACTGAATTTACTATTTACTCGTATCACCTTTCCGCTGCTCCGTTACATCAAATTGTTTTTGAGTGGAAGGGGAAGGAGTGCAGTGCGAGCGTTCGTACTTCGCTGAAATTATTGTGGGCAATTCGCTGATACAATCCGAGTACTAAATTTTCGTACCGTTCGCAGAAGTGGCCCGAATTCTTTTCCCTGCTCATAAGCAATGGTTTTTACTTGTTTCCTTAAACAAAAATCGAATGGAATTAAATCCGGCAACCGGGGAAACTGATTGTTCTTTATTAAAATTTTCCCTATCTACTCTAACTTTTTTGATATACTGGGTTCCCACAATACACTATGGAAACTTTGCTGCATGTTTAGTAAACACCGCCACTACATTAGGAGATATGTACTTCTTATAAAGTTATGCCAGTTGTGTTTAAAGAATGCACGTAGTATTAAAAATGTTCACATTACGTTATTAAAAAGTCAGTGTACAAAGACAAAATAAAATAAATATCCCAGAAAAGACGTTTTTCATTAAATATTATCTATTCGCGATCTTTTGGCATTGTAGTACTTCCTGGTAGTTGAGTAGTGAACATCTTAAACCAAACCTTCCCGATTGGCGGACCTAAGGGTTGGGTCCCTAAGAATTTTACCCGACGTTCTTGGTGAAGTAAAAGGTTCCCCTCTTCCTCTCTGCACCTCTGGAATTGAACCTCTGAACGCCTTGCGATTCGCAGAGCTTGTGAACGGAAGTTGGATCGTTTTGTTCTAGCTTTTCGTATAAGCTTTTCGTTCTGTTATTTGAGTTTTGTGATTTTTACCAATTCCAAGTTATGAAATTATCCCGTGCAGGTAAAATTTCGAAGGATGGGATTATTATAATTTTTTCAGATTTTCGCATTTATTCGGTGACAATAAAATATTTTAGGTTGAAATTTGTTACCATATACCGGGCGCACACTTTAAGTATGCACCACATGAATTTCTTTTAATTCCTGCCCCCCATTGCAGTTACTGTTGAAAAAGCAACATGAATGAATATGATCTATTCGTTGGCCGCAAGACGTCTCTTTAATTTCCGAGTTTATACAGGATGTTTATGGGGAGCCGGTATACTAACAAATTTCATTATTTGCATTTTTATGAAGTAACTTGAATTAGAAGTTTCAAGACTTTCCTGCTCGAATTTAGAGTACCATCAGAAAAACAAATGACTATCAGGTTTACGAGATTTTCCATTGTTTTCAAGTTCTTTAAACAGGACATTACATTTTTTTATCATCGTATCATTTAAAAAGGTTGAAAATAATCGAAAATCTCGTAAACCTGATATTTATTCATTTATTTCTCCTCAGGTGCCATTAATTCGAGCAGGAAAAGTCCTGAAATTTCTCTAATTTAAGCTATCTATTGTAGGAATTTTCCGTGAGTACCAAGATTTAGTTATAAATATAAAATTAAATTATATTCCTAAAATAGTAAGCTTTTGGAGATGATCTTTTAGGAACATAATTAATTTAATCCCGAACGCGATGCGATGATAAAATACCTAACGTTCCTTTTAAAATAGAAACAATAAACAATAGAAAATCTCGAAAACTTGATAGTCATTTGTTTTTCCGAAAACACCATAAAATCGAGGAGGAGAGATCCTGAAACTTTACTACTAATTTAACTTCGTAAAAATTCAAATAAGAAAGTTAGCTATGCTAACGGATTTTCATGAACATCCTGTACCTGTTTGTGTATGAATTTTTTATTTTGTTCTTCAGAATATGTAGAATTTTTAACTATAACGTTTTGTATAAAGTCTAGTTTTTTGCCTACTATTGCAAGTTACAGAATCAAGAAAATAATTGTCATAAATTTATAGGCAAATTTCGGCAGCCGAAGTCCTCAGATATTTAAAGTATCTTGCCTACTGTACAACATAACAGAAAAAAATTGACCAGGAAACGCCCTGACATATAAGAAAACTCTTCGATGTACACTAATACCTGAAAATTCAACGACATAAATTTGACATACCGTTAATCTGAAATATCTTTAATACTGACAATAGCATTTAAAAAGTAATGGTTGATGTGAACAGCGCTCACTTGGCTGAATATCTTCCATTACAAAAATCAAAGAAGAATTAGAAACAGTTTGAATTTAATTATTTTTTGAGTTAGGCATGTACGTTTGACACAACCGACTTTCAAGGTGCTCTGATCCCTTTGATGGTATTTTGTTCATTTACCCGAGGAAAAAAATAAGTTTACCATCTTGATCCCTAAATATTGTTCTATCTTAGGTAATATTATTGTAGTCAAATTCACGATTTTGTGTCATTCGCCTTTTGGCCAGCCATAGTTCTGTGTTGCAATTCCATCTACGGAAATATCGTTCTGTGTTGTTCTCGTGTACTTGGTTCACAGTTTATTACCTCGACTGCATTTCATAACAATATTTTCGTGAAAATTTTACTGCTTGTTTATTTAATAAATTAAGTCGAGACAAGATCAGATGTATCAGACGTTGCTTTGTATTTTTCGCTAGGTGCTCACCTTTTGTTAACGCAGTTAGTTTATAAATATACATATTGGCTGTGTTTACCTGGTGATATTGTAAATAAATTTTACATCCATAAACTGCATGCCCTTTTTCTTAATTTTTCGTTGGAGTAAAAATTGAGAAGCGCCCTTTCCGTTTTAAATTATTTCTATGGGTAAGAACAATCCCGTTCTGCTGAGGTAACGACAGTACTGAAGTTAATTGTCCTAAAACGAAATCTTGTTACAATCAGGAAGGTAGAGGTTTGTCTCATCGCAAATCTTCTATCCAGCTCGTCTTAATGTATTAATTTTTTTACATACCTAAGGTCGAAAGCTTTGGCATTAGAGGGGATAATTCTCAGTGTTACTTGAAAACATTTTTAAAAGGAGCAACCGAGTGTGATACATAAAATACACCGGAAAGAGAACAAACTCGGCCAACACTTGGGAGCAAGAATTCGGTGGACAACAAGGGTGCATAGAGGTATTTACAAAGCTATTATTTTAACAGATCGTATATGACTCTCTTACTTGGTAACAAAATTTTATAGAAAAATGGAATTTGTAATCTGCCTTGCTAAGAACAAACACCGTATCTATAAAAAAATCCGAAATTGAGTTAAAGGTAATTTTCGTATCTGCATACAATTATTTTTGAGTATTTACCAAGCGAAAATGCTGGAGCTGAATGGGATACACAAAATTTAAATAAATATTTCTACCGCACGTAATAATTCTTAGCATAAACAAGAACGTATATCTTCGAAAGACAAAGCTGTATTTGACTTTTAACTAGAAGCAGAGCTTATCTCTTATTTTTTTCTTCATATGTAACAATTTCTTTTGTCCTTAAAATCGAAATTACCTTCGCTATGTTCAAAATTGCAGCAAGTTTCCGCGGCATGGAAAAACTTTGAAGCGCTATTTCGCATTTAAGCACTGCTTGCAGATACCGCATTAGTTCTTAGCACGGCAATAATGGCCTATGTATGGTAGAACTATAAACTCTACAGGAAAGCCGAAGGAGTAGAAGGTCATCATAAGAAAATCACGTCTATTAAATTTAATACTTTATAATCTTTGTAATAATCAATAAATTATTTTCTAAGATTTTATGTTTTTATGGGATTTAGATAAAGCACAAACACACTTTTACAAAGAATAAATTTTCTGAGAAATCAGTAATAAAAAAGTTTTCCATTTGTTGCATTTCTTGGACCCGTTGGTTGAGGCTTCGTTAGCAGAAATAAGAAATGGACGATGTTATCGTGTATTATTCTGTACTATTATGCATTACTATTTACCTTATCAGGAATAACAAGGATATTATTGGGATATTTATAATAACATTTAATTGCATTTGTTCCAATTATCGCCGAAATATCCAAACAGAGGATGCTTAAAAACTACATCTAGCCAACTTGAAGCTGACTTAAAAATGATGCAACGACATGCTAATTGTGTCTGCATTCACGTATGAGTGATAGTTTACAATACTAATCTGTAGTTTACAATTAAGCGCTATCCATTCGTAAAAAGGCCGGATAGGTCAGATTACGGTGGAATTCTCGAACTGCTCTTTTGCCGATCAGCCCGGAATTAGTGCCGAAATCGCTATCACTATAATGCTTGAGTACTTTGTTGCAATTTAGCCGAATTGCAGCAAATTTTTGATGATTTTTTTGTAAATGATGAATACAAATATCGCATTTAAGCGTTTAAGTGTCAAATAGTAAAGAGTAATTTGTATTTAGAATTTGATGAAAATATAGGATGTTCCATTAAAAAAAAAACTTTACAAAGTCCGGTATTTTGATAATGCGATGCGCAACTATGTTTTGATATCATCACTATAATCCTGAGTGAAAACAGTTTATTTTTACTAATTTGAACGACTGCGTAGCTCCAATAATAACGAAATTAGCAATACTGCGCCAGTAATTTTGATCACCCTGTATGTATGGTATAGGGCGTGCTATTTGAAGTAAAAAAGTTGCGAACAGATAAAACAGCGACATCTTACGCTCGCTTTTTGACCTTACATTGCAGTAGAATAGATAAATAGAAGCGGATTTGCTCCTAATAAGTCCCCCATGCAAGGCTGCTCGAGGTTTTCACTGCAATCAAAAACGATTTGCAACAAATTTTTTTTTAAAAAGTTGCATCCAACACCATTGTTTTGATTCGCCCTTTATAGGTGAAAATAATTTGATGTTGTAGGCCTCTAAAATTAGAAACAAAAATGTAATTGTTAACCATTCTTTAATAAGCTATAAGTGAGTTCGCATTTACGCTCAAATCGCTCGGAGCGTTTGTTTATTCACTCTTACATATGCTGAAACGCAGTGCTCTTCCTCACACTTTTGATCAAAGAGTAAATTGAGCGCACTGCCGAACTCAGCTTATGCTTCCTTCCTCGCGTATCGACTGACTCACTACAAAGTTCACAATGAGTAAACTTGCTTTCAAAGGTAAATCATAATAATCAGCAAATACTGCCACAGAAACTCAAAGAAACACAAAAATGAATGCGCCTTCGTTTCTTGTGATACTCTAAAGACTAAAAGATAATAGACATAAAACCCTACAACTTCTGAATTTAAAGTTTCTGTAGCTCTGTAGGCTCTCAATAGGGAGCAAAATACGAATATAACAAAAACAAAACCTGTATATATTGCTACGTTATTGTTTATTTTCGTACAACAATTTTTGTTTATAATAACACATAAAAAATTTTAACATAAAATTCTTATAGGTCTAGGAATGTGACCCTTTTGTTCGTTGTTTATAACAATCTTTAGGGTTCTTTTCTAATTATTATAAATAAAAGCTCAATTATAATTTCGAATGAAATTCAGAACAAATTAAAATCGTCTGTTTTCTTTTATGGGTTTATTTAACAAATTTTTAATTATGCAACAATAAATGAAATGTAAACGTAGACGTAGTTGTAAAAAAGATCAGTTTTTTTTACAACTACGTCTACGTTTAAATGGATTTCCACCACGTATCGACCAAATCAGTAAAAGTGAAATGTATTGCTATTTTAAAGGGTTATAACAAACTAAGTTCCTGCAATGGAGTTATTAATTGTTTGATATTTATTTTTGCGATACTGATACGCTAGCTTTCCTTTAAATGTTTATTACTCGTCGTGATATTTAACGTTGAATTTATTTGAACAATCCTTTATTAAAATTGATAAGTGATTTAAATATTTCCCAACGTTGTTAATATTTTTGTTCATATCTTATGGCTTTTCTGCCATTACTTTATTATTAATGCACTCGTTCATAAATTTAATTCAATGATAACCTCGACACTATACTTCCGTTTTTAATTGACATTTTCGATAACACTCGACGCGGATGTTTGCTAGTATTTTGGTGTTTTTTTTCGAAAACACTCGACGTTATGTTTGCTGGTATTTTCGTGACCTCTTTCGATAATACCCGACGCAGATGTTTGCTGGTATTTTTGTGTCTTCTTTTGATAATCGCTCCATCCATTTATATAGATCATACAAAAGAAACGCCTCCGTCTCGTTTTCTGACTATCCTTACAGCGCGTCATTCCCAATTTCTAGTAAACACTTTTTTGCTAAATGAGTTTTACTGCTTTTCATAAAAAAAAAAACTACTTCCTTCTTACTGTTGCTACGTACCTGTACAGGTGACGCAGGTGATCGCCGTGACAGACGTTTCGGCGTCGCCGGCCAGCCCCAGTGGGACAGGGTGGGTAAAACAAAACAAAAAAAAATATACTAGCTCTGAACAAACAAACAATAAGACAAAATAAAGGCGCCACTTAATTTCTTTTGGGCTGAAAGGAACCGCGGGGAAAAATTAAGAAAAACCACGTCTCATCCAAGATATGTTTTCAATACAGTTTTATTGACACGAAACAACTAATAATAACATTAACATTAAAACTGAGTCAAAAATTGACAAAAACAACAAAATATCTAAGCTCTGATAAAAGCCGCAACCGCGCTTAAAAATCTTCATCATCACCAAAATCTTCAAATAAACTAACCGGAACGGTGCGCAAAAAAAGAGATAGCAGACAGCAACTTCAAAACGTATCACAACGCAGTGTGAAGCTACATGCCGTTTTCCGGTAGCAATGTACGTAAAATAAAATAATAAACAGGCCAACCTTATCCCTGCGCGTGTCGCACGTCGGTCGGAGTGTTGAACAGCTCCAAGGTGTCCGCCGGGACTCACGAGACCGTGCTGAAGCGGGGAATGGCCAACAAAATCAGACGCTCTTGCCGAAAGCGGCACCGAGGTGAGGAAACCCCTTAACTAAAGCCTGTTAGGAAGAAAGATACGCGATAGAAAGTGTCGAAGCGATACAGAACAACCAACGACTCACCTGTTCGCAGAACTGCTTGGAAGGGAACAGGCGTAGACAATACGAATGTATTATTTCTCTTCACGTGTAACGGGATATAATCAGCCAAGAAAAGCTGTTATTGCCTTCGCCCACCATCAATTTTTGGGCGAAAACGTACACAAAGGAAAGCACAACGACACGAAACGGGTTGTTTTAAATTTAAACCACCCTCTGAGTTTGGCCGATTGATTTGAAGTAATTAGAAATTTATTAAAATTGACACTCGGACCAATGAAACAGTACCAATTATTACAAAGTAATAAGTTGTGACATTGGCAAGAGTAAAACAATATTAACTTTACATTGTCCCTTCTGAATTATTTTGTACTTAAAAAATCGAGATTTGTACAAACAGTAAATATTTCATGGCTATTACGAAAAGTATTGATTTTATAAGTACGAATTTAAACGGGTCCAAACCAAAAAGTAGAAGTAATTCTTGCAATTTTCGATCTGCTTATTCTAAATTAGATTTTATGAGAAATGTATTATGAAGAAATCAAAAACAATAACACGATATCTTAAGTAAAAAAGGCCTGGCACAGAAACGTGAAAAATCGTTTCTAATTTTCTTGTGCATGCAACAGGTAAGAATACAAGAGCAAATTTTATTCTATTGAATATTTTTTATAAACATAAATGAATAAGCTAACCATTCGGATGAGTTAATTGACAAATATCCATTAACTACTTCAGATCTTTAGTAAAACTGAGAAAACCGAAAATCTTCTTTTTTTCTGAAGTATTAGGCCGAAGAGAATAATCTCTGGTAACCAAGAAACACATTTTGTAAATACTTATCGAATCCTACTAAAATTTTGTCTAGTTTGCCCAACAATTCAAAATTACAATTTTTTTTGTAATTTTCGTACCCTAAATAAGTGCTATTTTTAGCCACACAACAAATGAATAATAAAAAAATTTCCCATATGGTGCGAACGTTTTAGCTATCACTGTATACGGACTGTTCAAAAATAACTCGGCACTATTGCTAACTTTTTTATTATTAAAGTTACAGATCCGGTTAAATTAGCAAACTAGTAGTATTTTTTGCGCTGACTGCAACGATGCATACAAACAAAAAAATGAACAACGCGTTTACGAAATAAAGAGAACAGAACACTTTCTTTTAAATGGAACACGCAGTATATTATTTGACCAATCGACAGAGAATAAAATTCTGAATTAAAATGGTTTTTTATCATTTTATCGGAAATTAATAAATAAAGAAGATATTTTGTTTTTTTACAAATTCATTAAGATGGCTGTGTTTCAAGAACAAAACATTTGAAGACCGTGTATGTATTTGAAAACATTAATTTTGGTTTATTTGTTTATTATAAAAGGTGTTTCTGAGTGAGTTTTGTAAAATCTTTTAATAACAAGAAGCTTAGAGCTTTGCTTAGAAGTCAAATTTGCTTTGCTTAGAAGTCAAATTCGAAAGCATAACGCAGGGGATATTTAAATACAGTTTTTATCTATTTAAAGTAAACTCAACAAACAACTTTCGTGCGGATGTCTGAGTTTATTTTTAAAATTTATGTAAAATAAGAAACGTTAACACACAACAAGAAACATTCTTTTACTAAGAATGTCAGAATTGGAATTTTTGTCATAGTTTTTTTTTTTAATCATTAGAGAAATATGTAAAAATTCTTAGACATCATAAACAAATCATTATGTGTAGATACGCAAAATGTTTACCCCATAGTTGGAAATATTTTGTAATTAGAAGCTTTAATTGCTAAAAAAAGGATCTATTTCCAGCGTTTTTGACTATCACGAATAAAATTTAAACGAAACAACTCTACATTCACTCTGCAGGCAAAGATCATGACTTTTTATCATTTATTTACTCTGATTAGAGTATTGTATGTTCGAAAACTATCGTACATACATCCAGTTACAACATGGCTGACATGAGTTGCATTGACCTCCGTGCTTTATATAGAATATTATTTTTCATGCGACTTAACGTAGTTTCTGTGTAATTACCAATGCTTTGCGGTACTGCACGTAACGTTTTAGTACGAGATTCAATTAGTTTGGGGCTGATGTCGCGCCTACATATCCAGTTATCTTTACCTAAGTTTTACAATGTGATTTTTTTTGAATTTCTGTCTAAAGTGCTGTTAGTGAAGCTATGTAAAGCTTACATGGAGTCCGCGCTACAGTCTCAGCTGACTAGACATGAAATTTCAAAAAAAAACATATTGTACTCGCAAGAAATGTAAAAGTTCACACTGGCTACATTACTTATTTTATAAATTTCGATTGAAATTTTACGTTACAAGGTGTCAACACGAAACTTATTAAAAGTTTTATTCTAGGCAATTTGTAAATATTACACTACTTTCGGGTAACTGGAACTCTACAGTTTAATTATTTTCCAGTGTAATAATATTTTACACTAAGACAATTGGACCTATATGGCATAGGATTTAGTCTAAAATATTCACACTAAGAACAAATCCCATCGTAGGGGTCCTCAAATTAGAGATCTTTGAAAGTACAATCAAATGATCGAAAAATCGACTTCGAATTATTGAATTTAGGTATGAAAGTGATTGGGTGTGTAGTTTAAAAAGTCGACCATTGAAATACTTGTAAAAAAAATTTCTAGTGATGAAATTGTTAAAAATAAAGGTAATAGTTTTATATCAGGAGAAAACTACATTTAAGTGCTATCCATTCCTGAAATAAAAAGTAGGTCGTCCCATTAAAAAATGAGATAACGAATGTTTCGTAAGTATCGAACCCTCGGTATAATGCAAAGAGATATCTTAATTTTGTTCACATTTTTATAAAGGCCAAAGTCCTAAAGATATCATGTTAGATTTTCGTTCGCCTGTGTTATTTGTTATCTCAGTAATCAGAAATTTATTTTCAAACTGACTGAATTTTTGAAGAATTTTTCAAGAAAGGAATTTGTTTTACGAAAGTAGTTCAATGAAATCAATATACAGGCTGTCCACCGAGTGCCACGGTCTTCTCTGTAAAGTATACAAGATAGAAAAGAAAGAAAAAGAGCTGTAACTCAGTCAGCTCTATTTTCTAAAATTATTTTTGGTTATATACTGGGTGTCTCACAACCTACGGAGGAGATTGAAAGGGCAGCTGTGGGACGTCAAAATAAAGCTTTTTTCTTAATTCGCTTTTGACCAAAACTCAATAATAAGAAAGTTACAGCAGCTTAACTTTCTTAATTTCTTCTTTAATTTACACCTGTAGCTTCTTAATTAATAAAAATTATTTCACAAAACGCAACTTTATTATTAAATAAACTTTAAATTTATCGAAACTACCATTCATAAAATGTCCATGTTAATCTGTTTCCTAGTTTTGTTTTTAATTAGTAAGCGGTGCACAACGTTGTTGAGTTTACACAAAAACATCTGGCGTTTTATGAAAGCTCATTAAAGCATTGTTTCCCAGATATACTGGGTGTTCCATTTGAAAATTTCGAGGAAAATAACTTTTTCAAAACTTAACACTCTGTGCACATAATAACTAGTAGATTGAAACTATTGTGAAATTTCTGTAGATGAGATATTGTATTGACTACCTACAAAAATTCACGATGAAATGTAAATAAATAATCAACCTGTAAGAGCTCAAAGTAGAGCAATTTTTTACAAATAATCTTAATATATCATATATCATATACCGGGTGTCCCGCGCCATGTGCTCCCCTTTCTAGAATCTTTATTTATTAATCGATTAACCTGAATTTTGAAGACGATAAACTAAACAAAAAATGGAATTTTTCGACATACTAATAGTCGTCATAGGACTTCCGTTTTCGCCGGAAGTGATATCAACTTTCTTATTTTAAATGGAACACCCTATATATTTTTACATATTTAAAATCTACGGTTCATTACGAGTCCGAATACGTATCAATTGTTAATTTTGGTTTCCATAACAACGAAAAAAAAAACTTTTTTATTTTTCAATCTAGAAAGCTATGAATCGAAGTTTTTCGATTTAATGCGATCAATTGTTTCGAAAAAATCACTCCTTTGAAGGTATTTTATTTTGATTTTTAACATTTTTAAAGTATTTGAAATTTTCATTAGCTCTTAACTCATTTTTTTTTGATAGAACCTCATATGTTTCTTAGCTTAGTTCAACTGAACATTTTTTTCTGAGTACGCTGATACCAAATACGTCATATTTCGTCATGAAAATGTTAAAAGTCAAAATACCATCAAAGAAGTGATTTTTTCGAAACACTTGATCGCATTAGATCGAAAAACTGCGATCCATAGCTTTCTAGATTGAAAAATAAGAAAGTTTTTTTTTCGTTGTCATGGAAACCAAAATTAACAATTGATACGTATTCGGACTCGTAATGAACCGTAGATTTTAAATATGTAAAAATATATAGGGTGTTCCATTTAAAATAAGAAAGTTGATATCACTTCCGGCGAAACCGGAAGTCCTTTGACGACTATCAGTATGTCAAAAAATTTCGTATTTTGTTTAGTTTATTGTCTCCAAAATTCAGGTTAGTCGATTAATAAATAAAGATTCTAGAAGGGTGAGCATTTGGTGCGGGACACCCGGTATATCATAATATCTTACAAACACTTAAGTAAAACTTCCGAGATTTTTGATTGTTATACCTACTCGTTATGCGTACTTTAGAAGTATATAAAAACATATTGTGTGTTCTATTTAAAAAAATATAACTTTGGTGTTGCTCTTAGTTACTGAACACCCTGTATAGCCAAAAGTAATTTTATAAAATAGAGTTGACTGAGTTACACCTCAGCTCGTTTGAAATTATTTTGTATCTTGTATACTTTAGACGGTACACTGTAAAAAATTAGTGAAAAATATACACTAAAACCGGTGCGTTTAAGTCCAATCAATTTAGAGTTAAATATTTATTCGGTCCAATTTATGAAATCGTAGAGTTCGTTTTAATAACCGTAATGTACAATTCCAGCGCTTGTGTAGTGCAAATATTACATCTAAAATATTAAAGTTTTATACAGTTAAGAGTGAAATTGTTATAATATCCTAGTAATTTTTTTTTATCGTATTTAGTGTACATGTACTCTATATTGGTATAAAATCCTCTCTTTTAGAGTATAAATTTTATTTAGTTAAGAGTGAATTTATTATAGTAACCGGATAACAATTGCTTAGTATTTAGTGTAGATACCCCAAAAATCTCCTCTATTTAGAGTAAAAACATTATAACGTTTCAGAAAATTATGTATCTATTTAGATAGGAAACATATGAAATAAAATACCTACTTAGAAGATAAACTCAATGTTTAACATTAAACATAAGATCATTTATAAAAATATAAAATATGTGTAATTAACTAATTTCCGAAATAGTAATTTTTTTTTTATATAATTGAAGAGTTCAATTAAATAACTAAGGAGTCTCTTATAATAGATCTAAAGGAGACTTTAAATTAAAGATGCTTTAAAATATTATTTGTGTAAGCTAAAATTGATTTTAATTCAAACTTATTCACAATCACCATATACAGGCGACGCCATACATGCGCAATTCGTCGAATGTCGTGATCCTCGTGTTGGTATTCGCAAATAGTGCATAATGCAATATCGTTCGATGAATGCAGATCTAGTCTATGTCCATATTTATTGTATTGGTCTTAGATTAGTTCATTCAAAGAGTGATATATATGCGGGGTTTGCCACTTGAATTCGTGCATTTTGAAACGAACAAATATCAACACTAAGACTAGGAAAGCCGATGCTAAGTGAATAGACGAGCACACATATTCAGTAGTCGGAAACCGGCGAATTACGTACAAATGTGTGCGGTGACGCCTTAATATTGTTACTACAGTTTTAACAAATGTATCAAAGAAATTAATGTATAAATATTTAATCTAATACTGATAAATCTATCCATAAATTAATTAAATTAACATCTCGTTAATTAATTAGCTAACCCGAATTTAATAATATTATTTTTGACGTAATCAGTAATTGGAAGTAATTATTTACGGCTTTAAAGACCATTAATATTTTTTTTTGGGAACAAAATTCCTGCAAGTACAGCTCGAATGCTTCTGTCCTTTTTATTTACCTGGAGAATTACAGCCTTAATTTCACACCACGATCTTGCTACGCGCAACCACAACAGCTTGTAACAACTTGAATCATGATGCACACCCCCATTATCCTCCCAAGACATCTTTTTAAATGTAAATTCACCCTGTTAGAGACCTAATAGATAAATTAGTTATCTTTATTGGGTAAATTTTTCATACAGGTTTATAAAAATTTAATACTCTGTAGTCAATATGTAGAGTGATTTTGTAAATAGATTATTTTTTCTGCAGCAAGAGTAACTTTGAAGGAAGAGAGAAATTAGAGAAAATAATTTTTACTCTTTTACACTCTAGAAATCTCATCTAAAATTGTTACCAGGTACAGTACACATTTTACACGACTCATATTTTTTGCTGTGTAGTTTTTGATTTCAAACACTTGCAAGCAATTGAGAAAAATAGTGTGGGTATCCTAAAGGAAAATCTGAACTCCAATGAACTTTTAGTGGACACAATAAAATGTATTTAATAAATAATGCACTGTCACGGTTATTAAACCGAGTCATTCAAATAATTGACTACGCACACTAATATAGAAAGAATGTTAAAAATTTGATGAACCATTGACACCTCTATTTGGTCTCGAAAAATCACTTACTAAGGAGTTGCGTCAAAAGAAGGCGCGCCTTCAAAGAAAACTGACTTATATTACAATAAGCACAAATGGAAACCACAAGCACGTTCTCAAATAGAATGGCGATTTCTGTTAATATTAGATATTTACTATACACTATTTTCAATTCACAGCAAAAATGCATGACATCATTAACTATAAACATTTACCTTTTGAAGATCGCGATTGTAAACCCGGGAAACATATGAGAATTTATTAAAATAAATTAGCTTTCAGTTACCTTTAAACATGAATCGCGAGTGTGAATGATTTACGTCTGGGAAATATTGGATGCTTTGGTCAGATTTGCTCGTCATGCTTACGCCAATACAACTCAGAAAACACATAGAAACCGATAAGAATTTGATAAGTTTTGTTTTGTACATGCGCGAATTATCACGTATTTGACGGAGAATTTAGGAAAGCAAAGACTGGTGGGTATAAGAAAGTCCCACAGTCCTAAATTATGCATAATATTTGTTTATGTAAATTATCTTTTCTGTTTATTTAATCTTAGATATGTCATCACGCCATTTGTATTGAAATTTTTAATTATTGTTTATGTTTTAATATTCAAGAAATGTATGCATATTGGGAATGAAGAACATGTTCTGACGACGACTAAAACATTGTAAAGAGAAAATGCATTTAAGCACATTACTGGATTTTTCAAAAGTTAAAACTGTTGTCTAAATACATTTTTATTTATCCTGACTTACTAGCTTGAACCCTTATACTAGACTGAGAGCTGGTGTACTTTTCTGACAAAGTGTTTTATACCGGCTGAAATTTGGTAAGAAGATACTCAATACACGTCTAAAACGGAAATCGAATTCCGGGCGTAAGTACATTAAAAGCTATTTAGAAATCTCTGTCTTACACACGCGCATCTGCATAACCTCCTCTCCGTTGCACTCACGTGGAAAATTCTTGAACACTTTTCACAACGATGGATCTATCCAAATCACTTGGTTTTTGAATTTTTACTACTCCTATAGCATCACGAGTGTCTTACGTAAATGATAAGCGGAATAGCACATTTTGAATTTAACCTTAACAGTTCAACTTTGCAATCGTCTGGCAGCAAGTTAAACCCAACCAAGTGGTTTGTCATTTTTTTTATTACTCAAAAAAGCATCAAATTTGATATGTTAAAGTTTGAAAAGGTACACTTCACTTCAACTTAGCTATTTATTTTTTTTTGAAATTTAAAAAAAAAATTTGTACTTAATTACCGGAGTTTTTCCGCCAGATCATCAATTTCTTTTATAGCTATGAACCAAGTATCTTCACAAAAAATTTCAGCCGGTATAAAATACTTTGTCAAAAAAGTCCACTGGCTCTCAGTCTATACCGATTGCTTCAATTACTAAATGACCGTTACTGAAACAGGTTTGATTTAATTTACGAACAGGTAATCAATACTTTAATTTACGAACAGGTAACTCATTTTATCAAAAAAAAAAGTCACTTACCATACTTTGACAAATACTGTCGGAAGCAAATGAAAAGTAAACAATTACAGTTTTCTGTAATTATTCTTTCTGAAATGGCAGTGACTAAAGACGACTTCACAGATAAAATTTAAAATATTTAAAAGCTTTCAAAATTACAAGTTTAAAACTTTGGTAAAAATCTGTGAATTCGTTTTTAATCCGTGGCATTTTGGGTAAAAATAAATACAGAACACTGTAATTTGTCTACAATTTTTTGCTTTCAACTGTATCTATCGATATGGCACAATTTGTGTAACGGATTATAATTTCCAAAATATTAAACTTTACTAGAAAAATTTTGTGCAAATTGTTTTGATTGCAGTGAAAACCTCGAGCAGCCTCTGGACAGCTGTTTCAGCCCTGCTTGGGGCTTCTTCAGCAGAGACGTAGCTCGACATTCCCACTGCAGACCAAAAACGACTTGACCAATTTATTCGCAATTGCGATGTAAGAGTGATGAATAGATAAAATAGCGACATCTTACTATCGCTTTTTGACCTGACATTGCAGTAGGATAGACAAATTGAAGCGGGATTTGCTCCTAATATCAAAAAGATTTGCACAAAATTTTTCTAAAAACTTTCATTATGCTTTGACAGCAAGCATAGCCGTCTTGCATGGGGACTAATTAGGAGCAAATCCCGCTTCAATTTGTCTATCCTACTGCAACGTCAGGTCAAAAAGCGATAGTAAGATGTCGCTATTTTATCTATTCATTAAACTTTATAAAAAAATTTTGAGCAAATCGTTTTTGATTGCAGTGAGAACCTCGAGCAGCCTCTGGACAGCTGTTTCAGCCCTGCTTGGGGCTTCTTCAGCAGAAACGTAGCTCGACATTCCCACTGCAGACCAAAAACGACTTGCCCAATTTATTCGCAAATGCGATGTAAGAATGATGAACATATAAAATAGCGACATCTTACTATCGCTTTTTGACCTAACATTGCAGTAGGATAGACAAATTGAAGCGGGATTTGCTCCTAATGAGTCCCCCATGCAAGGCTTTGACAGCAAGCATGGCCGCCTTGCATGGGGGACTCATTAGGAGCAAATCCCGCTTCAATTTGTCTATCCTACTGCAATGTTATGTCAAAAAGCGATAGTAAGATGTCGCTATTTTATATGTTCATTAAACTTTATGTTGGTACTTTATTAAATCAGCTTTATGTGGTTACGCTACGTTTATAAAATTATATATATTTGAAATTAAATCGAATATATATTTGAAGTTAAAAGATAAATCGATCGACAAACTATCTCAATGCAGAAATTAGTATTTTTCACCTGAAAATGGAAAATAATTCCCGAAGATCTCATAACCCATTTTTTGGCCAAAATACTAAAGAAAAATTGTTGACACATTTGTTCTCGGGTCATTCACATATAAATCTAGTTATAAAAAGGATTAAAATTAATATGAAATACAGAAATTAATAATAAATCAGAAATCTATTTTTTAAAGTAAAAATCGAAAAGAAAAAACAGAAATAGAAACTTAAATTTGAGTAGATAACATTTAAATAATAATTTAAGTCGACTCTTGTCCGATGAAAAATTAAAAGGCAAAATCAAATCAAAATGAAATAATACATACAATTACAATTATTTTCTTATTACTTTTATTTTTAATAATGGCAATAATAATTTTATCATAAGAAATGCATGAAAGTGTAACTTCAGAAACAAATAAAAATGTATTGAATGAATACTTTCATTCTTTCATTTCTAGTCCAAAAGTGAAAATAAATTTACGTTTACATTCGTTCAAAAAATGATAAAACGTTAATGAAAAGAAAGGGAAATCTTTTCCTAACTTTTCACAGTAACCATTCCTTAGCTATTATATCAGGCTGTACATGCGATGGATTTAAAACAAAGTACTGAATATGAAGAAATAGTAAGAACATGTTTATCCTCTGCACCTTCAGAAAGTTCTGAAAAACCTTCTTCAGTACCATATCTTTGAAGACCGAGTTTTAAGTAAAATGCCTTTCTTTGGTTTTTAAGGTCTTAAAGATTTTTTTGTACATTTTCAATCAATCAATTAATTTTTATTTCCTCAGACTACAAATATGTATATGGAAATAGTCGTAATAATCATAGAACTAATCTAACACATTAAAAAAATCATGTAGTAATGATTTATCAATTTAGTCAGAAAAAAATTGTTTGGTTAGTGTCACAAATCCATTGA
The DNA here is from genome assembly GCA_036172665.1 of Prosopocoilus inquinatus. NCBI lineage: Eukaryota > Metazoa > Arthropoda > Insecta > Coleoptera > Lucanidae > Prosopocoilus > Prosopocoilus inquinatus. The sequence continues at coordinate 10,621,209 of CM069875.1, forward strand.
AACAAACCAAAAGGCAGAAAGTTGATTACAGATTAGAGCAAATTGCAAAGAATTCACTAATTGAATAGATACTTTTTTTGGAGAAGAAAATTCTTAACTTTGATACGAAAAACGAGTCGATACTTCTAATGTCTTCAGGTAAACTGTTAAAAAGTTTTCTAGGCAAAAATGCATTTCATTGGAAACAGAATCAGTTAAAGAAATTTTATTTCACCTAAATTAGGTACCTTTTCTTAAGCTTTTTCACCCATTGCAAATTTTCTCACCTTTTGACCAACTTTTCTTTTGACCAAAATAATACCTTTTCTTTCAAAATAGTAATTTTTGTATTTAAACGGGATTTTTTTTTGCTATGGATATCTCCGAACGTAAATTTTTATTATGTGAATTACATTGACGCAACAACCGCGTTCAGAGAACCGCAATATCTGGGTTGCTAACCCGGATCGATGACATTCAGCGGATGGTGTTCCTGAGCGAGTAACTTAGCGCAAATAGAATGCGAGTTGCTGGAACGCTGCTAAAAGCGTCTCCGTTCTATTGCTAAGCGGAGTCAGTAACTTAGCTGTTGTGGTTATCTGAATGCGGCCCTTTCAAGAGAATCAAACCAGGATAATAATATACTAATAAAAGTATGTCGAAAGTTAGAAATATGTGAAAGAAAGAAAAAATGCAGTCGCTGAATCAAATAAGTCATATAAACGTGTTTCTTGTTTTAAACTATAATAATAATTTATTGTTTTACAGGGTTTGTAGCAAGTCGGTAAGACAGCTGATCAAAATATATTTTTTTTTATCTAGAATCTAAAAATACTCTTTTCGACAATGCGTTCTCAGCGATTTAATATAGTGTGGAAAATACGGCCAATAATTTGCCCAATTTACTTAATTTTGTATAATGTATAATGTTTTGGACGATAACTTTAATTTTAATTTTTTTAAACATAAACTGTTTTAATGTATAATTTAATTTTATTGGACACTTTTAAGTATATACCTGCCACGAGAAAATAAAAACACAAATTAGGTAAATTTTTTCGACTTTTTTGACGATCTGAAAGTCCGATGTTTACTTATCTTGAATGTATGTACTGATAAAAATTTCTAATAATTATATTTAAAAAACGGGGATTAACGGCTTCCGTTCTATTGGTCAATATTTTGTTATTTTCCAACATAAAAGTGACTGCAGAAATTGATAAAAAAATCATGCTCACTCACTCAAGATGTTTTAGGAAACCAGATTATTTCTTGAAATGTCTTGTACTATTTAGAAACATAATCATGTAACACTCAATTTCAAATCTGATATTGACAACCTAAATAATATTTATTTCAATCTAATTTTAATCTATTTTAATCTAATAAGTCACGCCACCTAGAGTTTTTTTTTTACATTTATTTACACATAATTTTGTTATAAACAGATAAACTGGGGAAAACAAAGTATACCAATGCTTGTTTCGTTTGAAATTAAAGTATCTAAAAAACGTGTGCTTTTTGAATTTGATAGAATGTCCTCGTTTTCGAATGACTTAGACCTAGTACATACCTGGATACAAAGTCGCGCAACTTTGTTTCAGAGTCATGTTTCGCGATTGTTTCGAAACAGTTGCTAAACAAAATATGGTGTATCTCAAGTGTTCAAGGACAAAATCGCAGAACTTTTGTTTCGAAACCTAGTACACACTTGGATACAAAAACGCGCAACTTTGTTTCAGAGTCTTGTTTCGCGATTGTTTCGAAACAGTTGCTAGACAAAATGTGATGTATCTCGAGTGTTTGAGAGGACAAAAATCGCAGAATTTTTGTTTCCCATTTCAAATGAGAAACTTGAAACAGTGTTGCGCAACATTTGGACATGGGAGAAAAAAGAAGATGAAGATCACAAATTCGATAAATCTCGCTCACAATCAGTCACCTTCGTATTTTATCGGCTCTGTTGTGTTTTTTTTTTTTTAAATTTTGTGGTCTCAAAAAAAAACTAGATTTCCATGCTACAGCTTGCTTGTAGCCTTGCAGGACGTCTTTTTAGTAGAGTATAAAAATCGAATAATAAAAATAGATATACAGGACGTTATCGAATAAGATGACAAAAATTATACCACGTATAGACCACATTAAAATATTACAATTTAGCCTAATTTATCTAAATACAAAACTCTTTCGTTCCTGAGGTACAATCTCCTAAAGAGGTAATTTGAAAAGAATGTTTTCTCAAATATATCTGGAACGGTTTGAGGTAGAGCGTTGAAATTTGACATGCAGTATAAGTGAAATACAGAGATGAATATATCATAAGGAAAATTGAGCGTTCTTCACCAGTGGCGTAAGTCCGGGGAAGTAGGTTATTATTTTAGTAAATAAGTTATTTATTGTCACTTTTTAAAGACTACTGAAACAGAAATTGAAATGTACGAATAAAATTGTACTAGAAATGAGCTTAAGTTCCATCTTCCTCAGATTAACCGTTTTCAAGATAATTAGCTCGAAAGATTTTATTGCAGTAAAAACTCGAAATTTCGAAGAGCTCTAGCTTACCTTGAAAACATTAGATGGAATTTTATCTGTCAACGTGCAATACTTATTTGTTGCGTAGTTCCTTTTCTCAAAGTACGCTTTTCAAGTTGCTTTTGTAGGTTATATTACAGAAACGAAAAAATTTTGTATATAGATAAAATTAGGTTAAATCACAACATTTAAAATTTTAACGCCGTCTATACGTGGTATAATTATTCCCATCCTATTCGATAACACCCTGTAGAAGATTTAATCAAAAAATACAAAATTCTAATTTCTGAAGTTGAAAAAGATTTATGGACTTTAAAACCCAACTTCGCCGAGAAAATAAATAGTTCAATGTTTTGCTTTTCTTTTATTTTTTATTTTTTACTGAGCCTGAGAACCATAACAAGCAGCGATGCTACAGGCAGCAATTCCAATATCGCTGGCCATGGGAGTGCACATACCAAAGGTTGAGGTTTGATTGACCGCAGCTAAACTTAAACTTAGACTTCGTGACCTAGAATAACAATTCTAGATTACGAAGTTTAAGGAAAAATGACGTAAGCTCTTTTGACTCGATTATTTAAAAATCGAGAAAAACTATTCTTGACACATTTGGTTTTTGATGAAATTTGATATAACTGTTTATCTAATGCACTAATGAATAGTTTAAATAGGGACATCCTACGATTGCTTTTTGACCTGACATTGCATTAAGATTGACGAATTGAAGCCAGTTTGTTACATAATAAGTCATCCGATGCAAGCTGACCATGCTTGCTGTCAAGGCATAATGAAAATTTTGAAAAAAAATTGTTACAATTCGTTTTTTATTGCAGTGCATCCGTCAAGCATCCTCTGTACAGCTGTTTCAGCCTTATTTAGGGCTTCATTAGCAAAAGCGCAGCTCGAGAGTTCCGCCGCAAACCAAAACTACTTGTCTAAGGATATTCGTAAATGCGATGTCAGGTCAAAAGGTGATCTTAGGATGTCGCTATTTAAGCTATTCATTACTAATCACAAAGCAACACAATATCAGTTTAGCGCTGAAGATGGTAACTTCGTTACCGAAATACGTATTCGCTTTCAGTGAATTAATGTGGTCGAGGGGTTTTCTCACTATTTATCTATTCATTACTATTATATAGCATTTGCGAATATCCTTGGACAAGTCGTTTTGCTTTGGAGTGGAACTCTCGAGCGACAATTCTGCCGATGAAAGCCCAAATAGGACTGAAACAGCAGTACAGGGGATGCTCGGTAGTGGTGCTCGGTAGTGCTTGTTTTTTACTATTTTAATAAGTTTTAATAAGTTTCAAACAAGAAATATTGGGAAAAATGGCCATTAATTTATTTAAAACTAACGCGCAACACATTCGGATATAAATAACTAAATTACTATTCACTTGACACTCAAATGGTAAAATTCATCTTAATTATTGCGTTTAACGCTGTCGTTTAACGGTAAATTTCCAATTTTATAGAAAATGTCGCTTACGTCGGCGTCGTTTTGCATTGAACGTACATACATTCGGATAGGTAGGTTAAATGTTTATTACAAATTGATTGGTTCTTTCAAAGAAACCAACCAATCAAAAACAATCAACAAAAAATATTTTGCGTATCCAGAACTAAGCTTAAGTGTGGACGTGCCATAATGTATAGAAAAAGTTTCGATACTTTGTCTCGCAACAATGTTTCGCGACTTTGTATTTAAGTATGTACAAGGCCTTAGATAACGCCATATATGCGAAGCATTAATATTTTGATTTTTTCGATATTCGTAGAAATTAAGAAAATAAAAATTTCAATCAAAAAGCAAAATTAACCATAACGTCCGATACATTGCTAGAATCCGAGGAAAAAAAACGTGAAAATTTAATACGGCACCTATAAGAAAAAAGGTTAACAATTGTACCTCTACAATTTTGACAAATTTAGATTCTCCGTAAAAAATGCCTTAATAATGTGCAAGTTACAAATAGCTTTATCGATTTTCAAATTAGAAAGTAAAACGTTTCTTCTAAAATGTCAGTAGTTAAACTTTATTAAGTAACTTTTTTTCTAATTTAGCTTAGGCTCGAAAAACGCACACACGCACACTTGTATAGTAAATAAATGTCATCTGTAAACGGGTGATGGAAATGATTGAAAAACTTTCAGAGAGCGACTAGGAAGGAATAGGCCAAATTATTTTTGATTTGGTCAAATTTATTTTACTTTATCAGAAAAAGAAATGTGTACATTAAATTAAATTTAAATGAGACAATAGAATAAAATAATTGTCCATATAATCTGACTTATTTACTTGATAAAGATAAAATCCAAGTAATTTTCCATAAATCATAGACTATAAACAAACGGATTGTGTGAAGACCTGTGGTTAATAGTTATTTCTTGTTCCACTGTAATTATTGTCATTTAATGATTTAGCTTTCGCTAACTTTTATTGTTTCTAATAAACTGTTTGATTAGTTGATCACGAGCGACCTTTTGTCAGATCCTGCACTTCAAAGAAATGCATCTCCGTTCTAAAAAAAAACACGTGTTCGAGCGGTAAATATTTTTCCGGGTTTGAGTAAATTATTTCTTGTTTTAATGACCAAATTATATGACAGTAATTTCAGATGACGATAAGTAAGACAGAAAAATACAAAAAAAATCTTAATATCCTGATTGAAAAATTTAAAAGTAAAATTCCAAGAAACAGAATTCTTTCAAAATTAATTAATATTAACATTTCATTGTTTATGAACTTTACAAACTAGGGAGCAACTTTCGAATTGCTTTATTGTTATGAAAATGTTGTGAGGAAGTCAAAGTAACTGTTGCACGTTAAATGTTTAAAAGTCAGTGAAATTGTATTTTTTATTTCTTATTGCGCACATTTTTCAGAATTTTGATGAGAGTAAGACACCGTATTTCCGGTTTTATTGACTAAACTCTTGCAATAAAATTTTCCTACGTGTAAACACATAATACATAACACAGCATATATAAACAATTTATAGTAAACAATGCTTTATTTAAATAATATATTATTAATTCCAACAAGGTTAAGTTTACGATCTTCGTTAACAATAAAGCGCATTTTAATTTGTATATTATGAAAAAAAATTGTTTTGTGTAGTAAGGAGCAGAATGGCGCCTTTTTATTGTAATTAATGTCGGTTTACAAATCGGGTTTTTCTCCTCTTTTGTGCAGAGTAAGTAATGGATGTTCATTGGTTAATTCATGCCACCGCTAAAATTGACAAGCAGCGATAATATGGTGTGTTATGTTACTTAATCGTATATTTTTGTAAAATTTTGTTAATAATTATCATTTTTTAATGTAAGTGACGAATGTATTTAATAAACTCAGACCAGAAACTGCACAAAGAAAGAAATATTGCAAAATTGCGTTTGACACTATTTGGCAACACAAAATTTATTTAAAAAATTTGATTTGACATTCACCAATAACAATGACCTAAAATTAAAACTCACGAAAAACTTAGAAAAAACTTTGTTAAAATCAGGCATTTATTACATTTGTTGTAATTCATATTTTTTCATATCATATTTTACTTAGAAGGCTTTTTTTATCACAATTTATAATTTTTAACTCGGTAAAAAGTCACATGACGTCACTAAAATTTTGAACTAGAGTACGTCTGAAGTATTCAAGTTTCTTAATTCACTATTGCAGAAACCAGAATAATAATAATTTATTTCGTCCTGTAGAACGTCAGAACATACACGTTCATACATTAATTAAAACTATAGATATTCACTAAGTTTATAAAATATAAAAATACTTGGTTGCTAAATATTTTATTAGTGTACCCTTAAATTGGATTAAAGAAGTATTCCTGATCACATCCATAGGAAGTTTACTGTAAATAGTCACAAGAATAATGATGCGACTTTTTATACAGGGTGCTGCGTTTTGAAACGCAACATACGAAATCCCATGTTAAGGATTTACGTGATCTCAACGTATGTAATAAAAACAATGCTGTTGATATTTCTACGCACTTATGTAATGTTAATAATAATGTCAACGATAACTTTTTAAACTTTAACTTCATTCGCAACCCGGACTGTCGAGTCAATACCTTTTATAAAACTTTCAGAAAATTTTCCCAATTTAGTTTCATTTGAAACTGTTAATGAGGAAATAGTGAACAAATACATTAATCAAATTAAATGACAATCAGGTTGTCGAGATTTTCAATTGTTTTCAACTTTTTTAAATGGAATGTTAGATTTTTTATCATCGCATCCCGTTCAGAATGTCAAATTAAGTATGTCTGAAATAATATCTCTCAAAACAGAATATTTCATAAATAATTCAGTCTTGATATTCGCGGGAAGAAGTGTATCGTTACGATAGTCTTTTAATTCACGAATACAATATGGTGCGCGTTGAAACAATAACAGGATAAAGGAAGTGTGTTCAAACTGTCAGACCTTTGTGAACTGTCATGATTCAAAATTTGTTTAAATCTAGTTAATGTTCCATTTAAAAAAGTTGAAAACAATTGAAAATCTCAAAAACCTGATTGTCATTTGTTTTTTTGAAAGTACCATAAAACCGAAGAGGAAAGGTCCTAAAACATTCCTAATTTATGTTACTTCATAAAAATACAAATAAGAAAGTTAGCTATTGTAGCGGCTTCCCATGAACACCCTGTATGTTAAAGTTATGTTGTCCGGTTTTACTGCCATACGTTACTTACATTATAAATTTTTGTCTTTTAAATAATGTTTTTCCTGACTGCTGGAAAGAGGCACTGGCCTTGCCATTACCAAAAGTATCTCAACCCAATGATTATAAGAATCTGAGACCTATAAGCATTTTATCTATTCTGTCCGAAATAGTTGAAAAATATGTAGCGGTTCAATTACGTTTACATTTAAACAGATATCAGATTTTACCCACCTTTCAGTCGGGTTTTCGACCAGGTTTTAGCTGCGCTAGTACACTTTCCTCAGTCGTTGGTGACATTTTCAGAGCTATTAATGAGAAAAAATCTCAGTTTTGGTCCTCCTTGACTTCTCTAGAGCTGTTGATACTATAAATCACGACATGCTGTTATGTATACTTCATTTTATCGGCCTCGGTGATGAGGCAATTTCATTTTTCAAATGTTATTTATTAAACCGGACTCAAACAGTTCTTTATAAAGGCAACGTATCGACAGCTCAGAAAGACGGGGTAGGAGTACCCCAGGGAAGTATTTTAGGCCCATTACTGTTTTCTATTTATACGAGTTTCATGTTTAATAACTTACAGTTCTGCAAATGTTATTTATATTCTGATGATACTCGGCTTCTACATCATTTTCAGCTCAAGCTGTATCGCAAATTAATTCACATTTATCTCAGATATTCAATTCGGCAACAAATTACTTGTCACTTAATTCTAGCAAGTCATGCGTTCTTGTTTTTGTGAGAAACAAAGCTCGTAATTTAATTTTAACTGATATTAATATAAGTATAAATACAGTGCCTTTTAACATTACTGATTGCTAAAAATCTAGGGCTCTATTTAGATTCAGGTCTGCGTTTAAAAACACATGTAAATAAGTCAGTGCAACATTCTTTTGGTAAACTGAAAATGCTTTATAATACTAAGGATTTTTTAACACCCACACTCGTAAAATGTTATGTGCCTGTCTTGTATTGTCTCAGTTTAATTATAGTGATACAGTCTATGGTCCGTGCTTGGATTGTACGGATGTTGCTAAAATTCATCGAGTTCAAAACTCATGTTTGCGCTTTGTATATGGTTTTAGAAGGAGAAGTCATGTTTCACATTTATTTGTTAGGGCTAACTGGTTGAATATGGATAAATGTCGACATTTCACGCTGCAGTATTTTTTTGCAAAATTATTCAAAATAAGACAAATAATTGATATTAACCTCCGCCCACAATAATTTTTATATCCGTAGATACGTATTTAGCCAGCTAAGCTGTCATCTTCAGTTCGCTACCAACTTAAAAGCACTAAAAAGATCTAAAATCAATGAAAACAATAAAATACGTATCTACGGATATAAAAATTATTGTGGGCGGAGATTAATTTCAATTATCCTTTACCATTTTATTTTATTAAAATAAGACACCTCCATATCTCTACAATAAGATTTCCTTTCGTAACGATACGCATAACATCAACATTAGGAATAGAGGATTACTAACTCCTCCTGTACATTATACTATACTTTCTTGTAGATCGTTTTCTTATAACGTAGTCAAATTTTATAACAACCTCCCTAATAATCTGAAAATGTGTTCTATTTTGTCATTCAAACATCAAGTCTTGCTCCGTTAAGACTGCAGCCTCATAAGTCTATGGTATCTGATTATTTAATTGATTAAATCTAAATAATTTGCTGATGTTACAAACTTTATCTTTTCACTACAAATACTGTTTGACTTTCACTTCTTATTGTACATTGCATTTGCATATTGTTACTAATTTAGCTGAACTAAAATGATATTTATTAGCTTACTAAATTGATTGTATTATTAATTGATTGTATAATTTGTTTCTGCCATATCACTTTAAAATCTTTTTTACTTTGCAATGTTTATTACGGGCTTTTGGGGAAGAGCAGCATACCTTCTCAGGAAATGCTGATCCAAAAGCCTTTTGGTTATAAGTTCTTTAAATCAATAAATATATTATTATTTTTATTATTATTGAATTAAAAGTGCTCGAATATTGGCCTCCCTAATTATTGTAAAAAAATTTTGTGCAAATCGTTCTCGATGTCGCTATTTTATCTAATTATTGTACATCAAAATTTCATTTAGATTTTTTAAAGTGCTCTTCAAGGTGAATCTGTCTGTGAACTTTGGCATTTTTTATTCGCCCAATTTCAAGACATTTAAAAAAGATCAGAAACGAAATTCAAGCGATCGTACATAATGCGTCCAAAAATTTTGGAAAGCACACCGAAAGCATGACCGAAATGAGTGTATAGTTCGCCACGCCTGAAGGATCACCTTTTTTATGTACCGGTATCACTTTTGCAGGCTTTAGTTGATTTGGAAAAACACTCACATTTACTAATTTGTTCATTATGAAAACAAGTTTTTATGATATTAGATCACACACGGATTTAATAAGTTTAACCGGAATATTATTACTGCCCGTACTTCTTGTATTTTTCAGTTTGTTTATTACAAACGCTCTCTCCATCCCATTTACTGGTAAAAACACCATTGTCTGAGGATTGTGATTTGACTTAGTGCACGATAGCGATATATCCTCCCTAAAGAGTTAATTGAATTTTCATTTCAAAGAAATATTTTCAGAAAAATATTTACCAAACATTTCAGAGAAATATTTACCAAGCACATCGGAAACTCCGTCAGTTGTCTATTTCACTGTTTTGGTGCACAAATTCAATTTTGTTTCTTACGTTGTTTTTGCTTAATTTTCTATTCACTACGTTCCAGATTTGTTGGGTCAAATGTAAAAAGAAAAAACAGTTACGAGCCAGTTTCGATTGCAGAGAATTTCCCGAGCATACCCTGGGCAATATTTTCGACCTTGCTTGGAGCCTCCTCAACAAGGTAAGTAGCTTAGGAAATCCACTCTAGTCTAACTGACCTGACCTAGTTATCTCGGAAACGACTACATCTGTTTATAAGAAAATCTACTGTTCGAGGAACTTATCATACGTAAGTTCTTGATTACCGTGTGTCTGAAATATTCATTGCCATTAAAGAAGTTTTCCTCTTGCCAAGTCGATCTGTCGACACATTGTGTAAAACCCGGTTTTTTGACATTTTTTTGATAACGTTTTTAAGAAGTGATTCAAAATATTCAAAATGTGTATTTTTTTTATTTATCTTAATATAACTCTTATAAGTCAATTTAATTAATTTTAATTTTAATAAGTAGATATGTTCAGTCGGCAAAAAATAAGAAAACTAATTAACATATCGATAAAAATTAATATATTTTCAAAGGAAAATTAAAATCTAGCCGTGTGTAGGAAAAAGAAAAATATTTTCTTTAACCTGTGAAAAGTTTAAAAGTGATTATGGTTAGAGAGACCTGAATCGCAACCCTGTCGGGCTTTCAATAACAAAATGCTTAGATCTAGCCTGCATCTAGCATTGGAAAAACATCGTATGTCGTAGGTCGTATCTTGCATAATCAATCTCTTATAGGCTAAAAATTGTTTAGGTTATCCTTAGAATGTTGTTCGCACTTGGACAAGAAGTGGCTAATGCTAGAAGCCTTTTTGAAATTAACATCTTCCTTCTGAGAAAAATGTACTACGACGCTCAACTTAAATGATACTCCTGCATGCGAACCACGCCCTTAAGAACATTTAGCGTGAGGGCTACGAAACTGACAAATGGTATCATTTATGGTAAGCGTTATTGTATCTGTGTATAGTGTGTATGTACGTGGACTGCTGGAAAATTTTCTGGAATCTAGTAGGTCTAGAATTGTTAGCGTTTATCAACTGTCATATTTGAAAAATTTGACGCTTTTCGCCTATAATTCTATTGACACTTCCTATCCAGGTGAACTAGTTCAGTGTACAGCATTTGAGAAAAAGTAATTTTGTGTAAACATGGAAATCTCGCGTGAAAATTTTCGTGCCATGATTTCTTACGATTTCAAATGTGGTCTAACGCCGAAACGATGCCTCAATCGGCTTCATTTGGCTTTTGGCAATGAAGTACCATCAAAGAGCAGCGTTTATAATTGGTTTGCCAAATTCCAGCGTGGACGTACCTCTCTCAGTGACGAATTTCGTGAAGGTCGTCCATCAATATCTATTGTTGCCACTAATGTAGATGCTGTGCGTGAAATGTTTGAGCGAGATCGACATGTTTCATAATTTGTTAAAGTGCTGAAGGCATAATTCTCAATTTTAAAATAATAACAAGGAGTGATGGCTTGCGCCAAGCCACAGCTCGTTACCATGTTTAAATTTTTTGATTTAATTTTAGTTTATCCAAACTGTATTGTGATGTCCTGGCTCCAAATCCGATTTTGTTTGTCACTCAATAAAATTCACTTTAAACTTACTGCATTTAATACAAGAAAATTAGTACTAACAATTTCAGTCAATATCTTAAAGTTTTAGAAGATTTTTCTCTTCGTTATCTACTAAAAATCTGCTGAAATTTGTCGCGTCTTCGCATATCTAAAGAGTCCTTCTACCACCACTCCAGTTCTTACCCACTATCACTGTTCCACTTGGACCGCGCGTCGGTTAATGCTAGGGACATTTTCTGAACTGTAAATTAAAGTGTCTGTTTTTATAAACAAAATAAATTTCAGTTGGTACTACTTTGTCATATTTTCTACTTTCATGTTGTTTTTACAAAAATTTGGAAAATTCTCAATAAATATACGTGGGCTGCTGGAAAACTTTCTGGAATCTAGTAGGTCTAGAACTGTCTGCGTTTATCAACTCTCATATTTGAAAAATTTGACGTTTTTCGCCTATAATTCTATTGACAGTTCTTATCCAAGTGAACTAGTTTTGTTTGTGCAGCATTTGAGAAAAAGTAATTTTGTGTAAACATGAAAATCTCGCGTGAAAATTTTCGATTTTTTACGATTTCAAATATGGTCTAACGCCGAAACAATGCCTTGATCGGCTTCATTTGGCTTTTGGAGATGAAGCACCATCAAAGAGCAGTGTTTATAATTGGTTTGCCGAATTCCAGCGTAGACGTATCTCTCTCAGTGACGAATTTCGGGAAGGTCGTCCATCAACATCTGTTGTTGCCACTAATGTAGATGCTTCGCGTGAAATGCTTGAGCGAGATCGACATGTGACATAGCGTGAGATTCAAGCATCCTTACGCATTGACATGAAAGCAATACACTAGATTTTGCATGATCATTTGAACGTACGAAAGCTTTGCAGTCGTTGACTCTCACACAATTTTACAGAAGCGCAAAAGCAGGGTCGTGTCAAATGGTGCGAAGAAATGCTCAAGAAATTCAATGGAGGTCGTTCAAATTTAGTTTATAACATCGTTACTGGTGACGAAACGTGAATCTACTCGTACGAGCCAGAAAGTAAACAACAATCTACCGTTTGGGTATTTCAAAATGAACCAAAACTAACAAAAGTTGTCCGTTCACGCAGTGCTGCGAAGCAATGATTGCTTGTTTCTTTGGTTTAAGTAGACATGTAGCAACCGTGGCTTTAGAGGATGGAAAAACCGTGAATCCTGATTGGTATACTACAATTTGTTTGCGGGAAGTCATCGGTCAAATAAGAAGAAACAATCGAAATCGACGAATTATTCTCCATCATGACAACGCCAGCTCACTCACTCAGCCCGTCAAACAGTTGATTTTTTGTCCAACAAAAATGTTGAATTAATGACTCATTGTCCATATTCACCTAATGATTTCTTTTTGTTCACAAATATCAAAAATAAAATGCGTGGTGAGCGATTTTCGTCGGTTGAAGCAGCGGTTGAAACATTCCGGACACTGCTTTCTGAGGTACCACTTTTAGAGTAGAAAACGTGCTTTAGGCGAATACTTCGAAAAACAATGATACCGTTTACCAAATTTCATATGCGTTTTTTCATACCGTTTCCAGAAACTTTTCCAGCAGCCCACGTATGAAAATAAGAAGTCTGAATTCAGATTCTGCGTATAACTTAAATTTTGTATTTTCGACAGTTTTTGCAATAATCACAGTACCTTTACCTGTAGTCATATTTATAAAAGACGCCTTATAAACCCTCCAAACAGCTAAAGCAAAAAAAAAAATAGGAGGAAAATTTAAATGATAAATTTAGAAGAAAAAAATAACAAAAAATCAATATTGCATAATGAAAATAAAATTAAGAAGATGCTTTTATTTATTAAAATTCAATAAAATTCTAACTTTAGTTATCAGTAAAGGTTATCTGAATGTATACTATCGTAATGAAACTTTCATTAGGTTTATCCTTATGAAAAGGTAGACTTATTTTTAATCTTCTCAATTGAACCAATGAAAGACTACATTAAATGAATTTGTCGTTGCACATATATTTTCATCCATTACTATTGCCAAATACAATATCGAAAGTGATGCAATGGAAAATCCAACCTTTAAAGATCTTGACCCACTCAAGAATTTACCAACGAAAAGAAATGTGTAAACACTTCTACACGTGTGCCCGATAAAAATAATTTGTGAAAGTATTCACGTATTTAGGACCGGAAATCTAAGGAAGAAGCGGCGTCATCGAGCTAACAACCGGCGAAAAATCCGCGTATTAAACGCTGTTATCTCTCATCAGGCGATGACGTCGAAAATCGTGCTGCAAAACACCGACGGGACATGGGAATCGGAACAGGAATTGGAATGCAATTATTACACACGACTCCGGGAAGAACTCGTCGGATTACACACATATCAAAGTTGCCGGCGGCGTTTATAAAGTTGATTCCTCGTGCACGAGGTTCAGTGTTACTTGTAATTTGACATAGAGCAGTCAAGCTTGGAAGGAGAAAATTTTCTGTGATAACGTAGTATTAGAGTGATAATTTATTGAAAATTTAACATTAACAACAATGATAGGTAAGTGAATATTTTATTTATTTAAATTTTCAGCAAAAAGTCACCAAACTTTTATTATTTTCAAATTTTATTTCATAAATATCATTATAAAGTTACAGAGGTAACAATAAGTGAAAAGTAAATCACTTGTCGCTCTAGGGGTAAAAGTTACGTTCAGTTTCGTCGGAGATTAATGCTAAATTAATTGAATCAATCGTGTTGCATAAATCGAAAGAAATTACATAATTTTTTTAAATATTAGAAATGTGACTGGAAAAATTTATAAAAAAGTTTACTCACATTACTTTGATTTATTAGCAACAATTTAATTATTTATTCAAAAGATACATAATATGTATACATTATAACACTTTTTCATAATGAATAGGTTTCGAATGAGAAATATACTGACCATGAAATCTATTACAAAATCATTGAATTATTTATTCTCAACCTTACAGCCCACTAAGCAAAGGTTCATCTTTGAAACATTTCTGAACCTTTGTGGCGAAGGCTATTCGCACCGAAAAATACATTGAAAATAGCCTGCTATCTATTTTCACCGAACTTTTCTGTGAAAATAGACAACAGACTATTTTTCGCCACAAAGGTTCAGAAATGTTTCAAAGATGAAACTTTGTCTATTTTCACAGAAAAGTTCGGTGAAAATTGCCTGCAGTCTAAATTCACCAAAAATATCGGTGACATTAGAGGAAATCACTCTTTGGACTATTCTCACCGAATTTTTTGTTGAATTTGACTGCAGGCTATTCTCATCGAATTTTTGGTGAATTTATAACACAATCTATTTAAACTGTGTTTCATAATAAACATAATTTTTGAACTAAGCAATGTATAATTTTATTTTTTTTTAATTTATTTATCAAATCTGCAAGAAATTTTAGGACAGTAATAATAAAATGAACAAGAAAAATCGTAATCTTTTCAAGGTATATGAGCATTAGAAATGACTCCAAGGTATACAAGCATTAGAGATGATTCGAAATTTATCTTTAAGAATGCAATCAAACCTGTAAATTGTGAATGAAGGAATATGAATAAATAGACAGAAAACAGGTTGTAGATGCTACTGACATATTATGTAATGGCTTGTACAATTACACAGTGCTTTAGAAAAGTCCTGAATAAATTTTAACTGAATTATTTTCGACAAACATTGAGGATATACATATGTCGAAAATACAGTTAAAACTTCTTCAGGACACGTCTATTTTAGTTTGTTCTTGTCCACATTTTGTTGGGAAAATTTCATAGGTGGTGGTAGTGAAGTAACGGATACGTCGTAAGCAATATTTTTTTTATTAACTAAATCTTGTGGAATTTTTTTAACTAAATCTTGTACAACTTCTTTTCTTTAATGGGGAAATTGTGCCATATTATTGCCATCTTTCTATATTACTATTTAACTGACAAGAAGAACGATCAAAAATTGGATCAAGAAGTTAGGGCTGTATTTAAAAAATGATGATGACCACCTGATATATGGTTTGTTTTTAATTAATTTATTTAACCAGTATTAGAATGATACAATTATCTTATCTTATTCCCGTGCATCATTTGTCGAATCATTAAAGTTTCCAACAGATATATATATATACACAGTACCACTAGAGCTAAGGTAGAAACTAATTACCGACTATTGAAAAAATACTACCAATTGCCTTCAGGGATCCACACCGGCTGAATTGCCGACAAGTTTCGGTGAAAATAGACAAGACTCTATTTTCACTGTAATTTTCCGTGAATTTAGACCTCAACTGCTGAGTATCTAATTTCACCAAACAAGGGCCGTATTCTGTAACTTATTAACGGACTGTTAAAATTTAGAGATCCTTTAAAATTTAAAATACAGTTCCAAGATCGGTTGTTACCGTAGCAACAAAATTTAACAGCTCTTTAAATTTAACGCTTTTGATACAGAATAGGCCCCCAATTTGGTGAAAATAGATGGGAGTCTAAATTCACTGAAAATAGACGGGAGCCTAAATTCACCGAACTTTTCAATGAAAGTAGACAGCAGGCTAATTTCAGCGAATTTTTCCGTGAAAATAGACACTCCGTTTGTGTTAAGGTGGTATAGATATCAAATACATATGATGCACAAACTTCGCAGAGACTACCAATGTCCGCACTCAAATAGATTTCATCCGTTACGTTTAAATGATATGTATCGGACATGTTCAGCTACAGATGTTACTATTAGTTGTCTTTTATTTGCACGTAGAACAGTTCACTTTTACCCTGGATCACTTATTCAAAAATTTGCCTGTTTTGTTTGGCTACATGATCTAACCCAAAGTGATCCAAAATGCTTCCCGCCTTGCTGATACTACACCTCGGAAATTCTAGATCAGTTCGGATCAGTTGGTTCACTTGTAGAGGAGATGTTATTTCAACTGTTTGGCAAATTACATTACTCGTCCAAATAACCTTTTGTTTTTGCTTAAGTCGTAGTAAAGTGATGCAAAAATAATATCTTCATCTGAAGATTAAAATGCAGCGATCGCATCTCGCATGTTTTATTTACTAATAAATCGATCACTTAAGATCAGGTCACTTTGGGTTAAACTGAACTGACCTGAACTAATCTGCGTTGCAAATAAAAGACAACTATTATTACACGTCGAGGTGCTACATTTTCTGTTCTGGTTATTTTGATGATGTAAGGTTGGCTACAATACAATCCCTTTCGTGTTAAAAGTTTAATTAATAAGTATCAGATTAAAGTTATATTCCGTTGTTCTGATTTAAGTAAACGACCAGAACGCAGTGAACTTATGTATATTGCCGAGTAGCAAAGTAAAATATGATATTAATTTTAGGTTATGTTTAATTTTAGTTAGATATTCGCAACGTTGGGCGTTTGCGACAAGCAAGTCACTAGATTTGAACAATTATGGGCGTGATTTAAATTCGCGCCGTGCATGTCATTCCACGATTTCGTGAATAACGAAGAGTCCATTACTGTCGCCGACAAAAAAAAGGACACTTTTCTTGACATAAATTTAATAAGACTGAATTTTGCTGAGTGCTTGTAATTATGAATCCACACTTTTCACAAGGTTTTTCTTTTCTGGCAGAGCAAAAGTGATTATTGTAAATGTTAGGAAGTTTACTTGGTTACTGAAAGCCTTGTTATAAATTCTTTTATTACCCTTTGAGCGGAAAGGGCTGTAAGAAGATTCGCCGTAAACAAATAAACCTTATGTAAAAAAAAAAACATAACAGAATATTTAATTAGTTCTGCATAATATTTAGTGACCGCCAAATAAGTCGGGCCATACGGTTTATTTTTTAATAGAAATAGGAAGATTTTGGTATTTTAAAATGCGTGGAATCATCTCAAACTAAGATTACACTACGATGTCCAACGGTATACGGGGGAGTTGAGAATCGAACAAGAGTAAAGTGGCTTTATTGTAAAAGATACAGGAAAAAGTCTTACATATTAGTTAAATTATCAACATTAATTAAAAAATAAATAAATAGCTTATACAGCAACATCCTGCGATCGCTTTTAGACCTGGCATGGCATTAGCACGGCCAGCTGAATTGATTTGTCATATACGGCCAGTCCAACGAACCTAAAAAATGTGTTCCAGTAAAGCATGCCGTGGAGCGTGCCAACTAGCGCCCGCTAACACTTATTAATTAGGTGTTACTATGGTTACGATACCGACGCTTATTTTGACAACTTAAATTTCAAGACGAATTAACGTTACTCATAACTAGGCTTAGAATAATTATGCGTTTGCATAATTGCATATGCAAATGCATATTTGGAACATTTTTATACATAAATGCATATTTTAACTTTTTAGGGCATTAATGCATAATTTCCTGCATTTTTTTGTTTTAATTGCAAATTTGCGATTATTTCTTATTGCCAAGTGCAAACTGACATTTTATAGCAGACAATCTGAACAACCAGTGTTTCAAAATCAGAATACTTGGAAATAATAAGAGGATTAACAGTGTATGAAAACCGCCATTGTTTACTGCGACCGCACATTATCCCACGAATTTCCAAATATTTTGTCCGCGTTAATAGTACTCGTACAGACCATGGTATGGGGTAGCTCTCTTTCTAATTTTACCAGGAAATTCTGCAGATAATTTCATCAACCTTGAGTAGTTGTATGCTGATTGCAATAGGATTAACATCTCTCAAGATGCCAAAAGAAAAAAAGTGTGTAAGTGCAAGTTTAAACCAGTTTGTGAAGGACTACGATGATTTTATAACGCATGGGCGTCTGTTATTTTGTAAATACTGCGAGGTTCATGTTACGGCAACCAAAAAGTTTCAAGTCACGCAGCATCTTCAAATCGGAAAGCATGCAAGTAATAAAAAAGGGGAAATAACGAACGGCAAGTGTTAATTTCTAATTTACCGACGCCTGGACCTAAACGTTCAGAATTCAATGCAGAACTCTGTAAGGCTTTTATTTGCGCAGACATCCCATTAGCTAAGTTAAAAAATGAAGTTCTTTGCCATTTTTTGAAAAAGTATACAAAGCAAAATATTCCAGATGAATCGACATTAAGAAAAAATTATGTTTCTGAATTGTATACATTAACATTGGATAAATTAAGAGCAAAAGTAAAGGATCATTCTATTTGGGTGTCGTTGGATGAAACAACCGATGAAGAACAAAGATGCATAGGAAATTTTGTGTTTGGTATATTAGGGGTTCCTGAAGAGAAAAATAAATCATATCTGCTGACTTTAAAAGTGTTGGACAAAGTAAATCATTCAACAGTCGCTGCTTTTTTCAACGACTCTTTAAGTTTATTGTGGCCGTCTGGAATTTTATATGAAAAATTACTAGCGGTTTGTAGTGATGCTGCACCATATATGTGCAAAACAATGCGGGGACTGCAGGTTTTATACCCAAACATGATACATGTGACCTGTTTAGCACATGGCTTACATCAGTAGCTGATTTAGTTCGTAATCTTTATTCAAATGTTAATGTGCTAATATCATCTGTGAAAAAGATTTTCCTTAAGGCACCAAGTCGTATTCAGAAGTTTCGGGAAATTTCGGGTGACATTCCACTTCCACCTGCGCCAATCATTACAAGATGGGGAAGTTGGATCGACGCTGCTGTGTATTACGCTGAAAATTTTGAAATTGTGAAGAAGATTGTTGATGAATTCGACTCTGAGGAAGCGCAGTGCATCGAAGAAGCACAGAGTATTCTGAGAAAAAAAGGTATTCGAGAAGATTTAATTTTTATTCGAGCTAATCTGGCATGCATTTCGACTGCAATCTCCAAGCTAGAAGCTAAGGGTCTATCTTTACAAGAAATCATTCAAATAGTAGAACATGTAGTTAACGGTTTAGCAAAACTAAAGAAAAATGTTTTTATCAATAAATTAAACGAAGTGCTGTCAAAGAATACGGGCTATCAGCAACTGAAGAATATAAGTGAAGTGTTGCAAAATGAATCGACCCTTAATGAAAAAAACGAACATTTAAGTGTCAATGACGTTGTAAAATACGAATTTGTACCAATAGTGTCCTGCGATGTCGAGAGAGTGTTTTCTCAGTACAAAAATATTCTCGCCGACAATAGGCGCAAATTAACTTTTGAGAATTTGTTACACCATGTTGTAGTTAAATGTAATTATAATTTGTTTCTATAATAACGACTAAATAAATAATTTAGAATAAAAAAAGTTTTTGTTTTTTTTGTAGCAAAATAATGAAGAATGTGGTAACATAAAAAATATTATTTATTCTATAAAAGTTAATTTTTAATGCATATTTAAGTGCATATTTTTGATGATTTTAGTGCATATGTGCATGCATATTTTGAAGTTTTTTTAATGCATAATTATCCTAAGCTTACTCATAACTAAGGCCTCGAATCTGAAGGTTCAAACTCAGAGGCGTTGTATTCCGCGCGCGGCGGGACTCGATTTCTCGCTGCATTTCCGATAGACACGGGGATTCTACGATCGAATTCTGGGATTCATTAATTTTGTTTTTGACAATTCGACATTTATTTGATTACTGAGTCTCTCCGTAAATATTGAAGAGTTCAAAATTTACCTAGAGAAAGCGTCTCTCACAACTTGTTATGTTGAGAGATCATTTTCTCGCTTTAAAAGACAAAACATTCTCACAGCAAATCGAAACGAACGAACGAACGAAAATGTGGAATTATTGAATAATTAATTTTAATAACAATTAATAGCTAACAAATGTTAGTATTTTCTTCCTTATTCAAATTTAGAATACCTGAGGAATACTCAACAACGCGCGTCTCTGTTAAACCGGGCAATCGAACGATGCAGATCTGCGCTACACCGGGGGTGTTACGATGCGTAATTGGCATCTGGAAGACTGGACGGGCTATTTTCCTCGATGCTTTACTCATAGCCAAATATTTCAAGATTGACACTAGTTTTAAATTTGAGGCAGCCACTTGACACTCGCCCGCAGCTGGCCGTGGGATTAGGATTGACTAGATACCCACTAGTTAGATTCAAACTTACTGCGTTTTAAAATGAAGAAATGTTTTGAAAAAGTTTTTACTCATCTGTGATCTGTCTTTTTCTAAGATTTCTAGAACCGTAAATAGCGCACTGTTTTAAGTGGGTTTCATTAAACGAGCACATCGGCGGCGGTGCGTCCATAAAGAGGTTGTAAACTTTTTTGTAGCCTGCCGCTTTCCTTTGTGAAGGGCGAAATTGTGAAACTACCTCTTGATAAAGTACATAGTTCAATGCTTAATAGAAAAAATATATATTTATCTAAAAAAATACATATACATTTATAAATCAAACATACATTTTTATTGGGGTCATGGGCAAGAAGGCACTAAAATCTTAACTTGTTAATTAGGTCGCCACAAAAGTCAGTTTTTGTTTCGCTGTACACCTTATCTTATGCAAGATTCCAGAATTAAGAATATATAGAGTGTACAATTAAATATACTCCTATATTTTTATGTTACCTTGTTTATACATCAGTTTATTTCATAACATTTTTAAAAAGATCATTTTTTTCTGCTCTTTTATACAAGTGACGTGACCTTTTTTAAAATATTTCATAGCACAACGGAGCTATTGAACTTTGCCATACTGATGTGTATGAGAAATAGAATATATTTGTTTATTAATATTTACTTGGTTCATCAAATATTTAATTAACTCACTATGCATGTACGGATGTTATACGTATTGAAGTCATGTCCTAATTATGCTTACAAAGACGTAGAAATTAACAGATTTTCATTACCTACATAGATTTACATATGTTTTGTGGCGGTCTAAAAACCAGTGCGTATCAGTAGATTTTACTAATCAAACCGTCGGAAATGAAAAGAATTACAGAAAATGCAAAATTTCCAAAATTATAATTATATCGCAACCAAATATTATTAGCAGAGAGTCGTAGTTTAGACTTCTTATATAAGATTTACAGAGATTATACAGTGTGGATAAAAACTATGGAGCTTTTTAATATTTCCTAAAGTATTTTTCTTCCTGCAAAAACGCTCATACAGGTCGATTGTATTGTAGTATATTCTGCCACATTTTTGAGTGGTTCAATTATTTGTACAGTGGCGTACCATTGGGGTACAAAAATAATTTTAATTATTTAAATGGCAATGCAGTACAAAAGCTAAAAAAGAAAAACGAATATCTAAACAAAACCAAACAGATGAAAAATACTGAATGCAGATTATTACATCCTTATTACTCCTTGTTACGAAAGGCGAGAAAATGTTTATTATCTCTTAAACCTTTACTTTTATGTTTCTATGTATTATATTAATATTGACTCACATACGCAGACATTGTGTAGAATATTATACAGTACAACCGAATCCGAACTAATAATTGCACTGGTTGATTCGGATTGTCAAACAAAAGACAAAATAAATTTGAAAGCAAACTGAACTCACAATCAGTAAAGCTTTGACTTCCTAAGACAGCGGTACCGTAATATAGCGCCCGTCATATGACCGTGAATGACCAGAAATTTTTGTACGTGCAGTAGAAAGCTTGCAGGCTTTTTCCGAAAAAGTGTTATGTAAACAAATAAATTTTTTTATTTGAGCATTTAATTAACATTTTCTTAAATAATACGCTCATTTTTTCAAAAAATTGTTATGTAAGGTACTATTCTTTCATATCAGAGCATTTGATTAACATGAAGAATCATCCAAATCTCGACTGAAAAGTTAGTGTTGTCATTTAAAAATTTATGCTGACGTCATAGTGGAAAGACAAATTATAATCAAGAATATTTTTAAATTTAAAAATTTACCTGTTTCAGAATTTTGCAGAAAAAAAACTTCAAATAAACAAATTATGGGCTTGTTGCGGGACTTTATCCCCACTGTATATATTATTATACTTTTCATCTATGCTATGTGCACACTTTGCAGGTAACAGTAGAGATTAAAACAAGGAAAAAAATTATAAAAAATCTAACCCAACTCATGTCGAAAACTCAGTACAGGTGTCCACGCTATGTGTTTACTCTTCTATATTCTTTATTTTTTAACTCGTAACTTACTTTTTTTCAAATCGATCTTACGACCTAATGAAAACTTCATATGCAGTAAAAATGTTAAAAATCAAAACGCAATCAAAGCAGTGGCTTTTTCGAATTACTTGATCCTATTAGAACGAAAATACACCATTCATAGTTTGTAATTAAAAAACGAAAAAAAAAAGTTGTCATGGGAACCAAAATTATCAAGTGACACAGATTCGGATCCACAATCTGTAGATTCCAAATATGTAAAACTATACAGGCGATTCCATTTAAAATAAGAAAGTTGATGTCATTTCCGGCGAAACCGGAAATTTTACGCTGGCCTGTGTTATGGCGGAAAATTCAGCTTTTATTTAATTTATCGATCCCGAATTTTATGTAAATAATAAAAATTCTAGAAAAGTAAACACAGCGTGGACAACCTGTATTGAGTATAGGACTTTGATTTATTAGAAATGTTTTGATCTCTACTATCACCTGCCAAAGTGTGTTCAGGTTTATTATTAACAACCTATATAAGAAAAATTTGTATTAAATAAACAAAAATGTGAGTTAATCCTAAAGAATTTTAAAAACATCTTTTTAATATTTTTTTTAATGTGCAAATATGTAAAGCAATGAGAATCAGGAAAATATTAAAATATTTGTTAATGCATAGAATTTAATAATTATGTGTTGTGTGTTGTTATAAGTTGTTGTTTTACTTTACTTATTAACATTGTGGACAAATATCGATATCAGTTTTTAAGAATAATCTGAATTTAATAAGGTTCGGTTTTTAAAATTTTATTTTATTATGTTTACTACCTTTATATAAATTGTTTTCAATATTAAAAAGCCAATAATAAATTAAAGTACTCTATACCAAAACAAGTCAATAAAACCTATTAATATTCAAATATTTTATTATCTAACATTAAACACTAACAATATTTAATTTTTGTTTTCATCCTTTATTTTAACTAAGCATTAACGTAACTCAGGACCATACTGGTTTACATAGTAAACGTTCTTAAAAAATTATAAACTGAATAAAGGACATTCAGATGAACAATAAAAAGAACAAAATTTTCATTAGTAGGTATCTGCGTAGTGGCAAGACCAGTTTGACGGAATGCAACTATTTTCAAGCACGTAAAACCCGTAATAAGTGTTTATTTTTATATTTTTGCTAACGAGTTGTTGCATTTCGTTTTTGCGAACAGTTAAAAACAATTTACGTAATCCATGGTTACCTGGAATTGCTTTTTTAACAAATATAAAAGTAAATATTAGACATTTTGGCATTTATAACTGTTAGCGTTATTAAGAAACCAATAAATTTATTATTAATCTGGAGTTTTTTTAATTAAATTTTAAATTTAATTATTTGGTCAGTTTGTTATAAGATATTTTTACTAAAAATTTTACTTAATTTTTGTAGTTGACAGTCACTAATGCAGAAAAATTAAGTTTTGTTTTGATGCTGGGTAAAACGAAAGGTGCCATCGGGTGCAAATAAGAGTAAACGACTCCTAAGAATATTTTGCGTTATTTTCATTTTGTAAAATCAGTTTCAGTATATTTTTTGGCAAATATTTGGGACAATCAAGTACCACTAGTCCGTTACGAAGCATTGGCAAATCAAATTAATGTTATCAGTGTTATCACTTTTATATGATCTGATTTGTTAATGTATAATTTTGTACAAATATATGTATACTTTGTTTTAACCTTCAAGAAACATGTAGTTTTTTTATAATAAAATTTATGGTATCAACCAGTTTCCATTCAAAGTTGGACACATTTATTATTACGAGAAAGAATTGAAAATAATCTCCGCCCACAATAATTTTATTTCCGTAGATACGTATTTCCTTTACTATTTTAGATTACGAGAAATATTTCCGTAAATACAGTTTCAAGTGTTGAATTATTAGGACTAATAGCTTTTACTATTAAGTAAGTAAACAAATTTGTGATGGAAAGAGCCAAATTAAATTCGCTTAAAATTGGATCCTTCAAAAATAAAATAAAAAACTGAAGCAATTTATTTCAAAAACAGTTAGGTTAGTTTTAAGAATATTTCATAATTTTCCATTCAGAATACTAAGTAAAATGTATAAAAGTATAGTATTTTACTTAAAATAGCAAAGGTGGTAGCAGTTTCTTGTGTAATTGGACACCAAATACCTTAATTTTTTTATTAAAAAGAGTAAAATGATTTATGCAGCAAGAGTCCCCATTTTTTTAAGCATCGACGCCTTACTAGAAAATAAAAATTTCCATCGACCCCCTTAGTTGTGTGCTAAATTTAAATTGTTTTCAAATGAAAGGGCAATCTATGAATGCTTGAACTCAAGAGAAGACATTTATTTATTTATTTTATTCTATACTGAAACAATTTCTAGATAATTATGGTAACTGTTTAGTTTTTTTTTTTTTTTTAGTTAGTGGTCTTAGCTCTAGTACTTAAAATTGTAACATTAAATAAAAATCAAATAAATATTTACACAGTGATATTATTTTATTATACAACATATTCCTATGTTGCTTTTTAAGATAATCATATCAAAGCGTGGTAACCATAGGCAACGAATACCGCTAATTCAAATAAATTAAAAGTCTAACATACTGAAATAAAACTTTCGATACAAATTTAAGATTAATTCATGTTTAGTCCTTTTTTAACCAGATACTGAGCACAAAAAATGTACACTTACTAAATTGCACTCACATGTAGTTTAAAGAGAAAAAAGTAAACGCTAATTAAGCATAATGAATTACACACACATTAGTGAAATTTTTATTATTTAAATCTTCTCCGTAACTCAGTAGTTCCATACCCATAAGTCAATAAGTTTGACCAGCCAAGAAACTCACTACGAACAAACATATTAAGTATTTTTTTAATTTTATTTTTATTACTTCACGGTAGTATGTGTCAATGAAAGAGTCAACATGATGACAGATTGAGAATAAACGTGGAATAAACAATCACGAGTGCTATGTTAGTTGCCGAGATTTACAATGCTTTGACATGATTATTTTAAAATGCAACATAGGGATATGTTGCGGGATAACCTAAAAGCAGTCCAACTTCGATAACTCAAACCATGACTTCCCACAGAAAGTTCGAGTTATTCGGGTTATTAAATAAATAGTTCTCACTCTTGAATCTAACAACAATCAATTTGATTCGAGTTATCAAAGATTCAAGTTCTCGAAGTTCGATTTATTGAAGTTTGACTCTAAATGATAGGATGGAGTTGGTGTTTAAATGTTTTAAATGTTTAACGTTTTGACATAATAATAACCGCCTCTGCGTAGTTGTGACTACAGATATTCCTCGCCCCTCTAAAAGACCCCTAGAGGTTCATCAATCTCTAGTCGGCCCCTATAGTTTCATCGACACCGTTGGGAACCTCTAACTTATGGGAACACAGAAACTTTCAAAAAAAAAAAATTGGTAAATGTGAAAGCATTTAATGAAATTAATTAATTTTGTTGAATTCAATTTAAATCTGGCCTAATTTACCCCACCTATTCCAAGTTAGCACCTTGTCAATGTCTGAAACGCTAATTTGACCCGAATTTCGAATTATTGTTGTTCGATGACCGTAAATTGAGCGGATACACCGAAACAAATGGCGAAGTTCATTTCAATCAAACGGTCAAGAACGTAGTTTTTGTCCGAATGTTTAGTATTTAAATCAGGAGCTTTTCTGAATAACACTCCGGCAAGGTTTATGCAAATTTTTTATACATATTTAAATATTAATGTTCGAATTTAATTGATATTATTATCAGTTACGTAAGTTAATCGACGCCGGATTGGTGATGAAGGTATTTTAAGCGCGCGATTGTTTATACTCGTACAATTGCTATTGTTAATAGACGACAGGAACGGTCACTTTCGTCAATAAATTGGTGGGATAAGTAGGTCGCAAAAAATTAACGGAACTCCTGCAACAATATAAGTATAAACCTAGCCCAGAAATAAATTAACCGACTGTCAATTCAATATCACTTTCTTTTTAGAAACTGTTAAATACTAATTATAAATAATTAATAAAACTTCAAACAGTTGAAACTATTGAAAGAAGTTTTCTTATAACACCAACATTTCTATTATCAAATTTGAAAATGATAACAATATTCCAAAAATTAAATACCTGAGGAAAAATGGTATCTGAAGAATAACTTTTAATAAATTTATTTCATAAATTTTCCACAATCAGAAAGAATTATTTTACTTTTATTTTTCTCCTTTTAAATTTTGAAGCAAAATAATTAAAAAATAATAATATAATTTTTAATCCACACTAACACATCCTTTATTACTAATTTAATATAGTAAAGATTACAAAATAATCGCAGTTTGTGTCTAAAAAAAAATTTGTATAAGTGTATAAGTTGGAATTTGGCTTTTAAAATTTCTAAAAACAAATGATACCCAATCGCAGTATTTTTCATAATTGAAATTGCTACGAATGAAAAGTGGAATCCAAAATTTGTGAAGCATTTATAGGATTACACACGATTATGTTATCTATCCTGCCGGGGATTTGAAAATTGTAGGTATGAAAATATACAGATAAGCAAACCATTTATGTATTACAAAATAGCTTTTAATCACCACAATAGTAATAATTTTGAAATTGCATTAATTATTTTGAGCTGTATAATTAAATAAAAAAGATTAAAGAAAATTACTCGAATGAAAAGATTTTTCGTCTTTATACTTTTTTTTATAATAATGTGTTTATTTTATAAATGTTTTTATTGTGTCTAGTAATAATGTACTAGTATACCGGGTGTCCCGCGCCATGTGCTCACCCTTCTAGAATCTTTATTTATTAATCGATTAACCTGAATTTTGGAGACAATAAACTAAACAAAAAATAGAATTTTCCGACGTACTGATAGTCGTCATAGGACTTCCGGTTTCGCTGGAAGTGATATCAACTTTCTTATTTTAAATGGAACACCCTATATATTTTTAACATATTTAATAAATCTACGGATCATTACGAGTTCGAATATGTATCAATTGTTAATTTTAGTTTCCATGGCAACGAAAAAAAAAACTTTTTTATTTTTCAATCTAGAAAGCTATGAATCGCATTTTTTCGATCTAATGCGATCAAGTGTTTCGAAAAAATCACTCCTTTGATGGTATTTTGATTTTTAACATTTTTACAGTATTTGAAATTTTCATTAGCTCTTAACTCATTTTTTTCGATAGAATCTCATATGTTTCTTAGCTTAGTTCAACTGAACATTTTTTTCTGAATACGCTGATACCAAATACGTCATATTTTCTTTGAAAATAATTTAAAATGAAGCATGTCTTATTGAAATTTTACACTCCCTTTATTTCAAATGACTCCATAGATTTTAAACATGTAAAAATATATAGGGTGTTCTCTTTAAAATAAGAAAGTGGATATCACTTCCGGCGAAACCGGAAGTCCTATGACGATTATCAGTATGTCGAAAAATCCCATTTTTTGTTTAGTTTATCGTCTCCAAAATTCAGGTTAATCGATTAATAAATAAAGATTCTAGAAGGGTGAGCACATGGCGCGGGACACCCGATATAACAAATACAGTGTGCTCAATAAAGTTTGAGACGGCTGAGATAACTTTAAAGAACATTTATATACGTTATACATACAGAGTGTTATTAAATATGATGGCAATAGTTATACCTCGTATACACGGCGTCAAAATATTACGATTTAACCTAATTTATCAATATACAACAGTTTTTCGATTCTGAGGTATAACCTATACGAGCAACTTGAAAAGCAAATATTGAGAAAACAAACTATGCAACAGTTATGTTATTGTATATTGATATGTAAAATACGCAGGTAAAATTCCAGCTAACATTTTCAAGGCATGTTAGAGCTTTACGAAATTTCGAGTTTTTGCAGCAATGTAACGTTTCGAACCTTTATATCGAAAACGGTTAATCATACGAAGATGAAACTTGTTCATTTCTAGTACAATTTTATTTGAGCTTTTCAATTTTTGTTTTAGATTTTTTTTAAAGTGACAATAAGAAAGTTATTTACTAAACTGATAACCTATTTCCCTGGATCTACGCCACTGGTCCCAAAATGCTCAAGTTTTCTTACGACATATCTATCAGTGCATTTCACTTGCCCTGCAAGTCAAATTTCAACTCTAACTCAAACCGTTACAGAGATATTTAGGAAAATATGCTTTTCAAGTTACCTCTTTAGGAAGTTATACCTCAAATACAAAAATACCTTTGTGTACGGATAAGTTAAGTTAAAGTTTAATATTTTGATGTCGTCTGTACGTGGTATAATTATTGTCATCTTATTCTATAACAGCCTGTATGTAAGTTTCACTGTAACTTGTATATGGAAAATCAAATAAGTTTCAGCTTAATGGGCGAAGTTATCATCTGAACGCGAAATGAGATTTATTTGATTTATGTACAAGTTATACAAAAATTGTTACACAAATTTGGACTGGGTTTTAAACAATTTCCGAGTTCCACGTGATTATCTACATTACACTTTCATTTATGACAATACTGAAAGTAAAATACCTAAATTATAATAAGATAATCAGTGACGCAACAGGATTAATTAGTCAGAAAATGTAGAAAAATATAATTTTAACGTAATGTCCGAAATGTATTACACAAAAATGCTTCACGACCAATCTTACAGAAACAATTTATAAATGAAACAATAAGAAACGTATAAATATCTTACCTTGTTGCCTTAATAGTGCACATGTGAACAAAGGGCGGGCATAAAAGACTTGTGTTATGTTGTATGTACATACAACTTACTTGCACAAAAACTGTCAACAGAATTTGTCCATAACATAGAATTTTTAAATCAATAAAAATATATGAATAATAAATATATAAACATATAAAATAGCGACATCTTACTATCGCTTTTTGACCTAACATTGCAGGGCTGAAACAGCTGTCCAGAGGCTGCTCGAGGTTCTCACTGCAATCAAAAACGATTTGCACAAAATTTTTCTAATAAATATATATAATACAATCACAGATCTTATTTAACAAAGCCTTACTCACAGTTCATCGACCTCAACCAATCCCCATAAGTTCAACGACTATTATTATTATTATTAATAAGAGCTTAAATTTTACTCAAATGTCAGATGTAAATTTAAAGATCTACTTCACAACTAAAGTAGACTGAATTCTCAGGATTTCGATGTTTGTTCTTAGACCAGTAGTGATATGTTGTATTTCTACAGGGAGTATGTAAGTGATACAGTTCAAAAAATTAACAAATTTCTAAGTAATTATACCAAATACTTTTTAAAAGATTACAAAATTAGAAATTTTCCGTTTATTCAAAAATTGTTTCGGGTAAAATTTTAATTAAAGGTAATTTTAAAGACAATATGTGTTCTGAATTGATGTTTTTGTTATTATTAATATTACTAAGGGAAATTTTCTTTTGTTGACTAACACGAATTTCTACTTCTTTTTATTAATATGGTTAAGGTCATTCGTTTCATCGCCAACCTGAGACCCTGATGTTTGTATGTGAAGGACTTCGTCGAAATAAATTTTACACAAGTATGTTTTTGAGCTTAATCGTAATCTAAATTCAAATTGTTTTTTTTTTTAATAAGAAAGATTGGTAAATAAATGTACTTTCACAAGTATTTGTATAATTATTATTTGTTTATCACTGTCACTGCTTTGCTTTCGAAGCAAAGAATGTCCGATTAAAGTAAAACGACAAACTTGATTTTGTCCTTAAATAAGTTGTTCTCCAAGAATTAATTAAGGAAGTGTAGGATGAATCACAAATCAGAATTATTAACATAAGTTTACTATATTTTAGTTGAATATGTCCACCGTTGTGACATGAATTAAAACGTGAGTTTTGATGTAGGTCATTGACAAGGTTTTAATACCTGTAAGAACAACGTGTTTACAGCAAAGTCAATAACAGTCCTTCAATTAACACCCGCCTATGGCATGGAAATTCCCTCGTTTGACACACAATCTCATCATATGCAAATAAAAACCGCAAATTGATAATAATGCATCTTCGTTCGCTGATAGCTATTTTCTGATTAATAAAATCGTCTCTGTAATTTACATCAATTAGCCTTTAGTGCCGCCTACAGGCTGTTGGTTTTGCGTAGTAGTAAGCGTTATTTATTTTGTAAATTTGCAATTCAAATAAGGCTTTATGTATTTTTTTTGCAATTCCATTTTCTATTTGGCGGAAATAACCCACTCAGGAGTGTCCTTAAACGAATTTTAAGGTGATTAACCGAACGCAGTTTAATTGAAAATATTTCATAAATTGCATCGGAATTATAATAGTGTTGAATTTCTTTAAAGGAGTCTGTGTAATAAAATTCTTTAATTGATAACAAAAAGAAGAAACAGGTGTCTTTGAAGTTGAATATTTTACCTCATTTTTCGTTTAAAGTATAATTAGTTATTGTAAAATTGGCAAGAATTCATTTATAGTATAGAATTTTTTATGTGTTAGTCACTGCGTAATAAAGAACTCATAAAACTGCTTATTTGTAAACAAAATATGAATTGATACTAATCGTGTTACCTTACTGTTGACAAAATAAAAGCAATTATTGTTGTTTTAGCATGGTTGGAATTTTTCAAATATTAACTTGATTAAGTGTAACTTAATTTTTCTGCGAGTAATGAATATTTTAGATAAGTATTAGTTTCATCCAAGGTGTTTCAGTGATGTATCAAACTTTGGAGACGCTTTTGTAATATTATTTGGAACAAAATATCTTGATATAATTTTGCAATCCGAGCAAGTTGAAGTTTCCATTGTTTAGAGTCGATGTTTTTGAAATACTTTGTGTCAAAACTTATTCAAAAAAGTTTGGTGTACCTTCATTGAAACAGTTTATAGATATCCCAAGACTTACTTAAAAATTCCAAGCCTTAATGAAAATATACCAACAAAAAACAATGACTACATTTATTTTTTGAGCGGCGCAGTTTAAAATTGAACACCAATAACAATCGAGCTACACTAGATTTTTACTAAATTGTATTTTCAAGCTGAAACAGTCTGTATTTATATTATTTTATTTCTGGGTTTCGTTGACTCATTATAATTATCTTGGTTCTTTTTCCGTTAATTATTTAGAATTAGCTTGCTAAAAGCAATTCTGATTGTGTTATTGTTTTTTCTCTCTTCCTTAGTTTACTCTTTTGTTTGCTTTGGTATCGATCGTTATTTTTAATTAAATCTTAATCTTTATTAATTAAACTCTTTTCTTAATTCATTTTATTTTTTTCCTAGCCTACTTCTGTAAACAGCTTTAATTTGTACTGGACTGGAGTATTTTCGAGAGAAAGTTTTTTAATGCTACTAGGGCGCTTGCGTCTCAATTATCCTTTGACGAGTCCACGGAATTAATAATATTTTTTTCTCATTTTTTCTTCTTTTTTTATTTTCATATTTTCTCTTTAAAATTCTTTTTTTCTTCCTACTTGTTTTAATTTTATTTTTAACTCATGCTTTGTAAATGCATGTTTTGAAAAATTTAATAAGAAGTTTACCAAATTTC
Organism: Prosopocoilus inquinatus; assembly: GCA_036172665.1. NCBI lineage: Eukaryota > Metazoa > Arthropoda > Insecta > Coleoptera > Lucanidae > Prosopocoilus > Prosopocoilus inquinatus. The sequence continues at coordinate 10,653,370 of CM069875.1, forward strand.
AACAATATAGGTATAATATATTCATTTACATTATAATTATCTTACTCCTATTTATTATCTATTTATTTACTTACAATTAAACTTCGTCTTCTTACTTATACAAACATATGTAATTAAATGGTCAGCATTGATCAGAAACTTTTCAAACAATAAAAACATAAAATATAAACAAAAGTGAAGTGAAATTTTTACCAATTTTTTAAAACAATTATCATCATGTATGTCTCTTAGAGTCGTATGACACGACGCTACTTTTTGTGTCAAATTTGGTAAAATTGAATATGCATTGTTTAATTCAACATTTCTCTGTCAGTTTTGCACAAATTTTATGCAGGAAATATCATGTCATGTGGGCCTTATAAGGATAGATTTACATAAAATTTATTAAAAACTGAGAAAGAAGTATCAAATAAATCAGTAAACATTCACTGTGATATCCTGGGTCAATTTATAACAAAAGTGATATCATGTCGTACCGTTGTAAAATTCAACAAAAATGTGTCACAGGGATGATTGTAGAATGTACAGTTGCAGCCTTTGAAAACTAGTACACTTTGACAAACACAATGTTTCGGCGGTGTAAACTGATCCTAAATCTGAAGTTTCTAAACGTCATTCAAATCACTTTAACGGCCCTTTCGATTGGGGGACACTATGTGCCCTAAAATCAGTATATCTTCATCTTATTTAAAACCAGATGAATCCCAATCGAAAGCGCTGTAAGTCCTGCGACGAATTTGTCAAATTTGACACTGTCATCAAAATGATAGATGGAAGTCTGATTTATACATTTACAAAATTTCGAATTTTTGACATTGGTGTCAGTTTTCAGTGTACCAGTTTTCAAGGACCGCAATAGTACAAATTGTCATCTTCCCTATCACATTATAATCAGAAATATAGAAGGTAGCTTAGATTAGTAATAAATTACCAAAATTGAAATTGAAAATAACAAAAAAAATATTCCGAAAATGTGAAAAATAACCAAACAGTTTGAAGTAACGAACAAATTTAATAAATTAGAGAAAGTATCTTACAGCACAAGAAATATAATAAAAATAAAAAGGTCAAATTCAATGTCGAAATAGTAAATTGATGAAATTTTCTAACTACCTTTTTACATATAAGCGTAAATAAAGATCAATATCGACTAACTAAACCGTGAATTAATATAACCGCCTCTCTTGTAATACGAATTTAATTTCCAAATTGCCAAGCAATGCAATTTCCAAGCTGTCATTGCTTAGTTTAGAATGTAAAATAAAGATCAAGATCAGTGAACTAAACCATGAAGAATTTTTGTTTTGTCTTGAAATAAACATTTGTTAACCGCTTCTGAGTTATGAAATAATATTTTCACGCCTATCCGTTACAAACTACTTGCATCAACTTTAAACGCAAATAGATAAAGCCGTAAAAGAAATTTAACGCCCAGAGGATGGCATAATTTGATTTGCCACAAACAACAATATTAAATCTGCCAATTAGGTAACATTAATATTAAGCTGGGCTTGACATTGACAGTGATTTTTTGTACCGGATTTAATTGTTGACACTGGCATTGACACTGGTGTAACAAGTCGTGATTAATGGAATTTTATTCGAATGTGCAATGTAATCACCACACATAATATTTAACCTGTGCTACTACAATACTCTGTTTACCGACTGCTGTAATTAAAATCGAATTAAATTTGATGCGGGTCTATTTGCGTGAGAGCAACTGTGAGTAACAATGTCCAAAAAGCCTAGGGAAGTTAGATAATGCTCTAATAATTACAGTAGTCACCGCATACAAAACAACAGAGATCATCAACACGAGCAAAAAAATATGAGTGACATTGCCGGTTATTTATAATGAATTAAGAAATAAAAAAAATGATTTCGTGTTTAGAATCCGATGCGTGCTAAGATATGATTATTATTTAACAAAATCAGAAACAAAAAAGATCATACAATGTAATTATTACTTTTAATTTATATGCTTCTTAAGCCGCTTTCCCACGGTGCGTGTTTTTTACGGACGAGCCTGCACCATCGCACCATGGGAAGGAAGTCTGTGGCTGTGTGGGATCATGTTTGGTGATTCGTCCGATCCGTCGCGAGTCGGTAACTTTACGAGCTCGTGCGCGGCAATCCATGTTCGCCTGTGTCAACACAGACAAACAAGTCATACCTTCATTAATTTTCCCTATTGATGCACACTCATGGTTATAAATATCATAATGGCAAACTACTTAATTTTCAAGTTTTTGAATCTTTATTAAAATGAGTCTTCGTTTTCAATTCATCAACAGCAAAAATTAAAACGTCATATACGAAATTAAAAATCAAGGAATGAAAATATATTACGGTAATATACAGTATGTGCCCAGATATACTTAACAAATGGAAGTTTTTTTTTTATTCTCATGTTTTCGAAAAAATAGATTTCGTAGAAAAGCTTTGCTTACTTCAAGACAGCAGTATTGTAAAAGTCAAGACGAACATTAATTACAACAATTATTAATTTAATTAATTTAATTAATTAATTAAAAATTAAAAATTTAATTAATTTAATTTTAAAAATGTCTATATAATAGACATTTTTACAATGAATAATAATAATAATAATAATTGAGGTCGACGAAAATGTAAGAAATAGCGTTCTTTTCAATTTTAACAGTGTGTGTTTATTTTCTAATATCTTTTTTTTTTAAAGTTATCGTTTTATTTTATAACTCAGTTCACATTAACAGATAACAATAAAAGTAATATGATAATAAAAGTTCTTATAAAGAAATAAAGAAAGCCAAAAATAATAACAATAATGTTAACAGAAAATTATTAATAATAATAATAATGATAATAATATACCTAAGAATCCAGATTCGACTTGAATGCTGACGAAATCAGTTTAGAAAAAGTTTAGGATTCGTCTCACCTTTACGAAGGTCGATTCTAAATGATTTCTAACAAAAACTTAGAACCATTCTAAGATAATTAAATTGAAAAGTTATAATTCAATAGGTACATTCAACAAGCAAAATATTTTTATAAAATCATCTGGGCGCACACATAGTATATGGTAATATATGTATGTATGTACACTAGATAACATACATTTTTCTGTGTGACGTCCACCGGCTCTACTGTATATTATAAACTTCTAAGTTCTGCCATTGTTTGAGCATATACATTAGATAAGGATAAATGGATGGGTTGCTGAGTTACTTGAATAAGGAAAGGGTGATGTAACTGCAAAGATCCACTGGTTCTACTGTATGTTTCTATCGATGGAGATTTTGAAACAGCAAATAATATAGTTTTCGCAAACATTATTGTTACGTTATAAATGCATTCGTTATAAAATTTCAAATGCAATTACTGTTTGAAAACAAACAGGAAAAGCACCGTATTCAAATATTATCTAAATGAAGTGTATGTTTTACAAATTTTGTGCTTTTCCCTTCAGTTTTAAAATATTAACTGCCTTTTCTAATTTACAACGTTGCGTTTATAGCGTAATGGCGCCTTTGCGAAAACTCTATAATGCCGTGCATCGGTGTGGACCGATATAAATCGTGAGAAGAGTTCTGATCTGATCCGGAGTAGTGTATGGTCATTCGCCATCTGAAATACGAACCGTGAAAACTCGTCCCATGGGAAGGCGGCTTTAGGGTACCTTCACAACGGAGCCGTGATGACAAATAGGGGTGATTTTGAGGACAACTCAATTTAGAAAATTTTGATTTGAGATACGGAGAAAAAAACAACTATTTGTATAGAGGTTACAATAGTAACGACCATGCAAGCAAGCAAGTACGATCGGTTTCCTTTATGTTTTGCATTGAAATGAGATGGCGCGCTTGGTTTTAAAAAGTGTCTGGTTACGTCTCTAAATAGATACCTACGACGTGCCCACGAATCAACCTGACAAGAGGAGAAATTTTTTTAATATAAATTTTACAAACAAATTGCTTCATAAGAAATTTCAGAAATAATGCTTCAATTATTTTGTACTTCTATAAAATTCAAATTTCAAAGTTTTGTTGCAGATACTAAAGTAAGATTTTTATTATCGATTTTAGGCAAAAATGTATTCGTTACAAAAGAACCTGATATGAGAGCAGTTTCAAAATTCACCCATAAATTTAAGTTTTTTGACAAGAGAGTTTCTTAAATATTCATTGATATTAAAAAAGCTTTTCCTCTTATCAAGTCTATCCATTGACGCAATGTACACTTATTTGTTATAGAAGTCATTGAAAATAGACAAGTAACAAATAAGTGTAAAGAAGTGTAAAGAAAACATAGAAGTCATTGAAAATAGACAAGTGTTTTCTTTTAATAGTTCTAACATTTTTCTAGTCTTCGAATATTAAGTCTAAAGTTTGTAAGAATTTTAATCTTATTCTCTTTTTCGAAAAAATATTTTGAAATCTTGAACTTATTCTAGTCTAGTCTAGTTTTCTAGTTCGTTGAAAAAAAAATATTTTTAAAATCATTTAGTGTTAGCAGAAAAATATTTATTCTCAACAATTATTTATTTGCGCTCATTCTTTTACCTAGCTTCTATTTAAATGTTTTTACTCAACATAAAAAGAATGTTTAAATTATTGTTATTCTTTAACAATTTTGACAGTCATTATGTTGTTTACAAAAACGTAAGTTTAAGTGTGCAAATTACGTCTGAACCCATCCCAAAAGGTTAAGGATAACTCGTGAGGTGATCGAACTTATTAGGTCATTATTACAGCTTCAAGTTGCTTATTACACACTTTCAAGTTGCTAATGCGCAAACAAATAACACATTACTGAATTCAAGTACTTTATAGTTTCAAGTTTAGTATTAGTGTCACAATAGAAAATTAAAATTTTTAAAACTTATTACAGAAATGGAAATTCTGTGAAGGCCAGCCAGTCTTAAAAATATGTGATCATCAAATACCGTACGTTCGTCTTTTAAAAAATTTGCCGATGGCAGTTTTGTTTAAAAGCAAGAGTATTTGATCGGAACGCACCTTACAGAAGATCAAGACGTGAAAGTGCAACTTGCTTTGTTTTAATTTTTAAGTGCAACAACATGCAATTCTTTTTTGTGAGACCAGGTAACAATAGTTCAAAGTCGTCCTGATATTTCTGTAAACAATGATGTCCTGGAGCTTTGTCTTTAAAGAACAATAAGATTTATATTACGTTTTAAATTTTACGATATCAAGGTAACTGCAAGATATTAATCTTATCAGACTATGTATTCTGTATTTATGCAATTCTTATTAATAAAACAACATATAAGAGCACATCATCCTTTAAATATTACCAAAAGAAGGTTCGCCATATCATAAACTGAGGCTAATTTAATAAAAGTTAGAAATAATATAAGTGACTATACAGGCTGATTCAGAATAAGTGTCCGACCCGTTAGGAGCGTATTCACTAAGGTCAGTGGGAAATTGCAAGAAATAAATCTACCAGAGGCATTTCAAACATCAACCTGCTTTGAATCCAAAATAGAAATCATGATTCATTTCTTACGTATACATACACAAGTCCGAAAGTCGAATAAATGAATTACGTATTATACATTTTTTCTACAGAAAGTCATAAATAAAAAAGTTTTGTAATTTCATTTCAAGGTAAGCGTTTCGTTCTATTCCACGAGAGTTCATTGCTCTTGTGACGTAATACGGCTGTACTAGTGCCCCTCAATCAATTTATATCTGAATCTTCAATCATCCAGTAAAAATATTTAATGAAGTTTTATCTTTTATTAAGAAGGCAAACACTATTTGTATTTAATACATGTTTAATATTTCATATCTCGGTATTTAATAATAAATAGTGAATTATTTTAGAAAGCAAAGATTAAAAGACACTAACATATAAAAAAAATCCTCAGACCCTTGTACAAAAATGATAACTGATTTACAGACAACAATTAATAGTTATTTGCCGGTTAACAAAAATAATATAATGAAATGTAACTATTTCTTCGAGAAACAACAATAGACTTTAAATATAAGAAAAATTGAAATTAACAGATTCATGAAGGTGCATAAAATAAAAACATTTAATTAATTATTTTTTTTTGCTACGTTAAATTTTATTCGAAATATTGCGGTTTATTTATTTCTTTTCTTAATAAACAAAAAACAATTTAATATTTTTCATAAATTTAAAAGATTTGTCTCGTCTCTTATTTTAACATCTGATCGTAAAAACACAAATTCCTAAAGAAATTTGTTTTAATTTTTTTTTCCATTTATGGCTGGCTTTCCATCAGGTATATACGGACGAAAACATCTAGTTGTTAGACGAATATCCCCCAGACAAACGGTGCAGATAAACTACTTGCTGAATAAATTTAATAGCTAAATGAAAACACCGATCTTTAATAGAATAATTTAAATTCTAAGTAAAATTCATAATTCTCTGCTTAACAGCATATCAAAATTATAAACATACGGAGTCATCAAAACAGTGCAAATAATTTTTCTTTAATGGAAAAAGAAAGAGAATAGAGCTAAACATTAACCATTTTAGATTTGCCGCCTTCATTTGACAAATCATATTAAAAAAAATTAAAGAATTCAACAAAAGTGTGTTTGAAAATTCGACCCAAACTTGCCGAACACACCTGAAGTTAAAGTTTCTCAAATTTCGTTTTTTTAATACGGAAATTTCCCATGCGATCCCTATTGGAATAGCAAGTATATACCGGGTGGAAAGTTTCAAACCCGAACATAGCAAACTTGTATTGAAAACTATGTTTCTGTGAATTGCTGCTCGCCATTTGAAGATACAAAAATGGCAATGGTATTAAAGAAAAGAGAAAATTATGGACAATATTGTAGTGTTAAAATTATTCCTAAATATTAATACTTTCGGAATATAAATAAAATTGTATTCTACGCCATATACAAAAATATTGTTGTTTCTGATACTATCAATAAACTTGAAATGATGCCATGGGCAATCAATACCGACACATCTCGATACTAAATTAATTTTAAATTCAATTGTATTAAGAATTAAATAAGTTTCATACTGTTCAAGAATAAGTAACACACAACTGTAAAAAATATTAAAAAAAAAACATCAATTCCACAAATCCAGTTTCCATCAACATTGTATTGAAATTAACAAGAATAGTAGGAAATTATTTTGTGAATCTGTACAGAAGCAAAGAAATAAATCCTAAAATTTTTCATCGTCAGTATGCTCTAGATGAATGGAATTTTATTTTGAGTAAAAAGCATATTCTACAAAATTTCGGTTATTGAATCGGTTATTGAAACTTCAAATCCGACATACTAAGGCTACTACATGTTTCATTTGATATTTAAAAATTTAATTTCTATTTCAAAGTATTAACATAACAGGAATAATTTTAACACGATAACGATTGGACTTAATTTTAACTTTCATTTAATACCCTTACCATTTTTGTATCTTTAAATGGCGACAGTAATCTACAGAAACGTAGTTCTCAATGGAACTTCGCTATGTTCGGATTTGAAACTTTCCACCCGGTATGTACCTACTTATGCTCATACTGTAAAACTGCCTCGTGGGCACTCAAATGTGCCTACTCAACGTGACGGGATCTGTATATGTCCTGGCGTTATTCTTTTTATTTCTTGTCTTACACTAAGAAATTAATCCGGCTCGTAAATCTCGTTTTGAAATAATTATGCTTTTAACTATTGTGTTTGAACAATAAAGTGTAAGAGAATTAATTTTTATGTAAAGTAGCTCAATTTAATAAAAAGCAAATTTAACTTTTTGACATAGGAAATGAGAGAAATAAATTAGAAAAGAAAGAATATTTTTAAATTGTTTTGGTAACCCACATTTGCTCTAAGTTGTTAGTTTTGTTTCTCAAAATTAAATTGTTTAAAGTTAATAAATATAGAGCATAACTTCGATTACAGAATAATTTTAAAATGTCCAGAAAATTAATGTTATCTTGTTACATATCTTACAAGTTACAAGAAATCACTTCAATTAGTTTTCCATTGGAGAAGTTTATTCTTCATTTTAATTATAATACATGACATAAGATTTTAAACAAATAAGAAATTTACCGAACGTTTTTGATTACTTTTTAAGGTTTGCAATAAAAAATAAATTTTTTTACTTTTAAAAAACAAAATAGAATAGTTTACAAGCAAACGCATAAGGCATGCCAATTACTATGCTAATTAGAAAGTCACAAGAATGACATGCTCTTTTACGCTGTTTACAAATGCACGTTATCCATGCGGCATTTACTTTGAATGCCCGAAGGACACTTCCCGAAACAAAAGAATTTTCAGGCACACTTCAGATACGAACGTCAACCAGAATAGAATCCTTACGCGCTCGTATTCATAATAATTAACGCACTGCCCGACTTATGTTACATCGCCATCCGAGATTCGAAAGTGTCGAGGAAGTCCTCGTGTTTCTCCTTTGTCAGGTTCATCTCGTCCTGTCAGTACGAAGAGTAACTGACGCACAGAACCATGCGACCTTATAAACTGAACTTGATGGGATTATTTGTCAGTGCTGATTATCCTGCGGTGAAGAGGACACAACAAAAAAAGTCGAACGCGATCGCGTTTTGGGATAATCTAAATTCGCTCACTATTCGAAACTAATTGGTTTTTTTAGTTCAGTGCTGAACGTGCTGGTTCATTCTAAACGACGCGAGCAGAGCTTTTCGAATGAATTTCATGACCACGTAGGAAAGTGGTGTAACTCGAAGTGCGACTAACAATAAGCATAGATTTGTTTGAATTAATATGTTAAACGCAAATTTTATAGGGTTGTGTGTTTTGCTAAGTGTTACAGTGTTATCCTCCGAATATAGAGAGATAGAAGGAGGATATCGATCCTACTCCAGAGAATATACAGTAGAAAACTCTCCAGAAGATAAATCAGGTTTATTTTTTAATTCTTTTCTTTTTTTTTTGTTAAATACTATGATATCATATATTAAATAAAATTACTCACTTGTCGCATAATAAAATCCGTAGTATTAACATCACAATATACACCGTACATTATTTTAGCATCAGCATAGAAACCTCATTAAACCAGAATGAACATTTTTTAACGTTCTGAATCACTTATAACAACATACTGGAGATCTATCGGAAGAAAGAGAACTGGCCATTGCACCGATCGGCGTGTCATAATTGTAAAAGTAGATTTATTTCACTTACAAATAATTTAAATTCGTTTAGAAACGCGCTAGCGAGTTGCAAAAAGCGTAATAGAAATCGCTTTATCGAAAGGTTTCGGTGAACTTTCTTGCGTGTTTAAGAGCGTGTCGGATTTTAGATTTTGCCGAATTTTGAATGCAATAGCGTCTGCTGCGTCTATTTAGGTTTATCATATAAATATTTACTTGAAAATTTAAGTAGTAGAATGTTTACAGACATATGTTAATTGGTGACGTCATAGTTAATTTAACTGGTTTTTTGTCATTGACAAATATTTTAATTTTAAATGAAGTTGAGAAGATGTAGCACACATATGTGTACAAATTACTAAAAGCATGGGAATTTTATTTAAATTAGGAAGGTGAGTTCGTGGTATGCGATTGTCTTCTTATCCATGTGCGTATAAATAGGTACTATGATGCTCAATTAAAATTTTTGTGATTTTTACGTTTAATTGAGAGGGGGTGACCTGTGTTGGGACAGATCAGAAAATTTATCTTACATAACAAATAATAGATAAAATTTTTAAAAATGTGGACAAGAGACAAAAGATAATTTTTGTATATCCAGGTGAAAATAAAAGATAACAGTTACATATAATAAGATATAAAAACTAAATATACACGCATTGATGTCTGACCAATTAATTAAACAGCTTCTTATCCGTTGGAATTTATCAGACAGATTATTTTTCTTCGGTCAGTGTTAAAGCTGTTGGTGAAGTGGACACCAAAACGTTGTATAGGAAATACAAAGAATTTATAAAACTCTGTATTATAAGTTTTTTTTCTATTTTCGACCTTATCTAAAGAGTTTATTTTAGGAGCTAGAGAAAAATTTAATTTTTTATTTTAATTTTAATTTAAATGCAAAAGTTGTAGGGTTTTATACCTATTATCTTTTAGAGTTAGCATAGGAAACAAAAGCGCATCTCAAATTGGAGAAAAAATACAATTTTTGTTTTTTTAAATGTATCATCATCCTGTATATTGTTTGCTAAGATGAAAGATTATATTTTCCTGGTTTCAAAAATATATAGCGTGCTGATATTTGGAAAAGGATTTTTTGACATTTCAAACATTATATCAAGAACAGCCCCTCCAAATGTCAACATATTATATATTTTTGAAATGAGGAAAATATGTTCGTTCTCTCATCTTAGCAAACGATACACAGGCTGTTCCTTTCATTTTTTCTCCAATTTGCGATGAGACTTTGTTTCTTGTGATAACTCTAAAAGACAATAGCCATAAAACTCTACGACTTTTGTATTTAAAGTTTTTCTCTATCTCTTAAAATAAACCCTCTAGATAGGGTGCAAAACATTAAAAAAAAAACCTGTACATAAAAATTAATTGTTACCTACTTATTATTAAAAAAATAGAACTAAAAATTTGTTGAGGTGCAATTATGCAGTATTCAGATAAATAACGTAGACAGGTAAGATAATTCAGGTACTTATCTCGATAAAAAATAATCGATGAAAAACTGTTAATCCCAACACTGAGGGCGATTGCACGGCGACGCACGGTCAGGAAATAAAGAGATGTCTCTCCCCATAAAATGTAAATTTAAACACTACATCGAGTAAGCGGATATTGGAACGGCAAAAGCTGGCCGCCGGACTTCAGAGCACGTGTCTTTCTCGAAATAGTGTGATAAATAAGCATAGAATTAGAATAAGTACACGCTATCGTTGCAGTAGCGCCGTAAAAATGCATCGAACAGGCACATCGTGTAATGGGACGGTGAAAATAATTTTCGGCGTTCTTACTGTATGATGCAATGTGGCCATATACTCCGGAGATCGAAGTACAACTGGTCAACTAATTGCTCTAAAAATCTTTACACATTGAAACAAGAAGAGTTGATTGCATAACTATAATTTTTTATTGTGGCAATACTGCTCTCTTTTTGTTATACTGAGTAACACCGTTGCTGTAGCGGCGTTAATTGTCTCCGCCGTCCTCGCGTTTGTTGACACGCTACGGTCTAATATCTTATATTGCCCGCTTCATTTGAATTTGACCCGCGCAAAATATATTTCCCCGATATATAGTTATAAAGTTACATTTTATGGTGGAGACATCTTTTTATTACTAACTGTACTGTACTGTTTTGAATGGCAGTTTCCAAATTTTGATGTTGAAATATTTTAAATTCCGAAGCCCTTGTTTTCTGAAGCAGAAATAGGTATTTCTTATGTTAATTTTATTTTTCTATTAAATTCTATTCCGTTCTAATACTTACAGTCGGAAGCAAAAAAAAATAGACAAACTACAGTTTCCTCTAATCATTCTTTCTGGAAATGGTAGTGATTAAAGACGACTTCACAGATAACATTTAAAAAATTTTAAAGCTTTCAAAATTAACAAGTTTAAAACTTTCGTAAAATCTGTAAATTATGATGATGATGAATTTTCGATGTTATGTCATCAGTGTCAAATTTGAAGAGAAAGCCTGGTTGACAAAACAAAAATTTCGACGAAAACAGGCTACTTGACAAAAAATCGTGCGAAATTTTAAGGCCTCAATCAGTTCATATAGTTTGCAAAAAGCAGTATCGTTTTTCTTGACCATGATAGTACTATTTTAATTTTGTGTGCTCCTCGATTAAGTCAATAATTATAATTACTTTTGGCAGCTTTTTTTTATCATTGTTTTCCTCCTTTTAACATTGAATATTTGTAATAAATAACCACATAATTATTTCATTACTTGCAAGTTAGTTTTGATTGCAGTGGACTTCCCGAGTATACCCTAGACAGCTGTTTCGGCCAAATTTGGAAACTCCTCTGCAAGGGAGGAACTCATGAACTCAACTGCAATATTTTCTGCATCTCTCTCATTTTTTCTTGTTCAATATTAATTTTCTAGAAATTCATCTAATATAATTTAATAAATAAAACTAGATTGATCCTGATTTTTAATTTTTTTTAATTAAATTATTTGGAATCAAATTTGTGCAAACTTCTTATTCTAAATACATTTGTAAAATTTATAATTAACGGTACAGGAAGAGAGGAAAATGTTGTGGAAAAGAATTTTGATCTGAAAATATAATTTTGAAATACTAGTGCTTTTTTTGTAAGTGCTTTTTGTTGCTCAAATATTTAGTTTTGATATGTTCTTTTAAAAGCGAGAATTTGCAAGTCGCAAATTTGTTAAAACAACTTAGTGACAGTTACTGAAATAGGATAAAAAAATTAAATTACTTAAAAAGGGCTAATTAAATATTTAAAACACAATTTGATTCTTTTCCTGTTATTTTTGTCGTTTCTTCAGATAAGAATCTTCTGAATTTTATGTTTACCAGTTGCAGCTGTATGTAAAATATAACCTTTAATTAATTCAGCAATAAAATATAAAATTAATTTTATTATGTATGCATACCAATGAAAGAACAGACATTTCCTTGCAGTTTTACAAGTTCGATGAACGTGCTTACTCACGCCTTTCACGTTTCGTTTTTTTTTTCAATATATTTCACATATCTACAACTTGAAAAATTATATACTCTGTGTACAGAACGGGCAAGAATTATCGAGAACATGAAATGTACAGTGTCTTTCAAAAGGTGTGCTACAAACCGGAATTTCTTTTATCAATTTTTATAAAAATTTATTGGTGCAGGATGCTTCTGCAAATCTTAAAATCAAATTGGCAAATATCAGATGAAATTTTTCTTGAATGGTATATAGCCTGGACACCGAGAAACGAAGACCACTTAAGAATAACTTGCCCTTATTTTATGAGATATAGGAAAATGTCATAAGAATAAGTTGTTCAAAATCAAATGTTACAGCTAAATGCGAAATTATAGCTTCCTATCTCAAAAATGAAAAAATCACAATTTATTGTGAACCACTCTTTATACACACTACAGTAGGAAATACAGGCGGGGTTAAAGTGTCCGCTAAAATAATATGAATAGGTAAACACAAAAATTCGTTCTTATTTTTCAATTATTTCATTTTTCTCTGAGTGATTATTTCAATGCATTCCGAAACTTTATGCTTTTTTGTAGCATGAAATCATTGAAATAATCACTCAGAATCAAATGAAGTAATTGAGAAATAAGAACGAATTTCCTGTTTTGTTATTCATACTATTTTGGCGGACACTTTAATCCAGTATTTCTTAATATAGTGTGCATGAAGAGTAGTTCACAACAAACTGTATTTCTTTTGTTTTTGAGATAGGAAGCTATAATTTCATATCCAGCTATAACTTTTAATTCTAAACCACTCTCTTTATGACCTTTTTCTAGTGTTGTGAGTCGTTAAAATTACCATGTTACCTTACGGTAAATTTCCAATATTACCGGTAAGGTAACATTCATTTGTTACCGTTTGTTACCTCTGTCGTCAAGATTAGGTAATTTCTAGTTACACACTTGCAAAATTTAAGTAAATCAATGAAAGAAATGGTCAAGGAATATTTTTGATTATTTAGGAAAATGATAAATACTAAAAAAGGAACTAAAAAATTTTGTTGCAAATCGTTTTTGATTGCAGTGAAAACCTCGAGCAGCCTCTGTACAGCTGTTTCAGCCCTGCTTGGGGCTTCGTCAGTAGAGACGTAGCTCGAAATTCCCACTGCAAACAAAAACAGCTGTACAGAAGCTGCTCGAGGTTTTCACTGCAATCAAAAACGATTTGCAACAAAATTTTTTAAAACTTTCATTATGCTTTGAGAGCAAGCATAGCCGCCTTGCATGGGGGACTTATTAGGAGCAAATCTGCTTCAGTTTGTCTATCCTACTGCAATGTTTGGTCAAAAAACGATCGTTAGATGTCGCTGTTTTATCTGTTCATTAAAAAAGGAATGAAATATTTCATAGCCTAAAATTATTTTCGTTTACACATGTATTTATTTAGTGGAAATACGTAAAATTAAATATTGTAAACCTTATTTTTAACAAAAGCCAATAATGTCATGCGTATTCGGTACCAAATTAATCAGAAAATTGAGTAAAAATCACATTATTTTTAGTTAAAAGTGCAATTGGTAACTCCGGCGCGAGATGTCGCCACTTGAGCTGTAATTGGTAATATTACGGTAACATTACCGGTAAGGTAACATTAAATAAATTACCGGTAATTTAACAACACTACTTTTTCCGTATCTTATTCTTAAGCGATATTCATTTCTTAGTGTCCACGCTGTATACCATTCAAGAAAAATTTCATTTGACATTTGCAAATTTAATTTTAAGGGATGCAGAAGTATTCTGACTCAATAAACTTTTTAAATAAAAGTCGATAATAAAAAAAATCCCGTTTGTAGCAAACTTTTTGAAGGGCACTGTATAAGATACCTTTTAGAAACTAGGAATGTTAAATTATTTTTTCTACCACCTTTTATGAAAAGACATTTTTAGTCACCGATTACTTCCAGCGAAAATCTCATAATGTTATTTTTCGCCACTAGAGACGAAAGTATACGTTACTAATTTTCACCTCTTTATCTAGTTGCCTGCGATCGCTCTATCGCGTCATTATTAAATGATAATCGTAACTTTATCATGATTTCTGATTCAGAAATTTGTGTTTGTAAGACGTACTAATGACGAGATTTTATATTCAGGCGTTGTAAATTCAATCAAGTTGTAATGAAGATTTTGATTTGTAAGGCAAACAATAAAGGCGAGTGATGGAGCAAATTTGAAAACAAAAAGACAAAACAGTAAATATCTGGATTAAGCATTTCTGAAAAATTTTAATTCTTTATAAATAGGGTGTAAACTAATTCCTGTCTGAGTTTCAATTAATTTTTTGTCAGTGATACTCGAGTACCCTCGAGAACTTTGGTTTTTACTTATCTGTGCTTATTTAGTAAATAAATTCTGCTGTTATACTTATAACACTGGCGGTAGGCTGTAGGTCATTAACAAACAGCGGAATCAAGAAAGTGAACTGCCTGAAACCAGTTTGAGACAGCGGCAGTCCGACTCGACTTGGGGGTCTAAATTGAAGCGTTAAATGTTCCGCCCGCTTATACGTGATTTTTAATCAATCAGTCACGGTAAAAACGCGAATATAATTCCAGAAACTAATAACAGCTCTTTCTTGAATTTAGAAACAACGATTTAGTTGATTTGAATTAAATAGAAACACGACATGTCTCTGCAGCACACACTCTCTCTCAACCGATATTATTGTGAATCATGCCGTCCTAACGAATGCATTATTTCTTTAGCTTACTGATTGTTCACTATCGGCTAGATGCGCTGCGCCGACAAATATGTTGAGGCGTGTACACAATCTATTTATAACATCGTACCGCTTCGTTGCAATAGTAAACTATTACACTTTTTTCTATCCGCCATCTGGTCATTAAGGTCCAGTTTTACAAATGCAGCTCAACTTTGTGCTGAAGTTTAAACCGTTAGCGACGATTATTTCAACAATTGTTGTGAAGGATTTAAGCTTCGGCTCAAAGTTCAATCGTCATTGTAAAACTGGGCCTAATATTTCAGGAAATAACCACCAATTTAATTCATCAGTAAATATTCTAATGTGAAATTTAATTGTGCAGATCAAAATATTTTATTCCACATCAAAACATTACATTAGTAGGTACAGTTGTGCGCACCTTAAGTGCATTTAAGATGCGCACGACTGTATCTAAACCTTCAAAACCAAAGTTAAAAAATTCTATTTACTAAAGCGGCCATAGAAAATCTTAGATGATTCCTACAGTATCGTTTGTTCAACACTTAATACAAATTTATTTATTAAAAAGCAAGAAATGTTGTTTGTTTGTTAAATTTAAAAAAATTGCTGTAGAACAGATAACAAAAGCTCAACCTTTAAAGGAATTTTTCTTTCCTCAAAATGGGTGCGCTTGCATGAATCTTCTCCTACAAAGCGGCGTGAAAAGGAACGTGATAAATTGAAAGTATTTTTCATTAACCTTTTCAGTTTTTTGTAGTGTGGAGAACTCCATGAACTCCTCGCAACAAGGAGCGAAGTTAATCCGGAACACTTACACACAAAGTTGGAGAGAACTGATACGAGAAGTTATTAATATGAAATCGCGTGAATGTATGATACTAGAAAGTAGATTGATTTTTTCAATTTTTGATTTACATAATTGCAAAGCAAGGGTAAAAATCAAACAAACAAAGCGAAATATTTTACATAATTAGTAGCAGTGGTAGGAGCGTTAATAATTTGCACGTGTTCAACAAATAAATTTGTTATAATTGCGTTTTTTAGTTGTTTAAAAACATACCTACATATTTATTTTTCTGTCTTTAAACATATCATAAGTTTTTTTTTAACTTTGAATGTACAATTTTAATATTCCTATGTTCAATGAAAAGAAAGGGGTAAATGCATTGTATTGAAACAAAGCGAGTTTCAATCAAGCAATATCGAGTTTTACTTTTTTTTAATATTATAAATTATCGAAATATCCTCCTGCATATTTTAAACAATGGTGCTAAACAATCATCAAATGCTGTAATAGAATATTTGCTTTATTTGCTGGCTTGCGTATTGACATGTTTTGACGAGCTGGACTTAAGATATTTACATTGCGTATTCATTATATTGTATGCGGGAAATCACAAAAAAAGATGTATGTGTTTGGTCGAATCATGCCTATCTATCTTCTGTGGTGTGCCATCTAAATTTCAGCGGTAAATCTTTGCCCTAATCGTTTTTTAATTTCCTGGAAATCAACCTGCTCATGCCGCATGAGTACACGTGAACTAAATGGTTAATAATGGAATGCTATTAGTTCAAAGTACTTTCGCATATTTAATTTTACGACAGTCGTGCGCCATGTCTCAAAGACATGAAAGGCCTGTCAGGTAGATAATAATACTGTGATTGCTATCATATTTTCTGGTATCTTGTGTAACCACTGTTTTATAAACAATTTTGTTAATTAACTGTTCATGTTTAAATTATTGGTTAATACTGGGTTAAGTTTAACAAGAAAATTATTAATGGCAAGTTAATTATATTTTGGATTTTTCCTTTTTTGTTGCTTCCGGGAGATTATGTAAGGATATATGCTTACTTTATTTTGCCTTTCAGCATCAAATTTAATTTTAAAAGAATTAATTTATGTTTTCTAGTTTTTTTTTTGGTTATTTTACAAATATATTTTCGTACTAATACTTATGCTAATAAATAAATAAAAACTAGTCAAAATTAAGAAAATTCAGGAATTTCTATTTGAGTTTTACGTTATCACTTCATAGAAATAAAATTAGTGCTGTAATGCATGTAAAAGTAAATGACACATAAAGGAATTTTGCCATATTTTAGTTTTGTACACAAGTCTCACTATTTTTTTTTTTGGCGAATATTTTTAACGATCAAATAATAATTAGTACTCTATCCAACATTAATAAATCAAAGCCACAAATACAACAGCGATTAAAATCGTTTAATTTTCTATACACCCGATAGTACTTTGAATTCTATGACGGAATTATCATTCTCATTCTAATTATTGAAAATCAGACATTTATAAGAACTTTTCTTCATTTCTATATTTATTGCAGCCTACAGATATTTATGTATTGTTGCGGGACTTTGTGTGGCCCCAACTCTTACCCAGTACGCTAAATTGAAAAAAGTTTACGATTGGTCTCAACTGGAATTCGATTATCCAAGCAACGCAGACAGACAGCGCGATATAGATACCGGAGTCTTCATACCAGGAACTCCAGCACCAATCGACGTAGATGTATTTTATTCTGGTAAGTCGTAACTTTGATAAAGTGAAACTTTATAGCACAGCAATCTTTACAGCTACAGCATAACGACTAGATAGAATTAGAACTACTAATTTAGAATTTACTAATACTATTTTCTGTTGAATATGTAAAATGACCACTTTCATTAAAATTAATAAAAATTGATTCTCACATGAGTTGCAACAAAAGCTATTACCAGCTGCTACTAGTAGCAGCGATTATTTGCCAAATGTAGAATGGAACCATTGTTGCGGCGACTACTAGCGCGACTAGCGCGACTAGCCTACTATTCGCTGCTAGTAAAACAGCAGCGAGCATGGTCGCTTCATGTGACATTAACATTAGTTAAACTTCACTTTTCTAAACTTTGATGAATATGTGGGCCGCTGGAAAATTTTCTGGAATCTAGTAGGTCTAGAATTGTTAGCGTTTATCAACTGTCATATTTGAAAAATTTGACGTTTTTCGCCTATAATTCTATTGACAGTTCCTATCCAAGTGAACTAGTTTTGTTTGTATAGCATTTGAGAAAAAGTAATTTTGTGTAAACATGGAAATCTCGCGTGAAAATTTTCGTGCCATGATTTTTTATGATTTCAAATGTGGTCTAACGTTGAAACAATGCCTCCATCGGCTTAATTTGGCTTTTGGAGATGAAGCACCATCAAAGAGCAGTGTTTATAATTGGTTTGCCGAATTCCAGCGTGGACGTACCTCTCTCAGTGACGAATTTCGTGGAGGTCGTCCATCAACATCTGTTGTTGCCATTAATGTAGATGCTGTTCGTGAAATGCTTGAGCGAGATCGATATGTGACAAACCGTGAGATTCAAGCATCCTTACGCATTGACAAGAAAGCAATACACCAGATTGTGCATGATCATTTGAACGTACGAAAGCTTTGCAGTCGTTGGATCCGACACAATTTAACAGAAGCGCAATAGCAAGGTCGTGTCAAATGGTGCGAAGAAACGCTCAAGAAATTCAATGAAGGTCGTTCAAATTTAGTTTATAACATCGTTACTGGTGACGAAACGTGGATCTATTCGTACGAGCCAGAAAGTAAACAACAATCTACCGTTTGGGTATTTCAAAATGAACCAAAACCAACAAAAGTTGTCCGTTCACGCAGTGCTACGAAGCAAATGATTGCTTGTTTTTTTGGTTTGAGTGGACATGTAGCAACCGTGGCTTTAGAGTATCGAAAAACCGTGAATTCTGATTGGTATACTAGAATTTGTTTGCCGGAAGTCATCGATCAAATAAGAAGAAATAATCGAAATCGACGAATTATTCTCCATCATGACAACGCCAGCTCTCACTCAGCCCGTCAAACAGTTGATTTTTTGTCCAACAAAAATGTTGAATTAATGACTCATTGTCCATATTCACCTGATTTATCACCTAATGATTTTTTTTCCTTCCCAAATATCAAAAATAAAATGCGTGGTGAGCGATTTTCGTCGGCTGAAGCAGCGGTTGAAACATTCCGGACACTGGTTTCTGAGGTACCATCTTTAGAGTCGAAAACGTGCTTTAGAAATTGGTTCGAGCGTATGCAAAAGTGTATTGACGTCAAAGGCGAATACTTCGAAAAAGAATGATACCGTTTACCAAATTTCATATGCGTTTTTTCATACCGTTTCCAGAAACTTTTCCAGCAGCCCACGTTTACTGTTTCCTTGTAAGTATGCCACAGAGGGCAAAGTTTGCCTATTGCATTGTCTAGGCTTGGGAGAATAATTAGACTACGTTTTTTTAGTTCTGTTTTATAGTTAATTAATCTTAGACAAAATCCTTATCTGCCGAGGTATTCTTGGAAACTATTCTTAGTAAAGTTTTTCATGAAACAATGCCTGATGTTTTCTTAAGTTTTTTGAATTTGTTTTCAAGCGCAGTAGGCTGTGGCTTGCAGCAGAAGAGGTTTTAAAGTTGAAAGTTTTAGTAATTATCAATTTGAAAAATATGTAATAACTGTCGGAAATATAAAATGGGTAGGTGTATAGATCAGAAATTAAAGACTGTATATCTTAGATAAATTTTATGGTATTCTTTCGAGCAAACCAAGAAAAATTTAGTAGTTTTAAGTTTAATTCGGTTTATTTTTAAAGGTTATTTTTTTAACTTACAGAAACTAAACCCAGTAAAGTGTTCGTGACCATACCACGGTTTCAACCGGGTATACCTGTCACATTAGGCACTGTAAAGACGTCAAAATCGAATCGCTCTCCTCCCGTAATCAAACCCTATCCATCCTGGAGTTGGCAACAAAACCCTGAAGAATGTAAAGTAAATCGAATTATTTCCGTCTTCCGAGTTGAGGTAAGTAAACAATTTTTTTTTTATTAAACTGCTTCCGAAAGTGGCTTGTATTATTTCCACAAATTTAAAGTAGCATCACGACATTATACAATAAACAAACGAATTGTTAAAGAAATCATTTCAACAAGGAAGACTAAAATGGTATATCCATGTACGGTCATGCTTTTTAGTAATGTCTCTCCAATAAAATTTTCTGTCTTGCACAAAAGGTAAACAAGAACCTATTGAAATTTACTTCATCACCTTTTAATTTTGTGTTTGCTTTCTCGTTTGCTCGTCTGTCTACCAATTGTAGTGATCAAAAGACATTAGTCTGTAATTTAATAGTTTTAGAAGAGACATTACTAAATAGCATGGCTGTATACAGGGATATTCACGGCGAGTGTCCTATTAGGATATATTGGAAACTACGTGCTTACGGTTCTACAGGAAGTCGATAGTAACTTTCCTATTTTAAATAGAACACCCCATATATTATTACATTTTTGAATTCCCCTTTCAATTTTACATCTTTTGTATTCACAAACATCCTGGCTAAAACGTATTGTTTTGATGATATTCTATTTTTTCTAAAAATTTTGCCGATTCCAGTAGTCACAATAAATTGGAATATTTCAAAAACTAAAAGAATATTGAGAATTGGACAATTCTCTGTCGATCACAAAGATGGAATAACACTTCTCTGGTAAAAGTTAAACCGTAAAATATACAAAGAACTTATAGGGAATCCACTTGAGTTAACAGTTTTCAACAATAAATAACTCAGTTTTTTTAAATGCAACCACTGACTTTTTTCTATGCCATCAGATGCAAAATATTATTTTCTTTCGTTTTTGTATAGACAATTTTATCGCTATGTTTAATGGTTTTCAGGATATTTATGCAAAATTTTCTTTAAGTTAAGTACTGACGTTATAAAAATCTGATTTTTGAATATCTTGTCCATCCAATTGTTCAAATCCGTTTCTGCCCCTTCAATCCAGATTCTCTCTGGTATTTGCAGGAGTATTATGTACTTTATCTTTTTAATTTACTTCGTAAATAAAAATCTAAAAGAGTCAGATAGGGTGATCTAGGAAGCCAAACCCACTGATCACCGCGCACCCTATTAAACAATCTTCAAACATTTCCGTCAGCATTACAAAAGTTCCTATTAGTAAATAAATAGCATTTTGAACAAAAATTATGAAAGATTAAGCCAAGCGTTCTGTCTATAATAAGAAATTGCATATTAATAGTGTCAGTATTTAACAAGAAATCAATTTGAACTCAAATATCTTGAAAACCATTAGAGATAATCATTATGTGGTTTATACAAAATAGGAAGAAAGTTACACTTTGCATCAGATGCCATAGAAAAAAGTTAATGGTCGGATTAAAAAAAATCAAATTATTCATAACTGAAAACGTTCAACTTCTGTAGATCCCCTGTAAGCTCTTTGTAAAGTATACCGTTTATCTTTTACCAAAAAGTGTTACTTCATCTCCGTGTCCAAACAGATAAAAGTACAATTCTCTATCTTACTTTTCGATATATTTCAATTTATTGTGACCACTGTATCGCCAAGATTTTTAGAAAAAAAATTAATGTTGTCAAAATAGTTCCTTTTAGCTATGTCACATGTAAATACAAAAGATGTAAAACTGAATGAGGAATTCAAAAATTTAATAATATTTATTGTAAAATAAGAAAGTTAGTATTGACTTCCGGTACAACCGGAAGTAACCCAGGACTGATTTTATATTATTTCAATAGTTCGTTATCGATTAAAACCATATACAAATTTTCAGAGGCATGTAATTTGCAGTTTCCAATATAATCTAATAGGCCCTCATCGTGAATATCCCTGTATATCCTGTTCAGAAAATTTCGAAGACGTTTACAAGTTCACATTGAAAATGTTTGGTGTATTTGATATATATTGATGTATTTTACTGCTAATATTAAAGTGCAGGAATGAATTGCAATGATTTCCAGGAGAAATTTTTAGAAAATACAAAAATTTTCCGGCGTTTACAGAACGACTACCAATTTTAAGATATGAGTGTTTTTGAATTATTTACTTCTGACATTTGCAGGTAATTGGCCGTGACTTTTATTTTATGACACAACAAATATGTATAATAAAGGTGTTATTGCTTAGAACAAAAATGCTGTAATAATAATTGAAAACACGTGAAACAACCTAAAAAATTAATATTCAGCAATGTGTATTAATAACTAATTTAAAATTTGTTGTATTTTAAATATTTTCTAAGAACGTATTTATTAATGTTAATTTAGAGATAAATCTGAGTGCTCGCTAATAAAAGAATATTAAAACTCATCTACTAATCTGGTAGTTTGTAAAAACAACTAATTTGAATCTCAGAATGAATCGGTAATTATTCAACTGGACGCTAACTAACACGTTAATAATGAGTATAATGATTATCAATGAGTTTCAATTCAAAAACAGTAGAAAGGAATATTTTATTTTGGAAGCCAAACCTGGAACCTTTACCCAAAAACAAAATATCTATGGCAACAAAATAATATCAAGGAATTGAAATTGAATTTCCAAACAACTAAAATAGATTCATCTCTGCATATACACCGTTCCTTATTTATTTTTTATCGTAGTAGACCCATGATTTTCAATTAACAGGTTGGCAGATTGATTTATCAGTGTCGTCTATTATGTAAATTTGGACGTGGATACACCTCGAGATGATAAAAAAAAATGTTGCAACATTTTCTGATTCGAAGTAACCTTAAATTTCAAAATAAAATGACATTCATTGTCAAAATTTAGTTACATACACGAAAACCATATTCCGACTATAATTTTACAGCATACTGCGAAAAAAATAAATAAATAAAAAACGGTTTATAAATACTTTCCTTCTTTAGAGACCTTTCCTTCTTTAGAGACCGAACAGTAAATCTTTAATGATATTATTGAACCACACTAACGTTAACTTGATTACGTGGTTAATTTGATAGGGTAGTTAGCTACGTATTATACCGGATGTCCACTCTCAAAGGCGAACACAGGCAACAAATATGCACATTTGTTATACAAGTCTGAGGCTCTTTGACATTATATCTATAGAGTATCCTAACAATACGTTCTTGGACAATATCTCAATAATTCCCGAAGATAAGAAATAAGAGAGTCTCCAGACATTTCGTTTTAAATTTTAAAGGTCTATAACATTAAATTATCTTCATCTATACAAAATACAACAAAACAGTAGTTCTGAGTACAATGTTCTTATTTCAAACGGGACACCCCATATATGATGTCCAATTTGGATTGCCCATAAAATTATTATTTTATTTATTTTTAACTGTAAGAAAAACATCTTTGGTACAGATGTAGTTGATACTTAAGCTTATCATAAGGCATTAGTAAATGTATTTTTATCGTTATAGGCTGTAGGTAACACGCAAATTATCAAAAATTTCAAAATGATAACAAATATCCTATATTTTTATATCCTAAATTATTGCAACAAAATTCCCAAATTGTTTGTTTAATAGAGCACTTTCATTTTTATTATGAATGTCCTGTACCTATCTACAATATTTTTTGCAAGCATTATGTCGATTTTACTTATTTCTTTTAAAACAAATAATTGTTTAAGGTGGCTACGATAAACAAGCGAAATAATTATTAGTGTCAACCGCTTCGTTTGTTTTTCACACCCACGTTATAATTATTTGAAATAATTCATTCACTGTTGGGACACCTGTGTAATGAAACAATAAATAAGTGTTAAGTACTACGGCTGCCGAAACTTTATAGTAAAAAGTTAGAAAAAGTAGTAGTAAGGAAAAATAATTATAAATGTTTGTTATTATATTAGATTCCTAAGTTTATTTTTCTTTCGAATCTTCGCCAAAGGCAGAAAGAAAATAATGACGATCTACTTTCGTTCACTTGCTTTGTCTTTTGATACTGAAAAAAAAATCGAAAACAATAGTAAGCGGGTAACTTTTATTATAAGAAAAAGAATGACGATCGACTTATGTTCGCTTTCTTGATTTCCTTCGCAGATCCAACCATAAAACGAAATCGATCGTCTTTTGTTTTTCTTTCGCACCTTCGCCGAAGGAAAAAAAATATATTGATGGTTGACTTTCTTGGTCTTTTGATGCTAAGAACTAAAACAAAAGAAAGTGGGCGCACTCGTAAACCTATGTTATGAAAAAAAATATGATAATCGATTTTCGTTCGCTTTTTATCTACCTCGCGGATCAACTAAAAAAACAAAATCGAAGTCGTTGTTTTTCCTTCTCACCTTCGCCGTAGGGGAAAAAAGTGATGGTGGTCTACTTTTGTTCGTCTTCTTAGTCCTTTGACGCTTAAAAAAAGGCGAGAACAAAAGAATGTGATCGACTTTCGTTTGCTTTTTGATCTCCTTCGCGGATCAACCAAATAACAAAATCGATTCGCCTTTTGTGTTTTCTTCCTGCACCAGAGGCAACGCAAAATAATGATGATCGACTTTCATTCACTCTCTTGGTCTTCTGATCTTCGTTCGCTTTCTTACCAATCAACAAAAAAGAACAAAATTAAATCCATTTGATCGTCCTTTGTTTTTCCTTCGCACCTTTCGTCGAAGCCAAAATAAATGATGGTCGATAATGGTTCGTCTTCTTGGTCTTTTGATGCTTAAAAAACGAAAACAAAAGAAAAGGGGCGCACTAGTAAATTTTTGTTTTAAAAAAGGTAACGATCGACTTTCGTTCCCTTTTTGATTTCCTCAATCGAAGAACAAAATCGAATCGCTTTTTGTGTCTCCTTCGCAACTACGCTCGAAGGCACAGCAAGGTGCACTCATAAACTTTTATTTCAAAAAAGGTGACGGTCGATTTTTGTTCGCCATTCTAATCTGTCTCGTAGATCACCTAAAAAATAAAATCGAATTCGTTCAATGGTCTTTTATTTTTCTTTTCATCTTCATCGAAGGCAAAATATAATGATGACCGACTTTCATTGATTTTCTTGGTCTTTTGATGCTAAAAAAGAAAAAAAAACGAAAATAAAAGGAAAGCGGACGCTCTCACGAACTTTTGTTTGAGAAAGAACGGGCGGTATAATTGACTCTACAATGCCTGTACGCCATACTCATTTTTGAAGAAGTATACAGTGCGTGCCCGGATTTATTTGACACATGGAGTTTTTTTTTTTTTAATTTCGTTTTCTGGAAAAAATCAATATTATTGGTAAGTTTTGCTTGTCGAAAACACATCTTGAATTGTAACTTTTACTAGTTTGATTAGTACCTTAGAACAGTTCTGGTTCTCTCTTATAAAAAAAAGTATCAATTGTAAAATACTTACTTAATTAAAATTAATAGAAGTAATTGTTGGTTTCGTTGCCATTTCTTCTTTGTCTTAATTTTTACAACATAGCAATTTTGAAGCAAGCAAAACTTTTCAACAAAATCTTTTTTTTTTTGGAAAAGCGAAAATTTTTAAAAAAATCTTCCATATGTTAAAAATGTCTGGGCACACACTGTATATTAATTATATTTAATATAGAATAGAAAAGAAACGTTTAAGAACTATAGGAATAACAAACTCAAATACTCGTCCAGTTTTACAAATGGGGCTCACCTTTGAGCTGAGGTTTAAACCCTTAGCAACGATTATTTCAACAATTCAAGGATTTAAGCTTCGGCTCAAAGTTGAACCGTCATTGGAAAACTGGGCATAAGATGCCTTTTAATTTCACATTAACTTAGCAAATTGACCTTTTACTAAAAACTAGCAAAATGTAATATTCAGTAAATATTCATTTTAACTAATATAGAGGATATGAAACAAATAAAAAAAGCTTTTTAAAAACGAGCTAAAAGAGTAATTTATTGACTTACTTGACGTTTCGCAAATATAATTATTTGCTTTATCAAAAGTGAATAACGGAAATATAAACAATTTAGCCTACTAAATTTTTTAAAAATTAATTATGTAATCTCTTCACAATTAATTAAAAAAATAGTGGGATAAATTTCCGTTTTTCACTTTTGATAAAGCAAATAATTATATTTGCGAAACGTCAAGTAAGTCAATAAATTACTCTTTTAGCTCGTTTTTAAAAAGCTTTTTTATTTGTTTCATATCCTCTGCAACTCTCACGAGCAAGAACTGTCCAAAAATTTAATTAATATATTAAAATATAATTATAAAATAATATTAAGACATAGTTTTACTAGAACCCTGCTTAATGAGAAGCTAATTTGTTACTAGATTGAAGGGTTATACACTTTTCCTAATATATTATTTTAATTATAGATAGACCAATGTGGAAGATTATGGGTACTAGATGCCGGTCGAAATGGAAACAAGCAAACATGTCCACCACAAATTTTGGCTTTCGACTTGAATACTGTAAGAATATAAAAACGGAAATTACCTTTGGAACCAAACCAACAAAATCGTTTCCTGTTTTAGGATCGGTTACTTTATAGATATGAAATACCAGAAGATCAGTTAGAGCCAAGATCGATTTTGGTAACTCCTGTGGTCGATATAAGAGACACCCAGTGCAGAGATACCTTTGTTTATGCAGCTGATTGCCAAACGTATTCGATTATAGTATACGATGTTAATCAACATACGTCTTGGAGGGTCTCTGATAAAACCATGTATCCATATCCTAGTCATGGAACATTTAAAATTCAAGGTAAGTACACAGTTTGCTAAAGAAAGAGCTTGCCTTGGGTACGTTTTCGTTTCAATTTTATTATTTTTAAACCAGGTTTATAAACGCAAGATAAATTTACTCTACATATAGTTTAATGTCATAGTAACAACTGTAAGTAAAATGATTGAAGCACTATCTTGTCCGATGAAAATTATTACAAAATATGAGTAATTATTGCGGACACTTGGCAAAATTGAGATTTATGTCGACATTTCGATGTTGTTTAACAGCATCTTCAGGAAAAAAAAACTTCGATATAAATTTGAATTTTTCCAAGTATTCGCTACAAAATAATTATATATTTTACAAAATTTTGTTGCAAATCGTGTTTGATTGCAATGAATCCTTCGAGAAGCCGCTGTACAGCTGTTTCAGCCCTATCTGGGGTTTCATCGATTTGCAACATTTTTCTTAAATTTTCATTATGCTTTGACAGTAAGCATGGGCGCCTTATATGGGATAACTTATTTTGTGGCAAACTGGCTTCAATTTGTCAATCCTAATGCAATGTCAGATCAAAAAGCAATCGTAGGATGTTGCTGTTTAAACTATTTATATATTTTACAGTAAAGAAAGTGGTTACTAAGGCATTAGATTGTATAATAAATACAGAACGGAACTTAGTATATGTACCGGTGGAAGGGAGGAGTAGGAGCGGGTGGTCGCGGTTTTGCGTCCTGCGTTGATATGAATGTAGGAGGACTATGATTCAATTCAACGCAGGACACGAGGCCGCGACCGCCCGCTCCTTCTCCTCCCTTCCACCGTGCATGTACTAAGTTCCGTTTTGTAATAATAAAGCATGTGGTGAAGCTAACGTGTGTCTCAAAAGTCTTGTAATCCAAAACGTACATTGAAATTTCACTCATAACTAAAGGTTTTTCGTTTTTTGTATAATTAGAATATTTAGCTATTCAATAATTAATTATTCAAATGTTTAGGTAATATGAAAATTCGAGGTACAATTTGCCGTTCCTGGATTATAAGATTTTTGCGACACAGGTTATTTTGCGTTTATAAAATCGGGTCTACAAGAATTAAAATTAATTAAAATTCAAAATAAATGCATAGGTTTGTGACGCTAGAAACTCTTTTAGATTTTGCCGAATTCTTTTTGCTTTTTTTCTGTTCTATCGACGAGAAGGGAATTTAGTTTAAACTGCTGCAAATTAATTCGGTAAAAACTAAATGTATTTATTAACGTTAAAATTAGAATCAAGCCAGTTTGCTACATAATAGATCATCGTTTTGGTTTCCAGTGGAACTCTCGAGCAACGCTTCTGCTGATGAAGCCCAAAATAGGGCCGAAACAGCTATACAGAGGCTGCTCAAGGGATTCACTGCAATCAAAAACGATTTGCAACAAACTTTTGTTAAAGTTAGAGAAAAATATGATTTTAGTAATACAAAAATATGATGAAAAAGTAATTCTAATCTACGAGTAGAATACCTCTCCTGCTCAAATTTTTGTAAAATCATAATTGGGCAGGATCTTATATGAGTTTAACATTTCAAATAATTTTTATAGTAATTTCAGTATTATTAGTAATGTTTCGT
The DNA here is from genome assembly GCA_036172665.1 of Prosopocoilus inquinatus. Classification (NCBI taxonomy): domain Eukaryota; kingdom Metazoa; phylum Arthropoda; class Insecta; order Coleoptera; family Lucanidae; genus Prosopocoilus; species Prosopocoilus inquinatus. The sequence goes on from CM069875.1 coordinate 10,681,856, forward strand.
AACAATTTTGTTTTCTGTATTTAATGCATCAAATAATTGACGTAAGTGTAAATTTAAAGGAGAACAATTCGATTTGATGGACGGTGTTTTGGGAATGGCTTTGTCCCCTTACATCCCTGGACGTGACAGAATTCTTTTCTACCACGCAATGTCGAGTCCGACCGAAAACTGGGTCTACACATCACATCTGAGAAACCATTCTCTTTTCCTGCATGAAGCATCTCCAGACCCGAGTATATTTCACGTAAGTTGCAACAGAAAAATTAAAAATTCCGTTTTATTTATTAATTTTTCAATTTATAGGAGTACAAAAATAGAAGACCTTCACAAAGTGCAGCTGAAGCAATCGATGATAATGGAATTTCATACTTCGGTCTAATGACCGAAACGTCGATAAATTGTTGGAACACAGCTACAGATTATGGTCCACAGAACTTCGGCGTGGTAGAATACAATCCTAAAACTTTACAATTTCCAAGTGGAGTGAAGGTACCGTTTTATTTAAATCAATTTTTTTTTATTTAGGTCTATACAATCCACTTTTGTAGTTGGTCCGTAATTTAAATGGGGAGCAAGAACTTTGGGTTTTGACTTCGCGCTTCCAGAAAGTTGCGACGGGTACTCTGAGTTCTCAGGAGATTAATTTCAGGATTCAGGCCGTGAAAGTAGATGAAGCTGTGAGTGGTACGAAGTGCAAAACAACTCGCACTAGAACGCAGAGCACTGGAGGACGGTACAAAACGCAAAACAGATTTGAATCTGGTGGTTATGGCTTATTAACCACTCAGCCTTCCAGAGATAAAATAGTTTTCGATAATTAGAATGCGTGTTTCACAGTGTAATTTAATTATTTAAATTTATAATGTTTCGTTTGTCGTAATACAAAATAAATAAAAGTAGAAAAAATTATGTGCTTTGTTTTTTTTTTTGTTTTGTTAATCAAAAATAAAATATTAATTTAACCAAAATTCCAATGATGCTTAACTTTTCACTATTCGAATAATGTCAAATTTTATTATAGAAAAATGTTGTTATGAATTTGTTACTTAAAACATTCTATTCATTCCACATGTTCACTTCACAAGTTTCTACTTATGTAATGAAGTAAATAATTTTAGTATTTAAGCTTTTTGTTAAGTAAATATTTTATACTCAATGAACTCTGTCAATTTTAAATTTTTATAACTTTTTGTGAGATTTATAGTTTTATATGAAAGTACAGACTATTAACTATGTATATTTAAAATTCTTGTACTGTCGTGATCACCTAAAATCGAGACCCCTGCAAGCTAATCGCATAAAGAGAATTGACTGGTAAGTGTCACAGCTGTCCAAAAATAAAGCGTATCACAATTCAGTAGTAGCCAAGCGTCCAAGCGAGACTGGTATAACTTAAACGAGTCAAGGCCTATTTTACAAGACGTCCCAAAAAAAGTCTCAACCGAAATTTATCACATACTATACAAACAAAAAAAAATGAATAAGATAAAAGTGTTAGCGGTTAGGTTGCGGTGGGGTTCTCGAGCCATTCTACTAACGAAACATCAATTATGTACGAAATAATATCAGACATAATGCTTGCAGCAAAATTGCAATCTAACCGACTTACAGCACACTTTTCTTAGATTAAATTTTATTATTTGTTTTCGGGGGTGTTATGTTTATTGAATATTCAAATAAAAGAATATCAGTTATTAAACATATTTATTGAGATGTTCATTATACAACGGATGGTGACTAAGTCGTCGTGAATGGTGGAGTGCGTCCCCCCCCACTATGCCGCTTGTATGCAACCACACATGCTGCTGTGTCTATAATGTGTATACATAACAATTTATTATTACAACACCTCCCTCTTTCTACAAAGTAAAAAAACATACTTAACCCTAAATTCCGCACTTATAAACACAATTTATTTTAACTTATAATCTTTTAAATAAGTCGGAGTTTTGCGCACACGATTAGATTTTCAAATGATTACTGTTTTATTTTTCGATTTATCTTCTTTTACAGAGTCATTAACTACTCTTTCACTTTCACTCCCACTTTCATTTGTAGTTGGCTCTACTTTCATGTTTTGACTATAATAATGCTCAAATACTTCATTAAACAATTCATTATCAGTTTTATTAGGCACATTACCTTCAAATTTCTCAAAAATTTTCTATTTCTATAAAACGGTTTGCTACACCATTTGGCAGATTTAGATTTTTGAGATTACCATTTGGATTATCGTGTGCACCGGAAATATTCCAAAAAACGTTTTCAGAGATATTTAAAGATATTGCTAAAACTTTGGAAGAAAATTATGAAATTTTGCAAAAAGTTTTTGATAAAGCAAGACAAAACGGTGTATCTTTTAATTTGGAAAAATGCAAATTTGCAGTAAAAGAAATTAAATACGTAGGACACATTTTGACAGAAAATGGAATAAAACCCGATAATCACGAAATTGAAGCAATTAGGGAAATCCAAACTCCAAAAAACGGTAAGGAATTAAGCAGATTTCTTGGAATGGCAACCTATTTGTCCAGATTTATTCCAAATCTAACAAATTTAACACATAATTTAAGGCAACTACTACGAAAAAATATTACTTGGGAATGGACAACACTACATGAAAACGAGTTTAAAAATTTGAAAAAGGTGTTAACAAAAGAGCCAATTTTAGAATATTTTGATGAAACAAAGCCTATAACTTTATCAGTAGACAGTTCAAAATTTGGCATGGGGGCGGTAATTTTACAAAATAACAAACCTGTAGCGTATGCATCGAAAACTTCGACTGAAGCACAAATAAATTACGCCCAGATCGAGAAAGAAGCTCTAGCAATTATTTTTGGTTGTCAGAGATTTCACCAATACCTGTACGGAAAAAAATTTTGGTCGAAACAGATCACAAGCCACTTGAAGTAATATTTAAAAAACCTCTGAACAAATGTCCCTTAAGACTACAAAGAATTTTAATTTATTTACAACAGTACGACTTCATAGTAAAATTTAAGCTCATACTTAGCTGATACGCTGTCAAGAAGTAGTTATGACGATAAAAAGTTTCATTTATTGGAAAAAGAACTAATTATTAAAATATGTAAACAACTATCGAAGCATCTTTTGCTTGAAATCAGTAAAAAAAATGATGTTACTAAGGGTATGGCGGATATTAAGAAATCCTTATCATATTTTGAAAGCAAATCGAGTGTTTTGGAAAAGAAAATTGATGATTTGGAACAGTATACAAGGAAGAACAACTTGAGGATTATTAGTATTGACGAACAGCCCGAAGAAAACACCGATCTACTAGTTTTAACTGTAATTAGTATATATCGGGGAAATATATTTTGTACGGTTCAAATTCTAATGAAGCGGGCAATATAAGATATTAGACCGTAGCGTGTAAACAAACGCGAGGACGGGGGAGACAATTAAAGCCGCTACAGCAACGGTGTTACTCAGTATAACAAAAAACAGAGCAATATTGTAGCAATAAAAAATTGCAGTTATGCAATCAACTCTTCTTGTTTCAATGTGTAAAGATTTTTAGAGTAATTAGTTGACCAGTTGTACTTTGATCTCCGGAGTATATTGCCACATTGCATCATACAGTAAGAACGCCGTAAATTATTTTCACCGTCATTACACGATGTGCCTGTTCGATGCATTTTTACGGCGCTACTGAAACGATGGCGATACTTATTCTAATCCTATCCTTAGTAATTAGGAACAAGCTGGATGTTCTAATTGAACTCCACGAAATCGAAAGAACGCATAGAATTTTTTTATATTATAATTATTATTATTGTGTATTGTATTATGGAGTCGAAGTGCTCTTAAATAGCCTCACAGAACTGCGACCAAAATTCGATCTATTGTTGAGACCGTGAGAATAATTAATTTCCTAGAAACCCTGCATTTGCAGCGAAGTGCAGAATGTTCCTAAGAGGTTTAGCTTTTATTTCATCAGGTATCAGACTAACACTGTTTAAGTAACTAAATTGAACTCCAACTAGTGCTATGCATTTGTAAAATATGTGCTCAGCCGTTTCAGTTTCTGATTCACATAATCTGCATATTTAACTTTCTGCCAAGCTCGTTTTGTTAAGTTGGTACCTCACAGGGCAATGGCCAGCAAAAGGACCTGTAGTAGTCTTTAATTCTTTCTTTGTTAAAAGTAGAAGCTTTTGGGCAGTTTTGGGCGAGTGATTGATGAACATCTTCGCATGTCTTTGTCCTGGAATATTATTCTAATAGGATACATTTTTCCTTTCTATCCACCTTTCAGCTTCTTTTCTATACAGTGTCTTGCACAGATCACAGTAAGGTTCGAGACCTATGGGCGAAACCTCAGAACCAGCACGAGCAAGTTTGTCGGCTTTTTCATTCCCGTCTACATTCTCATGACCGGGTATCCAATTTAGGGTAATTTTGTTGCCCTTTGCTAGTTCTTTGAGGGATTGCTTGCATTTTATTACATGTTTTCTTTTAATGGAGCATATTATCATCGTAAACGAAATAAAATTGTGTTCTATAATTTGTTCACATATTAAAAGACCATTGGCGGTGTTGCCTTGCGAAAAATACAACCGGCAACAGTGTCCTAGTTAAAAACTTGGTAACAAAATTGGCAAGTGTTTGAATTAAACGATAAGGTTATACCACTGGTTATACGTTCGGAACAAGTCCCTGGTTCTAAAATTTAATAATTATGATAGATTTATGGTTTTTTACCTTATCGTTCGCAAGCAATTTTATAACAGACAAACTGAAATTAATTGAAACGGCTCCTTAGAATGAATATAAATGTAAATAATCTAATGGTAAAATTGAATTGACAAATTACTTTAACATGAAACTTCAAATACCTTGCCAACTTAGTATTTTGATAATGTTCTATAGCGGACTTATTTTTTTATACCAACATAACGCAACAGGTGGTGGTATTTAATTTGTGAACAACGTGTAGTATTAAGTTCTTATGTACGTCGTATTTGACAAATGTCATATAACTGAGATATATCAACTTAAAATTGACAAGAAATCTTTCCTCTTTTTTTAATAATTATGATTTAATTTATTGGCCAACTCTAATGATGTAAAAAATAGTATTTTAGATTATTTTGTACATACCTTGTACCTGTATTAGGTGTGTTATTTTTATCGCAAAACAGAGTACCTCAGCGACACTCAGTAACCTTGGAAATTTGTACACTTTTTTTACATGCTCGTTGGTGAGATTTTGTGAGCTTCCTCCGAATCAATCAAATGGGGATTTAGGTTAGAATGCACGTGTATGTAATGGCCGGATGTCTCGTTTGACATTTGCTCGACGCCAGTGGAATTAACTTGTTTTTTAAGAACATTTGATCTCAGCAAAATTCACCTCACTTCTGATATTTTCTGATCTGAGTCGAAAGTAAAATGAACACACCTATTGTATCGTACTTTATCGTAACCAGAGACAACTAAGGTCACTAAATCAACACACTTACGTGTTCAGGTAACGCCAATACATTCCCATTCCGAGATTCTTGTGTAACAAAGATTTACAAATACAAATGTCGCAAGAGCAATAAGGAGATCAACACTTTTAGGAAATTCTGTTTACTACGATGGTAGTAGTTTACGGCGGACTGTCTAGTCCATGCCTGGGCATAAAATACGAGAAGAGCCAGCTTGTAGTATCCCCCACCCATCGACGGTAACAATGAATCCATTAACAAACAAGTGTGATCACATAGAAGTTATAAAAAAGGTCCCTGCGTGATTGGTTGCTGAGATAAGCGCGCAACTAATATCGCGAAGAAAGGGGATATACCCCGTCATGTTCCCCTACCATGCTAAGGTCTGGTCTAGTCAAAAATGTATTAGGTTATGTTATTCTCCGCAGCCATAGTAAATGCCATTTGTGAAACGTCACTTTGATTAACAAGCTTTCAACTTTGTTTTATCTCCAGACAAGATTATTGTGCGACAAGAATAGATAGAAAAAATTATTAATGTCGCTCCCTGAACACGAAATGTGTCGATTTAGAACTTTATGGGCCACACTAGCGCGTAATGCCGTTAATTCTGCGCTATTTGGCATTAAACATAGGTGTAGCCTCGACTTAACACGCTAATTTGTTATCGTCGTTATGAATGGCGTTAAACGTTAGACGATAGCTCGGGTGGCGGTCTGTTCTGACACATCAAAAGGATTTAGCGCGAAATTTAACGCTTATTTTGACCACATTAGCTAGCATTTATGAATTAACTCATCCAACAGGTTTTAGCTTAGCTGTTATATGTTCAAGCTTGAGCGTAGTTAGAGTTGGAGCTTGGTTAATGATTTGAAATACAATGGGCCGTATTCTCATCTCATGATTAGAGTCGTTTCTAAGTAAAGCCGTGATTAAAATAAACAAAAAAGATATAGCTTTATACGAATTTAATAAGTAAGAGAGTGATACCTTATCGTTTATTCCAAACATTTGCCAATTTTGTTACCAAATTTTTAACTAGGACACTGTTGCCGGTTGTATTTTTCACAGGGCAACACCGCCAGTGGTCTTTTAATTTGTGAACAAATTATACGCTTGAATTATATGAATTGATTTACAAAAATGGAAACTTCTAGCCATATAATACGTAATTTAAAAACATTGAAATAATAATTTGTCTTCAATTTGTGAGATTTAATTTGACATTTCAAATGTCACTTGGTGCTACCAACCTAAAAATCGTTCATGCAAAAACCCTGATTTTATTTTCTTACCTAGGCATGCAAACGACTATGTTCAGCACGATTTGAACGAATGAAAAACCAGTAATTTTAGACGGAGGCCGAAAAATGGTATTTTATAAACTAGATTTTATTATGATCAACACTGATTTACTTAAGAGTGCTCCTAAGGGCCAGTGTTTCTGACGTTGTTTCCTGTTCTACTCAACTGGGAAGCAGTGTTTCCCGATTAACTATTTCGTGCGTAAAACATTAACTAGAGGGCGATGAGTTCAAAAAATATTATTCACAGGTTAAAAGAATGTCGTAAGACTTATTTCGTCAGTTTGTTTTTATTTGTTTGTAGGATGTGCGCGCCCTTGTTTATCAGAATTTATTTATAAATGAAGGCATAAGTAGGGAAAGATCGAAAAAATCGATTTTGGCATAAAATACATGGAAAATTACGACTAGTGGTGGCGGGCATTCATTGTTACGCCGTAAAGATTTTTCTCTTTCTTCTTTTCCAATGTAGGGATCTGTTTACTAAAACCACTTTTCTTAATAACATAATAGTTACCACAAAAATTTTTGCCTCTTGGGTAAATCGTTTAGAATTTGAGAAAACGGTTTATTTCTGTTTCCACATGCTAAACAAGTTCTACCTATGGTAAAAAATCTCGTATTATCCAATAAAAAGCTACTTTTATCTAACGATACGTTTAAAACGACCAAAAAACGACTCACTCACCACTTACGCACTGAGTGTATCTCCATCTTGGTCCAGCTTTATGTAATAAAACGAGAACTCAGTGCACACTGGTGCAGCCAGCGAAAAACGCTATTAAATGACAAGTGTGACAAGCATATGACAAGCAGGAATTTGCCGCTTTAATTTAAATGTCAATTTGGCATAACGAGGGCGCTCCAAGATGTACCTTCCTAAAGTCCCTAGATCTTTCGAAGTACCGCAAATGGTAAGAACAATGAGTTAGAGAGAGAACAATTGGTAAAGATCAGGAGTTAGAGTGAGAACTATCGAAAAGGAATCAATATGGCGCAGTGACATTTCGTGACAGTTGTCGTACGATTTACCGTTAGCTTTAAAATTTGAGTTTCAAGCACAGTTGTGTTTTAAACGCAAAAGACTTATGAACACCTATCTAACTAAAACCTGCCCCTTACGATTTCTTGTATTTTTGAACTTATCTGCGTGCACAAATGGGTAAGAAAAGCGGCTGTCAAAAGGCTTCAACTTTCGCCGCATTCACACTCAACAATCAAGATTAGAGATGGGATTCCACCCGATGCAATCGTTTGCACCGGTGGAATAACGGAATGCACCCACAATGCACCCGGTGCTTTGCTCGGTTGCCTACATTTACATAAGTCACAAAAAATGCTTCAAAATGACACCAAATACCCGATATTTTGTACGGACTATCACTATACAATTATTTTGTAACGTTAATTTCAAAAACTCACTCATTTTGTTCAGATTCTAAGCTACAAAGCTTCCGGTTAAACTTAAAAGTTTACTATTCAGCTATTCACCAAACACTAAGTATCATTAAACCTGTAAATCACCTGCAAACAATTAAATAACATCAAGTGAAGATTATTTCTCGTTCGATTTGCGAGGGAAATTAAAATTTTTGAATGCACCCGGTACATTCATTTATGCACCCTGGTGAATGCACCCATGTGGGTGCTTTCAATGCACCGGGTTCATTCCTTGGCCCATCTCTAATCAAGATACTTCGATATTATCAATCAGGTTCGTTCTTTAAGCATAGTAAATCAACGTTGGGACTTGGAATCATGATGGAATAGTGTGAATGGACACCTTCGATATCTAGGTAAGTTGAATAGTGACTATAAATTTAAAAGACGTATGCATCAATTCTTACGAACTCAAATTAATCTTCAGGAAAATGACACATTCACAGGTATTCCAAAATAATAAAACTAATCGAATGCGGAGGACCTCAGAGATCATAGATGTCGAAAAAGAGCTACAAAGTTTCGTTTCCCTAAAAATAAGAATACTTACGAATTAAGTGCGGTTTTATTTATAAAATTAATTAATAGATATTTTCTGTGACGCAGGTCGTTCTACACAGTGATTATTATTCACTTAAAGACTAATTTAGTAAATGACTGCAAACCACCTTCAGCTGTCATCAATGTTTTGACGTTGGCGCGAAACAGGGAATCAATGTGGTGGCAAATTTGCGGTACTTTGATAGATCTAGGGACTTTATACCTTCCAAGCCCTACCTTACTTTTTTTTTTGTAAATTGGAACGGCCATATAAGCGTCAAGCTTATTGATAAAGTTGGCCATGGTTCAACGGAATGCTCAGTCTTGCTGTTGTAGAGCTAGCAACAGTGGCAGTGGTAGTTTTCAAAAATATAACCATAAAATTGAAAATGACCGTCAATCAATTTTCTGACGTCTACGTTTCATAGTGATGCCACCCTGACAGGGCCTACTCTGAATCTAAAAAGAAGGTGATCAGCTAATAACATACGCGTGTTCTATTATTCAACTAATTGCTTTAATTGCTTCATCGGTGTCACGTCTTCGATGAATGTCAAATAAGCCACCGATGACTCAAATTGCACTGAATAAAAGAACAGTCAGCTTATCAGCTGATCAGAGGTTGTTGTTGGTAATTGGAATTGGAATACAAATAAATAACCTACAGAGTTGGAAACATTTATATTTGCTGAAACTTGAAAAAAAATGTACAGTACTTTACCATTCATTATTTTATCGTGTGTCGACGTGTCAATTTGACTGAAACTCAAGCGTTTTATCTTTAGACGTTAATATAACTGGTATGAACCGTTCTCCATTATTTTCATTCATCTTTATCAAATAACGTTTTGGTGCTTTTCATGTTTACAAACGTAACAAATATAACCTCTAAAATTCTCTCTCCCCTTCCTAATTCATTTGTTCATCAGCAATAAATCCAGATGACTCCGATGAGTTTTCGATTACCTCATCGAAGAATAAAAGACCAACATGATTACTTTAATCGCAAAATGAACCCCTTATGGAATTAAAAAAAAAAACTCATGTAACAGTGAAGCACTAATAATGGAACAGATTCATGACAGCTGTCATCTCATGTTCTATTTTAAAAAGACATAAAAAATTTTGTTGCAAATCGTTTTTGATTGCAGTAAAAACCTCGAGCAGCCTCTGGACAGCTGTTTGGACAGCCCTGCTTGGGGCTTCTTCAGCAGAAACGTAGCTCGACATTCCCACTGCACACCAAAAATGACTTACTTACTTACTTTATTATTAGCTCTCTAACATACAAAGTATATAGGAAAAGTCAAGTTATACATGTAAGTGGTAAAAGATAAAATACACCATAATACAGATATATATATACCGGCTGTTTCAAATTGGGCGTGCACTGAAGAAATCTCCTAAACCGTAAGAGATATAAATTCGGTTAAATGGAAGAAAAGTTGCATGAATCAATGCCTAATTCGTATCCATTGAGAGAATGATTTTTTCTTATTTCTTCTTGAGATATTAATAAAAATGTAAAAAAATCGATTTTCTTTTTCTCTCTGTATCTCTTTTATTATACATAATTTTGAAATTCTGATTTAACTTTCTACAGGCACTTTTTGATTCTGCTTCGAATAGGAGTAACAGAATTGAAGTCAAACGTTTCGTCTTTCCACGACCATCATCAGTTTCGATTTTTTAAATACAACTTATGTCTTTTTATTGTTCTATTCGATAGCATTTTATCTCCTGATTACAATGATATATCATACTTAATAATCGATATTAATTTGAAGCTTAAATAATTCAGATTTTATATGAAAATTTTATTTAATACATAATTTCAAATTTCTTGTTCCTTTTCTTATCTTTTTATTATTCTAGTCGAAAGCATTTTTTCTTTTGTAAATCTATTCCTAACCTCTTTTTTTATTTGTTAAGTATTAGCTATAACATTCAGTTGTCGGAAGAGGAAAATGATATGAGGTGGTTAACACAAACCAAATAAACATCAGTATAAACATATTAAATTACAAGAACAGAATAAATAAGTTGAATAAAAATTATAGACGAAGAACTTGACTCTGTGAAATAAATAAAGTAAATCCTCGAAATGTCCTCCACTGCTTTCAAGAGACAGATTCGTTCTTAATCCTATGTGTTGTCTAGTGTGTCGAACATGAATTCGCGAAACATTTCTGTAAGAATCTAATATTCGCCTTCTTAGTTCCTCCTTATTATTTATCTTAATGCTAGTCACTGTTTCAATGTCCAAAATATAAAGCCTACTTTATCCTGTTTAAATTATGGATGGTGGTTCCGATATAACGTGTCAAACTTAAACTGGTTAAAACGAGTTAACTTAACCGTATTAAAAAATAAATAAATAAAGATAGTCAAGTGTTGAGAGCCACTGAATGCTAAAGAAATTAAAAAAAAAACATTGTTATAAAAAGTATCTTTCAAATTTATTACAAAAATATTCGTTTCAGCTGCCAATGTATTTGTAGAAGGCACTATTCAGTAATATCTAAATATTTTTAGTATAATTAGTATTCACTTTTTCTTTTAATCCAACAGTGCGAGTCAAAATTAAAAACTAGGCTTTTTCATTCCTATACCAAAGCTGTAATGCTAATCTAGCAAGTTACATTAGAACCACCAGATATTTGTCGGTAAAAACTCATCATCGTAAGTACAGTGCATTATTAAAATAACGATACAGAAAACTTTAAATAGTTTATTATAATTTACACTATAGCTAAGAAAACGAACTAAAAATTTGAAATTATGTATTAAATAAAATTTTCACATAAAAATCTGTATTAATTAAGCTTCAGATTAATATCAACTATTAAGTGTGATATACCGTTACAATCAGGAGAAAAAATGCTATCGAATAGAACAATAAAAAGACATAAGTTGTATTTAAAAAATCGAAGCTGATGATGGTCGTGGGAAGACGAAACGCTTGACTTCAATTCTATTACTCTTACTCGAAGCAGAATCAAAAAGTGCCTGTAGACAGTTATATCAGAATTTCAAAATTAAGTATAATAAAAGAGATACAGAGAGAAAAAGAAAATCGATTTTTTCACATTTTCATTAATATCTCAAGAAGAAATAAGAAAAAAATCATTATCTCAATGGATACGAATTAGGCATTGATTTGTGCAACTTTTCTTCCCTTTAACCAAATTTGTATCTCTTACGGTTTAGGAGATCCCTTCAGTGCATACCCAATTTGAAACAGCCGGTATATATATTACGAATCAAACAACTGTTTAAAAGTAGATTATTAAACAAAAGTTGTGAGGTTTAAACCGCTACTGGAGTAAAAACTCGTCTACAGAGTAATAACATTCGTTAAGTAACGTCTTTAAAGTGTACGTCTGAAGTTTTTGTATGTGTTGATACTTGTTACACTGAGCGGCAGTTTGTTAAAGATTTTAATACCAACAGATATCGGACCTCTTGCACACAGTGATAGATTACATTTTGGAGTGTGTAACTTGTTCTTAATTCTTGTATCGTGATAATGAATAGCACTATTACTAACAAGCGGACTATTATATATAAAACAGACCACTTCTAAAATGTATAATGCAGCCAAAGTCAGGACAGAGTATTTGAGGAAAACCGGTTTACAGGAGTCTCTGGCACTGACACCACCTATAGTTCTCATTATCGTTTTTTGTACCTTGAACACATTTTTAACTTTTGATGAGAATCCCCAAAACAGGATTCCATACGCTAAACGAGATTGAATTTCTGCGTAATAAACGGATAATAGTGTTCCATCACTTACGACCGGTCGTAAAGTTCTTATCTGGTAAGCGCCGACATTCAGCTGCTTTATTAGCTTATCCGTATGGGTTAACCATTCTAGTGATTCGTCGACATGCAAACCTAAAAATTTACATGACTGTCCTATTCAGCTGAAGTTCATCAATGAACAATTCAATATCATCCAAATTCTGCTTCTGTCTTGTATGGAAAATTATATAGTGGGTTTTTTCATCATTTAAAAGCAAGCGATTTGCAGCAAACCACCTGTGTAAATTCTTCAAGATGATATTGCTGGCTAATTGGGTGTTCGAGAGTGTATCTCTTCTAATGAGAAAACTGGAGTCGTCAGGATATAATGTTACATGACAATCTTTCACGTATCTTACAATATCAGCTGTGAATATGGAGAACATGATGGGCGCAAGCACGCTTCCTTGAGGGATGCCGTCTTCTATCGTTAACGTGTTAGATGAGACAGTGTCTTCAGCATTGTAAATATACGCTTTTAATTGAACAAATTGCTTTCTGGAGCATAAGTAGGAGTAGGAAGCACACCAGTTGTAGTTGGGTCCCCGGATAGCATACCTCCACAGTTTATCCTGCAAGATTGCATGAGAAACACAGTCGAACGCACGGCTCAGGTCACAGAAAATTCCAACCGGGTATTTCTTGTTGTCAATATCAGCTAACACATTGCAGTAAAAGTCCATGATCGCTGACTGGGTAGATTTTCCTTTCGTAAATCCGTGCTGTTCTTTCGGTATGATTTCATGCTTTTTCAAAAAAGGTGCGAGCCTAAGAAGCATACTGCATTCGAATATTTTACTGGTGACTGATAAAATCGAAACAGGCCTGTAGTTGTCTATATTTTCCCGACTAACTTTCTTGTGCATCGGCGTGACTGTAGCGGTTTTGAGGATTTGAGGGAAACAGCCATGTAAAAAATGATTCATTAACAAGATAGCACAGAGGTACAATCAATCTAATTTATTCGCAATTGCGATGTAATAGTGATGGACAGATAAAACAGCGGCATCCTACGATCGCTTTTTGACCTGACATTGCAGTAGGATAGGCAAATTGAAGTGGATTTGCTCCTAATAAGTCCCCCATGCAAGGCGGCCGTGCTTGCTGTCAAAGCATGAGTTTTAAAAAAAATTGTTGCAAATCGTTTTTGATTGCATGGGGACTTATTATGTAGCAAAGCCGCTTTAATTTGTCTATCCCACTGCAATGTCAGGTCAAAAAGCGATCGTAGGATGTCGCTGTTTTATCTGTTCATCACTATTACATCGCAATTGCGAATAAATTGGACAAGTCGTTTTTGGTCTGCAGTGGGAATGTCGAGCTACTGATCTGCTCATGAAGCCCCAAACAGGGCTGAAACAGCTGTACAGAGGCTGTTCGAGGTTTTCACTGCAATCAAAAACGATTTGCAAGAAAATTTTTAAAAACTTTCATTATGCTTTGACAGCAAGGACGGCCGCCTTGCATGGGGAACTTATTAGGAGCAAATCCGCTTCAATTTGTCTATCCTACTGCAATATCAGGTCAAAAAGCGATCGTAGGATGCCGCTGTTTTATCTGTTTAAAAAGTCACTTTCAATTACAAATTGTAAACTTTGCTATGGATTCTCAGATTCATAGGCAACAGCAACAGGCGTTTACGATAATTGAAGCGGTATATACCGGTTAATCTATTCTCTCACTCTTACTTGCATTAAATGCGTTCGTTCTATCTTACTTTTCTACTCCAATCCATGTACCGCTCCAATTATCGTAAATGCTTATAGTTTTATGTTAAAATAAATTCACGGTATACGTAGCAATGTAAACCGCTTATACTTTTCATAAAGTTATCTGTCAATAAATATTTATCTTTGCATAAAGTTATTTATCGTTTCAGAAACCAGGTGGACATACAAGCTCAAGTATTCTATTATTATTAAAAATTAAAATTTTTCGCCAAAATTTGGAAATTGGGGTTATTTCCTAATTCTAAACCACTTTTCCTAATAGCTTTTTGTGATTAAACAAATTCTAATATGTTTTGTGAATTTTTTGCATTTTGTTTTTGATCGCAGAAGGCCATGATTTGTAATGCAAAAGATGTTTAAATCAGAAATTGTTGGTTTTAAAAGGACGTATAATTAGCGAAAATTTAAGATTTTAAATCGATTGATTCGTTAATAAATTAAAAAAGTACAGGGGTGTGTAGCTGAAAAGTGAAACACAGTGTATACCGAATTTGAGAACATTTTTTTTTTAATTTATTAAAATCACGTTTAATAAATGCTTGTGGTAAAGATGCAATCAAATTTTGTACATTTAAAATGAATACCGCCGTAAAATTTTAGAGAAGAATGTTAATTGTAGAATGTTATTTAATTTACTACTGGAAATGATTATTTAAATATACTTTTTTAAAGTGAGTTTTGTGGAAAACGAGATATTTTTATTTAACATTACAACTTCTCATGCAGTATTCATCATTTTGCGTCACACATAAGTAAATCAAAGCTACACTCTGAATATAATAAAAGTGACAATAGGCTTAGGAAACTTCAATGTATTTTAAAATTCACCACCCTTACGTAGAAGCTCTGCATTTACATATTTAATGCAGGCTTTGTATGTATGTGTATATAAAGTCCCACAGTCGTTTTCTTGCCACTTACCTTCTCAGTGCAACGGAAAGATGAAGTTCATCGTTTTGGCAAGTCTCTTCCTAATTTTGTTTGCTCATGTGGTGTCCGGTTGCTTGATAACCAATTGTCCAAGAGGTGGAAAAAGGACTGGTCCACTCGGTACCGTAGAAACCAACATCAAACCGGTAAAATATTCCTAAATTTATTTTACAATTGTATCACAATTCTCTTATTATTAAGTGCATAACCTGTGGACCCGGATTCAGTGGTCAATGTTTCGGAGCGAATATTTGCTGTGGTCCGTTTGGTTGCCTTATTGGAACACCAGAAACTATGAAATGCCAGCGAGAAGGATTTTTTCACGAGAATGTACCGTGCGTAGCTGGGAACAGCTCCTGCAGAAAAAATACCGGAAGATGTGCAACTGATGGAATTTGTTGCAATCAAGAATCCTGCTATACGGATAGGAGTTGTGCTTTGAGTGAGAAAGCTTTTTTACAAGATACTGTTCCTACGGACTTACAATACAATATGTTAAAATTTTCAAATCAACTAGAAAATTTTGTATAATAATTTTATTTTATGTGTGTTACTCAGTAATGTTAATTTGCAATAAATAGTCTCAATCTGCAAATCAATTCTATTTCTTGGGATTTTATTTTACTTGAACAGAAAGTAGTAACCAAAGAAAACAGATAATGTTTTAATTTATCATTCTAAGATAGACCATACCATCGTTATGATCCCTTAACCATTTCAATTTCACCTTCAGATCTGTACAACTCTTATCATTATCATTATCATTAATTGACGATGTGAACAACATGAAATGTTGAGGAAAAGGCGTTGGGTGAAGGACAAACTGAAACGTTGCATAGATATTTGATTGCATACCTACGCACAATGTAAATGGCCGTGATGAAGTCTTTTACTCTCCACCAGGCGCGGCCCGTGTTTTTAATCAAAAAAGACCCGGAATCGTTGTTACCTTGGCGCTAATTCTGTTTAAGGGCCGGTTCAGACAGGCGACTTTATGGCGCCACCGAGTGGCGCCGCAGAGTCGTTCCTACCAGCCACGCTGTGGCGCTACTGAGTGGCCTCATGGCCAACTTTATCAATAAACTTGACGCTTATATGGCCGTTCCAATTTCCAAAAAAAAAACTGTTTCTATAAAGTAGGCCTTGGAAGGTACATTTTATGGCGCCCTCGTTATGTCAAATTGACGTATAAATTAAAGCGGCAAATTCTTGCTTGTCATATGCTTATCACACTTGTCATTTAAGCGGTGAATGACTCGTTTTAGACTTTTCGTTAGATAAAAGCAGATTTTTATTGGACAATACGAGATTTGTTACCATAGGTAGAACTTGTTTAGTATATGGAAACAGAAATAAACCGTTTTTTCAAATTCCAAACGATTTACCCAGAAGGCAAAAATGGTTAAAATTGTTCGTTAAATTTTGAGGTAAGTAATGTGCTATTAAGGAAAGTGGTTTTAGTAAACAGAACCCTATCATAGAAAAGGGGAAAGAGAAGAATCTTTATGGCGTAACAACGAACGCCCGCCAACACTACATCTTTTCCAACTGTAATTAAGAATTCGTCAATTGCTATTCAGATTTGTTAATTTCATTTCAGAATGTATCACATATAATTCAGATTTATAAATTTAGTTTCAGAATATATCATTTGTAATTCAGATTTACCAATTTAGTTTCAGAATTCGTGAAATGTTATTCAGATTAATCAGTTTAATTTCAGAATATACTAAATGAATTTGAGATTACATCAATTGTAATTAAGAACCCGTAACTTTTAATTGAAATATGAATGATTTTAAATTCGGCTAAACAACTGTACAATCAGAAATACAAAATTTATTCCCATTCTTTTTCCCAAAGAATTGTATAATTTTGATTTATGATTAAAGTGCACAAAAAACGTATAATCTAAAATTCATGCTTTCTGAATTACATTTAATATATTCTGAATTTAATCTAAATTAAATTAAATTAAAATTAAAAACTAAATTAAATTAAATTAAACATATTTTAAAATTAAATTAATATTTTTTTGAATTACAGCTGGAAATGGTGTAGTAGTGCGTTAACTCGTAATTGTCCATGTTCATACCAAAATCTATTTTTTCGGCCTTTATCTACTTATGTCATTTATAAACAAATTCTGAAACCCAAGGCGCGCACATTCTACAAACAAATAAAAACAAACTGATGAAATAAGTCTTACAGTATTAGATCCCACTGCAATTCTTCTACGTTCATCTGTTATTTTAACGAAACACGATTGTAATGAAAGATTACATATAGAAGAACACAACGCGACCAAAATCTTGCTTCAAGTACCTTTGATTGGCGAAGTTTCAACACTTTTTTTCCAATAAATTCGTTAATTTGTTAGGGCATTGAATGAGATTCCATTAAGTTGTAAACGCCCGGAAAAATCGATCTTCTATTTTATTTAAAATTTTAATTTAATTTGATTACTGAAAGTGGAATTTAATCTGTTTTATTTTAAATTAAATTTTCTCAGGCAATAATGATTTGCACATGAAATACTGTAGTCATAACAATAATAATTAAGATCGCATTACTCATAGAAACCGTAAGACTATATTCCCTCCTTCCCCGCCGTGCCAAATTATTGTTGAAAACTTGTTAAAGTTGCCCCCTGATTTAGGCAACCTTGGTAACCCCTGTAAGATAAGCGAAAGAGGTGGATATTCTTAAGATAAGCATCCAGGCTCCGCGGCAGGAGCGAGTGAAAAATAAAATCAGTATCCACCGGGAGGATCCATCGCAAGGGTCCAAAATGTTATCCTCCTAGCCGTTCAATCATGCGGTTGTTTTTACCATAGCAATTTAACCCCCTAGAAACCCCTTCAGGGAAATATGAATGAGTGTGTGTGTTGGTACACGCGGAGAACACCAGCCTTGGGGCCCAGATTTCAATCGAGGAACCCTCAGGCATCCCAAAAACCTCTCTTACTGCGTTTCGCCTCTGATAAGGTATTGTATTTGTTATTTCATATGTCATGTCATTTTCTTTTTAAAATTCCTTGAAACCAAATTTTTCTTCCTATATTTATATTTTTTTTGTACTTGTTTTCTTTGTTTGTATCAATTTAAGTCAGTGCTCAATAAATCCATTGTAGCACAAGAGGGATTTTATTTATTTGTACAGTTTCTGAGCTAAGAGCCCTTGAAAGCCTTCGAAAGAGTTATTAATTAATCAGGTAAACAGGTTCGGTAATTTTCTAAAAATTACCTGGTGACAGCAAAATTTTATTTTTCAAAATTGTCTTTAATTCATTTAAAGCACGCTACCTGCTTGAATAGTAAAGTACAGATAAGGGGTGGAATTTTCTTATTTTTTCTATTTCCCAAAGAAAAACTAACTTATAGTAGTAGAAAGCTAATGTTTACAAAGTGAAGAACGATCTGAAGAACTCGAAAAAACTTGATTGCCGCCTCTCAGCCTTCCGCATGTCACTTGCAGCAGCCAGTTGTGAAAGGGACCTCTTTCGTCGAGCGTCTACGTTCATCGCGTATGGAAACAAATTTTATACCACATTGGAGCTAAATTTGCTCTCTGTACGATAGAGTTTGGTTGCCTGCGCAAAAGCTGCCGCAACTAAAGGTTTCCAGCATTTATGGTCTCGCTGCAACTTGACATTTCTCTGAATTTTTGTAGCAAAAGTGCGAGGTTGCGCACATGGTGTACATTTTATGTGCCGAGGACTGTAAGCGTGCGGTGTTAATAATGTATATAAATAAAGACTTTCTTAATTACTATAATTATTTAGAGAATATGAAACAAATAAAAAAAAAACTTTTTAAAACGAGCTAAAAGGGTAATTTATTAACTTACTTGACGTTTCGCAAATAAAATTATTTGCTTTATCAAAAGTGAATAACGGAAAATATAAATAATTTAGCCTACTAAATTTTTTTAAAATTAATTGTGAAGAGATTATTAAAGGTAAAAAAAAATTATCAGCAAAGATATAACTTGTAACCAAGAATATCCATTACTGATGCGGCCAGGCCCGTCTTAACATATACTCCAGTATTTACTACAACTTAGGATAATCCTGGTAAAACCTAACTAGAGTACGCAAATAAATTGTCGTAACAAAAATTAACAAACTGGTAGTACTGAATAATTATAGTAATTTCTTTGAAAGTCTTTATTTACATACATTATTAACATGGTGTACTTAGAGTCCTCCGCACCTAAAATGTACTTCTTGCGCGCAAACTTCGCACTTTTGCTACAAAGACTTAGACAAATGTCAAGTTGCAGCGAGACCATAAATGCTGGCAACCTTCAGTTGCGGCAGCTTTTACGCAGGCAACCAAACTCTATCGTGAAGAGAGCAAATTTAGCTACAATTTAGTATAAAATTTGTTTCCATACGCGATAAACGTAGATGATCGATGAAAGAGGTTCCTTTTTAATACCTGGCTGCAAGTGACTTGCGGCAGTCTGAGAGGCGGCAACCAAGTTTTTTTGAGTTTTTCAGATGGGTCTTCACTTAATGGCACTTTATTGACTGCCCTAACAAATGAACGAATTTATTGGAAAAAAAACTATTGAAACTTCGTCAATGAAAGGTACTTGCGGCAAGATTTTGCAAGACAACCCGGTTGCGTTGTGTTCCTGTATATGTAATCTTTCATTAAAATCGTGTTTCGTTAAAATAACAGATGAACGTAGAAAAGTTGCTGTGGGATCTTAGACTATTACATTCTTTTAACTCGCGAATAATGTTCTGATATATCTAATTACACAACAATCATTAATAGATGGCGCCATACTATGTACCAAGCAAGGTTGGTAGAGCTGGACTGTGTATTAGAAGGTTGCCTTGGTTGCGAACAGGACAGAGGGTGCGTATCTCGTTTCGTCACATCACGTGATAAATTCCATTGGGCATATTAACGAGATTTTTACGTTATTTGATCAATAGGACCATACAATTGATTCCACTTTTAGTGAATTAGATTAAGCTTTAGAAAACAAATTAAAACTCACTCTATTTACTTCACTGTGACGGATAGAAGTTTCGTGTGACGTCACGACTTACTTCTGCGGGGAGGAAATTTAAATCTGTATATTAAATGGAAACGAGGCAATCTGATAGATGCAATGTCAGTTTCACCAACCTTGGTACCAAGATAAAATAGCGACATCTTACTATCGCTTTTTGACCTGAAACAGCTGTCCAGAGGCTGCTCGAGATTTTCACTGCAATCAAAAACGATTTGCACAAAATTTTTCTTGGTACCAAGCTTCAAACGTCAGAGCAATGGTCAGAGGAACAAAAGTTTGCATTGAAAATCGAAAATTGGAACGGCCATATAAGCGTCAAGCTTATTAATAAAGATGGCCATGCTCGTGTGGAAGAAAAGTCGTTACATCTGGCCACAGCTCCTGGCGGTTCGTAGGGGTCATGGATAACTCTTATTTTGAATGCGTCCAATAACTTTTTCGATGAAAACGATAATATAATCTTTTTAAAAAAAAAATTGTGCAAATCGTTCTTGATTGCAGTGTAAACCTCGAACAGCCTCTGTACAGCTGTTTCAGCCCTGCTTGGAGCTTCTTCAGCAGAGACGTAGCTCAACATTCCCACTGCAAACAAAAACGACTTGTCCAATTTATTCGCAATTGCGATGTAAGAGTGATGAATAGATAAAATTGCGACATCTTACGATCGCTTTTTGACCTGATAATCAGCAAAAAAAAACAAAAATGTTAATATAAAGTGAACCTCATAAAATTTCAAGGAATTGCTGGGTCAAAATTCAATAAACACTATCATAAATCACGTTGCATTCCAAGCTAAGATCAAATATCTCGAAAATGGTTAACACATATGAATTATAACAAAATTGATTTTCCACTCGCCGCCACTTCCAGCGGAGACGAGTGTCTCTCGGCGGCAGACGCGTGCCACTCGCTCGTCTCATAGATTACTCTACACCTTTTCAATTTCAAATTGGGACTAAACAGTTTCAAGTTGGGACTAAACAATTTCAAATTGAAACTAAAGAGTTTCAGATTGGGTCTAAACAATTTCAAATTGGGACTAAAAAAATTCAAATTGGGAATAAACATTTCAAATTGGGAATAAACAAATTCAAATTGCTCTGTCCTACGTCTCAACTGAGGATGTTTCGAGAGAGGGCAAAGTTGCCCATAATCTTATGCTGAGATTTTTCTCGTACAGTCAAATGTTGAATCCAATTAAATTCGCGTGATCTTGTCTAGAAGCTGATGTTAGCAATCCAAATGCCACAAATTTTAGTTGGTGAAGCCAAACATTGCGCAGAGGGAATATCGTTAACAAAAATTAGAAAATATAGTACGTCAAAATATTACTAATAAAATGACCGTACCTAACTGTGTAAGATTGGTTGCAACCTGATGCGTTAAATATAGTTGATGTAAAATTTTTATTTAAGCGTATAGCTAATTATTAGTTGGGTAATTACATTTCCTTTTGTTGTTATTTTCTACGAGCTTGTGTCTTTTCTAAATTAAAAATATTTTGTTCCAATTTGGATTTGTTTAAACCCAATTTGAATTTATTTATTCCCAATTCGAATTTGTTTAGTGCCAATTTGAAATTGTTTATTCCCAATTTGAATTTGTTTAGTCCCAATTTGAATTCGTTTATTCCCAATTTGAATATTTTTAGTCCCAATTTGAAATTGAAAAGGTATAGAATTGAAGGGTATTAATGGGAAAGCGATTCCTCGCCACGCTGCACAGTGGTCGAAACGCCTAATCTAACTGTGCAAAATTCAATGCATAAGAGTTTTTTGATTTTGACGATTTGAAAAATAGTTTTTAAATAAAATTTATCCATTTTCACTATCAGATTCGGTTTTCCTCATCCCAGATGGACTCGAAGAAAAAAATTCTAGTTATTTGAGTAACTAAAGATAGGGATTTTAAATGCAGATGTAAAAAGCAATAAATGAAATTCTTAGCCTAAAAATGTGTTATTTTTAAGATTTTGTTACAATTTCTGTTTTCCAAAGCCTTTCTCTACAGGCAATAAAAACATTGAAGATATGATGTTAAATTTGAATTTTCCTTTTAAATCAACTGGCACGTTGTTGAAGTCTATTACATAGAACCACTCATATACTACTCATATACCACTCATATCCATTTTCGGCATTTTCGAGTTTACAAGATCATGAATGACGTCACAGTTCCAGACTATGACGTCACAGTCCAAGATATGACATCATAATTGAAGATTATGACGTCAAAAGAAAAATGAAAAACGCCAATTTGTGGCAAATAAGTAGCCATTTAACTTTTATTTATAACATTTTCTTGTAAACCCTATAATAGCGGCTCTATCATCGCATAGATCTTCCTTACTTTTTATTCACACTGTATATTTGTTTGCAATTTCTTGCACATACTTTCTTATTAATTATATACAAATATTTGTTGTGGTTGTACATAAATGCATTTCAACTCGAATATCAGCGGATATGAGTGATTACTACATAATAAACTTCAACAGCGTGTTAGTTGACATAAAAGATTCATTCAAATTTAAAATAATGGCTATTCGATGTTCATATTACCTGTACGAGAATTATCCACAGTTCCGGAAAACACAAGTCCCAATAAAATTTTAAAAACAAGGCGCAAACTTTCAGGCTTAAGAGAAAACGAACATGAGCGTTTTGTTTACTGTTTTGTGTATTTGGATTTGAAAGTCCCAATCTAAAGTTACTTAAATAACTACAAATTTTATGATGTCGTCTTAGTAACTACCAAAGTATATTACATAAAAAAAAAATCAATTTTTTTAAATCGGTACTGTTTACTTTTATATTTTTGCACAGCTAGATTAAACATTTCGACCACTGTGCACTGTGGCGCCAGTCGGTAGCGCCAGTCGGTAGTCGCCCGTCTGGACCGGCCCTAATACATAGAAAAAATGAACGACAATATAAATAACCTGAGTCAAATTTGATGCACCAGCCGAGGCTGCAATCGTGCAACCTTATGGACCGGTCGCCTCTAATCTCCACAATGTCCAGCACTGGCTATTAAAGAACCATTTATTCTCACGCAAATAGCAACAAAATTCTTAAGTTTGAGTTGTGTTATTCCACATTTAAACTAAATTAAAACTTAGAGATGTAAAAAGTTAAAAATGAATTCACGACCGAATCATCCCCTTTTTTATTCGACTAGTCAATTTTATACCTAGCTTTTTCATTATCCGCTGGTAAATCAGCTGGCTACTAACGAATAAACTAGCTTTGTGTAATCTACGCTATGCCGTAGAGCACAAAACCTTCTTGACTTGGTATCTTCCATTCTTGGTATCATCCAATGGAAGACAGTCAAGTCATTTATTTTTTGATGTTCTATTCACCCCGAAAATATCGGGAGACATTTTTGAATCACGATGTATAATTGAAAAATAAATGAAAAAACAAAAACAAATATTTCAAAATTGCCGCAACATAACATATTACGGAATTGGAAAACAGATGGCGCTACTTCGAGACGGATGCTTTTGCATAAGATGGCTTTCTGGCGGTTCTTCTATTATCGCAATTGCGATGTAATAGTAATGAATAGTTTAAACAGCGACGTCCTACGATCGCTTTCTGACCTGACATTGAATTAGGATTGACAAATTGAAGCCAGTTTACTATATAATAAGTCATTCCAAAAAAGACAGCCATGCTTGCCGTAAAAAATATGAAAGTTTCAAAAAATTTTGTTGCACATCGTCTTTGATTGTAGTGAATCCCTCGAGCAGCTTCTGTATAGCTATTTCAGCCCAATTTTGAGCTTTATCAGCAGAAGCGTAGCTCGAGAATTCCACAAAGTACTTTTTAAGAGAAATATTTTTGCTTGATAAATAATATGGATTTAAATAACTTTTAAAAACTCTATTCTACCCTTGTAAATGACTTACTTTCACAAAACCCCTATAAATATTCTTTTACAGCTGCCTAAATGAAGAAATTTTTTTCTTATTTAGTTTATTTGTTTAGTCAATTAAGGTTGAAATTACTAAAGGCCCCTTTCATAAAAGGACTAAGGAAGACTTCATATCACATTACAATACAAAATCAAAAGTGGTTTTACATTTTAGGCACGGTCTTTTCATCTCTGAGTAACTTTAATCGTTGATTTATTCCCATAGTTACAATTGTAGAGACAATTGTTTCTAAAGAAATTAATCGACGATTAAAGTTACTCAAAGATGAAAAGACTGGGCCTTAAAGTAATTTAAAGTCAAGTACTATTATTAAAATATTATTATTGATTTGACAGTAAAAAACCCATATCCATCCCATATTTTGCCTACTGACTTGAGCATGCAAACTCCTCGTTTAAACCACTGTAAAGGAATATTTACAGCAGCGTGTCCCAAACTTTTGGGTTTCGCGACCCCTTTTTGAGCTGTGTTATGTCTCACGACCCCCCCGCCCCAGCGGGCTTGAACACTGATGCGAAACGATTATCAAATGTTTTCAGAGTACAGTACATTTCATAACACATTTGTTTTAATGCATTGAAACTTTTTCAAAAACTGAACATGGGAATATTTACATTGTAAGTTCGAAGTAAAAAAAAAACTCAAGGTATATGTGCAGTGGCGAGCTTTTAATTTTGGTCGTCACTGTCAATCAAAACGTCAGAAATTAGAAATTTTTATTTGTGTTTTACCAGGAAAGTGTTTAATAAATAATAATAAATAAATAATAAATTAAATATTTAAGAGACTATTACTAGCATTCAAAATAAGATAAAACAAATCTCGTTAATTTTAGTAAGATACAAGTTAGCTGCCAACCTTTGACAATTAATGATGACCAAAATTTATTGCTCGCGACTGCATGTATATGCTATCTCTTGTAAAAAAATAATAGGAGTATGATAAATTAGCTGCAATTTGCGTTTAACTTTTTTTAAAATTTATTCAGCTGCGCCCCCCTTTCAAGACACCGTTTGGGAAACGCTAATTTACAGGCTTCTCGTACAAATAATTCATTAACAGAAATAGATTAGAGTTTTTAGAAGTTATTTAAATGCGTTTTAATTTGAAAATTATTTCTCCTGAAAGGCACTTTGCATTAAAAACGAAAAAAGTATGCAAAAATATTACTTTTCGCTACATAATCAAATATCTGAATAATTAATCTTTCTTATTATTTTTCCACTTACAAATCTTTGAAGTATTCACCCTAAAAATATTAAGTTATTAGAATATTCTAAAAATTGAACAATTAAACTTTAAAGAAATTTAAAGAAAATCAAGTTGTTTTCTGACTTTCATGTTATTCAATAAGCTGAAATTAACCCAATTTAAAGAAATCTCATTGAAATATTGACTAGTTTTCGAGGAACAACAATTTTATGATTTCGACCATTTCGAAACACTCTTTTTTCTCAATAAGTAAAAATCACTCAGTGTATCTGATAGGGGTTAAATAATCAAAAATCAAAAATAAAGATTTTTCCCGTTTGATGCCGATTTTTTGGCTATCACTGTATAATTATTTTGTAGTCGACACTTGAAAAACAAAGATTTATGTCGACGTCGACATAAATCTCAACTTTTCAAAGTATCCGCTTCAAAATAATTATATATTTTATTATAAAAAGAAAATTAAATTCACATAATATTATTGTTGCCCACAAACCATAGAACCATCAAAAAAAAATTTTTTGTCAAAACTTAAAGATAAAATAGGTAATTTAGAAAGCTCCAATGTAGTTTACAAAGTTAAATAGTCCAGTAAAATAAGTTTAAAAAATGCGGTAGCTTCCGAAAAAATCCAACCTAGCTGAATTTTTGTATACGTGTTATTCAAGGTCAAAAGTTAAGAGAAACGGTTTTTCCATATTATCTCGCTTCCTATTAGCCTGACAACAATTTAGGTTACTATAAGAATTGGAAATTAGACAATTCCTCACAAAAAAGTTCTTATACATTTTTACGTGCGATGAACCGTTTACTTTATATCGCGCTGCGAATGAAACAAGGAGCGTAACTCGCCCTTAAATTCATAAGACATGCGAACTGGATTATATACACACTGAATACATATCAAAAGTGTCTGTAAAGGGTGGAATAAACAGTTCACTAGAGAATGGACAGAATTCTAATTATTAAAAATATATCTTGAAACGTAGTTATTCGGCATTCCATTGTAATGGTGTGAGTCAGTTGTGTACCTACGAATTCTCCACTCATTGTCAGTATTTTTTATCGTTCTTCATCAAGATTGTTTCAGATCTTACTATCGTACCAAATTCAGCAGTGCTGCCAAACTTTCAATAAAAGTTTAAGGAACATTGAAAAACTGGGTGATTGATTGTAATTATTTCTGTCCAAAAGAAGTATTCAAAATTTAAAATTGCCTCTCAACTGTCATTGTGGATCACGGAATTCATTTTCTCCTGACAATATATGAAGCTCCAGCTAGGAAGTTTCTATTGATAAATACGGATATTGAGCTTTGCGGAATCTACAAGATTTAATTCATCGGTGAAATTTTCGTTACTACCTTCCACAGCTGTAGTTGCACAACATCTATACTGAGTATACTACTAAGTACAAATTTGGTTAAACCATGAATTAAATCCACTTCAGTGAGGCGGGTAATGAAAAATAATATTTTAAATTATAACTACGTTTTTACGCCTGCATCGGATGTCCTGCTGAACACAATTTCTTACTGCTGTTTGAAAGATTGTGGCGCTAATTGTGGATGCAGGAAAATTGTCATGCTCTATGGTATGTGGCCATTGTCGTGGAAAATCATGTCTCAATGCTATTCCTGAGGCTGATTCTTCTAACAGTTCTTATGGAATTGAACGTATTTTACTGTTTGTGTATTATAATAACCTGAATTGTTGTCAGATCTATAGGAAGCGAGATAATCTCGAGAAACCATTTATTTTTACGTTTGACCTTGAATAACACGTGAAGCCGGCATGATATCGATGGGGACCTTTAGTATGTTATTTATAATGGTTACATAAAGGTGTATGCAAATATTCAGCTAGGTTGGATTTTTTCGGAAAAAAATCTTTATTTTACTGTATTAAAACTGTTCTGACTATAACCATTGTTACAGTCAGTGTTAAAGATACATTTCTAATAGTACCTAGATACAGATAGAGATACTTTCAGAAAAATGTAGCTAGATGTAGGTGTACTGTGGCTTGCAAAAAAAAACGTGTACACCTGTTTTTCGTTGTATTAAGTTGGTCTTGAGATTTAATTTGTCAGTGTCAAACAATTAAAATTCAGACTGACAGAAAACGAGTAAGTTAGAAGACGAATAGTGATTCACAGCAGTAGCGAAAGATTATAGCTTAAATAAAAATACTATGATGCACAAATAATATGTCGGAAGAGGAAAAATTTGCAAATAGAAAAGATCGTTGAAGATAGATGTCCAAAAATGTCGATTTACGATTCGGATAATGCCCTTCTGAATTAAGAAAAAATTCAATATAAACCGCAAGGGATTCCATGTTTTAATAAATTTTCCTATACTCTTGTCACCAACCCGCGGAAAATTACAAATTGAGATTTGAAGAGTCTTGACAAGTGTTAAAAAAATTATATGAATAGGACAGCAATCGACAATTGTATTTCGATTAAATTACATTACATTTATGGGCCGTTAAATGTGTAGAATGTTATGATATTTATTGAATATCTACTGTCTGACTCATATCAGGTAAAATAGAAATAATTTCAACGGCCCCTGCTAACCTGTACGTTTCGAAACATGACAAAATTCTCAAAATACCCATTTACAAAGCAAAAAATAGGTGAAAACTCGGCTACTTGATTTTGAAGGTGTATGCGATTTTATTGCAAGCCAGTGTAGATACTTTCTCCGGAAAATATCTAGATACAAATACAGATACAAAAAATGTATCTGCTCTGTATCAAGATACTTGCAAGTGTAAAATTCAATAATCTAGTAGATATACGGTATTATTTGAGATCCAAATCCAGTTTTTGTTTTGTGAAAATTCACGGAGTTTTCGTGTGAATATCTGAATAATATACACGCTAAAACCTGTAATAATTTTCACAAGGGGCCACAAATAACACAGTTTTTTGCAGCAGTGTATATCTAGCACCTTTTAAATAAGAATTTCAAGTAAATCAATCAAGTAAATGTATCAATAGAAATGACTCTACTTCCCTATCAGACAAGTTAAATGTCAAATGAATCTAGGATACTTAGTTGTAGCCTTATTGTAGCTAGGAGAGCGTTCTCCTATTCAAATCATTAATACAGTCTTTTTTTTTATTTTCTCCTTGTGTCAATTATATTTCACAATTTGTCAAATCATTTTCAAGTTTCTGAATCATCAAGTCGTATTTGAAAACTAAATGACAAAACGGGAAAATCAAAAAGAAAGGATGTAAAATCAAAAGTTGCGTTTCCACCAAGGTTTGGTGTTTTTATGGATGTTTACAATGTATCTAAAATAGAGATGCACCCATACGGGTGCATTCACCAAGATGCATACATGAATGTACCGGGTGCATTCAAAAATTTAAGTTTTCCGCGCAAATCGAACGAGAAATATTTTTTCTTGATATTATTTAATTGTTTGCAGGTGGTTTACAGGGTTTAATGTTTCATAGTGTGTGATGAATAGCTAAATAGTAAGCTTTTAAATTTAAGTTAAAGCTTTATAGCTTAAAATCTGAACAAAATTAGTTTTTGAAATTAACATTACATAATAATTGTCTAGCAATAATCCGTACAAAATGTATTATATTTGGTGTCATTTTAAAGCATTTTTATGTCTTATGTAAATGTAGGCAACCGGGCAATGCACCCAATGCAGCGGGTGCATTGTG
Source organism: Prosopocoilus inquinatus (assembly GCA_036172665.1). NCBI lineage: Eukaryota > Metazoa > Arthropoda > Insecta > Coleoptera > Lucanidae > Prosopocoilus > Prosopocoilus inquinatus. The sequence continues at coordinate 10,710,949 of CM069875.1, forward strand.
GGTGCATTCTGTGATTCCGCCGGTGCAAATTAATGCACCAGTTGGAATCCAATCTCTAATCTAAAATGTATCTTAGTATCTCAAATGAAGAGATACTTTTGTAAATGTATCTAGATGTAGATATAGATATACTTTTTCAGTAGTATCTGAGATACGTATCTAGATACTCAAACAGTATTTAGATACTGTATCTAGATACTTGCATCTAGATACTTAACAACACTGGTTACAGTGGACAGACAAACAAATATTTTGAAAAAGATTTTATAACCAATGCTTCGTAACGGACTAATGTTACTTTATTGTCATAAATATTTATCAAAAAATATACTGAAGCTGGTTTTACAAAACTAAAATAATGCAAGAATATACTTAGGAGTCTTTATTTTTTACGTTTGAAAAATTATATTCTAAATTCGCTTTTTACTTTTGGATGTACACAAAATTTAACACGCGTATTTTTAGGTCTAATTGACAAAACTGTTTAGTTCAGCGTTTCCCAAACTGGGCGCGCGTAAGTCTTCAAAAGGAGGCGCAACAGAATAAATTTAACGCAAAATGAAAATTTCTAATTTCTGGACATTTTCATGGTTTGATTGACAGTAACGGCCAAAATTTAAAGCTGGCGATTCTTCATATATCGTGAGTTTTTTTTTTAACTTTGAATATACAATGTAAAGATTCCCATGTTAAATTTTAGAAAAAAAAGTGCTAATACATTAAAACAAAAGTGTTATGAAATATAATGACGAGTCATAAAAGTATTTGAAAATTGTTCAATACATGAACACATTTTTTATTTTTAAACTAATATTTTCGCATGAAACATATTACAAAGGCAATTTAGAAATGCCGTTTCATTTTACCTCCGCTTAATACTCAGAGGTTTTTAATTTAAATTTGTATACCTAAAATCATGAATCACGTAACATTTCAAGTAAACGTAGAGCTAGAACGAACAGTATTTTCAAAGTCAAACCTTCTAAGAAAGGTATCTCAGATTTGCCCCATCGGAAATAATATAAAATAATTACTTAACTCAGAACCACCAGTGTCCCTAAATTTCTGTCGCGGACTGCACAACCACGCGCCGGTTGCCGACAAAGATATTTCTGTATAATTTATTATTAGTAATTGTTATTAAGTGTGTACGTAGTTTAATAAATTGTGTAAAATAAATGTCTTTGTTTCAAAATAACTCTCTCGATATTGTCTAGTACGAATTACCGACGTCTGTTTACCTTGCCGATCAAAGTTCCTTTCGGTCAATGATAGAGTGACTCTATAAGTAATAATTATATTTTCGAAGAAAGTAAAAAGTAGTTGAACCAATGTGCTCGAGAGACCTATGAAAGACAATTTGATCCCTACTAATTTTAATTATAAACTTTAATTTTAATTTAATTAATTTTTAAATGTAATTTAGAGTTTCAAATAAACGTACGAACATTTTCTTCTTATCCGAACAAAAACAATTTAAAACTTACTCTGCCAATCTCGTAACACTATAAATAGAAACCACAAGTTCAACTTCGAATTACCCCAAAGTCTGAGCTAAGAAAACAATTACTAGAAAACGAGCACCTTAGAAATATGTGACATAGTTAAAAATTGTGTTAACAAACGCTCCAATTTTGACAATCAAAGTTTTAAAAAGAAACTACAGGCGTTTTCCATTTGCCACAAATCTCACCTCAGATCAGATAAACGTCATTTTTGTTAGCATGAACAAGTAAATTTGAACGGATTTCTTTTGGCTCGAGTGGAAAGATCGGCAAGTCGAAATCTCAGTTCAAACTTACTTGTGGGTGCTATCGGAAATGATATTGATTTATATTTGATTTGAGATAAGATTTGCAGCAAAAGGAATGCAGCTTATAATCGCATTCCTTTTACAATAAACTGAGCTTAGGCTAGTTGAGATCAGTGGCTCAGCTCACATAAAAAGTGACTGAAAATTTGTCTAAATGGAACGACTGAAAAGGGGAAAACTGAGGAAGTGCTTACGTCAAAATTTCAAACACGACACTTGCACCTAATACGTTAAAAGACATTAAGGATGTTTGAAACGATTTTTTTTTCAATTAAATAAAATATCTTTTTGCGTCTTCTTCAAGAAAAAAAAAACATTCAGCATCAAATATTCAGGGTTATTATGTAACATTGATATGCATATCAATTGATAAGGTCTTCAATAATTGAAGAGAATTTGATAAGATTTCATAACAATTCAAGTCGATTGCCGACCGCCAATTGAAGAGAGATGCATATTAACTCGATACCACACTTAATCTTAATACAGATTGCAAGTTGTTATGAAACTGTTTTTAGACTATCGATTTTACAAGGTCACTACTTTGAACATAGCAATAATTGTTACGCATCAAGTCCATATCAATGTTACAGAATAGACCCCACTGATTGATTGACGTATAATTAATTTCTCCCACTACTAAGGGACGAACACTCTTTACTGATGAAGGGTTAACGGTTCCTTCAGATCGGTGAGAGGAGAAACATCTTCCTCACTTATGCTTCCTCACTTCGAAGTAAAAGGAACGTGTAATTTCAACGATGGAGGGGAAGTGAAGTGAAATTATCTGAGAATCGGTGCATAAGGAACGTGACTTATGCCAGGGATTGGAGGACGGAAAGAGAGAGAAACCAGTTCTCTTCCGACCACCAAACCGGAGAGAACTCAATAGCTTTGTAAGAATTTAATCAAATACTCGATCACATGGAAAACTCAAATTTTACTTACCACAACATCGAACAACCAAATTCCACAATAGCGTGTTTTACATAGCAATAAAACTTTATAATCATCTCCCTGTTAATTTGAGATAATTAAACTCTAACAAAAAATTTTAAAAACAAATTAAGTACTATCTTCAAACAAATGCCTTTTACTCTATTGGAGAATTTTTTACATTTGTAAACCACTGTGATATTAGGTGATCTTTCAACTAAATTGTTTGTGTTGTATTTTTTCGTCTCATTTTTATATTTTTTTTTTATATTATGTTTTAATTGACAATTTAATTTTGAAATAATTATCTTGTATCAAATTTGTATGACAATTACTAACATCTGATAACTACCGATCTAATCAGCATTAAACAAATGACAATGTCTTTATAGTTTTGAGAGAACAATTTAAAAGCAAAGAGATTAATAATTTCTTTACGATCTTCTCTTTCCAATAAATAGAAATATGTGATATATTTAATATTTAACTACTTGGAATTTATATTTCAAACATATTTAAAGAAAAATGCAATAAGAGATCTTACGAATGAACTTTCTCTTATATTTACGCTCTTTGATTGCAAACGCATACTCTGAATGAAATCGTAACGCAAAAAATTCAATTATTAAAATTATAGACATGGGCGTAGCCAGCTTTAGGCAAGCACAGGCATTTGCCCGGGATTAAAAAGCCCAGGGTTGATATACCGAGCGAAAAAAGTTATTGTGCTTCAAAAATTTTATGCTTTCTTTAAATACTGGGTGTCTCACAACGTATGGAGGAGATTGAAAGGGCACCTGTAGGACATCAAAATAAAGCTTTTTTCTTAATTCGCTTTTGGCCAAAACCCAGTAATAAGAAACTTAAAGCAGTTTAATTTTCTTAATTTCTTCTTTAATTTACACCTATAGCTTCTTAATTAATCAAAATTATTTCACAAAATGCAACTTTATTATTAAATAAACCTCCATTCATAAAATCCGTATGTTAATCTGTTTCTTAGTTTAGTTTTTAATTAGTAGGCGGTGCAAAAGGAGATGAAAACCCGTGTTTGGGCATTAAAAGAAAAAATGAAATAGCCGTTACTTTAACGTGACTACATTTTTTAAAATAGTTATTTATTGTAAAGCAGTGTTCAATTAACTTATAAATGCCTCAAATTTGAATTTAAAACGTAAAATATTACTACAGGGAGTAACTTCTGCTTGTCAATTAATTTCACTTTAATCTCCTATAACTTTTTAGTTATTGCTTTTTTCCCAAAAATTTATTTAAAAAAAATCTTTAATTTGATCTCCCCTAGTTACCCTTTTAATCTCCTTCGTAGGTTATGAGACACCCAGTATATAGGTACATATTTTTTTTAAATATACCCGGATTTAGAAAAAGAACACCTATGATTATGGACTACTAACTGAATTAATACTTATATGTTACAGGTAATTTTAAAAAGTTTTAATTGGAGTAAGCCATGTCTTTTATTTAAGTTGGTGGCAAATAAAGTGACTAAGTAAACGTGTGATGAATAAATCGGGCCTTAATTAATTAATGTAATTCTAATTATCTCACAATCTGTAGGTTTCTATTAAAATTTCAGTTGTCTATTCAGAATTGCCAATAACCTTTATAAAATCATGGTTAAAAATGACCCGTTACATGTTTATAAGACCAATTAAATTTAATTTCTTTTTAAAAAAAATTATAACAAAAATAATTTTGTTTCATTAATTAGCGTACTTTGTCCCTGGAACACTTATAATTTTTTTAATTAAAACGCGGACACAATGATGGTAACGTCAATAAATTACGTAACAATAAATTTAAATAAAATTTCCAGCTCTAATGCAAATAAATGCATGAATAATAACCGGCGGTGCACAACTATTGAGAGTAAGTAAAACGGTATCGTGCGCTTTGAAAGTTTTCAGTTACCTTTTCTACACGGTAGTGAAACCCAGGGTTTCAAAGTTATCAAACGCGTGATTAATAAAACGCAGTGAACAAGTCGGAAATAAAGTGGAACATTTCTGAAAAACTGAACATAAATTTACAATCAAATTTTGTTTAATCACAGTGACTTTTAACTTGAAGAAGTTTCGTAATTAATTGTCCTTTTCTTAATTAGCAACGAAAGTGTAAGTTGTAAGGGAGTTCACAAACAAAATCCTTGAAAAAATTGCTTTTACTCAAATATTTTGGTAATTGATTTAATTGTGTTACAGTTACTTGCATTGTGGTTTTCTACTTGGCCAAATTTGACCTTACACTGTTTTATTTAACTCTTTCGCGAAGTTCACGGAGGCGCATCGTACTTTAGTTTCGAAAGTTCAATAATTTCCTTCGCCAAAGATTAAAAAAAAAAAACAGTCGAAAAAATTTATAGGTGATGTCAAATCAATGATAAAAGCAATTTTATGATTGTATTACCTTTGAAATTTTTCAAGTTCAATAGTTGGACAGTGTTTCAATGGCTGTGAGCACTTCATGGATGCATCAGTGGCAGCCGCCCAATGATCTTTTCTTGGATACTCATATTGTTCATGACCATCATGACCCATTTAATCTCAGCTCAATTTTTCCACGCAAGCGTAAACATGGTAAGTTTACGTTAATATTAACACTATATTCTTTACTATATTAGCATTTTCCCCAAAGTTACTCCTGCAATTTATTAATGTTATTATTTGCTACATTCCTTTATTTGAAACGTTTTAAATTTTATCTTTATATAATTCGAAATTTAATTCTCAAAACTGAAATTATTGGTCTAATTTTCTTGAAAAGTAATTTGAATAAAAGACATTTGTTGGAAAGAATCTCTTTCTACTTGCTGTTTTCTTTTTTGTACTAAAAAGAACTCTGTGGTATGGAATATGGGTTCACTGAAAAAAAAAAAAAAAACAGTGTACAACATATTCTGAAACTATGAACATATTTAAATAAAATAAATTTTATTAATAATATATTACGAAAAGCTGAAACTTCAAAATTTGTTAAAAATTGCGAATTTTTTTTTTAATTAAATGATTTAACGATTAAAAGATATATTTAAAAAGAAATAAATTTTAAACGCAACTGAAGTAATTGAAGTCGACTCTTGTCCTGATGAAGCTATAAATCGATAGTTAAACATTGAATACTATTTCCAATTTTAATACTGTCCGGCTACAGTTTAAAACTTTTTATTTGAAACTGAAATAGGTACCTATTGTCAGTACCCTATAAACAATAATTGTTACTTTTTCGATCATAAAAGAACTAATCAGTTCTGAATAAAATAAATTAAAAAAATATCAGTAAAAAGTTGATAATTAGTTAATTTTACAGATGCTCCGAGAAGTAATTTATGAATTCGTTAATAATAAGTGTCTTTCAATTTTGTAGCATTAACTGTCAATGGAAAAGGCTAGAATTTTTTTTAATACCAAATAATTTAGTTCAATAAAAATAAAATAAATAGCGAAACAATGTACTTTTTGCAGTAAATGAACTGATTACAAATAACAGAAACTTAAAGTAATATTACTTTCTTCTTTCCTCAATAAAAATTAGTTAAAACTAAATAACAACAAAAATCGGTACCAACTTTTTGGCTTTACTGTATAGTAAAGCGAATAGTAAACATTCACATTATGATTATTTTCACATTCATTTTCTTAATATGTACAAAAGAAAGACGAAAATAAAAAATTTAACGGCAAAAAAGAGAGGCAATAAATTATAATCGAAAATTAATTCCCGCCCACAATAATTTTATATCCGTAGATACGTATTTCGGCAGCTAAGCTGCCATCTTCAGTACGCTAGCAACTTAAAAGCACTTAAAAGATCTAAAAACAACCTAATCATCCTAATAAACTCATAAAAATTTAAAAACTAACAACAATCTAATCATCCTAAAAGATATACAGGGTGTCTCAGAGCTCCGTAAAAGTTCCATAACTTTCTTACTATTCCAGGTATCGACTCGAATTTTTTTTTCTTTGTATAATAGTAGCGCTTCCATTGTACATTCTAAAATTATTTTCGTTTGTATACAGGGTGTCCAAGTATTATAAAAATATTAAAGTTACTTCATTTTTGGATTCTACACTAAATTCTGCGTTAAATTTATTTGAGTCATTGTTACGTATCAATCATACTTTTTGATGTGAGTCAATTTTTTCTTGAAAATTACCGGATGCAAGGTTCCATTCAAAAATTCGTAACTTCTAAACCACTAAAATCGTGAAACGATGTTCCAAGGCTTGCTACGATTTTTTGAATATGAATAATTATAAATGATAAAAACTCCATTTTTTCAAATAGAACACTCTGTATATTTTCACACCATTCCATAGCGTTCTTAACAAGCTTTTCAATGATATAAGTTTGTAGGGTCCAGTTCTGATATTCGACGAGTTATTGAGAAAATAGTAATTTTTAGATGTAAATATTTAATAAACAACTGAAAGTTTCGAGTAGTTTGGTGCCAAAATGAAAAGCGATTAAAATTTTCAACCAACGTCGCATTAGTTACGGATATATTGTGTCAAAAACTGCGAATTTTATTGGTTTAATATTTTATTCGCTGTGCATGATTATCCGTGATCGATCAGTAGAACTGCAGCTTTAATTTCAAACTTATCCTCCCAATTCGCGTGAATTGGAAGTTCTCATGATGATTCATGAAAATTCTAACTTGAGTACTCCGGAGAAACTGACATACAAGTCAGTTTCTTTTGCGATTTCCCGAGTACACGCGTTAAAATTTGAAAGTGACATACAAGTTTACATCTAAAAATTACTATTTTCTCAATAACTCATCGAATATCAGAACTGGGCCCTACAAACTGTATATCATTGAAAAGCTTGTCAAGAACGCTATGGAATGGTGTGAAAATATACAGGGTGTTCTATTTGAAAAAAAAGGGAGTTTTTATCATTAATAATTATTCATATTCAAAAAATCGTAGCAAGCCTTGGAACATCCCTTCACAACTTGGTTTGATCTCGAATGATTGGCTGCAGCCTTGGCATTGACTGAAAAAGAAATCGGTTGCGTTATCTTTAGTGGTTTAGAAGTTACGAATTTTTCAATGGAACCTTGCATCCGGTAATTTTCAAGAAAAAATTGGCTCACATCAAAAAGTATGATTGATACGTAAAAATGACTCAAATAAATTTAACGTAGAATTTAGTGTAAAATTCAAAAATGAAGTCAAAATGGGGTATTTCAATTTAAAGAAACGTAACTTTAATATTTTTATAATACTTGGACACCCTGTATACAAACGCCAATAATTTTAGAATATATAATGGAAGTACTCCTATTACACAACAAAAAAATTCGAGTCAATATCTGGAATGGCAAGAAAGTTATGGAACTTTTACGGAGTTCTGGGACACCTGTATATGCGTACGTGTACGTAAATATAAATTAGCATGTAAATATCAAAATATAACCGTCAGAAAAACCTTACAAATAAGAGATAACCAAACAACACGGAAATACGGAAATAAATAGAAAGACCCGAAAAAAGTTCTTATTATAACGAATAAAGAAGTATAAATTCCCCGTTATTTGATACCTAAAAATCCTGAAAATAAAACAAAATATATACCCACGCTGTCCCTACGAAATCCGGACAGACTGTAAATCTTTTAGGATGATTAGACTGTTGTTAGTTTTTATATTTTTATGATTTTGTTAGAATGATTAGGTTGTTTTTAGATCTTTTTAAGTTTTTTTTTTAAGTTGGTAGCGAACTAAAGAAAGCTGCCGAAATACTTATCTGCAGATATATAATTATTGTGGGCGGAGATTAATTTTCAATTATTTCTTAAACTACAGTCACTTACTATTTTAGACAATAAATTATAACACCTGAACTAATTTTCAACTTCAATATGACTTGAATAATATTTATTATTATTTATCTATTATTACTGTTTCAAAAAAATGCTCTTCCACAATTGGTTACATCTTGCTAGTACAATCACCACATATACAGAGAGTTCCACTTAATGCGGTTTCCTTCATATCATCAATCATATTTCAAATTAAATTTACTTTGTACCATGTGGAGCATATGTTAAATCCAGTTTGGTGTATACATTTACATTTTACGTGTAAAAATGATTGTTTACTTGTAAAAAAATAAAAAAATGTGAAATCGCCCCATCAAAAACTCTTGAAATTTCATTTTTCGTTTTTCAAATCTTATCCTTTTATCTTTACAACTATGATGTTCTAAAGGTACTCATATCAAATTTGCCATTTGAAATGCAAATTCGTGAAAATAAAACTTATGCCTATGTCGAATACTACTATTGTAATTTGAAATTACTAACAAAAATAACCTGACCCCGCGTCTTAAACAGAAATTGATCATACATTTTGTAACTGGTGATCTAAAAAACTCGATAATATACTGGGTGTTACGGAAGGAAAATGAATCCGTAGTGGAAGTCTACACTGGATTATTATAAGTCAAAAAGTTAATATAAACGGGTAGTCTTTTATTAATAGATTCTGAGATAAATATTGTTTAATTATTGAACTAATTTTATTATTAAGTTGTTAAGTGAAACGGTGTTAAATCTAATTGTAAAAGTGAGTAATTACCACCTCAAGAGGCAAACCCACGATCATCTGACGAGTGAATTATTACAAAAAGAAAAAATTTTAGAAGTTTTATTTTTTTCATATTTTACTTTTACATAACCAAAAGGGGTTATGAAAAATACATATTCTTTTACATTTAGAAAACATATAAATTACTTTATCTAATATATCCTGGATGTAAATAATCAAAACGCCACCGTCACCTCCCAACCGTCCATTGACACAGAGTGTTCATGCAACAATAACATGTGTTTATGATCATGTGTAAGAAACAACAGTTGTTCACTCACCGGGAACCCCAGTCCCCATGGTTCCAATGGGCTGCACTTGCCCCCACCATCATTCTTGAAGGTACCAAGAACCTTGGGCCTTTTGGTTCTCTAAAATATTATTTTAAGAAACACTCCACATGCAGCTCAGATAGACTCCTTCACATCAAATTACACTCTATTCTATGACTTTATACTATCCGACCCGTAGATTCTTTATCATCAGTTTATTTTTCAAGGTATGTGATATCTCATCACCGAACTCGCTAGGGCTCCTCCGTCCGTTGAATCGGCCCTAAGGGGTTATCTGGGCCCATGAACAGTGCGTCTTCTACTTTCGGTAGCGCTTATACCTGTTAGTACGATTTCCCCACCATATACACATGCTCTATGACGCATCCCACGCCACAGTGGCTTTCAACTAACTGAGCTACTAAACAGCAGAAAGATGATGCACTACCAATTCACAACAACGGAGCCTTACCCCGGGAAACCGCTTCATTTATGTAGGCAATATTTCAAGTTAATTCTCTACATGTTAGGCAATTTGCTACAATTGATGTCTTACTTCTAAAGCGTCTTTTATGAAATACGCTGATCAACAAAATTAGGGGAATACTTTTTTGAACGTTTATATCTTTTAAAAAAATGATTGACGTTGGATTTACCAATTCTATTTTGCATTTTACATACTAACAGAAACAATTACGGTAATTCATCAATTGACTTTCTTTGTAGATGCTTAAATGTAAAAAATATTTCAAAATAAAGTGGTTTTTGAAGGCATAACAAGCATCCATTAGTAATCAGAATAATTTTTTGTATGAGTGAGTCCAAAATGTGTTCGTTAAATGATGTTGAAATCGCAAGAGCTACTGCTTTAGTTGAAGACGACCGATCTACGCGATATGTGGCAAACCAGCTCCAAATGAGTTTATCTGGAATCTGAAATTTATGAAATTAAGAGTAACGAATGTACTAGTAAATATATTGGACAAACAAAAAGAAATATATTAACACGCTTTAAAGAACATTTAAATCACTACAGGTATAATAGGTTTGAGAAATCAAGTGTTGCACGACATATTTACAATACAGGACATAGTATTATTAAGGATAATTTAAAACTCATGAAGGAAAGTTCAAATAATAGGGAATTAAATGCTTACGAAAATATTTTTATTCGGAAAAATAAAAATAATTTAATGAATTCAGACAACGGACCAATACCTAATTCCGTATTATTTGATTTACTCTAATTTGTAGGTTGTTATTTGATGGTTCGTATTTAGATATATATATATCTTAAGTCAAAAATTGGCCGCCAGATGTCGTACTTGTATGTCAGAAATCATCCGCTAGATGTCGCTACCAAAATCATATATAAATGAGTGCATTTGCACTGGATATTTCATAAGGAGAGGACTCTCCGAGATAAAATTTTCCTAAAGTGCTTTTAACTTGCAGTGTGTGGATGTGATTTGCTCTCATCTGTAGGTTGTTTTTTGACGATTTATACCTAATATATACATTTTATTTTATTTTTCAGGATTTTTATTTCTTTAGGTATCAAATAACAGGGAATTCTTATTTATTCGTTAGAATAAGAAGTTTTTTCGGGGTCTTTGGACTATTTATTTCCTCATTTCCGTGTTGTTTGGTTAGCTCTTATTTGTAAGGTTTCTGACAGTATTTTAAGTGTTCACATACTTTTTTTTTTCTTTTCCATTTATACATAACATATATAGTTTATTTTAGATTTTCACATATTAATTTATATTTACTTACATATAGACATATTTATCTTTTAGGATGATTAGATTGTTGTTAGGATTAACATTTTTATGATTTTATCAGTGTGATTAGGTTGTTTTTAGACATTTTTTAGTGCTTTTAAGTTGGTAGCGTACTGTAGATGGCAAGCTTAGCTGCCGAAATACGTATCTACGGATATAAAAATTATTGTGGACGGAGGTTAACTTCAATTATCTCTTAAACCACAGTCTCCTTTACTATTTTAGTTTATCTGTTAACTGCAGAGCACGGCACAGGTACCAAGAAACGGATAGATATTCCAGGAGAAACCTAAGTAATGCCAATAAGCAATGCTTTGTTAAATTCTTATAAATGTTTATAAAGTATGTTTGGTTATTTGGGAATGAACAGAGGCTAATCATAATTTAGGTACATTCTCAATTCCGCTGCTTATGACCTACAAAATTTACTTCGAAATGTCACGCTGTGATCATTTTTGATCATATGATTAAAGGAAGATTCAAAGATATATAATATTTTCACTTTTATATCAGTCGTTATTAACTTTCTTATTTTAAATGGAATACTATATTTTTTATTTCAAATTCTGATTCTATACGTTATTCCAAGTAAAATTGTTAGACTTCCCTATACTTAAATGTAACGGTTTTTGATATATCTTCGAATTTTTGAAAAAGAATTATTTCGGTGACCTTTCATTTAATAGAATGTATTTACGACTCTTTCAGATTTCGAGATTCGAGTTGCATGTCGTTTGAAAAAAATAATGTTTAGCCTTTCAAATCATATTAAAACATTCACAGGCTGGGCAAAACTTAGTGTCTAACCTTGTTTTATTCAACTGCCCAAAACTTAGTTTTCGTAAATGGAACACCCTAAATATTTTTACATCACGAGATACAGAATCAAATTCTACTAATTCTATTCGATTAGTAGTAACATTCCTTATACCTATTTCCAATAGTTTTCTTGTTATCAATAAATATTTATTTTATTGCGTTAATTAATGGCATTAATACAGTTATTCGTATGTAACGTAGTATGTAACGTAGTGAAGTAGATGTTGAATTCCTATTTTTTTAAGAAATAAATAATTGTAATTGCTAACCACAACATTATTTTGCCGTACATCTTGGAGTAAAACTATAGATAAATACGTATCCTAATATTTACTATTTTTATAAACAAGGGTTTCAAAAAAAATAAGTATACTTACTTTTAAAAACAATTTTCTTTGTCAGGCTAACATTTTTGTTAAAAAGAAGCAAAAGCAAAACTTAAAGTGATAAAAATAATTAAGCAGTTTTATTTATTATTCTAAAGTCCGTAGACACGGTTGTAAATACTGTATAAAATTTGCAAATAACTGAGACAAAAGTTCAACTAACTAATAAATATTTACAATAGTAATTTATTTCTCTCTCTCTCTCTCTCTATGTAGAAATTTTGCACAGAAAATACCATCGTGTAGTAGTCCTTAAGGATTAAACATTAAGGTTCCTTTTTATTTGTTTTACTAGTTTTATCAATTTTTTTGTTTTTTATTTGTACATATCTCTTAATATAGCTCGTAACTCAATAAATATTTTTGTTTTGTCGACACTTGCGAAAAATTACCATAATTTTACCAAAATACATATGCCATTATAAGAAACAATAATTGATAACAAGAGAATTATTGGAAATAGGTATAGGGAATGTTATTACTAATCGAAGAATTTGATTCTGCATCTCATGATGCAAAAATATATTGGGTGTTCGATTTATGAAAATTGAGTTTTGGGAAGTAGAACAGAATAAGGTTCGACACAATATTTTGTCCACCCTGTGAATTTTTCAATAATAGCTAGGGTATGATTTAAAAGGCTGAACATTATTCTTTCAAACGACATGCAACTTGAATCTCGAAATCTGAAATCTATTAAATGAAACGCCACCGAAATATTTTTTTTCAAAAAGATATCTCAAAAACCGTTACATTTAAGTATAGGAAAGTATAACGATTTTTACTTAGAATAACGTGTAGAATCAGAATTTGCAATGAAAAGTATAGCATTCCATTTAAAATAAGAAAGTTAATGTGTAACCGGAAGTGATATAAAAGTGAAAACAATTCAGTCTGAAAGATCACTTCCTTCTAGAGCAGCGTGTTAATTTTCAGAATATTTGAATGTTTCTTTCCCCGAAAACTTTTTAATAGGCCACTCAACTTGGGAGAGCCTATATAATATATTTTTTTTAACGCCATAAGGGCTGACTGTGGAATGAAAATACATTTGATATGTTATTGCTTGATTCATACACGTTTATGTAGCTACCGGTACATGATTTCTGACATCTAAAGATTCTGACCTAGAAATTTAAACGTCGTTGAAGTATACATGCGTGGTGCTAAGGCCTGAATTATAATTTCCATAGCCACCCCGTATGGCATTTTAAGAAAAAACAGATGTTATATAGACGGTTGCACCGGCTTGACTGTTGTTTCCCAAGTCTCAACTCGCAGATTTATGTTGGGACTAAGGGTCGGATATTCCTAATTTAATTAAAAAAAAACCTTTGCTTCTTAAATTTTCATAGCACACTATTCAGGAATAATACCGAAAAGTGAAAAAAATGACGAGTCAAAGACAAAATCATGAATAGAAAGAGAAAGGTAAGAGATGAGTATGGGGAATGATAATACAGGAAGAAAGAAAAATTAATTCTGTCACGTGGTATAAAAATATACTGGGTGTTCTATTTAAAAAACTAGACTTTTTAACTTTTTAATCAACCTGTAGACAATTAAGTTTAAAACTGGATATGATCTCAAAGCATGTTACTGCAGTCTACCATAGGCCAAAATTTAACATCACGACTTTTATTGCACAAAGATGGCAGTGTCATAAGCAAGGTACCCACTCCAAATTTGAAAAAAATGAAAAAAAATGGAGCAACTGAAAAGGCTGATTTTTCTTGTATCATATGTTGAACAAAATAATTTTAAAGTTGACGAGGAATTCAAAAATGCAATAAAAAAATGGGGTATTCCATTTAAAATAAGAAAGTTAGCAGCAACTTCCGGTACAAGCGGAAGTGCCCGAAAGTTGGAAATATTATACTTTAATAGACCATTATCGCTAACTTATAACTGCAAAATATGAAATAGAAATTCCAAGAAGAAGTCCGTGAACCTTTAACGAACGGGTTCCGTGAATCACCCTGTATTAATTTCCGCACACACTTATTCCCAGCATACCTTCGCGACCCGTCTAAAAGTAGATAAAACTCGATGCATTGCAGGTAAAACTATAATTTCATAAATTGTGTAGATGCTTTAAAACGAGTGTTTCTTTTTTTTAATTTGGCGTCGAAGTCGGAGGTGGCGTGTTTATTCTGAATGCATCACAATTTTTGAAACGTCTGATATTTGTCATTTGCTTTGAGTTTTGAAATAAAAATAGTTTTTTTTTCGAAGAAAATGGCTTTTTTGCAAGGGAAGATTTTCGTGATAAAGTCAAAATTGTTTTGAAGAATTTCATAACAATTTCTCAATTCATTGTTATCGTTGAAATCGAAAGCAAGGTTAGATGTGATAAATGACATCTGTTATAGTTGTTGGTGGTTCGTAATTAAACTCTTATAGCCAACTTCCAGGCTAGATTTAAATAACACTATTTTTTACGTAATAAAAAATATCTAACCTGCAATGATTTCGTTTCTAAGATTTTCCAGAAAATATTTAGTTTTCAATTTTTTAGGTTTGCTTGTTTAAATTCGCTTTTGAAATTTCCGAATATTTTCCATTTTTAATATATTTTTGTCGATTTTGAGTCATCTTAGATAATTTTATATGAGTTTGTTTTAAGAATATCCCGTTTAAATAATCTGAGAACTCATCTTAAAGAATTCATTTATAATAGGAGTAGAAATCGTAGTGTAACTAATACATTTTCATTGAACATAAATAAAGTTTCTCCATCGTATTAAATTTATATTCGAAATTAATACTTTGAATGCCGCTATCGATCGTTATTTATATTCATTCGTCAACAAATCCGATTTCTAAAACCTGCCAAGTGGTTCCGTTTTATTTCGATTCAGAAAACTTTAAAAGGCAGATTTCATTCACCCGATCGTGGCGTGAGATAATTTTTCAAAGCTACGACATTGTAACTTTATAAACGACCAAGATTTTAATAATCGTGAAACCTGCAAATAAAAACAAATAGACGACTTGAACTTTTAAGTAGTAGCAAGTGCAAGTTTCTATAGCGCAAGTCAAGCGTGATCTCCGGAACGACATTTATTTACTTATTATATAATTTTCTCTTTTTTGTTGATTTGTTTTTGTTGCTCTTGCTGAGGTAATCGACATTTTGAAATGGTGTACTTTTAGCAGTGATCTACTAACCTTCAGATGCTGTAGTTTCATCTATTAGTAATAAAACGATAATATTGGATAAATAAGTTATATGTTACCCCTCGCATTTATTCAATAATTTTTTTTATTTGAAAACGAGTTTTCCATCACATATTGAAATTATAATCGCTTTCTAACGTGGTGCGATGTAATGAAATCAACAATAGCAGTAATGGATGGAGAAGTAGGTAAACCGGAAAATATCAAGTGAATCTTAAAATTCTTCCAATGTACATGTAATGCATGAAGAATATTCCGTATACATATATATCGAGCAAACGCGTCTCGAAAATCAGTATTTTCTTCAGCAATAATAAAATTACTATGGCAAAGTGCATCGTTGTGATAAGACTCCTATACATTATACATACATACATTATAGTCGAATACATGACTTCTAGTTGCTTAATAAGGAATTGCCAAGTCTGCTGTGGTGCATTCGGTTGTCTTATTGGAACACTAGAAACTATAAAATGTCAAACAGAAGGATTTTTTTAAGAGAACGAACCATGCATGGCAGGGAGTTGATATTGCGGAAATTGCACAGGAAGATGCGCTGACGGTGGAATTTGTTGCAGTGAAGAGTTCTATAGAATGGATAAGAATTGTACTTTGAACGAAAAAACTGATTTTCTCACTAACAACTATGACTTGTTGAATTATTTCTATCGTTTTGAATATTTAGAAAAATAAATGTAATATTTTCTTGTAGGTATAGGTCTTGATTCAGCTGAGTTGTTATAATTTCACGATTAATACTGAATGAAAAAGTAAAAAAAGGTGTTTGTACTTAATTTACTGTAGCTTTGATTTACTTCCTGGTTCTGTACTGTTAGAGCAAATTTGCATGTTTATTTTGCTAACTAGAACAAAGCATTATAGAATCTGAATCTGATTAATCAAACAAAATGAAATGATATAAAATTACAACAAAATACAGGGTGTTTGAAAATTGCTAGTACAAAAAAAAACTGTGGCATCTGGAAGTTCTATGAAATCTAAGAAAACCATTTTTTTTTTTTAATTTTTTTATTATTTTTATTTATTTTTCCATAAAATAGCACAATGTCCATCAACTCATTATTTGTATAAGCGACTTTCATTTCGGTAATAACTATGTCCCGAGTTTTAACTGTTGTGACAGCTTGTTCCCTTAATTCAGTGGCGCAACAACAATTTTTGTGAAATTTGTAGTAATTTTTATTTCGAAAACTAAAGAATGATGGCGAGTCGAAGTCATCGGCAAAAAATTTCTAATAAAAGATTAGAATTTTTTGTCGATGACAAATGGTAGTTGTTGTTGGTGAGTCGAAGTCATCGATAAAAAAATTCTAATCTTTTATTAGAATTTTTTTTGCCGATGACTTCGACTCACCATCACCAACTACCATTTTTTTGTACTAGCAACTTCCAAACACCCGGTTTTTTATAATTCGTGGTAATTTTTAATTGCAAATTCATTATACTTAGAAACGCCCAGAATATTTACAAACGTTTATAATTTTAATCGACAAATTAATTTGCAATTACAAAAACCAGTATTTTTAATTATCGTTCATCAGTTACAAAATTTACATACCTATACTGAAATTAAAAAGATGACATGATTTAGAAAATTAGTGCAATATTGCTAATTATAAATATTCATTATAAAAAAAACTGAATAACTTATACTTTTTTCCTAACACTATACTAACACCAACTGACCAAACCTCTGCCTCGATTCTTTTGGTTAGTTAACCTCGTATTATCCGACCAACTATTTTTTTGACATCTCTTAATAAACTAGAGAAATGCAAAAAATATATGAGGAGTATTTCTCACATAAAACTCAAGGGTACAGTAGCGTAATCATAAAGCGGGACAAGTCTTATAACGAATTTTTGTATTGGTATTAAGTTTTCTTGGTGATAGTTGTTTGCCTTATAATTAATTTACTAATGTCGGAAAAAAAACTTATGAAATGAAGTTCTTAACTATCGTATCGTTATTCTGATGAAAATGTGATAGAAAATTTTCGACCATAATAATTAAATAGTTATTAATAATAATAGTTAATAATTAAATAAGCTTTAAAAATTTTCACGCTTAGGGTGGTACCTCCACCCTGTCGCGCCAAGGGGGTAGCGAAGGGTTTTCAGAGGGTAAAACTTTGAACACAGTTATTTTATCAAATGTATCAACATTTTATTAATGTTAATTTTTCGTAATTCAATACGGGGTGGTTACGATTTGGGTCGTTTGTGCGGCACCTGTGGTTAGCGCTGGCCTGGCCGGGGGTGACGTACTTTGCATCCGGCTGTAGCTGCGATGTCAAGGTCGGCTGGTTGCGGCGTTTACGCTATCAGGGACGGATGACTACGGTCGATCTTGTGGCCCTGGAGGAAGTGGCGCAGCAAGCAGGGGTGCGGTGATGACTTCAGTTGACAGGCTAGTGCGGCTCACCAGCGTCAGGATGCCGACGATCTTGGGATTGCGTCCTTGATCTTGGAATGGTTCCAGGTGACTCCCCTTCTTCGAGATGGCGATGCCAATTCGGTGTCGCTCCTGGATCGACTGCGAGGGCGGCTCCCCTTCTTGCAGTAGGCACTAAGCGTACCGGTTCGACTACCTTTCCAAATTTTACTGGCAATTTTTATACCCAATTTTTGTTGATTCGCGCATTGCCTTATTTATAACATGCTTGGCGTTCAATTGTATTATCTACTTGATGAAATCGTTTGCCCTAGTTGTCGCGATTCTGCCGATGTTTTATTTTGAAACAAGAACCATGTTATATCGGGTAACCTCACGCATTGTTATGATGCTGTTGAAATTGCCCCCGATTTCACAAGCCCGTAATAATTTATATTATTCCGTATTATTTTTTAACGAAAATTTCCCATCATGACAACAAAATTAAGTTCTTCATTATTTAAGAAACTCATTTCCGCAAAAATGAATTTTATTGACAAAAAGTTAAAGAAATTAACCCCCAAGAGCCCGAAGATGTTTGTTTGAAAACCTCTGACCGGCCGTGTATCAGTTTCGACGAGCGCATCATAAAATACTGTAAAACAATAAAGAGGGTAATTGGTAATACAATTTCTTATCTTTTGTTCACAAAACTGTAACAGTAAATAAAAATTAGAAATTCCGTTTTCTAAAATTATTTTATTAATTCATAAGTATTCATCGTGTACTTTATTTGCTGATCAACAGTAGAACTGCTTTGTTATTTCTTTATTGCGCAAAATATTTAAAAATGTCTTTTTTCTTTTTGCATTTCGGAAAATATCGTTATATCGTTATTGAATGCAGTCATCGGTTTTATTATTTTGTGGAACCAAAATAATATTTACATCCAGAAACTCTTAAAAGAAGAAGGAAGAAACGTGGAAATAATTAACAAAGCGAAAATCAATCAAAGCGACTAATAATTTTTATTTCAATCATTTTAATACATGAAATTGGCACAGTAAATCATTTGTTTTATTGGTTTACAAAGACTAGGAAGTCAAAATCTAATTTTTGTCGATTATCTAACGAAATAGATTTAATTCTGATCTGTGCAAGCATATTTAAATTGTTCTTCTTGAATCATAATGCATATGTGGGCCACGACCGACATCGGTCGGCGATTTTTGCGAATTTTGTTTTATGACATTATTTTTGCGCACAGCCAACCAAAAGTTCTCAAAAAAGAGAATCAACGCTCCTGTAGTATTTTTTTTTATTTTTGAGCTAGACCTTTGAGGGTTATCGCACACATAGCGCGGCGAACCGCGGCGCCGAAAATATCTTTTGCTGTATTCTTATGAGAGTGCGTACACTTATGCGAAGCGCGGCGAAGCTACCCAACGTATTGTGGCGAGCCGCTCAGTGCTGCGTCACGCTGAGGGCGTCAGGAGGTCGGTTCGCTGTTGTGCGTCATCGGCCATCACGCCACCGGGGCCTACACCGGGGTCACATCGAACAGACTGGAATCTTCCCGCATAGAGAGTTCCAGACGGCGGCGAATGATATAAAATCGCCCCGGGTTGACTCACCAGTCAGTCGAATTCTAACAGCGAACGTCGAAGTTAGATTTTTAGTGTGAAAATAAATTATTACAAATAAATTAGTTTTTAAGCTTTATTAAATTACGGTTAAGTTTTTATCTAGTGTTTTATTCGTTTAAATAAATAAACTTTAAACCCTAGAAACGTAACAGTATCCAAGTACAGCTAAAAAAAAAGTCGCCGCTCTTCGCCGCGCTGTAATGTGCCAGAACCTTGATAGTTGCAGCATTAATTCTCTCACGTGATGAGGAACTTGCGGTATTAACATGTGAAACTAATGTGAATACACCCTGTATATTAGAAAAAAATCAAAAGGCGCATTACCAAATATTAAGAACGGTTATTTTGTTTCATTTATTGTGTGACAATAATTGTAAGTAAAATAACTTTTATATTTGCATGACGCATTTGTACGAAGTAATAATCGGTATTATAATTTTTAATATAAACGGATTGATTACTTTTAAATGTAAAGGTTTATAAGTTACTACTTACTTACTAATGCTAGCGGTTCACTGCAAGTAACTAAAACTACCTCTAAATGTGACTTACCTTCTTGTAGGACCTCATACCAATTTTCATCCAAATCGGTTCAGGCGTTCCTTTGTTATAAGAAAAATTAACTTTTTCTTTCAAGAACATTATGGATATTGATAAGTTTAGTTAAATCGTCTTAGTTTGCGCACAGGATTTTGAGACAGTCTATATATATATTTATTAGAGACTGACATAAAGTAAAAATGGATTAACTCCATTTAAACATTTCTTTAATTATCAATATGGATATTTAAAAAGACTTTTTTATATTTTAAATTGTCTAAATAGTGTTTCTTTAAGAAATTAACGAAATATTTGATATTTCTAATGCTAATAATGCTTTCAAGAATTTTTGTATCTTGGTAAATTTAATCAGAGATGATGAACTAAACACATCTAAGATTTTTTGGTAATTTAAAATGTAATACTTAATAATTTTAAAGGAACATAATTTATAATTCTTCAAAACTGCGCTAATAGCTCCATATTTACATTAGGCGCGTGGTTTTAATAACTGTATGTATTTTTAGTTATTTATTCTAATAATTTATTTTTAAGGAGATCAACTGAACTTTCTTTTGTCAAAGACCTGTAGCTTCAGAGGTACTGTAAAATAATAAAAGTTAATATCTTAGTTATTTATAAAAATAATTACATCAAACTTTATTTTTTAAAAACTTCATTAAACAAGTTATTTATTTGTGTCAGCCAACCGCGTTTCCCATTTAAAATTAGCAAATTATAGTCTGTTTCGCAGAACTGGTGCAGTTTCTACAAGAAATAATAACTTCAGTGAAATCTACGTTAATTTCTGAATAAAATAGATTTTGAATTTTCAATATATCTTGTCTTGTAAAAAAGTGGCATAGGGTCGCGAAAACCATTTCCTTCTATTCCTATAAATAGCTGAGAGAATTAAATTAATTGATAAAAACTAATTTTGAAAATAAAAACGAATTTTGTTAATATACAGTCTCGTTAATGTTCTACCGTTGTGAACGAACCATGTTGTAGTAGGTCCATTAATAATGCTATAAAAATACCATACTGTTTAAAATATAGAAGTTATTCTTGTTTGATGATGTATAATCGGTTTAATTGAAAATTAAAAAAAAAATTTAAGCGTCAAAGAAAATACGCAACGAAAAATATTACGTAATTTATTCCGTAAAACTATGAAAATAAGCATGCAGAGATTTTTTCTTTTTCATTATGCGAAAAGAGATACGCATGATTTATTCCAGTAGTAAAAAGTTAATTACTCAGCTCGGTATTTAAAGAAATAAGTGTAAGCGCAGACATGCCAAATTTGTTCGATAACTGTTAATACATTTTAGCACTATGCGCAGTCAAGAATTTCTAGTTTCTGATATTAAATGTATTATTTACATACAGAGGGATTTTAAATATTATGGCATAACTCAGAGAAAAAAGACTATATTTTAGTGATTTCAATGGGAAAACGAAGACGAAAAGGAAAGCATAGCTTACAGCAGTACCCAAAAATATTTTTAAAAAATAGAAAGGTTTTGGCCACGTCCTATGAAATAAGAAATACTTCCTAAAAGAGCCAAAAATAAAACGAAATTGACGGATTAACTGCAAAAGTTGTAGAGCTTCTTGTCTGTTATCTTTTAATATTATCACAAGAAACAAAAGCCTACAGCAAAGTGGAGAAAGAAATACAAGTTTTATTCTATTTTTTTTGTTTACTAAAATGAAAGATCATTGTTTCCTGATTTCAAAAATACTCCTATGTAATATATTGAAATTTGATATTTACAAGAACTGTTTGTGAGATATTTGAGGTTAGAATACCAATAAATTAATATTTTGAATATTATGCGGCCTCGAA
The DNA here is from genome assembly GCA_036172665.1 of Prosopocoilus inquinatus. NCBI lineage: Eukaryota > Metazoa > Arthropoda > Insecta > Coleoptera > Lucanidae > Prosopocoilus > Prosopocoilus inquinatus. Next base: position 10,733,187 of record CM069875.1, read on the forward strand.
TTCTTTTTTTATGATTACTTTATTCTGTATTCTCTTTTGCTTAAGAACTTTTGTAAAAATCTTTCCACGCCGACTCCGTCTTGATTTTTTAATACCGTGCCTTCAATTGAATTCCTTATTAAAGTAAGCTGTGATTTTTTTTATGAAGTTGGCGACAGAATTCTAGAGAAAACAGTTATTAACTGTCAGTACTGATCATAACATCAAATAACAACACAACATTAAAGTTTAAAGTAGATGCTCAAAGTGCTCGTCTTCAGCTTGAATACATAAGCGTACTCTGCGTTTCATGTTTTCAAACCCGTTTGCTAAGTGTTCGGGGGTTATGTTAGCACACACATATGTAATGCCCGCACGAAGTTCTTCGATTGTGTAACGCGTAGTTCTAAAAACTGTGTTTTTCATGTGCGGATAAATGAAGTAATCCATAATTGTGAGATCCGGAGACCTTGCCAGAATATTCACAATCCGATTATTGAGAAGCAAGAAAGTCATTGTTTGATGAGCTGTGTGGGCAGTAGCATTGTCTTGCTGAAAAAAACCCTTCTGTAAGTTCATCATCATGTAGTTGATTAATGCAAGGTTCTAATAACTCATTTCGGTATCTTTCAGTAGTTATTGAATCGTTAAAAAATATTGGTCCGATGATACGCCTTCTTGACACTGCTAGCCAAACACCAATTTTTAGTGGATGTAATGGAGTTTCCACAAATTCATGGGGATTTTCTGCTGACCATATTCTCATATTCTGTTTATTTAAATACCCTGAGAGATGAAACCAGGCCTCATCGGAAAAGAACCACTTGTCAAGAATGTCGTCGTTGTTTAAGTTATCAAAAAACCACTGACAATATTCTGCTCTTCTGTGAAAATCTACTGACCTGAGTTCGTGGACTGCTTGAATCTTATATGGATAAAGCTTTAAGTCTTTTTTAAGAATAGTGTGACATGTTCCCACTGATAGCTGAACTTCTTGTGAAAGTTTCGCAATAGATTTATTGGGAGAGTGTTCCATTCGATCCCGAACATCTTCAATGCAGGCTGCAGTCCTTTTCTTAGCTGCTCCGCTCCCTGTTTTGCGACAAAGTGATCCTGTTTCACGAAATTTGAGAACACAAGCATGGATATGTTTAACTAGCTGTTCATAAGTATTAGCAAAAATAGGAAACTGCTGTCGAAACTTCTGTACACACTGATTAATTGAATAAACTAACTGTCCATTTTCTATTCTACCGGTTTGAAAATAACTTTCAACAATAAATATTTTCTGCTGTAATTCTAACATTTTGAATTAATTGAAAATACAAAGTGTCAATTTGACATTTGTTTAATTAAATAATTAAACAGCTATCAGTGCTGCAAATCTTAGGGAAAAAAACAGTGAAATCATACCCCACTTTAATGAGGAATTCAATTGAAGGCACGGTATAATAAGCATTCACTCTTTTTCTCATCAGAGCAGGCCGTATTCTAGTTACCTTGGGTTGCTTACGTGAATTTTGATAGATGCCAGAATCTGATAAGAAAAATATTATGACAATTTCACACTTGTACTCTTACTATACTGACAAATACGAAGAAGCACCCATCTGCCACCGTCTCTGGCATAAACTTACTGGCTTACTGGCTTACTACTGCAGTCGAGGTGGTGTAAATGTACTAAAATCATAAACTTGATAATCAAAATAAACATAACCGTTTCATCTGACATCTATATTTCATTGTGATACCAACAAAAATGTCACCCTAGCTCGCCTAATTTGACGAGAAAAAAGAGTGAGTGCTTAATATTGATATTTTAAACTCAATTATATCACGAACAGCTTTTCCAAATATCCACATATTATATATTTTTGAAATCACGAAACAATGATCTTTCAATTTAGCAAACAATACACAGGCTGTTCCGTCTAAAAAAAACAACAATCGAATTTCTTTCTCCACTTTGCAGCGTGCTTTTGTCTATTGTGATAACTCTAAAAGCTAATAGGCACAAAGTCGTATAAATTTTGCATTTTTGCATTTTAAAATAGCCTCTAGGTAACTAAGCAGAAAATAATTTACTTTCAATATGATTATACTAATTTCATTTCATATCCGCTTCGTTCAAATCTGTAATTATCATCTGCTTTTAAGAGCGTGCTTCTCTTAAAATTATTTCATAATTATAGAACGTCGTATAAGGCTGAAATTCAATCAATCAATCTTATTTTGCAAATTCGTAGAAAATTATAGGCAGACACAAGCGTATATAGGATAGAATTACACTCTTAATAATAAAAAATCTGATATTTTCATCATCCAGCTACACAGTCCTTTACGTGGGCAATTGCTGTTATTATCAAGGGATTTAGCAATAATCGAAAGAGGGACATGTTAATAATTTGAAACATGCATTTCGTATTGCAGATCTTAACACTTTCGTTTTAAAATTGAAATTTTCCATTCAGACTATGTTTTCGTTTTGCAATTCTCGCAGGGCAAAGAATGTTATTTCTTTCAAATTGTAAAGTTTCATTATTTTGTGCGTGGTATTTTGTTTTTCACCAAAAATCATACTATATTGCTTACCTCTTACAGTCGATAAGATGTTCAAATAAAATGATGAACAAAGGAAACGTGTAAAATTCGTTTTAGGCCCGGTATTATAAACACAAGTTAAATTTACTCTAGAGTTTAATGCCTTAGTAACCATTGTTCTTACAATTGTTACTAAGGCATTAAACTGTATAGTAAATTTATTTTACGTTTATAATACCGGACCTTAATATTTAAACGGACGCTGTGAAAAATTGCAGAGATATTTAACGTATAAAATCATGAATAGAAAGAGAAAGGTAAGAGATGATTACAGGGAATACCAGGATTGGAAAAAAACTGTTTCTTTTTTAAAGAACAAAACTTCTATTTTTTTTTTGTTTTAAACAGTTTTTTTTTGTTTAAAACATGTTTAAAATTGAACAGAAATTAAACATATTTTAAACAAAAAAAACAGCTGTTTAAAACAACTTTTAAATGTTTAAATTGCCCTTACAGCTTACATAAAAAGATATATATTATTATGATTATTTGATATTTGTGTAAAAAGAAGAATTTATTAAAATTCGTTCTCTAATTAAAAGAAAGATGAAAAGTTTGTAATGTTAGATTATGTACCCTTTTAAAAATAATGTATGTATTTTGATAATAATTTAAATCATTTAAGGCAGAACTTGATTTATTTAGGATCTACGATCGCGGTGTTTTAAATGATTTTCAAAGAAAGTATGAAGTATTTGGTATCAACATACTGAGAAAAACATTCCCAGTAAGAACTAAAATCATTTTTTTTTCAAATTACTTGATCGCATTAGAACTAAAATACATGACTCGTGGCTTTCAATACTGGAAAACAAAAATTTCAAATATGTAAAAACATGTAGGATGTTCCATTGAAAATAACAAAGTTGATATTACTTCCGGCGAAACCAAAAGTCCGTAGGTATATGTTTGAAATTTCAAATTAAATTTTTGTTCAATTCATTGTTTTCAAATTTTAAACAAACCTCAAATTCCAGAAAGGCGAATATACGGCCATAGGACACACGGTAGAAATTCAATGAAGACACATTTGTCTTAACTGAATCATGAATCATCACTTTTTGACCTAACATTGCATTATCATTGACAAATTCAAGCCAGTTTGCTACATAATAACTCATCCCGTAGCCCATAGTATGAACAGGGAAGCAGAGGACCCAGTATGTTTCAAAACTTAATGTAATAATAAAAGGTTAATTATTGAAAAGGTATTTTAAAATTTTACAATATAAATATTATTCTAGTGATCAATAATAATTAATGAATTAATTATAAGCAATCTAATGCAATTTCAATTTAGTTCAAATCAAAGCTACAATGTAGTCATCACGTCATCAGCTCAGCCACGCATTGTCTACAATTATTAAAACAATTGATATGAGAACAAAGTAAAGTTTAAAGTTAATCTGTCAGTGAAATACAAACCCTAAACAATTAACTTCTGGTTACACAGTATTACGTTGCAAAAATAAAACACGTATATTAAAAGTGGTCTTTTTTAGCTTAAAACTAAAAAAATGTATTTAAAACATTAACAAAAAAAAACATGTTTAAAACTTAAAAATAAAGCACTTATATCAAAAGAGTTCTTTTTTTAGCTTAAAATTACAAAAAATGAATTTAAAACATTATCAAAAAAAAACGTGTTTAAAACATTTTGTTTAAAACAGATGGTATGTTTTTAATTCGGTGTTTTAAACATGTTTTAAACATTATGTTTTAAACAGATTGTTTTAAACTTTCCAACCCTGGGGAATACTAATACAGTTCGAAAGAATATTTTATTCTGAATCTCATGGTATAAAAATATATTGGGTGTTCTATTAAAAAACTTGACTTTTCGACGGTTGAAATCAGTTTGACTAGAAATTACTTTTTAACCATCCTGTAGACAATTAAATTCTCAAAGCATGTTACTGTAGTTTACTACAAGCCAAAAATTAGCATCATGGGTTTTTATTGCACAAAGATGACAGTGTCATAAGCAAGGTACTGCAAGTTTGAAAATAAAATGATAAATATGGAAATATCTCTGAAACGGTTAATTTTTCTTGTTTCATACGTTGAATAAAATCAAAAATGGGGTATTCTATTTAAAATAAGAAAGTTGACAAAAACTTCCGGTACAAGCGGAAGTGCCCGAAAGTTGAAAATATAATCAAATGTCTAATAATTTTTTGAAAATTAATAAATCAATCATCAACAAATCAACATTAGAACTAATACACAAATAATGAAAGACACTTATTTATTAGTAGATAATAAATAATGAAAGACACATATTTATTAGTAATAAAAATAAATAATTTAGGACACTTGGAGCAACTTTTTGTTGTGTTTAAGTAGTAACCTATTTACTTAGACACAACAAATTATATTATTAACTTTTTTAGTTGTCGATTTTCTTTTCAAATACATTTAATGTGCCTGGGTTTGAATTTTCATTATCTTGGTTCTCCGTAGCGATAAAATGTTTTTTTTTTTCTACTGGACGGATGATTTCAAAAATTACAATTTACAGTTTTCATAGCCCACTATTTAAAAATAATGTCAAAAAATTGAAAAAATGGACGTTCTAAAATAAAAATCATCGATAGTGAGTGAGATATATGAGTTAGGTATAGGGAATGCTAATACAAGACGAAAGAGAAATTAATCCTCAGTCACGTGGTATAAAAGGGTGTTGTATTTAAAAAAACTTTTCGACGGTTAAGATCAGTTTGAATAGAAGTTACTTTTTAACCAGCCTGTAGACAATTAAGTTTAAAACTGGACATGATCTCAAAGCATGTTACTGTAGTTTACTACAGGCCAAAAGTTTACATCGTAGCTTTTATTGCACAAAGATGGCAGTGTTATAAGCAAGGTACTGCAAGTTTGAAAAAAATGAAAAAAATGGAAATAACTCTGAAACGGCTGATTTTTCATGTATCATATGTTGAATGAAATAATTTTAGAATTTCCTGAGGAATTCAAAAATGGGGAAAGTTGGAAATATTATACTTTAATAGAACATTATCGCTAACTTCATCCTGTACAGTAATAAAACTAGTCATTAAAAGTAAAAATATAAAGCAAAGCGGAACCATTGACACGTAATTATTGTATTACTTACGATTACATCATGAAACACATTAAAATTGAAGTAAAATTAACAGAGAGAAATGTAAAAGGCAAGATTATCTTTCCTTTTACTGCCTTAAAAGACAAAATTATTCTGCCTTTTACTTTGATGACTTAAGTCAAAAATATTTTTAAATGTTCATTTTACTTCAATTTTAATGCATTTTATTATGTAATCGTAAGTTATATGTACAATAATTATGTCAATGGTTCCGTGTCGCTTTATTGCTTTATTGCCAGCTCCCCCCTGTTAATTTTCAAACCAAATAGGTAGAAAGTTTAGATAAAAACCAAATCAAAACAGATAAAAAGTATTAATTCTTGAGATAAAATTACTTTAGAACATCCGCTAGGTCGCGCTGCGCACTCTATGGACTTTAAAATCTTAAATAGCGTGATGGCTTAAGATACGTTTCCATGCATCCGTCGTCAATTGTTACTGGTTCATTTTCAATATTTTTCACAACCGCCAAGAGATTTGCAGTGCTGCACCAATAACCAATTGAAGAAGGAACGATGCACGACGCAACACGGATCCACGGGGATGTTCGTTTGAAAAAGACCGAATTTTTAATTTTCATGCCACAGTCCTCTGTACGGAAGTATACGAACGGGTAGGGTAGGGAAAAAAAGAACCTAAACAGAGGTTTGATTGACCCTGCTTAGCTGTGAAACAGGCAATAAAACCTTAAACTAATAACTGGGACATTTTATATTCGTATTGTAAAATATTAAACAACGACGTATTTTAAAAGTTGTAAGTATAATTTATAATTTAGAAGAAATAAGAAAAAAATATTACGTATGAATGTATTTATGTAATTCATTAAAAACAGCAAGAAATTATAAAATTATTAATAATATTAATTATTAGTAAATTATATGACCACAACAATAATAATGAAAATAATACAGTAAAGTCTTATTAATACATTAATAAATCCAGTTCACATGAATGGTCTTTTTTTACAAATTAATAATAATAATTACGAACAGATAAAATAGGGACATCGTACGATCGCTTTTTGACCTGACATTGCAGTAGGATAGACAAATTCAAGCGGATTTGCTACGTAATAAGTCCCCCATGCAAGGTGCCTGCTGTCAAAGCATAATGAAAGTTTAAAAAAAATTGTTGCAAATCGTGTTTGTTTGCATGAGGGACTTATTATCTAGCAAAGCCGCTTCAATTTGTCTATCCTACTGCAATGTCAGGTCAAAAAGCGATTTCTACGATGTCCCTGTTTTATCTGTTCATCACTATTACATCGCAATTGCGAATAAATTGGACAAGTTGTTTTTGGTTTGCAGTGGGAATTTCGTTCTATGGTTTTGCTGATGAAGCCCAAACAGGGCTGAAGCAGCTGTACAGAGGCTGCTCGAGGTTTTCACTGCAATCAAAAACGATTTGCAACAAAATTTTTTAATAATATTAACATAATTCAATTGTATTCTAGTGCGCAAAAAAGTAAAACAGGACTTTTTCTCACTTAATCTAAATGTAATTTTAAAAATTCATCAACGTAACAATTATGATAAAAATTATGCAATTGCTTTTTCATTTTGTTTTCAAAAAATTGTTCATCCCGAAGAATTTTTTCAAATAACATTCCTTTTGGCGTCCACAATACAAAATAACAGTAATTATGTTTTGTGATGTAAATTTTCCCTTGTGTTTGATAAAAGTAATCATGATTACGCTTCAGTCGAAACAAATTATCAACTAAAGTCGCGAATTTTACTTTTCTTTGTAAAATTGCGTCCACTGGTGTTTGTTCGCGTGCGCTGTAAAGCTGTAAGGACACTTAATTTCGATTAATGCATCGTCCATCAGGGGTGGCTCCCAGGTAACAATCTTTTTTCCAACAAAAAAACCGTATTCACTAATTTCTTTCTTAATCAATTACGCAAATTCCGTCTTTGCTATTGGTTCATGATTATAATTGGTGTATTTATTTCCTGTGAATGTAGATTGTAACATCGATGTACACACTTTTTTTTGGATCAGTTGTTCTCAGTTTACATATTTTTCCAAATGACGAAGCTGTAAGTCATTTTCTTCGTTCAGAAAACCATAAATTAGAAGCTGACTGTTCTACCGTTGCTGCTAATAATTTATTAATTTCTGAGGACTGCGTAATTGTTGAGGAACAATATCAAGGGCGCGAACGGTTAGACCATAATCTTCGTTATCTTCTAAACTGAAATTCCTTCTTTTTTTGACACTAGTGCCATTTATAGGGTTTGAAAAATATAATATTTTTCTACAGTGTTTATTGATTCATCGTTTTTCTAACCTTTCCGACAATTTTTTTGTATGTATCCTAGGACTTTTCTAATTGTAGTTGCTTTATGTAATCTTGTATGAAACATTTCCTTACAATTTATTGAAAGTCCCACCAAATTACATCTCATTTGATATCCACCTCTTTTTCCAAAGTCAACTCTTTTCCGCCAATGAATTTTGCTAAAACAGAATTGTAATTTTCGGCACTATTATTGGTCATATTTTTTATAAGGCTGGAGCTATTGTGTGCTAATCGATTTGTACATGCTATTATATCATTGTAAAGACAACATTTTTCCATCAGAGGAATCAAATTTTGTTCCTGCATTTTAGGTCCTTTACAGAAATAATTTTCACAAAGTCCAATTTCATTTCCTTTTGAACTAAACCTCTCTTGTGCCAAATCCTTTAATCTGGTAACAGTTTCTTAAAAGATGGTTTTGCTTCCATAATTTCTTTATACACACTTGAATCACCATCACTAACAAGAATTGCATATTTCACTCCGTGCATTTCCGTACTACATTTAAATCCTTCTAATATAATATCACTCTCCATAGCTGAACTTGATCCGTCCCAGTTTTTAAAACATATATGAGATTTTTCCGATATTTTATTGCACGTAGTATTTATTTCGCACACTCAAAAAAAGAATTTTTCCTGTTTTTTCACTGACTACGATCTCTTAAGGCCGTTTTTACATTACGCAATTTAATGTACAAGACGTTGTTCAATTTTTTAAACAATCTAAATTGTATAGTTTCAAACAGCAAGTTACGTGCAATATTAGTTGCTTTTAAAATTGTAGCTGTCTGCTCTATTTTCTACACAATTTCGTATGAGCATGTGCTGTGCGCAGATGAAATATTTACATGACATTTGCTTCATTCTACTATTCAGTCGTCTTTACAGTAACATTTTAACTAACACACAGGCAATAATGGTAATCATGGCGTTTACATTCACTTTAAAATAGAAGACATAACATGTGAATAGTAGAATAGGGACTAGTCAAGATGTTACACAATTTAGATTGTTTCAAAAATTGTACAATTTCTTGAACAATAAATTGTGTAATGTAAAACGGCCTGTACACCGTACACCATCCGCAATCACAGTAATAAGTGGTACGTTATTTTCGTCAACATTACCAGATTCTGTAGCTATCTTTGCCTCCTCCCTACCAGCATCAATCATCGATTGCCAACATTCGTTTTGGAAAATTTCATTATAATTGCTTTCGATTTTTTGGTACAGACTGTATGATATACCTGGCAAATTGAGACAACCTGCCAATTAGTGTAATCGAGAAAATCCACACCCAATATTTATAGTTCCAATTATTGCTGCACCATGAGTATTTAGCTTGCCATCATTTTTATCTCTCTCCACTACATGTTCAACTTTGCACATTGTACATTCCAAAACAAATTTTGACATAAAACCTTCTCTTACTGACCTGATTAATTTCACGTGATTTGCCGTACAAGAAAATAAGCTGTGGTGAGGAAAGTGACATCACTTTGAAGGAATTTTAATGCTGCATCCAATGAAGCTGTCAGTTCTTAACAGCCTTCATTTATTTTTGAGTTAATAACAAAAACTTGTCTTCTTAAATATGGGATAATTTTTATAAAGTCGCTATTTCTAGGCGTCTTAGTATACATATTAAAACAAATAAAAATCTATCACTTCAAACTGAAGACGCTAAACTGTCAAAATGTATAGAAATAAATATCTACAAAAATGTGTTGCATTAAAATATTACAAATTTAAAAACGAAAGTTAGAAAGTGAAAACTGATAACGTCACTGAATGCAGAATAAAAATTTCTTTAAAATGATATGTAAATGCCCGGAAAAATCGATCTTATATTTTATTCTAAATTTTTATCTATTTTGATTACTGTGGGTGAAATTTAATTGTTTTATTTCAGTATAAACTGTCTCAGCCGATAATGAGCTGAACAGGAAATACTATAGTCATAACCATGCGACTATGTTACCTCCTGATTTAGGCAACCTTCTTAACGCCTGTAAGATAAGCGAGAGAAGGGTACGTTCTTAAAATAAGCATCAGACATCAGGCGAATGAAAAATTAAGTCATCATCAACCGGGAGTATCCGGCCATAGTCACCACCGAGAGCCTCTAAAAATCTACCCACCTAACCGTTCAATCATGTGGTTGTTTTTCCATAGCAGTTTAACCACCTCGAAAATCCCTTCAGGAAAACATGAGTGGGTGTATGAGTTTTTATACGTGGAGGAAACCAGCCTGATGCCCAGAATTCAATCGAAGCATCCCAAAAATCTCTGTTCCTCAGTTCTGCCTAAAAGGTGTAGTAGTTGGTATTTTATGTCATGTAACATTTTCTTTTCAAAATTTCTTAAACTAAATTTGACTTTTATATATTTTTTTCTACTTTTTTATTTTATTTTTTATATTACTTTACTTTAGTGCTCAATAAGTCCATTGTAGCACATGAGGGATTTTATTTATTTGTACAGTTTCTGAATCAAGAACCTTAGAAAGAGTTATTAATTAGTCAAGTAAACAGGTTCGGTAATTTTCTAAAAATTACCTGGTGGCAGCAAAATTTTAATATTCAACTCATTTAAAGCACGCGACCTGCTTGAATAGTAAATTACACATAAGTGGTGGAATTTTCTTAATTATTCTATTTCCCAAAGAAAAACCAAACTACAGTAATTTAATCTGTTTACAGATACGTCACTTCAGTAACCATGCTATTTGAAAGTTTATAGTTCATAGTGCACTTAGATAAAAAAATATCAGACATTTAAGACTGACAGAATCATTGAATGTAGCATTAAAACTCCTTTAACAGGTCACTCAAGCAACCATGCCATTTAAAAATTTAAAATTCATAGTTCGCGCAGCGCCACCTAGCGGATATTCTAAAGTTTGTCCCAAGAATTAGTATTTTTTGTCTACTTTGATTTGGTTGTTGTTTAAACTTTCTTATTTGGTTTTAAAATTAATGGAGAGGAGGGGGGGGAAGGAACTTTGGACTAGGCTGCATAATTCTGTCCTGATGAAGAAATACACATTGTGATTCAAAAGGACCACACCATCACTTAGGTTATCTTTAGATTGATTTATTTTAACGTTTCCAAGACTTTAGGTTTCGCGACGTCCTCTTGAGCTGTGTTATGTTACTGAAACGATTCATTCAACCAGTGAACAGGCACTGCGTAAAAGAATTCTTAATGCCGCACAAATAATAATGATAAATGCTAAGAAATGTTCAAGGACGAATACTAAACGTATTGAGATAAATGGTCAAAATTTCGACCGAGTATTGCACGTGTATTTTGTTTATTTGGTTTTTTATTGTATTTGTTTTTGATTTTGAGACATGTTTTCTAGTTTTGTTTTAATTAATCAGCGCGGCAATTCTTAAAAATATGAAGAGCCGTTTTTGGGTATTAAAAGAAAAAATCAAATAGTCGTACCTTTTGATGTGACTACATTTTTTTAAACAGTTGTTTCATTTAAAGCACTGTTCAACTAACTCTTAAATATCCCAAGTTTGAATTTAAAACTTAAAATATTACCATAGGCTGTTAACTAATTTCGCTTTAAACTTTATACCTTTTTAGTTCTTGACTTTTTTACCAAAAGTTTATTAAGAAAAAAGCTTTAATTTGATCTCCTCTAACTACCTTTTTAATATCCTTCGTTCGTTATGAGTAAGGCCTCGAATCTGAGGGTCCAAACTCAGAGGCGTTATATTCCGTGCGCGGCGGGGCTCGATTTCTCGCTACATTTCCGATAGGCACGGGGATTCTACAATCGAATTCTGCGTCTCATTAATTTTGATTTTGACGATTCGACATTTATTTGATTGCTTAGTCAAAATTTACTTACTTACTTCACAACCTGTTATATTGAGAGATCATTTTCTTGCTTTAAAAGACAAGACATTCTCACGACAAATCGAAACGAATGAACGAACGAAAATTTGGAACGTTATTTAATAATTAATTTTAATAACAATTAATAGCTGAGAAATTTTAGTATTTTCTTTCCTATTCGAATTTCGAATACCTGAGAATACTCAACAACGGGCGTCTCTGTTAAACCGGGGGTGTTACGATGCGTAATCGGCATCTGGGAGACTGAACGGGCTATTTTCCTCGATGCTGTAGTTATGAGACACCAGTATACGTATGTACAGTATCTCAGAAATAAGTAGGTACATTAATTTTCACTAATAATTAAACTCATCAAGAATAACAACTTTTTTTAATATATTTGTTTAGTGAATGTTCTATTTATTGACTTAAAATTATTTAAAAATTTGCCACAAATATCATTGTACAGAGACTACATTACCTAGCCGACAATGATGATCAATTGATTGACAAACGACCGTTTCTCAACTTAAAGCAACTCAAAAGAAATTTCTAAGCAACTTAAAAACAGGAAAAACAACCCATTCTTAGAGCCAGTGGTTAGAACAATACATAGAGGACTCGTTTATTTGTAGGAGGAAAATTAAAAACAAACTGACGATTTGGAAAAAATGGTTTAGAGAAAAAATTTAATGTACCTACTTATTTATTTATTTAAAAGTATGGAGACGGCCATTTATTGCCGATAATATTCGTTTTAGGATAATTGAAATTAACCTCCGCCCACAATAATTTTTATATCTGTAGATACGTATTTCGGCTGCTAAACTGTCATCCTCACTACGCTACCAACTTAAAGGCACTAAAAAGATCTAAAAACACCTAATCATCCTAATAAAATCATAAAAATGTTAAAACTAACAACAATCTAATCATCCTAAAAGATATATATGTCTAAACGTAAGTAAATATAAATTAATATATAAAGATCTAAAATTAACCGTCAGAAAAAGCTTACAAATAAGAGCTAACCAAACAACACGGAAATACAGAAAATAGATACTCCAAAGACCCGAAAAAACTTCTTATTCTAACGAATATATAAGTATAAATTCCGTGTTATTTAATACCTAAAAATCCTGAAAATAACTATACAGGGAAGGGCAAAAGTATGGAACCGGCTTCCGAAAACTATCTATTTGAAATTTGGTATGTGATTCAGAGTCAACAGGACCTACTTTACCAATTTGCTTCAATTATTTATCTGCTCTTGTTTCTGAGATCCAACGCCTACTTAATTTTTTTTAAATGTCAACCTGCTGATTTTGTTCCCCTATTTAATAGTTCATTTAATTCTTTAAACGACCACATAAAAATATTTATCTATTGCATGAGAAAATTTACGAGAAAATAATGTTTGCATGAAAAAGTTAGAAAAAATGGTTTACGCTGATATTTGGTATTTGTTTTCATGTTTTTAAAGCAATTTTTATTAAAATTTTCTTTAGTGCTCTCTTAAAAACAGCCCATAATCTTGAGGTCTTCCGGATTTTTTTGTTAAAACTAGAATTTTTGTCGAATATCAGACAATAAACCATTTTTCTTAACTTTTTTATCAAACGTTATTTTCTCGAAAATTTTCTTATGTAATAGATAAATATTTTTATGTAGTCGTTTAGAGAATTAATCGAGTTATTAAACACAGGAAAAAAATCAGCAGGTTGTCATTTAAAAAAAAAATCAAGTAGGCGTTAGATCTCAGAAACAAGAGCAGAAAAACAATTGAAACAAATTGGTAAAGTAGGTCTCATTGACTCTAAATCACATACCAAATTTCAAACAGATACGTCAAACAGTTTTCGAAATATTACGCCGGTTCCATACTTTTGCCCTTCCCTGTATATGTTATGTATAAATCGGAAGAAAAAAACAATAGAATTCTGGTTTTTTGGAATTGAGGGGTTTCTGAAAAAAAAAACAACGGTTCAAGTATTAATTTCCGGTAGTGCACGCTTATTAGCGCCTTACAATGCGCTACAATAAATTGCACAATTGAATTTGACGTAAACAGTAACCACTGGTAAAGTTACTCGCTCGAATTTGTTTATCGCTTACTTAGATGTATCTGACCTGGTGCTAATAGGTATGCACGGCGGGAAAGAATACTTGTTTTTTTCGGAAGCTCCTCAATTCTGAAAAAAAGAATGCTGTTGGAAAGAGAAAAGAATACTCTATCGAATGGGAGAGTAAAATTAACAAGTTTCTATTTACAAATAGGCGCAACTCAAAAACAATTGAAAAAAAATTATTCAAGTATTAACGGTAATAAATGACCGTCTTCATACTTTGAGCTAACTCTGTATATCGAGATCCGATATTTCGAGACGTATCAATATCTGATACGTAGTTACCTACCGATATATCGATTCATAAACCCGGCCCTACATAGAATCTTTGGTTTTATTCATTTATTTATTTTCATGTACCCTATGGTGTGTACAGTTGGTTGCTTAATCACACAGAATGCTGTGAGGTTTTCCTATGTTGCATTATAAAATAATGGCACGGTACGCGTTTTCAGGTGTCGTCTCTGAACTACATCCAGATTTTAAAAATTGTTTTCCTGTATAGGTAGTTGCAACATACATGTCCATACTAAAAGGTGACTTCAAAAAGTTTGTATAAGAATCCGCATCTGACTCGATTTCGCCGAAAACGTGTCGTTTCAATTGAATTGATTCAATTTTTAAAACGGTGAGAAAGTTCCAAGTCAATTAACATCGCATAAATTTATTTTTTAATCATTTATAATTAAGTTAATCTCCCTTGAAGAACGTTTAACATTAATACCATGTTACGATACCTTGAGCTTGAATGCATAATTATCATTTAAATAAGTATCTATATTTCATGGGATACCAAGCTCGTATGTGTATGAATATGTTGCTGACGCAACTTGACGGTGGCAATTAAAACTTACAAAACAATGACTGCATTTCTTTGTTGGTTAATTAATTAAAACCAGCTTCTAGTGAACGCTTGCACTTAGCAAGGTCGGAAGGAGTGGTCAGTTTTTCAGCTTGAATAACAATAGACACGTCGGTCAGTCGGTGAGGGTGGAAAGTCTTACTTGTTCAGATCAATAATGCATGAAGTTAATAAAAGGTCACTAGAGACAAAACATGTAACGAAAAGTTTTTATTTCAAATTTTTAATACATTTTGAAAAGGGCAGTTAACTGATTGTACCAAGTTGAATGTCATTAGAGAGGAAATGTGAACGTCCTGTTCCAGAAATGTTTATTTAATTACTGTCTAAAAGAACAAGGATATGGTGTCTAATTTATGTATAAAGGCTAATTAGTTTAATTAATTCTGAAGATTGCTTTTTGAAAGAAATTGTTGTCGAATTGTTATGAAAAGAAAGAGTATTTCATTCTAAAAACCAATAATTCTCTTTCTTTCATACTTTAAATATTTTTGTAAAAAAATATTCATGTTAAAATGTATTGGAGACTATGGTTTGTAATACAAAGAAATTGGATTTAAACTCCTAACCACAAAAAGTTTTTTTTTAAACTCTATACGTATTTCGGCAGCAATGCTGCCATCTTCAGTAGATGCCTTCTTCTTGATCACAAGAAAAGTGACTGTGTCATACCTATCGCTACCTTATATACTAATTCGTTCCGCTCCAATGAAACCTGCTCTCTAAAGGTGCGTTTAGATTTGAGCACGAACGAGCTGAGCATACGCGCACGGCATTCGTTCGCGCTCACCAGCATTTATTTTCTGGCGCATGGGCTGATCCAGTTGTTCGCGCACACAACGGACGACAAAATAGCAGCGGCTGTATAATTGCGATTCATATTTTAATAAAAAAAATAAATTCGAACGAGACTTTCGACTTTCGTGGCAAACGCCTAATTTTTATGAGACAAAATAAATTACTACTTATTATTTAGTGTCAGAGAGTTGTCATAAGTAATTCAAAAATTTTACTACAATGACTAAAATCGCCCCAATAAACATTTTATCTTTTTTCGTGCTTCCGCACTGTCTAAATTTTCAATATTTAATTTGTTCACAAGCTCCTGGTAGGTCATTTTTTAAAAATAATATTTTGCGTGCTTCACATTCCATAAAATAGGCAGTTTTTCATAATCTTGCAAAGCAACGAAGCTGTTTCATTGGTCCATTCCATGGCTAACTGAAAATTCAGAAACCTTTTCTGCGAGGACTGTGTCGCGTGGCTTTCAATATGCGACTTTTTTCTCGTTCGTTTTTTCATGCCAACTACGCATTCATGCGTGAAGCAATTAATTCCTTTGCGCACGTACCCGAGACCGACATCAAGCGGCTCGCTCTGCCAGCCATTCGCGCATGATGTGCGTGCGCGCATAGCCGTTTACACTTGAGCATTCGCGGTGGATCAGTGCGTGCGTGCTCGTCTAAATGCACCAAAGGCAATCATATTTACGGCTATTCGAGCTCGCGGCTGTTCGCGCACAGGAAAACACAACGTGAGCGTGCGCGCATAGCCGTTTACACTTGAGCGTTCGCGGAGGATCAGTGCGTGCGTGCTCAAGTCTAAACGCGCCTTAAGGCGAGCGTCTCACTGGATTGCGTCAACTAAGTCAAGCAACACGGAACCTGCCAGAGGCCCATGATGGTGTTCATTAAATCTCTCTTATTTTTGTATATGAAAATGGTTTCAAATCCGTCTAATTCCCTGTTGCTTGACGTTGCTTTTGCTAACCTAAGGTTTTTTAAATCTATTTTACGACAGGTGTCAAAAAATATGTTGGGCAACACTGGATTTTTCAATTCTATTGTATTTTAAATAAGCTAAGTTTTCTTTAAAACGTGTCAGTATATTTCTTTTTGTTTGCCCAATATATTTTTTAGTACACCCTTGACAAGATATTCGATACAGCTTGGAAAGATGCTTAAAAAAGTTCCAAAAGTTGTTTCAGTTAGGCGAAAGACAATATCATGAATTCGAATGTTCGAATTCTATACAATGAATTAACAACAAAGAAACTCTAGGCCGCCTTAATATTTCAAATATTATTTAGAAAATTAAAATTAGAAAAAAAAAACAAAAATTGTATTTTTCCTCTATTTTGCAGAACAATTTTTTTTTCTTGTGATAAATCTAAAGGATAATAAACACAAAGCTCTACAACTTTTTCATTTAAAGTTTTTTTCTAGCTCCTAAAATAAAGCCTATAAGTAGGGTGCAAACTATCAAAAACCCTATACTTTTCTACTCAAAGTGTGCTGAGGTAACAGTAATAAATAAAGCTCTTTCTGGACTCTCAGTAATATTTATTAAATCTGGTCGGAAAGTGATTTGTTTGGCATATTCATTGTTTTCGCTGTAAAAATATATATATATTTTTTGTGTAGATATTCACTTTTAAAGAGAGTGTACGTGTGTAATGAAAACCCTCCAATCTCTTCATAAGGCAAAAAAAGATTCACGGTGAATGTATTTTTATATCATGTTTTGTTAAAAGCTTAAACTATAAAATACCTTGCACTTTTTGCGAATACCTGTAAATGCTACAATTATGTGCAATCGTCTACAACTGTTTGCAATTGTCGGCAACTGTTTGCAATTGTCGGCAAATGTTTGCAATTGTTTGCAAACTTGCAATTTTCTGCAAATTTGCAGTTATCTGCATTTTTTTTACAATTGTAATTTTGGTGTACACATTTTTCTTCAGTGGCCAACCCTTCGGGGCAATGATTTGAAACAGACGAGGAATACAGACTGTTCAAAAATAATTCGGCACTATTCCTAACTTTTTTACTCTTATTAAAGTTACAGAGTTTTGTAAAAATCTTTTAATAAAAAGAATTTTCATAAGATGCATGTTCTGGGCCAGAATTTTCATAAGATGCGTGCTTTGGGTCAGAACATGCATCTTATGAAAATTCTTGTTATTAAAAGATTTTTACAAAATTCAGACAAAAACACCTTTTATAATAAACAAATAAACCAAAATTAATGTTTTCAGATACATACACTGTGTTCAAATGTTTTATTTTTGAAACACAGCCATCTTATGATTTTATAAAAAATTAAAATATCTTCTTTATTTATTAATTTCTGATTAAATGATAAAGAAAAATTTTAATTCAGAATTTTATTCTCTATCGATTGATCAAATAATATACAGGTATTCAATTTAAAAGAAAGTGTTCTTCCCCTTTATTTCATAAACGCGATGTTCAATTGTTTTTTTGAATGCATCGTTGCAATCAAGGCAAAGGGTACTACTAGTTTGCCAATTTAACCATATCTGTAACTTTAATAATAGTAAAAAAGATAAAATAGCGACATCTTACTATCGCTTTTTGACCTGACATTGCAGTAGGGTAGACAAATTGAAGCGGGATTTGCTCCTAATAAGTTCCCCATGCAAGGCGGCCATGCTTGCTGTCAAGGATAATGAAAATTTTAGAAAAATTTTGTGCAAATTGTTTTTGATTGCAGCGAGAACCTCGAGCAGCCTCTGGACAGCTGTTTCAGCCCTGCTTGGGGCTTCTTCAGCAGAGACGTAGCTCGACATTCCCGCTGCAAACAAAAACGACTTGCCCAATTTATTCGCATTTGCGATGTAAGAGTGATGAACAGATAAAATAGCGACATCTTACTATCGCTTTTTGACCTGACATTGCAGTAGGGTAGACAAATTGAAGCGGGATTTGCTATTTTTCTAAAATTTTCATTATCCTTGACAGCAAGCATGGCCGCCTTGCATGGGGAACTTATTAGGAGCAAATCCCGCTTCAATTTGTCTACCCTACTGCAATGTCAGGTCAAAAACCGATAGTAAGATGTCGCTATTTTATCTGTTCATCACTCTTACATCGCAAATGCGAATAAATTGGGCAAGTCGTTTTTGTTTGCAGCGGGAATGTCGAGCTACGTCTCTGCTGAAGAAGCCCCAAGCAGGGCTGAAACAGCTGTCCAGAGGCTGCTCGAGGTTCTCGCTGCAATCAAAAACAATTTGCACAAAATTTTTCTAAAATTTTCATTATCCTTGACAGCAAGCATGGCCGCCTTGCATGGGGAACTTATTAGGAGCAAATCCCGCTTCAATTTGTCTACCCTACTGCAATGTCAGGTCAAAAAGCGATAGTAAGATGTCGCTATTTTATCTGTTCATCACTCTTACATCGCAAATGCGAATAAATTGGGCAAGTCGTTTTTGTTTGCAGCGGGAATGTCGAGCTACGTCTCTGCTGAAGAAGCCCCAAGCAGGGCTGAAACAGCTGTCCAGAGGCTGCTCGAGGTTCTCGCTGCAATCAAAAACAATTTGCACAAAATTTTTCTAAAATAGTAAAAAAGTTAGCAATAGTGCCGAATTATTTTTGAACAGTCTGTTTAAAGTGCATGTATTATTTCTTGAATTGAACTTTACATAAAAATAAAAATAAAATAAATAATATTATTGTTATACCCCAACGGTACAACTCTGTACAAATAAATGAACCGCTTCAAGAAAGAAAATATTTTAGGAAATGATTAAATTAGAACATATTATTTTGGGCAGGATTTATTTGATTCTTGTAACCAATAGTTCATCTTTAAAATCCCCATTACAAAAAATTGGATTGTTGTACCAAACGATGGGCCAAATTAAAAACATTTTTTTTGCACCAAAGTTTATATCCGCTCTTTCTTTGTGTGTAATTATTAAACAGATCTAACACCAAAGTAACCACATTGGTAGCTCTTCCTTAAATTGGAAGATGAATCGCACTCGAATTAAAACATATTATTATGTACGTAGTAAATTAAATTTTCTGAAAGAGTAAAATAAACTCCTGGGCAAAATTAACGGACACTACATTTTTATTTTTTAGTTGCTAGGTAATAATAATAATATAACAATATTAATAAATAATAAATAAATAATAAATAAATAATAAATAAATAATAAATAAATAATAAATAAATAATAAATAAATAATAAATAAATAATAAATAAATAATAAATAAATAATAAATAAATAATAATAATAAGAACACCTTAAGACGTTTCAAATAAATGCTATCAAGGAATGTTTAGTTTTTAAAATTATAATTTCAATTAAATTAACTTTGAACAAAAAGTGACTCAAAATCTATTCGGAAATTATTTATTAAGGAATTTTGGGTGTCATTTTTTATTATCAACGATCGTTTAACTTACAAGTGATTTAAAGTTAAAAATGAATCACCCAACAAATTTATCGTTGGAGGTGGCAGTAAGAGCATCAACTCTCCTGTATGAGGAATCTCAATGCGTTCTGTTGTTGACATGTTGGAAAGAATTATTCCTGCATAAGTCACATGTTCAGGCGCTTTAACGAGACAGTCTCTTACCTTCGAACACCAGGACAGGTCGAAAACAATGTATCAATCCAAGGGATTTTCTAATGCAACTTGCTCTAAAAAATAGAAGAATCATCAGGACTGCATTAAAAAATGAACTTCTAAATGTTCGAATACTAAAGATCAAACTCAACGATTGCGTTTTACTAGAAATCAATTGATGAATGGAAGAAAGTTTTATTCTCTGAAGAAACAGGGGTTTGCCTTAAATCTCCTGATGGACGTGAGCGTGCCTGGAGAAGAACGGAAGAGACATTTGCAGCTTGCAATGTCTCATCAAGGGTTCTATTTGGTGGTGGCTCTGTAATGTTTTGGGGAGGAATATGTTCCCATGACTACACGGAGTTGGTCCCTATACAAGTGAGGTCTATGAATGCGAACTACCGTGTCTTCAATTGAATTCCTCATTAAAGTAAGCTGTGATTTTTAATGAAGTTGGCGACACAATTCTAGAGAAAACAGTTGTCATTAACTGTCAGTACTGATCATAACATCAAATAGAAACACAACATTAAAGTTTAAAGTAGATGCTCAAAGTGCTCTCCTTCAACTTGAATACATAAGCGTACTCTGCGTTTCATGTTTTCAAACCCGTTTCGGGGGTTATGTTAGCACATACATCTCTAATGCCCGCACGAAGTTCTTCGATTGTGTAACGCGTAGTTCTAAAAACTGTATTTTTCATGTGCGGATAAATGAAGTAATCCATAATTGTGAGATCCGGAGACCTTACAGGAAAATTCACAATCCGATTATAAAAAAACTGCTGCAGGAAAGTCATTGTTTGATGAGCTGTGTAGCCAGTAGCATTGTCTTGCTGAAAAAAACCCTTCTGTAAGTTCATCATCATGTAGTTGATTAATGAAAGGTTCTTTCTAATAACTCATTTCGGTATCTTTCAGCAGTTACTGAGTCGTGGTCTGATGATACGCCTTCTTCACACTGCTAGCCAAACACCAATTTTTAATGGATGTAATGGAGTTTCCACAAATTCATGGGGATTTTCTGCTGACCATATTCTCATATTCTGTTTATTTAAATACCCTGAGAGATGAAACCAGGCCCCATCGGAAAAGAAACACTTGTCAAGAATGTCGTCGTTGTTTAACTTATCAAGAACCCACTGACAATATTCTGCTCTTCTGTGAAAATCTACTGGCATGAGTTCGTGGACTGCTTGAATCTTATATGGATAAAGCTTTAAGTCTTTTTTAAGAATAGTGTGACATGTTCCCACTGATAGCTGAACTCCTTGTGAATGTTTCGTAATGGATTTCTTGGGAGAGTATTCCATTCGATCCCGAACATCTTCAATGCAGGCTGCAGTCCTTTTTCTTAGCTGCTCCGCTTCCTGTTTTGCGACCAAGTGATCCTGTTTCACGAAATTTAAGAACGCAAGCATGGATATGTTTAACTAGCTATTCATAAGTAATAGCAAAATTAGGAAACTGCTTTCGAAACTTCTGTACACACTGATTAATTGAATAAACTAACTGTCCATTTTCTATTCTACCGGTTTGAAAATAACTTTCAACAATAAATATTTTCTACTGTAATTCTAACATTTTGAATTATTTGAAAATACAAAGTGTCATGCAGTAGTACACTGAGAAAAGTCAGTTTAATACGCAAAGTTGGCTTTTAAAGGAAAATCATCCCTAACATTTTTCTCATACATCTATGGGATGGTCTTAAAAGAAAAGTTCGAATAAACCAACACCTCTTAACGACAATGAACTGGGAGCTGCAGTAATTGCAGAATGGAAGAACATTTTCCAGAAATTTATTGAAAATTTGATGCAGAAATTAGGAACAGAGGACACACGCGGCATTAAAATGACATTGGACACTTTTATTGAATTACTTTCCACTTCGTTTTCAATTTTGTTTTTGCTTTCTTATTTCATGCATTTTTGATAAAATAAATTTTTAAGTCAAGATTTTGGTTAAATTAATTTGTTTTACCAATTTTGTTCGTAAATAATTACATAAACCTAATTTGTAAGTTTGTGAGTTTTTAAATTTTAATGGTGTAAATATGCAATTTTTATAAAGCGGTTCGTTAATTTTGTCCAGGAGTGCACTCAGCACTAATTAACAGTTCTCAAATATAGGGGCATGAATAGCTCTATTATGATCATTGCAAAAACATAAGTAACTTCATTAAGTTACCGATAAATTTCCTTTATTCATCTGACTCCTCACGAATTTCAAACAAATTTCCAAATGAAGTTGACTCATTTTTTAAGTTTCTAATCTTAAATCAGACAATTTATAAATGGAAAGGCACTCCACGTTTCAATATCGATTGATAGCTTCGTTAGAAGTGAAAAAAGTAAATAAACGTTGAGTGCCTTTCCATGTATAAATTGTCCGGTTTAAGATTAAAACCTTTTTATTTATAAATTTTTAAAGTTGACTTAATTAGTAAATTAAATCTAAATTTAATTAAGTAGATTTTACACAGTTACAAGAACCTTTTTACATTATTATCTGTTTTCAGGAGATTTCGGCCCTGGTTTAGGAAATTTCTTACCCTACTTGCTGTCACTGGGCCTTTTCTCAAATAACAGGAGACCTAAAGAAGGAAAACCCAAACCGAAGCCACAGTCATCAACACAATCAATTCCTCTTGAAACGACCGGTCCATTTAAAACATGGTACCAATGGAGCGAGATCGATTTTGCGTATGATACTCCCCTGGAGCGAAGCATGGCTATTGAATCTGGCAAATTTATTCCCGAAAATAATTTGCCACTGGGAATAGAAATATACAAAGATAGGTTATTCGTTACGATGCCCAAATGGAAACCTGGAGTCCCAGCTACACTTGCTGTCTTGCCTCGTGTTCCTAAAGAACCCTCACCTTTGATGGTTCCATATCCTAGTTGGGAGTGGCATTCAACAGGTAAATATCACATCGGTTATTTTAATTGATTACTAGAGAATTAACAGATTTTTAAAATGATTTATAATCTAACCTAATAGAATTGTTTGCAAAAGATAAGTCTACTCATCATAGATATACAGGGTGTCCCAACAGTGCGTTCTCGGGCTATATCTCGATATCTACTACAGATATCAAAACAGTTTCAAGACATTTTTATTTTAAAATTTAAAGGTTTACGACATGAAATTATTTTAACCTACACAGGGTGAATCAAAACGGCGGTACTGAATGCAACTTTTTTATTTCAAATAGCACATCCTATATATGATATCAAATTTGAATTGCTTATAAAATTCTACACATTTTCTATGTATCATAATCTATGTCTAATTCTAACCCTTCTGAAGATATTTAACATTTTATCAAAAAACTGTCGCTTGCAGCCATTACTTTATTTATTCATATTTTATTTATTTTCACTTTAGAGAAAAGATTTTCGGTACAGATGTAGTTGATACTTTAACTTATTCTAATCCTCTATTAAAAATATTTTTATCGTTGCAGGGTGATCATGGTACTAACCAAAATATCGGAAATTTCAAAATGACATAAGTCAATTTTCTTAAATAGCATGTCCTATATTTTTATATCCTAAATTGTTTGTCTAATACAGTACTTTCGTTTTTGTCATGCATGTCTTACACCTATCTGCTATATTTTTTTAAAACCCTAGACCTGTATGATTTATTTGTTTTAAAACGAGTAATTGTCTAAGGTGGCCATGGAAAACAAACGAACCAGCTGACATTAATAATTAGTTTACCTGTTTTCCACAGCCAGCTTATACAATTATACGTTTTAAAAGAAATAACTCAAATGGATATAAGGCCCTCGAAAATTATTGCAGATAGATATAGAACATACATGACAAAAACGAAAGTACTGTATTAGACGAACAATATAGGATATAAAAGTATAGAGCATGCTATTTAAGGAATTTGACTTATGACATTTTGAAATTTCCAATATTTTGCTTAGTACCATGATCACCCTGTAACTATAAAAATACATTTAATAATGCCCTAGAATAAGCTAAAGTACCAACTGCATCTGTATCGAAAATCTTTTCTCTAAAGTTAAAAATAAATAAAATATGAATATATAAAATGGCTGCAAGCGACAGTTTTTAGATAAAATGTTAAATATCTTCAGAACGGTTAGAATTAGACATAGATTATGGCACATGAAAAATGTGTAGAATGTTTTGGGCAATTCAAATTTGATATCATATATAGGGCGTGCCATTTGAAATAGGGTTAGAATTAGACATAGATTATGATACATAGAAAATGTGTAGAATTTTATAAGCAATTCAAATTTGATATCATATATAGGATGTGCTATTTGAAATAAAAAAGTTGCATTCAGTACCGCTGTTTTGATTGACCCTGTAGAGGTGAAAATAATTTTATGTCGTAGACCTTTAAATTTTAAAATAAAAATGTCTTGAAACTTTTTTTATATCTGCAGAAGTTATCAGGATATAGCCCGAGAACGCACTGTTGGGACACCCTGTATATCATATAATTATTTAGAAATAAAAGTTTCAGATATAAAAGAAATCGATACATTAACCATTCACAATCTTTTGAGACACACAGTAGGCCCTGTTAGGGTGATATTTTTGTTGGTATCACTAAAAAATACGTATGTCAGAAAACTGATTGAGTTTCATGTTCATTTTTAATTTGATGAAATTTTGTTGGAAATCTGTCTTATCTACTTTAATTTTATGGTTATATTTTGGAAATTACCGCTGCCACTGTTGCCAGTTCGACGAAAGCATTCCGTGAAACTAGAAGGATCGTCTCGAGCAAACATTTGATAATTTATTTTTTCAATAAGAAAAAAAATAGTAAGATCTTCTTGCTGTTGCAGGTGTCTCCGAAAGTTTTCAGTGGGCATTTCGGCCTCATTTGAATTTTTTCTACTTTCCCCACCACTGTATATCTTCGGATTCACGCACCTTCGGATTCTTCTGTTAACACTAGTTCTTAAAATCTCCTTCGTTTTTAATCTAGGCGATCCTTTTTGTAATAGTAAACCGTCTTCACTTTTGCATGATTAGTTCGGATACTTATATTTTTTGGCATTTTGACAAGACAAATAAATATCTTTGTTTTAAGTTACTTTTTACTTTAATTACGTTACCGTAGTCCACGTAATTTACGTTTTGGCAACATAGTCAGTACTCAGTACTGCTGAGAGTGCTATGGTAACACTGTCATTATTTTTGAAGAATCACAATGGGGACCTCCTTAACTATAAGAAGTATAAAGACGGTTAAATTACAAACTAGTTGCTCTATTTTAGGGTTTATAAAATGTGCAAAGAAAATCTGTTCTCCCTACGTTGATTTCTGAAAAATCTTCAAAAAACTGAAAATTCGCTATCTCGGAGATCTCAAAACTTTTGTTTGTTTACCAAGACAGAATTGGTAATGCGGTAACTTTACCAAATTCAATGAACAAACTAAAACAGTCAGAATAAATAGATTAGGATTGATAGTTTCACAGATCCGACTTTCCACTGCTTTTTTCTTATGGATGCTGTGCATACAAAAACAAAATGTGAATGCTATGATATAGCACATTTTCCTTTTGTTTAAAAACAAAATATTAAGAAATACCTTCAGAAATAAAATGTGTAATTACGCACTATAATTTAATGACATTTCTTACTTTAATAACAATTTTAGTTCTTAATGTTTGTAAGTATCTGCCTACCAGATTAAGTTTTCGAAAAATACATATATCTTAATAACTCAATATTTTATTTAAAATTCAACATAACTTAACACAAACCTGTAGATCATAAAGATGCGATAATTATTATTTATTTTCTTGAATATATCACAAATTTAAATGCTTAAGAATTTGTTACACAACTCTAGCATGCTTTCATCGCTTCATATCTGACGAAGCGGATTAATCAGGCAAAAAATTTTAAAAACACGAACGTAATTACATTACTTCCAACATGTTTCTTCTGCTCCAGTAACCGCAATGTAATTACACATTTCACGTATTATTATAAACTGAGACTCAACTAACAATTGGCCAATCAGATTGCTTTGTTGGGTAACATTTAAATCGTGTGCATTAAAAACAGTCATTAACTTAGAAAAAAAAATAGTACAATTTATTCATTAAACGTTCACTCTTTTACCGACTAAAGCATGCAAAAAGCAAATGAATGAAACCTTGACTTTATTCGAATAAACCTTTGGGGGCGCAAAATTTCTTGCCATTCAAGAGAAAAAAATGTGCTACTTCGGCATATCGAATTGATTTAACAGATTGGATTAATGCAAGAAAAATTGCAACATTTTTGATATTAAAATGCTTAAAGGAAACAAAACCTCCTACAGCAAAGATTACGTAACTACAAATTCAAAATAAAAACCTCATTTGCTGTACTAATTAAAATTTAGTTTGTATGATTATTTAAGTGCGAAGGAAAAATACAAAAAAAACTCACATTACTTGGAGAGATCTTAAATTAGACTAGGAAGATTGAGGTCGCAAACGCGTCTTTACCTTAAATACTGAAGAGCTGATTTCATTTCTCCTCTAAAATTTATTGAAACATTTTCGATTTATTGCTCCAGACACTCAGGATAATTTATTTTAACCTCATATAATAGTAAAAGATGGATGAACACTGAAAGTCCTGTATGGCAGCGATTCTTAACCTTCTCAGCTCCGTGACCCCCCAAAGAGTAAATATAAATAAAATTAATATTTGGCGATCCCGCTTCTGTAATTTTATATCACTGCGTTTGTAGCGACGGGTATGATTCGTTCTCATAAAATGATTTCATTATTGTTTAGATTATTTTCGCGACCTCCTTTAATATCACCGCGATCTCTTGGGGGTCGCGATCCCTAGGTTGAGAAACGATATTTTAGAGAATTGAATGGAAAACGCTCTAGAGCATTGATTGGAAAACATTGTAATAAGACAAGAAAATACACGAAATGGTAAAAATATCAAAACTATTTTTTTATTACAGGTATCTGTACACGGTTAATCTCAGTTTTTCGAATGCAAGCGGATTCTTGTGGACGTCTTTGGGTATTAGACTCTGGCCAAATCGATATAACAATTGAACCAAAGCAAGTTTGCCCTCCCCAGATCTTCATATTCGATTTGGAAACTGACAAATTGATTGACAAGTATCAGCTCCCCCAAGAATTCATCAAAGAAGACAGCCTTTACAGTAATATAGTCGTAGACCTGCGAAATGATGACTGTGAAGACCCACATGCTTACTTAGCCGATGTATGGAGATATGGTCTAGTGGTCTTCAGTCTAAAAAGGAAGAGGAGTTGGAGAATAACCGATCACCTCTTCTATCCAGAACCTTTAGCCGCAGCGTATAACGTACATGGTTTGGAATTCGAATGGACCGATGGGTTATTCGGGATGGCGTTAAGTCCATTTAATAAACGAAAGAAAGATAGAATCTTATACTTTCATCCCATGTCGAGTTTCAGGCAGTTTTATACATTGACTTCGATAGTCTGCAATGAAACCGGATGGCAGAATTACAAGGACGGTTTCAAAGTGATAGGACAAAGCAGGGGGAAACTGGGGCACGCATCCGCTTCAGGGATGGACAGAAATGGAATTCTGTTTTACAATTTAGTATCAAGAAGTGGAGTTGGATGTTGGGATTCAAGGAAACAATACGTCAGGCGAAATTTGGGACTTATAGCTCAAAATAACGAAACTCTTATTTTTCCCAATGATCTTAAAATCGATAACGAGAAAAGGCAAAGTGTTTGGACCATATCTAATAGACTGCCTTTTTATTTATATAAAACGCTGGATAAGAAGGATATTAACTACCGGATAATGTCAGCCTATATTGATGAAGCTATTACTGGCACTGTCTGCGATCCTAATGTAAAAGAACACAGCGCTGGCTTTCATACAGACCAAGAGGACTGCTATTGATTCATAAGAATTCGTTATACTAAATACATATTTCTTTTTGATAAGTAACACTTAAAACGAACGCAATGTCCTAGTCATATTAGTTTTATAATATAAATTTAACACCTAGCCATAAATTTGAACAATAGGATAAATTCACACGCTAGCAATGATTATTGATAATTATTTGATAGAAATTAATCAACAAATAAATCAGTATAAAAAATAAACATTTCTTTTGAAATACAAAATAAACATTAGGGTAATTATACACTGTTTTAAAATTTCCATGTACAAAAAAGTATTACTTCGAAACGCAATAAAACAGACAGAAAGTGAATCAAACAATACAGATACAAGAAGCAAATAGTACCATCAATAGCCTTTGAAAGGTTTATCAAAATTATAACAAAACATACTTGCTCGTAACATTAGTAAATATCTTTCTAAATCTGTTTGACTACGTGCTAAATTCTATACTCGCCGTTTATTCTTTATTTCATTACACACCAACCAAAGTTTGCCATTAATAAACACACGTAAATACTGAACATACGTCGCCTACAACTATGCCAACAACACGTAATATAAGTTGCGTTAAGTGAACGATTATTTTGAGCAAAATGTTAAGTCAACGGTCAGACTGTACCACGTGATCAATCAGCTGATTAGAAAAATTGGTCCCGATTTAAAATGGCATGTATTTAATGGAACATCTAAATATTATAATTTCAGGAAGCAAAAGAATGTAAGGTGTAAAATACTGACTGAGCTTTTCTACATGAGCCATGAATCAAATCCAAACGATCAATACTTTTTTTCCTTTTTGATCAACGATTAATCTAACTGAGCACTTGTAAAACGTTTGGGCATTTGAAATTTAATATAGGATACAAAATGCAAATACCAAAAAATTGTAAAACAAGCACTTAAAAAATGGCCTTTTGTGTTTTTTTTTTTTCTGGATTGCACAATGAACGACATATTTTGATATCAAATAATAACTTTTACTAATTAATAAAGGTTGACAGGTTGCTTCATATTTAAATGTCTTATTTTTAAATAATCACTAAGTAATTCAATAATTTTCATTGGTGAGTGATTCTAACGAATCGACAAGTATACCGCGGTCCGCATAAGATATTGCATTTTCAGTAACAGTTGCATCGAAAAACTCAAATATTTAGTATTTAGGCTGTTACTTTAATATCGAAAAAAGTGTACCTACTTATTTATGAATCAATATTAAATGACACGTTAGTTAAAATAATAGATCTATTAGAAAAGAAAAGATGCTCATTCAGTATTTTGAGATATAATGTAGAAGTTTGTTATGCTTATGTTCATTAATTCTATTGTTGTGTTAGTATTAATTTGTGGATCTTGTTTTATAGACCAATTGGTTTATTTGAGGAATAAAAATTTCAATATAGCCTGTTTAGATAAATTAATGCATATTTTCATAGATCAAAAATGTATATATAGCTCATTTAAAAATTTCCCATTTAAAATGTGACCAGCGTGGGCTGAAACGTTAAGTGGTTAGTCAAACCAATTTGACCGATCAGGGTAGGTGCAGTCAGTGGAGTAATTTCAAAGTTTAAGGTTAAGTAGTGCTGTTAAATTACCGCTAATTTATTTTTAATGTTACCTTACAGGTAATGTTACGGTAACATTACCGATTACAGCTCAGGTAGCGACATCCCGTGCTAGGGTTACCAATTACACTTTAATTAAAAATGTGATATTTATTCAATTTTCTGATTAATTCGATATCGGATACTCTTTACATTTTTGTCTTTTATTAAAAAATAAAGTTTCCAATATTTAATGTTATGTATTTCCACTAAATAATTTCATGACTAAGCAAAAATCATTTTAGGTTATGAAGTATTTATTTTGTTCTTTTAGTATTTACGTTTTTTATAACTAACTAAAAATATTTCTTGACCATTTGTATTTTGCAAGTGTGCTACTCAAAATTACATGTTGACAACAGAGGTAACAAACGGTATCAAATGAATGTTACCTTACCGGAAATTTACCGTAAGGTAACGTGGTAATATTACCGACTCACAACACTAAGGTTAAGGTGTTGTTTCATCCTTATTATTATTAACAAATCCTTTGACGATGGAGAAAGTGGAACTGATCCCTAGTAGTGGTGCAAAGTTCAGAAATTTTTTGAACAAATACGCTACGCTATGGAGCTACAAAAAGCAAATACAGGAAATGTGACAAGGAATGTAGCTTTAGGAATGTAGGTTTACTACTTTTTTTATTATCCATTCTGTATTATGTTTAAACCTTTGATTTAAACGAAGTAAATCCGTGCCGTATTCCACTAATTTCAAAACTTTAGAGACCCTTTCAAAACTTCATCAGAACTTGTTCCATTCCCGCCGTCTTCTGTCCTAATTTATAATTACAGTGCCTATCTAGCTGTTAAGTGAGCGGCTAGTAAAGTCCGACCACTTTGGTCAGAATTGCCGTTGACTTAACGCAACCCTTACCTACAGGTGTACTGTTGCGGCCTTAAAATTTCGCACGATTTTTTGTCAAGTAGCCTGTTTTGAAAATGACAGGAATTTTGGTTTAATTAAAGTCAGCAGTTAACTTATTTATTAAAATTATAATTATATAAAAGAATACAAGAGTTTCTGTATCTGTATTTTCTTGTCATATTTACAGAAGTAAACGTAAAAAAATTCATAAAAAATTTAAGCAAGCTTGCATTTTGACAAGCACATACAACACACTACAAGTGGGTCCCAAGCCTTCGACTAGTTTTGCTGAATCTACACATTTTTCAAAGTTCATTGACTCGTTATACGAACACGCTTGATAAAATTACAACCCTTCTTCAAGCACTAAACGGGGGTTGGATTTATTTTTTTTGTCTCAACAACCTCTTCTGGTATTATGACGTCATTGTCAACATTCTTCAGAACTGCACGAACTAAAGATTTTTCTGCAACGGCCTCTTCGGCTCAAGAACTAAAGGGGTAACTTCACCTCTTAAACCACTCCCCTAACTTAGGGGATGACCTTCAACGATGGTCACTTCGGATGGACATATGCCATCCGCAATTTTTTTCAAGGTCAAAGTGGTCCAGGATGCCGCTAGCTATACTACTTACCAGCACAGCGCATACTTCATAACATGATCTTTTTTGGCCTACAGGCCGATAAATTTGTGATCAAACGGCGAGGACCCGATCCCGAGAAGCTAACCTGAGGGCCAGACGCCCAGCCAAAATAATACGTTTAACCAGAAATCAGCAAAAAGCGCGAATACAATTCAATCAAGAACACAATAATTGACAGATTGGAGAAACGTTTTGTTTACTAACAAGTCTATGTTTGCAAAATGTTCGAGTTTGGTGACGACTAACGGAACGGTTTCTTTCCAATACAACTCAAGAAAGCGTCCCGTTTGGTGATGTTTCTGTTATGATCTGAGGCGCTATTTAGATCAACAACAAAACTCATATTGTTGCCATAAGAAATAGAGCAGTAACTAGACGGCGTTACATTGATGAAGTCTAAGTACAACCTCGTGCACATGCTGTAGTTTAGAATTTTACTTTAATTCAAAACTATGCCCGGCCACACATTGCGAGAATCATTACTGAATACCTGCAAGAGCAAAATATGATCACTTTGCCATGGCCAGCATGCAGTCTTGACGTTAATGTCTTTGTACATCTTTGGAACGACCTGGGTAAATGAGTCTGTCGGTAAAACGCACCTGTTATACTCCGGGAGCTAGAAAATGCTCTTTTGGAAAAAAAAGGGAGTAAATTCCACAAGACACCGTCCGAAGATTAATACGAAATATGTCAAGACGCTGGGCAGCTTTAATTGAAGCCAGGAAACGCCCAAGTCTATAGTAAAAATTAAAAATTCAAAAAATTATGTGATACCATTGAGAACAAAAATTTTTCATGACATTTTTTCTTTTTCTTTTTGGTTTGTTCTTCGTTAATGTTCCATTTTTGTTACAAAATATAAATGTATGAATTGCAAACTTTAAAATAGTATTCATAAAAACTGTGAGTTTTGAAATTATTAATTTTTATAAAGATAAAGTCCAATTTCCGATATATACACTCGCTTAAAAACTTGACCCCTTTATTGTTTTGAGTAGTTCATTTGTACCTATCACAGCATGGGCTTTAATATAAAATATTTACTCTAATTTCTTACTGTGTAGTATAAAAAGATAGTGAAAGAAAAATTGAGAATGAATGAATTGCCTGATTATGAATATTTTTAGACTGTAGAAGTAGTAGAAGCAGTATAATTCAATCTACAAGAATAATTGTTTTATAATTTGAAAACCCTATAAAATCGTTTATTTTTCTTCTATTACATAAATTTGAACTTAAAAATAAATAAAAATTACAAAATTATAAAATTAATGGGTACGTCTTGCTGCTTTCTTTTCTTCGGCAGCCCTTTTTTGACTCTCCATGTAAGCCAAAGTATAGCCGTCATATTTAAAGGGCGAATACGGAACTTCTGGGGAAGCTGGCACATTGTAACTGACGCTTTTTGGTTTAGCACTTTTTAATTTAGGTTTCGAGTTGTAAATATTACGCGAACCAGAAACGTCCCGAAGCATTTCTTCCGTGATGGTGTTAACCTGGCTACCTTCTTCTTTCTTTCTTTTAGGTAACTTGCTATAATTGGGTGGTTTTGATTTGCCGATGACAACGGGATTATTATTTACGGAATTAGACTTGTTAGTCGTGTTTAACGGAGCCGCTCGTGCAGTAGTTAATTTAGTAGGTTTACTCAACTCTGTGGTTTTTACATTATCAGATAAAATATTAACTTTTTTATCCAGACTCTTTTTAACAAGAGGTTTTGGAAGCGTTTCCATTTGCACAGTAACTTCGACTTTTTCATCGAGAGGTTCCGGAAGGGTATCCATTTTCACAGTAGTTTCGACTGGCTCTGGGACTGATTCGTTCACATTCATGCTTTGGATGGAGGCTTCATTACTTTCCAATTGCACATCCGGATTACTTAAGAAAGTTATTTTCATTTCAGTTTCAGAGGGAATGTCATTGAGAAAGTTCTCATTTAATGACCTCCTTCGGTGCATTTGTATTATTTTGTCATCTGAATGGGATTTTTCATACAGCGTTCGGTTTTGCTTTTTGAAAGATTCCGTTGCTGTAATGTAATAAAAATTATAGATAAACGATTACGGATAAAAAATAATTACAAATTATTAGAAAACTATCTTTTTAAATACTTAAAAATACTTGGTAACAAAATATTTGTCCGCTTTCAATTTTAGATCAGAGAAAATTAGTGATAAGTAAGCTTAGGATAATTATACATTAAAAAACTTCAAAATATGCACCAAAATTAATGATGTAGATGTAAATTTTAAATATGTAAAAATATATAGGGTGTTCCGTTTAAAATATGAAAGTTGATATCACTTCCGGCGAAACCGGAAGTCCTATGACAACTATCAGTATGTCAAAAAATTCCATTTTTTTGTTTAATTTATTGTCTCTAAAACTCAGGTTAATCGATTAATAAAGAAAGATTCTAAAAGGGTGAGCACATGGCGCGGGACACCCGATATACCTATGCTGCATTTATTCTGTGAACCTACCCTGGACTTCTTCCGCGATTAAAATTGAAATAGAAATCAATTAAGTCATTCAAGGGGTCATGTTCCACGCACTAAAGATAGGCGTATGGATTTTCCTGTTAAATAAAACACAATTCTAGAAAGCTTGTTTATTTGAATGTTATTATAAAAACTCTTATGTAAAAATGATTGTTTTACTATGTTAGAAAGCATGTGTAATTAATAACACGTAACCATGTAACCTGTAATAATTGGTACTTATAAAAATTTGAAACGCCCTCTTTTCTATAAGTAGCACAAGCCGCCATGATTGGAAATTGCTAACGACAATGCTCTGTTTTATTTATTTGTTGTTTTTATGCACATTCACAAGATATTATTTGTTAATTATTTAAATATCTTGATTACACCATAAACATCGTCTAGTCTACTTTCTGGTCACCCGAACTATTTTAATTATTATATTTTTTCGTTACCAGTAATTAGAAAGTCATTTGTCAGTATTTGTGCACTAATCAGGTAGCAGTGGTGTTATACAAAGTGGTCCTGAAAGAAGGTGTAAAAAATAATAACAAAAGTCTTCGTTTTTGAAATTAAAAAAAAAAATGAAATTTTTTTCAAAATTTGCTGTACACTAATAAGTTAATCAGAATGGAAAAGGTAAAAAAAGGTAAAATTGATCCAAAATGAACAACCACAACGAATGCTCGAAATGTTGTCTATTGGCGTTCACGCACTTTTGGAATATAGTCAAAGCTCCTTAACTCGAAGTCCTATAACTCGAATTTTTTTTATAACTCGAAGCCGCTTGCTGTCCTTTGCAGTTGCCTAGCGTTTCGCATTGATTTTTCGCTCTTTATTTCGAATTTCTCTAACTCGAAAATTTCTATAATTCGAAATAAATTTGACGAACAAAAGACTCACAAAGCTCCATAATTCAAATTTTTACGACAAATTCCCCACCTTTTTATCATCAATTTACGTTTCCAGTGTTTCTGGGAATCCCCTTCTCCGGATGTAAGACAATAATACTACGCACTTCAGTTGCGATTAGTGTTTTAATTAATTTGGTCGTATTTTCTTTACAAACATATAAATTTCCATCAACATAAAAGTCTTACAGTCCAACAAAAGCTTCAAATTAAAAAAAGTCGAAAATGGTGTCAAAAAGAAAAATATTGCTGAGGAATGCAAAATACAAGCAAGTACAATATCCACGTTTATTATATTAAATTTTGATGTCTGTTTGATATTGTTTATATGTTTCTTTTTTACTTTTTAATAACATATGTAAATAAATACAAAATATGTGTGAACATGTACGGTATGTACTCATGTCCTTTAACTCGAATATTCTATAACTCGAACTTAATCTCAGGTCCCTTGGTGGTTCGAGTTATGGAGCTTCGACTGTAGTATATTCTGTAACAAGGTTAGAATGAAAATTCGATACGAGTGGAAGCCACGAGTTGATCGAATTTTCATTTTAACCCTGTAACAGACTATATTTTTTCCGCAACCAGAAAGTATGAATCAAAACCAATTAAATCTGAACAAAAGAAGTTATTTATTGAAACAATTAAATATTTATATTAATTAGCCTCAAAACAGCTAGGACGCCGCATTTACATCTGACACTGACAGTTTTGGAATCCATGGTAACCTATGTGTTTCGTTGAACATAAATATGGAATAATAGGTCTGTTTGTTATCCTGGGCTAGTGTACACTAACGTATTTGTGACTTGTTCTAACCTCATACATTAATATGAGATGAAGATAGTTGCATGTGCACTAGTGCAGGATAACAAACAGACCTAATATTAAATAGCTTGTTATAGAATGAAAATACATGCAAAATACATAAGAAGCAAGTGTTTTAGAATAAATATTCTGTCTCAAGAGTGAGAATTTTTACTATTATTAAAAATGTTTTCGGAATTATTACATTCACTAACGGTCGTGGAAAAAACTACTTTTGAGCGGCCAACTTCTGGGGAGCAACCTTCTTGATGAATTTAAAATTTATGAGTCGTTCGTAATTATTATATACCGGCTGTTTCAAATTGGGTGTGCACTGAAGGGATCTCCTAAACCGTAAGAGATACAAATTTGGTTAAATGGAAGAAAAGTTGCACTAATCAATGTCTAACTCGTATTCATTAACAGAATGATTTTTTTCTTATTTCTTCTTGAGATATTAATGAAAATGTAAAAAAGTCGATTTTCTTTCTCTCTCTCTATCTCTTTTATTATACATAATTTTGAAATTCTGATTTAACTTTCTACAGGCACTTGTTGATTCTGCTTCGAATAGGAGTAATAGAATTGAACACAAACGTTTCGTCTTTCCAACGACCATCATCAGTTTCGATTTTTTAAATACTACTTATATATTTTTGTTATTCTACTCGATAGAACTTTTTCTCCTGATTCTAACGGTACATCACACTTAATAGTTGATCTTAATTTGAAGATTAAAAATTCAGATTTTATATTATAATTTTATTTAATACATAATTTCAATTTTTTGGTTCATTTTCTTAACTTTTTATTATCCTAGTCGATGACGTCTTTTCTGGTGATTTCAGTGAGTATAATACTTAATACCTTTTTTTCAAGTAAAGTTAGAATATAACAAAAAAACTGATACAGTTTCGTCATGTTTTTCTTAATAAGTAAATTTATTCCTAACCACTTTTTTTATTTTTTAAGTATTAGCAACTAACATTCAATTGTCGGAAGAGGAAAAATCAATAAATATTGACTAAATGATATTAGGTGGCTAACACAAACCAAATAAACGGCAGTATAAACATATTAAATTACAAGAACAAAATAAATAAGTTGAATAAAAATTATAGAAGTAGAACATGAGTTTGTGAAATAAATAGAGTGAAATAAATAAAGTAAAGTAAATCTTCGAAAATTCCTCCACTGTTTTCAAGACACATATTCATTCTTAATCCTATGTGTTGTCTAGCGTGTCGAACATGAATTCGCCAAACATTTCTGTAAAAATCTAATATTCGCCTTCTTAGTTCCTTCTTATTATTTATCTTAATGCTAGTCACTGTTTCAATGTCCAAAATATAAAGCTTATTTTGTCATGTTTAAATTATGGATGGTGTTCCTGATACAACGTGCCAAACATCAACTAGTCAAAACGGGTGACAACATTTAGTACCATTTTTGGACTTAACCATATTAAAAAAAAATAAAGATAGTGAAATGTTGAGAGCCACTGAGTGCTAAAAAAACTTTTCTTCCATTTAACCGAATTTGTATCTCTTACGGTT
The DNA here is from genome assembly GCA_036172665.1 of Prosopocoilus inquinatus. Classification (NCBI taxonomy): domain Eukaryota; kingdom Metazoa; phylum Arthropoda; class Insecta; order Coleoptera; family Lucanidae; genus Prosopocoilus; species Prosopocoilus inquinatus. The sequence continues at coordinate 10,770,253 of CM069875.1, forward strand.
TAGAAGATTCCTTCAGTGCACACTCAATTTGAAACAGCCGGTATATATATATATATATATATATGTTATAACTTATTTATTTATGCCGACTATCCACTCTCAAATTTTAACATAGGCATTAACTTGTCTATTCAATTAGTAGTATGTATTAAGTATTAAAACTGCTAACGATTTTTCTTAATAGCTAAGGGGAAAAAACAGAAATAAGAAAAAATAACTAAAGGAACGTTTATTAGGCTCGTACGACACTTTGTGTCTATTAACGAAGGGTACATTCACAACGAAGCTGTGCTGATAGATGGCTTTCTCTGCTCGCAGAAGAATAGTCCGTTTAATTGGTTGAATTCTTGGCTTTCGTTCGTTCTTCATTGCAGAAGAACTTCCTCAGGGCTGCTGCTGCTGGTGGTGATGCTGTTGCTGGTAGTCTTGCAGCTGCTTCTTGTAAGTCGATGAGACTGAGTTGATACGTTCGTTGTCGTGGTATTAATAGCAGTCGGTGGAGGCAGCGGGGTGGCAAGGTGGGCGGTGATTGGTCTGTTGGTGCGTGACGGATCGGTAATGAGATGTTTCCATTTATTGTGTATTGTTCAGAAATACAAATGCTGACCGATCGTTTTGTTTCACCGATGTATACACGTCCACAGGAACACGATTCGCTCCTTGGGATTGTAAGGGAATATGGTCTTTTGTGGAGGGTAGGTAGTTTGAAAGTTTTGTCACAGGTAAGTAAATGAATTTGATGTTTTGTCGTTTGAGAATTTTGCCTATTCGGTCTGTTATGGTGTGGATATAAGGTAGGTAAGCCGTACTGACTAGCGGTGTATCAGTTTCAGGGCGGGGTGGAATTGGGGTGAGATGACGGGCAATGGATCTTTGTATGTCGTGTTTGTTATAATTATTGTTGAGTAAGACTTTTGTTAAGTGGTTTAGTTCAGTCTGGAGTGATGAGGGTTCTGATAGGGCAAAGGCACGACTAACTAGCGAGTTAGTCCGTTTAATTCTCATTGCTATAATCGCTTATTATGAGCGTTTTTAGTCGCAGCTCGGTTATGAACACAAGCATTTGAATACGTACTTTTCATTATCAACGCTATTCGAAATCTCCGCTATCATCTATCATCGCAGCTTTGTTGTGAACTTACCCTTAATTAATTAATTACTTAATTCCACGGGCACCGCACGGACAAAAACCGGACATGTGAATCGATGCTTAAACGTCGAAATCGCAGCATCTGCTCTTATTTTTATGTCATATAATTTTTATGGTTCTCTTGTTCGCGAAATAAATTATATAACAATTATACAGGGTGCTTCATTGGTATCAATTTCTTCAATAGCGCCTTAACTATTAATTATAAAAGATCGCCTGTGACGAGTTCAAGCAAGTACTGATATTTATAAAAAACCGAAAACATGATTTGTTATTGAAATTTTTTTAGCCCGTAGAATTATTTTTTTAATTCAACTAAATACGATAGGATATTCAGAAAAATAAGAAAAATTCAAATTCAAAATTATTAGCATATTCAATAGTTTCCAAGATATCGATTAGATGTTGAAAATAAATTGAAGAAGAAGAAGAATTGATAGACTTCATGTTTCATTAAATGAAAATTACACTTTGAATTTCTTTGTTAGAATTTTAGCAATTAGTTAATTTCAGCTTTAAATAGTTCTTATAGGAAACTTTAGTTCTGGGATTATTTATAAATGTCAATACGACCTTGAGATGGTTCATATCAGAAGTTGTAACTGTAAGTGCAGATATTTCGAAAACCGTAAGCTTTAGACAAATACAAGTTTCATATATTTGAAACAAAATTGAACAAGCTATTCCAATGTGGTAAAATATACAGGGCGTTCCATTTAAATTTTTTGAGAAATTTAAACTTTTAAGTTTCAATTGTTTCTGTGCAAATGTTGCTATTATTCTTAGGGATTATTCTACACGATATTTATAAGTTAGGTACACTAAAAATATTTTTTTAGCTGCTGATTATGAATAAAATATATCTACAAATATGGCTTTACTTTAGCTTTTTAACTCTGTTGAATAGCTATAGATTGCGAATGTTTCTATTTAAAAAGCTATAGTTGCTGGATAAAAAATGCTTATTTTTAAGAGATCTATCGAAATCTGTAATAAAAATTGGTACATTTAATTAAAAAAAAGTATAAGTTTGGTAGATAACTCACTTATGAAACATGCTGTATATGTGCAAATAATTTGTTGAGATAGAACTCGTTACAGGCTTTACTTTTGTATGAGAAAATTTCTTTTGTGTTGAATAGTTAAGGCGCTATTGAAGAAATCTTTACCAATGACCCATCCTGTATAATTTACTTAATCTTTCTAAATTTACTTTCAGTCAGCAAAATATTATCGCCCCTTTACATCAAATGTTCAAAATAAGAAATGTTGCACATGTTTAACGAAGCGAATTTTAGAATAACTTTTTAGCTAATCGATTTCAAATTATTATAATTTAAATAAACAATTTTTGTTATAGTGGAAGAACGCTGACTTATGTCACATCCGATGTTTTAAATGTATAGAAAAGGTATTAAAAGACAAGGAGTCTAAGCACTTACACTCACTGTCCTCTTAAGATCAATAATTTCACCTAACCCACATTCTTAAAATAGGGCACTTTAACACCAAAGCATTAAATCTCAACTTGCTGACATTTGGCGAAAGAATCAATAACTTTAACGCTTATTGTAAATTGCAAACATTTTGCTTTAGATTTTATTTTTTTATTATTTATTTGTTTTTTTTTTAAACTGAATAATTTTAATTTTCGTGTTCGTCATCCTTTTACAAATATTGATAAAAAAATTTACCATCTAAGTTTTTGTTCCAGGTACCAACTCGAATGTTAGCGGCTTTCTTGTATTGAGCTCGTCTGATATCACTTGGAGTCAATTTCAATATTTTTATCACTTTTTTATCTGTAGTCAATGTATCATCTTCTTCAATTGTTTCGTCTTGAATGCTGAGTATTTCATCTTTTTTTGCTTCAGCAGCCATGGAATCCAGCAAGCAATCTAAAGACCTGCTTACACCTTTGTTTTTACTTGTAATCAGTTCGTTGACTAGAGTGTCTATGGTAGAAGTGCTGATAAATGGCCTAAAACGGTAACGTAATGGAGTCGATTGCAACGATGAAATTGAAACTATAAATACTGAAAAACTGTTTTTTTTTTTTTTGAAAATTAAAGGTTTTAACGATAAATATACCCACTATTATTGAAACTTCGAAAAAAATAAGATCCTTTTATATGTATAATTTTTTTCCCGAAAGCGAACAATAAGGGAGTTATAACCCCTGAAAGAGGAGTGAAAAATTTTGTTTTTTTGCCGTTCTTCGGAATTCTTTAAGTTATCAAACTAATATTTTAAATTCGGGTATAAGGCATCTGACTGCATATTAACAACATATTCGTCCCTTCTTTCTAAGGAGTAGTTTTGTAGGGGTAACTTTCAGTGTTTCATCCTTAACTTTTTATTCTGTATATATATCATTACAAATACTAAATACGTGGGCTGCTGGAAAAGTTTCCGGAAACGGTATGAAAAAACACATATGAAATTTGGTAAACGGTATCATTGTTTTTCGAAGTATTCGCCCTTCACGTCAATATATTTTTGCATACGCTCGAACCAATTTCTAAAGCATGTTTTCCAGTCTAAAGATGGTACCTCAGAAATCAGTGTCCGGAATGCTTCAACCGCTGCTTCAGCCGATGAAAATCGCTCACGACGCATTTTATTTTTGATATTTGGGAACAAAAAGAAATCATTAGGTGATAAATCAGGTAAATATGGACAATGAGTCATTAATTCAACATTTTTGTTGGACAAAAAATCAACTGTTTGACGGGCTGAGTGAGAGCTGGCGTTGTCATGATGGAGAATAATTCGTCGATTTCGATTGGTTCTTCTTGTTTGAACGATGACTTCCGGCAAACAAATTGTAGTATACCAATCAGCATTCACGGTTTTTCGATCCTCTAAAGCCACAGTTGCTACATGTCCAGTTAAACCAAAGAAACAAGCAATCATTTGCTTCGCATCACTGCGTGAACGGACAACTTTTGTTGGTTTTGGTTCATTTTGAAATATCCAAGCGGTAGATTGTTGTTTACAGTAACGATGTTATAAACTAAATTTGAACAACCTCCATTGAATTTCTTGAGCATTTATTCGCACCATTTGACACGACCCTGCTTTTGCGCTTTTGTTAAATTGTGTGGGATCCAACGACTGTACAGCTTTCGTACGTTCAAATGATCATGCAAAATCTGGTGTATTGCTTTCATGTCAATGCGTAAGGATGCTTGAATCTCACGGTATGTCACATGTCGATCTCGATCAAGCATTTCACGCACAGCATCTACATTAGTGGCAACAACAGATGTTGATGGACGACCTTCACGAAATTCGTCACTGAGAGAGGTACGTCCACGCTGGAATTCGGCAAACCAATTATAAACACTGCTGTTTGATGGGTCTTCATCTCCAAAAGCCAAATGAAGCCGATTGAGGCATTGTTTCGGCGTTAGACCACATTTGAAATCGTAAAAAATCACGCACGAAAATTTTTACGCGAGATTTCCATGTTTACATAAAATTACTTTTTCTCAAATGCTGTACAAACAAAACTAGTTCACTTGGATAGGAACTGTTAATAGAATTATAAGCGAAAAACGTCAAATTTTTCAAATATGACAGTTGATAAACGCTAAACCAGATCTAGACCGACTAGATTCCAGAAAATTTTCCAGCAACCCACGTATGTGAAATGTTGATTAAATTATTTCGCACAAAGAAAGTCCCTTTATTGCATTTCAATAAACCGAACCGTTTTCGAATAATTGACGTTTAAATGTTATCATACATCTTTTACATAATGTTAATACCCTACAAAATTGCTAATTTTTTATTTTTCATTTTTCGAAAAAAAAAATATATATGAAAAGGTAACCTTATTTTTGATATTCTATTCATTGTGAAAATATCAAGAGACATTTCTGAAACAAGACGTATTTTCCATATTATAAAATCTTTCAAGAGTATAATTACCTTTTTTCTTCAAAAGAATCCTTCCTTTGTTTACTGGCGAGTACTGTTCGTGCTCTACGTTGTCGTTGAGTCATTCCAAACTCGAGTGACGGATTTCGGATGCGATATCTCACTGCACTAAACTTTAAATCATGATAGTAACTGAAAGTATAAAATTAAAAGTATAAAATAAAAGGAAAATTAATATGCAATGCTAGGTCAAAGAATCATTTCATTATACAGAAACATTAATACACTATATTCACTCCTATAAACTCAAAAAATGTTAAAAAGTACAGCAAAAAACACGTTCTCTTAATAAGTTTTATTTGTTACAATTGTAAACTATCATTTGACAGGGCTCTTTATTAATAAGAAAACAATATAGCTACTAACTTGTAAAATTGACAGCAAGCCAGTAAAAATTTTACAGAGTTAAAAGTTTTGTTTTATATTTTGTATGATTTGGATCAGTTTTAAAAAAAAGTATTTACGCCTTCGTTTCGTGCAAGACCAGTTAAAGCCGCTAACATTTTTAGATCATTATTGAATGATACCATTTCCTAAATTATTTCAAGACTATCAATTTCGACACTTTCTGAAAAGGGATTCAAAAAACCGCTTTAATATTATGTGAATATTGTTTTTTAATTTATAAACAGGATGCTGTGGAAATCGCACAAAACTTTAAAATTTTACTACCGATAGTGAAACTGAGGGTGTGTGCCATTTCCACAGTGTCAGGTTTAGAAATTAAAAACAATTTCCATAAAATTATTTATTATCTGCAAATATTCTATGCAGATTTGCAATGTTTCAACCAGAAAATAAGTAAATTACAAAAAAATAGCTGAAAAATTTCAGAGATATCTGTTTTTTATTTATTTACCATCCGTGAAAGTTTAGGGAAAGAGTGGTACTTATGCGAGTAACTGAACTTTGACAAAGAAAGTCATTTTGATTTTGAGTTTAAGATTACTGTGAATGAAGCAATGTTGCAATATTTTCTTTTCGTCACAAAGTGTATTTTTCATTTTACAAATTGTATTACCAAATTAGTCATCCCAAATCTGTGACATGTAATTTAAAACATTGTCCATTGCAATACGTTTGCCAGAAGAACTTTTCAATTCTGCAAAAATTTCCTGTAATCTTTCAATAATTTCCATTTTCCCCAAATCCGGCCTGTCCGTTATCTTACAAATGCTTTTTGTGTTGCAATTTTCATCTCGCGCCTTAAAATTAATAATTATTTACATAAAAATAAATTTAACGGTTTTGATATAGAATAGGGCCCTCGGGGCCCTATCATGTTAAATTTAAAGGGCTGCTAAATTTTGTTGCTTCGGTAACAGCCAATCATAGAACTGTAATTTTAATTTTAAAGGACCTCTAAATTTTAATAGCCCGTTAAAAAGTTACAGAATACGGCCCCAAATTAACTTGTAGAATAATTAACATACTAGATAATTTGGGAGTTGACAACACCGGTTGATCTGATTTGAAGTGTCACATTTTGGCATATGTTATATTGTCATGAAATTAATTACTTGATGGTAAATAAATTTAAAAAAACAGATATTATGTACTGATATGTATGTTTTTACAAAATATACTGAGGATTGTGAAAATATGCAAACTATGCATTTTTTAAATTACTTCCATTTGATCTAAAACTGTTTGGTACGTACCAAAATGAATTATGCCCGTATACGCCATAGAAGCAAATATGCAAGCCGAAATAAAGAAAATATGCGCATGTGTATGCAAGCTTTTTAGCTAAAATATTCATTAACATATTCAGGAATATGCAAAAAAAATATGCATACATATGCATATATGCTTTACAAATAAAAAGATTACCAATTTATTTATTAAATAAAAAGTTTCGTTTTTATTTACATATGATTAGGATCGATTTAAAAAGAATTTACGCGTTCGTTTCAAGATCAGTTAACCTCACTAACATTTAGACCGTTAATGTTTTCTCAATTATTTAGAGACTATCAATTTCGATAAACTTTGATAAAATTCTCAAAGGATAAAAAAATTAGAAGAATACGCTGTAGATTAATAGCTGACGAAGCTATTAATCTATAGCCAAACGTTGAGTGTATTTCCAATCATAATTCTGTCCAGTTCAAGATTTAAAAAAACTGCTTACTTACATTTTTCATCGGACAAGAATCCATTTCATTTATTAACTTTCGTCTCTAGAGACGAAAATAAATTCTATTCCACCTAGGTGCCTGCTGTCGCTGTATCGCGCCATTATTAAATGTCAGTGTGTGCTTTTCGTCGGACCTTTATCATGATTTGTGATTCAGAAAGTGATTTAGATCTTTTTAATAATAGATAAATAGTAAGTCGGATCGTAGAAAAAGTATAGTGTTTAACTAGTCAAAATCATTTTCTTAAGCTCGGGAACATTACTACGCCTTGATTGGTAAACTGTTATCTCGTTCAAAAACTGTCACTTTCGCCACTCGTTCAAAAATATACTAGGAGTATTATTTTTAAATAATAATTCAGCAACGAGTAATTATCCTCTATACTCAATCAATGGGAAATGGCGACGATTCTAACCTTTGACAAGTATCTCCGGCAAACAAAAACATTGAATTTTCAAATGGTATTTACGCTCTTACTTTAATATCGACAAAATGTAGTTATTTATGAATCAATATTAAGCGGCACACTAGATAAAATAATAGGTCAGTAAAAAAAAAACACTCATTCGGTATTTTAAGAGGCAATGCAGAAATTTGTTGTGCTAATTTTAATAATTGCTCGAGCATTCTGTTGCTATGTTAATATTAATATATTGATCTAGTTTTATGGACCATTTAGTTTACTTGAAAAATTGAAAATTAATACATATTTAGATAAATCAAAAATTTAAATTAAAAATTAAAAACTTCCCCTGATTTTTTGATTTAGAAGCCTTAAAATTATGCACCGAATTGAATTGAAAGCGACTAGAGTTCTCTATATTGACGTACTTACATGTCTCGGAACATTTCTTTTAAGTAGGCCGCACAGTGGTCCAGAATGGAATTCTAGCACGACAAAATTATTTTTTTATATCTAAGTTTCCAAAATGATGAAAATAACAAAACAGTATCTTTTTAACTACATTCTCTATAGAAATCGTATGATAGTATCACAATACAATTACTTCTATAAGGATTATTGCCTAAATTTAGGCTGAAGGGTGTTAATAAGAAACCTGTATAACGTTTGGCAGGTGTTAGTAGAGATGAAGACAAGAAAACAATTCTAATACACCCATGTTCAATACTCAATTCAGGGTGTCCACGCTTGGTATTCACTTTTAATTTTTTTTTTATTTTTTAAGTAAAATTCTGGATCGATAAATTAAATAAAAAGTAAAATTTTCTGACGTAGCACAGGTCGCCGTACGACTTCCGGTTTCACCGGAAATGACATCAACTTCTTATTTTAAATATATAACGGCCGGTATATTTTTACATATTTGAAATCTGCAGATCATTGTGAGTCCGAATATGTATCACTTAGTAATTTTGGTTTTCATGACAACGAAATTTTTTCTTTGTTTTTTTTTTTAATTTCCAAAGCTATAAATCGTGTACTTTCGTTGTAATGCGAACAAATAAATCGAGGAAGCCACTCCTTTGACAGCATTTTGATGTATAACATTTTTACAACACATGAAATTGTCATTAGGTGGTAAAATGTTCCATTTGAAAAAATAAGTTTCACTGAAAGTGGTGGGGTGGCTGGCGTTGCGTCAAAAAATTATTATATATTAAATGTATTTAATTTATCGATCCCGGAATTTTACGTAAAAGTAAAAATTCTAGAAAGTGAACACAACGTGGACACCTGTATTGAGTGATGGACATGGGTTTATTAGAATTTTTTGCCAAACGTTATCCAGGTTTTTTTTTATTAACACCCTGTAGAAAAATTTAGGTTTTCTTGTGTGGTAACATAATCGTCCTAAAATTAGGCAAAAATCCTCAGAAACCTGCACTGCTATTAAAAAGAAAACTAATAAAATAAGTGAAAAATGCATGTAGAGAGTTGTCCCAGATTTTTGGCGGCTATAGTACATGATTTAAAATTAGTTACAATTGAATTGTTTCGTGTGTTTAAGAGTAAAAAAGAGTAAAAAATGTTTTGGTGTTTTCCACACTAGATGTTTATCAAAATTTGGTATATAAATTTTATATTATACGAAACATCCTGTGCAATTGTAACTAATTTTTAAATCATGCATATTTGTATATCACACGCAAGTAATAGCAAAAACAGATTTTAAAAATCTGGATTAACAAAGACGTTATCTATGGAATACGGAGTATTGGCTCAGCCTGTATATGCACAAAAAAGTAATTAGATAAAAACGATTAATTTAGTTTATTAACATAAAATATGAATTGTTTTGAAAAATCTGAAATTGATCAAGGAATTTGAATTATTTCACTAAAATCATATTATTCACATATTTTTGCTAATGCCCATTCTTTTAAATTCTAATCCTTTTTAAGGAAATCTAAAAAAGTTTTAGTTTTTCTAGAGATTTCTAGGCAAATAGAATTCTATAAAATATGTCTTTCCTCTTGTCAACTCAATCTATGGCCATATTGCTTAAGACATTCTCATATTTACTCATATTCAGAGCCAAATCAAGAGCGAATTTTGAAGAAATCTTACAAAGTAGCAAAAAGTAGCACTTGGTTGGACAAAATTATTTTAAAATAAACTACTAACTGCAATTACATAACTCGCAAAAACATCTCATTTGATCTCTTTTTTAGTTCTTGTCATTGCAAGTTTAAAATGCAGATATTTAATATATTTTTATTTGAATTAAAAAAATATATATAAATAAACCTTCAGATCCGATTGATCATAAATGGAATTATATAAGAAAAAGTAAAGTAACAAGTTCTCACCAAACTTATGGGTAAGTTCTAACCTTCTAAAATATTGTCAGACTTATGTTTAATTTATTACATTTTCAATCACGTTTGATACCTGAAATGTTCATGCGTGATTTGACAGCGCTATAGAAGCGTCAATAAAAGAAAAGTTTGCGAAACAAATAAAGCAAACATGGAAGAACATTAATAAAAATATTTTTTTTATTTTCATGTTTATTCAAATGTATCAATTTTTTTCATTTTGTCGCGCTAGAATTCCATTCTGGACTACTGTGGGCCGGTGTCTATGGAGATTACATAAAACTTAATTGTTGAATTTAAATTGCCTTAATTTTCTCTTTCCGTGTTTGCCAAATTATTAACGTCAAAATGCAATTATTTTCAAATACCCACCTATATTTTGTTTTCAATATTGCTCATAAATAATATGCATTCACACGCCTGGTTTATCTTTAAACTGCAATTTATTATTGTTTTAAGCGACAATAAGTGGTATTCAGTTTAAACAGTTATAACATTATGTCCAAATATATTTTTGATAAAGGTAGGCCACGAAAGTGTAAATGTATACAGGATGATTCAGAATAAGTGTCCGACCCGTTAAAAGCGTATTCACTAAGGTCATCCAAGTGCAAAATTTTGAATCCGAAATGAAAATCACGATTCATTTCTTATGTGTTTATACACGAGTCCGAAATTCCAATGAATCAATTGCGTATTATACATTTTTTTGTACAGAAACTCATAAATAGAAATGTATTACAGTTTCATTTCAAGGTAAACGCTAGTGTTTCCTTCTATTCCATGCGAATTCGTTGCTCCTGTGACGCAATCCAAATGTGCTAATGCCCGTCAACCAATTTATATCTGAATCTTCAATGCATTTTATTTCAAAAACTATGGATATTAGAACCTCTATGCATATAGACTTTTTGTTTTCCTTTTCTGTGTACTACCTGTGGTTGACGGGATGGACACTTATTTTAAATTACTCAGTATGCTGTATAGTTGGGGAAATAGAAAGCGGGACAGTAAAGTTTAGTTAGTTTAAACCTTACTTCTAAATTACGGTAACTATGGTAATTTATCAACCTTCACATTAAGTAAAATGATTAATCATTCCGTCTATAATTAAAAATTATAACGAACAAATACCTCGTACAGATAAATCATACCAGTGTAAGTTTTTATTTTACTTACAATTATTGCCATGCGAAATAAAATGAAACAAAATAACAGTCATGCAGTCATTCGATTGAATTATTGAATGCAAATGTCCCGACATTGATTGAATTAAGATTTCTAATATACATATTCCACATCCAAAATGTTACATAGTTCTTCCAAAGGCTTCACTAATTCCATTTGATTCACTGGTCGAAAATTTTTACTTTCATTTCCCTTAGAAAGACGATACATTCTTAAGAACTCAATTTGACAAGTTATTTCTGACGTTCACTGACGGTAATAAATTAATTAGAAGGGTCACGACCGTCACCAAGGAAACTTCACATTATCAAAATAATCGGAAATTTCGTTATAAGACTTGTCCCGCTTTATGTTTCCGCAGCTGTACATCGTAATCTACGCCAGGGAGTTGTCAATTCCTAAATTATCAAGTAAATAAATAAATTGCTGCAGTAATCTGAGACAAATATTTTGTCTTCCATGGGCTATCTTTATCAAAAATGTATTTGGACATACGGTTTTAACAATAAGGATTAAATACGATAAAATTTAACAATTTTTATGTATGGGGCCCTATTCTCAAATTACTCAACTAATGTAAACGAAAAAAGAAATTCTTAAGTAAGTTCATCTTGCACATTTAAGACTGTCTTAAGTTGCTTATACCGGGTGTCCCGCGCCATGTGCTCACCCTTCTAGAATCTTTATTTATTAATCAATTAACCTGAATTTTGGACAATAAACTAAACAAAAAATGGAATTTTCCGACATACCGACAGTCGTCATAGGACTTCCGATTTCGCCGGAAGTGATATCAACTTTCTTATTTTAAATGGAACACCCTATATATTTTTATATATTTAAAATCTACGGAGCATTGCGAGTCCGAATACGTATCAATTGTTAATTTTGGTTTCCATGACAACGAAAAAAAAATTTTTTATTTTTCAATCTAGAACGTTATGAATCGCATTTTTTCGATCTAATGCGATCAAGTGTTTCGAGAAAATCACTCCTTTGATGGTATTTTGATTTTTAACATTTTTAAAGTATTTGAAATTTTCATTAGCTCTTAACTCATTTTTTTCGATAGAACCTCATATGTTTCTTAGCTTAGTTCTACTGAACATTTTTTTCTGAGTACGCTGATACCAAATACGTCATATTTTCTTTGAAAGTCATTTCAAATAAAGGGAGTGTAAAATTTCAATAAAACAAGCTCTGCTTTAAATTATTTTCAAAGAAAATATGACGTATTTGGTATCAGCGTATTCAGAAAAAAAATGTTCAGTTGATCTAAGCTAAGAAACATATGAGGTTCTATCGACAAAAATGAGTTAAGAGCTAATGAAAATTTCAAATACTGTAAAAATGTTAAAAATCAAAATACCATTAAAGGAGTGATTTTTTCGAAACACTTGATCGCATTAGATCGAAAAAATGCGATTCATGGCTTTCTAGATTGAAAAATAAAAAAGTTTTTCTTTGTTGTCATGGAAACCAAAATTAACAATTGATACGTATTCGGACTCGAAATGCTCCGAAGATTTCAAATATGTAAAGATATATAGGGTGTTCCATTTAAAATAAGAAAGTTGACATCACTTCCGGCGAAACCAGAAGTCCTATTACGACTATCAGTATGTAGAAAAATTCCATTTTTTGTTTAGTTTATCGTCTCCAAAATTTAGGTTAATCGATTAATAAATAAAGATTCTAGAAGGGTGAGCACATGGCGCGGGACACCCGGTATATTCATAGACGTGACTTACGTATTTCATTTAAGATCGACTTACCAAAAGAAATGTTTAAGACTTTAAAATATACTGGCACGTAAAAATATAAATCGCCTGCAAGCAATGCAACTCGGCTAATGTTCCAAATTAATCAAGTTTTGCCAACATAGTTGTCTTAACGGTAGCTCTGTTTTACATACAGAAAGAAAGAAAGGAAGACAGTATAAATCGCGCTGAATCAAATTTGATGCAGTACCTGCTCTTGCTAATCTTAACAGGAGCTGCCGCTAATGCTACTGTAAGGCCCTACTTCTTCACCTACGGATACATTTATCTGCCAGGTAGTATCCTCGGAAACTATTATCGATACAATGGTTTCCAAGGATAATACCTGGCAGATAAATTTATCCGTAGGTAAAGAAATCGGGCCTTATCAACGTAAAACTCAAATGATTCAACAACTTATTTTTTTTGTAATGGGACAGCCTGTGAAACTTCTCCTTACATAAGTGAAGACTTCCGTAAAGCCTGGCTATGAAACTGCAAGATACTGCTTAGGACTTTCTTAATGCCCGATTTTTTTGTCTCTAGATAAATTTATCTGCCAGCTATTCTCCTTGGAAACCATTGTATCGATAATAGTTTCCGAGGATATTACCTGATAGATAAATTTATCAAAAGGTGAAGAAATCGGGCATAAGTATAAGAACTGACTATGAATATTTATTTTCACATACGACATTAGTTGAAATTAGTCGAGAGATTTGAGAGTAAGGCTCCCTCCATGAATCTAAAAAATGAAAAAATGTAAAGAATAACTAGATTTTTTGTTGTTATGAAAACTAGGGAAATTGAGGAAAAATTAAATTTACCTTAAAACACAAAACCACATGTAAATCGAAGGCCCTTGGTCGATGATATGAGCCAAGAGAAATTCCCAACAAGCAATTTTTGCGAAATTGTACGTCAGGCAAATGTAGAGCGCGGTGGCTAAAGACACAGCTCCCATGGCTAGACATTTTATGGCTCCGACTGTTAACCAAGGAAGCATAAGTCCTGGACGTTCTTCCTGAAATTATAAAAATCAAATGCTGCTGTCAAAAAGCTTAAAAGTCAAAAATAATTTTTTAATATATAACTTAAAAGAGTTTAATTCGTTCATAATATTTTGACTTTCAGAGTAGACCATGTTATGGTGGCATTTTTGTTGGTATCACCAAAAAATATGGACGTCAGGAAATTCGGTTAGAGTTTCATGATTATTATTACTGACGATCGCAGCTCCCACTAGTAAATGTTACGAATGATTTAATTTTCACCATTACCGACCATACAGAAACGCAGCCATTAGTACAAAATAGGAAGCTTCATAATTTTTGACAATTTCAGACTTTGACTTCTATCAAATTACATGCACGTAACGTAACGAAAAAAAATAGCCTACTGGAAAGTCAAAAGATCGTGAATGCTTTATAGTTAACATAATAAATAACCTGTGTCTCAAAAGTCTTCTAACCTGGACGCTTATGATCGGTGAACCGTACTTCTAATTTTATATTAATAATTTTACTATCTAAATTTTTAGATTATGCAAAAACTCAGACTTTATTGGTCCAACTTACCAACTACGGGTTAATAATCGACGGACGCTTCATAGGCCATACATGCCTGGATTAGAAGAGTTTTGGACAGATGTTACCTCTTATTATTGTCCTATTTAATGCATCAAGAATGCTATGGTTTCCTCTTTCTAATATGAACGTAGGACCTGCCGTATAAATCAGTTTATAAAATTTGACTTTATCTACTTTGCCGTACACATATTACACATGTTGCTTTACCAACATGTGGCTACCGGGCACGTAACTGCCGACATAACGGCGTACCATATTTAGTCGGTGTATGCGTTTAAAAGTTGCATCTGAATTCAGTGACAATTGTCATTATGAACATTGACAATCAAAGTTGCTTGGACTTGCCTTCGCAACGACAAAACTCAACCACCATACATAAACGTTTTTTTATGAACTTCCTGCAGCAAAAAGTTAATAATAAGAAGGTTAAATTTAAATTCGAGTAATTTCTGATACTAGAAGTGCTATTACAACTCAAGCTGGTAAATGAAATCTGGATATACAGGGTCCTGAAAAATTTGTTTCACAAAATGCTAGCGTATATAAATGAGACTAAAATAAGCCACGTTTGTTATATCATCTAGTGTGTCAGAAATTAATAATTACGCTTTGAGACTGTGAAGCGATTGAGCTCTATGAATAAAATTCAGTAAGTGCTTTTACTTCATTTATTTTTATTTTTTGCTAAGTCGCATGGAAGTTTTTTATTTTTAAATCCTCTTATAAAAATGCTCACTCACTGCACTAATTATTTAAGAATTTCAATTTCCTCCGTATACAGTGCGACCAAGTTACTGTCGCACTATTTTCTTTCTATAATCTACTCTTTACTCCGTAGTCGTTCCTGGGTGATTTCCAACGTGCATGGAGCATCGGGCCGTTATCTCACCGTTTATTTGGTGATCGCTGCGACCAATACAAGACGCCTAAAGAACCGACAGGACCAGGAGAAGCTCTTCGTTGGAAGCACTGAGGAATACCAGAAACTCGGACGCGCCAATTAAGGTTCCGTGCCACCTCGAGATGGTTGGCAGCTGGTGGCTGTTAGTGAAGTGAAAACAACTTTTATCAAACCACTTTTGTAATTCTATCGTCTCGGTGAATAAGTGGTCAAATTTCACTACTTTTCAAAGCCCGACTTTTAGACTCTGAAAAGTTGTTTAACATAAGGTTTTCATAATAAATCAGTAAACAAGTTGTTTAACATAAGGTTTTCATAATAATCAATAAACATAGATCATAATTAACTCCTTTTCAGCCAGTCCCTGACTTGACTATACCTACACTACGGAGAAAACGCCACCCTGATTCTCGTAAGCCACTCACTTAGCAAAACGTCCGCAGTCAAGACAGCAGATCTCTGTCAATCAGATGGGAAAAGGAACTTTACCACGCCTGCAAATCTACGTCAGAAACCAGAAGTTCGACATATCCGCGTCATTTTCGTCCGCCTCGAAGTCGCCACCGAAGTACGTTGCCAACGTATGCGTGTCAGCATGTCAGCGGAAAGGGTGCGCTAAAATTCGGAGTCGGCGCCGAGATCTACAAAGTCAACTGACTCTACTCATAATCCAGGACGTTAAAGGGTTATCTTAGGTCAACCCTGGTTTCGATTACGGATACATTCAACTTATTGACGGGGAGCAACTACCACTAATAACACTGTTAAACACACATTTTGGGACATGGTTATTTTTAGGTGTTTTGTACTATGTATTTCGGTATCCTAAAACCGAATATGAAAACAAAAATTCCCTATCACCCAATAATTTTTGTAAGAAGCATTTATACTTATTTTAGAAATGTGCAAAATATGCAAATATGCATACTTTGTGTAATGTATCAGCACTGACGAATGTATCGTGTTAAGATAAATTCATTTATTTCGATTACATGCAAGAAGTATGCACCCAAATCCTCTCGATTTTTTCCGGAAAGCCTATTTTATCCTGTTTAAGTTTTTCATTAAAGAAATAGGTGTAAATTAAAGAAGAAATTAACAAGCTTTAAACTACTGTAACTTTCTTATTATTGGATTTTGGTCAAAAGCGCATTAAGAAGAAAACCTCCGTACGTTTTGAGAGACTCAGTATATTAAAAAGAAACGAAGAATGCAACGAGGAAATTAAGTTCAATAGATGTTCATGTTATTTACGCACAGAGACGTCGAGACAGAGGGGATGATGGGGTAAAATTCCCGGGCACAGAATTTAGGGAGGTGCTCACATCATCATCCTTACACTATTTATTTCAAGTAATATTTTTCCGAACTCGGCGACATTTCTCAAAAACAAATTAAAAAAAAATACTCCTATATTTTTCTCCGCCTGTATCAGTTTACACATCGAAATGAATCAAGATCTCATAAATTCTACTCCAAATATTTATAAAACCGACCCTTAATGAAGCAGAAACGATAACGGATATTACGTGTTTAGTTACCATACCTATAGTCAGATTCTTTTTTCAGAAATCCGATACGTTGTATTACTATTATTAGCGGAAGTTGAATATACCGCAGGCCTTAATGTCGTTAATCAAATGATTATACTAAAATATAACACGTTATCCACATTACTCTCAATACTTTTAAAGACATATCTAAAATAAATTTTAACTAAGCTTTCTTGTCGTGCCCAACGGTGTTCTATAACCGGCTGCTTCAAATTGAGTGTGCACTGAAGGGATCTCCTAAACTGTAAGAGATACAAATTCGGTTAAATGGAAGAAAAGTTGCACGAATCAATGCCTAATTCGTATCCATTGAGAGACTGATGTTTTTCTTATTTCTTCTTGAGATATTAATGAAAATGTAAAAAAGTCTTTCTGTCTCTCTATCTCTATTATTATACATAATCTTGAAATTCTGATTTAACTTTCTACAGGCACTTGTTGATTCTGCTTCGAATAGGAGTAACAGAATTGAAATCAAACGTTTCGTTTTTCCGCGACCATCAGCAGTTTTGATTTTTTTAATACAACTTATGTCTTTTTGTTATTCTATTCAATAGAACTTTTTCTCCTGATTATAACGGTACATCACACTTAATAGTTGATATTAATCTGACGCTTAAATAATACAGATTTTTATATGAAAATTTTATTTAATACATAATTTCAAATTTTTGGTTCATTTTTTTAGCTATAATGTAAATTATAATAAACAATTTAAAGTTTTTCTGTATCGTTATTTTAATAATGCACTGCACTTACGATAAATATCTGGTGGTTCTAATGTAACTTGCTATATTAGTATCTCAGCTTTGGTATAGGATTGCAAATGAATTTTTACCGAGAAATATCGGGTGATTCTTATGTAATTTACTAGACAAGCATCTCAGCTTTGGTATAGGAATCTAAAAGCCTAGTTTATAATTTTGACTCGCACTGTTGGGTTAAAAGAAAAAGTGAATACTAATTACACTAAAAATATTTAGTTATTATTGAATAGTGCGTTCTACAAAGACATTGGCAGTTAAAAACGAATATTTTTGTGATAAATTTGAAAGACACTTTCTATAACAATGTAATTTTTTTTAGCACTCAGTGGCTCTCAACATTTCACTATCTTTATTTTTTTTTAATATGGTTAAGTCCAAAAATGGTACTAAATGTTGTCACTCGTTTTGACTAGTTGAAGTTTGGCACGTTATATCAGGACCACCATCCATAATTTAAACATGATAAAATAAGCTTTATATTTTGGACATTGAAACAGTGACTAGCATTAAGATAAATAATAAGAAGGAACTAAGAAGGCGAATATTAGATTTTTACAGAAATGTTTGGCGAATTCATGTTCGACACGCTAGGCAACACATAGGATTAAGAATGAATGTGTGTCTTGAAAATAGTGGAGGACATTTCGAAGATTTACTTTACTTTATTTATTTCACTCTATTTATTTCACAAACTCATGTTCTACTTCTATAATTTTTATTCAACTTATTTATTTTGTTCTTGTAATTTAATATGTTTATACTGCTGTTTATTTGGTTTGTGTTAGCCACCTAATATCATTTAGTCAATATTTATTGATTTTTCCTCTTCCGACAACTGAATGTTAGTTGCTAATACTTAACAAATAAAACAAGTGGTTAGGAATAAATTTACTTATTAAGAAAAACATGACGAAACTGTATCAGTTTTTTTGTTATATTCTAACTTTACATGAAAAAAGGTATTAAGTGTTGTACTCACTGAAATCACCAGAAAAAATGCTATCGACTAGAATAGTAAAAAGATAAGAAAATGAAACAAAAATTTGAAATTATGTATTAAATAAAATTTTCATTTAAAAACTTAATTATTTAAACTTCAAATTAACTATTGTGATATATGTATCTTTACAATTAGGAGAAAAAATGCTATCGAACAGAACAATAAAAAGACATGAGTTTTATTTAAAAAGTCGAAACTGATGATGGTCGTGGTAAGACGAAACGTTTGACTTGAATTCTAATACTCCTATTCGAAGCACAATCAAAAAGTGTCTGTGGATTTTGTTACAATTTTATTAATATCTCAAAATCGCACTTCATTTATCAGTTTTAAATCGACTCTCAAATCCTACCTAATCAATTACTCCTTATACAATTTAGATGAATTTTTCTCCCTGTGACAACAATGTGTTCATTGTCTTATTTATAGTTTCTAGTCAATAATGTAATACATATGTACCTGACACACTCTACACGTGTTCTTTGTCTTTGGAGGATTTAGTAAACTAAACTAAACTAAACTCAAGAAAAAATAATTCTTTTAATGGATATTAGTTAGACATTGATTTGTGCAACTTTTCTTCCATTTAACCATATTTGTATCTCTTACGGTTTAGGAAATCCCTTCAGTGCACACCCAATTTGAAACAGCCGGTATATTATTAATGTCAAGATGAACGTAAATATTTAATAAATATCACACTTTGGAAATTGTATTACTCTTGAAATTTAATGTTTAATGTTTAATTAAAGTAACTTTTGAAATTAAGAGCGAATAATGTTGCCTGAACGTAAGCATCGTAACCTATTCGTTTAAATAATTCTACAGTGATCGCCACAAAGTCGGCGTTAAGCAGAGGCTAAATAGGTTTTCTGATAAGCACAAATTGAATGCCTGACTCGAATAATTCATTTAAAAAAATACGTGTAAGTAGATTTCTTTATAATATGCAGCCATCTGAAGATAAAAATGGACATCTTTAACAGTTAAAGATGTGAATTTTGATACTTAGACGGGTACATATTATAAAGAATAAGGCTCAATTCTCATACGAGCAGCGCGTCGCGTGGCGTCATATTTTTACATGTAATTTTTTGACATAAAATGCTGCCGAGTGAAAATTGCTTAATTTAAAACCAAGGTAACTTTTAGAAGCAGCAAAATGACGCGACGCGACGCGCTGCCATGTGAGAATTGAGCCTAATAATAACAGGAAGTACTACCTACCTAAGATTAAGAACTTAAAATTGCAGCATAAATAAATAACTAAATATTTTGCAAAAGCTGTCCAACTACTAAAGTGAGTTAAAATTTGTTTCTTAAAGGTACTTCTTTCAACGTTCTTATGTGTTAATAGATTCGAAGTTTTAAGTAATATTTCTTACAGGTCATTCCATTGACTTTTGTTTCGTAAATAGAAGTCCTAAACGTAAATTGCACTTACAAAAATTGCTGGCCACAGCATAACCACGTAAAAAGCCAAATAAAGATGAACGGTGAAAGTTCGAACAAGTACGATGCCGGTGGTCACGTACTTCACATAAATCTGTGCTGTTTCGGTGAATTTTGTGGGGTCCATCTGAAGTTCCCATATTTTCGTTAAGTTCGAGTGCAGATTGAACAGGGACGGATCAAAAATGGTGCAGCATATTCCCAGTAGTACAAGGAACAGCACTTCCGTTTGTTTTGAAATACCGACGTAGAGCCCCAAGGTTTTCATCCTGGGCGAACGTCAAACAAAATCATTGGAAAACGCACTGGAAATTTTTACCGCGTCTTTCGAAACATATCGCGTGATTTACGTTGACAGGAGCGCTGATAGACGGACATTTTTTTGCAGACGGACGTCGTCTTGATCAAATATAAAATGGCAATTTGGAAATTTTTATTCCTAATTACGTTTTAATTCATTTTTAAAATGCATCAGGTGTGCAAGGCAAATATCATAATGAGTGACATTTTTACAAAGGAAACGTGGACCATAAAATGAAATAACGTCTTTTGTCGGCTGGACGTGATTCATAAACTTGTTTCACAGTCAGACGCAAGAAGTCCTCATCTTCCATGTAAGGCGAGTTTTATTGCAAGATCTATATTTGTATTTGCAGAAGTAACGAGAAAGGAATTACTTTCAAGAAACCATGTACGTCGAATACATTAACAAGCTATCCAGACGACGAGGACTACTACTTTTTCTGTTTACTGAAAGTTAAGGAATAGGCACGACAAAGAAATGTCCTCGAGAATCATTGTATGTTAACAAGAACGCTGCAAAACACTAACATTTATGCGGAGATTATTTAAATGACAAAAACGTTACATCAGTCAAACTAAATAATAAGGAAACAAGTAAAATTTATTTAGTTTAATATCCTTCCGCCTTATTAATAAAAGCCGAGAGAATATCGTCACAAGAGTGTACAGAATTGGAGGAATGGGACGATTTGCCGCCGCCGATTAATTCGCCGTCGACCTAATTCGTCGTCGGCTCAACTCTCCGGTTGTCCAAGTCGCCGTCGCCAGTTAGTTTTATTCAGCTTGTTCATAAGTTTTAAAACACCTTCCTTCGAATTATTTAGATATCCAAGTTTTACCTAGGAACCGAATAAAGTGTTTCAAATAAATTAAAAAAGAACTACTGGGACCAGTTGTGTATAACTCTTAGCATAGTGAAATTGTTGCTTACTTTTGTGGAGCAGTTTTGGGTCTTTTCCTCACATCACATTAAACATGTTAATTTATTTTATATTTTTTTATCTACTTATTATTATGGGGATATGCACATTTACAACTTTATTTACTGACGGTAAACGTTCTCATGGCCAGTTTACCGACGGCGAATTTGCCAGCGCCGAATTTGCCGATGGCGAATCGTACGTACGGCGAGTCGGTGACGACTAATTGACGACGACCAATCGCTAGAACCTAGAATTGGTTGCATATATCTGACTGTGCTATTAAGCACAGAAAGATAAGATAGATTTGTTACAAATCCCAATTTAGTGTCAATAATTAAACTATTCTGAATAAACATCGTGTAAATTCATGATAAATTCAACATTCAGCTCTATTTATATGATGAAAATGATGTACAGGGTTTTTGGTTATATTTTGAACGGGATGTACACACTTTATTATAAGACATATCAAAAAATGTTATATACATACGTTCTAGGAAGCTATCGGAACCGCCAGAATTTACTAAAAACGGAAACAAATGACGGTCGGAAACGTAAAAAATGAGTACCGACATTGTTACTTTCAATGGAACACTCCGTATATTTTCTCGAATTAAAAAAGATACTTTTCTCCCAGTTCCAAAAATGTATAGTTTGCTTAGATTCGATTTCATATTTTTGAATTTACTTTAGGTAGGTACAGTAGCCTTTGGATCAATAAGAATTTTATTTTGTGCGATAGGAGTTTATTTTAATTAAAAAAGTGTTAATCTGGAACATTTCATAAAACAAAATCTTAGCAGCAAAGGCAAATTACCATATTATGTGATATAAATGAATAAAAATATACCAAAATATGATAATTTCAAACGTAATTATTGCAAAAAATTTGAAACCATACATAGACAAGCTATACTGGGTGTCTCATAACGTGTGGAGGAGATTGAAAGGCCAGCTAGAGGAGATTAAATTAAAACTTTTTTCTCAATAAAGTTTTGGTAAAAAATTAATAACCAAAATATTACAAGTGAGACTACCTGGAGTAATATTTTACCCTTTAAATTCAAATTTGGGGTATTTAAGAGTTAACTGAATACTGCTTTACATGAAACAACTATCTAAGAAAATATAATCACACAAAAGTTGCGGTTATTTCATTTCTTCCTTTAATGCCCAAAAGTGGATTTTCGTACTGCTGTGCACCGCCTACTAATTAAAACAAAACTAGGAAATAGATTCACAGACACATTTTATGAATGGTGGTTTCGATAAATGTAGAGGTTATTTAACGATAAAGTTGCAGTTTGTGAAACAAGTTTGATTAATTATGAAGCTAGAGGTGTACATTAAAGAAGAAATTATGAATGTTAAACTGCTGTAACTTTATTATTATTGGGTTTTGGTCAAAAGCGAATTAAGAAAAAAGCTTTATTTTGATCTCCTACAGCTGCTATTTCAATCTCCTCCATATGTTACGGGACACCCAGTATATTAGGAGAAACGAATCTTTCTTAATTCAAGAAAATATACTGGGTGTTCCATTTAAAATAACAAAGTCGGTGCTCATTTGTTACGTTTCCGACCATCATTTGTTTTCGTTTCTAGTAAATTCAGGTGGTTCAGGTAAATTCCTAAAACGTTTGTATATAACATTTTTTGATATGTCTGAAAATAATGTGTGTAGATACCGTTCAAATTATAACCAAAAGTCCTGTACAGTTGAAAGCAAAAAATAGTAGACAAGTTTCCTGTAATTACTATTTTTTAAAATGGTATTGGTTAAAGACAAATCCACAGAATTTACCAAAGCCTTAAACATTTTGAGTAATAATTTGTTTTTGTCTACTATTTTTTTCTTTCGACAATACCAATGACGATATAAAAAATGAGGATAAGTCTACACCTCCGGCATTCGGAACCCTATTTGTGAGTTGATTTAAAATTTCTGAATGTTTAAACGTTCATAAACTTTAAATCAACCAATCAGGAATAGGATTCCGAATGCCGGATGCCGTATGCCAGAGATGTGGAAACCTAGTATAAGATTTGTCCTCATTTTTAATGTTGCCAGTGAGATGAGAATATGGGCCAATGTATTATATACTTGATTCATTTACAGCTAAAACCTAATATCCGACTTTTTCGATTATCCAGCCTAGGTCCGGGCCACATTAAGTCGGATAATCGGGAGTCTACTGTACTCAATACAGGATGTCCACGCTATGTGTTTACTCGTCTACAATTTTTATATTTAAAATAAAATTCGGAATCGAATCGAATTTTCCGCTATAGCAATGGCTACTCTACGACTTCCGGTTTTTGCTGAATTTGACGTCAACTATCTTAGTTTAAATGGAACGGCCTATATATTTTTTAATATTTAGAATCTACGATCATTGTGAGTCCGAATATGTATCACTTTAAGGTCACTAAATCAACACACTTACGTGTTCAGGTAACACCATCCCATTCCCATTATGAGTTTATTGTGTAACAGAGATAACAAATATGAATGTCGCAAGAGAAACAAAGAAATCAAAACTTTTAGGGAATTCTTGTTACTACAATGGTAGTAGTTTACGGCCGACTCTCTAATCAAAAATGTATTAGATTATGTCATTCTACGCAGCCATAGTAAATTGCCATTTGTGAAACGTAACTTTGAATAACAAACTTTTGATCGTGTTCTTTTATTCCTATATGAGTTTATTGTGCGACAAGGATAGATAGAAAAAGTCACTAATGTCGCTACCTGAATACGAAGTCTGACGATTTAGTACCTTAGTATAATTTGGTAATTTTCGTTTCCATGACAAGATTCTTTTTTTTTTAATTTACAAAGCTATGAATCGTATATTTTCTGTCTAATGCGATTGAGTAATTCGAAAAAGTCACTCTTTTGATTGCATGTTAGGTTTTAACATTTTTACAGCATATGAAGTTTTCATTAGGTCGTAACTTATTTTTTTCAAAAGGAATAATAACTATTTAATATGCTGCAATCAAAGAGTGGCTTTCTTGAATTACCTGATCGCATTAGAACGAAAATACACGATTTAAACCTTTGCAAATCAAAAAACAAAAAAAATTTCCTTGTAATGGAAACGAAAATTACCTATTGATATACATATTCGAGCACACAATGATCTGTAGATTCCAAGTATGTAAAAATATATGTATAATCTGTTCCATTTAAAATATGATGTCACTTCCGGTGAAACTGAAAGTCGTACGGTGGCCAGTGCTACGGCAGAAAATTCAACTTTTTATTTAATTTTATCTATCCCGAATTTTATGTAAAAAATTAAAACTAAAATGTAGCATGGACTCCTGTATTGAGTATTGGATTTATTAGAACTTTTTTTTTGTTTTGATCTCTACTGTTACCTGTCAAGGTGTGTACAGGTTTTTATTAACACCCAGTATTAGGCATTGTTTGATCAAAACAGAGGAGTGGCTAAATTCACAGTTTTGGGCAAAGAAATTTAATTTTTATTCAGTAAATAATGTGTCTTTTGTACGCGTCCCTTGGAGAGCAAAACCACAAGAAACTAAAAATGGATACACATGATGAAGACTTGGTAGAACATTTAGTTCTGACGGTGGGTTTCACAAAAAAATTGTTAATCAGCGATTCATTTAATTCTCTAATTAAGGAACGTCATTGTACGAAGTTGACAATAGATTTGAAACAACCAATCATATTATTTCACCCAACCAATCTCACGCTTTAATCACGATGTTAATTTAATCAGTGATTAAATAATCTTTGTGAAACTGGGGGTGAGTGTTTCAGTTGGCGACTAATTTGCTAATATAATTAAGTAATTAAAAAAATTAAACTCCTGTTTTTTTAACAAAATTTTGAAAATTGGGCTTATTTCGTAATACTGAACAACTTTTATCCTGCACTTATTCATATAATAATAAAATGGACCATAACAGTATTTGAACAACCTGAAGGCAAGAACCCGAACAGTATGCTCGAAACACATCACCCAAAAAGCGCATTGGATCGTTTTTACCTACCACGACACTTAGGTGATAGAGGAGTATTAAACACAACCACAAACATTCTACCATAGCAAAGGTACTGAACGCAAACTATACAAATGGGCGACAAAACAACACAAAAAATACAACCCTTTCCGATTAAACAAGACACATGGAGCACATCACACTATCAATAGAAGCTCACAGAACTCACAGAAAAGTAGAAAGCAAAAGCCCTTCATCGCAAATACCCAACCACAAATCCTGCAATTGTTACGAAAACATCAAATACATGGCTACATACAGGCTGATTCACTAAACGCGCCTTTTTCGTTAGCTGATTTACAGAACGACATAAAATATACTTCTTTCACAAAGAGTTTCTGCCTGTTGAACACTATAACCTAAAATTATTTTGACATACACACGGCCTGCTTTCTACTTCTCTTTTAATATTCACTATGAACTGAATTTTTTTTATCGTTCAACAATGAAAATCAGTAGTATCTTAATTAAGGTATAAATAAAGAATAACATAGATAACAGTTCTTTTCATTTAATTTGCTTTTCAAATGAACAAGCTTATGCAATTGACAGATTTTCAAATTACTGCTATTCAAATTATTAAATGCACTTTTCACTAGGGTCCCTAGTATTTTTCTACCCCGACCCATGTACCGTTCCAATTATCGTAAACACCTAATAAGGTGTTTTCCGCGACAAACCGATTACGTGTGGTTAGGCAAAATAGGTAACCACTGCATTTTTGTTAGTTACCGGTAACTGCTGACATGACGTCACGTGTCTTACTAGGGTTACTATTTTCCTAACCTGGTCAGAGAGTTGTGGAAGATTACTGTCTCTCTCCTATTCAGTGAGTTCTGCGCAGATCCGTGGTTCTGCGTGCTAACCTCAACTTGATTCAATCACAACTTTTTTTTGTAACTGTTATATACCCAAATCATGGTTGGACTGTTGTCAAATTTAAAAATGCAACTGCCAGAAAGCCTGTAACCGTAACCGTTTCATTTTGGCGAATCTTCCTAACCATTACGTATTCTCGTGACCGTGACGTCACTACTAACCATGCTATGCGTAACCGGTTAGTCGCAAAAAATACCTTAATTCGATTCGCCATTTTCGAGCTCTATAAAGTTTACGAACTAGCAAAACTATGTTTCTTCCTTTCTAATCTACAACTTAGGGAAAAATTACTGTGGACAAAAATATCAAATTAGGTCAGCCAACTATAAAATCTGAAATTACTAACGAAAATGACGTTGTGTTTCCAAAACCTCTCCTGCAGGTTAAATGTCAATCAAATCTAAGGACCCTACTTTTAACGAGTGGATAGTATTTATGTTCTTGTTAGAAACTATTATAGGTTTTCAGTATCTAATACTTACAGCTTTTTAATTATTATATTTTTTACCATTTTACTAACAATAAAAACATGTTTATATTATTGTATTTTCATTTCTCCACGACCATTAGAGACTGTAATAAACATGTTTCATAATCGAAAATAAAAATTCTCACTCTTGAAAGAGAATATTTATTCCAAAACTCTTCCTTCTTATGTATTTTGCATTCACTCTGTAACAAGTTACAGAATATTATTCCGTAATTATAGTCAATGGAAAACATAGGTGACCATGGACTCCAAAACTGTCTGTTGCAGATATAAATGCGGCATCCTAGTTGTTTTGAGACAAATTAATATAAATATTTAATATAGTCTTTTCAATAAATAACTTGTTCTGTTCAGATTTAATTGTTTTTGATTCATACTTTCTGGTCGTGAAGAATATAGTCTGCTACTCGATTTATCATGAAAATTCGATCTACTCGTGGTTCGTCACGTTTGTGTCGAATTCTCATTCTAACCTTGTTACAGAAAATACTATACACATTCTGAAAGCAGATGAACAATATCACTGTTTACATTTGTATGTAGGCTTTTCTTACATTATAAATTCCTATTTTATTATAACACAGTGTTAAGTTTTTAATTGTGGCTACACGATTCGCTCCATTTCTTTGGCGAAGCCTAAATCTAACTTAAAATTATTGTCGAATTACACCAATATTAATGTTTATCAAACTTTACCGGGAGTGTGGAAGTGTGTTTTGAATCTTATGGACTAGTTTCGCAAGCAAGAACTCTAGGCCATGTAGTGACGTGCGTTTTATTGCTGCTACCTTTTAATTTTGCATACAAGAGGTCACAAGAGATGACTGTATATTATTAGGTTGTTCGAAAAAAATATCGTTTTTTTCTAATTTAGAATGCGTGTATTAAACGAAATATATTAATTTTGATTAAACTGTGCAGTTGCCATTTTCATTAGTTATCCTTTGCTATCATTCTGCCAGCATTTGTATTCCTCGATGATGCCAGCCAAGTTCTCTCGAGTCAAGAAATCCTTGATATGCTCTATCGACTTCGCAATGTTCATTAAAATTTCTGACTTTAAGGAAATGTTTCATTGAACAAAACATATGGTAATCCGAAGGAGCAGTGTCCGGAATTTATGCAGAAAGAGGAAAAAAAGTCCATCCAAGCTCCATCAGTTTTTATTGATACCTAATTGTATTATGCGGTTTTATATTATCCTGATGGTGAATCACGCGATTTGTATTTACTAATGCAGGGTACCCTAAACGTAAAATTTCGTATATACTTACGACTGCAGCCTTAACTGAAATACAACAATTGCAATCGCATTCTAATACATACAGACATTTGCAACAAGTTCAAAATGGATTACGCCAAAGATATTCCACCAAAGATATGCCACTGAACATTACTTATCTTCTAAAACGATCTTTATTAACGACTGAAAAGACACTTGTCGTAGATTAAGCCACTGTTTATACCAGTAGGGATTCTTAAAAGAATCCATATTTCTTCATAAATCATGATTTGTCACAGAAAACGATTGTGACGGGGTGTTTGGAGTGACCAAAATATTTCTAAATCTCTCTAGTTTCACAATATTGATCATTTTTAAAAACCCAGCGACTATCAACAACACTACGATTCCGTTCGCGTATTGTAAAATTAGTCATTTTTTTCAAATGGAACACCCTGTATATTATAGTATATTTGGTAGTATATAGTCCTTTCTACGAGCTTTCCAACCATACTATATTTTATGGTCTTAAGATTTAACTTGTGAGTTATTATCACTTTTCTATAATCAACTTAAGGAACGTGCTGTAAAATATTTTCATTCGACTCAGAATCCTTTAGGATATTTATTCATACAATTTATCGTACTTTCAGTGATTTAAATAAAAATATATAATTAAATTCAGGATCTAAACGATTTCTTTTAGGTAATTCCTGTCATGTAAGAACATATTACGAATCGGTTGGATAATCGCTGAATAGAACGTGGTAATGCTTTGAAGTGTTCTGCATGGTTACCAGATTTGTTTCTCGACTTCTTTTATGGGAACATGAGTAAACAAATGAAAACAATGCTCTCTTATCACAATTTGTTTATAATCGTAGATACGTATTTCGACCGCCAAGCTACTATCTTCATTTCTATTAGAGATTCAATGAAAATATTCTTCGGCTCATATCAACCATAAAATGTGCGTGCGTGGATAATTAAAAATGGGCAAGGTATTAAACTATTACAAAAATGCTTTCACCTTTACTATTCTTAGTTTATGGGGATATGTAAAGAAACAAGGGTATAAAGATCTACCCGTCACATGCAATGAGAAGAAAATGTGTGATTAGCAATATGGCAGTTCCTTTTAATTTTTTTTAAATAGTTTAAATTTTTATAATTTTCTAAACCTATTTGTGAATGGAGACATTTTATTTTTTCTTAGTTAATGTGTAAAAATTTAAGATTCAATTTGTTTTTTTTTTATATGTAGCTTCAACATAGTAAACCTTTTTACCGTGTAAATAAATTGATTCCATTCGTTCTCACAGTGTAATTGGAATTATTTAGTGAAAATCGTTCAGTTCCTGTATTTATTCCATATTTTTATTGCAACCGCTAAAACAATGATAATGAAATTGTTAATTTGAACAAAAATAAAGTGTTTGGATAAATGTCTTGAATGATACAGCAGATACAATATTTCCGAGACGAATAAAAATATTATACAGTACGTTCCTTAAGTTGATTATAGAGAAGTGATAATAACTCACAAGTTATAAATCTAAAGACAATAAAATATAGTATGGTTGGAAACCTCGTAGAAAGGACTATCCAAATATACTATAATATGCAGGGTGTTCCATTTGGAAAAATGACTAATTTTACAATACGCGAACTGAATCGTAATGTTGTTGATAGTCGCTAGGTTTTTTAAAAAATGATGAATATTGTGAAACTAGGGAAATTTAGAAATATTTTGGTCCAAGGTTGATTGTCTTATCATTAACATTGACAATATCACAGATGATCAAACATGACCCATCTTCTGCATAAAATTAAGAATACCTGGATAAATACTAAAAATAAGTAAGTATAATGTTATATCATTTTTATCGTCTCTTCAAAGGCTAACCGAAACTGTAATCAAATATATAGTGTTCTATCTAAAAAATAGTAAATTAGGTTTGTAAGTTATTAAATGAACAGCCTGTATATTTGAAAATAATTTTAAATTATGCGGAATGTACAAATGTTTAAGGTGTTTAGGTTGAGATTCATTTAAGTTATGTGAAATTTTTGTAGAACGTTTAATAATCGTACTGCGACCCCTTAAGTGGCACCAAATGGTCGAATTGAGTGGACCCAACCTGTCTGACAATTGATATGTTGTAGTAATCTTTAAAGGGCAACCCGACATACGACTCCTTCGAAGAGTAAAATCGCCATTTCTAAATTTTATAAATTCATGTTGGGCATGTCTTAACATTAAGAGACTCTTTGTCTTCTTCTCACAGATATTCTAAGTCATTTGCGCAGCCACTTTCCTTCTTAAGCTCGTAGAACAAGAGGTTTAAGAATTCTTCGTTTTTTGGTTATTCTTCGTAAGAACATACGCTTAAAAAACCCAACTAAATTTTTGATGTCACAACTAATTTTTTAGTGAAAATAATCCCAGCTGATGGTGTGATAATTGTGGAAACAGTGTATATATTCGCGATGATTTTTGTTTTCAGCAAGAAAATAAAAGTTGCAAAAACTAATTTTGATATTTTTTAACAGTGAGAAAAGTAATGACAGCTTATAAAAAGGCAGAAAGAACTAAATTTTTATTTTATACAACTAAACTACTACAACTAATTTGTCTTATTTGTCACAAGTACAATGGAATTTCTAAAACGGTATTTATAACTATAAGCGTCAAGTTTTCTGACTGAAAAGTAAGTTACGGAAGCATAAACAATACAACAAAACAAATTATAGTTGAAATTACCATGTAATTTTTAAGCATACACACAATTAAGTACAGGTTAACATTTGCGTAGTACAGCGTTTCCCAAACTTTTAGGTTTCGCGACACTCGAACTTGAACACTCATGCTAAATGATTGTCAAAATGCTTATTTTTTAAATATTTTAGACTTATCAATACATTTCATAACTGTCATAGATATTCACTGTCAAACAAAACGTTGTTTTAATTCCAAAAATTAGAATCTCCTTAGTTTTAATCAAATAAAAGTTCGGTGCCAACCTATCAAATTAATGAATGTGCAACTTCTTGCAGAAAATAATACGATAAATTAGTTACAGTTTGTGTTCATTTGTTTTTAAATTTATTCTGCTGCGCCCCACAGTGGGAAACGCTGGTGTAGCATATTGTTTAGAGAAGTATACTCTTCAATTTGCAAATAAAAAATTCTATCTCACTACCTTCGAAATATGAATTAGTTGATAAAGAAAAAAAACGACATTTTTTTTCCGAACAACCTAATACATTGTCCTTCGATATACCTCTTGCATAAATGTAGTACCGCATACCTTGTTCAAAACGTCGACGATGGAGAATGCATAGAGCTCTATGGTATGCGAATCCGTATGTGTCATCTGTCGATTGATTTGGAAAGTGTTTAAAACGGATATTTGATAAATAAACATTTTCCACTTTGTATACTGCTTAGTTGGAATGGATTCGTCCCAGGGTAATTTAGCTTTCCCTAGATTTTTATATAATTTCGCAGTGATGGTAATTGGACAAACTAGACCAAGTTGATTACATAGTTGTGCAACTGTCGAAAGTGAACCTTGAAGGTCACTTTCTACAATTCTAATGTGTCACTGGTGGAATCCACAATGTCCCTAGTTTTTATCTCTTTAAATTCTGATTTTTCGATCAACCAGATTTTATTTTTGCACCCACATAATTTTTCACACATCGTACATAGGGGTATTGGACCCAAAAAGTTGGCCGAAATTATTTTTTCGTATTTTCGCATTTATTTCGGTGACATTAAAGTATTTTAGGCTGAAATTTGTTATCTATTACCGGGCGCACACTTTAATTTTGCACCACATGAATTTCTTTTAATTCCTGCCTCACATTGAAGTTACTGTTGAAAAAGCAATATGAAAGAATATGATCTATCCGTTCGCCGCAAGACGTCTCTTTAATATCCGAGTTTATACAGGATGTTCATGGGGAGCCGGTACACTAGCAAGTTTCATTATTTGCATTTTTATGAAGTAACTTAAATTAGAAGTTTCAAAACTTTCCTATTCGAATTTAGGGTACCATCAGAAAAACAAATGACTATCAAGTTTACGAGATATTCCATTGTTTTCAATTTCTTTAAACAGAACATTACATTTTTTATCATCGTATCATTTAGAAAAGTTGAAAACAATAGAAAACCTCGTATACCTGATATTTATTCATTTATTTCTCCTCAGGTACCATTAATTCGAGCAGGAAAAGTCCTGAAATTTCTCTAATTTAAGCTACCTACTGAAATTTCAAATAAAAAAAAAGTTAGCCATTGTAGCCATTTTCCGTGAGTACCAAGATTTAGTTACTAAATATAAAATTAAATTTATTCCTAAAATAGTAAGCTTTTGGAGATGATATTTTAGGAACATAAATAATTTAATATCCTGAACGCGATGCGATGATAAAATACCTAACATTTCATTTAAAATAGAAACAATAAACAAT
Organism: Prosopocoilus inquinatus; assembly: GCA_036172665.1. Lineage (NCBI taxonomy): Eukaryota > Metazoa > Arthropoda > Insecta > Coleoptera > Lucanidae > Prosopocoilus > Prosopocoilus inquinatus. The sequence goes on from CM069875.1 coordinate 10,802,817, forward strand.
AGAAAATCTCGAAAACTTGATAATCATTTGTTTTTCCGAAAGCACCATAAAATCGAGGAGGAAGGATCCTAAAACTTTACTACTAATTTAAGTTAGTTCGTAAAAATTCAAATAAGAAAGTTAGCTATAGTAGCGGATTTTCATGAACAGCCTGTACATGACAGTTTGTGTCTGAATTCTTTATTTTGTTTTTCAGGCTACGTAGAATTTGTAACTATGTCGTTTTGTATAAAGTCTAGTTTTTTGCAAAGTTTTTTTGTCTACTATTGCAAGTCACAGCATCAGGAAAATAATTGTCATAAATTTATAGGCAAATTTCGGCAGTGGAAGTCTTAAGATATTTAAAGTATCTTACCTACTGTAAAACATAACAGAAAACAGTCGGCCCGGAAACGCCCTGACATATAAGAAAACTCTTTCGATATACACTAATAACAGAAAATTCAGCGACATAAATTTGACATACTGTTAATCTGAAATATCTTAAATACTGACAATACCATTTAAAAAATAATGGTTGATATGAACAGTGCTTACTTGGCTGAATATGTTTTGTTAAATAAATCACAGTATATAGCTTCAAAGAAGAATTAGAAACAGTTTGAATTTAATTATTGTATGAGTTAGGTGTGTACGTTTAACACAACCGACTATCAAGGCGTTTTGATCCCTTTGATGGTATTTTGTTCATCTACGCGAGGAAAAAAATAAGTTTACCCTCTTCATCCCTAAGTATTGTTCTATCTTAGGTAATAGTTATTGTAGTCAAATTCACGATGTTGTGTCATTCGACTTTTGGCCAGCTTTTCGGGACAAATACCAATATGTGCATCGGCACTATTGGAAGTCAATTTGGTATTTCCGTGAAAGTTTATAGCAACTTTCTTCTGTGAGCGATGGTGGTGTAATGGTCAGCATAGTTGCCTTCCAAGCAGTTGATCCGGGTTCGATTCCCGGCCATCGCATTTATTTTTCCTATTCTTTCGTTGTGTAGTTATTTTAGTTAATTCCGGGGAAGATCATAGCAACTTTCTTTACCGAGCAAAGGCGGTGTAATAGTCAATATAGTTGCCTCCCAAGCAGTTGATGCAAATTTTATTTCCGGCCATCGCATTTACTTTTCCCATTCCTTCGTCCATTATTATTACATATATATTATGTCTTTCAAAAAGTGTGCTACAAACGGAATTTTTTTTATTATCGATTTTTATATAAATTTATTGAGACAGAACACTTTTGCCTCTCTTAAGTCCAAGTTGGGAAATGTCAGATGAAATTTATCTTAAACGGTATACAGCGTGGACGGTTAGAAATGAAGACCGCTTAAGAGTAAACTGCTCTTATTTAACAAGATACAGGAAAATATCATAAGAATAAGTCATCCAGAATTAAAGGTTATAGCTGGATATGAAATTACAGCCTTCTATCTAAAAAAAAGACTATTACAATTCATTGTGAACCACTCTTTATATGTAATATATTAGAAAATACTGGTGAGATTAATGTTTCCCAAAATAATATAATATAATCAGTTACTTCATTTGGTTCTGAGCGATTATTTCAATGAATTGCTATCATGCTACAAAAAAGCACAAAATTTCGCATTAAATCATCATAATCGCTCAGAAATAAATGAAATAATTGAGAAATAAGAACGAATTTTGGATTTTCCTATTCATATTATGTGTGGGGACACTTTAACCCCACCACTATTTCCTAATAAAGCGTGTATACAGAGTAGTTCACAATAAATTGCGACTTTTTCATTTTTGGAATAGGAGACTACAATTTCATATCTAACTATAAATTTTAATTGCGAACAATTTATTCTTATGACATTTACCTGTATCTTGTGAAATAAGAGCACTTTACTCTTAAGCGGTCTTCATTTCTCGGTGTCCACGCAGTATACCGTTCAAGATAAATTTCATCTGACATTTCTATTTGGTTTTGAGGATCGCAGAAGCGCTCTGTCTCAATAAAGTTTTGTAAAAATCGATAATAAAAAAAATTCCTATTTGTAGCACACTTTTTGAAAGACACTGTATCTAATGGTTAATTCTGTGGAAGATTTTAGCAACCTTTTTGGTTGGTTGACGTTGGTGGTGGCGATTGCGATATTGGTCAGCATAGTTACCTTGCAATCAATTGATCCAATTTCTTTCGGCCATCACATTTATTTTTCTCAACTCTTCGTTCAGTACATTTCAGCTAATTCCATGAAAAATCATAACAATTTATTTTAGAGAGCAATGGAAGTGTAATGCTCAGCAAAATTGCTTTCTAAGCAGTTCATCCGGGTTTGATTGACAGCCATCGCATTTATTTAATTAAATCCACGGAAAATCAAAGCAACTTGCTTCACCGAGCGATGGTGCTAGTAACTAAATCCACGGGAGATCAGAGCAACTTGCATCAGCGAGCGGTGGTGGTGTAATGGTCATAGTTGCCTTCGTGATCCGGGTTAGATTTTCGGCCATCGCGTTTATTTTTCCCATTTCTTGGTTCTGTATATTTTAGTTAAGGGTCTGTGTCCTAAAGCAAGGGATCACTGCACGCGAAGCGAAACTAAGCTATATTTATCTTCACTCGGTTCAGATTTGTTCTGATTCCAGCGATTTCGTCTCTGGTGAAGTTTTACTTTCAAATGCGCATTCGTCGTAGTTTGTCACGTAGAAAAACTATTTGAAATAGTTCAGAAATATGACACTGATTTAAAACAGTACAACTAAAATGTAATTCACACACGCATCTTCGTTTTGCTTAATTTAATTTATCTTAAGTTCATTTCAGTAGTATAGCAAGCGGGATCCTAGGACACTTCGATGGCATGTTCCATCCGAAGAGACCACCGTTGAAATCCAACCCCAATTGTAGGGGGTGTTTTTATCGGTGAAGAAGTAACCCCTGTTGGTTCTTGTGCATGTCGTCAATGACCAGAGGGTGTAAGAAGTGGTCAATGACCAGAGGCTTTCAAGGTCGGGGGCTTGTGGACAATGCTGGAGAGGCCTAAGAAGAAGAAGTCTTTCAAGGTCATCGTCAATGACCAGAGGCCTAAGAAGAAGAAGTGGAGGCTGGAGGAGCCTCGCCGCGGTTGCGCGCGCGCTGACCTTTGTACTGTCCTAGTACGAGCGGTATTTCTTGAACGCGTATCGTTTCGCAGGTTTGAACAGAATTTTTGCGCTACCTGTCACACACACAGGTGACACTTGTTTGTGTCGGTTTTTTTTTTGGTTGCTTACTGATTGAAAAAAAAAAAAATGCAAAAATGTAGATTTTTAGGAATCTGTGTTCGAACGTCGCTAGGGGGGGATCAGACGAGCGGTTACGCAAAGACGATAAGAGACGCTAGGTCAAACGAGGGATCAGGAAACTGATAAGACGCTTCGTTAGAATGTAATATTTTATTTCAGACTTGTTCTAATATAATATTACAATTTTTACAAATAAAAAAAACTTTTAGTTATAATTTACAATTAAAATAATTAGGATTTGTTCGGTTGTGGTGTGGATGATGATGATGATGATGTTTGTGTATTAAGTTGTTGTCTTAATCTTCTGTTATTTTTTCGACAGGTATTAAGTGTTACACCCATTTTATTTCTTCGTTCCAAACAATCTTCTTCTCTGTCAATGCAATCGTTGATATTTTTATACATTTTGTTTTGATTCGCCTGTTGTTTCAATAGTTCATCAATTGTTATATGTAGTTTCTTGCTACAATTGTTGGAATCCGCTCCAATCATATACAATTCATGTGTCAATGTATCGATTTGATTTAATAAACGTGATACGTTTTTCTTGTATTCGTTAATTAGAGAATATGCTATGTTTATTTTTTCGTCTAAGACATGTAATTTTTCTGTTGAAGTTTTATTTAATACTTGCATAGATGATTCCAATAAAATATTTTCTTTAATTAGTTTAATTCTTTCTGTATTAACGACTTCTTCACTTAAGTTTGTGACCCTTTTTTCACAATTTTCAATTTGTTGAATGTACTTATCGTTTAAATCTATTTCGTTGGCATGTAATTGAATGTATTCATCGAGCTCCTTTGTACATTCTTGATATATGATAAAACTGCTATTATAAAGTGTGTCGTATTCAGCTTGAGCGGTTTCATAACTTTGTTTATAGTATTCACATGAGTCAGTGGTATTGCACTGAATGCGCGTAATGGTAATGAAAAGTAATGCGATTAAGGTTCTCATCTTGCCCGGTGCAATGATTAAAATATACTGAATCAGATGTGTAAAAAATTAAATAATAAGTTCTCCCCTTCCTACTGCCAATGTTTTTTTCCGTAGAGGTCTTTCTGTAATTGATCCATCATACAAGATATACATTTGTGTTCTGGTATATCTGTCTCTCCTTTACATTTAGGGCACTTGTACTTCACCGGAACGGGCATCTTTTCGAGAATGAATGAATAAAATGACTACACAACACTTTATTTATAATTAATTTTTAAAACATTTTTACAGCATTTGTAAGTGGATTATATTTTACTAATCTATCATGCAAAATGAGACAAAAAGCGCAGGTGTTTGCGGGAATATTTTTATTAGTTTCAAATTCTAATCTTATGTCTACGGTCCCGGATTTGAGTGTTTCGTTTTGTCGGCTACAATCGATCACAACGAGCGGTGCTAAATCTTTAAATTTCGTAAAGCTAAGACACGGTTCGCCTGCGGTTTTATAATAATAGGATTGTTGAAATTGAGCGTACATTTCGTACAAGATTGCAAATTGATGTTTGTCAAAATTTAAATTTAAATTATCATAAGGATAGACTTCAGAATTTAAATATAGTTTCATGTTTGTTAAGTTACAATGATCAAATTGGCTAACATTTTTTGAAGCGTCATTTTTTCTACTAGTTTGAAAACCGACAATAACGAAACGAGGTTTCTCCAATTGGCTGCTAGCTTTAACGTTCCACGTGTGCCTCATCGTCTGCTGTAGGAGAGGTAGTTCGTGTAGTTCCCAGTTTCTGAACGCGATCTCGAGATCTCTTCCTTTATCGATATATCCGAGCAATTGTAATTTTTCAGCGTCGGCTACTCGAACTTACTCTGGCTCTGAATGAGCGGTAAGGAACGAAATACATCGAAGGCGGAGAACTTACAAATTTTTGCAGCCCGCGATAACTTAAAATTTAAAAAGTTTTGGTAATCATTTTTTATAACAACAACTAATTTAATTAAATTTAATAGTACTTACAAATAAATAAATGTCAAAATATAAATATTTGCAAAGAACTTTTCAACGGTATTCATATAATAAATAATTTGTCATTATATATTTATTTATACAGGGTGGGCCAATAGTGCGTAATTGGTGGATAGCGCCTACATTAATGCATGTGTGGCTGTGCCAGACCAAAGCAGTGTTTTTTTTTTAATGGAACGTACTGTATATTATGGTTTATTTCGATCCGTCTTAAGTAGTAGATAAATTTATTATAAGGTTGTTATATACCTAAACCTAATAGTTTTTGAGATATTGACATTTCAATTTTACAGTAACGTTACATAACCTCTGTGGAACAGAAAACCATTTCCATCTGGAACATATTCTTATTATTTTACACAGGGTGATTCATAACTCGGATGTTTATTTTACTCGGTTAGTTTAAATGGAACACTCTATATTTTATTACTGAATTTAATAGGTCTTTGATTAAGCTTTACAGTGATATAGGGTTCAGTATGTGTTACACAACAAACCCACACACAAATTTCAAATTTGTAAATTCATAAAACAGCATTATTCCGTCTTCCAATGGAATATTTTGTCTATAATATCGTTGATTTTATTTAGAAAATCTGTATTGAGTCTGTTTCTAGTTTCTAGTCTGTTAAAAATGACACTCATTTGATTTATAACATCACAAATGAAATGCATCCTTAATTTTCTTTTAAATTTTATTTTACTAACATTGCCTGATTATTTTAAGTAAGATTAGGTAACGCTAAGGAATGCAGCAAACGACAATAACAATAGCAATGAAAATTTCTGTTAAATTATAACCATAATAATAATAATAACAATTGATTTAACATTAATAACAATATAGAAAATTTTGAAAATGATAACAATGGTCCTCTGCACATAATTGTTTTCTAAAATAAGGAGATTGAATCACATTTAAATCACATGTTATTTTTATTGGTATCTTTATTGATATTGTTGTTGTTGTTGGGTGTTGTCTTATTTAAAATAATCAGATAATTTTCATAAAATTAAAATTAAAACTTTAGGAGTTAAGCATTAGTTTCGCAGGCAACGCAACTGACACTTGGAGGGGGGGGGGGATCTTCAGGCGTATATTTGATCCCAACTGCCAGTGCATGTTCTATATGAGAGATGGAATTTTTGTTGGTTATTATTTGGTGGAATTTGCTTCGAACTTGTGTTTCTAACTTGGAGCTAGAGTGGTATTAAATAAAAGTACGCATACGGTTTTTTATGTTGCAGATGAAATAAATATAAATTTTAAACAGACTAAAAGTACAAACAGTCTCAATACAGATTTTTTAATTAAAATCAACTAATGTATAGATAAAATATTCCATTGGAAGATGGAATAATTGCTGATTTATGAATCTACGAATTTAATATCTTACTGTGTGTAGGCTTGTTGTGTAACACATACTGAACCCTATATCATTGTAAAGCTTAATCAAGGACCTATTAAATTCAGTAATAAAATATAGGATGTTCCTTTTAAACTAACCGAGTAAAATAAACAGTGGAGTTATGAATCACCCTGTGTAAAATAATAGGAATATGTTCGAGATGGAAATTGTTTTGTGTTCCATAGAGATTATGTAACGTTACTGTAAAATTTAAATGCCGAATTTTAATAAACATCTAATCTATAAAACATCAAATAATAGCATTTTTTTACATTGAAATGTCAATATCTCAAAAATTATTAGGTTCACATCACATCACATCCTTATAATAAATTTATGTACTCTTAAAGACGGCTCGAAATAAACCATAATATACAGTACATTCCATTTAAAAAAACACAACTTTGGTCTGGCATAGCCACACGGAACATCCTCTATAATCGTAAATAATTTTAAATCATGCATCTATATCACAGGTAAGTAATAGCAAAAACAGATTTTCAAAATCTGCATTAATATAGGCGCTAACCACCGAATACGCACTATTGACCCAGCTATATTTAGCAGTGACTAATAGTTTTCCAGTTCGAAGTAAAAAATTAGTTTATCTTTTTAAAATGACGTCGAGTTTCGACTCTATCTTCAAGCAGAAAGTAGCCAAATAATAAAATTTTGGGCAGAGAAGCAAACCAAGTACAGTACAGTCTCAATTGTCCGGACACATATAGTTTTCTGCCCCGCCGGATTTACGAAGTGTCCGGATTGGCGAGGGTAATCAGATGAATAGAATTTATTGAATAATAAAAGGAATTCCATGTGTTTAACTTACATTATTAAAAAGGATATTTTTAATAAGGAAAAATATATATGTAAAAATATAGACATATACAATATGTAATACAAACAAAATGTAATATAAAAAAATATGTATAACTTCAATAGTTACAAGGAGCTATGACGTAAACTGAAATTATTTGATAGAACCGATGTTGAGTTAATCGAATAGTTTAAAATGTTGATTTTGTTTGTTTTAGATTTTAATAGATTTTGTGAACACACTGTATTAATATTGAAGTTTTAATTACAGACATACTGTATATTTTTGTTTTTATTACTAATAAAATAGAATTTTCTTCGTTATTTTCCGGTATATCATTGTTTTCTCTTAAAGTTATATTCCTTCGAATTAGGTTTTCTACTTTTCCCCCATTTGCAAGGCGAATGCCGGAGGTGAAAACTGTGTACCTCGTAAGTCGGTAGCAGCCGCAGTCCAAATATTTTAATTTTCACTTCTGTAATCGTTCGTTTGTTAAACCATTTTAAAATCATTGTTTTGTCTGGTTCCCTCTAAATGCCTGCATACGTACTAGCCAAGGCCATCGATTATGTACTGGAGTTACCAATCTTTTATCGAAAATCAAGAAAGCTGTCCGGACTGTAGAGGTAAAAATTTAAGTGTCCGAATTATACTGGGTGTGTCATAACCTACGGAGGAGATTAAAAGGGTAGCTAGGGGAGATCAAATTAAAGATTTTTTTCTTAATATATATTTGGTAAAAAAGCAATAACTAAAAAGTTACAAGAGTCTAAAGTGAAATTAATTAACAAGCAACAGTTACTCCCTGTAGTAATGTTTTATGTTTTAGATTCAAATTTGAGGCATTTATGAGTTAATTGAACACTGCATTACAATAAACAACTATTTTAAAAAATGTAGTCACGTTATAGTAACGGCTATTTCATTTTTTCTTTTAATGCCCAAAAACGGGCTTCCATCTCGTTATGCACCGCCTACTGATTAAAAACAAAACTAGGAAACAGATTAACATGGACATTTTATGAATGATGGTTTTGATAAATTTAGAGTTTATTTAATAATAAAGTTGCATTTTGTGAAATAATTTTGATTAATTAAGAAGCTACAGATGTAAATTAAAGAAGAAATTAAGAAAGTTAAACTGCTGTAACTTTCTTCTAATTCGGTTTCGGTCAAAAGCGAATTAAGAAAAAAGCTTTATTTTGATGTCCTACAGCTGCCCTTTCAATCTCCTCCGTACGTTGTGAGACACCCAGTATAGATAACCGGATTACTGGAGTGATCGGATTTGAGTGTATCCGAACTAGCAAGATTCTACTGTACATGATTTACTCTCCAGCCATTGCTTCAAAACATTCAGTTTTCCAGTAAGCTGTGTTGACACGATCCAAGTACACTTTGATCAAATGCACATTGATGCTGCGCACGCATCACTTGGATGCGTGTTCTTTCGGTACAGAATTTGAACAATTCTATAACACTCGGTTTGTTTTGAATTTTAATATTTCCTAAAAAAGTATTTCCAACTGAAACGTGAAGCCTTAATTCGTATCCTATGCAAGTTGTCCTGTAATTCATGACTAGCATTCAATGTTTATCACATAATCAGCCAGTCACCTGCTGTATACAAGATCTCGAACGAGAAACAGCAGAATATAAAGATACGTTGGCTAATCCAGATCAAGTTCCGTTTCTGTCTAACTGTAATGTGCGGTCGTAAAAAATAACAATTCAGACAGGCAGACATAAAAATAAATTTCTTGTCGCCTTTTTCTCAGATAAATACACAAATACACGAATACGGTACGGTCAGCAATGGTCATTTTCCGCGAGGCGAGCAAAAACGACGCGGTCCGAATAATTGGTGACGTAAAATTCTATAAATCGCGGATCGAGGTCGGATTTAACGCGCGCTCGCTTCAAACGTGTGTTAGTTTTGCAAAGTCGTGTTCGCAAGTTTGGAGACGTCCGCAAGATTTAAAATTTGGAAGTGAAAACTGTGGCGCGGCGATTTGTGTACCTTTAGAAAATCGCCGACCCGACTGAAAATTTCCAGCTCCTAAAAAAGGTTCAGTGCGTGATTTAGTGGTTTTTAAGTCGACGCGAAAAACAGGTGAGTTCGGTTTATTTGCGCAATTCTGTAATTTTAATATAAGTATGATCTAAGCAAACGATGAAATAAATCTTTCGCCTGTGGTACGCCGACTTTACGAAATGAACGCTAATGAATAATTGTGCTAATTGCGCGAGAAATTTTGCGTTTCAGTTTTTGCAATTTTGCAAAAAGTTAGTTGTTGAATTGATTTAACATAAGCAAGATAAAGAGAACAAAAATTTTATAAAATTCAAAACCAATGTCACATTCTAATTTTATTAATAAAGAAAAATAGATACAGCATCTTCGAAATTTTGCACAATTAAAGGAATTAATATTTTGTTTTTGCATTGCAAAGAAAATAAAAAATCAAAACATAAAATCAGATTATAACTACTGCTTGCTTCAAGTCGGCTGGATTGCAGAGGAGCTCTCAAGTATCTTCCGGATAGCCTTAATTGGAGCCTAAGAGTAGTTTTAGAAAGCCCATCGCAATCTAGACGATCGATTGATTTACGAAAGGAAAGCTGGTAACAACAGGGTTAGAGCAGTGTTATCAAGTCTAGTTGACCGAAGATTGGACTCAACATAGCAAGTAACAGCTACGCTGCTATCTCTTAAGCTAGCATTTTTTCAAACAGGTAAACTGATCGGGAGAACGAAAAAAAAAATGATTTTAAACCATTCAGCTGACAGTTTCGGTTTATTTTTAAACTTTCCTCAGAGCCTGGAAAAATTACAATTTAGTTCTACCTTAACATTACAAAATTAGGAAAGGTTTTTACTTCTGATTCAAAATTTTTATGCTACAACCCAACGTTTGAGTTAACCGAACCGCAACTGGAAAGAGAAAACCAAGTTCAGTCTGTTTCAGTTTCAGACTGGTAAGTAACTCAAACCTTGGTGTGTAGTATAAAAATTTTGAATCAGAGGTAAAAACCTTTCCTAATTTTGTAATGTTAAGGTAGAACTAAATTGTAACTCTTCCAGGTTCTGAGGAAGGTTTAAAAATAAACAGGAACTGTCAGCTGAATGGTTTAAAATCATTTTTTCGTCGTTGTCCTAAACTCAATCAGATTACCTGTTTGAAAAAGTTTCGTACTCAGGACGCCAGTTCATTAATTAATAAGCTAGCATACACAAAACGTATCCCAAGTTATAACTGTTTAAAATTACAGATTTATCTTCACTTTTCTATTTATAATAATATTAGAATTAAAGTTAGGAAACGTTTTTTTATTCGATCTCAGTGTTCGCATATCATTTTATTTAGTTTGATTTTTTTCCGGTGGTGTTTACCCAACGGGATCCTAAGTCATGGACTTGTTAGGACCTCAGGAGCGGAAGTATATTTTTGTGTGTGTAAAATGTTCCATGGCTATGTTACTTCCAAAGCTCCTCGCCGTTGAAGGGGAAGCAATGTCGAATTTTCTCCCCAACACTGAAGAGTACCTGAAGTGATTAACGACCCCCGAGAAATATACCGAGCGGGTGCGAACCCAACATCATCATTTTTTTTAGTTTGCTAACTATCGAAAAGCACGCAATTTGCTGAAGTCATTTTCGATTGTTGGTAACATGACGGCTGATTACTTAATTGCTATGAAGAACAAACAAATTTAATTTATACTGACTGACAAAATTATATAACGTAAGTCGTTTCAAAAACTCAAGATAAAATGATATGTCTGTAAAACAGTCTTTACCGCAGACTTATCAAGTTTAAGTAACAATGTCTAATCTAAGCTTCGTTGAATAAAACCTGTGTATTTAATAATCTTCCTAACTGACATCTCTGTCTAATGACTATCTTGAATAATTGTACTTAAGTTACAGTTATAGTACCGGCTGTTTCAAATTATGTGAACATTGAAAAAACTAAACATACGTGAGAATACATTATCTTAAAATTGTAAGAGTATCTCTTAAAAATACATATCCGATTATTTGGAAAAAAAAAGTTGCCAACTTCGCATCTTATAACACCATCGATTCTTTCTTGTTGTTTGAAATACGGGCAAAAATGTTAAAAAGTCAATAATATTATTTTTTACCATTATATCTTTTTTTATTTAAGTGATATTAAAAGTTTTGACTTCTCTTTACAGAGAGTGTTTCTTTATTCATAGAACAGTATAGTAAAACCTCAATCAAGCATTTCGTTCTTCACGATCACTTTCAAATTTCATTTTTAAATAACAGATAAGAATTTGTTCTGCTCTATATGCAATGATTTTTTTGTTAGAAGAGTTTATTCTGATTTTTACATTTTCTTTTTATTTTAAAACAAAAAAATAATTTACTGTCAATCTCCACAGCGTTAACAAAGATGCAACATTTTTATGTTTTTATTGCAAGAAAGTTGATTTATAATTTCAATATTATTTATAATAAAAGAGATTAAGGAAGAAAGTCTACTATTTACAAATTAGGCTTTTTAAACGAAATTTTAAAATTGACAACTAGTATTACTATCGTCTTGTGAAATCAAATTAACATAGTGTTCAAAAACACTAGAATGTAAATAAAATAAAATTTATTTACATACGTCAATACCGCAAACTTTTCTTACATTACGTACGTAATTAAATATACTTATTTTAAAATAAACTATTTTTTATAAATAGTTTTAGTCCTTTGAGCTAAGAACCAAGAATATTTGAGCCATCCAAAAAATAGCATAGCCCTTTAATTAGTGTGCAACAAGTATCAAAAATGAAACTTTTTTATTTAAAAATAAAACAAACTGTATTGAACACAAATGCACTTTTTTGTAAAAGATTTTATTCAAAAAGATCGGTGCAGCTTTATTTTTGACTTAACCATTAAAGTACCATTTTTTATGAGTAGATAAAAGAGAGATACCCTACGAACGCTTTTTCACCTAAATCTAAAATCTCGAGCTATGTTTCTGAAGAAGCCCCAAATAGAACTGAAATAACTGTACAAAGGCTGTTGCAGGTTTCACTGCAATGAAAAACGATTTGCAACAAAAAAAGATTGTAATTTTTTATATTCTGAAAACATGAGAAAATATTGAGAAAAATAAATTAATAAAAACATTTTCATTTTTATTTTCGAATGAATTTAATCTGTTAGTCTAGTCTGAAATACGTGTTCGAAATGTGTTGGGTATATTATGATTGCTCAATCCGAAAATCTTCAAATTACAGATTTTGGCCAGTATTCTCACCTCTTTAATTTAGCAACGCAGTGATTAAATTCTCTGTCACTCTCTTAATCACGAAGTTCACATAAAGCTATATCGCTTACGTTTATTTTAATAACGACTTTAGTTAGAGACGATCTTAATCATGAGATGAGAATATGGGCCATAGTTTCGAGTAAGAAGACTTATTGCAATTAAGAATCATAGTAAATTTATTAATTACTGTGCATTTAACGTTACATTTCCACGGCACCGTTATTTTTATATGGAAAAAAACTTCTTTAATTATAGTTATATTTTGTCTCACTTAATGCTGAATCTAAATTCATTGTGTATTTAAAATAAAAAATTAAATGGTTTCCAAATTAAAAAGAATTTACAGTGAAATGTCTGATAAGCGGACACGAACCGTCGCCAATTATCTGTCCGCTTGTAAGAGGTATCCGCTTATTAGAGAGAATTTTATTAAAAGATTCTATAGAACAGTTCCACAAAATTGTCCGGTTACGAGAGGTGTCCGCGTATTAGAGGTGTCCGTAATGAGAGAGTTCACTGTATAATAATTCATTTAATTGAACTATATTTTGTATGTAATCCTTAAAATGTTAAATCCTTTTTAATCAATAATCGTAGATATATCACTTAGATAATTGAATATAGATTATTTTAATGCTATGATTTACTCCTATTATTATTTTCCATTAAAGAAAATAGCATGAAAGAAAATTGGTTTCAGATACGAAAGAAAAAGAAACAAAGAACAAAGTAACTGTATTCTAAATTTGGATTCGAAAATCACCTAACTCTTCAGGATTATTGTCTCTTTAATTTTATAATAAATCTTAATTCATAGTTTTACCAAATACGTTTCAAACGCCAACTTCAAAATACAAAGGTGACAAACTACTTTTATAGTTTCCAGAAACAATAATGACGGTAGTCAAGGTAATTCAAGCCGCCCACGGGAGCTTCACAGAATTATTTATACCTACCTATGAAAAGAATCGTTGTATCAACATGTAAATACGCGTACGTACATTCAAAAAAAAAATAACGCGTGGGTTCACTGTTTCTGTCACAAATTTAACAGTACACGTAAAAGCTGCGATAGCTGTATTACAGTTTCTAATTGATTATCTTTATGCAGCTAACAAACGAGTGCCGTTGGCTCGGTTGGTTCCTTTAATCCATAAAATAAATCAAACACAATTTTCATTTCAAAACTAATTTATTAAAAATCCAGTACTCTCCAATTAAAAGAATCGTTAAAATGTTCATATTGTTCATATATTTGATGTTTATTTCCGGCAGTACCGGATATTGTGAAATTATTTCTAGCCTCGTGCTTTAGGCGAGTTAATTTTGCTGCAGAATTTGAGCAGACGCCATAAATTTATGTAAATATGAGTGTTCATGAAGGTTTGTGTAAATTTCCGCAAAATATAAACAGAATTAATCTATTACATAATAGTTGTGGGTGAAGTTTTTGGATAAACTGCGTCTGGCATTCCATTATTCTATTTATACAAAATTAGAAAAATTATTATCCTTACTAAAATAGAATGAACTTCATGTGCGGATAAATACCTTGTAAAACACGTAAGGTATACAAATTTTGGTTGGTGATAGAAATTTTTTTAATACATTCTGTAGGTTTTGATTTGACAGATAATCATTTGAATATTTTTTCGTAATACGCTGTTATTTTCAATAAAAAATATTCGTCTATTGAAAAGTTATAAATCTGTGAAAATTTTGTTTGTGTTTCTGAATATTTTTTACGCAAAAAACGAAGCTAATTAAAAGGCTATTGTTGGGACTGAAAACCTGTAAGAGATACAAAGACTATTAAATTGAAAAGCTAGCGAGATTTATTCATTTGCCTCTAGCTCTATTTTAGGGTCTCTAAAAATAAGCAATAAAATAAATAAAATTCAAATTATTTGAAAATTTATTAATACTACTTTCTTGCTAGTAAAAAAAGTTAATTTATTTTGCTGTAAGCAATGGATATCGTGTGGTTTTTATATTTTTTTCTAATAAATTTTACATTTTTTTAAATTTTCTGCTGATTAGTAGGACAATTGTTTTCTCAAAAATAATATTTTAAGAAACTAATCTTAAAGCGCGCTTTAGCAAATTTCTTATTTTTAGGATGAACGTTAACAGTGTTTATAAAAATTCTAATTTTCTAAAATAAACACGCGCCTCAGAGCGTCGCGAAAGTTCAAGGAAACCTGTTACAAAATCCAAACCGTACAGGAAACAATACGTTTTTAAAAACGATTCACATACTACAGCGTTAATGCTATGTTATAAACAAATGAAGAACGCGCCTTATACGATTCTCTGAATAAACCTATAAATTTCATTAACGACCTTATGCAACAATAAAAGAAATTTGAAACTACGTTCGTTGGTCCAAATTCGGATAACCGCCGCCGATTGAGCAACGATGATGGAATGCAAATATTTTGTTAATTTTGCTAATTAGCGCTAAATTTAATATGGTAAATTAGTTGGTAATTTCCTTGCAAACACGAGGTGCGAAACGCGTCGGTGGGTCATCGATTGTAACCCGCTGGTCGATTTGATGAATTTGGTTAATAAACGTATTCAGGTCAAGTTCGAACTCGGCGAGATCGATGAAAATTAAATCAAGCAGTTTTGCGTATCTATTAAACGAATCAACTTAAATGAATTACTTTTTTTTTATTAAAGTATTGTGTGCAAAGAGGTCAAATTTTGTTAGCTACTCTGTTAAGGTGAATAGATTTAACAAGTATATTTTATTCACCAAACGTTCATTTACAGTTTTTTTTTATATTTTGCACCCTATCTAGAGGTATTTCTTTAGGAGGTAGAGAAAAACTTTAAATGCAAAGGTAGTACGGTTTTATTATCTTTTAGAGTTATCACTAAGGGTCGGACATTCCTAGGATATCTGGTAAAAACCAGTATAAAGATAAACAAAGCAGCGTCGTAGATTTCAACGTCATCAATTACGTGTGTAACATAATTGTAACATAATTGCCTTTATAGTTTCTTTCAAATTAATAATTATGAAAACATTATAATTCTTTAATGTAGCTTTTAAAAAGACTGACATAATACATTTAATTCATATCGATTATAGCGCCGTCACTGCAAAAAGAATGAGAGTTCTTTTCGGAATGAATCGATTATGTAAACAAGTTTTTATATCCAGTCGACCAGAACTGTAGTGGTTACAGTTCTGGTCGACTGGATATAAAAACTTGTTTACATAATCGATTCATTCCGAAAAGAACTCTCATTCCTTTAAATTTTTATATTCATTTCAAAAAATATAATACGAAGCTCTTGCGGGAATTATTATCCCGAGTTCGCGCACAAGAAAACTGCGCTCACGCGGTAAAAATGTGTTCCCGCATTCGATTCGTAAATAATTATTTCAAATTAGTAGGTAAATAACAAAAAAAGACAACGGCAGTTACGTGGGCTGTTGGAAAATTTTCTGGAATCTAGTAGGTCTAGAATTGTTATCAACTGTCATATTTGAAAAATTTTACGTTTTTTGCCTATAATTCTATTGAACAGATAAAATAGTGACATCTTACTATCGCTTTTTGACCTGACATTGCAGTAGGGTAGACAAATTGAAGCGGGATTTGCTCCTAATGAGTCCCCCATGCAAGGCGGCCATGCTTGCTGTCAAAGCATAATGAAAGATTTGAGTGGAAAGAGTGGAAAACGTGCTTTAGAAATTGGTTCGAGCGTATGCAAAAGTGTATTGACGTCAAAGGCGAATACACCGAAAAACAATGATACCGTTTACCAAATTTCATATGCTTTTTTTCATACCGTTTCCAGAAACTTTTCCAGCAGCCCACATACTGCGTGCCGCATAGACTTCTCGGGCTTCGACCGGTTTATTGTCTTGTTTTTACAGGGCAGGTGCGTTAAAAATTCTTCTTTTTCCGACAATGATCGCTTCAGCATATTAGTAGTTCCTCGTATATTTAACGAAACCCTCCACCTAAAATGCGCCTAGGTCTGGTTATCACAAGAAACAAAAGCGCATCGCAAATTGCAGAAAAAGAAACAACTTTTGCTTTTTTAAATGGAACACCCTATGTATTGTTTACTAAGATGAAATATAATGTTTTCCTGATTTCAAAAATATACAGGGTATTAATAAAAAACCTATACAACGTTTGGCAGGTGATACTAGAGATCAAAACAAAAAATTCTAATAAACCACTCTTCTAAAATTTTAATTTTTTACATAAAATTCGGGATCGATAAATTAAGTAGAAAGCTGAATATTCCGACGTAGCACTGGCCACCGTACGACTTCCGATTTCGTCGGAAGTGACATCAACTTTCTTATTTTAAATGGAACGGCCTGTATACTTTTACATATTTGGAATCCATAGGTCATTGTGAGTCTAAACATGTCTCACTTGGTAATTTTGGTTTCCATGACAACGAATTTTTTCTTGTTTTTTTTTTTAATTTGCGAAGCTGTAAATCGTGTATTTTCGTTCTAATGCGTTCAAGTAATTCCAGAAAGCCACTACTTTGAATTTTGGTTTTTAACATTTTTGCAGCATATTAAATTTTCATTAGATCATAACTTATTTTTTTCAAATTGAACTTCTTAGGACCTAGATTAATTATTAATTAATTACCCATAACAAGAAAAGTATTCGAAACAGGTATAGGGAATGCTACTACTAATCGATGTGGAATTTGATTCTGCATCTCATGATGGTAAAATATACAGGCTGTTCCATTTACGAAAACTGAGTGGTCAGTTGAACAGAACAAAGTTCGACACCATATTTTGATCACTCTGCGAATATTACAATGATAACTAGGATATGATTTGAAAGGCTGAACGTTATTCTTTCTTAACAGCTTTTACTTAGATTATGGGCGCGGCACGATATGTAGAGTTGCACGTCATTAGTTAATGATGACGTCAGACCCATACCATGTTGTAAATATACTAATTTGCTTAAAATGCAATGAGATTACCGTGAGATTTTTTTATAAAACTGAACATACAATGTAAAAATTCCTTTAAGTATTTACAACACAGCATGCGTCTGACGCCATCATTAACTAATGACGTGCAACTCTACCTATCGTGCCGCGCCTATGACTTGTAGAATCAGAATTTGTAATAAAAAGTATATCATTCTTTTAAAATAAGAAAGTTAATAGCGACTAAAATAAGCGACATAAAAGTTAAAATATTTTAATCTGAAAGACCACTTCCTTCTAGAGTGGTGTGTTAATTTTCAGATTATATTTGTATGTTCCTTTCCCCGAGTACTTTTAATAGGCCACTCAACTTGGTTGTATTTTAAAAATACAGCAGAAATGTAATGTATTATAACGGAAGTAATATAATTTAATAGAAAAATGAAAGAAACGTAAGCAAAAACTTTTTCTACTTCAAAAAGCATGTGATTTGGTATTTTAAACATTTCAGCTTTAAAGTTTGAAATATGTCATTCAAAATGATTAAATAATTCTGACAAGTCATTAAAAACCGCATTTACAACGAGAAACTGCGTCGTGCGAAATTTTAAGGTCGCAGTGGTACATACATCTAGACCCAGCTAAGATTTGCTCTCCTCATATCTTTGTTAATATTCATCACTTTTGCTAAAATCACATCATCAAACATAATTAAGAAAATTGGTAATAGCATTACACAAAGAAAAATTAACCACATTGGGGTCGTATGTATGACAAATTATAATGTTGGGCCAACATCTGTTTGTAGAAACCTACAAGTCTCCTACAACATAGTTGTTAATGTTTCATTTTAGACAGTAATCTAACATATTTTTTTGTTTAGTAAGCGCAAAACTTTTTTAATGGAAATTGTTGGCACTAGATCTACAATAATATGTCATATGAAAGCATTGATGCAATGGCAGTGGTTTGACTAAACCTCTTAAATATTTTTATTTTTTGGGTACAAATTGAAATAAGTATTTTCAATAAGATCGTTATATCAAGGCGTTTACGAAATAAAGGGAAAAGAACACTTTTTTTTTAATGGAACACGTTATATATTATTGCGATAGAGAATAAAATTCTGAGTTAAAATTGTTCTCTATCATTTTATCAGAAATTAATAAATAAAGAAGATATTTTGACTTTTTACAAATTTATTAAGATGGCTGTGTTTCAATTGATGAAGAAACCGAAACTATTATTTTAGCAAGTTTCCAAGTTCGTCATGAAAATTCGACAAGAGACTTAATGATAGTGGCGGCAGATTATGTTTGGGACACAATTTATAACATTTAAAAAATCTTTAATCGAAGAAATTAAGTAACGTTACTCGCGGTCGTGTTACCCAAAACATGCATCCTATGAAAATTCTTGTTATTAAAAGATTTCTCCAAAACTCAGCTAGAATCACCTTCTATTATAAACAAATAAACCAAAATTAATGTTTTCACATACATACTCGGTTTTCAAATGTTTTGTTCTTGAAACACAACCATCTTAATGAATTTGTAAAAAATCAAAACAAGTTCTTATTTATTAGTTTCCGATAAAATTACAAGGAACAATTTTAAGTCAGAATTGTATCCTTTATCAATACATGTTATATACATGTACATAATATACATGTTCCATTTAAAAAGAGTTGTTTTTCCTTTATTTCATAAACGCGATATTCAATTGTCTTTTTGAATGCATCGTTGCAATCAGGGCAAAAAGTTGTTTGCTAATTTAACCGTATCTGCAACTTTAATCATAAAAAAGGTAGCAATAGTGCCGAATTATTTTTGAACAGGGTGTATATCTCAAATCATCAATCATTTGATATATGCAAAATTTACGTTAAGGTCATATGACAACCCGTTTCGCAAAGGAGGCGCTCCGAAAAATGACGTCCGCTGATCAAAGTGTCCATCAAAAAATCATAGAGCACGCTCTCGAAACAATTGCGTTAGTTGCGTCTGCTGAACGTAAACATGTGATGCGATGGACAGCACTTGAAGAGGCGTGATAGCATAGAACACAATTACAGACAACTTGACTTTTAGATTAAAGGTAGTCATGCCAGAAGTGTTGTTGAAGCACATAGAAAAAAACAGATTACACCAGTGGTCTAAAGATAAACTAAAGCAGCACTGTTATGAAAATTTAAAGGATTGGCATAGAGCGATAAGACACTTCCGTAATACAAAATTGCTAAAAGAAAACCTCATAATATTTATACCGCAAACTATGTATATTTTGACGAATTATTCATGTGTTCAGCATTAATTTTCATAAAAATATTATTTCATTGATAACTTGTACTACATACTTCATAATTCAGTAACAGTGAAATTTTTAGGTCTAAAATTTTGGACCTAAGAGGCAGAATGGAAGAGTTTAAATTTTTATTTACTGAGAGTAGAACCTTTTGCGCCTTCGTTTAGGGTGCAATAGATACCATGAGTGCTCAGTCAGAGTATCTTTAGTAGAAATAATGACCTAGAATTCCTTTAGAGAAATTATTTGTTCAATTGATCAGATTCAGTTTATAACGGATGTGACTACTAGAATGTACAGATTGATCATGAAAAATAAATACAATAACTGACAATTCATTGAGTCTCGAGATCAGTTAAATTTGATTTGTTTTATAACCTTAACTTTTCTTGCCCGTTGAGTATTTTGGTAATATCAGAAAATTCAACAACTGTCATGGTTTGAACATAATATTTCTCTGCACTGTTTTAACTTGCGGTGGTCTTATAAACCGAATTCAGTTAAACCGAAATAAACCTTTTGGTTTAAACTCTCCATTTTGGTAGTTCAACTTATCGTTTATTATGAAAAATTCGCACTGTATGAATTAAGTTAAGAGGAGTTTAGAGTAAAAAAACAAAACATCCGAACAGACGTTTATAATCTAAGAATGTGGAATATGATGTTGATCCCCAAAATATTGGTAAACATTCACTTCGCTTCAATACAATTAGAAAATTGGTCCGACATTCACAGAGGCACCTACATAACTTCACTGGATCTTGGCCATCATCGTCATTCTCTGCAATGTAGGGCCCAAAGAATATTTTTCCCTAGATGCGGCGATGGTTCTGGACGGCTCTTCTCTTGCTACAAATATTGTGTATGAAGCATGTTTTGAATCTCTGAAGTCTTGTTTGGCGTTGTAGCGTTTTCTTAAAAATTTCGAAATAATTTGGACAAAGGCGTCATCAAGATTTGTGAAGGCAAAAATAGCTTTTCATTTTCTAGAAAAAAAAAAGAATAATTTTAAAATATCTTTCTCAAGTGAAGATGATGATATTGGCAAAAAGTCTGCTTTTAATAGGACTTTATTTATTTCTTTTGTGAAAGCGTAACTACGTATGTATAACAAACAATTAAGTCTATGAAAGCTAACTTTCGAATAAACATTTGACCTTTTAGCTTCCAGCAATTAATAGGACATAGCATTTCCAAAAATATGTGGGCTGCTGGAAATTTTTCTGGAATCTAGTAGGTCTAGAATTGTTAGCGTTTATCAACTGTCATATTTGAAAAATTTGACGTTTTTCACCTATAATTCTATTGACAGTTCCTATCCAAGTGAACTAGTTTTGTTTGTACAGCATTTGAGGAAAAGTAATTTTGTGTAAACATGGAAATCTCGCGTGAAAATTTTCGTGCCATGATTTTTTACGATTTCAAATGTGGTCTAACGCGGAAACAATACCTCAATCGGCTTCATTTGGCTTTTGGAGATGAAGCACCATCACAGAGCAATGTTTATAATTGGTTTGCCGAATTCCAGCGTGGACGTACCTCTCTCAGTGACGAATTTCGTGAAGGTCTTCCATCAACATCTGTTGTTGCTACTAATGTAGATGCTGTGCGTGAAACGCTTGAGCGAGATCGACATGTGACATACCGTGAGATTCAAGCATCCTTACGCATTGACATGGAAGCAATACACCAGATTTTGTATGATCATTTGAACGTACGACAGCTTTGCAGTCGTTGGTTCCCACACAATTTTACAGAAGCGCAAAAGCAGGGTCGTGTCAAATGGTGCGAAGAAATGATCAAGAAATACAATGGAGGTAGTTCAAATTTAGTTTATAACATCGTTACTGGTGACGAAACGTGGATCTATTCGTAAGAACCAGAAAGTAAACAACAATCTACCGTTTGGGTATTTCAAAATGAACCAAAACCAACAAAAGTTGTCCGTTCACGCAGTGCTGCGAAGCAAATGATTGCTTGTTTCTTTGTTTTAACTGGACATGTAGCAACCGTGGCTTTAGAGGACCGAAAAACCGTGAATGCTGATTTGGTATACTACAATTTGTTTGCCGGAAGTCATCGATCAAATAAG
The DNA here is from genome assembly GCA_036172665.1 of Prosopocoilus inquinatus. Classification (NCBI taxonomy): domain Eukaryota; kingdom Metazoa; phylum Arthropoda; class Insecta; order Coleoptera; family Lucanidae; genus Prosopocoilus; species Prosopocoilus inquinatus. Next base: position 10,824,909 of record CM069875.1, read on the forward strand.
AAGAAACAATCGAAACCGACGAATTATTTTCCATCATGACAACGCCAGCTCTCACTCAGCCCGTCAAACAGTTGATTTTTTGTCCAACAAAAATGTAGAAATAATGACTCATTGTCCATATTCACCTGATTTATCACCTAATGATTTCTTTTTGTTCCCAAATATCAAAAATAAAATGCATGGTGAGCGATTTTCATCGGCTGAAGCAGCGGTTAAAACATTCCGAACACTGGTTTCTGAGGTACCATCAGAGTGGAAAACGTACTTTAAAAATTGGTTCGAGCGTATGTAAAACTGTATTGACGTCAAAGGCGAATACTTCCAAAAACAATGATACCATTTACCAAATTTCATATGCGTTTTTTCATACCGTTTCCAGAAACTTTTCTAGCAGCTCACGTACATACGGAACAAATACTGATGAAACAAATGCAAATGTCTTATCGCTTATTAAAATTCATAACGCTCGGCCTCTAATTAATATTATATTTACGAAACGAATATCGCATCCAAGATAATTATTTTTATGTGAGCTGTAAACTTATTCCTGCTGATCGATCGATGCGGTCATATTACAATTATAGATACTTATGTAGTACTCTCATTTAATTAGTATTCATGTGACTGTATGAAGTCGCAATAAAACGTGATGCTTTCACTGAAAATTTATCTATATTCAGTCTTAATCAAGACGAATTAAATTAAAACAATTATTTGTTTATTGAACTTGAAAGTATACCTACGCAAAAAGTAACTTCAATACTTAAATTGCTCATGGTAGAAATATTCGAATGCTTGGGCGATTAAATTTCACTAACACTGTTTTCTGAATGTCAAAAATTATTAGTGCCTTTAGGCAAGTTGAAAGTAATACTAGCAAACGTTTACCAGACGTCTGTCCTTGGTTACGTTATAAATGAGTTATTAGAAGGAATAAAAATCGAACATTTTATGCAATCTGGTCTCCCGTACATATTTCCAAGTCTTTACTGCTAGCTGAACGTTTATTTGGACAATGCATTCCTCTAGTCGTTTAGACACATCAAAGAACAGATCGACGCTATGACTTAACGGGCAAGCTGCCAGTTCTTACTCTAATCAAAAACAAATTGCTTGAGTAAACTGCTCATCCGTCTCTTTAATTTATTAAAAATACAGAGGTACAAAAAACGTAAAGGTTTTTGAATTCATAAAATTTGTTTACTTTTTAGTTTGATTTATTAACAAAACATTACACGTTACAGCGATGATCGATAGAAAAGTGTTATGGTTTTCAATTGCTGAAAATTAAACGGAAATATTTTCTTACATTGGACAAATGAAAGATTATATTCGTAGCGTTGCTCAGTTCTCTGAAAAGCTAATTAAGACCTTATTGTTTTTTTTTTATTATTAATAATAACAATAAAGAAATGGAATATTTTTAAAAACGAAGCACATTTTTTTTAAATCCTGTTTAATTTTTTTAATTTTTTAATTCCTTATAGTCTGGGTACTTACATTTATTGTAGAGCTTGCGTAAGCACATCAATACGTTATAAAATGAAATGCAATTACTGCTTGAAAACGAACAGGAAAGGCAACGTATTAAAAAAATATCAGATTTATGCGTATACTTTTCAAATTTTGCTTTTCTCTTCCGTTTTGAACCACCAACCCATCAAGTCCTCGCTTCACAATATGGTAACGTTAATATTAGTTAACTGTTTGTCATTTTAAAATTTTAGTTTTTGGATTTTGGCACAGATATAGCTATGAATAAATCGCTATTTGTACAAAACTTTTATTCCTGCATCGGAATTACAAAAAATATTGTAAGTTGATTTTGTGGTCCTTGATAGAAACTTGAATACTACTTTTTACTAAGCATAACATCTTTCTTTATTTAAAGACTGCGTATATGACGTAGTCAAAGGAAATGTATTGTTAATTGTTGACATCAAATGGATTCATCTTCTCATTATTTGGTTATGCAAGAACATTTCGTTATGCGTTACCATATACCGTGCCTTCAATTGAATTCCTCATTAAAGTAAGCTGTGATTTTTTATGAAGTTGGTGACACAATTCTAGAGAAAACAGTTGTCATTAACTGTCAGTACTGATCATAACATCAAATAAAAACACAACATTAAAGTTTAATGTAGATGCTCAAAGTGCTCTCCTTCAGCTTGAATACATAAGCGTACTCTGCGTTTCATGTTTTCAAACCCGTTTGCTAAGTGTTCGGGGGTTATGTTAGCACACACATCTGTAATGCCCGCGTTTTCCATGTGCGGATAAATGAAGTAATCCATAATTGTGAGATCCGGAGACCTTACAGGAAAATTCCCAATCCGATTATCGAAAAACTGCTGCAGGAAAGTCATTGTTTGATGAGCTGTGTGGGCAGTAGCATTGTCTTGCTGAAAAAAACCCTTCTGTAAGTTCATCATCATGTAGTTGATTAATGAAAGGTTCTAATAACTCATTTCGGTATCTTTCAGCAGTTACTGAGTCGTTAAAAAATATTGGTCCGATGATATGACACTGCTAGCCAAACACCAATTTTTAATAGATGTAATGGAGTTTCCACAAATTCATGGGGATTTTCTGCTGACCATATTCTCATATTCTGTTTATTTAAATACCCTGAGAGATGAAACCAGGCCTCATCGGAAAAGAAACACTTGTCAAGAATGTCGTCGTTGTTTAAGTTATCAAGAAACCACTGACAATATTCTGTTCTTCTGTGAAAATCTACTGGCCTGAGTTCGTGGACTGCTTGAATCTTATATGGACAAAGTTTTAAGTCTTTTTTAAGAATAGTGTGACATGTTCCCACTGATAGTTGAACTTCTTGTGAAAGTTTCGCAATAGATTTCTTGGGAGTGTTCCATTCGATCCCGAACATCTTCAATTCAGGCTGCAGTCCTTTTTTTAGCTGCTCCGGTCCATGTTTTGCGACCAAGTGATCCTGTTTCACGAAATTTAAGAACACAAGCGTGGATATGTTTAACTAGCTCTTCATAAGTAATGGCAAAATTAGGAAACTGATGTCGAAACTTCTGTACACACAGATTAATTGAATAAACTAACTGTCCATTTTCTATTCTACTGGTTTGAAAATAACTTTCAACAATAAATATTTTCTGCTGTGATTCTAACATTTTGAATTAATTGAAAATACAAAGTGTCAATTTGACATTTGTTTAATTAAATAATTGAACAGCTATCAGTGCTGCAAATCTTAGGAGAAAAAAACAGTGAAATCATAGCCCACTTTAATGAGGAATTCAATTGAAGGCACGGTATTTTATAACATTAGGATTTCATATATGTCCCTGGAGAGTAAAACTTTATATTTGCATAAAAAGATATTGAGGCTGTTTTTATACAGAATTTAGTTAATTTACTCTATTTTTTATTGATAGGCGGAAATTTGGACGTTGTTATAACTATCAGATGTCAAAAAAAATCAAAATTGACCTCAATCATTACTAACTAGTTACTGTTACAATAAAGTAAAGAAAAAACACAAATAACTGACTGATAATAGATCCACATTCATTTACAATTTCGCATTTTCCGCCTATCCAAAAAAAAAAAAAAAATAGACGATAGGCGATTTTACACTTCCCTGTGGAAATATAACTGAGAAATCATACTTACGTTTCGTATGTTGAATCTATAGAAACAACTGCATCAAGAAATAAAAAGATACAAAATTTTGAATGGACTTACACATTTTTTTTCGTCGGTCAAAAGATACAACTTTGATGAATGCTTGTTTTTGACAGTTTTAAACTGATCAAAAACTGCTGTATGAACAGATTTTATGTGTGAAAATCTAATTTATGCATTTCATGTTTTTTCATATCAAGTAGATGTTTATTTTTTTAATAACATTGACTCACTATGTATTTAGTAGGTACAAATACTGTAGGTATAGACTTCATGCTTCATCACATAGAGGTAGTTTTCGAAATTTTGGAAATCTTTTATATCGTGAAGTCTAGACAATCAAGCATTGCAATTTAGCTGATTATTTTCAGTTAAACATAATTGTAAATGATGAATACAAATATCACAATAACTCCTTTATTATTCGGTTTACGATGAAATAGGAAAGTGTAGTTTTTATTTAGAATTTGTTATTCTTTCGGTTCCAAAAAATACCGAATATTCCATTAAAGAATACTGTACATATGACAATACTTTGAGAACGCATTTTTTTTTGATATCACCATTGCAAGACAGATTAAAAACAGTTTATTTTTGCTAATTTTAACGACTTCGTAACTCCATTAATAACGAAATTAGCAATAGTGCGGCAGTAACTTTGATCAGCGCTGTATATGCATTTGTATCTCTTATAGTTTAGGAGATTCGCCTAGTGGACCTTTAATTACTTTTAACCCCGTATATTAAAAGATGCCGAAACCAGCACCTTCTTGAATATAGCTTACAATGTAGTATCAAGCAAACACAAACAACTAAAATTAACAACGACATTTGCACTGAACGTACAAAACTCTACATATATCATATTTTTTAAACCTGTTAACTATGAAGAATATAGGTATAAATAGAATAGTAAACTATGAAAAGGAAAACATTTTATATCCAGTTGAAAATATTAATTTATTTACCTTGCCGTCTTACGAATCAGTTCGCTTTAAATATCAAAAGCAAATAACGAAAGTGGTCAGTGTTTTTATTCTCTATATTAATGATAACTGTTTTCTATAAAGGCATCCATAGAAGATTATAGATTCACAAATAAAAATGTTTCTTACGGCAAGCATATTCACTATACATAATAAATATTCAAAATCCAATCGAAGTGTGAACATGACTAGTGTGGTTTTGTTATCACAGTCGTGGAAAACACGTTTCTACACAAAACACTATAAGGTTTATTTCTTTCAAATTTAGAAGGGTATCAAACCTAGCTGAAACGCAAGCGTGATTAGCATGGAGTTCGGCCCACTAAAGCCTCGGTTTCCTAGAATAACGGTACCGTAATATAGGGGCCGTAATATGACGGTATATGATGTCATATAGCGTTGAAAAATGACTTATATACATAAAGTAAGCAAGAAAAAGCAACAATGTGTATTTATTTTATAAATTTCATAATGGTCCATTTCTATTTGACGTCACTTCGATTCCGAACTTTTAAAAAACCTTTCCGTGTACTTCTAGATGACGGTGACGTTAGCTGTTTTCTAGGAAACCAAATGTACTTAATGACCTTATTATGTCATTCAGTCCGAATACTAAATTTTTGTACTGTTCACGGAACATATAGGCTAATTTCTGTATTTAACCGAACATCTATAAAGCATTCACAATCTTTCAGCATTCTACTCGTAGACTTCGAGTATAGACAAATGGAGCGCAGTATAGACAAATGATGCGAATTACACGGCAACCGTGTTGGCAACGTAAGTTAGGCAACCAACACGACTTCTAAGGGCAAGTGAAGCTTCCTATTCTGTAATAATGACTGTGGTAATGATTTGTTTGGAAGAATACATATCATAATCGGTAATGGTAAGGTTAAAGAAAACTAAGTCATTGGTAACGTTTACCAGTGGGAGATCCGATCTTAAAAAACAATAATCGTGAAATTATAACCTAATTTTCTGATTCCTATTTTTTGGTGATACCAACAAAAATGTTACCTAACATGACCTGCTTTGAATGCCAAAAGATCGTGCACGGAAAATAAAAACTGCCATTTCAACATGCAAAAAAAATAATGAAATTTGAGCTTCTCTGTTTCGACATTTGAAAGCACTAAAAAATATAAAATAACCATTAAAAAATTGCATTTGGTGCTTCTTTTTTCTACTTTGGGCTGAATTATTTTGAATATTATATAATAGGAGTAACTTTTTTTCTGTTTTAGTGCTTTAATGGGCTACTTTATGAAACCCAAATGACTCATTTTTCAGTTTCATAATGTAATGCTTTAAAACACTCGAAACTTTATTTTGTCAGGTTGTTGGTAACTCACGCAACTACATTTGTTCAAATCTCAAATTACAAATAAATAGTAACCTACCTCCAAATTATACATTATTGAAATTTGTTGGCATAACAAATCGTAAACGTAACTGCAACACGGAAAATTGTGTATCAAATTTCGATACGATTTCTATATATCGGTAGCGATATATCGACTTTCGAGAGTTATATCGATAGTATCAAGTATCAGTTACAGATATGTATCGAAATATCGGATCGATACTAGCGAATATCGGATCGATACGTATCGGTATACCGATACATTTCGAAATATAAGATCGATACGTTTCGAAATTCATATAAGATTGATACGTTTCGAAATATTGGATAGAGGTTTAAAACAAAAATTATGATTTATTTTATAAACACTTTGTCAGAAATGTTAATGTATTAAATACTTAAACCACCACCATTTACAGCTGAAATCACTTGAAAGACCGCTGTGTGCAATAGAAAGACCGCTGTAAGCAAAACAAAGATCGATTTTGACAAGACAGCTTCAATCTCCGTAACGAAATTGAAAAATTAAGGTCGCTGTGTGCAAATGAAAGGTCATTAATGTCAGTTTACAAAATGCCGTACGGCAAATTAATGAAAGAAAAAAGTAAATTAATTATAGCTATGATAGAGGAGAATTAAATAATATTAGCCGAACTTTTAACGTAAAGTACGATGTAGCCAGAAAAATTATTCGGAAACGTGAAGAATTGAAAAAATACGGAAAAATCATAAACCCCACGTGCCGACGAAACAGAACCAATCTGCAAATGAGTTGAAAACTGTACTGTTTTATCTAATGATTAGATGTTTTATATAAAACGTAAAGGGTGAAATGCAGATTACAGGGAAATTCTCTTTTTGTGTTAAATAAGAATTTTTGATCATTTTCCGAAATGAAATGAATTTCTAGATCAAAATATTGGCGCGGAAACTGATATTTACATAATTATAAGCTTATTTAATTTTCTTATAACAGTAAAACACAGTTACGACATGTTTTAGTTTTCTTGCATTTTCTGGCATTTTAATAACTGAAATATGCTACTTGGGAATATTTAAGCTGATTTTAATGAAAGATGGGAGATTATTCTTACAATTTTCAAACAAGTTTTCATCATTACTTGAGGAAGTGTTTCTTATTGTAATTGTCACTTTTGACGTTTAATTTTTACTTTGCCGGATATTTGTAATGTTTCTTGTGGTTAGGTATATTTTTATTTACCGTGCAATTATGTGTTTATCTTCTTCACCGCATTCTGCATTTATCTTGTTCTGTTAACACTTCTTTTTTCATAAATGAAGTTGAACACCTCGATACTCCATTATATTTAGCTCTTTCCCTCGAGTCTAATTTACAAAAACTGCGCAAAAACTGTTTTGACCGTGTAGTTACTATGACAACGTGACTGCATTGCAAGTGATTTGCAATTTACAACGTCGGTAACAACTTGTAAGTCCTTTTTCGTGAATGATCCCCTGTGAATAATTAATAATTAAACTTCAATACATTTTCTTATTTTTCGTAATCGCGTTGCTATGGCGAAGTTATTTAATTATTCGACTTATTTTCGATCTGTCAAAAGCAACTTTCATTTCTTGATTATTCCATTACTCGAAGTATCTTTTTCGATTATTGTATTTATTCATTTCCTTCCCATCTTACTAAGTTACTTTATAAGAAGCATAGTTAGAAATAATTTTTAATTAATATTGTTGTTAATTTGTGGCACATTTTTGAGTCGAAAAATGATCCACTCGCTTTATTAGCAAAATTAGTTGAGTGGTGTCTAATCCCTGACGTGGGATTCTACTTTTGTTCAAATTGTGGTGCACCATTGAAACTTGAAAATGACAAAGAGACGTAAGAAGCTCTATAATAAATTTTTCTCAGAGAGAAAGAGCATACCCCATTTTTTATTGCATTTTTGAAATCTTCATGAAATCCTAAAAATATTTTATGATACAAGAGAAATTAGCCGCTTTAGAGGTAGTTCCATTTTTTAAAAAAAGTTCAAAGTTGCAGTGCCTTGTTTATGACGCTGCCATCTTTGTGTAACAAAAGCCATAATTTCAATTTTTGGCCTGTAGTAGGCTCTACTCATAAACTTAACTTAACTTAAGTCATAACTAATTTTACACAAAATTGTTTACGCGCTGGTTGAAAAGTAACTTCTGCTCGAACTGATTTCAACTGTCTAAAAGTCATGTTTTTTAAATAGAACACCCAGTATATTTTTATACCATAAAAATCAGAATTAAAAGTTCTTTCGAACTGTATTAGCATTCTCTGTACCCATCTCTTATCTTTCTCTTTCTGATTTCATGATTTTCTCCTTGACACATCAATTTTTTCAATTTTCAGTATTATTTCTGAATAGTGTGCTATGAAAATGTAATAAACTGAGGTTTTTTAAATTAATTCTGACTGTAATTTCAATTTCATTTTAAAAAACCGAAAAATAATATTTAAATACATATCTACAATCTGATCTGATCTCTACATATGCCGCATGTTTTAGAATTCTTGGTATGACTTTTTACACATTTACTAGGAGAAATTTACACTTACAATACCAAATTTTATGACAACTAATAATAAATAAAAAATATTAAAAATAATACACAAATTGTTGGTTATAATAAACCAAGTAAGTTGTCTAAATTGTCCTCATCTATTATTTATTAGTGATAACTTTCTATTGTATCTAAGTATTAACGTATTATCCTCGATATAACAATTTTTTTTTAACTTCTTGAATTATGGATTATTTTTTTTTTATCATCAAATACATTTAATATGTCTGTCTTTGAATAATCATTTTTTTATTCTTCGCAGCGATTAAATTGTTTTTTTTTAATTCCTACTAGACGGATGATTTCAAAAATTATGATTTTTCTAGTTTTCATAGCCCACTATTTAAAAACAATACCGAAAAATGGAAAAAAATAGGTGTTAAAAAGAAATCATCGATAACGAGTGAACTACAAGAGATAGGTATAGGGAATGCTAATACAGGACGAAAGAACAATTAATCCTGAGTCATATGGCATTAAACTATACTAGGCGTTCCATTTAAAAAACATGACTTTTGACAGTAAAAAGTTGACAGTTGAAATTAGTTCGAATAGAAGTTACTTTTTAACAACAATCAAGTGCAAAACTGAAAGTGATCTGAAAGAATGGTACTGTAGCCTAGTACAGGCCAAAAATGGGCATCATGGTTTTTGTTGCACAAAGATGGCAGTATCATAACCAAGGTTCTGCAAGACTGAGTTATTTAAAAGAAAATGAAAATGTCTAGGAAACGGTTAATTTTTCCTGTATCACATGTTGCACAAAATATTTTTAGAATTTGATGAAGATTTAAAAAAAAAGCATTAAAAATTGGGGTATTCTATTTAAAATAAGAAAGTTGACAGCAACTTCCGGTATAAGTGGAAGTGTCCGAAATTTGAAAATATTATATTTTGATAGATCCATTTCGTTAACTTATAACTGCAAAATATGAAACAGAAATTCAGAGGAGAAGTCCGTAAACTTTTAATGAACGGGTTGGCTGAATCTCCCTGTATAGTATTAAAATATTGTAAATTTTAAGATTGGGTTCGATAGTGGCAGGGTTGCTTTCCTTTCCTGTGTATATAGTATTAAAATAGATCGTGAATGCTTTATATTTTGCTTCTTAAAATAATCATATCAAAGGATGGTAGCTATAGGCAACTAATACCGCTAATTTACAAATTAAAGTACAGCATATTTTGAAATAAAACTTTCGATACAAATTTAAGATTAATTCACGTTTAATTCGCTTTTAAATAGGCATTTCAATAGTTCCTAGACGATATTCATGAGACAATAAGCATGACCAGTCAGAAACTCTCCACAGATAAACTCATTAATGTCCGATTTCTACACCTTCTGATAAATTTATCTCCCAGGTTTTATCCTTGGAAACCATTGTATCGATAATAGTTTCCCAGGATACTCCCTGGCAGATAAATTTATCCGTAGGTGAAGAAATCGGACCTAAGATATTTTATTTTTTTTTAATTTCTTAATTTCTTACTTCATGGTAATTTCTGTCACATTAGACAGTCATCAGACAGATTGACTTTACTAAGAAAGAAGCAAGACATGCGTGATATGTTCTACGTAAGAAGAGAAATGCCACTTGCTTAATGAAATATGTTTGAAAAACGACAAGATTTTTTGTTGGAAGTTAAAGGGAGACGGCTGTATAGCAGTAAGGTCCAGTTTTACAAATGCGGTTCAACTTTGAACCGAGGCTTAAACCCTTAGCAACGATTATTTCAACAATTGTTGTGAAGGGTTTAAGCTTCGGCTCAAAGTTAAACCGTCATTGTAAAACTGGGCCTAAGTCTTGTTAATCAATTGATCAGCATATAAAGAAAAAAATGAACTGTATTGTACGTAGTAAGTCATACATACAAATTTACCATAGCAACCGTGTCAACAAAGTTAATTTTTAAAGTACCTGCAGTAAAGAGGAAAAAAGTGTTAATACGAATCTTTTTAAGATTTAATCTTTAATTTTATCTATTTTATGGTCTTTCTGAAACTGTGACTATGTTTTCAGTAAATATTGAAAAAACGTTGTATACAAAATTTACTGGAAAATAATATTTACAAGGTAGGAATTTTAGATGCCACTTTTTCTTAATTTTAATCATTATTTAGCGTACTTTTCTATAATATCATGATTCCGTACCGTTTTTTAACCCCCAGGAACCAACTGTTTTGCTCAAAAATATCAAAAAACCAAAAAAAATTGCAAAAATGAATTTCCCTGTATTCTGCATTCGCTCCAACGTAAATTTCATTATAATATACATTCCAGCCTTTTATTGGCACACATCGGCCTTTATTTTGCAATATCGGCTTTTGCTATATTAATGTATTTTTGACGATAACCGAAACGAACTTTTCATAATATTGTATTACATTATACTATAAGCAAAAATGGCCATATAACGTAACGGAAAAGGGTTTCCGCAAACTCTCTAATGAATGTCTGATTGTAAGTGACAGTCGAACCTGGACACTGACAGTGACAAATTAAAAGGTTACTATTCGGCATTACATGATTCTAAAAGTGAGATTAAATTAATGTGTACCAATGATTTATCATTTATTTCTGTTACATCAAAACTAATATACGAGTTGCCGTTTTAACTGGTCGAAAATGTCCATATTAATTAATTTAGATCATTTAAAGAAAAACGTATTGGGGCAAGTACAAACAATTACACCAGAAATAGTTTGGTATGTAATTAACGAACTCCATCTCAGGTTAGCTAGCTTATTATCAAGCTTAAGAATTAGGCCCACTTAGTACCGACGCTTTTCACGCCGAATGAACTGTTCACTCCTTCGCGCGGCTACGATGCTTCTAATTGTCCTTGAATGGAGAAGGAAGATATGCGAGTTAGTTCAGGTTTTTTTTCGACGACTAAATGATTCTAATGTATTTAATCGTCAAAACGTTCGCGTATCCTAGAGAGATAATAGAAGAAAGTTTCTCTTTGAAAATATAAAAATGCATGTAATAGTCGCTGCAAATCACTACATACTTTAAATATTTAATTGCAAACAATAAAAACGCCTAGAAGTCGACAGTATTGTGCTCGATGCAACCACATGAGATAACTCCCTCCCAAATACTGCGGGCGGAACTAGTACAGTTCGAGTATTAAATTTTCGTACTAAGCACGGAACAAGTGGCCCGATTTCTTTTCCTTGCATATTATGCTATTCCGTTTGTGCGCTACATGACGGGATATTATTGAGTTTCTCTTAAGATCGAAAAGACTTAAAACGGTGAATTTCTTTTCTGTGCAGTACAATTCAAAGTAGTCAGTTTTCAAATCGAGGTATTCTCCCATCTTATGAATTTGGCCTAAATAAAGAAGGCATTGGCCTAACACATAATTATTTTTATTTTCATAACTTTTTATAATTGTTACATTGATTATTTATTAATTGTATTAACTATTCACACGAATAGCGCTAATAAACATTCTAACTTTATAAACGACCTCTTTTTCTTCCATAGGCTCTGGTTACCCCATAGTCATTCTGTAACAAGATGAGCGAGAGAATGAGACATCATTAAAAAATCAAGAGTTACTAATAACTATTTCTTGAAGAATGTTTCAATTCATTGGAAACATTTTTAGTTGCCTTTCTTAAATTGGTTTAAATATGTCTCCCCTTATCTTTTTTTAATTTTCTACAAATTTTTGCACGTTTTCCCATGTTTCTCTCTAAGTTTTTAGAAAAAAAAAATCGTTTTTGCCTTCTTTTCGTTTTCGCTTAAAATGTTCATTGGCAAAATATATCTAACTTGAAAATTACTCCTCTTTTTAAAAATTAATTAGAATTAGTCCAGGTGTTTGTTAATGATATACAATTGGATAAAGAATTAAAAATTACCTACTCGTTTCATCACGAAAGGAAACAAAAAAGCAATTTCCATACTGTTCATACAGTTTCCCGTAAATGAAGCGCCTTTAAAGAGCTCACTGCTTATTACTTATTACATTCCTCCAGCAATTTAAGGCATTTACGTTCCACGTGTAGTTGAAACGTGAGCCGCAAATTCGTTTCTTGTTGCTAGAAATCTATGTAGAACAGGCAGCATTCGCCGTCCAAATCAAGATCTCAGTTCGGTAACAAACTTAGGAAGCAGCTTGCCTTGCCTTTATGACATCATTGGTAATAACATGACGATGGGTGTCACGGTGGGCGAACAACCGTGTCTAGGTCATTACTTCATTACCACTAATTTCACGTCTACAAAGACTTTATTGGAGTACTCGTGTCCTCGACTGCGAGAAGTTGATTACGAAGATGTATTTTACGACGTAATAAAATGGAAAATTGTCGTACTCATAAACGATTGCATTTGACCCTCGAATGTTTATTAAAAAACAAGTGTTCGTTAATTCTCATATTTTCGATGAAGCGAGTGCTACGTGTGCGAATCACTCAACATTGGCCCATTTTGATCTGCTATTTGGATTCAAGCCAACGGGTGAATCAGAACGTATAACATTCGTTGACCTATAAATATATCGTGTAATTAGAATGAACGAATTAAGTAATGAACAGTATATGTTGGCGTAGTTAATGGTCACTTGCTTATCTGTATACTTAAGTAAAATTAATTAGAAATGCTACTGCAAAGTTTACGCGTAGACCTTGGACCTAATTAGTTGATCTACTTACGAGAAACATTATTCACTTACTGCAATAATTTGACCAAATAAAGCCATGTAACAACAACTGTTAATATAAAATAGAGTGGTTATGCATAGAGTTTTTATTATATTTTGAACGGTACCTGCACGGTTTATTATCGGATATATCAAAAAATGTTAATACAAACGTTTCAGAAATTTACCTGAACCGCCAAAATTTACTAAAAGAAAACAAATGGTCGAAAATATGTCAAATAAGTTCTTATGGAATATGTGGTTTGTCTATATTTGGTTTCAGATCTTTTATATTGGTTAAGTTTGAAATTATTATATTGTCTTAGCTGTTAGCATTTTGTCTTATAAAATGCCCCAGTTTAACCGTTTTTTTAATATAATTAACTCTTGCCGCACAAAATAAAATTCTTATTAATCCAGAACTTACTAAAGGCAAACTACATATTTTTGGAATTGGAAGCAAAGTATCTTTCTCCACGACTAGTAGTGATTGTAATAATTGTAATAAATCCGAAATCATTTCTTAATGATAGAAAGTAAAAATTCTCACTCTTACAAGAAACAGAATATTATTCCATAATTATGCTCAACGAAATATACCGGCTGTTTCAAATTGAGTGTGCACTGAAGGGATCTCCTAAACCGTAAGATATACAAATTCGGTTAAATGGAAGAAAAGTTGCACGAATCAATCAATGCCTTATTCGTATCCGTTAACAGAATGATTTTATTTTTATTTCTTCTTAAGATATTAATTAAAATGTAAGAAAGTCGATTCTCTTTTTTCCTCTATATCTCTTTTATTATAAATAATTTTGAAATTCTGATGTAATTTTCTACGGGCACTTTTTGATTCTGCTTCAAATAGGGGTGGCAGAATTGAAGTAGAACGTTTCGTCTTTCCTCGACCATCATCAGTTCCTATTTTTTTAATACAACGTATATCTGTTTAGTATTCTGTTCGATAGCATTTTTTCTCCTGGTTGTAATGATATATCACACTTAATAGTTGATATTAATCTGAAACTTAAATAATACAGATGAATTATATGAAAATTTTATTTAATACACAATTTAAAATTTTTATTCATTTTCTTAGCTGCAGTGTAAATTACAATAAATTATTTCCTATTTTTCTGTATTGCTAATGTAATAATGCACTGCACTTACGAAAATTAATTGTTACCGCCAAATACCTTGTGATTCTGGTATAACGTGCCAGACTGGTATCTCAGTTTTAGTAAAGGAAGGAAACAGCCTAATTTTGTAATTTTGGCTTACGTCGTTGGTTTAAAAGAAAAACTGAATACTAATTGAACCGATGAGTGCATAATGGTGTTCAGTCCAAATTTACTATGTAGAGAAAACAACAAATTAATTTCTCTAGATTTTGATTAAGTAATTATTGGCTTCAGGAGGCATTAGACATCCTTATCTGAAAGAATTTTACGCCAATAAGTCACTTAACATAAATATCTAGAAAGTTATTTGTTGTTTTATCAACACAGTAAATTTGGACTGAACACCATTACGCACTCATCGATTCAATTATACTAAAAATGTTTGGATATCACTGAATAGTTCCTTCTACAACGACAAGACAAAGACAAAGAAACGAATATTTTTGTGACAAATTTGAAAGATAGTTTCTATAAAAATGTATATTTTTTTTAATTTCTTTAATACTCAGCGGCCCTCAACATTTTACTATCTTTAGTTTTCTTTTTAAACATGGTTGGATCCAAAAATCGTACTAAACTTTGTTTTGACGAGGTGAATTACCAGCCGGAGTTTGGCACGTTATATTGCACCATGCAAAATTTAAACAGGATAAAGGGAGTTTTGGATTTTGAAAATTGAAACAGTTACTAACGTTGCGATAAATAATAAGAGGGAACTAAGAAGGCAAAAATTTAATTCTTGCAAAAATGTTTCGCGAATTCATATTCGACACGCTAAACAACACATAGGATTAAGAACGAATGTATGTCTTGGTGGAGGACATCTCAAGGATTTATTTCAATTTATTAATTTCACTTTATTTATTTCACAAATTCATTTTTCTGTGAATCTTGTTCAAGTCATAGTTTATTTTGTTCTGGTAATTTAATACTCCTAGATTTATACAGCTGTTTATTTGTTTGTGTTACCCATCTAACATAATTTAATTAATATTTATTAATTCTTCCCCTTCCGACAATTGAACGTTCTTTGTTTGTTATTTTTTAATACTTAACAAATAAAAAAATAATAGTTGTGAATAACTTATTAAGTAAATCATGACGAAATCTATTAGTCTTTTTATCATATTTTAACCTTACTTGAAAAAAAAGGTATTAAGTAAAGAAAAAATACTATGCAATAGAATAATAAAAAGACAAGAAAATGAACCAAAAGTTTGAAATTATGTATTAAATAAAATATTCATATAAAAATCTGAATTATTTAAACTTCAAATTAATATCAACTATTAAGTGTGATATATCATTACAATCAGGAGAAAAAATGCTATCGAACAGAATACTAAAAAGATACACATTGTATTTATTGGAACTGATGATGGTCGAGGAAAGACGAAACATTCTACTTCAATTCTGCCACCCCTGTTTGAAGTAGAATCAAAAAGTGCCTGTAGAGAATTACATCAGAATTTCAAAATTATTTATAATAAAAGAGATATAGAGGAAAAAAGAAAATCGACTTTTTTACATTTTAATTAATATCTTAAGAAGAAATAAAAATAAAATCATTCTGTTAGTGGATACGAATAAGGCATTGATTCGTGCAACTTTTCTTCCATTTAACCGAATTTGTTTCTCTTACAGTTTATGAGATCTCTTCAGTGCACACTCAATTTGAAACAGCCGGTATACATTGCCATAGATTTCAAAACTTTACAGTGTGAAGTTAGCAAATAAGGCAAATAATTGAGATTATTGATTATAATCATTATAGATAATGTTGCCAGACATCGTTTTTTTTTTACGGGACGTCCTGTATTTTCGACTCCGGACAGAGCTTGCCCCGTATTTCTCCTGTTATAGTTATTTAGATCTACGTATAGTAAACCTATTTTAATTTGGTTCTTACAGTAATAATAATTGTTTTATTTAATGGGAAACCGTCCAGTTGTAACGAGTTTTCAATTGGAAAGTTCATCAAATTGGTGTTAGAGCGAGAAAGAGACAACTTCCTATACCAATTGACGTTTAACGGATGACAGTTGCCAAACAGATTTTTATGATGTTATTAGTGTTTTTGTTCGCTGTATTAATGCGCATCTTCATCTTGAAGATGAGCATCTTCATCTCGTATCAATTAGTGAAGTTAAATCTAGATGCAAATTCTCCGAGTGCACATGTGGTACAAATTAGTGCATCAAACCAAAGTGCTGAACGTAAATGACATTTCGCGTTATCTAATTTATGACTTGGTTCACAATATTATGAAAAATTTAATTTTTTTATATGAAATTTTCTTTCGTTCCGGATAAAAAACTAAAATCCCGTTTTTTTAGCAATTTTGTCAATTGTCCCTTACTTGCAAAAAAATCCTACAACCCTAATTATAAGCCAACTCTTCCAACTCAAAACAAACCTTTTTAACATTTCACAAACTCTGCACCTTCGAGACAACTAATATTGATCTGTATGAGAAATGTCGAACGTGCAAGGACTCGGATAAAGAAGTCTCATTAAGGAGAAGGTGAACCGGAGGGCATCCATAGAATTCAATATTTCACCAATTAATAAAACATAACTGCTTCTAATTATCACGTTCGTTCCAAAGAAAATAGATTCTGAAATAGTAGTTTGGCGTGTGCTAGTAAATTACTTGATTGAAATGCAAACATCCTAACGAGGGAAACGCGCGTAGAAATTCGGCAATTCAATATTAGTTGGACGCCAAAGCGTAAATTTGCTTTGGCCCGCGTCTAAATTTTGGGTCTTTCCGTTTATTTACGCGTCGACGATTTTTTAATGATGCGCGCTTTATAAAGTACAACTGACGAAAATATTTCGCAGCGTCAGATATTAATAGTTCCAGCATTAAAAACCATGTGTGGACGATTTTAATAAATATTTACTCTTTCGACAAACTTCTAGCAAGTATAATTTTCTTTTAAGTAGAAATGTGGACACAAGAAATGGCGAAAAATGAATTCTTTAAATTTATAATGACCCTAAAATAATTAGTAGATATAGAAGCTTTAATAATATTAATGAAGTATATTTTTCATTAACTCAGGTATATTCAATCGAAAAAAAAAAACAATAGCATGCTTTGAAATGACAATGAAAGTATGTCTTAATCCATATATGGGTGTCTCGCGTTACGTGTTCACCCTTCTAAAATCTTTATTTTTTGATCGATTTACATGAAATATGGAGACAATAAATTAAACAAAAAACGGAATTTTCAACATACCGTCAGCCGTCGTAGGACTTCCGATTTTGCCGGAAGTGTTATCAACTTTCTTATTTTAAATGGAAAATCCTATATATTTTAACTCATATCTGATCTACGTGTCATTACGAGTCCGAATACGAATCAGTTGGTAATTTTGGTTTCCAATTTTTTTTTATTTTTCAATCTAGAAAGATATGAATCGCATTTTTTCGATCTAATGCAATCAGGTGTTTCGAGAAAATCACTCCCTTGATTGTATTTTGATTTGTAACATTTTTATAGCGTTTTCATTAGGTCGTAACTCAGTTTTTTAATAGAACCTCATGTGCTTCTTAGCTTAGTTCAACAGAACATTTTTTTCTGAGTATGCTGACATCAAACACGTCATATTTTCTTTGAAAGTTATTTGAAATAAAGGGAGTGTAAAACTTCGATAAAATATGCTCTATTTTAAATTACATTCAAAGGGAATATGAAGAGTATATAGTATCAGCGTATTCAGAAAAAATTGTTCTATTGAACTAAGCTAAGAAACACATGAGCTTCTTACCAAATTTCAGCCAGTATAAAATACTGTCAAAAAAGTCCAGTAACTCTGACTATTGGAACCGCATCTCTCGGATATCTCCTATTGCTGACGTTTCGTTCTCCATTGCAGAAGAACTTCCTCAGGGCTGCTGCTGCTGATGGTGGTGGCAATGCTGCTGTTGGTGGTCGTGCTGCTGCTTCTTGTAAGTCATTGCTGCTCAGCAGCAAGATCACCCGGTTCCAACCGGAAGCCAAAAATTCAACCACATGCGGTTATATTAAAAAAAGTGAGTTACGACTTAATGAAAGTTTCAAATGGTATAAAAATGTTAAAAATCAAAATACAATCAAGGGAGTGATTTTCTCGAAACATTTGATTGCAATCGATCGAAAATGCGATTCGTAGCTTTATAAGTAGATTGAGAAATAAAAAAGTTTTTGTTTCCTTTGTCATGGAAACAAAAATTACCCATTGATACATATTCGGACTCGTAATGATTCGTAGATTTGTAATATGCAAAAACATATAGGGTGTTCCATTTAAAATAAGATATAATAAGAAAGTTGATATCACTTCTGGAGAAACCGAATATCCTATGACGCTCAGCAGTATGTCCATATTTTTTTTAATTTATTGTTTCCAAATTTCATGTAAATCGATTCATAAATAAAGATTCTAGAAGGGTGAACACATGGGGAAGGACACCAGGTATACTCTTAATTTATTTTTCCAACACCTATTTATTATGAAGTCATAATAATGCCGATTTTGAATACATACCGGGTGGAAAGTTTCAAACCCGAACATAGCAAACTTGCATGGAGAACTAAGTTTCTGTAAATTACTGCTCGCCATTTAAAGATACAAAAATGGTAATGGTATGAAAGGAAAGAGAAAATTAAGGCCAATATTATCGTGTTAAAATTATTTATATTGCAGTAAAACTTTTGAAATGTAAATTAAATTTTCAAATTTCAAATGAAAAATGTAGTCGCCTTAGTATGTCAGTTTTGAAGTTTGCAACTCAATAACCAGAATTTTCTGGCTTCTGATTCAAAACAATTCAAAATAAAAGTTCATTCATCCGTAAAACATACTGATGATTTATTTATTTGCTCTCATTGCTTCACAAAATACATTCCTACTTTCTCGTTAATTTTGAAAAAAAAAAATGATGGCAACTGAATTTGTGGAATTCATGTGGGATTTGTGTAAATATTCTTTACAGTTTTATGTTATATTGTATTCTTGAACAGTGTATAGTCGTGTGAAACTTATTTAATTCTTGTACAATTGAAATTTAAAACTAATTTAGTATCGAGTTTAACTTGAATGATTGATAGAAACAACAATATTTTTGTATGCTAAGATGCAGAATAAAGTTATTCTAATAAAGAAACAATCGTTGTAACTTAAACGATAAGAGTACCTGTTATTTAGCTCGTCTAATTATTCATAATCATAATATTTTTTGACTGACGTATAAATTATTTTCCGTTAACTGAAAAGAACTGACAGTTTTAAATCTGACACAGGCGACTAAATTTTTCATTTAAATTTGAAAATTAAATTTTCATTCTGAATGTATTAATATTTAGGAATAATTTTAACACGATAATATTGGCCTTAATTTTCTCTTTCCTTTCACACCATTACCATTTTTGTACCTTTAAATGACGAGCAGTAATCTAAAGAAACGTCGTTTTCAATGCAAGTTTGCTATGTTCGGGTTTGAAACTTTCCACCCGGTATATTATGAGGTCTGTAGAATTATGAACCCATAATTAAACTTATATTCAAAATCGGCATCATTATGGCTTCATAATAAACAGGTGTTGGATAAAACTATGTATTACACTCGTGTCTTAACAGCAAATAAGTCACTCAAGAAAAATTAGCCCACCCGAGCAAGCTCTCGTGGCCAAACATTCCTTTCGTCACTTATTTGCCTGATAAGACACTTGTACAATAAATAGCTATTTATTTACAGCTATTACTGGATGCAGAAAATGTTCACTTGTGTGCACCACGATGACTCAAGCTTAAACACGAAAGTCTCTAGTTAACAAAGCGCGTTTAGTACTGAAAAGAACAGATTGCCAGATAGAAAATTTAACGTGAAAACTTGTAAAGATGAATAATTAATTGGATACTTAGGTTGCGTTCAACAAATGTCATTTAGAATTTGGACAATCTAGTTAAGACACACGTTAATTTTCCGTAGATTACTGTGACTTTTTAATTCGCTTTAAATTTTTTTAATATTTAAATGTATACAAAATGTTTGTGAACATACGGCCAAATTTCAACAGAGTATTGGGAGAGCTCACAACGTCAAGAGAGTTCCAATGAACATGTGCAGATTTTCACAAAATTCCGAGGAAATACGAAATTAATTCTTGAAATAATACACTACAAATTTTCAACAAAATTTGTGCAGTGCAGTTTACATTATGCACAACTCAAAAACATGTTTAAACATACGTAGTGTTTCTTTATTAAATTATAGGTTAAATTTTTATTTTTTTGATCGGAACGCTACACGTATTACGAATATTTGATGTAACTACATATTGAGTACGTATACACGAGAGCTAACTACAGTACCTTACTTATAACTGCGAACGTTAGAATTGCGGTTGTTTAAATACGTGTATACGGATTCAGTTAAATAAAAGCTCCAAAAATTCATTATTTTTATTTTAGGACCGGTCGCAAGATATCAAGGCATTTTTTTCCATTACTATAAAAACCTTAATTTCCCAAGGATACCGTGTATTGATGCAACAATAACAAGTGTTTACAATCATATGTACAGGGTTTTTTTTTTATATTTTGCACCCTATCTAGAGGGTTTATTCTAGGAGATGGAGAAAAACTTTAAATGCAAAAGTTGTAGAGTTTTATGCCTATTATCTTTTAGAGTTATCAGAAGTAACAAAAGCGCATCGTAAATTGGAAGAAAGAATACAGTTTGTATTTTTTTTTTTAATAAAACGCCTTTTATATTGTATCATATTTTCCTGATTTCAAAAATATATAATATGTTGACATTTGGAGGGGTCGTTCGTGATATAATTAAGTTTAAAATATCAGCCTAATGACGTTTAAAAAATCAAGACGGCCTGGAAAGGTGCTTACAATTACAGAAGTTCTAAATGGCTGTTTTAGTTAGCAAAAAACAATAGAAATTCGATTACCGGATATCCAACACAATGGATTAAAAATAAAAAGCAAAATTCCAGGCCGCCTTAATATTTTAAACATTAATTCTGCACTCGCTCAACCCAAATAGTGCGCCCACCTTCACTCCTAACGGTACCAAACTTTAGCCTTCTAGTCTCATTTCTCTTTCTTATATATGTTTAATGCTGTGAAATGTTATTTCCAGAAAAGCACTCCACATACAGCACAGATAACCTTATTAACATCCAAGCTAGTGATGCGCCGATTCGGTTATTTTAAGAATCGAGTACTCGTTAAAAAAAATCGAGTCTGAACTAGAGTCTGAGACACGAGTCCAGTGTTCGAATCTACTGCTCAAGTCCAATACTCAAGTCTAATACAGAACTCCAGTAAAGAGACGAGATGCATATTTTGACAACCGAATCACTCATGTGCAAGGAAATTCTAGCACAACTTAAAATCGAATCTTAGACCGGCTACACATTAAAGGCAGCACAGACCAAGAACATTGTATCACATTTAGAATAAACGCAATCCCACACATTCACACATAAAAATGTTTGGGATTAGTTGTAATCTGCCTAATATGTTAAATATAAATAAAGTTTTGCCTGAAAAGTTGTTAATCCTTATCTAATTTGGCGTTATTGTTGTCTGTTCCCGACCAAATTGTATCTAAAAATGGTTACTCCAACAAGGATAAGCTCTACTCCTACTTTTACATGGTAAACATCCTAAGTCCGTTTTTTTAACTCCACAAACACTAAGAAAGTGTTCCCTGGCGTCCAAAAGTGTTAGAAATTAACTACAGATTTTTATCTGTGTTGCAGGCAGGAAAAAGTCCTGCTTGCTATACCTATATATTTTAACTCGTTGTGAATGTCTACTAATATTTCTTCGCTATCTTTGATCTGTATTTTAGGATTCTTAGAAATTCATTTTTCAAAATGTATAAAAAAATTCTGTTAAAATTTTCAAGAACCAAACCAAATATAAACTTCCTGGTTGTTTAGCTAAGAAGCACTCGATTCTTATTTAATGTTTTAATCGAAGTTTCACGAGTCTACCGAAAATCAACTCGATACTTATATCAATCGGTATTCGTTACTAAAATTGCAGTATTCGATTTGACTTCAAACTACACCATTTCCAGCTGTAATTCAGAAGATATCAACTATATTTCGGAAATTTTCAAATGTAATTTAGAATTGTTAATTTAATTTCAGAATATGTTATTTAAAATTCAGATTAATCAAATCAGTTTCAGATTGCATCACTTGTAATTCAGATTTATCAATTTAATTTCAGAATTCATTAGTTGTAATTCAGATTAATCAGTTTAATTTCACAATATATTAAATGTAATTCAGAAAGCATGAATTTTAGACTATGCGTTTTTTATCTACTTTAATCATAAATCAGAATTATACAATTCTTTGGGATAAAGAATGGGAATAAGTTTTTTATTTCTGATGGTACAGTTGTTTGACGGAATTTAAAATCATTCATATTTCAATTAGAAGTTACGGGTTCTTAATTACAATTGATGCAATCTCAAATTCATTTAGTATATTCTGAAATTAAATTGAGTAATCTGAATAACATTTGACGAATTCTGAAACTAAATTGGTAAATCTGAATGCAAATGATATATTCTGAAACTAAATTGATAAATCTAAATTATATGTGACATTCTGAAATGAAATTAACAAATCTGAATAGCAATCCACGAATTCTTAATTACAGTTGTAAAAGGTGTAGAGTCCATTTGGAAGAGTTCTCGACTTGATTAAGTATTGCTAAGGATCGAATTTCACGAGTCCACTATTTAACTCATCGCGGCACTTTATAAACACTCGAGTAAGAAAATAATCGGTTCCGGTGTTCGAGTAAAAAAATATTCGATTCCGGTACTTGAATAACAGAATGCCCAATTCTAGTACTGGAGTAAGAAAACACTAGATTCCGGAACACGAGTAAGAAAATATTCGATTCCAGTACTCGCGTTTCAAAAGTTCAGTACTCGAATTACTGTCACCAGGTGACGCCTTCCTGGTATGCTCTATGCTTAACGTATAGGTCACTTGAGCTAAAGTCCCTAGATGTATCAAAGTATTTTTAGAGAAATAAAATTTTGTAGCTCTTTTTCGACATCCACAGTCCTTGACGTCCTCCGCATTCGATTAGTTTGATTATTTTGGAATACCTGTGAATGTGACATTTTCCTAAAGATTAATTTCAGTTCGTAGTAATTGATTTGTGCATTCAGATAAGTTCAAAAATGCAAGAAATCGTGAAGCGCACGTTTCAGTTAGATAGATGTTCATAAATCTTTTGCGTTTAAGACACAATTATGCTTGAAACTCAAATTTTAGAGCTAACGGTAAATTGTCGGACAACTGTCACGAAATGTCACTGCGCCATATTGATTCCTTTCCGATAGTTCTTACTCTAACTCATGGTCTTTATCAATTGTTCTCTCTCTAACTCATTGTCCTTACCATTTGCGGTACTTTGATAGATCTAGGGACTTTAACTTGAACTCGTGACATCACTCAGACTCACTATTTAGTCCTGATAGTATGATTTTGAGGGGCCATCATGTGCACATGCTCGGTAACGCCCCTCACGTCACCGTGACCTCACTCTTAACCCCGGGGAAGTCGCTCATTTATATCACGCAAAAAATAATCGAAGCTAATTCTCTAAGGCCCGGTTTTTCAATCACAGGTTAACCTTAACTATCGATTTATTTCCATGGTAACAAGTACGAAGACAATGGCAATAAACTGAAGGTTAAAGTTAAGTTGTGATTGAAAAACCGGCCCTAAATGTCATTTCCTTACCTACAATTCATAACTTACATCTACAGCGTACTGCATTTCTTATCCTTCCTTTATCTCTTCTCAAGAGTTACTGGTATAACGCTGCGACCCTAAATTTTTCAGGTTCTGGAAAATTTCAATATAACGTTTTTCTAAATATAATTTTTTTTTCTTAATATTAAAAAAAAAGATTCTTTGACTTTTGAATTTTCAATATTTATTAAAATATTTTTATATTTATTTCAGATAACTAGCGACCTTGATCATGACGCTTGTTAAAACATTCTGTTGCTGTTGCTCCCTAAGATCCGGAGCAATTTTCGCAGCGATAGCAGGAAGCGTATGTATAAACAAAATGTGTATATAAAAAAATGACATCGATTAAACAATTTTTTACAGGTTTTAGCCATAATCGGCATCATTTTAATGTTTACAATGGATGTCGACATTAGAACAATTATTCTAGATGACCTCCTGCCAAAATGGGCAGGTAAATCTAGGTTTTTAGTCTTAAAATTCATTCCTCATATATTTTTTTTTCAGTTAAACTCATACTGGTTATAAATTTTGCCATGACTATATTCATATCTATGTTGCTTCTAGCAGGCACACTGAAGGTAACAGAATTTATACAATACATAGTTTTATTTTAGATAAACCTGCGTAACTTATTTTACTTTTGCAGCGCCATATGTATCTTATGCTCCCATGGGTACTACTAGCGTTATTGCTAGCCCTTGGATTATTAATCTCGGTTATTTACACTGCCTATAACTTCTTCTCTGAGGGGGATAACACCAGCGGAATAATATGGATAGTTGTCGGGCTTCTTGCGTTTGGTAAGTATCCTACTCATTTAAACTCAAGAATTTTATCTCGATTTTTTTTTGTTTCAGTGATATATGTTTATGTTTGGATCGTGGTCTACAGTTTCTTCCAAGTAGTCAGAGAAGAACACGATAGGAGATCGCAGTACTCCAAGGCACCATTTAGAAGACACTATTAAATCAATAGTCGATCGCTTATTGAAATTTTGTTATGCCTGCTGTAAATCGTCTTTAAGTGTTGTGTTAAACTGTTAACTTTGACAATCGTTTATTGTACTGTTAAATATTTAATTTAATTTTATTATATGTTGCATCGTGTACATAATTTACTAAAATATTTTTATATAAACTGATGATAACTGAAAACTCATCGTTTCACTTTTAATGTTACGTTCTAAGTTTTAAAAAATCAAATTTATACCGTATGCTCCAAAGACAGATAGACATAGAAAGAAAAGTAAAACTAAGTTACCTCAGTAATGCGATGTTATGATAACCAGATTTTACTTTTTGGAAGGCGGGACAATCCAACAGATGCACGTAAGTTTAACTACCCCTTGTCATCTACCGGGAATCAAAATATTTGAAATGAACGTAAGAGTAAAGTAGCCTTATTTTTCAAGATAACCGAAAATACTACATATTTAAAAAAAAATTCAGAATTACACTGCTCAACAAAATTATCGCATCACCTTATCAAAATAGAATTATCATTGTAAAGAACGGATTTAATTGTTTTTGATATAAGATCGATGTTTAATCTTGAATCTTCATTGTTTGAAATATAAGAAAATATAGGAGACGTTGATGGTTTGCATATAAACATAAGATGATCAGTAACAAAGCTCATTCAAGCTAATTCTTATGTCACTAATTGATTGGTTTGCGATGATTTTTATGTAAGGTGCATTTAATTTTTGTCACTAATGGATCCTCGTCGTCAACAAAGACATTTAAGCATTGAAGAAGTCGTTCGAATTGTTGCTATCCTCCAAGAAGGACGTAGTCAGATATATGTGGCTAAGGTGTGTGGAATTCAGCAATCTTCCGTATCTAGAGCAGCCAGAAGATACAGAGAGACTGGAGAATATGTACGCCGAGGAGGACAAGGCCGAAAGAGGGGCACTTCCGAAAGAGACGATAGATTTATTCGAATGAGTGCTCTTCGTCAACCTTTTGTGACGGCAAGACATATTCAAAATCAACTTTCTGAAGTACAACGAGTAAGAATAAGTGATCAAACCGTTAGAAGACGTTTGAGGGAAGTGGGATTGAGGCCTAGGAAGCCTGCTACTGAACCCCGGTTAACCGGAACACACCGCGTGTCCAGGTTAAGGTTTGCCCGTGAACGCATTAATTGGTCTATTAACGACTGGAGCAACGTGCTTTTCACAGACGAGTCAAGATTTTGCCTAACATCGTTTGATGGACGTGTTAATGTGTGGCGTTGTGTGGCAGAACGATACGCTCCAGGAAAGATTCTTCCAACTACAAGTTTTAGAAGTGGTTCTATAATGGTACGGGGTGGAATTTCTTTGAACGCGCGTACGGAGTTAGTGGTAATGGATAGGGGTTCAATAACAGCGAACAGATATGTGGTTGACATTTTAGAACCACATGTAATGCCCTTTGCCCCATTTATTGGGGATAACTTTGTATTTATGCAATATAATGCCAGGCCCCACGTAGCTAGGGTTTCGCTCCAGTATCTTCGTGATACCGGAATTCAAGTCATGGACTGGCCAGCTTGTAGTCCAGATCTTAACATCATCGAGCGTGTATGGGATGTCATTGGAAGGCGAATCAGACAATGAGAGGTCGCTCCTGCTTCAATTGCAGAACTTGGTAGGGCGTTGACTGAAGAATGGGACAATTTTCTGCAGGAGTCAGTGAGAAACTTATTTCACAGTTTACCGAGAAGAATGCAAGCTGTTATTAATGCCAGAGGTGCTAACACACGGTATTAGTTGTTTCTTGTCTTGTTTATTTTTCGGGCAAACTTTTCTTTTGTAAACTTGTTGCTGTTTGTTGTTTATTTTTAATAAAATTACTGTTTAATATTCTATTTTATATTTTCAATAAGGAATCTAGCATTAGAATACGGAAGAAATAATTGCAATATATAAATATTGAGTGATGCGATAATTTTGTTGAGCATGTATTATGAGATCTTAAATATTGTTACAACTTCGATTGATCGATTTCAAAACTGCAATTAAACACTCGCTTAAGATAAGACAAACTACAAGAACAATAATCTACAATACTTATTTTAACAAATAACACTTTTATATTTCACCGTTTATTAGCCCACATATCGCTCGCTAAATTTCAACTGTTTAAATCGCGCACCCATTTCCCACTTAATTCGGCTTCCTTTACATCTCTTTTATTACTCATTTTAGGAAAAAAGTTTCAAATGAAATTACTTCGTATCATGTGGAGCAAATTCTAAAATTAGTTTGGTGTACAAAGTGTTTCGTTTGGTCTGGGTGTTATGTCACTTTGTTATTTCAATTGAAACATCCTATATACATTTATATTTTCGGATTCCGGACTGAATATTAATGTGACTTTGCCTATCACACTTGGGGTCTAATGTAAACCTATTCCCGTTATTCAACTTTTATAAAAATTATTGCTGTTGCAGTATTTAAGCAAATGCAAGTATTTTCCGAAAAAATGACGTTAGGGACTTCGTCGCACTTGATTCGCATTCGGGATACGATAAGCGATGGAAAAGTACGGGAAAATATAACAGAGCTAGGAGAAAAGCCCAAAAAAAACGAGAAAGCGGATTCCCCTGTGTTAAAACAAAGAAATCGTATAAAATATGGATAGCCAAAATTGAGTCTCAAATTACCTTCCAATTTATCGGAAAAAAGAACGGATCATTCGCTTGGTGAAAGCAACTCAGCTTGTACACAAGGAACAAAGAATTTCAATAAACACTGTAGTTAATTTTACAATTACTGTAACCCCTGTAGCTACGCCACTGAGTTTGACTTGCAAGCCTGAATTAACAATTTATTTCGTGCACTTATTATGGCTTTAATTTACGAGTACAAACGAGCGCAATTAGCAGTTTTAAAATCTGGCAACGCTGATGAAATCAAAGACGCAAAAACTTATTAAAATTTTCTTTTGGACAAAAAAATTGTTTGAATAGGGGTATTCCCATAATATAACCAAAAATTTAGTAAATAGCAAACATGTAAAAACTTATTAAAATTTTCTTCTCGGCAAAAAAATTGTTTCAATAGGGGTATTTCCATAATATGACCAACAATCTAGTAAATTAATTAAAACAAAAATCGATAATGAATCTAATGCGAACTAAAAATAAAAATAAATAATAATAATCCTCTGAACGATTTGCCACTCTCTCTAAAAAAAAAAAGAAAAATGACATCAACAATTATCTGCAAAGAAAAAATTCGGCCCACTTGGTATTGGACACTTTTTACATCGAATGTACCACTTACTCCTTTCGCGGCTTCGATGCATTTAAATTGCTATTGAGTGGCAGGGGAAGGGTTACAGTGCGAGCGTTCGCACTTCGCAGAAGTTACTCCGGGCGGGGACTAATACAGTCCGAATACTAATACTATTTTCGTAGCGCTCGCGGAACAAGTGGGCAGAATTCTTATCCCTGATTATCAGCAATAAGAACAACGGCGCACAATGGGGAAAAAACCGTAATTTTGGTGGCCAAAAATCTATACTTTTATGCTGATAGCGACCAACAGCTGTTTTCTTTCTCATTATGTTTACCAACAGTCCGAGAAGAATATTACTAAATATTATTTTAAACCATAATATTAGTGGTGTACAGATCCCCAACAGGAAATTTCGAAATATTTTTAAAACAATAAATACAGCTTTGCAAATTATAAATGAGATGGAAGAATGCAGAAGAATCTTCGTTGCCGGCGACTTTAATGTAAATTTTCTGCAAGAATCGAGACATAAAGATCAACTGCAGGATTTATTTGAGACTTATGGTTTACAGAAAGAATTTGAAGATCAAGGATCACAGTAAGTAGCTAACATTTTTACTAATATACCGCCAAAAACATGCGAAGTGGAAACCATTAATCTACATATGTCCGATCATTTGGTCCAAGTATTAATACATAAATAAGAAACTGTATTGGAGCCCTGTAAAACCATTATCATAAGATAATTAATTAATTAAAATAATAACAATGTATCTTTCTTCAAACAACTACTATAATTGCACAACTGGGAACCTCTAAAACACAAAAATGCGATTGAATCATCTCAGTATTTTCATGACAGTCTTATAAATCTATTTAATCAAGCTTTTCCCCTGAAAGAGAAAACAATTTATTCGAATAAGAAAGACAAACATGCTAACTACATAACAGAAGATTTACGTCTCATGAATAATATTCTACATGCCCTCGCAGTAAAAGCAACGTGTACAAAAAAAAAAACAAGAAGACTACGATCAGTATAAACGGTCCAAAATTCAATTTTATCACCTATTAGAACGGGAGAAACGGATGTATTACGAAAATCGCATAATGCAAGCTGGAAATGTGCAAAAAGCCATGTAGGACGTGATCAATTTGGAGAATGGGAGAAAAAACAAAAAAACTCAAAATGTCGCATTTCTTATACTTTTATCCAGTAAATGAAAATGAAATAAGAACTATAATTCGAAATCTTAAAAAAAAAATTTCGGTTGACATATATGGTTTCTCCATCAGTATTCTGAAGCAAATAATAGAGGAAATATCCATACCTCTAACATTGGTATTAAACAAATGTATTGCGAAAGGAGTTTTCCCCAATAAATGGAAAGTCGCTAGAGTAGTGCCCGTATATAAAAAAAGTCCCGATAATGAATGCAACAGTTATAGACCAATTTCAGTGCTGCCAGCTGTGTCAAAAGTCTATGAAGCAGTCATAAAAAGCAGACTCGTCAAATTTATGGAAGTTAACAATTTGTTAAGCACGAACAAACATGGATACCGTAAGAACAGATCGACCATAACAGCAATGCTGGACATACTCTCCGAAATAATAGAAGCATTAGACTCACATAAAGCAGTGCAAGTTGCTTGTTGTGATTTATCAAAAGCATTCGACACAGTGAACCATCAGACACTAATAAATAAACTACACTATTACGGAATTAGGGGTGTACCATTACAAATTTTAACATCGTATCTGCAGGTTTCTTTTTTGTAAAAGTTTTATCCTGAAACGGTTTTTCAGTTGCATCGCAAAGAAAAATTTCAAGTAACATTCCTTATAGAAACTTTATTAAGCTTGACACTAATCAAACTGCGGTAATTGTATCTTTTATTGGAATGGCATATATCTTTTTACTCACAGTAAATGCGGTATTTAATTCTCTGTCGTTAATAGTTTTTACAGTATTGAAAATTGTCTTTACGATTTTTAAAGATACACACAATGTGACATTTGCTAGCGCATATACTTATGATAAAAGATATACGGAATTCCATTAAAAAAATTAGTACCTAACTAAAAAAGCGTTTCAAAATGAAACTTTTGCAAAAGAGAAACAGTCTCTAACTCATTTGCTCGGAAGATATTTGCATTCGTTTTAAGTATTGCATCAGGGATATTTTTTTTAATTGAATATTGTAATTTGTCGTATAACACATAAGATACAACTTCACAGATATGCCAAACATGCACCAAACAAAGCCAAACATAACTTGACGGTGGTTTTGACAGAAAATAGCGCGAAATTTTTCCAAAGCATTTAATGGAGGTAAAAAAACTTTGATTTTTTTATCAAAATTTTGGCAATATGCTATTTATTTTAATATTTAAGTGATTCAAAATTAAACGCCAAATTTCTACTTCAAGCACGTTTTATATTCGAAAACATTCAGCGATTAGCATTTAATTTATACTTTAGATAAATATATTTGTATTATTTAATAATTCGGTAATAAGGTATTTCCTTATTTGTGTATTGATATTTTCTTTTCTTAAATATTTTTTAGTGTCTAATACTTTGAATCAAGAGAAAAGTATTTATATTTCAATATGCAGTGCATAAGTTTTAAAATTAGCATTCGTTCGGCGTTCGGCAATTATCGTGGCTCTTCCGGCTGTGATGGCTAGACTCTAGTTGAACACCTCCAGCAATCCGCGAAAGAGTCGATTAGCCAATAGATGGCGCAACTCGTCGAAATACACTGGGCTCGTTCACTGAATTTTAAAAAGGATTTTAATCATTAAAAATACTATATTTCAGATCAAAAACTGAATTCTGTAAAAGAATTTCAGTAAAAAAATCCTGTTAAGAGATATTCGAGTTTAAATTTAGTAACCGTTTGAAAAGATCAGATTGGCGTGTACACGAATCTGTTAGTCAATAGGCGTTTATGATAATTGGAGTTAATTTATTCTCTCACTCTTACTTGCATTAAACGCATTCGTTCTATCTTACTTTTGTACCCCGATCCACGTACCGCTCCAATTATCGTAAACATCTAATAATGCGTCGAAGACTGGAGGACGCTGATGCATATAACATATATTCGTATGTCTTCGTGCATTACGGAACGAACATCGATCCGATTTATTCAACATTTGTCTATTTTTGAATGTGCCTACTTAACTTTTAAACATGTAGATAAATAAAAACAATCACATATAATGTTGTAAACGTGTAGTAAAATATCAATTAAATCACTCAATGCCTTTAACGGAAGATAACAGCACAGGTAAAATGACGTCACAATACGGCTGCACTACGTTTCAATGTGACCTGACTTTAATACTTAAAAGGCCCCAAAAAAACCTTTTTTCTTGAAAATTAGTTAATCTTGTGTTTTTATGTATCGAAAAAACAAATTTAAGAAATGTTAAACGAACCGATTGGGAATATAAATTTTATTAGAAAAATTTTGTGCAAATCGTTTTTGATTGCAGTGAAAACCTCGAGCAGCCTCTGGACAGCTGTTTCAGCCCTACTTGGGGGTTCTTCAGCAGAAACGTAGCTCAACATTCCCACTGCAGACCAAAAACGACTTGCCCAATTTATTCGCAAATGCGATGTAAGAATGATGAACATATAAAATAGCGACATCTTACTATCGCTAGTAAGTAGTAAGATGTCGCTATTTTATCTGTTCATCACTCTTACATCGCAATTGGACAATAAATAAATAAATTGGACAAGTCGTTTTTGTTTGCCGTATAAATGTCGAGCTACGTCTCTGCTGAAGAAGCCCCAAGCAGGGCTGAAACAGCTG
The DNA here is from genome assembly GCA_036172665.1 of Prosopocoilus inquinatus. Lineage (NCBI taxonomy): Eukaryota > Metazoa > Arthropoda > Insecta > Coleoptera > Lucanidae > Prosopocoilus > Prosopocoilus inquinatus. The sequence continues at coordinate 10,857,205 of CM069875.1, forward strand.
TCCAGAGGCTGCTCGAGGTTTTCACTGCAATCAAAAACGATTTGCAACAATTTTTTTTTTAACTTTCATTATGCTTTGTCAGCAAGCATGGCCGCCTTGCCGGGGGGGGGGGGGGGGGGGGGGGGGGCTTATTAGGAGCAAATCTGCTTCAATTTGTCTGTTCTACGGCAATGTCAGGTCAAAAAGCGATCCTAAGATGTCGTTGTTTTATCTGTTCATAATTTTTTTCTTATTGTCTGGTTTTTATTTATATACCAACAAGTAGGTCATGATTTTATTTTATTAGGTTGGCTATTAAAGTAAAATTAGACAAATTAATTTCATGTCATTCAGCGACACTTCAAATTAGATAGATCATCCCTTGTTGTCAACTCTCAACTTTAAGAAATATCCGTTTTTATCTAATATTTACCATCGAAGTATGCCGTGAAAGTTTAGGGAAAAAGTGATACTTATGCAAGTAACTAAACTTTGACAATGAAAATCAGTTTGATTTTGAGTTTAAGGTTATTACGTATGGAGCAAGGTTGCAATATTTTCTTTTCGTGTATTTTTCATTTTTCAGACTGTATTGCCGAATTAGTTGTTGCAAATCTTTTCTAAAAATGTAATTTAAAAATTTGTTCGTAGTAGTACGTTTGCCAGAAGAAGAACTTCCGAATTCATCTCGTTTTCTCGTCAATATATCCCTTATACACTTTTGTGACATCTACAATAAGTATTTCTAAATGAAAAGTACGCTTACAAATTTGAAGTAGGGGCCTATTCTGTATCAAAACCGTTAAATTTTAAGGGCTGCTAAATTTTGTTGCTACAGTACCAACCAATCATAGAACTGTTTTTACATTTTAAAGGACCTCTAAATTTTAACAGCCCGTTATTAAGTTACAGAATACGCCCCATAGTGTACTAACTGCAAAAATTTCCTCTAATTCAATAATTTCCATTTTCCTCAAACCTGACCTGTCCGTTTGCTTGCTTTTGCTTTTTGCTTTTTGTATAGCAATTTTCATTTCGCGTCTTCCAATTTTCACCAATTTCACATAAAATAATTAATTATTTACATAACAAATTGACTTGCAGACTTCTGTTGAGAGAAGACAACACCGTTTGATCTATCTGACTTGAAGTGTCACATTTTGGCATATGTTAGAATGACATGAAATTAATTTGTCTAATTTAACTTTAATAGCCAACCTAATAAAATAAAATCACGATCTACTTGATGGTAAACAAATAAAAAACAGATATATTAATTCTACAAGTCTATTTGTTTAATTATATTATGTCAAAATGGTGAAAATTGTAAGACGCGACATGAAAATTGCTGTACAAGAAGCATTTGTAAGATACCAAACGGACAGGCCAGATTTAGGGAAAATGGAAATTGTTGAAAGATTAGAGGAAATTTTTGCAGTGAGTATAATATTTTATATTTGTAAGCGTACCTTTCATTTGGAAATACTTACTGCAGATGTCACAAAAGTGTACAGGGAACGAAAAAATGAGACGAATTGAAAAGCTCTTTTTCTGGCAAGCATACTACTACGGACAAATTTTTAAATTACATGTGTAGAAAAGATTTGTAACGACTAATTAGGCAATATAATTTGAGAAATGAAAAATACACCTTGTGACGAAAAGAAAATATTGCTTCATTCGCAGTAAACTCAAAAGTTTGGTTACTTGCATAAGTTCCACTTTTTCCCTAAACTTTCACGGCATACTTCGATGGTAAATAAATAAAAAACAGATATTAAGTAAAAATAGCCATTGCATCCATGGCTGTCAGCGAACAAAAAAAAATTTTGATTTTGATGTTTCCGCCATCTTCTTCCTTAGCATAGTTTCAGAGTTACCTCCAGTAGTGGTGCAATTTTTCTCATAGATTTGACGGAGTTGTCAGTGCATTTTTCGGCTTCAGAATGGATGGATTTTAAGTCATGTTCCGTTTGTGTTTCAGATTCTTTCTTTTTTCCGAAAAATTTTTAGTCAATTTATCTAACAGATTTTAATTCTGAAATAATTGCTTCTTGCTGTCGATTTTGATTATTAAGAAATTGTATTTGTTTATGGAGTGATTCGTTTTCTGCATGATTTTCTTCTATCTGATTTTCTGCTGATGTCAGCTTTTTTCTTAATTTACTGATAACATCTTTCAATTCGCCTTTGCTTTCACAGTTGCCTTTGTCGCTGGTTATACTTATATAACTATTGTTTCCATTACTTTTCTGAGTAGCATTTGTTTTATTTTTACTATCGTTTAATGTAACTTTCTGTTTTTGTGGTTTGTGTGGTTACGGTTGTGGTTTCATAACTTTAATTGATTTATAAGGTATACAGTCCAATAACTGTTGTGTTTTTGTACCCGCAACTTTTTCACTGCAGTTCCTAGGATCAGTACGAAAAATTTAATGTGAAACAAGCTCGATTTAGTCCAGGTATTAGTCAATTTATCATTACTACACACAAGAGGAACATTTGAATTAAAAGTTAATATATGTAGTTACTGAAGATTCACACCAAGTATATGGTTTCCACTGAAGTTTATCGGTAGTTAATACTCATCAGAGAAGCAATCAACTACTCGATTTCGATACAAGAAACGTGCACCTCACACCATTCACCACTGTGAGCAGAGATAATAATTTTATTTATATAGGGTTTTCCAATTAGTGCGTCAGAACTTTCAAATGAGACACTCTGATAACTGCAAGTGATAATCTTTTATTCTTTATTTTATTTTAAAGAACAATTGATGACTTTATGTTTTAAAAATAATATTGTTTAAATGCCTTCCTCAACTTCGCCTGACTGAACGCATTCTGAAGGCCCAATTTGCGATTATTTTTTCACACATATCGCATGGTACATTTGTAATGCTGTATTGAAGGTTACGTTTAAGGCAGCGAATTGTTCGTTGCTTATTTTTGTAAAAATTATGATTGTTCACAAACCCATTGAGTCAGAAATGTAGTTAATCGGAAAACAATATCTTTTCTGCAAAAAATGGATCGACTTTCAACTGCTCAAGAACCTTTGACTTCAAATCTTTGAGTGATTTTATCTTTCAATGGAGATCTCTATAAAAACTTCCTTGTTCATATTATCTTGATACAATTTACTGAACTCATTTATTATCAAGATTTACCATTTACACACTAATTGGAAAACCCATTCTTCAAATGACAAGATTATCAATCCAAGCTTTATTTACTGTCTTCGAGTCTTGAATATGTATGTACGTACATAATTAATTGAATCCTTGAAGACGCGAGAAAAGAACTAGGAGTTGAACTGATTCTACATTATATCGAACTGAAGCAACATAGCTGGGACTTCTAATAAGAATGGATGAAAATAGAATTGTCAAAAGAGTAAAAAGAGTACGGGAAGCAAGAAATCAGAGCAAAAGAAGTAGACGGCGACCGAAAGTTAACTGGAACGACATAATAGGAAAAATATTGAAAGAGAAAGGAAGTACAATTATTAAAAAAGCAAGAACACTAGCAAAAGAGAGAATAGGATAGGCAAAATTCGTGCGAGTGAAAAGTGAAAAAACTAACCCTACACCGAAAGGTAAACAGGAAATTGATATCAAGAGTAACTATATTTTCGGCAATTATCAAAAGATCAATCAAAGTAGACTGTAAATTTGTTACTCTTGTGAGTTCTTGAATAATCTGTCTTAATCCGATAGAGTCAGTGCCCTGTAAACATTAATATTAAAATCGCCAACACACGATACTTTCCGGAGAAATAATTAAGTGGCTTAATACATCTTCTTCAGCATTCAGAAAACCTGTTACTTTCATGGCGGATAGCTGATAAAAATAATACCAAATATTAGGTTTACGATCTTTGAAGTTAAACGTAGCAAAATTTGGCCTGCGTTCGAAATGAATAACTTTAAACATGCAAAAAGATTTAGTAAAAATGCATGCTCCTCTTCCACGTCGACCATCAATCCTGTCATATCTCACTTCGACTGCAGTAGACTTCCCCAGCATCCCCGGATAGTTGTTTCGGCTCCGCTTGGAGCCTCTCAATAAGGGAGTAGCTCGTGAACTGCAATGTAATCAAACTGACCAATCCGCGCTATTTCAAAACCAAGGCAATTTAGTATCTGCGATTAATTTATAATTATAACAATAATATGACACATGTTGAATAATGACACAATTCAAAAGTACTGACTTTTAAGTAGAAGCTGCAAACTAAAGTTGTTATGTTTTACGTTGTAAAAGAGTTAGTTAAATTTGTGCAAAGTAAACTTTATGTGACCTATTTTCAGGTTACATTCATATTTGTATTAAAAAAAATATAGGGTGTTGTTTTAAAAATGTTACATTGGGCTGCACAAAAAAATTGTTAATCACCGATTAAATTAATTCTCTGATTAAATAACGTCATTGGACGAAGTTAACAATAGATTTGAAACAACCAATCATATTGTTTCACCTAACCGATCACACGCTTTAATCACGCTGTTATAATAAATTAATTAATAGTGATTAAATAATTTTTTTGAAACTGGGGGTTAATGTTCAAGTAGGTGTGCAATATGTGTTTTCTGTAATTCATATTAGAACAATTTTACTCACAGAATAAAAAAAATATAGAACTGAAATTTTGTTTTATTTAAACCAGTACTTTTTGTCAGCTATCAAATATTACATTTATTTCTACTTTTTATGTTATAAATAGAGAGCGGATAGTCAGGCAAATGCCTAGTGCCTGCCTTTTTTGCTTTTTTTCAGTTTTAGAAATTTATGCCTTTTTTGAAAATAAATACCTTTTGTTGCTTTTTTGCCTTTTTTTCAGTGAGTCGGTGAGTTTCAAATTATTATAATTTTTTTTCAAATCGAAACTTAGCAAGTTACTAGAAGGGTCTAATATGTTTTCTAGGAAGTGTGCTTTGACCGCAGCAAATATTTCCAGATTGGTATTACCAGTTTCAATACGGGTTTAATCTTAACAAGAAATTATTTGAGAACATTTGTGACAACAATCGATATTTAAATAATCTCTTTTCGGTGCATTAGTAATTCACTCCTTGTCGTGCTTCTTTTACGTTCAATTTAATTGGTGATTTTAACGCTGCAAGATGCCAAAGTGTGATCAAATACAAAATTGAGTAAAACTAGTCAAGAATTTGCCAATAGACGGAAATTCTTTGTTTTGTAAAATTTGTTCGAAGCATGTAAGTACAAAATCCTTGAAATAAGTGTCTTTTTTACTTTATTTAATTGTTATTTGCAATTTTATTCTTAATTTTTAGATAAATGCTGCTAAAAAGTATCACGTAACCCAACACATAGCTAGTGGTATTCATTCAAAAAATGTAAAAAACAAGAACGGTCAACAGCTTCTGTTGAAAACGGCTTTGCAGGAATCAAAACCTGGTCCTTCAAAATCGACATTTTCATTGAAGTTATGTGAAGCTTTTATAGCTGCATGGATACCTTTTGAAAAATTGAACAATCTAGTGTTACGAGAGTTTTTAGAATCTTCAAGAAAAGAAATAATTCCGGACGAATCAACACTGTGGAAAAATTATTTGGATATTTGCTATCAATCTGTGAGTAGAAGTGAAAACTACATTACATTTTTTTACTATATTTATTAACTTGCAGACACTAGATTCGATTAGGCTAGACATTGCAAACAATTATATATGGGTCTCAATTGACGAAACTACGGACAGTAAGAACCGCTACATTGCAAACATTGTGGTTTGTAAATTATCAGAACACGAAGCTGGAGTTCCTCATTTATTGGCAAGTAAAGAGTTGGAAAAAACCAATCACTAAACGATTGCCAATCTTCGATGACAGCATTTTGAATATTACATACTGAAATTAATAGATTGTTTTTCGATTAGGAATCTTATATCCGAATGGAGTAAAAAAAGACAAAATTCTCCTCTTAATTTCCGATGCTGCACCTTATATGATAAAGACAGGTCATGTCAGGTCAAGCCATGCACATTTTTTACGAAAAAATGATTCACCTTACTTGCTTCGCACTTTGTCTACATAGGCATGTGAATTTATTCGAGAAGAATTTGTTGTGGTCGTCAACAAATTAATTTCTTCAACTAAAAAGGTATATTTCAAAAGTAACTTTATATTTTTTGTTTAGATTATTTTTTAAGGTTTTTTTAAAAGCTCCATTACGCGCAGCTTTATATAAAGAAAAGCTATCCAACACACTGCTACCTACAGAACCTGTTATAACTAGATGGGGTTCTTGGATTTTCGCGTGCGTATTTTACGCTGTTCATTTTGACGAAATCAAAGAGGTATTTAACAATTGCCAAACTAGTTTAATTTTATATATTTAATTTAAGGTGGTCGATAGTTTTGAAACATCGTCAGCTCTGTCAATAGTCAAATCACAAGCTGCCTTTAAAGACCCTGCAGTAAAAAGAGGTTTAATTTTCATCAAGACTCACTTTTCCAATATACCAGAAAAGATGACTTGTTTAGAAAAAAATGATCTAAGTTTATACGACTCTTTGAAATTATTTCATACGGTGGACACATTAATTAAACAAGTTCCTGGTAACATAGGCCAAAAAGTAGCTGGAAAGTTTCTAAACACAAAACGAAAAAATCCTGGCTTCAAAGTTATTGCAGAGGTAGCCAAACTTCATGAGGGTGGCGTTGCGGAGGACATTAAATTAACAATCGATGAAATATCTATGTTAAATTATGCTCCAGTAACATCTTGTGACGTGGAAAGGTCGTTTTCACAATACAAAAACATTTTGTCCGATAAAAGACAAAATTTGTTACCGGAGAATATTGAAAAATATTTACTCACCTCTTGGTGGTCAAATAAAAATAGAATTTAATGCTGAGTATTTTTTTAATTTTTTTTTAATTTCCTGCCTTTTAGTGTCCTTTTTGTTAAAATTTGTTGCCTTTTTTCTCAAAACTCGTTGCCTTTTCTCCTTTTTTTTGTGACTTTTTTGCGTTTTATTTTTGCCTGTCTATCCGCTCTTTAGTTATAAAGATGTTTTAAGATCCCCACGTTATTATTTTATTACTTATTGTTAATGGATCTTTGTTCATGCTAAACAGATATCTCAAGGGAACAAATTACTCCCTCAAAACTCTTTACATTTGCTTATGCAAACCTTATTCTATATCGAGCTTTCAAAGCTTTACACTTGGACGACCTCTACGGATTCAACCTGAACTAACCAGCAGTTTCCTATTTCGTTCGCGCTTACTTCGCCGGCTTTTTCTGAATAATTAAAATTATCGCAGCTGATAATACCTTCCAGTTGTTTTAATCTAGGTCGCCTTGATAAGTGAAATAGCAGGAATAAAAACACTAGTCCATTAGAGCACTACTTTCGAAGAGAGCCGGAATCAGAAAAGGACGGAAACTAGACTTTATCGGATCAATATAAGGGATACGGGGGTGTGCAGAAATACTCCACTTCAACATGGTGTTACCGGGTCAAAAGGACTTAAGCATATGTGCATTCGGGATTAGTGACTGTAATTCGTGAGATCCAATTGCAAGAGACGATTGGAAAGGTTCAATATGGTTTTCGTTTTCGAGCATAGTAGAATTAATTAATCTTATCGTCACTGCTTTGAGAAATATGTGACCAGGTGAGTCTTTTGCGGTTAATTTTATCATTTTGATTAGACGTATAATTTTTATGTGGTCATTATATGTAGAATTGAGCGCGCTGAATAAATATTATAGATAGCAGCAAGTAAGTTTCGACAGTAAACAATGTAACTTAATCAGTAAATTTATTATGATAATAGGTAAATGTCACTAACCCGTTCTAAATACGATGAATACTGAAAGTGTGTTGAACGAAACGGTGCAGGCTTCATGTTTATTTATAAAACCCGCAGTTAAAAATAAAATATATCCCCATTCAAAGTAATTTCTAATACAAAAGCGTGTACGCCCAAAAATATTAATTTTGGCGAGTTCGTGAATGGCTGGCATAATTTATAACGTTTTCTATTAATATAGCGGTCATTTTCCGTTTTAACAAAATACATTGTGAAACGAGGTAAAACATACGGTAAAATAGAGCGAATATTAAAGAAACCAAAGTTGGTGATTATAATATTTACATTTAGTTAGGTACTGAAATAAATATGGAATGTAAAGTCCGTATTTTCTAAACTTTTGCTGTTAATAACATTTTTTTCTTTTTATATTAACCAAACACCGGGTCTCAAGTTACTTCAAGTAATAAAATTTCTTAATATTTGTTTTATTTTACAATATTGCCGTCCAAAATAATTACATATTTTATAATCCTAATATTTTTAATTCGCATTCAAAAACGTTCGTTAACCTTAATTGGGGTCTCTAGATTTGACATTAATATTACTTGACAAGGTTCGGAAACAATCTGTCAAATTCCTTAGTTTTTCGAACCGTATCATTTACGAAGTAGCAATGCTATGTTTTATTATTCCTAATTTAGTTACTTAGAAAAAATTACTATGAACAAAAATAAGAAATTAGGTCAGCCAACCATAAAATCTGAAATTACTAACAAAAGTGTCCGTTTGTTTTCGAACTCTATCAAGTCAGATAAACGTCAATCAAACCTAGCCTTATGCTGGGTTTCTACACCTCCGGTATAGATACGGCATCCGGCATTTAGAATTCTATTCGTGATTGGTTGATTTAAAATTTTAACGTTTAGTAATTTTAAATCAACCAATTACGAACAGGATTCCGAATGCCGGATGTGTGGAAACCCAGCATTAATCAGCCCTTAAAATTAAACGTTGCTACACAGTAAGAAATTTTTACCATGTAAACATACTAGAATGTCTGGTAAAATATTTAGTGCAAAAATTCTAGTCTCTAGTTAGCAACTGTATTATACATACGTTGCAGGCAAATAGCAAATACCATTAGCCTGGACTTTCTAAAACTTATTTATATTTAAAGGCTATTTTCATAGGCAAATAGTATTTTACTGGCCCGCTTTGTGCAAATAGTATTTTGTTCTGAATGTATTACAATTAAGTGAGTTTATGTGCACGCAGATTAGTTTTGAATGCCAATTATACAGATTTTGGTAAATTCTCGCCAAGGAAGCAGAAGTATTCAGTTTTATTAGTTCTCGTATTAATTTTATTTAATAAGACTGCCCATGCCAAACAAAATAAAAATAATGCAAGTAAAAAATAATACTCCTAATAATAAAGCAACGCAATTTTTTTTTCAACTACTTAGAACTTAGATGTTTCAACATAATCTTAAGTTTAGGGGACCTAAATTGATTATAAAAAAGTGTTTTAGTTATTCTTCTGCAGTATATTCTCCAGTGTTAAGTTCTTAAAGTGGCGAACTGACAAACCACGTGTACTATTGTACTTGATATGATAAAAAATAAATACAAATACAAATACAATACCTTGGCCAACAGGAACGTGTAGTTGTTAATTTTGTCTTAACTGGCTTTGATCTGACCAAGTTTGTCTCTGTTCGTCTGGATGTCGTTAAAAACTGGCAAATCAAAGGGATTCAAGCGTCGCTATCGTTGGCCAAATATTTACTGTTGTATTATTGGCGACCCTGTGGATAGGATATTCGTACGCAAATGATCGAACAAATGTTCGGTCAAATCTTTCGGGAAATACATATGGGTGTCTCGTAACGTACGCATTGCATAACTTTAGAGTACATGATTTTGTGAATGTATAGTTTTGGAAGTTTTCGCACGGTACCAGAAAAATGAATTTTAGTGGGCGTATTTTTTTAAATAAAAGTGTTTTTACACCAAAGTTAGTTTGTTATAGTGTAGATTAGTACAATAGTTGATATTTCACCTTATTAATTAAAGTGTTGCATATTCTTCTTTATTTCATATCACCCTAACGACTATTCCATATTACCCGCCATTTTAAATCATATCATGAAAATGCAGTTTTTTAATGTTACACAATTTTCCCAGAAAATTTCATATTTTCATAAATTTATTATGTGCAACCGCTGGAAAACAACGTAAAGTATTTTTATTTAAAATATCTGAGTATTTAATATCTTAGTTCAGAATTTATGACGGCCCAAAGAATGAGTATTCCATATGCGCCGACTTTATAAGCCAACATGTAGATCCGAAGTGAGATACAACTGAAGAAAAAAAATATTTCAGTAGTCACGACATAGTCAAAAATTCATAAAAACATGCATTACATAAGTTCTTAATTTTATTTCGTGGAAAATTAAATGCTATTTACCCAATGACGTTCAGTCAGATACTATTTGCCTAGGAAAATGCTATTTGCCTAAAATAACTATTTGCCTGCAACATATACATACATATATCAGTAAAATTCACACGAGAAAATTCTATATCAATCTGTAAGCACTTTACTTTCCCTTTATTATTTATTTATGTAAAACCGACCTCAATTTGTTAACGTTTTTTTTTTCATTATTATAAAAGCACGATATTGCGTATCTATACTGTCGCCGCTAAAAAAAGTCAACCCTTTTTTAAAGGAAATTTTAATAATGCTACGAATGTTGCTGAGTGGCTGTAATTTTGAACTGACACAGATAACAGACAATTAATAAAAGTCAATCATTATTTAATTTTGAAAAATATTGTGTCATATTAGCCATACACAGGTAGATTCAGGCAATCCATTCATTAAAAGTTTACGGACTTCTCCTTTGAATTTCTGTTCCATATTTTGCAGTTATAAGTTAACGATAAAGATCTATCAAAATATAATATTTTCAATTTCCGGACACTTCCGCTTATGCCGGAAGTTGCTGTCAACATTCTTATTTTAAGTAAAATACTTCATCTTCTAATGCATTTTTGAAATCTTCATAAAATTCTAAAAATATTTTGTGCAACATCTGATACAAGAAAAATTAACCGTTTCCGTGGAATTTCCATTTTTTAAAAAAAGCTCAGACTTGCAGAACCTTGCTTATGATACTGCCATCTTTGTGTAACAAAAACCACGAGCCAAGTTTTCGCCTGTAGTAGGGTACACTAACATTCCTTCAGACCACGTCCAGTTTTGCACTTGATTGTTTACAGGCTGGTTAAAAAGTAACTTCTATTCGAACTGATTTCAACTGTCGAGAAGTCATGTTTTTTAAATGGAACGCCTAGTATATTTTTATACCATGTTACTCAGGATGAAATGTTCTTTTGTTCTGTATTAGCACTCCCTATACCTATCTCTTATAGTTCACTCGTTATCGATGATTTCTTTTTAACACCTAGTTTTTTCCATTTTTGGGTATTTTGGGTACATTTTTAGAATTTCATGAAGATTTCAAAAATGCAATAAAAAATTGGGCATTCATTTAAAATAAAAAAATTGACTGCAATTTCCGGTACAAGCGGAAGTGCCCGAAAGTTTAAAATATTATAGTTTAATAGACCATTATCACTAATTTATAACCGCAAAATATGAAATCGAAAATCAAAGAAGAAGTCCATAAACTTTTAATGAATATGTTGCCTGAATGTCCCTGTATAGAGGGGATGGAGTGATTTTCAGAAAAGTCACGAAAATACCAGTAAACAATCCGCGTCGGGTATTATCCAAAAAGTCTCAAAAATATTAGCAAGCATCTGCGTCGGATGTTTTCGAAAAAGTCAATTAAAAACGAAAGTACAGTGTCGAAGTTTCATTGAATTAAATAAACGAACGAGTGCGTGCGTGTACAGTGTGGTCCATTTTTGGTGGTTTTACAGGGTTTCTCAGTTATTTATAGGAATAGAAGAAAATCGTTTTCGCTACTTTTTCGAGAAAAACACAGTGGGAAAAACAAAAGTTAGCTATCTCGATTCGATCGGGAAATATCGGTCGAAAACGAATTTTTCAGAAAAATTATTTTTCACAATATCTCAGGTGTTTGACAAGATATTTTAAAAATTCAAAAACTATTTTATTCAGCAATTAACGTAGATTTCACTGACGTTATTACCTTCTGCAGAAATTGCATCAGTTCTGCGAAACAGACTATAACTTTCTAATTTTAAATAGGAACCGCAGTTGGTTATGACACAAATAAATAGCTTATTTAATGAGGTTTTCAAAAATATATAGTTTGATACAATTATTTTTACAAATAATAAATATACTAATTATTTCTTTGTATTTCGGTACGTAACAAGCCACCCATGGCAACAAAAACAAAAAAAAAGTTCAGCTTTTTCCACAAAAAGTGAATTATTATTATTAAGTAAAACAGATAACTTAATTCAATAAATAAATAGCTTCATGTATGTATTAGATACTGACATAAAACCACAAGTATGTAAAAATGAATTAAATCCATTTAAACAGTTCTGTAATTATTAAAATGAACAGCTAAGAGATTTTTTTTATATTTTAAATTGTATTAATTAGTATGTTTCTTTGAGAAATTATTGAAGGGTCAGATATTTCTTAAGTTTAAAAATGCTTTCAAGAACCTTTGTATATTAATAAATTTTATCACGGGTAAAAGTGAAATAAACACATCTAAGAATTTTTGGTAATTCAAAATTTAAGATTTAATAATTTCAAAGGAGCATATAACATATAATTCTTCAAAACTGCATTGATAATTAATTCATATTTATATTACTCCTAGTTTTATGAGTTCTCTAATAGCATTATGCATTTCCTTTTATTTATTTATTTATTTGATTGCCCGTATTATTTATTCTAAGAATGGATTTTTGAGGAAAACAACTGAATTATCTTTTGTTTCTAGTGTCATAGATAGCTTGATAGGTACTGCAAAGTAATGAAATTTAGTATCTTTGTTATTTAAAAAAATAATTATATCAAACTTTATATTTTTGAAAATCTCATTAAACAAGCTATTTATTTGTGTCATGGCCAACTGTGGTTTCCATTTAAAATTAGAAAGTTATAGTCTGTTTCTCAGAATTGGTGCAGTTTCAACAAAAGATAATAACGTTAGTAAAAACTACAATCATTTCTGAATAAAATTGAATTTTCAAAATATCCTGTCAAATAACTGAGATATTGTGAAAAGAATTTTTCGGAAAAATTCGTTTTCGACCGATATTTCCCGAATGAATCGAGATAGCTAACTGTTTTGCCCACTATGTTTTTCTCGAAAAAGTAGCAAGGTCGCGAAAACGATTTTCTTCTATTCCTATAAATAACTGAGAAAGCCTGTAAAACCATCAAAAATGGTCCACTCTGTACATTAATAATAAAGTGCAGATGGGACAAAAGCCGTAAGATGAACAAAAATATTAACATAACGTCGGGAACTATTTAAATCACTTATCAATTTTAATAAAGGATTGTTCAAATAAATTCAGCGTTAAATGTTAAGACGAGTAATAAACATTTAAAGGAAAGCTAGCGTATCAGTATCGCAAAAATATATATCAAACAACTAATAACTCCATTGCACGAACTTAGTTTGTTATAACCCGTTTAAAAGAAAGAAATACATTTCATTTATTGTTGCAAAATCAAAATTTTGTTAAATAAACCCATAGAAGAAAATAAACGTTTTAATTTGTTCTGAATTTCATTAAAAATTATAATTGAGCTTTTATTTATAACAATTAGAAAAGAACCCAAAAGATTGTTATAAACAACAAACAAAAAGGTACGAGTCTGGACCTAGAAGAGTTTCATGTTATCAAAAATTTATAGGAGTTATTATAAACAAAAATTGTAGTTCGAAAAATAACAAAAACGTAGCAATATGTAAATAAAAAGTTCAGATGATAGATATGTATTTAAATACTATTTTTCGGTTGTTTAAATGAAATTAAAATTACAGTCAATTTCAAAACCTCAGTTTGTTACATTTTTGTAGCCACTATTCGGGGAATAATACTGAAAAGTAAAAAAATTGATGTAAAAGAAAAAATCATGAATAGATAAAGAAAGGTAAGAGATGTGTATAGGGAATGCTAATACAGTTCGGGTATAGGGAATGATAATACATTTAATTCTGATTCTTATGGTATAAAACTATACTGGGTGTTATACTTAAAAAAAACATGACTTTTCGACAGTTCAAATCAGTTCGAATAGAAATTACTTTTCAACCATCCCGTAAACAATTTTGTGTAAAATTAGATATTATCTGAAAGCTTATGAGTATAGCCTACTACATGCCAAAAATTGAAATGATGGCTGTTGTTACATAAAGATGGTACTGCAACTTTGAACTTTTTTTAAAAAATAGACATACCTCTAAAAAGGCTAATTTTTCTTGTATCACATGTTACACAAAACATTTTTAGAACTCCATGAAGATTTCAAAAATGCAATAAAAAATGGGATATTCCATTTAAAATAAGAATGTTGACAGCAAGTTCCGATACAAGCGGAAGTGCCTGAAAGTTGGAAATATTATATTTTAATAGATCATTGTCGCTAACTTATAACCGCAAAATATGAATAAGAAATTCGAAGAGGAAGTCCGTAAACTTTTAATGAATGAGTTGGCTGAATCTCCCTGTATTATGTAGATAAACAAGGCAAAAACAGAAAACGAATTTATTTTTAAAAATGTTAATTTCTCTGTGATCCATAAATGACTATTCATAATTACAGCTCCCCATCTGAAGTTTTCGTATTGTTAAATTAACGGCAAGAAAAGTGTCCACTTTTTTTGGCAGCGACAGTAAATGTAAGTAATCAAAATGCTCACACTTTCTTTTAGCTACTGGGTACCGTTCGCCACAGTCACCTCCTACTGACACATCGCGTTCATGCAAAAATAACATGTGTTTATAATCATATGTGAAAGCAAAAGTTATTTACTCACCCCTGGTTCCCAATGCTCTTACAGCCTGCACTTTTGGTCAATTTATTTTATCAAACTAATACCACATATTTTAATGGTACCAACCTTGGGTCTTTCTAACTCATTTCTGTTGCTCTTCCGTATGCTTTTAGTCTCTGTAATGTTATTTCCACAAATACACTCTACATGCACCATAGGTAATCTTATCTAGGTACATTCAAACACACTACCCTACATATTGGTAGTATCCGTCTCGTAGATTCTCTACCACCAATCTACTTTCCCCACCGGGTGGTATGACATCTTACCACAGACCTCCACCTGCCACGTAGGAGCGGTGACAATTTAACCTTAAGGCTCCCTATCCGCTGCATCGGGTCCCCAAGGAGTCATAATGGCACCGTGAACAGTACGTCGTTTATTCTCGACTGTGTTTTTAACCCTGTTAGTACGATCTCTCTTCGAAAATGGTCACTCGTATAAAGATATCCCTGACATGCCGCAGCCTCACCCGCCAGCATATTCCAACTAGTTAGCGGTTAAGTGATCTTGATCTCGCCGAGCCTACACCCAGAGAAATTGCTCGTTCGTACCATGCAAGAAATAGATCAGGCTTATCTCTAAAGCGTACTGCATCCCTCCAAAGTGGACAAAATATTTTCTGAACACACCCTACAACCCTCGTATATAATACAGATAAACTGTAAATTAACGCGCGTATGGTTACGTGTTACTACGTGGGCTGCTGGAAAAGTTTCTGGAAACGGTATGAAAAAACGCATATGAAATTTGGTAAACGGTATAATTGTTTTTCGAAGTATTCGCCTTTGACGTCAATACACTTTTGCATACGCTCGAACCAATTTCTAAAGTACGTTTTCCACTCTAAAGATAGTACCTCAGAAACCAGTGTCCGGAATGTTTCAACCGCTGCTTCAGCCGACGAAAATCGCTCACCACGCATTTTATTTTTGATATTTGGGAACAAAAAGAAATCATTAGGTGATAAATCAGGTGAATATGGACAATGAGTCATTAATTCTACATTTTTGTTGGACAAAAAATCAAATGTTTGATGGACTGAATGAGAGCTAGCGTTGTTATGATGGAGAATAATTCGTCGGTTTCGATTGTTTCTTCTTATTTGATCGATGACTTCCGGCAAATAAATTGTAGTATACCAATCAGCATTCACTGTTTTTCGATCCTCTAAAGCCACGGTTGCTACATGTCCAGTTAAACCAAAGAAACAAGCAATCATTTGCTTCGCAGCACTGCGTAAACGAACAACTTTTGTTGGTTTTGGTTCATTTTGAAATACCCAAACGGTAGATTGTTGTTTTCTTTCTGGCTCGTACGAATAGATTTACGTTTCGTCACCAGTAACGATATTATAAACTAAATTTGAACGACCTCCATTGGATTTCTTGAGCATTTCTTCGCATCATTTGACACGAACCTGCTTTTACGTTTCTGTTAAATTGTGTGGGATCCAACGACTGCAAAGCATTCGTACTTTCAAATGATCATGCAAAATCTGGTGTACTGCTTTCATGTCAATGCGTAAGGATGCTTGAATCTCACAGTATGTCACATGTCGATCTCGCTCAAGCGATTCACGCACAGCATCTACATTAGTGGCAACAACAGATGTTGATGGAAGACCTTCATGAAATTCGTCAGTGAGAGAGGTACGTCCACGCTGGAATTCGGCAAACCAATTATAAACATTGCTCTTTGATGGTGCTTCATCTCCAAAAGCCAAATGAAGCCGATCGAGGCATTGTTTCGGCGTTAGACCACATTTGAAATCGTAAAAAATCATGGCACGAAAATTTTCACGCGAGATTTCCATGTTTACACAAAATTACTTTTTCTCAAATGCTGTACAAACAAAACTAGTTCACTTGGATAGGAACTGTCAATAGAATTATAGGTGAAAAACGTCAAATTTTTGAAATATGACAGTTGATAAACGCTAACAATTCTAGACCTACTAGATTCGAGAAAGTTTTCCAGCAGCTCACGTAGCATCTTGGCCAACATGTGCGCGCGCCCCTTTAATTCAGCACAGTTTACGCAATATTAACACCGCAAACACTTATTTATCGGTACCGGTTAACTATTTAAAGTTGACTGTGCTCCTTGCCCTAACTGAACCTGTATGGCTCCACTTTGTTATTGTTTACATCTTCTCATGTAAGCAATAATAAAGTCGAGCTATGCAGGTTCGGTTAGGGCGTCTATATCACCGCAACCTGAGCTTAAGTAAAACTCGATGCAGGCAAAACTTTAATTTATTAAATTAAAAATGCTTTTATATTTTCATTTATTAAAAATATGTTATCTAACATTTACTCTAATTAGAGTAGTGTATTCACAAATCCACTGATGTTTGCCTCAGTTTTATATTTTTTCTTTTTTAATTTCTTATTTAAAGTTCTGTGAATGGTTCTATGTAAGTGTAGATACATTACTAGCTACAGTTTCTGCTAACTAGACATTAAATTAAAAAAAAAACAAAATCAAAAATTCACACTGACTCATAAATTTCAATAGACGTATCACTCTCCAGACAGTACTTTTAACACGAAAGATATTAGAAATTTTACTCTAAGCAATATGTAAATACTCATATTACATTACTCTCTTGTCACTTAATCTATACAGTTTAATAATTTTGCAGTGTACATATTTTACACTAAAACAATAATTGGACCTATACAGTATGTCCGTCTGCCATTAGGACATAGAGATTAACATGGGAAAACAGAAATTAATTTATTTTATCTTCCTGAATAAATTCATACGACTTTGAGGGTTGCAGTTGGAAAGACTTGGGCATTTGAAGTATTTTGATATTAAATGTATGATACTTTAACTGTTAATTACTTAAAAATAATGAAAAAAGGAAATAATTTTTATTTTGCACGCTGAACAGTCTGATCCGAAACGAGAAATAAACCATGTGTTTGTGGATAGGCAGTTAGCGGCGAAATTGCTACGATTTTTATCGTTTTTTTGTCATTGAGAGGTTACAGGTTCAAATCCTAAGCAGAACTTTTTTTTTTAATTTTTTAACGTGATATTTTTCTAATTAAATAAGGTATGTGAAAAAAGAAAGAAGAAACTTGTTCTGATGCATTTTTAAAAAGAAATTCAAGCTTTAAAAAAATTATGAAAAAAGGTCTTGGTCTGGGTTTGACATCGCAACCTGACAGTTACGTAATTCGATCAAACTCGACACTACCTACTTAACCACGAGAATCATTTACAACTTTGATTAAAACACATTGTTAAAGCTTACGCATGTACCGCCAAGCGCTGTATTTCTTGGCAGATGGTTTTAAAATGCATTTACATTGACGCCCGGAAAATTATACTCGTGCATACGTAAAAACAGTGATTATTTTTGTGACAGCGTTTCAATTTGCTAGACAGCACGGCCTCTTCAATTAATTGATATTCTTAGCAAGTGGCTTTGCAAGGTCACGTCCCGTATCAATAATTGTTACGTTTTAAGTTCTTATCAGTGTTACAGTATAGACCCCAATATAAAGCGATTTCTGTTCCTCCATGTTAATCGCTATTTCCGAATGTCAGACGGACATACGGTATAGCTTGAAATTTGGTGTGAAATATTTACTCTAATTTCTTGCTGTGTGTTTTAAAATGATTGTTGCGATAGTTTTATCAAATATATCCACGAAGTTAATCAATAGTTAGATAAGTTTAATGAACGTTTATGAATTCGAACATTTTTTAATTGATATTAGTACTTTCTTCCCTTGTTATAATCTAGGTATTAAGGTTCAGTATAATTTAATAATATAGTTCCTTTTCTATTTACTAAGCAATCCAACAGCTATAAATATTAAATTGTCAAATTAAACAGAATAAAAAATTTATGTTGATCCAAAAAAATATTAAATTCTGGTCAATGTCCGAATTAAAATCTAAAATTCAATTAGTTTAGCTGTGTGAAGTTGGCCCCCGACTTATTCGAAAAAGTTTTTTTTTTTTAGCTAAAACGACGCCAAATTATTTATAGAGTTATGTAGTGAAAGAATTTTCGTTTGTAGTTAAAAAATAAAAAAGTTATGGGAGGGGGAAAAATGGCCATCCTCCAAGTTGGGGGGATGACTTCTAACCGGTACTAATCAATGCCAAACTGTTTGTAGTTGTTTTTAGTTGTTTGTAGTGAAGGAATTTTCGTTTGTAGTTATCCAGAAAAAAGTTACATCCCCTTGAATATTAAGGGTGGCCTTTAAATTTAACGTGTTGTAACTTGTTACAAGGACAACTACAAACAAAAATTTCTGTACTACAAACCTCTACGTATTATTTGGAGACGATTTACTGATTACAGAGTCATCCCCCCTGCGGGGGTGGAAATAGTGCCACCCTTAACATTCAAGGGGTTGTAACTTTTTTCTGGATAACTACAATCGAAAATTCCTTCACTACAAACAAGTACAAGCAATTTGGCGTTGATTGGTACCGGTTAGTAGTCATCCCCCAATTTTGGGGGATTGCCATTTTTCCCCCTCCCATAACTTTTTTATTTTTTTACTACAAACGAAAATTTTTTCACTACATAACTCTACAAACATTTTGGCGGCGTTTTAGCTAAGAAAATTTTTTTTGGAGTAATTCGGGGGCCAACTTTACACAGCTAATTAGTTTGACATTATTATCACTCAAAATACATTATGAACCTAAATCCATAATAGCTCTGACAATCAAATAAATTGGAAAATTGTAAATTTAATAAAGCGTTACATTTTTTTACTTATAAAGAATATGTTTTATTTCAATCCAAGATTTCCAGACTGTTAACCATCTGCGATTAAAATTTAGAATCATTTTAAGTTTTCAGTCTACTAGATTTCTTAAATCGTTCATTGCGAATTTTAAACGAAAATTTAATGATTTTCTTTCTAAATATTTTTCTATTCCATAATTATCAAAACGGAACCTAAAGTAAATTATAATAACAAAATTTACATAAATTGATTAATGTGTTATTTTTACAGGAGTTAAATTGTAGGCAGGTAGATGCAAAATTCGTAACTGCAGAATCTCAGAATTCCACTCCTTTTAATTTTTACAAATTCTTGAGATCTGATTCTATTTGAAAACATTTTAGAAATGAAATGGAAATGTAGGTATGCGTTAATAGAAATCTGGTAACATTTTCCTTTTTGTTGAACAATAAGATGAAAATATATTCTGAAAAATATTGATAATTATTAATAAGTTGTTAAAGTGTAACAAAAATATCTTTTTATTGACATAATGCTATGTAGTGACATGGAAGTGAATTACAAGAAATCTGTAATCGAATTTAGTTTGCGAATAAAAAGATTACTGGCAACTTACGAATTTATCAATTTTTAGCACATTTCAAAGACAACTGTCTTAAAATAAATATAATTCTTAAAAATTAATTATTCATGATTTTATCTTTTTATTTTCCATAAATATTTTCTTTACAATATTTTAAAAAGAGAGGAACATTATTGAGATTTTGTAGTTGAAAAGATAGCTTCTCTTTAAGGTCACTTCTTTTCTACATAACTCAAAAAGATTATTATACTTAACTAGTTAGGATAATATTAAATTATTCTTATCTTGATCGTATAATTTTCAGTTTTAGGTCTTTAACATATTGAAAAAAAATATGCCTTTAACTGACATTATTAAACGCGCTTCAGTATTAATACTAGGTTCGGACATGGAGAACGGAAAATTATCTGAATATGAAGACAACGAAGTGTTATTCTGCAAAAATAATGTTTGCGTTCATCCCCCTGCGATGGTACGTCAGGACACGGACATCCTCCACCACCCAGGTTATTTAACAATCACTACAAAAACCTTCATCGATCAATACAATGACGCCAAAAGACCCACTCTGTACCTAACTTGGATACCGAACACCACTCTGCGAAAATGCCCAAATACACTACAAAATGCAAACTCGCCAATTAAAATTTCCTACCACAAACAAAACAGCGTCGACAGTGTCACTTCGAATGACTCAACGCTTTCGAGTTGCTATGCGAATTGCAACCCCGAAAGACCCGCCAGTATTGAACTAAAAAGTACAAACCCGTTCCTTAACTATGACGAGAAACAGGATACGACCGAATCCATTAGTTCCGACGACAGTGACAAACAAGGTTTAATCAATATCAACGTTGAAATTGCTAATCCCGACATCGAAATCACCACAACCCCGGATAGTGTTAAAGACCTTACGGAAGGCGTAGAAAAATTCAGTTTCTCTAGATCGGAATCGTTAACATCTACTGACAGCCAACTGAATTGGATATCGACGCCAGAATTCTTGGCCCAAAAACACAACCTGACCTTCCCCGAAAGCGCCAATTCATCGCCTATTTTGCCATCAAAGCAACCTCATAAGTGCAGGAGATTTAGCGTAGACTTGAGTCAAATGAGGTCGCTCAGATTATTTTTTAACGATAATAATTGCACTTGTGGACAGTTGGTGGTAGCTTCCAGAGAGTCTCAGTATAAGATTTTACATTTTCATCATGGAGGGTTAGATCATCTGGCACAAGTTTTACATCAATGGCATTCATTATTACACAATATTAAGTACGCAAAAGGTAAGTTGCCTTCCATTCTCTATTCGTTTGGTAACTTTTGCTTCAAATAGGATGTGAAGACAATCTACCATACCGTCATTTTATGGTATGTCGTCCGGAGGTATCAGATTTGGAATTGCATCCCGAAGAAGGACAAGTGCCTAAACTAACTGAAGAACTGTTCAGAAATCTGTTCAATGAATCTGGACAATTGGAAGACGATCTCATCCTGCGTAAGACTGTTTTCTTCGCCGGCATGGACAGAAATCTCAGAAAGGAAGTATGGCCGTTTCTTTTACATTGTTACCCCTACAGTAGTACCTACGAAGAACGGAATCATATAGTTGACATAAGACGGCAGGTAAAATTTACAATGTTTTCTTTTTACTCAGAAAATACTATCCAAATATTCTCATGTTCAGTTTTAGAAAAAAAAAAACATGTCAATGCATTGCAAGATACAATCTTCAATAAAACAAATTTGCTGTTACTGTCAGTTGCAAAATGTAATGATCAGGGATAATGTCTCAAATATTTAAAAAAAAAAAACTATGAAAGCATTTGATAATCGCTTGACAGTAGTGTTCAAGTTCGACGGAGGAGAGGGAGTGCATGAATCATAACAGAGCTCAAAAGGAGGTCGCGAAACCTAAAAGTTTAAAAAATGCTGTTGTAGGGTAAATACAACCCAAATATCTTGAAATATTGTTTCAACTTGGCTTTCGTTCTTGCAAGTCTTACATGCAACCGTTTTCATTAAAACTTATTATACAGCGATAAATTCCGGACATATTAAACGGAAATATTATTAGTACGAATTTAAGGTTCGTTTTAATTTATTTTAAAATAAAAATCTTCGATAAATGTAATAACTAATTTATTAACAACGTTACACTAGTACTAATTTATTTCTTGCGGACTTTCAACTAATTTATTTTTACAGACGTCGAACAATTACTGTTAGTTAACTTGAATGCGAACTGTCGATTTCTGTTCTTTTATTTCCTCAGCCGACTGTTTAAATATGCGGGATTGGTTTACTAGATTGTTCGATCTCGCGAAAGCTCCATCCCGTTCGGCACCCATCTGTCTATCGAAGTGCCCAGAAAATTCCATCGCCGAAGCAGACAGACGTAGACTAGAAGCTTCGACTTTATATCGCGCTGGCTCTGACTCATGTACGACTAATTCATCGTGCATTAGATCGTCATATTATGATTTGGAAAACATTTATTAGAAAATTTGTGGATGTATGGCAGCTCGCATCATTTTATTGAAAAATAAAATCACGACCAAAATACAAAACTTCTCGCAATGTTGATGACAAGGATTCTTTAAACATTTTTAAAGTATTAACAATTTCATCGACAAAATTTACTTTTATGTAGCAGTATTATAACTGTTAAATGAGAATGAAGGTAGATAGGTAGATACAGTTTTATTTCAAAAGATGTATGATTTCTTTTATCGGCGGGTGTGATTTCTTTTGTCGAGCACGCTTTTATGTATGTACTGCAGGTATGGGATGTCATGCTCAAGATGTTAACATTCTTTACTTAAAGCCAGTGCATACTGGCACTGCAGAAATGCGCCTGCAATCATTTTATCTACGGTATGAGTGCTAAGTTTGGAATAATCGGTATACTATGTAAATTATTGATTAAAAAAAAAAATTAATTGCATTGGATTGGCATTGCACCTGAATTTACAGAATGTTACAGGTACGAATAATAACATTATTATTTTTTTTTAAAGACAACTGCAAATTTGAGTTGATATTTCAGTAGCCCCTGTGAGACGATGCTACAAAAATGTTGATCCCTTTTATAAGAAAATTTCGAGAAAGTTAATAACGAAACTTGAAAAAGGAGTTTTAATTTCCAAATACATTTTAATTAAAAAATAAATATATTTAGGATATAAAACGTCGTAAAGGAATAAAATTATCTCAAAGCAAACGTTCAAAATGACAGTTTTTCTAGAACCAAATAATTAAAATTAACATGACACTGAATGTACAAAACTCTACATAAATCATATTTTTTTAATCTGTTAACTATAAAGAATATAGGTATAAGTAGAATAGTAGAATACGAAAAAAGAAAACACTTTAGATCGAGTTGACAATATTAATTTTATTACCTTGACGTCTCACGAGTCAGTATATTAGTTGCTTTATTTCACTCAACAGGATATAGCCCACTTATTGTTAACACAATAAATTGTGTACCTCATATAAATGTACATTATTTTTAAACTTATTTTAACCAATATTATTGAGGACAGCAGGATCATGTCAGCTGGTCTCGTATAGCATTCCTGTAAGCTTGATAATAAGCAGTTCTCTGAGAGAAAGCAGTCAACAGGCACGACCCAATCAACCAACAACAAGAAGTCAAGCGGAAAAACCACCAAGCGTAACGACGCGTGACCGCAACACGGTACTTAAACCACCACCAGCGCGACCAGAAGCCACTGTGACTCGAGTAACGACGAGGAGCAGAAGCAGGCAAGCAGCAGCGAAGACCTGAAGATGGCAAGTGAGACCTTGCCGAAACGTTGTCAGAAGACAAATAGTTCTTTAGAGAACTCAACGCGGAGGACTACCCGGAAGAATACTACAGCATTCAACACCCGCGGAAGCCTACGGATTAACATATATATATATATATATATATATATATATATATATATATATATATAAAATCAGAACCTTATAGTACCCGTAGGTGTAAGGTGTATTAAACACTAACTGACTTTGTGTTGCTTAAACTTTAGTGTCCATAAACAAATTTTCCCCACTTTTTCTTGTCACGTGCGAGTGTCTTAGCCTCCTCTCTCGTAATTCCTTTTTTTGTAAAAATTTTTCTGCAAATCGTTTTTGATTGCAGTGAAAACCTCGAGCAGCCTCTGTACAGCTGTTTCAGCCCTGCTTGGGGCTTCTTCAGCAGAGACGTAGCTCGACATTCCCACTGCAAACAAAAATGACTTGTCCAATTTATTCGCAATTGCGATGTGAGAGTGATGAACAGATAAAAGCGATCGTAAGATGACGCTATTTTATCTTTTTTTTGTAGAATTTTTCCAATGCTGTCATCCCAAGTCTTTAGCGGTCTACCTCTTTTCTTCTTTTCTTGCATTCTTGCTTCCCACACTTTCCTTACGGCTCTGTTACTCTGTCTTGTCTCTCCAAGCTCTTCTCTTACAACATTATTCCTAATCCTGTCCAGCCTCGTTATTATTAGGATTGCTCTTAAAAACTTCATTTCTAAGCTCTGTACTTTGCTTATGTACTTTTTAGTAAGAGTCCACCTTTCTCATCCAAATGTTAAAATCGGAACAAATACTGACTTATATAGGCACATTTTTGTTTTTCTTGTTATTTCTTTCTTTCTGACAAACATAGTTTTAATGGAATGATATAGTTTCGAAGCACTTTCTAAGCGAGCAACAATTTCAGCTTCTTGGTTTCCTCTATTATTTATCTGAACACCCAAGTACTTAAATGTATCCACTTGCTCTATTTCCGTACCATTAATTTCTATATTAATATTTTTGTGTTCATTTCCTAATGCCATTATTTTTGTTTTATGTTCATTTAAGTTTAAATTTCTCTTTTTAAAGGCTTCATTCCATTTGTGCAAATTATTTCTCAGGTCATTAGCATTTTTTGCGAATATCATCAGCAAATGCGCACATTTGTATCCATTCCGGTGTTAAGTTTCTATGCCCTATATAAACCTTACTTGTACTCGCCTTCGTTTCTTTTATTATATCGTCCATGACCACATTAAATAAAACTGGACTTAAAACTCCTCCTTGTTTGATAATTTAAGTGGAAAATATCTACCTCGTGATATACTGTGTTGTATAAGTTGCACATACTTTAAATTGGAGATCTTTTTAAACTATTTGTTTTTGTCATTTTTAAATAAAAAGTCGTACGGGAACGTGTTAGAGATGAAGGAACTCTGAAATCTAGTTCTCTTAAAAATTCAGCGTCATCAATCATGTTGTTTAACAGTTTATAAAGATATTGCTGACGTCTCTTTTTAAGAGGTTCACAATTGTATGTCACTAAAAGTTCTTTATAAGGTACATAATTAGGATACATTTTTTTATCTAATAGATATTTTAATCTTAAGTACCGTAATTGAATACGTTCGATCATATGTTCATATTTAACATAGAACGGTTCCGAAACAACAGAAGCGTATTTCAATTTTTGTCGTATTAAAGACGAGAACAGAGTGTCGAATGGGTTAGTTGATTTGAAATCTTTTGTTTTCCTGAACACAAATCCTAGTGATCTTTCACTATACCTTGTACATGTTCATTAAAGCATAGTTTAGTGTCAAATATAACTCCCAAATCTCTAATAACTGTAGCTTTTTCCAGTGAAGTTTCACTCATTATGTAATTGAATGTTACAGGACTTGAGATTCTACGATACGTCACTGCTTTTCATTTATTGAAATTGAAGTACAATTTAGATTTTAAAGACCAATTTACTAAATTTTGTAGGTCAGCTTGTAATAGTTCACAATCTTGTACTGATCTTATCTGACGGTAAATTTTTAAATCATCCGCGTATAATAGTACTCTACTAGTTTGGATAGCATCTACTATATCATTGATGAAAAGTAAGAATAGGAGGGGTCCCAAATTACTTCCTTGCGGAATACCAGAAAATGGAACAAATTCTTGAGAAGTGAAACCCATACATGATACGAACAGTTTTCGTCCAGAAAGATAAGATTTAAGAAATTCAAGCAGAGATTCATGGAATCCGATACCTCTTAATTTACTTAAAAGAATACCGTGATCTAATTTATCGAACGCCTTGGAGAAATCAGTGTATAATACATTAACTTGTGCTTTCTCCTCCAAAGCGTTGGAGACATACTGAGTGAAATTGCACAGATTACTTACAGTGGATCTTCTTGGCATGAAACCATGTTGATAAGGAGAAATAATATTTTTAACTCCTCCGAAAATGCGGTTATACAAAATTGTTTCAAACATTTTTGCTGGGGTAGACAATATCGCAATAGGCGATAGTTACAAGTTGAGATTTGTCACCTGATTTAAAAGCAGGATAAATTGTTTTTTCTTTCCAGCTGTCTGGAAATTCATTTTGAGTAATTCTCAGATTAAAAAGCGCACACAGTGGTTTTACAAAGTGCTCTTTGCAGCCCTTTCAGCCCTTGCACAACCAATGGCAAAATTATTAAGATATTGTATAGCTTCATCCACTTCTTCTTCATGTATGGCGTCGATTTTTACATCACAGGTGTTAAACTGACTAGAAAATACGTTATTACTTTCAGTGGAATGGCTGTAAACACTGCTGAAGTATTCAGTAAATGCATTTACTATATCCACACCGGATGTATACTCTATGTCTTTAATTTCTATCTATGTTGTTTTCACACTCACGTAAAAAAATGGAATACGCATTGCTAATTTCCTGCTTTACCAAGGCACGGAGTTCAATGAATCTACGCTGAAGAGTCGGATTTACATTTTTTCTTAAACGTTTATGCAAATTAGCTTTTTTGTTTAGTTTGTTTTTTTTTATACTTTTAGTGAACCAGACAGGATATTTTTGACATATTCCAGTTTTTGGTACAGTGGTCAATTTTATATAAAATTTTGTATAAAAATTGATCAAAAATTTTCAACAGCAGCTTTTATATTAAGAGTTTTATTTACTGCCCAGTTTTCTTTGCTGACTAAATCATACATAACCTCATCGTTTCCTTTTTTAAAATTATATTTTAACAACGTATTCAGTGCAGAGTATTTATCATTAGCAACTCTAACAAGTATAGAAATAGTTGAATGGTGAAGGTCCAAAGGTACAACTGGATCTAAAACATTAGTTACTGTACACTCTTGAAAATTAGAGAAAACGAGATCCAAGGTGTAATTATTTCTATTACAAATATTATTTATTTGAGTAAAGTTAAAAAAGCCCATGAACTGCTCTATTTCATTCACTGTTGCACATGGTGCTGCAGTCCTCAACGGAGAGAATTCTTTTACATTAAAATCACCTACTATTAAAATGTTATTGCTGTAGAGCAACGTCAAGTTTTCTAAAATATTAAAAAATGATATATATACATCAGCTGGCAACCATGGAGGGATGTAAACAAGCAATACATATACATTTAAAATGAATTTGTACTTAAGATTAAAAAACAGTAAGTCAATTCTAGAATCTACATCACTAATAGTAATCTGACTGATAGTATACTTATTCAAGATGTCAGCTAAAACACCTCCTCCAGTCTTTGTGTTGCAGAGAGCACTATTCCTATCCTTTCTTATAACTTGATATCCTTCATGGAAAAGCTTCAACGTATCTGCATGTCAACTGACATTTCATTATGTTTTTTCGTTAAGTTACGTATGTTAAGCGAATATAAACTTCGCTTTCGTTTAGAATATTGATTTTATCAAAACAAAATGTTGAATAGTTTTATCTGCTTCGAGTGAAATTTCGAAATAGAGTGTTGTGTTTTCGAACAAGCAGTAACCCTCTAACGATTTATTTAATCTGTAATTTTTCGCCAGGAATACGAGGAAATAACGAGACGAAGATTGGAACTGAGCGGAAGCCAGCTGACTAACTTCAAGAAAAAGATGCAAAGCGTAATTGAGAAGGACGTCGTCAGAACCGATAGAGGTAATCCCTTCTTCGCGGGCGATGACAACCCTAATCTGGAAATAATGAAGAACATACTTCTAAATTACGCAGTTTATAACCCCGGGTTGGGGTAAGACTTTTTTAAATGAAATTGCTACTGGCAAATTTTTTCTTTTTTTTTAGTTACACTCAAGGCATGAGTGATTTACTTGCACCCGTTCTTTGTGAGCTACGGGATGAAGTAGCTGCATTTTGGTGTTTTGTTGGACTGATGCAGAGGGCTGTTTTCGTGGCAACTCCAACCGACAGAGATATGGACAGATCGCTTAGGTACTTGAGGGAATTGGTGAGGATTATGGTTCCACACTTTCACGAGCACTTGTACAAACATAGAGATGCTGCGGAGTTATTATTTTGTCACAGATGGATTTTGCTGTAAGGAAATTGTAGTAGGTAGTGTTAGTACGTCGTTGAAATTAGAAAATTTGTACAGGTGTTTCAAAAGAGAATTTACGGAAGCTGTTGCGCTTAGAATGTGGGAAGCCTGTTGGGCCAATTACCTCACTGATTACTTCCATTTGTTTTTGTGTTTGGCCATAATTTGTGTTTACGCCGATGATGTAATCGCTCAAGATTTGAGAGCAGATGAAATGTTGTTACACTTTAGTTCACTTGGTAAGTATCATTTTGAATAACTTGAAAATATTCTTACTAGCAAAACAATCTTAGTATAACTAAATAAATTACAATTATGTCAAATAAACTAACTTTGAACTAAAACGATTACCTCTACTTATTAACATTAAATGGAAAAAAAAACAAATAAACTAAAAGGAGTCTTTAAATCCTTGAACAAGAGAGGTCAGATTATAACGAGTGTTTAATTATAAAACTGGTCAAAGAGGTTGTCAAGAAATCTACAACAAAGTCTGGACGTAGAAAATTTCGTACTTTTAGCAAAGAAATAAATCACCATTTGTAGAAAATAATGAAGTATAAGCAATAATAAATTTAAGAATTCAAGAAATTTTGACGATATACATTTGCCCAAAAACAATATATTATCGAGATATACAAAAGTTTTTTTTTTTTTTTCAATGATGAAACCCCTTGCACATATTCTTTTTTTATTATTACGTATTATAGTCAGCATAGACAGCAGAGCTGGTAAGAGCTGACTTATGTATATTTATGTATAAACAATAACTTGAAAACTACGAACACAATAGGTGCTTTCTTTGGCTTAAAAGTTTGAATCGTGTTTCGAATAGTTTGGACCTGACTTTCATAGTTGTTGCAACAAAACACCTGACTTGAATTTTTGATTGATAATTCATTTGTAAATACAATGAAATCTTTGATAAGCGGACTCGAACCGTCCCCAAGTATCTGTCCGCTTGTAAGAGGTGTCCGCTTGTAAGAGGTGTCCGCTTGTAAGAGGTGTCCGCTTATTAGAGAGAATTTTATTCAAAGGTTCTTAGAAAAGTTCCACAAAATTGTCCGGTTACGAGAGGTGTCCGTTTATCAGAGGTGTCCGTAATGAGAGAGTTCACTGTAACCATAATTCAATCCAAACAAGTTTAAAAAATAGAGAAATTCAAAGAAAAGAATGTCTGTTTTTGAATCAAAACACGTTTAGATCATGATTTTGTGAGCGAAAGAAAGCACCTAATATTGCACCAGATGTTGTTTCGCATAGTTTCTTGGGAAGCGAAAAAATTATACAAGTTGCGCTTGAATTCGCTTAACTTTGCTGAAGTGACTACATTGGAAGGCAACTTGTTTCAGTCTGCTACGACTCTGTTGCAGAAGAAATGTTTTCTAGAATTGGAGGACCATCTCTCTTTTGTGAGCTTGTACTCGTGGCCTCTTAAATGGGAGTTATGGTTTCTTTTTCCGTTCAAATTACAAGCGTAAAACCCTGTCGTTCACTTCAATTAGATCTCCTCTTTGTCTTCTTTCGTGTAGTGAAATATGTGGCAGAGAAGTAAAGCGTTCGTGGTAAGGAATGTTGCGGAGAGTTGTCGGTAATTTGGTTGCCCTACCTTGTACCAGTTCTAAGAGTTCTATATCCTTGGAAAAAATAAATTCTGTAACCGGGCTGCAGTCAAAAAGGTTAATAATACCTTAATAATTTAAGGTTAATAATATATTTTAGAAAAATTTTTGTGCAAATCGTTTTTGATTGCAGTGAGAACCTCGAGCAGCCTCTGGACAGCTGTTTCAGCCCTGCTTGGGGCTTCTTCAGCAGAAACGTAGCTCGACATTCCCACTGCAGACCAAAAACGACTTGCCCAATTTATTCGCAATGCGATGTAAGAATGATGAACATATAAAATAGCGACATCTTACTAATAGTAAGATGTCGCTATTTTATATGTTCATTGTTCGTTAATAATATAATAAAGTTTAACCGAGACTTCGGAAATTTTATTTCCTTCTTCAAGATTATAACGAGAACAATTACAATGACTGCAGCCCACTTACAGAATTTATTCCTTGACTGATCAATCGTGATCATACTTCGCATCCTTGGAAAAATATACTGGGTGTCTCAGGATGGGCGGCGACCGGCGGTATATAGCTAACCGTAATACCTACAGCTTCGGGAGAAAAGAAATTATAGTAAAAGTAGCCAAAAAAAATTGAAAGAAAATATTTTTACGTATCTGAGTTGGCCGCAAGGGGTCGCAATCAATAAGCTTAACAATAAAAATTAATTTTACTAGCAAAAGTCTCAGAATAAGGTGCAGCTTTGCTAGCGCCATTAGAAAGCTGAATTAATTCTGCACAACTTTGATTTAAAAAAATTTAAATGGAATGGGTGATTACAAAGAAACCAGTCAGAAGAACATTTTCGTGAAAATCCGAAATTGATAACTTTTTTCATTCTCGAGTTATTACCATATGAGTCTATTAACTGAAGATAAAAACGAATCTAAAAGCTCAAACAAATGCTATCGAACGACACTTTTCATTTTGAGGTAAATAGAAAGACATTATTTTGTTTAAATGCATGTGATTGTTTTTGAGAGCCTAATATTTAAATAATAGGATAATACAGCAAACAAACACATAAATGAGAAAAACATAGGCACTAAATAAAAGTAACGAACAATAAAATGTTAAATGACGGAAAGAACTTTGAACATTTATTAAATACATTATAATTAACAATGATTGAAGACCTGTACCTAAAATATTTTCAAAATATTATCGATCTTTCATTTCGAAATAGCCGTTTACTATCCGTAAGTATATCAATAATAATTTCTACACAACTCTATCCGGACAATAAAAAAAGTATAGTACAGCGGCACAGTGAAACTTTGTTGATCCCAGTGCATGATTATTGTTCATTGCTTTTACTTAGTGTTTGAATTATTCTTGTTTCTATATTTGTTGTTATATTCTTGTGTTTAAATATTCTTTATTCCCAAAAACACAAACACTGCCAATTGCGAGACCCAGCGGACCAGCATTGTGCCGCTAGGTAATGTCAAAGTGATGGTAGACGAAAAATTGAAACAGCATGTCATTACTTTTTACCTGTACTCATTTTATATGATTACTGATTACATGTACTCAGTACTCATTATTTTTTATTACTGATTACATGTACTTTACTCATTCTCACTTTGTATTATTACTGATTTCATAGACTTTACTCATATTAAAAGTATGATTACGTAGTACTCGTAATCAGTACTCATACTCATGAGTACAATTTGCCCAACTCTGGTGAATAAATAAAACAGCGACATCCTACGATCGCTTTTTGACTTGACATTGCAGTAGGATAATAAATTGAAACGGATTTGCTACATAATAAGCTACCCCATGCTTGCTGTCAAAGCATAATGAAGGTTTTAAAAAAATTTGTTGTAAATCTTTTTTGATTCACTGCAATCAAAAACGATTTACAACAAAATTTTTTAAAACTTTCATTATGCTTTGACAGCAAGCATGGCCGCCTTGCATGGGGTAGCTTATTATGTAGCAAATCCGCTTCAATTTGTTATCCTACTGCAATGTCAAGTCAAAAAGCGATCGTAGGACATTGCTGTTTTAACTATTCACCTCTAATACATCGGATTTGCGAATAAATTGGTCAAGTCGTTGTTGGTTTGCAATGGGAATTTCGAGCTACGTGTCTGCTGATGAAACCCTAAACAGGGCTGAAACAGCTGTATAGAGGCTGCTCGAGGTTTTCATTGCAATCAAAAAGGATTTGCAACAACTTTTTCAGATTTTGTAGTTGGCTGATCTAGTTTGATATCGCATAAAAGTTTGAATCCGTTTTCGACCAATTTCGAATCTGGATTCTGTAGTTGTTGCAACAAAACACCTCAGCTTTGAATTATTGATATGATAGTTCGCCTGCAAATAACTGCAATTCAATTCAAACGAAATATAAAAATAGTTTAATTCGAAGGGAGAAGGGAATTGCCATTCTGAACTGAAATTTCAAGGAGAGTGGAGATTAATCCTTTTGCAAAAGAACGTCCGTCTTTGAACCTAAACGCGTTTGGACCACGTTTTTGTGACCAAAAGAAAGCACCTATGATTGACCGCAGTAATTTCTCACTAATATACTAGATTAGAGAGAATAATAAAATATGATTATACAAGTTTCACAAGTAGGCTTGTGTAGCACGAGTGGGTTTGGGGTACGAAGAGCGTAGCGAAGTGAGATCGGAGTGCCCCAACAGAACGAATTTTGTCGGAGCATATGCAGTCCATAGATGAAATGTGTACATGAAAATTGATTTTTTTTACTATTCAATCGTCTTTGCAATAATATTTTAACTACACAGAGGTAATAATGGTAATCATGGCTACTACAATCATTTTAAAGTAAAAGACATAACATTTGGATACAACAAAACATTTGTGAAATGACAATCAACTGCGCAGAATCACTCAAAAAAATTTCAAACAAAAAACCTTAGGACTACTTAGCACCTACTAAAATGCTACACAATTTAGATTGTTTCAAAAAATTAATACAATTTCTTGTAATTTGTAACGTAAAATGGCCTTAAATGGCCACTAAATAAATGTTTGCACTAAAGATTGTTTAACTTCTAGCTCATTTTCTAGGATACTGTAAAACCAACTTTAAACGTAGAAGGTAGAAACACGTAGAAGTTACGAAACCATATACATAAAATATTATTGTTTTTTCTCAACTTTAAAGGTTATTATTATTATAAGTAACTAATTACCGTTATTGTTACCTTCCTTTGTATTGGTTTTCAAATAAGAAAATCTATTATGGGATGTAATGTGATATAAATTGTAATGTCTGCGATATAAAAATTTTAATTGAACGTGTTTTTTCTTAGCTATGTATATGGATGGACAAGTTATAGCAAGAAAAGCTCGAGGATTGCTTCATCAATTTCGCCAATTAAGAGAAATTCCTTGCACATTATCAGGATTATGCATGCGATGTGGACCTGGAATTTGGGATAGCTCTCATAGTCCTCGGATATACTGTATAGGCCATGAACAACACGGTTATTGTCCCAATTCTCTAAACCAATAATGATTACTTCAAGAAATGTATTTTAACGTTTTCCTCGTTGACTTGTGATAATAATTAAAGAAATGCTATCCATCGACATCGGCGTCATTTAAATCACCAATCTAGTCAGCAGGGAAAATCGTTTTAAATCGAAACGAACCAGGCTCGTATTTTCAAATTGCATATGTACGTAAATTGCTCATCATATCAAAAATTAATGAGAGATGACTTTTATTGTGAAAACTGTTGGTTTTAAATAATGTATAAAAAGTTATGTAGTGTAATAAATATGTAATTTGCAAAGTGACAAATAAATATGCTTTCAGTCCTCCTTATTTAATATTTGCAAAGTAACAATTTGAAGAAATATAATTGCACTTTTAAGCTCAAACATATTCTGAAATGTGTATACTAAGTTATAGGAGGTAAGTATAACTTTAATTCGTAATAGCAAGCTTTTACTGCGGATATTTCAGGCAATTTATTAATTATGAACAAAATAGGTAAGAGTTGTGTATTACAAAATCAAAGCTCAATACCATAAAAATGCAAATGTTATCTACAGCTTTCTAGAGTTTGTTATTGTTACAGATTTAGATGATAAAAAAAAGTCTCGTTAAGAATACATCAAAAAGATCTAATAACTGAATATTTATATCTGATTTCAGAACCACTTTTTTTCCATGTTTTTTTTTCAGTTTCAAATGAGATTCGAGATATATTAAACAAAATCTCCAATCAGAAGTCTGAGGTTCTGACGGAGTGTCTTGCTTCATTATCGTCCGTGCAGTAGAAAATTTTGCCATTATGTTAATCGATATTTGATGTCATAAATTGTTCGGTTCCTACAGACTACCTGTTGGTTAAGTAATAAAGTTAGCTCTGGGTCGACTAATTTCAGAGCCATCGGCAGCTACAATGATTGTAGTATTCTCAAACCAATGCGAAAATTACGTACAATAAGGGCGCCACCCAATTTTTTTTGAAACCGCGGGGGAATTAAGAAAACGCGATTACGTCTACAATGTTACACAGGTTTTATTAAATTCAAATAACACAAGTATTACAAAGACAAAATTTTTAATCAAAACATCGGCAAATGACCGCGAAGCAACTGAAAACTTAAAGTATAACTTCAATCCGAAAGTGTCATTAACCTCTGGGTTTAATTATTCGGATCCGAATGTGTCTTAAACAAAAGTTAGAATTAGCCAAAAATTCATACCGGGTGGAAAGTTTCAAACCCGAACATAGCAAAGTTCCATTGAGAACTACGTTTCTGTAGATTACTGCTCACCATTTAAAGATACAGAAATGGTAATGGTATTAAATGAAAGATAAAATTAGGGCCAATGTTAAAGTGTTAAAATTATTCCTATTGTGTTAATACTTTTGAAATAGAAAAAAAGTTTTTAAGTTTCGAGTGAAAAATGTAGTCCCATTAGTATGTCACATTTAAGGTTTGCAATTCAATAACCAGAATTTTGTACAATATGATTCTTATTCAAAAAAAAAATTCATTCTTCTGTGTAGCGATTCTTCTGTATTACGATAAAAAAGACTATTAGGATTTATTTCCTTGCTCCTGCATTACTTCACAAAATACTTTCCTATTATTCTTATTAATTTCAAAACAACGTTGATGGCAACTGAATTTGTGGAATTGATTGTTTTTTTTTTTATAATATTCCTTATAGTTGTGTGTTACTTATTCTTCAACAGTGTGAAACTTTTTTTAATTCTTAGTACAATTGAATTTAAAACTGATTTATTATCGACATGTGTCGGTATGGCATGGCATCATTTCAAGTTTATTGATAATATCAGAAACAACATTATTTTTGTATACAATGACGTAGAATACAATTATTTTTCTAATAAAGAAAGAATTAAGAAACTTAAACGACAAGAATACCTACCTACTATTTGCTCTGTATAATAAATCATAATACTTTTTGACTGACATATAAATTATTTTCCACTAATTGAAAGAACTGAAAGTTTTATATTTCGAAAGTATTAATATTTAGGAATAATTTGAACACCATAATATTGTCCATAATTTTCTCTTTTCTTTAATATCATTGCCATTTTTGTATCTTCAAATGGCGATCAGCAATTCACAGAAACAAAGTTTTCAATACAAGTTTGCTATGTTCGGGTTTGAAACTTTTCACCCGGTATATCTAAAGAGTACTGACTTGTAAAATTATCAACAAACCGGTACTATTCGGTCACGCAAGAAGGCGTCAAAACAATCAGCAATCGCTGACAATAAGCAGGCAGTTAAAAAAAGTCTCTGGAGCAGTGTCGAGTCGGCCTAAAACGCTCCGATTTTTCACACGTCCAGCATAAAACGGCGAAACGAAGACAACAGATCTCGGCACACCTCCGTAGGGTTAGAAATCTTTTCGACAAATCACCACCGCGGAATACTTCGCAGCGGTAGAGCCAATAAGCAAAGGTGCAATCAGCACAGCACACTGGAGACTAGAAGCCTAACAGAGAAACGAAGGAAGCCGTAAAGCAAATTATCATACCCCGATTACCTGGAGACATTTATCAATTTTGCCAGGCTTTCAGAAGCACGTGTGAACACGGCTTTATTCGGAATAAACCGTCAAACCAGGGGGGAAATATCTCTCGAATACTAAAACTGTTCACACACAACAACCACAAGTGGTTTACCCGAATTCTAAATGAAAAGTGAATCTTTGCTTACACGATTCGGAGAGCGAGGAAAAGGAAACCAGCAAAAAAGAGAGATCGAGAAGAGTTAGCCAATCCGGCAAAATATGACATAAACCTTATCGAATCAAATTTAAATATTATGGGAGCGGCCATAAAACGGACAAGATATGTCGCAACACCCTTGGAATGAATAGCAAAAAGAAGTCTAACTGGCGTCACCCGGAAAAAGCCAAAATGGAATTTTATTCCCCTTAAATTTTACAAAAATAAAAGCGAATATATTTCTAACTTGAATCAATTCTTAAAGAAATCCATAAGAAAAAAGTATTTGGATTAAACTCCGGGCAATTAAATTTTAATTTATTAGTTTGTAATCGTTACTTTGTTTACCGTTATATCAACCGATCAATCCAATTAAATGAAGCATCGAATATACTGTATCGAATAACAAATTACTATTTAAATAACGAAAATTTGTAATTTAATTTATTTTGCATAGGCAATATAACGAGTGTTCAATAAAAAAAAACGGTCAAGTAGGCTGTAGCAGGCTTTTGTTGTCGGGAACGCATATCGTGATTACCATCATTTGAATTTCAACTTTGACAAGTTGACGGTTAACCTAACCAACAAAACTCGAAAGCTGCTCAAGTGACGCTTCACGCTAATCGTATGAAGAACCCTACGCTAGACGTTCAGAATAAATTCATGACTATCTAGACCGTTTTTTAATTGAACAGTCGTTATAATTATTCAAATAGAGGCACAATACTTACGATACAATACAATCTTTTGGACTAAAAAGTCTGGTATTGATATCACGAATATCGATACTGTATAAAGCATCGCCCAACATTAGTTTCGCTAGGCCTGAACGTTACGGGACTCCTTGTTTCGGGTGCGATCTAATTACCCGACGATGAAAGAAAAATTCGACTCCGGTAAATACGCTGTACAGAGCGTTCCAAAATAACAGTAGAATTTGAAACTGTAAAATTTTGCTGTAGACAAAGGAAGGTGGCAACAGTTAATATCCTTGTGTCAGAATGATAAATGGTAACTATCTAAAAAAGATATTTAAAAAACACAGTATACGTAGGCTGCTGAAAAAGTTTCTGGAAACGGTATGAAAAAACGCATATGAAATTTGGTAAACGGTTTCATTGTTTTTCGAAGTATTCGCCTTTGACGTCAATACACTTTTGCATACGCTCAAACCAATTTCTAAAGCACGTTTTCCACTCTAAAGATGGTACCTCAGAAACCAGTGTCCGGAATGTTTCAACCGCTGCTTCAGCCGATGAAAATCGCTCAGCACGAATTTTATTTTTGATATTTGGGAACAAAAAGAAATCATTAGGTGATAAATCAGGTGAATATGGACAATGAGTCATTAATTCAACATTTTTGTGGGACAAAAAATCAACTGTTTGACGGGCTGAGTGAGAGCTGGCGTTGTCATGATGGAGAATAATTCGTCGATTTCGATTGTTTCCTCTTCTTATTTGATCGATGACTTCCGGCAA
Source organism: Prosopocoilus inquinatus (assembly GCA_036172665.1). Classification (NCBI taxonomy): domain Eukaryota; kingdom Metazoa; phylum Arthropoda; class Insecta; order Coleoptera; family Lucanidae; genus Prosopocoilus; species Prosopocoilus inquinatus. The sequence continues at coordinate 10,894,987 of CM069875.1, forward strand.
ACATATTATAGTATACCAATCAGCAATCACGGTTTTTCGATCCTCTAAAGCCACAGTTGCTACATGTCCACTTAAACCAAACAAACAAGCAATCATTTGCTTCGCAGCACTACGTGAACGGACAACTTTTGTTGGTTTTGGTTCATTTTGAAATACGCAAACGGTAGATTGTTTACTTTCTGGCTCGTACGAATAGATCCACGTTTCGTCACCAGTAACGATTTCTTCGCACCATATGACGCGACCCTGCTTAATGCGCTTCTGTTAAATTGTGTGGGATCCAACGACTGCAAAGCTTTCGTACGTTCAAATGATCATGCAAAATCTGGTGTATTGCTTTCATGTCAATGCGTAAAGAAGCTTGAATGTCACGGTATGTCACATGTCGATCTCGCTCAAGCATTTCACGCAAAGCATCTGCGTTAGTAGCAACAACAGATGTTGATGGACGACCTTCACGAAATTCGTCACTGAGAGAGGTACGTCCACGCTAGAATTCAGCAAACCAATTATCAATACTGCTCTTTGATGGTACTTCAACTCCAAAAGCCAAATGAAGCCGATCGAGGCATTGTTTCGGCGTTAGACCGCATTTGAAAACGTAAAAAATCATGGCACGAAAATTTTCACGCGAGATTTCCATGTTTACAAAAAATTACTTTTTCTCAAATGCTGTACAAACAAAACTAGTTAACTTGGATAGGAACTGTCAATAAAATTATAAGAAAAATTTTGTGTAAATCGTTTTTGATTGCAGTGAAAACCTCGAGCAGCCTCTGGACAGCTGTTTCAGCCCTGCTTGGGGGTTCTTCAGCAGAGGCGCATCAATTTGTCTATCCTACTGCAATGTCAGGTCAAAAAGCGATAGTAAGATGTCGCTATTTTATCTGTTCATCACTCTTACATCGCAATTGCGAATAAATTGGACAAGTCGTTTTTGTTTGCAGTGGAAATGTCGAGCTACGTCTCTGCTGAAGAAGCCCCAAGTAGGGCTGAAACAGCTGTCCAGAGGCTGCTCGAGGTTTTCACTGCAATCAAAAACGATTTGCACAAAATTTTCATTATGCTTTGATAGCAAGTATGGCCGCCTTGCATGGGGGACTTATTAGGACCAAATCCCGCTTCAATTTGCCTATCCTACTGCAATGTCAGGTCAAAAAGCGATAGTAAGATGTCGCTATTTTATCTGTTAATAAAGTTATAGGCGAAACACGTCAAATTTTTCAAATATGATAGTTAATAAACGCTAACAATTCTAGACCTACTAGATTCCAGAAAATTTTCCAGCTGCCCACGTATTGGTATTGAATTTAATTACAGATTATTAGCAATTTTTTTTCCTTTGGATTTTTTTTGCAAATTAACAAATTAAAATAAAACTTTTTCCTCTTGTAAACTCAATCTGGGGACATAATGTATAGTTAAATTTATTAGTTTGTTCTGGAACCACATGCTTGCTGTAATAATCTCTAGATATTTTGTAAAAATTGCTCTTCAGAATCGCCTTCGGCTAGTACATTTAATTTTCGACATTCAGACAAAAAATATTTGAAGAAGAAAAAGAAACGTATTTACACAGTATTTTTTTAATAATTATGATATGACAAGCCATTTTACTAGTTTAGGAGACTCCCTTAGACTTAAAAATATCTTTAAATAACTCAGTGTAAATATTAACTAATCGTCTAGATAAGTAATAAAAATTAAGAAACGCCAAGTCTATTTTGAAACTACCGAACACGTACTTCATTTACGTTATTATTGAAAAGCCGTAAACCTCTTTGTTCACTGTTGCCGGAAAAGAATCTGCCGATCTGCAACCGTCTTTCATAAATGGCTGTACTAACGTAAGCCAGGTCTGGGTTTGTCCTTGGAGCTCCTCCAATAACCCAGCAATATTAGGTAAGCATTATTTCAGCAGATTTCGCTACTTTAAGTTTTATGATATCGTGTTTTCGTACGTTTGTTTTATTCCTTTTTTTCTTCCAGAGCAATAAAATTATAAAGCTCGCCGTGAACCTTATTTAATAGAAGAAACGCCATAACGTGTTTAATCAGCTGCGATTTTCAGATCGTTATTCAGTAATGCAATCACAAAAGTGAAAATTATGCTTAGTGCGGCAAGAGTGACGATTTATTTGTCTTTTATAATAATAAAATTTGCTTTTCATTACCTATCTCTCACAAAACGATAAGTCCTGTTATAATAATCCGACCAACAGGGGTGTTATGAAATTCACCTAAGAGATAACACAATTGAGCCAACCTAAATCAGGAAAGGAGAGAGAAAAGATTTTGCTTTGTTTTCAAGTTATATTGTCATACATATCAACACATGTCTTACATAGATCAACATTCAGGATAAAGTCTCTAAACATTAATTACCTCTGTATTTAGAATAAAGATCTCTTGCAGGTCACCCTAGTTTAATTATCAATGGCAAAGCCGAAAAAATTTGTGTAAATAAATCACAACATCTCTTAAATAATTATTTGTACTACATCCTAAAATTGTGGTCGAAGGTATCGCGATGAATTTTGAAAACTTAGCAAACAAAATAGATACTATTGTACAGACGAATATACATTAGAGGTGGGTAAAACTACTATTTATCGAAACAGCTTCAATCTATAGAGTACAATCTTATATGGGTGCAGCCCCAGATAAGAATGGATATTTCTAAAACGTTTCAATAATGTGATGTACACGGTAAGTTACGTTATTGAAACGTTTCAGAAACATTTGTTGTTACTAGGGGCGGTTTTGTCATAAAATTATATAAAGTTACTTAAGATTATGATTCATGTCCGGTCGCTTTCTGATTAATTAGAATACCTTACTATGTACAATTCTGCAACAAAACGCTGTTTTTAAAGAGGACTCTATAGAGACACCCAAATGCTGGGATCTTATTCTCTAATCCAGGGAACGTAGGAGAGCGTGACGTCAAAATAACGCAATTCTCCTACAATTTATACGTATAGGTTTGTAGAGAGTCTGTCATTTTGACGTCACGCTCTCTTCATATTCTTTTCTACCCTCGATTTGAGAATAAGGCCCCTGGACTCCAGTGTTCATTATGTTTAGAATGTCATCGGCCGCTGATGTGTAGTACCTATTCTAGCATCTCTATGTAGTATTCCCTTGCTGTAGCAACAGGTTTGTCGTTGCAGTTTGTTGTCGCTCCGAAAAGTAACAAGTTCGCAGAACTATTACTAAGTAATTTAAACCAACACACCAAAGCCTGTTAAAAGGTTTCTCCAGCTTGGAATTGGAACCAGCTCGATCCGGTTACATTTTGCGTCTCTGGTTTTGCCCACCTTCTGTGTCTCACATTATTCCATTAGGTTCATCGTAAATTAAACGTTCAGAAAATTTCACTATTCTAGTAAAATATAACGGGCTTATATTTAAAAGAAAAAGAAAAAAACGGGTCAAAAAGGTCATGGTTTAATATTTCTAACATGAAATAGGCCCAGCCTTGTAAATTAGTTTACAAAATTTCAGACGAATTTGATGTTAAGTTTTTCGCCGTACACAGCTGAAAATAAACATGTTTTACCAACATCCAAATTCACTAAACAGAGTATCTTAACAATCACAAAACACATAACCAGCCCACTTGATCCGTTTTTTAATAAATGCCCATTGGAATAAACTAACTGAAAAACGTTTAAGTATATATGTAAATAGTTGACCAAATTCAACATTTACTACATCTATATTTTTAATATTTTTAATATAATTATAGTTATCTCCCGGACATTTACTTTTTATATGTATTATACTGTTAACATACAGCACTGAATCTTTATTGTAAACTTTTCCAATCTCACCGGTGCATCACAAGAATAAAATACAAATCGCATGTTAGAATTTTGCAAGCCGTGCTCAAATACGATTTTAGAAATTGTTCTTCTTCCGACCTACTGCAAAATAATCAACCTACAATAAAAATCTAACATTCAACCTGTATACTTAAGTCTAGAAATAAATATGTACTCGTTGTCAATACATATTCCAAAACCAACCAACTTTGGCAATATCCTAAAACTATGTATAAACATGATACATACAACAGCAATTTAAAACGATTCACTTTAAACCACATGCTAAATGTTGTCCATGCAAATCTCACTGTATTGTTGTTACCATTTGAAGAACAACTTTTAGACTGGTCAGTGACTGGAGACGAACGAGGATTAAAACTTGAGATCCCGAACCTTGGAAGGCCTAACATTAAATACATTAAATTTAAATCACACAGATAGCTTCATGTAGACTTAAGCCAAATTTAATATGCATCCGAACCATTTATCTGTAGCATCTCATACAAGTACGACTTCATTTTTAAGTCATCGTTTAGCCTTAAACCAAGTCTACAGAAGCTTTAGGACCTTACCATAGCTGTATACATTTATTACATAAAATATTACTTTATTTGAATATGAGTAACGAAATTTAAGCGTTTGTAAAGGCTAAACCAAATTATTACAATGGCAGTTAACACTTAATTAAAAAGAACGTAACTGTACTTTAATTATATTGTCTTAAATCTAAAGATGTAAATGTCTTTTATGTCTGACCCACCTGTAACACATTCATTTTTCTATTTATTTCTTCTGTATGTACTTAAACAAAAATCAAGTTTATTTTACGGAGCCAAGATGTGGTCTTTAGAAAATGGATGGACTTGAAATTAATATTGGTATTTCAAGCAATTTCATTAGTTTTCCTGAAATCCTTTGACTTATATCAAGTTTCTTTAGGGTTAATTAATTACTTTTCATGTTTAGGAACCATTTTTTCTGAATGTACAGTTCTTCAAATTTCGAACATATATGTATTTTGTGATTATAAAAACTTTAGGTTCAGCTCAATGCTTTTAACAGCTACACTAGTATTAAATTTTTTTTTGTATTTTTTTAATTCTTTTTTTCCTAGAGATAAACTGGTGGGCCGTTTTTCCATGACTTATAGATTTCCTTGAATTTACACCAATGTTTTTTTTTTGTCATCGACAGGTATCGATTTTGGAATCTATGTGTTTCCTTTATAGGTACTGATACTTTAGTATCTCTTTATTTATCTGAAATGTTTTTGGAGATTGATATTATTTTCTCCAGCCATACGTATTCATTTAGAAATTACTTCCACAATATGAAAGTCTGTTAATTTCATCGTTTCAGCTGTCTACATTCTGCTGCTCTTTAAAATTACCTTGGTAAAGATATTAATTTATTAATTAATAAGAAAGTTTCGAAAAAAGTTTCAGTCACGTCTTTAGAAACGAAATCTTCTAGATTTGTAATCGTTTTGAGCGCTAAAACGACTTTCAAATTTAATGAATACTGCGTACCATAGTTTGGGTACCTAGGTATCCATTGCTCCAACTCTAGAACCTCACTAGTTTTTGGTAATTAGCTACTGTATTGTAATTCCATAATTTAAAGTCTATGAAAAGTATAAGTCTAATCAAGTGCCTTTGCCTTATATTTTAGGGATCAATCTCAGTAATTTGCTTAATGGAAAAAAATGAACGAGTTACAAGTTAAAACACCTCGTCCAATTTACATCAGTAATAATTTAATATTAGAATAACTCTACTTTGTACAAGTGGTTTGAGAAACTTGTCGGACTTACAAAGTGTCAAATTACAAGCAGAAGATTTCAGGTTTCTCCCTAAACATTAGAATTTAAATAGGACGAGTTTAACGCTAGTTTGATTCGTGCATTACAATTTCTTATATTATGTGTGTGGCGACAAATGTACTACAGTATTCTACCCTTCGAAAGAAACCCCTGCATTGGCCACAGGCTGCGAAAGTCTACAAATTTACATTTAGGCGATATGTCTTCTCCTAGAATTAAAATTACGCTAAAAGGAGCTACTCTAAACAGTTATAATATTTAGTGGCTGTACATTTTTTAAAATCTGTTACAGTTTGTTTGAAACTGTGGGAATAGCCATTACACGACGAGAACGATGGTTTGATGAAATGAAGGGAATAATCACTTGTTGCTAATAAATTCAGTTAAATTAATTATTCAAAAAATATATACAAGAATTAAAAATACTTTGAAAATAAATTTTCATTTTTGTTAATTTATTTCTTACTCTTACTATACACTTTTACAATTTCGCCAAAAAGATTACACTTAGCCTTACCTACTTTGCTCTAATGATCATTAAAACCGTAAAACAAAGAGGTTACAAAACGTTTGAAAATTAATTAAAATTAAATCAACTAGAAGTTTTTGTGCGTTTCGTGTCAGAAAAACGCCATGCGACGCTTTTCTTTATTAGGAAGACAACTACTATTTCTAAATATTAGGATTTTCGGAATCACCAGCCCAAATCCTTACGTTTCAGAAAATAATTAAATTCGAAGATCATTTATTTCTCCATCAAAAAAATAAATTTTGGTTGTATTTAAGTACTGTTCGATTTCGTTCAGACAATTTACTCGATTCAATTAAGGTAAACCCGAGTAAGTGGGAGATAGATTTACAACTAAAAGCAGTTGCATGATTGAAGTCGACTCTCATCCAATGAAAGTTGTATAATGAATTCTTTGTACATACCTAATCTTTAAGCTCCGAAGCAATGTTCAGTGCCCGTTTAAAACTTAAAAATTTATTTGCACTAGTTACACTGTTTCTAGCGCACAGTACCTTCAAACATCTTAAAATTAAAAAGGAAATTTTGAGATTTAAAAAGGGCGACCTTTGAAAGTCAAGTTAATCAGGTTTAACGTACTAACTTTTTTGAAATGAAGTCGGACTCGAGGAACTGAAAAATTAATTTTTGCTCAGATATACCCGTGCAGGACTCGAAAAGAAAATATTCTAAATTTTAAGCACCGTTCGATTTATTCACAGAAATGCGAAAAATATATTGCAGCTGTGGATACTCTTCCGGATATTTTGACAAAGAAAAGATGAGGTAAATTTTAAGCCGGTATGTTTTAAGCAACTGATAATTTATTTATAAACATTTGTTTTACTCAAGTCGGTGTTTTAAAAAATAATTAAATTCGAAGAACATTGTCTAAGAGTACGGAATAACTTTTCTTTCATATGAAACAGTTTTAGGAATGATGAAAAATGTACGTATATGAAAAATATTATTATTAATCATTCAGAGATTCTTCGATTTAATCATCTTCTATAAAGTGGTGTTTTCGAATTATAAATTATTTCCTTCATTTCATCTTTAAGTATACAACCAAACCAGAAATATTACAGCTTATCTTCATTATATTAACTTCTTTTTCTCTTAATTTACAATTGTTTGCGCAGCAATCGTCGATTTTTAACAACAAAACTTACATTGATAAGAATAAATATTTCGACATTAAAAATCCAGATACACATGATACAAGTATTTCATTTTTCGATTTTACAAAAAGATGTTTGCTATTTCAATGATTTTATGCAAAAAGTTCATAAACACGGTTACTTAGTCTGTTGTTTTCTTTCTGTGGATTTTCATCATTTTACATGCTTTTGTGATTTTGTTTATCTGTGGTCTTTGCCCAGCGGATAAAATAATTCTTCTTTTCTGGTGTTTGTCCAATGGGGCAATAATTCTTCTTATTTTGAAACAAGCAAAACCTCAGCTTATAAAATCTATAAAATGAAGAACCTGTACAATAACATCGAGACATTTAATTATGTTTACTTGCTATGCTGCTTGGGTACATTTCTGTTATGGAGCGCTTTGATTTGAGCCCGTACGTTTTCTTTACTTAATGCGCCAAAAGAAATTACTTCAACAAAACATCCAAATTTATAAAAAAATATCACAGAAGCAGCTGTTTATTGGTGAAAACTCTAGGGCTTTATTGCAGCCGAAAAAGTTCGAACCAATTTGATGTTGAGTATATATACAGGCCGATCCAAACATTCATCTGAAAATCATTCATGTACATTTAATTTTTCACATATCCTTGAATTTAAATGTAGTTTTCCAAATGGAAATGCGATGTAATTGTTTTTCATCGGAACACTTAATTTTTCTGGAAACATTGAAATCACGACCTGTTCACAGCTGTATCGTGTAATCGAAGATGAAACGTTCAACTTGACGTTCAAGAAGTTTACAAATGTTTCGGTACGTTTATTTAATGTAATCAAATTGATTCTGAAAGTGCATTTTTATTTTGTTTATAAATAATTTTAAATATGTAATTAAAATCTTGTAGATTTGAATGTGTTATTAAAATTTTTCAGATTTTGAATTTTAAGATGACAAGCTTCAAAAATATAGATCTAGCTAGTCGTCTCGACATCAAACTACAAACTTCTTAGTCCTGCATAAGAGTCTTTGGCTCGCGATTATTATTCTGCTTCTCTCGGCGAGGTACAGTAGCGGACAATAAAGTCCGAGCGCATCAATTTTTAATAAAAAGTTTGTTATTTTTTTATTAAATGTTTATTAAATTTAAGATTTAGTGTTCTTTTACGTTTTGCCAACAACATAACCGCCTCAATACAAACTAACCTCACGAAATTGTCTCAAAATAAGTTAACAGGTCACATGCTTGACCGGATTTTATTGTATTGCTTCAGAATTCATTTGCGCACAAGCCCTCTCTACGTTGTGGTTATTTTGCTGATTTAATGTGGGCTACAATGCAATTCCAAAAATAAGTCTCCTTATTATCAACTGTTTTAAACTTTTATGTTTTAGTTTAAATAATAAGAATCAGAATTTAGTCCGTTGAGCTGATTGAAGTGAGCGACCAGAACACAATGAACGTGATGCACATTGCATAGTAAAATTAAATATGTTAATATAAAAGTAAATAACAAGTTGTCAAGAGAATTAAGTCGTCAAGAGAAACGAAAACGTAACATGATTAAAAGAAAAAACAAACATTTTACTTACATTTCTCCTCAGACAAGAAACAACTTCATTTTTGTACCTAAGTACGTAAATTAGAGTAATTGATTCTAATTTATTAAAGTTCTTTACATTGGCTTTGGAGTTTTTTTTTTGTTTGTTGTTTGTTTTTCATACTTTCTTTTCAAATTGTTTGTGATTTTCTTGATGCTTTTAAATCTTCAAAATCTAGTTCCAATTTTAAAATACCATTTTCTGCTGAAGTATGAAACCCCCACTATTATTAGTGTAATTTTAATGGATCTTGGATCAGTTCTTCTTTTTAAAAACTTTTTTTTGAAGGCGTTAGAACCACGATTATTTTCATTCTTTAATTCAGGACAAAATATACAGTGCTGTTTCTTTTCAACTAGGTATAAGAAATTAACATGGGATTTAAATAACTGTTGAATTCTATGCAACAATTATTTAAATAATTAAAGAAATTTTAATTTCAATTAAATGCATTTTTGCAAACATTTGTAACGTTTGTTTTAACTGAATATATCATGCTTATTCTCTGGTCTTCGGGGCGAATGTCTGGTGTTCGAATCCCAATATTTTAATTTTCATTTAATAATATCTAAGAAATTAAACAATTTGTTGATAAACATAATTTATCTAGAAAGTTTCCGGAATTTGGAAATTTCTTTTCAATCACTTCTTCCAAATTTTCAAAGAAAAATAAATAATTTAATACCACCTAATAATAAATGAAAACATTAAAAATTATATCTTTAATATCTTCCTCCAATTATTGAAATAATTGTGGCATAAATCTTCATAATTTTAAACATTATGTTGTAGTTGTTTGAGAATTAGTGAACACCGTGTAAATGTTGTATTCGTATTTTGTTTTGAGAACATAAACTTCAATAATGCCTATTTAAAATCCCTTGTTAATTTTCTGTAGCTCAGAAAATATGAAAGGCACTGCATAAAATTAAAAATATTAACTTTACCTCAACTCAAACACTATCCAATTTTAAAATTTAAACTAACCAGTGAGAAAATATGGATTAGTTTTATACAAGAATACAGCACCCTGTATGAACCCTGAGCGTTTCGCATTTGAATTGAAAAATCTCATTGAACCTACTTAATTATTGCTTGTTCGGATTAATGTAAAACTTACTACTTAATAACGTTATTATTGCTTTCAAATAGCGTCTATAAATGTAAACTTATTTGCAAATGAGTGATAATCATATAAAAGATTTAATTGGTTCTATTCAGAATTAATTGCAGACTGCTTCATAGCCAAGTAAGTGAAACTAAAAACTATTTGATTTTATTAAGACCAGGAACAGCAAAAAGTTAATCATGGTTAAAAATTATTTAAATATTAAAAATCTCGTTTAGTTTCAAGTATCATATTTGTATTTTCATCTTTTTCGAAGTAAAAGTTAAATTGTTTTTGCTGCAAGTTCCATTCATTAATAAGTAATATATTTAGAAAGTTATGAGAGTACTTTTCTCTGATTTCTTTCATTTTTTAAATGTAATGATTCTCAGATTTTGGACCAAGCCAAAATTTAAACTTATTGCTAGGTAAAACTGATTCAGCATCGCAGTTTTTCAAAATCCTGTTCTAGTTAAAATGAAACCATTTGTTTTAAAATAATAAACACAATCTTACGGGCTCAGGCACAGCAACCCCTAAAAACGGATTATTCGAAAGTGATATAACATCCAAATTAACAGCTAACTCTAGTTTCACGAATTCAAAAGGAAATTTCCCCATATTGTTCAGTTTTAATTCCGAACTTAGAATTTGCCCAGAACAAGTTGACCGAAACTTTAAAATGTAATTTATTTTTAATTTTTAGGCGATGTGAAATTTCCTCTTAAAATTAAAATTAAAAATGGACACTTAAATGGCATTTACTGCTATTACTACATTTCTTACACGAATGCTCAATGTTGTCGACGAATACTTTAAATTATGCAGTAAAAGAAATAAATACATTTACAATCAATAGCCTTACATTCAGTGATTTATTGTCATTTTAATTTCCCGTTTAATTCTCCACCCATGAAAGCAAAAACTAAATTTGATCTCGCCAACTTCTCTAAAACGCATGCTGTTTTACACACAAAGTCAAAGTGAGCCAGCGTGAAATCAATAATTTTACATTTTATTCCTAAGTGTAAAAGTACATCTAAACATCGACCAAAAACATCAAAAACACCTAATTGTAAATGTGTATATAAAATTGAAAACACCAACATCTATTATTTGCAGCAACGTGCAGTTTCAGCCTGTAGTTACTACTGGCTCAAAACTGCTTCACACTTTCAGCGACGTTACTTCGAATGTAAAAGGCCCCAAGAAGATTATTCAATGAACCACCTTCCCTCAAGATTTTAGGGTCAAGAATTCGTGGTTACGACACTGAGATTTATTACGAAAAATTTCGTGGCGTTTTAATATTGCACAATTAACACAGCACTGAGGCAGCTTTTGGGCTTGCATATCACTTTCACAGCCGCTGACTTTGCTTTAGTCTATAAATGTACACTACGGTGTCTCTCCGTAAGCATGTGAGCTAGGTTCTATTAAGGCACGGCTAGGAACCACAAGGGCCTCCTTCTTTCTCGTATTTCTTCGTTTTTTGGTTAAAAATAACGTCTTCAAACTTGCGAGATCTTTGCAGATATTTTTAGTATTCCAAAGCATTCAGCATACATTGGTATCTGTCAGGCTTACTTAAATATGTTTATTTATGAATTGGAATTTTTCCACATTTTTTTCTGAGTTTGAAAATTGCAAATCCAGAATAGTATAATTAAATAAATATTAAATAAATATATAAATTAAAAATTGTTGCTTCCGAATTTGACTAAAAACGAATGAATGAATTTAGAATATGTACATTTCAGAATTCTAAAATTATTGAGTTATGACGTACTTACGTTGTACATTTTTTTTTCTCATTACATTGATACAATTAAGACCCGGTTTCATAAACGTTAACGGTTTTTCAATCACAAGTTTACTTTACTTTCGGTTTATTTCCATAAAAATAGTTACGAAGACTATTGCTTCCATAGCCATAAACTGAAGGTAAAGGTAAACTTCTGATTGAAAAACCGGCACAAGTACTCTTCGGTTTATTGCTTTTACTATTGTTTTGAAAACTGTTACTATGGGATTGTAAAAACAATTGTTACTATGGAAATAAATGGAGAATTAAATTTAACTTATAACCGGTCTGAAGTATCAACTTCTTCTTAATTAGTCATGTCTCTTTGATATATTTTCGCCAATTTTTGCATAGAATGGACATAATAATTTAGATATTTTTTACCACATTATGATAAGCTCTTTGTCAACCTTAAATGCTTTTATTACGCGTTTGTATTTATTATAATTATTATTAACCAGAAAATTGCTAAACCCAAAAGATAAACAAAAGTGATAAACGTACCGGTAAATGATATTCCTGGCGATCCATTTAAGACCAGTTTTTAATTTAATTAATTATTAATGTACTCTGTGTCCACGGATTAAGTTCACTATAGCATATTTTGTTATTCGGTTTTCGAAAACAAGTCATTCTTTAAATTTCAGTTTGATTGTCCTAAAACCTCCAAAAATCATCACAAAGTGGTGAATTCCGATTATTATTATTATTAGCTGCAACAAAATCAAAGGCTTCTCTTAGTAAAATCACGTCAGCAACTATTGTCTGCCTTGTACCATGAATTAAAAAAATTGATTTCGTAAAAGCAAAGCTTTTTTTTAGTAAAATTACGTCAGCATGTCCATGTCACCAATTAAAAAGTTTGGTTTCAAAATACAAAAAGTTTTCAATTAAAAAATTACTATTCTTATAAATAGTTTGAAATTAATGTTTAAATTGGCGGTTCTTGTTTGTAAATATAATCTAAGTTCTATGGAAGCCATTGGTAATATTGTCTTCATCATAAACTTTTCTCAGTTCCTTTTAGACACACACCTGGAGATTTTTCGTAAAACATCTCAATTGAAATTTACTATAACATTTTACTTTTTATGAAGTAAGTACGCTGTCCTGGAGTTAATGCTGAATAGTGATACCTGATAGTACCAATTAACATAATTTCACTTAAAGTGTTTGGACTTTGCCAAATTTTATAAAAATTAAAAGAAAATTTTCAATTTTTCTCAGATATTAATCAAAATTTATCGTTTTTTACAACTTTTTAAAGGCTTTTAGAACAAACAAGAAATTCCATAAAGGGCGACTTTTTCGAAAACTCAAACATAAAGAAAAATTTTTCATATAGTGAACTCCCGTGGACACTAAGTATAATTATCGTGGAAACAAAACGTATATTCTTTATTCGCATTTCTTACGAATATGGTTTGATTTGAAATAGTAAAGCCAATAGAGCTAAGAAAAATCTCTTATTCTATTCGCCCCAACTATTATATAATTGTAGTCTTTAGATCCAAGAATTTTTCAATTAATTTCCAAATAAAGTCACTGTAAATTTAATTTCATAAAATTTCCAAGTCAATTAGGGTAGGTTGAACTTAGCTGTCAAATTTGCTTCGACAAACTTAAATCATTATCTTGAAACAAAACACGTAATTATCGGATTTTCGTAGGCACCATTCATTTTTTTTTCACGTGCAGACTCGTATCTCAAAATGCCATCCCAATTTCAAGCTAAAACGGAGCTGAGCCCGGTAGCTACGATCTGGCGGGGCGGTGATGAATTTGGGGTGCCAATTTTGTCACTCACTAATCTACAAGAGAGCAATTAATTATTGAGTCGACAATTTAAATTCAGCAAAATCCGATAAGGTCGTTATTCGTTCAGATATTTTCTGAATGTAAGACTATCATTGGTTTGAATTCATCGGGAACATCTAAACAAAAAAGGACCTTCAGAAGTCCAAACAGTCTTTCACTTTTCCTTGATGAATGAATGATTTTGGATTCTGGAACATGCCAAAAGAGAAATGTTAGATTTAATTTTCACAATTCACGCAAGAACTATTCAGAGATGTATTTGTACGTAAATCGAAAATTTCATTCCGTTTCATTGGTAAAAATCACGTAAGTACTTAAATTGGTGTAACGATCCTTCGCCGGCAGGTTCGGTTTGACACCAGATAAAAAAGGGGATGAAGCTAACGCACCCAAAACTCCGGTATTTGCACACAGACTTTGTAAAAATCACAGACAAGACCTGAGTTAAGTTGCACACTGGCATCGAACCTCTAGGCAGATTGAGAGTGTGTAGGTCTCTCAATGAGACGAAATACTGCGCATTGAAGAATAGAAATTTTCTTTAAATACACGCGAGTTGCACAATGATGAATTGCGAGTATGTGAAAGCAATCAGACACGGCCCCCATCAATAAAACAATCACAGGGACTCTTTTCCTTTTGTTTCTCGTTTTCTGTTTCTTAGGAGATCTGATTAAGTTGAAAGTTGCCAAAGGAAAAATACGTTTTTCGAAAGCATAATATGGACTTCTGTAGGTCCTCTTTCGATTACACAAACTATTTACAAAACAGGTTCTAACAAAATCTGATCGAAATTCCCTAAATTCATTGAATCCATTCTGGATCTCACACTCAAAACTTTTTCGCATGTTGAAAATTGTCATTATGACTACAATTTCATGAAAAGATCACAAGTTAACAGTTTCAAGTTAGGCTTATGTTAAAAAGTAATGAGCGGAGAATTAATATTTACCAAGGGTATCGTACAAAGATGCACGAAATTGTGGTAGAGTGTATGCGGTTCTTCAAGCTTTTCATTTGTTTGCTTAATGACGCGCTGCTAACCATCTCAATACACTGCATTTCGCTAAACGATAACCTTGGAAAATATATTTTCCCCGATGTGTATTAATAACACTTTCAAATCTAATATCATAATGTGCAGATTAATTACGAACCTTTCACTCCACGAGCATTTGGCGTCAGATAGCAGAAATTCATTAAGGGAGTTTAGAATTCCGATCAAACTCTACCAGAAATTTATTCTGATTTAAATAAAGTCATCAAACGTAATATAAATGAAATTAATTCCAAATCTTAACCCATTGTGTTTAAAGTAATATCAACAGGCAACAATTGTTTTAAATGAGTTGTTTTTTCTCGAGTTGTTCAGCTGGTTTTATGGTATGAGTATATCCACCGTAAGCTTTCACGGTGGTGCTCTGTACTGCATTTGAAGATTGCAATGATCTCAGACTTCTGCAATACTTGAAAGTGGTTACGTACCCGCAAAACATTAGCCCACCAAAAAGAATCATGCTGACTGCTGGAACAAAAGAAAAGAATTAGTAAGTCCTGATGGATGTGTGTACATGGTGAACTTACTGCAGAAGAGATTGGACGAAAGGAATTCGGAGCCTTTTGCAGTGATTGGTTCGGTGAAGGAAAGCATTGTAACGGTAGCTGCACACATAACGAAAGAAGCTGCGCTTACTACTGTCCATGGGACAACGTAGGCGTAGGTGCGGGTGAGAATTCCGTAGAGAAGTAATAATTCGGCGAACAAGTTCATAATACCCATCCATGAAGCTAAGTAAAGTGCGCAGGCAGTCACTAAAATTAATGATTCAACAAAAATGTAGATTACTAAACAGGACTTATTTTAATTCCCAAGCAACACGCCAAAATGCAGTAGAGTTTGACATACGTAATTTATTTTTTTTTGGTATATTTATTAAACGCTTATGGTTAACATTAGTTTTAAAACGTAAACGTGATTTTATGAATTTCGTCCTTCGCCGTAGCTCAAGTTTGACCGTTTATTTAAAACAATCAGCACAATAGCGTCCTATATGCCAACATGTGTGTGCCTGCTATTTCCAACGATCGCGATAGCATCGTATTCAGTAGGTGAAATGCTTTAATTTAACAACTATCTGGCGGATATTTTGCTACCTACCCTTTATAGGTACAAGACTTACTACCGTGATGAGAGTTTTCCACCGGCTTCTCAATGGACTTAGGAGGGTGTAACGTAATTCAAAATTGAATCACCGGAGCGCCACTCAATTTTTTATGACCACGGAAAAATAAGAAATCGCGAAACTCTTTTATACACAGTCGAGTTTCATTACAAAACGATGGGATGTAAATATAACACAAGTACGTTCAAAATTTATGTCACAATATGGGCCCAAACAATATAATTATGAAAATAAGCATGTAAATGCATCTAAATTAAACATAACGAGGGTGCAGTGGCGGTTTTAGGCGTGGGCAAACCGGGCAAAAGCCCCATCAAGGGCCTCGCGTTCCAAAATTATAGCCATAGTACTTTACGTAATGGTCCCATATTCTCAAATTACAAACACAGAGTGCACAGAGAGTAAATCTGTTGCTTTGCATGTGTTAAGAATATTTTCCTTGTGCGTTTTCCTTGCTTTTTAATTTCGACCTGCGAATGGTCAATGCTTTGGATCGAAACTAACAGTTATTCACCCACTCCCTCGGTCCCTTTGCAATGACGGTAAAACTGAATTAGGTCACCCTTGTACAAAAATTTACAAACAGCACTCTGCTTAACTTTTTCCTTTGACCGACAAACTATTAAAATAATATGACCGATGAGAAGTTAGCAATAAAATTCCAGCAATAAAATTATGAAATTTCAAAACGCTGCCACCGCTAAAATAACGATCACAGATCAATAATATTTAATCTTTTACAAAGAGTATAATGTGTAGATACCCCTCATATGAAGAAACTGAAAAAATATTTGATATTAAGTTAACTATGACTATTTAAACCAGCATAAGTCATTATTCATATATCGCACCAAAACAATTGCTTTCACTGAAAATTTTCACACAGTCATAAAGTAAACATACATATCTATTTAATAATGCTTTTAGAAAGTTTTAGCCGGTTGATTTGAAGTAATTAAAAATTAATTAAGTGACGCTCGGACCAATGAAACAGTACCAATTTCAAATGTTCATAACTTTTCTCACAACACTTGCATAAAAATTCTGTTTGCAGATAATGAAAGCACGTATCGAAATTAAAATTAATTAAAAGTGACGCTCGGACCAATGAAAGAGTACCAATTATTACAAAGTAATAAGTTGTGACATTGGCAAGAGTAAAACAGTATTAACTTTACATTGTCCGTTCTGAATTATTTTGTACTTAAAAAATCGAGGTTTGTACAAACAGTAAATATTTCATGGCTATTACGAAAAGTATTGATTTTGTAAGTACGAATTTTTTGCTTTTTTTTAATAAAATATATATTTTTGGAAAAGGCCTCGTTTACTAAACTTGCCCAGGGCCTCGCGCATTCTAGAACCGCTACTGCGAGAGTGTGTGTGTGTGTCGTTTACCAGCGGAGAGCCAGAAAATATGGCTACAACCGCCAAAATCTTTATTAATATAATTTATATTTAAATAAGAAAAAGTTAAACAACAGACCACGCTGTATAACGCAGTCGAATCCGACAGGTTTGTAAACAACTTAACTTTTTACAAGTTTAACTGGGCTAATTCAAGTTAATAATAAATAAAACTTTAATGAGCCACGGGTACAAAAGGAGTAAATAAGCTTATCTCACCAGATCACGTCGCACACTGTGGCCAAGTCACGGCAAAAATCAAAATGTTAAAATAAAGGTAGACGAAAAGAAACTTAATAAATATTAGATCAGGAGTTAATTTATTATTTATCGTAAAAAGAGGGTAAGTACCTTTTGAAATTATCGAGTAAGTGCTAGACAAAGTGTCATATTAATTGTTATGTCATTATACTCGCCATAAATTTATCGCAACATTGTTAATTATATTTTCCTTCTGAAGTGAGTTCATTCAAAACTGAACTGTGTAATCAAATATGGAAGTATGTTTAATTAATCATTTCACCTATTATTATTTTTTTTGTGTTTAATAGTTTAGAAATAATCCTATAAATCATACAAATATTTTACACCTGTTATATCTTTTTGATGAAACTGTTTGTTTAGCAATTCCGAATATCACCTGTTGGAGACCTATGTTTAAATGTTCTATACACTTTGTGTTTTCATAATAAAACTTAAAAACTTGCGCGTTTTTGCGCCACTCCGACTTTTTATTTATTATTTGTTGTAGGTCACTTCGTGCAATTTTCTCGACATGAAAATCAGTTTTTCAAAAATCAATGAAAAATAAATTTTAAAGAATTTAAACATTTCTTTCAACAGAGGAGTCATGATTACAGAAGAAGATTTAATAAAAATGCTCCCATCAAACATGTGAGATAAATACATACACATTCAGGAATTGGAAGTTGCGGCAGTATTTTATCCTTTTCCTGTTACTTTCTGTACGGAGTGTAAAATAAATTCTATTATAGGCTGAGGATAAAAGTATGGAACACCCTAAATATTTGCTAAACAATTTTGTTTTTACAAGAACGCTCGAACTCGATTACTACATTTCAGGGTATTTATTTTCAACAATCATTGGGGTACAATATAAATTTCTTTTTTCCGCATTAGATCGAAAAAATGCAATTCATAGCTTTCTAGATTGAAAAATAAAAAAGTTCTTTTTCGTTGTCATGGAAACCAAAATTAACAATTGATACGTATTCGGATTTGTAATGCTCCGTAGATTTTAAATATGTAAAAAAATATACGGTGTTCCATTTAAAATAAGAAAGTTGATATCACTTCCGGCGAAACCGGAAGTCCTATGACAACTAGCGGTATGTCGAAAAATTCCATTTTTTATTTAATTTATTGTCTCCAAAATTCAGGTTAATCGATTAATAAATAAAGATTCTAGAAGGGTGAGCACATGGCGTGGGACGCCCGGTATAAAATATTATGATAATAAAAACAAGACTGGAGAAAGCAAATTAAAGGTACCGAAATATTTTGATGAGATAGACGATATACTAGGTGATAAGCACAAGACAACTTCTGTAAAGGTGATAGACTTTCTAAGTAAAGACACGAAATAAGCTAAAGAAATCTTCTTCAATATATTGACCCATCCAGTTTTCAAAATAATCTTCTATTCTTTGATAGGGTATCTTAACTAATAAATGTAAAATTAACGACGTTATTTCACCATTCGTGTTATCTCCGAAATGTTGCAATATCATTATTTTATTAATTTTGTTTTGTTTTAAAAAGCCACTATTTTTGCGAACATAAATTTGATGACGTATCATCCAAATTATTTTAAAATTGCCAACGCTGCAACGCCAGAAAATGACTTAGGTCTGTTCCAGCGCAGTTCTAAATCAGTTCCAAACTGTGCTGCTCATGGGCTCTGTCTAAATACAACGCCTATTAGCAAGAGCTCATGAGTGGTACAGTTCGGAATCATTATTATTAGCTTTGTTCCTACACAGTTCTAAATCACTATGCTGTGCATTTTAAGCAAGAGCAACAGTACAGTTCCAAATTTATTTAGAATTGTATAGGAATAAGACCATATTATTGAATTCTAAGCCTTTGGAGACGCAAATTGAAAATCAGATGACGCCGACTCGGGTCGTATAAAGTATCAAGAATAAAGGAGAAAGATAGAAGATCTCTCTAAATCAGATGATATACATTAACGATAAAGAATCTTGAAAGGCGAGACAGAACGCAACGAAGATGACGGGCTGGTAGTAAGGAATGTTGAAGAACAAATTGT
The DNA here is from genome assembly GCA_036172665.1 of Prosopocoilus inquinatus. Taxonomy (NCBI): domain Eukaryota; kingdom Metazoa; phylum Arthropoda; class Insecta; order Coleoptera; family Lucanidae; genus Prosopocoilus; species Prosopocoilus inquinatus. The sequence goes on from CM069875.1 coordinate 10,914,502, forward strand.
AGCAAAAAAACCTACAATAGAACAGTTAGATTCAGTAATAAGAAATCTAAATAATAATAAAAGCTCGGGTACTCGGGTAGGAATGGTATAGTAATAGAAAACATAAAATATGGGGAATATGGTTAAAAAAGCAATTCCACCACCTAGTAGGAATAATTTAGGATGAAGAAAAAAATGCCTAAAAGTTGGGAAGAAGACATGATCACGCCGATACATGAACACAAGAGATAATGTAAAAGGAAGTGAAGATGCATCCCAAGTTTTTGATATTAAAATAGTACTAAGACAAGACGATCCTCCGTAACTCTTTTATTTAACCTAGAGCCTTAGAAAGTCATCAGGTCGTTGCCGCTAGGTATGACAAGAAGAGTGATAGAGGCAGCAGAGGAAATGGACTACAAATTAATCAAAGAAAAAATAAATGCATAAGAATCGGAGCACCGGAAACAACAAACAACTTAGAGATACATGGGAAGAAAATAGAATTTGAAGAGGTGAATTCTCTTTGGGAGCTCTAATAACAAAACAGTGTTAAGAAGAAGTTAAAAGAAATTGATGCAAGACTGATGAAGGAAAATAGAAGCACAATAGCAATGAATAATTCGTTAAGATCAAACCTGATGTCAAGAAGTTTAAAGTTAGGACTATATAAAAAAGTAATTAGACTGACCACTTCGTATGCTAATATGTTGATTTTGCTAATAAGCAAAACGTCTCAGGAAAGATTATTACGGTGAAAAAGGAGGATTCTGAGGAGAATATTAGGAGAAAAAAGGACCGAAAGTGGATATGAAAGATCTAATTTTTGTTCCTAACACTGTCATTGTTAGCAACAGATAAAGAAAGAGTTTTTGACTAACTCAAATGCGCTAGTTTACTTTGTTTTTTATTTCTGAGGAGTACTTTGAAATTTTGTCATTGATCAAACGTGCTTTGTTATTGGTTAATTCCGGCCAGCTACCAATAGCAAAGCTCGTTTTTAGCACCAAAATTTCAAAGTACTCCTCCGAAAAAACTGAGTATAGTGACCTTAGGCAAATACGATTTATTCTAATTCAAAGTTTTTAATATAATTCACGTTTAATTTCACGGGGTAAGTTCTAATTATCCACAGCCACTAAAAATCATCTCCATACTGTAAGAAATATTATTACTCACTTAAATTAAACCTCAGGGAAGAACACAGTAAAATTTCATTATTAATTTCCTCATTATGGTTGGTTTTAGAACTTTTGTTAAGCTCCTCTTCAATGTCCAGTTTTGCCAGTTTGAAACCGTACTCGACTTTAGCGAAGCCCAGTATCGCCAAAGTAGTCATCATTGCAGTCCAAATCTATAACAATGACCAATTTAGTTTATAATTGTCAACAAAATTTGGTACAATTATTACCTTACACTTTCAAATATATTAATATGTGCTTTATATTTATACTAAGTGCGAGATAAAAAATACTACAAGACATAACTGCGTTATTTAAAATTCTATAAAATCAAATAGGTTCGGACACGGAGCACCTCCGGACATTTCAAATTCTGGTATTAGCTGTTCACTTTCTTTTTATAAAAATTTTGTGCAAATCGTTCTTGATTGCAATGAGAACCTCGAGCAGCCTCTGGACAGCTGTTTCAGCCCTGCTTGGGGGTTCTTCAGCAGAGACGTAGCTCGACATTCCCACTACAAACAAAAACTAATCAATCAAGAACGATTTGCACAAAATTTTTCTAAAAACTTTCATTATGCTTTGACAGCAAGCATGGCCGCCTTGCATGGGGGACTTATTACGAGCAAATCCCGTTTCAATTTGTCTATCCTACTGCAACGTCAGGTCAAAAAGCGATTTTAAGTTGTCGCTATTTTATCTGTTCATTTCTTTTTATACTCTAGACTCTAGAGGGCTTTGCGTTTTTTCGTTAAGTTACGTGCAATGTATTTTGAAGAAAGTCAAAATCCGACATGAAAGAAATAACGACAGTGTCACTTCAGCAGCACTGGCCAATACGTAGACAACGTGGACTACGGTGGCATAATTAAAGTAAAAAGTAACTTAAAACATATATTTTTTATCATAATCTCGTCAAAATGCCAAATAGCCCAATAAAATAAGTTTAAAAAATGCGCTAGCTTCGGAAAAAATCCAACCTAACTGAATTTTTGCATACACCTTTATGTTACCATTATAAATAACATACCAAAAAGTCCCCATCTATGTCATGCCGACTTCACGTGTTATTCAAGGTCAAACGTCAAGAGAAATGGTTTTTCACTATTATCTCGCTTCCTATTAGTCTGACAACAATTCGGATTATTATAAGAATTGGAGATTAGGAGATTCCCCACAAAAAAGTAGAGTAAACAGTTCACTAGCGAAAGGATAGTATTCTAATTATTAAAAATATATCTTGGAACGTAGTTATTCGGCATTCCATTGTTATGGTATGAGTCAGTTTGTACCTAGGAATTCTCCACTCATTGTCAGTATTTTTTATCGCTCTCCATCAGGATTGTTTCAGATCCTACTATCGTACCAGGTTCAGTATTGCTGCCAAACTTTCAGTACACTACTATCTCATTGCAATTTTCTTTCTGTTTAAAAATTTAAAGAATATTGAAAAACTGGGTGATTGATTGGAATCATTTCTGTCCAAAAAAAGTATTCAAAATTGAAAATTACCGCTCAAATGTCATTGTGGATCGCGGAATACGTTTTTTCCTGACAATGCATGGAGCTCTAGTCTAAGATGTTTCCAATGATAACTATAGATATTGTTGCTTCGCAAAACCTACAAGATTTAATTCATCAGTGAAATTTTTGTTACTACCTTCCACAGCTGTACTTGCAGAAGTGAATATCCTACTAAGTACAAATTTGATTAAACCATGAATTAAATCCACATCACTGGGGACAGGTTATGAAAAATAATATTTTAAAATATAACTACGTTATTATTCCTACATTTGATATATTGCTGAACACAATTTTTTACAGCTGTTTGAAAGATTGAGGTGCTAATTGTGGATGCAGGAAAGTGGTATTGTCATGTTCTATAGTATGTGGCCGCTGTCGTGAAAAATCATGCCTCAATGCTGTTCCTGAGGCTGATTCTTCTAATAGTTCTACTAATAATAATAATACACAAATAGGTGACAATGATAATGAAATACGTTCTTTACATTATTTATTATCAAGCATATCCAAGAAAGTTGATGATGCCGAAGAAAAAAGATGAAGAAAAAGAAGAGGAGGAAGAAGTACAAGAAGAAGACAGCGATGAAGGATAATAATTTGGAATGTGGATTGCTCCTACCTACAAAAAGATATACCGGGTGTCCCGCGCCATGTGCTCACCCTTCTAGAATCTAGAATCTAGAATGCTATTAATTAATTAAAACTATTAAATTAACAGTTGATACGTATTTGGTTGGATAATGATCCGTAAATTTCAAATATGTAAAAATATATAGGGTATTCCATTTAAAATAAGAAAGTTGATATCACTTCCAGCGAAACCGGAAGTCCTACGACAACTAGCAGTATGTTGAAAAATTCCATATTTTGTTTAATTTATTGTTTCCAAAATTCAGGTTAATCGATTAATAAATAAGGATTCTAGAAGGGTGAGCACATGACGCGGGACACCCGATATAACATAAGACGCCTCGCATTCTACCTCGAAAATGGTATGGAAATGAATGCATTTTACTGTTTGTGTATTCTTGACCTTATATCATGAAAACGGTTCATCGCACATAAAAATTTATAAGAACTTTTTTGTGAGGAATTGTCTAATCTACAATTCTTATAATAATCCGAATTGTTGTCAGACCACTAGACAACGAGATAATCGCGAGAAACCATTTCTTTTGACGTTTGACCTTGAATAACACGTGAAGCCGGCATGATATCGATGGGGACTTCTTGTATGTTATTTATAATGGCTAGATAAAAGTGTATACAAATATTCAGCTACCTTGAATTTTTTCGGAAGACAAATACTTAATTTACTGTATTACAAAAATTATAAGTGGCGGAAGTAAACGTACAGAAGTGAAGGTGTTTAATTATTGTGTAAAGGATCCCCAAATTTAAGTATGCGCGTTGGAGGCGGTGATGAAAGAAATAGACAGAATTCTAAATTAGGTCCAAATGACCATGGAAAAAGTTGTTTGCTGGGGACGATACTTCTCGTTTTAACGTAGTGCTTAATTTTGCTTCAGTTGAGCTGGCAACGGTGGCAGTGGTCAATCAATTTTCTGACGCCCATGTTTCATTGCAATACCAACAAAAATGTCACCTTAATAGGGCCTACTCTAAATCTAAAAAGAAGGTGAACAGCTAATAATTTACCTCACTTACTCTAACTTGCTTAAATTACGCGTTCCTTTTACCATCAAATGAGGTAAGCAGAAGTGAAGTTTGCTTCTTTTTGCAAATGCAAATATCAATTTGGTCGAACTCGAAGTCGCTCCAAGTGCCTCCTCGTGGTACGTTTAAAATATATGGACCCAGAGCCGGCCATGGTGGTGCAAAGCACTAACGCTGGTCAATTCTCAAACTTAAAATGATTTTTAAATTGTTTGAAAGTTAATAGCGTTCACGTTTCCAAATATGTTAGGTTGTTATGTTATAACACGGTTATATTTCTTGCGTCAAATTTGAAAAAAAAAAAACAGAGAAGTGGTGAGGTTACCAATAAATATTCACTGTGGCAACCAGTCTCTGTTACTTTGCGACAAATTCTTACAAAAATTATCATTGTGTCATACGATCATCTTATGTTAAAAATAACGCTCGTAGACTGATGATTTTGGCAAATGAAGAAAAATTAGCATGTTCACAGATATATTTAGATACAGCTAATATCCAAGAGTAACTTCAACGTTTTGAAAAATATGAAAAACTTAGGAGGTAAATTGTGAGAATCAGAGCTATTCAGGGTTATTCTGTAACACTGATATGCATATCAATTGATATGGTCTTCAACAATTGAAGAGAACTTTTTACGATTTCATAACATTTCACGTCGATTGCCGACCGCAAATTGAAAAGAGATGCATATTAACTCGAGATTACACTTGAAACGGATTGCAAGTTGTTACGAAACTATTTACAGAACACCAATTTTGCAAGGTCACTTGAAACATAGCAACATGAAGTCCATATCAATTGTAATGGTCTTCAATGATAGCAATTCAAGTCGATTGCCGACCGCCAATCGAAGAGAGATGCCTATTTACTGGATGTCACACTCGATAGGGATTGCAAGTTGTTAGGAAACTGTTTACAGAATACCGATTTTGCAAGGTCACTTGATTCATAGCAATTATTGTTAGGTATCAGGTCCATATCAATGCTACAGAATAGACCCCAATAACAGAAAATTCAAGGAAATTTATCTAGTGTCAAAAAAGGAGATTTTGAAACACAGTTTCTTTTATTCAAAGGAAAATTATAATTTAAAAAGAATATGTAGAAGTAAAAATTAAGAATTACTAAACGTTTGAATGTGATTCATGAAGATATGCATTTATACAGTGGGTAAATATATGTATAATTGAATCACTTATTGTTGAAACGGTTAAGTCACTTTTTTAAAGTTTTAAGAAAACTACGCATTATACAATTTATTGTACACCTTTTACATGTAATGAATAAAATGCAACTAACGTTACATATTATATCATCCCTGATACTAGAAATACATAGGTGCACTCTAGGAATTATTTCAAGTAAATAACATTGTTTTCATATTCAACCATAGATTTCTTGGCGTTTCAATCGTTAAGTCAATCAAACTAACAAAAGTTACAATTCAACATGTGCAATCAACAAGGAAAATTTTCCTGTAAAATCCGTCTTTTCGCAAAAACGAAAGAAAAAACTTCCATATGTTAAGGAAATATGTGCACGTACTGTGTTTGTAGAAAAATAAACTATTATCATTCACTGACAGCCCGTTTCAACACTAAACACTAACTAAAGCCTAGGAGATAAAATATAGGAAGCACTTAATAACTGTAAACTCTTGTGTGCAGCGAAATATTTTCTAAAGATGTTAGCCGTTTCAGCAAAATCACAAATTTTTCTCTCTATTTTTTATAATTATGTTTTTTTTTATAATATATTATAATATATTATTGTAATTATTGTATGTTGACTGAGTATTTTTAGTTACTGTACTTCAAGGGATCTTTGTCAGATGATCTCAATAACATCAAGACATACATTTAATTTGTTATTATCAAAGGGAGGATCTAAGAAAGTGAACTCCTTGAAACCAATTTGAGACAGCGGCAGTCCGACTCGACGCGGGGGTCTAAATCGAAGCGTTAAATGTTCCGCCCGCTTATACGTGATTTTTAATCAATCAATCTAATATCGCGAATAGTAACAACGCGAATATAATTCCGGAAGGTAATAACAGCTCTTTCTTGAATTTAGAAATAACAATTTAGTTTATTTGAATTAAATAGAAACACGACACGTCTCTGCAGCACACTCTCTCGTGCGCATCGTGTCTGAGCATCGCAGTCAACCGCGACATTATTGTGAATCATGCCGTCCTAACGAATGCATTATTACTTTGGCTTACCGATTGTTCACTATCAGCTAGACGCGCTGCGCCGGCAAATATGAAGTGTGTACACAATCTATTTATAACGTCGCACCGCTTCGTTGCAATAGTAAAGTTTTACACTTTTTTCTGTGCGCCATGTGGTTATTATTTACATACATCGTCTGTTTCTGTTCCTGATGCTCGAAGTGATGCTTATGGTCATGATGGACTGAAAACGTGCTCTGCGCTTGCCTTATATTGACCTTGATATTTTTCTGCATGTCTCTGTTTATAACCGTAATATTATCTCTTAGCCTCATTAATTATTTTCCTATAATACTTTTAAAAATTATTATAATCAGCTTTGTAGCGATTGCTAAACCGTGATTTGAAGTGAAGATCTGATAAACATTTGGAGTTAATTTTTATTTCATTAATCACACAAAACAGGTTACCTTTTTCAATGCAATTAAATTGTAATAATACTTTTGAGGCGGTAAGCGAAGTTTTTACAAAAACAGCTACACCACCAGCCCTAAATTTACTACGATAAGAAATATCGATTAATTTATAATTGCGCAGTACCGGAACCGTGAAATTCTTTAATCAATGTTCAACTACACAAAAACAGCTTATGTTTAAGTAAAAACAAATCTATGAAGTCACTTTTGTTGTTAAAGCTTTGAAGATTTGTCGAAACCACCTTAAATTTGTGGAATACCTCTATTGGGCTATCGACGTTTTCTCCAAATTTGAATTTTCTTGATTACTACGTCGGATAACTTTCGCTGATTAATTTTTAACAACCCGTGAAGTATTAGCAGCCGCTTATTTGCAGAAGCCCTCTTTCTTCGTAATCCGTCATTTGCAGCTTGCATGTTCCCGGAGAATTCGGTGTTACAGGGTATGTTAGGAGTATCCCTGATTTCCCGGATGCAAGCATATTGTTTTTTTTTAGTTTGTTGTGCTATCTTTACTTGGGAATTCCGTAAGATTAATATTTAAAAGGTTGTCCAAATGTCGATAGGTATGCACATAGTTTAGTTTTACTAACATAACAGCATTCGTACGAAGACCGTTAACAATGAACAATATGGCATATGCATCGACGTAGAAAATCTTATTGTTTGCACGAATTAGTTCTTCGTACATAACTTTATGTATTTCTCAAAACTTTATATGTAGATAGATAAATTATATACGTAGCAGTTTACACTTTTCATAAAGTTATCTCTCAATAAAAATTTATCTTTACATAAAGTTATTTATCGTTTCAGAAACCGAAGCAGTAGATTCTGGAATTTACTTGGTATATGTAATTCTTAAGAATTTTCCTATATTTTCACAAGGTAGCAAACACCAAAATCACATTTCTTTTTGTAGACAAGTCTTTATTTTGGAAAATTTTCTCATCATGAACTTTTAAACCTTTCAATGCATTGTTAGCACTATTGAGAATTATCACAAAATCATGTTTGATTAAAATAGCCAACGTAGCTTCCACTCCCTCAAAATCATTTGCCAACATATTATTTCTAAATGCTTGATATGAACCTCTATCGTTGCGCTGTCACCCAAAATTATTATTTTCTGTTTTGTCTCGATTATAGGTATAACAACATTACAGTCTAGCGTTTTTGCAGGACTTGCAGCCAGTTTCTAAGTCAAGGATTTCTGTTTTGTGGATGTGCTGGCAATATTTATTTACACGTTTCATTAATTTTGTGTTAGCCACTTGAAGATTTCGTATCTGTTTTTCAAACACATTAATTTTGAGAACGATAAAAAATATCTTGCTACTTTTGCTGTTAAAAGACGTGTTCGAAATATCGTTAATTTCATCATTGGACGAAGTAGTAATTTTTACATATTTAGAATTTGATATTGTTTCGAGCCTTTCAATTAACGCTGCTTTTTACCTTCACAGGATTCACCTCATTTGACGACTACTGTTTTTAGTTCATTTTCCTTTAAGTAACATAAAATTATGAACAATTACAGACAAAACTGTTCAGTAGCAGATCACTGGTTGTCACACTACTTATGTACTGAAAGAAGTTTGTAAATTTCACTACCAAGAATGTCGTAATTAATAAAATGCGGATAGCATTGACAGAACAAACTGAACACGATTATAGCCAATACTATACTGATATTTTAAAAACATAATTAATATCCTTCACGATACGATGTTAAAAAAATAACGTTCCATTTAAATAAGCTGAAAACAATTGAAAATCTCGAAAATCTGAGTCATTTTTTTCTGTTGGTACCATAAAATCGAGAATGGTCCTGAAACTGTACTAATCTAAGGCCGGTATTCACAAACTAAACTTACGCTATGCGTTCGTTTACAATTCGCCATAATTTATAAACTATACGTATTTCCCGCATTTTGGACGCATAACCAGTAAAAATTTAAGAGTATTTTATGAATTACTTTATTTATTTTAAGTGAATGCATAGCGTAAGTTTTGTTTATGAATAGAGAGTTATTGCAAAAATCCACAATTAATGTTTACCATATTATAATCGACGTTAAAATAGATAAGGTAACTAAAACAACGTTTGTTTGAATGACTGTTATTGCAAACCATTTGCGAACGTATAATTAGATGATACACAATTCACTAATCGTTGCTGCGCCTCTTTCAGATATTTAGTTTGATAGAAAAATTTGCAGAAAAACCATTCCCATCAAAAACTATCCTTAGTTTATGAATACGTTACTTCTGAAAATTTATACAACTTGAAGAAGTTTCGGAAGTCGTAATAGTAGGTCGAGGTAATGATCGGGAACATACTGCACTTCATTTTAAACCGTAAGATCGGATAACATTTCATTAGTAGATTTAACCTAAAGGGTTTTTATCTTGCCAGTTTTGTCTGTCTCCACATTGCTGGCATTCGTTGAAAATAATCCCTTGAAGCTCGTATTGTAAGGGTTTATCTTTATCTTTACTGTTGAGCATCGGTGAATCTTAAACGTTTAGGCATAGACGCCAATAATAAAATAATAATAAGTATTATTAATAAGTAATTATAAAAAATGTAAACCACAATCAAAGTCGTAATTTGACACTATTTTATTACGCAACTGTCAAATTTAGCGTTAAGGTAATAAAATAAGGTCGACTCTAAACGGACCTAATTAAAGTCAAACCTTAACGTTAATAAAGAAACCTTATACTAAAATACGCTCTGCGCATGCGCAAACGTCAAAATATGGTGTTCCCTTATTATGGTTTCCCCGGGTTGCAATAACTCTCTAATACCGGTCTTTCACCTGTATTCATAAACCAAACTTACGCTATGCGTTCGCTTACAATTCGCTATATTTTATAAACGGAATGGATTTCACACGTTGTAGGAAAGTAATTCACAAAATATTCATAAACCCTCACTGGTTATGCGCCAAAAATGTGAGAAATATGCTCAGTTTATGAAATATAGCGAATTTTAAGCGGACGCGTAGCGTAAGTTTGGTTTATGAATAGCGACTTAAGTTACTTCGTAAAAGTGCAACTGTACAACTTTGTATATTGAAAGACGTCTAATATATTGACTATATTTCCACTTTTAAATATTTTTTTAGTGTACAGGTAATTACCTGTGTGCTTTATTATAGTATTCTTAAATATTGCAGCTTGCTCTAATACGGAATTCATTTGAAGATATGGTATTCTCCATTTTTTAGAAAGCAATGTCCCATTTAAGAATATATTTATTAAGTGTTTCAACGAAAATAAATGAGATACAGCTTGAGGGCCTTTATAATCAAACAGACCGTTCGTATTTGTTTTCTTTTAGTTTTTTCATTTTGTTCGATAAAATTCTTTACAATTTCAGGTTCTACTTCATCTGCGCAATTGTCTAATATTCCAGAACATTTTAATCAATATAAAAGCAACAGAAATTTATTCGCTTTATTTTAATTCATTGTAAACAACTGAAAGTTTTGTAAAATTATGTAATTCCTAAAAGCCATATGACACGATGATAATTTCTTAAGTCCTTCATATTCAAAATAATGTGTTCGTGGTATTTTTTGAATTGTTATTATTTCTTATCTGTTTGTAAATTAATTATCCGAATATCTTTCAAATAGCTCCTGCTCACTGCTTTATAGGTTGACCATAATTTAGTCTTAAAAATTTTAACATTTCACTGTACGAATTGACTGTCTTTAATTTTGAAAAGTGGCTCCTAATACGGAAACTTCAATAAGAGACTATTTTAAAACTTACTTAGTATAATTATAAGTTAACTGAAGAGCACTTACGCGAAACTCGAAGTTCAAAATTACGAAATTTGAGTTAGACATGAAATCCGAGGTTTATGACTGAGTTGCATCGTCTGGTTAGGTCTTCAAAAATCATTCAAAACTTTATATTTCATTGAGAAAAAACACCAAACCTTAAGGATTCAAACAAAACTTAAAAATATGTCCGTAACATTAAGATTTTATGCTGATATTTAACCAAAACTCAATGAGTCTGGTATGTTTCAAATAACAGTCAACACATTTTCAAACAAAACTTGAAACGTGTGAGATTGGTGTGTTCTGATGATAATGGAATTAATTTTAAATGTGTAGCGCCTTCCATTCCTCCAAAATAAATTCAGGGGTATAGTTTGATTACTATATAATAGAAATCTGCAAGCAGATTTGTGATCAAATTTTGTGCAACCTTCTAGAAGAGTTCACAAACACACCGCGCAAATACACGCGTGGAAATTATTGAAATTATTATGTATTATCATTTTGCTGTTATTGTTTACTTGTTTCTTTCGTTATTTTAAAAGTAGCAAAGGGTTGTAGTCATGCAGGCAAGTAAGGAAGTCGAAGTGTGTAGAATGGTACGCAAATTCCTTGTCAATTCCCATCAAAACTCTGTAAGTCCGTGCTCTATTTCATTCAAAACTTTACAAGTCAATGGTGTTCAAAAAAAACTTAGTATGTCGAAAACAATTTTGATTTTTAAGGTAAGTTTTTGACTAATTTTTAATCTGACTTAAAGAATTGATATACTAGGACAATATGATAATAATAATAATGATAATCTTTATTAGTTACCTAACAAATTTATAACGTAACATAAAACTAAGTACATAATTTTGATGAATGTTGACCAAATATAATATAATATAATATTTATAAATTTTAGTTAAAAAAGGTAGTACAGCTGTTACATGGATTGTAAGAAAAACGTAATTACTTATCTGTTATGACTTATCAAGTTATCAAATTATAGATTTATTACTATTATTTAATACGTATAACTCAAACTGAATCACTAATGAATTAATGAAAGTAATACCACTTACAAATATTTAAGTTTTAAGTGTGAAATGAAAAAACATTGCTGAAATTTGAATAAGTTAGAAAATTATAAAGTTTATTTTACACTATCATATGAAATGATACCAGAAAAAGGTGTACCAAATTTTAGGATAGTGTAAAACAGTGAAATAAATTATGGTACCATAAAATCTTATGGAAACAGATATATTCTGTCCGTTTCATAACATTTCTTTGATAATATTTTTTGTTACTATTTTCTAATATCTAACATTAAAATTATATAAAATTTTATTAGAATTATGTTTCTAAATATGAAATGATGTTTTTGTTCAACAAGAAATTATCCCTTCTACAGAAAAGCAGCGGAACTAAACGATTTAATAATACTTCTATAAACTAACGTCCACTTTTTTATTAGAAAATAAAATATTAAGAAAAATATTACGTACATGCATAAAATATACTTACAAACAGCATAATGGTATATAAGAGTGCCCATTGTCTTTGTGTGTAACAAGTGTATTTCTTCTCGGGTTCGGCGGTTCTATTGTTGAATAGTTTCGAAGACATAATACCATTTAAACTCAACAATTTTGTCATGACTACATTTACAAAATACAAAATGTTACAAACTGAATTTTGCTAATAAAATAAACAGTTAACTGCGCTCAGCCTGGGACAAGCCTTCTATTTATTGCCGCCCGCAAAGGACGATAAAATCGCCACCTGTCCTTGTTGCATCGACGAGTGGGGGAAGAGTAAATCAATAAGTTTGCACTTCAGGTGTGCGATCCTGTTTCAGCAATTTCAGGACATTTCCTACAGACGTAAAAATTTTCTAAATCGAATTCTAAGAAATCATCAAAACTTTGTCAAACATCTATTTGCGTTAATTTAATACATCTCTTTCCAAAATTTATTTTGTGTCTGAGTTTTTAGATCTTCTTGACATTCTCATGCCACTCCCAGGTTTCAGTTTCTCCAGTTCTCTTAGCTTTTCTTCTATTTGTAAGTTGATGATTTCGCGGTGCTTATGGGCTTCCCCTAATTCTTCCATTTCTCTCAACCAGACTTGTCTTTCGTGGATTTCTTGCAATACTACAATAATAAAAATAAATAGAATAGTTTTTTAAGTACTATCCTTTTAAATCTCCCTTTAATACAATCTAAAATAAATAATAAATATTGATAAGAAAGCACTTCAAATTGAAGATCTTAAAACGTACGCAAGAAATTAGAGGAGATCAAATTAAAAATTCTTTTTTCGCAAACTTTACTCTACATTCTACAACTACAATACTCGTCTGTATCCAAAAACTGCATTTCGTAATTTAATGACGTATTGCCAGTGTTATAGTGTTTCCCAAAAGTAACGGATAAATTCTATAAAATGGTTAAGAAAAATGTTTCATAAAAATGCTCAGACAAATCGATTTTTATTTTTAAATCATCATTTAAGTATGTGATTTTCAACCCCCAGCCCCTCAACCCCTAAGCGACAACAACCCCAACTTAAAAAATTCAAATAGCAAAGTACTTCTTGTGTCCTCTCGTTTAATAGAACTTTTAATGCTAAATACAACAAATAAAACTTTTTCAAAATCGGTTGATAAATAACTGAGATATTCAGAAAAATATATTGAAATAAATTAATTTTCCAACAGGCATTGTTACGGCTTTAGCAATAAGTGATAAAAACAATTGCAAGTTATTAAATATCAAAAAGAACTTATTGACATTACATGGTCCAGTGTTTGTTACTTGTCTTGTGAAGCCATTATTTATTTATTTATTTTTATTTATCAACCGCTTTTGAAAAAGTTTTGTTTATTATATTTAGCATGAAAAATGCTGTTAAATGAAGTATCAAAAGGGGTACTTTGCATTTGAATTTTTAAAGGTGGGGTTGTTATCTCTTAGGGGTTGAGGGGGTTGAAAATTACATCCTCAAATGATAATTTAAAAATAAAAATCGACCTGTCTGAGCAGCATTTTTACGAAACATTTTGCGTAATCATTTTATGGATTTTATCCGTTACTTTCGGGAAACACTATAAAAATTCGTGTGTGTTGATTGACTAGTCCAGTTATTTGATGCAGACGGGTATTGTAGATGTAGAATGTTGAAGACTAGTCCAGTTATTTGATGCAGACGAGTATTGTAATTGTTGATTTTTTATAAAAAGTTTACGAAAAAAGAATCTTTAATTTGATCTCCTCTAATTTCTTCCGTATGTTGAGATCATCAGTTTGTAGTGCTTTTTTAACAATATTTATTATTTATTGTAGATTATATTATACATATAACCATTATATTATGTTATACACGTAACCATAGCAGCGTAATGTTCAAATGTGCAAATACACTATGTTCACGGATTTTCTGCAATAGGGGAAAAACTTTGTTATTTTACGTTTTAGGAAAAACAGTTATTCTTTATAAAAAATTATGTTTGTTGACATTTATGTCTTTAAATACAGAAAACATGCTTACTTATGGCCGTTTTCATAATCAGATTTAAAGAAGCTTTAATTTAAGTATAGGGAAACAAATGTATTTTTTTAGGTTAAAGTAACCTTAAATTTAAAGTCTGATTATGAAAATGGCTCTAACTCTCAAAAATTTGTTTGAATTACATTCAGAATTATCGCATTACCCGGGTCAGTCAAAATGATTAATGAAACTTATTCCTTAAGCTCTTGTTGATAATTAATACCTCTAGTTAAAGTTATGGTAAATAACAAAATTATTAGCCCTTATTTTTTTGGAAGAAAATTTGAATCAATTCAGTTATTTGCAAATGTTAGAAAATTTTGCTTTACCATCACTGGCGGATGTGAGTTTGGAAAATATTTATTTTCAACAGAATGGATGTCCTGCACATTCCACAAATTTAATTAAAGGGTAGCTTGATAACCATTTGCCTGGAAAATGGATCGGACATTTTAGACCAATACATTGGTCATGGTACAAATTCCGAAATTTGAAATGAAAAAATACCAGCGGTAATTAGTTAAATAGAAATTGAAACATTAACAAACGTGTATACGGAATTTAGGTACAGGGTAGAAAAGTACGTAGAGGTGGATGGGGATTACATTGAATAATTTTTCTCATATTAGAAACTAATAAAAATTTTCGTGTAATGTAATTAAGAGTACACCAAAATTACATGTCACTCTACCTTTGTACAAAATCTGTGGTATACAGTGTATATGACTCGAAATGTATTACTGTCGGCGCCAAAACAATTGAACACTTTTATTGACGTAAATTTAATAATTAATAATGCTAGAACTTTTGCTGGGTAGTTGTAATTATGAACTGTCATTTACGAATGACTAACAAATTAACTTTTTTAAAAATAAATTAATTTTCTAATTTCGCCTCACCTAAAGGAATGATTAATATTATTAACCAATATTTTTCAAAATGAAATAATGATAATAATGTTTTTTATTAATGCAAAAACCGGGTAAGTCCATGTTTTATCAAACTTTACTTGTGGATATTTTTCAGATGTTTTTAATGTCACGCATCGTTTGATACAAAAATTAATTAAGTCTGAGGTACGGAAACAATTTTTTTGTAGTGGGGATTTAAATGATGATCCGTTAGTTGCAAGAATCGCATAAGTCTAAAATCTATCCGTTTCCAGAAATATGCAAATTAATTTCAATAACTTCGACGAAAAAAATATGCCCTTTGGAAAGTCATAACAAAAACTGGGATTTCTAACTTAAAAAATTAAAACTAATTTTTTACCTCAGTAGTATGCGAACTAAAATAGTAAAGGAGACTGTGGTTTAAGAGAAAATTGAAATTAACCTTCTCCCACATTAAATTTTATATCCGTACATACGTATTTCGGCAGCTAAGCTGCCATCTTCAGTACGCTACCAACTTAAAAGCACTTAAAAAATGTCTAAAAACAACCTAATCATACTGGCAAAATCATAAAAATGTTAAACCTAACAACAATCTAATCATCCTAAAAGATATATATGTCTAAATGTAAGTAAATATAAATTAATATGTAAAAATCTAAAATAAACTATATATGTTATGTATAAATCGGAACAAAAATGCATAAATAAATGAACATTCTAAAATTTTTCAGGTTTATATAATATATTTAATAATCGACGTGCTAGACCGTTTTGCAAGAAGAAAATACTTTAATAAATATGTATCCCAGACTTTTTATCCAAAATGTACGCACAAACAGCAGAAAAAGTTTTCTTCTCAATACTTTCATTTAAATTTGCTAGGGAAGTTTGTATGATCTAAATTTAGTGTAGTACTTTCGCTTTTGCTTCCCAAGTCGAATAAGACAAGTTTTGTGGCCAAATTCAAATCATCAGTGCATTTTACATTTTGCACTGGAGATTTGATAAGGAGAGGATTCTCCGAGATAAAATTTTTCCTAAAGTGCTCTTAACTTGAGGTGTGTGGGTGTGGTTTGCTCTCATCTGTAGGTTGTTTTTTGACGATTTGTACATAATATATATATTTTATTTTATTTTTTTCAGGATTTTTAGGTATCAAATAACAGGGAAATATATACTTATTTATTCGTTAGAATAAGAAGTTTTTTCGGGTCTTTGGACTATTCATTTCCGTATTTCCGTGTTGTTTGGTTAGCTCTTATTTGTAAGGTTTTTCTAACTGTTAATTTTAAATATTTACATATTAATTCATATATACTTACATTTAGACATATATATCTTTTAGGATGATTAGATTGTTGTTAGTTTTTACATTTCTATGATTTTATTAGGATGATTAAATTGTTTTTAGATCTTTTTAAGTGTTTTTAAGTTGGTAGCGTACTGAAGATGGCAGCTTAGCCGCCAAAATACGTATCTACGGATATAAAATTATTGTGAGCCGAGATTAATTTTCAATTCTTAGCATTATTAAATTTATGTAAAAAAAGTGGCTGTGATAGTATCTGATCACTTAATTTTCGTTTATGTGCAGCGTTACATCGATGAGATGCACAATCTAAAATTATTTAAACGTACCGGAAAAAAATCGAGTTGATCACACATTTCTGTTTTGTAATAGTTATACCGGCTGTCCCGTGCTATGTGCTCACCCTTCTAGAATCTTTAATTATTAATCTATTAACTCCTCCTATCGTTTTCGAGATATCGACAATTTACCGGTAAAAAATGACAAAATTTGTTACTCCATAAATTAGTTATTTTTAAATATTTTGATTTGAATTTTGGTGGATACATTATACCGGGTGTCCCGCGCTATGTGCTCATCCTTCTAGAATCTTTATTTATTAATCTATTAACCTCAATTTTGGAGACAATAAATTAAACAGAAAATAGGATTTTTCGACATACCGCTAGTCGTCATAGGCCTTCCGGTTTCACCGGAAGTGATATCAACTTTCTTATTTTAAATGGAACTCCCTATATATTTTTACATATTTAAAATCTACGGATCATTACGAGTCCGAATACGTATCAATTGTTAATATTGGTTTCCATGACAACGAAAAAAAAACTTTTTTATTTTACATTCTAGAAATCTATGAATCGCATTTTTTCAATCTAATGCGATCAAGTGTTTCGAGAAAATCTCTCCTTTGATGGTATTTTGATTTTTAACATTTTTACAGTGTTCGAAATTTTCATTAGGTCGTAACTCTTCTTAGCTTAGTTCAACAGAACATTTATTTCTGAATACGTTCTTACCAAATACATCATATTTTCTTTGAAAGTCATTTGAAATAAAGGGAGTGTAAAATTTCAATAAGACCTGATCCATTTTAAATTACTTTCAAAGAAAATATGATGTATTTGGAATCAACGTACTCAGAAAAAAATGTTCTGTTGAACTAAGCTATTATAAACATATGAGTTTCTATTAAAAAAAAAATGAGTTACGACCTAATGAAAATTTCGAACACTGTAAAAATGTTAAAAATCAAAATACCATCAAAGGAGAGATTTTCTCGAAACACTTGATCGCATTAGATTGAAAAAATGCGATTCATATATTTCTAGAATGTAAAATAAAAAAGTTTTTTTTCGTTGTCATGGAAACCAATATTAACAATTGATACGTATTCGGACTCGTAATGATCCGTAGATTTTAAATATGTAAAAATATATAGGGAGCTCCATTTAAAATAAGAAAGTTGATATCACTTCCGGCGAAACCGGAAGTCCTATGACGACTAGCGTTATATCGAAAAATCCCATTTTCTGTTTAATTTATTGTCTCCAAAATTGAGGTTAATAGATTAATAAATAAAGATTCTAGAAGGATGAGCACATAGCGCGGGACACCCGGTATAATGTACCACCAAAATTCAAATCAAAATATTTAAAAATAACTAATTTATGGAGTAACAAATTTTGTCATTTTTTACCGGTAAATTGTCGATATCTCGAAAACGATAAACTTTAGGTCAATAAAACCTTATATTATTTTCGTCCACTGATAATAAGACATCTAATAGTGCAATAATATATAGGGTGTTCCATTAAAAAAAAAAACTATATGTTAGGGTCGTCAAACTCTTACGAAACACTCAGTATAAGTCTAAATAATTTTAGATTGTGCATCTCACCGATATGTATGTTAGCGTGCACACAGATTTCCAAAAATTTTCATTAGTATCGTCACAATCTTCCGCCCACGCACTGTTGGCCCACCCGGTATGTATGTATGTATGTATAAATATCGCCTTTCACTGAGTCAATTTAAATTTAAAATGGGCTCCAAATGATAAAGACTTTAATTTTAATTTTGTACAAAATTTCGAATAACGGCTTTAGTTTTAATGTGTTATTTAACTATATTGGACCTTTTTAAGGACCTATTGGGAGAAAATAAATGCCTGATATGATAATTAAGTCACTCAAATCAAGCACATACATTTCCCAACTTTTTTACGACCTAAACGTTCGGTCTTTAATAATAACGTCCAGAAATGCAATGAGTTACCTTTCATTTAAGCATATCATACGTCAGTAATTTTTGCTCAATATTTCCGTGTAAAGCCGGCCACACACTTAGTTCCATTCGCTTGAATTTGACTTAAGCCCGCAATAGACGATCATAAATTGTATGAAATTTACATGTAATTTATGGCAAAACCTATGTATTTTTCACCGTGTATAGCGAGCAAAAAGAATTACACGAATTTATACATGTAAAATTGAAAACAAAGAGCAAGTTCTATTTCTCAAGGTTTTTGACGTGAAATTTTAGTAAATTCTAGTGACTTTGATTGTTGCTGTTGGCTGTTGACTCAGATGAATGAAGAACGACTTCAGCTAATTTATGTGGGTATATGTTTATAAATAATTTTAGCTTCAAGACAGTTTAATCAGTGATGGTCATGTGCTCTCCGTTTGGATGATACCCCTGATAACATAATCCAACATTCTCAGCTGCCCAAAGAAAATAACTTGAAGTTAGAAGCATTGATGAGTTACCATTTTCACCAACATTAACATTCTAAATTACTATTTAGCAGAACATCTTATTATTAATGTAATTGAAACGTGTACTGCAAATTACAATTCATGAATATATACACACATGATTACATGAATTTTTACGTGAAATGATTGGAACATGTATTGCTGGCATAAGTTTTCTTCTCCACACACAAGATTTCTAGCACATCCGTGCGGACCAATTCGCGCGAATTGAACAAAGTGTGTGGCCCACTTAAGGCCCAGCTTTTTCCAACAGCTTAACTTTAATCTTCAGTTTATTTCCATATACTCTTATGAGAATAAGCTGAAGATTAAAGTTAAACTGAAATGGGAAAACCGGGTTAATTGTAATATTGTTGCTCTAAGCTGTCTGTTTGCTCATCGAGTAGGTTCGAAAGTATACAGGGTGCTGCATTTTGAAATGCAACACAATCCCATGTTAATTTAAAGGTGCTCGAATATTAGCTTCCCTAATTATTTTACAGCAAAATTCCATTAAGTTTTTTTAAAATACTCTTCAAGATGAATCAGTCTGTGAAACTTGAGAATTTTTCATACGCTGAGTTTTAAGATATTTAAAAAATATTCTGTAATTAAATTCGTTTTATACAGAAGTATCACCACAGCCTTGATCAATGATATTGAAAACTGAACAGATAATTAATAAATCTATTTCATTTTTGAAAAAAATTGATAGAAAAAGGTTTTTCAGTAATTTATTTTAACATTATTACGATAATACCTGCCTAATTTTTTAGGTTTTAAAGAAAAGCTACATAAAGACTAAGAAAAAAGAGTAATGAAAATACAACGTACACTCATCAAATCTATTTTTAGATATCTCTGGCTCCTTCACTATTTTTGGCGGCACATTTTTAACTGGCTTGTTTTTGTTATTATTATTGGCCATAGCATCCTGCAATTTTCTTTTTAACTCCTCTCTGTCGATTTTCGAACGATCTGGAACAAATTTTTCCCGTTCATATGCTCCAGATTCTATAATGGTGCTACGGCTCCTTCGTCTGGGACTCCCCGGCCTTACGACAACCTTAGGTATTGTGACGTTATAAATCTTTAGAGGTGAAGCTTTCTTGGAAGGTGAAAGTGAGTCTCCGGTACGGAGATGATAGTTGACTTTGTTACGTTGCCAGTTCGTCAATTTACTTTCGTCTATTAACACTGCAAGAAAAATCAAAAAATGCTTTAGCGTGGTAGCGAACATTAAGATTTTTGGACAAGAATTTAATATGTGCGTTCAACTTGCAGGCTTCTGCGGCAGTCCTCCATAATTGAACTGACTTCCGGTTGGAACCGCGTCACTTGGATTTCTTCTACTGCAGACGTTTTATCCTTTATTGCAGAAGAACTTCCTCAGGGCTGCTGCTGGTGGTGATGCTGCTTCTGTTGCTGCTGCATGCTTCTCGTTAGTCGTAGAGACTGAGTAGGTATGTCCGTTGTCGTGGTATTTGTAGTGGTCGGTTGAAGCAGTGGGGGTGGAACGGTGCGCGGGAATTGATCTGATGGTGCGTGACGAATAGTTATGTTAGTTATGAGATGTTTCCAAATATTGTGAAGTTGGAAGCCATTATCACGATTTAGGTTTTTGATGTGTTTGAAAATTTCGATAGATTCACGGATTTTACGGTTGAAAAAATTAAATGAGCGGGCTAGTTCTGTGTCAGCTAGGGCGGAGCCAGTCGTTTGTAGTAGTCTCGTACAGCATTCATTAGAAACACGAGTGCTGACCGATCGTTTTGTTTCATCGACGTACACATGCCCATAGGAACATGGAATTTGATACTCTCCTTCGGATTGTTAGGGAATGTGGTCTTTTGTTGAGGGTAGGTAGTTTGAAAGTTTTGACATAGATAAAAATAAATGCAGAAAGGATATGAAACAAATAAAACACTTTAGAAACGAGCTAAAAATATAATTTTATTACCTGACGTTTCGCAAATAGCTCGTTTTTATAGTGTTTTATTTCTTCCATATCCTGCAATTCTCACAAGCAAGAACTATACGATGATAAATAATTGGATTTGATATTTTATTGTTTGTTGTTTTTATTTACCCATGACAAAACCTACGACAATAGACATACCTACTCAGTCTCAACAACTAACAAGAAGAAGTTGCAAGACCACCGGCTGCAGCAGTTCTGAGGTAGTTCTTCTGCATGGAACGAAACGTAAGCAGTAGAAGCAATTCGTTGTTCAAGGCGGAAGCCAGTTTAATTACTGACATATGCGTATTTACACAAATTTGATAAATTCGCTTTTTATTGAGGTTTATCAGATATTCCCACAACTAGCGCGTTACTATTTTCTATCTTCGCTTCCTTAGTAATAATGTCCTTCCCCGAAATAAATCTGCGTAATTTTAATGCCAAAAGGAAGGTAAATTATTCCGAAACTCTAGTTAGGAAAAAGTGCTGTTCTTCTGGATAGAGTTACTATTCCTGTGCATCCCCACTTGCATTTATGTCATTTTGATCACCTTAGGCTCTGTTTTCTTCCATTATATGGAAATAAACTAAAGCATATGGTTAAAGTGAGTTAGAGACACCGAGTTTTAAGAACGTAGTTTGTAAGATCAATTGAACTGAAAACGACATATTGCTATGTAGTGGGCCTGGCTAGTAGCCCTTTCTGATTCTTTTTGCAACTCAGGGTTTTGGGCTCTTGAAGGGATGAAAACTTTCCAACTCTTGTTGTAGATGACCAAAAGACTTATTTACTTTACACACGTGAGAACCCCGGAATTCAGAATAGCCAAATCATCACACCTGGTTTGCACCTCTTGTGTGAGTTTGACTTTCGTTTTATGTCTAATGATACTCTGGGTTTGCACCTGTTGCACCAATTACACACCTGCCCGCAATGAACTCACTCGTGATTGCGTTTTAAAATTGCCTATTTTAATAAGTCGTTTAAATACTGAAGGCAAAAATTTATATTCTTAAAATAATAACAGTGAGTGACCGCGCGCGCCAAGCCACGCGCTTGTTATCATGATTAAGTTTTTTTGATTTAATTTTGTATTATCAGTCGAGATGTTAATGATGATGATGAGTCCTGGTCCCAATTCCGATTGTTGTCTTTCTCACAATAAAAGTCATTTTCAAATTTAAACATTTATTACAACGAATCAATATTTTGCAATACTTTTACTTTTTAAAGAGATATTTACTTAAAATCTGCCTGCTCTATCCCGCGTCATCATCTTATACTCTTTTCTCCACCACCAGTTTTGCCCCAATCAGTCGCTGCGGCACGGATCGCGCGCATCGATCACATCTAGGGGTTGCAAATTAGCGTATCTAATCTGTCAAAACAATATAAAATTCAGATGGTATTAGTTTTTCACATTAGATATATATCTTTTTAGACTCAGAGTGAGCCATGCTAGGGTGACATTTTTGTTGGTATCACAATGAAATATAGACGTTAGAAAATTGATTGACATTCGTTTTTAATTTTATTGTTATATTTTGGAAAAATACCACTGCCACTGTTGCCACCTCGACTAAAGCAAAACTTAAGCATTCCGTGAAAACGAGAAGTATTGTCTCAACAGTGATAATTATTTATTTTTTTGATTAAAAAGGTAATTACATGCATGAGAATTTAAACAGTAGGATCTTCTTGCTGCTGCTGATAACCTAGAACTTATTCCATAGACATTTGGATCTCATTTAGAATTCGGTCTACTTCCATCACCTCCTCCAACGCGTACACTTTTAAATTCTTCTGCTAACACGACAGTTCTTTAAATCCGCTTCGATTTTTTTTTTGCTTTGGCTGCGATTCAACCGCGCGGCTAAATCGCGCTGCTAAGTCGCTAGTGTGAAAGCGGTCTTACACAATAATTAAACGTCTTCACTATTGCACGTTTAGTTCCGCCACTTATAACTTTTGACATTTTGACAAGGTTATTATTTGTTTTAAGTTACTTTTTACTTTAGTTGTACCACCGTAGTCCGCGTTATTTATATTTCGGCAACACAGTCAGTACCGCTGAAGTGACACTTCACTTCATGTCAGATTTTGACTTCTATCAAAATGCACGTAACTTAACGAAAAAAGGCAAAGACCTCTAGAGTCTAGGAAGAATATGAACAGCTAATACAAACATTTAGAAAATTTTCGATAAATGAACACGTAAGTACAAATTTTTGATTAGTTTACACATCAATCTGCTTGCCTTAAAGTTTTCGTTATGTTAAAATCAAATGAATTCAACCAAAACATGTTTAAAAAATTCCTAACCTAACTCAAATATTTGTTTCAAACTTAACTATTTTTAACAGTAATTTGAAATTAAATATTACACCTCTTTTACTATAAATAAATCAAAATCTCATTTCTAAACCTAAGCACAATCAAAATTGTTGAAAATATTAATTAAATAAGTTGGCTGTACACTTGTTTAAAAAAATTATTATAATTGAAGTCTTGATGTTGTATGTAATTACATTTTTGGCGAAATATACTTATTGTTCTTAAAAGCTTGAATGGTGTTATAATTACAAAACCCAACAGGTTATGGGCCCAGAGACACCGATTGATATATATTTTGCCTAAAAAGTTAATTTCTGTTCACCGAAAATAAAGTGTCAAATTGTGACAAATTTTTTGGAACTCCGCCTTTGTGCAAAGTGAAATACATCATGGAAAGTGAACTTGTACGAATCACTAAACTCAAAAACAGCGAAAATTGGCCACTCTGGAAGTTCCAAGTGCGTATTGTATTGAATTCGAATGACGCTTGGAGTGTTGTTAATGGAGATGCAGTCAAGCCCATAAAACCAGAATCAGCGAATGAAGAAGATTTGGAAGTTACGCAAGTCTTTAAAAAGCAACTCGCAACATGGACTAAAGCTGACAACTTTGCTCAGAAGATTATAGCAACAACGGTAGCAGATCAGCAGTTGCTCCATATTATAAATTGTGCTTCTGCAAAAGAAATGTGGGATAAGCTTCTTTCAGTTCATGAACAAAAGTCAGATGCTAGTGTACACATGCTTCAACAGCAGTGGTATGCTATGACAAAAGATGCAGCAGATGATGTAGCGACACATATTCGAAACTCGAAGATTTAGCACATCGACTGAAAAACATAGGTGAGCAGATCCCGAATTCATTAATTATGACAAAAATTTTGATGACATTACCCACGCAATACAATCACTTCGTTAGTGCTTGGGAATCTACTGGTGCAGAAGAGAGAACTTTACCTAACTTAATTTCAAGACTATCCATTGAAGAAATGCGACTGAATTCTCAGAATAAAACAGAAGGATGTGCTTTCACTACCGCTCGGAAATACAAGGTGAATCGTTATGAGAAGAAAGAAAACCGTCACTTTGACAATGCTCATACACAGAAACAAACTAGGTGCTTTGTATGTAACAAGCCTGGTCATTGGGCAAGAAATTGCAGAAATAAAAGGAAAAAGGAAGTAAGTAAATCTCAAGTGGGAGCACAAGGTGATGCCCTCATGAGTGAGACACTAACATCCGTGTCAGAAACTGATGTTAAAACTGCAGCATGGTATCTGGATTCTGGAGCGAGCAACCATATGTGCAACCAACGAGAATGGTTTGTTAATTTTATTGAATTTGAACAGTATTTGCCAGTGCGTATGGGCAATGGTCAATATATTTTCGCGCATGGCAAAGGTGATGTAAATATTATGGCATTTGACAGACATAAATGGGTTGAACGACATCTGTCAAAAACATTATATATACCTGAAATTAAATTTAATCTTTTCTCAGTGGGAGCCGCTTTAGATAAAGGCTTAACACTTGAATCGAATAACACAACATGTAAATTGCTTCGTGACGGAAATGTTGTTGCAGTGGGAGAAAGAGAGAAGAGATTATATAAAATGAAATTTCAAGTAGCATCAGTTGCAAGTGTAAAGGAAGCTCATATTGCCACAAGGGAATCACTTCAAATTTGGCACGAGAAATCTGCTCATCAAAATCTTCAACATGTGAAAATTTTTTTGAAGAGGAAGAACATTGAATTTGAAGACAAAGAAATTTGTTGTGATGCCTCTTTCCTTGGAAAAATGCAACGGCTCCCGTTTCCATCTTCCCAGTCGAAAAGTACTGAAATAGGACAACTTGTGCACGCAGATCTTTGTGGACCTATGCAAGAAAAATCAATTGGAGGTTCGCGGTATTTTTTGTTATTCAAAGATGATTTTTCACATTGGAAGCAAGTTTATTTTTTGAAGGAAAAGTCTGAGGAAACCAGAACATTTTGAAGATTTCCTAAGAAAAACAGAAAAACATTTAAAAAAAAGGAGTGAAGATTCTGCGTACAGATAATGGACTAGAATTTGATAATAAGCGAGTTGCAAAATTATCGATATGGAATTATTTACCAAAAATCTGGTGCTTATACACCACAGCAAAATGGGGTAACAGAGCGTGAAAATAGGACAGTAGTTGAAGCCGCAAGGTCACTAATATACGCAAAGCAACTGCCGATAAAATTATGGGCAGAAGCTGTAAATACTGCGGTATATGTATTGAACAAAACTGGAACAAGTAGTGAGAAAGGTGTATCACCCTATGATTTATGGAATCAGAAGCATACCGATGTTACAGAACTGAAGATATTTGGTGAAGAAGTTTTTACTCACATACCAAAAGAAAAAAGACGTAAATGGGACGTTAAGGCAGAAAAAGGTGTTTTTGTTGGATATGATGAGAATACCAAAGCCTTGGTTTGAGAATAATAACCAAATAAAGATTTGTCGAGATGTCAAATTTACTAATAGATTTATAATTCTGTAGATTCTGTACATACAGATGAAAATTCTGCAATTAATCTAAACAACCTAAACTTTGAAGAACCAAAATTAATTCCAGCAGAAGATGTTATTCAAAGGGATAATAAGGAAGTTGGCAAAGAATTGAACCAATCCATTCATACGAATGATCAAGAAATAATGATTCAAGGGCAACCCGAATTACAAAATTGTCGATGATCTACAAGGAAAATCACGAATGGTGTACAATCTTCGAAATCGAAAGCAACTAAAACGACCAGTAACGTCCGCTGATTTTGCATTCTTACGGAACGTTCTGAGCCCACTTCATACGAAGAAGCTATCAACTGTAAAGATTTCAGTAAATGGAAAGAGGCCATGGATGATGAAATGAAATCACTTAAAGAAAATAATACTTGGACTATAACAAAATTACTAGAAGGCGAAGCGGTAATTGACAATAAATGGACATTCAAAATTAAACGACATCCTGACGGAAGTGTCAATCGTTATAAAGCTAGGCTGGTAGCCCGAGGTTATAAACAAAAAAATGGTTTAAAATTATTTTGAAACATTCAGTCCGGTAGTTCGGTTTGATTCTTTAAGAAGTATTCTATCTGTTGCAGCTTCAAGAGGAATGAAACTCCAACAGTTTGACATTAAAACAGCATTTTTGTATGGAGAATTGGAAAAAACCATCTATATGCAGCAACCTGCTGGCTATGAAGATGGAACTGATCAAGTACGCAAACTCAATCGGAGTCTTTATGGCCTGAAGCAAGCATCAAGATGCTGGAATCGCAGGTCAATGGATGTACTGAGTAATTTTAATTTAATGGTAACAGACGCAGATCCATGTGTATTTGTCAACTTCACCAATGATTCTCAAGTAATCCTAGCTGTATACATAGATGGGTTAATTGCTTCAAAAGATTCAAAATTGATATTTTCGCTACTAAAACAATTAATAAAGAATTCAATATCACGTCAGGTGAAGCCCGATATTTTTTAGGTTTAGAAATTGAACAATTATCAGATGGGACCATTTTCCTTCATCAAGAAGCATATACGAAGAAAATACTGGAACGGTTTAATATGCTGAATGCGAATTATGTTGAAGTTCCAGCAATGCATCCAAAAGGAGAAGATTTGACAAATGCACCTACCGAGAGGCTGTTGGAAGCTTTATGTACTTATCAACTTGTACAAAACCTGACATAACATTTGCAGTGAATAGTGCCGGTCAATATTTGGAAAAACCTACAAAAATTCACTGGAATGCTGTAAAACGAATTTTAAAATATTTAAAAGGAATATCACAATACGGATTATGTTTCAAACGTGAAGAAAATTTACAACTTACAGCATTTAGCCATGTAGATTACGCTGGTGATGTCAGCACAAGAAGTTTTGTAGTGAAATTGGGATCATCAGTAGTTTCATGGAATTCTCAGAAACAAAAGGTAGTCGCATTATCCACAACAGAGTCCGAATATCTTGCAGCAACACAAACTATAAAAGAAGTTAATACTTCTACTAAATACAAATGAAATAAGCACAACTTTGTTGATGGATAATCAAAGTGCAATTCGACTAATAAAAAATTCTGAATTTCATAAAAGAACGAAGCACATTGATGCAAGGTTTCATTTCATTCGTGAAAAATACGAATTGGGGGACTTCAGCTTGGAATACATCTCTACGAAAAATCAGCAAGCAGATTTAATGACAAAACCATTACCAAAGTTTCTTTTTCAGCATCAACGTGAAATGTTGCAAGTAATAGACATTCAGAGAATAATCAAGAAGTAATTACTTGTTTATAATGTTAAAATTAATATTCTATTCAAAGTAAATTATTTAATCAAAGTGGGAGTGTTGAAAATATTAATTAAATAAGTTGGCTGTACACTTGTTTAAAAAAATTATTATAATTGAAGTTTTGATGTTGTATGTAATTACATTTTTGGCGAAATATATTTATTGTTCTTAAAAGGTTGAATGGTGTTATAATTACAAAACCCAACAAAAATATTTCGACTAAAACTATCTTTCGCATCACAGGTGACTTTGTTCCGCCCAAACGTCGAGCTGTCATAGGTGTCTGGGCAACTCGCGTACAGGTAAATTCATTTGGATCTCGGCCTCCCTTTAACCAATCTTTAACATACAAAATCAAATTATTGTCTGTATCCAAAATTGTCAAATAAAATTTGATTCATTATTGTTACACTTAGTTCAAAACACAGACTAACTCTTTTTAGGCACCAATTATTTTTCACTTCCGGAACCAAATTTCATCCCGCACTTACACAAGTTCAACGTCTGAATGACTTTTGAGAGTTTCTGATAACCGAACTTCAGGAATTACAGTTCACTAAATCGTTCACTGTCACACTGTTTGATTAACAGTCTCAGGTTTATTAAACATATTAAATATAACGTTGTTCTTTTCTTTAATTAAACTCAAATTTAATCTAGGTTTTTTCTATTGAACTAAATATCACAGAAATATGTTACAATTAGATAATTTTTAAAACTTTAACCGGACACTGTTAAATTAAAAGGAACACTCTACGTTTCACTATCACTTGATAGCTTCGTCACTCCTGACGAAGCAGTGTCTTCACATGTGTCGTTTCTGAACTACATCCAATATTTTAAGAACTGTTTTCCCACATAAGTAGTTGCAAGATAGATATCGGGTGGTATGATTAAAAAGAGTATTTGCTTTTACTTCAAGTAGGAGCCTTTGCTTCAAAGTATTTTGTGCAATATAATCTTTTACATGAAGTAAATCCTTCAATGGGAATGTTTTTACTTAGGTTAGAAGTATAAACTACAGTAGATGCTAGAACGTGTTTAACCTCAATCGATTCAATTGTTATTCTATTATTTTTACGTGATGTGGTACCAATAACCATGGAGCAATACCATGTACTTCATTCTCTAACAACTACGCGTCATTATTATTTCCAGGAAAAAAATGTGTGAACGGTTGAAATATTCTTCCCTGTGAATTTTAAATTTTGGATGTCTTTTCCTCAGAATGAGGTGAAACTTTTTTAATTATATTTGAAACGGTTGTTTGATGTACACCCACATCTGGATATAGGATCACCTAGAGATCTTAAAAATGTCTCCATTTTCGTAACATTTGACAAAGCGGCTGCTCTTTTGAATATGATTTCCTAAGAACTTGTCTGCCATCCATTCAACATTTTCTGCATTGAAGCTAAGAGTATAATGTTATCTAAAATAATTGACTTGCCGAAATATTTTTTTATGCAGTACCTGTCAATATATTCAACGTTCACATATTTTCCTCCTTTTGCTGCCATAATTGACAAAATATATAATATCACCCATTTCGCACACTTTTTTCAATCGAACATTTGTGAAGTTGCTCTATGGGTAGCTTCTTGAAAACTACACCAAACACTCCCAGTTGGAAGAAATACTTAGACAGCACTAGCAATTACTATAGCAATGACTTCTACATACCGAAGTAAATAAAGCAAAGTATGAAGTAATTGCTCCTAGTACTTACTTTAGTCTTACTTCAAGAATTATGTGAAGTAAAAGCTGTTTTTTTTTAGTATTTACTTGAAGTAAAAGCAAATACTCCTTTTAATCATACCATCCATATTTCTATACTAAAAGGTGTATAAGGTTCCGCATCTAACTCAATTTCGCCCAAAAATATCACACTATTTATATTAGAGGTCCCTATTTCACGTATGTGTCAGTACACGTGTACACGTGTAATACACGGATTCAAATTTTAGTACTTGTAATATTAAATGCACGAGTACCGTGAATTTATATTACAGGTGTTTTTCATTTTACACGTTTATTTATATTACACGTGCATTTATATTACACGTGTATTTATATTACACGTTAATATTATCTTGATCGGTATTGTCAAGCAGGCAATTAATTCACAAATAGAATGAAATATACAACTGGAAAAACTTCGTTTCCTGATTTTTTTCTGAATTCAGCTGAACATCAAAACTCAGCGAAAACTGTTGTCAATTATTGCTGTTGTTTTCGACTGTCATTGTATAAAAGATACCTTTCCGCTATCGGTAAACAAAAACATATCAGTTGCTAGGTAACGTACGTTGATCGGGATTCGTAAAAATCCACGTGTAATTTAATTACACGTGTATTTAAATACACAATGATCAATGATAACTTCGACACTATATTTCCGTTTTTAATTGACTTTTTCAATAACACCCGACGCGGATGTTTGCTGGTATTTTCGTGACTTCTTTGATAATACCCAACGTTATGTGTGCTGGTATTTTGGTGACTTTTTTCGGGAATCGCTCCATCCCCTTCATATAGATCATACAAGAAAAACACCTCCCTCTCGTTTTCTGACTATCCTTAGAGCGCGTCATTCCCAATTTCTAGTAAACACTTTTTTGTTAAATGAGTTTTATTGCTTTTCACAAAAAAACTACTCCTTATTACTGTTGCTACCGACTTATGTAATGTTTTAAAATGTTCCTAAATTAATTCTCTTTACAGATATCAAACAATAATCTCTGTAAATATTTTGTTTTGTTATCACGAATGTGTTTCTTGTTGTCGTGATGCTTAAAGACTTCTTGGACGAAGATGACCATTTTGGCTTACGATGTGTTCACCTTTTGCTAGGCTTAAAGGATGCCTTCATATCAGCAAAATCCTGCAGTCCTTTGTTACATCGTGGAAGCTTCAAGACTTACTTTAGGTTGCGGTTCATGTGTTTTGTCGTAATCCATATCATTTAATTCAAGGAACAAAATTTGTGTTTTAGTGTAAGCTTTATTTGAGGCAAAATACCAGGGAATTACAATTCTCCTTGATACACGAAAATTACATTGACTTTAAACAAAGTTCTTATGGGAAATCACAATAATACATCCCAAAAATTATTTAACATAATCAAAATTAAACCTTCAACTAAAATAACATAGCAATATGTTGTTTCTGAAATAACCGTTCAATTGCAAACTTTGAATAAACAAGTTCATATAACATCAAAGCTACTATTTACTCGTTTTACATACTCAATTCACTACAATACAAATACGGTCCAATATAGCAGAAAAGTCGTAAAGGTATTGAACAATCAGATACCAAGCCGAGGTTATGTTTCTTTCTAAACCATACTCGAGTATGGTTTAGAAAGACGAAAGAAAAACAAAGATTTGGATATCAAATTTAGTAAACTAAAACCTCGCAGTAACTTTTCCTTCTGTCCAAACTTCACCTGGCAAAGATAACACTCTCTTTTTTAAATGGAACGTAATATTATTATATTGCGTTTCAATCTTAGTATGAAGTATGAATATATGCGTCCCTTTCTATCCTGGATGGTTTTTCAATAAAGCTATCTGTATCTCTCCGAATTCTCCATAAGGCCTGTACTGTAACGCGTGATCATTATCTTTTCTACCTATGGAAATAAAATCGTGTGTATTTGATTAGTTCATTATTTCAAGTGCCGTTTGAATTATTTACCACTCTAGTGGTGCAATTGTAGTAAAATTCAAGCTCTGTAAGTAAAAATGATACACTCGTTTATTCAACTACGTTCGTTCTATTTATTCCTTTTGCGGTTTAGTCTCACTGTTACTTGTATCAAAAGTGAGACAAAAGTGGAAAAAGAACAAACAGAGTAAGGGGCGTTGAATAAACGTGTGTGACACTTCCATTTACAGAGCTTAAATATTTAACTAACATGACCACAATCGCACCATAAGTTTAATTCAATCAAAAAAATACGATTTTAATTCCATGGGTGACTTAATTACAAAAGATAATGATTACTTGTTGTATGCACAGGGTGAGTATCATAAGAGTACGAGCCTGACGAACATAAAATGCAACCCAACATACAGTTCAGATCTAGATTCAATTAAAATTGTATGTTGGGTTGCATTTTAAGTTCGTCATAATTTACAATGTTTACAATAAATTTTGATTTATATTCCAATGCGTAATTTCAGTGACGTTAG
The DNA here is from genome assembly GCA_036172665.1 of Prosopocoilus inquinatus. Lineage (NCBI taxonomy): Eukaryota > Metazoa > Arthropoda > Insecta > Coleoptera > Lucanidae > Prosopocoilus > Prosopocoilus inquinatus. Next base: position 10,946,641 of record CM069875.1, read on the forward strand.
AAATTTTCAATTTTAGGATCAGTTTTCAAAGGCCGCAACTGTACCTAGTTTCAAAAATGAAAAATATCGCGCTGTTTTTTTTAAAATAAGTAAAGGACAAATTTATATTCTCGAAATTATTAAAAAAGAATGTTAGAATATTAAAGTCAGGACAATTTTTTAACATTTTAAGTTTGTTGGACGATTCAGACTGCCGTCAGTTTTATTTCAAAGCATCCTGGGATTTCTAGGAACTGAGCAAATGTCACTATGGCAACACTGACCCAGTTTTATTGATTTCCGTTACGTATAGACGGCTACCTTCTGCTTGTCGGTAATTATAAAACAGATTGATTGCGACATCCTAGATCAGAGAGAAAAAGAACAATTTCCTCGTTTTCAACTTTTGCAGTTTTGAGTTTGTAAAAAATTAATTACATCGTTTTATGGAAAGAGGAAGTTCTACATTACAATTATTTTAATACTTCCTAAAGAAAATTATAAAAATTCTGCACTTTCTTTTTTATTAATTATTACTCCTATTAAATATTTAAAGATTTTATTATACTCTTTTCTTAAGAGGCCGAAAATCATAAAGATAATTCACAAATATACGGGTTGTGTAATTTAACAGTGTTTCCTTCATTACACCAGTTGCCGTTCAATTTATCGGATGCGAGACAATAAGCGCAAACTCTCTTATCTACAGCTCACTTTGAATAAACAGAAAGTCATCTAAGTGGCTCCATGAATACTAAAGATTCAAAAATTCTCACGCATAAAAATGTCATTCTTATAATAATCTTATATGACGGCTAGATTCCGTCTCTATAGTATCAATAAATTATAGAAAAACGAATTAACAAATTTATATTGTTACAATACAGAAATACTTAATTTGACATCCTAGATGCGATACGATGATAAAATGGAAATGTGGCACTTGATTCTATATCTCAAGATGCAAAAATATACTCGGTGTTTCATTTACGAAAACTGAGTGTTGGGCAGTTAAGCATAACAAGGTTCGACACCATATTTTGATCAACTTGTGAATTTTTCAAAGATAACTAATATAATAACTTAGTTAGGTAGTAGTAACCATATTATGATTTGAAAGTCTGAAATTATAATCTCGAGGGAGATTCCCGTCCAAGGTCGCTTAGGCGGGCATCACACTAAGGCCCAGTTTTACAATAACGGTTTAACTTTGAGCCAAAGCTTAAATCCTTCACAACAATTGATGAAATAATAATTGCTAAGTGTTTAAGTCTCAGCTCAAAGTTGAGCCGCAATTGTAAAACTGGACCTAAGCGACCCCGGACGTGAACGGTCCGACAACGATCGGCCACGGTTTAGTTATAGTTTTTTGAAATTTATTTCCTACTAGTTTTAGATTACATCTTTTTATGCGTATTTCAACAGGTACGCTGCCATTTTCAATCATCCACACACGCACACTCTTTGGTTGGTATGAACCAGAGGATATTCTCATTGAATCCCCGACAGAAATGATGATAGTAGCGTGCCGAAATACTTACGTACCTACGATTATAAACAAATTGTGATAAGAGAACATTTTTTCATTTGTGTAGTCAAATCCCCACAAAAAAAAGTCGAGAGACAAATCTGGTAACTATGGAGACCACTTCAAAGTATTACCACGTTCTATCCAGCGATTATCCAACCGATTCGTTCTTATATAACATGTTATGTTCTTATATAACAGGAATTACCGAAAGAATCTTTCAGTTCCTGAATTTATTTGTTTATTTTTATTTAAATCACTAAAAGTACGATAAATTGTAGGGATAAATATCTTAAATGATTCTGAAACGAATGAAAATATTATACAGCACGTTTCTTAAGTTGATTATAGAGAAGTGATAATAACTCACAAGTTATCAATCTTAAGACCATAGAATATGGTATGTTTGGAAAGCTCGTAGAAAGGACTATTCAAATATACTATTATATACAGGCTGTTCCATTTGAAAAAATTACTAGTTTTACAATACGCAAACTAAATCGTAGTAGTGTTGATAGCCGCTAGGTTTTTAAAAATGACGAATACTGTCAAAGTAGAGAGATCTAGAAATGTTTTGGTCTAAGGTTGATTGTCTTATCATTAAAATTGACAATTTGGCAGACGATCAAATACGACTTTTTTGCATAAAATTCAAAATAACTCAGTAAATACTAAAAATAAGTAGGTATGACGTTATATCATTTTCGTCTCTTCAAGAACTAACCGAAACTGCAATAAAATATATAGTGTTCCATTTAAAAAATAATAAGTTAGGTTTGTAACTTATTAAATGAACAACCTGTATATTTGAAAATAATTTTAAATTATGCGGAATGAAAACCTACACAACTTTTGTTAAGACATTTTCTTGATAAAATGAATATAAAGGCGCATTCTTGAACTTCTCCACAGGTTTGGGACATCCTGTACAATCGTTTTATGAAATTTTGGCCGTCCGACAAATTTGACATCTTACTGTGCGTAACACATACCCTATGTTACTGAAAAGCTCAATCAAAGACCTGTTAAATTCAATAATAAAATATAGGGTGTTTCATTTAAACTAACCGAGTAAAATAAATATCGGAGTTATGAATCAACCTGTGCAAAATTATAGGAATATGTTCGAGATGGAAATTACTTTCTAGAGAGGTTATGTAACATTACTGTAAAACTTAAATGCCGAATTTTAATAAACATCTAAACTGTAAAATATCAAATACGTAGTACAATTTGATAAAGCGAAAAGAGAAGTGATCATACGTAATAAGACGATAAGGGTGGAATATAATTTGAATAAATGGAAATTTGGATAAATGAAATTTGTAACATATACAAAAATGATTTTTTATTTTTTTTTACTTTCCGAAACAAATTTAATTAATTAACAAACGCCTGGGGTTGTCATAACTGGATGGGGTAATAGCTTCAAAAAGAAAACAGTGGTAGGTATGTAGCGTATGTAAAAATGTATATTTAACTTAATCAATAAACCTACAACACTCGCTTAATATAGCAAAAATAATTGCAACATATGTAATATGTTAAATTTCACTTCTCCTTAATTAAATAATTCATTCAAGTTTATGTTCGGAGAATTTTATGTGTTATATTTAATTGCAGAAAAAAATAAAAATGAAAATGAAATTAATTATTAAAACGTTTGCTTCTGTCATCCTTCTGAATTATTACTAGCAAGGAATTTAACCGAGCGCTTGCAAATACATAAGCCGCTTTGCAGGGCCCCCGTAACCATATGTGCAAAGCGTGCAGCGCACGCGGGCGCCATGTTCAAGGGGCGGCAATTAACATCTTGATCATTTGACATATTTTGTCATTTTTTTCGCCCAAGAAAAGAAAAATAATTCTTGTCTGGTATAAATTATTCGAAAAATTAACCACAAGTTTTGATGAAGCCGTCAACCTCACGGCAAAACGTCGACTAAAATAGAACAGTTAACTGCGGCAATTAAAAGTAGAAAAGTCTAATTTATGTAATTTTCGTTTGCTAATTTTTTCATAAAAATTTAATAATTTTATTAGGTAAAAAAATAAATTATGTAAGCTGTTACGGTTTGGTTAACAAAAAAACAAATTATATTTCACTTTTTAAGTTTTTATAAATTTATGTTCCTTTTGTTTTTGTGATTTTGTTTCTTTTTCTCTAATATTAGTAACTAGCGGGCTTCGCCCACTTGCATTCTGGGGGGGGGGGGGGGGGGGGGGAACTAAACAGAGTTCTTCTCGGTCAGATGAGAGGAAAGCGCTTCCCTTCGTTTTTGGGGGCTTGCGGCAGCTAGGAACTTGAAAAAATGAAGGAAAATGTTTAAATAAAAGTGAAGGAGAATGCATAAAAAAGCGAAGGAGAATGTTTAAAAAAAGTGAAGGAGAATGTTTAGAAAATGTGAAGGAGAATGTTTAAAAAATGTGAAGGAAAATGTTTAAAAGTTTTTCTGTTTTTTCCATTTCTTTTCTTTTAATTTTTAATAATTTTGATAATTTAATTGACCGTTTTTGTTTGCCCCAACTCAAATTTTTCAGAGGGCGCCAAAATATGGATTGGCACGCGGGCGGCTTTTGGCCTCGCGGGGGCCCTGCCGCTTTGCTGTATAAGCAAATTTGCAATTCACAGTGACACAAACGTAGCATACCAATACAAAAATTCGCATTTACAAGAATTTATTGACTCGACAATAATATTATGAAGAAAAAGAAAAAAAAACACACCCTCGTGGTCACCCCCCTGTCCCCATATTGCTAACCGCTTGCAAACTTCAGCACGATGAAGGCTCAACCTGCCCTCTATACATTCGGCTCTGAAGAATGTTGACCCCTTCGGATGACCGCTTCCATCGTCCTAAAGGTCAAATGAAGGTGATTTAGTGCCGCCCCAGTATTACTACTAATACAAGGTGGGCCAATAGTGCGTATTCGTAACGCCTATATTAATACAGATTTTTAAAATCTGTTTTCCCTATTACTTACCTATGGCATAGATGAATGATTTAAAATTAGATACATTTATACAGAGTGTTCCAAAGTTATGTTTTTTAAATGGAACACACTGTATATTATGATTTATTTCGAATCGTCTTTAAGAGTAGATAAATTTATTGTAAGGATATTATGTACTTAACCTAATAGTTTTTGAGATATTGACATTTTAATGTAAAAAAATTCTATTATTTGATGTTTTATAGATTAGATATTTATTAAAATTCGGAATTTAAATTTTGGAGTAACATTACATAACCTCTATGGAACAGAAAACACTTTCCATCTCGACCAGATTCCTATTATTTTACACAGCGTAATTCATAACTCCGATGTTTATTTTACTCGGTTAGTTTAAATGGAACACCCTATATTTTATCACTGAATTTAATAGGTCTTTCTTAAACTTAACAATAATCAAACTGCGGTAACTATATTTTTTATTGGAATGCCATATATCTTTTACGCATAGTAAATGCGCTATTTAATTCTCTTTCGTCTCTGTCGTTAATAGTATTTTCAGTATTTAAAATTTTCTTTACGGTTTTTAAAGATACACAAAATGTGACATTTGCTAGCGCATATACTGATGGCAAAAGATATATGGAATTCCATTAAAAAAATTAGTTGCCGTATTTTTCCTCACAGTATACCTAACCAATAAATTATTTCAAGACCAAACTTTTGCAAAAGAAAAACAATCTGTAACTCATTTGCTCGGAATATTTTTGCATTCGTTTCAAGTATTGCAACAGCGATACTTTTTTAAGTTGAATATTGTAATTTGTTGTTTGGCAAATAAGACACAACTTCACAGATATGTCAAACATGCACCAAACAAAGCCAAACATAACTTGATTGTGGTTTTGACAGAAAATAGCGCGAAATATTTCCAAAGCATTTAGTGAAGGTAACAAACTTTGATTTTTTTATCAAAATTTTGGCAATATGCTATTAATTTTAATATTTAAGTTATTCAAAATTAAACGCCAAATGTCAAAATTTTGGCAATATGCTATTAATTTTAATATTTAAGTTATTCAAAATTAAACGCCAAGTGTCTAGTTTCTCCAATTATCGTAAACGCCTAATATTGCGTCGAGGACTGGAGGACGCTGATGCGAATAATATAACATACATATATTCGTATGTCTTCGTGCATTAGCGAACGAACATCGATCCGATTTATATATACCGGGTGGAAAGTTTCAACCCCGAACATAGCAAACTTGTATTGAAAACTATGATTCTGTGAATTGCTACTCGCCATTTGAAGATACAAAAGTGACAATGGTATTAAAGAAAAGAGAAAATTATGGACAATATTATGGTGTTAAAATTATTCCTAAATTCTAATACTTTCGGAATATAAATAAAATTTTCAAATTTCAAACGAAAAATTTAGTCGCCTATGTCAGGTTTGAAACTTTCAGTTGTTTCAATTAATGGCAAATAATTTATATGTCAGTCAAAAAGTATTATGAATTATTGTATGTACAGAGCAAATAATAGGTAGGTACTCTTGTCGTTTAAGTTACAACAATCCTTTCTTTATTAGAATGATAATTGTATTCTACGTCATTGCATACAAAAATACTGTTGTTTCTGATACTATTAATAAACTTGAAATGAGGTCATGCCATCAGCACTGACACATGTCGATACTAAGTCAGTTTTAAATTCAATTGTACTAAGAATTAAATAAGTTTCACACTGTTCAAGAATAAGTAACACACAAATGTAGAGAAAATTCAAAAAAAAACATCAATTCCACAAATCCAGTTGCCGTCAACATTGTATTGGAATTAACAAGAATAGTAGGAAAGTGAAGCAATACAGGAGCAAAAAAATAAATCGTAACAGTTTTTTTATCGTCAATATGCTACACAGATGAACGGAATTTTATTTTGAATAAGAAGCATATTGTACAAAATTCTGGTTATTGAATTACAAACTTCAAATCTGACATACTAAGGCGACTACATTTTTTAATTTGAAATTTCAAAAATTTAATTTCTATTTCAAAAGTATTAACACAATAGGAATAATTTTAACACGATAACATTGGCCTTAATTTTATCTTTCATTTAATACCATTGCCATTTTTGTATCTTTAAATGGCGAACAGGAATCTACAGAAACGCAGTTCTCAATGGAACTTTGCTATGTTCGGGTTTGAAACTTTCCACCCGGTATATAACATTTGTCTATTTTTAAATATGCCTAATTAACTTTTAAACATGTAGATAAATAAAAACAATCACATATAATGTTGTACACGTGTAATAAAACATCAATTAAATCACTCAATGCCTTTAACGGAAGATAACAGCACAGGTACTTCACAATACGGCTGCACTACGTTTCAATGTGACCTGACCTTAATACTTAGAACGCCCCAAAAAACTTTTTTTTCTTGAAAATTAGCTAATCTTGTGTTTTTATGTATCGAAAAAACAAATTTTCATCGTACCATCGGGTGCAAATAAAAGTAAACGACTCCTAAGAGAATTTTGCGTTACTTCATTTTAGTAACATTACAACAGCGATTAAAATTCTTTACTTTTCTGTGCACCCCATGCTATCCAGATGAAAAAACACCGTTTTTACTCTTTTTCAAGTCGATGATTAAAATTTCAAATAATAAGAAAACAACTCCAAAATAAATTTCCTCTGCAAAGGATATAAAAGCATGTTAGTTGTAATTTGTGTGTTTATTATAATCAATTTTTTGGACATCTTAAATTTTAAAAGGACGCAGTTTTGTTGTTGAAATAATATTTATCACCTAAAATCTGTAAAAGGTTCACCGGTTTGGAAACATTTAAAAAGATTCTTTAACTCTACAAAGTTGCGACCAAAAATTGACATCAGTTTAACAATACCTACTAAAGATTTTGTTGGGTGGATACAATTATGAACTGACACTTGCGGGTGATTAACAAAATTAATTTTTTAAGTAAATTCATTTCCAGTTTTACTTTGTCTGTAAGTATGGTAAATAAGAACCAACATTTTTCAAAATCAAATATTGATTGACTTTCATTAATTATTGTTTGTCTTTGTCATTTGTATCAGTTCACAATTACAGCCACCCAACAAAATGTACGTCAAAGTGAGCACTTTTTTTCCACGACCGTAATATAGGAGTAATACTTTTTATATTAAACGCTTTGTGAAAAATAATCATTTTTAAGTTTTTAAATTTTAGTTTTTTTTTCTACATCTAAGGTGGGTACTTACATTTCAGGAACTGTTTCGTTTCTGGGCTGTACTGAATTTTTGTTGTGTGAAATATTCCACCGGGAGCCACATTTCTGCTAGGCCATTCCATTTCCAGCGCAGATGCACCTACAATAAGTGTGGAAATTTGAATACACAAATGTCAAAATGTCTGTCCAAATTTTACTGCTAAATCAGCAAATGTCTGAAATTATAAATGTAACCATAGTAACTCGGACCCAGTTTTATTGATTGCCGATATTCCTCGCAACGTACGGCTACATCGCACCTTGACATAAAAAAAATGTAACAATGGAGAAACGCAATTATTATTATTATTTAGGGGGAATTAGAGACAAATTGGATTGGATTTGTTGTCAATTTGGCTGGGCTCGTGGAAATTGCAAATTGCGCCGTAGGAAACAGCTTATTTAGGGCTCGTTACCAGGAGACGGAATGAGTTCCTAGCACACGTGGGTGTTTGCACGAGAGGTCCGCAACAGCAACAGACATTTCACCTGAAACGGGAGGCAATTATTCTCGAATTTTCCGCTTGATATTTTCATTGTAATTAATTTACTGCGCTTCAGCATACAATCTGAGTTAGCATCTCATGAGTATCAAAACAGGAAAATGCTTAGTAATGCAAAATGACACTGGAAGCTTATTTGCATAATTAAAACTCGGCAAATTGAACTCTACAGGGTGTTCAATATTAACAAACCAATTTACTGTATTTAACTGAAACTGGAATAAACAAATCATTTTAAAAACTTTTTAAATTTAAAATAGTCAAAAAAATGCTGAAAATAAAATTATGTCTCTGAAAACTGCAATTTCTTCTCTTGTTTAAAATTCAATTAAACTCTATTGGTTTTGAGAAATAATTTGAGTTAATAATCTGATTTATAATTGAAATTAACCTCTGCCCACAATAATTTTTATATCCGTAGATACGAATTTCGGCAGCTAAGCTGCCATCTTCAGTACGCTACCAACTTAAAAGCTCTAAAAAGATCTAAAAACAACCTGATCATCCTAAAAGATATACTAGGTGTATCAGAAATACGTGTGTTAATTTTAACAGGGAGTGCAGTTAGCTAAATGAAATATTTTTTCTATTTGACTTTTTTCATTACATATTAAAATCTATACCCACCTCTGGTTAAGACCGGAAAATTCTGTTGTCATAGAAACGAGAAAAGTCGCATAAAAAAGTCAGTTGTAATGTCACATTTACTAAATTTGAACAGAAATTGCGTTTTAACTTGTCGGAGACAAATAATTGTTTATCATTATAGGTTTCCATAATCCTTATACACAGCGAAGGAAAACTGTAATTGCACGTAACTATTGCACTTTTAAAATTTGCCAAACTGTCAAATGCGATACACCTTGCTGAAGGGCGTGTCTTCGGGTAATTGTACCAGCAACAGTTACAGAATCCAAAATGTTTCTTCAACATTCAGTACGAGATCTGTCACAGTCTTGGGCTTGAAGTTGAAATTAATCATGATCCTGGAGAATTTGGACAGTTGATTGAAACGTATGCCTATTGGCTAGTATACCATTAGGAAATGAACCGCAGTCTTCGTGCTTCCATTCAACATTTTCACAAGCTCTACGATAAACCATGAGAGTATCTGTTAATTCTTGATTAAAAAAGTTGTGTGTGTTTATAAAAATGACAACTGTCTTGACACATTATACATAATTGTATCCGCCATGGTTGCCATGGTTTTTCGAAAGGAGGTTCAGTTCAAACACCAAACGACTCGTTTGCTCAAAAATAGGGGTAAAAAATCACGAAAAAATTGGCAATTTTTCTAAAATGCCACAAAGTAAAATTGTTCAGCTTAGCGCGTTCTCCTATGGTTTAAAATTAACACACGTATTTCTGATACACCCAGTATATGTCTAAATGTAAGTAAATGTAAATTAGTATGTAAAGATCTAAAATTAACCGTCAGAAAAACCTTACAAATAAGTTCTAACCGAACAACACGGAAATACGGAAATAAACAGTCCAAAGACCCGAAAAAAACTTCTTATTCTAACGAATAAATAAGTATAAATTCCCTGTTATTTGATACCTAGACAATGTATAAAGAATTGCTCTTCTTTGAGCTCTTATAGTTTATTTACATTTCATCGTGAATTTTTGTAGGTAGTCAATACAATATCTCATCTACAGAAATTTCTCAACAGATTGAATCTATTAGTTATTATGTATACTAGGTTGTTGAATTTTGAAAAAGGTAATTTTTCTCAAAATTTTCAAATGGAACACCCTGTATGTCTAAACTCTTGTGAAATACTGCCTTAATGAGTTTTCATAATACGCCAAATATTTTTGTCCAAACTAAAGAAATCGCGAGACATCAATAAAAGAATTTTTTTCTTTCAATATTAACAATAATTGAAGTTGGTTCTTGTCCGATGAAAATTGTAAGTACAAAGTTTTTTTAATCTCGAACCGAGAGATTAAAAAAAACTTTATACTTACAATTTTCATCGGACAAGAACCAACTTTCAATATCTACGTTATTTAGCCTTTCCGTCCGGTTTTTCTGTTTCAGTTAGACGATAAATCAATGAATATGTTTTATTTTGTGTTCAAAGTTATTGATTATGTTCCTATTAAACTAATTCCTATTTTCCTTTACTTTGAAAATATTTAAACAACTTTATTAAAATAATTTTAAAAAATAAAATTTAAAATTACGTTGCCGTTTGCTAGAAAATAGGAAAACAGTTGCCATGAATTTTTAATTGACAGAACAATTGTTTAGATTAGTGAGACAGTACTTTTGCACCTACACCTAATAGCGGAAAGCAATCAAATCTGTATTTTGGCGTCAAGATTACAAGAAGTAAGAAGTATTTACAAGAAGCTGAGAAACAATTTAAATATTTAATATAAATTTTCTAGATCCAATGGATCCTTGTCATTCTTAATTTGTTCACTGTTTCCTGTTATTTTCTAATTTAATACTTATTATTCTGAATTTGTACACTATTTTGTTATTTTCTAATTCATTAATTAAATTAACTAATATTTGTTAATTTATCAACAAAATAAAACAGAGGTACCGGTAGAAAAGACTAAAAAACGTTAATATTTTAATTAAAAAATGAGTAATTGCTGTTTCGCGATTTGTTCAGTTTGGACAAAAACATTTGGAGTTTTATGAAAGCTCATTAAGGCAGTGTTTCACAAGAGTTTAGATATACAGGGTGTTCCATATGAAAATTTTGAGAAAAATTAACTTTCCCAAAACTCAACACCCTGTACACATAATAACTAATAGATTGAATCTGTTTTGAAATTTCTGTAGATGAGATATTGTATTATCTACCTGCAAAATTTCACGATGAAATGTAAATAAATAATCAAACTATAAGAGGTCAAAGTAGAGCAATTTTTATACACTATCATTAATATCTTACAAATTCTTAAATAGAACTTCCGAAATTTTTGGTTATTAGGTACTCGTTATGCGTACTTTCTAAATATGTAAAAATATACTGGGTATTCCATTTAAAAAAATATAACTTTGGTATGGCTGTCAGTTACTGAACAACCTGTATAGCCAGAAATAATTTTAGAAAATAGAGCTAACTGAGTCACACCTCAGCTCGTTTGAATTTCTTTTCTATCTTGTATACTTTGGACGATAGAGAAGACCGCGGCATTCGGTGGACATCCTGTACATTATGTATAAATCGTCAAAAAAACAACCTACACATGAGAGCAAATCACACCCACACACCTTAAGTTAAGAGCACTTTAGGAAAATTTTTATCTCGGAGAATCCTCTCCTTAAAAAATCTCCAGTGCAAGTGCGCTCAACTGTCTCTAACAGCCCTTTATATATGATTTAGGTAGCGACATCTTGCGGATGATTTTTGGCATAACAAGTTCGACATCTAGCGGCCAATTTTTGACTTAAGATCTAAAAAATAATAATGATAATCATAATAAACATATATATCTAAATATGAACCGTCAAATAGCAACCTACAAATTAGAGTAAATCAAATAATACGGAATTAGGTATTGGTCTGTTGTCTGAATTCAATAAATTGTTTTTATTTTTCCGAATAAAAACACTTTCGTAAGCATTTAATTCCCTATTATTTGAAACTTCCTTAATGAGTTTTAAATTATCCTTAATAATACTGTGTCTTGTATTGTTAATATGTTGTGCAACACTTGATTTCTCAAACCTATTGCACCTGTAGTGACTTATATGTTCTTTAAAACGTGTTAACATATTTCTTTTTGTTTGTGCAATATACAGGGTGGGCCAATAGTCGGTGGATAGGGCTATATTAATGCAGATTTTGAAAATCTGTTTTCGCTATTACTTACCTGTGATATAGATGCATGATTTAAAATTAGTTACAATTAAAAAACAAAATGTACCATCAACTTGTACCATTTCTTATTCATAATAAAATATTACCTGATAATCAGTCAGGTTTCAGGGCTGGGTGCAGTACCACGACTGCTCTCTTAAAAATTAAGAACGATATTCTAAAGGCTACAGAAGAGGAGACACGTCTGTTCTGATATTATTGGATTACTCTAAGGCCTTTGATACCATCGATCATAAACTGTTAACCGCAAAATTTCATTACTTTGGCTTGTCTGGCGGTGCTTCTAGTCTCTTGAGTTCTTATCTCTGCCGATTTACATTCTAAATTAAATTGTAATTGGCATTGTTACGCTGATGACACAAATTTATTTTCACTTCAATTCAGCCGATTTGGTGACCACCGAGAAAATTACCAGTACAAAGTTTTTTAAATCTCGAACCGGACAGAATTATGAAGGAAAACCACTCAACGTTTCGCTATAGATTTATAGCTTCGTCAGACGAAGACGAGTGTCAAATCTCAAGAACTATTCGGTTTAGGTAGATAATACCCTTATAATAAATTTATCTACTCTTAAAGAGGAATCGAAATAAACCATAATATACAGTACGTTGCATTTAAAAAAGAACATAACTTTGGTCTGGCACAGCCATACGGAACTCCTTGTGTAATTGTAACTAATTTTAAATCATGCATCTATATCACAGGTAAGTAATAGCGAAAACAGATTTTCAAAATCTGCATAAATATAGCCGCTATCCACCGAATACGCACTATTGGCCCACCCATCCCTTAATAACACTTTTTCGAATTTTCAGCCCATCACATCCGGTACGCCCCAGGGTTCCATTATTGTTCCTCTGTTATTTGTCCTATATCCTGCCGATTTACATTCTAAATTAAATTGTAATCGGGATTGTTACGCTGATGACACAAAAATTATTTTTACTTCAATTCAGCCGATTTGGTGACCACCGAGAAAATTATCAGTACAAAGTTTTTTAAATCTCGAACCGAACAGAATTATGAAGGGAAAACACTCGTCTTCGTCTGACGAAGCTATAAATCTATAGCGAAACGTTGAGTGTTTTCCCTTCATAATTCTGTCCAGTTTTGTCCAATTAGAGAAAATTATCAATGAAAATTTTAAACATTTGCTCGCTGCGTCTACAGATCATTCCCTGCATTTAAATAATAAATCTCAGGCTATTGTTTTTGGAAAAAATCGCATAAGTGTTACAGACAATTTACAAATTTTCATTGATTCTCATAAACTTTCATTTTTATGTGTGTATGAGTGTTAATAATCTTGGTCTCATTTTTGATTCACATTTACGATTTACGCATCATGTTAATAAATTAACACGAAAATCTTTTGGAATTTTAAAGTGTTTATATGCCAATAAACATTTTCTAAATAAATCTCTACGTATACAATTGTGTGAAACACTAATTTTATCTAGATTTAATTATGATGATGTTGTTTACGGTCCATGCCTTGACTTATCTTCTGCTAATAGAATTAAAAAAAATTCAAAATGCGTGTCTGAGATTTATTTTTAACTTAAAACCACGTGATCATGTGAGCTTTAAATTGTCTAAAGCCAGATGGTTAAGTATGATAGATAGAAGAGCTTTACATATGGGTTGCTTAGTGCATAAAGTAATGTTATCGTCTACACCGTGTTACTTAAACCTCTACTTATAACTCAAATTGAACTACACGAAGTCAATATGAGACGTAGGAGCTTACTTGACAGTCCGATTCACTCCACCTCTTCTTTCGAGCGGTCTTTTTCGTTTTCTGGGTTGTACAATTCACTGACTAAGGAACTTCGTTCTCAGTCTTTAGTACAATTTAAAAGAAACTTAAATATAAGATTATCAGCCAGTAAACAGTAACCAACAGGTAAAGAATTACCTTTAATTGTCGTATTATTTTGTTCAGCAAGTTACATTTATTTATGCCTTACATTATTTATGCCTTACATTCATTTATGCCTTACATTTATTTATACATTACACGTCTGTTAAATTAGACAAATTACAATTTCCGATAATTACCTTTTCTGAAAATGGTAATGATTAAAGACGACTTGACAGATAACATTTAAAAAAATTTAAAGTTTTCAAAATTAACTAGTATAAAACTTTGGTAAAATCTGTGAATTCGTAATTAATCTATGGCATTTTGAGGAAGAATAATTACAGGAAACTGTAATTTGTCTACTTGTTTTGCTTTCAACTGTAGGTGCAACAGAGACTAACTTTAAAATGTTGGATGAGAACGATTATGTCGATGACAAAAAGAAACAACTTTTATTTAAATAAATTTTTAATATCTTAGTTTTTCGAGAAAAAAAATTAAAATGTACAAAAACATGAGGATTTGTTTCTTAATCACGTATTGTTTTTGTTAAGTTTAAAGCTTTACAACGCTCGATAAACCTCAGAAATTAACAGGGTTGACATTTTTTAAATCCTGAAAATTTTTCTATTTTCATAAAAATTCAAAATCTCTGCCAACTTAGTATTCACGAAGAGTGGCCTATTAGATTTATTAGTATTAATCAGTAACGAACTATTTAAATAATATAAAATCAATCATGACGTACTTTCGGTTGTGTCGGAAGTCGATAGTAACTTTATTTTAAATGGAATATTCCGTATATTATTAAATTTTTGAATTCCACTTTCAGTTCTACACCTTTTGTATTCATATGCATCATTTAATAATATACGGGGTGCTCCATTTAAAATAAGTTACTATCGACATCCGGTACAACCGTACGTCAGGACTGATTTTATATTACTTCAATAGATCTTCATCGATTATTGCTAAGAAGTAGCTTCCCTTATATTCCAATAGGCCACTCACCGTGAATATCCCTGTATTTATGTATTAGACTTTTCATGCTATTAGTGGCTTTACTACGGTATAATAACAGACGGATTATTAGCCTTTTTTATTATTTCATTCATTATTATTTTTAATGTTTCAATGTTTTCAGTGTTCAAACCTGATTTTTATAAACCTCTGGCAGCATAAAAAGTCAAATACAAAAATATGGTGTTTATGGTGCTAGATATTTTGAGCATTCATGAGGATGGTAGAATTTTCATTTTTTAAAGACATCAAATATGTTTATCTCTAATCTTAATCAAACATTGTAAAGTTTCAAACCTGCTAAAACAACCTACCTACGCATAAGATTACAGATTATCATGTTTTCACATAATTTAATGTTTTTTCTAGAAAACTATCGAATATATTATTTGATCAACAGCATATTTTGACGGTTGAACTTAGAAGCGACATGCATGCAGCGAATAAATTCTCGGCCACAAACTACTTGACCAGTTTTTTATTTAGAATATTAAAATTACATTTGTATGAAGCCTATTAATACAAAGTCTAATAGCAATTGTTTTTCTTTTAAATAATTTAATGTTTTGTAAAAATGCGGAATCATAAAGCAGGACAAATCTTATAACGAAATTTTGGATTATTTCGGTAGTGTGTATTTCCTCCGTGGCAATGGTTACTCTTCTAATTAATTTACTCTTGTAAGGGTGTATTCACATTGCACGTAAAAACGGAAACGGTAAACCAATGAGAATCTCTAATTTGCTATGCGAGTTTATCAAGGTTGCACAAGTTTAACTTTCTACGGCACGTAATATCGTCATTTTGACATTTCAAAATAAACACAGCCTCTATTGTATTGTAGTCCATTATGTCACTGTGTGGTGGTTTTATTCGTTTTTAGTTAGAATCTATTACGCCTACTTATTTCCCGCTGTTCATTTTACAGAAATACAGAACCTATCTAAATCAACTGAAGATTAAAGCATAGGAAATGACACAGGTTAATGTCATCAACATCAAGCCCATTGAAATTCGAAATATTTAATTTACGTGACAAGTGAAAGTTATAATAATTAAGGAACGGATTTTAGGTAAAATGCCTTCCTTCAGTTTTAAGGTTTTAAAGATTTTTTGCACATATTTTC
Source organism: Prosopocoilus inquinatus (assembly GCA_036172665.1). NCBI lineage: Eukaryota > Metazoa > Arthropoda > Insecta > Coleoptera > Lucanidae > Prosopocoilus > Prosopocoilus inquinatus. The sequence goes on from CM069875.1 coordinate 10,962,761, forward strand.
GTTTCACCAGAAATAGAATTATTTGACCAAATTTTATTTCACCAAAATTACCTTTTTTCCAATTTTTTTCACCTATTGCAGCTTTTTCCACCTAATTTGTCTTTTTGTCACCTAAATAAAACCTTTTCATTTTTATATATAAGCGAGATTTTTTCTTACTATCGACACCTTCAAACATCATTACCCTCAATGTGACTGACACAATGGTCCTAAAATCGTGTCATAAGAAAATAAGCCAAAAGATAAAATCTGTGAAAGAAAGGTATTCTCTGTAGCTGAATCAAATAAGCGAGTAAATATATTCCAAGTTTTAAATGGTAATTATAATTCTGCAGAGTTTGTGTGATGTTAAAGACGGTTTTATGATAGAAATACTTTCCACACTCACAATCTTAAGCTGTCTTTAGGCGTTACATACATTTGCGCGATTTAATTTTATACAAAATTCTGGATGACGACTTTAATTTTAATGTTCTACTTAATTTTATTGGAACTTTTTAAACGCTTACTATGAGAAAATAAAAACCTAACTTCATAATTAAGTCACCTAAAGTAGTCCAAGCATTAGGTCCACCATTTCAAATATTTAACAGTAAAAGTTGACAATCCAAAATGTTTTTAAACCTACAATTAATGAGATTAGATTGTCAACTTTTGTCAAATATTTGAAATGTTAGAACTTTAGACGAGTTCACTAATTTAGAGTTATTAAGTTTGTAGCTGCACTGATGATGAACCAGGTCTGGTTCAAAAGTACTATGCATTAAAAAAAAAGATACACGAATCGAGTATTTTATTCTTCTTCCCTCGAATTCAATTAAATTTTTAGTTATTTAATTTTAATGCACGTTTTCAAAAACCAACATGAGAAAATAAACACCTAATTTCTTAATTTAAGTCGCCTAAATTGGGTACCGTTTTTATGTGCAATGTGAATCCATATTCAGAAGTAACATGTGAAATTGAGTTCTTAAGAATATAACGCCATTCTAGCGAAAATGTAAGAGAAAATTTTCGACCAGTGAATCAAATGGAAGCAGTAAAGCCGGTAGAAGAAGCATGTAACATTTTAGATATGTACTATATTAGAAACCCTAAGTCAATCAACCTCCGGACATTTGCATTCCATAATTCAGTTGAAAGGTTCACCGAATACTAAGAGCCGATTTCATAATAGGACTTTAAATTTAAAGTTACTTTAACCTAAAAAATACATTTGTTTCCCTATTCTTAAAGTGACTTTAAATTAAAGCTTCCTTAAAGTCTGATTATGAAAACGGTCATAAGAACCACTGTTTTCTTTCGTTTTATTTAGTATGGCAATAGTTGTAAGTTGATCAGTTATCATAGTTACCGAAATTTAGAAGTAAGGTTTAAACTAATGAAAGTTTATTGTTCTGCTTTATGTTTCCCCAACTGTACTTAATAACATCAAAATAAAAACTAATTGAATTAGTTATTTCAGAAACAACAAATTTGCCATTTGAAAAACGTTTCACTTGGGTTGTCTCTGAAATAATTGATTCAATTATATTATTGCTGGGACAAACGAATCAAAAGATGTGCATTCCATTCACTACGGAGTTCATTCACTTAAAAAAATTGAATAATGGCTTGTAATTTAATATAAGTGTTCGAGGGAACACAAGCTTCTGAGTGTGACATTCTTTGATTGTAACTCTGCGAAAATGAAATGCTTGTTCGAACTGATTGCGTGTTTTCTGAGTTTCGCAGTTAGCTGTCAGCATTTCAAGTGGTAAGTTACTTTATTAATAAGAATTAATACTTTGTAAATATTTAGGAAAGTGTGATATTTAAATAAATTTATACAGTATGATTCAGAAGGGTCGCATCACCGCTTAGGCAGTCATAGAGAATATCAGTAAGTGCGCAAATATGCTTTTAGAATTTTTTTCAATGCGTGGTTTTTAACATACGAACATTTAAAATTATTGCAAATAGACAACGCTAAACATTGCAGATGCACTTACAAATTTAAAATCATGGATTATAGACACCCCGTTTCTATTGACAATTACATATACACTGATTTGGCAAAACGTTTAGAAATCAAATTTGATACAATAATAATTGAATCAGATATTTCAGAAACGACATACACATGTGTCATTGTTGGCGAAATTGATTTAGATACGGATTCTTCTACAAGGCTCTTAAACTCTATTTTAGTATGGAAACCTGTGTTGCAACTTCTTTTGCAGAGAAATATTTTCTGAAAATTAGATGTAAACTGCTTAATAGGTACTAGTATCTACCAACGCAGCCAGAAAATACTGGGACAAAACATTTATCATTTTTGACACAAATCAAGCAAAATGTTATGAAAAGATTAAGTAGCGACATCTTGCAATCGCTCTTTGACGTTGCATTAGGCACAGCCACGGCCAGCTGAATTCGTATGTCATATACGGCCAGTCCAATTCCCCTAAAAATGTCTTCCAGTAAAGCAAGCTCACGGCTAGCTAAATTGATATGTTATATACGGCCAGTCAAAAAAGTACTAAAAAATGTTTTTGGAATAAATGAAAAGCGCGTGTCAAGTGACGCCCTCAAATTCACAATTAGTGTCAAAATTACTGTCATCTTGAAATGTTTGGTGATGAGAAATGTCAATTTGTCTTGATATTTAAGTTGTCAAAATAAGCGTCGATGTCGTAACAGTGGTAACAACTAATTAATGAGTATGAAAGGACGCTCGCGCTGACACGCTCCATGGTTTGCTTTACTGGAACACATTTTTAGGCGATTTGGACTGGCCGTATCTGACATATCAACCCAGCTGGCCGTGGTAAGCCAGGGACAGTGTCAACTAGCGTCCTCTAACACCATGGAGGTTAACTATTGGAAGAGTAAATAGCGAGCAGAAAACGAGCCGATTTTCGGACGCGCGCTCCCCTCTCTTGTACGGCAAAATTAAAGAACACCAGATAACACAATATGTATGTGACAAAGTGCGCATACTCCACACTCCGTTCGTTTTGCCATATAAAAGGCCCGTGGCCGGACCGGTTTTCAGTAACGTTATATGAGATGGCGTCCTTCAGGAGTATGGCTCGATGTCTAACACTCATTAATTAGGTGTTACTATTTCTCACAACCAAGAATTTCAAGAATACAATAATTTTAACATTAGTTTTGAATTTGAGGAAGCCAATTGATAACCGCTTTTCATTTTTTCCAAAAGCATTTTTTAATGCTTTTTGGACTGGCCGTATATGATATATAATTTCAGCTAGCCGTGGCATTGGGATTGACAAATAGAAGCCAGTTTTCTACATAATAAGTCGTCCTATACATATACACGGAGGCCTTGCATGCTGTCAAAACAAAATGAAAGTTTAAAAAAAAATTGTTACAGATCGTTTTTGATTGCAACGGATCCCTCGAGCATCCTCACACTGCAAACCAAAACAACTTGTCCAAGGATTTTTGCACGTGCGATGTAAAAGTAATGAAAACATAATGAAAAGATTATGTAGCGACATCTTGCGATCTCTTGTTCACCTGATATTGCATTAGGACTGACAAATTGAAGCCAGTTTGCTACATAATAAGAAGCTTAAGAATTGAGCCCACTTAGTACCGACGCTTTCCACCCTGAATGTACTGTTTACCCCTTCCAACTTTGCGCGGCTTCCATGCTTCTAATTGTCATTGAGTAAAAAGGTAAAAAGCATGCGAGTTACGAGTTCAGGTTCTTCCTTCGACGAAACAATTTAGATGTACTTAATCGCCAAAGGGTATTCCGCACATTCTAGAGAGATAATAGAAGAAAGTCTCTTTGAATATATAGAAATGCATGTGATAGTCGCTGCAAATCACCACATATTTAATTTCAAACAATGAAAGCGCCTACAAGCCGACATCGTATTGTAGTCGATGCAGCCAGATGAAATAACTCCCTTCCAAATATTGCGGGCAGAGCTACTACAGTCCGAGTATTAAATTTTCGTACTAACCGCGGAACAAGTGGGCTCATTTCTTTTCCCTGATAATAAGGCATTCCGTACAAAGCTATGCGTGCTAACAAAGCATAATGAAAGCTTTAAAATGTTAATTAAAAAATCTAGAGCACCACTATGGAATGTTCTTATCACCTCGTAACCTCAGAAAATAATAAGAGAAGAAAATACTCCAAGAATAAAGATCTTTTTACTAAGAAGCAAACTAAAAATACTGTTTTGTTGATTTTCCAAAAGAAACTCATTGAATGCGTTTAATTAGGAAACACATCCTTTTAAATCTATTTACCCCAAAAACTCCTTGGAGACAATTGTATCGACATTGTTTGCTAGGGATATTAGAAGGCAAAAGTGATAAATTGTATGCAACTGCTCTTCAAAGTAAACTCCTACAAATTTGCGGCAGTTTATAATTCGTTGAATAGTACTTTCTTTCAAATTTTGTAGACTTATTATTTTTAATAATTGCATCTGCATTCCGTGTTCGCTGAATGGTTGCTCTTCAGTTTCAATTTCTTCCTGATACACATTAACGCAGAGAATCTGCTCTAATGAAATATAAAATAGAAGTAAACCGGGCGAAATTATTACAATTAGTTAACTAATCTATCTATTGCAAGCTTTATGGACTTTTGAGGATACATAAAGTAGACTTCTAGACTAGTATATCTTCGTAATTAAAAAGTGAAAAGGAAAGCGGTATTAATTTTTTTTGTATAGTTTTCAGCATAGAATCGCATGGCGTTAATATTTAACGAACATTATTATACACCCTATATAAGTAATTAAACCGCTTTGAAGTTGTTTTCAATCAAGGAAAATGTTCTAAAAATTTCTGAAAATAAATAAATCAATTAAACAAGATTGATTTTACACAAAAATATTTTAGAAATCTATATTTATATATTTACATTTTTGTTTTTGAAAATTTCAGGAATCCTTTGTATAAAAACACGCCGCATATTTCTGCGCTGATTTTAGCAAGAGGTGGATCTAAAAGCATACCCTTGAAAAATATAGCGTTGGTTGGGGGCAGAACTCTGCTAAGCAGATCCTTATCAACAATATCGAAAGTTCCCAACTTCTCATCGGTTTGGGTCGCTACAGATCATTATCTGATAGCAGAACATGCAATACGAGGTTTGATAATTAGATTTTTTTTATTTCCGTTATTTATTGATGTCACGTCTAGGGCACTGCATGTAATGCGTCATTTATACAGTTTCTTTATTTTAGTCATTAAGCTTTCGAATTTGCATGTTATAACTACTTCTACTACAGGGAATTATATACTTATTTATTCGTTAGAATTAGTCTTTGGACTATTTGTTTCCGTGTTTCCGTGTTGTTTGGTTAGCTCTTATTTGTAAGGTTTTTCTGAAGGTTAATTTTAGGTCTTCAATTTTTTTTTTTCTCAATTGATACATAACATATATATTTTATTTTCAGGATTTTTAGGTATCAAATAACAGGGAATTTATACTTATTTATTCGTTAGACTAAGAACTTTTTTCGGGTCTTTGGACTATTTATTTCCTTATTTCCGTGTTGTTTGGTTAGCTCTTAATTGTAAGGTTTTCTAACGGTTAATTTTAGATATTTACATAATAATTTATATTTACTTACATTTAGATATACAGGGTGAGCCAGCAGTGCGTGGACGACAGATTGTGGCGTTATTATTGAAAATGTTTGAAATCTGTGTGGACAATAACATACATATCGGTTAGGTGCACAATCTAAAATTATTTAGACTTATACAGAGTGTTCCGTAAGAGTGTGACGACCCTAACATATGTTTTTTTTTAATGGAACACCCTGTATATTATTGCACTATTAGATGTCTCATTATCAGTGGACGAAAATAATATATTTGTCATTACAAGTTGAAATTTACGCCAGTAGAAACATAAAAAATTCAATATTGTTTATTAAATTACAATTATAGCTCAGATTTTAAAAATATAAATTTAAAAAATTTCTACGTTCAAAGTTTAAGAGCTGTACATAAAAAGTCTGATACTATTGGAAACCTTAGTAAGGGATGTTTAAAACTATGTGTTCATATACAGGGCGTTCCATTTAATATTTTTTAGAAAAATGGTAACTTGCGTTGTGCATCACCCTGTGTAAAGTACCCGGAAAAATTTCGAATTGATTACACATTTCGGTTTTCTAATAGTTAAACAATATATCCACCAAAATTCAAAGCAAAATATTTAAAAATAACTAATTTATGGAGCAACAAATTCTGCCATATTTTACCGGTTATTATCTCGAAAACGATAAACTTTAGGTCAATAAAACCTTATACTATTTTTGTCCACTGAAAATAAGACATCTAATAGTGCAATAATATACAGGGTGTTCCGTTAAAAAAAAACATATGTTAGGGTCATCACACTCTTACGGAACACTCTGTATAATTCTAAATAATTTTAGATTGTGCATCTAACTGATATGTATGTTATTGCCCACACAGATTTCAAAAATTTTTAATAATAACGCCACAATCTTTCGCCCACGCAATGTTGGCCCACCTGTATATATCTTTTAGGATGATTAGATTGTTGTTAGTTTTTTATGATTTTATTAGGATGATTAGGTTATTTTTAAATCTTTTTAAGTGCTTTTATAAGAAATACGTATCTACGAATATAAAATTATTGTGGGCGGAGATTAATTTTCAATTATGAGAAAACGACAAATAACTTTCTAGATTTTATTTTTATTTTTATTTATTTCCTTTCAAATAAGGATATGTGAAGCCCCCGGAAGGTAATAATTACTTAAAATAAGAATCTAGAAAAAGTTATTTGTAGTTTTTCCAACACAGTAAATTTGAACTGAACACCATTATGCACTCATCGATTCAATTATTTATGGGACAAGTTGTATTGCCACAAGTCACGCAAAAGAACAGGTAGTTTTTTTTTTAATGACTTAAAGCTACTAACATACGTCTGCCATATTTAACTTTATCCAACACCTCCAAAATATCGATAAGAAACATTTTTTTCTATGACAGTTGTAACACTTTTTTGACAAATTAATTTTATTTATTTTTATTTTTGACAAACTAATTTTATTTATTTCATTGTGCGGTTTTAGCCACGTTTTAGCGACCCAGTGACTTACATGTCACTTTTATTTTTTAACTAACAACTAATAACTAAACATTAATAACTACCAACCAAGAAATTAAAAGGCCATGCTGATATGAAGCGGTTAATACAACTTCACTAAAAGTTAAGAATTCGTTTATTTCAATTCTTAGTGATAATTATTAGTTAAAATCATCAATGCGCTTGCTCTGCAGTGGCCTGTCAGGTTAGCCACTACACACTTCCAAGAACAAGTAAACAGCTAATTGCTTATTATTTATTATTTATTAGGAAGTGAAATAATTGAAACAAAACATGCCGAGGGTCGTAACGTACTTGACCGTAACAACGCCCGGTAAGTTGAGGTTATGTCAATAACGTTGTTTCTTGCGTTTTTTACAGGTCGTTTATTTTACTTTTTCTTCTCAGATTGGTATTATTGCTGGGAGGAGGCGAATTTTCACGGCTTGGTGTGCAGCGAGCATGCGTAATTTTTGCTTATATAAACGGAAACTTTTGCGTAGTTTTAATTTTAGTAGTGTTGTGGGTCGGTAATATTTCCACGTTACCTTACGGTAAGGTAACATTCATTTGTTACCGGATGTTACCGTTTGTTACCTCAGTTCTAAACATAAGCTAATTTCGAGTTGCACACTGCAAAACGCAAGTAAGCCAATGAAACAAATGGCCAAGGAATATTTTTGATTACTGAAGGAAAACGTAAATACTAAAATAAAAGTAAATAAATATATCATAACCTAAAATGATTTTTGTTGACACGTGAATTTATTTAGTGGAAATACATAATATTAAATATTGGAAATCTGATTATTAACAGAAGACAAAAATATAATGTGTATCCGATATCAAATTATTCAGAAAATTGAGTAAAAATCACATTTTTAGATAAAAGTGTAATTTGTAACTCCGGCGCGAAATGTCGCCACTTAAACTGTAATAGGTAAAATTATGGTAACATTACCGGTAAGGTAACATTAAAAATAAATTACCGGTAATTTAACAACACTAGTGTACAGGTCGTTTATTTTACTTCTTCTTCTTCTTCTTCTTCTCAAATTGGTATTATTGCTAGAAGGTGGCGAATTTTCACAACTAGGTGTTCAACGAGCATGCGTAATTTTTGCTTGTATAAACGGAAACTTTAGCTTAAAGCTTAATTTTAGTTTTAGTTGTTAGTGATTGTATAAACCAGGCATTAAAGTCAACACATAATTATTATCATATTATATGGGTGTTTCATAATGCACGGAAGAGATTAAAAGGTTAGTTGGAGGAGATCAAATTAAAGCTTTTTTCTTAAGAAACTATTGGTAAAAAACCAAGGTAACTAGAATATGGCCTGCTGTGACGAGAAAAAAAGAGTGAATGCATAATAGCAAAGTTGCCTTTATACAAATGTCATGTGCCCGGTTTCTGAAACGATAAATAACTTTAGGTAAACATAATTTTTTCTTGACAGATAACTTTATGAAAAGTATAAATTGTTTACGTTGCGACATATACACTTTACCTACAGAGAAAGTTTTGAGAAACGGTTTTTAGAAGTTATGGAGAGTTTATCTAGAGTTTGTCTCTATGTAAAATTATGTATCGTTTCAGAAACCAACGCTAATGCAATGTCAGATCAAAAAATGATCGTAGGATATCGCTGTTTAAACGATTCAGTAATATTTTACGTTTTAAATTCAAATTTGGTCTGTTTCAGAGTTAACTGAACGCTGTTCCACATTAAAAAACTATTTTAAAAATGTCACGTAAAAGATACGGCTATTTCATTTTTTCTTTTAATACCCAAAAACGTCTTTACATATTGTTGAGAACCGCTGATTAATTAAAACAAAACTAGAAAACAGGTCGACGTACACACTTTGTGAAGAGTGGTTTTGATATTTTTAGAGTTTATTTAATAATAAAGTTTCAATTTGTGAACTAAATTTATTAATTAAGAAGGTATAGGTGTAAATTAAAGAAGAAATTAAAAAAACTTAAAGTGTTATAACTTTTTTATTATTGGATTTTCGTCAAAAGCGCATTAAGAAAAAAGCTTTATTTTGACCTCCTAAAGATTCCCTTTCAATCTCCTCCGTATATTATGAGACACCAGTATGTAAGGTCTTGGACAATAAAATTTAACCTATTGCATAATTCAATCTACTCTGAGGCTGAGTTGCTAACTTTGTTACGAACTAATCCTATATTAAACATAAAACTTTCTTCACTTTAACGCAAGATTAACTTTAATCTATGTCAGTACAACTGAGAACAGTGCGCAACTTTAAAATAGAATAGGAATAAAGTCGCTTTACACCATCAGATTTTCCATTTCATTTTGAATTTGACTTCTGAAATATACGTTCACATCAAAGACCATTTTTAATTGCTGGCTTTATATTTTTTTTAGTATTTGAATTTTCTAACCTAAATTAAATTTCAAATGCCCAAACTGTTTTATAAGTGCTCAGTTATATTAGTCATTATCAGAAGTATCGATCGATTTGATTCATGGCTCATGTAGAATAGCTCAGTCAGTATTTTAGGACATTTAAGTTTTTTAGCGTACTGAAATGGTAATATTAAGATGATGAAATACATGTTTTAATTTATTGATATTCTAACTTCAAATACCTCACAAAAGGATCTACGAAATATGAACATTTTATCAAAAGATTTAATTAACGAAAGTTGTGCAGGCTCGTGCTCTGCACAATCTAAAATTATTTTCAACTTTATAGGGTGTTTCTTCATTAATTTACAAATCCAATTTATGATTTTTTAAATGTAACCCTGTATATTTTATTACATATTTGGGTAGCACTTGAAGAGCTGATGCAATTAATTTTCTTGTAAATGTGGTGGTGAACCAAATACTTACCAACTTACTGGTTAATCAAAATTATATTGAAAAATTATATTACACATACAAATTATCGATTACCTTTTTAAACAGCAAACATTAATATCAAATCTAACTATCTGGTATGTTTACATTAAATACGTAGATATTGTACTATCTTCAACAAATATAATAACTTATTAATCTATTTTCAGTAGTTTTCGAGTTATTTCGTGTTTTCTGTAAGAAGGTTATTTTAAATGATATAGCAGGTTGAAATCTGAAACATATACTTCGAAACACCTGTACTTTCTAAGGTTCTAAATCGACACACTTTGTGTTCAAGTAGTGACATTTTTTCTATTTATCCTTGTCGCACAATAAACTCATATAGGGGTAAAGAAACACAGTCGTAAGTTTGTTACTCAAAGTGACGTTTCGCAAATGGCAATTTACTATGGCTGTGTAGAATAACGTAACTTAATACATTTTTGACTTGACAGTCGGCTGAAAACTACTACCATTGTAGTAAGCAGAATTCTCTAAAAGTATTGATTTCCTTGTTGCTCTTGCGAAATTTGTATTTGCTTGTTACACAATAAACTCACAGTGAGAATGCGAAGGCGTTACCTGAACACGTAAGTGTATTGATTCAATGACCTTAATACTTTCAAGTCATTTACGAATTCTGAATGTCAGAAATAGAGCTCGTTTCAAGAACTGTAAAATTTCTGGGCTATTTTAAATGTAGCACCCGCATTATTATTTGGATAGCCCTTTTCATTGACTTTCAAATGATACTACATTTAATACATTTCATTTAGTCTCAACGACTTATAAGAAGTAGCAGCAAAACCACCAGCAGCAGCAGCCCTAAGGAAGTTCTTCTGCAACGGAGAACGAAACGTCGGCAGTAGAAGAAATCTGAGACACGCGGTTCCAACCGGAAGCCAAGAATTCAACCAAAGCCTCTAAATATAAAAAAAATGTCTGTACACGTATGCTAGAGAAATTAGAATCTTCATAATTTATATTTACAAATCCTTAACAAATGATTTTATCAAATACAAAATCAAATGGAAAATCAGATAGTGTTATTTCGATTTGGCACTGGAAATTTTTAATGTGTGATTAAGATTAAGGGCCGTTTTCATAAACAGACTTTAAATTAAAGTTACTTTAACCTAGAAAAATACAATTGTTTCCTTATTCTTGAAGTGACTTTAAATTAAAGCTTCCTTAAAGTCTGATTACGAAAACGGCCATAAGTATTTAAGACAAATTTAATTTTAATCTTTGCGTATTTTGAATTTGTAATTTTTCAGTTGATAAAATCCGATTTAGTTTTTAGTTTTATTATTTACAAGTTTGGTTTTCTGTTATTTGTTTAAAACTGAATTTTACATTAGGTGGAGCAAACATACATTGGAGTGTAGCTGAAAACGTGAAAGACACTTCCACTTCAATAGCTGCTGTACAACATTTTCTAACTATTCATACTGAAATAGATTACGTCGCCTTGATTCAGTGCACATCGCCGTTCATAAAAGCAAAATACTTACGACAAGCCATTTCGTATATTAGTTCAGGAGCAGAATGTGTGTTTTCTGTCACTAGGTGAGCGAAAACTAGATTTTGTGCATCATTGCCCGGTTTCTGAAACGATACATAGCTTTACGTAGAGACAAACTCAAAATAAATTCATAACTTCTCAAAACTTGTATCTGTAGGTAAAGTGTATACATAGCAAAGTAAACAATTGATACTTTTCATAAAGTTATCTGTCAAGAAAAATTTACGTTTACCTAAAGTTATTTATCGTTTCAGAAACCGGACACATGACATTTGTATAAATGCAACTTTGCTATTACGCATTCACTCTATTTTTCTCGTCACAGCAGGCCACATTCTAGTTACATTGGGTTGCTTACATGAACTTTGATAGAAGTCAGAATCTGACAAGGAAAATATTGTGACAAATTCACACTCGTAATCTGACCATACTCCCAAAAACGAGGAAGCATCTGCGACTGACTCTGGCATAAATAAGGTACTTGCTACTGCAGTCGAAGTGGTGTCAATGTACTAAAATCATAAACTTGAAATTCGAAATAAACATAACCATTTCATCTGACGTCTATATTTCATTGCGATACCAACAAAAATGTGACCCAAACTTGCCTACTTTGACGAGAAAGAAGAGTGAATGCTTAATATTCATAGTCATAACTGCACATGAAAGAGTCTGACTGTTTCATTTTATGAAGTTAATTGCCGCTTTCCAATTGAAGAAATAAGCTACTCGGAGCTCCTCCGAGCTGAACAAACATGTTCCAATTGCACGGTGCTGAACGCACTTGAACTGATCCGTAACTGATCTTTTTTACTTTCCCCCGTCTCCTCACGCATCTGTATCTATGACTACACATACAGTGAGAATCTTGTAACGCTGCACATTGAAAATTACGTGATCAGATAAAGATCAGATAAAGATGATCATTTCTGAATCATATAAAATTGCACATAGGGGTTGTAACATTACGTTGCTATAGTTACTAGTTAATTCTTAATGCTGAATCATTTACAAATTGCACATAGGAAGTATTAAGGAAGAGTATAATTGATCTTCTGGAAATTTGGCGGCAAAAAACGCAAAACTCTCTGTCAAAGAAGCTCAATTTGAGAATAATGTGTACCTACATTTTCACTTTTTCGGGGGTTGTATGCATTTTACAATAAATCGAAAGAACAATTTAATTTAATCTGACAATTCAAAGTCAGTAGTGTTACACGGTAAACATAGCGAATAAAATAAATTTGGAAATAATGTAATAAAGCTTCCATTGATAATAATTACTACGTGCAGTCTTATAAGATTCTCAGTGTATATTATATGACTTTTGCAGCGTTACCATTAAAACCTCGGAAGTGTAGTTAGGATCAGATCAGTTCAAATCATCTCAGGTGCTTGAAAATCGTACGGAAAGCAGCTATTGTTTCATTCTATGAAGTACTCTTGCTTGCAATAAAATCGCGTACATCTTCAAAATTGAGTAGCACAGTTTTTACCTATTTTTTGCTTTGTAAATGGGTATTTTGAGAATTTTGACGTCTCCAAACATACAAGTTGGAAACTGATAATGAAATTATGTACTATTTTATCTGGTATATGAGTCCGGCAGAACGATATATTCAATAAATATTACGCCATTCCAAATATTTAAGAGCCCTTATTTTCAGCTGTTAATATAATTTTTAACACTTGAAGAGATTCTTCAAAGCTGAATTTGTACTTATTTTAGTGTTGGCGACAAGTGTACTGGAAAATTTGTTAAAATATGAAATCCTTTGCTGTTTAAAAGGATTTTCTCTTAAATAATTCAGAAGGACATTATCCAAATCGTAATCGACATTTTTGTACATACATGTCCAACCATTTTTTCTATTTGCAATTTTTTCCACTTCCTACATATTTCTCGTGCATCATAGTATTTCTATTTAAGTTGTAATCATTTGCTACTACTATGAATCGCTATTCGTCTTCTAACTTGCTGTCAGTCTCAATTTTTATTGTTTGACACTGACAAATTAAATTTCAAGGGCAACTTAATACAACGAAAAGCAAGTGTACGCGATTTTTACATTACTGAAGTTATTAATTACTAAAGATCAGACTTTTAAGTAGTAAAGAAGTCGAAATCTAATTTAGGCGACTTAACTAGGAAATTAGGTTTTTATTTTCTAGGTTCTTAAAAAGTTTCAATAAAACATTAAAATTAAAGTCGTCATCCAGTCATTATTGAGTTATGACTCACTCTGTATAAACGGTGAAATTTGACATTTTTGCTAAGAGAAAAGAAGTTTGACCTATTTTTACATACATTCGCAGTCATAAAGTTTATTTGCAGTAACTTCTGATTAGACGTTAAAGATAGGCATGTTAATTTTTAGACAAAAGTGGCCATAACTTGTTAACCAGCCAATATAAAATATTAAACCTTGAAATTTTTAGAAAGGGCACGATCAGAATATTTCAAAAAATGTATCAGCAACAGGGTGTTCCATTAAAAAACTTTAGTCTGCTCAGGGCCATAGCCAGACTAAATACTCAGCGGGACCCTGGGTCCGCTGTAACTTTACGGTGCACCTATATTATATTATTATTATTAAAAATAATTTTAACTTGTGGACATTTATCAGTGTAATTCTATGCCCTAGATTAATTTTTAGTATCTTGTTAAATAATTTCATAAAACACCAAATTCAGAACTATGCCGAACCCTGTCATTTTTTGATATTATATTCACACTAAGAATAGCGGGAGACATTTCTGAATTATGATGTATATGTATACAGCCTACATAAATTGTCCGGAACCCCGAAATGTTTCTCAAAGTATTTCTCCTTTTTCGCTAGGTTATGTCGCTGTATATGTACTACGGCGCTCAACTTAAATCATGCGAACCACGCCCTCAACGTAAATGCTACGAAACTGTCAAATCGTATCCTTTAAGTGGAGCGTCGTAGTACATGAATCACGATCGTAGATTTTCTATACACAAAAACCTCACAATTCAAATTATTCTTTTGTGTAAGTGGTTATTCTTTGTACTCTATCAATAGGTGGAGTACGAAGAACAAAAAAAAAACATTTTGAACATAGTACTGAGATTTTCACGTCGGATTATGGTTCACGTTTTAAAACAAACGCAAAAGACACTTTTTAAATAGAACTACCTACATATTATTTTACCAACAGATGAATTTCTTATTAAAATATCCTTTGTCTTTTTATCGTAAATTAATAAGTAAAGGAGATATTTTGATTTTGCCCAGATTCATCAATGTGCCTGTGTTTTAGAAACAAACATTTGCATACCGCCATAATCAACCTTTTTTACGGACACGTTACGTGTTTTATTTTTGTCGTTTATTTCTTGCTAACTATGAGATACAAAATAATTGTTAGATTAAAATGATTTTTTTTTTAATTCTCTGATCGAAATGCATTAAAGTGTAGACTTAATTTAATAAATAAAAGGGATAAAATTCATAGAGTTCTTTATTTCTACACAGTGTTTGTTAAAAAAATATTTAAAACTCAACTAGTTTCGACCTAAATGTCATCATCATGGGTAAATTAGACGCGTATAAAAAGGTCAAACACAAACACATTAAAATGATCACAGGTGCATGGTTATTAGACAAGGTTGGAAGTATTGATTTTTTTAGGTCTCATAAACTTCGTTGGAAACATCTTGGAAATAATATTTTTCCTCAGAATTTTGATCCAAAACATAGACCCCGAAGGCAAGATGTAAAGGAAGAATACGTGGAAAATGGCATGATCTATTTTTCGTCGAGAAAACTTTTAGAACAAGGACTTTTTCAATCGCAAAAGTAAGTTACAGAACGAATCACTAGAATTACTAAACATCAATTGCCTGCTTTAAATCAGAGGTTTATTTGGGATTAGCGTGAAACTGTTCAGGACAAAAGTAACTCAATTTCTAAATAACATTTATGACCTGTTTAAATAACAGACCAATTCAAATAATACAGTTCCGATATAATTTTTTTTCAATTTATAAAAATTGCTGAAAACAATCAAACATGACTCCAAATACAATAAGCCTCTACAGTTGCTAATCATTCACAAGTGTAATTAAAATATTAATGTACCGAACCACGAAATTATTAATATTATTTACGCCTTCCGTGCTATATACAGATTTTTTTTTTAATATTTTGTACCCTATCTAGAGAGTTTATTTTAGGAGATAAAGAAAAACTTTAAATGCAAAAGTTGTAGAGTTTTATGCCTATTATCTTTTAGAAAAAACAAAAACGCATCACAAATTGGAGAAAAAAATAGTTTTCATTTTTTTAATGGAACGGTCTGTATATTATTTGCCAATATGAATGACCATATTTTCCTGATTTCAAAAATATATATGTTGACACTTGGAGAGGTCGTTCGCGATATATAAGTTTAAAATATCAGCTTACTTACTATTTTCATAAACAAGATTCTTAAAAAAATAAGTAGACCTATTTTCGAAAACAATTCTCTTTGTCAGGCTAACATTTTTGTTTAAAAAAAGCAAAAGTAAAACTTACAATTGGTAAGGTGGTAAAAATAATTAAACAGTTTTATTTATTATTCTCGAGTCCCTATGATACGGTCGTAAATACTGCATAAAATTTTCAAATAACTCAGACAAGAGTCAAATCAACTAATAAATATTTGCAATGGTAACCTATCTCTCCCACTTTGTAGAAATTTTGCACAAGAAATACCATCGCGTCGTAGTTCTTGAAGATTAAACATTACGGTTCCTTTTTATTTGTTTTGTTAATTTTATTAATTTCTTTGTTTTCTATTTGTACATATCTGTTAATATTAGGGGTACGCGATATCATGTTTTCAATATCGGATATCGATAACTAAAAAATATCGATATTTATCGATATATCGATATTATCGATATTATCAATATTTTTCCGATATTATCGATATTTATCGATATTATCGATATTTATCGGTATATCGATATTATGGATATTTATCGTTATTATCGACGTAAGCGATAATATTGATATCAATGATTTTGTCAATATTTTTTAAGTTCGATATCAACTATATGGGCAATATCATGGGCCATTATGATTATTTTTTTTCATTTTCAGAAATGTTATTGCTTTTCTTTCCGGCAATAAGTAAAATATATTCTTTTGAATAAGACGAAACGACTGTAGCATAATTGTAATGTGTTCTGTTAAAAATTAATATAAACATCCGAAAATTGTTATTATTAATTAACTAAAATAAATTTCTACCGAGAAAAGAATTATTACCCAGTTACTAAACTACAATGAAATAGAATTTATATGAGATTCACGCGCATATGGTCTAAACAACCCCTGCAATAAAATAAAAAGCAATAAATTGCACAGCAATGTAAACGCATATTTTTGATTTTCAAATAGTCTGCAACAGATCGTCACTGTGGACAGCGTTAGCATTTGTAATTTGCAAGATTAAAAAAGTGTATTTTGTGCTTTATAAATTTCCCTCTTATTTTGATCAAGGTAAGTAGATATTACAGAGATGTAATAATCAAATATCAAATATTTCATTTCAACATAAATTTAGTGATATAAATATTATTAATTACTATAATGTAGATATAATAATTAATACCAGTCTTTAATTTTTAGAGAACAAAATGGGCAAAAAAAGCGTAGCATGGGATTTCTTTAAAAAAGATGATCAGGGTGCCAGGTGCAATTATTGTAGTCGATTAATTAAAAGTCATGGCAACACATCGAACTTAATATCACATTTAAAAAACAGCCATCCGAGACATTACAGTGAATATTTAAACACTAAATTTCGAAAAGACCAGGAGGAACAGAATTTGACTGAAAGACAGTAAGTGTTTCAACAAATAAATAAATATAAATAGCGAGAAAACCCCTCGACCACATTAATTCACTGAAAGCGAATACGTATTTCGGTAACGAAGTTACCATCTTGTTTTTGTTTTCTAATAATGTTATAGATTACATCGGGTTGGTAACTGTTACCAACCCGATGTAATCTATAACATTATTAGAAAACAAAAACAAAAATTAGAGTTTAATAAAATAACCACACTAAAATCTGACAAAATAGGTGAGGTAGATTATAAGAAAATTGTAAAAATGCCGTTTTATCCTCAATATACTAAAGGGTTGAATACAATTTTTAAAAAATTAGGTTTAAGAATAGTTTACACCAACAATAACAGCTTGAAATCGTTGCTGGGAAATCCAAAAGATAAAGTAGATTCGGAGGATAAATCAGGTATATATAAAATTAGTTGTAAAAATTGTGATCAAATTTATGTAGGGCAAACAAAAAGATCCTTAAAAATTAGATTCAAAGAACACTTGGCTCATTTAAAATACAAACGCTTTGATAAATCCAGTGTTGCCTTACACATGCTTGAAAACAATCATTCGGTAAATAAAATAGATTTAATGAAACAAATTAATAACAAAACAAACCTAGATTCTTTCGAAAGCTTGGAGATTCACAGAAATAGGAATAGATTAATGAATTTTGAGAAGTCCGGGCCGACCGCTTCGTGCCTCTACGACCTTTAGATTTTCGAAGAATCCCGGTTTGCTTTGCATGCATAATACGGTACAAAGAAAGTGAGGGGGGGAGTGCGGCTAGTCTAGTTTAGTTTATTTGTTGTTTTAAAGTTTAATATCAGTTTAGCGCTGAAGATGGTAACTTCGTTACCGAAATACGTATTCGCTTTCAGTGAATTAATGTGGTCGAGGGGTTTACTCACTATTTATTTGGATTACAGCCACAGGTTTTGTGTTGCTTTGTGATTATTAAATAAATAAATATATTAAAGACTTCTGTAATGGTTGTTTATTTTCGCACGCAATTGTGTCATTTTAAGAATTGTACACAGGAAAAAACAGATATTGCTAAAACAAAGCTTATACACAGCCGGGATGCTTAGGTCAGGATCGGTCGACAAGTAACCCACACATCTGGCTTTTATTACTTGAAAATCCTAAACCTTTTGCACATTTTATTGCATTACCTACCGGCCATCACGGCCGTCCTTATTTTGTAAATATCCGAATTAAAACTGGAGAATAATTGCAACCAAATAAAGCAGTTTTTTCCTGCATTATTACTCGGTGAATTTTTAATTTTTTTTTAGTTTAATTGAAAAATAAAACATTGTCCGTCTTGAGGTTATTTTACAGTAAAGCTAAGATATGCGGTACAAATTTGTTTCTAAGAGTTGATAAAAAATTAAAAAAATTATCAGGTGTTAAAATTTTTGATTAAATAATTTATTATTAAGTAAAAGGTTTGTTTAATCTTGAAACGGACAGAATTATGATCAGAAGTACACTCAACGTTTCACGATGGATTTATAGCTTCGCCAGGAGTGTACTTCTAATCATGATTCTGTCCGTTTCAAGATTACTTACATTTCTCATCGGATAAGAATCAACTTTATTCAATTTATTATTGTTTCATAAGTATTCTTAAAGAATTCGTTTACATACCATAATAAATACTATTAGCAGTCTATTAGTTTACAAATTTCGGAGTGCATTTTAAGAATTGAAATAAATAATAAGAATGTTGTATAATTAAATATCGATAAATATCGATAATATCGACAATAACGACAATATCGACAATATCGATAATATCGATATATCGATATCTGAAATGGAAATATTGTTATTCGATATATCGATAAATTTTCGCAGCCCTAGGTAATATAGCTTGTAACTCAATAAATATTTTTGTTTTACGACACTTACTGCGAAAAATTTTACAATAATTTTACCAAAATATGCCATTATAAGAAACAATAATAGATAACAAGAAAACTAATGGAAATAGGTATAGGGAATGGTACTGTTAATCGATGTAGAATTTGATTCTGCATCTCATGATGCAAAAATATACAGGGTGTTCCATTTACGAAAACTGAGTTTTGGGCAGTTGAACAGAGCAAGGTTCGACACCACATTTTGACCACCCTGTGAATTTTTCAATTATAACTAGGATATGAATTTGAAAGACTGAACTTTATTCTCTCAAATGACAGACAGCTTGAATCTTGAAATTTGAAAGTGTAAAAAATACAGTCTCTTAAATGAAAGGCCACCGAAATAATCTTTTTCAAAAATTCGAAAATATCTCAAACACCGTTAAATTTAAGTATAGGAAAGACTTAATAACTTTTGCTTGGAATAACTTGTAGAATCAGAATTTGTCATAAAAAAGTATAGCATTCCATTTAAAATAAGAAAATTAATGGTGATTTCCGGTATAACCGGAAGTGATATAAAAGTGCAAATATTTTATTCTAAAAGATCACTTCCTCTTAGGGTAGTGCGTTAATTTGCAGAATGTTTGTATGTTCCTTTCCTCGAGAACTTTTAATAGGCCACTCGACTTGGGAGACCCTGTATAATTTAATAAACAGATCGGGTAACGCTGCTATCGCGTTGTCGTAAATCACAAAATGACGAACACACGGTGCATGCCTGGGGAAGTCCATTTCCTTCTCCACGCTCCCAGGGCTGCCACCTTTGGACGACACCTACTCCTTCTTACGGTGGAACTTCGAAGTATTCGTTGGACCGCGCCAGTTTGAATTCAACCCGGTGCATTGCTTACAGATGGTCAAATGTTCTAAAAAGTTAGTTTGTTCAGGAAATGTTTAACTTTAATTGGGCATACATGAAAGCTGTATGAAGGTGGCCCCCGACGTTCCCCAAAAAAAAATTTTTTCAGCTAAAAGGATGCCAAATCGTTTGTAGAGTTATGTAGTGAAAGAATTTTCGTTTGTAGTAAAGAAATAAAAAAGGTATGGGAGGGGAAAAAGGCCAGCCCCCAAATTGGGGAGCTGATATCTAACCGGCACTAAACGATGTCAAATTTTTTGTAATTGTTTGTAGTGAAAGAATTTTCGTTTGTATGTAGTTATCCAGGAAAAAAGTTGCAAACCCTTGAATGTTAAGAGTGGCACTATTTCCACCCCTTCAGAGGGACTGACTCTATAGTCGGTAATCCGTCTCTAAATAAAGTATAGGGGATTGTAGTGAAGGAATTTTCGTTTGTAGTAAAATAATTAAAAAGTTACGGGAGGGGGGAAAATGGCCAGCCCCCAAATTGGGGGGCTGACTTCTAACCGGTACTAATTGATGCCAAATTGTTTATTGTTGTTTTTAGTGAAGGAATTTTCGTTTGTAGCTATCCAGAAAAAAAACTCTTGAATGTTAAGGGTGACACTATTTCCACAGCTTCAAGGGGCCTGACTCTATAATCGGTAATCCGTCTCTAATTAATGTGTAGAGGATTGTAGTGAAGGAATTTTCGTTTGTAGTTATCCAGAAAAAAGTTACAGCCCCATACTCGGCTAAACTGATAAGGTGAGAATGGTGCCATACTCAATATTTGAGGGGTTGTAATTTTTTTTCAGGACAACTACAAACGAAAATTTCTATGCTACATACCTCTACGTATTATTTAGAGACGGTTTACCGATTATAGAATAACCCCCCTGCAGGATTGGAAAGGGTGCCACCCTTAGCATTCAAGGGTTCGTAATTTTTATTCTGGATAACTACAAGTGAAAATACCTTCACTACAATCCTCCAATTTAGAGATGGATTACCGATTATAGAGTCAGTCCGCCTGCGGGGGTAGAGAATAATACCACCCTTAATATTCACGGGGTTGTAACTCTCTTTTTGGATTACTACAAATGAAAATTCCTTCACTACAATCCTCTAAGCATTATTTACAAACAGATTACCGATTATAAAGTCAGCCCCCCAGCGAGTCTGGAAAATAATACCACCCTTAATATTCAAGGGGCTGTTATGTTCTAAAAGATGCAAGACCACATAAATTATTTTTGATGATTGTTATGATTAAAAGGTATTTGAAATTGAGAACGTTCTTAAGGAAAATTTTTCTCTGTAAACTTTGCTAATCCTGTTAACAAGAAACAAGAATTGACTGTAAGGTATAGTGTTGTTAAATTACCGGTAATTTATTTTTAATGTTACCTTACCGGTAATGTTCCCGCAATATTACCAATTACAGCTCAAGTGGCGACATCTCCCAGCGGAGTTACCAAGTTACCAATTACACTTTTAACTAAAAATGAGATTTTTTCTCAATTTTCTGATTAATTTGATACCGAATACGCATTACATTTTTGGCTTTTGGTAAGGTGTACAATATTTAATATTACGTATTTCCACTAAATAAATTCAGGTGAAAACGGAAGTTATTTTAGGTTATGATACATTTACTTCGTTTCTTTATTTTTATTTTAATTATCAATTGAACATCTTTTTCTCTTTTTCTTGTACATCTTTATTTACAGTCACCCTTTTATTTCATAGTCATATTTTTATTTCGCAATTTTACTCAATTGTTTCCACAGTTACATTTCAAATAACTTGAAATTATTTTACCTACTTTTTAAAATTTATTTAGTATTTTCTGCTCTTTATAATGGGGAAAAGGACAAACTTTTCCCTACACCAAAAATGTCCCGCAAAAATTTCCCGCCCTGGGCCTCGCAACTATTAAGGCCGCCTCTGCCTATACTTACTAATGTATTCTTATTATAACAAATATATTACTACCTAATTAATCTTTGCTATAATTACTCTGAAGTACGGCTAAATTCAAAATTTTGAGGTGGTCTTTTGATGGGAGTTTATAAAAACAGAAACTTATAAGGGAAAAATAATTCTAACATTAGAAAAAGACGCTTGCCCAAAATTTTTTCCTCGCACGATTTCACATCTTGGAAGAAAATAGACAAAAAAAGGTTTTAGTTACTAGTTTTATAAGCGATTTGATCCCACGTATCAAAATTTGCATCAGAGAAAACAATTCTAAACTGTACTCGCTTGCTTTTATTACCGAAGACGGGGCTAACACAGCTTGTCATGAGCTTGCCGATTCCATCGCCATCTATGTTACATTAACGGATTTACCATAAGGACGTTTTTTTTATATAAATGTATTGGATTTTCGTTTTCTGAGAGTGTCTCAAAAACTATCGCATCATATTTATCTCAAATAGGAGAATTGCTTCTCTAGGTAGATGTGAAGTAGACCTTGGTAGACCTCCTAGTTTGGTGACATTTGATTGACGCAAAACGGAGAAACTCTCTGTGAAAGATTTGGTATCGCGCACCCTTAAGCTTCTTATTCAGCTGAATTAAAAGTTGTATAAATGGTGAGTAAACGTTTACTCAACTCTTAGACAGCTAAAATTGGAGAACTTATTCAGTAAAGGCTGATTAAAATGGCCATAAAAGCGTTTGTACAGCCTTTATATAACCTTTCTACAACCTTTATCCAACCTTTATACAGCCTTAATACAACCTTTATACAGTCTTTATACAACCTTATTAAAAGCCACTGCATTGTGCATAAACAAAAACGAAACTTTATTATCCAGCAAAAATTATTAATGAGCATAAAAAGAAAATAACAATTAATTTTACACTTGCGTCATTCACGTCATTCATATGTTGAAACCCATACTTCTTTTGTTTACTTGCCTTTAACCCCCGATCCTTTAATTTGGAACCGTCGGCCTGGTGTACCAATCTGTACCGTACTAATTGTTGCCCAAATGCGGACTACATTCGTCGGTGTGCATCCTGGAGTGCATTAGGGTTACCAGATTTTTTTTGCCAATAAGGGACTAATGACAAAATTGCTAAAAAATGAAATTTCATTTTTTTATCCGGTACAAAAGAATATTTCATATAAAAAAAAGCTTTATTGAAAACAAAACATCATTTATGATTTTTAAGAATGATTTGCTAAGTTTCTTTTTACGATATTATTATCTTTTACATATCGATAAAATTCTTGACAACTGAAATCGTAACTGTATATTGTGAGCAATTCCGGTTTTATGAGGTTCGACGAGCACCAATTTAAAAATGAAACTGCGTCTAAGCATCTATAACGGTTTGCTTGTAATTAATTTGTCGTAAGTTATTTTTCAAAGAGGTTATATTTGACAATAAAATTATAATTTCAGAGTTATACGATTAACATGCAAATGATTGTATAAAGGTTTCCAAATTAGCTGTAGTAACGTTTATTCAGCTTGTTATATGACTAAATGCAAATTGTTGTTTAAAGGCTTCCAAATTGGCTGTAGTAACGTTTCTTCAGCTTTTTATACGACTAACGGACAAATGGTCATATAAAGGCTTTAAAATAAGCTGAAGAAACATCTATTCAGCTTATAATACAGCTACTTACCTTAATCAGCTTTTCCACATATATAAAACCTTTACTCAGCCAGTCATATAAGACAGCTGAGTAAACGTCTATTCAGCTTAAGAGCCCGTTTCAGTCGCCATCATTATGCCACTTTCCTAGTTCAAGAATTACGCTAAAACTACTGATCTGATCATCGAATAGTTTTAACATTTTCGTTTTGTTTTTTAATAAGGAATTTCGGAAAGTCATTTTTAATATTTTCTAATAATTTTTATAATTTTTATTACTTATAGAAGTCGATTTTCAACTTAAAATTAACTTTCCGAGATAAAGCAACTAATTTTATGAAGATCTGCAGCAACAGAAACTTAATCAAGGCCATAATATTTAAATAAAACATGAATTACGAAATTTTATAATTAGTAATTAATTAATTAATTTTTATTTTACATTTTACGGCTGGGGAATTTCCGGTATGCCTAAAATTCTCTGACCTGGGGCTCGTTCAGAAACTGAAAAAAAGCGCACTTTGGGTAAAATTCTTTCTCTCAATGTGTAAGTGATTTTGTATATTTTTTTTTTCGTTCTAAACGCCCAAAGTGCTCTTTCGTTACAGTTTTTGAACGCAACAGTATTGTATAAGTAAACTGAGTGGTACTTATATTTGAAAGACAATCCCTTGCATGTGACCTCGAGAAACCCGGAAGGCGCGAGCAGTCATAGTTACCACGATGTTTACATTTTTACTATTTTGAAGTCATGTTAACTTCCAATAAATTAAGGAAACAAACAAATATTCAGTTGCGTTGTTTTCTTTATTTTAATTGTATACAATGAACGGCAAAAAGTTACACTATTTGGGAAAATTTTTTGCAGTTTAAAAAATTTGTGCCAATAGTTGTGTGTTTTGTGTATGTTCGATAACCAAATATAAACAGGACAGAAACAGTGAGCAGCTTTTAGTGTGGCTCAAAATGGTACCTATTTAAAATTCGAAAAAATAATAATAATAATATGGTTCATTTTATCTTACTTTTCTACCCCGATCCATAGAGCTCTCCAATTATCGTAAACGCCTAAAATGTGTCGCTTGCTCCTCTGACAAAATGGACAAGATTTTTCATTTTCTAGTTAGAAGCGGCAATTGGGCGTTTGGTATTTAGCTCTTGCAAGTGATTAGTTTATTCATTTATTCAGCTATAAAAGAATGTTTTTTATATCCATAAGAAATATTTAAACAAATAAAATTTGCTTTTGGGTTCTGTTACATGCACGAGAAAATTTGAGACAATTTTTCACAAGGCGTTTTCTTTATAACATTTTGTCTCATCACTTAATTTCCTGATAACATTTTTCTAGTAATCCCAATCTGGCATAAGCAGACCGAATTTTTTATTTTGGGCCAGTTTAATATCTATACAACTTATGAAATCGACATTAGTACAAATAGTGGCTACCACGTATTGCACCTACAGTGATCGCCAAAATGTCGGTATCAAATGGGAAAAATCTTTATTTTTAATTTTTTGAGGAAACTTTCTAAAGCAATAATTTCTACTTGTATGGAAACCTTTTTAACTCCTAACAGATATACCGAGTGATTTTATTCGAAATTAATCTATATTTCTCAACTTTTAGAATATTCTAAAAATTTCAGGTACTAAATCTTCAATATTTAATATTTTTAGGGCGGAAACTACCAAAATTTATAATTTGAAAAAATAAGAAAGATTAAGTATTGCTTCATTATTTACCGAAAAGTATTATTTTTGCATATTTTTCCGTTTCTGATGCAAGGTGCCTTTTATAATTATTATAAATAATTAATATATATTTAAATATTTCTCTATTCCCGTTAATGAATTAATTTCTCAATGACCTTGTAAATGTTGCTTTGCAGAAGATATTTCTTTATATGGCTTAGTCCTACTGACTTAAACAGAATTTGAGGGCTTTTTTAATAATAGGATTTGAATTAAATTATAAAAATGTAAAACTAATTTTTTTTCAATAGCAAACGTTAAAGTTTGCTTTGTCCAACTCAAAACAGTCGATAAAACAGAATTTTAACCGCAAAAGTAAATAAAACAATAATTTTTAACAATTTAATAACAATCCACACTAATTACTGGGATCATGATCACACAATTGTACCGTCTTGTTTAACAAATAACTACCTACTTATTGTTTTTTTGTTGTGTATTGTAATGTGGTTTGAAATTAAAGTCGTTTTATGAAAATGCCTCTTAGTAATTTCATTTGAATAATTTATGGCCGTCTTATATTCTCCCTGATTAATTGACCGAACAGGTAAATTAAATATGAAAAAAGCATTTAGGCAGCTATAAAATATTTTTTACAGAATTTTTGTGAAATTCATTCATTCAAATGTCATTAACAGGGACAGATTAGAGTTTTTAGATGTCATTTAAATGCATATTAGTTATGAATAAAAATACTTTTCTTAAAGTGTACCTTGCTTCGAAAACGTAAAAATTATGTAAAAATATATATTATTTTTGCTGAATAATAAAATATCTGAAGCAACAATTAATATTCTTCATTATTTAGCAATTGCTCCGCGTCCCATTACTCTTAATTTCCTTTTAACAAAACTGCCATGTCTTTGTCGGATTAAATTAAATTTATTTAACTTAGAAAGAAGATAAAAGACCGGATTTAAACATGTTTATTTATCAAATTAACTATTATGTTTCGTTTCATTTTCGAATACATATTTCTCCCTCTCTGTAATAAATTTTAAATTTTCGCGGTAAAACTTAAGGTAAAGCCGTTGGTAAAACTGCAAAAATTCTGAAAATCGTACGATTTTCAACGATAGCACACGATGAATCTATTTCGCGTGATTTGGCTCCACCTTGTAGCCCCACCTTCTGTGTGTTACGTCCTGCACCCTTGCCCCGCGAGAGATGGTTAAGTGATTGTCAAACGTCCCCTTAAAATTGTTTGTTGGGAAGTATACCGCGTTCCGCATAAACAAAAATATTACATTTTCAGTAACAGTTACATCGAAAAGCTCAAATAGTATTTAGGCTGTTACTTTAATATCGACAAAAGTGTACTTACTTATTTATGAATCCATAAGGTATTTTTCGCGACTAACCGGTTACGAATAACATGGTTAGCAGTAGTGACGTCACGGTCACGAGAATACGTCACGGTTGGTAAGATTCGCCAAAACGAAACGGTTACGGTTACAAGCTTTCTAACGGTTGCATTTTAAAATTTGACAACAGTCCAACAATGAATTGTGTATTTAACTATTACAAAGAAAAGTTGTGATTGAATCAAGTTGAGGTTAGCACGCAGAACTACGGTTCCGAGTAGAACTCACGGAATAAGAGAGAGACGGCAGTGTTCCACAACTAAAGACGGGCCAGGGAATGAACCTGGTGCATTGAAAGCACCCATATGGGTGCATATATGAATGTACCGGATACATTCAAAAATTTAAACTTCCCGCGCAAATCGAACGAGAAATAACCATTTCTTGATATTATTTAATTGTTTGCAGGTGGTTTACGGGTTTAATAGTTTGTGATGAATAGCTGAATAGTAAACTTTTAAGTTTAATCGAAAGCTTTGTAGCTTAAAATCTGAACAAAACGAGTAACTTTTTGAAATTAACGTTACAAAATAATTGCCTAGCGATAGTCCGTACAAAATATATTATATTTGGTGTCATTTTGAAATATTTTTTGTCTTATGTAAATGTAGGCAACCGGGCAATGTACACAACGCACCGGGTGCATTGTGGGACCATTCCGTGATTCCACCAGTGCAAACCATTGCACCGGGTGGAATCCCATCTTTATCCACAACTCTCTGATCAGGTTAGGAAAATAGTAGAGATGGGACAGGGAATGAACCCAGTGCATTGAAAGCACCCACATAGGTGCATTCACCAGGGTGCATACATGAATGTACCGGGTGCATTCAAAAATTTAAATTTCCCGAGCAAATCGAACGAGAAATAATCTTTTCTTGATGTTATTTAATTGTTCGCAGGTGGTTTACAGGTTTAATGTTTCATAGTGTCTGGTGAATAGCTGAATAGTGAAACTTTGTAGCTTTAAATCTGAACAAAATGAGTAAGTTTTTGAAATTAACGTTACAAAATAATTGTCTAGTGATAGTCCGTACAAAATATCGGGTGTCATTTTGAAGCATTTTTATTTCTTATGTAAATGTAGGCAACCGGGCAAAGCATACAATGCACCGGGTGCATTGGGGGTGCATTCCATGATTCCACCGGTGCAAACGATTGCACCGGATGGAATCCCATCGCTAGAAAATAGTAACCGGAGTAACATACGTGACGTCATATCAACAGTTACCGGTAAGTCACAAAAATGCAGTGGTTACTTACTTCGCCTAACCACACGTAACCGGTTAGTCGCGAAATATACCTTAATATTAAACGACACATTAATTAAAATAACAGATCCATTAGAAAAAAAGGTACTCAGTCAGTATTTTAATGTAGAAGTTTGTTATGCTCATGTTCGATACTTCTGTTGCTGTATTAGTATTAATTTGTAGATCTTGTTTTATAGACCAACTGGTTTATTTGAGTTAATTTTATAAAAATTTAAACATAACTTGTTTAGATGAATTAATGCACATTTACATAGATCAAAAATTTATTTATAGCTCATTTAAAAATTTCCCATTTAAAAACATGACAATTTTTACAAGCAGCAAAATGACGCTGCCGTGTGAGAATTAAACTTTATATTCTTTTCTTAACCTCGTGTAAAAACAGAGAATGGAGAAACTCTCAGAATGCTCCAGAGTAGTTAGTCGAAAATGGGATTAATTAACCGTGTAGCAATATGGTTTATTATAGTCATCAATTCATACGGTACCATCAATATTCTTGGTTTTGCAATTCAATCATTTTTAATTCTTTAGGTACTCCTATGCTGCTCCTATGGTATTAAGTAACCTGTTGACCTTCGTGAAATCGTGATGTCGCAAAATTGCTAATCGTAAACAATTATGCAGTAATCTTATCAAAACGGGTTTACATTATATTAATTATGGTTGTTAGAATTATTAGAAAAGCCAAACATACTTAAAATGCAGCTATTATAAATTCAATAAGCTATACCTACGTTCATCTGTGATTATTTTACAGCTTTTTAAAATTTCATCGATTTTCCTCCTCCCTTTTATTTATTGCATAACATATGTGATAATGATGACTTTTAGTTATTAATAAATAAATTGTGATGTAAATTTTTGCGTATTATTCTGAAAGTGAAAGTTCATTGTTACGGTGAAGCATACAGTAAAATTTAATAAATTAAAAGCTTCTTGTCATTATCACCTAGGTAAGATAATTATCGTTACTGAAGTATCAAAAACAAGTTCCTTTCAATTATTGTTTTGCGTTTCCCTTGTCTTGTAAATAATGCCAACACAGCAGCGTGAAAGTTAGGTTATGATAGTGTTTACTAGACATTATCGGTTCCCCCAGGCACAATTTGTAAATTAAACTCATCCGGTTTAATATCAGCAAAATTCCACCCACAAATGATGCGCAAATGTCGTCACTTTTTAGGTGCATTTTAATCAAAGTTCCTGAAGAACATAGCATCGAAATTGACTCATACTGGCATTTACATGTTGCCAATAAATTATATGATTCACTGGATGACGAAGAATGACCACCGATTTTAGTGCAGGTACGTTAAAATTATCTTCAAGTTAAAAATTGCAATAAACAATTTCAGGGTCGATTCCTCCCATATACAGAGAGGTTTTTGATATTTGCTCCTACAATGGCGAACCTATACATAAGGATGTTTATCAAAAGTTACTAGCACAGTGTAAGTTAGATAATGCAATACTTCAATCCATTTGGGAGCTGGCTGGACCTCCGCAAGGTCCAATTACTAGAACAAATTTATATAAAACCTTAGCTTTAGTTGCATGGTCACAGCAAGGTAAATCACCAAGTAACAAATTATTTGAGACTTTCAATGGAAAAGGTTTGCTTAATTTTGCTTGTAAATGCACGCTTCTTAGAAGTGATTTTATATTGCAGAATATCCTATACCTGAACTCGGTGATTTAAACAGTGTGAGAAATTTGAAACAACAAGTCAATGCTAAACAGAATCCAGCCGTCCTTGGTTTATCATATTTAGATATTACCCAGTTGGATACCATCAATGTTGAACTTGTGCCTGAGAAGAAAGGAATTTTTCTAAAACATTCGGAATACGTAGTTTCTTCCAGACGACTTAATTCTAAAGTAACGAGGAGATATAATGATTTTGTTGCTTTATATGACCTTCTGTTATCAAGATTTCCATACAGGTATTTTCTTAATACAGTCGTAATCCAATATGCACATAGGCTTTATTTGAGAATACGCTGTACCACTGGCTACAAATAAAAGTAAACGATTTCTAAGGATATTTGCATTATTTTAGTTTTGTAAAACCAACTTCAGTATATTTCTTGACAAATATTTATGACAATCGAGTAACATTAGCCCGTTATCAAGCAAAATGGCAAATCAAAGTCAGACATACAATAGCAAAGAAAATCGTTTGCATTTCTTTGTACCTGATAGTACCTACAGTTTTTACCTGAAATGGTAAGAAATTTTATTTAAATTTTAAAATGATTAATCCATTATTTGATTAACTTTTTTCGTAATATTTTTATGTAATGGCTGCCTGAATAGAATCCTATTCAAATTCAAAAATTCAAAATTTTTCCTCTTATAGAGTCTGTTTGATTATAAAGGTCCTAAGCTACAACTAATTAATTTTTGTACAGTAAATACCCATTAAAATGTATAAGGGTGGGTCATTGGTATCGATTTTAACCAGTAAAATATCAGCAAATTATTTTTACCTACATGGTAGCCGGACTTCTTGGAATTTCTATTTCATATTTTGCAGTTATAAGTTAGCGATAATGTTCTATTAAAGTATAATATTTCCAACTTTCGGGCACTTCCGCTTGTACCGGAAGTTCCTGTCAACTTTCTTATTTTAAATAGAATACCCCATTTTTTAATTCCTCAGGAAATTCTAAAATTATTTCATTCAACATATGATACATGAAAAATCAGCCATCTCAGAGTCGTCTCAATGAACGTGTTTCTTCCTTAACGTGAAAACTGTTTAAAATAGGTACAAATGTTTTATACAAAAATTTCCTAATTTTGTATTCTACATCTTGTAAAATTATTTTCAAATATGAGTGACTTCCGGTTATATCGGAAGTAAGTACCTACTTCGATATTTTAAATGGGATGACCCATATTTTATTACATTTCTGAATTCCTCGTCGAATTTAAAGGTCAATTTGTGAAACATTCATTGTACCTAAATTGCATCGTTTTTGATCAAATCATTGCTAAAGCATAAAACTCATCTTGAATAATTCAGAAACAAATGCAAATGGGCAAATGATATTTTGCTATTCATTTCTACAAGAAATGTAATTTTTTTTATATCTACACGGAAGAAATATTACGTTAAGACATTACATTAAAACGGGCATAATTCGTATTTCTTTAGTGGAACCCTATATTTTTTTCCATCCATTAGATGTAAAATTAAATTTACTTTCACCAATGCAGGGTTATCGATACCTACTCTTAATAGTTTTTGAGAAGTTTACAGTTTTCTAGAATTTCGGTGTCATCACGTTTGCCTTAGATGTTTAATGTTTTGTTTTCTGTATTAAATATTTTTAAACAGTTTAAACAGCGACACCCTACAATCACTTTTTGACCAAAAAGGGATCACAGGATGTCGCTATTTAAACTGTTCATTATTATTACATCGCATTTGCGATTATCTTTGGTCGAATCGTTTTGGTTTGCAGTGGAACTCCCGAGCTACGTTTCTGCTGAAGAAACCCCGAATAGGGCTGAAACAGCTGTACAGAGGCTGTTCGAGGGATTCACTGCAATCAAAAACGATTTGCAACAAAATTTTATACATTTTTAGTAAAAATTTTCTACAACAAATGCTCGAAAAGATCTCCTTTCTAATTAATACAATAATATATAAATTAATTTGCCTGTGGAAAGCTATATCAACTTTATTAAGGATATGTGGAGTAATTTTTTTGAATGCCAACATTATTCTGTTATGTTATCAGAAGTTCTTGGGAGGGGAGGGGGGAGTCAATGTACTTCATTTTTACAAAACCCCGGAGAACTTGCTAGCCAAGACACAGGACCTTATCTTTCAATCCATTTCTTTGGAAAATTTTCATGTAAGTATAAACATACTCCTCGGGTATTGTGAGCAAGAGCTCGGTCATGTTGCATCCAAGTGTGGCAAGTAGAATGTTTAAGAATAAATTCCATATAAATATACTCCGTTAGATTTCCACAAAAAAATACGGCCCTATGTGCTCAGAATGCCCCTAGATATTGAAAGACCATCGATGCTGACTAGTTGTACAGGGTGACTACGCGAGAATTCCTACCCCCTTTAACTCCTTAATTTTTGATTTCAGGAAAAAATGTTTAATACAAAACTTATAGAGACTAATTCAAAGTTTCTCTGTGTGCTCACAGAAAAACAATTGATGGTCGGATAAACGAGATATAATCAAAACTTAAGTTTTTTTTAATGGAACACCCTGTATATTATAACGATTTTCGATTCTAAATTACATTCTACTGTACTGTACATAATAAAACCAATAATATAGAAAGTGTCGATAAAATATTTCCTATTTAATTTATTTTATTTTTGAATTTTAGAAATAGAAAATTTGAAAAATGATCCTTTTGTACTAAGAGATGTGATTCAAAACATGTTAAAAAGATTTACACCTCCTGTAAAAAAATGAAGATATTTGAATATGTTTTGCGTTAAATTTTCAGTCATTTTTTAAAGTTCAATTTTTCCGAAATATTTTTCGTTTCTAGTTAATAAGTTATTTTTTTAAAAACATTTAAATCATTTTAATATGTTAATGGTAAAATTTTATTTAATATTATTTTATTTAAAACCAAAACTTCGTTTATTTTTTTGAGCATCCGACGCTCAATTGTTTGTTGTGAATATCTGTAGCAGTACTGAAATAAATTCTACAACTTCTTTTACCTTTGTTTCTATCTAAAATCAAAAATAAAAAAAAATAAGCAGGAATTATTTTATAGACACCTTCTGCATTATAAGTTTTATTATACATGTAGTCCCATTAGAATGTTCTTTCGAATCGAATTTCATTCCATTTAAAAAAAAAATTAAGTTTAGTTTATATCTCGTTTATCCGACCATTAATTGTTTTTCTGCGAGCACGGAGAGAAACTTTGAATTAAACGCTTTAAGTTTTGTATTAAGCATTTTTTCCTAAAATCAAAAATAAAAGAGCTAAAGGGGTAGGAATTCTCGCGTAGTCACATGTACATAACGCAGGAGGATTTTCGGTGTTGTAATAATGAAAATTATCAGAAAAAAGAACATTAAAAAAAAATTAATTATCTTCCGGCGGCTGGTCACAAAATATGCGTCTTCTTTGATAATCCTCGGCTAGCAACCCTTAATGGACTTGGATGTGATATGGATGGTATTTACGTTTACGAAGAATTCTTTGCACCGATGTTCTGCTAATTTTACAGGTATCACTAATTTCGTTCGCACTCACATGTGGATTTTTTTTAATGGAACCGAGCACCAAGAATGTATTACGACGATTTATTTGTCCAGTGGTAATGAATTATTCGACTATTGTTCGAAAACGTACTTGCTCTGGATGCAGGCTATCAGGAAAGCGTTCCCTGTAAATCCTTTCCGCCAATAAAGGATTTCTTCGGCATTCTCCCAGTATAAATATCATATCTACCTTTTCTTCTCGTGTTAATGCCATTTTTTCACAAAGCAATGATAATTTCAAAAGAGGTGTCAAACATTAAAACAAATTAATAAAATAACGAATTAAGCAAAACATTAAACATCCAAGGCAAACGTGATGACACCGAAATTCTAGAAAACTAAATTTCTCAAAAACTATTAATAGTAGGTATCGATAACCCTACATTGGTGAAAAAGAAATTTAATTTTACATCTAATGAATGAAAAAAAATATAGGGTTCCATTAGAAAAAAAATGAATTGAAATGAAATGAAAGAAATACATATGATACCTATGAAATTAGTAGGCTATGAAATTAAACACTCAATACTGTAAAATTACGAAACGATATTGACGTAACAGATATTTGGAACTACTAACAAACGAAAAATACCTGCTTCGAGGCAAATTATTAATCCTGACGACATGCAAAACATCTGGTTCCAGCAGGATGGTTACCTGGCCAACAACACTCGTGAGGTACATTTTTTGAGAGAAAACTGTAATGAGAATGGTTTCAAATAATGGACCAGTACAATGGTTTGTGAGATCATCCGAACTTACCCCCCTTCACTTTCATTTATGGGGTACCACTAAAAACGAAATATTTAATTTTGCACCGCCAGAAGCTAAGTGAATTTTTGAACAAAGATTGCTGGATGTGTTGATATCATAAACGAAACACACTTTGTAGTGTCTGAAACTCTGTTAGAATAATGGCTGTTTGCACCATGTCTAGTTAAAAATTAAACCAGGTTTAACAGTAAACCCAGTTTGCACCGCGGCTTAAACAGTAGTTAAAAACTCGCTAAACCAACTCAATTTAATCCGCCGCCCGTTATGGTTTAACGTTGAGTTGGTTTAGCGAGTTTTTAACTACGGTTTAAGCCGCGGTGCAAACTGGGTTTACTGTTAAACCTGGTTTAATTTTTAACTAGACGTGGTGCAAACGGCTATAAGATCTCAAAAGTGTATGGAACAGAATGGTCATCATATAGTTTATTTAAGTCAGTCTGAACTTTTAGTACGCTTTCTTTACTTTTCTTTTATGACTTTTATTATCATTTCTTTATTTTACAGCATACTTAGCACATCTTTAAGCTTTCACATTGATGCTTAATTCCATGTAATTCCATGGCCTACTAATTTCTTAAGAGATTAATTTGTGTTATTGTTAAAATATCCCCTAAAAATAAAAATTTGTTATACATCGTTGAAAAGCTCTTTTAAAGAGTATCTAACTGACCAAAAACCAAATATGGGTTCCATTTGAAAAACAAAACTTAGTGCTAATAACTTGAAAACAAATGACAATCGGAGGTTTCTGGTTGCATCAAAAACTTTGTCTTAAAAAAGTGTCTGAACAATGTAAAGTTTAGAAGAGGTCACATCAGGTGAGTTATTGAGGAATATTGAAATTATCAAATTTTCGTTTTCTTAAATTATCTTAAAATTCAAAAAAGTTATAATGAATTTGAAATGAGATTTGTTGCGAGCATTGAATTCTGCAAAACATTCCCCATTTAACCGTTGCTCTATGTCTTCTATAACCGATATTGTGAGTATCGAAATGTGGACACAGTGTATAGCATTTCCGTTAAGTGAGTTATCTACCAAACTTACACTTTTTTTAAATGGAATGTATCAATTTTTATTACAGTTTCGATAGATATCTCTTAAAAGTAAGCATTTTTTTTCAGCAACTACAGCCCTAAATCATAGCATTCGCAATCTACAGCCATTTAATTGAATTAAAGAGCTAAAATGTAGAGGTATTTTATTCATAATCAGCGGCCAAACAAAATATCAAAATATCGAACTAATTACAAATATCGTATAGAATAATCCTTAATGGTTATTTTTATTATATTTTTATGTACGTTTGCACAAAAACAATTAAAACTTAAAACTTTAAATTTCTCAAAAAAAAATTAAATAGAACGGCTGTATGTATTCACATATTCGAATAGCTCATTAAATTCTGATTTTAACATACGAAAATTGTATTGGTCTAAAGCTTACCGTTTGTCCAGATATCTGCACTTATAGTTATAATTTTTACAATTTTCAACAGCATCGGATCATATCACAATTTGAAGGAAATTTGTATTTCCTTCTAATCTTCTTATCAATCTACAAAATTTTGTTCGAGATTCATTATCGCCGGGCAGAAAAAGTTCTATGATACTGATAAGATAACCAAAAACTTTCAGTTTACCCTTAGTTAACCTTCAGTTTGCCACGGAAACAATTGTCTTCGTATCTGTTATCATGAAAATAAACCAAGCGTTAAGGTTTACTTGTAATAAAAGACCGAGCATTAATGTGGTAGCTTTGAAAGAATTTGGTTTATTGAGCTAGAAGGATTATGTTGCACTGAAGGCGGGAGGTGTTTACAATTAAAATAATAATTTTGTCCGCGTTTTCAATTGATCTAGCTAGCGCCATATAAGTGTCAACATCTTGACTGTTTCCGCAGTGGTCTGTGTAAAAATTAAAAAATAGAAATTTCGGTCAATAAGTCGAATCAATCATAATGATACATTTAAAAATCGGAGAAAAAATCTTTATTTACACAAATGAAAATCCAATATGGCGTCCACAAAAAAAAGTTGACAGTCGTATCTCTAAAATTTTGACAGCTCGGATAAATGTAATGACTGATTTAGATTCTCCGTAAAAGAGTGCTTTAATAATGTGTAAGTTACAAACGTCTAGCTTTATCGGTTTTCGATTTAAAAAATAACGGAAATGAAAAATTTGTAATTTAAAATAGAGCATGTTTTATTGAAATTTTACATTCCCTTTATTTCAATTGACTTTCAAAGAAAATATAAACGTATTTGATATCAACGTACTCAGAAAAAACTGTTCTATTGAATTAACGCTACGAAAACACATGAGGTTCTATTAAAAAAAAAATGAGTTACGACCTAATGAAAATTTCAGATGTTGTACAAATGTTAAAATACAAAATACAATCGAAGGAGAGATTTTCTCGAAACACTTGATCGCATTAGATCGAAAAAATACGATTCATAGCTTTCCAGATTGAAAAATAAAAGTTTTTTTTTTTCGTTGTAGAAATCAAAATTACCAAATGATATGTATTCGAACTCGTAATGATTCATAGATATCAGATATATAGTATATAAAATATAAAGGGTGTTCCATTTAAAATAAGAAAGTTTATATCAGAAAGTATATATCACTTCCGGCAAAAGCGGAAGTCCTACGACGACCAGCATTATGTTGGAAAATTCCAATTTTTATTTAATTTATGGCCTCCAAAACTTAGGTAAATAGATTAATAAATAAAGATTCTAGAAGGGTGAACAAATGGCGCGGGACACCCGGTATAATTCAAAACAAGGTGTTAAAATAATGCAGGTTTGAAAACGTTCTGAAGTTATTAGAAAAATTTTGTGCAAATCGTTTTTGATTGCAGCGAGAACCTCGAGCAGCCTCTGGACAGCTGTTTCAGCCCTGCTTGGGGCTTCTTCAGCAAAAAAAGCGATAGTAAGAGGTCGCTATTTTATCTGTTCTGAAGTTAGTAAAGAAAATTGAATGTTGCTAATGTCGAGGCCGTCGAGGCTAATGCATTGTACAGTCTTTTTCTTTTGATTGTCCCCTTCTATTAATTATGTTTCTCATTTTATCTAATGGCTATCCTATTTGACATACGAATTGGCATTTCCTGAATTGGAAAAAGTTAACTGACAAAATAGTATGAGATCTCACGGCAATTTTTCTACGTTTATCATAACAAATCACTGGGTATATATTAATTCTCTCGAATAATTACGCTTATACAGTGACCGCCAAAAAGTTCGCACCATATGGGAAAATTTTTTATTATTGATTTTTTTAAAAAACATTTTGCGCCAATAGTTTGTGCATGTTCGATAACCAAATATAAGCAGGACAATACTGATAAGCAACTTTTAGTGTTGCCAAAAATAGCACTTAATTAAGATACGAAAATTAAAAAATTGTTGTAATTTGGTATTGCTGGACGTATTAGACAAAATTTTAGTAGGATTCAATAGTTATTTACAAAATATGTTTCTTGATTGCCAGACAAAATATCCTT
Source organism: Prosopocoilus inquinatus (assembly GCA_036172665.1). Lineage (NCBI taxonomy): Eukaryota > Metazoa > Arthropoda > Insecta > Coleoptera > Lucanidae > Prosopocoilus > Prosopocoilus inquinatus. The sequence continues at coordinate 11,000,467 of CM069875.1, forward strand.
CGGTCTAGTATTTGGAAAAAAGGAAGATTTTCGATATTCTCTGTTTTGCTCAAGATGTGAAGCAGTCAATGGTAACTTCGCATTTAACTCTTACGAGTGGTTAGCTTATTCACTCATATTCGTAAAAACTATTTAACAGAATAAATTTTCCTCTTGGGTTCCAAATTGTTGCATGCACAAGAAAATTTGAAACAATTTTTCACGCTTCTGGTGCAAGGCCTTCTTTACATACGATTTCGTGTTAATGTTTTTGATTTCTTCATAATACGTTTCTCATAATCCCAATTTAGTCTAAGCAGACCGAAAATCTAAGAATTGTGTGTACTTTTCGGTTTGGACCCGTTTAATATCCGTACTTATAAAATCGATATTTCTCGTGGTAGCCATAAATTTGTACTTACTGTTTGTACCAATGTTTTATAAGTACGGATTTAAACGGGTTCAAACCAAAAAGTAGATGCAATTCTTGCAATTTTCGGTCTGCTTAGGCTAAGTTAGGGTTAAGAGATTTGTGTAATCAAGAAATCAAAAGTAATAACACAACATTTTATGTAAAAAGGGCCTACACCAGAAACATGAAAAATCGTTTCAAATTTTCAACTGTTAAAAACCCAAGAACAAATTTGATTGTTTTAAATACAGCTTATGGATATAAATGAATAAGCTAACCATTCTTAAGAGGTATGTACCAAATGCCCATTTACTTCTTCACATCTTGAGAAAAACTGAGAATATCGAAAATCATCCTTTTTTCGAAATACTAGACCGAAGGAAATTTTGTCTGCCAAACAAGACACACATTTTGATATAACTATTGAATCATACTAAAATTTTATCTAATACGTCCAGTAATTCCAAATTGCAACAATTTTTAAATAAGTGCTATTTTTAGCGACACTAAAAGTTGCTCACCAGCATTGTCCTACTTATATTTGGTTATCGAACATGCACAAACTATTGGCGCAAAAACTTTTAAAAAATCAATAATAAAAAAATTTTCCTTATGGTGCAAACGTTTTGGGGGTCACTGTATATTAAAATCGATTTATTTATTATTATTATTACATTCGGTGACCAAATACTTCTTGTAGAATTATACCACGATTACCCCCAAAGAAAATCGTCTCTGATGCACACTTCCTCGAATCACGCAGACGAGGTCTGTATCGCTGGCTGACTCTAATCTGCAGACATCCAGCAATACACAATGACGCTCTCTTGGCGTTCTTTTTAACAGACCAAGGCCCAGACATACAGTACAGAATCAGGGACATATTCAGAAGAGCTCCAGATGAATTCATGACATCAGATTTCGCGGCAAATGCAAAGGTTCGTACTTAATAACGTAAGTACTGTTTAACACTAAATTACGTTTATGCAGGAATTGCTTCCATCAGATTGCAGTGAATTTGCTGCAAATCGTGAGCAAGTTCGTTCTTTAGTCCATATCGTAGCTAAAATGAAAGTTTTAGCTGATTCAGATGTAGAACGTGGGCAGTGTTACTCTCGAGATACTGAAGAGTTAGCCACTCAGCTCAAAGCACTTGGTAGTATAAATATCGGGCAGATTTGTAGTGCCAATTGGAGTCAAATGCAAAAAGGATTTTCTGCAATTTCAAGGTCCAGAAGTCTCTAATTTCATAAACACAAACTAAATATTTTCTTTCAGAGACTTATCTTCTCTATCAAATCGAGCTCAACAACAAGCAAATTTGGAACAGATCACTGTCTGTGAACGTCTGGGTTTGTTACTCGATGTGTTAACTGCCCATAGAGATTTATGCGAAAGACTGGAGAAAGGTTTAGCTCATGATCACCAGACTGCACTTGCAAAAATGTTATCCTTAAAAAAGCGCAAAATACAGGGGGTAATACGAGGCACTGACGTAAGTTAATTTCAAAATAAAGACTGTCTCTTGTCACATATTCTTAAATTTAGACTGAGAGTGTCGAGCAATTAGAAGCAAAAATGTTAACTCAGGAAAGTGTGATCTCAAACATGGAATTGAGATCTGATTTTAGTCTGTTTTGTGTACACATGGAAACACAGTTAATATATGCGTACCTCGACACGCTTTCTTCAATTTTAAACAGTCTTGTGTCTTTGAAAATTCGTTCTCACACTGAGGCATGTTGTTGCAATAAAATGTATGACTTTCATTTATAGTTGACTGTTTTAGTTGGCGGAAATCTGGAAGCAAGTGGTACCAACTGCAAATAAATACTTGCCTGTCGAATACAGTTCCCAAAATGGTAGTACATCATAATATTTTTCGGTCATGATATTTTACATTCCATTTTGAATTTATTTATAATGGGGAAACAAAAATTGATTTGTATTATCTTAATAAGTAAATTCATACGAGTTTGAAGGTTGCAATCGCAAAGATTGGTATTTTGCCATTAAATACATAACTGAAGTCAAATCTTGTCCGATGAAATATGTACGAAAACAGTTTTTAAACTTGTAACGGACATTGTAAAATCACAATTAACACTTTACGTTTCGCTATTGCTTAATAGCTTCGTCAGGAGTGAAAAAATAAATAAATAAACAAGTTGTCAAAAAAAAAACTTAATTTAGTTCTAATTTAGTAATTTTTACGTTTGTTTCTTTCGACAACTATTTTTTTATTTTAAAATCGTGTTGCCTTTTCGTTTCTCTTGACAACTTGTTTCTTTTGACAGCTTGTTTCTCTTGGTACTTGGTACACAAATAAGGTATGTAAAAGAAAAAGAGAAGTTGTTCTCATCCATTTTTAAAAACTAATTTAAGTCTTAAAAAATTAATTCAAAAAGGCTTGGTCTGATTCTAACCACTTTAAGGTCAAGTTAAAAAAAAATAATCGGTTTTTCTTGATTTACAAAAAGAATTACCTAAAATTCAGCAAATTTGGCATCAGAATGTTTTAAATTTTTAAATCTTTTCGATTATATACTGTAAATTCATTTAGGCTGATAATATAAAGCTATTTTTATTTCCTCATGTTAAATCTTTATGTCCCAAAGATTTTTAGACAACCGGTATATCATTTTATAAATTTGGGTACATTTATGCGCCTGAAATGGTAAGCTCAAATAGCAAGAAAAATTAAAAGTATTAATTTGTTCTTTATCTTCAATAATGTTATTCTGTATAAAGTCATTGCACGATTTTAGAAATAAATAGCATGAAGTTTTAAAATTTCAAAATGAGCTAATTTTTTTTAAATAAATGGTGCTATTGAATAATAAGTTTAGTTATTATGATTTCGAGTCTTTATATTCACAATTCCAAACATTATTTTAAATAAATCCTTAATTTGAAGTTTCAATGCAGTTCATTGTTTAGATTGTAAGGTTACAGATTATTTCGAGGCTTTATTAATTTTAAGTTTATTAATTATTCAACAAGGAGTACCTATAGCTGTTTTTTTCCATTCACAAAATCGTAATCCAAACGCAACATTACGCGTTTAGATTCAGACGTTCAGACAATCGTTCTTTTGCAGACCCTGTCTAAGCAAAATTTCGAACCTGATCGGTAAGCCCCTTTCCAATAGTTTGTGCATGTTCGATACCTAATATAAACAGAACAGCAACTTCTTCTGATGTTAAGTACCCTTCAATATCCATATATTAAGCCATTCACCGAATTTAATAGACACACCTCATATGTAAAGGTTGGCAGAAAATTGGACACATAAGGAAAGCTTTTATTTCTGATTTCGCGGAAAAAAATATTCTTTGTGAATTTATATTTAACAAAATTTTAATCTTTCGGAGTTTATGGGTAAACCCAACAATTCTTTTTACGAAGATTTTTTCTGTGTTAAATCAAGAGAGCACACAACGATTTGATCAAATTTTGCACTAAAATCAAAATAATAAATCTTAGATCAGAAAGCAAGTTGCTCATCGTGTGCGCGCTCTTTCAAATGGGAGCAACAGAAGAGCGACAAAGACCAAATAGTTGCGCAACAAAAAGTCGCCAGGGCAGACATTTTAGTTGCCGTCTTTCACACGTTGCTTGACAGTCTGTTAATTTTTTAAAGGTTATAAATTTCTAGAAAAAATGATTGGAGCGAGGGATGAGAGTATTGATAACGGAATATTGAAATACACTGACCGCCAAAAAAACCGACAACACTAAAATATTTTATAACAAGAATTTAAACGCTTAAATTAAATTATATTTGTATAGGAAATATCTTAATTTTAATGATTGACTTATACCGGGGCACACGTTGGACGAGTTGCTACCGAATATTTTACTTGCTGTCTTTATATAGTCTTGCCAGAAAAACTCCAAAACCTGCAATTTTGAGGAAAAATTTGAAACAAATCCTCAAATTTTTAACGAATTTCATTTCATTCGATTGCTCGACTCGTTAATAATTTCAGCACGCGAAAATTTATGTAATCGTTTTCTTTATCAATTCTTACATCCCATTTCTACATGGAATAGTTATTATCCACTACCATTGTTTAATAAAAATAAAAGTCGAAACGAGGGCAACACTACAGGTTTTTTTTTTATATTTTGCACCCTACTAAAGGCTTTATTTTAAGAATTAGAGAAAAACATTGAATGCAAAAGTTATAAGGCTTTATATCTATTATCTAATTGTAACATAAAACAAAAGCCCACTGTACAGTGGAGAGAAACAAATACTCCTAAAATTGCTAAGATGATAAAAATTGCTTATTTGTCCTGCTTATAAATATTTGATTATCAAACCTGCACAAACTGTTGGGGCGAAAATTTTTCAAAAGAAAATCAATTAAAAAATTTTCCATTTGTGCGAAATTTTCGCAGTCACTGTATAAAGTCGTGACCTGGTTTACATGTGTAATTCATATTAGTAGAGTTTTAATCAAATAACCAAATTATGGTGTATTATGTTTCTTTTAATGTGGTGTAATTTAGCTTTTATGAATAACATTAAGAATATGTTTTTATTAATGTGAAAAAGAAAGCTACAGCATTTCATTATTGTTTTTTAACTTTTTACTTTAATATGTAACTCATACGTTCCTTTTCTTGTCTAGTTCGTTACTGTTAAATATTATTAAATTATTTAAAATTAAAGTCAACTGACAGTACCCTAATTTTAAATTGTGTTTTATTATATTTTATTCTAACTTGCTTAAAAAGCAATGTTTGAAAGCAATGTTTGGTAACAATGTGATAAAAAAGCAAAAGCATTTTATTTTTTATATAAAGATATTTGTAATATATTTTTTATTCTGTAATATACCTAAGCTAAAATATATAAAATGTTTTGTATTGTATATCAGATATATTTATAATAAATTTTTATTCAAGTCGGTGGTTTTTTATGTCGTCTTAATCCTTCAGCATTTTATTCAAAAATAAATACACCGATTCCATTGGTACATTTTACTTCAATTACGCAAAGCAGATTTTATACAAGACAAAGTAAAAAATAACAGTTTAAATTTTTTAATAATATTTCACTCCTATATACAAAATGTCAAGCTCGTAATTACACCGCGAGAATTGCCTTGTTCAAACAAAAAAATGACGTGGACATTACATGTTTACTATAAATAATGTTTACACATTAACCGTTACATAAAAAAATAAAATTTAAGCAACAGCCTACGAGTGTTCATCGGTCATTTCGAAAAACTGAGCGCTTATTTCCCTTGTGCAATCGCCTTTTACATTAAAAATGAATTTGTAATAGTATCCATCGGCGCAGATGACTGAAACCAAACAGTTTTGCAACAAAAATCAAGTTTGGCTTAGAAACTCACCAATTACTGAATTACTGTCGGCTCCAAAGGCACAAATGCAAGGTGGACCATTTGGAACAGTAAACTTACAAAATGACCAATTCGATGAGAAATATTTTGGTAAAAATGTAGCATTAGCCAATGACGATTGTTTATTTAATTTCGGATCGTCCAACGCAAAAATATGCACAGTTCCATGGTCAGATGCTACACAAAGACAAGTTGAAGTGTGATTAAAATTTATGCAATAGATTAAAGCCTACAAAAAAAGAAACACAAGTCAAATCAAAATGCTCTTATTAACACCTTTAAAAAAATATAGACAATAATCCTCACTTCCTCTCTACCGGCTGTTTGTGAAAAAAAAAAAATAATAACACAAGAGTACATGATGCATTCTTGGCGATGTAATTATTTTTCAAGGTCGACCGAAAATGAATGCAACAGAGACCAAATAAAGTTTTCAGTGAAAACATTTATGTCGAATTGGATATCACTGAATAGGATTTTCAAAAAGAAATAACTTACTTGAACAAATTTTTAATATCTTAAACAGATTAGAGAAAAAATTAAAATGTGCTAAAAACATGACAATCTATTATCGTAATCACACATTTGTTTTAACAGGCTTGAAATTTTACAACCTTTGATATCGGATTCAAGATGGACATGTTTAAATTTTTTTTAATCATGAAAATTCTTCCATCTTCGTAAATGATTTAAATGTTTAGCATCATAATTACAATATTTTTTTTCGACTTTTCATACACTCAGTCAGCATCCAGAATTCGGAATCTTTTCGTAATTGGTGGATTTAAAGTTGCTGAATGTTTTAACGTTCAAAAATTTAAAAATCAACCAATTACGAATAGAATATCCAATGTCGTATGCCGTACAACGGGTTTCCACACCTCCGGCATTTAATAGTGTGTTTCACTCTTAGAATGCAGTACAAGCCTTGAGGATATAAATCTAGCTTAATTAAAAAACCATGAAAGATAGAAAGAGATACTAACCTTCGAACGCGCTATAGTAAAAATCTCAAGGTTGTGTATTAGAAGGTTGCCTTGATCAGCGGAGAGGACAGAGGGTGCGTATCTCGTTACGTCACGTTACGTCACGTCACGTGATATATTCCATTGGGATAATTAACGAGATTTTTGCGTTATTTGATCAATAGGACCAGAGAATTGATTCCATTTTTAGTAAATTAGATTAAGCTTTAGGAAACAGATTAAAACTCACTCTATTTACTTTACTGTGACGGATGGAAGTTTCGTGTGACGTCACGAGTTACTTTTGCGGGGAGGAAATTTCAAACTGCATATTAAATCGGAATGAGGCAACCTGCAAGATGCAATATCAGTTTTACCAACCTTGAAAAATCTGTAACACAGCGACATGCTACGATCGCTTTTGACTTGACATTGCAGTAGGATAGACAAATTGAAGCGGGTTTGCTACATAAGAAGTTTACCCTATGCAAGGCGGCCATGCTTGCTGTCAAGCAAAATGAAAGTTTTAAAATTTTTTGTTGCAAATCGTTTTTGATTGCAGTGAAAACCTCGAGCAGCCTCTGTACAGTTGTTTCAGCCCTAATTGGGACTTCTTCAGCAGAAACGTAGCTCGAAATTCCCACTGCAAACCAAAAACGCATGGTCGCCTTGCATGGGGTAAACCTATTATGTAGCAAACCCGCTTCAATTTGTCTATCCCACTGCAATGTCAGGTCAAAAAGCGATCTTAGGATGTCGCTGTTTTATCTATTCGCCACTATTACATCGCATTTGCGAATAAATTGGTCAGGTCGTTTTTGGTTTGCAGTGGGAATTTCGAGCTACGTTTCTGCTGAAGAAGCCCCATTTAGGGCTGAAACAGCTGTACAAAGGCTGCTCGAGGTTTTCACTGCAATCAAAAACGATTTGCAACAAAAAAATTTTTGTTATAATTTTTTATTTTGATATTTGTGAGCCGACACCAGAGTACAGTATCAACTACATGCAACCATGAATAACTGAGAAACAATAATTGAGAAATGACCAAGTAATCAAATAGCAATAATAATATCGTGATATTTAATCTCAAAATTTTGTCACGATTATATTTTCTATAAAACCATTTAAAATTTACGGAAATAATTAACATACTTAAACGTTATGTGTAATCAGCACGTCATCGTATTGCACTTACGAAACCCAGAACTCAGCAAAAAAAACAACGCGCGAGTTGTGAAACTGGAGCGCTTATTGGCAAACCTTTTGCAAACTCAAGTGCTAATTCGCGACCGAGTTAAGTAAGCAGATTTTTGTAAACTAACGAAATCATTAGTTCGATTCACGTCAAGTGATATGCCATCTCCAACCCCGATGAGCGGCGCCGTCATTTCCCCTAGTCTGCACTGTTGTCGCCATCGTCCACCCAATTCAACGCAACGCAGAAGTATACATGCCGAGGTTCCCAGCAACCCGGACTGGCAGAGAAACCCCCAATACCCAGAGATCAATTTAACTTTAATCTAAATCAAACAAAAGAGGTATACTTTTGTGATCAAATTGTTTTTACAAGCCTATATTAAGACTTTAACAATGACAAAAATAAAGATGAAGTTTACCTCCGAATAACGTCAACCGTGCTACGATAGACGAGCTAGGCAGAGCAATGGTTATACAGGATGTTCTTTTACTGTGTGCAAATATTTAAACCGGTAATACATCACCATAAATGGCAACGATTAAACTTATATGCCCTTAATACCAAGTTAATAGTTTTCGAGGAAAATGCATTGGAAGATTTTCACCAAACTGTTTGAGAACTGCTGGCATAGCTAACGACTGGATGGTACGCTGCCTTGCCTGTGTAACTGACGACCCGAATGTAGTTCAGTATTTTTCGATGTCGTAGACGAACATCTATTTGATTCGTATGAGGCCTATTAATAGATCGTAACAATCGAAACATTTTAAACGCGCTCACAAAGCGCCTGTATTAATTAAAACAAGTGCCACTTCGCTCCAAGTAATTACAATTTTAGGTATTTTCAAGTTATAAACCGACGATTATAATTACTGCACAAAAAAATGCGAATGAGTTAAATAATGACATCACCGTCATTCATCGTTTTATTTTCGGATATTTTACCCTCACAAATATTAAACTGCCTTTCCATTTATAATTAAATAGATTAATATTTCTTTACTTTAATAAAGAAACTGTAAGATAATGTAGTATTATTTATCTACTGTTTGTACAGTTTAAAATCGGCCGCATTGCGTAACCACACCAGACAGAATAAAATAGCTGTTAAAACTGATATGTGCTCACTACCAATATGACTGACATTAAATTTACAATTTCTATTAATTCAATTATGAAATTTGGCTAAGTAAAGCATTTTTAACGCGCTTGCATTGCAAATTCCAAAATTTACAAATTGATTAGTATCTTAAAGTATTCTCGTATGCATTCGATAAAGTCGCAGTTTCGCATTTCTTTTGATGCTTTTTATTACGCCAATTTTTTTGTGTTTTTACAACGGCGTTAGCCTTGAGCTGTGAAATACCTGGGATAGGGGTCCTTTGGACGGTAGAATAGGCCAATAAACTAATAACCTTGTGCGGCCTTAGGGCTTAAATGGAGCTTGGTTACTTGTCCATAAACAAGGAACGGATAAAAATAAATACCGTTTATAGGGCAGCGGTAATTGCCTGCAAGAGATCGAAGAACCACCTAAATTAAAATTCCAAACAAACGAAATCTAACTTACCAAAACAATCCGAACAATTTACACTATAATTATTACGAACGGAAATCGGATCGATTGGCCTCAATAACACAAAGGAGTAACAGTTTCGAAGGGAAAATAACAACCGCTTCACAGGGCCAGTGTATCACACAAAAATTGATTTGAGTATTCACAAAATGAACGATTTCGAAAAGGTTAAAATTCTCGGCAGATGCCTATAAAAACAATGGGCAGGGCAGGATTCAGGACCACAGTCTGTGACCTCAAAAATGTATTTAGCAAAACAATGGGGAATAGTTTTAAATTGTAACAGAATACTGAAAAATTGAAGAAAGAAATTAATTTTAATGACGATCTTTTAATCGAAAGTATGCAACGAACAACACAACATCTAATTCAGAAGAAACTGAAACATATCACTTACTGCCCTGTAACAAAGGTACCAACGCTTGAAAATCGAATACTAAATGTGATAACGCGAGAGGTATTTTGAACATTTGTAATGTCACAGTAATGTAAACATTTAAACACTTATAAGATAAAAAAAAAACATTTCCGACACCTGTCAGTGTCAGATGCTTTTTGAACGTTGTGATATTTTAAACCAACTAAAACAATATAGGAGTAAGATGAAAAATTGTCGTATTTTTAACACATTTAAATTTATTTCTCCAAAACTATTTGATATATTAAAAACTTGTTCAAGTAAAATGTGCTTCTGTTTAAAAATCCTTTAATGATACTCAATTCGACACACTTATATGTATTTCCATTAAAAATTTCAAAATCGGTCTGTTGCATCTACTTCCGGTTGACTTTGGAAGATACACGCCATGAAATTCGTCATATGACCTTTTGTTATTAAAATTTTTTTCTCAACTTTCCTCGACTTCATATTTTCGAGAAACACCTGGTGTAATAGTTCATACTAACCTGATGCGCTCCTCGCCTAAGCTCGGCAATTTTGTGTGCACTACTTGTGTCGAACACTCTAATTAATGTACCCTTTTCACTGGCAGTTGCAAGACGTGTTCCTTGCAAATTTAAAGAAATACAACTTAAATTCGCTTCGTGTGCGGTAATATCAAGAGGTGGCCTTTCTGTATTTGCCAAATCGACTACTTGGACATGACCGGTTTTTCTTCCAGGAAAAGCTAACAAGGAGTTGTTACTATTCGGACAGAGTACACACAACCCTTTTGGATTGACGTTCGTTTCAAAAACGTGTAATTGTTGAGGGCTGTGAGTGAAAGTGTAGACTTTTATTACTCCTTCTACAAAAAATTTATATTATATACACTCTGTTTGATTTTAGCTCTCACAGCAGATATCTCGGCTATTTTTAAAAATACTACAAAATGCTATAGAAGGAAAGTTGTTCTACATTTATTTTTCTATTATCTGCTTTAGACGGAGAAACAATTGAACATCAAATGTGTTAGATGTAGCAAATACTTTCAAAATTTTAAATTGAACATACCCAATTTTATTATGTTTTATAAAACTGTAGAAAAAGTCTCTTTACAAAGATATATCACAGGTCATAGTTATCTAACCAGTTAAAAACATTAATTAAGTCACAAATATGTGCTTCCACAGGCAACCGAAATACTTTTTTTCAGAAATTCGAATATATCTCAAAAACCGTTACATATAAGTATAAGGAAGTCTTAACAACTTTTGCTTGGAATAACGTGTAGAACAAAAAATTTCAATAAAAAATATAGTATTCCATTTAAATTATTTTTAGAATGAAGTTAGTCAGTTAAACACTCACAGTAATTTTTTTGCTTTCGAAATGATGTGTAGGTATAAAGATTTTCAGGTACGGGAAATTCATTTTTCGCCTTATTTTGGCAAACAGAATACTTTCTAAGAAGTAAATGTTCATATTTTAAATTTATTTATAAAAAAAAAATGTTTAGAAATGAAAAGAAAATAAAGTAAACTGTAATTAAAATTTTCTCAGACAGTGTCCCTATTAATTTAATCTAACAGTTTGTAATTTTTAATCTACGGTTTAATTCAACATACACGAATGTTAAGAATGAATGTAAAAGGTTATAAGGTGTCTGGAAAGGATATAAAGCGATAAAGATAAGCTTGATCACGATTAAAACTGTCAAATTTATTTGATTTTTGAACTGTCGCAAAGTTTAAGTGCAAATTTAAGAGTACTCCTATTTGAAGTACTTATACCAAGAAAATGGAATTTAGTAGACAAATATACAGGGTAACGGAGTTAAGAATAATACTTCTTAATTTTCTCTCGATCTTTATCCCTACATTGGAACACGTGAAATTTTTCTTCTGCTCTTTTCCAGTAATTTATGTTATTTTTGCAATTTCTGTTTAATGACGATGTCGACCTGATGAAGGTGTAAAAGCCGAAACCGGTTGTCAAATATCGAGAGAAAATTGGGGAAGTATTATTCTTAACTCCGTTATCATATTACTCAATTTTTGGGTATGAATACTCAAATATACAGAATGTCCCAATAGTGCGTCTCGTAATATATCTCGATCGCTACTGCAGATATAAAAATAGTTTCAAAACATTTTCCTTTTAGAATATAGAAGTTTACAACAAAAAATTACTTTCACCTATACTGACTCATGTTAGCCATACAGGCCATACAGCTAAGGCAAACATGAAACATGAATTTATCTTTAAAAAAGCTAATTATTTTGTTATTCATAGATGACAGTTCATAATTACAGCTACCCAGCAAAAGTTTCAATATTGCTAAATTTACGTCAAGAAAAGTGTCCACGTTTTTTCTTGGGGCGACAGTATGTTCCTTTTTTTTATTTTATTAAAACAGCAACTAGTTACTAATGATTGGAGTCAACTTTGAAATTTTTTGTCGTGTGCTAGTTTAGTTGTGTAACACATTAAAACAATCTGTACATTTCAGCCTATCGATAACAAATGGAATATAGTACTTTTGTCGAATGTAACACTTGTAATTTTAAAAATCGTCTTGTAACCTTTTATAAATGGAGTAATAATTACAAGTTAATTTAGAATTTAACAAGTTAATTTGCCTTGCTTACTATTTATTAGTCCATATTATTTGTTTAGAATATGGATTGAATTCTGGATCTTGGTCCAATTAATAGGAAAAGCCCGAGAGGAATGACAATGATAAGTATTAATTAATCAACTGCTAGAAAAATGTTTGCTAAGAGCAAATATCCACGTAAAAAAATATTTTTAATATAAGAGTTTTACTGTACGTTTTACTTAAAATAATACAATAAATAACAATAACACATCCCACATGCATACACACTTTCTAACATCTTACCTAAAACAACGACGATTCTATCACGACGCAATTTAACTGCTAAAACAGGTGCATTAAACTCTAACGAAATTGGTGTAGTTTTCTTTAGGTCATCCCAAATCATAACTTTGTTAAGTGGATACAGAGGCTTAGAACCTCCACCAACCAAAGCGAGGTAATTGCATCGAAAAAGCATTTCGATGTAGCTGAGTCCCCCATCTCCAAAGTCTTGCCTCTCTTTTTCCTTCAAAGGATCACAATTGTATATTCGAAATCCTGTCGTCGTGGCACACGCAAAACATCCTGGTTTACCAATAAATAATGATGTGATAATCAGTATAAAAAAAATAACAAATTTATACCTTGATCTTGGTTAAAGCCCGCATACAATAAACCGTTTCCATAGGAATTCGTCGAGTCTAAATTCATCTTAGAGAGGTTCGAACACGATCCTCTACTTCATTTACATCATCTTTTGGGTATGTTTCGTTTAATCAATTGCTTTTCACGCTCATAAATATAAATAGTGAGTTTAACCTAAAAAATGAGAGATGTCAAGTTGTCGTTGCTTTTTTGGTTAGCATCAGGCCATTTTTAAATAGCAACCCAAATGACGTTTCCACTGTAAGGGATCTTTTAGTTATAACTAGTGATGTGAGTCGCTAAAATTACCACGTTACCTTACGTTAAATTTCCAATGGTAAGGTAAGGTAACATTAATTTGTTACCGTTTGTTACCTCTGTTGTCAAAATATCGTAATTTCCAGTTACACACTTGCAAAATTCAAGTAAACCAATGAAAGAAATGGTCAAGGATAGTGTTGTAAATTGGATTATTAACCGGTTATTTACTGGTTAATTATCCGGTTAATAACACTCGGTAAATTACGTTATCTTCCTGTGGTTATTTATTTTGAATTTGGCGCAAATTCTTTAGGGATATTGCAATTGAAGTTCTTTTGTTTTTAACGATTACTGGAGTCAAATTAACGCTATTTTATGAGACGTTATAAATGTTAAGAAAACGGAAAGGAAAATCTGAAATACAATAATTTACAAAGTGCACTTGTCATATCTGCATTGAAGGTTATGGATATAAAAACTTTCTCGAAATTCCGCACACACTTTACCTTATTGTCCACCGTAGGGAGGAAGTTCTATTACTTCCTCCACCTGTATTTATTATAATACTTCCGGTTATAAGATCATAACATAACCTTTAAATTATTACAAAATTATTTTTAAATTTTCAATGAATACTTAAAATTGAAAACAATATACGTTCATTCCACTTTTATCAGTGTCTATTTATAGTTTAAAAACCATTTTCTTACAATTTTTATGAGACAAGAGTCAATTCCAACTTTTAATTATTATTCATAAATAAGAAAAAGATTATTTTCTCATAAAATTGGATTGTGTGGTAGCAGTATTTGGTCTTTTCTGAAAGGTTAAGTAAAAAGCAACACAATAGAGCCAGTTTTATTTCATTTTGTTATTTACTTTATTTACCGTTTAATTTACTGGTAAAAAATCCGGTAAATTTAGTCAATTATATAATTTACCGGTAAATTTACAATATTAGTCAAGGAATATTTTTGATTATTCAGGAAAAGCGTAAATACTAAAAAAAGGAAATAAATATTTTATAACCTAAAATGACTTTCGTTTACACTTGAATTTATTTAGTGGAAATACATAACATTATACAGGGTGAGTTTTTTTATCTTGCGATAACGCAATATCTTGAAAACTATGCATCTGATCAAAAAGCTTTGTTTGTTCGATCCGAATGGGCCTATCTAGTGGTACCAATTGCGAACCCCCACACCCACCCCCGGTGGATGGGGCTGGGGGCAACTTTCAAATTGCAAATAGGAACTACCATTTTTTGTTGAAGATTCGAATTCTACGCCTCAAGCTACATAACATTTGTCTGAATCTTTGTTTTGGATTCTTGGCCCGTGAATTTTTGCAAAGTCTATCTTTAGCCTTACCCAGGAATAACAACGCCGACGCACAGTGGTTCATTATCTGGCGCGGAAAAAAGCCTAAATATAATTTAATATTTAAAAAATTCAAATCTAGGGAAAAGTAAGTATACACTGTGAACGTTTAGAGTGGAACAATCCATATAAATAAGTGCCAGATCATCTGCAGCTAAAATCCTCGGACAGGTAAACCTATTTTTATTAGCGCGAATATTTTTTTAAAGTTATCTTTTTTTTCAACCCCCACCCCTTTCGGCAATGACGTTATCGACATTTTTTTTTAATAGCACGCCCCCAAATTTCTACCAGATTTGGGTAGATTTGAGAATTTTGAATTGATCAATATACATAATTTGACAATCGCATTGCCGGTACCCGAGATATTAATTACGAAAAAAAACAAAAAATGGAAAATTTTCTACGGTTTATTTCAGACAAATGAACAACTGATGCATGAGCCGGTAAATAATCATTTGTTTCAACACCTTAGTTGAAATAAATAATAAAAAGTATCATCAAGTAAATTTGACAGATCTTGATCATTTTTCTTCCGTGGAACCTCCATTTTTTGTGTGTATCTTTCGTAATTAATACCTCGGGTACCGTCAGTGCGAATGTCAAATTACGCATATTGATGAAATCAGAATTTTCAAATCTACCCAAATCTGCTAGAAAAATGGGGGCGTGCTATTAAAAAAAATTCGATGACGTCATTGCGCAAAGGGGTGAGGGTGGAAAAAAAGATGACTTTAAAAAATAGCCCTAATGAAAATAGGTTTACCTGTCCGAGGATTTCGACCGCAGATGATCTGGTACTCATTTATATGAATTGTTCAACACTAAACGTTTACAGTGTATAAAGTCTCTGGCATATTATAGAAAAAATTAGACTGATCCGCGAGCTTAGAGCCTACTCTGATAAGAATTAGAAACTATCGGATTTAATAAGCGTGCATTGACGTTTTTTCAGTTATCTGTGGTTTTCTTTCAAAAATCCACATCGGTAAGTAAATTTTGTTTTTCGTTGACCGTTTATTAATTTCAATATTAATGAATTATTTTGTTGAAAAAACGATGTATTAATAGACGTCACTAATACACTCTTTTTCATTAAGTAACCGTTTTTGCGATTTATTTATTATAATTTTGTCACAAAAAAAGAGTTTACGGTCAACGACAAAATATTGTAATAAACTAATTTCTTTTTAATATTTCATGTAACTTCAAATTAGAGTAGTTAAAAAAATATTTAGGTGACATACGTAATTACAACAAAATTATTGCCGTGTTTGTTGTTTGTTGTGGTGGACTACAGAACTAGTTTTATTAGCGCGTAATCATTTCGACTATATAACCTCAAGTATAAAATGATAGCCAAAAAGTGGGCATCAAATGAGAAAGATCTATATATTTTGATTTTTCGAAAAACTTTTTGCGGCAATAATTTCTGCTTGTCTGAAAACTTATTTAGCCCCTATCAGATATACCGAGTGAATTTTACTTAGTTAGAAAGCAGAGTTTTTTTAATTGATCAAAACCGTAAAATTCTTATTACTCGGAAAGTAATCAAGATTTCAATGAGATTTCTTTAGCCCGTTTCAGTTTATTGCATAATGTCAAGGTCAGAAAATAGGTCAGTTTTCTTTAATTTCCCGAAAAATTGAATTTTTCAATTTTTAGAATATTCTCAAAATTTCACGTACTTAAATTTAATTTCAGAATTCAAGTTTTTTAGGATGAAAACTTCAAATATTTATAATGGGCTCGTTTAACATTTTTCTTTTAGAAAAATTTTTTGTGCAAATCGTTTTTGATTGCAGTGAGAACCTCGAGCAGCCTCTGGACAGCTGTTTCAGCCCTGCTTGGGGCTTCTTCAGCAGAGACGTAGCTCGACATTCCCACTGCAGACCAAAAACGACTTGCCCAATTTATTCGCAAATGCGATGTAAGAATGATGAACATATAAAATAGCGACATCTTACTATCGCTTTTTGACCTAACATTGCAGTAGGATAGAAAAATTGAAGCGGAATTTGCTCCTAATGAGTCCCCCATGCAAGGCGGCCATGCTTGCTGTCAAAGCATAATGAAAGATTTTAGAAAAATTTTGCGCAAATCGTTTTTGATTGCAGTGAGAACCTCGAGCAGCCTCTGGACAGCTGTTTCAGCCCTGCTTGGGGCTTCTTCAGCAGAGACGTAGCTCGACATTCCCACTGCAGACCAAAAACGACTTGCCCAATTTATTCGCAAATGCGATGTAAGAATGATGAACATATAAAATAGCGACATCTTACTATCGCTTTTTGACCTAACATTGCAGTAG
The DNA here is from genome assembly GCA_036172665.1 of Prosopocoilus inquinatus. NCBI lineage: Eukaryota > Metazoa > Arthropoda > Insecta > Coleoptera > Lucanidae > Prosopocoilus > Prosopocoilus inquinatus. The sequence continues at coordinate 11,017,555 of CM069875.1, forward strand.
GATAGAAAAATTGAAGCGGAATTTGCTCCTAATGAGTCCCCCATGCAAGGCGGCCATGCTTGCTGTCAAAGCATAATGAAAGATTTTAGAAAAATTTTGCGCAAATCGTTTTTGATTGCAGTGAGAACCTCGAGCAGCCTCTGGACAGCTGTTTCAGCCCTGCTTGGGGCTTCTTCAGCAGAGACGTAGCTCGACATTCCCACTGCAGACCAAAAACGACTTGCCCAATTTATTCGCAAATGCGATGTAAGAATGATGAACATATAAAATAGCGACATCTTACTATCGCTTTTTGACCTAACATTGCAGTAGGATAGACAAATTGAAGCGGAATTTGCTCCTAATGAGTCCCCCATGCAAGGCGGCCATGCTTGCTGTCAAAGCATAATGAAAGATTTTAGAAAAATTTTGTGCAAATCGTTTTTGATTGCAGTGAGAACCTCGAGCAGCCTCTGGACAGCTGTTTCAGCCCTGCTTGGGGCTTCTTCAGCAGAGACGTAGCTCGACATTCCCACTGCAGACCAAAAACGACTTGCCCAATTTATTCGCAAATGCGATGTAAGAATGATGAACATATAAAATAGCGACATCTTACTATCGCTTTTTGACCTAACATTGCAGTAGGATAGCCAAATTGAAGCGGAATTTGCTCCTAATGAGTCCCCCATGCAAGGCGGCCATGCTTGCTGTCAAAGCATAATGAAAGATTTTAGAAAAATTTTGCGCAAATCTTTTTTGATTGCAGTGAGAACCTCGAGCAGCCTCTGGACAGCTGTTTCAGCCCTGCTTGGGGCTTCTTCAGCAGAGACGTAGCTCGACATTCCCACTGCAGACCAAAAACGACTTGCCCAATTTATTCGCAAATGCGATGTAAGAATGATGAACATATAAAATAGCGACATCTTACTATCGCTTTTTGACCTAACATTGCAGTAGGATAGAAAAATTGAAGCGGAATTTGCTCCTAATGAGTCCCCCATGCAAGGCGGCCATGCTTGCTGTCAAAGCATAATGAAAGATTTTAGAAAAATTTTGCGCAAATCGTTTTTGATTGCAGTGAGAACCTCGAGCAGCCTCTGGACAGCTGTTTCAGCCCTGCTTGGGGCTTCTTCAGCAGAGACGTAGCTCGACATTCCCACTGCAGACCAAAAACGACTTGCCCAATTTATTCGCAAATGCGATGTAAGAATGATGAACATATAAAATAGCGACATCTTACTATCGCTTTTTGACCTAACATTGCAGTAGGATAGAAAAATTGAAGCGGAATTTGCTCCTAATGAGTCCCCCATGCAAGGCGGCCATGCTTGCTGTCAAAGCATAATGAAAGATTTTAGAAAAATTTTGCGCAAATCGTTTTTGATTGCAGTGAGAACCTCGAGCAGCCTCTGGACAGCTGTTTCAGCCCTGCTTGGGGCTTCTTCAGCAGAGACGTAGCTCGACATTCCCACTGCAGACCAAAAACGACTTGCCCAATTTATTCGCAAATGCGATGTAAGAATGATGAACATATAAAATAGCGACATCTTACTATCGCTTTTTGACCTAACATTGCAGTAGGATAGACAAATTGAAGCGGAATTTGCTCCTAATGAGTCCCCCATGCAAGGCGGCCATGCTTGCTGTCAAAGCATAATGAAAGATTTTAGAAAAATTTTGTGCAAATCGTTTTTGATTGCAGTGAGAACCTCGAGCAGCCTCTGGACAGCTGTTTCAGCCCTGCTTGGGGCTTCTTCAGCAGAGACGTAGCTCGACATTCCCACTGCAGACCAAAAACGACTTGCCCAATTTATTCGCAAATGCGATGTAAGAATGATGAACATATAAAATAGCGACATCTTACTATCGCTTTTTGACCTAACATTGCAGTAGGATAGCCAAATTGAAGCGGAATTTGCTCCTAATGAGTCCCCCATGCAAGGCGGCCATGCTTGCTGTCAAAGCATAATGAAAGATTTTAGAAAAATTTTGCGCAAATCGTTTTTGATTGCAGTGAGAACCTCGAGCAGCCTCTGGACAGCTGTTTCAGCCCTGCTTGGGGCTTCTTCAGCAGAGACGTAGCTCGACATTCCCACTGCAGACCAAAAACGACTTGCCCAATTTATTCGCAAATGCGATGTAAGAATGATGAACATATAAAATAGCGACATCTTACTATCGCTTTTTGACCTAACATTGCAGTAGGATAGACAAATTGAAGCGGAATTTGCTCCTAATGAGTCCCCCATGCAAGGCGGCCATGCTTGCTGTCAAAGCATAATGAAAGATTTTAGAAAAATTTTGCGCAAATCGTTTTTGATTGCAGTGAGAACCTCGAGCAGCCTCTGGACAGCTGTTTCAGCCCTGCTTGGGGCTTCTTCAGCAGAGACGTAGCTCGACATTCCCACTGCAGACCAAAAACGACTTGCCCAATTTATTCGCAAATGCGATGTAAGAATGATGAACATATAAAATAGCGACATCTTACTATCGCTTTTTGACCTAACATTGCAGTAGGATAGCCAAATTGAAGCGGAATTTGCTCCTAATGAGTCCCCCATGCAAGGCGGCCATGCTTGCTGTCAAAGCATAATGAAAGATTTTAGAAAAATTTTGCGCAAATCGTTTTTGATTGCAGTGAGAACCTCGAGCAGCCTCTGGACAGCTGTTTCAGCCCTGCTTGGGGCTTCTTCAGCAGAGACGTAGCTCGACATTCCCACTGCAGACCAAAAACGACTTGCCCAATTTATTCGCAAATGCGATGTAAGAATGATGAACATATAAAATAGCGACATCTTACTATCGCTTTTTGACCTAACATTGCAGTAGGATAGACAAATTGAAGCGGAATTTGCTCCTAATGAGTCCCCCATGCAAGGCGGCCATGCTTGCTGTCAAAGCATAATGAAAGATTTTAGAAAAATTTTGCGCAAATCGTTTTTGATTGCAGTGAGAACCTCGAGCAGCCTCTGGACAGCTGTTTCAGCCCTGCTTGGGGCTTCTTCAGCAGAGACGTAGCTCGACATTCCCACTGCAGACCAAAAACGACTTGCCCAATTTATTCGCAAATGCGATGTAAGAATGATGAACATATAAAATAGCAACATCTTACTATCGCTTCTTGACCTAACATTGCAGTAGGATAGACAAATTGAAGCGGGATTTGCTCCTAATGAGTCCCCCATGCAAGGCGGCCATGCTTGCTGTCAAAGCATAATGAAAGATTTTAGAAAAATTTTGTGCAAATCCCTGCTTGGGGCTTCTTCAGCAGAACCCCAAGCAGGGCTGAAACAGCTGTCCAGAGGCTGCTCGAGGTTCTCACTGCAATCAAAAACGATTTGCACAAAATTTTTCTAAAATCTTTCATAATGCTTTGACAGCAAGCATGGCCGCCTTGCATGGGGGACTCATTAGGAGCAAATCCCGCTTCAATTTGTCTATCCTACTGCAATGTTAGGTCAAAAAGCGATAGTAAGATGTCGCTATTTTATATGTTAATTCTTACATTTAAATTGAAGGATGGAGTGAAACTGGATGCTAAACGGCCAATAGCATGTAGGAGTTTTTGAAGGACAAATTTAAAGTACTCCTCCTAGTTAAAAAATAAATGTATAGGTACTTTTTTTCGTTCACAAAATCGTGATCCAAATGTGTTTTGAACACAGCCATTCTTTTCTTTGAATCTCTCTATTTTTAAAACTTGTTTGGATTGAATTATGGTTATTTGCAAATGAACTGTCAATCAAAAATTCAAGTCAGGTGTTTCGTTGCAACAAACTACGAAATTCAGGTCCAAACTATTGGAAACACGATTCAAACTTTTAAGCGAAAGAAAGCACCTATTGTCCTTTGTTACCATTTCGACTGTTCGACCTGTTGTAACATGTGCAGTTGAAGGAGCACAAAGACGAATGGTAACCCTAAGCACAGTCTATACGGTTATTTAACCGGTGGTAGTTTTGCGTTAATAGCCTTTTCCGATAACTCAATCGAAGTTATTTAGTTAGTGTGTTTTTGCTGTCACGTGGCTTAGGGGTTAGTTACAGGCTTTGTGGCGGTTGCATTTTTAAATTTGACACAGACAATTTGTGATTGAATCAAGTTGACGTTAGCACGCAGAACCACGGATCTGTGTAGAACTCACTGAATAACAGAGAGATAGCAATGTTCCACAACTCTCTGACCAGGTTAGGAAAATAGTAACCGGAATAACGTATGTGACGTCATATCAACAGTTACCGTAATTCACAAAAATGCAGTGGTTACTTATTTCGCCTAACCACACGTAACCAGTTAGTTGCTAAAAATACCTTAAAATACGCGGGTACTACGCAAAGCGAAACTAGACAAAACAAGACAATAATTTAAAAAAATGTGTTGTAATTCTAACATTTTAAAGTAAAAAATCTTAAACCGGACAGAATTATAAGGAAAAGCACTCAACGTTTCACTATCGATTGATAGGTTCATCAGTCCTCCTCAATTCTCCTGATACTCTTTTTAGAGCTATTTAGAATAAATAAAAATTTGGTTCAAAACCGTTGGCACCTTTGACATCTCACATCCACCAGCATTATTCAATTGCAATCAGGGTGGGATTAAAAGAAATCACAGAAAATTTTCCAATTAATTTTTCTTATTTTAAATATCAATTTGTAATGTATTTTTTATCAAGTACTTTGTTTTATTAATTTACTTTAATTAAATAAATGTATAATTTGTGTAATATTTAAGCACGTGATTTTAAAATAAAATAAGTAAATATTGTGGAACACAAAATATAAATTCTTCTTTTATTATTTTTTTTCTATTAAAATGCATTCGTTATTTAGCAACTGTGCTAGCCGACTTGAGTAAAAGTGGTAAAATGTATAAGCATTCACATTTTTAGAACGAGACCAAGAGCTGTATTAAGAGTAAGACATGCATACTTTATTGCGATCACGGGACTTCCTTAGGTACCGAGTGGAACTGACAGCAGTAGCCGCAAGCACGTGACCTTCCACTCGCTTTCGAAGTGACTGAAAATCCCAAAATCTCGGAAAAATGGCGAACTCGAAACATATGTTGCGAGTCGACTGAATGAGAATCCCTGGGCGGATCAATTTTTAGCATCAGTTACGCCACCTGGCGTCACAGAACGTTACCGAAGCTATGCGGTCATTCTAGTAAGTTCGAGCAAAAGAAGGCTCTGCTATAAAAGCCGTACGATCCGCCAGGAGTTTAGTTATTAAATTAGCCAGCGAAGGGTTCGAACCTCGAATCAATAAAAAGTACTTTAGAAAAATTTTGTGCAAATCGTTTTTGATTGCAGTGAGAACCTCGAGCAGCCTCTGGACAGCTGTTTCAGCCCTGCTTGGGGCTTCTTCAGCAGAAACGTAGCTCGACATTCCCACTGCAGACCAAAAACGACTTGCCCAATTTATTCGCAAATGCGATGTAAGAATGATAGTAAGATGTCGCTATTTTATATGTTAATAAAAAGTACATTTTGTAAGTGTTATTTGATAGACAAGCTCATTACAATTGTGTTGTTAATTGTGTAAAGCAACAACTTTTAATTAAAGTGTTCTGAAATTTAACGACTATAATTTGTGAACTCCCAAATTCGTAACAAATTGGTGTCAGACGCGGAAATTTCAAGAATGAAGCTGTGCGAATGAAACGTGAAAGAGCTGCGTGAGGAATTATAAGAAAGAAGCCTGGAAAATTCGGAAAAGAAAAGCGCCTTACAAACACGGCTGAAACAAGCTCTTGTAGGTGAAGGTAAAAATCCAAAAACATTTGAATTTGAAATTGAAGACGCGGCAGCTCTATTGAAAGAAGTGAAAGAAAGAATAAAGGAAGTCAGTGAAAATATGAAATTACAAGTGAAAGAACAAACGCAAGAAATGAGAAAACAAATGGAACGTATGGAAATGAAAATGGAAACTTCAGTTTAAAAACCGATCTAAGTATAGAAAATATGAAGATGCAAATTGATGAAAAGTTCGAAGATCTTAAAACCAAATGTGACGGGAAAATTGAGGAAAAAATTGATGATGTCCGAAATCAATTTGATAGCGCAATTATTGATTTGAAATTTGAATTTGGCGATAAACTTGAGAAATTTGGTGAAATGAAAATTCAGTTCCAGGATAACAAAGAAGACTTAGATAAACACCTGCATAAAGTGGAACTTGGGCGCACTATTACACCATCATCTGTCAAGTCAGAAATTAAAACCTCCAAAATTTGACGGCGACTTACCTTGGTCTACTTTCATCCGACAGTTTAAAATTGCTGCTGACGTGAATGGCTGGAATGACAGCGACAGAGCTGCAGCACTCGTTTTGGCTCTGCGAGGTCCAGCATTGAGTGCATTACAGTCCATTCCCGAGGAAGTACAGAACAACTTTGATCAACTGGTGGAGAAGTTGGAAATGCGTCTTGGTGATGCACACATGAAGCAATTCCATACCATCCAATTGAAAACTCATACCCAGAAGAATGGTGAGTCCCTTCAAGAATTTGAACTCGACATTGAGAGACTGGTACGCATGGCATATGGAGATTTTTTTGAACCAGTTTTTCATCGTTTAACCATCCAAGCATACATCGACAGCATTAGAGATCAGGAAATGCAGCAAGTATTACGATTCGTTAACTTCTCCAAATGCACAGATGTACTGGCCCGTGCACTGGAATTCGAGGCGGCCAAGCAAGCATCTAAAAGTCTAGTACGAATACGAGAAGTGAAAGCTGTTGTTGATGACAGTGACAACTGAGATCAGCAGCGCCAAGAAAGGAATTTTACTGACTGGGTCTCCGGTGAAGATCCAAGAAACAATTCCTATTCGTCTTGCAAATGTCAACAGTTACCCAGTGACCATACCCAGCGGAACAGTGGTGGGCAAATGCGAAGCAATTGCTTCTGTAAACCACATTCTTGCCATGGTGAAGACAACAGAACATTTTCACAAGTATCTTTATGGCCGATAGTTTCATCTTGGAACCAGGATTGGAAAAAAAACTATTTTTTATCAAGAACAAAACTTCTATATTTTTTTGGAAAAATTTTGTGCAAATCGTTTTTGATTGCAGTGAGAACCTCGAGCAGCCTCTGGACAGCTGTTTCAGCCCTGCTTGGGGCTTCTTCAGCAGAAACGTAGCTCGACATTCCCACTGCAGACCAAAAACGACTTGCCCAATTTATTCGCAAATGCGATGTAAGAATGATGAACATATAAAATAGCGACATCTTACTATCGCTTTTTGACCTAACATTGCAGTAGGATAGACAAATTGAAGCGGGATTTGCTCCTAATGAGTCCCCCATGCAAGGCGGCCATGCTTGCTGTCAAAGCATAATGAAAGATTTTAGAAAAATTTTGTGCAAATCGTTTTTGATTGCAGTGAGAACCTCGAGCAGCCTCTGGACAGCTGTTTCAGCCCTGCTTGGGGCTTCTTCAGCAGAAACGTAGCTCGACATTCCCACTGCAGACCAAAAACGACTTGCCCAATTTATTCGCAAATGCGATGTAAGAATGATGAACATATAAAATAGCGACATCTTACTATCGCTTTTTGACCTAACATTGCAGTAGGATAGACAAATTGAAGCGGGATTTGCTCCTAATGAGTCCCCCATGCAAGGCGGCCATGCTTGCTGTCAAAGCATAATGAAAGATTTTAGAAAAATTTTGTGCAAATCGTTTTTGATTGCAGTGAGAACCTCGAGCAGCCTCTGGACAGCTGTTTCAGCCCTGCTTGGGGCTTCTTCAGCAGAAACGTAGCTCGACATTCCCACTGCAGACCAAAAACGACTTGCCCAATTTATTCGCAAATGCGATGTAAGAATGATGAACATATAAAATAGCGACATCTTACTATCGCTTTTTGACCTAACATTGCAGTAGGATAGACAAATTGAAGCGGGATTTGCTCCTAATGAGTCCCCCATGCAAGGCGGCCATGCTTGCTGTCAAAGCATAATGAAAGATTTTAGAAAAATTTTGTGCAAATCGTTTTTGATTGCAGTGAGAACCTCGAGCAGCCTCTGGACAGCTGTTTCAGCCCTGCTTGGGGCTTCTTCAGCAGAAACGTAGCTCGACATTCCCACTGCAGACCAAAAACGACTTGCCCAATTTATTCGCAAATGCGATGTAAGAATTAATTAATTAATTAGGAGCAAATCCCGCTTCAATTTGTCTATCCTACTGCAATATTAGGTCAAAAAGCGATAGTAAGATGTCGCTATTTTATATGTTCATCATTCTTACATCGCATTTGCGAATAGATTGGGCAAGTCGTTTTTGGTCTGCAGTGGGAATGTCGAGCTACGTTTCTGCTGAAGAAGCCCCAAGCAGGGCTGAAACAGCTGTCCAGAGGCTGCTCGAGGTTCTCACTGCAATCAAAAACGATTTGCACAAAATTTTTCTAAAATCTTTCATTATGCTTTGACAGCAAGCATGGCCGCCTTGCATGGGGGACTCATTAGGAGCAAATCCCGCTTCAATTTGTCTATCCTACTGCAATGTTAGGTCAAAAAGCGATAGTAAGATGTCGCTATTTTATATGTTTATATTTTTTTGTTTTAAACAGTTTTTTTTTGTTGAAAACATGTTTAAAATTGACCCTAAATTAAACATGTTTTAAATTAAAAAAAAGCAGCTCTTTAAACCAACTTTTAAATGTTTAAATTTTCCTTACAGCTTACATAAAAAGATATATATTATTATGATTATTTGATATTTGCGTAAAAAGAAGAATTTATTAAAATTCGATCTCTAATTAAAAGAAAGATGAAAAGTTTGTAATGTTAGATTATGTACCCTTTTAAAAATAATGTATGTACTTTGATAATAATTTAAATCATTTAAGGCAGAACTTGATTTATTTAGGATCTACGGTCGCAGTGTTTTTCAAAGAAAGTATGAAGTTTTTGGTATCAACATACCGAGAAAAACATTCCCAATAAAAACTAAAATCAAATTCAATCCAAAGAAATATTTTTTTCAAATTACTTGATCGCATTAGAACTAAAATACATGACTCGTGGCTTTCAACTCGGGAAAACAAAAATTTCAAATATGTAAAAACATGTAGGATGTTCCATTTAAAATAACAAAGTTGATATTACTTCCGGCGAAACCAAAAGTCCAGTAGGTATATGTCTGAAATTTCAAATTAAATTTTTGTTTAATTCATCGTTTTCAAATTTTAAACAAACCTTAAAATTCTAGAAGGGCGAATATACGGCCTTAGGACACATCCAGGATACTAGCAATATTTGTTTTATTTGGTAACAATGAAACAATCACAAAATGTAATTAAATACAAATAACCAATTCAAAAATGAGAGCGCAAATGCGTCTTATACGAAACACAAGAACAAAAAAATAAATATGATATTCAAATATAATCAAGCTTATAACAGACGCTACGGAGACAATAAAGTTAACATTATATGACACAAATATCGACTTTGTTTTGCTACCTACCTGTACAGGTGTCAACAAGTGATCGCCGTGACAGACGTTTCGACGTTGCCGGCCAGCCCCAGTGGGATAGGGTGGGTTTGTACTAAATCTTTACTAACAAACAACAACAACAAAGAAAAAGGCGCCACTTAATTTCTTTTTGGCTATGGGGAACAGCGGGAAAAAATTAAGAAAAACGCGACTCATCCAGGATACTAGTAATATTTGGTTTTATTTAAAAACAATTGAAACAATCCAACAAAGCAAGTAACCAATTATAAAAAAAAAGAGAGCGCAAATACGTCTTATACGTATCAAACACAACAAAAAAAAATAATAAATACGATATTCAAATATAATTAAGTTTACCACAAACGTTACGGCGTCATTAAAATTAACATTATATGACACAAATATCGACTCTATTTTAAAGCGATACAGAATGTAACTAGAGCGTTACGCAAAAAAGTGTCAATAAGGCGAATTAAAATTGAATGAACGTGTACCGCATGTACACACGTCTTTCCGGAATCAGTATATAAAACAAATAATAAAAGGTAAGCAAACCTTGTCCCCCCTGTGGGCGTCGTAACAGCGTCGCACGGAGGCGTCAATCGACGTGTTGTCCGGAGGAGAAGGGAAGAGAGCTGGGGCACGTCGCCGCTTGGGAAGTATCCGAGTCCGAGGACCTTTAATTTAAGTCGTCGGACGAGGGCGCTGAGCCCGAAGACCCCGCATCTACAGCAGCGAAGCAAGCAGCTCCAAGGGAGGTAGGTTAATGCCCATGGGACCGTGAAGTTACGACAAAGGGGCCGGCAACGAATACAGCGTATTCGCATAGAATAAGGGGCAGAGGTAAAGGTACAATTAAAGGTAGAGTTAAAGCCTGTAAGGAAGAAAGATACGCGATAGAAACATTCGAAACGAATCAGAATAACAACGAGTGGACTCACCTGTTCGCAGAGCCACCTGGGGGAACAGGCGTAGACAATACGAACGTATTAATTTTCTCTCGGCTTAACGAATTAATTCAGCAATAGAGCTGTAGATGAATTCCTCAACACAAATTTTGGGCGAAAACACACACAAAAAGACACACCAACGCGAGACGTGTTGTTACACCGAGAGAAGCATTGTAAAATTGAACTCTGAAATCGCTCCGCGCGGCGGGCAGAAAAGAGACGGGGTAGGAGAAAAGAAGAGGTGAAATGCAACTACCAACCGCTACAGAATCTTACGTCAACGACGACCAATGGGCTTAAATACCAAGGTTCAATTTCTATATAACTTTCGTGGGAACGGAAACACTAATTTCACAATATGGTGCAGCAATAATGCGTAAAACTAAAATGCTAAATAAAGAATCTATTCGACCGAAAAATTAACTTTCAAAACCCAAATTTTCCTTATCCTAATTTTTACAGGAAAACTCATAGCAATGGGGAATTACTTTGAAAGCAAATCGGCGAAACGCAAAGAGTTCGCCGGACGGTCTGCGAAAATATTTTACGGGAAGCAATATACAGGGTGATTCGGGGTCGGGCAGAAATTGAACGGTAACAGTTTTAAAGCGATAAAGAATATAACTAAAGCGTTACGCAAAAAAGTGTTAATCAGGCGAATTAAAATTGAATTATCGTGTACCGCATGTACACACGCCTTTCCGGAATCAGTAAATAAAAAAATAATATAAGTTAAGCAAACTTTATCCCACCTGTGGGCGTCGTAACAGCGTCGCACGGAGGCGTCAATCGACGTGTTGTCCGGCGGAGAAGAAGGGAAGAGAGCTGGGGCACGTCGTCGCCTGAGATGTATCCGAGTCCGAGGACCTCTAATTTAAGTCGACGGGAGAGGGCGCCGATCCCGAAGTCCCCGCGTCTACAGCGGCGAAGCAAGAAACTCCAAGAGAGGTAGGTCAATGCCCACGTGACCGTGAAGTTACGGCAAACGGGCAGGCAACGAATACAGCGTATTCGTAAAGAATAAGGGGCAGAGGTAAAGGTACAACGAAAGGTAGAATTAAAGGTACCACTAAAGGTACAGTTAAGGCCTGTAAGGAAGAAAGATACACGATAGAAACATTCGAAGCGAATCAGAACATCAACGAGTGGACTCACCTGTTCACAGAACAACCTGGGGGGAACAGGCGTAGACAATACGAACGTATTATTATTCTCTCGGCTCAACGAATTAATCCGGCAATACAGCTGTAGATGAATTCCCCAACACAAATTTTGGGCGAAAACACACACCAAAAAAAAACACACCAACGCGAGACGTGTTGTCACGTCGAGAGAAGCAGTCTGAATTGCGTTCTGAAATCGCTCCGCGCGGACGGGTGGAAAAGAGACGGGGTAAGAGAAAAAAAGAGGTGAAATGCAACGAGGACCAATGGGCTTAAATACCGAGGTTCAATTTCTAGACAACTTTCATGGGAACGGAATCGCTGATTTCACAATATGGTGCAATAATGCGTAAAACTAAAATACTAAATAAAGAATCTATTCGACCGAAAAATTAACTTTCAAAACCCAAATTTTCCTTATCCTAATTTTTACAGATAAAATAGCGACATCTTACTATCGCTTTTTGACCTGACATTGCTCAAAATTTTTCTAATTTTTACAGGAAAACTGATAGCAATGGGGAATTACTTTGAAAGCGAATCAGCGAAACGCAAAGAGTTCGCCGGGCGGTCTGCGACAATATTTCACGGGAAACAATATACAGGGTGATTTGGGGTCGGGCAGAAATTGAACGATAACATAATATGAGAACAAGGTAAAGTTTAAAGTTAATCTGTTAGTGAAATACAAACCCTAAACAATTAACTTCTGGTTACACAGTATTACGTTGCAAAAATAAAACATATATCAAAAGTGGTCTTTTTAGCTTAAAACTAAAAAAAATGAATTTAAAACATTAACAAAAAACATGTTTAAAACTTAAAAATAAAGCACTTATATAAAAAGTGTTCTTTTTTAGCTTAAAATTACAGAAAATGAATTTAAAATATTATCAAAAAAAACATGTTTAAAACATTTTGTTTAAAACAGATGGTATGTTTTTAATTCGGTGTTTTAAACATATTTTAAACACTATGTTTTAAACAGTTTGTTTTAAACTTTCCAACCCTGCTTCGAACAGACTATGCAGCATTGAAGTGGTTGCTTCAGTTTAAAAACATAGAGGGCCAGCTTATCAGATGGATAGAAAGATTACAGGAGTATAATTTTACAATCGAACATGTCCATAACAATGCGCACGCATTCTCCAGAAGACCTTGTCCTGAGGATTGTCGGCACTGCTCAAAAGCAGAAAATAAAGGAGCGTTAATTCCCATCAGAAGAACTGGCGTCGTAGTAGATAGGTGGCAAACCGAGACCATTAAGAGGGAACAGCGAGAAGATCCTGAAATAAGAATCAGAATCGAATGGAAGGAAAGACAGCAACATCGCACCTGGGCAGAAATATCGAGGAAGAATCCAGTGTTTAAAACCTATTGGGCACAATGGGACTAAGGGAATACTCGCAAGAACTTGAACGCCGTTTAATGAACACTCACGAATACGTCTGACGTAACACAGTTTGGCGACAGACAAAATGAAGACCCGCTACGATGGATGAGCCAATGAAACAAGATTTCAAGAAAGGAACCAGGTGTGGCTATACAACTACAGGCGCCTTGGGATGGACCCTATCAAATAATTAAGAGGATCTATAAGATAAAAAAGCTACCTCGTGGGAAGATGAAAGTGAACCACATCGACCGTTTGGCTCCCTATTCTGTTCTAGACGAACAGAACTAAGAGGGGGGCAGTGTTAAGCCGTTACGCGCAAACAGATCTGTTTTTAGCATCAGTTGCGCCACCTGGCGTCACAGAACGTTACCGAAGCTACGCGGTCATTCTAGTAAGTTCGAGCAAAAGAGGGCTCTACTATAAAAGCCGTACGATCCGCCAGGAGTTTAGTTATTAAATTAGCCAGCGAAGGCTTCGAACCTCGAATAAATAGAAAGTACACAAACACAGACATATTAAACGTTTTTGACGATAAAGAAACCGACAATTCAAGAAGTTAATAAAAAAAAATGTTATATCGAGGAAAGTATGTTATTACCGAGACACAATAAAAAGTTATTACTAATAAAGAATAGCAGAAAATCACTTAGAGCCAATATTATAACCAACGATTTGTGTATTATTTTCAATATTTTTGATTTATTTATTATTTTTCATAAAATTTTGTTCTGTAAGTGTAAATTTCTCTTTGTAAATGTGAAAAAAGTCATACCAAGAATTCTAATACATACGGCATATGTAAATAAAAAATTCAGATGATAGATATGTACTTAAATATCATTTTTCGGTTTTTAAAATGAACTTGAAATTACAGTCAGAAATTAATTTAAAAGATCTCATTTTGTAAAATTTTCATAGTACACTATTTAGGAATAACACTAAAAAGTGAAAAAATTGATATGTCAAAGAGAAAATCATGAATAAGAAGAGAAAGGTAAGAGATAGGTGTAGGGAATTCTAATACAGTTCGAAAGAACATTTAACTGTGATTCTTATGGTATAAAGATATACTGGGTGTTCTATTTAAAAAATATGACTTTTCGACAGTTGAAATCAGTTAGAATAGAAGTTACTTTTCAACTAGCCCGTAAATAATTTTGTGTAAAATTAGGTATCGCCTGAAAGCCTATGAGTATAGCCTACTACAGGTCAAAAATTGAAATTGTGACTTTTGTTACACAAAGATGGCAGCGTCATAAACAAGGTACTGCAACGTTGAACTTTTTTAAAAAAATGGAAATACCTCTAAAACGGTTAATTTTTCTTGAATCACATGTCACACAAAATATTTTTAGTATTTTATGAGCATTTCGAAAATGCAATAAAAAAATGGGATATTCTATTTAAAATAAGAAAGTTGACAGCAAGTTCCGGTACAAGCGGAAGTGCCCGAAAATTGGAAATATTATATTTTAATAGATCATTTTCGCTAACTTATAACCGCAAAATATGAAATATAAATTCAAAGAGAAAGTCCGTAAACTTTTAATGAATGAGTTGCTTGAATCTCCCTGTAGAGCCTCCTCGTCAGTGGATAACGAGTAAATGAGTACCGAGTTTAGAATTGAGTTTATGTCTGTAGACAACAAGCGCTAGCGTTTGACAAGTTTCATTCGTTTTAAGAGAACTATGCTTTTGGTAAAGCGATGAGGGCCCCCGCGAGGCCAAACCCCACTCCATACTTTGGCGCCCTCTGACATATGAGTTGGGACAGTCAATTATCAAGATTGTTAAAAAACATTAAAAGAAAAAACAAAAATTTACAAAAAATTTGAAACAGGGAAAATTTTTCAACTTTTTTAACACACTGTCCTTCACTTTTTAAACATTTTCTTCATTTTCTAAACATTTTCTTTCACTTTCCAAACATTTTCCTTCACTTCTCAAACTTTTTCCTTCACTTTCTAAATATTCTCCTTCACTTTCTAATCATTTTCCTTCACTTTTTTCAAGTTCCTGGCTGCCACGAGCCCTCAGAGACGAGCAGCACAAACAGCGCGAACCGCTTTCTTGTCATCTGACTAAGGAGGCCTCTGTGCAGACCCCCCGATATGCAACTGGGCGAAGCCCGCTTGTTATTAATATTAGAAAAAATAGAGAAACTAAATCACAAAAGCAAAAGGAACTTAAATTTCTGAAAACTTAAAAAGTAAAATGTAATTTGTTTTTTTTTTAAACCAAACCGTAAGCAATAGATAATCGTGGATAATTTTTTCGAATTTTTATTTTACCAAACAAGAAACTATTTCCCATTAATTTGTTTTTGCCGAAAAATCATAACATGTGTCCAGTGGCTAGAGGCTAATTGCCGCCCCTTGAACAAGGCGCCCGCGTGCACTGCACGCTTTGCATACATGGCTACGGGGGCCCTGAAAGCAATCGACTTAACTTACTATGACAGTCAGATGCTTAATATCGATTTTTTTATATTTTATGAAAAAGATTACATAAAAAATGAATAAGTCCTAAAACTTCAAAGGGAGTACAGTTTTTTATAACTAAAAAGGCTGTTAAATATTGTTAAATAAAAACTGAAGACCCGTACTCATTTAATGAATAATTTGTAGCTCTGTGTTCTATATTTGTTTTCTTCTAAAGAAAATAATTATAATTCAACTAAACATGCAATTACATGGTAAATAAGTTTTTCTTTTTATTTTACACAGTGCCTGCACACTTTATTATGAGACATATCAAATAATATTACATAGTTACAAAATTTCAGATTTATCTGAACCGCCAGAATATATTAAAAAAGAAAGCAAGTGACGATCGGAAATCTAGCAAAATTTAGTATGAACTTTGTTATTTTAAACGGAACGTTCAGTATACCGTCTGTTTCAGACTGAGTGTGCACTGAAGGAATCTCCTAAACCGTAAGAGATAAAAATTCGGTTAAATGGAAGAAAAGTTGCATGAATCAATGCTTAACTCATATCTATTGAGAGAATGATTTTTTTCTTATTTCTTCTTGAGTTACTAATAAAAATGTAAAAAAAATCATTTTCTTTTTCTCTCTGTATCTCTTTTATTATACATAATTTTGAAATTCTGTTTTTACCTTCTACAGGCACTTTTTGAGTCTGCTTCGAATAGGAGTAACAGAATTGAAGTCAAACATTTCGTCTTTCTGCGACCATCATCAGTTTCGATTTTTTAAACACAACTATTGTCTTTTTATTGTTCTATTCGATAGAATTTCTTCTCCTGATTGTAACGGTATATAACACTTAACAGCTGATATTAATACACTTAATAGTTGATATTAATCTGAAGCTTAAACAATACAGATTTTTATATGAAAATTTTATTTAATACATAATTTCAAATTTTTAGTTAATTTTCTTAGCTACAGTGTAAATTATAATAAACTATTTAAAGTTTTTCTGTATCGTTATTTTAATAATGCACTGTACTTACGAAAATGAATTTTTACTCACAAACATCTAGTGGTTCTAATATAACTTGCTAGATTAGTATCTCAGCTTTGGTATAGAAATGAAAAAGTCTAGTTTTTAATTTTGACTCGCACTATGTCGGGTTAAAAGAAATACTGAAATAAATAAAGAAATAAAAGTGAATACTAATTATGCCTTCTACAAAGACATTCGCAGCTAAAAACAAATATTTTTGTAATAAATTTGAAAGTTACTTTCTATAACAATGTAATTTTTTTTTAATATCATTAGCACTCAGTGGCTCTCCACACTTTCTAACTTTATTTTTTTTAAATATGGTTAAGTCCAAAAATGGTACTAAATATTGTCACTCGTGTTGACCAGTTGAAGTTTGGCACGTTATATCGGGACCACTATCCATAATTTAAACAGGATAAAGTAGGCTTTATATTTTTGACATTGAAACGGTGACTAGCATTAAGATAAATAATAAGGAGGAACTAAGAAGGCACATATTAGATTCTTACAGAAATTTTTCGCGAATTCATGTTAGACATGCTACACAACACATAGGATTAAGAATGAATGTGTGTCTTGAAAATAGTGGAGGACATTTCCAGGATTTACTTTAATTTATTTGTTTCACAAACTCATGTTCTTCTTCGGCAATTTTTAATCAACTTATTTATTTTGTTCTTGTAATTTAATATGTTTATACTGCTGTTTATTTGGTTTATGTTAACCACGTAATATCATTTAGTCAATATTTATTGATTTTTCCTCTTCCAACAACTGAATGTTAGTTGTTAATACTTAACAAATAAAAAAAGGGGTTAGGAATAAATTTACTTATTAAGAAAAACATGACGAATAATAAAAAGATAGAATAATAATAAGATAAGAAAATGAACCAAAAATTTGAAATTATGTATTAAATAAAATTTTCATATAAAATCTGAACTATTTAAGCTTCAAATTAATATCAACTATTAAGTGTGATATGTCATTACAATCAGGAGAAGAAATGCTATCGAATAGAATAATAAAAAGACATAAGTTGTATTTAAAAAGTCGAAACTGATGATGGTCGTGGAAAGACGAAACGTTTGTCTTCAATTCTATTACTACTATTCGAAGTAGAATCAAAAAGTGCCTGTAGAAAGTTAAATCAGAATTACAAAATTATGTACAATAAAAGAGATACAGAGAGGAAAAGAAAATCGACTTTTTAAAATTTTTATTAATATGTCAAGAAGAAATAATAAAAAAATCATTCTGTTAATAAATACGAGTTAGACATTGATTCGTGCAACTTTTCTTCCATTTAACCAAATTTGTATCTCTTACGGTTTAGGAGATTCCTTCAGTGCACACCCAATTTGAAACAGCCAGTACAGTAGACAAATTACAGTTTCATGTAATTATTCTTCCTCAAAATGCCATAGATTAAAGCCGAATTCACAGATTTTACCACAGTTTGTTAATTTTGAAAGCTTTTAAATTTTTTTTAAATGTTATCTATAAAGTCGTCTTTAATAACTACCATTTTCAGAAAGAATAATTATAGGAAACTGTAATTTGTCTACTTTTTTCTTTCAACTATAGAGTAAAGTCGGCATATATGGAATACCCATTCTTCGGGCTGTTTTAAATTCTGAACTAAGATACTAAATATTCAGATATTTTAATTAAAAATACTTTACGTTGTTTTCCAGCGATTGCAAATAATAAATTTAAGAAATACATATTTTTTGGGAAAATTCATTAACAAATTAATTAATTATCAGGATATGATTTAAAATGGCGGGTAATATGGAAGTCAGTTGGGGTGATATGAAATAAGAGAAAATATGCAACACGTATACAGGAGATTAAAAGGGTACATAGATAAGATCAAATTAAAGACTTTTTCTTAATAAATTTTTGGTGAAAAATCAGTAACTAAAAAGTTACAAGAGTTTAATGTGAAATTAATTAACAAGTAAAAGTTACTACCTGTAGTAATGTTCTACGTTTAAATTTTGGTATTTAAGACTTAATTGTGAGGTGTCGAGATAGATAGCGCTAAAGGGTAGTTCATAGGGACTGTAGTTCATATGTATCACAAGGTAGACGGAATGTACAAATAAACGGGGAGTCCCGCCATTCGGCCCAAGACCGTTGTTGGTGTTTCATATCCGACGTTGCTCCAAGCCTCCTTTGTTATTATTGTACCCAAGACATAACATATTGGCGACGAGACGGGATTTTGTTGTCGCGGTAATAAGCGAGATTAATAGAATTCGAAAAAGAAGCAGTGAAAATGCAGCAAGGAAGCCCGCAGGCAGGTAATGCACCGACCGCGTGGTTCGGACATATTGAACACTTTGATGTAAGAAATGGTGATTTTGAGAGTTACTTGGAAAGAGTGGAGCAGTTGTTTCTGTGTAATGATGTAGCAGAAGAAAGGAAAGTCTGCATGCTGTTGACGTTAATAGGGGGTGAAACATACACGGTGTTGAAAGACTTATTAGCACCAGAGTTGCCAAGTAATCAAAGTTATGTTCAGATTACCGCAGTTTTGAAGGGTCACTTCAGTCCCAAGCCATTGGTCATTGCAGAACGGGTGAAATTTCACAGCTGCAAACAAGAAAGTACAGAAGGTATAGCTGCCTTCGTGGTCAAGTTAAAAAATTTTGCGAAGAGCTGTAATTTTGGAGCATTTCTGCAGGAGGCACTCACTGACAAGCTTGTTTGGGGTCTTTATGAGGAACAAATTAAGCGTAGGCTACTCACAGAAAGGGACCTGACCTTCGAAAGGGCCATGAACATTGCAAAAGGAATGGAACTTGCAATGCAGCAGTCTCGAATATTAACCCCGGGAGGAAGAGTGAACAAATTGGACCGGCAGGATCCCGAGGAGAAGACATCAAGTCAGCGAAAGATGTACAGAGCACCTAAAGGAGGTTCGACAAGTAGCAGTCGAGGAACCAAGCAACCTAAAGAAGCTCAGCAAGGGACAAGAAAGAAACCTTCGCAGCAGCCTCGAGAGGGATGCTATTGTTGTGGGGGCAATCATGAAGCGCACACATGTCCAGCAAAGACATGGGAGTGTTTTCGGTGTAAAAAGGTAGGACATACAAAAAGAATGTGTAAGTCTAAGATAAATGTAATGAATGAGTCATCAGAATCAACTGATAGTTTAAGATTAGGATGTGTAAGTTCTATAAATAAGTTAGAAAAGCCCATGCATCAAAGTTTAAAAGTAAACGGTAAAGCAGTTGTATTTGAATTAGATACGGGTGCTAGTCGTACCATAATGTCTGAATGTAGTCAAAAAAAGTATTTTGTAAACTTGGAGCTAGAACCTAATAATTGTAATTTATCAGTATTAACAGGTGAAAAAGTGTGGGTGTTAGGGGAAATACAGGTTACAGTAGAAGCTGCGGGAAGAAAAGTGAAATTACCGATTGTAGTTATAAGAGGTAGTGATTTTGTACCATTGTTAGGGCGCAATTGGTTAGAGACATTATGGCCTAATTGGAGAAAAACGTGTGCTCTTGAATTAAAGTCACATATAAATGAGATTACAGAATTTCAAAGTATTGATACAAATAAATTTCCCAGTGTATTTAAAAATAACCCGACAACTTGTATAAAAGAGTTTGTTGTAGAATTCAATGTTAAAATGGAGGCAACTCCAGTATTTAGTAAGGCATACACTGTCCCTTATCCTATTAAAGAAAAGGTGGAGGCGGAAATAAATAGATTAGTAGAAGCAGGTATTGTTAAAACAGTTAGTCAAAGTGATTGGGCTAGTCCTATTGTAGTAGTAAGAAAGAGTAACGGTGAAATTCGGTTATGTGTTGACTTAAAGAAAACGGTCAACAAAGTTATTGAAATAGACCATTACCCGCTTCCTGTGCCAGCAGACATTTTCGCATCTCTAGCAGGATCCAAAGTCTTCACCGTATTGGATCTACAGGGGGCATACCAGCAGTTGAGAGTTAAAGAAACATCACAAAAGTATTTAACTGTTAATACACATTTAGGGTTATTCAGATTTACCAGATTGTGTTTTGGAATTTCTTCGGCACCGGCAATTTTCCAGTCAATCATGGATCAGATTTTGAGTGGTTTGGAATCTGTATTTTGTTACTTGGATGATATTTTGATCGGTGGGGAAGATTTTGAGTCGTGTCGTCAAAAATGCGAGGAAGTTCTGAAAAGACTTGAAAAGTACAATGTGAAAGTAAATTTAAGTAAATGTAAATTCTTTCAAAATAAAGTAAGATATTTAGGTCATGTAATAGATGGCGAAGGTATTCATCCAGATAAACAAAAAGTTGATACAATTGTGAAGGCACCAGTGCCTGTGAACGTAACACAGTTGAAAGCATATCTGGGACTAATAAATTTCTACGTGAAATTCATGCCAAAAGCATCAACAATTTTAGGACCTTTGAATGAGTTGACGAAGAAAAACACAGAGTATGTGTGGACAAAAGATTGCCAAAGAGCTTTTGAGAAAAGTAAGGAATTGATCGCAAGTAATCAAGTATTAACCCCTTATGTTATTGCAAAACCAATTGTTATTACAACTGATGCCAGTAATTACGGTGTGGGGGCAGTACTCAGTCATGAAGTGGATGGTGTAGAAAAACCAATTATGTTTGCTTCCAGTACTCTGTCCTCAGCAGAGAAGAATTATGCCCAGGTAGAGAAGGAAGCATTAGATATCATCTTTGCTGTCAAGAGGTTCCATAAGTATATCTACGGAAGAAGTTTTACCCTGATAACAGACCACCGACCATTGCAAGTCATCTTCAATCCAAATAAAGCGGTGAATGTGATGTCAGCGTCGAGAATCATTCGATGGGCGCTCGTATTGTCCAACTACCGGTATGAAATAAGGTACAAAAAAGGCAGCAGCATTGGAAACGCGGATGCATTATCGCGGTTGCCTCTGAAGGAAGGAACAGGGGTACCAGAAACAATAAATTCATTTAATGAAGAGGAAGTGGAGTTGATTAGTTTTGAAGAGATTGCAGCGGAAACTAAGAAGGATGGCATCCTAGCAAAGGTTTTGGATTTAACGAAGAGAGGGTGGCCAAGTCAGATTAAAGAAGAGGAGTTAAAACAGTATTTTAGACGCAAAGACGAGTTATCTATTGAAAGAGGATGTCTGATGTACGGTACAAAAGTGGTAATTCCTAAGAGATTGTGGGAACCGATATTAAATCTGTTTCACGAGACTCATACAGGTATTGTAAGAACAAAAATGTTGGCACGGTCAATTTGTTGGTGGCCTGGTATGGAGGAACAGATTGAAACAAAAATAGCTTCCTGCCAAAGTTGCCAGATGATGAGAAGTGTGAGCAGAACTGCAGAATTGATAAATTGGCCTAAACCAGGTAACAACTTCGAGAGAGTGCATCTGGATTTTTTTAAATTTAGACAAGAATTTCTGATTATGTATGATTACAAATCAAAATGGATTGATGTTAAAGTCATGGAAGGAACAGATGCAGGCAAGGTCATCGACAAATTAAGAGAAATGTTTGCGATTTATGGATTACCGAGAAATGTAGTCTGCGATAATGGTCCGCCATTTAATTCATCGGAGTTTTCGAAGTTTTGCAACGTAAACGGAATTAACTTACTGCATAGTCCGCCAAGGCATCCGGAAAGTAATGGTTTCGCGGAAACGGGTGTTGACATTGTAAAGAGAGGGTTGAAGAAGAAATTGATAGAAAATGACCAAAAGGAATTCCCTTTAACAAATTTCCAAGTTTTGCAAAATTTTCTCTTTGCTTACAGAAATACACCCAATACAGTGTCAGAGTTAACACCAGCTGAAATGATTTTCAAAACGGCTCCTAGAACACGTTTTAACTTACTAAAACCAGCATTTGGAACAGGTAAATTAGGAATTAAGGATAAAATAGATTCGAAAGAGAAAGAGTATAAACCAGGAGAAAAAGTTTGGATTAGGAACAGAAATATAGTGAGAAACCCAAATTATAAATGGATTCCTGGAATCATTATAAAGCAGACAAGTCCAGCTTTATACGTGGTGGAGATGAGTCAGAAAGAGAGAATAGTACATCGCCAGGATGTGAGAAAATCAGCAGTAGATGTCACAGTTCCTAGACTGCCTGAGATAGAGGGGGAAAGATCTAGGGAACTGACCTTGGAAGATCAAACGACGAGGCAAATGACAAGACTGATGAACAGACCAGATGAAAGAACGGAAGAGTCAAGAATAGAAATCGAGGAAGAAGTCTTAAATGAACCCAGGCTAACCGAAAAATTAGAGACAGAGGAAAAGACTAATAACGGATCAAAACAAACACATGAACCGAGTTTCAGCGGAACTACTGTTAGTGAACCTATCTCTTTACGTAGGTCTAGGAGAACTATAAAAGTTCCAAATAGATTAGATTTGTAATTTAGAATAAGTTCAACATTAAAAAGAGGGAAGAAGTGAGGTGTCGAGATAGATAGCGCTAAAGGGTAGTTCATAGGGACTGTAGTTCATATGTATCACAAGGTAGACGGAATGTACAAATAAACGGGGAGTCCCGCCATTCGGCCCAAGACCGTTGTTGGTGTTTCATATCCGACGTTGCTCCAAGCCTCCTTTGTTATTATTGTACCCAAGACATAACATATTGGCGACGAGACGGGATTTTGTTGTCGCGGTAATAAGCGAGATTAATAGAATTCGAAAAAGAAGCAGTGAAAATGCAGCAAGGAAGCCCGCAAGCAGGTAATGCACCGACCGCGTGGTTCGGACATATTGTACCCAAGACATAACAAATTGAACACTGCTTTACAAGACACAACTATTTTAAAAAAATCTAGTCTCGTAAAAGAAGAAATTAAGAGACTTAACTGTAACTTTCTTATTATTGGGTTTTGGTGATAAACGAATTAATAAAAAAAAATTTTTTTTTGATCTCCTACAGCTGCCCTTTCAATCTCCTCCGTACGTTACGAGACATCCAGAATAAAATAATTTTATAAAAATAAACCGAACCCTAATAATTTCAAGCTTAAATATCATGAATAGCGTGAAACCAAATATAGACAAACTACAAATTGTTGCAATTAGGAATCTTTCTTAATTCAAAATATTATGCTGCGAGTTCCATTTTAAATAATAAAATTGATACTCCCTTGTTGTTTTAGCTCGAATGCTTCTACGGCCGTCATCCATAATTGAATTGGCTACCGGTTGAAAACACATTATTGCGATTTCTTCCACTGCCATGATTTCGCTCTTTATTGTAGAAGAACCTCCTCAGGACTGCTATTGCTGGCTGCAGCTTTTTCCTAGTCGTTGAAACTGACGGGAAGGAGCAGTTCTGAGGAATTTTTTCTGCAATGAAGAGAAAAACGTCGGCGTAGGAAAAATTTTGATGCGGTTCCAGACGGAAACAGTCATTTGGGTTTCCGATCGGCACTTGTTTAATTTTTTGTTAATAAATTCTGGATTCAAACAAATCCCTAAAACTTTTAAACATTTTACATATTTTGACATACGTATCTAAAATAGAGTGTAGATACCGTTAAGAATGTAAACAAAAACACTGCAGTTTTAATGTGGGCTCGAGTCAAAACCTGCATTTTTTATCAAATTTTCAAGTTTATTACATTCTTTAAAACAGCAACTCCCGAATTCAATTCGAGTACTCGACTACTTTTGATCTGAACTTGAGTCAATTGACTCGAGTCGACTCGATTCTTTCAAACGGCGATTTTCAGCCAAGTACTCGAGTCTCTTGATCTGGACTAGAGTTAAGACTCGATTGTTTTATAAAAGTATTCGAGTCGATTCGATTCTGAAAAACAGCGACTCGTCACATCACTAGTAGATACATAAATTTTCACTCGTACACACTTAACAGTTCGAGCTATTTTACTTTCTGATAACGTTTTCATTTATGATAACTTAAATTTAATAAAGAAAACTTTTATTCAAAATTCTTATCCAATAAATCTTATTGAATCAGTAATTAAAAATCGTATTAAATACTTACAAAATTCAAATGTCTCTAATAACATTAGACAAACTTCGAACCATAAATACATATCATTGCCTTATATTGAACCATTACACAATAAATTTAAACACATTTTCAAAAAACATAATTTAATTTTTGCCAGTAAATCTGTGAATAATTTAAATTATTTTTTTCGAATTTAAAAACCAAAATACCGAAATTAAAGCAACCTAACGTAGTTTTGGAAATCAAATGTTCAAATTGTAATTCTGTTTATACAGGGAAGGGCAAAAGTATGGAACCGGCTTAATATTTCGAAAACTGTTTAACGTATCTACTTGAAATTTGGTATGTTATAGAGTCAATAAAACCTATATTACCAATTTGTTTCAATTGTTTATCTGCTTTGTTTCCTGAGATCCAACGCCTACTTGATTTTTTTTAATGACAACCTGCTGATTTCTTTCCTGTATTTAATAGCTCGCTTAATTTTTTAAACGACTACATAAAAATATTTATCTATTACTTAAGAAAATTTTCGAGAAAATAACGTTTGATGAAAAAGTTAAAAAAAATGGTCTAATGTTTGATATTCGACAAAAAAAAAATAGCTTTAGCAACAAAAACTAGAAGGTCACAAGATCATAGGTTATTTTTAAGACAGAACTTCCATAAAAGTTGTTTTAAAACTATGAAAACAAATACGGGGAAGGACAAAAGTATGAAACCGGCTTAATATTTCGAAAACTGTTTGAGGTATCTATTTAAAATTTGGTGTGAGATTCGGAGTTAATAAGATCTACATCATCAATTTATTTCAATTGTCTATCAGCTTGTGTTTCTGAGATCCAACGCCTACTTGACTTTTTTGAAATGACAACCTGCTGATTTTTTTCCTTTATTTAATAGTTCGTTTAATTCTCTAAACGACCACATAAAAATAATTGTCTAATTATCAGTTACATAAGAAAATTTTCGAGAAAATAACGTTTGAATGATAAAGTTAGGAAAAATGGTTTATTGTTTAATATTCGACAAAAATTCTAGTTTTAACAAAAAAAACTGTAAGACCACAAGATTATGGGCTGTTTTTAAGATAAAACTAAAGAAAATCTTAATAAAAATTGCCTTAAAAACATGAAAACAAATACTAAATATCAGTGTAAACCATTTTTTCTAACTTTTTCATTCAAACATTATTTTCTAGAAATTTTCTTATGCAATAAATAGATATTTTTATGTGGTCGTGGAAAGAATTAAACGAACTATTAAATAGAGGAAAAAAGTTAGCAGGTTGTCATTTAAGAAAAATCAAGTAGGCATTGGATCTCAGAAACAAGAGCAGATAAACAATTAAAATAAATTGGTAATATAGGTCCTATTAACTCTGAATCACACACCAAATTTCAAATATATACATCAAACAGTTTTCGGAATATTAATTCCATACTTTTGCCCTACCCTGTATAGGTGAAACCAGCTAAAATGTAAAAAAACGTTTAGACCAACATAAATATCATATTCAAAAAATAAACAAAATCATTCAATGCTTGTAGAGCATTCATTAGTAAATAATCATAGTTTTTATTTTGATAATACTGACATTTTGTACAGTGAATCTCGTATTTTTAAAAGACGTCTCATGGAAATGTGTAAAATTAAAATGTCTCCAAATTCTATTAATAAACGTACGGACTTTGAAAATTTAAATGATATACTTTATAGTTTTCTGGACTCTTTAAACAGGATATAGATATGTCAATAAAAAAAATTAGTTTTAATTTAGTTCTAGTTATTTTTCCCTTTATTCCGGACAATTCGTATTTTAGTTTAAAATCTTTTCGTTTCTCTTGACGACTTATTTCTCTTGACAACTGGTTTATTTACTTTTTTTTCACTCTTGACGAAGCTATAAATCTATAGCGAAACGTTGAGTGCGTTCCCTTTATATTTCTGTCCGGTTCGAGATTAAAAAACTTTGTAATTACAATTGACATTTTTATGTGACTTTTTTTCGTTTCTATGACAACAGAATTTTCCGGTCTTAACCAGAGGTGGGTATATATATATATATATATTAATATGTAACACGTTTCAATTTTTAAATCAATTTACAAAGCTTTCAATAAAGGCAAATATAGGAAATATTTCGTTTAGCTAACTACACTCCGTGTTAAAATTAACACACGTATTTCTGATACACCCAGTATACAAAATTCGCAAAAATCTAATAGTTTTTTAAGTTTTCTTGATTAGATATAACTATTTCTTTAGAATTTTAATTTTACTATAATTTGAATGAATGAAAAATTTTGTAGCAAATCGTTTTTGACTTATTATGTAGCAAACTGGGTTCAATTTGTCAATCCTAATGCAATGTTAAGTCAAAAAGCGATCGTAGGATGTCGCTGTTTAAACTCTTAATTATTACAAAATTATGATTAAATATTACTGAAATTGTCTGGCTGGCAAAAGGAAAGTGTTAGGAAAGAGTTACATGAATTTCAGGCTAAGTGGCCTTCATCAGAACTCTGTATCTTAAAAATTTTCGTGTTATACCGGGTGGAAAGTTCCAAACCCGAACATAGCTAACTTGTAATGAAAACTATGTTTTAGTGAATTGCTGCTCGCTATTTGAAGATACAAAAATGGCAATTGTATTAAAGAAAAGAGAAAATTATGGACAATATTATGGTGTTCAATTTTTTCCTAAATATTAATACTTTCGGAATATAAATAAAATTTCCAAATTTTAAACTGAGAATTTAATCGCCTATAATGATTTTTTAGCGACGTTACCGCGAATAACCGGTTTCAAGTGGTTATAAATTGTGTGTTTTCGCGAGACCGGTAACGGAAGTTCCCCTCTCGAGTCGCCATTTTTAATTGATAACCCGGTTACAGATTTCATAACCAGGTTCTTGAGGTAAGTTACTGGCGGTTAACCGGGAAGTGTCAAAAGTCTGATGTCAAACGACAAAATTCTTAACGACAGGCGGTGATTTATATTCTATTTCCAAATTTTTTGTAAGATGAATGAAATGGACTTAATCGAAATCACTTTAAATAATAGAGGCACCGATTATACAGTGATTACAGACATAAACACTGCAAATACCTTGCTCAACGGTAAGAATACTTTAAATTCGTTGGTTAGTTTGGGAAAGCACGTGTTTTTCAGATCCTCGAGCTGCAGAGCAATACATTGTTGAAAATGGTGTGACAGAAGTCATTCCCGGTAGTGAAGATACAAATGTAGCAAATTTTAAAAGTTCTACAGGTAAATATCTACATTCTTAATAATGTTCTACGTAGACTGTACACCAGTAATTCTAGATATAATTTGGTCATCTAAAAAGCACACAGATCGGGACAATGAAGCCACCGAATGTTTTCTGAAAATAAGACACCGTTTAAGTGACAAATTTAACGATAAGAAAAATGTTAAGACGAAATTGTGGACCCAAGTCGCGACAGAATTACAAGAAGAAGGGTTTTCTTTGGGTCCTGGTGGTGGGGAACGTTGTCGTCAAAAATTTGCGAACTTACAGAAAACCTATTTCACTTTTGTTAAGGAACAACTAAATAAGACTGGAATGGGGAAGAAGGAAGAACCAATTTTTTTTGACCTGATGCACGCCATATTAGGTATGTTTAAATAGAAAATCTATTTACACACATTCTAAGAAACGAGGCTTACTTTACTCTGATTTGATTTACAGAGAAAGATTCATTACCTACTATTATATCGGATTAAAGTATAGTTTTGTTCTCTCTGAAAGTACTAATTTTAATATTTAAAATGAAACAACAAAATTTTATAGGAGGCAAAGATAAAACGGATCCAGAATTTCTTCTAGATTCGGAAGTACATACAAATTTAGACTCAGAAACATCAACAGAAAGTGAAATGAGTTCTTCAACTGCCTCTAACATAAAAAGTAGATTTAAAACAAAAAACACCCTTCGACCTCAATCAAATGTTACCACAATACTGACCTGCCTGAAAGACGAGTTACACACAGATAGGGAAGCTCGGGAAAAACAATTTACAGCAATACAGGACATATTAAGAGAGCAAAATAATCAAAGAGAAAGGTTTCTATCAATTCTGGAACAAATGGTAGAGACCAAAAACAAGCGTAAACGGACAGAGAATGATGAATCTGACTAAAATCAAATATACATGTACTTTACCAGATACCTGTTTGCAGAATTATTGATGTTTGTGTTCCTATTATAGAATTATGTATTTGTTATGTATTAAACATTGAATTATTAATAAGTGATTCAAAAATACTCTACTTAGATACATGTTTGCAGAATTATTGATAAGTTTGTGTTTTTATTATGGAATTATTTATTTATGTTATGTATTAAACATTGAAATATTAATAAATGACTCAAAAATACTCTACTTAGATACATGTTTGCAGAATTATTGATAAATTTGTGTTTCTATTACAGAAATATTTTTTTATGTTATGTATTAAACATTGAATTATTAAAAATAAGTAGCGACATCCTTCGATCGCTTTCTGACCTAATATTGCAGTAGGAAAACAAATTGTAGCCAGATTTGCTACATAATAAGTCATCCCATGCAAGGCGAAACAGCTGTCCAGAGGTTGCTCGATGGATCCACTGCAATCAAAAACGATTTGCAGCAAATTTTTTTTTTTAATTGAATTATTAATACATCACTTAACAAATATAATACATTGATTCATAATTTATTAAATACATTTCATTGATTTAACATTGTGCAGATATAATTTCGTTTAATTTCACCTAATACTCTGTCAACTCTGTTTTGTACAAAGTAATCTTCTTCGTCACGTTCATTCTCATAAGGTTCAGGCCATTCATCTCCATGTAGATAACAAAAATTATGTAGAATAAATGCTGCGTTTGCAATCTCTGTTGCCTTGGAAACAGAATAAGTATTTATGAAAATCAAACGCCTCCATCGTCCTTTTATGAGGCCAAAAGTATGTTCTATTGCAATTCTATCTGCACTTAAGAGATAGTTGTGCCTTCTTTGTTGACGTGTTGTGTTTGCATTTGTTCTATAAGGTGTCATCATCCATTCCCTCAAGGGAAAAGCACTATCTCCTATTAAGTGATAATTTCTAACTGGAAAATATTTTCTTGCTCCATGTTCTTCAATATGCCGTGCCATAAGTGAATATGAAAAAACCTATAAAATAAAATTTAATTGCATGTATTTTGCAAATTTTGCATGTGATGATTTAATCTGAATATAAAGTTTCTATTAAGATTATGTTCAAATTATATTTATTGTACAGTTGAAAGCAAAAAATAGTAGACAAACACATTTCCTGTAATTATTCTTTCTCAAAATGGTAGTAATTAAAAATGAATTTATAAATTTTAACAAAGTCTTACGCTTGTTTAATTTGAAAGCTTATCTGTAACGTTATCTTTAAACTATATCATTTTGAGAAAGAATAATGATAGGAAACTGTTTTTGTCTATAATTTTTTGCTTTCAACAGTAACTTGAAATCTTTCAAGTATCATCTTTCAGCTTTACAATTGTAAAAGGAGAATGAAATACAATTTTTATCTGCCATAAAAGTACTGATTAAATGACTTTAGTAATAAAAACAAATAAATTACCCTTGAATCATGGGCTGATCCTGGAAAACCTATGAATAGGTAAGTAATAATTTTATAGCCAGTACATACAGCTATTGCTGTAATAGAATGATTGTGATACCTATCCATGTAGCTATCATGTTGATTTTTTGGTACCTTAATATTAATTTTGGTTCCATCGACTGCACCGATAACATCTAAAAATTATATTATATAATAACAGGCAAAATAATATTAAAGTCACATTCTTACTAGGATAATGTTGAAATTGCTGTTTGATATTATTAAATTCTTCTTCCGTTGTTGGCCATGTAATATATTTTGATCTTAATTTGAAATTGATAATATATAAAAATGCATTAACAATTTGCATAACTGTCGATGGTACCATATTGAATCTGTCACCAATAGAATGCAATGTATCTTGCTTGGACATATACCACACAAACACCAGTAAACTTCTTTCCGGTTGAATAGGGTAACGTCCACCTCTGTATTTTTTTTTTATTATGTTATAAACGTCATTATTTATACACTCATCCAATAAACAGTAAAATGTTACTTTTTTCATTCTGAATAATTGAAAAAATATAATTTCATTGTACCAATCCAACCAGCAATCTTCTGGATCTAGTCTTAAATGTCCTTCTTTAAATTTCAGTAGGGTTGAAAATATCACGTTCCAGTCCGAATAGTTTTGAATTAACTGAAACACTACATTGCTTTCATTTAGCATAAATATATCATCTAACAAATAAAACATTTCTATTTTCTTCAGATTCATTTTCTGTTGGATTCGGAGGTTAGAACCAAAGATTAATAAAGCCGGCTACTCATTACGCGGTACTTGGCAAGTGAATTAACTTGGCAAGTACTCGGCGAGCATTTGTGCAAGTAAAAGTCGAACCGTACACATTACTCAGCTACTTCTACGTAGCCAGTCCGTTTAACCCTAGGATGCATAATCCGGGCCTCCCAGGCCCACAACATAATTTTCCTCAATTTTTTTTCACGCTCATATTTAACACGTATTAAATTTGAAATATACCTAAGCAGATTTTATTTCAATAAATGTTTTTCCAACGCAACCTCATCTAATTTATAGGCAGGGCCCCCGAAGCCCAGATTATGTAAATATCGGTATTGTATTGCTTATGCATCCTAGGGTTAACACTCGCCCGTTTGACTTTGGACAGTTTACCGACAACGAACGGGAAGTACAAGTAACGTGGCAAGTAGTGCCGAGTTGCACGCCGCGTCTTAATACACATTACTCGGTACTTGCTAAGTATTGTCAAGTACTTGCCAAGTACCGCGTAATGAGTAGCCGGCTTAACAAAAGATGTGAGGTTAGAACTTTGAACGGCTACCACGCATTGACCAGTTTTTAAAACAGCTACGTTTTAGCGAAACATTCGTTAACAGTGGAGGGATAATGACAAACCACCACTAACCAAAATGTATAACCCGGTTACGACTGGTATCTTCGCTAAAAAATAATTTATGTCAAATTTGAAACTTTCAATTAATGGAAAATAATTTATACGTCAGTCAAAAAGTATGATTAATTATTGTACAGAGCAAATAATAGGTAGGTACTCTTGTCGTTTAAGTTTCCATAATTCTTTCTTTATCAGAATGATAATTGTATTCTACGTCGTTGCATACAAAAATACTATTATTTCTGATACTACCAATAAACTTGAAATGATGCCATGGGCAATCAATACCGACGTAAATCAGTTTAAAATTCAATTGTACTAAGAATTAAATAAATTTCATACTATTCAAGAATAAATTTACTTAACTGTAAAGAATATTAAAAAAAAACACATCAATTCCACAAATGCAGTTGCCATCGACATTGTTTTGAAATTAACAAGAATAGTAGGAAAGTATTTTGTGAAGTAATGCAAGAGCAAAGAAATAAATCCTAACAATTTTTCATCGTCAGTATGCTACACAGATGAATGGAATTTTATTTTGCATAAGAAGCGTTTTGTACAAAATTTTGGTTATTGAATTGCAAACTTCAAATCTGACATACTAAGTCGACTAAATTTTTCATTTGAAATTTAAATTTCTATTTGAAAAGTATTAAGTATTAACACAATAGGAATAATTTTAATACGATAACATTGGCCTTAATTTTATCTTTCATTTAATACCATTACAATTTTTGTATCTTCAAATGGCGAGCAGTAATCTACAGAAACGTAGTTCTCAATGGAACTTTGCTACGTTCGGGTTTAAAACTTTCCACCCGAAGAACTTTTGGAAAAACTTACACTTTTATATTATATTCTATAACCAAGTATTATTACGGGTAACTAATAAATTGTTGCATGTAATATTTGTTACGTGGTAATAATCGTAGTGAGAACAATTTTTACAATTTAACATTACAATTTCGAAATTTGGCATTCTTGCTTTAAAAATGCCTAAAAAACTAAACTGAGTGAGCATTTACTCTTCCGAATTGTGTTATGAAAACAAATTAATACTTAATAAAGAAAATAAGTTGTGAAATATCCTCCTTCGTCGCCTCGTCCTTAATTACGATTGGTCCCCTAAAGCCATATTTTGCGTACTTGATACATAAACTACTAAAAAATGTAATAATAGACAATCAAAATATCTGCCATGGTCGTAGGTGTGATCACCACAGAAAATTAAATTTCGAAATTTTCAGTCTTCTCATTTAATCCTTTATTTGCAAGAATAAAACAATAAAATTTACAAAGTATTCATAAAACGCATAACATAAAATACAAGCACTACAATCTATTGCAACCTTTTGGAGTAAGTGTATAGCGTTTATGTTAAACAAAACTTGAAATTATAGATTAAGATTAATATAAAAAGAATGAAAGCACCAACAAAATACTAAATTATAACAATTGTTTCCTTTCTGCTATATATTTCGCGAAAAATGACGACGCTAAACCTATTCCAAAAACAAAAATGTAAGTGAGAAATTTAAAATCGAAGTTCTTATGCGGCTTTATGACTTTTCTCAAAAACTGTAGCTTACTCTCACTGTAAGGAGGGTACCTCGACGATGCCATTCTTTCGCCGAATTTTCCCAAATTCTTAATTAAAGTGCTTTTCTTATGAACAAACGTGTCGAAAGTATACTTGCCATGGTACGCACCCATACCGCTAGGACCAACACCACCAAAAGGAAGAGTGGGAAGTGCTAAATGCATGATTGTATCATTTACGCAAACACCTCCGCTGGAAGTATTTTCTAAAATTTTGTTCACATCAGATTTATTTTCAGAAAATACATACAAAGCCAAAGGTTTATCTCGATCGTTTATATATTTGATTGCATGATCGGCGTTTTGTACGTTGACAATTGGTAAAATTGGTCCAAAAATTTCTTCTTGCATAATAGAATCTGTCGGACTTACATCAACCAAAACTGTCGGTTCTATAAAACGATCGTTTGAATCAGTTTTGCCACCAAGAGCTATTTTACCATCGTTCAAAAACTTGGTCAATCTTTTGAAATGATTGTCAGAAATGATGCGGCAATAGTCAGACGAATTTTGCGGATTATTCCCGTACCATTCATTCAAAATAATTCTGGCCTTATTTACAAATTCTTCTTCTACTTTTTTAGAGCATAAAATGTAATCGGGAGCTATGCAAGTTTGCCCACTGTTAATGCATTTTCCCCAAAGTATTCTGCGAGCAGTTACATCCATGTCTGCCGTTTCGTCTACGTAAACTGGGCTTTTTCCACCTAATTCTAACGTAACCGGAGTTAAATGTTTATTGGCTGCCGCGTGTACGATTCTTCCAACTGTAGTACTTCCGGTGAAAAAAATATAATCAAACTTTTCTTTTAACAATTCTGTAGTTTCTGGTACTCCACCTACAACAACTTGGTAACATTCGTTGTCTAGATACTTGGGTATAGTCTTAGCAATGAAATCCGCTGAGTAGGAAGATATTTCCGACGGTTTGATGATGACGCAGTTTCCGGCTGCTATGGCACCGGTGACTGGCGCTAAGCAGAGTTGTAATGGATAATTCCATGCTCCTATCACTAGGACTACTCCATACGGGTCTTTATAGATCAATGCCTCGTCCATTAAGTTGGCCAAACCTTTCGGAACCTTTTCTGGTTTTGCCCATTCTCTTAATCCTGCTAGTTGTTCTTTCACATCATTTATAAGGAATGCGACTTCCGTTACGACGCCTTCCATCCGACTCTTGTTTAAGTCTTTTCTTAAGGCTACCAACATTTCTTCCTGATTCTCTTCGAACATGCGGAGAAAGTTTTTCAGCTGCTTTTCACGAAATTCGAGAGGTCTTGTGCGACCGCTTTCAAATGCACTTCTTGCAGTGCGCACTACTTCGCTTGGAGTTCTCATTATTATCCCTTTCTCGGCTGCAAGAAAAGTAAAGAAATTCTTGAGTAATAAATCATAATTTAAAAGGTATTATGAAACATGTGAACGAAATTTTAAAAAGAAACAAATAATAATATTTTATTGTTTCTACTGTTGTTTTTGTAGGTACCCATAAAAATAAAGATTTTTTTGTAAATTAATGGCAATTAATAGCTGCCTTCTTACAATTTTAATGATAAAGATTGATGTTATGTAGCAGTGAACATGCACATTTGCATTTGTGACCTCACGTATGCACAACAAACACGAATGTGTTCATGGCCATTTTTCTCCCATCAAATTAGCTTAATAAATTCCCATATTTTTTTGTTTCAAACTCTGAAAATTTATAGCAAGAGACTGACTCTTTTTATGGTGCCATAAAAAATATATATCGTTTCGAAAAATCCGGAATATCCGGAATCCGTTAATTAAAAATTTTGCCTCTACATACAGGCTGTCAATTTTTCGAGCCCAAGCATGGGGGTTATATTAGTTATATTAAGAGATACGAGGCCGGTTAAATTAGACCAAAGTTGCGTATTTTCATGCTAATTAATAATCTGAAAAGCAATTTAAATTATTCCTTTTCATTTTGAAGATATTGAGAAAAAAGTAAAATTTTTCATTTTATTTTTTAAATCGAAAACCGAAAAATGGATAGCCTGTATATTCTGTTTTATTACTTTGTTAGTTTACTCTTTGAACCTAATTTGTATCTAATACATTTAAATTTGAAGTATCCGATTAATTAATAAAACAAATTAAAAATATTCGTTACTTTAATCTTACGCGAGGTATCTAAAAAGCACGGTGGAAAACTAGGAAAAGCGCTGCCATTAATAAATTTTCAGATAAATGATCAGGAATAATTACGAATCATATACAGGATGTTATCGAATATGACGGCAATAATTATATCAGGCATCGAACGGCATCAAAGTATTACTACTTTAACCTAATTTATCTACAATGTAATAGCGTTCTACTTAAATTGAGAAAAAAAACTATGCAACAGTTGTGTATTGATTTGTGAAATACGTAGATAAAGTACAAGCTAATATTGTCAAGACATGTTCGATATTTTTATCAAATTTCGAATTTCTGAAACAATGCAAATAATCTTGCATCCTAATTATATCTCGAAAACGGTTACTCTGGCGGAGATGAAACTTAGTTCATTTCTGAATTTCTGATACAATTATATTCAATTTCAATTTTAATTCAAATTTTTTTTAATAGTGACAGAAAAAGAATTATTTAACCTACTTCTCTGGATCTTCAAATAAAGTGAAAAATATTCACTTTTCACTATCCCTGCATTTTATTTGTCTGGCGTATCAAATTTCAACCGTCTTCCTTAAACTGTTTTAGGACATTTAGGACAATATACTTTTCAAGTTACCTCTTTAAGAGGTTATACCTCAGGAAGAAAAAACTTTCGTCTATAGATAAATTACAAATCAGTTACAAAATCTATTAGAAAATTCACACTACCAAAATAACATACGCGCCATTAATTTAATTATTTTAAGATTAAATTTGAAATTATTAATGAGCAAATATTAATCGAGTAGAGCCTAGTACATCAAAACCCCCGTTGGGCAAAACACCACAGATAAAAAAAGGCAAGTATTTTGAGAATGTGATGCGCAATTGTGTTTTTGATATAACCATTGTAGTCATGAGTAAAAACAGTTCAGTTTTGCTAATTTGAACGACTTCGTAGCACCAATAATAACGAAGTTAGCAATAATACGACAGTAACTTTGAGCATCCTGTATATCGATGTCAAATCATATTACAATATTTATATCAATCTTCCATAAAAAGTTACATTAATATAAGTTATTAAGTAAAAAAATCTAATTGTGTTCATAAATAAAAAAACAAACGTTTTCATGAAATGTGTAAACTAAAAAGAAGGAACTTACCGGTTAAATCTTCAACGATATGTGTTTCAGGCGATTCAGGAAGCAGAACTGTTTTGTCCAACGTTGTTATCTCACTCAACTTAAAACTGATATTAAAACTGACCTTTGCAGCCCTGAAACAACGATTGTTTCAAATGAAACATAAGCACTTTTAATAATATTTAATTTAATGCATTTGCGTTGAATTGTTTCGTTTTTTCTTTTGCAGATGAAGACACGTTGAAGATATGTTGTGCCGCTCAATGTCAATTGTTACAGTTTACTAAATATTTGTTGATGATAACAATTTTCTATTTTTAGAGAGTATGTGTGCGCGGTTCCAGATTACAACACAGCACAATTGAGATATAACGACGTTTCTATATTATTCTTTCATCTTTTTAGATAAAAGACCTTAAATACATAAACAGAAATTTGACTTTTCAAAAGAAAGAGTAATATACGGAACAGTTGATAAAATTTCATAATTTTCAACGAGACTACAACTTTTTAACAAAAAAATTTATTTCTAAGTGTACAGTGATCGCCAAAAAGTTCGCACCATATGGGAAAATTTTTTATTATTAATTTTTTTTAACTTTTTGCGGCAATAATTTGTGCATGTTCGATAACCAAATATAAGTAGGACAATGCTGGTGAGCAACTTTTAGTGTTGCTAAAAATAGCACTTATTTAACATACGAAAATTGTTGTAATTTGGAATTGCTGGACATATAGACAAAATTTTGGTAGGATTCAATAGTTATTTACAAAATGT
Source organism: Prosopocoilus inquinatus (assembly GCA_036172665.1). Lineage (NCBI taxonomy): Eukaryota > Metazoa > Arthropoda > Insecta > Coleoptera > Lucanidae > Prosopocoilus > Prosopocoilus inquinatus. Next base: position 11,054,677 of record CM069875.1, read on the forward strand.
GTGTCTTAATTGCCAGACAAAATTTCCTACGGTCTAGTATTTCGAAGAAAGAAAGATTTTCGATATTCTCAGTTTTGCTCAAGATGTGAAGAAGTAAATGGACGTTTGGTACTTATCTTTTATGCATGGTTAACTTATTCATTTATATCCCTAAGCAGTATTTACAACAATCACATTTGCTTTTGGGTTTTTAACTGTTACATGCAAAGAAAATTTGAAACGATTTTCCACGTCTCTGGTGCCAGGCTCTTTTTACGGAAAATTTTATGTTATTACTTTTGATTTTTTGATTACACAAATCTTCTAACCCGAACTTAGCCTAATCAGTAAATACGATTTCATGGCTACCACGAAAAATATAGATTTTATAAGTACAGATATTAAACGGGTCCAAACCGAAAAATAGATGCAATTTTTGCAATTTTCGGTCTGCTTAGACTAAATTGGGATTCTGAGAAACGTATTATGAAGAAATTAAAAACATTCACACGAAACCGTATGTAAAAGAGGCCTTGCACCAGAAACGTGAAAAATTGTTTCAAATTTTCTTGTACATGCAACAATTCGGAGCCCAAGAGGAAGATTTATTTTATTAACTTTTTTATGAATATGAATGAATAAGCTAACCACTCGTAAGAGTTAAATGCCAGATGACCATTGACTGCTTCACATCTTGACCAAAACTGAGAATATCGAAAATCTTCCTTTTTTTCGAAATACTAGACCGCAGGAAAATTTGCCTGGCAATCAAAATACACATTTGGTAAATACCTATTGAATCGTCCTAAAATTTTGTCTAATACGTCCAGCAATTCCAAATTATAACAATTTTTTAATATTCGTATCTTAAATAAGTGCTATTTTTAGCAACACAAAGAGTTGCTCACCAGCATTGTCCTACTTATATTTGGTTATCGAACATGCACAAACTATTGCCGCAAAAAGTTAAAAAAAAAAATCGATAATAAAAAATTTTTCCATATGGTACGAACTTTTTGGCGATCACTGTATATAAACATTTATTTGTGTAGAATTTCGTATAAAAGCTTCAACGTAATGGTACAGTGATACAGTGTGTGCCCAGATTTACTTAACAGAGGGTAGTTTTTTATTTTCGTTTTTATTTTTTCGGAAAAATAATTTCGTAGAAAGTTTCGCTTCAAAATTTATACCGGGTGGAAAGTTTCAAACCCGAACATAGCAAACTTGTATTGAAAACTATGTTTTTGTGAATTGCTGCTCGCCATTTTAAGATACAAAAATGGCAATGGTGTTATAGAAAAGAGAAAATTATGGACAATATTATGGACAAAATTATTCCTAAATATTAATACTTTCGGAATATAAATAAAATTCTCAAATTTTAAACGAAAAATTTAGTCGCCTATGTCAGGTTTCAAACTTTGAGTTGTTTCAATGAATGGAAAATAATTTATACGTCAGTCAAAAAGTATTATGAATTATTGTACAGAGCAAATAAGAGATAGGTATTCTTATCGTTTAAATTACACCAATTCTTTCTTTATTAGAATGATAAATCTATTCTACATCATTGCGTACAAAAATACTGTTGTTTCTGATACTATCAATAAACTTGAAATGATGCCATGGGCAATCAATGCCGACACATGTCGATACTAAATCAGTTTTAAATTCAATTGTACTAAGAATTAAATAAGTTTCACACTGTTTAAAAATAGGTAGCACACAACTGTAAATAATATTAAAAAAAAAACAGTTTCACAAATCCAGTTGCCATCAACATTATATTGAAATTAACAAGAATAGTAGGAAAGTATTTTGTGAAGTAATGCAAGAGCAAAGAAATAAATCCTAACAGTTTTTTATCGTCAGTATGCTACACAGATGAATGGAATTTTATTTTGAATAAGAAGCATATTGTACAAAATTCTGGTTATTGAATTGCAAACTTCAAATCTGACATACCAAGGCGACTACATTTTTCAATTGAAATTTAAAAATTTAATTTCTATTTCAAAAATATTAACAGAATAGGAATAATTTTAACACGATAACATTGGCCTTAATTTTATCTTTCATTTAATACCATTACCATTTTTGTATCTTTAAATGGCGAGCAGTAATCTACAGAAACGTAGTTCTCAGTGGAACTTTGCTATGTTCGGGTTTGAAACTTTCCACCCGGTATATCAGAAAAATCAAGACCAAGAATAAATTGTAAGCGACTCAAACAACAATTATTAATTTTAATTAAATAGGTAAAGGGTCATTTTTAAAATTTGAATTGCAGTAAGCCATGATTTTAGATTGTTAGCAATTCTGAAGAGACAACTGAAACTTTGATTTAGATCATCAGATAGTCAGGTAATTGGAATTAAACTAATTAATTGTTTCATTGCTAGTACAACAATAATCTAAAAAGTTAAAGTTAACTTGTGATTAATCGGACGAATCTGATTAACTGTCAGACAATCAATGTTGTCAACTAAAATAAAAAGTCATAAAATAAGAATATCAAAAATCATCCGGTGTTTTACTATGAATAAATTCTTTCTAACACAAAATTAGAACTATTGAATCAAACTATGTATTTAAATTATGAGCTGAGTAAAAAGTTTCTTAGCATTGTGAATATCGAAGGTATTGTGAAATAATTACGATCCAGCAAATAGATAGAATTTATCTTAAACGACAATGTGAACTTGAACTTTGGACTTTACACTTATATTCACCTTGTAATGTTAACAAAGCAAAAATAAGGATGAACATACGCTTTGAAAAAATTATAACGCACTGAACAGATATTCAATTAAAGTGAAGTAATTTTTAAAACAGTAATATCCTTGTTAAGTAATTGTGAAGCAAATATTAAAAATACATCAAATTGAAAATGTACTGTTTTTAAGGCACCTGCCCTTGACATTTTATAAGTGAACGACAATCGACCATTTAATAGTACAGTTTTTTTTTTTAATACGGCCATAAGGATTTGCAGGGCAAAAGTTTTGCCTCATACTAACTTATATTGTGCTCAAAATTTTAATCAAATTTCAGGTTCAATAAATCATTTACACAATTTATTCTAATTTTTTTCTGACGTCGACACTCTCAGTTAATATTCTTCATTGGCGCGTTATTCCGATAATGTGTATTTGCTAATAAATTACAAACTAAAGTTTACTTAAATTGTTTAGCATAAGATGAATTAACACGAGGCAAAATTTTTGCTAAGTAAGTTCTTAAGGCCACAGTTTAAAAAAAGGTCGGTTGTGATTCACTTAGAAAAGATTCTCTGTTTCAAAAACATGCCAAATAGGTAAGTATAAATAAGTACATTCTCAATTTGATGCATTTTTAATATTTGATGCATAATAATTACTTAATAATTTGAAGGGCTTAGAATAAAAGGGGTATAAGTGGAATTATTCGTATATCGAAATATTTGCATCTAAAATTAAGTGAGTAATAGGAAGTAACGAAGAAATAGTATTTCTAATTGCTAATTGCTCGCACTAAAAGCCAGAAATAGCTTCAATCTCTTTTATACTAAACAGATATTCAGGACTATTCTGTAACATTGATATGCATATCAATTGATATGCTCTTCAAATATTGATATGATATTGATAATTATTGATATGGTATTGATACCATCCATTATTGGTATACAATTTCACAACAATTCAAGTGGATTGCCGGCCGCCAATTGAAGAGAGACACATAATGGGGTCTATTCTGTAGCATTGATATTTACTTGATACGTAACAATTATTGCTATGAATCAAGTGACCTTGCAAAATCGTTATTCTGTAAACAGTTTCGTAACAATTTGCAATCCGTATTAAGTGTGATATCGAGTTAATATGCATCTCTCTTCAATTGGCAGTCGACAATCGACTTGAATTATTATGAAATCGATTAAATTCTCTTCAATTATTGAAGACCACTCAATTGATATGCACATCAATGTTACAGAATAGCCCTGATTTACTCGGTATCATACTTGATACGGATTGCAAATTGTTACGAAATTGTTTACAGAATACCGATTTTGCAGGGTCACTTGATTCATAGCAATAATGTTACGTACCAAGTTCAATGCTACAGAATGGACCCCATTAACTTAAGGTGAGGAGTCAAAAATACATATAAAATTTTGTTCAAAAAGCACTGATACCTCTTTTATTCTAGACCCCTCAATTACTTAACTTACTTTAAGAAATGATAAAGAAATCAATTACTTGGCCTTTACTTGACTAATTAAAAAGGAATTTATTTATGACACTTATTAAAATGTTATGTACGTGAAAAACTTACCGAATCATTTTTTCCAGCAAGGAAATAATAAACGTCAAGAACTTGAAACGCATGTTTGTAATTAAGAATAAATTAATTTTTATAAAGTAGTTATCCTTTGTAACTCGTACAAGTGATGTGATCACTATAAACGAAAGACTGACGGTGGTAACCAAATTTTAAGCATGCTAATATTAATGAATATTTCAAGGTTTTCCACTAAATGCTTTCAAAGACAAACAAGATTTTTATAGTAGGTACATTAATTTGGAAAATAAAAACGTGAATTTGATAGACCTGGAAAATAAAAATTAATAATAAATTCAATTTTAAAGTCACATACGTAAAAAATATACCGAGTGTCTCATAACGTGTGAAGGCGATTGAGATTGAAAAGGCAACTACAGCAGATCAAAATAATTTTTTTTCTTAATTTGCTTTTGACCCGTACCAAATGCCTAACAAGAAAGTCACAGCAGTTTAAATTTCTTTTCAATTTAACACCAATTTCTGATTAATCAATAAAATGTGTATCACAAACTAAGGTTTCATTAAAAAAAATTGTTGCAAACCGTTTTTGATTGCAGTGAAACCCTCGAGCAGCGTCTATACAGCTGTTTCAGCCCTATCTGGGGCTTCTTCAGCAGAAGCGTAGCTTGGGAGTTCCAGCGCAAAGCAAAACGATTCAACCAAGGATAGTAATAAATAGTTTAAACAGTGACATCCTAAGATCGCTTTTTGACCTAACATTGCACTAGGATTGACAAATTGAAGCCAGTTTGCTACATAATAAGTCATCTCATGCAAGGCGGCCATGCTTGCTGTCATTATGCTTTGACAGAAAGCATGGCCGCCTTACTTATAATAAGCCATTATTAAATTTATTTTTATTGTTACAGGTGATCACGATAATTCGAGAAAATCAACAACCAAGAGATGTTGCTTTTAAAAAGGAAAACAAAGAGTTGTCATTCATGTTATTCAGTATAACATAATATAAGTTCTTGTTACTTTTATTATTATTACAAGTAAGGATTTTTAAACGCTAACCGGCCAGAATTACAACTAGAGAAGCACTCAACGTTTCACTAGCGATTGATGTTTTCGACAGGAGTGAAAAAAGTATCTAAACACTCCTGACGAAGCTACCTCAATCGATAGTGAAACGTTGGGTGCTTTTCCAATTATAATTCTGGCTTCCGGAGTTCAAGAACAGTTCACTTACAATTTTCATCGGACAAGAGTCGACTTCAATTATTATTACAAACCACGGTGGACAATACAACGGGGGTGCGTTCAAAAATTAATACATGTGTGAGGTGCGGTTGGGCAAGGTGTGATGACGTTTTATAGTGGAGTGCACACTCAACTCTGTTTGTGTATGAACACAGAAGGAACAAGTATTGTGAACATGTGACGTTTTAGGAACGGCAAAGTTATTAGTAAAGAGCGGATTCTATGCTAAATGCATATTGCATGCATATTTTGCATATTTGAGCATTTTGTTCAATTTTCGCATATTTCTTAAAAACGTGCATATATATGCATATTTGAAAGAATTTGTGTCGAAGTGAGTAAATTTTTTCCTGAATTCTTAATTCGTCAGAACATGTTGTTGCATTAATTAGGGTCTAGTTTGCACCCTTCTTGGGCTTAAGCAGGCAGAATTTTCCAAGTAGTGAATTAGGGATTTCCAAGTACTTTCTTAACGATGCGGTGGGGCGTTCATGTTTGCAATATTGTTTCATCACTTCTTCACGGATTATTAGTCGGTTATTGCTGCGAACGTTTAGTTCTTCCGTAAAAGTATTTTTGTTTGTGAGAAGTGCAATATGCCGAAAGACAATTCGAGCCTGGTTAATTCCTGGATCAGCCCGAGCTTGCTTACACCAATGGAAGCGTATTCTGTAAAGCCTGTAGTAAAATGGTAAGTTTTAAGTTTGTTTTCTTCCTCCTTAGGTAAATATTTGCTTGGTTCTTGAATATTGAAAGTTCAGACAGTTTAAAAAAATTCAAGTTCTTGTTGTAGATACCAACCCAACGAAAATTTTCGGTCACACAACATGTCGGGACAGAACTACACAAGTCAAAATGCAAGAAGATGAATGAATCGAAAACATTTCAATTACCCTTAGACAGTGGACCGTCGTTGATGACTTCATCTAATGAACAACAAGAATTTAATGCTGATTTATGCGAGGGGATGATTTGTGCAAACATACCTTTGAAAAAACTGCAAAATTCTATTTTTAAAAGTTTTTTGGAAAAATATACCAAGAAAAATGTTCCCGATGAAAGTACGTTAAGAAAAAATTACGTGCCTCGCATCTACAACGATACTCTAAAAGAAGTCAAGAAAATCGTAGAAAAATCAATATACTTATTTTATTGTGGATGAAACTACTGATTCTTGTGGGCGTTACATTGTAAATTTGTTAATAGGGTCTTTGCGGGAAGATAAACCTAGTGAATCTTATTTAATAGCCTGTACACAGTTAGACAAAACTAATCATTTAAGTATTTTAAGATCTGTTAATGAATGTTTTATGAAATTTTTCTCACCTAATGTAGTTCCTACTGAAAAAATTTTACTTGTGGTATCAGATGCTGCCCCTTACATGGTTCAAGCCGGGCAGCAATTTAAAACAATTTATAAAAATTTAGTTCACGTGAGTTGTTTAGCTCATGGATGTAACAAAGTAGCTGAACATATTAGATGTGAATTTTCTGATGTAAATCTACTAATTAGTACCATTAAAAAAATATTTGACAAAAGTCCCCTACGAGTTCAGTTGTACAGGGAAAAATTGCCGAATGTACCTTTACCTCCCGAACCAGTGTTGACTAGGTGGGGAACTTGGTTGGAAGCGGCAATGTTTTATGCTGAACATTTTGTAGCAATTAAGGAATTGGTTGTAGAGTTTAATGCCTAAGATAGTGCTGCTATTGCAAAGGCACAAAATATTGTAACAAAAACTTCATTGGCAAATCAACTGAACTTCATCAAAATGCATTACAGTTTTGTAATTCAAACTATAAACAATTTAGAAAAACCGAAAATGTCTTTAATAGAATCCGTTAAAATTGTTAAAGAATTTAAAGAGAATATTTCAAAAATTCCAGGTAAAATCGGCAGTACAGTAAATAAAAAATGTTTATCCGTTTTAGATAAAAATAGCGGCTTCAAAACCCTTGAGGAAATTTACGAAATTTTGAATGGAAACTTTGAAATTGACTTAAGTGTAGAATTTTCAGCTATGAGTCACTTTAAATATGCCCGAATTACCTCCGTGGATGTTGAAAGGAGTTTTTCAATTTATAAAAATATTTTGTCAGATAAAAAGCAAAATTTCCTGGTAGAGAACTTGGAAAAACACATTGTTGTAAATTATAATCGAAATTTTTTAGTCGTTATAATATTTACTTAATAATGTACATACATAATATACATACTTCCTTCATATAAGCGTTTACAAATAAATGTAAATAAATTGTATAAAATATAATGTTTTTTATTTGAATAAGAATGCCCATAAAACACAGTAGACCAGTTATTGCATTATTTGAAGTGTTCGGCCTATCTTGCACATATTTCGCCATTTTTAGTGCATATATATGTGCATATTTCATCATTTTTTAGTGCATATATATGCGCATATTTCATCAAAATTACTCGCATATAAATCCGCTCTCTAGTTATTAGCTTTGTTCCAACACAGATTCTGACTGGTTCGAAACTGTCAAATATATTCGCCCATCGAATTAGTCACCGCTTTCAAGAGCTGCAATATATATATGAAACTTTGATTGGCGCATGTTTCTGACAGTTTCGAACTAGTCACAGGCTGTTGTTGTAACAGGCCTATTATTGACGCACTTTCTATTTCACGAAAATATGATGTATTTGGTATCAACGTACTCAGAAAGATATGTTCTATTGAAGTAAGCTAGGAAAGTAAGGACCTAATGAAAATTTCAAATGAAATAGAAATGTTAAAAAACAAATTACAATCAAAGGAGTGATTTTTTTCGAAACACTTGATCGCATTAGATCGAAAAAATGCGATTCATAGCTTTCTAGATTGAAAAATAAAAAAGTTTTTTTCGTTGTCATGGAAACCAAAATAATCAATTAATACGTATTCGAACTCGTAATGATCCGTAGATTTGAAATATGTAAAAATTATAGGATGTTCCATTTAAAATAAGAAAGTTGATATCACTTCCGGCGAAACCGGTCCTACGGTGCCTGGCTGTATGTCGAAAAATTCCATCTTTTGTTTAATTTATTGTCTCCAAAATTCAAGTTAATCGATTAATAAATAAAGATTCTAGAAGGGTGAGCACATGGCGCGGGACACCCGGTATAAACTTAAAACGATAAGGACTCGCAAGGGCGAGTTTTATTATGAGTTTTTAATTCCTTAACAGTAAATATGTCAGAAAATGATAACACACTTGCATAATAAATAGCTATAATCAAACGGAGGATCTAAGAAAGTGCATTTGAATCAACCGATTTCAGACAGCGGCAGCCCAGCACGGAATCTGCGTTACGTTGTTAGCCGCGCTCATATCTCATTATACAGGGTGCCCCAGAGCTCCGTAAAAGTTCCGTAACTTTGTTGCTACTCCAGGTATCGATTCATTTTTTTTGCATAATTGAAGCCCATTGCACATTTTAAAATTATTTTCGTTTATATACAAGCTGTCCAAGTATTATAAAAATATTACAGTTACGTTTTTTTTTTAAATTGAAACATCCCATTTTGACTTCATTTTTGAATTCTGCACTAAATTTTGCATTAAATTTATTTGAGTCATTTTTACGTATCAATCATATTTCTTGATGTGAGTCAATTTTTTCTTGAAAATTCCCGGATGCAAGGTTCCATTCAAAAATTCATAACCTCTAAACCACTAAAGATAACGCAACCGATTTTTTTTAAGTCAGTGCCAAGGCTATGGCCAATCATTCGAGATCAAACCAAGTCGTGAAGGGATGTTCCAAGGCTTACTACGATTTTTTGAAGATGAATAATTATTAAATTAAATATGCTCACTCCCAATATGACTGACATTAAATTTACAATTTCTATTAATCAATTATGAAATTCGGCCAAGTAAAGCATTTTTAACGCGCTTGCATTGCAAATTCCAAAATTTACAAAATGATTAATATCTTAAAGTATTTTCGCATGCATTCGATAAAGTCGCAGTTTCGCATTTCTTTTGATGCTTTTTATAACGGCAATTTTTTGTGTTTTTACAACGGCGGCCGCTGTAACGCGTTTACGGTGGGGCAGTATTGCATTAGCGTTCTGCAGTTACGAAAAATTTGACAAACGAAGATAGATTTTTGATGCGTAGAAACGCATATTAAGATCGTACTGGCATTTACAAATAACGAAAAACAGATGTTACTCTTGTACGGTGAAGTCCGCAGAAAAGCACGTATGGCCCGGGCCCGCATTTGCACTGGATATTTGATAAGGAGAGGATTCTCCGAGGAAAATAAAGGTACTTTACTCTTATATCTATTCCAAATATTTTGATTTCCTCGGTATATGACACGAGGTATTCAAACTTTGACACGTGCATCTTAAGTTTGGAAAGATGCAGGAGCTTATATAAAGAATATTTTTTTCTGAGAAATCAATAATAAACAATTTTCCCCTATGTAGCCAACTTTCTGCCGGTCACTGTATATCTTTTAGGATGATAGATTGTTGTGAGTTTTAACATTTTTATGATTTTATTAGGATGATTAGGTTGCTTTTTGATCTTTTTTAGTGCTTTTAAGTTGGTAGCGTACTGAAGATGGCAGCTTTGCTGCCGAAATACGTGGAAATATTGTGGGCGGAGGTTAATTTCAATTAACGATATTAGTGATTTTTATTACGAAACGCTGGAGAATAAGTTTAAATGCGGGACTCTTTTTATGATCGGCGCTGTGTGTGGGCACACCCACTGACTACAAACGAAGGCGTCATTGACCTTGCTGAATGTTTCTCTCTCGCACACATTTCAGCAGTTTCAAACAAATGGAACTTCCGAATTTTTTTGGCTATGATTCGGTGGCCACCCGAAAATACGCGCAGAAGTTAGCATTTCGTGTACTTATACTGAGTTTTTTTTTTATTTGCACACAGTAAAAGCACACCCTGTACATATTTCAATGTCGCTCGTTGGGCTGGAGTACATTTTTGCTGAAATATGACGGAACAAATGAAAATCCACGTCATTCTGTCAGACTCTTACTAGAGGGTCTCTACAATAAACTATATTTTCAAAATTGAAGTTGACTCTTGTTCGATGAGATTTGTGAGGTAACGTTTCATTATCGTTTGATAGCTTTGTTAGGACGTAGAGCGTTCTTCGCAATTTTCAGTATCCGGTAAAGGAAAAGATTACCCCGCAGTTTCAAAAATACTACTTAATGACTATTCATTTATCAGCGTGATTAAAGCCTGTGATTGGTTGGCTAAAACAGTATAATTGGTTGTTTCAAATCTATTGTTAACTTTGTCCAATGACGTTCTTTATTCAGAGAATTAAATTAATCGCGGATTAACAATTTTTTTTGTGAAACCAAATTTGTTTAGTTCATGACTACAGAACGGATCTTGGTACAAGTACCGGTGGAAGGGAGAAGTAGGAGCGAGCGGCCATGCCTTCGCGTCCTGCGTTGTTTAAACATAACAGGACTGCGATTCAAATCAACGCAGGACGCGAAGGAGCGACCGCCCGCTCCTACTCCTCCGTTCCACCGGTATATGTACACTTCTGCTATAAAGTTTTCGGAGTACGAGACATGCCACTGGCAGTAAGAAATTTTATGCTTTGCAATTATGAACCTTATAGCTTTTACAACCGTACCTGCTACCCCGATAATAAAACCGGTCATCGCAAACACAGCGATTTAACACAGATGCGAACTTATTCGACCAACTTGAATAATCTGCTAGAAAGACTTTCATTGTAGTTGGATGGATAAGAAATTTAACAAAATTTATTTTCTAAATATTATAACATGTGTAGTAAATAATGTGCGCATTATGAAATTAAAATTTTTGAAACTTTGGCAATTGAAATTAAATAAGTCAATAAAATAAAATCTGTTATTTTTCGTTAATTAAATTTAACTTTCTAGTTTCATTAAATACACATATGTTTTGCAACTAATTAATAGCTTTGTTGAGCAGAACTTCTTAGCATTTATATTATTATAATAAGAAACAAATTTAAATAATCTAGCTCATTCTATATATTTTTTCAAATACTCAAAAATCATTCACATATTTTCTCAAAATAAATGTTATACGATTTAATAATTTTCTCTTAACTTCTAGATTAATGAAAACTTGCCAAACTTTGTGGATGAACTTTTCAACTTATTTTACTGATGTCAGATTTGGGAAGAAACTAAAAAGAAGAATATTATTTTTTCCTCTGTGGCGTAGAATGAAATATGTATATTATTTTTAACGCAAGTATTGCAATTTTTAAGTATTACACATATCATTCTATATTCTAGGAGTTTAATACTATATTTGTTAAGTTTCCTAAATTTGTATGATTCTGAATAATTTTAATGAGTTAATTATTCGATCAATAAGTATCATCAGTAAACTTATTATTTAAATGAAATTAAGTTATTTTAAATTTAGTTCACTGTAAATTCTTACAATATTATATGATACCGTATAAAAAAGAATAACATACACTGGAAAAAGTATTCAAGACTTTATTATTGAGAACAACGAAAAACTTATTACAAGTAAAAACAAAACTAAAGTAAAAAGTAATTTCTCAATAATAAATTAGTAGACTCTATTATTGAGAATAACGAAAAACTTATTACAAGTAAAAACAAAACTAAAGTAAAAATTAGCAAAACAATAATTCCCTCATACTAAAACCCTCATCTTAAACAGGGATTTCCGATACATTTATTTTACTTGTTTCCAATAATCAACACAATTTTTGTTTTATGCATACTTGATATATAAAATTGTTTTAGATTTTTTTTTATATATTGTGCATCCTATACCATGAGTTTTTTTTACTCTGAACATGCAATGTAAATATCCCTATGGTCAATTTTAGAAAAAATAATAACACTTATTTTTAGTAAAAACATTTTAACTGTTTCAAATGTCCTTCACTTTTTAAATACTAATGCCAAACGATTATGAAATTCTTTCATAGTATTTTTTTAAATATTTCAGACATAATTCATGACATTCATAACTGACATTAACATCATATTTGTTTTATTGAAACTTGTTTGGATATTCTGCCATGCATTGACATGTTTTTTTTTATAACTGAACCTGGGAATATTTACCTTTTATGTTTAGAGTTAATAAAATAAGTCACGGTATGTATAGATGCTTCATTTTAGGATCTCTTTATCACAAAGAACAAAAGGGTATCATAAAGCAGCGGTTCTGTAAAATGAAACATAATTTTTCTTGATGTCGAAAATATTTTACATGAATAGGTTTCTTGACATGTGAATAAGACGTGTATGATAAAATTGAATTGAAAATATCAATATATTAACATTTATAAAATAAAGATGACGTGAAAAAATGTAAAATATAACGGAAATGCTTAAATAGCATAATAGAAACCGCTTAAATAGCGACATCCTGCGATCGCTTCTGCTGACGAAGTCCCAAATAGGACTGAAACAGCTGTACAGAGGAACGGGACAAAATAACTAGAATCAAAATTGTGAGGTATTCTATTTACTTAAAAATAAAAAAAATCGAACATATGTCCTAATTGTTATTATTTTCTTAAAATTATGTGAGCTTTCCGTATGGCAAAGCTTGTCGGTGAGCTAATAAATCACCCTGTATTTCATATTTACTAAAAGCTATTTATGTATTTCTCGTAATGAAAATTTTAGAATCCACAGAAAAACATACACAAACTACAAACGAATAAAAGTTTTGTGAAGTCAAACAAACCAGAAGTGTATAAAGGCAGAAATTTGGTATAATTATAATTTTTCAGATTAATTAACATCGTCGATCCTTTATAGCAATTTAACATTTATATGTCTTTATAATATGATCTGAAATCCTGTTATTTAACAATATAAAATATTCTAATTAAAAAAAAACATTTTTTGTTCAATTTTTAAGTTAAAGCAAAAGAGAACAAACAAATTCGCCACCGCGTCCGCGTTCGCAACCGCGCGTCGCCTCAATAAATACTCGGAACCAAATACTGGCAACGAAATTCAACAAACCATAAACATCTGCACCGGCCGGGGTTTAATAGGACCTAAGTAAACAACCCTCCTATCGGGGTGCGGAGAAAGTGTCTCTGTTCCTTAAGGTTCGAAATATATTAGGCCCGTTTCAATAAGGTTCAAATTCGAACGATTTTATTGCTTTTCATTTCGAAACTTTTAAGCATTAGTGTACCAAGTTCCGTTCAATATTCATGACTTAGAACGCAAGACGGCGTATAATTTTAAAGCCAATATGGCCGCATCCTTGGATTATGTAAGAGAGAGGATAAAGCACAAGCGAGGTACATCTGATATTAAAAGGGTCCATATCAAGGACACTTCTTTTTACCCGTGAAATGTTATTCCGGGCTCTTTCTTCTCCGGCCGGCTTTGCTACACATTGCACATTGTTTCTATAAATTATCGGTATCTGTTTCATTTGCTATTTTAACAAAAACACCGAAATTCACGCGTTTGTGCAATGCGAAGTGTCCTTGATTTGGTCTTTTCTGGTAACAGTTGTCGCTCATCCGTTAAATAAGGCGTAACGTATCCTCTCTCTTATACAGTGATCGCTAAAAAGTTCGCACCATATGGGAAAATTTTTTATTATTGATTTTTTTTTAATGTTTTTGTGCCAATAGTTTGTGCATGTTCGATGACCAAGTGTAAGTATAAGAATGCTGCTGAGCAATTTTTAGTGTTGCTAAAAATAGCATTTATTTAAGATACGAAAATTAAAAAATTGTTGTAATTCGGAATTGCTGGACGTATTAGACAAAATTTTAGTATGATTCAATAGGTATTTACCAAATGTATATTTTGATTGCCAGGCAAATTTTCCTGCGGTCTAGTATTTCGAAAAAAAGAAGATTTTCGATATTCTCAGTTTTGCTCAAGATGTGAAGCAGTCAATGGTCATCTGGCATTTAACTCTTACGAGTGGTTAGATTATTCATTAATATTCATAAAAAATATTTAATAGAATAAATTTTCCTCTTGGGTTCCGAATTGTTGCACGCACAAGAAAATTTTTCACGTTTCTGGTGCAAGGCATGATTTCGTGTTAATATTTTTTATTTGTTCATAATATGTTTCTGAAAAACCCAATTTAATTTAAGCCGACCTAAAATTGCAAGAATTGCATCTACTTTTCGGTTTGGAGTCGTTTAATATCCGTACTTATAAAATCGATATTTTTCATGGTAGCCATGAAATCGTATATACTGTTTGTACTAATGTCGATTTTATAAGTACGGATTTAAACGGATCAAAACCAAGAAGTAGATGCAATTCTTGCAATTTTCGGTCTGCTTAGGCTAAGTTAGGGTTAGAAGATTTGTGTAATCAAGAAATCAAAAGTAATAACACATAATTTTATGTAGAAAAAGCCTTGCACAAAAAACGTGAAAAATCGTTTCAAATTTTCTTGTGCATGTAACAGTTAAAAACCCAAGAGCAAATTTGATTGTTTTAATTACTGGTTGTGGATATAAATGAATAAGCTAATCACTCGTAAGAGGTAAGTACCAAATGCCCATTTATTTCTTCACATCTTGAGCAAAACTGAGAATATCGAAAATCTTCATTTTTTCGAAATACTAGACCGAAGGAAATTTTGTCTGGCAATTAACACACACATTTAGTAAGTAACTATTGAATCCTACAAAAATTTTGTCTAATATGTCAAGCAATTCCAAATTACAACAATTTTTTAATTTTCGTATCTTAAATAAGCGCTATTTTTAGCAACACTAAAAGTTGCTCACCAGCATTGTCCTACTTATATTTGGTTTACGAACATGCACAAACTATTGGCGCAAAAAGTTTTTTTTTTAAAAATCAATAAAAAATGTTCCCATATGGTGCGAACTTTTTGGCGGTCACTGTATATTCTAAGGCCGCATCACGTCTATTTTTAGGTTATCTGCGGTACATCATTAACACGTTACGCTACCTTCTTGTAAATTTCCACTTTACTTACTTTAAATGCGGAAAAGTACTATTACAGAGTATTATTTCTTTTTTATATATATTAAAGACCTACGTCAAATTTTGCTTTGACCTAAACTTTATCCAGTAGCTTAAATAATCATAAAAGTAAAAAGTACCTATATAAATAATTAACGAAAGTGTTACCTCAAAATCCGAGTAGTCTGCATCTTAAACATTAAGTTAAACATTTTAGAAAAATATTTTTCTACGTATTATCTTCTGAGCTAGCTAAAGGTGTTAACACTTCAATTCTGCACAGATTCTGCAGAATGACGGATGAAAGTTTCGTAATATTTATTGACGTTACTTAGCAATTTTAACTCAAACTTCGTTCCAATCTGTGGTTTAATAAAGTTTTGCCATCTAGAGTCCTGCTCTTTCAAGGCATGTTCATTTGTTGTACTAGTACATACTCAAAGCATCTTTATCTCATATTAATATATGAGGTTAGAACAAGATACAAATACTGTGAGTGCACACTAGTGCAACAAACGAACAGAGCCAACGTCAAATTTCAGCAAAAGAAAGTCCCGCCAGTGTCAAGTTGACAATATTATCTAAAATTACTTGCTTACTTTCAATGTCAAATTCAGGTGTTGGCGCTGAACTGCACTTCCATTCTTTCTGATGATTGGCTGAAATGCATTTTTGCTGAAGTAAGGCGAAACCAATTAAAAATGTACGCCTTTCTGCCAGACTCTAACTAGAGAGTCTTTAGTTGTGAATAAAGTCCGTAGACCTAACAAAGTAACGCAATTGATAAGGACAATGAATTAAAGACAGAACAATTGGTAAAGATCATTAGTTTCACACATTATTCACTTAAGGACTTTATGGTTCATTAATTTAGTAAACGACTGCAAGAAGCTTTAAGCTGTTATTTGAAGTTGGCGGGCAATAGGGAATCAATCGCCGCGTTGACCAGACGACTGAACCTGCAATCAGCTTGGAAGCTGCTTATGATTATTTTAAGCGTAGTTAATGAAAGGTAATTATAGCATTCACTAAAAAATCGCAAGCAGCTTGCAAACTGATTGCAAGCTAATTCACGCGGCCACTGTGGCGGCAAGTTTGCGTTACTTTGATAGATCTAGGGACTTTAGCTGTTAACTAAAGACCCTATCCAAATAACTATTACTTTTTCTTAAGTTATTCAGGAGTGCGTTAATAAATGCCACTCGAGCGACACTCTGAGTGAACATTCACACAAATGTCGTTCATAAATACTCTTGGAACACTCGGAATGTAACAAAATCGCCGGTGTCAAAATCCCGGCGATAAAACACTCGGCATGCGCATTAATAATCAGCAAACGGAGGATCTAAGAAAGTGAACTGGAATCAATCGGTTTTAGACAGCGGCAGCCCCAGCACGGAACCTGCGTTACGTTGTTACCCGCGCTCATATCTCATCATATATAATTCTCGGGCTTTCGCGCAGTTAGGTATCCTCAGAATATTCACAATTGCAAATTCCAATAGATAACAATAACTCTTCGCTGTTTTTGAATATGTAAGATATAATAAATTATTATACAAATTTGTATTTAAAATCCGCGGCGCCCGACCGCTACTGACATCGAGGTTTCTCGCGCGCATCTCAGGGCGGACATCCATTTACCAGTACAATACTGTGAGTAACGCCGCTTCCATGAATGCACTACTTCTCTGACTCGCCGATTGCTCAATATTGCTAGTCGCGTGAAGCCGGCAAATACGTTGAGCCGCCAAGATGTTGTATTTATATCTCGCCACTTCATTGTAATAATAACCCGTACCACTTTTTCCAATCCTTTCAGTGGTAATCAGTAAGAAAATATGTGGGTTTTGCTTGTGGTTGTGCGTGGGCTGCTCGAAAATTTTCTGGATTCTAGTAGGTCTAAAATTGTTAGCGTTTATCAACTGTCATATTTGAAAAATTTGACGTTTTTCGCCTATAATTCTATTGACAGTTCCTATCCAAGAGAACTAGTTTTGTTTGTACAGCATTTGGGAAAAAGTAATTTTGTGTAAACATGGAAATCTCGCGTGAAAATTTTCGTGCCATGATTTTTTACGATTTCAAATGTGGTCTAACGCCGAAACAATGCCTCGATCGGCTTCATTTGGCTTTTGGAGATGAAGCACCATCAAAGAGCAGTGTTTATAATTGGTTTGCCGAATTCCAGCGTGGACGTACCTCTCTCAGTGACGAATTTCGTGAAGGTCGTCCATCAACATCTATTGTTGCCACTAATGTAGATGCTGTGCGTGAAATGCTTGAGCGAGATCGACATGTGACATACCGTGAGATTCAAACATCCTTACGCATTGACATGAAAGCAATACACCAGATTTTGCATGATCATTTGAACGTACGAAAGCTTTGCAGTCGTTGGATCCCACACAATTTAACAGAAGCGCAAAAGCGGGGTCGTGTCAAACGGTGCGAGGAAATGCTCAAGAAATTCAATGGAGGTCATTCAAATTTAGTTTATAACATCGTTACTAGTGACGAAACGTGGATCTATTCGTACGAGCCAGAAAGTAAACAACAATCTACCGTTTGGGTATTTCAAAATTAACCAAAACCAACAAAAGTAGTCCGTTCACGCAGTACTGCGAAGCAAATGATTGCTTGTTTCTTTGGTTTAACTGGACATGTAGCAACCGTGGCTCTAGAGGATCGAAGAACCGTGAATGCTGATTGGTATACTACAATTTGTTTGCCGGAAGTAATCGATCAAATAAGAAGAAACAATCGAAATCGACGAATTGTTCTCCATCATGACAACGCCAGCTCTCACTCAGCCCGTCAAACAGTTGATTTTTGTCCAACAAATATGTTGAATTAATGACTCATTGTCCATATTCACCTGATTTATCACCTAATGATTTCTTTTTGTTCCCAAATATCAAAAATAAAATTCGAGGTGAGCGATTTTCGTCTGCTGAAGCAGCGGTTGAAACATTCCGGACACTGGTTCCTGAGGTACCATCTTTAGAGTGGAAAACGTGCTTTAGAAATTGGTTTGAGCGTATGCAAAAATGTATTGACGTCAAAGGCGAATACTTCGAAAAGTAATGATACCGTTTACCAAATTTCATATGCGTTTTTTCGTACTGTTTCCAGAAACTTTTCCAGCAGCCCACGTAGTTTGGACCTGAATTTCGTAGTTGTTGCAACAAAACACCTGACTTGAATTTTTGATTAACATTCCCGATTTCTCCCGCAAATTTGTATATCCCGCAAAATTCCCACCACCATTTTTCCCAAAATTCAAGAAATTTCCCGGCCATTGGCAGCACTGTAATCGGCATAACCGCAAGCAAAACCCACTTACTTTCTTGCTGATTACTAATGCGCATGCCGAATGTTTTATCGCCGGGCTTTTGAGACCGGCGATTTTGTTGTACTCCGAGTGTTCCAAGAGCGTAATTTATGAACGTTGGAACAAGTAACTCCTTGGGCAGAGTGTGTGTTTATGAACGACTTTTGTGTGAATGTTCGCTTAGAGCGTCCCTCGAGTGTTATTTATGAACGCACTCCAGAGGCCGCTCGAGGTTTTCACTGCAGTCAAAGACGATTTGCAACAAAATTTTTATATAGATAAAAACAGCGACATCCTACGATTATTATTATTATAATTTATTTATTTAAGAGATAATAATTTTTTAATTCTCAAATAATTTCCCGTTTACAGGCAACAAAGTCCAAACTTGTCTTGAATGTTTGAATGGAACCAAAATAAAAATATCACTTTATTTTTAAATAGTGAAAACTCTAATAGACCAATGTCATCTTATTGCAAATAAGATCCTGTTTGTTATGTCGTATTACCGAACACATATCGCACAGAAATGTATTATTATTTGAGCAATTAGTGTAGAACAAATATTATGTTATTCTTATTTATAAATAAGTAAGTATTAATTAACATCAATGCTTGATGTTTCTACTTTCGATTAGAAAATTTTAAAATTCAGTAAAGCTGATGTCTACTAGAAGTCTGCCTGCTTGATTTAAACTGTGGAATTGAAAAAATAAATAATTTTCCTTTTAATTCTGAAAGCCTGTGTTTTTTTTTAAACGTACTAAAGATAGTCTTTATTACTGCATAACCCAAAGTTATATGCCATTTCAATAAGAAAGCAGAAATTTACAATAAATAAAAAGTGCATTTAAATTCTTATGATGCGTAATCAAACCGGTACACAGGAATAAAAGAGAGTGCGCTCTGGGTAATATTCTTTCTTTCTCATGTAAATACTTTTATGCATTTTGCTTTCCATTTTAAACGTCCAGTGCTCTCGCTACACAATTTCTAAACGCGACCCAGTGTGGAAACTAAGTAGCAGGTAAATTCGATATTTTCAAGACGATCGGTTAAAAAATGTTTAAAGTCGTCAATTTTGTCTAATTTTTTTACCCTTTCCAGGAAATATTTATCAAATAAATATTAATTAAGTATTTTTAATGCTATAGTATGTTTGCAAAAAGATGGGCGAGGGTTAATTTTACTACCTGTTTTTTGTTGTAATTTTGAATTCTGCTCAATACTTTACGTGTTTTTCATACAAATCACCATTTGCCATAAATAAACTGTTTTCGAAATATTGACGCTTGAAAGTTGCATCTACATTATGAAATAAAACGTGTGAGCTAGAGAATATTTTTTAGTTGATTGTAGAATAAATCGAGTTATATAGTGTGAGTATCATAAGAGTACGAGCCTGACGAACCTAAAATGCAACCCAACATACAATTTAGATCTAGATTTCAATGAAAATTATATATTGGGTTGCATTTTAAGTTCGTCAGGCTCGAACTCTTATACTACTCACGCGGTATTTACTTAAAACTCCTATTGCTGTCAGCTTAACTGTATTGTATACATTAATATCTGACGTATTTCTCTCTCATTTATGGCCAACTCAGCGAAGAAAATTTGTGGGTTACATAATAGCATCGTTGTGAAAAACTATGTGAAAACGAGGATATAGCCGTTCTCAAGCCTGGCGCATGGTTTTTTTCTTAGTGTGTGAAAGATGTTTGCTGTTGTGGTGGTTGTGGTTTTGTGAATAAATTATTATCATTAATTTTTAATAGAAATACCTATTTACCACCTGTTTCTGAGACATTTTAAGCGCTTTTTTTTATTACGGCGCCGGTGTGCGTCGCACACTTCGCACACACCATCCGCCGGCTCTGGCTATACAGGTGGCCCAACGATGCATATTTCTTCCGTTAGGCCTATGGGAAAAAAATTGGGAAAAAAATTAGGAAAAAATCGATAAAGAATTTTATACTAGACTACACGCGGCATATTATAAAACTATTTTGAACTATACAGAATGATCAGAAAAATGGCAGTTCGTGTAAACTATTTTTTTTTTAACGGAACACCCCGTATATTTTTAGATATTTGGATGCGCCGCAGTAAGCTGATTACAATGGTATAAAGATATATTGATTTCATTGAACTATCTTCGTAAAATAATTTTTTTTTCGTGAAGAATTATTCAAAAATCAGTCAAGAATTATGAATTTCTGATTACTGAGATAATACAGACAAACGAAAATATAACACGATATTATTAGGACTGGCCTTTATGAAAATGTGAACAAAATTAAGATATCTTTTTGACTTATACTGAGCTGAGATATTTACGAAATATTCGGTATCTCATTTTTTTTAATGAAACGCCCTACTTTTTATTTCAGAAATGAATAGCACTTAAATGCAGCTTTCTGCTGATATCAGGTTATATACCTTTATTTTTAATAATTTCGTCACTAGAAATTTTCTTTTTACAAGTATTTCAATGATCGGTTTTAAATTATGTTTGGTAAAATAAATCCTATCGTGGGGGTACTCAAATTACAAATCTTTGAAAGTAGAATCAGATGATCGAAAAATGACTTCGAATAATTGAACTTAGGTAAGAAAGTTGCAACACTGGGTGTGCAGTTCAAAAAGCCGACCGACCGTTGAAATACTTGTAAAAAGAAAATTTCTAGTGACTAAATTATTAAAAATAAAAATGTGTAACCTTACATCAGCAGAAAGTTACATTTAAATGCTATCTATTTCTGAAATAAAAAAAAGTAGGTCATTCTATTTAAAAAAATGAGATACCGAATGTTTCGTAGGTATCGCTCGCTCGGTATAATGCAAAAAGATATCTTAATTTTGTTCACATTTTTGTAAAGGCCAAAGTCCTAAAAATATCGTGTTAGGTTTTCGTTCATCTGTGTTATCTTAGTAATCAGAAATTAATATTCAAACTCACTGAATTTTTAAAGAATTCTTCAAGAAAAAAAAATTATTTTACGAAAATAGTTCAATGAAATCAATATATCTTTATACCGTTGTAATCAGCTCACTGCGGCGCATCCAAATATCTAAAAACACAAAGGGTGTTCCATTAAAAGAAAACAGTTTACACGAACTGCCATTTTTCTTCTCTGTATTGCTCAAAATAATTTTATAATATGCCGCGTGTTGTTTAGTATAAAATTCTTTATCGATTTTTTCCTAAGTTTTTTCCCATAGGCCTCACAGAAGAAATATGCATGGTTGGGCCACCCTGTACTGCAAGTTAACAATTTTAACTTTATAGTCCTCTGAATGTTGAAAATTATCGACTTTCAAGCGTCAATATTTCGAAAATATTTGACTTTGATCAGTGGTAATTTATGTAAAATTTTCAGCAAAATTCAAAATTACAAAAAGATTGGGGGAGTACCATTTAAAAAACCACATTATTTGCCCTCAAAAACCACTTTATTTTGAAACATTTTTTTACATTTAAGAGTCTATAAAGAAAATCAACAGATGAATTAACGTAATTGCTTTTGAACTTTATCAGTAACAATCTAAAATACGAAATAGGATTAGAAAATCCAATGTCAAACATTTTCTTCAAAAGTTATAATAGGCGTTCAAAAAGTTTCCCTAATTATGTTGATCAGTGTATTTTAGGAAATATTTAAGGTGTTGTAAACTTTTTATCCAAACTATACAAGTACGTGCTGCAGGGTGCTGCATTTAAGTTAACAAGGGATTTCCTATGTTGTGTTTCAAAATGCAGCACCCTGCATACAAGACTCGGTAGTTGTGTTTCGAGATCAAGCAAAACAAAACTCAGTTTAGATTGTAGGCATTCATCATAAGAAACATACTAACGCAAAAAGTCAATTTTAATATTTTCTGCAAATACCGATTTTACAGCTGTTTCAGCCCTGTTTGGGGCTTCATTAGCAGAGACGTAGCTCGATATTCCCACTGCTCTTGTAGGTCATTGCATGGCATAATAGTCTAAGATCCCACTGCAACTTTTCTACGTTCATCTGATATTTTAACGAAACACGATTTTAATGAAAGATTACACACAGAAGAACACGCCACCGGGTTGCCTTGAAAAATCTTGCAGCAAGTACCTTTAATTGGCGAAGTTTTTCTTTTCCAATAAATTCGTTCATTTGTTAGGGCAGTGAAAAAAGTGCCATTAAGTGAAGAACGATCTTAAGAACTTGGACAAACATTTTGTTGCCGCCTCTCAGCCTGCCGCAAGTCACTTGCAGCCAGTTGTAAAAGGTATCTCTTTCGTCGATCATCTACGTTCATCGCGTATGGAAAGAAATTTTATACCAAATTGGAGCTAAATTTGCTCTCTGTACGATAGAGTTTGGTTGCCTGCGCAAAAGCTGCCGCAACTAAAGGTTTCCAGCATTTATGGTCTCGCTGCAACTTGACATTGCTGAGTCTTTGTAGCAAAAGTGCGAGGTTTGCGCGCAAGAAGTACTAGTATTTTAGGTGACTGTAAGCGTGCTATGTTAATAATGTATATAAATAAAGACACTTAATTACTATAATTATTCAGTTCTATTTAATTTTTTAATTATATTGCCGTGAACGTGCCCCAGAGGCCACCTGTTGGTGGGTATCTGGAATAATGAAGGAGGGGTACCAGGTAAGCGGGATGTGAGAGACACAGTGACTAGTGGAAGGTGCTGCCTGGTACACCTCCTCTTTTGGGGGACAATAAACTACTTATATAACCGGAGACGGGAGTAATTTTTGGATCCCCCATAGAGAACTGCCGGTAAGTACCCTTTTCATTGTCACAGGTACCTCGAGCTAGCGCGACGACCCCCCAAAAGAGAGGGCTACGACCCCCCAAATTTCGAACCCTCGGTGGGGTACGTAACAATATTTAGTAGTCTATGCAATATTTTTTATACAAGCCATAGACCACTAAATAAAATTAAAAATTTCAAATTGATAGAACTGAATAATTATAAAAAAATTTGTGCAGATCGTTTTTGATTACAGTGAAAACCTCGAGCAGCCTCTGGACAGCTGTTTCAACCCTGCTTGGGGCTTCGTCAGCAGAGACATAGCTCGACATCCCCACTGCAAACAAAAACGACTTGTCCAATTTATCCGCAATTGCGATGTAAGAGTGATGAACAGATAAAATATCGACATCTTATGATTGCTTTTTGACCTGACATTGCAGTAGGATAGCCCCAAGCAGGACTGAAACAGCTGTACAGACGCTGCTCGAGGTTTTCACTGCAATCAAAAACGATTTGCACAAAATTTTTTAAAAACTTTCATTATGCTTTGACGGCAAGCATGGCCGCCTTGCATGGGGGACTTATTAGGAGCAAATCCGCTTCAATTTGTCTATCCTACTGCAATGTCCGGTCAAAAAGCGATCGTAAGATGTCGCTACTTTATCTGTAAATAATTATAGTGTTTTATCTGAAAATCTTTATTTATATACATTATTAACATCGTGTACTTACAGTCCTCTGTACCTAAAATGCGCGCGAACCTCGCACTTTTGCTACAAAGTTTAAAGCCGGCAATACATGTTCCAACAATTTCACGTAAAAATTCATGTGTGTATAAATTCATGAATTGTAATCTGCAATACACGTTTCAATTAGATTAAAAAAATGTTCTACTAAATAGTAATTTAGAATGATAATGTTGGTGAAAATGGTAACTCATTAATGCTTTTAACTTCAAGTTATTTTCTTTAAGCAGCTGGTAATGTTGGATTATGTTATCAAGGGATCATCCAAACGGAGAGCACGTAGTCCTCACTGATTAAACTGTCTTGAAGCTAAAATTATTTATAAACATATTTCCCCATAAACTACCTGAAGTCGTTCTTCATTCATCTGAATCAACAGCCAACAGCAACAAAGTCACTAGAATTTACTAAAATTTCACGTCAAAAACCTTGAAAAATAGAACTTGCTCTATGTTTTCAATTTTACATGTATAAATTCATGTAATTCTTTTTTCTCGCTATACACGTTGAAAAATAGGTTTTGTCATAAATTACATATAAATTTCATGAAATTTATGATCGTGTATTGCTGGCTTCAGAGAAGTGTCAAGTTGTAGCGAGACCATAAATGCTGGCAACCTTCAGTTGCGCAGTTTTGCGCAGGCAACCAAATTCTGTCGTGCAGAGGGCAAATTTAGCTCCAATTTGGTATAAATTTTTTTTCCATACGCGATGAACGTAGATGATTGACGAAAGAAGTACCTTTTACACCTGGCTGCAAGTGACTTGTGGCAAGCTGAGAGGCGGCAACCAAGTTTTTTCGAGTTCTTCACTTAATGGCACTTTTTCACTGCCCTAACAAATGAACGAATTTATTGGAAAAAAATTTGTTGAAACTTCGCCAATTAAAGGTACTTGCGGCAAGATTTTTCAAGGGAACCCGGTCGCCTCGTGTTCTTCCATATGTAATCTTCCATTAAAATCGGGTTCGTTAAAATAACAAATGAACGTAGAAAAGTTGCACTGGGATCTCATACTATAATAGCGTTTTCCGCTGGTTGCACCGGTATGCACTGAGTGTATCTCCATCTCGTTTTATTACATAAAGCTGAACCGAGATGGAAATACACTCAGTGCGTACTAGTGCAGCCAGTGGAAAACGCTATTAGACAGGTCGGTCAATTAGCATTTAAAAAACTGACAGATAAAAAATAATAGTGTGTGGTGAAAACACAGCGCACAAAAACATACACACATCATTTCGTTTGTTTTACAATAAAAAATATATTAAACCTTGGTATACAACAAGCAGATTATAAAAGTAAATGAATAATAGATTCATACCCGGTTTCTGAAACGATACATAACTTTATGTAGATATGAACTCAAGATAAACGCACCATAACTTCTAAAAACCGTTTCTCAAAACTTTATCCTTGGATAAAACGTATACTTAGAAACATAAACAGTTTATACTTTTCATAAAGTTATGTGTCAAAAAAAATCTTTACATAAAGTTATTTATCGTTTCAGAAACCGTTATTTGAAATACACTTAAGGCCAGTTGTACAATGAAGGTTTAAACTGATGTTCAACTAAACCAGGTTCAAAGTGAACAATATCGCATCAAATTTTATTCATGAATGCATTATTTGCCACGTGTTCTTACTACGGTCCTAAGCGAATTTGTTTACTTTGAATTTGGTTTAGTTAATCTTGAGTTTAAACCGCCTTTGTACAACTGGCCCTTAGTCTGGGTTGCATAATAGATTTAAACCAGGATTAAATTTTATACTAGGCTAGAGTGTGACAGATATTATGACTTGTATAACATATTGTGTGTCACATTCTAGATTAGTATTATGGTGGTATTCCGAAATATTTGAATTTAAGGATTCAAAAGTTTTAAGAATTTCAATTAAAGAAAATTTAAAAATAAAGAGTTAAATGGTGCTATTCAAAAATCACATTTAAGTAATTGTAACTCTTTAATACTTTAAACTGTCAAATTATAAAGGGCCGATTGCATAAAGACTTTAAATTTTAAGTTACTTTAACCTAAAAAAATGCATTTGTTTCCCTATTCTTAAAGTGACTTTAAATTAAAGCTTCCTTAAAGTGTGATTATGAAAACGGTCATTAAAGCGTTAAGGCGAAAATGCAATTCTCGATTACTCTTTAATTTTAAATTTTTAAGTTTAAAGCGTTAAAGAGTTTACAGTTACTTAAATTTACTTTCTGAATAGCACCATTAAATTTAATCCAGCCTTAAATCTTTTATGCAACTCAGCCTTTAAGTGATGTACCTGAGCTACCCTTCACCAATAAAACTGGTTGTTGAGAAATGGCCTATCCGCACTATAATACGATACTTATTTGGTGCTTAAAATTAATCATAAAACGATTATCAAAATATTCCCGTTTTACTTAACAGAGTGTCCCAAAAGTGTGTTCTCGGGAAATGACTAGAAAACTACAGAAGCTACAAAAAAAATATGAAGACATTTTTGGTCAAGTTTTAGAGGTACACAACATACAGTTACTTTCATCTATATAGGATGAATCAAAACAGTGGTGCTAGGTACAATTTTTCTATTTAAAATTAGAAACAGTGTATGTCAAATTTGAATCACCCATAAAATTCTACAAATTTTTTGTATACCATAATCTATGTCTAAATCTAACTATTCTGGATATATTTAATTTTTTCTAAAAACTGACGTTTTTAATTTATTTATTCTTATATTTATTTTTAATACTAAAAAAATTACTACAGATGTTGATTATTGTAAGAAATTATTAAATGCATTTTTATCTTTACAGGGTCTTCACAAAAATTGATTTTTGTAATTTCGAAATTCCTAATATTTTCCTTTTTACAACGATCATGTAACACTGAAACACATTTGTAATAGCTTATATCATATCAGCTATATCTCAAACTGTACCAAAAATCTTTCTTTTAAGAGTTAAAAATAAATAGAATACACATAAATGAAATGATAGCTGAAAACGATGCAGATAAAGTGTTAGATTTAGACGTAGATTAAGATATACAAAACAATGTGTGGAATTTTATGAGCGAATCAAATTTGACATCATATATACGGTGTTTTATTTATAGTTTTAAATTAAAAAAGTTGTATCTAGCACCACTGTTTTGATTCATCCATTGATTCATTTGTATAGATGAAAATAATTTTGTTATAGACCACTAAAATTTAAAACAAAAATATCTTGAAACTTTCTTGTAGATTATGTAGTAATCGAGATATTGTGTGAGAACGCACTGTTGGGACACTGTACAAAACATAAAAGGTTTTATGATTAATTTTAAACACCAAATATTGTAGTATGTTGGTGCGGGTCTGCCACTTTCCCAACATATATGTGACAGTCATAAGATCCACATAAAAAAACCTAGCACTTAAAATTCTCCAAGATGACTGTAATATGTGGTCATGTATTATAATACATACTGAAAACTAAATTAAAGAATTTTGAAAACCCGCAAACTTTTTAAGACCTATTGCAATCAATATTACTACAGTCACAGTGAAAATATGAGGTAAACACTTAAAATTACGCTTCATTAATAAATGAGTTAAGAAAGAAATTTTTCCCTCTGAGTAAGGTGGATAGCGTGCTGATGCTATTTTTTCTGCAATAGGGTTGTAATTCTTACATAAGCAAGTTTTCTTATGTGAGAATGTATCAAATGAATATTTATCATGATATTGTCCCATTCCGCTACATCCAATTCCTCCAAATGGAACACCATCTGTCACGAAATGCATAATGGTATCATTAATACAAACTCCACCACTAGATGTTCTTTTCAAAAACATATCAACAATTTTTGACTTAGAGGAAAATACATACAGAGCCAAAGGCTTCTCTCGATTGCAAATAAATTCAATTGCATCCTCTGCACTGGTGATGTTCACAATAGGCAAAATAGGACCGAAAATTTCTTCCTGCATAACTGAGTCAGTTGATTTAACATTGATCAGAACAGTAGGTTCTATAAATTTATCTTTCAGATCAGTATTACCACCAATAGCAATAGTTCCATCTTTAAGATATGCAGAGATTCTTTCAAAATGCCTTTCATTTACAATTCGACTGTAATCTGGTGAATTTCGGATATCTCCTTTAAAGAAATCTTGGAGGACTTTTTCTGCACACTTCACAAATTTTTCCTGTACTTCTTTTGTACACAATAAATAATCAGGAGCGATGCAGGTCTGTCCTGCATTAACACATTTTCCCCAAAGTATGCGACGTACCGCAACTTCAAAATTAACACTGTCATCAAGATAAACCGGGCTTTTCCCACCCAATTCCAGTGTTGTTGGAGTTAAATATTTATTAGCAGCCGCATGTACTATTCTACCCACTACAGTTGAGCCTGTATAAAAAATGTAATCAAATCTTTCTTTCAGTAATTCTGTTGTTTCATGAACCCCTCCAAGAACCACCTGATAACAAGTGTTATCTAAGTACTTTGGAAGAGTTTTTCTTATAAACTCAGCAGTAGCAGGTGCTAATTCTGAAGGTTTTATTATAACACAATTGCCAGCTGCAATAGCTC
The DNA here is from genome assembly GCA_036172665.1 of Prosopocoilus inquinatus. Taxonomy (NCBI): domain Eukaryota; kingdom Metazoa; phylum Arthropoda; class Insecta; order Coleoptera; family Lucanidae; genus Prosopocoilus; species Prosopocoilus inquinatus. The sequence goes on from CM069875.1 coordinate 11,083,583, forward strand.
CAGCTAAAGACACGAAAATCAACTGTACAGGATAGTTCCATGGTCCTATGATTAAAACTACTCCAAATGGCTCACTGTACACGAATACACCATCAAATAAATTAGCCAATGCTTTAGCTGGTCGTTCAGGCTTCATCCAAGCCTTCAGATTGAACAGAATGTTGCGCACATCATTAATTGCAACGTTTAGTTCGGTAACAACAGCTTCCTGTTTACTTTTACGCAAGTCTGCATGCAACGCTTTTGCAATTTCTTCGACGTTTTCTTCATATAAACGGAGTAAGGCTTGCAACTGCTTCTGACGAAATTCAAATGGTCTCGTCTTGCCACTGAAGAAGGTTGCTCTAACAGTTTCCATAGTTTTTGTATAATTTGAAGTTGTCATTTTAAATTAGTGCTTTAACATAAAACAAAGTTATCAGAATATTTCAATTAACAACTATTTTGCAAAAATTCTTACAAGTAATTAATTCATTGTCATTATTATAAATGTCAACAATTCAATCCAAGTACCAGTGTTGCCAACATTTGAACTGAACTCAGCCACAAAATCATTAGACCCATTCAGCAGACCCAACTGTTGTGCAACAATTGACTAAATTTTTGCTGAATGGAAGTGATCACTTTCTGATGAGTTAGAAATCGCCATGTAGCGTAAAGCCGGCTACTCATTACGCGGTACTTGGCAAGTGACATAATTTTAGAGTTGTGTCGTTCACGAACGATTCAGTTGTTTCGAACGAATCTTTTGAGTAAAGGTTCGTTCATTTCGTTCGTTCGTGAATGAACGAATCTTTTCGAACGATTTGATTCAGAAGAACGAATCACGATGCACCGCAGCTTCCAATTTTATTCGTGCATATTTCACCTCTTGTTTTCATGTATTTTAATTATGAAAATATCTTATATGAATCATCCTGTATATTTTTACATTTTCGAAGAAAGAATAAAATTACTTTATCAATAACACAGCACAGTATATTAATCAAAAAGTTTGTAAAATATACGGTTTTCAATGACATTTATAATGTTCAAGTAGGCTGTGCGTGAAGATTTTTAAACAATTTAAATTTTCTGTCAAATCTCAGTCAGATTATTTGAAATATATCTGAGCGTAAAAGAAGTGTTGGTTGGAAATATTTTAGTGTTTTTAATATAAATAAAGGAAAATGTAATTATTGTTTGAAAGAAGTGATTATGGCGGAAATCGATATAACATGTATGGCGAGCGACCCGATCCGTTCTTTCATTTACCTCGTTCATTTCGTTCAAATCGTTCATCTCGTTCATATCGTTCACTGACTCAAAGATTCGTTCGTTCGTTTTTTTAAGAACGAATCTTTTGAGTCGTTGATATTAATAATATGAACGATTCGTTCATGAACGACACAACTCTACTTAACTTGGCAAGTACTCGGCGAGTATTTGTGCAAGTAAAAGTCGAACCGTACACATTACTTGGCTACTTCTACGTAGCCAGTCCGTTTAAAGCCGGCTACTCATTACGCGGTACTTGGCAAGTACTTGCCAATACTTAGCAAGTGTCGAGTAATGCGTATTAAAACGCGGCGTGCAACTCGACACTACTTGCCACGTTACTTGTACTTCCCATTCGTTGTAGGTAAACTATCCAAAGTCAAACGGGCAAGTGTTAAACGGATTGACTACGCAGAAGTAGCTGAGTAATGTGTACTTGGCAAGTGAATTAACTTGGCAAGTACTCGGCGAGCATTTGTGCAAGTAAAAGTCGAACCGTACACATTACTCAGCTACTTCTACATAGCCAGTCCGTTTAACACTCGCCCGTTTGACTTTGGACAGTTTACCGACAACGAACGGGAAGTACAAGTAACGTGGCAAGTAGTGCCGAGTTGCACGCCGCGTCTTAATACACATTACTCGGTACTTGCTAAGTATTGTCAAGTATTTGCCAAGTACCGCGTAATGAGTAGCCGGCTTAACACTTACCCGTTTGACTTTGAATAGTTTACCGACAACGAACGGGAAGTACAAGTAACGTGGCAAGTAATGCCGAGTTGCACGCCGCGTTTTAATACACATTACTCGGCACTGGCTAAGTATTGGCAAGTACTTGCCAAGTACCGCGTAATGAGTAGCTGGCTTAATACGATCTCCATTCATTGCAACGCGTTCTTTTAGATTGGCAACAATGAAGACCGATGACTCAGTATTGACACTAATGACAGTTTTACAATTCCTAATTCTCATTTAAGAACTGATGTTCTTTAATTATTTAACTATAATTTGAAAGTAATCCTTTGAATCTTTTAAAATGAAAATATTTATAAAAGTTTTGCGAGGCGAAGGTTGTATTGTGGACGTACAGGACACGACTAAAGTTATAGACGTTAAGAAGCAAGTGGAACTTGAACTAAAAGTTCCTATATCACAGCAAACTCTTGTTCTAATGGGGAAAACGTTACTGGATGATAAGACGATAGGATTCTACCCGAAAATTAAAGACGGAACAAAGTTGCATCTAGTAATAAAGAGGCCCGAATCTTTAAGTGTTGTGTTAATGCGGTTCCTGAAAAATTACTATTCCGAAGACCAAACCAAGCTCATATTAGATGAATTTATGAGAGACTTCCATACCAAGGTGAATAGTTTAAGTCTGGACGATTTAGAGAGGATAGCAACTTCATATTTAAGCGAAGAAAATGTGTAGTGATTAGTGACAAATAACTCTTTCATTGAAGAATTGCATGTCATACTCAATTAATGAAATCGATCATTTCATGAAACGGATATCTACTTTTATCATGAAATGCATCCACTTACTGTATTCACTGCCAGCATAAAATATTTCTCCTTTTAATGAAACGGAGCAACTTTCTGTGCTCTTTTTGAAATTAATAACAATTTGGCCGATGTGATTTTTTTCATGTGAGCATCTTTCTACATGTGTACCTTCTTCATAAACCAAAAAGAAACATGGTCAAAATTGGGGAAATCAGATTTTATTAGAAATAACTGGACTTTTAGCAATTGTACTTAGTTTTAATTGAGCAGCTTATAACTTGGTGCTGCAGTTTAGTGCAAACTTTTGTCCTGGTTTAGCTTCATAATAGATGTTAATACTATTATAAAATTCTGCCGCTTCTGTCATATTTCTGATATTGACCTTTTAACAATATCATGAAATGCACAGTTTATAAATGAAAGGTTTTAATAGCCCATCACCTTGATGAAATCATAATTAATTTCAGAAAGACCAGATAGTTATTTAATTTCATAAAAGGATAGATAATAATATATACAGTGTGTCCACAGATAGGTGATACAAGAGGAAAAACTCTTATTACTGATTTCTCAGAAAATTTTATACTTTATAATCATTTTTGCCATATTTGAAAATTGAAACATGAGACATTCAGGTACATATAAATATTTTGTGCTAGTAGTGAATAAAAATGATATTTACATTAAGTGGATGCATTACGTGAACTGGATATCCGTTTCATGAAATGACTGATTTCACTAAGTGAACATGACACAAATATTATTTAAAGTTTACTAGACCTGTAAGTTGTGAACATACTTAGCAAAAACATTTTCATAACTGAGTAGAAACTATTTGTATGTGCTCTTATAATCCACTAAATCATTTATTCATGATTTTTACAATACTTGTTAATTTTCAATTATAATGTACCTTAACCAAATGTTAAAAATACAGTTTTATGTAATTTAATTTTAAGTACAATGTCATATCATTTCTTTGAAATTAAATGTAAAAGTTTGGTCAGAATCTGAACCTATGAGTTGCTGAATAATATGTCATTTCAAAATCATTTAAGTGGAGAGAAACTGAATGCATGTTATTGTTTTCGTGTTAATGAATGGACGAATGACGTTGACGAATGGATATATACACAGCGTTGTTAAAGATACATTTCTAATAGTATCTAGATACAGATGCAGATACTTTCTCAAATATGTATCTACACGCAGATACAGATACTTTCTCCGGAAAATATCTTGATGCAGATACAAGAAAAAGTATCTGCAGTTTATCAAGATACTTGCAAGTGTAAAATTCAATAACCTATACAGTAGTGGAGGTACGGTATTGTTTGCGATCCAAATCGACTCTTTTTATGAAAATTGACGAAGTTTACGTATGAATATGTGAATAATACTAAAATCTGTGATAATTTTCACAATTTTTTTCAGCAGTATGTCTTTTTAAATAGAAAATTTATCTTTGTAAATAAGTTGATCAATAAGCTGATAAGTAATTACCTGGCTTTGTATGAAACCAAGTCAAGTCAACGTAAAATATAAAGTTATCAACAGAAATGACTCTACTTCCGTATCAGACAAGTTAAATGTCAAATGAATCTAGGATCCTTAGTTGCAACCTTGTTGTAGCTAAGAGAGCGTTCCCATAATCAAGAAAAGTTGATAAAATCAACAATACAGTCTTTTCCTTTTGATTTTCTCCTTTTGTCAATTATCTTTCCCAATTTTTAAAATAATTTTCAAGTTTCTGAACTATCAAATCGCATTTTAAATAGAACAGTCATTTAACAAACTGGAAAACATAATTAACAAGAGGGAAAAAACAAAAGAAGGAAACTGTAAAATCGGAGGTTGCATTTCCGCCAAGGTCTGCTGTTTTTATGGAAGTTCAAAATGTATCTAAAATGTATCTTAGTATCTCAAATGAATAGATGCACTGTAATTGTATCTAGATGCAGATACAGTTACATTTTTTAGTAGTATCAGACATATGTATCTAGATACTGAAAAAGTATTTAGATACTGTATCCAGATACTTGCATCTAGATACTTAACAACACTGCATACAGAGTGAATCCGCAAAGTAAGGCCTGGTCTTTTCATCTCTGATTAACTTTAACCGTTGATTAATCCCTATAGAAACAATTGTCCCTATAATTGTAACTATAGGAATAAATCAACGATTAAAGTTAATGAGAGATAAAAAGACCGACCGTAAGTAGATATAAGTGAGTTCAGGCGAAACTGTATTTGTCTGGTAAGGGTGGGGTGAATTACAGTATATGAGTACACTGAAACACAAGAACAAACCAACAAATAGAAAAAGAAGAATAACTCAAAACGTTAAATAAACGCAATGAGCAATAATCATGAACTGTGATCGACAAAGTTTCACTGAGTGGCTCTACAATATTTTATTGTCTGCATATAGTTCTGTAGAAATTATTATTGATATCCTTACAAATAATAAACGGTTATTTCAAATTGAATTAATATGGCTGTATCAAAAATACGTGTGTTAATTTTAAACTATAGAAGATCACGCCAAGCTGAACAATTTTATTTTGTGGCATTTTGAAAATATCGCAATTTTTTTACCCCTATTTTTGAGCAAACGAGTTGTTTGGTGTTTGAACTGAACCTTCTTTCGAAAAACCATGACAACCATGGCGGATACAATTATGTATAATGTGTCATACAGTTGTCATTGTCACACAACTTTTCTAATCAAGAATTAACAGATACTCCCATGGTGTATCATAGAGCTTGTGGAAATGCTGAATGGATGCACGAAGACTACGGTTCATTTCCTAATCGTATTTTACCCAACAGGCATACATTTCAAATCAATTGTGCAAAATCTCCAGGATAATGACTCATTTTAACTTTTAAGCCCAAGACCATGGCAAATCTCGTACTTGAAAAAAACATTTTGGATTCTGTAACTGTTGCTATTACAATTACCTGAAGACCACGCACTTCAGCAAGGAGTATCGCATTTGACAGTTTGGCAAATTTTAAAAGTGGAATAGTTACAGTTTTCCTTTGCTGTGTTTCAAGATTATGGAAACCTATAATAATAAACAACTATTTGTCTCCGACAAGTTATAAACGCATTTTCTGTTCAAATTTGGTAAATGTGACATTACAACAATTGACTTTTTTATGTGACTTTTTTCGTTTCTACGACAACATAATTTTCCGGTCTTAACCAGAGGCGGGTATAGATTTTAATATGTAATACATTTCAACTTTTAAATCAGTTTCCATTCCGTGTTAAAATTAACATACGTTTTTCTGATACACCTAGTATAATACTTTGAAAATAGAACACCACAAAATCGTGGTCTAAACGTGTTTTCATTCAAAAAGTTCTTTTCTTTGAATCTTTTTATTTTTAAAACTTGTTTGGATTGAATTATTGTTATTTACAAATGAATTGTCAATCAAAAATTCAAGTCAAGCGTTTTGTTGCAACAACTACGAAATTCAGATCCAAACTACTCGAAACACGATTCAAACTTTGAAGCAAAAAAAGCACCTAAAATTTTAGGGGCAAACCTTTAATCATTGTTGATTGATTTGCTTTTATGACATATTTGGGCAAAATTTTATCTTATCTATATCATTTTTTCGGCATCCTGAGCATATTTTGTGAAAAAATGCAAATTATATTAGTTAAATTAGTGCACATCTCTGTAATTTTTCAGGTAATATTTTTAAAGTTATTTATTTTCTGGTTGAAACTTTACAAGTCTGCATAGTATATTTGCAGATAATAAAACTCATCACCCTTCCCGAAAAAATATATTAGCTAGCTAATTTGGGCAGGTGATTTACCAATTGAAAAATAGGTTTACCAATTTTAACGATTTTCGTAGAAAATTTGTTCACAGGCTCTTCCATATTCAAGAGCAATGAACCCTCCCAGAGTAGAAAGAAACACTAGATTGAACCGAAACTCTAAATCGTTTTTGTTTATGGCTTTCTACGGAAAAAAAATGTATAACACGCAATTTATTCATTCCGACGTGGAACTTGTGTAAGTACACGTAAGAAATGAATCAAAGTTTCCATTTTGACTTCAAAGGTTGATATCTGAAATGTTTGATAATTTTTTTTTTCTTGCAATTTCGAACTCGAATGACCTTAGCAAATACGCACATAACGGGTCGGACACTTATTTTGAATCACCCTGTACTATACTATTTAATTCAAGTAATTAGTAGAAGTATATTTATTATTTATTTTCCATAAATTAATAAAACTAAGTACTTGATAAAAAAATACCTTATAAATGATCTAATATAAAACAAATTAAGACGAAATACCTAATTAGTAATTATATTCACGCAATAATTTTTTGTACATAGATTGACCTAAATTAGGAAAAATTAATTGGAAAATTTTCTGTGTTTTCTTTTAATCCCATTCTGATTTTGCTACTGAATAAAGCAGCCGGAAGTGGGATGTCGCAGAAGCTATTGGATTTTGAAACAGATATTTATTTATTCTAAATAACTCTGAAACGAACATCAGGTAAATTAAATTCAACACACAAAACACTTTTGCAACTGTAATTACTAATTTATGAGAAACTTCCATGCCAAGGTGGATAGTTTAAGTCTGGACGATTTAGAGAGGACAGCAACTTCATGTTTACACGAAGAAAATGTGTAGTGATTAGTGACAAATAACTCTTTCATTGAAGAAGTGCATGTCATACTGAATTAATAAAATCGATCATTTCATGAAACGGATATCTACTTCATGAAATGCATCCACTTACTGTATTCACTGCCAGCATAAATTATTTAATTACTTATTTTCTTCATGTCGCTGTGCTCTGATGAAAATATTCACTTCACGATCAGTAATACTATAGCTTACACAATTTTTCAGTTTAATTAAGTTTTACTTAAGGAAAGTGTTGTTTCGACAATCTGTTATTAACTGTTAATTCATAAAAATAACAACATAGTTTCAAGGTGACACTTAAAATTGGAAAGAGCATTCAACGTTTCACTATCGATTGATAGTTTCCTCAGGAGTTAAGTTTAAAAACTATTTTCTTCCAACTTTCAAGAGACAAAAGTCGATTTCAAGCAGAAGAATATTAGGAGGAGAGAATCGAATATGGGTATGAAAGCTTTAAATAAAAAAAAGTCTAATAGAAAAAGTATTCCATTTAGCTAACTGCACTTGATATGCACTGATACACGCAGTATTATATGTATAATATACAATATATAACATTTAATATTTTATTTAGAATACATCGGCAAAATGATAATTGCTTAACCTGTCGGTTAGAAATAAGTTCTTAGTATATTAAAAATTGCTGTCATCATACCTTCTAAATAAAATATTTCTCTTATTCTATTATTTTTTTAATTCATGAGATTTTCAATTGGACAAAGCATTTTACATCAAATTTCCAACTTCCACCAAGAATACAATAATTTTTACTTATTGAAAGTTTCATGTTGTCAAGTCTTATAATCTAGATCAGCTATGCTTGCGGTGCCTTGAAAAGCACTATGCCCACTCTCCTTTTTTCAGGGAAATGGAGAAGCGTCCGACAAATAAAAACTTAATAAATACAACCATCGCAGCTGTAATGTTTAACATGGCAGGAATACACTTTTCTGCTATTGAGCATCACTGAATCAGAAGCTTATGATTTATTGTTACTTGAATATGTACCAGTTAGTACATCTACATTACAAGACTTTTGGGATGCATGTTAGATAAACACTGTACACCAAATTATAAAACACTATAATTAAAATTTAAAATTCCTATCAACTAACTTTTAAACCTTTAAAATTCCTCGCAAGGAAATATATTTCTGCCGAATCACTTCTGCTAGCATTTGGTTTTACAATCTTCACACTTTTGTAAAACCTAGAAATATCATTTTCTAAAGCTTTGCTCTCTCCACACTGCCACAACTTCACCACAAAAGTCGCATTGAGCTCTGATATTTTCAAAGCAAACTGCAAAGCTACATAACATAAATTGATCATATTTTCATTATCCAAATATCTGATTCCACTTGCTGCAGGTGCCATATCTGAAAGTACAACACTTGCTTTATGTGAAGGGGCCAAAGCATTGATTACTTTCATTTGTGTAATTTCTGATGTAATATCTAAATTACCATATATTTCTGCACCCTGTTTTTGATAAAAGAAAGAGGCAAGTAAGTAACATATTTTTCATTGCATTTAAAATAATTTACCTCAATAGGATATACATGCTGTTTATCTACAGCTATGACCTTACCCACTAATTTAGTGGAATCTAAACCATTTGCATTAACTCTATTAATAGCAACTTGCGTCCAAGATCCTGGAGCTGCTCCTAAATCAATGACGGCTTGACCTGGTTGAAGAAAATGATATTTATCGTCCAATTCTAACAGCTTGAATGCACTCCTGCAACTAAATCAGAACAGTAATCGAAGCAAGGTTATCTCTCCATATATGTTTACCGATAATTAAGCACTTTTGCCTTTTCTACATAGGGATCATTTAGCTGACGAGTTAACCATTGACTTGAACTGGAGCCCTTTACATTTGCTGGTACAACTTTATGTAACAGTAATGAAGTAGAGAAACACCTTTTAATATTCCTGAAAAACATAGCGTTTACATTTTGAATTTTAAAATTCATTAAGCAAAATTTTGGTATTTTAAGATAGGTCAATGATCATTTAAAAACTTATAGGTTAAGAAGGGCAACAATCAGTGTTGCCAAACGATCAAAATTTAAGTCACCAGATTGGCTGACAAAAAGTCACCAGTTACAACTAAAAATCGCCAGTTTATTTTTTTGTACTAATTTATCGTTCATTAAAATTTTCTCCGTTATTATATTGACGCTTTAAAATTGTTTTATTAAATTTAAGTACAAAATTAAATATTTAAAAAAAAACAAAGCTTCAAATACTTTTCCTAATTAGCTTTAGGCGAATGTACGGTCGAAATCAATGATCTATAGTAGACAATTACAGTTTTCTGTAATTTTTCCTTCTCAAAATGGTATTTAAATGCGATTGATTTCACAGATCTTGCAAAAGTTGTGAACTTGTCAAATCTGAAAGCCTAGAATTTTTTTAAGTGTCATCTGTGATATCGTGTTTGAGAAATTACAGGAAACTGTAATTGCAATGTACTTTTTTGTTTTCGATTGTAAAATGTCGCCTGTGTTTAAATTTTCCAATTCTAACACAACTAAAACATATATGAATTTGTACAAGAGTTTGCAATTTACGAAGAAAAAGTGCGTTCTTGCTAATATTTTAAAAATGGCGGGAAAAACACTGACGGTTGACATTGTTGACAGATGCTCGATATTCGATATCGCAAAAAGACACGTCTCAACTTTTATCATTGAAATTTAAAATCATTTTAATGTTATAAATTTCTTCTTATTTATATTTTATGAAAAAGCGCCAGATAATTCCGAGTTTTTAAAAATAATCACCAGGTAACTAACGAATAATAAAAATCTCCAGATCTAGTGATAAATCACCACCTCTGGCAACACTGGCAACAATGGACGCATTCAAAGACGCTCAGCGACTGAGTTGCTTATTCAGCAATCGTTTGTGATTGGCTCACATTAAGGTAATAGCCAATCACAAACAACTGCTGAGTAAGCAACTCAGTCGCAGAGAATCCGCTGAATGCGCCAAATGTAAATGATTGCGTTTAGGTAGAAATATATTTGCAGCGCTTTAAATTACCTGAACCGAGATTCTATTGTAGAGATTATGAACTCATCGTGCTTAATGCAACGCTGGAATGAGCGTAAAAATACCGCGCTTGACTAATGGCGGCCGCTTCAAGAAAGCGCTGTAAGTAATGACGTCATATGAACCTCGTTCAGGTTTATGCTTTAGAAAAACGCTTCAACGCTGCGGTTACTTAAACGCGACCAATATAAGCTACTTTCTTTTGCTTAAAAGTTTGAATCAGGGTTGCCATGAAATGTAATGAATGGTGAAAAATTCAAACTAGTTAGAATCAACTTAGGCCCGGTCTTTTTACCTCTGAGTAACTTTAACCTTGATTAATTCCTATAGAAACAATTATCTCTTCAATTGTAAGTATGGGAATAAATCAACGATTAAAGTTACTCAGAGATGAAAAGACCGGGCCTTATTAATAGTATTGTGAGTCGCTAATATTACCACGTTACCTTACGGTAAATTCCATTCATTCAGGTAAACATTCGTTTATTACCGTTTGTTAGCTACAATTAGTAATATTACGGTAACATTTTTTTTTATCTGTGGTGTTTTGCCCAACGAGGTCCTAAGTCGAAGGAGCGGGGGAGTGTATTTTTGTGTGTGTAAAGTGTTCCATGGCTTTGTTACTTCTAAACCTCCTCACCGTTGAAGGGAAAGTAGTGTCGAATTTTCTCCCCAACTCTAAAGGGTACCTGAAGTGAGTAACAACCCTCGAGAAATATTTCGAGCGGATGCGAATCCACGACCTTACGATTGCAAGGCCGGTCTCTTACCACTGGACCGTTCAGCATTAAAAATAAATTACCGGTAATTTAACAACACTACTTATTAATATTTATTCTATAATTCTGATCTGTTTTTCAAATGGAATGGTAAAAAGGACACTGTGACCGATCAGCAATGATTGAATGTTAAGTCGTTGTTGTTCACAGTGTACTGACTGTACTAGAAACAATTAAATAACTATTTATTTTTTAGAATTTTTTAACTTAGAACTCGCTCAACTGCAGACGAATGAAAACAAAACTCAGTTATTATCAAATTTAAATTGTGGAGAGCTGATATTATATAAAGCTATTAAAAATTAACAATTCGGTTTAAAAAATTACCAAAAAATCACATTTATCATATTTTTCAAAGACAAAAGAAAAAGAACGAATCGTGTTAAAAATATTCTGAAATATAAAATATTTATTTCCTCTTTCTAGTATTTACGTTTAATCAAAAATATTCTTTGACCATTTCTTTCATTGGTTTACTTGAATTTTGCAAGTGTGTAACTCGAAATTATGTTATCTTGACGAGAAAGTTAACAAACGGTAACAAATGAATGTTACCTTGTTAACATTGGAAATTTACTAGTGTTGTTAAATTACCGGTCATTTATTTTTAATGTTACCTTACCGGTAATGTTACCGTAATATTACCAATTACAGATCAAGTGGCGACATCTCGCGCCGGAGTTACCAATTACTCTTTTAACTAAAAATGTGATTTTTACTCAATTTTCTGATTTATTTAATACCGAATGCCGAATATACAATAAATTTTTGGTTTTATAATATTTAATATTATGTATTTCCACTAAATAAATTTATCTGTAAACGAAAGTCATTTTAGGTTATGAAATATTTACTTCCTTTTTTTTAGTATTTACGTGTTTCACAAATAATCAAAAATATTCCTTGACCATTACTTTGAATTTTGTAAGTTTGTAACTCGAAATTACGTTATCTTGACCACAGAGGTAATAAAGGGTAACAAACGGTAATAAATGAATGTTGTCTTACCGGTGACATTGGAAATTTACCGTAAGGTAACGTAGTAATTTTAGCGACTCACAACAGTATTTCATAGACATTTACTGGACATACTTTCCTCATCGTGGGACCCTTGCCTCTACCTATAATCAGTCTAGGATCCTATAATTGTGGTATGTATCATTTAGTAATAGTCCAGTAAAATAAGTTTAAAAAATGCGGTAGCTTCCGGAAAAATCCAACCTAGCTGAATTTTTGTATACACCTTTATGTAGCCATTATAAATAACATACCAAAAGTCCCCATCTATATCATGCCGGCTTCACATGTTATTCAAGGTCAAAAGTCAAAAAAAGTGGTTTCTCGCTATTATCTCGCTTCCAATAGGGAGCGAGACTAATAAGTCTGACAACAATTCGGGTTATTATAAGAATTGGAGATTAGACAATTCCCCACAAAAAAGTTCTTATACATTTTTACATGCGATGAATCGTTTACTCTATATCGCGCTGCGAATAAAACAGGGAGTGTAACTCGCTCTTAAATTCATAAGACACGAACTGGAATATACAGAGTAATACCATGGCCTACCAGGGTTTCTATTTAAAAAAAAAACAAGTTTTTGTCATAACTCGAAAATAACAATTTATGTGGAAAATTTATTTCAATATTTATTTGAACATAATTCAATACAACTTTTGCCTTTACAACTTTTATCTAAAATCAAGAATAACCGAGCTATTTGCATTTAACGAAATTGTAAAAAAATCAGTTTTTTCGAAATATCTACCCAGCCATGAACTTTAAGTAAGAAACAAAAGTTGTATTACTGACTACCTAAAACTACAAATCTTTCCCCATTTAACCGTCTCTCTAGCTCTGCTAGTTTCCAAGATCCCCATTCTAAACATCGAAAAAAGCTCAACTTTTTTTTCACATTAAATACGTATCAAAAGTGTGTCTAAAGGGTGGAGTAAACAGTTCACTAGAAAATGGATAGTATTCTAATTATTAAAAATACAGGGTGTTCTTTTACTGTGTGCAAATAGTTAAACCTGCAATATATCACCATAAATGGCAGCAACGATTGAACTCATGTGTTCTTAACATAAATGTAATAGTTTTCGAGAAAAATGCAGTGGCAGATTTTCACTAAACCATTTGAGAACTGCTGGCATAGCTAAAAGTGGAACGCGGACGCCTCTTCAATTACGACCCGCAGCTGAAGTAGGTCAGGGTCAGTACCTTACTGGATCTTGAGCAAGAATGACGTAAATCAGGTGGTCCGTCAAAACGTTTACAATTTAAATTAACTTCACTGCAAGTAATTACAAGTTTAAGTATTTTAAATTGAAATCTAGTGCAATTCAAGAAGCTGCGGTTCGTATTTGCCGAACAAATTAAAAGCGAGGGACAAACAAATTGTAATTTCTCATTCCATATTATTTTTGAGACTTATAAAAATTTTACATTTACTTTGTTTCCGAGGACCGTAAGTAGTAATACTTTAATAGCTACCAGCGAGATTGCAGCAAAAGTTTATTTACGTAAAAGGGTAAACAAAGAATATTTCTAACGCGCTTGCCTAATTGGTGCATAAATTTTAAACTTCGATAGTAAAACAAATAAATGTAATATTACTTCGTTCAGTGAATTAAAATAATAAAAATTAAATTATTATTATTAAATTAAAACGAAGTTGACGTTCCTATCTTTTTCGCACATTTCAGCGGTTCCAAACAAGTGGTCCATCCGAAATTTTTTGGCTATGATACGGTAGCCACAAAAAAATACCCGCAGAAGGTAGCATTTCGTGTACTTACCCTGAGGTCTTTTTATTTGCATACAGTAAAAGAACACCCTGTATATCTTGGAATGTAGTTATTCGGCATTCCATTGTTATGGTATGAGACAGTTTGTACTAGAGGAATTATCCACTCATTGTCAGTGTTTTTTATCGTTCTTTATCAGGATTGTTTCAGATCTTACTATCGTACCAGGTTCAGCACTGCTGCCAAAGTTTCAGTACACTACGACCTCATTACAATTTCGTTTTCGTCTAAAAATTTAAGGAATATTGAAAAACTGGTCGATTTATTGAAATGATTTCTGTCTAAAAGAAGTATTCAAATTTGAAAATTGCCGCTCAAATGTCATTGTGGATCACGGAATACGTTTTTTCCTGGCAATGTATGGAGCTCCAGTCTAAGAAGTTTCCACTGATAACTACAGATATTGAGCTTCCTAAAATCTACTTTATTTTATTCATCAGTGAAATTTTCGTTACTACCTTCCACAACTGTAGTTGCAAAACATCTATACCGAGTATACTACTAAGTTCAAATTAAGTTAAACTATGAATTAAATCCACATCAGTGGTGACAGGTAAAAAAATAATATTATAACATGTAACTACGTTATTATACCTACATCGGATGTACTGCTGAACACAAGCAGATCGTAGAAGGAGAATATACCCCGACATATTCCCCTCGCCTGATTAGGCCTGCTCTATAGTATATAGCCGTTGTCGTGGAAAATCATACCTCCCTCAATGCTACTTCTGAGGCTGATTCTTCTAACAGTTCTAAAAATAATAATAATACACAAAAAGGTGACGATGATGATGAAACATTCAAGAAAGTTGATGATGCCGAAAAAAAATTATGAGGAAAAAGAAAAAGAAGAGGAGGAAGAAGTACCAGCGAAAGACAGCGACGAAGAAGGATAATAATTTGAAATATGGATTGTTCCTACCTAAAAAAAGATATATAACAAAAGACGCCTCGCATTCTATCTCGAAAATGGTATGGAAATTAATGCATTTTACTGTTAGTGTATTCTTGACCTTATATCATGAAAACGGTTCATCGCACGTAAAAATATGTAAGAATTTTTTGTGGGGAATTATCTAATCTGCAATTCTTATAATAACCCTAATTATTGTCAGTCGATTAGGAAGCGAGCTAGTCGCGAAAACCCATTTCTTTTGACGTTTGACCTTAAATAACACGTGAAGCCGGCATGATATCGATGAGGACTTTTAGTATGTTATTTATAATGACTACAAAAAGGTGTATACAAATATTCAGCTAGGTTAGATTTTTTCGGAAGACAAATCCTTATTTCTATTTCTACTCTATTACAACAAAATGTGTGTGTTTTAGAAGATGTAGTAATGATGTAATGAGAAGCGGTAAATTGTAATGAAATCATTACATTTGTAACGATCGCGGCAAACTTAAGGAAAGAGAGTTGGATTTCAATCAAGGACACCAATTTTTTACCTGTGAAATCTTACAACGGACTCTTCCTTCTCCAGCCGATTTTGCTTCACGTTGCACATTGCTTCTATAAACTATCAGCATCAGTTTCATTCACTATTACAACAAGACCGAAATTCACTTTGGCTGCAACGTGTTTGTGCAATGCGAAGTGTTCTTGATTTGGCCCCTTCTAGTAACAGTTTTCGCTCATGCGTTGAATATGGCGCGTGGCATCTCCTCTCTTTCCTTATCTATGAATATTAGAAATAACACTACAAAATCCAGTTAAAAGAAACAAAAAATTCTTTTAAAAAAAGCAAAATAAAAAAAAAAACTTGTATTAAACTTGGGTTACATGAGGATAAGATGGAAATAACTTCAGCATTATGTAATTATAAATATAACAATTTATTTAAATTATCAGCAAATTTTAAATGAATGTTCCAACCAAACCTATGCGTCCGCAATGTTATAATAACCACTTCATTTGTTGAACAGTGTACTACAAATATAAATACTATTATACTGGGTGGAAAGTTTCAAACCCGAACTTAGCAAAGTTGCATGGAGAACTACGTTTCTGTAGATTACTGTAGTGATGTCAGGTAAATCATCTAGTTAGGTAAGTCATCTTTTTTATATGCGGTGTGTTAATAAAATACTTGTTAGTAGAGATCAAAACAAGAAAAAAATTCTAATAAACATCCAGCACTCAATAAGGCTGTACACGCTACATGTTCACCATTCTAGAATTTCTATTTTTTACATAAAATCCGGAATCGATAAATTAAATTAAAAAAACGCAATTTTCTGACGTAGCACTGGCCACCGTATGACTTCCGGGTTCGCCGAAAGTGACATCAACTTTCTTATTTTACAGATAAAATAGCGACATCTTACTATCGCTTTTTGACCTGACATTGCGGTAGGATAGACAAATTGAAGCGGGATTTGCTCCTAATAAGTCCCCCATGCAAGGCGGCCATGCTTGCTGTCAAAGCATAATGAAAATTTTTAGAAAAATTTTGTGCAAATCGTTTTTGATTGCAGTGAAAACCTCGAGCAGCCTCTGGACAGCTGTTTCAGCCCTGCTTGGGGCTTCTTCAGCAGAGACGTAGCTCGACATTTCCACTGCAAACAAAAACGACTTGCCCAATTTATTCGCAATTGCGATGTAAGAGTGATGAACAGATAAAATAGCGACATCTTACTATCGCTTTTTGACCTGACATTGCAGTAGGATAGACAAATTGAAGCGGGATTTGCTCCTAATAAGTTCCCCATGCAAAAACGATTTGCACAAAATTTTTCTAAAAATTTTCATTATGCTTTGACAGCAAGCATGGCCGCCTTGCATGGGGGACTTATTAGGAGCAAATCCCGCTTCAATTTGTCTATCCTACTGCAATGTCAGGTCAAAAAACGATAGTAAGATGTCGCTATTTTATCTGTTCATCACTCTTACATCGCAATTGCGAATAAATTGGGCAAGTCGTTTTTGTTTGCAGTGGAAATGTCGAGCTACGTCTCTACTGAAGAAGCCCCAAGCAGGGCTGAAACAGCTGTCCAGAGGCTGCTCGAGGTTTTCACTGCAATCAAAAACGATTTGCACAAAATTTTTCTAAAAATTTTCTTATTTTAAATGGAATGGCCTGTATATTTTTACATATTTGGAATCTACGGATCACTATGAGTCCGAATCTGTATTACTTGGGCATTTTGGTTTTGTGCCAAATCTAAAAAAAATTTTCTTTACAAATTTTTGGTGAAATATGTAGAAAATAAAAAGTTACGGATATTATACTAAAAGTTACCCCTCAAATTAACCCTTAATAAAAGGGAGGATCTGATAAATATGTTTTTAATATGCAGTTAGGTGCCTTTTATCGGAGTTTAAACATTAATTAGTTTGATAACTTAAAGGATACAGAAAATATTGCCAAGAAAAAAAAACAATATTTTGCACCTCTTTTTCAGGGCTTATAACTCCTTCATTATTATTATAATATTATTATTTATTAACAATTAAGTCTCTTTTTACAAAAGTGAAAGATCCATTTAACAAATTCAAACAAATTAATTCTATTTATGAAATTCCTTGTCATGATTGTGATTCTGTTTATATTGGCCAAACATCAAGAACTCTTCATTCGAGAATTATTTCTCATAAAAGTTATATTAGACTTAGATCTAATGCTTGTGCTTTATCTGAACAGGCCAATAATGAAGACCATAAGATTAATTTTGAAGATGCAAAAATTTTAGATATTGAACCAATTTTGAGTCAAAGACTCTTTATTGAAATGTGTCATATTTTTTGTAATAAAAAAAGTATCAACAAAAGAACTGATATTGAGAAACTTAGTTGTATTTGCTAAAAAGAAAGACAATCAAGATGTTGGAAATCAAAATTTACATCGAATTACCTAATAATGAATAAACAATTTTTCTATCGTGATTCAATTTTCTAAATTCAATTTACAATTTATTCAGCTTTCTATAAGTCCTTGTTGAGCTCACTTAAGTAGATCAGGAAGTATACTGTTCGAAATTTTTCAAAATAAAAAAAATCATGCATTGAAATCCTAAAAGATCGTATCTTTTATTTTGTACCTACATTACAAAATAATTAAACTGTAAAATATGTTCTATGAAATTATTTCAAAGCATTTGAAGATGCCATTTAATCAAAAATAGAATTGTACAAAAAATACGTAACTCTTTTAATTCATTATTTTTCTGTTAAGATGACAAATTCAGATTTGAAAGTTTATACATTAACATCCGTTTTGCTCCATTTATGTGTTAATTTTCCAAAAGTTCTTTTCGTCAGCAATTGAGTTAAAAACGTGGTTTTTGCCTTGGAATAGGGTGGATATCGAGCAGACCCAATGTTCTCCAAAATGAAATTGTAATTTTTATACAAACATGTTTTTTTGTGGGTGAAGGTGTCGAAAGAAAATTTTCCATGGTAATGACCCATACCACTATAACCAACGCCTCCGAAGGGAGTGTTACTTGTGGCGAATTGCATGACAGTGTCGTTCACACAAACCGATCCGCTGGATGTTTCTTTTAAAAACAAATTTACGATTTCTTTATTCATACTGAAAATATACAGAGCCAAAGGTTTTTCGCGCTCATTAATAAAATGTATGGCTTCTTCTGCGTTCTTCACGTTTAAAATTGGTAAAATGGGACCGAAAATTTCTTCCTGCATTACTGGCTCTGCTGGATCGACGTCTATTAAAATAGTCGGTTCTACGATTCGTTTTTCTTGGTAAACCGTCCCGCCCAATGCGATTTTACCGCATTCTAAAAAAGAAACAATTCGCTCAAAGTGATGATCGTTCACGATTTTGCAAAAATCAGGAGTTTCTTGTATTTTATTTTTGTAAAATTGCTTCAAAATTTTGGTCGCTGCTTGAATAAATTTGTCTTGCACATCTTTCGCGCACAAGACATAATCCGGGGCTATACAAGTCTGTCCGGCATTGATACATTTTCCCCAAAATATACGCTTGACAGCCACGTTCATGTTAACACTATTGTCTATGTAAACTGGGGATTTACCTCCTAGCTCTAACATAACAGGCGTTAGATGTTTATTAGCTGCAGCATGGACTATTCTGGCAACTTCAGTCGAACCAGTGTAAAAAATATAATCGAATCTTTCATTTAACAGTTCCCCAGCTTCTGAAGCACCGCCGCAGAATACGCGATAGCATTCGGAATCCAAATACTGTGGAATTGTATCTGCCAAAAATTTTGCAGAGGCCGGGGCTTGATCAGATGGTTTGATTATCACGCAATTTCCACCTGCAATGGCCCCAGCAAAAGGTAAAAGCGGTAACTGCAAAGGATAACTCCAGGAGCTCATAATTAAAACTACCCCATAAGGATCGTTAATAACATACACATCATCGAAAACATTAATCCAGGATTTAGCAGGTTTTGTCGGTTGCGACCAACTCTTCAAGTTCATCAAAATGTTCTTCACATCGTTTATCAATAGAATAATTTCCGTGACTATTGTTTCTTGTTTACTCTTATGCAGGTCTGATTCTACGGCTTCTACCATTGCCGTGATTTTTTCTTGATACATGCGAAGAAGTGCTAATAGTTGTTTTTCTCGAAATGCCATTGGCTTAGTTTTGCCGTTCATAAAGGCATTTCGTACAGATGCGACGATTTGCGAAGGGTCTTTGTTACTCATTTTTCGATTTTTATGACTGTAGAATGGAAAGTTTTGATTTCATTTCTATGCGGGATTTTTGCCACTTAAAATTTTTGAAGGGTGTTAATTGACAATGACATTTTTCTAATTTCTATCAAGAAGCATATATGAAGTGCAATGCTTGGTAAAGTCAGATTTATAGTTGGCTGACCTATACTCGATTTCTTCACCTACGGATAAATTTATCTGCCAGCTAGTATCCTCGGAAACTATTATCGGTACAATGGTTTCCAAGTATAATACCTGGCAGATAAATCTATCCGCAGATGAAGAAATCGGGCCTTATTATTCTGTTATGGACTGATCCGCCATAACGTAAGCTCTGGGGCGGATGAGACTACTCTGGTTAGAAAATGCTATTAGAAACGTGTTTTATTAATGTGATTCAACTGTACACTTATTTAAAATAATTATTTAAAGGAATTGGGACTATAAAACTTAAAAAGACAAAAGTGAAATTTCAGCAAAAAAAAAATCCCGTCAGTATCAAATTGACAGTACCTTCTCTTGTTTGTTTGTTGCTTATTTTCAGTATCAAATTCAAGTGTTGGCGCCAAACTGCACTTACTTTCATTCTTTCTTAAGGCTAGCCTGACCCAAAACGTTATCTCATAAGCTTGGATTTTCATGCATAAAGCCGAATACGGGTCGCGCTGGTGGAAGTGTCCGTGCGGTCTCTCGTGACGTCAGACTAGACTGTTTCGATTTCGATTGGTCGCGGTCCACGGCGCATGCACAGTCGGTGCCGATGCTATAACACAACTATTCTGATGATTTTAAATGGAGCTTCAGCTTGGACAAGTGATGACGTAGTCCTGAGACCCATACGAAAAATGTCGAATCCGTCCGATATTACATGAGGCAACTTCCCTTATACTAACTTTGACTCTGACCCACCTAAAAAAACTGTTTTTCCTTTTTTTCGGTATTAAACTTGTTGTTAATGTGTAATATGGCAAAATACGCGCCTTTTAAATCTCTAGGGGGGCTAAACTAACTTTATTAGCGAAAAAAATTGTACTCCGTTGTAATTTTGAAACACCTTTTTTTAATTTCTTTTCTCCTATTTTTGGATGTCTAAATAAACAGCAAATTAAAAGAGATTTGTCACAGTACTAAAGGATGTAATTCTAGAGGTGGCCAAACTAATATTAATGCATATAAAATATAAATTATTTAAATATCGTTGTTAATGTTAATACTCGTATATTTCGAAATTTAACAATTACACTAGCCTGCGAAAAAAATATTTTTTTTGCGGATGAGATAGGACTAGGTGTTTTTCAATGATTTCGGCATTACAAAAAAGAATCTGTTATTAGTTTTTTTCTATATCACGTCAGGATTTCAAAAAAAAAAATAATAATTATGTACAGGGTTTTTGTTTACACATTTTGTTATTAAACATATAAAAAAATATTAATCTCAAAAGCTTTCCTGATCCGCCAGAATTTACTAAAAAAAAAAGAACAAATGATGATCGGAAACCTAGCAAATGAGAACCAGCTCTGTTATTTTAGATTTGACACAGAGTATACTTTCTTGAATTAAAAAAGATCATTTTCCCTAATTTACAAAATATATACAGTCGGACCTCTTTAACTCGTACCTCCACAATCAAAATTTTGTGTAAATAGAAACTTACTGATGGTCCCTGCACATTGTGTATAACTGCTATCTATATATTTAACTTGAAATCTCTCTTACTCGTAATTTTCCGGTAACCTGAAGTTTGAATTATGGAGGTTCCACTGTAGTTTGTCTATATTTTCAGTTTGAAATTAAAAAAATTGATTTACTTTGATTAATAAGAATTTTATTATGTGTGACAAGTATTAACTACAAACTTAAAAGACTGCTCATCAGGGGCGTTTTATAAAAACGCTGACAGCTAAGATAAATTAATATGTTATATAAAATAAATTTGTAAAAACATATCAAAACTAATAAATTTCAAATATCGCAAAAAGGACCAAACATAAGAAACTACATATTTTTAGAACTAGAAAAACAATCTTTCTTAATTCCTAAAAACATACTGAGTGCTCTATTTAAAATAACAAAATTGGTACTCATTTCTTGGGTTACGACGGCCATTTATTTCTTTTTTTTAAATAAATTCTGGCGGTTTAGGTATAAGCAAAAACTATACAGCGAAGGTCGGCTGCTGTGAACCCGTTCATATCGGTTATAACCTATTAAATATATACTTCGTTTTTATTTACCGGTGAAAGCCAACTTTGGCTACAGTAAACGTGTTTTGGTGCATTTTTTGGATTCATTATAACCGAATTTTACTGTGTACATTTTTTCAATAATATTGGTATATATTTTCCTCAATTCTTATTGGTATTAGTTATCGTTGATAGTCCTTTTAATAGATTTTCTCTTATGTTGATATTGTGATGTTTCCGAACTAAAAACCAACAGTAGTCCGCCATCATGTTCTTGTCCCACCTGCCTTGATATCTTCGCTCCATGTTTTTTATGTCTTGGTGAAATCTTTCTCCCTGTTCTTCGCTGAGATGTCCTAGGTTTTCCGGAAAATAATTAAGATGGGAAATTAACAAGTGTAGTTTAATATTCATGTTACAGCTCAGTTTATGGAGTTTCTCGAGCATTCTTTGAACTATACCTTCATAATTTGGATCTTTGTGATTACCGAGAAATTCTTCTGTCGTCTCCTCGAAGGTAAGCCAAGCTTCCTTTTCTTGAATATTCATGCTTTTTAGAAAGTCACCGTCATGCCTAAGCTTGCAAATGTCAGACCCGGTAAATATTCCCTCTTTTATTTTTGCTTCTGATAAAGCTGGAAATTTATTACAAAGACATTGGAAACATGCACCCTCCTTATTCAAAGCTTTCACGTATTGCTTCATAATACCTAGCTTGATATGTGAGGCATAGGCGCCGTTTCGTCGGGTGTAAGGGCCTTGTGCACCTGACAAATGATTTTGTTGGGTGCAAAAATATTAAAGAGCACCCGACAAAGTTGTGTCTTTTGACAAAAAGGTGATCCAAACGCGTTTAGATTCAAAGACAGACATTCTTTTGTAAACGGATTAATCCCCACTCTCCTTGAAATTTCAGTTCAGATTGGTAATTTCCTTTTCCCTTCGAATCAAACTATTTTTATATTTCGTTTTGATTGAATTGCAGTTATTTGCAGGCGAACTATCATATCAATAATTCAAAGCTGAGGTGTTTGTTGCAACAACTACAGAATCCAGATTCAAACTAGTCGAAAACACATTAAAACTTTTATGCGAAAGAAAGCACCTGTTATCGAGTTTTTAACTAGGACGCTGTTACCAGTTGTATTTTTCATAAGGCAATACCGGCAGTGGTCTTTTCATTTGTGAACAAATTATATGTCTTATACATATTATAAACTGATCTATCGACAAAAATTGCACCCGACAATATTTGGAAAATCCGGCGCCTATGTGTAGAGGAGGCAGTAATACTTTTGTAGGATCAATCAAATTCGGTTCTTTAACATTTTTGACACCTGCTACAAATTTCTTTCTGGTGGGCCATTCTTTGCGAATCCAGTGTTCGTCTCGATTGCGACTATCCCATTCGCATAAAAAACACGGAAACTTTGTATAACCCCCTTGTAAGCCTAATAACATTCCTGAAATTTTAAGGTCTCCACATACGATCCACTGATGCACAGAGTAATTAATTTTTTCCAAGACAAACTTCATGTTACCATATGTTTCTTTCAACACAGTAGAATGGGCGATTGGTAATGAAGCATATTTATTCCCATTGTTGAGGAGAACGGCCTTTAGGCTTCTTTTTGAAGAATCTATGAATAAATGCCAATGTTTCGCTTGATATACATTTTCTCCTAATTGTTCGATAAGGCCTTTCACATCCTTGCAGTAAACTAAATTATCTTCCTTTTCAAAAAAGCGTATTAATTCTTTTTCTCTGTCTCTATACCAGTAAAATGTAGTCCCAGGTGCTAATAAATTTTTCTCTTTTAACCGGGAACCCAATAGTTCACTTTTTTCTTGGATCAAATTTAAATCGCGAATTAAATCATTTAACTCTTTTCGATTAAAAAGTTGTGGAGCTGTTTCTTCCATGAATAATACCTCTGCCATCCATATTGTTGTCCGGATTGAAATCACTATTTGATGAATACTCCGAAAGTGCTTTTTCTTCGAGAGAATACGGTGGGAATGGTATTGAAATTTCTGGTCCATGGGCGACAGGTCGTGTAGCCGAGATCAACTTAGGATAAACGATGGTACCCTTATTTTTTTTTATTGAATCCTGATACATTAACAGCGCAGAAGTAACAGTCTCGAAAGTGATCTTTTGGTTCACGCCATAACATTGGAACACCAAAGGGCATCGAAGATCGTGCCTTTATAAACCAATATCTCAGTCCTTCTACACAAGTATTACAAATTATTTGTGGAGCCCAATCTTTATCTTATGTGCAACTTGAAGTAATGAAAATAGGCAAGTTTCACGGATTCGGCAATGCTTCGTCTTTGTTTTTTCAATGTATAAGAACCACAAATGTAGCAAAAACTGTTGGGATCATTTACACAATGTCTTTTAGTAACATTTACTTTGATATCCATTTTTTTCTCACTAGTTGTTTAAATTGGAACACACTGTATATTACAAACTAATATTTTGTGCGGCACGAAACATATAAACACTTAAGCAATATTAATAAGCACAAATCTGTCAATAATGACAAGTGGAAATATGCAAACAAGTAAACAACAGTAAGCTTCTCGAAAATTATATTTGAAAAGTGTATTTTGAAATATTGTGTTTAAAAAAAAATGGTACGTGATGAAAAAATTATTATATATTTTCGAACTCGGGAACACCAAATCTACTACATACACCTAGTTTTATGTCATCCGCAAAACCTTCGTAGGCTAGTGTTATTAGTCCAAGAAAATACGCTCACTTGAACGACATAGGGGCGTATTCTGTAACTTATTAACGGACCGTTAAAATTTAAAGGTCTTTTAAAATTTAAAGTACAGTTCTATAATTGGTTGTTACTGTAGCAACAAAATTTAACAGCGCTTTAAAATTAACGCTTTTGGTACAGAATATGTCCCATAATGTACTTAAAACAGTGTACTAAATAAGCGATATTAAAAGTCATTTAAATTTTGATTAATTTAGACTTACATTACTCTAAATTGCCGTTTAGTTTATGAGAGTTGCCGGCAGAGGCGCAAGATCGTTGCCAGATGCAAAATTTCCCTTTCCAGCGATAAATTATACTGCTTTCTATAAGTAAGAATTCCCCAGAGCTAAAAGAAAATTCCTAAACTTGACAACACGGGTGTACTTCTGGTAGGGTGCATATTAGGCGCAAATTTCAAAGTGCACGCAGCGAAATATAGCAGAACCACCAATTAAGATTGCACGTTATCCTGCCAGACCCTAACAAGAGGGTTCTACGGCATACATGCATATTCTGGTCCAGTAAAGAACCAAAGTTGATCCAAAAAGATAATTTTTATTGAATACGAAGAAAATTCTACCAGCTATAATTGGGTATTTGATGCAAGAGCGCCGATTATACGAAGAAACAACGATTACGTTTGCTGATTTGAATCGATCTCACGACGAGTTCGTGAATCAAGAAAATGATGTAAGTTACCACGAAGAATTATAAGAAAATCAAGACAAAAACGAAGCCGCTATACAAGATGAAGAAAGAATAGAATAAAAACAAACTGTAAACTGTGGAAGCATCAGCAAACAAAAATAACCTCCGTTCAACGAATGAAATGAACGTCCAGATCGATGTTAAGCGAATTTTAGTGAATTGTTGGTACCACAACTTATCAGGAAGCCTTACCCAAGCAGCAAGCAGTCGTTTTTATCACGTCATTATTTGGTCAAAATTGGTCAAGGACGTCGAATAACCAGTTTTAAACGTCATTTTTTCGTAAAAATTTTGTTTAAAATTTGACGTTTATAAATCACATGAATAGAACGTCACTTTAATAACATAAATTTGACACTAATTTTAAAAGTTTCGTTTCGATAATAAATTTAGTTATAGATTTGACAAGA
Source organism: Prosopocoilus inquinatus (assembly GCA_036172665.1). Lineage (NCBI taxonomy): Eukaryota > Metazoa > Arthropoda > Insecta > Coleoptera > Lucanidae > Prosopocoilus > Prosopocoilus inquinatus. The sequence continues at coordinate 11,109,443 of CM069875.1, forward strand.
CATTAGATTTTGTAGGAAAGTATAAATTATAAACATGATTGAATTTTATTAATACCATTTTAATACATAAGAAATTTACTAGACTTCTATTACGGGGTATGTGACGCATGCGCCGACACTCGACATTGGGACATTGTTCTTGTGTATCGTAGTCGTAGTGCCCGTGGTGCTTAAGATTAGTTCGATTTGTTTTTGAGCGTTAATTTATTATGTATTAGCTAATTAAAGTATATTCTACTTGTACGTGTACTGGCTATAGGTATTTAACTGTCTAAAGAAGGTGGGTATTGGTAACTCATATTTCATAACCTGTTATATTATTATTATATATATATAACCGGCCGTATTAATATTTTAACGGTCCTTGTGATAGGACTTGGGCACTTAATTCAATTGTTTTATTTCACTATAGAGTAGAATCAAACTGTTTAGTAATAGCTTTTTATGTTATTTTTATTTGGAATTTTAAAAAATATGTATGAATTTATTAAAAACATTATTTATTTATTCTTCGTAGGTATATGTATACATATGTATAGATATTTGAATAAAAATGAAAATATGATTTAGTTTCTTGGTACAATTAAACATGACGTCAGAAATACACGATTATTTGACGTACAAAAACGATGTCGCCGGACTGTGACATTTGCCCGTCATTTTTACGTCTTTAATACGTCACTGACATTGGTCATTCGACGTAAACGATAACCAATTTTAGACGTGAAAAAGACGACACCTTGCTGCTTGGGTAATAAGTCCAGAGAAATGGAAGTAAGCCATAAAAGAAGAATTGTCAGGATTGGAAAAGAATGAAATACGCACTACAAGAATTGCCACTAAACAAAAAAATGATCGGTTCCAAATGGGTGTCCACAAAAGTGGACAAGAAGTAAGACACAAAGCAAGACTATGTGCTAAATGTTTCAGTAAGAAGGCAGGCTACTTCGAAACCTATTCACCCACGACGAGATTCGATTCTATCAGAATTCTTTTATCGACGGCAGCTTGATTATCACGTTATGTGACTTGTAAAAAAATAAAATATAATTTTGTATGTACTTCTAACCGAGCGATTTAATCGCGTACCGTGTACCAAGCCGTTTAGCAACACAACTGAATCGCGCTGGCAAGCCGCCAGTGTGAAATCGAGCTTTGACGTAAACCAACCGGATAAGTCTAAATTTTCAAATTTATTTTTTTTAAAGCCGGCTCTGTAAAACTAAGTTTTTAGTTTTTTATTATTCCTTATTATATTATTTAAACAATGACGTTAAACCAAATTAATTTTATTTTATCCTTTAGAAGAAATTCAGTTTATTTCACTTTTCTCGAAAATTAAAAAAATGGACCAACCCGGTTATTGCACCAAAGTCTTCAATTACTGTCATTGTATTCTTATCATCCTTATGCTTAGACAATTGTTTATGTTACCTACCTACATACCTACCTGTCGTAACATGGTGGAGGCACCTAAAATCCCAATTTAATAAGGAACAGAAGGCTGTTTTGATATCATTTAACCACTGTATTTTCAGTTTGACTTGCACCCGTTTCAAATGTAAACCCTTTTTTGCGAGGGAAAAGTGTAATCCAAACTTTCGCTCGATCTACGAACGGTAAGTCTGTAATAGCTTCATGGCTCGCTTCAAGCTGTAGTCTGTTCTTACAGGCTTAAATAAATTGTAAATCGTGCAAGTCGCTTGGATTGCTGTGGAGTTTCTCTAGCTTCTCTTCTCCTGATGAGTTCCAATCAGAGCCTATAAAGTTATCCGTAGGATGCTTGAGAGCTCCACCACAATCTTAGCTGACTAGCTACAAGTTTTAAAATTGCGATAATACGCCACTGTGTCCGCATCGATCGCTTTGTGCTTTACAGCTTATGAGGCGGCAGTGTAGCTGTTATTTGTTGACTTTCGCACAGTAATAGCTGAAACCCCTGACTGCTTTGATGGCGCGCCTCAAGCTGCAGTCAAAACGCAGTTCTTTGGATTGCGGTGAAGTTTCTCAAGCTCTTCTTCTATGATGCAAAAAAATTATAGAATTTTATGGGTGATCCAAATTCGATATAAATAAAAAAATAAAAAAGTTGCATCGCTGTTTTGATTCATTTTATACAGAAGAAAATAATTTTCTAAGACATAAAGGATCCAGGTGTGTAGCACATAGTCAAGTTGCTGGTTTAATGATGTAAGCAAAAAACTCAAATTTGCTCCACAGAAGTTTAATAGAATTGAAAATGTACGCGATACATTTATACAAGGCGAGCCAATAGTGCTTGGGCGGATTATAGTGTTAATACATTGAGTAATTTAAAAATTTGTGTACGCAATAACATACATATCAGTTAGATGCACAATCTAAAATTATTTAGACATATGCAAAGTGTTTCGTAAGAGTATGACGACCCTAAATATCTCGCTTGTTTCAAGAGATAGACAGCACGTTTAAATTTGGTAAAGTTAAATGGAACGCCCTCTGAAGCCCGTTTCAAATTCCATTGAAAAAGAGAAAAATTATTTTCTTATTTTGCCTCTATCTTCTTTTATTTAAAGAGTTTAAATGTTTAATGTGAGATAAGAAAAAGAAGATAGTTTTGCGTTTAAATTACAATGTATTCCTTTAACATTAATTTACTAAATGTTTTTGTTCGTATAACAACAAGTGAACGATACTTTGGAACCTATCCGGAGAACAAACAATAGTTTAGCAGATTAGTATTAGATACAATTAGACGTAATTTTGAAAAATGAGAATCAATTACAATAATACACGAGCAAAAATGACTGTTATGTGTGAAGTTACATGAAATTTGGATAAGTATATACATATGTACCATTTGTTAATTAAAAAATAACTTATTAGAGATCTGAAGGTTACGTTACATCAAAGCTAATACATTCAAATTTCGTAGTAAGAATAATAAAAATGTTTTAAAAATCACTTGTTGTAAGTTAATTAACCTGAAAATTCACACACATCAATCATTTTTGCTTGTAATTGATTCTCATTCTTCCTCGCATCAATACATTTCAATAATCAGTAACATTCAATATTAAGCTGTCGTTTGTTCTCTAAATAGATTCGAAAGTACAGTTTTTTGCTATTTTTGTGTTTCTGTTGTACAAATAAAAAATATTTAGTAAATTATTGTCTAACCAACAAATTATTTTTAATTCAAATCCAAAATTATCTTCTGTTAACTAGAATTTTTCTTATCTCATATTAAACATTTTTATACAGGCCTTGTTTTAAATTTTTTTTATAAGATGTGCTATGTTGCCGTAATCAGTATAATGAGTAAATTCTTTTGCCAATTTCAATATGGGCGCCATAAGAAAAAGTGAACTTGATGATGGTGTTAATTTGACGAAATGTATCACAGAAAAATAGTGTTTACCATTGTGTAGAGAATTTAAAAGTGTCTCATGAAAGTATTATTGTTTTTTTTTTGTTTTAAAAACAAGAAAATGACAATTTTTCATTTTTGCAATTATTTCGAATAAGAATTAACATAGTTTTCTCTCCGGATTATTAATGCTCATCAAATTTAGCAACTTTGCCAAATATAAACCTACCGTCTATCCCTTCAAATTAGCGAGATCCCCTTGATGAGGGTCGAATATGAAATAGCCTGTATATTATTGCACGATTAGTTAGTTCATTATGGTTGGGTGAAAATAATATAGGTTTATGGTTCTCGAGATATTGACAATTTCACTGGTAAAAAATGTAAAATTTTGTTACGCTATAAATTAGTTATTTTTAAACATTTTGCTTTGAATTTTGGGAAATACGTTATTTAGGTATTGAGAAACAGAAATGTGTGATCAATTCGAAATTCCTCCAGGTAATTTACTCAGGGTGATACACAAAACATATTATCATTTTTCTAAAAAAATTAAATAAAACGGCTTGTATATGAACAGTTTAAAACATCTCTTATTAACAAACTCGAGACATCTTTGGTATATCCAACTTTCACTGGCTTAATTACGAGCAATTTTATTGTGTTGCAAAATTAAAAATATTTAGATAAAGTAGTAATTGTAAACGTTAATAGATTTAGTGAATAATTTATTCAAAATTTGACACTTTTATTTCCGTTTTCGGTAAATTATTGTATTGAAATAAAATCATCGTAACGTAACTGAAATAATGTTCATGCCACTGCCCGTTATTCGTAGGCAACTTGCGCGGTACGATGGTACAGTTGAACAAATGCAAACTAAGCACATGCTCCCTCAATAGTAGCTAGTAATTATACTATGGCGCGCCACCCAGCTTACTACGTCAAACTGATGGCGTCAAGAAGTCGGTTCGTTATGCGTCATTGGCTACCACGCTACCGGGGCCTATACCGAACAAACTAGACTTTTCCGGCGATGGAACAGACGAGAAAGCAGCGTAGAATATAAAATTGTTACAAATAAATTAGATTGTAAGTATTATTAAATTACGGTTAAGTTTTTACCGAGTGTTTTATTCAATCAAATTAATTTAAACCCTAGAAACGTAACAATACGGTGATCTGCCCGTACACTCAGGGTTGCAAGTATTTCCATAGTACAAGTCCCCATATAGATTAAAAGATGTCGCCCAAATCGCCTACTTTACTAGGATCTTTGCCTTTACAATAGCTGTTTTCGCGTTACGCAATTTGTGCACCCAAACGAGCCCAAAAGCGCAAAAGAGCGCGAAACTCACGTTCCAGTTAGACAACTTTCCATAAATTTATACATGAAGGTCGCGCGTTTAAGACCCAAGTGTGCTTGAAACGCAAAATTCAGAGCTAACGGGAAAACACCTAATGAATATACAGGTTACACTACCGATTTTTCGGTAAATTAACCGATTTGTCAATTTTTTTACTGATCTACTGTTTGACACTAGAATTCTACGGAAAAGCTACGGGACTTTCGATTTTTGTTTGTTCTTTATATTTTAGCCTTTTTCCTAAACTGAGTGGAAGAGCAGTAAATTGATTTTCAATTTGATTGAACTCCGTCTTTTACTTCTACTTTTAGTATAGGTAGATACATCTGAATTTTATCTCCAGAGTTTATACCTTAGTAACGATAGAGAAAATGTAAACGTTTTAACAACTGACATTAGTGTTGTGAGTCGGTAATAGGTGTTTTCCCGTTAGCTCTCAATTTTGCGTTTCAAGTACATTTGGGTTTTAAACGCGTGACCTTCATTTATAAACTTATGGAAAGTTGTCTAACTGGAACGTGCACTTCGCGCTCTTTTGCGCTTTTGGGCTCGTTTGGGTGCACAAATTGCGAATTTTTTTAGTGGAAATACATAAAATTAAATACTGGAAACTGATTATCAAAGGACAAAAATATAATGTGTATCCGATATCAAATTAATTAGAAAATTTAGTAAATATCACATTTTTAGTTAAAAGTGTAATTGGTAACTGTGCCGTGAGATGTCGCTGCGTGAGCTGTAATTATAAGGTCACTAAATCAACACACTTACGTGTGAACACGAAGTGTGTTGATTTAGAACCTGATGTAATTGGTAACCGGTAAGGTAACTTTAAAAATAAATTACCGGTAATTTAACAACACTAACAGACATACTCTGAATTGACAATCAGGACTGCCATCGGCACCCTGCACGGCGAGTTGTTAAGTTTCTCACCAACATTTAAATAAAAATAATCTTGTGAATTTGATTACACTGAGCATATTTCTGAATTTTTGACTTATTTTAGCAAAATGTAGCCCAAATCGCCTAACTTATTTTTTATGTAGCCCAAAATGTCGCCTGTCGCCAAAATATATTTTTTGTCGCAAAACAGACGTTAAAGGTAACCCAACTGACAAATCGTCCATACTGACAACCCTGCGTACACTCTGTCAAGGTATCGGACCACGAACAGCGACGGCTTGTATGCACATGCTGTCGCTGTTCGTGGGCTTGTGTGCACAAACCGTCGCTGTTCGTGGTCCGTGAATTTGGTACGCGGCCGATGTGCGCTGCAATTTTAAATAATTCAATAAAATTAAGTACAGGTCTTAGGACTTTTATATTTTCTTTTTTTAGTAATAATTTGAATTTTTGTACGATCATGTAAATAACAAGGCATTTTGCGTTGGCATACCCAGTAGGACAATTATTTCACTTCACACTATAAAATAATTACTGTACTTAATTTTTTTGCACAGGACTTTATATCTGGCGTAAGAAAATTAGTGAAATGAGACGAAAGATTTAGCTAACAACTTAAAATTCTTCCGTAATCTATTTATTGCATTAACTAATATTTAAATCATTTTCTAATGTCTAATTGTTGTAAATGTGATGGTACTTCATCGTACTTAAACTACATATTTTAAAATCTATTTCGGGGAACACTCTGAAAACCTTAGTAAAAGATGTTCTAAACTCTGTGTTTAAATACAGGCCGTACTCTTAGGAATTCTGAATTGATCACACATTTCTGTTTTTCAATAGTTATATAACGTATCTACCAAAATTCAAAGCAAAATGTTTAAAAATAACTAATTTATAGAGTAGCAACTTTTGGCATTTTTTATTGGTAAATTATCAAGATCTCGAAAATCATAAGGCTTAGGTCAATAAAACGCCATGTTATTTTCATCCACTCATAATGAGCTATCTACTCGTACAATAATATACAGGCTGTTCAATTAAAAAAATATGTATGTTAGTGCGTACTCATACTCAAATACTGCGCAATAGTAACGCAACAATCTTCCGCCCACACACGCTGTTGGTCCAGGCTGTATATGCATTAACATAGCACATACATTTTCAACTTTATTAACCTCTTGTGGAGCAGATTTGAGTTTCTTCTATACATCAAATAATTTTACGATATAGACTTCTAAAATTTAAAATAAAAATATCTTGGAACTTTTTTTGTATCTTCATTAGTTATCGAGATATATTCTAAGAACACAAATGGGATACCTGTATATAATGTCTTTAAGGAAAAATATTCGCAAGCTGTTGAGAAAGTGTTATTGTTCTATAAAGGAGTACTTGCAGGATAATATCGATATAACTTCCCAGTAGCCTTACGTTTTATAATTAAAATAGCATAATTACTGGTTATGGGAAACAATGAAGGACATAATTAAATGAAAGAATTATACGGAGATGCACATATATTGAATAGTAACTTAATTTTAGACATTAAATACTGAAAAATAATATAGTTTAGTAAGTTATATACAATTTTTTAATACTTCCTAATAATAAATAATAGACATTTAATATTCAACTTACATATTACTTAGTTAACAAATTAAAACATTTGTAACTATAGCAATGAGTTATATACAAATAATTATTATTATTATTACCTTACACATTAAATAAATCACAAACTTCATCATCTATTACTGCGTTTACGCCTGTGTCCGAAAATATACGATAGGTCTTCGATTCGGACCTGCCGAAAAAGGGGTTCAGAACGACCGCGATTAATATCGCCCAGTGTGAAATTACCCTGACCGGGCATTTTTGAAAATCTTAAGACTAAAGCTTTTTTTGGACTAGATTCTCTCCAAGTTGACGGCGCTTGCCAGAAATTTTTATCTCGATTTCTGTGGTTGAACGTAAACTTAGAATTGGGTTGTAATCGATCATTCGCAAATTCTGAATTCGTTTCCGAGTGCCTTTGATTATTTTGGAGCAAATTTGGTTTCTGATTTTGTCTTTGTGGTCGCCTAAATTGATAAGAACTGCCAGAATCTTTACCGTTGTTCTCCAGATAAAGAGGTTGATCGCTTTCGTCAGGGAATCGAATTCTATGTGAAGGATGTCGTACGTTTTCGGACGTCATCAAATCTCCTAAATCAGAAGAGTATTCGTCTTTAAATATTACCCTAGAACTATCGTCGTTTACATTTGTACTATCTTGGATTTCAGGTTGATCGTTGTTCATAGTTTCATCTTCAAATTTAATTCGTGAATCGATTTTTGGACTATTTTTTGTGTTTTGGACAGGCGGAGGAACTTTAAAGAACAAAGCATGGCCATGGTTTTCATCCGTTTCGGTGAGGAAGGTGGTGGATTCTGGCGATTCTGTTTGCGTTGTTTCTGAGGGAATCGAGGGCGTTTCATCGCCAAAATTTAAGGTTGTCGAAAATACTGGTTCTGTAGTCGCTTCTGTGATTGAGTCGGTTGTTGTGGTTGTTTCCATATCCTCTGTAATAGAATTTCATACCTTATTTTAATTATAATACTGTAACTGTTCCGGAATATTTGTACCTTTTTGTTTTTGTCAATTAATTGTATTCACAGTTTAATTTCTACTTATTAAAAAATGTCAGTAAACAAACATTGTTTAAATGTATCTGTACCTTTAAAAAATTGTGCAAAAAAAGGACTTTTCTTTATTAATTTTTTTATTTTATTTTTTTAATTTTAAAGTCAATTGCGAAATGACTTGCAACTATTTTTTTTGCCTTCCAAATTCGCCGCAACGGCGTTATTTAACCATCACGCCGTTTCGTATGTTTCGTGCGGCATCACAATTTTGAGTCAAAAAATTGGCTGCAGGATGACGCGTCTAAAACTATTTATTGTAAAAGAAAATTAATTTACTGATATCTTCCCATTTCTTTTTTTTCCCTAATGCAAGTAAAATACTATGCTGTTTTTCTTACTTTAGATTTATCTTAAAGATAAATAATCAAAGTGATCTTGTTAGTTAAAAAATTAAACAAATAACAAATAGTTTTAGAATTTCTAATTATGATTGTTTTTAGAACGAATTATTTTTTCTCTTAAACCATTTTTTCCTCTTAATTATAAAATATACTTTATTTAATTGTATGTTTATGTTAATTGTATGTTTACAGGGAGATTCAGGTAACTGGTTCATCAAAAGTTTACGGACTTCCCCTTTGAATTTCTATTTCATACTTTGGATTAAAGGTTAGCGTTAACATTTATTAAAATAGGAGTATAATTTTCCAACTTTCAGGCACTGAAATACGGGAAATTGCTGTTAACTTTCTTATTTTAAATGAAATACCCCATTTTTATGTTTGAATTCCTCTCCAAATTAAAAAAAAAACTCTTATGCAACACATGATACAAGAAAAATTGGCCGTTTCAGAGGTACTTCCATTTTTTTAAAGTTCAAACTTGCAGTATCTTGCACCTTTGTGCTGCAAAAACCATGATGTCAGTTTTTGATAAGCTGCAATAGCAGGCTTTCGCATCGTGCCCAATTTTACAGTAAACTACTTACGGGCTGGTTGAAAAGTAATTACTATTCGGACTAATTTAAACTTTCGAAAATAACTTCTGATATAAAAGAAAGTGCCTGTACGTTCAAAATATTATATTTTAGTAAGTCGCTGTCGCTAATCTGTAACTGCAAAATTTGACAGAGAAATTCGAATTGGAAGTCCATAAACTTTTAATGAACGGGTTGTCATCCTGTACTGATTTTTCAATTATTATTATGCCTGCAACGCGTGACAAAATTGCATTAAAAATAATAATATGTATAAATATGTAAAGTAGCGGAATCATAAAGCTGGACAAGTTTTATAACGAAATTTTGGATTATTTCGATAGCGTTAGTTTCTTTGGTGACGGTCCTGACAACTCTAATTAATTTATTAATATCAGAAATTACTTGTATAACGTTTGTATTGTCATTGTAGCGAATACGTAAGAGAAAATCTTCGACCAGTGAACCAAATGGAAGCCTGTAGAAGAAGCATGTGATATTTTGGATGTAGAATATGTCAGAAATCTTAATTTAATCAACGCCCGGACATTTGCATTCAATATAATTCAATTGAAAGGCTGCATGATAGGGCGGTAGCTAGGAGAGCGCCAGGGGAGGCTGTTTTAAGTTTTAAACCTGCCCTACAACAGTTCAATCTGACATGAAAAATGATACATTCTACTCATTCAATATTTACCATCGCAGAATCTAGCGAGAATTTGGTACTCAAGTATGTAACTAAATTTTAGGCGGTGTGCAACATTTTCTGTTCATTACGCATTCGTCTAGAGCAGGTGTGGGCAAACTTTTGAGATCGTGTTCTAGGCGCACATAAAGAAAGCTTGTAGCCCGAGGGTCGTAGTATGCCCATGCCTGGTCTACAGCATTAACATATTACACAATTGTTATAAATGATTTGATCAATGATCTTTGAAAAATAAAAAATGAACATTTGCCACTTATTAATACTAGCCTTAGCTACACTGTAACCTAAAAGCATACAAATCCAGTTAACGAACATCAACTGATTGATTTCTCACATACACACAATTGCGTTCGCTAGAGGAAAATTAATGTTCGAAATTTTTACTGCAAAACAAACACGAACAAAGCAAAGGAAATACAAACGAAAACCTTCGGTTAATTGACAATCTGCAGACGAAAATTTTCTAAATTTATAGTCTGAACAAGACAGAATTAACATGTCTTCAACGCCTATTCTGTCCACAATGAGTCATTTATAACAACTCTGTAGATAAAAAGGCAAAGTTGAAGCTTGACAACACCGGTTAGTCTGATTTGAGTTGTCACAATCTATTAACTGAAAATTACGACCTGTTCGTGAGCAGAAAAACATTTTAAATGTTAAGATGAAAGAACTATTCATCACCACCATATTCAGAATTCATAGTCATAACCTTGTTATTTATTTCACACACTTGGCATTTTTATCACCAAATTTCTAGCTAGGGCACCGTTGTCGGTTTAATGTTTCATAAGGCAACACTGGCAGTGGCCTTTTATTTTGTTAACAGATAATCAGCCCCATTCATAACAAGCTCTAAATGATATGATTTACAAATAATTTCATTTATGTAAATGAAATGCTACATCAAATGTCTTATTCACAAATCGAAAATGTGGCATTTTATTTGTTCTTCACTTTTGATTTAATTATTAAAAAAAATAGTTTTTAATATTTAATGTAAATTCAGTTTGTGTTATAATATACTCTAGTTACAGTTTTTTTTTTATAATTTTATTTATCATTACTCCAAAAATGTCAGATAAATAACTCAATTTATAACAGTTTCATTTATTTGACATTAATTTAACTGAATATCGTCGGTCTACAAGAGAAGGTGACCAAGTCCGCCGATAGTATTTTTAAGTTATTAGAATTTGAATATTTGCTTACGATTATAAAATCAATTATTTTACATCAGGTTAGTTTATAGTGATTTTTATGAACAATAGGGTTTCTAGAATATGTAGAAAAGATTGAATGTAAGGTACATGGGCAAATATTAAAATTCTAATAACTCAAAACTAATATCCGTGGACTTCTTCTCTCACCTTCTCTTGTAGACCGACGATATGTTAAATGAAGCTTTGTGAATAACAAAAGTAGCTATCCATTTAGCTTCCGTTAAGGTTTTGTTTAGTTTATTAACAAATCAAATCTTAAATGGACGATTTATAAATCATTATCAATTACAAAATTGAACACTTAAAGTAAATAGTGCCTTGAGAATACGACCGAACATCTATTGAGATTGAGAATTTGTTGCAAGTAATAAAACTGCCATTATTTTGAATGTGTTTAATATTAACAATAAAATTTACATTTTTATAATCGTGCAATAATAATTTAAGCGTTTCCTGAGTATTTAATCTGGCTATGACCCTGTTGCTTGACTAAATGTTAAGAACCGTAGTTTTGTTTCTTTTTATTTAGTACAGCAATAATGGTAAGTAAAATAACTATTTATTACATTATTTGTATGAGGTATTTATATCAAATATTTGTTGGTTATAACGTCAAAAACTAAACAGAATTATTATTATTGACTTTATTAAATGTGAAGGTTGAGAAGTTACCATAGTTAGTGAAATGTAGAAGTAAGGTTTATAAACTAACGAAAATTTACTGTCCAACTTTATGGGTCCGTAACTGTACATATCAGTGTTAAAACATCTTCACAAATTATTTAAGTGCACATTTAATTATTGTTTAAATTATTAAATTATAAGTCACGTTTAAAGCAGAACATAACAAGTATAAGAGGAACAAGTAAATCTTAAAAGTGTGTTATTGAAATTTTCGTGCTGTTGCTTGCTTGTAAAACAATTAATACAGCTTATTAAAATAAACGCATGAATAGCGATATGCCAAACAAAATAAACGTTCCGTGCGATGTAAGTGGAAATTGATTATAACGGATATTTTATAAAAGATGTTTGCGATTTCGAAATGCTCGTAAAAAACAAAAAGGCACAAACGAAGAAATATCCATATTCATAGAGATGAATGAACCTATTTTCCAAACTTAAAAATAAAATAATATTTAATTGAATACATCCAATAATTTTTGATATGCAAATAACAACCGACTAATAATAATAATAATTTTATTTGTACTAGCCCAAATATACTTAGGTACAGTAGGTATAGTAAAATGCAAGTAAAGTACAGTACAGCATAATGTGAGACAATAGATACAATACCTAAAAGATTTATTCATTAAATATGACTTCAGTCTTTTTCAGAAAATTGAATAGCCATCAATAACTTAATTCGCTTGGCAAAAGGCAAAAAAAATTAGCCCTAGGCAATTGGGTGAATTTTTTTGTTTTTATTATGGAGAGTTTCATTACCGATAAATTTTGTCTTGTTGTTAAACACATACTTACACATTTGAAACACGTATACATTAGATAGAGTTAAAATTTGATAGGTTTTGAACAACTCTCTGCAAAAATGAGTGTTTGGAACTCCTGCAATTACTCTCAGAATGTCTTTATGATATATAAGAATTTTTTGAGTTGCACAAGAGGCACCCTAATATATAATACTAAATCTTAGTCTACTGCTCACTTGCGCGTGATACAGATTCAGTGTCTGGTGTAGTGTTAGTAAAGGTTTAAGTTTTCTAAAGAAAGAAGTAATTGATTTAAATTTACTACATAAATCTGCACAATGGCTATTACATGATAAAGTGTCGTCAAATAGGATTCCCAGAACTTTAGCTTTTTGTTTTTCAACGATAGATGAACCATTTATATCTATATATGTATATTCAACTTAGAAATCTATTTTTGACGGTTGTGAAAGTTATAACATATGGTTTATTTGTATTGAAACACAAATTGTTTCTATCAAACCAGACGTTAAGTTCTTTTAAAATTTGATTACATTTGTGCTGAACTTCAGTGTGAGAACTATTTGACAGTAAAAGTGACATATCTTCTGCGAACATAGTGCAGTGTAAATTTCGGGTCAGATTAACACAATCGTTTATGTACGTTAAAAATAAAATGGGTCCGAGTACAGAGCCCTAAGGGACACCTAAGTTACCTAATGTTTAAATTATCTCATATTACTTCTTTTCTTTTGGTAACAAAAGCCACAAAGTTCTTACTGTTTATGAGAAAAGTTTTTAACCAGACCAGAGCTATACCTCTGACACCATACTTAAAAAGTTATTGTACAAGATTTTACAATTAACACAATCAAAAGCACGAGTTTAAGGGTTATCGCACACATAGAGCGGCGATACGCGGCGCCGAAAATTTCTTTTGCTGTATTCTTATGAGAGTGCGCACACTTATGCGAAGCGCGGCGAAACTACCCAGCGTATCCAAGTACAGCTAAAAAAAAAAAAAGGTGCCGCGCTGTAATGTGCCACAACCTTAAGTCACAAAATATTCCGAAAGGACATTTTCTTGCTTTAGTATAGGTTTAGAGCATGTTGATGGAAAGAATTAATAGCTGTTTCAGTTGATTTAGACGGCATGAAACCATATTGATTACTAATTATAATGTCTTATTTAGTTAGACACTTAAATATTAAACTATTTAGGAAAGCGTATTTCAAGAAGTTTAAGATCGTCTGATTTATGTATGTACAGGTTCTATTTTTCCCGTTTACAATTTTTTTTTTTTTGGAAAATGAGCTATTTCAAAAAATATATTTTTTAGGTAAGTAATAGGTTTTACTACTTCAGTACAAACTTTTTTCAATGACAACATTGGAATTTGATCGGGACTGGAATTCAATTTAATATTTTTGATGACTGCAAAAAAAATATTTTGATAGGAATTCGAATAATTTTAATAATTTTATTTTCGCAAGCAAATTAGTGCCTTTATAATAAATCACTTTCATCTTTCCCGAGATATTTCAGGAACTTATTTCAAGCTTTTGATTTCAACAGAAAGTTCTTGAAGACAAAGTTAATTTTTCTTATAACAAAAGAACGCCTGAACCGGTTTGGATGGTACTTGGTCCTAAAAGAAGCGACATTTTCAGATGGTTTTGGTTTCATGCAGTGAACCGCTAGTGTGAAAAACAGGATTGCCACAACACATATCTTCTTATAATTTTTTTGAGGTTAGGAAGATAACTTTAGTTAATAAATTTTTAGAAAGAAGCACTCAATAGGAAACTTTTTCGTGTGCTTGTAACTTTTGATATTTCTTACGGTTTACTCACAAAATAAGAAAATCTAAGTGACTGCAGCATTTTTTTTTTATTAAAAACAGGTATACTTTACTGCCTTTTAACTGCTTAATTTTCAGAAAATGTCATTAATTAGTAAACTATATTAGGCATTTGTTTTTCTGTGTATAGTCGGTTTACTTAAAATTTTAAATTAAAACATTTTGCAAAAAAACTCTTTAGCCGTTCAGATTTTTCTATTTTCTGACTAAACCGTAACAGATAGCAAAGTTGGTAAAAATACATAAAAGGTTACTAATGAATAACTCATACTGAAAATAAATTAGTTATATATCTAGAAGCCACCAGGACCAGGGTATATCCCTTTTTAATAAGTAACTCTGCTGCCATTTAAATTTTCTAATTTTGTGGTAAAATGGTAATAAATAGGAAAAGTTACAAAGGCATAAGCAAGTTTGGCATGGAATGCTTCTCTCTAAAAATGTATTAACTAAAGCCACTTTTCTAACCTCAAAAAAGTATAGTAAGATATGTATTGTGGCGACTGTTTTACGTGCTAGCGGTTCACTGCAATACTGACTAACACTACCTGTAAATGTGGTTTGCCTTCCTATCGGACCTCATATCAAATTCATCAATTATCCAAAACCGGTTCGAGCGTTCACTTGTTATAAGAAAAATTAACTTTCTCTTGAAGAACTTTGAAGAAGAATACCGGCTTAACGAAGCAGTTTCGAATATTGATAAATTTGGTTAATCGTTTTATTTTGAGTTCAGAAATCTGTTGTTAAGCCACGTCCACGAAATTTAGAGACACCCTGTATGGAAAGGTAAAACGAGTTTTACGGCAAAATTTAAATAAACACGCTTTTTGTCCTTCTTTGCTAGAAATAACATCACAAAAAATTGAAAGTCACAGAGTTGAGAGAGATACATTTCAGCGCAGTTTTAGAAATTGTTGGGTGTAACTCTTTGAACTCGCCTGAAGATGAAATGTATCACTTTCTTGGTAATTTGAAACAAATCATGAGAAAAAAGTATTTAAAATATGTAAACAAATTATAACTACTTCAGGAGTCTTATTTATACCGGCTGTCCCTCGCCATGTGCTCGCCCTTCTAAAATCTTTATTTATTAATCGATGAATCTGAATTTTGCAGACAATAAATTAAACAAAATATGGAATTTTTCGACATACTGTTAGTCGTCATAGGACTTCCGGTTTCGCCGGAAGTGATTTCAACTTTTTGATTTTAAATAGAACGCCCTATATAGTTTTACATATTTGAAATTTACGGATCATTATAAGTCCGAATACGTATCAATTGTTAATTTTGGTTTCCATGACAATGATTGATTGATTTTTAACATTTTTACAGTACTTGAAATTTTCATTAGGTCTTAACTCATTTTTTTCGATAGATATGTTCCTTAGCTTAGTTCAACAGGACATTTTTTTCTGAGTACGCTGATACCAAATACGTCATATTTTCCTTGAAAATTAATTTAAAATAGAGCATGTCTTATTAAAATTTTACACTCCTTTTATTTCAAATGACTTTGGAAGAAAATATGATGTATCAACGTACTCGGCGAAACCGGAAGTCCTATAATGACTTGCAGTATGTCGAAAAATACCACCTTTTGTTTAATTTATTGTTTCCAAAATTCAGGTTAATCGATTAATAAATAAATATTCTAGAAAGGTAAGCACATGGCGCAGGACGCCCGATATGCGTTTGTTTTTATATGATACTATTTGAGTTACTTTTATTGGTACAATGTTTTTTTTTAATCTCGAACCAGACAAAATATGATAGGAACACACTCAACGTTTCGCTATAGATTTAAGGCTTCGTCAGGAGTGAAAAAAAGTAATTTACTGTTCGAGATTAAAAAAACTTTGTACTTACAATTTTTATCAGACAAGAACCAATTTCAATTTTATTGGTATATTTTGAAAACAAAGTTTTTTGAAGTATTTTTAGAATTACAAAAAGTTTGAATTAAATTATGTAATGTAATTCCTCGAGATTAGTAAATTCCAAAATTTGCATTTTAATAATATTTTATTGAACTGACTCATGACAGTACAAAAAATTCATAACATGAATTTCATTTTGCTAAATGCATAAGAATTTTTCTTACAATGTCATTATCTATTCATATCGTTTATTATGCGTTTATATTGCGCGTGACCTAACGCCTCAAGACTGAAGTTTAATTAAACTGTTACTGATATTACAGAAAAAATTATTATATTTACGTATAATACCAACTTTGTATTAAAATGTAACAGATGCAAGTGTATTCGCATTTAGGAAAATATTTAAAATTTTTCTTTCGATAAGTGTAAAAAAAAGTTTAGAATCTCTATGAATATGGATACAGAAACAAATAAGTGTTAATTACAGGTAGTTAACAATTTTACATGCAGCTTACCGGAATTTTTCTCCTCGTTTTTGACGTTAACTTTATCAGGGTAGAAACTACCATTAGTAGGTGCTGGAACAAAGGAAAAATTTAAATTTCTGGTTGCTAGTTTTGGACACAATCATCACCTTTTTGTGCCGGCTTCATATTGCTCGTTGTAAAAACAAGCGCAACGTCTGTGCTCTTCAGGGAATCATCAGATTCTTCCTGTGAATTTTTGGTAAGGTCGAGATCAATACTGAATTGCACAGGACCGGAAGTTGGCATGTTTTCTTCCTGGTTGTCAGAACTCGCTCCGAAATTTCCAACCAGCTTCTGGAACAGGAACTTTAAGTGTTCATCCGGATCGAGCTGGATGATTTTGACACAACGGCCCATAGAATCAGAAGTATAACCATCTGCGCAAGGAGGAAGCTCTTCTGGTTCGAAAGTTGGTGCTATGAAGACCGACTTTGCGACGACCTTACGCCTCATCATATCCGGAAGGTTCTGTTTGCTTTGGTTCTGGTCATCAATGAGCAACCAGGCCTCTTGCAAAGCTAATTCCGTTGTCCTTTCATTTAATGGCCGAGATGGATGAGACAGCACCGAGCAAAACGAAGAAAAAAACAAAAATACTGTTAAGAAATGAAGAATTTTCATCATGTTCAGTTTCATTTTCGGTTCTTTTATCTATGTGGCACTTTTCAAACGTTTTAGAATCATTTTGCTTTCACGTTTCACTTGATCAACAGGCACTGTTTCGTCTTGGGCGTGCGACTTCCTTGCAGAATCCAAGAGAACTGGCGATCCCGCGGTAAATTCTGCAAAATAAATCCTTACAAAAATAACAATTTAACTTTTCCCTTCGCTTTTATGTGTAAGTTTCCAATTGGCAAGCGGCCAACGAACAAAATTAAGACTTTGTTATTAATTTTAATCACGTAAATTACCTATTTCGTTTCGGCTCATTAAGAACGGATAGATCTACCTTCCTTTTGTATGCGCAACTCTCACGTTCTGTTCCCAAATTGAACCAGACTGCTTGTAGTCGGCTAAACGTGAGTATTGTGCTTGCCTTATAATTTATTGCCTTATTGATGTATTCTTTGTTTCTGTTTTATACCAATCGTATAGGCGTTTAAACGAAGAAAGGTTGAGCAATTAATTCATTTCGAGTTTGTATTTTTAATAAATCGATTTGCAGTTATGAATATTATTACAACTAATTTTTTCAAATTAAATATATCACCGATAATCAAAATACATTAGTGAATTTCATTTTTTTAAAAACTGAATTATATGAGTAATCTTAGAAATCATCTTCATGAGCCTGAGTATTTATTAACCAGACGATACGGGGCGACATAGGACGTTTTCGATTTACTGTAAAGCGCGAGTATTCCCTAGAGGTGGGCGATACGGGAAATTGTGTATCAAATTTCGAAACTATTTCTGTACCGAAACCTATCGATATATCGAATATCGATACGTATCGAAATGTATAGACATATCGAATATCGATACGTATATAGAGTTTGCGCAAACACATCGTTACGTTATAAAATTTAAAGTACAATTACTGTTTAAAAATGAACAGAAGAAGCGCCGTATTCAAATATTATCTAAATTTAAACCTACATTTCTCAAATTCTGTGCTTTTCCATTCCCTTCTAAAATATTAACTACCTTTTCTAAATTATAACGATGCATTTATAACGTAAAGGTGCCTCTGCGCAAACTCTCTAATGAGTATCGATTACCGATACGTATCGAATTGTCCGATCGATACGTATCGATATATTGTTACGTTTCGAAATATTGGACAGAGATTTAAAAGGAAAATTATGATTTATGTTATAAAGACTTTATTTATTGACAGAAATATTAATTATTCAGCGTGTTCGGAGGTTAAACTTGTTTTTCGATCTACTACATTATACGTGTCGGTATACCGATATCCGATAATATTTATCGCTATAGCTGGCGTATGGATGTCATATCGATATATCAACCCAGTCCTAGTATTCTCATTCTGTCTCAGCCCGGTGCAATAAAAGGAGACAGATATGCTTTGAGAATGCTCTAGAATAATGAACAACTAAGGAACAATACCAAATTTCAAGAATTAAAAAAAATCCAAGTATCTCAGGAGCAAAGCATTTTGGACACAATTTATCAAAAGAAAATTCCATTGGTATGCGAAGTTCTATTGATTTTTATAGTATTTTATATTATAAGCCAGGTAAAACAGTTTTTACTGGCGATAGGAGAATGATAAGAAGGAGAATTGACATTGTCATTTTCTTGAGCCAGTAAAAATGGCTACATAGCGAATATTGTATAATTATTTATTTGTTACATAATTATAAATACAGGGTGATTCAGAATAAGTGTCCGGTCCGTTAGGAGCGTCTTCACTAAGGTCATGCAAGTGTGAAATTGCAAGAAATAATTCTGTCAGAGGCATTTCAGAAATCAACCTCCTTTGAATCCAAAATGGAAATTATGATTCATTTCTTACGTATACATACCCAAGTCTGAAATTCGAATGAAAGAATTGCGTATTATACATTTTTCTCCGCAGAAAGTCATAAATAAAAACGTTTTAGTTTAGTTTCAAGGTAAACGCTAGTGTTTCGTTCTATTTCACGCGAGTTTATTGCTCATGTGATGCAATACATCTGCATTAGTGCCGATCAATCAATTTATATCTGCATATTCAATGCATTTTATCTCAAAAACTATGGATATTAGACCGCATATGCATATAGATTTTTGTTTTCTTTTTCTGTGTACTATCTGTGGTTGATGGATCGGACACTTATTTAGATACAATTCGGTAGATTTGATTTTTTAAGCTTACAATTATTGAAATTTTGATTTAAACTATGAAATAACCAGGCATTTTTGAATAGAGGGACAAGAGTCGTTTGCGGAAATGATGTCACAATGTCGCAATTCTCAAACGATTAGTGTAATTTTGTATGAAAAATTTGTCAAAAATAAACTAGGTTTTTAAAAAATTTACCGAGTATATCTTCACTTTTCATCAAAGGCAAGATAAATCTTTGTCTATCAATTAAAATGTCAGTTTTCATTCTAGACATTAAAAATATTCACATACGTCTTTTATCAAAGGTGTCGAATAAATTAATTCTTGAAGAGAATTTTTAATAAAATACAAGTCAAGTACAAATCTGCAAGCTAATGACGACCAACTTTGTTCCTCGGGATTGTACTACGACGCTCAACGTAAATGATACTCCTGTATGCGAACCACACCCTTAAGAACATTCAGCGTAAGGGCTACCAAACTGTCAAATGGTATCGTTTATGGTGAGCGTCGTTGTACATACATACAATAAAATTCATGCATAAACGAAGTAAAAGGTGGATTTAATCAAATTGAAAATCCATCGATTACTCTTTCACTCAATTAAGGAAAAAGCTATAATATAAAGAATAAACAGAAATCTAAAGTCTCGCAGGTTTTCGGTAGTATAAAATAGTGTCAAATGGTAGATCGATAAAAAATGTTAAAAATTGGTACATCTATAGAAAAACTGGTAGGGTTGGCAACACTGCAACGTACATCTTAATGCATTATGTTTATTTCGTATTAACTCGTAAAATTATTACTAGCCTGCTGTCAATTTTATAAGTTAGTATAGCCAGTAAATGAAACATATTCCTGATACTTAAATGAAGTTTAAGTGTTAGTCTATGGTTTAAGTGTCAATTAACTGTTAATCAGCATGTATTTGACATTACACTCACCGTACCTACCCAAAAGTCATATTCTAAACACGACTTCTATACTACTTAGAAGTCGTGTTTAGAATATGACTTTTGGGTTTTCAAAAGTTTTTCCCAAAAGTCATATTCTAAACACGACTTCTATACTACTTAGAAGTCGTGTTTAGAATATGACTTTTGGGTAGGTACGGTGAGTGTAATATCAAATACATGCTGATTAACACTTAATTGACACTTAAACCATAGACTAACACTTAAACTTCATTTAAGTATCAGGAATATGTTTTATATTTTGTTGAACTTCTATCAAATATGATTTCAATTTAAGCTCTGCTTTTAGGCGCTTTCTTTCGCTCACAAAATCGTGATAAAAACGTGTTTTCATTCAAAATCAGACATTCTTTTCTTTGAAACTCTCTATTTTTGAAACTTGTTTGGATTGAATTATGGTTATTTACAAATGAACTGTCGATCAAAAATTCAAGTCAGGTGTTTTGTTGCAACAACTACGAAATTCAGGTCCAAACTATTCGAAACACGATTCAAGCTTTTAAGCGAAAGAAAGCACCTTATAATATTGGTGCGACTAGTCATCAATAATCTAACAGCATGCTTTCTTTTATTTTCGGATTTTGCAAACGTTTTGTGACACGTATCTTTAACTGCACATTCCTACGCTGATAAGGCCGAAATCGCCTAAAAACTTATTGCCGATTTCCACTGATTACTTTGTTTCCATAAAATCAGTCAAGCTGTTCGAGAAAGTAAAATAGAACAGAGTAGATTTCTTTGGAAATTACTTTAGAAGAACACAAATTAAAACCTATAAGTATGTATAATTAAATAATAACACTGACAGACAAAAATGACCTTAGTAAAAGTTAAATGGAATTGAATGGGTTATTTTGTTTCTACAACTAGCCTGTAACTAATCTGCAATTTTAAAAAATATCAGTCACCCTCAGTTCTGTTGCAACAGCAGTTTAGTTCATTGGAACTGCGAATCTTTTAGCCCATGATGTTCATAAACTAACACACTGCGCACAGCAAACACTAGAAGTCCAGGTTTTGTACAAATTTGACACCGGAAAGCCAAAATAATCAAAATAACAGTTTTTAACTAATGGTGTCTCAAACTACTTTTAACAGTAAGTTGATGACAATGTAACAAAGGTTATCAGTATGGTTTACACACACACTGGGCTCCTTATTATGACGTATAGAAACACCAATCACCAAAAAACCATTTTAATTTCAATAATTTAATGTTAATATATCGGAAACACATATCGATAAGCGAAATTCGCCTAATCAATTTAGTCAATGTTTAATGAAAACTGAGGGTGATTGAACAAAATTAAGTATGAGGTTTATATGCAGGTAGGTAGTAGTGTTTAAAAAAACTACTCGATTTTGTTTAACAAAATCACTGTTTATCAGTGTAATGTTTAATTGTATTAAATAAATAAAAAAATGAGGGTATCTTTTAATATGCACTCACGATTTTTTGACTTTCAGAGTATGTTAAGGGGGCATTTTTGTTGGTATCACTAAGAAATATGGTCGTTAGAAAAATTGGGTTTCACGATTATTGTTTCTGAAGATCAGAGCTCTCATTAGTAAATATTATGAATGATTTAATTTTCTTTAACCTCCGACCGTGATAAGTATTCTTCCAAATTACATGTACGTAACCTAATGAAAAAACCCTACTAGAAAGTGAAAAGATTGTGAATGCTTTATATCTATTGAGCGTAGAAGTAATTTCTAGGCTAATAGCTCAAAAAATAAAAAAAATCAACTAGATTTAAGAATTTCTATTAAAAGCATAAAAGACCAACAAATCTGCATGTCAGTAGAGTTGTACCTAGAGTACCTAACAAGATTTTGAGTAATCACTATAAATTTCTGAAGGTTTAAAAACCAAATTATAATAACAATTCCGTTTTGTACGTAATTTGCGCAATCCTTTAAAGTAAATTTTAATGTTTTCGAAGTAGATAAAGTGTATATATTAAAAAAAAAACTTACAAGTAGATCCTGTTGGCAAAAAGAACGCAGGCAGTCATTGTTTACGTGTATTAATTAATTTCGTGCGCGTTAATTAATTTAAGCTAGCGGCTTTTAATGTGATATTAAACATATCACATTGTTTAACACTAACTGCGACGATGTGTAAATAGGTACTTGATGATTTACTGTAGTTGTAAACATTAGGCGCATTGAGTAATACAGAGGAGCATCACAAGTTTTTATTTGTGTGGATATTATATGTACGCACTGGCTTATCAGTTAGTAAATAGCATTAGTAAATATTCTCTATTTTTGTTGTTCTATAAATACGTAAAAATACGAATTTGTAGCTTTGGACGTTCATAGCGTGTACTTAGATGATTGGCGTTTCTTTTTTAATGGGCATAGACACCATCAGGTATACCTTCGCGCTTGCCTGAAGACGTAAGTCTGCGCGCAAGTACGATACACACGTTAATTTTAGAGTGTGGCATATGACTTCATGATTAATTTCTCTCATTTTCTCCAAAAGGAGTTAATATCTATCTTCCTTTTTTATTTTTTTCACATACTCTTTAAATTTCACTTTCCGTGGACGTACATTTTGCCTGTGTCTTATACAAAATCCTCAAGATTGAATTTTTGAAATGAAAAGGACAGTACGTTAGGCTAGTATACACATGTTCAAATCTACCTGTGAGTCTGCTCGAAAAATCAAGAGTCGTCATATTGCTTCAGTTCAGGGACTCGTCTGCAATATGGATAGAAAGTATTTCATGCTTATGTGCAAAGCATGCTACAAGAACCAAAAAATGTCGCTGTTTCAACTTAATAATGAGATTTAACTAAGAATTTTCACCACAGAAATCACTACTCATTGTACGAACCAGTAAAATTTTCAGATGTAATACGATGAGTAATCAAAGTTATGCAGATTATTTTTGTGGTGATGCTACGAATGTCGACGGCGCTGATATATGAATTCGACAGCGCCGTTGACATGAGCTGCATCACCGCATGCTGTCGAATTTGACTACGAATCGTATTCGCAAAGACTATTTAATGAATCAATCCTTCAATCCCGTTTTACACAAATTAAAGAAACATTTTAATTTGTTTAAAATTATCACTTAAAAGTACTGGTACAATATTCGCTGTAACTTGTACGAGTACAATTACCGCTGAAATTTTTTTATAACCATGGAAATGATTAAAATTAAGTTTTTTCGCTGGTTAATGAACATGAACTAACAGATGAATTAAATAGTCGGAACAATTTTAACAATGAAAAAATGCCGTTGATATAGCCATATAAGCCATATAGCTTATTGATACAGTCAGCAATGATGGCTACATAATACGCACGTCCAGGTAGACTTTGAAAGAAAATGTTACATTTCCTTAAGTTTAATTTTTTTCAACTGTTTAAACTAATTCTCTTTTTTTCTTTAATAATAGTAATAGTGATAAAAATGGCTGAATTTTGTCTTAGCTTTCCTTTTTTTTTCCCGTAAAAGTAAATTTAGTTTTTATTTCTTTTTCAATACATAAATATAAATTTTGATTTTCTTAAAGTATTGCTCTACTTTTTTGAAGTTAGTGAAACAAATGTAGTTATAAAAACATACAGCCGTGATGGAAATGGGCGAATTTACTGTACTGGGTGGTTCAAAAGTAATGGGACACAAAGTCACAGTGAATTCCTGACAATAAAATATTGTAACTTACCTGAACTCTAAAAGTCTGATAAAAAAGGAGCTACAATTTTAAGTTTAATTTTCTTCAATACTTCAACTAATAATAAATTCTTGACATATTGCTTTCAAATTGACATAATGGTATTTTACCACAGATATAAATTAATCCAAGTTTGGGTTTTGGGTTTGTGCGACTCATTCGTCAATTTGTCCAAACTGATTTTTGCTCTTTTTTAAAATATGATAATTTATAGCCAAAACATTTTTTCTTTTAATTTTAATTGATGCACTGGAATATACAGGCTACTTTTGAAAGTGTGCCTGAAAATGAATTTCGATTACAATATGAAACAGATCTAAAAGATGCAGATTCATTTTTATTTTGAAACGAAAAATAGTTTCTTAAATTACTAAAAATTGGTACACGTTGGTGGTTTTGTATTTCCATATTTTAACAAAGGTGACATTTTCCCTTAGTTGTGACATTAGTTTTTTGTTTCAAATTTAATAATCAAAACCACAAAGACGTGTTTTTTCTGAAATATTATGTTTTTAATCTTAATAATTGAATTAAAGAAATTTTCTTCTTCACCAGTGTCGCCAAGACATTTGATTTGTGCAGCATTCAATCGTAAAAAAGCCCAGATTCTGTTTTCAGCTATACTTCCGAAAACCTATATTAACATCTATACACAGTTATAATGAAAAATGGTTTCGTAACCAATATCAAACAAGTAAAAAAAAAAATGTGTTAGGTATTTTAATAGCAAATAAGAAAACGAAACAATCAATTCTCAGATCAAGAATAAAAAGTAAGAAAAAAAAAACAAAGACGAAATTTAATTTCTATTTTATTTTGAATTTGACTTCAGAAATATACATTAAAAATGAGTTAGATACGGTTCTATTCTATAAGTCACAAGAAAAATCAAACCGCGCAACCAGTGGCGTAGCAATAGGCGTTGCAGGAGTGGCAAGGCAACTCGATGCCAAGACACCACAAGAGTTGTCAGTTTGAAATCAAGAATTTTAAATTTCAAAAATACTTCCCACAATTGATTTTCTTTTCTCATCGATCTTATATTTAATTTCCACTACCATGGCCTGTTGCTGAATTATAACTTCTAACCAAGTCGCCAGTGATTTTAAAATTTGAATTTCAATTAAATGTCAAAACTGTACCAAAAATTTCAATAAACATAATTTATTTAAAGTAATTTTTATGGTACAATACAATATTTTTATTGGATTTAGTTTAATGTATAGTCAAATTGTATTCACATAACCTACAATCTTGTCGCCTTGACGTAAGGTCAAACATCTGTCGAATAAATAAATCAACAAAATACATTCGGTTGCAGTATTGGAAATAATGAAATTGAAGGAACGGAAATGTTTACAGCTTGACAATGACAGCCGTCATGTGAAAACATCATTGACAAGTAATATTTGACATTTCATATGTTAATTAGAGCGTTGGATATTTCTGATTAATTTATCTAAAATTATTTTTACGGTACAGCAAAATATTAAAATTAAAATAATATTTAATTGCATTAATTGTATTTACATACTCTATAATCTTGTCACTCTTAACGTTATGTCAAATATGTATCTGCCAAGTAAATAAATCAACAAAATAATGCACTTAATTTTATTAGCAACTAATATATTGAAATATGTTGAATATAAATTTTGGTGTCCATAATTCGTATTTATTTTGTATTTTGACAAAATAACTCTAACTAAAATTACGCTCGAAAAATAGTATTGACTTTGCCATTTAAAGTTTGGACAGCAAGAAGAGTTGCTATTAGATTTCAATTTATTAAATTTGACTTGATTTCAAATCGATTTTTTATGTTTTGACAGAAACAAAACCTCAATAACAACCTAATTTAAATACCAAACTTGTCTAAATGCACATGATATGTCAAATTGTCTGGATTTTAGTAGTACAAAGTCCAGCACTGTTTATCGGGTGCTTTCTTAACTTTTTCAAAATGTGAAGTTACTTGTTAAAAAAAGGCTCCAGTAAACATGTTGCTACCCGGTGGCCTGATTTCTAGTTGTCATTACGCGCAACTCAAATAGAAACTCAAACACTGTGAAGAACAATATATTTTATATTTCTAATGGTATAAAGCGGCTTTTTTTCTTACAAATAAAACATTCAAGGAGTCATATAGCATATATTTTCTTACCGCGAAGGGGGCCCTGGGTTGCAACCCATAAAGACCATATCTAAATCCGCGCCTGAGCAGATAGCATCATTCTTGCCTTTAAATTCTTGCCTGTTTTTTGACTTTCTTGTGAGCAGACTTTGTAACTTTTAAAAAGAAAATGTTATTATCCCATCTCTTGTAAACCGATATGATATACTTGTTCAATAGCGGTAAAGTAAACTATTTGTGAGATATTTGCCATTTTATCTTTGAATGCAACGTGGATTTCATGATAGTGTTCTGGTCCGAAGGAACCTTCATATCGTTGGTGAATCCACGAAACCTCATATGAGAAATAAACAAATTTTACAGAAATAAAGAAAAACTACTCCTAATTAATTTGATGTTTATTTGATATTACGGAATAAAAATTATCATTCATAATGAATACTAGACGGACCGTTCAGAGTTTGAGTTAGAGCGATGCGCTTCAGTATGTATAAGAGTGAAAACCAGAATAAGTGGTATCGCAAATATACGAACTCGGCCGAAAGCTTCACATAGCGCCGAAAGCGTTCTGCTTTCTATTTTTTTCTTTGCGTGTAAAAATGTATTCAACATGCAGAAACATTGTTTCTACTAAATTTATACGAAATTTAAAATCGAATTCAGCTCCAAGCGGGTAAACAACCTTAAGATAATATGTCAAAAATTGAAATTAAAATTTTAGTTAATGCCCTCTATTCCTTTATTATGATCTTTTGATCTAGGTGAGTTTAGCTAAATCGAAATATTTTGTTGCCAAGAATTCACTGTTGCTCTATGTTGCATTACTTTTCAACCACCCTGTATAAGCAGACTCGCTTGATCTTTGATCAGTTAAAATTTAGGGAGCAATAAGTGCGAATCTTGTGACTAGTAAAAGAGGTAGTCTACTAAGTGTTATTTAGTAGATAGCTGTTGTAGATTATTATTCTTGGTTTCTACTGTGTAAAACGATTGTTTTAGTTAAAGTTAATTAAACGACGGTATTTTTTTGTGAACCCCGAAGTCGTAATAGTATATTTTTGAAATAATAAAGGACTGAAATAATAAAATGATAATTGCTGATAAAGTTTTAAAGTTTTCCTTTTAATTTCTTAATTTTGAGTTCGTGATATTCTTAAGGCTCTAGCAAAAGAAGAAGAAAAAGCAGAATTATTATAGGTATTGTGAAAAATGTTGATACCAAATTAATATAAAGACCTAAGAAATGAAAGAATTTCATCACTAAATATAAACTAATAAGAAGAAGTAATTAAATTGCACAAGAAACAAAACGCCTGAATCACTCCCATATCGGCGTACTTTAAAGTAAAACATTTTGAAAACATGTGATGCTCCAAATTATAAAAACACTTTGACCAGTGTACTTTGGAATTTCAATCGGCGCAGATTGTAATTCAACTTTTAATTTATTCAGTATTTATACAATTCTGACTATATTTAGTTTATAAACCATAAGACTATTCGTGTTTTTTGTAAAAATTAATAATAATGAAGTAACAATTTATAATTTAAAGTGAAAAGATTTTGATGTATCAAAGAGAAACTTATCGATGAAATAAAATTGGGTTTATAATTTTTTATTATAAAACTATTATACTTTTGGATAGTTAGAAATTAGTGGACTTCTGTGGAGGTGTTTTGAGTTTTTTTCTTACAACATTTAATAAGAACACTATGAGCTATACAATGTGTCCTCTATGTTTTGTAATGAAATGAAGTTAAGATTAGAAAAATGTGAAACACATAAATGTCTGCGGCTTAATAGCAACTGCCAATCAATTATTTAAGGATTTATAGAATTATCAATCCTCCAGACATTTTTATAATATGATGATTGAAATACAAACACAGTAGACTCCCGACTCTCGACTATCCACCAACTGGTTTAGGCTGGTCGTTCTTTGGATGCGTTTTCGTCCGAATTATTTTAGACAGAAATCGGACGAATAATTTCGTCAGAATTTCGCATATGTGGTACCGTTCACTAGACAAGTTTTTGCATTGCACGGAGGAAATCATACGCAGTGATTTATATCATATCAGTATTCATTTCAACTGCCACTTCCTGCCACAATTTTCTCTGCATGTCCCTTATGTGATATGACTTGTGAGTCACATCCCATAAAGACGTTTTTTGACCTGTTGTATTAATTAATTTATCAACATCCATCACAAATTTATTTATCCAAGGTGCCTTTCGTCAGAACAACTGCGAAAAATGCCATTTATTTCGGATAGTTCGTACATCGGATGGTTTCGTCCGAATTCGGAGGAATCATTTCGGATGCTGTGGACGCCTTTCCATAAGTTTCAATAACGTGAGAGCATTCGCACTTTTTCGTCCGATTTCTGACGAAATCTATTTGAATTAAACGCATCCAAAGGACGACCGGCCTTAACCGACTCTACGAATTCGTTTGTCTCTATTCTCAATATCGTGCAAGTAGCCTGCAATGCACGGGCCCGGAACGAGCTCTACACGTGCTGCTCGGCAAATAATGTAACCTACGAATTCAAATGCATTTGAATCCATAGATTACATTATTTGCCGCGCACGTGCAGACCCCCGTTCCGCATCCGTGCATTGCACGCCGCAGGGTAGTGAGAATAGAGCTTTAACCGACCCTTTAAAAAAATGCCGCGTTGTCCGATCCAGACATAAAAATCGCGTTTTATTAAATAATTAAAATCTACTTAACGATATAACTTTAATGGCCGTTTGCACCATGTCTAGTTAAAAATTAAACCAGGTTTAACAGTAAACCCAGTTTGCACCGCGGCTTAAACCGTAGTTAAAAACTCGCTAAACCAACTCAACGTTAAACCATCACGGGCGGCGGATTAAATTGAGTTGGTTTAGCGAGTTTTTAACTACGGTTTAAGCCGCGGTGCAAACTAGATTTACTGTTAAACCTGGTTTAATTTTTAACTAGACATGGTGCAAACGGCTATATGTCAATTTAATGTAGAAGAGAGTGACATCTATTTCTCATAGAAACGTTCCTGTATTGTTTCTTGATTATTTTAATTATAACTTCAGTTAGAGATGTCTTTAACCATGAAATGGGAATACGGAATAAGTGTTCATTTTCAAATCCGGTAGCATTAACTGTGAAAATCTTGTTTCGAAAAAAGGTTGTCGCAGTGTTAAAATTGGATGTAACCCAGCTTTAAAATGTCTTCATAATATAAATCGTATCTAGAAGAATGTTAATTACAACTCAGTCACAAATTAAATAATTTTTGTACATAAGAAGTTGTAATGTTCCTCTCTGAGATCACCGGGCAGCAATTCTTGCACCAATGTCATGTGGAAAATGTTATGCATCTTCAGGTAATAATTTGTGGCACTTTCCAACAGAAAGCTCAAACTAGTCAAATTGATTGTGATAACGAGCGAATAGAGATTTAAAGAGCATTTTTCACTGCATATATTGCACTTTCCATAACCTTAGCAGTATGTTTTCATAGTTAACTGTTCTTCGGAAGATACTCCAGTTTGTCGAAACATTTGTACCTCCTGCTAATGCAGGTTGTCTTCAAATATTTTATAGTCAACAATACAGCGGCAAATTCAGTTCTAAACTCTTCCAAGCACTTTCGGTACTCCCCTGGCTTTTGAACCGTTATTTACCAAAATTATTTTTCAATCATAAATCTTTTCTGGTTCAATGTAAACACCAAACTGTTGTAGTTATTTATTTTACAAGTTTAGAATTTAAGAAAGTTTATGCATTCTCGGGATATCTCTGAAGCATTAGCATATTTGTTTACGTTATTAATTTGGTAATATGATATGGGGGCATCTTGGAAAGGAAAGAAACGGCAGAGACGGCAGTCTCCCAGGGGCTTCGCAGAAGACGAAACGTGTCGGTAAATGGGACCACGGATGGGCCTGGTGATATATGTGGTGGCCGCGGTGTGTTGCCGGGCATTGGCTAGAGGTTGTCTGCAGAATATGACCTGAGATGGTATGTTCTGGCAGAAGCGTTAGGGCGGTACATCCTCACGATTGGCAATACGGTTTGAGGGTCATGAGTCATGAGTTATGCGGAGGTATTCTGGTAGCAGAATACTGTCCGGGACGCGATCCGGGGTTTGCCAGAGAATACTACCGCGCACCAGCATACGGTATCGGGGTTCTTGCCGCGACGTGCAAGCAGCGCCGATGAAGAGCACGATACCGGCAAAGCTATTAGCTGTATTCTCTGTGAGTGGGAATTCGGTTGATTGCATTCCTGACCAGGTGATAGCATTGAGCTATCCAGAAAGGTCTGACATGATGATGTCATTGGACCGGTACGGAGTGGTGCTTCACACTTACGCAGTCGATGACATCAACTAATCCTGAGAACGTATGCTCGGGAGGTAAGGTATGCTAATATCCATCGGGAGGGGTGAGTTTTGTATCCACAGGTGAATGTGGGGGGTAATTCATGCGAAGATAAGAAGTCAACGTGCGAGGATGACTTCTCCAGTGTCCAATATCATCATGAGGGAGCTACAGCTTCTAGATTCGCCGCTGAAGCAGGTGGGGCCGGGAAAACGGCCCCGGGAAGTGGGCTGTTCCATTTTACTGAATAGAGACTCGTAAAGGGTTACTTATAATTTGCATGGTCCTTATCGAATTTGAATGCGATGCCCCGAGGCTAAGACGTTTACCTTAAGCGCCTGTTGCGGTCAGGGAAGCGAGAAAAAAAGAAAGAACATTAGAAATGAGAGACCAGACCTAACCAATGGTCAGTGAATGTTTATTGTAACTCCGTCCTCAGATAATATTGTTTGTCTATAATATTTAAACTAAAAAAAAGACTAGCCAACAAAACATCATTTTGTAATGCAAGTTAATAACATCGTAAATGAGTCCTGAAAAGAAATTATTTTTGCAATGAAACCAATATATAACGTAAATAAAACGAACACCTTACTCGACAGTTGACACAAAGCATGACACTAGTGATAGTACTATTTGCAATAAAGCTAAGGTACGACATGCGTTTAAAAAAATAATTTGTTTGCAACGCCAATGCCAAAACTTAAAAAAAAAAACTTAGTGTTATTCGACTTTTTCGATCATCCGGCCTGAATTCTGGCCAAATTAAGTCGGAAACTCGAGAGTCTATTGTACTTGCGTTTGCGTGTAATACGCAATTGTAATACGCAATGTTGCAATTATTTATTGCCGTCAACTAAAATTGCTGTAAAGCGGCCTTAAGATTTGATATAAAGTCTAGCACAAAGATTTTATTTCAAATGTTGTGCGGTATCAAGCGAAGAATTTTTAGAGAAAAATGCAATGAAAACTGGAGCATTTCACTAAAATAAGATTCAGTACAACTGAAAGTGCTCGGAAGTTAAAAATATTATATTTAAATAGAACGTTATTGCCTGAATCACCGTGTACAGTAGTTCAAATCATGTCATCGTTTAAATAATAAGATCGTGAATGAACTAAAAAACTGTGTGGCACTTAACAATGAATATTTAAAATATTTTGTTACTGAAACGAACCGGTAATGATTATTTTAATGGTGGTGATTAGAATTTTTTTTTTTTTAAATTGAACAGATAATTAAACCGCTTACTCCTGAGTCAAGGACTCCATGTTTTTCAAAATAAATAATACTTCCAAATATTTAGGATTTAACTGTTATTATATCAGTAATATTCTCCACCTGCATAAATAAACCGTAATATGAAACGTAGATCGTGGTCATAAATTTTTTCTTCTGTACACAAAAGCCCAAATTAAAACAGTCTTAATTAATTGCTTGTTAATTAACGTGTTATTCTAATAGTCTGCATAAATCTTAGCGATGCAAAAACAAGTTTCAACTCACTCAGTTTTTGGTGAAGAAGTCATCGTCCGCATCTTTTTCAGAATAACACACACACTAAATACACACTTGATTCAGAGCGTGACTTTTTTCTATTAGTAGGAGTTCTAGCATATATTACATGTGAAACAGAACTGTATGTAATCTTGACCTTTCGCGTTGCATTATGACTGTGTGTTTATGTGTGCATCGTCAATCAACAAGTGAGTGACTGTATTGGATCAAAACAAAACAAAAATAGTGTTTAATGGGCTTAACACATTGACCCAAATCTTATCAATTTCACTTGTTTTATTATTCCGATATCATTTCCGAAGATGTGTCAGCATTAAGCAGCATACCAGGCATGAATTTGTAATTGGACATAAAAGTTTACGGTCCTGCATTTTTATAGAAATTTGTGACCCAGTTGCAACTTCAAAAAATAAGATCCTGAACTTTCTTTAAAATTAGTACTTTTTAACTAAGGAAAAGCTCAGTTAATTTAAGGAGAGGCCGAAAGACGTCTTACTGAATTTAAACTTCTGTTGAAGGAATCTTCGGGGAAAAATTAAGTTTATTCAGCTTTTGCTGAAAAATCAAAATACAAACATATAATATAATTGAGGAAATTCACTTCACAAAGCATTGACATAAATTTGGGTTTAAAAAAAATAAAGTGTTACAATTTACGGGTTTGGAAAACGTAAACCTTGAAGGATAATACGAGGACCAAGTGAAAAATAAATTCATTCTTTCATTATCTGCAAATACACTGCTTTTTGAAATATTATTCTGAAAATTTTACAATACATATAAAATAGTGACTAACAAAGTATTCCATTTTCTGAAATTATTTATAATAGTCCGATAAACAATCCCAGATAACAAGGAACGTTTCAGAAATATTTGTTGTTACGTGGGATAAGATTCAGGCTCAACTAGAAACTTGAAATTTTTGCTTGAATTTATCTAAAGTATATAAAATTTAAGATTTCTTGTGTATTACTTAATAAATAACATCAATAAACGATTTTTTTCCTCGTACATAATACAGAACAGAACAGAAAATAATCAAAAACGTAAGTTTCGCGAACTCTTCTGTTTACCATTGGAGTAACGAAACACGCTCTTAGATATTAGATAACACTGACGGAAATAAAATGTCTGAAATTTGGGCATGTTCTTTATTTCCACCAAATTTGTGATTGAAATCATCACTGCTGGGACTTGATGCAGTGACATCATCTACTGATGGATACAACAGATTAGGAATAAAGAACGCTTTGCGTTTAACTAAACTTTCTAACCTCAAAAGAGGAGATATTTTATTTACGTTCTTAAAATCATTGATTATGTGATCCAACTCTTGCATTGGAATAAACACGATATTCATACTAATATAATTTCCAATTAATTTTATGTTCATTCTGCACTTTCTAGACTTTTAACTCCTTTACACTCCTACTTCTTTATACAGACTCTCAATTTTTCGAGCCTAAGCATGGGAATCTCACTTGTTTTAAGAGATACCAGGTCGATCAAAGTAGGAAAAACTTAACTTATTCCTTTTTATTTTGAATATTTTGAGGAATAACGAACATTTTTCATATTCGTTTTTATTTTTTATATCAAAAACCGATAAAGCTTCACATTTAAAAGTTACACATCTTTATAGCACTTTTTTAGAGATAATCTAAATCTGTCATTAGATTTGCCCGAGCTATCAAAGTTGTAGAGATACGATGGAGTTTATAAGAAAAAGTCTATCTTTTTCTTGTAGACGCCATCTTGGCTTTTTATATTTCTAAATAAAGATTTTTTTGTCCGATTCTAACAGTGTAGCATACACTATGTTGAATTTTACTTTTTGGCCGAACTTTCTGTTTTTTTAATTTTTACGAAGAGTCCTGTAGTGATGAGCATAATCGAGATATTTCAATAATCGATAATTAGTAATCGAGATATTTTAATACTCGACTAATATTATTGTTAAAATTAGTAGTATCAATTACTAATTATTACAAAATAGAACGTAAACGTACTGATACTACTAACTACTAACTGTAACCGTCAATAATTTAATCGATATCGTTAATATATTTGTAAAAATGTTCAAAAGAACGAATGCCCGTCGGTCAATTATGTAGCAGTTTGTTAAGAAAAGCGCGGGTTCGAAGTCGGTTACATAAAAACAATTAATATACTGTGGTAACACAATTAATTTAAAAGAACTCAAGCAGTCTCGCTTGCTTCTTTCATTGTTAGAGAAAACGAAACGCTGTGAATTTTCTTAGTAGTACTAATACTTACCTACTAATATTAGTAGTACTAATTTTCGTAATTCGATTGTAGCATCTCGATTATAATTCTATACGCTTAAAAACCACTTAATTTTTTAGACTCCTAATATTTTAATGGTAAATAACACCCACCGTAAGTGCAAAATATTATTTCGAAAGCAGCAGCCTAGAACACTCAAGTTCTATTACAGGGTCTGTTTAGTTTGAAAAATAGCAAATCAAAAAGAAAATAATTTGGCTTTCTCTCCGTTCTCTCTGTTCATACTTTAACGGTGATACTACTGGCATAAAAGTCGAATTTTATATCTTATGAATATTAACGTAAAGAGATTATTCAGGGAAATTCATGAAAACGAACTGGTAAGATGTTGGCTTCTAAGTTCAGAACTTGAAATGTTATGATTGTTCATAAAACCTGCTAACTCTGGTTATTCTCACAACGTGGAAGCGTCTATTTACTCAACAGCGCACCGTCGAGCTGTAAACAAGGAACAGAGAGCCGTTTATGTGCCGGCTTAATTCGGTGTAATTAGTAATTATCGATTGCGGAAAATGAGAAGTAAACATTCGCAATCAAGTATCACAGCTTAAGGATACCGAATACCTGAACACTGCAGCCCACTGTGTCTAATTTTTATGCTTTCTAATTAATTCGGTATAAGTTAAACTACAAGACTACAAGCGAACGTAAAAAGAGCAACTGGCTAGAGTCGCGTAGTTTTTTACCTGATACAACTTGCTGACATCGCCTTAATTAATCGTGAAAGAGAAAGGTCACATCGTACTAAAAGGAGACTTCTTGATTCATAACATTGATTTCACATAACACGCACATTTTATGAACTTCTGTGATGAAACAAAACTCCAAAGGTATAATAAAGCCTTTTTTTCTACGACCCTTTATGAAGTCATTCTATTGTCAACGAATACTTCCAGCGAAAGTTTGATTCTCGTAAGAAAAATCTCATAACGCTAACTTTCCTCTCTAGAGACGAAAATAAATCCTAACCGTCTAGTTACCTGCTGTCGCTGTATGGCGTCATCATAAAATGTCAGTGTGTGCTGTTCATCGAACCTTTATCATGATTTCTGATTCAGACAATGATTTAGATCTTCCTAATACTCCACGAGAAATAGTAAGTCAGGTCATAGAAAAAGTATAGTGTTAAACTCGTCGTAACTGTTCTTTCGCTCAAAGAATGTCACTTTTGTCACTTGTTCAACAATATACTATTGTTCACAGCATTCCATATCTATGTGTGCCATGAAAGTCTAGTCAAAGTGTGGTACTTCATGTATATTCATGTATGTAGCTAAATTTTGACAATGAATGTTACGTCGATTTAGATTTTAAAGTTACTACGAATTAGGCAATGTTGTAATAACAAGTGTTCATTTCAAAATCCGATAGCATTGCCTGTGAAAATATTTTGTTTCGAAAAACGTTTGTTGCGGTGTTAAAACCGATATTTAAATCACAGATTACTAGATAGATGCGAAGGCTCAGGGCGACACCTTTTATGTTACGCGGCAAAATTCCGTAACCTTCAGCCATTATTATTGTATTTGATAAAGTTGGAAGTTGGAAAACTGCGGCGTATTGTTGCTTTAATACATTAATGCAACTGTTATCAATTTGCGGCGAATAAAGATAGGTAATGAAAATAACGTGAAATCATTTTATTAACAATCCACTGTATTTCCCAACTTCACACTATCTGATTAATATATCACCAAAAGAATGGCGGCGTGAGAAATGGCCGGAATGCCAACCTTCCCATCTACCGCGTGGAAAGTTTCAAACCCGAACATAGTAAAGATCCATTGAGAACTACGTCTCTGTAGATTACTGCTCGCCATTAAAAGATATAAAAATGGTAATGGCATTAAATGAAAGATAAAATTAAGGCCAATGTTACCGTGTTAAAATTATTCTTATTGTGTTCATACTTTTGAAATAGAAATTAAATTTTTAAATTTCAAATGAAAAATGTAGTCGCCTTAGTATGTCAGATTTGAAGTTTGCAATTCAACAACCAGAATTTTGTACAGTATGTTTCTTATTCAAAATAAAATTACATTTATCTGTGTAGCATACTGACGATAAAAAGCTGTTAAGATTTATTTCTTTGCTCCTGCATTGCTTCACAAAATACTTTCGTACTATTCTTGTTAATTTCAATACAATGTTGATGGCAACTGGACTTGTGAAATTGATGTTTTTTTTAATATTCTTTACAGTTGTGTGTTACTTGTTCTTGAACAGTGTGAAACTTATTTAATTCTCAGTACAACTGAATTTAAAACTGATTTAGTATCGACATGTGTCGGCTTTGATTGCCCATGACATCATTTCAAGTTTATTGATAGTATCAGAAACAACAGTATTTTTGTATACAATGACGTAGAATACAATTGTCATTCTAATAAAGAAAGAATTGTTGTAACTTAAACGACAAGAGTACCTGCCTATTATTTGCTCTGTATAATCATTCATAATACTTTTTGATTGACGTATAAATTATTTTCCATTAATTGAAACAACTGAAAGTTTAAAACCTGACATAGGTGACTACATTTTTCATTTAAAATTTCAAAATTTTATTTATATTTCTAAACATATAAAATAGCGACATCTTACTATCGCGATAGTAAGTTGTCGCTATTTTATATGTTCATCATTCTTACATCGCTTTTGCGAATAAATTGGGCAAGTCGTTTTTGGTCTGCAGTGGGAATGTCGAGCTACGTTTCTGCTGAAGAAGCCCCAAGCAGGGCTGAAACAGCTGTCCAGAGGCTGCTCGAGGTTCTCACTGCAATCAAACACGATTTGCACAAAATTTTTCTAAAATATATTTCTAAAGTATGAATATTTAGGAATAATTTTAACACCATAATATTGTCCATAATTTTCTCTTTTGTTTAATACCGCTGCCATTTTTGTATCTTTAAAGGGCGAGAAGCAATTCACAGAAACATAGTTTTCAATACAAGTTTGCTATGTAGTAATCCGTGTTTAAATGCATTTGAATCCATAGATTACATTATTTGCCGCGCACGTGCAGAGCCCGTTTCGAATCCGTGCATTGCACGCCGCTTGTAGGGTGAGCTTTAACCGATCCTTTAAAAAAAAGCCGAGTTATCCGATCCAGACGTAAAAATCGCGTTTTAGTAAACAATTAAAATATATTTAACGATATAACTTTACGTCAATTTAATGTGGAAGGGAGTGACATCTATTTCTCATAGAAACGTTCGTGTATTGTTTCTTGGTTATTTTAATTTTCTTAACTTCAGTTAGAGATGTCTTTAATCATGAAATGAGAGTATGGAATGAGTGTTCATTTCCAAATCCGGTAGCATTACCTGTGAAAATCTTGTTTCGAGAAATGTTTGTCGCAGTGTTAAAATTGGACGTAACCCAACTTTAAAATGTCATCATAATATAAATCGTATCTAGAAGAATGTAAATTACAACTCAGTTACAAATTAAATAATTTTTGTACATAAGAAGTTTCCTGTCTGAGATCACCGGGCAGCAATTCTTGTGCCAATGTCATGCATCTTCAGGTAATAATTTGTGGCACCTTCCAACAGGAAACTCAAACTAGTCAAATTAATAGTGATAACGACCGAATAGAGATGTAAGGAGCAGGAGGAAAACACCTTACTCGACAGTTGACAGGAGGCATGACACTAGTGACAGTTGTAATGCTTGTTAAGCTACAACATGCGTTTAAAAAACATTTTTTTGCTTTGTTTTCAACGCCAATGATACCGGAAAATGAAATGAATACTTTTTAATTCCTTTTTATCACGATGTGTTTACGTCCAAATTTGCATAATTGACAACACTGGTTAATTAGTCTGACTTGAAATGTCATAATCACTTAATGTAATAAGTTTCCCTAACTTAAAATGAGAGCCAACCGATGAATTTAAAATCTGCGATTACAAATAAATAAGGAATCGTTATATCTTCGCACTGTTTCTTTTCCAACCATTTCTTGGATTAATAATTATTTCACTTTATTAAATAGACCGCATTTAATGGTACGAAAATCCAATATGGCGGTGGTAAGAAAAAATAAAGTTGATAATCAGAACGAGATGAAACACTTTAAGGCGCGTTCTTTCACCTCTATATAAATTTATCTTCTAGTTAAGATCCTGGGAAACTATTATCGACACAATGGTTTCCAAGGATATTACCTAGCAGATAATTTTATCAAGCGGTGGAAAGACCGGGCTTAAATATAATAATGATATTCAACACCTCAAAAAAGTAAAATGTAAATTGTGTTAATCTTGTAATTCCTATAATAATAATTTCTGAAAAAAGAAAATAAAATTTTTAGGTTTTCGTAAAAGTTTCAGAAACTACAAATAGCAGATCTTTCTAAACAAGTCAGCACTAAAATACACAACTTTGCCCTAATTTAACCGACTTCGTTCCTCTTATCGTTTCCGAAATCGTATTGGTAAGCTTCGAATTTGAAACAGCCTGTACCGTTAAATTCAATTCTTTCAACAATTTCCCAACATTCTGCGTAAAGATAAAATAGGTTTAAAATTATCAAAAATTTAAATAATTTTTATTTTGTTTCTATTTTCATTTTCTTTGTTTTAAGCCTGTTTTACATTATCATTTCACTTTGATTTTATCAGGTCACGACAGCCGAAAGCTTTGCTATTGAAATACATTCTCGTAGTTTGTTTAAAATTACGAAAAGGGTACCTATATTATATTATTCTCTATACTAGTTAACTCAGAAAGTCGTACTTTCTTGAGCAATCTTATTACGTAGAGCAAATCTAGATGTTTATTTTTAGACGTCCCCTTCTATACAGGAGAATTAATTAAAAGTCGACGGTATATTTCTTGCGCGCGAGAACTTTTCCGACTTGGTTCGTAGTCTTCGAAGAATCAATAAAAGGAAATAATGATTTGTGCTGACTTTAATCTGCGGATTAACGAGTTCTAAATATAATCGCACGGGTAAATAAACTATCGAATGCTACTGGTTTTCTATTAATTACACGTATTAAACGGCTTCACGAGACAAACTTCCTGGCGCCACCTTGTGTCTTGTAAATTACATAAATGTATGTAATTCTAATTAAACAGATGATCAGCAGCGTGATGTTGTAAGTCAAAGACGTGTCGAGATAAAGCCTCGCCGGGCGCCATTGTAAAAGTGCGTCCAACCAAGGTCTGAATAAACAACTTTACGTTCTCCACTTTTCATTTATGATATAAATATTAGAGCCGTATCACATGGTATTAATTTTTGTATAAAATGTTTTAAAAATGGAGAGAGAAGTATCGATCAAGCAATAAACATTCAATACGCTAGCCTCTCTCTCTCTCTCTCTCACACACACACACACACTTTATAATATTTTTACCAAAAAATTAACATTGTGTCCTGTCATAATAAGCATCGAAGAACACTGCTAGGAATTAAGTTGTACCACTGTTTACCATGGAACTCCGTAATTAATTAAATCCTTCTTCGACTTTCATTATTTGAACATTTCATGAATTGCCATCACGATTAAAATTAAGCTTAAAATTTCGATAGCGCAATCGAGATACTTTGCAACGTTTATTGTTAATATTATACGGATTTATTAATTTATGCAATCAAGTAACCTCGTGTAAAAGTATGCTCACTTTCGTTTTCTTGGAATTCTTTATGATTTCTGTTTAAAATTGATTTATCTCGGGTATTTTCATGGAACTAATGTCGACCAAATTAATTGCGAAGCAAATGCTCAGAATTTGGATTACCTGGGAATAAAGCTAGTGACATTCCAAACGGACAAGAGCGTCCTAAAACACATGAATTTTGTAAAAACTATTAAATTCTAATGGGAAACTGATGAATTTAGCAAATTCTAATGGGAAACTGAAAAATTTAGAAAATTTATTAAATGCACAGATCTACTTAATATTTCCCCATGCGATCTTTATCAATTCTCTTTTGAAGTCGATTTCATTTTTATACTTCCTTAAGATTTAAAAGATAAAGCTTTAGACCAATACAAGTTGATATGGTAGAAATAGAATTTAACGAGCCATTCGAGTGTGTTAAAATATACAGAGCGTTTCATTTAAAGTTTTTGAGAAATTTAAACTTTTAAGTTTCAATTGTTTCTATGCAAACGTACATAAAAAATGTTGGTACTACTCATAGAGATTATTCTACACGATATTTATAATTACACTATAGATATTTCTTTTAGTCGCTGCTTATGAATAAAATACCGGTACATTGTAGCTCTTTAATTCAATTGAATAGTTGTAGATTGCTAAGCTTCGATTTGGGGCTATAGTTGCTGAATAAAAAATGCTTATTTTTAAGAGATCTATTGAAATCTGCAATAAAAATTGGTATATTCCATTTAAAAAAGTATAAGTTTGGCAGATAATTCACTTACGGAACATGCTGTACAATAAATTTTCTGATATAGGACTCATTATAAGCGATAATTTTTGTGTAAGAAATTTTCTTTTATAATTAATAGTTAAGGCGCTAATGAAAAAATCGATACCAATGACCAACCCTGTCTCAAACCTCTGAAAGTCCAAAAATGCTTCTTTAAATTCATTTTATCAAGAAAAGGTCTTAACAAAAGTTATGTAGGTTTTCATTCCGCATAGTCTAAAATTATTTCCAAATATACAGGTTGTTCATATAATAAGTTACAAACCTAACTTATTATTTTTCAAATGGAACAACATATATTTATTGCAGTTTCGGTTAGCCCTTAAAGAAGCGATAAAAATGATATGACATTATATTTACTTATTTTTAGTATTTACCGAGTTATTTTTTATGCAGAAAATGCGTCATGTTTGATCGTCTGCCAAATTCTCAATTTTTAATGATACGACAATCAACCTTGCACCAAAATATTTCTATGCCTCTCTACTTTTACCGTATTAATTATTTTTAAAAACCTAGCGATTATCAACAACAATACGATTCAGTTCGCGTATTGTAAAATGAGTCATTTTTTTCAAATGGAACAACCTGAATATTATAGTATATTTGGAAAGTGCTTTCTAGGAGCTTTCTAACCATCATATTTTATGGTCTGAAGATTGATAACTTGTGAGTTATTATCACTTCTGTGTAATCAACTTAAGAAACGTGCTGTATAATATTTTTATTTGTCTCAGAAATATTTTATATTTACATTTATCCAAACACATTATTTTTGTTCCAATTAACAATTTCTTTATCATTGTTTTAGCGGTATATGGAATATACCGCTAAAACAAACAAAAATATGGAATAAATATAGGAACTGAACGATTTTCATATGAAAGAAACAAATTGAATCTTGACATTTTTACACATTAACTAAGAAAAAGCAAAATGTCTCTAGTCACAAATAGGTTTAACAAATCATAAAATTTACGCTATTGAAAAAAATTTAAAAGAAACTTTGCCATATTGCTAAACACGCTTTTTCTTCTCTTTGCATGTGCCGAGTACGTCTGCATACCCTTGTTTCTTTACATATCCCCATAAACCAAGAATAGTACAGATGAAAGCAGTTTAGTAATAGTTTTTTGAAATTTATTTCATACTAATATTAGATTATATCTTTTTATGCGTATTTCAATAGGTACGCTGCCATTTTCAATCCCACACACGTACACTCTTTGGTTGGTATGAGCCAGAGGATATTCTCATTGAATCTCCAATAGAATTGAAGATAGTAGCGTGGCTGTCGAAATACGTATCTACGATTATAAACACATTTTGATAAAAGAACATTTTTCTCGTTTGTTTACTCATATCTCCACAAAAGAAGTCGAGAGACAAATCTGGTAACCATGGAGACCACTTCAAAGCATTACCACGTTCTATCCAGAGATTATTCAACCGATTCATAATGTGTTCTCACATGACAGGAATTACCTGAAAAAAATCGTTCAGTTCCTGAATTTATTTATTTATTTTTATTTAATTCACTAAAAGTACGATGAATTGTATAGATAAATATTATAAATGATTCTGAGATGAATAAAAATATTTTACAGCACGTTCCTTAAGTCGATTATAGAGAAGTATAATAACTCATAAGTTATAAACTTAAGACCATAGAATTTGATATGGTTGGAAAGCTCGTAGAAAGCACTATCCAAATATACTATAATATCCAGGAGTTCCATTTGAGAAAAATGATAAATTTTACAATACGCGAACTGAAGTAGCTGTGTTGTTGATAGTGGCTATGTTTTTAAAAATGATGAATATTGTAAAAGTAAAGAGATTTAGAAATATTTTGGTTCAAGGTTGTTGTCGTATCACTAAAATTGACAATTTGGCAGACGATCAAACATGACCCATTTATTCCATAAAATTAAAAATAATTCGGTAAATAATAAAAATAACTAAGTATGATGTTATTTCATTTTATCGTCTCTTCAAAGGCTAACCGAAATAAAATATATAGTGTTCTATTTAAAAACTAATAAGTTAGGTTTGTAACTTATTAAATGAGCAACCTGTATATTTGAAAATAATTTTAGATTATGCGGAATGAAAACCTACATAACTTTTGTGAAGACCTTTTCTTGATAAAATGAGTTTAAAGAGGCATTTTTGGACTTTTTCAGAGGTTTGAGACAGGGTTGGTCATTGGTATCGATTTTTTCATTATTAACTATTAATTATAAAAGAAAATTTCTTATACAAAAATAAATAATGAGTCCTATACGCTGTATGTATGTATTGTTTGTTTTTAGGTAGATGTTTTTCATGTAGAAAATACAGTTTACTTGGTATTTCTGTGTGTCTGATGGGCGAATGAAACACATGTAATACTTTACACTCCTTATCTCGTTACCGTGCCGGTAATTATTAGTAAATTTAGGGTGACTCAGGTAACACTTTCACTAAAAGTTTATGGACTTCCCCTTTGAATTACGATTTCATACTTTGTAGCTATAGGTTAGCTATAAGAATTTATTAAAATATACTCCTAATATTTCCAACATTCGGGCACATTCGGAATTTTCTTATTTTAAATGGAATGTGGTGAATTTTCTTATTTTAAATGGAATACTCCAATTTTTCATTGCATTTTTGAATTCCTTTCAAGATTCTATAAAAAAAATTAAGCAACATTTGATTTAAAAAATCGTCTCGGAGGTATTTCCGTTCTTTTTAATAATAACTGCTATGAAAATTGTAAGAAAATAGTTTTTAAACTTTGAACGGACACAGTTAA
Organism: Prosopocoilus inquinatus; assembly: GCA_036172665.1. Classification (NCBI taxonomy): domain Eukaryota; kingdom Metazoa; phylum Arthropoda; class Insecta; order Coleoptera; family Lucanidae; genus Prosopocoilus; species Prosopocoilus inquinatus. The sequence goes on from CM069875.1 coordinate 11,153,320, forward strand.
AATTTAAAAGAACGCTTAACACTTAACTATTGTTCAAACTTTGAAAACTATTTTCTTAGTTTTTAATCATGTTCAGACTTGAAGTATGTACCTTATTTATGATACCTGCCATTCTTGCATTCCATGTATCTTTTATCGTCAAAAAATTGAAATAGCTTCTAAACGATTATTTTTTCTTATATCAGATGCTGCAAAAAACTCCTCTCATAAGTGTAATTAAAAATGCAATAAAAGAAGGTACTTCGTTGAAAAACTAGTATCTATCAATTGTTTTGGATTTGAATCCAAAGTCATCTTGTTTCCATTTTTTTCATTGGCAGCAATGGATTCTTTGTCACATAAGAAATGATAGAATTTGCATATGTTTATGCAATGGTTTCAGTGGCGCCGTAAAAATGCACCGAACGGGCTAACCGTGTAATAGGATCATTAAAATAATTTTCGGCTTTCCTACTATGTGACGCAACGTGGCGGAATATCTCGGAGGTCGGAATACAAGTGGCCAACTAATTACTCTGAAAATCTTTATGCATCGAAACAACAGGAGTTGATTGCACAACTGTAATTTCTTATTGCGGTAATATTGCTCCGGTTTTTGTTAGACTGAATAACACCATTGATGTAGCGGCATTAATTGTCTCCGCATCTCTCGCGTTTGCATTTACGTTGCGCGCTAATATCTTATATTGGCCGCTTCATTAGAATTTGAACCGCGAAAATATCTGACACAGAAGCTTACACATAAGTGATTAGAGCTTGATTTTGCCTCGGTATCGTCTTCAGCTTGCTTCCTGCACAGAGAGCTTGCGTTTCTTCCCGTTTTCTCTCAAACTCTGAGCAGAAGAATTTTCAGATTTCATATTATGCTGTGCTACATGCTGCAAAGACTGTTATTCGTCCAATTTTACAATGGTGATTGCCTTTTTAGTTTCTGAGAGTTGAAATTTTACGATGCTTCACTATTTTGTGTGCTTTTAGCATTAATAATAATTTGATAAACAAAAATTTCAAAATACCAACGGTAAAACTTAATCGCGTGGGAAAGATTTGTCATACTGAAGGGAAATCGTATTCAAAATTGAAACCTATCGTTTGCGTATTTTGAAATTCACATATGAAGAGTGGTTGATAATACGACATTAAAGAGACGAAATTTGTTTTTTACACATGGTGGATGCTGCAAAGATGCCTAGTAGACAGTGCTAGAAGTGTTACAGATGTGTGGTAGAGAAATTTTAGCAATAACTGTCTCGAAACGAGTGGACCAAACAAATGGCCGCCCTAGGTCTCCCAACCTAATACTCCCAGATTTACTTAAAAATAAATTGTATACAATGGAATATAATAGAAGTAATAGGTATTAATAATTTAAAGCAAAATTGAATGAATGAATAAGCATGAATCCATTAACAAACAATTCTGATATCTCATAAAAGTTAAAAAAAAGTTTCGTGTATCATTGGCTATTGTGATTAGAGCGCAACTAATACTGCGAAGACAGGGCGTGTACCCAGTCATGTTTCTCTACCAGGCCCACGCCTGATTGAAAGTATCGTTAGGAAAATACGATCCAATTTAACGTTCCCATCGCATGCGATACCACACATTTACATTGAATTGTCCGATGTAAATTGTAAGTAAAAAGTTTTTAATCTTATACTGGATAGAATTATAAATGGAAAAGCACTGATAATTTCACTATTGATTGATATCTTCGTCAGGAGTGGAGCTGTCAAACAATAATGAAACGTTAAGTGCTTTTCCATTTATAATTCTGTCCGTGGACTTGGTTACTTCAATGAAGTTTTGTCGAAAGCTGAAAGAAACTACTGTATAACCAGGAAGAAGAAGAAATTTGGGCAATCAGAAACCCGACTGGGACTAAGTGAATACTCGCAAGAACTTGAACGCCGATTAGTTAACACTCACGAATACGTGCGACGTAACATCAGTTTGGCGACAGACAAAATGAAGACCCGCTACGATCGACGAGCCAATGAAACAGGATTCCAAGAAGGGGACCAAGTGTGTCTATACAATTCCAGAAGGACTCGTGGACTGTGCCCCAAACTACAGGCGCCTTGGGATGGAACCTATCAAATAATGAAGAAGATCAATAATGTGGTCATAGGATACAAAAGCCATCTCGTGGGAAGATGTAAGTGATCCACACCGACCATTTGGCTCCGTACTCTGTTCGGGACGAACAGAACAACTACGAGGGGAGCAGTGTTACAGCTGTGACGCGCAAATAAATCTATTTTTAGTAGGAGTCGCCCCATTTTACGACACAGAACGTTATTTAAACTTATTAAACTTCTCTGGAGCAGATTTGAGTTTTTTTCTGCATTATAGTATATATATGCAGTTTTTCTAAATTTATAAATTTTGAGTTTTGGTCGTGAAATTTCCACACACGTGTAGCAAAAATTGTTCCAACGCTTAACATATTGTCTGCCATCTTTCAAGTAATATAAATTTTAACAGAAAAAAATGTTATTAAATAAATCAGTTTAACTGATGTAATATCTTGATGTTTTTAGCCGCGATGGCACCTATACGTAACCTCGGCAAATTTAAATATAAATGTATGAGTTAAAAATAAGAAGATGAGATTGTGGAACTGAATCTTTTAAAATTATTGATCAACATTCTCAGATTGTGTGATGATACCATACTGTGTTACTTACGTCTCAGTTATGCATATTTTTGCTTAAGTGCATCGAAAACATTTTTATAGCGAGTATTTATATGGTTTCTCCTGAAATGGATTTTATTGCGCGGATAAAAAATGAAAAATAATTTTCTGATATACATTTGCTAAATTTAATTTGATTGACCGTGGATCAATAAATCTAATTTTGCCATATACAGGTGACTGAAATTTAAGGATCAACCTCAGAATTTTGCTTATTATAAGATACAAATGGGGAATAATTAAGTTAAAAATCGAAAAATTCAAACTTTGAGCTTACACTGGAACTATTTTGGTGAATTTCCAATTTGAAAACATAAATATTAAGAAAACCTTTTATACTCTCTGAGTAATGTTAAATAAATGTTAGTAGGGAGCGTATATCTAAGGAAAACACAAAAATTAAAATATCTCATTAGCTATTGCATTTTGTATAATGCATAATGTGGTCAAATCAATTGCAAATGAGCTCTACTAACACTCCCTCAAAGGAATACGTCGACTTACCAGTCACCTGTAATGAATATACATGTTAAAGTCATTAACTTGTGATTGATAAAAATATTTTTACATGTATCACGAGGTTTTACATTAAAAATCAGTCTTAGCACTCTCTTTTGCGCAACAAATACTCTCTTTGCAGTTGAAGCACTTCCCCACAGTTCACAGCAGCAAGTTAACGTCGAGTGTACCAGACCATAATAAGCCTGTAGAAGATATGCGACATCGACATATTGTTTTAACTTTAAAATTGCGAAGTTAGCGCTATTTATTTTATTACATACTTTCTCAATATGAGAATGTCAGGTTAGCTGACTGTCAAGTGTTAGTCCTAGCCAAGAAGTACTCTCAGCGAGAGCATTCACATTCACATTCAATAAGCAACTGTCCATGTCTGGAATAATTTTCTTCTTATAAAAATTGACGCGAACAGTTTTCTTAGAGTTAAGTATTAAATTGTTATTGTCACACCGGACACTGAACTGTGAAACAACATCATTAAGCCCAGATTCCAATTCCTTAAAGCTATCACAGGCGAGCATCACGGTTTCATCATCAGCGAACAATATTAACTTCCCGGTTATTTGGAGTTTGACATTTAAGTCATTAATAAAAACCAAAAAAAGCAAGGGCCCTAGTACTGAGTCTTGTGGTACGCCTAGGTCCACTGTTGTTTCCGTAGAAAACTGTCCGGATACATTAACTGCAAATTTCCTGTTCTTGAGTTACGATGACAACCAATCAGAGATTTTACTTCTAATGCAAAGTTAATTGAGTTTTTGTATTAAGAAATCGAACTGTACCCTGTCGAATGCACGGCTAATGGTCAAAATAGACGGCAGCTACATACCTATTCTGGTCAGAGCCTTGTAGACATACTCAGCAAATTCAACGAAAACACTAGTCAGCAAATTCAACGAAAACACTAGAAGTTCTAAGTCATTACTTATTCGTACGAAAATTATTTTTTCGAATATCTTAGAAAACTCGAATTATCGTGATTGGTCGATAATGTGCCATATCTAGGTGATTGCCCTTCTTGAAGACGGGAACCACGTCAGGAAAAATTCTTTGGCTGTCAAAACTTCCCTTTCAGTAATTTCAGAAAAGAACATTGATTGTTGAACACTAGGCGTCACAGTGCATGTTTTACATAAATTGCTTTGAAACTGCGATTGAAGCATTTCCTTCGGCGCATTTGTAAAATGTAGTGCAAACGTATTCGAGATTGTTTGTGGCTCTTCATGTATCTCACCGCCCACCTGCAATGATTGTACTGCATTATTAAGCAAGTTACATTTTCATGTACCTATGTTTGATGCAAGACACAGACCCTTCTTTTCATTAAGTATTCAAAAAATAAATTATGCCATGAATTCTCCTCTGTATAGAATATGTGATAATTTTAATAAATTGAGATCTGTTGATGTGTTTTTTGATAATTTCAGCAAATTCAGAAAATATGTTTTGGAAAATCTGTCTGCCTATGCCTAATTATGCTTAATATTTAGTCTGTTTGGAAATAATCGTTAATTTCTTGGTTGCTTATTTATTTAGATGCATTGACGCATATTTTTATTTTATATACTTTCATTGTTGTAACCTGTAATTGGCTATTTAGCTGTTGGTTGCAATGAAGAAAAAAATAAATAAATAAATTACTATCGTGATGTGTTTTTTTTTTCGACCAGTGATATTGTTGACAACCTCCCATATTGCTCTAGTTTTATTTTGAGCGGATTTATTTGTTCATTCAAATATTGTCTTTTTGTAGTAGCAGTTAATTGCTTGTATTGCTTTCTCTTTGTAGCATAAAGTTCTCGAAGTTCTCGATTCCCTGTGGCACGAATCAATGAGAATAATTCACGCAATTCTCTATTGGCATTATTAATTTCTTGAGTAGCAAAACAATGTTTGCCTTTATCATGTTTTTGGATTTTTTTGTGAAATGGACATGTCACAATTTATTGCTCCGTATTCTTTGGGATCAACAGTTTAGTTTGTGAAAAGTGATTGAACGAGTTAAAAAGCTAAATATGATTACTGTTTACATAGTATTATTACTTATAAAAATTTCTAAATGTCTAATAGTGAACGTTTGTTTGAATGCGATCCTCCACATATATGATATTCGGTGAGTGTATCTGGCGTATTAGTCATTCTCGCGATGTTTACTGTCTACAATCAGCAGACCTAAGCGCATTTTAGGCGGGAGGTTTCGCTAAATATACAGAAACTACTAATATGCTGCAGCGATCATAGTCGGAAAAAGTTCGAATTTTTAACGCGTCTGCCCTTTAAAAACAAAACAATAAACGAGTCGAAGCACGAGAAGTCTATGCGTCAAGCAGTAACCACTACAGTTCTGGTCGATTGGACACAAAAACTTGTTTATGTAACCGGATCATTTCCAAATGAGCTCGCATTCTTTTTGCAGTGACGGTACTACAATAGATACGAATTAAATGTATTATGCCGGTTTTTTTTTTAAGTTTACTAATTTACATCAAACGGTTGCTTCTGATGCAATGAGTGCAAGGTTGAGAGTGCCTCGGGCATATAAACTGTTCAGCGGCGACGTTTAAATCTACGCCGCTGCTTTGCTTATCTTTGTACTGGCTTCTATCAGATTTCCTAGGAATGTCCGACCCTTGACAATCAGAGAAGCAAGTTCCGTAAGTTGTTTTTTATTTCATGAGCGCTGAATAAGGGACAGATAAAGGAATTTTCTTTTTGTTACACGAATTTTTTTTTTGCATTTTTTAATTTAAGATCAAATGGAGTACTGCACACGCACGTTGCAGTGCCGGTGCGGTGCCGAACGTCCATTTTATGTTTTTGCCTTTGCGGTACCGCACCGAAACCGCAATTGCAGTACATTTTGTTGACATTTGCGGTGCACAGTACTTTATATCTTATTGATTAATGTACGCGTTCGCACTTAATCGCACGGCCGTTAAGAGTGGCTCAGTTTATATTGCCCTCGCAAGTTAGTAACGCATTTGACAATGAGATCTGACAATACCTTAATACGCAATGTTATATTTGTCAACAATTATCTTGGAGTTATTTTACAGTGAAGCTAAGACTTGCTGTCCAAATTTCATTTCAAGAGTTGTTAAACAATCACACGGTACGATGAATATAACTTGATCTATTGCATTTGAAGCAATAAATCATCAAGAATGTGCGAAGATGAAGTTATCAAGCGAGAAAAACGCTCGAGCACTACCTTTCACATGCTACAATCCACAATCAAATGCCAAGATACTACTAATCTTTAGCACATAATCTTAGCCAGCAATTCAATACCGTGATTCCTTATGCCACGGCGCAATTATTAAATAACTAACAAGTTTTTTAACGTTATAAATAACATCGACAAGGGAGCTGAGATACCAATTCGTCTCTGCGAAATTTCAAATCATAATCACAAGCATTTTTTCCAAATGTCAATGTAATTACAACTCTCACTTTCGTTATAGGTTGCACCCATTAACAGGCAACAAAGGCAATATTACCAGCTGCTTATCCGACAATATACTATTTTAAGAATGTTATAAATTATAGTAATGCTCGCTCGAGCGAGCAACCTTGGAGAGACGATGTAAATTCTACTTTGATGAACCATTATTATATAATTGACGATCTGCTAATCAAGGACGCAAATAATTGGCCCATTTTTGGTTTGCCTGGACAAGTCGAAAGCGAAGCAATTTTGCAAAGGCGGATCATATTCGAAATCGATGGCACGCGCTTATTTATTCGTGTTATGCATAAGATTCCTGAAATTAGATTCGGAATGTTTATAACTCGATTTGCATAAAACCAGGCGAAATATCAACGGGCGCTTGTTTACATTCCACGCGAGTTTTGAACCTTGTAAATGCCAAACTTCCTTTGAGCAAATAACTGTAGCTTGCACGAATTCAGTAAATTCAATGCCCCGTAATTACGAGCGAAAACGTAATTGACAGCAGTATTTCCGGCAAAAACGGAAACTTAAATGTGCAACAAACTGTAACATTTTCTTAGCCGTGCAATTACCTGAGAAAGTATAAAAGAAACAGTAATTTTAGTGTTAACATAATCATAACTTTAATTTTAAATTCACTGTTTGTAAACTTTGTTTAAAAATAATAAGAATACAATTTATATAGGGTTATTCACGCAAACCATTCATTAAAAGTTACTAGTGAAGGAATTTAGAGGTAGAAACTTTTGCAGGTCGAAAAGAACTATTGAAATAAAATGAGTTACTTCCGGTTAAACCGGAAGTCGTTATCAGCTCGCTTATTTTAAATAGAATGCTACCGTTTTCGTCACATTTTGAAATTCTACACGTAAAAATCAACAAAACGACAATTCACTTTGCTATCTCTGTACTCTCAACTTACAGAAATTCGTTTTACCACATTCCTACTTGATTCTGAAATTTTTATTAAATTTCTAGAAATATCCACTAATAAAAACTGCCGATAAGGTTTTATTGCAATATGGGCAAGAGCGACTGCATTAACTATTAAGTGAACTTACAGACCGTCTAGAAAGTATCCGGAATTTGGAAATTATTTTGAATTCTTTCTAATATATGGCTTTCCCAGCAGCTGACGAGCGTAGTATTTTTGTCAAAATCATTTTTTCCAAGAATCAAACTAAAAAAAAGGGACATCAGGCATTGAACTCTAACGATTTTAAATAAGGGGATTTGAGCAAGTATGGCAAATTTAAGAAATGAGAAAAAATATAGAGCATTTTTTCAACAGAGGGGTTCATGATTAAAGAAGAAGGATTGATAAAAATGTTTCGACCACTATATAACGTAAGAAAAAACAAAATAATAGTGTTATACTGTGCACAGATGAAGTATCAGTTGTATTCAGGCTGTAGTAATTTGATTTCAAGGTTCCCGAACATTCAGTATAATTTGTAGGATTAACCGCAAATTACATAAACAAGTAACTGAAACTGTCTTCTTTCTCTATTTGAATTGTTCCATTCATAAATTCAAAAACTGGAAGTTGCAGAGTTGTTTGCTTTTTTCCGGATACTTTCTAGACGTACTATATTACAGCAATTATATTTTTTCTTATTTTTTACAGATTTCAAAAAGAATAAGTTAATATGATTTAAAATAATTTATATATATAAAATAACTTGAAAGTACAGATGTTTAAAAGTATTTCTTCCAAATTCTAACTTGCCATCGTTTTGTATTGTTTCTCACACAAGTTACTCGAGAACTACTAAAAACAAATTAATATGTTGTTATATTATTTTGATCAACTCCTCAAGGGCTATTCAAATATGGTAATAATAAAACATGCAGTGTATCATTAAAAAAAGACAAGTTTGGTATAAAATTTAATAGAGAAAGATTCCGTATCGTTGAAAATAATTTTAAATTATGCAGAATGTGAGCCTGCACGATTCTTCTTGTTAATAAAATTTTTAGGTAAAATATATGTACCGGGTGAGTCATATTTCTGCATTTCTTTCTTATCAATAGAGTTACAGCAAAAAAGTTTGAAGAGAAATTGTCTGGCTTGTCTAGGACTATAGCTTTGTTAAATCAGTCAACTTAGTTTAATCTTCTTTTCGAGCGGTCACATCTGTTTCATTTCTTTAAATTTCATAACATATTTCTAATGATGGATTTTGACAGAAAAATTCTTTTTCTTTCTGAGGATGTGTCTTGATACCTTAGATAACAAAAATTTTCAGAAAAAGACCAAAAACTTTTTTATCGCAGTAAGAAGACACGGATTATGGTGTGAAAAGATATGTTTTGTTTCTAAATCTAGTGTAGTCCATAACTAATAAATCCAACAAAAATTCTTCTTTGTCTACTAACTGAGAGAGTTTGTATCAGACTTTAGAATCTCTAAACGTAAAAGTCACAATTCTAACTTAAAAACTAGTTATTTGGTAGTGTTAACATGAATTATTTTCCTGAGGAATTAGTCGAGTGGAGCGTAGAGATGCGTCGTTCACGAATGAATCGTTCATTTTGAACAAGTAATATTATGAACGATTCAAAAGATTCGTCCTTTTCGAACAAACAAATCTTTTGAGTCTGTGAACGAGATGAACGATACGAACGGATCGGACTCGCGCCGCACATTTGTGGAGTATACTTGGTTCTAAAATTTGAAATTTATAATGTGTAAACCTTTACCGATCAATTAGGTGAGGGTGTCACATACTTATATAACAAATTCATAGTAGGATTTATAACCGCATTTACACTTAATCCACAATATGTCGTAATTTCTAATGGTGCTGCTACAAAAACAAAATGTTCACCGTGCATTACTAATAAAACTGGAATATTCCGGCCGGCGCCGACGCGACGTGAAAATTCATTAATCTCGTTCATCAGAATCAAATCAATCAAATGAATTTGAATCATTTCATTCGAACAGATTCGTTAGTTCAAGAATGATATTTACAATAAACGAAATGAACGAAATTTTTGCTCAAAAGATTTGTTCGATTTAATTCATTCAACTCTACTGGAGAGTGTCAAAGGAACAGTGTTTTGTAATTTTAAATGGGGGTAGGTTTTTGTTCTAGACCTTCATGATTATTGTTTGTGGAAACACATGAGACATGTGAAATTTTCGCACCATATCCTTATTACTGTGATGGAAAAGTTTTTGGTGTTTTTCTGAAAATTTTTGTTATCTGAGATAGTAAAACTCTTACACAGTCAGAAAAAGAAAGAAATTCTCAATCTAAATCTATTGTTATAAATATACCATGTAATTTAAAAAAAATGAAGGAGGTGTGACCGCTCGAAAACAATTGCAGAACGTCGTTAACTAACTCAACAAAGTTATAGACATTGACATGTCAATAATTTTTCTTAAGTTTTTAACCCTATCTTTATCAATGAAAAGGTTATTACAGAAATGCAGAAATACGACTCACCCTGTGTAAAGCCATTTTCGTACTTCCTCGGAACGTCGGGACACCCTAGATAAATTAAACAGATTCGATGTAATTATCGTTAAATTACAGATTTTCTACAACTACACAACTCTTTACTGATGAATAAATTAAACTCAATGTGATTAAAACACCACAATCTACCGTTGTATACACACACACATACCTATTTATGCTCATAATAAACACGCTCACGTTTGTGATTGAATTTTCTATCATGCAATTAAGCGTTTCGCAAGCGTTTCATTGCTCGACCGTATTTGACATTTTTTTTTTCGTATGAGTAATAATTATAAACGAACGATTTTGTCGCGAAAACAATGCTCTGAAATGTGCGTTTGACTTTCACAAAAACATACATAGGTGGCGGATTTAGTTGAAAGCAATTTTTATTGTTCTATTCAATTGATTACAGTAGGTAAAAATAGTCATAATTTTCTTATGGTTCTGCGAGTTGCAACGCAAAAATTCTTAATGTTAGTTTAAGGTAAAGTTTTCTACAAACGCTTATACATAAAATATTAACAACATTCGCATTGTTTGTATCATGTATGTTATTGCCATTTTCGTAAGATTAAGGCCGTCTTTTCACCAAGCGTAACGTCGGAGGCGCATATATGAAATAGTGAATACGCTACGCTGCTGCTTCATGTGCAGTCGGTGATTAAAAACAAAGTGCGCTGCATGCAAGCGTTTGTACATACGGGTCTCTGACAGTACACTCCGTGAAGAGACGAGCTAAATTACGCACGAATTTTTAATTCAACTTTCTGTGATCGAAGTAGAAGCTTAATTGTGTTAAATATAAACATATTTCAGAAAATAACCATTTGTTCTTGTAATAAAAAGACCAAATAGTTCAACCGGTACCTCCACCGAAATTATTTATAGAATACCTACACAGTTACAATCTTTTATTATTAGCAGTTACTTACTATGCGTTATAATCAGAAACAAATACTAATTTGTTACAAATGCGGGAATATTACAATTATTGAAATGCTTTAGTTAGTACGAGGTAAGCGCAAAAATTTCTCGACCTGACATAGATCCACATATAGCAGTGGGTCTAAATTTTTGTAACACATTGTTCCAAGTTTTAGTAGCCTTGGAAAAAATAAAACTGGACTTTATGTCAATTAGTTTTATTATAACTGACACTCGTTCATCACGATATCAGAAGTCCCGAAATTTGAGAATCGAGCTATTATAAAATTCCTTACTCCAGAAGGTCTTTGTCTTAAACTACCGAAGATCGTCTAGGTGGGGTATACAGGAAAAATTTCTCGTCTTATTTTGTAGTAAAAGATTAGTCAAAACGGTTTCGAATATGGCAGAAATCCTTGGAAGATGACGTAAGAACAGGAAGAGCGGTGGAAGTGGTGACGAGCAACAAGATTGCTTTTGTTGAAGATATCGTACTAAGCGATCGACGTTTGAAAGTTAACGAAATATCAAAAATGTCGGGGCTGTCAGATACAAGCGTCCGCCGTATCCTCCTCGGTCATTTGGGCATGAATAAAGTTGGTGCAAAGTGGTTTCACAAACATCTTTCAGCATTCCAGAGCCAGTGTCGTGTTGAATGTGCTCTAGCCTTTTTAGAGCTCCGTGGAGAAAATCCTGTGGACGTGTTCAAGACAATTGTCATAGAGGATGAAACTATGGTTCTGTCAAAAGGGAGTTGATGGAATGGAGATGAACAAGAGAAGCATCGCCAAGAAAGTTCAGGGTCTGTCAATTGACAAAAAAGGTGATGGCTACAATATTCTGGGATTTTCAGGATACTCTACCCGTAGATATTAAACAACGTAACACCACAGTCAACAGGGCATATTTTGCAATACTGCTGCATAAGTTACTATAAAATATTCAGGAGGAAAGACGTAGGAATGCGACTGGAACCATACGTTTCCTGCCTGACAATGCACCCGTCCACACTGCTGGAATTACACAAGCCGCACTTCGTGACTGCGGTTTCAAAAAAAATCGATCATCCTCTGTGTAGTCCAAATATGGACCAGAGCCCCAGTGACTATTACCTGTTTGGAAATTTGAAAAAGAGCCTATTGTTAAAACGATGTAATAAGTACATTGGTGTCAGGCCCCGTATTAAAAAAAAAAAAATTACTTGTGAGTCTGCGCGGTTTCTTTCATAGTCAGGCCGAGAAATTTTGGCGCTTACCTCGTATATTGGGTGACCAAGGCAGGTATCCGAGATACTATGTATACGAATTCTATAACTAATTTATAAACAAAAATTATTCTAAGTACAAAGTTTTTTTAATCTGAAACCGGACAGAAAAATGAAGAGAACACACTCAACGTTTCGCTATAAATCTATAGCGAAACGTTGAGTGTGTTCTCTTCATTTTTCTGTCCGGTTTGAGATTAAAAAAAACTTTGTACTTACAATTTTCATCGGGCAAGAACAAACTTCAAAAATTATTCTATTCACATTTTTCGAGTTCCCAACGGTTCTTGAAATATCGGGGTTTGAAGTTGCCAGGTCGTGCGGGTAGTTGCTAAAGAGTAAAAAACATTGTTGCGACTAGAGGACTACACACATAAAAATTTTTGGGATTAATCGTAATCTGCCTATCGGTGTTAAATGTGGATAAAATTTTGTCTTAAAAATTTATCTACTTTGAGGTTATTATTGTCTTTTCTTTACTCTAACAAGGATAAGTTTTACTCCTACTTTTACATGGTAAACATCGTAACTCCACAAACGGATGGATGCGAGGGAACACCGAAAAAGTGTTCCATGGCGTGGAAAAAGTGTTCGAATTAACTCCACATTTTTATAATTGACAACTTGGCTGAAATTAGAAATTTTGTTGTTGTCATGACAATTTCGATTCGTGCAAACCCTTCCTTACTTCGGTAGGAGTAAGGCCAGGAATGGTAGTTGCCTCAGTCTCTTCCCTGTTTTTCTGGACAGGTATGCTTGCGATTGATGCTCTCTTTTTCGAGCAAATTATTATTGCCATACTTTTCTTTCCTAACAGGCACTGTGACTTCACACAACGTGCTCTTTATGAACTAGTAATCCCGTACCATAGAATTAAAAAAACACAACAAGGAATAAACTATGACGACATAAAATGCTACAACAAAATTCCTGAAAAAATAAGAAATTTGAATAGAACATTATAACATTATAACTGTGAAGCGGATGTTGATAAGAGAAGCTTTCTTCACTATCGGCGAATATATTTGTGTATCTTTTTATGGTTCATTAGACTTATTACATATGTATTATACTTTTCACGTTTTTTGTATATTATACAAAAATAAATGCGATTATTATTATTATTATTATTATATCACTTTATCTGTGACAATTCGTTTGCGGAAACATGTGCGGTACCGTTTTCGTGTTAGCAATCGTCGAGCTCGAATGTTTGGTGTTGCCGTTTCCACACGCCAACGTATGTGAAGATAAACCGAGGGTCTAGAAATCTCCAACGTTTTACGCTGCGACGACACGCGAAAGTGTCCGCATTGGCCGTTTTGTGCATTATAGCTTACTAGCCAGCAGTACAGTTGCCATTTGCTGTAAACTTTCGCACAGTATAAGGTCAAATCCCTGGCCGCTTGAGGGCGCGCCTTAAGCTATCTCCCAAGATGCGTTAGGTGAGAGGTTCCGATTACATTTAGCGTTTTTGGACGCCTAACGCCAATTAGAATACAGTTTCAAGTTTAATATTGCATTACGTGAATTTCATATATTATTTTTTTGTAGGGCTTGGGACGGATCCCCCCATTGGTTAACTTGAATTTGTAAAGTTGTCAATATTGTTGATTTTAACTGCAACCACTTTTCACCTCAAATATAGTTAACTATTAATTCTGTTTGAATGTAAATTTCGTTTAGGTACTGTTTGGTACAAGTTTGAAGGTGCGTAATCATCCTTCTGGTGGTAAGCCCGGTACACACTGAAGGTGTGTATATTTTACTTATATTTTGACTGCATTTTTATTACATTATTGTTGCATAAATTGTGTCATTTCCTTTGATTCTCTCCTCATTTCCGCTTAAAATTAGGTAGCGCTCATTTATTTTCGCGATTAAGAACACACACGCGCGCGTCACGACTTTTTATTGACCTTATGTAAGCAAATCGCACATTTTATGTTAACAATCGCTCAAATTTTGTTATTCTGTTCTGTGCACCGTGTAAATATTTTACGCCTAATAGTGCAATTCTCTACATGCTAGCAAGAATCGTACGGGCCTTGTATATGTTATAAGAAAGTAAAAGAAGAAAGAGTGCATATAATTAACTGAAATATTACATAATTAATAGCAACTAACGAGAGTCGTCAAGACCACCGAGAAGCAACACCATCACCAGCAGCAGCCCTGAAGAGAGAGACCAATTAATTGAATTGGCAGAACTCTTTAGGGCTGTTGCTGGTGGTCGTGTTGCTTCTCGTTAGCCTCGATGACTTTCATTAGCCGACAACTCTCATTAGTCTTCGAGATTAACGAGAAGCAACAGGAGGAGCAACACCGTAACCAGCAGCAACCCTGCAATATAGAACTAAACGTCAGCAGTAGAAGAAATCAGTTTGACGCGGTTCCAACTGGAAGCCAATTCAATTAATTGTTTTTCTGTTTGAATATTTGTAATCAATGGAAAAGAGAACACAAATTTGCAAATTTGACCGAATCTGTAGCTGTAAAAATACGCTTCAAACAGGCTGTATATTTAGAACAAGTATTTTTGTTAATTTACTGACCCATTTTTTTTTTAATTTCCAATTGCGAGTACTTAATTAGTTTTATTAGCAACAGTAAATTAAGTGTTTACGCTTTAATTCATTCGTTTTATGCTAATTTAACTTTATACTTTATATGTAGATTACGATAAATTAAATATTCAATTTTCTTAATAAATACATATTTTTCGAAGAACATTAATTGTAAATAATTCTTGTTTTAAATCATCTTTAAAACTGAAGTTGATTCTTGTGCGTTAAGTGTGTTCCCATCATATTTCGGTCCGGTTCAAGATTAAAAAAACTTAGTACTTACATCTTTAAATCAAATACATCAATAATAATAATAATAATAATAATAATAGTAATAATAATAATAATAATAATAATAATAATAATAATAATAATAATAATGGTTTATTGACCACTGATTAGCAGTAAGTACAGTAAGAACACAGAATTGTGTAACTTAAAATTATAGAAATATGTAATAATAATAAATGGTCAATAGGTTTCGGTTCAGTGGATTTTTAGAAAACCCACTGCTCTACCTCCGAAACCTTGAGAATTAAATTAAATTAAATTAAATCAAACTAAATTAAATTAAATTAAATCAAGCTAAATTAAATTAAATTAAATCAAATTAAATTAAATTAATCTAAATTAAATTAAAACAAAATAAATTAAAAAAAAAACAAATTAACAAAACTAAATTAAATCAATTACATTAAATTAAAATATATTAAATTTAATCAATCTAAATCAAATCAAATTGAATTATGAAATATATTTTGTAATCTTTTGTAGTCTTCGATTTTAACTTAAAAAAAAATCCGTTGATAAATCAAATATACATGTTTTAGAATCACAGAACGACAGTGTGCATTCCATCAACAAGCAATGAAAAGTTGCATCCGGATACTTCCAAGACACCTACGCAAAACTTTGTAATCCATCGCATAAAATGAGACCTGAAGACTGACTGGAAAAATTTTCCACTTCGACCTGAATTTTTTCCATACGGATGTTTCTCGTTTTGAAACTAAGTCAGGGCTTCATGTAATTAAATCAGTGATGTAAGACGTAAAAGTAGAAGAAGATATTATTAAAGCCAGACCGGACCTTGAGTGAAAGTGTGCCCATGTCGACGTCGGAACTGTAATTTATGATGATATTTCACTTTCCCTTATACACTTGCAACAGTTTGGAATTTTCAGCTTTAATTAGCGGGGGTTTTGCAATGGAATTTCAAATGAAATCTGTTTGCTCAACCGAGCAGAAAGAACTGAAGAAGAAAGCAATTTAGGAAGCCGAAGCTGTAAGAAATTTAAACGTATGTTTCACAATTGACTGAAGTTTTTTTTTGAAATTATCTGTTTCCAAATCCGCTCTTAAAACAATCGGGCGAATCCGTGTTTTATTTTCTGGAATTTCAGCTTTTACTTTTGCATAACTGCGTTAAGCAAGGATTTGTCTAATTAATGCTACTAGCGGATCTGTATTTACATTAATTATCCAATCAAAATCAAATTACTTTAGGTGATGAACTTCCAAATGTGAGGTGAAAGTGTATTAGATTTGCACTGCATGTATAACAGGCCTTAGAATTCACTATCGTTCTACTTAGTAACACTTCGATATGTCCTAAATTAATTTGTTATTAATTCATTTGGTTACTAATTATCAATATAGAGCAACTTACTGGGCTTTGTATATTTTAGATGGTTGCACTAAGTTAATCAACATTATTATTAATTTCGTATTTGAACTTGATTTAATAATGCGTTTCCGATACATAAAAATTCGCATAATGTTGATTAACACATTGTAATGACCTGAAATAGACGAGGTCCGTAGATGACGTGTATCTATTATTTCCTGAATTGAACAATATTATATAGATTATTGTTTTATTAGCAGAACAATTATGTAAATCTCTGCAACGAAACAAAAGCTATTATAGCGTAGGGTTTCATTTAAAAGAGCATCAAGCAGACCTGAACGAAAGTGAAACGAACCGTTATACATTTCGGAACGACAACCGTTCTTTCTGATGATCGGAAAAGTTGATATGGTTTATTATTAAGTCAAAGATCTGATTAATTTCCGGTGAATATTTTCAAGTTTCGTCAAGTTGTCAAAACCGTCAAGCATCAAGCATAATAGGGCCTATTCTGTATCGAGTTCGTTAAATTTAACGGACTGTTGCTATGGTAACAACCAATCAAAAAGCTTTATGAGTGGTTATTTCCACGACTATTTCAGCCCTGTTTGGGGCTTCGTCAGCAGAAACGTAGCTCGAAATTTCCACTGCAAACCAAAAACGACTTAACCAATTTATTCGCAATTGCGATGTAATAGTGTTGAACAGATAAAACAGCGACATCCTATGATCGTTTTTTGACCTAACATTGTAGTAGGATAGACATATTGAAGCGGGTTTGCTACATAATAAGTCACCCATGCAAGGCGGCCATGCTTGCTGTCAAAGCTTAATGAAAGTTTTAAAAATTTTGTTGTAAATCGTTTTTGTTCCAGTGAAAACCTCGAGCGCCTCTGTACAGCTGTTTCAGCCCTATTATGTAGCAAAGCCGCTTCAATATGTCTATCCTACTACAATGTTAGGTCAAAAAGCAATCGTAGGATGTCGCTATTTTATCTGTTTAACCTGTTGCTATGGTAACTACCAATCCTAAAGCTTTATGATGGGTTGTTACCATACCAACAGACCTTTAAATTTAACGTACTCGATACATAACAGCCGCTATTAACAGACATTGTAGATCAAGATTTGCGTATACATA
This sequence comes from Prosopocoilus inquinatus, assembly GCA_036172665.1. NCBI lineage: Eukaryota > Metazoa > Arthropoda > Insecta > Coleoptera > Lucanidae > Prosopocoilus > Prosopocoilus inquinatus. Next base: position 11,170,996 of record CM069875.1, read on the forward strand.
TAGAGTCTCGAAATCTTTTATAGATTGATGCGCAGGTCATCGCTTACATTAGCAGGAATTTGTCTTATTATAGGTATAGTCATTTGTAGCTATTCTTATTGTACACATTAACTAACAATCAGAGATAAAAGATCCATCGGAGATTTGTGAAAACATATTGACGTGCAGGCAAACTTAAAAGATTTCGAATGTATTGTTAATTTTTCGGAATTTCATGAATAAATATTATCACGATAACAATAAAATAAAACTGTTTTATTGTTGAACTGAAAACATTTAATTGTAACGTTGTAATTGCAAATGTACGGCCTTGGTAACGGCCACGGTTTACCAGGCTGGGCGTGATTTTTTTTCTCATGAAATCCACACACATATGTTTAATTTGCGGCACAAACTAACATATCTGGAGCGCTGTCGGTAAATAAAGCAAAGGTCGGGCGTACGTCAATGACAATAAATTGATAGAAACAGACACGTACGATTGAATCTTTCAAGGGCAGCATCCACTCATGGCCAAATCAAGCGAGGTGATTCGGTATATTGCAGGTTAATTAACCCACTTGATTTTTATTGAAGTTTCAGTTTTTTTCTCTTCAGAATATTGCATTGTGGTCATCTCACATTCTGTATGACCTTACTCAATAAAAACCAGCACCGAAAAAGGATTTCATTAGTAGCGCTGATTATTTATTATTTGAAAGATTAGCATATCCGTGCGAAATTTGAAAGCTCGACAGATTGATCTTTAAGAATAGTTTCGAACATAAAACGAAACTGTGGAATTTGTATAAAAGCGAATTCCTCATAAATAAAAAAGCGAATTCCTCATAACTAAAAGAGATTCGTTGCAAACGAAATCAGCCAAAACTGGTTTAATGATTTTCAAAGGAATATGACCTCGAAAAAGTTGGAAGCTTATTTTTGGCTTGCCTTTGTGTAGGTCGAATAAATTTACCAAGTATTGCAATAATGCCAATAATTCAAGATAGTTGAAAGGCAAAAGGCAAGGTCGTAGACGTGTACTAACTAAAATAGATTTGTTTTCTTTTTTTAAGACTATAAAGAATTTAGTTTAATGGAGATAAAAATAAAAAAGTCGACATACATTTAAAGCTTTTAAACCGTAATCAATCGAATCCAAAAATATTTTGATAAGTTTGCCTTCATATTTATTTAAATGCAGTTTGTCTCAAATCAGTAACACCTTAAATAAATATGAAGGTAAACTTATCGAAATATTTGAAATCCTTTATTTAAAATATTTTCTCTCTGAGTAATTTATCATGTTTGTTCTTTTTATAGGATGTGGTTAATGTCCCAAACGCGTGATCGTTACCAAAAAATTAAAATCCCGAACGGGCGTAATGTAAACGGATTTCTTGAAAGCGGGGCTGAATTTCATAAAGTGGTAATTTTTTTAGATGTGGTTTTCTGCGATTAAACATCTTTTTTCAATTTTTTTAATTTTATTTATTTATTTTAAAGTCATTTTGTAAAAGTAACGTTCACCTAATTCACATTCATTATTAGTTTCTTTCCTCAAAATAATGCTTTTCTTAACAGGATATAGGGCTCTAATTAAAGCTGCCTTAGATAACTTACAAAAGAGGCAGTAAACAGCCGACGGATGATTTTATAGTTACGTCCATTACAAAGACCCATTTGAACATGCTGTTCTACCAATTTTAATTTAATCATGCCTCACTTATGCAGCTTCTTTAATTTTAGAAAAATTTTGTGCAAATCGTTTTTGATTGCAGTGAGAACCTCGAGCAGCCTCTGGACAGCTGTTTCAGCCCTGCTTGGGGCTTCTTCAGCAGAAACGTAGCTCGACATTCCCACTGCAGACCAAAAACGACTTGCCCAATTTATTCGCAATTGCGATGTAAGAGTGATGAACATATAAAATAGCGACATCTTACTATCGCTTTTTGACCTAACATTGCAGTAGGATAGACAAATTGAAGCGGGATTTGCTCACTGCAATCAAAAACGATTTGCACAAAATTTTTCTAAAATCTTTCATTATGCTTTGACAGCAAGCATGGCCGCCTTGCATGGGGGACTCATTAGGAGCAAATCCCGCTTCAATTTGTCTATCCTACTGCAATGTTAGGTCAAAAAGCGATAGTAAGATGTCGCTATTTTATATGTTCATCACTCTTTAATTTTAGTTATTAATAAGCATAGGATTTCAGTAAGTACATGCCATCGTTTCAGTAGCGCCGTAAAAATGTATCGAACAGTCACATTGTGTAATGGGACGGTGAAAATAATTTACGGCGTTCTTACTAGATGACGCAGTGTCGTAATAAAGTTCGCCAGTCGAAGTACAACTGGTCAACTAATTACTCTGAAAATCTTTACACATTTAAAAAAGAAGAATTGATTACACAACTGTAATTTTTTATTGCGGTAATATTGATCTGTTTTTTGTTATACTGAGTAACACCATTGCTGTAGCGGCGTTAATTGTCTCCGCAGCCCTCGCGTTTGTTTACACGCTACGGTCTAATATCTTATATTGCCCGCTTTATTAGAATTTGAACCGCGCAAAATATATTTATCCTATATATAGTTATTAAGTTTTTGGTGTGTTCTGTATGGTTATCGCTGAAAAAAAACTGGTACACTAAGGCCCGGTTTTTTCATCTCTGAGTAAGAGCCAAGTTGTTACTCGACAGTTTAAAGATAGGCTAACGCCCGATTTCTTCAGACCCTGATAAATTTATCTACCAGGTATTATCCTTGGAAACCATTGTATCGATAAAAGTTTCCGAGGATATTACCTGGGAGACAAATTTATCAGGATCTGGGCATTAGGCCCGATTTCTTCACTTACGGATAAATTTATCTGCTAGGTAGTATGGTTTCCAAGGATAATATGTGGCAGATAAATTTATTCGTAGGTAAAGAAATCGGGCGTAAACTGTGTACTAAACTGTCAATTATTCTCCTTGACACTTAGGCTCAATTCTCACACGGCAGCGCGTTGCGTCGCGTCAAGTCGCGTCATTTTGCTGCCTCTAAAAGTTGCCATGGTTTTAAATGAAGCAATTCTCACTCTGCAGCATTTTATGTCAAAAAACTACATGTAAAAATATGACGCGACGCGACGCGTTGCTCGACGTGAGAATTGAGGCATACTCAGAGGTGAAAAAACCGGGCAAAATTGTATTGTAATTTATAAATGTTAAAACTAAAATTGCATTTGTATCGTAATAAGAGGATTTCTGCAACACATCGGAAACGATTCTTCAAGGTCGTGTGAAGGACGAAAATCTGGGAACTCGTGCACAGCGAATGCACCATTTGTCTTCAAGAGAAAATGATAAAAAAAATGCGTTTCTGTGAAGTAGAATAGGGTGGCAGCGATGTTTTGACTAGTCAGTAAGTTTGTATCAGTAAAGGAGTTCGCACATTAGACCGACCCTAATAGGAGCGTTTCCGGACCGACACAGACCAAAAAACATTATTTCCATGTATTTAAACGAGGTAACGCCCACTAGCCCGTATCGGCTCCGACAAGCATCGGACCGTGCCGGGCTCGACCAGACAGTGCCGGAGATGAAATTCTCGGAATCGGTGCTTAGCAACAAAATGCCATTTGATTGCAGTCGGCATCTATTTCACCCTTCAATGTGCATGTTCGCGTAATGCATTTATTTGATGAAAAATCTGGTCGCCCTTTCAAAAATAAATTTGACAGTAGTGAGTTTGCGGCAACCCTTTTCCGTTACGTTATAAGGTCATTTTTGCTTATAATATAATGTAATGCAAAATGAACAGTTCATTTGCGGTTATCGTCAAAAATAAATTACGTTATAAACATCTTTTGGTGAGGAAATGACCGCTGGTGCAGGAATTGTCAGCATGACAGATGGACAGATAGCTCGTCTAATTTGAAGTTGTGACTTGGTCAGTATTGAAAATCTGAATAATTTACTATTAGTCGCTTTCCAGTTACGAATTTCAAGCACCTGAGATGATCTGAACTGATCTGATCCAAACTGCACTTCTGAGATTTTAATGGGAACGCTGCATAAGTCATATAAGCCTAATATATGCGTAGTCATAGTCATAGACACAGGTGCGTGAGGGGGAAAATAAAAAAGATAAGTTCAAGTGCGTTCCGCATCCTACAATTGGAACATTTTGGATCAGTTCGGAGAAGCTCCGAATAGCTCATTTTGGCATTTAAAAAGCGGCTAATAATTATATTTTAATTATTTATAACGTTAATAAATTTATTAGCTTTTTCACGCTTTTAAAATTTTAAATGCCAGTTATTTGTTATAACCTAAAAATGTTCGGCAACTACGACGACCAAAATCGGCTGTGCACGCCTACAAATTCGGTAAGAATTCTTTTCTGATTGGCTCCATTATTTTAAAAAATAACCTTCGGAAATTAGTTATACGGTACAATGTTTCTATAACATCAACGAGATTAGAAGGAGAATTTTTATAACGGAAAACATACTACCGAAAACCAGTGTAGGGCATTACTCAATTAAAATTTCAATAATTAATCAATTGATTAAAAAATTAGTTGATTAATGTTTAATTACAATTAAATCTAATTGCAGTTGCAATTTACAATTGAATTTAAATGCAATTGATTAATTTAATTGTTGGCCACAAGTAAATTTAATCGCAATTAATTGGTTTAATTGCAGGTTACAATTAAATTTAACCACAATTAATTTCTTAATTGCGATTTTTTAATTGGAATTAAATTTTCAATTACAATAAAATTTTTATTTACAATTAAATTTAATAGATTGAGAAAATAATTAGGGCTGGATGGATGGACAGATATAAATATACATATAAACCTATCGATACGCTAGGTGTATCGATACATATTTTCAGCCTTATCGACGTATCGGATATTGATACGTATCGAAATATCGGATATCCATATTCCGACACGTTTAATGAAGAAGATCGAAAAACAAGTTGCACCTTCGAACACGTATTTATAAAATAAATCATAATTTTTGTTTTAAACATGTGTCAAATTCGAAACATATCGATCCGATATTTAAATGTGTATCGGTAACCGACACTCGAATATAGAAATCATCGAAAATCGATACACAATTCCCGTACCGCCCACCTCTACTAATTGCAGACAATAATTTACATAATAGACGAGACAGTCCAGGAGTGTCCTGTCCATTACGCAAATTATTGTCTTTATTCTTTCTTCATTAGACACAATAATTTGCATAACGAACAGGACAATCCTGAAATGTCCCGTCCGTTACATTGACAATTTCCCGTACCGCCCACCTGTAATAATACAATAATTTGCGTAAATGACGGGATAATCCTGAAATATCCCGTCCGTTACATCGACATCCGTTACATCGACAATTTCCTGTACCACCCACCTGTAATAATACAGATAAAATAGCGACATCTTACTATCGCTTTTTGACCTAACATTGCAGTAGGGTAGACAAATTGAAGCGGGATTTACTCCTAATAAGTTCCCCATGCAAGGCGGCCATGCTTGCTGTCAAAGCATAATGAAAATTTTAGAAAAATTTTGTGCAAATCGTTTTTGATTGCAGCGAGAACCTCGAGCAGCCTCTGGACAGCTGTTTCAGCCCTGCTTGGGGCTTCTTCAGCAGAGACGTAGCTCGACATTCCCGCTGCAAACAAAAACGACTTGCCCAATTTATTCGCATTTGCGATGTAAGAGTGATGAACAGATAAAATAGCGACATCTTACTATCGCTTTTTGACCTGACATTGCACAAAATTTTTCTAAAATTTTCATTACGCTTTGACAGCAAGCATGGCCGCCTTGCATGGGGAACTTATTAGGAGCAAATCCCGCTTCAATTTGTCTACCCTACTGCAATGTCAGGTCAAAAAGCGATAGTAAGATGTCGCTATTTTATCTGTTCATCACTCTTACATCGCAAATGCGAATAAATTGGGCAAGTCGTTTTTGTTTGCAGCGGGAATGTCGAGCTACGTCTCTGCTGAAGAAGCCCCAAGCAGGGCTGAAACAGCTGTCCAGAGGCTGCTCGAGGTTCTCGCTACAATCAAAAACGATTTGCACAAAATTTTTCTAAAATTTTCATTATGCTTTGACAGCAAGCATGGCCGCCTTGCATGGGGAACTTATTAGGAGCAAATCCCGCTTCAATTTGTCTACCCTACTGCAATGTCAGGTCAAAAAGCGATAGTAAGATGTCGCTATTTTATCTGTTCATCACTCTTACATCGCAAATGCGAATAAATTGGGCAAGTCGTTTTTGTTTGCAGCGGGAATGTCGAGCTACGTCTCTGCTGAAGAAGCCCCAAGCAGGGCTGAAACAGCTGTCCAGAGGCTGCTCGAGGTTCTCGCTGCAATCAAAAACGATTTACACAAAATATTTCTGTAATAATACAATAATTTGTGTAACGGAGAGGACAATCCTGAAATGTCCCGTCTGTTACGTCGACAATTTCCCGTACCGCCCACCTGCGATAATAATTAAAGACAATAATTTACGTAACGGACCAGAGATTTCGAGTATCGGTTACCGATACGTATTGAAATATCTGATTGGTACGTTTCGAAATATTGGACACAGGTTTAAATCAAGAAGTTTGATTTATTTTATAAAGTATACTTTAATTTTGTTCACTGATAAAAGTACCTTCAGTTTACACGGTATTTTCACGTTGATGAAAATGTTTGAATGTCCGTTTGCGAAGAATCGTGGAACGACCATTACTTACCTGTTAATTGCGAGTTTATACATTACAGTTAATTGCGAGTCTCTACAATTACAATTAATTAATTGTTAATTGCGAGTTTCTACAATTACAATTAATTAAATGTTAATTGCGAGTATCTATAATTACAACTGATTAATTGTTAATTCCGAATTTCTACGATTACAATTAATTAATTGTCAATTGCAAATTTCTACAATTACAATTAGTTAATTGTCAATTGTTAATTGCCAATGTAATTTAATTGTGCCCAACACTGCCGCAAACTCACTAGTGACTTAACTCTGCCGCCGGACACTGTGGCCAAGACACGGCAAAAATCAAAATGTTAAAATGAAGGTAGACGAAAAGAAACAATAAATATTAGATCAGGAGTTAATTTATTACTTATCGTAAAAAGAGGGTAAGTACCTTTTGAAATTATCGAGTAAGTGTCATATTAATTGTTATGTCATTATACTCGTCATAAATTTATCGCAACATTGTAAATTATATTTTCCTTCTGAAGTGAGTTTGCTCAAAACTGAACTGTGTAATCAAATATGGAAGGTATGTTTAATTAATCGTGTCACCTATTATTATTTTTTTTGTGTTTAATAGTTTAGAAATAATCGTACGAATCATACAAATATTTTACACCTGTTATATCTTTTTGATGAAACTTTTTGTTTAGTAATTCCGAATATCACCTGTTGGAGACCTATGTTTAAATGTTCTATACACTTTGTTTTCATAATAAAACTTAAAAACTTGCGCGTTTTTGCGCCACTCTGACTTTTTATTTATTATTTGTTGTAGGTCACTTCGTGTAATTTTCTCGACATGAAAATCATATTTTTCCAAAAATCAATGAAAAATGAATTTTAAAGAATTTAAACAAACTAGAAAATTTTAGTAATTGTGTCAAATTTAAGAAAAGAAAAAAATATGGAACATTTCTTTCAACAGAGGAGTCATAATTACAGAAGAAGAATTGATAAAAATGCTCCGATCAAACAAGTGTAAAATAAATTCTATTATAGACTGAGGATAAAAGTCTGGAACACCCTAAATATTTGCTAAATTATTTTGTTTTTACAAGAACGCTCGAACTCGATTCCTACATTTCAGGTTATTTATTTTCAGCAATCATTGGGGTACAATATAAATTTCTTTTTTCGTAATAAATCTCCATTTTCATTTTTATTTACCTAGTGTTTTAATAAATATTTAATTTTGAATGAAGTAAATTAAATAAATATAAGATTATGGCCCGTTCACTATTAAACAGTGAAACGATGCATTTTTGACATTGTTATCGACATTGACATTTTAGTCCAATATTTTTAGTCGCAGTGCACCTGCATTTATCTTTAATAATTTCCTTTGAAGAGACAGTGAAAATTTTCTCACATTTCATGATAATGAGAGTTGATGTGATAATCTGCATTCAAAATACTTCATCTACTGGTTTTGTTTCTTTATTAATACTTGAACATTTGTTTCAAAAAGATTCTTATGTGACTATAATTTCTTTTTTGTAGATGTACGTAGAAAAATATGCCCGCTTGGAATTCGTAATAAAAATAGAGGTTTCTATTAAAAAGATAAAGTTGTTTTAGTATGCTAATGGTACGCCACTGTACAAATAAATGAACTGAAATGTAGATTTATAGTAGTAACTTTTCTTTCCGAGCATTTTTGCAAAAAGAAAATATTTTCGGAAATATTTACTTTACCAGACTTTTTCTTATCATATTATGTATTGTCTTATCGTTCCTAAAACGAAAAAGTACTTTTCGAATTTTTATATTTTTCATGTATATTTGAACGTAATATAACTATTTTTAATGAAAAAAAAAATTTTAATAATTTTGTCCAATTTTTTATTAGTACTCAACAACACTGTGCGCCGACGCCGAATGTAATCAAATGACATTTCGTTGTTAAGCATCGGTTCGGAGAATTTCGTCTCCGGCAAATTTGTCTCGTCGGGCCCGGCACGGTCTGATGCCTGTCGGAGCCGATACGGACTAGTGGGCGTTACCCCGTTTAAATATATGGAAAGAATGTTTTTTTTTATCTGTGTCGGTCCGGATACGCTCCTATTACGATCAGGCCTAATGGTCGAATTCCTTCAGGCGTTAAAACGTAGGTGCATAAAAAACGACCTCCGTTTCTATGTATAAGTTCACTGACGACAGTGTAATTTATCGATTTCAAATCATAGGTTAGTTTTACTTAATAGAAATTGATAATTGTTTCATTTCTGTAGACCTCCGTTTGCCTGGTTCGCAATTATTTGTGAGGTCCAATAAAAGTTTCTTCGTTCAGCGAATCGACTACAAATCTAGATGGGTCTACTTTTTAAAATCTCTATCCAATTTATAGGAAGCTCTGTTCCGACATGTTATTTTTTAAAATTTCAGCGAGAGATGAAGAATTTAGTATCAACAGCATAGGCGCCGGATTTTCCAAATATTGTCGGGTGCATTTTTTATCGATAGATCAGTTTATAATATGTATAAGACATATAATTTGTTCACAAATGAAAAGACCACTGCCGGTGTTGCTTATGAAAAATACAACTGGCAACAGCGTCCTAGATAGAAATTCGATCAGGTGCTTTCTTTCACATAAAAGTTTGAATCTGTTTTCGACTAGTTTGAATCTGGATTCTGTAGTTGTTGCGACAAACACCTCTGCTTTGAATTATTAATATGATAGTTCGCTTGTAAATAACTGCAATTCAATCAAAACGAAATATAAAAATAGTTTAATTCGAAGGGAAAAGGAAATTACCAATCTGAACTGAAATTTCAAAGAGAGTGGGGATTAATCCGTTTGCAAAAGAACGTCCCTTTTTGAATCTAAACGCGTTTTGATCACGTTTTTATGAGCAAAAGAAAACGCCTAATAAAGTGACAAGTATATGAAATAAATGACAAGGTTATGAGTCCTAAATTTTTAATAATTACGATAGATTAATGGTTGATGAGTGTTTCTTTCATTTTAATAGTAAGTGCTTTCTTTCGCTTAAAAGTTTCAATCTGGTTTCGAATAGTTTAAAACTGGATTCCGTAGTTGTTGCAACAAAACACCTCAGATTTAAATTATTGACTGACAGTTCGTCTGCAAATAACAGTAATTCGGTCCAAACCAGTCCAAACAAAACATAAGAATAGAAAGCAAAAGAACGTCTGTCTATGAAACTAAACTCGTTTGGACCAAGTTTTTGTGAGCGAAAGAAAGCATCTAGTGAAAAGGGTTTTTTTCCATTTGCATGGCATTGAGAAGGATAAGTATTTAAATTGATTTGCAAATACTTTGACAGGCATGACATGAAACTTCAAATATCTTACCAACTTAGTATCAGGGATGAGGAAAGAGATAACATGAAACTTCAAATATCTTACCAACTTAGTATCAGCGAGGAGGAAAGAGAACTCTTTCCTCCTAATACGAACTGAGTATGCACTCAGTGCATTAGTGCACGTCAGTAGAAAACGCTACATTTAAGTATGCTGTATTCCTGCTTTGGACGTTGAACCAGGAAGAGCTAGCAATATTTTAAACAATTTCTGAATTTCGAATAGGTAATCCTGTCAATTGCGGATTTTCTTTAAAAAACTGTGTAATGTCAAAAAATTCTGCGTAAAATAATTTCTGCTTCTTTAAATTTAGTAAACAAAAAGACACTACTTTGTCGGGTGCTCTCTATTTTGCACCCAACAAAAGCATTTGTCAGGTGCACAAGGCCCTTGCACCCGACGAAGCGGCGCCTATGATCAACAGTGACGAAAAGAAAGAAAAATTGGGAATCCGATGGAAATATACCCACTCAAAAATCATTTATACAGAAATTCCGAAGAGTTGAATTATAAGAAAGTTCAAACACACAGATTAGTGATTGAAAATCAACAATGGTTGAAAATCAGTTTGGAAAATACAAGTGCATTCAGTTGGAAATTGAAAAAGAATTTGCAAACGCAGCCATCAATAATTTCTTTAAAGAACGAGACATAATAGAAAGCTAATTATACCGAATCCTTCGCAACACAGCGGAGTGGCTGAAGGAACTTTGGTAGAGATGCCGAGATGTCTCTTTGTTGTTTTCTAGTCTGGTGTCTCCTCGCAGCTTTAGGATGCAGACGGTGAAAATCATATAAATAATCGCTGCTCAATGAGTTTCTTGATTTAAAAACTTCGTTGGTAGCTCTTATCATTCCGAAATCAGTTACTTAGAAAATTTGGAGACTGCGTATTCATGTTGAAGTATGAACCTGAGCTTGGTAAGCTTGACTTGTCGGATATTCAACTTATTTGGTGTCATCTCGCAGATTAAGACATTTCCTTTGTCATTAGCTATCTCCGACAGATCAACAATTATTATTAACAAGTCCAATTTGAGAGCCGCCAAATTTTGAGGTAGGTACCTGAAAGGAACAAGAAATCTTGTGTACCAGTTTATTTCTTTCCTCCCCAACCCCATAAAGCGGCTAAATAACGCTAATTCCGCGGAATTTGAAAATTTAAAAATTTGTTGCACGTAGGTTTTTATTGCAATGGAATACCTATACATCTCCTGGAAAGCTATTTCGACCTTCTTCCGCAGAAATTACAAATATTTCGACCTTCTTCCGCAGAAATTACAACAAATTTGAAATTATTAATAAATTAATTAATTCAATCTCATATTGGGGGAAGCCATTTCTGTTTTTTTCTGACCAATTTATAAAATTTGAGAATGTCAGGTTTTAAAAATGTTAAATCACTACTTAATTTATTTAAATTTCTTTTTATAGCTATTTTTCAGGTTGAAATAATTAAATTGTATTTCTTCAGTGTTGGCTTTTCACTATCTCATAAGCAGAATTTTTAAATTCCAGCAAAACTTGAAATATGGTCTGCGTCGTAGGTTCCGTCTATAAACATGATAGCAGTCTCACTCATCCAGTTCGTTTTATTTACATACGTCAGACGCAACTTCTAATAAAAACATGTGTATTTAATTCTAATTATCGTCTGATTTATTTATTTATTAGAAGTAAGTGTTAATGACCCCTCTAGCGTGCGGGTGGTCAATGGATGGTGGCTGCACAGTGGCAAGTCATTGAAGAAAGTTGCCGGCGGAGTTCCTCCTCAAAACACACATGATTCACATTTGAACACTGCGAGCGGTTCACGCCCAATCTAAAGCATATAAATATTTACTTGTATTTGTTTACGTTATATAATGTAAGGATTCATGGTACTGACAAATTGAACGCCGCCAGTTTGTTTACCCATTCCAACAATCAATTAAAATGTGTGCAAGTACGTACATATGTAATATGTACACAGCTCGACCTAAAAGTTAATTTTTACGAATGCGCACAGTTCATTTGAATACAATGTGCTGTCAAAATGAAATTATTAATGTTGGGCTGTGCGAGTACTAAATGTCACTGTGGTTTTATGGGAACATCTTACCGTTCACTTAGGTTCTGCGTGATGCATTGTCCTATAGTACTTCTTTAGATTTATTTTCTCTTTTAGTTTATTTTTCATTAAATACGTATTTATCTGGGAAATAGCGGTTTATCTAAGTATCGATCTCTGTCTAAAGACACAGGTACTGCCATCATATGTTTTTGACACGGACAGTGGGTATTTGACCTTGAACAAATCAGTTGTCAAAAATTGACAAACTGGAATATTTTATTAAAATTTTGTGCAAATTGTTTTTGATTGCAGTGAAAACCTCGAGCAGCCTCTGTACAGCTGTTTCAGCAGGTTTTCACTGCAATCAAAAACGATTTGCACAAAATTTTTCTAAAAACTTTCATTATGCTTTGACAGCAAGCATGGCCGCCTTGCATGGGGGACTTATTAGGAGCAAATCCCGCTTCAATTTGTCTATCCTACTGCAATGTCAGGTCAAAAAGTGATAGTAAGATATCGCTATTTTATCTGGAATATTTTATGTAAATCAAGACGAAAAATAACGCAAAATAGTTTCAATTTCCATTTTATTGAGACAAAGTGTAAATTTATAATAAAGCTAAGCAACTACGAAGCGATATGACATAATAAATGGGAAAGTTCTGCCTAAAAAGTATCTTTTTTGTCCGGGATTACCTACGCTTTTTTGGACTGGGTCCTAAAGCTCATTTTCATCCTAAATGTTTTTGGAATTTGCTAAATCCAATTATTTTCCGAGTCCCATTATCTAGAACCTAATAGCTTACCCTTGGAACAGGTTGAAAAATTAAAATCAGTCAACAATTTTTAATTTCAGTTAACAGCTAAATTATTGAAACTTCTATTTCTATGGTCAACTGTTTAGAGATTTATGCCTTGAAATAGTTTCGGGATTTAAGTAAACTTAATATTTTACCTGAAAAGCTTCTAATACACTCACGTATGCTTTATGGTTACTTTTTTCGGTTTATTGTGTCGTATTCGCACCGTTAATGTCTAGATTTATTGTAAAGTTATTCCTTGTTGATTGTAAACTTATTCTTGTCATTAATAAAATAGAAATTAAAATGATTTGCGTTACATTTGCCTTCTGATTTACATAAAATATTCATAAATTTTTTTTTGTTGCAAATCGTTTTTGATTGCAGTGAAAAGCCCTGTTTGGGGCTTCATCAGCAGAGACGTAGCTCGATATTCCCACTGCAGACCGAAAACGACTTGTCCAATTTATTATCATTTTATTGACAGCAAGCATGGCCGCCTTGCATGGGGGACTTATTAGGAGCAAATCCGCTTCAATTTGTCTATCCTACTGCAATGTCAGGTCAAAAGCGTCGGAGGATGTCGCTGTTTTATCTGTTAATAAAATATTCAGTTTGTCATTTTTGACAACCCGCTTGTTCAAGGTCAAATACCCACTGTCAAGTGTCAAAACCATATGATGGCAGTACCTGGGGTGCGTTTAGAAAAAGTCGGCTAAGGGAGCGTGAAGGGAAATCACGTGACGATTACCTTCCTATAGAGTTTTTAAACGGTTAACGTTGGCGTTAAGAGAAAGTTCATTTTAAACATAAAATTTGTGAAAATATGACATAGACATACCCTGTGCAAGCTTGTGCTAAAATATTAATTACTTTCATTAAATATAAATAAATCTTAAAAAAAACTGATGAGTCTTAATTTTACTTTTTCTATCACACAAAAGTATTTGGTTGTGATTTATTACAATTTCTCCACTTTCATCGGTTACTAAATCATGACTACACGTAGTTACAATAATATTGTCGCCACTGCACATTTTAATTTAAATAAACACAGTAAACCACAGCCGTAAACACTACTTTGATAAACCTAACCTCAAAAGGTAACTTTTCCCGTGGTCTCAAAGCAGGGGAACTTGGGTTTATATAATGTGCACGCTCCGGTGTTTAGAAATCTGGCACAAATTTAACCGGTAATTGTTAAGTTCATTTTCTAAACGATTAGCGTACACACCGACTATACTTTACCACTTTTCTAAACGCACCCCTGTGTCCTTAGACAGAGATCGAGTGCCTTAGGTTTATCTGGGAACTAGCGACGCAGTGGTATGGTATGAAAACGAGTCGTCGAAACACAATTGTATTTAATATCTGTTTTTGATTTATTTACTATCAAGTAGGTCGTGATTTTATTTTATTAGTTTGGCTATTATAGTAATTAGACAAATTAATTTCGTGTCATTATAGCATATGTCAAAATATGACATTTCAAATTACATAGATCAACCGGTGTTGTCAATTCTCAACTTTAAGAAATATGGGGTAGGATGTTAATTCTACAAGTCAATTTGTTATGTAAATATTTAATTATTTTATGTCAAAATAGTGAAGATTCTAAGACGCAGGATGAAAATTGCTATACAAAAAGCATTTGTAAGATACCAAACAGGCAGGCCAGATTCGGGGAAAATGGAAATTATTGAAAGATTAGAGGAAACTTTTGCAGTGAGTACAATATTTCAAATTTGTAAGCGTACTTTTTATTTAGAAATACTTATTGTAGGTGTCACAGAAACGTATAAGGGATATATTGGCGAAAAAAGGAGACGAATTGAAAAGTTCTTCTTCTGGCAAACGTACTGCTACGGACAATTTTTTAAATTACATGTTTAGAAAAGATTTGCGACGACTAATGCCCAATTTCTTCACCTCTGGATAAATTTATCTGCCAGGTAATATCCTTATAAACTATTATCGATACAATGGTTTCCATGGATAACACCTTGTAGATAAATTTATCCGTAGGTGAAGAAATCGGGCCTTACTTGCATAAGTACCACTTTTTCCCTAAACTTTCACGGTATACTTCGATGGTAAATAAATAAAAAATATATATTAGTTATGAATTTAGAATGAGAATAATTTTCAAGGATTATGAAGCCAGAAATTAGCAGTTGGAGTATTAAAAACCTTTAATTTCCAAGATTATCTCCTTTAATCTTAAATAAAGCTTTGGTAAACGATTCATAGGTAGAGAAAAAAATAACTTGCTTCTTATGTTATACATTTTTATATCGTATTTCATCTGTTATCTGTCAGAATAATTAACACAGTTTTGTTTCCATATGAGCGTCAGTTTCCATTATTCTATTGATTTTCGTTGATGCATTTTTTTTTAGCTATTGTAGTTTCATCTTTCAAAATTTGAAAAGAGCAGTTAGACTGTGTTTGGAAAATAACAGTGAAGAGTTCTTTTTGAAGTATCTATGTTTAGTAAATTTCATTTTCTTGAAAATTTAAGGCAGGATTTACTGTACTGACCTTGTTAAATTCACCTGTTTAACCATTTTTATACAATAAACTTACAACAGTTTACATTGCGTCATCACGTGCCAATTTTTGACCTACAACTTTACAGGGTGTTCATGGGAAGCCGCTATAATAGCTAACTTTCTTATTTGTATTTTTATGTATTAGAAAAGTTTTAGAACCTTTCCTCCTCGTTTTTATGGTACTTTCGGAAAAACAAATGACAATCAGGTTTTCGAGATTTTCAATTGTTTTCATTTTTTTTTTTTTATGGAATGTTACGTTTTTTATCATCGCATCGCGTTCAAGATGTTAAATTAATTATGTATCTAAAATATCATCTCCCAAAGCCTACTATTTTAGAAATAATTTAGTAACAAAATCAAATTAGAAAAGTTTCAGGACCTTCCGTGCTCGATTTTATGGTACCCTTGGAGAAACAAATGACTGTCAGATTTTCGAGATTTTCAATTTTTTTAATAGAACATTATATTTTTTTATCAGCGTATCGTATTCAGGATGCCAAATTAAGTACTTCTCTAAAATATTCCCCTCCTAAGTCTGCTATTTTATAAATTATTTGGTGAATAATAATATTAGACATTTTAACATGTCGCGTTTTCAATATTTGATACAAGGGCTTTTAGTTTGATAAAAAACCTAACATTTCATTTAAAAAAATTGAAAACAATTGAAAATCTCGAAAACCTGATTGTCATTTGTTTTTTTTTTGGAAGTACCATCAAATCGAAGAGGAAAGGTCCTAAAACTTTCCTAATTTAAGTTACTTCTTAAAAATAGAAATAAGAAAGTTAGTTATTGTAGCGGCTTCCCATGAACACCCTGTATTGTCAAATGACAAATAGTAACCAATTATAAATATTATAATATTTTCGAGAAAATAACATTTGAATGAACAAGTTAGGAAAAATGGTTTACGTTGATATTCGATAAAAATACTATTTTACTATACCGTTTTTAAAACAAAACTGAAGAAAATTTTATGAAAAGTTGGTTTATAACAGGGAAGCGTACGCGAAGACGAGCAATATGTTCTTTCGCTTTTATTCAGCTTCATGAGCAGACCTAGGCGCATTTTAGGCGAGAGGTTTCGCTAAATATACGAGGAACTACTAATATGCTGAAGCGATCATAGTCGGAAAAAGTTCGAATCTTTAACGCGTCTGGCCTGTGAAAACAAAACAATAAACGAGTCGAAGCCCGAGAAGTCTATGCGTCAAGCAGTAACCACTACCATTCTCTTATTTTGAGCAGATTTATTTGCTCATTCAAATATTGTCTTTTTGTAGTAGCAATTAATTGCTTGAATTGTTTTTTTCTTCGTAGCATAAAGTTCTCCAAGTGAAATAAGTGCAGAAATTTAACCCTGTAATACATCACCATAAATGGGAACGATTGAACTCACATATCCTTAAGAAAAGTATTACGCACTTCGAAAATATCGCAGTTCAAAATCGGGTAAGAAGTATCTGTCTTTGAGGGAGGTCAAGAAACAAACATAGAAAAAATAGAAATGCAATCGAGCGATCTTTGCCGAAGTAGAGAGGCCACTCTAAAAGCGTTGATTATGACACAATTTATTGCTCCGTATTCTTTGGGATCAACAGTTCAGTTTGTGAAAAGTGACTGAACGTGTTAAAAAGCTAAATATAATTATTGTCTACATAGTATTATTACTTATTAAAATACCGCAATTCACGAATGGCGAGAGAACAGCTTTTCAGAGGAGTGTATTCATTATGCCGTCGCAGTATTTGCGATAATCCTGACATGCACAGGAACACAAGAATCACTTCTTCGCTGTGCTCGTTTGTGTATCGCTAATGTTGGACACCACGTCGAGCAATTGTTATAAACATTTCCAAATGTCGTTTGTTTGAATGCGATCCTCCACATAGATGATATTCGGTGAGTGTATCTGGCGTATTAGTCATTCTCGCGATGCTTACTGTCTACAATCAGCAGACCTAGGCGCATTTTAGGCGGGAGGTTTCGCTAAATATACAGAAACTACTAATATGCCAAAGCGATCATAGTCGGAAAAGAATTTTTAACGCGTCTGCCCTGTAAAAACAAAAAATAAACGAGTCGAAGCACGAGAAGTCTATGCGTCAAGCAGTAACCACTACAGTTCTGGTCGATTGGACACAAAAACTTGTTTATGTAAGGAGGTCATTTCCAAATGAGCTCGCATTCTTTTTGCAGTGACGGTGCTACAATAAATATGAATTAAATGTATTATGCCGGTCTTTTTAAAAGTTACTTTAAAGAATTATAATGTTTTCATAATTATTAATTTGAAAGAAACTCTAAAGGCAATTCTGTTACACACTAATTTACATCAAACGGTTGCTTCTGATGCAATGAGTGCAAGGTTGAGAGTGTTTCGGGCATATAAACCCCTCAACGGCGACGTTAAAATCTACGCCGCTGCTTTGCTTATCTTTGTACTGGTTTTTACCAGATTTCTTAGGAATGTTCGACCCTTATTCATGAACAAGTCATAGGCGGTCGCGTGCGTTCATTTCGGTACATCAAGACCAAGGCCTTAGTAACGGGCTTATAATTCTTTTTTCTTAATTTTCGAATCAATCTCAATAAAATTTGCGAATATTTCTCTCCGAGTATTTATCATAATTAATATCATATAAAATAGCGACATCTTACTATCGCTTTTTGACCTAACATTGCAGTAGGATAGACAAATTGAAGCGGGATTTGCTCCTAATGAGTCCCCCATGCAAGGCGGCCATGCTTGCTGTCAAAGCATAATGAAAGATTTTAGAAAAATTTTGTGCAAATCGTTTTTGATTGCAGTGAGAACCTCGAGCAGCCTCTGGACAGCTGTTTCAGCCCTGCTTGGGGCTTCTTCAGCAGAAACGTAGATCGACATTCCCACTGCAGACCAAAAACGACTTGCCCAATTTATTCGCAATTGCGATGTAAGAATGAAGAACATATAAAATAGCGACATCTTACTATCGCTTTTTGACCTAACATTGCAGTAGGATAGACAAATTGAAGCGGGATTTGCTCCTAATAAGTCCCCCATGCAAGGCGGCCATGCTTGCTGTCAAAGCATAATGAAAGATTTTAGAAAAATTTTGTGCAAATCGTTTTTGATTGCAGTGAGAACCTCGAGCAGCCTCTGGACAGCTGTTTCAGCCCTGCTTGACAGCAAGCATGGCCGCCTTGCATGGGGGACTCATTAGGAGCAAATCCCGCTTCAATTTGTCTATCCTACTGCAATGTTAGGTCAAAAAGCGATAGTAAGATGTCGCTATTTTATATGTTCATCATTCTTACATCGCAATTGCGAATAAATTGGGCAAGTCGTTTTTGGTCTGCAGTGGGAATGTCGATCTACGTTTCTGCTGAAGAAGCCCCAAGCAGGGCTGAAACAGCTGTCCAGAGGCTGCTCGAGGTTCTCACTGCAATCAAAAACGATTTGCACAAAATTTTTCTAAAATCTTTCATTATGCTTTGACAGCAAGCATGGCCGCCTTGCATGGGGGACTCATTAGGAGCAAATCCCGCTTCAATTTGTCTATCCTACTGCAATGTTAGGTCAAAAAGCGATAGTAAGATGTCGCTATTTTATATGTTCATCATTCTTACATCGCAATTGCGAATAAATTGGGCAAGTCGTTTTTGGTCTGCAGTGGGAATGTCGATCTACGTTTCTGCTGAAGAAGCCCCAAGCAGGGCTGAAACAGCTGTCCAGAGGCTGCTCGAGGTTCTCACTGCAATCAAAAACGATTTGCACAAAAAAATTTTTCTAATAATTAATATCATAAAAATACGTGAGCGGTTATTTATTTTGCGGGTCAAGCCTATTATTTAATATTATAAAAAGGCTTATTTTGGTAATAGAGTTAATGATTAATGATAACTGTGTATTGTTCAAGGTTTAAATGCGGCAAATGAAGGGCATCATATGAAATGGTCGAGGATTTTTAACGGCTTGTCTGCACATTGCACGTGAATACTTTGCATATACTAGCCCCTGAGCAACTCGTGTGCGGTGGCCGCTGTTCTCTCATGAGTCATGAGCTCTTACGGAATGAGTTTTATGTCTTCGGTCATGTGCACACACGAAATGATAACGTTCATTCTCACGAAGACGGAACATTTTCTTTCGAAGACATTTTTCTTTACTCACTCGCGAGTAGTTCATTAGTGAGTGTTTCCGAACTCTAGTTTAAAATCATGAAAACAAATACTGGGAGGGAAAAACTATGGAACCGGTTTAATATTTGGAAAACTGATGTATCTAAACGAAATTTGGTATGTGTTTTAGAGTCAATAGAACTAACATTATTAGGGCCGGTTTCATAATATAGGTGCTAATGCCGCATTAACTAATAAAGCATTTAAGTTAATGACAGATTTAATTGGTTTTTTAACCAAATCAGTTTCATAATACTATTGTAAAGCCTTTTTAGCTAATGTCCCATTAAGAAAAATATTCTTATGTTGGTATTGAATTTTCATTGCTTTTTGACGTTTTGTTACTAAACAGAACGATTTCTAAGCTTTTTGACGTTGAAATAATCGCAAGCCATCTAAAAGTTTCCGAACTTTTAAATCGTTGTGAAAAGTATAAAACGTTATTTCACCATATTAAAGCCGTTTACATTAATAATTAAACCGTAATAATTAATTATATCATTTGGGAAATGGAGCAAAGCGACATGAAAACTAAGCGGCAATAATTTTAGTAAAGAAGAAGAGCTTTTGCTACTTTCAGAAGTAGAGAGATATAAATGATAAAATAAATGTGTCACAAAAGGTACGAAACTGCAATAATAATTTTTTTAATTTAAAATCTAAGTGCTAAAAGCAACTTAGATGTGGGTTGTAAGCTTCTTCCTCTAGAATAAAAAAAATTATGTATGTTTTCCTTTTTCCATCCATTTGAAAAACTTACTTATTGGTGGAAGAAAAACGCGCACGGTATTTTTATTATACGAAACCTTTGAAAACATTCTAGATCATCGTATTTTTCTAAATAGTTTTGTCTGATTCCGTAACGTTTAGATCTTCCCACAAATGATGATGATGACGAACTACTTATATTCATCTCTTGCTTTTTGACGTACGGCCGGCACGACTAGTTGTATTAAAATCAAATACTTTAGGTTATATCACTTATATTTTTGCATTAATGGGAGAATTAAAATCTCAAATGGATCCAAACTGTCACATTAAAGTTAATTCTCCATTATGTGCTAATGCTACATTAATATATTTTATGAAACTCGTTTTTGTTTTAATGCCAGCATTAAATTTTAATGGAGGATTAAATTTATTTATGAAATCGGCCCTTATTATTATTATTATGTAACTGTATTTCGCCTTATTTTTGAGATCCAAGGCCAATTTCTTTTATGACAAGCTATTTTTTTCTTACGACCATGCAAAAGTTGTCATACGGTAGGTACTACGACCGCCAAAAAAAAAAACTGGAACAACTCTCTACATGAATTTTTGAGTTAAGTTTATTAGTTTAAATGCAGCTTTAAGCCATTCATTTTATTTTAGAGCTTGTTCTATGGTAATGCAAAAACACGTTATATTTACAGTAGGTCATATTACATGTTCCAGATTTCTTAAGAAAATGAGAGTTGAATATTAAAATAATTAATTATTACTATTTACCATTTATTTTAAAATTGAAATAAAATAATACTATTTCTTTAAAAAAAAAGTTAACAAAACTAATGGTCGTTTAGAGAATTAAACGAACTATTAAAGGAAAAAATCAGGAGGCTCCATAAAAGTAAAAACAGTGATACCAACTTATTTACACCATTTTATGTGTATGAGAAATACCAATTCATACAATTCAAATGTAATTTTGTAATTATGTTTAACTTGAAGGCTTCCGCGACCGTCCTCCAGGGTTGAATTCTTGGTTTCCGGTTGGAACCGCGTGTGTATTTCCTCTACTACCAACATTTCGTTTTCCACTGCGGAAGAACCTCCTCAGGGCTGCCGCTGCTGCTGGTGATCTTGCTGCTGCTTCTTGTTAGTTGTTGAGACAGCTGTCTCGACCAGAATTCAGGGAATTAAAAAAAATAATGATTCCCTACGAGGGATGTTCAGTTTCTTCTAAATAATTTTCATGAGTACCAGCTTTCATTAAATTTGTTGTCTTGCATTTTTTTTTATAATGAATTAGTAATCCGAATTTGTGACTCATAAAATCAGAGCCGTCCTTGTTTCCTTGTTCGATGTTTTAATCATCAGCCCATAAATTTTACCTCACTCAGTAATTTGCTCCGCTGACATCAATTAAGAAGCAACTTCCCTGTGCCAAATCGTAAATATCTCCGGGTACTAAATTACCTGCTTAATTGAACCTGCGGTCGAGTCAGCGTATTCGTGAGTTATAGAAACTTCGAGCGGTCACGCGTAAAGTCTGCAATTAGAACGTTCCATCGACTGAACCGAGTTACTTCCTAATTATTTTCAACGAGGAAAATTCCTTTACTTTCGCATCGTTACGATTCCTAAACGTGAAAAGAACATGTGCACAGTCGATAATAGCCACTAACAAGATTTTTTTAATACTTTTCTGCACCCTCAGCTAGAATCTTCAGAGTTACTGTTACTTTCTATAAGTAAAGGCACCATTGCAGTATTCATAGAAAATAATAATAACTTTGAAGATTCTACTAACGTTGCAAAAGAGCGTTAAAAGAAATTCTAGTTAGTGGTTATTATCGACTATGCATACAGCAGTTAATCTTTAAATTTAAATATCCCACGAGCCGAATGATTTCCACATTTTTAGAAAAATATTTTGACGTTGTCTTCATTTCTTAATAACGAGAGGAGGTATTAAAAATTTGTTAAGGTTGCGTTTTATTGCTTCCATCCATTTAACCTTATTCAGAAGTTCATGTATATTCTTCAGCGAATCCAGGTGAAGAGTAACTGCCAATTCGTCTATCTCGTGCACAATTTATTAATATTCTCCAGTCTCATTGATTTTGCATTCATGAATGAACCAGTTAAGACGAAACTTAGGAAACAATCACAACATTACGGTTTTCACTTTAAAACGTTTATTTTAGGAACAAATACGTCTATTCAAAGTTTTAAACGTTGCCCGTATAAGCATGGCTAATTAAACCGTGCTTCCTTATATAAATATAGCTACATGCGTTTCCTTGTACTAAAATAACCGCGTACAGTTATACCCGATTAACACTGCTCATTTATTTAATTTCTTTATTTTCTTTCAATGAAAGTCGTCGAGAAATGCTGCGAAAAGAGATACGCCCGTATTAAAATGAGGAGTCGGCGGCGGTTGCACAATCGGGAATATAAATCGACGATAATTACAAGTGTATTTATAGATATTTACATAATCTATTATCTGAAGTACGCGATGACATTCATTAGAATGGTGAACAATCCGCGAACGGGAAACGGAAACACACGTTCATGGTTTTAGTTCCTCTTTGGAATTAATTTGCGAATTGAAATGTGTTGTTACAAAATTTTATACAGTACTTTTTATTTCAAATAAATGTTTCTTGTTATTACTAATTTTATTTTAAAATGTTGGAACTTTATCAGCTTATAATGAAGAAACTGAAACAAAAAAAAACAATAGCATGTCCCATATTTTTTAAAAATAAAATACTCATTTTTTTTTTTTGAAGACGTTATTAATACTCGCTTCTACTTAAAGATGTTAATACTCAAGAACATCTATTGGACAGCTACTTTCTGATATTCGCAAAATGGCATATTTATTTCTCTTTTCTTTTGGTGCTTTACGTTTTCGGTGTTTATTAACAACAGTTTGATGAGAACTATGTACAGGGTGGTCCAACGATGCGTGTTTCTTCTGTGAGGCCTATGGGAATAAAACTAGGAAAAAAATCGATAGAGAATTTTATACCAGACAACAAGCGGCATATTGTAAAATTATTTTGAACTGTACAGGGTGATCAGAAAAATGGCGGTTCGTGGAAACTAATTTTTTTTTAATGGAATACGCTATAAACTTTTAGATATTTGGATGCGCCGCAGTGAGCTGATTACAACGGTATAAATATATATTGATTTCATTAAACTACTTTCGTAAAATAAATATCACTTCGTGTCGGTACCTTTGATCTCGTATCCGAAAAAGATTCACTGGGCATTCCGACGCGATTCGATTTTGTTTTTTCTCCAGCTCTGTAAATTATCTTACCTGCCTCTATCTGGTGAAAATATAAAATAATTCCCATGTGTTTCCATTATTAATTTATTTTTACACATTTTACATTACGCAGTAGATATACTGGGTGCCTCACAACGTATGGAGGAGATTTTAATTCTTTTAATTCGCTTTAGACTAAAATCGAATAATAAGAAAGTTACAGCAGTTTAACTTTCTTAATTTCTTCTTTAATTTACACCTGTAGCTTCTTAATTAATCAAAATTATTTCACAAAATGCAACTTTATTATTAAATAAACTCTAAATTTATCAAAACCACCATTCATAAAATGTGTATGTTAATCTGTTTCCTAGTTTTGTTTTTAATTAGTAGGCGGTTCACAACGAGATGAAAACCCGTTTTTGGCCATTAAAATAAAAAATGTAATAGCCGTTACTTTTGTTGGATATATTCCATTCTCAGCATCCTTCCGCCCTCTGTAGGGTATACGAACAGAATGGTAACCCGCTTACTTAGAATTAGAATAGGTATTACTTAGTGCTTTTAAGATGTACATAACGACAAGTTGTCGCTGCAGCTTTGTAAGGATAAGTTCGAGTTGTATTTGTTAGTTTGTTAGTCATAGTGATAGCGTGAATAAACGATCCTAGTATAATCATTGCGCTTATTATTAACTCTATATTCCCAACAACTTTAACGTGACTACATTTTTTTAAATAATTTATTGTAAAGCGGTGTTCAATTAACTCATAAATGCCTCAAATTTGAATCTAAAACATAAAATATTACTACAGGGAGTTACTTTTGCTTGTTAATTAATTTCACTTTAAACTCTTGTAACTTTTTAGTTATTGCTTTTTTCCCAAAAATTTATTAAGAAAAAATCTTTAATTCGATCTCCCCTAGCTACCCCTCTAATCTTCTCCGTAGGTTATGAGACACCCAGTATTTATCACGATATTCCTCACACACTCTGAGCTTAACCTTTCCAAGGACGTGGAAAACGTAAACAAACGTCCAATCTACGAGCCGTAGACTACTGCGCATTCTGCTATGTGTTACGGCTCTGTAGACTGTGTAGACTGTGCTTTGGCCTTTATGAAAATGTGAACAAATTAAGATATCTTTTTGGTACCCATTTCTGAAATAAAAAGTAGGCCGTTCCATAAAAGAATGAGATGTTTCATAAGCATCGATTGTTCGGTATAATGCAAAAAGATATCTTAATTTTGTTATTTGTTTCTATTTACCATTTTACCACGTTTATGAAATTTAAATAAAAATTTAAAGGAAAAAGAACAGACAAACATGATAATTCTGATCATTTCAATTGTAATGATCAAGGAAAACCGATGATAGTTTATTTTAAAATGAATCAGATTCTCTTCCTCTGAAATAATTTTTTACCTATATCATAATTTTAGTTTTGGACAAATATCATTATCATTCATAGATCATCAATAAAAAAATTCTCTTAATTGAATACGAATTACTTTTTCATAGATTAGCAATTTTATACATAAAAATTAGTTATACTTTTAGAACAGAACAATATAAGGAGTTTTAATTTTCAACTTTTGCTCTTTATTGGGGGAAGGGGGATACTGTTTCTAAGCTACTATATTCCTTTTTTTTCCAACACCCCGTGCATATGGAATTCTAAAAACATTTTTCATTGCTGAAACTTAAAGTATACTTCAAAACCTTCATTAAAGAAAACAAAATAAATTACTAAATACCATTCAATTATAGTATAATGTATAATTGTATTTGTTTGCGAATTTATTAAAAATGGCAACTGAAACATCAGTAAAAAGGATGCTGGTATCATTACGCGAAATGGTAAAGAGAACGTTAGTAAAACTTATTAAATATGTTTTAACTAAATACACAAATTTCGAACGTTTCGCTACAGATTTATAGCTTCGTCAGGAGTAACGAAGCTATAAATCTAGCACGAAACGTTGAGTGGTTTCCCTTCATATTTCTGTTCGGTTCGAGATTAAAAAAAACTTTGTACTTACAATTTTCATCGGACAAGAACCAACTTCAATTATGAAAACATTACAATTCTTTAATGTAATTTTTAAAAAGACTAGCATAATACATTTAATTCATGTCAATTACAGCGCCGTCGCTGCAAAAAGAATGCGAGTTCATTTGGGAATGATTCGGTTATGTAAACAAGTTTTTGTATCAAGTCGACTAGAAGTGTAGTGGTCACTGGGTGCCGCATAGACTTCTCGGACTTCGACTGGTTTATTGTTTTGTTTTTACAAGGAAGATGCGTTAAAGATTCGAACTTTTTCCGGCTATGATCGTTTCAGCATATTAGTAGTTCCTCGTATATTTAACGAAACCTTCCGCCTAAAATGCACCTAGGTCTGCTAATTATTTTGTTGCAAAGACATTTTCTTATGCAACAGATAAATATTTTTATATGGTAGTTTAGAAAATTAAACGAACTATTAAACAAAAGAATAAAATCAGCAGGTTGTCATTAAAACAAAAAATAGGTTGGCATTGGATCTCAAAAACAATAGCAGATAAACAATTGAAACAAATTGGTAACATAGGTCTTATTGACTCTAAATCACACATCAAATTTCAAACAGGTACGTCAAATAATTTTCGAAATATTAAACCGGTTTTCTAATTTTCGCTTCCCTGTATATAATACTACTTACTTATTGTACACCTTAAATCAAACTCACTTGATATATCCAGTCAAAAAGTAAATTTACATAAAATTTTAAGGCGACACTGTGAAAACTACGCATGCGCAATAGAAAATCAATTTGTATGGGGTATGTCAGACCCCAATGTGGATTTCCAGAGTTAAGTTGAAGTTTGTAAGTTTGTTCTACTGACGATATGACAAGTGTAAAACCGATCTAGGAAAAAGACAATATTTATTAATTGTTGTAGATTTTTTTTATAATTGTTGATTCTAATTTTTGCAAATATGAAGAACCATAAAATATTTCCATTTGCTGAAAGAAACAAATTATATATACCTCCTGATATCTTCTTACGCAGAATTAAATTTGCCATCTTTTCTACGGGAAATGTCCTATCTCAAAACTTAATGGTATACAGCTGTTTCGGCCCTGTTTGGGGTCTCCTCAGCAAGTGAGTTGTTCGTCAACTCCGTTGGAAACAAACAATCCTGTCTGGGTTATCTCAAAATCGAGTACACATGTTGATAACAATTATGTCGTGTCTTTGGGTCAAAAATTGGCTTAGCGATGATGCGACAATCTGTTGTCAATATAAATTCAGAGTTGTTATATATCTGCACAAGCGTTCGGATAATCAATTAAAGTAAAGCATTGGAAACTATTGTTTTTCCCACAGATAAAAATAATTCTCTGGAAACCATTGTAACCATTTACAAAGGCCGGTTGGCATTAAGCAAGCGTTTTGTAATTGAAATAAATTTACGTTCGTTATAGGTCTGTTGTGTTATACATTCACGTGCAACGAGACAATTAATTAATATCGAAACTTTGATGGCTTGCCCTGATATTAATCTAACATATTGCGGTAAACTTAGAAAGTTTACCTAATCGAGTAAAAGCAACGAGCGTGTTACACAAAGGACCACTCCTTTCATTACGAAATGAATTTTTCATCACATGCGCTGTGTACTATCTGTACACGATCTTTCGCATTCAGAGAAGGCCGTATTAAGTTAACATTTTTGTTGGTACCACCTAAAAAAATATGGACGTCAAAAAATTATTGTTTCTGAAGATCGAAGCTCCCACTAGTAAATATGAATGATTTAATTTTCTTTAACCTTACCATTACCGACCGTGATAAGTATCCTTTCAAATCATTAACACAGTCCTTATTACAAAATAGGAAGCTTCATAATTTTTAACTTAACTTCTGACAAATTACATGCACGTAACCCAACGAAAAAAAAAAGAATGCCAAAAGATCGTGAATGCTTTATAGAATACAAGGTATTTTACCAACGTTGACATTGTATTTAATAACAATTTCTTAAATTTCCTTTCAATATATTGAATATAATAATAATAATATTATTATATTATTAATAATATTTTAACTTTATAAAAAAACAGTTTTTCTTTTTTCTGTTTTTGCAACAACAATTTCCAACAAAATAACTATAAGTACGATAAAATAAAAAAAAATTACACTTTAGAACTTTAGAGAGTTGTTAATACCAGAATATCATTACGATCATCAGTAATACAACAAAAACAGTTTTGTTAACAGAACAATATGACAACGACGTTAACCGAGGGCCATGTTTTGAATATGCTAACATTTTTCTAATTTTGAGTTTCATATTTACCAATTTTACATCCCTTGCTTAATTAACCGCTTTTGCCCATCGAGGTACTCTTAACATATCTAGTCTTTCTGCTATTAAAAATTTCCATTGGGCGCGTTCAATGGACCCAACAGTTGATTAAAACCAGAAACATGTTTCATTTGAACAAGTTGGAGCCGTTGAACGCTATGAAAACTATTGTTTATCAATCTTCATTTGTCATGTGCAGTGAGGTTAGATTTTATTACATGATTATAAAAACTTGAGAAAGCCGGCAATTCGAAAGAGATTAGAATCTGTCGTCGGTATAAACAAATGACGAACTGGCACCGCACTCACCATAAATTATTTCTGGTGAATAAATTCGACAACTGTTGACACTCAACATAAGTAACCATAAACCGTTCAGCGTACTAAACAAATCAATATACTCAACAGTTGTGTCCGCTGAACGCGCCCATTGAAACAGGGCCTGGGGAGGTGCTATCACGTGATCCTCATTGTAGGTTTAGTTTTGTCGACATTGATGCGAATTTCATATTCTCAATTTTTTTTTATTTTTGAGATAGGACGCATATTAGCTATAACTCTTAATTCTGAACGACTTCTTCTTATGGCATTTTAAAATAAGGGCATTTTACTCTTCATTTCTCGGTGTACACACTGTCTTCCGTTCAAGATAAATTTAATCTGACATTTCCCAAACTGACTTTAAAGAATGGTGAAGTATACCGGGTGTCCCGCGCCATGTGCTCACCCTTTTAGAATCTTTATTTATTAATCGATTAACCTGAATTTTTGAGACAATAAATTAAACAAAAAATGGAATTTTTCGACATACCGCTAGTCATCGTAGGACTTTCGGTTTCGCGGGAAGTGATACCAACTTTCTTATTTTAAATGGAAAACCCAATATATTTTTACATACTTGAAATTTACGGATCAATATGGGTCCGAATACGTATCAATTGTTAATTTTGGTTTCCATGACAACGAAAAAAACTTTTTTATTTTTCAATCTAGAAAGCTATGAATCGCATTTTTTCGATCTAATGCGATCAAGTGTTTCGAGAAAATCACTCCTTTGATGGTATTTTAATGTTTAACATTTTTATAGTACTTGAAATTTTCATTAGGTCTTAAATCATTTTTTTCGATAGAACCTCATATGTTTCTTAGCTCAGTTCAACAGTACATTTCTTTCTGAGTACGCTGATACCAAATCCGTCATATTTTCTTTGAAAATTAATTTAAAATAGAGCATATCTTATTGAAATTTTACATTCCCTTTATTTCAAATGACTTTGAAAGAAAATATGATGTATTTAGTACCAACGTACTCAGAAACGTATGAGTTTCTAATAAAAAAATTAGTTACGGGCTAATGAGAATTTCAAGTGCTGAAAAAATATTAAAAAGCAAAATACAATCAAAGGAGTGATTTTCTCGAAACATTTGATCGCATTAGATCGAGAAAATGCGATTCATAGCTTTCTAGATTGAAAAATAAAAAAGTTCTTTTTTCGTTGTCATGGAAACCAAAATTATCAGTTGATGCATATTCGGACTCGTAATGATCCGTAGATTTTAAGTATGTAAAAATATATAGGGTATTCTATTTAAAATAAGAAAGTTGATATCACTTTCGGCGAAATCGGAAGTCCTATGACGACTAGCAGTATGTCGAAGAATTCCATTCTTTGTTTAATTTATTATCTCCAAAATTCAGGTTGATCGATTAATAAATAAAGATTTTAGAAGGGTGACCAATGGCGCGGGACATTATGTGTTAATAAATTTTTATAATTGATATTAAAAAATATCCCACACACTTTTTAAGACATTGTATATATATATACACTGCAATTTTTAATTTTTTTTTCTTTTTCTCACATACTTTATGTACTCTGCGACAGAGTTTTTAAATGTTTAGGAGGATACGTATTCCGATAGACATGCAGGTTTACCTGTTCAGGCAGAAATGTTCAGGTAAACCTAACAGGACGATTTGATTAGGCGATCGAAGTGGAATCAAAACGATGATACTCCTGGCACAAGCAAACCTGTAGGTCTACCGGCTCGTGTACTTTCAGGAATTGAACTGAAATTATGAAAGTATTGAATGTCATGTTAACTAAATTACCTTTATTGCGTTATTTTATACGAATGAAAAAGCTGCGTGATTTCTAGCCAAAGTCAAACAAAATCAGATCTCAACTTCGTTTTGGATTGCAAATTTAATTTTAAACAAAAATGAATGTGTTTTCAAGATTTATTAAGTAAATAGCTTATTGGTAATTTTTGAACTTTGAAATTGGTACGAATTTAATTAATTAGTTTATGTAGACGCTACATCACTTTTGATGTTTTTTTTTCGAGAACTTGAAATGGAAATTACATGTGAAAGTGCATTTCAAGGGTGAGAGATCCATTACCGCTCTGTCGTCAATCAGTAAATGATAAACGCAGACAAATGTAATTACTATTTAGTCGTAAATCGTAATTAATGACGTAAAACCAACATTTGGTTTGGAATTGGTAAATGTCTTATCGCGGCCTTAAGCGACTTTTAAAGGTCGCTTGATATTTACTAGAAAAGCTATTAGACTGTCTTAAAAGGTTCTATTTTAACAATATTATTTGGAAAATTCCTCTTCACCTATTAGATTGATGTTACAGAATAGATGTTCATAAAAATGTGAAAGAGATCATTAACTAATAGGAGTAGTATTTTTTATACCAAAACAAAATTAAAGAAAATAATTTAATTACATCTTTATCACTTTCAAATAAAAAAGACCAAGGAAACTATGTGATCTCGTATAATAGAAGTAATCGGTAGAAAGAGTTCTAAAAAAAATTTACCTTGGGTAAAATTTTAATAGGAATATTTGGATTTTCTCAATAATTAAAAAAAAAAGAATTATGGAAATTTTAAATTCCTCGAAAATATAAGTACAGAAGAATAAATATATTTATATTGTCTTATTAAATTATAAATTTAATTAGACCGTGAAATAAAGGGATTTGCTCGATCTTATCATCCGAACTGACTCACTTGCTTAGTATCCAAGGACCTTACGACGATAAACTATCTATTTACAAAAGAGCCAAATTCCCCAAACTGGTTAAGGCCGACCTATTCGTAAATAATTATTCAAATGATGCCACATGCCGTCATGAAATTAATTAGACAACATGGATTTTATATTTCTGTAACGTGTTAGTCACGCAGGAATTCTTTTGGATTAGTCATTCTTTCGCACCCTCGGGTGCCCTGAACCTGAAAATATTTAATTTAGCCGAGTGGTCAGTGTAATCATATTACTCACAAGTGCCGGGAGGTAGAATGTATTCTGTTTTGTGTTCGTGGGAGCTTTTATGCGTGTGCTCAAAATAGGAAGGAAAGAAAACGGTAGTCCCCTGGCTTTATTTTTATTAGAAACAGATTGAATCGTAAAATCAGTGTTTTATTAATACTTATTCGGAAAGGTGTGTAGAGTTTTATGTTCTTTTTGTTTATGGGGGAAACAAACGTATTTTCACATGATTTTTAAAGTTTTTACTTTCACCTATTATTTGCATATATCTTTTCAAGCATTAAAAATATCTTGAGTTATATCTTACTAATTATAATAAAGAGGGTGTTATCGAATATGATGGCGATAGTTATACCATGTATAGACGGTGTCAAAACAATACGATTTAACCTAATTTATGTATACACTGTGATTCAAAAGTACTGCACCATCACTTAGGCGGTCTTTAAACTCATTTATTTTTTCTCAAAATCTAATCAAAAATGTCCTAGAAGCTTTCTTTTCGTGGATATAGGCCTTCAAATATGCGAAATTGGTGTTGGTTTTCTGTTAATAAGATAACACAATTTTAATGTTTTATTAATGAAAGACGTAGAAAAACGCCGGTAAAATTTTCCTTGTTAATGAACATAAATAATATTAAGTAATAAAGCAGAAAAAGACTTTGGAAATTTCAAAATTATTTTAGAAATAAGTTCGGCAACGGTGCACCGAGGTGCACTATGGCCACCATGGTCTCATTGATGTCTAATACGTTTCGTGATGAACTGAAATGATTCGTTCAACCAAACAGTGAACAGAAACTGCATCAAAGAATTCTTGATGCTGCACAAATACTAATAACCTAAATGGAATTTTGCTGTAAAATAATTAGGGAAGCTAATATTCGAGCACCTTTAAATTAACATGGGATTTCCTATGTTGCGTTTCAAAAAGCAACACCCTGTATACCAGTAAACGTTGAAGTGTAATTATTGTGATTCTGCTAATTTTCACGCGTTATGTTTATTCTCTTCAGAGGCGTTTCAAAACGCGGTACCCTGTATAGCTTTTCAATATAACTGGAAGTCGTAAAATAATTGCCATTCTATAATAACCGGGTAAATAGGTCTCGATTAATTCAAGACTTTGAATACATTCAGGTTTTTTAAAGTGCTCTTCAAGATGAATCTGTCTGTAAAGTTTGAGAATTTTTCATCCGCTCAGTTTCAAGATATTTAAAACAGATCAGTAACGAAATTCTGTTTATACCAAACTATCAGCACGTTCTTGATCAGTAAATGTTAAAATAAAATATTAGAAAAGCTTTTTCTAACAATGTTTTACAAAAACGAAGTAGATTGATCAATTATCTGTTCAGTTTTCACCATCAAGGCAGTGCTGATAGCTTGGTATACTTAAATTGAATTTAAGCACAGAATCTTTTTTTAAATATCTTAAAACTCAACGTATGAAAAATTCTCAAACTTCGTAGACAGATTCATCTTGAAGAGGACTTTAAATAACCTCAATGGAATTTTGCTGTAAAATAGTTAGGGAAGCCAGTATTCGAGGAAACTTTAAATTAATATGAGATTTCCTATGTTGCGCTCCCTGTATTACTCCCTGTATGTAATTTTGTGCGGATACTAAAAATGTTAAATAATTTACTAGAATTTTGTTTTCTGCAGTTACATTTATTACAATTTTTTGGGTTTGTCATGTTCTTACTGGAGAAGATGCAAATTGCAATAACCTATTGTCAATTAAACTCTGATTTTTAATGCTTTTGTCGAATAAAGTAACAAAAATGAATGTCAGTTTTTGAATATGAGTGTGTGATTTCAGTTTTACAGTTTCAATAAATGATTGATTTTCATTCTAAGAGTATTTATTGTACCATTGATTCTCTCGTTCATATTACTATATGAGAGATATTTCAATACAACAATACCGAGAAACCGGAAACCTGGTATTTTTTAAATGTAAGTATCGAATAAATTCCGGTATTGTAAAAAGCCATACACAAGCTCTATTTGTAACTCATTAAACAGAAAAATGACAAAATTAAATGTCGGTTTGTGAAAAGATATTTATTTATGAGAGGATTATCGGGCAAAGAATTGACCCGGATATGCGAACTGTTTTTCTGAATAATACTACTGTAGAGTGTTAAGATAAGAAAAAACTGATCAAAGACGAACATCCATTTCTGTAACCTTTCCAGAAAATATCAATGCTGTTCATGAACTGATTCTAGAAAATCAAGGAATTACATTGGCACAATTTGCTTCTGCTTTAGGAATCGCCCTAGAACGAGTTTTCCATGTTTTTAGACAAGAAAAAGCTAACAGCCAAGCCGATTTCGAAATGCTTCTGTGCAGGTCGGAAACAATAGAGAGTCATGATCTGTACACATAATTTTTGTATGATATAAGATGATACTGTTACAGCCGTCACACGCAAACAGATCTATTTTTAGCATCAGTACGCCACCTTGCGTCACAGAACATGACCGGAGACTACTGGATCTTTCTAGTATGTTCCAGCAACAGATGGCTCTGCTGTAGAAGCCGTACGATCCGCCAGGACTAGATAGTTATTAAGATAGCCAGCGAAGGGTTCGTACCTCGAATAAAAAGTACATTTTGTAAAAGTGTAAACAAGCTCATTACTACTGCGTGTTAATTGTGTAAATCTACAGTTTATAATTAAAGTGTTCTGAAATTTAACGACTATAATTTGTGAACCCCCAAATTCGTAACAATACCTTACCTCTAAAATTCTCCTAGCAGGATTCTTTTACATTTATATATGATACCTGATTAGTTAGATCTGCAAAAGCTACTGGCCGCATGCATCCCTTTAGAGCTTTGATCCCATATAAAGGTAAGGTAAGGTCCTTTTCTGATTTTTGGTGGTGAAGAAACATTATATTCTGCTGTTGGTGTTAACGCGACAAATTCATCGATGTGGCTATTCCAATTTTCTGTAATTTTATGTTTATCATTGTACTGTTTTCCTGATTGTCTTCAATGCAGTTAATTATAGATTTAATTTTACTTTTTACGTTTCCTGTTTTAGCATAGAAATCTTTCACTTTTGTCATACGTGTTTTCTACGAATTATCTCTCTTTGATATTTGGTATTCTTCGTCCAACCATTTCTTGTTTTTTCTCTTTTTAATCCGCCCCTAAGATATTGATATTTGTAAAATATTCGCTTTAGTTTTCAAAACCGTATTGACACCTTTATCAATATCGCTCTTCAGTGTCTGAAAAGTGAATGTCTTAATAAACAAATTGTAACAAGTATCGCTATTCGCCTAAAATAATTTTTACTTCCTATGTGTTATCCAAAGTAATTCTCACAACCTCGACAGAGTCTAGTGCCTGATTGCACCGCATTTTTAATTATTGATTAAATTTAAGACGTGTTTAGAATATGACATTCATGAATACATGACAACATATGTCAGTCACAATGTAATTGAGACTAATGCCCGTTT
The DNA here is from genome assembly GCA_036172665.1 of Prosopocoilus inquinatus. Classification (NCBI taxonomy): domain Eukaryota; kingdom Metazoa; phylum Arthropoda; class Insecta; order Coleoptera; family Lucanidae; genus Prosopocoilus; species Prosopocoilus inquinatus. The sequence continues at coordinate 11,205,790 of CM069875.1, forward strand.
GCACCACTTTCACTTGAAACTTTAAGTCTCACTTAAATGGTTAAGTGACACTTTTTCAATAACAGAAAGTGTCACTTAGGGCCAGTTGCACCAAACACTTAAGCAAAGCTTAATTTTAAGCACCGCTTAGAATGTGAGTTACGTAACCTCAAATATCAAATTATAAACAATACTTAAATTTAAGCTCGGCTTAAGTATTTGGTGCAACTGGCCATTAACCATTTAAGTACGACTTAAAATGTAAGTGAAAGTGGTGCAAACGGCCCTTAAACTTCAATTTAAGTATCAGTTAGAATGTTCCTGACATTATGCTAGATGTACGTTAATTTAATCAATGATTAAAAATGCGGTGCAAATGTCCGTAAGTCTTCTCTTCAATAGTAAGTACGTGGGCCGCTAGAAAATTTTCTGGAATCTAGTAGGTCTAAAATTGTTAGCGTTTATCAACTGTCATATTTGAAAAATTTGACGTTTTTCGCCTATAATTCTATTGATAGTTCCTATCCAAGTGAACCAGTTTTGTTTGTACAGCATTTGGGAAAAAGTAATTTTGTGTAAACATGGAAATCTCGCGTGAAAATTTTCGTACCACGATTTTTTACGATTTCAAATGTGGTCTAACGCCGAAACAATGCCTCGATCAGCTTCATTTGGCTTTTCGAGATGAAGCACCATCAAAGAGCAGTGTTTATAATTGGTTTGCCGAATTCCAGCGTGGACGTACCTCACGAACGAATTTCGTGAAGGTCGTCCATCAACATCTGTTGTTGCCACTAATGTAGATGCTGTGCGTGAAATGCTTGTACGAGATCGACATGTGACATACCGTGAGATTCAAGCATCCTTCCGTATTGACATGAAAGCAATACACCAGATTTTGCATGATCATTTGAACGTACGAAAGCTTTGCAGTCGTCGGATCCCATATAATTTAACAGAAGCGCAAAAGCAGGGTCGTGTCAAATGGTGCGAAGAAATGCTCAAGAAATTCAATGGAGGTCATTCAAATTTAGTTTATAACATCGTTATTGGTGACGAAACGTGGATCTATTCGTACGAGCCAGAAAGTAAACAACAATCTACCGTTTGGGTATTTCAAAATGAACCAAAACCAACAAAACTTGTCCGTTCACGCAGTGCTGCGAAGCAAATGATTGCTTGTTTCTTTGGTTTAACTGGACATATAGCAACCGTGGCTTTGGAGGATCGAAAAATCGTGAATGCTAATTGGTATACTACAATTTGTTTGCCGGAAGTAATCGATCAAATAAGAAGAAACAATCGAAATCGACGAATTGTTCTCCATCATGACAACGCCAGCTCTCACTCAGCCCGTCAAACAGTTGATTTTTTGCCCAAGAAAAATGTTGAATTAATGACTCATTGTCCATATTCACCTGATTTATCACCTAATGATTTCTTTTTGTTCCCAAATATCAAAAATAAAATGCGTGGTGAGCGATTTTCGTCACCTGAAGCAGCGGTTGAAACATTCCGGACACTGGTTTCTGAGGTACCATCTTTAGAGTGGAAAACGTGCTTTAGAAATTGGTTCGAGCGTATGCAAAAGTGTACTGACGTCAAAGGCGAAAACTTCGAAAAACAATGATACCGTTTGCCAAATTTCATATGCGTTTTTTCATGCCGTTTCCAGAAACTTTTCCAGTAGCCCGCGTATCAACGGAAAAAATATTGCAGGTCGCTGAACTTTGAATACCACACTTTGTGAATTGTTGTGGTTTTCAGAAAACTATAATCGGAACAAAGTTTTTTTAATCTCGAACCGGACAGAATTATGAAGGGAAAACACTCAACTTTCCGCTATAGCTATAAATCTATAGCGAAACGTTGAGTGTTTTCCCTTCGGACAAAAACCAACTTCAATTATAATCGGAACGTTTTAATTTAATTTTTAAGGTTTCTTCATCTTTATTTCAATATTTTTCGGAAATATTTCAAGTGGAATCAGTCTCTTAAAATTCAAATTTCTTGCTCCAAAATACCGAAATTTGTATTAATACATAACGCTACATTTTTTTTAAAGGAAGCGCGAATGTTATTGACACACTTTGCACGACTGACGTGGGTGTAGAAAGGTAGATAAACCTGGTCTCTTGGCGGACTTGCAGAAATGGGAATAATTTATTTTTTTTCTTCGACGACGAACAATATCTAATGCCGTGTGCATAATATCAAGAAGGTTTCGTGGTCGCCGTTGCTTCTGTCCAGTGATCGCGGATATCCGGTTAGCGTACATCCGTCTCTCTCACCGGTTTCTAGTATTAATTTACACTCACGTACTGTGTCGAACAATACAGACACTACGCGAACGCATCTCGACATCATCGGTCCGTCTAGCTGAACGATTACAGGGAATAGAATGGACTTACGACAAGTAGAGAATACAATAAATAATTAATTAATCATAAATTATTTATGCGAATGTTTTGTCAGAAAATACATGGATTTTATTCTGGAAGAATTACTTGCTTTTTATGAAAACGTACTTTAAGTATTGTTTCGCCATAAATGTAAATGTAAAGTAAATAATAAAATATAAAAATTTAGTTGTTTGTTAGGCCCATATGATAAGATGTTGATATAAATTTCGTTACAATCTGAGAGAAGTTGGCTACCAGAGATTGCCTAAAATAAGAATGTGGCCATTCAGGCGTCATGTTTGTGCTAACTTGGGGAGGCAAGTTCAAAATTAGGTAGTCGTCAGTTTGCTTATAGTTGCATGCTATTTCCAGCTTGTGATTACCTCGACTGCATTTAAATAAAGACAAACATATCGGCTTTGTTTTTAAATATACACTTATGAGTAAAGAAATCGACCCACTTCACAACTTTGATTTTCTGAATTGAAATCATTTATCAAATTAAAAAAAAAAAAAAAAACTATGTTATTTGAAACACTATTTAATAACCTTGAACATGAAGCCAAACTTATTAAAATTTATTTCGTCTTCTAAACCGGAAAATTGTGAAATTAAACGTATGGAACAAATTAACACCCGATTAAAACGACCGTTGCGGCTTCAACTTCCGATGTAGTATCCATTTTAGTGACACAGTAGTACACTTATTCGATTATAAGAACGAATAATATTGCAGAAACATTTATAAACGTAATGCGTGTGACAACAAATATGCCTTGTTTTTTCAATAGTTTCTGCATTTCAAAAGAAGTAAGCAGTCTTTATAAAAAATAGACTCATAATAAAGTTTATTAAATCGTCTTTTAAACAATATAAGTTTTTTTTTTAATATATCCATATGTAATTGCAATATAACAATCACAATAGAAAATATGAAATGGGCCGATTTCTTTGCATGAAAGTGTATTTATAGTACTTACTTATCCAGTTATTATTAGTAATAATAATAATAATAACTTTATTTACCGTACTGATTGCATAAAAATCTTATGGCATGTCAGTGTTATTATTAGTAATATTAAAAATAAAAAAGCAATGTTTTAGAATCATGTTTTTTAAGGTAATTTTAAATTTAGTAGAAGACAAAGGTAGGTGGTTATATTGTTAGTTTAATATTTAAAGAATTTTTTTTCTGAATTTACTAATTTATGTATTTTTAATCTAATTAAACCTGCCACCAGAGATTATAATCATAGATAAATGAGAAGGAAGTGGCATTATACCAAAAAGTATAAACAAGGTTTGCAGTTCTCTGTAACCAGTTTTGCAATTATTCTAACTGCCCTTTTCTGCAATCGATAGCTGACGAATCTGACGATATATAGCCGCACAACAAGACACCATAAGAAATCAGATTATGGAACAATGAGAAATTGATGTTAATTAGAGATGAACGACAAAAAAAATTGGCATTTATCGTAATACAAATACCCGGTGTTTTTTTACAGTGTGCAAATATTTAAACGTGTAATACATCTCCATAAATAGCAATGATTGAGCTCAAATGCCCTTCATAAAAAGTTAATAGTTTTCGAGAAAAATGCAGTGGCAGATTTTCACCAAACTGAACTGCTGGCATAGCTAACGAGTGAATGGTGGCTCAACTCTCGCAATCGCCTGACGACGCGAAGATAGGACAGTATTTAACTTAACCTTGCGCAGAAAGGATGTATATCACCCGGTCATCAAAACATTTTAAACGCGTTTACAATGCGCTTGCATTTATTAAAATAAATAAATGTAACTTCACTCTAAGTAATTATAAGTTTAAGTATTTTCAAATTAAAAATTAGTGCTATTCAAGAATCTGCGAATATCGCATGTGATTCGCTGTTGCCGAACAAGTTAAAAGCAAGATACAAGTAAAGTGTAATTTCACGTTCCATATGTATTGTTAATAGACTTATGAAAATTTACTTTTTTTTCCATGAACCGTAATGCCCATATTACATGGTGATATTTCTTGTACAAAATTTGTGACATAATTACCGAGATGCGTCAAATTAACTAATAAACATCCACTATGGTAACCTGTCTCTGTCTCTTTGTCCAAAATTTACACAAAAATTATCATCGTGTAAAGCAGGCATTAATATTTTATAGCTAACAACGAGATTAGCAAAAGTTTATTTACGAAAAAGGGAGAAAGAAAAACATTTTTAATGTGCTCGCCTAATTGGTGCGTACATTTTCGGATTTATTCATCAGTAGTAAAGTTGATATCGTAAAACAAATAAATGTAACATCACTTCGCTCAGTGAATTAAAATGTTAAATGAAATAATTAATAAACGGTATCAGTGATTATTATTATGAAACCGATCCACCCATCGATGCCGCACCCGATCGTCAATGCAACGGTGATCGGGTGCGGTATCGGTGGACGTATTCACATTTCTTTCTCGCACATTTCAGCAGTTCCAAACAAATGGTACCTCCGAAATTTTTTGGCTATGGTACGGTAGTCACTAAAAAAATACCCGCAGAAAGTAACATTTCATGTACTTTTTTATTTGCATACAGTCAAAAAACACCCTGTATTCTATATGATAAACGCTTAGCAGCAAATCATTATAATTGATCAAAGTTAAATCTCTAATTTTACAATATTTACCAGACGTTATCTGGTTATCACTACTAATTAATAAAAGTAATAATTTTTCAGTTTTTCCATTATTTAATTTAAGGCAATTTACAAAAAAAAACAATTTTTCGGCTTGTTTGAAAATAGTATTAGTTAAATTTAATAAATCAATAATATTTTAATTAACATTTATAAATGAAGTATCAACTGAATACATTACACATCTATTGTATGTAAGAAACGGCTCAATCGTTAATATAAATAAGAAATAATAAGGAATCTAAAACAGAGCCTTGAGGCACTCCAGAATTAGCTGCTAATAATGAAGATCGATTATTATTAATTTCTACATATCGATACCTTTTAGTTCAATATGATTTTAATAAGCGCTTTTGCCTGTCCTAAAACCAAATTGGTTTTCCGTAAGAAATTTGAATCTTTCAAAATAAGATCTTCTTTCAAAAGGATTTCAATAATTTTAGAAAAAATCGGAATAGCAGTAGTCGGACGAAAGCTATAAAGATCATTAGTATGTTCCTTCTTCAGTAAATGTGAAAACATGCCACAAAAACTAACCAGGTTTCTTATGACGGTTGAAATGTTTACAACTTTTATTAATAAAGTTGTGACCGAAAATGTTTTCTCGTCAAGTTAAAACGAAATGAAGACTAGTAATAATCCCAATGCAAAAAATAACTTTTCTATTTATTTCCAGCAACTACAAAATTTTAATTAATTTCAACTTATTATGAAAATATGAAAAATTATAAAAACTATTCAAAATTCTGGCCTCCATTTTGAATACATAAGTTATATTGACGTATAATTGAAAAACTTTAAACACATTTGTGCGTTACTTAAATCAACTAAGTGAAATTACTAATTATTAGGTTGTGAATGTAGCTTTACAAAGACAAATAAAGGAAATTAGGAAATTTTGGTTTCTTTCTAATTTTTGACCAAGTTGGCCATGACAAGTAAAATTTGAAAATGGATTCTTAATGAGATCTCGGGCCCGCATCCTTTTGCTAATTTAACCGTCTCTCTGTCTACGAACTTCGAGCACCCTGTATAAAAAAGACTAATTTTAACGCACGTGTCATTTCTAATAGACAAGCGCACTACATGTCTTATGAAATCGTCTTGGGAAATCTTTGTTTTATAAGATGGTTGGGAGGCACTTAAAATGATTCGAATACTAATTTGAACGTCTAAGGCTTAATTCTCACATGAGCAGGGCGTAGCGTCGCGTCAAATTTTTACATGTAATTTTTTGACATAAAATGCTGCCGATGAGAATTGCTTCATTTAAAACCATGGCAACTTTTAGAGGCAGCAAAATGACGCGACGTGACGCGACGCGACGCGCTGACGTGTGAGAATTGAGCCTAAGACTTAATTCTAACACGAGCAGCGCGTCGCGTCGCCTCAAATTGTTACATGTAATTTTTTAACATAAAATGCTGCCGAGTGAGAATTGCTCCACTTAAAACCATGGCAACTTTTAGAGGCAGCAAAATGACGCGACGCGACGCACTGCCGTGTGAGAATTGAGCCTTGGGCGGCTTGTCCACGACAAGAATTTTCACCGTGCACCGTCCCGGCAAAATTATTAGCATTAGTAGTAATACATTAGATTATATTGACTCTTGTCCACGTGTTCTGAAAATTTACCGTGCCGGCTCATGGACAAACCAGAATATAACCTAATGTATTACTACCAATCCGGTAAATCTGCCGGGACGGCAATGCTTTTATTGAGCTTTAAACAAACCAGTGGCGTAGATTTTAACGTCACCGCTGAACGGTTTATATCCCCGAGGCACTCTCACCCTCGCACTCGTTGCATCAAAAGCAACCGTTTGATGTAAATTACGTGTATCAGAATTGCCTTTATAGTTTCTTTCAAATGAATAATTATGAAAACATTATAATTCTTTAATGTAACTTTAAAAAAGACTGACATAATACATTTAATTCATATCAATTATAGCACCGTCACTGCAAAAAGAATGCGGGTTAATTTGAGAATGAATCGGTTATGTAAACAAGTTTTTATATCCAGTCGATCAGAACTGTAGTGGTTACTGCGTGCCGCACAGACTTCTCGGGCTTCAACTGGTTTATTGTTTTGTTTTTACAGGGCCGACGCGTTAAGCTGCTTTCCTGCTCGGAAGATTGGGTATTTGGGGATTCCTGCTATTGGTTTTCTTTGATCGTGTGATCAACGATAACCAATAACTTTCGTCAACTGAACGACGACGGCCAATGACAGCAGTTTTCAAATACCCAATTCTCCGAATCTCCAAAGCAGGAAAAGCAACTTTAAAGATTCGAACTTTTTCGACCATGATCGCTTCAGCATATTAGTAGTTCCTCGTGTATTTAACGAAACCTTCCGCCTAAAATGCGCCTAGGCCTGGTGATATTGAATTTAACCAATGCTTACGATATGTATGACATAACTGCTTCAAGTATTTTCTTACGGTCTTAGCGCGGCACGAGCGCCTTTAATTCACTTCCAAAGCAAGAAAACATGCTCTGTCGGAGAAAAACTGGTCAATTTTACATCTGTTCTGTGTTAGCAAGGAGGCTAACGACTGAAAATAAAGTAAGCATGCGAAGCACCTCTCCGGTACAGTTAGTTCTTGAATGCGGTCTCTTTCTGACAAGAGAGAGTCATAATATTTTCCCAAACAGTTTCCCTTTGTTTTGGTTTTGTCGTTTGAATGTCGACTTGTTTTAGCTTCTTTCAAATAAACGCTTTTCGAAATTAAAAATTATACTGTTAGAAGAACTGACTTTTACATCGAAAGTAACGCCATGTTTGCTTCAATTATAACAGTTATGCCAATGTACTGTTAATGAATTTTTAAGCATTCATGATAAGATTAGTTTAAAACTTTAAACATAATGCAGCTTCTGTCTAATATTTTTTGTTCTTAAAATTGAATGATTTCGAATGACTTGATTCTGACACACTTCATTCTAAAAAAAATCGAGGTATATTTGTCAAAACAAGCGATAAATTAAATCACTAGTAGTGAGAGAGAAGTTATGCGCAGATGGACGGTCGCTATTTACGCTAATTACTGAACATCTGGATTAATATCAATAAATACCAGTGAGTAATTTATGGGCGCAGTAGGCTGCTTAATTAATGTTATTGATGGTAAAGTAGCATGTGTTTTTCAGGGTAAATCGTGACATAAGAAAGTGAATTAAGCAGAATTGTTACTTTACGTCAGGGAAATATCCCGTTAAGATCGTAAAAAGACATTCAAAAAATGTGGACATGAAGACAGAAGTTTACGAACCGTTTAGAGAAAAAATAAAAAATTAAGAGATGCTAATTATTATTTGCAACAACTTTATGACCCTCCCCCTCGGGTTTGTGCCAAATATTAGCGCTGGCAACCAAATGGGTTTCTCGGATAATCGGTTAACTGGTTTTGGATTATTCGCGGTTTTAAACAAAACCGAAAGCCGGTTATCACCGGTTATCCGGATAACCGGTTATTTGACTATCCAATCATTTGGATAACCGTATATCTGAATATTTTCGATTTTTAGGTAATCGTATTTAGTTTTTGGATAATCGAATTAGTTTTTTATAATAATAGTTTCATTTTTGACTGTTGCAAAATCGGGCTTCAGAAGTAAAATTCAATGGAATCCGTCTTTTTATGAATCACTTACGTAATTAACCGATTTTCGATAAACCAACTTGGATATCCAAAAGTCGGTTTTTGGATATTCGAGTAGGTAGTCGATTTTTCCAATATCCGAATAATAGGTTTTTGGATATTCGAATAGTTGGTTTTAAAAATTATTTGGATAATCGGTTATACCCGAAACGGGCTTTTAAGGAAACCGAATATTCGGTTTCAATTTTTTCCGGCTTTTGCAAGCACTAGCTTACACCGCCGAATAAGTGGTGAAATATAAAAAGTTCTAAAAAACTGAATAATAATAGTAGTATTAAATTGCGAAAGATACGAGAAAGAAGATTATTTAGTGTCTAGTGGAGATTATTATTTGCCAAACAAATAATGAAAAATTGAAATAAATAATTTCCGTCTCGTTTTAATTTAATATTTAACCATAACTGCAGGCGAAATCAAGCATCAGAGCGCCCAAATTTCAAAAACGTGCAAGATTCTGTTGAAGGTGAGCAAATATACAACTACAGAATTGGCAGTAGCAGTGCCAAACGCTCGAAACATTCTTAGACATAAAATAAAAGCTATGATACTTTTTTTGTGAAGCCAATGGTCTTCCGCTGGCCTTGGTGGTTGAAATTAAGATCAGATGAACTGGGGCAATGTTTTCATTTCTTGCACAGCAATTCTGTTTTAAAAATGTAAATATACATGATATCCCAAGTCAAGTGGCCTATTCAAAGTTTTCGGGTACAGAAATATACATTCTGAAAATTGATACACTGCCCTAGGAGGAAGTGATCTTTGAACCTAAAATATTTTCACTTTTATATCACTTCCGGTTATGCCGAAAGTCGTCTTTAATTTTCCTATTTTAAATGGAATGCTAAACGTTGTATTGCAAAATCTGATTCTGTACATTATTCTAAGTAAAAAGTTGTTAAGACTTCCCTATACTTCAATATACCAAATTTGGATATATCTTCAAATGTATTTAGAAAATTATTCTGGTGACCTTTCATTTAAGAGTACGCACATATTTTCGGCACTTTCAAATTTCAAGATTCAAGTGGCCTGTCGTTTGAAAGAGCAACAATCAGTCTTTCAAATCATGTCCTAGTTATATCTAAAAAAGTCACCGGATGCTCACAGTAAGATGCCGAACCTTGTAATGTTTAACTCCCCAAAGCTCAGTTTTCTTCAATGGAGCATTCCTGAGTTGCAAAATAAAATTCTACATCGATTAGTAGAAGCATTCCCCATACCTAATTCGATTTTATTGCTATCAGTAATTGTTCATTTTATTATGGTAATTAAATCTGTCGTCTCAGTGAATAAGTGGTTAAGTCGAAATTTGTCCAATATGAGCTGAATGGCTTAGGAGAAGCAGGGTTTTTCCGTAGTGTATGTGAAACCAAATCAGGCACAGGCTTGAAAAAGAGTTAATTGTGATGGGTGTAAACTGATTTATCACAAATACTCTTTTACACAACTTTTCAGAGTGTAAAAGTAGTGTTTGAAAAGTAGAGAAATCTGACTTAACCACTTATTCACCAAGACGACAGAAATAGCGCTGATGGAGTTATTTGTAGTTAACTTTGAAAAAACAGTGCAGATATTGAGTTTGATTTAAACCATAACATTAAAAAAAATAAGTGTGATTTAAAAAACAAACAATTTTCTTTGACGGTTTAACCAGTTTTTTAAAAAACAAATGTAAAAGTTTCAATTGGTGAAGTGGCAAAAATAACAAATAACAATCTTTACTTATTATTATACTTTATTTTTTATTATTTATATTGTGATCATGCTATGAATTTTTCAGGGATAATTAGAATATGATTTGAAAGTCTGAATATTATTCTCTCAAACGACAGGTAACCTGAATCTTGATATTTGAAAGTGTCGTAAATACATTCTCTTAACTGAAAGGTCACTAATACAGATTTTTTAAGAAATCAGAAGATATTTCAAAAACCGTTACATTTAAGTGTAGGGAAGCCTTATCATTTTTTTACTTAGAATAATGTGTACAATCAGAATCTGCAATAAAAAATATAGCATTCCATTTAAAATAAGAAAGTTAACCGGAAGTGAAACAAAAGTGAAAATATTTTAGTCTAAAAGATCACAGGGTATTCACAGAAAAATCAGAAGTTCAGCTTATATCTCTAAAGGCGCTTTAGCAGAATGCGACAAAGATTAATGTATTCTATGTTAAAAAGTAACTTACGGAAGTTTTTACAGGAATCGAAAATCGAAGCCCAGACACCGAGGTCAGTTTTTGTTTCAGTTGAATGAAAATATTTGACGGCGCGTCTCTGTAAGTTCATTATGAGAAGTGACTACTAAGTGGAAACTCATAAGTTATCAATCTTAAGACCACAAAATATGATATGGTTGGAAAGCTCATGAAAATTGATAATTTTACAATATGCGTACTAGTAATGTAAAATGACGGTCATTTAAAATCGTGACGACATTTTGGTCATTTAAGTATAAATGACGGTCATTTTGCAGTCATTATCAACAGTTTAATCCCAAATAGACGCACTTTTATGTATACGCATATTAAATGAAATAAATACAATTTTTTGCAAAACAACAAAGGTACTACTCTAAAATACAATTTCATAAATTCTTACAATTTGTATTTAGATAATGCACATAACTTACCCACAACTGAAATTAAAATCTTTTAGCTAAATAAGCTTATTAAAATTTATTAACGCCTGAATGGTCCAAGTTGTAAAGGGACCGGTCTTGCAATCGAAAAGTCGTGGATTCGCACCGCACTCGGTAGTCGGTATCAGGTATTCAAGTATCAGTATTCAGGTACCCTTCAGTGTTGGAGAAACAATTCGTCATTGCTTCCTCTTTAATGGCAAGTAACTTTGAAAGTAACAAAGCGAACAAAATTTATATATGAAAAATATTGAAAATAATTTTACGTGCGACGAAAACCTGTCCAACTTTCGTGAAAACATTCAGGACTATTCCGTAACATTGACATGCATATCAATTGATATGGTCTTCAATAATTGAAGAGAACTTGATAAGATTTCATAACAATTCAAGTGGATTGCCGACCGCCAATTGAAGAGAGATGCATATTAACTTGATATCACACTTGATACGGATCGCAAGTTATTAGGAAACTGTTCACAGAATACCGATTTTGTAAAGTCACATGATGCATAATTGTTACGTATCAAGTCCATATCAATGTTACAGAATAAACCCCAATTTCTTGATAAAATGAATTTAAAGGGTCATTTTCGCACTATTCTAGAAGTTTGGAACGACCTGTATATTTTTAAATAATGAAACTCAGTAAAATTATGCAGGTTAGTTAGTGCAGTGATAGATATTTTATGGTTGTTCTTAAAACCGACAGAAATCTCATCATCATCAACATCACTGTGTTTTTGTGCTGTGCATTTCAACATAGCAAGCTACAGCAACTCAAAACTAAAATCAGTAATAACTTATTAAAAATAGCTCTATAAATATACTACTTTGCAGGTAAAGTGAACTAGTAAAACATTTGGACTGAAATGGCTTATAGTCTGACATAAAATGAATGAATGTTGTAATAATTTATTTAATTTAATTAATTTATTTATTGAATAAATTGCTCTGGTATCCAAAAAGTGATTGTCAAACTTTGGCCAAGGATGGGCCAACCAGATATCTGTACATAAACAAAGGTATTGTTAAAGAACCGCGTCTCCAAAAAATTTACAAAAGTAAATAACTTGGTTGAATCGTGTCATCAAAACAATATAATAATTAATCATGAGTAATTCCGAAGCCATTCGTTTATATTAATTGACGCTAATTTCCAACCGAATCATAATCAGTCAAATATTAGTTTCATTAGAGTTAAGCGAAAATACTCTCACTCGAAAACTAGGTCGGATATTAAAATTTATTGGGTTTGATTTATGTAACTACGCAGATTAGATCATGTGTTACTTAAATTAAAAACGACGTAAAAGCGTAACGGTCAATTAAAATCGGTTGTTTAATAATCACCGCTTGTTACAAATTTGTTGGGTACGTTACATGACTGCGATAGTATTAAAATGTTGACGGGATGTAAATGTTTTACGAGATACTTAATGAGAATTGAATAATCTTCAAGTTGTTGCCCAACTATTCACATACAGTGTGTTCAAGATAATATTCCCAGCATGGGGATCCGTCTGTTACAATAGATGCAGAATCGGTTAAATTCCGTGAATTGTATAGAATCTATACGGTAATTAAGCTAACCTGTAAAATTTAAAAAGATTTTTAGACTTTCGGAACTATAATAAAAAAATTAAATTTGACAAATTTAATTTTTGGTCATAGCTTTTTTATTTAAATAGAAAAAAAATTACAAAATTATTTAAACGACTTCTCACACAGAATATCATGGTGTTAAAATTTCTTTACCGGCTCATACCGTTTCTGAGTAACTTTATTTTTTCTTATGGGGCGCAAACTTCTAATTTTCATTGATATAGCATTTGCAATAATTATATGCAGAAAAAAAGTGTTTTAAAAAAAAGAAGTAAACAATAAAAAATTTGATGACTACCTATCAAATTGCTTTATAATTGCTGGTGTCCTTTATTTATTGCTTTATTTTATACTGCAGTATAAAAGATTTTGTTTATTTATTTTTATTTTTTCCATAAAAATAGTAGGAAAGTAGGACTTTTGCACTTGATTATACTCTTAGGCTTTATTATTAAATTAAAATTATATTTTTGATGGTCAACAAACATAACTTACCGATTGTCGGTAGTTTCAAACGGATATTGCACTGATTAAACAAATTTTTATTAGTAAAACACATTGTTACGGGCCCAGATTGCTTCCGCTGCATGACACTGGTCGCGCTACGTCACCTAAACCCGTCCATTTCTCTTCCAATTTTCTTTTTGCTGCTGCGTTCGACCAGAATTTATGCTTTTTGGAAACCTATCGCTCTTTGATTACTTATGTTGGCTTCTAACTTATTTGCTGCTTCTACTGAGCGAGTTATACTCTCCATTTTATCCGCGTCATCGAGGTTTCGACCAAAACGTCTCTGTAAATTTTTTGTTTAACGCGTACCATCTTCAGTTTTGCCAACAATTTTCAACCTTGTAACGGTCGAAGTCGCTTGTATTTGTGGTAAATAGTCCTGACTTCCTCTCGACTTCGCACGTTCATTTAGCCCACGTTTCAGTGTAAAACTTTCTCTGGTAAGGAGCACACGCCCATTAGAATTTGCTCGTGCAGAAGCTAACAGGTGTTAACCTATTTTGATTGACGTAACTTTTTCCCCAGGGGTGAATTGTTTTCTTCGCTTGAGAAATATTTCTTTGGTGTCGGGGTCAGTCGATCATTAATGATTCGGGCTGAATTGACAAGTCGTATCCCGTTTCCGTTTACGACACTACTCGAAGCGGAATATCGAACACCGTTCACGCCTTATGTTTCCTCCGGAAGGCTGGTGTCGTACTCCGAAGAGGGCCTCGAAGGAATTTCGGCATCGAATCGTCGACTACCACCGTAGGTTCTATCGTATAAGATAAACTTGGTAAACGGTTGAGTCATTCAGTTACTAGATTCTTTTTTGTTACTTGGGTTATTGTGAGACGACAGGAAATTTCCGAACATACAAACCGTTTTGTATTTTGAAATATTTCAGATCAATTGATAAAATACTTTCTAAACTTTAATGTTAACGTTTTATTTGTTGCTATTTGCCGTAAATTGTTTTCATTCTGTCATTGAATTGTTGTCTTGGACACGTTCCGCCTTTTTAAAACTGGAGTTAATTTTGGGTTGGAATTACAGTCGTTACCGTGGTCTGTATCCTCCAGTTGGCGCCTCCCGATTAATTATAGTTAAATATGCTGTTTTTTGTGGATTTCCTCTTTTACTCCACGCCCTTTCCGACTATAAAAAGCTACCGTTGGTATCACGCTGTGACCCTTGGTGAGAACAAATCAACTACTGGAAATCCCGTGTACGCAAGTAAGAACTACCCTGCCTCGCTCTATGCACACACGTTACGGTTGTTTATTTATTTGATGCAACAAGTTGAATGCCAACGTGTAACAATTGTTGACACCCAACGTAACAACATACAATTATATTTTGAATAGAAATAATTTATCGCTATTTATGTACCATCTGCAAAATCACATTTTTCACATGATTTCTAAATTTTATTCTCTTAATAATTTATGCTTATAAGCCTGATATTTATTTGTGTTCGTACTCTCATCCAGTCGATTTTAGAATACAAATTTAATTAAATTTAAAGTTACCTGTCAAACACGAAAGAAATTCTTGTAAGGTCTCCGTAGTGACAACCCTGATTTTCATACTAGTAGCTAGTAGTGTCTAAATTACCAAAGTCATCTGAAAATGTGAAACCAGCTGTATCTATAACAATTCAAGATACTATTTTCGTTATTTTTTTATGCTCTAACCCTACTTGTCATTAAACTTAAAGCATTTCCAGCTCCAGATTTAAAAAAAAGTTTATTTTTGTCACACAAAACAATCAACTATCAAACTCAATGTTTCTAATGAAGACGAATGAGGGTTACTTCCTCAACAAATAGCACATGAATTAACAGATTTGTTGAAACAGACAAAACGCCATTGTTTGATAACATTGTATTTTGCAGTTGCTAATCATCTGATGGCATAGAAATCTGCACGAACCTCAAAACCTTTAACACAACAACCACGTTATTCAAGAAGTAAATGCATTTGCTAGAAAATTCTGCGGTTTCGCGGTTTACAGCTCTTGCTTGCTCGGCCATATTTTTAGATAAAATTACGACGTACGCTTTTCGTTCTAATTTAACTTTGCTCTCGTGTGTATTTCACAAAAATAAACCCACATTTTTATCTACACATATTCAAGTAAAAAATAACGTATGTATCAATAACATCATGAAATCTTAATATCAGTACTGCACTATACAGGGATATTCACGGTGAGTGGCCTATTAAATTATATTGGAAACTACACCTTACAGGCCGCTGAAAATTTGTATATGGTATTAACAAATAACGAACAATTCAAATAATATAAAGTCAGTCCTGGAGTTCTTCCGGTTGTACCGGAAGTCAGTACTAACTTTCTTATTTTAAATGGGACACCCCATATATTATTAAAATTTTGAATTCCCCATTTAATTTTACATATTTTGTATTAACATACGTCATAGCTAAAATGACTGTTTTGACAATATTAATTTTTTTCTAAAAATCTTGGCGACTACTGTGGTCACAACAGATTGGAATATTTCGAAAACTAAAAAAGATAGAGAGTTGTACTTTCCTCTGCTTGAATACAGAGATAAAGTAACATTTTTTGGAAAAAGTTAAGCATTATACTTTACAAAGAGCTTAAAGAGGATCCACAGAAGTTGATAATTTTCAACTATGAATAAATTGTTTTTTTTTAATGCGACCATTAACTTTTTTTCTATGGCATCTGATGCAAAATGTAATTTTCTTTCTATTTTGTATAAACCATATAATGGTTATCTGTTATGGTTTTCAAAATATTCGTGTACAAATTGATTTCTTATTAAATACTCGCACTGTAAATACGCAGTTTCTTATTATAGACAGAATGCTTAGCTTAATCTTTCATAATTTTTGTTCAAAATGCTATTTATTTATTAATAAGAACTTTTGTAATGCTGGCGGAAATGTTTGAAGATCGTTTAATAGTGTGCGGTGATCAATGGGTTTGGCTTCCTAGATCACCCGATCTAACTCCAGTAGATTTTTATTTGCGGAGTAAATTAAAAAGATAAAGTACATAATACTCCTGTAAATACTAGAAAGAACCTGGATCGAAGGGGCAGAAATGTATTTGAACAATTAGATAGACAAGAAATTCAAAAATCAAATCTTTATATCGTCCTTATTTAACAAAAAATAAATTATGCATAAATATCTTGAAAATCATTAAAGATAGCGATAAAACTGTTTATACAAAAACGAAATAGAATAATTTTTTGCATCCGATGATATAGAAAAAGTCTGTAGTTGCATTAAAAAAAATGAGTTATTTATTGTTGAAAACTGTCAACTTTTGTGGATTCCCTGTAAGCTCTTTGTAAAGTATACGGTTTAACTTTTATCAGAAAAGTGTTATTCCAACTTTGTGGTCAAACAGAGAAATATCCAATTCTATATATTTTTTTAGTTTTTGAAATATTCCAATTTATTTGACCACTGTAATCGCCAAAATTTTTAGAAAAAATCGAATACCATGAAAACAATACATTTTAGCCAGGATGTATGTGAATACAAAAAATGTAGAATTGAAACGGGAATTCAAAAGTGTAATAATATATGGGGTGTTCTATTTAAAATAGGAAAGTTACTATCGACTTCCCGTAGAATCGGAAGCACGTCATGACTGATTTTATATTATTTCAATAGATCTTCATCGATTATTGCTAAGAAGTAGTTTCCAATATATTCTAATAGGCCACTCGCCGTGAATATCCCTGTGCAGGTGTTTATGATAATAGCACACAGTTAATTAGCAGTATATTGAAAGACAGATGTCAGCGCCGTTTTAGTCAATAATCATTTGTCGGGGGCTCGCTGTGTTGTCAGGGGCATCCCCAAGGTTTGGCATCGGGTCCACTGCTCTGTGGTATTTTTTCACATAATTTCGTTAATCAATTGAACTACAGTAATGTACATTTTTACGTTGACGATAATACACAAATATATTTGAGGTTTAGATATGAAAATGTTTCACCTTCATGTGTACAAATAAAAGAAGATATTAACAATTTGGTAAAATTTGCAAAAAGTCATTCATTAAATCGCATCGAATGTCGCTAAATCTTCTCTAATTATTTTCTGTCCAAAAAATACGTGAGCGTGGTACCTCTCATCAATGTTGGTATTCATGGAACTAGTATTCCTATGGAGACAGCACGCAATTTAGGTGTTATATTTGACCAAAATCTGCGTTTTAAAAGTCACATATTTAAATGAAGGGTAGAGGGGAAGAACGACTTTAGTCCATTTCAATCAATGTAGAGAAAAATCAAATTTAAATTTTCCCTACTCTTACATGCTTCAGCTACTAGACAAAAATAGTGTACTTCAACGGACTCCAGCCATTATTACCATTTTGTCGATTCGGTATCTTAAAGTACTCCTAAACTACTACCAGACGGCACCCCAATCTCATTTTCAGTAAGGTTCTAAATCGACACACTTCGTGTTCAGGTAGCGGTATTAGTGATTTTTTTATCTATCCTTGTCGCACAATAATCTCGTCTAGGGATAAAAAAACACAGTCGAAATCTTGTTAATCAAAGTGACGTTTCACAAATGGCATTTTACTATGGCTGCGGAGAATAACATAACCTAATACATTTTTGACTAGACAATCGGCCGTAAACTGCTACTATCGTAGTAAACAGAATTCCCTAAAAGTGTTGATTTCCTTGTTGCTCTTGCGACATTTGTATTTGTTATCTTTTTTACACAATAATCGCGGAATGGGAATGTAATGGCGTTACCTGAACAAGTAAGTGTGTTGATTTAGTGACCTTAATTTTCAGTAAGGCACTCGATCTCTGTCTAAGGACACAGGTACTGCCATCATGTGGTTGTGACACATGACAGTGGGTATTTGACCTTGAACAAGCGGGTTGTTAAAAATGACAAACTGAATATTTTATGTAAATCAGAACGCAAGTAATTTTAATTTCTATTTTATTAAGGACAAGAATAAGTTTACAATAAACAAGGAACAAGTTTACAATAAATCTGAACGTTAACGGTGCGAATGACACAATAAATCGAAAAAGTAGCCAAAAAGCGTAAGTGAGTATATTAGAAGCTTTCCTGGTAAAATATTAAGTTCACTTAAATCCCGAAACTATTTCAAGGCAAACATCTTTAAACAGTTGACCATATAAACAGAAGTTTCAATAATTTAGCTGTTAACGTAGAAATTAAAAATTGTGGACTGATTTCCATCATGTTCCGTGGGTAAGCTATTAGGTTCTGGATAATGGGACTTGGAAAATAATTGGATTTAACGAATTCCAAAAACATTTAGGATAAAAATGAGGTTTAGGACCCGGTCCACAAAACTGTAGGTAATACCTGATAAAAAAGATACTTTTTAGACAGAACTTTCCCATTTATTAGGTCATATCGCCTCGTAGTCGCTTAGTTTTTAAATTTATACTCTGCATTAATAAAAAGGAAATTGAAACTATTTTGCGTTATCTTTCGTCTTGATTTACATAACAACGGGCATTTTGCAATTTATAAATAATTTTTAATCATAGATTTTCTCTTTCAAATAAAAATGAAAATAAGTCTCCGTAAATCGCTGGTTCTCTCACAATTTAATCTTTATGATACTTTTTATTTATAGTCTGTGTACAGAGTTTTCGGATATGTATAGAATTCAGAAGGTGCAAAATGCTTGTCTCAGATTAATTTTCGGCTTGAGAAAAAATCAAGATGTCTCTCACAAAGTAATTGAAGTTGGTTGGTTGAATATGTCCAACCGTAGGTATCTGCATTGTGCTTGTCTTTACCGTGTTGTTATTTTGGAGGAGGCTTCCAGTTATCTGCTTATTAAGACCAAGTTCAGAGAAGTTCGGTTTAAAGTATTATTGACATCAACTGCTCACAGAACTCACCTTTTTGAGTTTTCTTTTACTTTTAATACCGCAATAATACACAGTGACCGCCAAAAAGTTCGCACCATATGGGAAAATTTTTATGATTGATTTTTTTTTTTAACTTTTTACACTAATAGTTCGTGGCTATTCGATAACCAAATATAAGTAGGACAATGCTGGTGAGCAACTTTTAATGTTGCTAAAAATAACCCTTATTTAAGATACGAAAATTAAAAAATTGTTGTAATGGAATTGCTGGACATATTAGAAAAAAATTTAGTAGTATTCAATAGTTATTTAGAAAATGTATGCCTTGATTGGAAGGAAAAGGAAGATTTTTGATATTCTCAGTTTTGCTTAAGATGTGAAGCAGTCAATGGTCAATTACTGTTCGTACCAATGTCGATTTCCTAAGTACGGATCTAAACGGGTTCGAAATAAAAAGTAGTTTTTCATGGTAGCCATGAAATCGTATTTACTGTTTGTACCAATGTCGATTTTATAAGTACGGATTTAAACGAGTAATAACAAGAAAGTAGAGCAGTATTTGCAATTTTCGGTCTGCTTAGGCTAAGTTAGGGTTAGAAAATTTGTGTAATCAGGAAATCAAAAGTAAGAACACAAAATTTTATGTAAAAAAAGCCTTGCACCAGAAACGTGAAATATCGTTTTAAATTTTCTTGTGCATGCAACAATTCGGAACCCAAGAGGAAAAGTTATTCTATTATTTTTTATGAATTTGAATGAATAAGCCAATCACTCGTAAGAGTTAATTGCCAAATGATCGTCTTCACATCTTAAGCAAAACTGAGAATATCAAAAGTCTTCCTTTTTTCGAAATACTAGACCGAAGGAAATTTTGTCTGGCAATCAATACACACCTTTTGTAAATAACTATTGAATCCTGCTAAAATTTCGTCTAACATGTTCTGCAATTCAAAATTACAACATTTTTTTTTAACTTTCGTATCTTAAGTATCTTAAGTGTTATTCTTAGCGCCACTAAAAGTTGCTCACCAGCATTGTCGTATTTATATTTGATTATCGAAGATGCACAAACTATTGGCGCAAAGCTTTTTTAAAAAAAGCAATAATGAAAAATTTTCTCATATGGTGCGAACTTCTTGGCGGTCACTGTACATATAATAATTTACTGAATACTTTAAAAGTGCTGTCAAAAAAAAAAATTTTCAAGTATACACTAAAAAGAAAATTACTTTGAGAGTAGAGTATATAAATTGGGTTTACTTACCTCAATGTAAAAAAAATAATAACTTTGTTATGAATAAAATGTTGAATTATCATTACACACGTTATGTGTACAATTTACTGTGCATCTATTAATTTTCTTTTTATTCCGTTGTTACGTTATTTATTATCGGATTAAGTGGAAGAACAGAGATTTGCTTCAGGCAAATCAGCTGAACTTCGCCTTTTCCATATGTAATTAAAAATTGTTAATTTTTTCTCATTTTGTTATAATGGTGGAAATAAAGTTCTTATTATTATTATTATTATTGTTTATTATTATATTTTTTTGTTTACATTATAAAAATTGTACTACAGGCTGCATCTAAATTGCTTGGCCAAATTATACAAATGTGATGTATGAAACAAAACTGCAAAAAAAGGTCCTATAAACATGTGTCCCAAAATGCTTTCTTAAAAAATTACGCACGATTTTCAAAATTGACACAAACAAATAACAAAGGGTCTTAATGAATCTGACTTTCGACCACGGATTCTATTTTCTATAACGGTGTCCAATTGTTCAAATATTTGCTATAATTTGTGTCTGTCTCCATTTTTACTACAATTGTGTTACTTTTTACTACTTAGGCGACTGTGGAAAAAGGACTCATGTTTTAACTTGAACAGACGCATCGTTACTTCTAAATTTTAATATTTGAATTTTTGACGTAAATTTAATATTGCTAAGAATTTTGCTGAGGGGCTGAGGGTAGGATGGATCCCTAGATATGATTGACATTTAGTATGTCGGAGAGGATTCGGTAGTACAACGTCATTTCGTTAGTAACGTCAGATTTTATAGTTAATTTTTGAATAATGCTTGTTCGTGAGAATTGCAGAGGATATGAAATAAATAAAAAAGCTTTTTAAAAACGAGCTAAGAGAGTAATTTATTGACTTACTTGCTTTATCAAGCAAATAATTATATTTGCGAAACGTCAAGTAAGTCAATAAATTACTCTTTTTTGTTGTTTTTAAAAAGCTTTTTTATTTGTTTCATATCCTCAGATTTTATAGTTGGCTGACCTAACTTTATACAGTGAGAATCTTGTAACGCTGCACATAGACGAAAATTACGTGATCAGATAATACATTTCTGAATCATATAAAATTGCACATAGAGGTTTTAACATTACGTTGCTATAGTTACTACTCAATTCTCAATGCTGAATCATTTACAAATTGCACATAGGAAGTATTAAAGAAGGGAATAATTGATCTATCCGGAAATTTGGCGGCAAATAACGCAAAGACCTCTGTCAATGAACTTCATCTGAAAATAACGTGCACCTACATTTTTACTTTTTCGGCGGTTGTATGCATTTTACAATAAATCAAGAGAACAATTTAATTCTATCTGACAAGTCTAAATCAGTAGTGTCATTACTAAAAACGCACGGTAACCATGGCGAAGAAAATAAATTTGGAAATAATAATGTAATAAAGCTTCCATTGATGAATACTATGTGCATTCTTATAAGATTCTCAGTGTATAATTTTCCTGTGAGGTAAAAGGAATAAAACATAGTATTGCTGTTTCGTAAATGATACGGAGCTTAGCAAAATGGTGGATTTGACATTGTGCTTTCGAACTGAAATGTCAATCAAATCTAGGGACCGTAGGTTGCTGTAATTATGAACTGACCCTTACGGAAGATAATAATTAATAAAGGTTAGTCATTATTTCATTTTGAAAAATATAGGCTCATATTAGCATATTAGATAATGAAGGAAAATGATTTTATCTTTAAAAAAGTTAATTTGTTTGTTATCCATAAGCGACAGTTAATAACTACAGCTATCCAGCAAGCACTGAAATATGCGTATTAAAACAATGAATTGGTCAGGCAGTGAACGTCCATTAAACGGGAAGCGCTTTAATTTATAATTATTTTTTCCAATTCAATTTTTTTTCTAGGTTATTGGAACTGGTACATCTTCCTAATTTCAAATGGAAGACCGCATTGCCTACGCAGATTTTACTTCTTCTTATGTCATTTCCACCATCTTGGAGACTTTCGACGTCGAGACATGAAATCAGAATTCAAACATTTTTGGTCCATTATACGTAACGCAAAGTAATACACACTGTATATGAAATATTTAACTGTTTCCATATTTTTCCATCTTGAAAGTATAAGAATAATATTACTTTATGGATTTCTTGGGACCTAAATTCGTGTAGGAGAAAAATTAGCCACAAAATAATTTATTTACTTTTGTAGTGAGAAGTTTAATGATTTAATCTTGTCTACACCTTTTCAATTTAATTTTGGGACTAAACAGTTTCAAATTGGTTTTAAACAATTTCAAATTGGTACTAAACAATTTCGAATTGGGTCTAAACAATTTCAAATTGAGACTAAACAAATTCAAATTGGGAATAAACAATTTCAAATTGGGAATAAACAAATTCAAATTGCTCCGTGCCACGTTTCAATTGAGGATGTTTTGAGAGAGGGTAAATTTGCCAGTAATCATTTGCTGAGATTTTTCCTGTTCAGTCCAATGTTGAATCCAATTGATTCGCGTGATCCTATCTAAACGCTGGTGTTAAAGAGATTTAGCAATCCAAATGCCACAAATTTTAGTAGGTGATGCCAATCATTGCGCAAATGGATGGATCATACCTGATGCGTTAAATATGGTTAATGTAAAATTTTGATTTAGGCATATAATTATTAGGTAAGTAGTTACATTTCCTTTTGTTATTATTACCTATTAACTTGTATTATTTCTGAATTAAAACATTTTTTTCAATTTGAATTTGTTTAAACCCAATTTGAATTTGTTTATTCCCAAATTTGAATTTGATTAGTTCCAATTTGAATTTGTTTATTCTCAATTCGAAATTGTTTAATCCCAATTTGAATTTGTTTATTCCCAATTTGAAATTGAAAAGGTATAGATAGCACGTTCTTGAAACGAACATAAAAATCGGTATTTTTCAAAAACTGAGTCATTAAGATAATTAGACCACACTGACATTTATAAAAAAGAATATTTAACAATTAACAATACAACCGTCCTTCTTGCAGCTCGAATTACACAAATTATATCGTTCAGAAACAAGAAATATTAACGAACATAAAAATGGATCTAACAGTGAACAATAAATAAATATTTTAGAAAAATTTTGTGCAAATCGTTTTTGATTGCAGTGAGAACCTCGAGCAGCCTCTGGACAGCTGTTTCAGCCCTGCTTGGGGCTTCTTCAGCAGAAACGTAGCTCGACATTCCCACTGCAGACCAAAAACGACTTGCCCAATTTATTCGCAAATGCGATGTAAGAATGATGAACATATAAAATAGCGACATCTTACTATCGCTTTTTGACCTAACATTGCAGTAGGATAGACAAATTGAAGCGGGATTTGCTCCTAATGAGTCCCCCATGCTTTGACAGCAAGCATGGCCGCCTTGCATGGGGGACTCATTAGGAGCAAATCCCGCTTCAATTTGTCTATCCTACTGCAATGTTAGGTCAAAAAGCGATAGTAAGATGTCGCTATTTAATATGTTAATAAATAAATAATTGTTACCACCAATAAAAAAAATACTGTAAAAAATATCATGCGTACTAAAAACAGACGAATGTTGTTGTAAGCAATCCTACTTTTCAAATCAGAAAAAAAATGTAGTACATGTTTTGTAGGGATTCAACTGACACTTTAGAATGACCAACTTTATTTATTGCTCAAATTAGAGGTCTTTTCATCGGAGAATTTATTGGCTTATAAATTTAAATGTGAAAGAATTTAGAAAGAGCGGTGGCCCTCGGGAGCTACAAATTTTTCAGTCACGAACCGTCCACCTTGAACGTAAAAGTCATTATTTTGCATATCGACGGAACGTTTACATTATCCGACGATCTGGCCTTGATACAGCCGATTGATTAATACACTTCCGGACTTTTTTATAAGAAATTATAATAACAATATCAAAATCGAAAGGCGCACCATAACATCACGATCGTGATTTTTATTATTTCAGATTTTAGTTTACTTTCAGAGTTGGTTACCTTGTTATTAAAGAAAGAAAAGATAAGGGTAATCAACTTAAGGCAAATCAAAATACCACGTGTTTGCGTAACAAATAAGGTAAATAAGGTAACAATCATTTTGTGTATGCAGAAATAGACGAAATCAAATTTTCTTCCAGTAATTTTTTTTATATGTGTTACCATCTTCAAACAATGGCTCTTCAAACTAAAAAAAAATGTTATCTACTAGAAAATGATAAGATATACAAAAAAATTACTGGAATTTTTTTTTACTTTGTTAATTTCTAGAACTTTCTGGAAATAGTTATAGCGTAATAGAAATTTTTTACCGAAGAAATATTAATACCGTTGTGATTTGTTAATTCAGATTTTTATCTCCCTAATTAAAAAATCAAAGCTCTAATTAAGTTGCATTGTTTAATTAAATCGTAAACGATGACGCTGAATTTTTACAAAAATTTACCGTATAACTGACCGTGAATGCGGTTAATGGGTTTATTATTATTGTTTTTAATGCAGGACTCCGTCGGATTTTAAACAGGTAATGTTATTAATTTGCTTTCATTTCAAATAAATTATTCCTTCCCGAGTGTACTGGAGCTCTTAATCCAAGCACCTTAATTTAAAATCTTAAAGCAGAACAGAAAGCAATCTTCATTTTATGAAAGTAAGAAAGACGTTAAAAAAATTGGGTTAACGTCACTTAATGTCTGCTTTTAATTTTTAGTATTTTTTTCACTATTACATTTCATTTTTAATATGATTTTCTTTATATCTTAATATTTGTATTATGCTTAGTTTAATAAGAAAGTAGTTTTTAAATTTTAAACGGGCACTGTTAAGATTGGAAAGAACGCCCAACGCCGACATTTCTCTATTTTCTTACAATTTTCATCAGACAAGACTCGACTCCAATTGTGCTTATTTAACAGCTTTAATATAACAATCATTAAAAAAGTCGGCATAATACATGCACGTATAAAACAGGAAATAATGGTAACATGGTATGACGTTTCTTTAGTGACGATTGTTTTTATTTTAAATAATTTTCTTAACTTATAAAATTTATCATTAAATAAGGTAATGGATTTTTAAGATATACATATTGAATAAAATGCGTGTATTTATTTTAAAAACCAAATTGTTGTTAATTCATTTTAGTTCTACTTCGTTTAGTCCATCAAAAAACTTTCAATTAACTAAATCACTTTGTTTCGCTTTCTTCATTAAATCCAACATTAATCAATCAATTAATTATTTTCTAAGATTTCATAATATTTTCTTTTAAACAATTTTCGTCTTAGTTTCAATTTTTTTGTTTTGGCCATGAACATATTACAGAAGGTCATAACTTAATTTATAATTTAAAGAACTGTCACTGGCGATAGTAACAGAAGAAATTATTTAATCGTGGTATGCAATCAAGTACAAGAACCCATGGCCAGTAGAAAGTTATTTCAGAAACCTTGAAACTAACGAGTTATGATTTTAGGGAGCAAGTTCAATATAGTAAGTTTTTAGTCTTTCCAGAAAAATAAAAACAACTTAATATTTTGAAACACTGAAACATTTATAGTCGTTAAATTTTATTTTCTTTTTGTATTAAATTGTTGTTGGGTTTTCTAGTACGCACAAAATTGTTTGCTGCATAAAGCTGTCACCAGAAGGAAAGTCGACAACGACATAAATAAATGACTACTTTTAATTTAATTCTTACCGAAGTCAAGTGATGAGCTTACGAGTATTGATAGTTTATGTTTACGTCAGTTTGATTTCTAATAACAAAGCTTAGGATAATTATGCATTGAAAAACTTCAAAGTATGCATGCAAAGATGCACCAAAATCATCAAAAATATGCACTAAAAATTACTTTTATAGAATAAATAGTATTTTTTATATTAACTCATATTTACAATCTTGCCCACTTGCAGCAGGCTTTAATCAAATTAAAATATTATATTATTTATGTTACGGTCCGTCGATTATATGTGTGTAATCTAGGTTAGGGGTTTGAGATTCCTTTCACAGTGGACCATGCGGATGCAAACATTTATTTTTATTGTGCAGCTCCCCTGATTTCTCGTCTCGAGCATGTGTGTGACGCTGTCGAGAGTGTAATCTCATAAAACGAACGCAGGTTATATTTCTAAACTTAATTATTTTTCTTGATTAAACAAGAATTTTTCCATTCGTCTTGTCCTGGTTTATCCGTTCTACATACATACGTAGATTTGAAATAGATTCTGGAAATTAACAAAAAAATTAGAGAAACTTATTAGGTTTATTTCAGGTAAAAAAAAATCCTTAGATGCGTGAAACACATTAGAAATTTTCTGGTGTTATTTAGGTATTTATTGACGACTGGTATTAATATCACGTGTTCTTTCTAGATGTTGCCGCGATAAATACTGAAACTTTCCCTTCAGTAACAGTTACAAGGCTTGCAAACAAATAGCAGCATAATAATTATTGTTGAATAACTGAACGACGACAATACTGAATGATTCAACAACTGTAACAGTATACTTTTCTTTCAATTCTAATAATATATTATAAAAAATAAATACAGGGAAGGGCAAAAGTATGGAACCGGCTTAATATTTCGAAAACTGTTTGACGTATTTGTTTGAAATTTGGTATGTGATTTAGAGTCAATAAGACCTACTTTACCAATTTATTTCAATTGTTTATCTGCTCTTGTTTCTGAGATCCAACGCCTACTTGATTTTTTTTAAATAACAACCTGCTGATTTCCTTCCTGTATTTAATAGCTCATTTAATTTTCTAAACGACTACATAAAAATATTTATCTATTATATAAGAAAATTTTCGAGAAAAATGCGTTTGAATGAAAAAGTTAGGAAAAATGGTTTATTGTCAGATATTCGACAAAAAATCTAGTTTTAACAAAAAAACTGGAAGACCACAAGATTATGGACTGTTTTTAAGATAGCACTAAAGAAAATTTTAATAAAAATTGCCTTAAAAACATGAAAACAAATACCAAATAACAGCGTAAACCATTGTTTCTAACTTTTTCATTCAAATATTATTTTCTCGAAAATTTTCTTATGCAATAGATAAATATTTTTATGTGGTTGTTTGAAGAATTAAATGAACTATTAAATAGAGGAGAAAAATCAGTAGGTTATCATTTAAAAAAAAATCAAGTAGGCGTTGGATCTCAGAATCAAGAGCAGATAAACTATTGAAACAAATTGGTAATATAGGTCCTATTGACTCTGAATCACACACCAAGTTTCAAATAGATACGTCAAACAGTTTTCGGAATATTCAGCCGGTTCCATACTTTTGCCCTTCCCTGTATATAAAATATAAATACCACTTAAACTAATGATCGTTATGTCTATATTTGTATCTGCTTGTTAAAATGTTGTATTCTAACTCCTATTTTGTTTTTACCAAAAATCTACTACAAAAATAAATTCTGTGTCCAGGGAGCAAATATGATTCCTAAGTAACAACCCCCTCTCATAAAAGATGGTATGCTGAGAACAAATCATGGACAAATTAATTTACAGTAGTCCTCTTTAACACTTATGGCGTCTTATTTCAAGGTCATAAAAACGAAATAAGACCAACTGAAGAACTATAACTAAATATTCGAAAATACGTTTCCAGAAACACTGTTGTGTTGAAACGTGAGGACACGTTTGTTAACATTTTCGTGAACGTTGGAGAAATTTTTACGACTTCCGTAAGAATAATCACGTAGAATTACGAAAGTTCAAAATGAATTGGACCTCTATTAAATTACTGAATAATTGCGTAAGTGGTTTGTCGTTGTAAATTATTTATGTTTGATATCCTTCGCTCACGTATCGCGTACGATTTAAATCAGAGGAAAACAAATTTTATAATTCATTTCCTATTAAAAAAATCCGTGTATATATAACATTCTGGGCGTCTATGATTTAGACTGCGTTTACACGAAACTCTTCTAAAACGCTCAGGTGCTCGCTTTATCTAACAACGTGTATAGAACTTATTACTTTTAAAATGTGTATTCGCACTCAAACTCTTTTTAAAGACCGAGTTACTCGCTTTCGGCCGAGAAACTGTTATTGGAGCAGGTGATTGCACGAGCAATAGGCCGAGTACTGACTATATTGATCACATTAGCCGAACACTCGGCCGAATACACTCTCT
Organism: Prosopocoilus inquinatus; assembly: GCA_036172665.1. Classification (NCBI taxonomy): domain Eukaryota; kingdom Metazoa; phylum Arthropoda; class Insecta; order Coleoptera; family Lucanidae; genus Prosopocoilus; species Prosopocoilus inquinatus. Next base: position 11,234,586 of record CM069875.1, read on the forward strand.
CGGCCCATCACTCGGCAGGTGTAATTCAGCCTTTACGACCGCTGAACGACAATAGAAAAAACTCTTTTAAATTGTGACAAAAGAACATCATATAAAAAATGAAAGTATTTATTTTAAATTCAATAAATGGTTACGCAAAGTTAACAGAATCGACAAATTCAAAAGGTTCTTTAATTTTCTTTGAGAGAAACACATTTTAAGTGATATCGCGACAGGTAGATTGTCAGTTATATAATCAGCACAAATACAATATAATCAAGTTTTTTTTAAAAAATTCTACGCGTTACATTTTTCTTTTTGGGTAAAGCAATGATAGTTCTCCTAATCCTTTAGACCGTCCCCTTTTTCCTTATTGCAGCTAGTACTCTAATTTCCGATAAATGGTTTGTTTCTTTTGGTACTAACTTTCCCATTTCACTTGGATAATTTTTACTCTTATTATTTTCTATTTCTGATTATATTTCATTAACTTCTGAAGAAGTAATTCTGTTTCGTGAATATTTAGTTCTTCATTAAACATTTCATACCCTAGTGCCACTTCTTCATTCAGAACTGTAGACGAGGCGCAAACCAGAGCAGAAACGCGCGCAGTCGCGGTGGCGGTGATGGATTTGTATGTTCTTCTCTTGCACATTTTTCCACAACGCTTAATTCCACTTCGTCTTTATCAATTATGTAGGTTGTTTTGTATTCCGTTATTTGATGTTCCACTTTGAACACCCTCGTCAGAAAGTGGTACAGTTGAAACTTTACCGGATTTATCTGTGAAAAAAACTTCGAGGTCATTTTTCCAAAATTCTAATATGTCCTTCAATTGATAATAACGGTATTCGAGCTTTTCTTTGTTTTCTTCAACACAAATGCCACAAATTTCTTTTGCAACAGTCAAAGCTTCTCATGTACAGACATAGCTCTCTTGCTTTCCGCGATCTATATGTTTACTTCTTCCTTATTTTCATGTTCTCTAATGTCCTTAAATAAGTAATTAACTAAAATGTAGGAGTTATATTATTACGCCATCTTTATAAACGTAAGGATTCTTCGTACAGTGGTGCAAAGGAACTGCACTGCGTTTGTAAATAAACAAGTTTAAAAAATAAAATAACAAAGAACTCCTTGTGATATCTCATTTAATAGCATTTCTTTAGCTGAATACAATAAATAAAACTTTTTTAAAATCGATCGATAAATAATAAATAAATAAATAACAATAAGTCTCATTTTTGCTATCGAATCATTAAACAAGTAACAAACACTCCCTTATGTAATGTCTATAAATTCCATTTGACATTTAGAAACATTCAAATGTTTTTATCACTTGTTGCTAGAGCCATAACAATACCTGGTCGAAAATTGGTACTTTGATTTCAATACGTTTTCGCTGAATATCTCAGTTATTTTATTTATTTATTTTTTATTTACTTATTTATTTAGATTTTGAAAACGTTTTATTTATTGTATTAAACATAAAAAAATGCTATTAAATGTGGTGTCAGAAAGAGTGCTTTGCTATTTAAATTTTTAAAGTTGGTGTTGCTAGCGCTTAGGGGTTAAGGGGTGGGAGGCTCAAAATGACATATTTAGAAAATGATTTAAAAATAAAAATCGACCCATTTGAGCATTTTGATTAATCATTTTATATAATTTATCCGTTACCTTCGGGAAACACTGTATATTGTCATATTCATCAGTATTTAAATGTTCATTGCTTGCGCTTAATAAACAATTCAGTGTGAATACGTTAGTAATAAATTCTAAATTATTAAGTTTACACATTGATAAGTATATAAAACCTACGAGGGTCAACTGGGACAAATATGCAACAAAACATACAACTTTCGATTTTTAGGGCACTTAGAAATACAAATTGAAATATCTGATTTTACCGTAACATGTTGTTTCACATGATCTTATCGATTATGTATGAGTTTTTAAATAAATAAAAATAGCGTTTCATTTTTAACCTCGATTTTCGGAAAAAATGAAAGAGATGGGAAAATGTGAAACAAGCTAATAACCCCTATACTATACAAGATATTGACATTTGCGGAGCTAAACATGAAATAAGTGGAAAAAACCTGCATAGAGAACATGTGCAGCGTGCTTTTACTTTCTAAATTAACGTCAAGACGCATCTGAGGAGATAAAAATTTCATTAAGACTTTATTAAGCTCGAAAAAGTTTATTATTTTGTTATAAATAATAAAGATACATTAAAATTACCATAATAAACTAAAAGTACGGCCAAAAAAACAATATACAGAAAAAAAGTATAGTAAAAAGTAACATAATTATAGTAAAATAAGAAACAGAAACCAACTGTAGCAAATATTCGAACAATTGTAGTAAATCTTACGATAAGAATAGCGCCTTGCCCTATATTTCTTCAAATATTTCCTTTAATTGTACGAATATTAAAAAAATATTAAAAAAGTAACAGAATTGTAATAAAATAAGAAACAGAAACAAATTGTAGCAGAAATTCTAACCATTGGTAGGAAATCTTAGATAAGAATATCGCCTTTTTGCATTCTCACAATACGAAGCACAAATTCCTCTTGACTCCTGCACAAAATTGCATAGATAATAATAATAATAATTACTATTATTATTATTATCTTTGCAATTTTGCAATAATAATAATTACTATTATTATTATTATAAAATGGTTTCATAGTATTTCACTTTTTCCCTAAATGGTATTTCACGTTTTCCCAAAAATTTAAATCACTATTAAAAATAAACTAATTAGAAGAAAAAAAAACGAAAAGAGCATTATGATCTCTGAGCTATTTCCTCAGTGCAAAATCAATATAAAACTGAAACTGCAATTTATATTGTTGTTAGGTATAGGGAAAGTTGTACAACAAAATGTGAAATTTAATTCATATGTTCTCTTTCTAAGGTAGTTACATAGTTTGAATTGGTTGAACGCACTGGCAACATGTTTGGTGCTTGTGGGCATTAGACGTGAATCTATTCCTGGGCAAACGAGCTCTATATGAGAGATAGAGCATTTAAGCGTTTACGAAAATACCTAGTAAGTCGGTAGCAGTCACAGCAGGTAATACATGAATGACAAGACTAACGTCTTCCCGGCAAGCTCACAGAACTTGGGACTTGTATGGTGTAAAAAAATAACATCTCTTTCATTTTTCTCTTTATCAGTCATAATCATTTTTGTACTGTCATAACCTGAATTTCTTTTCTTGAGTTTTTTATCAATCAATTGATCCTTTATCTACAATTTCCGGTCATGGAAAAATATTCCCTTCTCGTTTTTTTTTTCATTGCCTGCGATACAATTAACTCGGCATTTTGAAGTTTTGTAGTCTACCAGTGTGTTTTTTCTACGCCATTATTATTTTTTATTCAATTAAAAACATGTCGAAAAAAATAATTTGATATGAAGATTTTAATAGAGTAGATAACACAGAAGTCTTCTATTCGCTTGTAGTAACACTAAATTTCTTTAACTTTTTAAGTTACCTGATTAAACGAGAAAACGAAAAAAAAATTACTTTTCGTACGCGATGGGTACATCATCGGTAATAATATTTTTTACAAAATTTGGTACCACAAACCATCTTCGAACTTATAGACAGTTAATTTGAAAGGGTGAGAAAAAGTAAAAGTGGAAGTTATTTTTTTTGCTGAGATAAATGTTTAAAACATACTTTTTACTTCTAACAATTCTCCATCATCCGTTAATTTATATCGAGTCCCACAATTTGGTTAAAAGAACCGAAATGGAATTAGTATTATGATTATAACTATAAAATAATTAAAAAGTATTTCCAAAAAAACTATTTTACCTTGTCTGTATATTACGGTTTTTATTCTTTATTTATAGAACTTGTCCTCCATGTATTTAGCAATACTTGATGTAAAAATACCTTAAATTTTAAATTTTGCACTCATTCCTTCGCAGAATTGAAAGTTTTGTTATCGCTCACCCAGTGTTTCGTAAACATTTCCGTTTGCGCTGTTCTAACTGAATCTTTGATTCTTCGAAAGAACCGAATTTATCTCCAAGCTTCATTTTTACATAAAGTTGTTTTATTACCTACATTCACGTCTCTGTCATCTCTACATAAATCTTCGTTTTCACGATGATAGTTTCTGTGATAGTTGCTCTCGTGAGATTAAGGGCCGAATTCAGAGATACGATATTGGACAAATAGCCTCGTTTACACGGTGAGCCTTCGTGAGAGTAAATGCCGGCTTCGCACATTGGTGCCAATATTGGCACCAACAGCGTTCGTCAAGAACCATGGTGGTCGATTTAGCTAAAAACTGCTTGATAATCAAGGCTGTGTGAAATGGCTCATTGTCATATTGAAGCACCCAGGACTGGTATTGCCACAAATCGGTCTCTTTTCCGAAATCTCTCATGCAGACGTTTCATTACATCCAAGCAGTAAGCAGAGTTAACTGTCTGACCCTTAGAAACCCATTCATGGTGCACAATTCCACGCGAATTAAAAAAAAAACAGCAGCAGTTCTCTCCTCTTTGAACCCCGACAACCAGTTGGAAAACGAACTTCTTTTCAAAAGACAGTCTCCGTAAACAGGTCTCATCATTTCAAGAATTTCCGTGTTTGTTTCTCCGCTTTCAAAAGGAATTTCATCACAATTCCTGCTCCTCAAAATCACGATCGATTTACATCGTCACAATATCAAAATATACGTGTACAAAAACAGCTATCTAGTCAAATCAAGTGTGTCACGAGGCTGTTTGTTCAGTTGATCTTTGGTTATTGCAATGACAATAATAAATAGGTTTTATCTTTACCGATCAGAAAAATTGGCATTTTTTTTTAATTATTGGTGTGCATGTGTAATTCTAGCATATAACGTTTTCGATTGGCTGCTCTAGAATGCTCTTACAGTATTTCCTATTTTACTGTCATGTAATAAGAAGGGATGGAGATGCTCTCAGAGTATTCTAGAGCAACAAATCGAAAATATCATTAATTATTACGATTATTACAATAATACTGATTTCGAAATATGTGAAACGTTATTGGCCACCGTCTTCTTTTGCGTGGTTGTCTTTTTTGCAATGCTAAAAGATTAATCTGTTTTCGATTGAAAAATAAATGGTCACTTTATGTATAGTCCGTCTAGAAAGTATCCGGAAAAAGCAAACAACTTTATAACTTCTAATTTTCGAATTTATGAATGAAACAATTCAACTAGAGAACGAAGACAGTTTCAGTTACTTGTTTATGTAATTTCCATTTTCCTAATTATACTGAATGTTCGGGAAACCTGAAGTCAAATCACTGCAGCCTGAGTACAACTGGTACTTCGTCTGTGCACGAAATGACATTAAATCTTATTTTTTCTTACGGTTTTTGGTCGAAATATAATAATATAATAACTTGAAAACAAACGACAATCGGGAGTTTCTGTTTGCATCAAAAACTTTGTCTTAGAAAAGTGTCTGAACAATGTAAAAATTTAGAAGAGGTCACATCAGGTGTTATTGAGTTATTGAGGAAAATTGAAATCGACAAATTTTGTTTTTTTTAAATTATTTTAAAATATAAAAAAGTTATGATGAATTTGAAAACAGATTTGTTGCGAGCATTGAGTTCTGTAAAACATTTCCAATTTAACCGTTGCTCTATGTCTTCTAGTAACCGAGAGGCCAATGCTGACGATCGAAATGTGGAAACAGTGTATACACTGAACACTGCAAATATACATATGTGGAGCCGGCGTAACTATTGTTCTCGTGACAGCAATTTTCACAGAAATTCTCAAGGAAACTAGTGATTCTACACTTGATAAAAATCTGGAGTTAATTCTAATACATTTTGGCCGCCAGGGAACATCTTTTCGGTGTTCTCTCGCGTCCTTTCGTCTGTGGAGTTAAAAAAAAACGGACATACATAGGAAGTTTACCCTTTAAAAGAAGGAATAGAGTTTATCCTTGTAGGAATAAATACGTGAGCTGCTGGAAAATTTTCTGGAATATAGTAGGTCTAAAATTGTTAGCGTTTATCAACTGTCATATTTGAAAAATTTGACGTTCTTTTGCCTATAATTCTACTGACAGTTCCTATCCAAGTGAACTAGTTTTGTTTGTACGGCATTTGAGAAAAAGTAATTTTGTGTAAACATGGAAATCTCGCGAGAAAATTTTCGTGCCATGACTTTTTACGATTTCAAATGTGGTCTAACGCCGAAACAATGCCTCGATCGGCTTCATTTGGCTTTTGGAGATGAAGCACCATCAAAGAGCAGTGTTTATAATTGGTTTGCCGAATTCCAGCGTGGACGTACCTCTCTCAGTGACGAATTTCGTGAGAGTCGTCCATCAACATCTGTTGTTGCCACTAATGTAGATGCTGTGCGTGAAATACTTGGCGAGATAGACATGTGACATACCGTGAGATTCAAGTATCCTTACGCATTGACATGAAAGCAATACACTAGATTTTGCATGATCATTTGAACGTACGAAAGCTTTGCAGTCGTTGGATCCCACATAATTTAATAGAAGCGCAAAAGCAGGGACGTGCGAAGAAATGCTCAAGAAATTCAATGGAGGTCGTTCAAATTTAGTTTATAACATCGTTACTGGTGACAAAACGTGGATCTATTCGTACAAGCCAGAAAGTAAACAACAATCTACCGTTTGGTTACTTCAAAATGAACCAAAACCAATAAAAGTTGTCCGTTCACGCAGTGCTGCGAAGCAAATGATTGCTTGCTTCTTTGGTTTAACTGGACATGTAGCAACCGTGGCTTTACAGGATCGAGAAACCGTGAATGCTGATTGGCATGGCTACAATTTGTTTACCGGAAGTCATCGATCAAATAAGAAGAAACAATCGAAACCGACGAATTATTCTCCATCATGACAACGCCAGCTCTCACTCGGCCCGTCAAACAGTTGATTTTTGTCCAACAAAAATGTTGAATTAATGACTCATTGTCCATATTCACCTGATTTATCACCTAATGATTTCTTTTTGTTCCCAAATATCAAAAATAAAATGCGTGGTGAGCGATTTTCGTCGGCTGAAGCAGCGGTTGAAACATTCTGGACACTGGTTTCTGAGGTACCATCTTTAGAGTGGAAAACGTACTTTAGAAATTGGTTCGAGCGTATGCAAAAGTGTATTGACGTCAAAGGCGAATACTTCGAAAAACAATGATATCGTTTACCAAATTTCATATGCATTTTTTCATACTGTTTCCAGAAACTTTTCCAGCAGCCTACTTAATCAGTTTCAGACGTAATTTAGTCGAGAAAAAACAACAATAACGTCAAATTATATAACAATTAACAACTTTTCACGTAAAACTTTATCCATATTTAACTCCGATTAGGAAGATAACAATTAATCCCAAATATTTTTATGTGTGTAGATGTTTTCAACTATCAAGTCAGACAAGATAGTACGAAAGTTGTGTCATGGAAACGTGAAAGCGACTTTCAAGTGATTTACACGATGATAGTTGGTGTCGCGACAGCAACAGTTACTTTCACGACAGTAACTATCACAGAAACTCTCATCGTGGAAACCAAGCTTAAAGTCGCATAAAATAAGTAAATATAACTTTCAATTTATTTTCGTAGTTCTTGCTCGTTGATAATAACTAGAGAAATTATATGAAAAAGAAAAGACTTTAAAACGAACTTAAAATATAAATTTTATTTACTTTTATCTTGACGTTTCGCAAATCAGATTGCTTGCTTCAACAAAAGTGAATAGCGAAAAATGTAAAAATTTAGTTCGTTCCAAGTTATTTTCATTATTGTATTATATTTACAACTTTAATGGTGTTTACCTATTGTATGGCGTACTGCAGAAATTTTTAGTAATAGATCTGATAGATTCTTTCCAGCTTCGAGTTCTAATAAAAATTGCAGTAATTCTGAGACCTGATTTACTACCAAAATATAATTCATTTCCCATTAACACCTGTTAATTTTGATTTTTCCTTCATAAGGTTTTTATCAAATATTTACTTATGTATTATATATAATTAAATTGAATCAAACAACTGTTTTAGTGGATTTAAATTATTATCCAATTCTGTTTCAGTTTCGCAGATTAAAAATTGACTTATATTAATGTTATTGAAAGTTAGAATTAAATATTTACATGTTTCGTAAATAAATGAGATTTATTATAAGCAACTTAAGCGTTGGGAATATATTAGCGGTAGATTATGAAATATTTAAAGGTTTTCAGTTTATATTATCCTTGTCCTTTTTTCGACCGAAAAATATCACCTGCTTTCGCACAGTAAGCTGTCATCATTGCCCTTTAAGGCCAACATTTGATCTACTAACCGTGAATTGGAAACTCACACACGTATTCAGGTCTGAATTGCGTAACAGAAGCTGTTACTTACATTTTTTATTCTGGTCTTTCCCCGAAAATTGGCCCGGCGTGATCGATACTCCGCATGTCTTCATCGACGAAATCAGAATAATCCAGGTTGAAAAAGGAAACAGCACAATTGGTCACTGTTATTAAAAAGAATATATTCGAGTTTGTGTTTCGTGGTCTTGAACTGAATCAACGTCCTTTCTGAAACCTATAAATATTTACACAGATTCGTTCTTGAACACTGCGATTCGACCATCGACTTTCGAACGGAATATTTTTCCGATTTTAAGAAAAACCCGCACTTTACGCACACACGCACACGTCCCTTGTTCCTGTTTATGTTTAAATAATCACTTTAACAGGACCAATGCTCCACACTGAGATAGTGGGACAGTTATCGCTGTTTAATTTCATTTGTTATCGAGAGCTCTTTGTATTTTTTTTTCTTCTTGTTCGGTCGTGTTTACTACATCACGTTCCAGTTCTGTTTCTTGTTATTCAACTTCGATGTCAACAGACAGACTGAATGTGTATATTGTGAGAATGGTCGACCCCAACACGGTCTATGTCCTACTACAAGCAGGTGCATTTCTGGTGGGGAGAACCACCTTTATAAAAACTGTTCTCTCATCTCCCTTCTTATTCACGTTCGGTGCCTTTGGTTGCAATCGATACTGTCACTTGTGCACGTTGCACACACATACTATTAACTTTTTAATAGACAAATTGTTTTCTCATTAATTCTAGTTAGTTGCATGTGCCCACCGTTTTATTCTTTAAAATTAATGCATAGGGTATAAAGGTAATTGAGTTATTCGTACTGTTCTATGTAATGAATTTTATACAATTTCTATATTATGTTATAGAGTACACACATATTAAAGTAAATTGCATAACAACCATACGATTATCCAAACAAAAGTGAAAAATCCGCCATATGAAGTGATTTACTACAACTGTTCTACAATGGGTTGTGATATATCAACGTAAATTAATATACTAAAAGTACATATTATGTCGGAGGCTAATAGCTTTTGACTAGACAAAATACTATTTGTCTGGGTAGGTGACTTTCTGATACACATTTATACAAGGCGCTGCGTTTTGAAACGCAACATAGGAAATCCTATCTTAATTTAAAGGTGCTCGAATATTGGCTTCCTTACTTATTTTACAACAAAATTCCAAGTACTCTTCAAGATGAATCTGTTTGTGAAGTTTGATAATTTTTCGTACGCTGAGTTTTAAGATATTTGAAAAAGATTCTGCAACTAAATTGAACTAACAACATAGCCTTGATCAGTGATAGTGAAAACTTTACAGATAATTAGTAAATACAGTCGTTTTTGAAAAAGATCGATAGAAAAAACTTTTCCAGTAATTTATTTTAACATTTACTGATCAAGGCCGTGCTGATAGTTTGATATAAATTGAATTCCAATACTGATCTTTTTTAAATATCTCGAAACTCAGTGTATGAAAAATTCTCAAACTTCACAAACAGATTCATCTTGAAGAGTACTTTAATAAACCTAAATAGAATTTTGTTGTAAAATAATTAGGGAGCACCTTTAAATTACTATAGGATTTCCTATGTTGGGTTTTAAAATACAACACCTTGTATATAAAGACTATTATCCTAGTCAAATAATATTTAGCTGGCCTGCTTTGGGGAAATAGTATTTTGTTTTCTATGTATTACAATTAGGTAAGTGAGTTTATGTGGGTGCACGTTACTTTTGAAAACCAACAATTCAAATATTTTGTAAATTCTTGCCTGGGAAGTGGAAGTATTCAGTTTTATCAGTTCTCCTACTAATTTTATTTTTAATAAGGCCATGTTGTACAAATTAAGAATAATGCAATTAATAATAAGGCAATGCAATTTTTGTTCTACTTCTTAGAACTTATATATTTCAATGTAACCCTGACTTTAGGGGACTCTTAAATTAATCATAACTGTTTTATTGGTGTTGGTAGCTGACCGGAACTGACTAAAGGCAAAGCTCGTTTTTTTTAATTTCAAAGTACTCCTCCGAAACAAAAAACAGAATGTAGCAGCCATAGTTGTCAAATTATAACACATTTTTACAAAATATTGAAAATTGAGTACCGAAGCATTATTAAATTTTTGTTTAAAGAAAGTTAAACACCGATCGAAATTAAAAGATGTCTCGAGATTTAATATGTATGAATCTGCCCCTTCGTATGCTACAGTAAAGAACTGGGTTAAAGATTTTGCTTTGGAAGAGAATCGGTTAATAATACCCCAAATGAAGGTCAATGATTCCAGAAATAATCTTTCTCATCGAGCAGGAGGTATTAAATAATCGACGCTTGAAAATATGCGAGATTGCTGAGAGATTAGATCTTTCCAAAAGCACCGTTCATCGTGCTCTCCATGATCATCTTCATATGTGAGCGTAAGATGGGTTCCAAAGCTTCTTTCCGCTATTCAAAAAGAAAAACTTGTGTGATGTGCTAAGTATTTTTTAGAGAGCTGCAGTTGCAAAGAATAGATAATTATCAATTCAGTTGTTACAGAAGATGAGACTGTGATATTTTATTATGAACTAGAAAGCAAACGGAAATCTATGGAATGGCGCTGAAGGAAGGAATTTGAAGATGTTAAAATCGACGCCGCAAAAGATCATGACAACAATCTTTTGAGACTGTGATGTTATACTTTTCATTGATTTCAAAGAACGCAATACTACCGTCAATGGGACCTATTATGCTTCCTTACTGCACCAGCTACAATAGGCAATTAAAAAAAAAAAAGCGAGAGAAGCTAACTGGCCATATTCATGTATCGACGGAACAAATTCGCAGAACGTGACGTAGGCTCTCATACAAAACTAAGGCGTTTTCCTAAATTCAACCGTATTGGTCGGGTCAGGCTTGACAGGTTAATGCATTATTCCGAACCGGGTGATGTCAGCAACCAGCAGAAATATTTATTGGTTTGACGAAACCTCTAACCTCTCATCATAAATTGAGTCGTTATAAGCACGTTACAAATGAAAAACTAAAAGAAAAATTGCTGCAGCTACTGTTTAATGTTTCCAGTTAATAAGTTATGTATACAGGCTGTTTCAAATTCGACCCTCACCATGGGGATCTCGCTTATTTGAAGAGATAGAAGGTAGGTTTAAATTTGGCAAAGTTGCTGAATTTGATGAACATTAATAATCCGGAGAGAAAAGGTTTCTATGTTCTCTTATTCGAAATAATTGTAAAAGAAGATAAATTGTCATTTTCTTATTTTGCCTCTATCTTCTTTATTTAAAGAGATATCAAAAAAATAAAAATACTTTCTTAATAAACACTTTTCAATTCTTTCCGCAGTGGTTAACACTATTTTTATATAACACGTTTCGTCAAGTTGATACCATCACAAGTTCATTTTTCCTTATGGCGCCCATATTGAAATTTGGTGGCAAGAGAATCTACTCATTATGCTGATTATGACAACAGAGCACAAGTTATAAAAATGCTTTAAAACAAGGCCAAAATAGTTAGAATAGAATAAGATAAGAAAAATTCTGGTTAATAGAAGATAGTTGAGGGTTTAAATTAAAAACAATGTAAAAATTTTTGTTGCAAATCGTTTTTGATTGCAATGAAAACCTCGATCAGCCTCCGTACATCTGTTTCAGCCCTGCTTGGGGCAAATCCGCTTCAATTTGTCTATCCTACTACAATTTTAGGTCAAAAAGCGATCGTAAGATGTCACTGTTTTATCTGTTTAAAAACAATGTATTCGTTAGACACTAATTTACCAAATATTGTTTGTGTGTACAATAGAAACACAAAAACAGTAAGTGAACGGTATTTCAGAACATATGCGGACAACAAACAATAGCTTAGAATAATAATATTACATAATTTTGTTGCAAATCATTTTTTTTGGAGGGAATCCCTCGAGCAGCCTCTGCAAAGCTGTTTCAGCTCTATTTGGGGCTTCATCAAAAACGATTTGCAACAATTTTTTCTTAAACTTTGAATATGCTTTAACAGACATGGACGACCGTCTTGCATGGGATGACTTATTATGCAAACTCGGTTCAACTTGTCACTCCTAGTGCAATGGTAGGTCAAAAAGCGTTTGAAGGATGTCACTGTTTAAACTATTCAATAATATTACAATTAGACGTAATTTTGAAAAATGAGAATCGATTACAATAATACAGGATCAAAAATGACTGTTATGTGTGAAGTTAAATACAGCTTCTCATGAAATCTGGGTAGTACAATCATTTGTCAATTCAAAAATAACTCGTTACAGATCTGGAGGTTACGTAACACTAAGCTAAGACATGCCGTCCAAATTCCGTGACAAGAGTTGATAAAAAAATTTAAAAATTACTCTGTATAAGTAAACCTGAAAATACACCCACTCACATCGGTCATTTTTGCTAGTAATTGATTTCCTTTCTTCGTCGAATCAATACATTTCAATAATCAATATTAAGCTGTCGTTTGTTCTCTAAATAGGTTCAAAAGTATTGTTTCTTGCTGTTTCGTTATGCAAACAAAAAGTATTTAGTAAATTACTGTCTAACGAACACATTGTTTTTAATTTAAACCCTCAACTATCTTCTAGAATTTTTCTTATCTCACGTTAAACATTTTTATTCTGGCCTTGTTGTAAAGAATATTTATAACATGTACTGTATTACCGTAATCGGCATAATGAGTAGATTCTTTTGCCACTATATTTCAACATGGGCGCCATAAGAAAAAATGAACTTAATGGTGGTATCAATTTGTCGAAACTTGTTATAGAAAAATAGTGTTTACCACTACGTAGAGAATTGCAAAAGTGCCTTAAGAACGTATCTCTATTTTTTTTGATATCTCTTTAAATAAAGAAGATAGAGACAAAATAAGAAAATGACAATTTTCTTTTTGTGCAATTATTTCGAATAAGAGTTAACATAGAAACTTTTTCTTTCCGGATTATTAATACTCATCAAATTTAGCAACTTTGCCAAATTGAAACCTACCTTATATCTCTTCAAATAAGCGAGATTCCTTTTGTGAGGGTTGAATCTTGAACAGCCTGTATAATTACACCTAATCCGGTGACATTATTTATATTTACCTTCAACGTTCTGTTTTATTAATTTGGTAACTATTGAAGCACTAACGAAATCTCCTATTGTGCAAATACCTAGTTTAAAACCAATATGACAAGATATGATCAACATAGCCGCAACTCCATAATATAACCCGCCCAACTCTACTCAGCTAGTAGGGTTACTTCGGTAGCAACCTGGTTTGCAAACCTGTGTTTTTACGAACACTTTCATGTTTGCTACCTGTAATAAACGAACGCGTATTTCTCTAACCCGGTACCAACCCGTTTAACCTGGTTGAATTTACGAAAACGCCTTATGTAAATCGAAGGAGATTTACGTCATTTTAATGTCACATTCTTTTGCGAATTTGTTCCTTCGATTCGGAAATACAGCCCCTGGAGTACTGTTATTGCAAAAAAATGAGACTGTTCATATATGCGATAATTGCGAATACTGCTGCGCAGGATTGTGACTGCACAGAAATTGACCATCCACCATAAAGTCCTGATATAACTCCCTACCATTATTTTTATTGCCGACTTTAAAGAAGGACCTTCGTGGCAAAACATTTAGGGCTGAAAACGTTGTCCGTCGTTTTGTATCATATTGAGGAGAAACCTGCGGAACATTTTCACAACGGGTTAGAAATCTTAATTTATAGACGTGGAAAGTGTATTACAGTTAAAGGGGATTGTATTGAAAGATAGTTGATACTTTTTTGCTTTATTGTACATTTTGCCCCTTAAGGCTAATTCTTTATAGGACCGCCTTCGTATTTTCCTTTAGCAAAATTATTCTGTGTTACGTAAGTTTTCTTCCTTTCGCTGTTTACCCAATTTCTTCGTCTGCAAACACCACAGATAAAAAAAAAAACTAAATAAATCAATCTGTATGTTCGCACCATCTGATGCTCTGTGACTGAAATATTTCCGTACATTTTGGCCTCTTTGGGAACCTAACGGTTTCATATTTCATCGTTTATAAAGCTTTCACGATCCATTAGCTTTCTATAGTTCATTTTTTGGACAGGCGGAAAATGCGAAGCTGTAAATGAATGTGACTCTCCTATTAGTCAGTTATTTGTGTTGTTTTCTTTATTTTATTATTGCTATTACTAACGATTTGGGTCAGCGTTGAAATTTTTTGTCGTCTGCCAGTTGTAAAACATTTCGTAAATTTCTATATATCATTAAAAAAATAGAGTATAGGAGGCTATGCTTTTTTTTTCGTTAGGTTACTTGCATGTATTTTGATGGAATTCAAAATCTGACGTGAAATAAATTATGACAGTGACCTGTATTGACCGCATTGCCAGATGTACTACAGCGGTCAAAAAAAATTCGCACGATTTTTTGTCACGTCACCAGACTACTTGTCGAAATTTAACGCTAATAACTAGGGGTGCGCGATATCCTGTTTTCGATATCGGACATCGATAACTAAAAAATATCGATTTTTATCGATATATCGATATTTATCCATATATCGATAATATCGATACAGCGATAATATCGAACAAGTCGGACAAGTGCATTTTCACACATTTTGGTACGAGGTAGTTTTGCTAGCAATGTGTTTTTTAAATTTTAAACTTTTCTAATTATTTTTCTACGTTTTTCAGAAATATTATTTCATAACTTTTCTTGAAATCATGAAATCGCGTATCCATCAGAATCAGAATTCGTTGTTTTCCCCAATCATAACTATAAAAATTAAAAGCAAGCTATTATTAGCAAAAAAGAATATTCTTCGTGCCAAAATGTGTGAAAAAGGAGACTCACCAATAAGTGTCGAATCCACGAAAGTTAAAAGAAACTCTAGTTTCATTTTGATATTTATAAACTTTGACTAGACTATAAATTAATTGAAATATTTTAAAATTTTCTTTATATCGTGACCGTGAGTCGTGATCACTTGCCATATATGAAACTGAATTTTAATAAAATTCATATTCCAGTAGGTTTAGTGCGAATTAGACGAATTAAATTGAACGCCACAGACTACAATATGGACGGTACCCGATATAATTAGTAATTTACTTTCTGTAAACGGTTTTGATCTTGAAAAATAAACTTTCCAAAAATTAATAATTATGACGTGCATAAATTGTCCAATAACAGTTTTAGTAAAAACTGAAATAGGTAATAAAATGTGATTGATTATTAATATTTTCAGGAAAATCTATCGATACCACCGATAATATCGATACAGCGATACCAACAATAATATCGATAAATCCGACATATATCGATATTATTCACATTATCGATATATCGATAATATCGACAATTGCAACAGCAATATTTTATGTTAAAATAAATTCACGGAATAAAGGCTATCGTCCACTACACCGTATCAGGCCCGGCACCGGCATGCCGGATGCTGGACTGGATCAGCATCGTACTGCCGCCGGTACAACGCGTTGCATGCTCGTTTTGCCGCCTGCGTTTGCACCGCGTTTGCTAACGGTATTTACGTGATTAGTACGCGGGCCGTCTCCTGCATAGACCGGTTTGATAACGTCGCATGTCATGCACGTCGGCCATTCCGGTCACGACACAGTCCGGGCCGAACCTTTTTCGGAACGATGTAGTGGGCGTTATTTCATATAAATACATACAAAGAATATTTTTTGCATGTGCCGGGCGGATATGCTCCTAGTACGATACGGTGTAATGGGCGACGACCTTAATTGTGACACGTTTATCTTGCTGATCTACAGTTCTCTTAACTCAAAATAAACAAGAAATTGAACAAACACATTCTAGATCAAAATTTGGCGGAAAATTCAATACAGTTACCAGTTTTTAGAATTTAAAATTCACAAAAACATCAAAAATTGTGTGAAACAAATTCCGGAAACTTTTACGACAACCTGTCTAGGTCCTGGTGACAGATAAGTTTTAAATTTGACTTAAGATGCAATTAAGGGTTGAAACCAGGAGAGAGGATTATTGGCAATTGAAAATTTTTGTCCAGGCTGTTTTAGTAACGTTTTTATCCGCAGAGATGGCGCTAGGAGTAATTGTAAATTTGGCGCGAATGAAATGTCACATGTTGTCAATGTTAATTGCTTTAGTGATGATGGTGATGGTGATCGTTTAAGTAAATTAAAGAACTGGCACAGATATAATGGGTTAAATCAAATTGTCCGTTAAATAAACATTGTTGATTAAATTATTTTTGTGTGACCAGAGAATAGTCTCGAATATAAACAGAGTTTGAGAAAAATGGACCTCGCCAGATCTGCAAAAGAAGATTTAAATGTGTAGTTATTGGATGCAATTCATGTTCCAATCAGACCAAATTTCCTTTAATTTGGAATTGGCGCTGCTAATTTAAGCAACGAAGCCCTGTGACAATTTCGATGCAAGAAGACGTGTATGCGTCACACTGATGAGGTTAGCATTACCGTTAGCATCATAACAATCCATAATAAGATTTTTATTTTACCAGTAGCAAAATATAAATTGTTACAGATATGTGTATCCAGGACATGAATGCAGGAAGATTAAATTAATATGGAGACTTAACCTGTATCCTACATCGTATTATCTACCGAGACAATTCATCATTTTAATAGAAATGAAAGTACAGAATGTAGGAGCTACAACTATGAAACAATCACTTTAAATAATTTTATTAAAGTGTAACACGTATTATTATGTGCGAGTGATTAGCTGATTTATAAAATTTAAAGGTGGTCAAAGTACAGTATTCCGAATAAAAATGGTTAAAAAAAAGTTTATTTTGCAGTAATTTTGAAGATATTCGCACTTAAAGTCAAAAATAATGTGTACGGATAAAGAAAGAATGTATTGAATTGCAATTTTAAAGCATTTCCATAAATTATGAACTTCATGAATGACAATGTACAAATAATGTGTTATTACTTGCAGTTACTTTTGCAGTTAAATATAGTAATTTGAGAATAATATGTGGTTTGTTTTATTAGCTTAAAATCTAGTAAATATCATAATTTAAGCATGATTTTCCGTTTCTTTAGGTTTTCTTCTCACACATTGATTTAGGCAATATGTTATATTCTGTAAAGACTTGTAATGTATATTACAGCATATTAGAGTCTTTGCAGAATATAACGTATTACTTAAATGAATGTATGGAGAAGAAAACGTAAAAAAATATTTAAATTGAAAAGGCGCGTAAAAAAGCGCGCGTAGAATAGTGGCGCCATCGCAACAGATAAATAGGTTACTAAGTACTACTACGTCATATTACGTGGACAAAAAATTTACATGGGAATTGGCTCTCTCTCCTGATTGAAACCAGACAAAACTGGCGTTTGCAAATAATGGCAGAACTGACAGTGTATGACCAATACCGTAGATAAACTTCTGTCTGTTATTTATGATTTCCTCAGTACGTGTCTTAACAAGGCGATAATGTTAGTGAACATTTCTAAGTGTGTCGTAGTTTTGTACACCAATATACAGACTCAATTTACATAAAAGTATAATAAATGGACTGTGCAACCAACATTTCAATTATCATGAAAATTACAATTTTGTATACAGCAGATTTGAACACAAGGTGATTGACAAAGATTAAATTCTTTTAGTTATGCAGCATCACGTCGTACTTTTTGTTATACCTGAATTCATAATTGTTTATGGCACGCACCATAAACACCTTTACCTACGGTTATATTCGCATCTGTTCGATTTGCGGCTCACATTCATAAACGATTCTTATGCAGATTTCACAGTAAGGTATCACTTCCCTTCGAATCGGACCGGTATGCAGATTATCAGAAATTTTTGCGAAATTACATATTTAGATCCGCACCGCCAACACAAATCTTGCCGTAAGAATTTCAACTTCTCAAATTAAATTTAACTGCTTATCAGTGCGTAATAATTACATTTCTGAGCACATACACGCCATACATCATGTATGGAGACGCACAAGACAGACGGCTTTTCATTTCAGATGTCAAGGAATACGATTCGTTACATGTGTTGGTCGGAAAATGGAGTAAAAAAATTTAATTTACTATGCCGCACTGCTTACACCAGATGCAACACTTTTTTTGCGTTCGTTTGATGTGTGGTTTCTATTATACCACGCCGACACTATCATAATTGTCTTGGCTTTAAATACGTTATGCGAGCTTTAATTACTGTTATTATTAGTAACACTCATTGCAATGGTGCCGAATTTTTTTATTCACAGCTTTCAAATATAACATACATTAATTTAAAAAAAATTAAAACTCATCCCCTTTTTAATAACTTCTATGAGCATTCCTGTTCCTTAAAATTAATATTCCACTGTATCGAATAAATTAGTCGTATTTTACTGAACTAAAAATCAGAGAAAATCTTGGGACATGTTAGTAAACTTTGATGAGAATTCTATGTAGACAAGCCATTTCGTTTGACATGGTATTTATAATTTTGACATTTGCAAATAATTATTTCCTAGAAATCAATAACATATTACAGGGTAAACGTTTTATTGCTATGAATTTATTAAATTGCTCAGAAATTTATTTCAATCATTTTGTTTAATGTTCACAAAGAGGTTCAGTATTAATATGTAGTACGATTGCGATAGAAATATTTAGAACAAACCTGGGCATATAAATCCGAAAAGAACCAGCTCGTAGTATCCCTTCACTGAACGATCTGAATGAATACATGAACAAACAAGGAATAGATCCTGTAACTGGGCTGCAGTCAAAAAGGTTGAAAGGAATAATACTCTTTTAAAGTTTAACCGAGCTTTCGGAAAATTTATTTCCTTTATCAAGGTTTCTACAAAACATTTTTTTTTAATTAATAATTAATAGTAAGAACAATTTCACATGATTACTTACTCCTTAGTGAGTAGTACACGAAGTTAAACCATTAGTTATAAGAATATATTTCATTATGATTAAGTTTTTTTTCTACCGTGATTCAATTTTCAAAATTTCGCAAATAATTAGCTGTCAAAAATGAGATTCAAAATTAATTCTAAAACTTAATCTTATAACTAGTGTTCTTATTATTAATTATTAATTAAAAAAAAGTGTTTTATAGAAACCTTGACAAAGGAAATAAATTTTCAAAAAGCTCGGTTAACCTTTAAAAAAGAATTATTCCTTTCAACCTTTTTGACTGCAGCCCAGTTACAGAATCTACTCCTTAACTGATCAGTCGTGATCGTACTTCGCATTAACAAACAAGTGTGATCTCATGGAAGTCACCAAAAATGTTCGTGTCGCATTGGTTGTTATGATTAGCTCACAACAAATATTGCGAAGAAAGGGGATATATCCCGTCATGTTTCCCTACCATGCCAATGCCTAATTTTCAGTTTTTGGAATCAGTAAGCCATTTCTCGCAAATTTTAGGAGTGTGTAGTGTTCCATGATTATTGCTATGACATAATCACCGACCAAATGCAACACTCTGTATACACCAAACTAATTCTAAAACATGCTCCACGTAATACGACGTAACTTTTATTTAAACCTTTTTATGTGAAATGAATAACTAGAAAGTTATGAAGGAAACCGCCTTAAGTGGAACCCTGTATTGTATACCAAACGCTTCAGACACCCGTGCCATTTCTTTTTCTGAGTAGTAGGTGACGAAAAAAATTAAATAACAGAAAGCTATGCAATGAGGTTAATCTGAATTGTATTTTAATAACTTTATGCCATGTATTAGCTGTTCACGTGCTTTTCAGACTCTAGAGGGCTGTGCTTTTTTTTTCGTTAAGTATTTATGTATTTTGATGGAAATCATAATCTAACATTAAGGTGACCAACCGTACTGTTTTATCCAGGACAGTACTCTTTTTGGCAACACTGTCCTGGGTAAATCGTTATATTACAAAACCCAGTAAACGTACTGAGAAAAGCAGCAGAACACTATATTTAATAAAAATTTTGTGCAAATCGTTTTTCATTGCAGTGAAAACCTCGAGCAGCCTCTGGACAGCTGTTTCAGCCCTAGTTGGGACTTCTTCAGCAGAGACGTAGCTCAACATTTCCACTGCAAACAAAAACGACTTGTCCAATTTATTCGCAATTGTGATGTAAGAGTGATGAACAGATAAAATAGCGACATCTTACTATCGCTTTTTGACCTGACATTGCAGTAGGATAGACAAATTGAAGCGGGATTTGCTCCTAATAAGTCCCCCATGCAAGGCGGCCATGCTTGCTGTCAAAGCATAATGAAAGTTTTTAGAAAAATTTTCATTATGCTTTGACAGCAAGCATGGCCGCCTTGCATGTTAATGTAGTACTTTTGCTGATTTTTGTCTGACTAACTTCGGACCGCGCAAGCGCAATGCCAATGGGCAGTATTCTCATCTCATGATTAAAGTCGTCTCTAATTAAAGTCGTGATTAAAATAAACGTAGACGATATAGCTTTATGGAGAATTTCATGAGCAAGAGAGTGAGAGAGAATTTAATCACAATGGCCGGTATTCTCACCTCATCTTTTATTTAGCAACGCTCGCTGTGATTAAATTCTCTCTCACTCTCTTACTTATTAAATTCGCATAAAGTTATATCGATTATATTTATTTTAACCACGATTTTAGTTAGAGATTACTCTAATCATGAAATGAGAGTATGGTCCGGCGTTGCTAAATTAAAGACAAGGTGAGAATACGGGCCAATGTTACTCACAAGTCTTTAATTTTTGACAGTCGGTACACATTTGACATTGTTCAGAAAGTTATATTATATTTCATCACGCCAAACGTTAATATACAGGTGTTCTTTTACTGTGTGCAAATAAAAAACCTCAGTTTTAGTATATGAAATGCTACTTACTATGCGTATTTTCCGGTGGTTACCGAACTATAGCCAAAAAATTTCAAAGGTTCCACTTGTTTGGAACCGTTGATATGTGCGACAGAGAAATACTTGCAAGGTCGAAACGCCTTCCTACACACCGACCCGCGCTGATTTCCGCATTGAATCCCATTTCGTACGGTTTCGTAATAATAATCACCGATATCGTTTATTTTATGTAAAATTTTAATTCACTGAGCGAAGTAATACGTTTTACGATATCAACTGTCGACAAATAAGTTTAAAATTTATGCACCAATTAGGCAAGCAGGTTAAAAATGTTCTTCCTTCACCCATTTACGTAAATAAACTTTTACTGTAATCTCGCTGTTAGCTTCTTGAATTGCACTAGATTTTAATTTAAAAATACTTAAACTTGTAATTACTTGCAGTGAAGTTAATTTAAATTGTAAACGTTTTGACCGATCAGCTGTGATCGGAGCGGCTGAGTTACGTCGTTCGTGCTCAAGAGCAAGTAACGCACTGACCCTGGCCTACTTAGACTGCGGGTCTTAATTGAAGCGGCGGCCACGTTCCACTTTTAGCTATGCCAGCAGTTCTCAAACGGTTTAATGAAAATCTGGCACTGCATTTTTCTCGAAAACTATTAAATTTGTGTTAAGAACATATGAGTTCAATCGTTGCCATTTATGGTGATATATTACAGGTTTAAATATTTGCACACAGTAAAAGAACACCGTATTATAAACTCACCGACACGAAAAACGGAACACCTGCATTTTTTTTAAATTTCTTTAAAAAAAACTTAACATTTTAAATTTGAAACTATTAACTATTACTCTAGCTCAAATCTAAACAAAACAACTCATTTTAAGTATTTTTTAATATCACAGAACCATTATTAAAGCTAAAAAGAAATGCAAGAACCGCCCAAATCCAAGTAGTGGAAACTGCAAAGCTAGGCTGCGGGTATTGTTTTGTTTAGATTGTTCTGAGTAAATAAACAAGTCAAGTCAAGTGTTACGTTGGCTTGGTATCAAAAATTATGCTGTAAATTCTGAAACAGTGGCTGCTATGGTTGTATTACTTCAAGGCGGAAAAAGTGAGCGATTTTTTGACCGCCAGTACGGAGCATCCAACAGTACAGTTCATCGTATTTTTACACGCTTCTTGGAAACCGGAAGTAACAATAGACGACTTGAAACTGGTCTACAGCGCAAAACTAATGCCTGTGATGATCGTTTTATCTTTTTATAAAGTTTGCGAGATCGGCGTACTACAGCTGTAGAAATCAGAAATCGACTTCATCACGTCCGGGATGTCAACGTAAGCGAACGAACTGTTAGATGAAGACTTGGTGAAGCAAACCTTAAAAGCCGCAAACCTGTGACACGTCCAGAACTTCTCAGACGTCATCGCTCAGCAGTTTGCCAGAAATCAGAAACTACAAGCACTGGGAAGAAAACCAGTTTTGTTTACAGATGAGTTCAGGTTTTGCCTGCGTTCTCTAGACGGTCGTGAGAGAGTATGGCGAAGGCAAGGAGAGCGATTTGCTGAATGTACTGTTACGTTTCTAGGGATTGAATTTGTTTATTTAATTGAATAAAAACACTCGGTAAAAACTTAACCGTAATTTAATAATGCTTACAATCTAATTTATTTGCAACAATTTATTTACACACTAAATCCAACTTCGACGATCGCTAATTAGAACTCGACTGACTCCTGAGTCAACTCCAGCCGATTTTATATCCTTTGCTGCCGTCTCGAATTTTCTAACGCTGGAAAATTCGAGTTTGTTCGATGGTGGCGTGACGGCCGATGACGCGTAATAATTTTATTGGAGATAACCTCCTATTGATGCACAATAATGCAAAACCTCATACCGCTGGAATTACTCGACAGTACTTAAACGAAGTTAACATCCCTGTTATGGAATGCTTAGCAGCGAGTCCTGATGCAAATCCAAAAGAACATGTTTGGGACATGCTTGGGCGCAGAATTCAAAGTCGTGTTCCCGCTCCTTTAACTTTGAATGAGTTACAACAAGCTCTTTTAGAGAAATAGGCAAAGATTCCTCAAGATGCTATTCGATACTTGATTCTAGGCATGCCAAGAAGAACGCAAGTAATGATTCAGGCACATTGTTTGAGTTTACGTTGTTTGCCTACAACACAAAATTGTGTTTTTGGCCCTTTTTTTAGTTTGCACCCAAAAACAGCTTTTTACATTAAATTAATGTTCAATAAGTTTTTAAAATTACTTACAACAACTTGTTACATTTGTATTCAAACTATAGTACTAGTAAAACTTTATAGAAGATTAAATCTTTTAGTATTTTTAAGAAAATGCAGGTGCTCCGTTTTCCGTGCCGGTGAGTGTATAATAATATAATATACCGCCAGCGCGAAGTAAATGTTTGTTTAGTAGCGAATTACAAAAGATTTATCCGTTATTGTATTATTATATCCCCGTTAACGAAATTCTTGATTTTTGAATTTTATTAATACCTCAACCAACCACCGACGACTGTGGTTGTTTATTAATTACGGTAAACCCCACTATTGATTACTATTAATTTAGCACTTGCTTTTAAATTAAAATTATTATTTTTTGTGAAGAGAAAAAATTTCCCCATGAAACTTATTTTTCAAAAGGAAATTTAAATTAAATTCCAATTTCTAAGTTTTAGATTTAGGCCGTTTGATCTTGAAATACTGACACTATCTATTTTTGCAGATTCTTAGTAATCCAACCTAATCTCAAAATTTTAAATTGGTACCGCCCAATTTTTTGGCCCTGATCACAAAACTTTGTTTTTTGTTTATCAAATTATCTGTGAAATTATGTTTCGAAATAAAAAGCAGCCTATCATCGTACGTGCCTGTCAGTAGTGTCAGTATTATTACTTAATTCAACTTATAATAGAAAATTTTGAAAAATATGAATTTTGTACAGTCAGTCGCGATCATCCTAGTCGAGACTGTTGCAAGATAACCACGCCCTTGGTAACATTAGTAATAATGGTTACAGAACTGTCAAAAGGACTCGATTCGCTTGATCGCGACTGTACGTATATCAAGTCGTTGGCCTAATGTGTTAACCTGCCAAGTCCATTTTTGGTCGAATTTTATTTTTTGATGCAATTAAACGGTGTACAAGTTTCTACACCGATTGATAGACGGAGAAGTCACATGTGTTTTCAAACTTCGGAAATAATGATGATATGCAATACTGCTACACAACCAAGCACCAAATCTCGAACGGAATACCTGACAGGTCCCGAATAATCGGCCATTTAGTACACAAGTCATGTGAATACCAAATGGCGTTGTTTTAATTTAGTTTACTTATGCCCGGTTTCTGAAATAATACATAACTATAGGTAAACATAAATTGTTCTTGACAGATAACTTTATAAAAGTATAAATTGTTTACGTTCCTGCGTATACCCTTTACCTACAGAGAAAGTTTTGAGAAACGGTTTTTAGAAGTTATGGTGAGTTTATCTTGAGTTTATATCTACATAAAGATTATGTATATTATGTATCGTTTCATTAACCGGGCATTAGATAAATTGTTATTAATACGAGTAATAAATTATTACTCATTATTACTAATAATGAATATTTTACGTAAACACGGTGCCTTAACTTAAAAAATGCATTTTACAAGGCGAATCTGAACATGTCATAACTCAAAGTGAAACGTACGGTCAGAATAAATAATTGCAAATTCTGAAAAACGTTGAAGAGTCTCATTTAACGTTAAGTGTAATTTAGAATGTTATTTGACTATAAGTGACTAGGATTTTGAAGACGGTACCAAAGCGTCAAATATTCAAGAATGTAAAAATTTCAAATCAGTTCCGCTGATCTATTTTTACTACTACATTGATTAGTACTATTGATAAAAAAGTACTGTTATTACAAAATGTTTGATGTTGAGTAAAGATTTGATTATTAAGTACCTACATCAGTTTTATCTATATTTGTATACCAAAATTAATTCAAATTACTGCTAACTGCTAAGTACCAAACTAGTTGTAGACTCTAACAAGTAAAACAGACAAATCAACTAATTTGTGTTTAATACCAAATATGAAATGAATTTTCCATATTTTGCAGTTTCAAAATGAAAAATAAACATAATTAAACCAACAGGATTTTAGAAATTACAAATTCAGAAATATTTAAAGAAGTATTAAATTTTCATGCCACTGTAAAGTTCATTAAAACGGACTAAGCAGGTTAACAAGTTAAGGCGACGAAGTGCTACAAGAACGTAGAACTTATTCGTAAAATATACGAAGCTCCAAATCCAGAAAGATGATTACAGATAAACAAAATGGGTCAGTGATTCGCCCATGGGTACACGAAACTGATTTGTAAAGTAACCCAGCCAAAATTAAAAGTGAAGGGAAACGTTTTACAATTTTGCACGCGGGAATAAAACTTGGATTTTTGGAAGCGTGTGACTTGTTACTCGACTCGACGAACAATGGCAGAGACTACCATAAGAAATGAATGCAGAAATTTTTCAAAATTAGGTGGTTGATCAGCTTGCTTGTTCCTGCACTGGGCAAGTTGGACCGAAAATGTGTGATGGTGATGGACAATGCGGTCGTATCACTCGGTGCAGTTGGACAAACCACGCATATTTTCTTGCAAAAAAATCAAATGCAGGAGTGGTTGGTTAAGCACAATGTCGAAATTGAAAACAATTATGGGAATTAATTAAGCCTTTTAGAACAGATAGAACAACGATACGCAACTGACGAAATTTTGAAGGAGCAAGTTTATGAAGTTCTTAGATTGTCCCCATACCATTGTCAATATAATTCTACTGAAATGGCATGAGAACAATGCAAAGGTTTTTTCAAAAAGCACATAAATTCGCACCATTATCGAAAAATGGGGTTGCAAATTTATGGCGTGAGGTTCTTTCAAAATGTACCCCCGACACGTGGGAAAATTTTTGTAATCATAGTGAAAAATTAATTTCAGAAGACTGGATGAAACATATGGGAAATTTTTTCGTTTGAAACTATTCCTCCTTTCATTGTTACTTTAGGAGAATTTGATTCAGAATCAGAAATTGATGATGAATTAGATTCTTCTATGGAATCAACGGAAGGAGAATAGGGAACATCCTTTTAGCAACCCAAATTAACAGCCACGTATTTTGTCATGATAGATGTTCTATAGAATGGCATTATTATATTTTCTATAAAAACCTGTAAAATTGCCGTCGTTTTGGACTACAATGACGACGCCACCAACCCCGCCTTAACAGACTCCATTGCCGCCCCAGCGAACGTCCTGAGAAGCCGTTAAGAAGCCAGTCGATCAACTCGAGGGTGACCGACAACAGTTTCGGAGTACGGCAACCCATACGGCCCCCGGCATCATCAATACCGGAACTTTGCACGTCATTCCTTTTCGCCGAGAACAAACGGCAACACGGACTGGCATAAGAAAGCTTTATCTACACACCCCACAACCCCTATGCTCCTAAGCGCGACAAGGTTACGACCCAGTCGTAACCTGGTAGAGGGTCACCATTATCACAAAAATATGCACTGCAAACATAAGCAGATTTGAAGAATTTTAATATTAGCAGATGAGTCTGAAGGTGTGCATATTGGAGGTGTTAGCGAAAATAGACAGAATTCTAAATAATGTCTGGTGCACGTTTCGGTCGGAACAAATTATAAGACAGCAAGAAGATCATGTTATTTAAATACCTGCAAGAAATACTTTTTTTAATGAAAAAATGAATAATTATCATTTGTTCGGGACGATACTTTTAGTTTTCATAGAATGCTTCAGTCATGCTTCAATCGAACTGGCAACCATGGCAATGGCAGTTTTCGAAAACGCAGCCATAAAATTAAAAATGACCGTCAATCAATTCTCTGACGTCTATATTTCATTGTGATACCAACAAAAATATCACCCTAACAGGGCCTACTCTGAGTCTAAAAAGAACGTGAACAGCTAATATAATAGGAGTAATAAATAAAAATTCATGTGTTCTTCTCTTCCAACTTCTCGTGAATTTATCTTTATTATTATCATCCTCTCAGAATAATCTGTAAATTGAAAACCGGTAATAGCCACAATATGATGTTTGCGAACCGAAACGCTCGCTGGTTTTAATATGCAATGCTTTCAACATTGTCTCCAAGAAATTTCTACCTGAACGTGACAGGCTGTAAAAATTATAATGTTGTAAATTCCAGGCGCCAACCACAATAAATAATTAGTCCATCTTTTCTATCTATCGAATGCCAGAAATGTAATTTTATTTTATAGCCCGTGATTTCTTTGTCATAAAGAGTTTATAGAAGAAATCTTATCTACCGGGGTAGAAAGTTTTAAATCCGAACACAGAAAATGTGTATAGATAGATGATAAAATTTATAATAATCACTGCTCCCTATTGAGAGATACAAAAGTGGTATTAAACTCAAGAGAAAATTATGGCCAATATTACGATGCATAAGTTAAAACTTCTCAATAAAAATTTATGTTGATAAGGGATGGTATTTTCATCTCTCATTAACTTTAATCGTCGATTTATTCCCATAGTTACAATTATAAAGACAATTGTTTCTGTAGGAGTTAATCGACGGTTAAGGTTAATTAGAGATGAAAAGATCGGGCCTAAGTCATACTAAAATTAATTAATTATACAGGGAGATTCAGGCAACCCTTTCATTAAAAGTTTACGGACTTCCCCTTTGAATTTCTGTTTCATATTTTGCAGTTATAAGTTAACGCTATGGATCTATCAAAATATAATATTTTCAAATTTCGGACACTTCCGCTTATACCGGAAGTTGCTGTCAACTTTCTTATTTTGAGTGGAATATCCCAATTTTTAATGCTTATTTGAAATCTTCATAAAATTCTAAAAATATTTTGTGCAACATGTCATACAAGAAAAATTAATTGTTTCCGAGATATTTTCATTCTTCAAAAATAACTCAGACTTGCAGAACCTTGGTTATGATACTGCCATTTTTGTGCAACAAAAACCATGATGCCCATTTTTGGCCTGTAGCAGGCAACAGTAACATTATTTCAGATCATGGCCAGTTTTGCACTTGATTGCTTACAGGCTGGTTGAAAAGTAACTACTATTCGAACTGATTTCAACTGTCGAAAAGTCACGTTTTTTAAATGGAACACCTAGTATATTTTTATACCATGTGACTCAGGATTAAATGTTCTTTCGTCCTGTATTAGCATTCCCTATCTCTTATAATTCACTTGTTATCGATGATTTCTTTTTAGCACGTAATTTTTTTCCACTTTTCCGTATTATTTTTAAATGAAAACTAGAGAAATTATAATTTTTGAAATCATCCGTTTAGTAGGAATAAAAAAAACAATTTAATCGCTAGGAAGAACCAAAAAATAAATAATCAAACATAGACATATTAAATGTATTTGATGATAAAAAAATCGACAATTCAACAAGTTAATAAAAAAAAGTTGTTATATCGAGAAAAATGCGTTATTATTTAGATACAGTAGAAAGTTATTACTAATAAATAATAGCCGAGGACAACTTAGAGTCAATATTATAACCAACAATTTGTGTATTATTTTTAATATTTCTGATATATTTCTTAGTTTTCATAAAATTTTGTATTGTAACTGTAAATTTCTCCTTGTAAATGTGTAAATAGTCATACCAAGAATTCTAATACATGCGGCACATGTAAACAAAAAGTCCAGATGATAGAGGTATTTAAATATTATTTGTCGGTTTTTTAAAATGAAATTGAAATTACAGTCAGAAATTTATTTAAAAAACCTCAGTTTGTTAAATTTTCATACCACACTATTCAAGAATAATACTGAAAAGTGAAGAAATTGAAGTGTCAAAGAGAAAATCATGAATATTAAGAGAAAGGTAAGAGATGGGTATAGGGAACGCTAATACAGTTCGAAAGAACATCTAATTCTAATTCTTGTGGTATAAAAAAATACTGGGTGTTCTATTTAAAAAAAACATTACTTTTCGACAGTTGAAATCAGTTCGAATAGAAGTTACTTTTCAACCACCCCGTAAACGATTTTGTGTAAAATTAGGTATAACCTGAAAGCTTATGAGCATAGCCTACTACAGGCCAAAACCTGAAATTATGGCTTTTGTTACATAAAGATGGCAGCATCATAAAAAGGTACAGCAAGTTTTAACTTTTTTCAAAAAATTGAAATACCTCGGAAACGGCTAATTTTTCTTGTATCACATGTTACACAAAATATTTTTAGAATTTCATGAAGATTTCAGAAATGTAATCAAAAACGGGATATTCCATTTAAAATAAGAAAGTTGACAGGAATTTCCGGTACAAGCGGAAGTGCCCGAAAGTTGGAAATATTATATTTTAATAGATCATTATCGCTAACTTATAACCGCAAAATATGAAATAAGAATTCAAAGAGGAAGTCCGTAAACTTTTAACGAAAGGGTTGCCTGAATCTCCCTGTATTTTCATACGAAATTTTTCAATTGTTAATAATAATTTCAGTTTCGTAATGTCGACCATAATATTCTCTTCCGTTTAATAATATCATTTTGGTGTCAAAGACGAGAAACAGTAGTCGTAAAGTAATTTTCAATGCGCGTTTTTCTGCGTTCAGTTTCTTTCCGGAAGGTATATCAGTTGTTTTTTATCGATGTGAAGCAGTGAAAGCAAATATTTTGGTGCGATATATGAAGAATGACTTATGCTGGTTTAAATAGTTATAGTTAACTTAATATCAAATATTTTTTCAGTTTCTTCATATGAGGGGAATCTACACATTATACTCTTTGTAATAGATTAAATATTATTGATCTGTGATCGTTATTTTAGCGGTGGCAGCGTTTTGAAATTTCATAATTTTATTGCTGGAATTTTATTGCTAACTTCTCATCGGTGTGTTTTTTTTTTAATTTGGTGCTGTTAGTGTTAGAGATGTGAGACTTCGACCAAATAGTCGAGAATAGTCCACTTATACTTTTAGTCGATTTGCTCGACTTACGTTGTCGATTAATTGGTTTTTTATATGCATCACAATATTGTACGCTAATATTCATGTTATCCTGGTCGTGAGAAATAAAATAATTTCATTTAGCCTTAATTGATTGCATAATTCATGTGAACTAAATGAAATTATTTAAAGGCATTTATTTTAATTTCGTTTCTAAACTTGAAGAAATCTGTTTAGTGTTAAAATATCTTATGTAAGGAGCGGCTTCTTGTAAATATTATTTTAACCTAGGTCGTATTCACTAGTGTTTATTTACTGTTGCATTTATTTTGCATTTTATGCGAGGTGAAAACAGAATTGAGATTTTCACTCAGCATTCGCCAACATAAATACAAATGGGCTTCGCACCATCCCAAATAGAAAAAGGATCAAATTCAATGAAAATATTATTGTTTTTATCATCATTTCGAAATGCTTCATCGCCGCTGTAATTTTGTCTGGTTAACAGCAGTTAAATATAAATATTTTTGTCTGCTGCACGTCATATTTAGTATGTAGTTATTTGAGTATCGAATTAATAAAGTAAATAGTTAATCGTTAAGGGTATAGTTTGTAGAACGTATAAGGATGAGTAAATTATTCAAATATTTCAGTATCTTAATCATGTCTCTAAATAAACTTAAAAACATATTGGCGTACAGATTTGCCATAGATATTTTAATGCTAAGAAAATGATATAATTAAAAATAAATTAATTATTAGTAAAATAAACTACTACCTACCCACTTTTTTCTTATTTAGTACTTAAGCGTTCCGTATCAATCCTCTATTCTATTTTTTATTGATGGACGAATGGATTGTTGTAACGTGTGATACAAGTAGCAGACGACAAACATTTCCCGATCGTTACTAACTAGTTACTGTTTTAATAAAATACAGAAAATAACATAAATAACTGACTGGTAGGAAGACCACATTCATTTACAACTTCACGTTTTCCGCCTATCCAAGAAAAAATTGCCTAGTTTTCCGGTTCATGCGAACTGCTTCTACTTTACCAACGCTATCTTTATCAGCTGTAGGTAGGATCTTAGTGAGCAATGTTAACACGATTATTTTCTGGAATCTAGTAGGTCTAGAATTGTCAGCGATTATTAACTGTCATATTTGAAAAATTGGACGTTTTCGCCAATAATTCTATTGACAGTTCCTATCCAAGTGAACTAGTTTTGTTTGTACAGCATTTGAGAAAAATATGGTCGATCGGCTTCATTTGGATTTTGGAGGTGAAGCACCATCAAAGAGCAGTGTTATAGTTGGTTTGCCGAATTCCAGCGTGGACGTACCGCTCTCAGTGACGAATTTCGTGAAGGTCGTCCATCAATATCTGTTGTTGCCACTAATGTAGATGCTGTTCGTGAAATGCTTGAGCGAGATTGACATGTGACATACCGTGAGATTCAAGTATCCTTACGCATTGACATGAAAGCAATACACCAGATTTTGCATGATCATCTGAACGTACGAAAGCGTTGCAGTCGTTGGATCCCACACAATTTAATAGAAGCGCAAAAGCAGGGTCGTGTCAAATAGTGCGAAGAAATGCTCAAGAATTTCAATGGAGGTCGTTCAAATTTAGTTTATAACATTGTTGCTGGTCCCGAAACCTGGATCTATTCGTACGAGCCAGAAAGTAAACAACAATCTACCGTTTGGGTATTTCAAAATGAACCAAAACCAACAAAACTTGTCCGTTCACGCAGTGCTGCGAAGCAAATGATTGCTTGTTTCTTTGGTTTAACTGGACATGTAGCAACCGTGGCTTTAGAGGATCGAAAAATCGTGAATGCTAATTGGTATACTACATTTGTTTGCCGGAAGTAATCGATCAAATAAGAAGAAACAATCGAAATCGACGAATTGTTTTCCATCATGACAACGCCAGCTCTCACTCAGCCCGTCAAACAGTTGATTTTTTGCCCAAGAAAAATGTTGAATTAATGACTCATTGTCCATATTCACCTGATTTATCACCTAATGATTTCTTTTTGTTCCCAAATATCAAAAATAAGATGCGTGGTGAGCGATTTTCGTCGGCTGAAGCAGCGGTTGAAACATTCCGGACACTGGTTTCTGAGGTACCATCTTTAGAGTGGAAAACGTGCTTTAGAAATTGGTTCGAGCGTATGCAAAAGTGTACTGACGTCAAAGGCGAATACTTCGAAAAACAATGATATCGTTTACCAAATTTCATATGCGTTTTTTCATACCGTTTCCAGAAACTTTTCCAGCAGCCCACGTATTAGGTAAAACGGAGCGTGTAGACAGTAAAATGTACGGCTTATCATATCGAAATGAAATTGAAGGTCAGGTCGAAGAGAGAAATGACCGTAAAATTCTCTAGAATTATATGTAAAAAGGAGTTGCAGATATTTTTAATACAATTGTTGAACTTGTTTCAAAAAATTCAGAATTATTTCCACTTCAACCTGAAAAATGATTATATACGTTTGTAGTAAAGTTATTACTCAATTTTGGAGTAAAGAAGTAAACAATCATTTTGACTCTTGAACTGCAATAAATTCTTATAAGCGTGAAGAGAATATCTTGATACCTTGTTTCATAAAATCCTAAGATGGAGGGAAAAATGCACTCAAATCACATGAAACGTTTTCTTCTATATTTTGAAACTGATTAAACTGTTAACCCGCTAGAAAAAAATTACCGTAGGAAGTGTTAGCGTTTTGTTTCACTAGTTTGAATATGATAAAAGTGGGGTACAAATCACGTGATTATTTGCTAGTTTTCTGTTGGGCAAAACTTTTTATGTCACGTCAGCTCAATGTACTTTATACTCACTCATGACTTAAGTCACGTAGAAATCCTATGTGGGTCTTGAAAAATACGCGTACATGTTATTGTAACCTCACAAGCAAGAACGAACTAGAATCGACTTGTCTGTTAGCATCCATCTACGATATTATTTATATGGCAGTAAAGTAGAATTGTGTGTAATCATGTTATGTGATTATGAAATATTTCAGTTAAATATATCCATTCTTTTTCTATTTACTTTCTTAACCTATACAAGGCCCTTGTAGAAGATTGTCGAACAAGTGCCGAAGTTAATCTCGGCGCAATCCCTTCAAGTTTTTTGCATCTCTGTGTTCATAAACTGAATCATTAACAAATGATCATTAACAACAAATCGTACAAGTCAAGTCAAGTACAGAATTGCACTATTAGGTATAAAATATTTACATAATGTATAGAACAGAACAAAATTTGAGGGACTGTTAACATAAAGTATGTGATTTGCTTACATATGGCCAATAAAAAGATACTACAAAAGTAATACTATTTTTCAAACACTATATTAATAATTACTACAATTAAATAAATATGTAAATGTTAAACGATTTTCTCACTAAAGTGTAATGTTTTACTATAAATATTACTATACAATTGCTTGTAAACGTTTCGCATTTATTATTCCTGTCTTAATTTCAGGTACAATCTGTAGATACAAAGTCTACAATTGTGTTAACAAAGTCCATTATTTTCTCTCTATGTATGCTGTACTTAACGTCCCTTTTTAGCTCCATTTCTTTCGAACTCTCGGCCTGTTTCTTGTTAAAAATATGTCGTCGAATTTGTGGTAATACTTCCGTGAATTCCTCACGGAGTTTATCGAAATTTATAAGTTATCCGTGTTCGTGGAAAATCAAAAATATTTCTGCACGCATTAAAAATTTAACAATTTCTTACCTTTAAATAGTTCTTCTTTAAAGCTAAATAGATCGCGTTACAGGTTTCAGGAATTATTTTGCTCCACGATGGTCTGGATATAATAATAATAATAATGATAAAATAATAAAATGTCTTTATTTACTTGGCGGAGGTCAGTTAAGCTGCTCCTCCACTCAACCAAGTTACAAATAATGTAGCACAAAATAATTACAATTTATAAAATTTCAAGACAACAAAAAGAGAGAACCTATTGTATGTGATAAGAATGAATGTACGCTCAACACTGCAGTGAAAAGAGGTGATCCCAATATTTCTTTTTGAAAGTAGTAAGTGGAACAGGATTTTTTTGCAGGTATCGCACTGCAATAACCTGACTGAATTCTCACTATTTAAAAATAAAGTGATACATTTATTTTGGTTTCATTTAAACTTTCGAGACAAGTTGCAACATTTATTAGCCGTAAATGGCGAATTATTTGCTAATTTGGTGTAGTATTTACTATCTTTTAAATAAATAAATAATAGGAATGATGTTTTAAAATTAATAAAACATGACAACTAAAAGTTTCCCTACTTGATCGAAACTATGATATTGAATGATATCTGCTAATTAAATTTTTTCTTTTTAATTTTGAAAGCCCGTGTATTTGAAAAAAATACTAAAAATTGTCTCTTTTCAACGGTATAGTACCATTTTTGACGTTGTCCCGTTGTCCCCGCCAGATCACTGGGGACGCAAAAATGTCCCGTTTTGAAAATCTTAGTTATGTATGTCCCGTTATAAAGAACTTATACCGGGTGGAAAGTTTCAAACCCGAACATAGCAAACTGGTATTGAAAACTATGTTTCTGTGAATTGCTGCTCGACATTTGAAGACACAAAAACGGCAATGGTATTAAAGAAAAGAGAAAATTATAGACAATATTATCGCGTTAAAATTATTCCTCAATATTAATATATAAATTAAATTTTCAAACTTTAAGCGAAAAATTTAGTCGCCTGTGTCAGATTGGAAACATTCAGTTCTTTCTATTAATGGAAAATAATTTATACGTCATGCGTCAGTCAGAAAGTATTATGAATTATTGTTCAGAGCAAATAATAGGTAGGCACTTTTGTTGTTTAAGCTATAACAATTAATTCTTTATTAGAATGATAATTGTGTTATTGCATACAAAAATACTGTCGTTTCCAACTATAGTTTCTGATACTATCAATAAACTTGATAGAATGCCATGGGCAATCGATATCGACATAACTCGATTCTAAATCAGTTATAAATTCAATTGTACTAAGAATTAAATAGGTTTCGCACTGTTCAAGAATAAGTAACACATAACTGTAAAGATTAAAAATAAAAACCACATTAATTCCACAAATTCAGTTGTCATCAACATTGTTTTGAAATTAACAAGAAAAGTAGGAGAGTATTTTGTGAAGCAATGTAGGTGCAAATAAATAAATCGTAACAGTTTTTCATCGTCAGTATGCTATACAGATGAACGAAATTTTATTTTGAATAAAAAGCCTATTGTATAAAATTCTGGTTATTGAATTGCAAACTTCAAATCTGACATATTAAGGCGACTACATTTTTCATTTGAAATTTAAAAATTTAATTTCTATTTCAAAACTGCTAACACAAAAGGAATAATTTTAAGATGATAGTATTGGCCTTAATTTTATCTTTCATTTAATACCATTACCATTTTTGTATCTTTAAATGGCGAGCAGTAATCTACATTAACGTAGTTCTCAATTCAAGGTTACTATGTTCGGGTTTGAAACTTTCCACCCGGTATAATCGTAACTAAACGATATTTTCGGTTTCATCTAGTTATACCAACCCTATAGTTTTAACAGAAGATCAACTGTTTTTTCAAATTCGTCTTTTAGCTTCAAATCTATCATTTCTTTTTAATATAAAACGCTTTTGAGAACCAATCATTATTGTCCACGATATTTTTATTTCATAAATTAGCTAATTTCTCGAAAATCGATAGATGGTGCTCATCATAACTTTCTCTTAAGGTACTAAATCGACACACTCCGTGTTCAAATAGCGCCATTAGTGATTTTTATCTGTCCTTGTCGCAAAATAAATTCATCTGTGCATAAAAAAACACAGTCGAAAGCACCCCCGCTCGACTCAATAGCAAAATCTGTATCATTTAAAGTGAAGGTCAGGGGGGTGAGAGACAAAGAGAAGGTAGTATTCAGTACTCTACTTTCAGGTGGGGCTTCCTGTATCGAAAATTCTAGGAAGGTTGCACACCGTTCGAATAATTTCGGTTACCGATTCGGTATTGCTCGACTTATCGCCAATCGTCTATTGATCAAATCTTATGGACAAAACCAAATCAATTTCGAGATGCACACGAGCTGAAGTGAGGTTAATAACGAACAAAGATCGTGCCAATTTGGAACAATTTTCATTTTCACAAAAATAACGACCTATTTCTTATGCATTTTTCATTGAAATCGGTAAATGTAGATGTGATATTTGTAATAACACTGGTTTATTATACTTATACTTATTCTTTACTACGTCATAAAACTTTTGTTTCTATGAATAGCAATGGCGGGAAAAATTGATTTGAATCGCCAATAAAGCAAGAAAACATTATCTGTAAAGCCTAAACAAATGTGACCACCAGTATTTCACATGTCGAAAACATTGTACGATAAAATTTTGCTGCGTAAAGTGTCTGCGCACCGTTCTATATTTCGTGGAATAACCAAAATATCTAGCGGGTGACAACCATTTGGATTGGATTTCCTAAAAGCGCAAGGTTCCCTTTATCGAACTGCGAAAATTCACTTTCCTGCGTTGTTTTTTTAAAAATTACGAAGACTAATGCTTGGTTTATACAGTCACTAACAACTAAAACTTAAAATTAAGCTTTAACTAATGCTAAAGTTTCCGTTTATACAAGCTAAAATTACACATGCTCGTTACACACCTAGCTGTAAAAATTCGCCTCCTCCCAGCAGTAATACCAATCCGAGAAGAAAAAATAAAATGAACGACCTGTAAACAACGCAAGAAACAGCATTATTGACATAACCTCAACTTACCGGGCGTTAATAGGGTCAACTACGTTACGATTCTCGACATGTTTTGTTTCAATTATTTCACTTCCTAATAAATAATAAGAATAATAAGCTATTAGCTGTTTACTTCTTCTTGGAAATGTGTAGTGACTAACCTGACACGTTAGCTGCAGAGCAGGCGCATAAACTAATAATTATCACTAAGAATTGAAATAATCGAATTCTTAATTTTTAGAGAAGTCGTGTAGTCATTAGTTTTAGTGACTGTAGTGACAGTACGGCCTTACAATTTCTTGGTTGATAGTTATTAATATTTAGTTATTAGTTGTTAGTGACTATTAAACCATACCACTGGGGCACTGACTATACTTTACATCCACATGTACGCACGGATGTTTTCAATAGGGGTTTTCGGAAATTAAATCTGGGTCTCTAACCGGGTTAGTTATGTGACGTCAGCGGTTATCGGAGATTGTTCGGGTTCCTGGGAGATTTTATGAACACATTTGACAGTTGACTTGATGAAATAACCTAACATTTTTTGGTAAGCACGCTAGTTCTAGTTATTTATAAGTCTACATGAATAAACAAATCATTATCGCTATTGTCAGAATTAAATTAATTTATTATTACCGAAATAGATGCAACTGTATCTTTGCTCATGTTTACTTGTTACTACACATAACCTTAATTCCTTGTAACCTTACTGGCGGACCAGGGTTAGTATTTGATAACCGGGTTGTCTTTTTTTTTTTGTAATTTTCGAACACGGAACTACAACCAGGTTTAATAAAAGAACAGTATTTTGTAATCATGTACTTAATCCGGTTAACCCGAGCGAGTTTCCGAAAACGCTTAATGTCGGGAAATAACTGAAAATTCTTGGAGTAATAACATTTTCAATTTCATATGCACGATGGACATGTACAGATCTATCTAAATCGAAATTTTTATCCCGTAGTTGTACGCACCATCGCAATTTCTCCTACAAAGGATAACGACATGCGATAATTCAACATACAATCCCGCAAAGGTAGGCAATCGGCATCACTTGTGACGTTATCGTGCTGCATAGTCATATGTTTCTTGGGAAGTTGCGAAGAAACGTACTTTTCCGAGAACAACGATGAAATTATTTACGTCTGCAGTACACCTGGATTGAGTTATACCTATTTGTACCAGTTACAGAAATTATTACGGCCGTAATTAATTATCAATTTCTGCAGTGCGAGATTTTATATTTAGCGCGTAAAGAATCCTTGCATTGTTTGACATTAGTTGTCTTTTATTTGCACGTCAGATCAGTTCACTTTTACCCTGGATCACTTATTCAAAAATTTGTCTGTTTTATTTGGCTACATGATCTAACCCAACGTGATCCAAAACACTTCCCGCCTTGCTGATACTACACCTCGGAAATTCTAGATCAGTTTGGATCAGTTGGTTCAGTTGTAGAGGGGATGTTATTTCAACTGTTTGTCAAATTACATTACTCGTCCAAATAACCTTTTGTTTTTGCTTAACTCGCTATAAAGTGATGCAAAAGTAATATCTTAAATCTGAATCTGAAGATTAAAATGCAGCAATCGCATCTCGCATGTTTTATTTACTATTAAATCGATCACTTAAGATCCAGTTCGCTTTGGGTTAAACTGAACTGACCTGAACTAATCTGCGTTGCAAATAAAAGACAACGATTAGGCGTTTTGCTTTTACACAAACGAGAAGCTTCGAACTGTTCAGGGACTTTAAGCTCCGTGTTCCTTTTCGCAAAACGAAAGCTTTCCACTAAACAAGTAACTCTGAGCTGCTCCAGGCTTTAATTTTAAGCCCTGGAGCGTCGCAACTTGAAATGGAGAGTGTCTGGTCCGTCGAATTACTGAAAATTCTAGGGGACAACAACTTTTTGGACTCCGTGTCCTTAAAGCGCAGGTTTGCCCTATCCACTTGTAAAAATTCACGTTCCGCGTTGTTTATTAAGAAAGTTGTCTTGTTTACATTATCATTTTTGAAATAAAAAAGAAATTCTAGCGAGGAACAACTTTTCTGGCGCCATATCGTCAATGCAAAGGCTTGCCATACGTCCGTTTTTTCAACGGACTGTACGTTCTTCAGGAGGCGTCCGAGTGTCCGGTCCGTTTTTAAAAAAAATGTCCGTATTTTTCCTAATATGATTAAAAAGCCTCTACTAAATAAGTCAGGTAATAGTAATAGGAAACAAATTCTTTTTGTTAGTGTCTAAGTAGCGTTACTGTTATGGGCATTAATGGGAACTAACTGTCAAAATGATATGATTCCTGTAATTATTTGTTGTTGAATATTTGGCGATCGGAAAAAGGCAGATTAGAGTTTTCTACGGTTAGCACTCTGTGGCGTTATTAAATTTAACGCAAATTTAAAGTGTCGAGATTTTTGTGGAAAGATAAAAATATGCTGTATTTTAACAGTTATTTCCTCAGAAAAAACAGTTGGTCTAAAGAGAAAGATGCATCTCAAAATTCTGTTGTAATTGTTGAAGGAGGATGTAACAATGAGTGAGCAATCATCAACAACGTTACAAAGTGAATAAAAAATAAATATAGTTTGTCCGTTATTTTATTTCTAACCATATGGCAATCCTTTCAATGCACATATATTGATCTAAGCACCTTTGCAATTACAAAAGTTCGCATTCCCGAATAAAAAAGTACAATTTGTAAGTTCGCAAGTTTGATACGTCTATTAAGCTAGCCCCCCTACCAACGGAAAAAAGTTTTTATTTTTTTTTAAATAAGGTGCGAATAAGGTGCTTAATTGAAAAATTTGGTGCTCGAACCGTTTGGCAGAAAAAAAATTTTTTTTTGGGTGGGGTTAACGTTAAGGTAGCCCCCTCCAACAAAAAAACAAAATTAATGCATAGACAAAAAAAACAATGACAGTAGAATTAGGTGCTCTAAGAAATGATAAAAATATTCCAATAGTGTATTAGAGAACTTAGAATTAGACGCCAGGCGAACGAACAGCTCGCGAGGTCAGAAATCAAGAGAGAATTTACCTTACAAAATTAGGTGCTCCGGCGAATTTGGTCTTATAATGTTTCTTTTTTAATATAAGTTTAAGCTACATAGTCCCCGAATTTAGTGCTCGTTGCTTTTGACGATTGACAGGGATTTGTACTTCGTCGCTCGCGTGGTCAACTCATATGAGAGAAGTCACCTTGAAAAATTAGGTGCTGGAGATTAAAGAAATGATTAAAGGAAATAAATAATTAGCAATAATATTAATAAAACACGTTCGAACTTAGATAGTCTTTAATAAAATATTTTCATGCATTTCAGGGTGTTAATAAAAAGAAACTTGATCGCAGTGATTTCTTGTTTTGGTCTTTACTATCACCTCCCAAATGTA
Organism: Prosopocoilus inquinatus; assembly: GCA_036172665.1. NCBI lineage: Eukaryota > Metazoa > Arthropoda > Insecta > Coleoptera > Lucanidae > Prosopocoilus > Prosopocoilus inquinatus. Next base: position 11,274,991 of record CM069875.1, read on the forward strand.
CAGCTTCTTTTTTATTAACACCCTGTGTACAGGATGCCTCTAAATACCGTGGACATGGCTTAACCACAGATTCCTGAGCTCAAAATAAGAGGATTTAACCAAACTTATTTAATTTTTGGAATTGTTTTATTTGAACCGGTAGTGAGTACTTTGGAGAGGAGACTTGGAATTAGGCGGTGATTTTTCTATACCAATACAACACTTAATGCGAGAGTGAGAGAACAGTTGTCAATAACTGACATTTTCTAGTCTACCAGTTGGAAAATAACTTTCAGTAATAAAAAAAATACATTGTAATTTTAATATTTTATAAATTAGAAACAAAAAATGCCACAATTTGACCTTTATTTAATATAAATAATTGAACGGCTTTCAGTGTTCCAAACAGTTCGGAGGCAAAACACTGACGTCAGAGCTCACTTTGATTAGGAATTCATTTGAAGGCACGGTACTTTCGAACCAGGCCTGGTCCGAAAGTTATTTTCAAAAAAAGTTATTTTCAGGAAAACTCATTAATTAGTAAACCATATTAGGCATTTGCTTTTTTGTGTATAGTCTGCTAACTTAAAATTCTAAATTTAAATATTTTGCAAGAAAGGGGCTATAGACATTTAAATTTTTCTTTTTTTTACTAAACGTTTTTTCATCGATTCTTGCTTAGGTGTAGCATATATCCCAACCTTACCCTATGTAACTTTAAGACTGCGATAGCACGAGCGTTTTCTGACGCCGTGAATAGAACATATCAGATTTAATAATTGTGTTCACACTGCAGCGGTGGTCAAAAAAGCGCTTTAGTGCGAACGCATGTACATATTGAAACCGATAAGTTCTATTCATGACATGAAATAAGGGAGTGTTTGAACGTTTTACAAAACGCTCGTGCGAACGCCGCCTGAATAATAATAAAAGAAACGTTTGAAGACCAAATTTGCCGGAGCACCTAATTTTTCAGGGTGACACCTAATTCGGGGACTATGTAGCTTTAACTAATATTAAAAAAGAAACATTTTAAGACCAAATTCGACGGAGCACCTAATTTTGTAAGGTAAATTCTCTCGTGTTCTGACCTCGCGAGCCGTCTGTTCGATTGGCATCTAATTCTAAGTTCTCTAATATACATATTTTGGAAATACTTGCTAGCCCCATCCAAAAAAAAATTTTTTTCTGCCAAACGGTTCGAGCACCAAATTTTTCAATTAGGCACCTTATTCGCACCTGATTAGCTGTAATTGTAACTTATTTAAAAAAAATTAAAAACTTTTTGCCGTTGGTGGGGGGAGGGGGGGCTAGCTTAATACACGTAAGTTTGATCACGCCTGCCATAGAGGGGATGAGAATAATAGTAATTATTGGTCTGTTTTTTTATCTTCACCTATTAATATACGAGGTAAGAACAAGACAGAAATACTTTAGCGTACACTAGTCCAGGATAAACAGTCCTTATATACCAAGAGTGCGAAGATGCGCGTCGAGGGAGGAAATGAAGGGAGGCTACAAAAATCTTCGGACCCGTGGTTTACTTATAATCTTTTCGCTACTAGCACGTACTAAGAAGAATATTCAGCGTAAGAGCTACGAAACTGTGAAGCGGTATCATTTATGGTGAGCATCGTTGTACTTAACAAAAAAATTTAACCGCTTTTATAACGTACGTACAGTTGAAGAAAGAACTTTAGCATGCTTTGAAATTACCACGATTAAAGAAAAATGCAATATTACTAATTAAAATTTTATTTTTAACAACAAATTTTAGTTTACAAAAGCTTGTTTAGTTCCGTAAAGAACAGATAACCAAATAGAAATTTGAACTACTTCAATTTGTTGCTGTGAAAATGGATAATTTGATACTAGGTTACGTTCAACAAATGTCAGTTAGAAAGTGGACAATCAAGTTAAGACATGCATTAATTTTCCATGGATTGCTGCGAGTTTTCTTTGTCAACTGTACATACTTTATTTACAATTAAATGGAATTTAGTTCAAAATACTGTTTTAAAAAAAATAGTCTGTGAAAATAAATAAGTAGCAGCTAATTTGAATTGACGTTTCTTGAATGAAAACATAACTTGACCACATGTTCGTTTGACTGCAGTATTGTTTGCTTTTGCCAGCCAGATACTACGACTCTCAACTTAAATGATACTCCTGCATGCGAACCACACCCTTAAGAACATTCAGCGTAAGGGCTACGAAACTCTCAAATGGTATCATTCATAGTGAGCGTCGTTGTACATATGCCGGCGAAATTTAATATCTCAAAATTTCTAATTAATTCCCGCCTGAAAGCTTATTTATTTCGATTTAACAGTGTATTATTTTGAAGTTAAGTTTGTTGTCGTCAGTGTGAAAAAGTGACAGATATTCAGCTTTTTTTATTATTAACTAGTAGGAGAGAAAAAAAAATTGCTTCTGTTGGACAAGAGCCAGAAAAGTTCTCCGGTCGAAAACAATTTAGATAATGGTGTGTTTTAGAGCTAATACTACTAGTAGCGCGAAAAAAATCAATATTTCTGTCGTTTTCAATGTTGCTGTGTTATGCAGTCTCTCCGATATACCTGCGTTTAAATACAGGTGAAAACGAGACGAGATCTTCATCCTCCATCCCTGCCTGCACTTTACCGCCATCACACGGAAACGTCTCTGAAGCGCAGCAATAAAATGATCTGCTGGAGAGAAAACTTTCCAGGTTCTCCAATGGCAGTGAGTATATAGTAGGTACCTATATACTCTCCGATATACCTGCGTTTAAATACAGGTGAAAACGAGACGAGATCTTCATCCTCCATCCCTGCCTGCACTTTACCGCCATCACACGGAAACGTCTCTGAAGCGCAGCAATAAAATGATCTGCTGGAGAGAAAACTTTCCAGGTTCTCCAATGGCAGTGAGTATATAGGTACCTATATACAATGATTTCCAGACAGGTGGGAAAGATGTTTTCTTTATATAAGGATCTTCACAAAACTTTCGCTAGATGTCAGCCACTCCGTGATTTTCTCGAATTAAATTCCTAATTGTGAGATTTCTTTCCAAAGTTTACTATTTGCCAAAGCTCTAACTTTTCAGAGACTCTCCTAGGCTTTAGCGGCAAAAATCAATAATATTTATTTACTTAAAAAGGCGCGTTTTTTATTAGTTTTTTACGCTTTAAATTGTACAGTTTATCGCAACGGTGCGTTTTTATATTTTACTTGTGATGCAGCTTAAAAACTTACAGCGATGAATATTTTTCTGCAACCTTTGAATATGAGCTGCACAATAATTCTATTGCTGTTAATATCAAGTACACTAATGCTTAAAAGTTTCAAAATGAAAAGCAATAAAATCGTTCGAATTTGAACCTTATTGAAACGGGCCTGTTTACTTAGGTCCTATTAAACCCCGGCCGGTGCAGATGTTTATGGTTTGTTGAATTTCGTTGCCAGTATTTGGTTCCGAGTATTAATTGAGGCGACGCGCGGTTGCGAACGCGGACGCGGTGGCGAATTTGTTTGTTCTCTTTTGCTTTATATTGTTAAATAACAGGATTTCAGATCATATTATAAAGACATATAAATGTTAAATTGCTATAAAGGATCGACGATGTTAATTAATCTGAAAAATTATAATTATACCAAATTTCTGCCTTTATACACTTCTGGTTTGTTTGACTTCAAAAATTTTATTCGTTTGTAGTTTGTGTATGTTTTTCTGTGGATTCTAAAACTTTCATTACGAGAAATACATAAATAGATTTTTAGTAAATATGAAATACAGGGTGATTTATTACTCACCGACAAGCTTTGCCATACGGAAAGCTCACATAATTTTAAGAAAATAATAACAATTAGGACATATTAGGACATATGTTCGATTTTATTTATTTTTAAGTAAATAGAAGACCTCACAATTTTGATTCTAGTTATTTTGTCCCGTATGAAGAGTAAAAAATAAGGTTCTCAAGGTTATTTTAATAATTATTTTTTTATTAAGAAATTTTAGTAAATATTATAATTGCTGCATTTATATGTCATTTTTTTTAATTAGCAAAACTCCGTACGTTCATTAACATAATTCGATATTTTAAATTTGTACATTTAAGAAAATGTATTTTGAAAATATTGGGTTCACTCCTACCAAATGTTCTACAAATGTTGAATGATTTTCCTTACTTTTTTTAGATATGATATATGTATATTTATGTTGATCTAAAATTAAAATTTTGGCTTATTTCTTGTGTATAAAGTGAATTACAATTTAATTTCCTAAACCACGACAGGTTGTTTAAATTTCGGTGTTTTGGTTTTTAAATTTGAGAATAAGATATTGAAATTATTAAACTTCATTTTAGCTCTGTAAATAATTTACGATTTATTAAACCTTATATAAATACAATAAAGGATAAATATTAATTACTATATAATTACTTATTTATTTTTTACTTTGTTTATTTGTTAGTGTTACGAAGCGTTCAAACGACAGTGAAACGTTAAGCGATTGTGTGTCGATGAAAATATTGAAAAAAATTTGTTATACTTAATATTTTCATTTGATTCAAAGACAATATTATTTGAATTTTATATATTATTTAAATTAAATTATATACGAAAGCCTAGTATGTTCCGACATTATTTTCTTATAAAGAAATCAACAATATGGAAATGGATACAGCGGTTTCGAATGGAAGGTAACATGCGAACCAAAGATCGGCCAGGTCGACCAAGAGTTACAACCGCAGATGAAGACGGAAGATTGGTTCAAATGTGTCGACAAAACCCATTCCACTCAAGTAGACAATTATTAGAAGTCGCAGAAGTTCAGTGTTCTCGCCATACCTTATATAAAAGACTAAGTGACGCAGGAATTCGCTGTAGAAGACCAGCCGAAGTTATAGATTTCCAGGACCACCATGCAGAAAGCAGAATGATCTTCTCAGTTCAAAATTTGTACAGAAACTGGGATAATGTCGTGTTTTCGGACGAGAAAGTCTTTTGCTCGAATGAATTATGGAAGCCATACGTTTACAGAAGTAAGAACACACGCTTCGATCCAAATCATATCGTCAAAAATAAGTCTAGCGGGAGAATATCTTCGGCTTATTGGGGCTGGATCTCCTCTCATGGGACCGGAGATTTAATTCGAATTCCAGCGAAACTAACTGCTGTGACATATATTCTTCTTCTAGAGAATATATCTTGCCTTTAGCTTACGCCAACGGCGGCACTATAACATTTGTGCAAGACAATAGTAGCTTTCATACAGCCAGCAGGGTAGTCAAGGACCGGCTTATTGAACATCCAGAAATAGAAATTCTAGATTGGCCGGCAAAGTCACCCGATCTTAACCCTATAGAAAATGTGTGGGCAACAGTTATTCGGAATTGGGAAATTGAGCATATGAATCGAAATCACCAATTATTAAATAATGAAATCTTGAATATCTGGGACCAATTAGGTAATGGACCACTGTGCTCAAATGTAATAAATTCCATGCAGAGAAGACTGGAGGAAGTAATTACAAATGGCGGTTACTACACACATTACTAATTTATAATTAAAATATATATTACACTATTATTGATCTATTTTTTTATGTAAATATATGTATATTGTCACGTGGTTAGCTGCGACAGCGAGGAGCCTCCACCATGTCACGTGGTTAGGGGTAGGTAGCGGGTTCTCAGTGGTAGAGCTTGAAAACACAGTTTACCAAAACAATGTATACCTTTATTAAATGAATATTTTTATCTATCGGCGGACGATCTTTAAATGTGCGGGGGTGCCTTTTCGTAATTATCGGAAATCGCGACGGGTCGGCTGCGACAGCGAGGATGAGGAATCCCTCCGTGCTGGGGTTGAAGAGACCCGACGATTCGACTAACCGGATCCAGGGCAATCTCGAGGGCTGCAACAATTGCGATGAGATGTCCTGATGAGCACGGCGTCGGTGAGGATGCCTCCGTGGAACGGGCAGCGTCCTGATGAGGGTGGCGGCGGCAAGGCGTCGGTGAGGATGCCTCCGTGGAACGGGCAGCGTCCTGATGAGGGTGGCGGCAACAAGGCGTCGGTGATGATGATCCTTCTTGGGAACGGCAGCGTCCTGATGCGGGTGGCGGTTGCACGGCGTTGGTGAGGAAGGTCCTCCTGGGGAAGTTGGCACTAGGCCTACTTGAGTCGACGGCTGGTTCGACTGCGAGGGCGGCTGCCCTTCTTACAGTAGGCACTAAGCCTACCGGAGTCGGGTTCGACTGTCTTCCCATCTTCTTCCGCACGTTATATAGGCGAAAATCTGTCTATTCGACTGTTATCACATGTTTCTGTGTTCTCCTTTCGTCACCTGTTGTATTAATTTGTCCCACATATAGCGCATGCCACCGATGTTTTGTTATGAAACGTGAACTGCTTATAACTTAGATTTCGCAAGATTGCTGTCTTAATTGTTCTACTTTATTCCTCGCGGAAATATTTCGTCGCGACTCCTTTACATTTTATATTTATTACTTTTAGGCTAAAAATTAAATCCTTATCGTGATATTTCCCTCCCCTTTAAGCTTGTGCGTCCCCGCACAAGAATAACTCGCGTCACGCGGAAAACTGTCTGTTGCGTAAGGTCACGAAACAATTGCACGCGTGTACTTGAAAAAGAAAACCGTTGAGTATGCTAAAGTTTTATAGTTCGCGGCGCATACTTCTTATATTACATAGTATTTACCACCTTGACATTTAATTTTTTCAATGTTCTGTTGAAATAAAACGTAAGCATAAGTCATTTAATGATACCTTGGTAATTTCTTCACCTCCGTTTCGTATTTCAGCCAGGATTTGGGATGACGATTGGCTTGGCAGGGAGCATGTTCGTTTTGGTTTTCTGACGGCACATTTTCTTCTATATCTATATCTTCTATATCTTCATATACTCATTCTAATGTTGATTGCTTCTTTCTTCGGAGCGTCTAATGGAGTTTCCCAACCTTGTGGCTCAAGGAGGACTTGGCATGATCCAGAGGGTCTTTTCCTTGATGCAGCTTATGGTTTGGTCCATTTAATGCGTCTCCTTTTTTTTTCACAGGATGGCCCGGTCCTGTTTCTTCGAGTTTCTTCTCTTCTTTTTCTGCCTAGTAATCTCTTTAACAACATTATATTTAAAGCAATCATAATAATAACAAATGCAATTGTAGCGACATATACTACTACTTCGTGCATCTCTTGAAGACAGTGGACTGGCGTTGCCGTAAATGCTGTAGCAGTTCTTTAAATAACATAATGCTCAATTCTTAGCATAACTCACATATTTAAATTCTTCATCTGCTGATTTACTCGTTGTGATGATCCTGAGGCTCCAGTTTGAATTGATACATTCGGACAGGTTTGTGTATACAGGTTGTATCCAAGAAGTCGGCTTCATCACAAAAGATTTTAGCGTTGTCCAAATGGCCAGGAGGATGAGTGCACTTTCTATTCCTCTAGACCGGGACAAGGGAATCTTGTCGAAATCTTCTTCTTCTGTGGGCAGGATATCCGAGTGCTTCATCGAGCTACCTAAGATATGAATGTTTGTTTGTGATGTGTGGTGTTAGATAGCTTAATGCTGGAATTCTCCATGTTCCTATCTGTGTCTTCAACTGCCTTACTTCTTGCAAACTTGTTTTTGAATTGGTTCCAAATTCCTGTAATTCTGCCTGTAGTCCGCGCGTCAATTTCTTGATAGTCCTTCGGATGTCATCATCTTTCGCCATTTACTCGTCCAACTGTTGCTGTGTGGCATTACCACAATAAAAAAATCAAACGTCTCTAATCTTCTCCGTCATTACTTCAAATTTTCCTTCTCTTTTTGCTCCATTCTTCTATCCATTGTATTTTCTTTCCTGCATGCTGAAATCTGGCTTCGAAGGTTTCCATTCTCCCTTGGTTGATGCTTATTTCCTTAACTTAGTATTACATATAAGATTATGTTACATAGGATCATTATTTAGTTTCTTCTTCTTCTAAAATTGGTAGTTACATCTATTTACGTAATTATACTGCCTATCTCTAATTTTGCTGTTTTGAACTCGCCCATTTCATCATTTCCCTGGACTCTCGTTATTTCACCGCTCCTAATTCTTATTTCCTTGATTATTATAAATATTATTTTCATACCTAGGCTGTTTGTTTTCTTTCTTGTACACGTTTCGTCTCTCCATGCAACTTCTTACAAAATGTTCATTGAACGCTTCTGAATTTGTTGTTGGCCATTTTCTCGCTCGGTGGTTTCCTTCCTCGGTGACCTTGAGAGTGCTATTTTGGGACTAAAAACTTCCTTTTCTTCGTATCCGACTTCTGTACTGCGATGAGGTGGATGAAACGGTGATTCCTTTGCTGCGTTTGATCTTGTTTGGTATGGACCTGGCATCCCCTTCTTATCGTCACGACGTATTATTTTGGGACTTTAGGCGCCTCCACCATGTCACGAGGGCTGCAGCAATTGCGATGAGATGTCCTGATGAGCACGGCGTCGGTGAGGATGCCTCCGTGGAACGGGCAGCGTCCTGATGAGGGTGGCGGCGGCAAGGCGTCGGTGAGGATGCCTCCGTGGAACGGGCAGCGTCCTGATGAGGATGGCGGCAACAAGGCGTCGGTGATGATGATCCTTCTTGGGAACGGCAGCGTCCTGATGCGGGTGGCGGTTGCACGGCGTTGGTGAGGAAGGTCCTCCTGGGGAAGTTGGCACTAGGCCTACTTGAGTCGACGGCTGGTTCGACTGCGAGGGCGGCTGCCCTTCTTACAGTAGGCACTAAGCCTACCGGAGTCGGGTTCGACTGTCTTCCCATCTTCTTCCGCACGTTATATAGGCGAAAATCTGTCTATTCGACTGTTATCACATGTTTCTGTGTTCTCCTTTCGTCACCTGTTGTATTAATTTGTCCCACATATAGCGCATGCCACCGATGTTTTGTTATGAAACGTGAACTGCTTATAACTTAGATTTCGCAAGATTGCTGTCTTAATTGTTCTACTTTATTCCTCGCGGAAATATTTCGTCGCGACTCCTTTACATTTTATATTTATTACTTTTAGGCTAAAAATTAAATCCTTATCGTGACAATATGTGAATTATTATTTTGTTAATTTTTACTTTAGTTTTGTTTTTACTTGTAATAAGTTTTTCGTTGTTCTCAATAATAAAGTCTACTAATTTATTATTGAGAAATATGTCACAGTACTATTGGGCAGGTTTTTTTTGTTGTAAATATATACTTGAATTATTGTTTTGTTAATATTTACTTTAGTTTTGTTTTTACTTGTAATAAGTTTTTCGTTGTTCTCAATAATAAAGTCTTGAATACTTTTTCCAGTGTATGTTATTCTTTTTTATACGGTATCATATAATATTGTAAGAATTTACAGTGAAATAAATTTAAAATAACTTAATTTAAATAATAAGTTTACTGATGATACTTATTGATCGAATAATGAACTCATTAAAATTATTCAGAATCATGCAAATTTAGGAAACTTAACAAATATAGTATTAAACTCCTAGAATATAGAATGATATGTGTAATACTTAAAAATGGCAATACTTGCGTTAAAAATAATATACATATTTCATTCTACGCCACAGAGGAAAAAATAATATTCTTCTTTTTAGTTTCTTCTCAAATCTGACATCAGTAAAATAAGTTGAAAAGTTCATCCACAAAGTTTGGCAAGTTTTCATTGATCTAGAAGTTAAGAGAAAATGATTAAATCGTATAACATTTATTTTGTGAAAATATGTGAATGATTTTTGAGTATTTGAAAAAAATATATAGAATGAGCTAGATTATTTAAATTTGTTTCTTATTATAATAATATAAATGCTAAGAAGTTCTGCTCAACAAAGCTATTAATTAGTTGCAAAACATATGTGTATTTAATGAAACTAGAAAGTTAAATTTAATTAACGAAAAATAACAGATTTTATTTTATTGACTTTTTTGATTTTATTTAATTTCAATTGCCAAAGTTTCAGAAATTTTAATTCCATAATGCACACATTATTTACTACACATGTTATAATATTTAGAAAATAAATTTTGTTAAATTTCTTATCCATCCAACTACAATGAAAGTCTTTCTAGCAGATTGTTCAAGTTGGTTGAATAAGTTCGCATCTGTGTTAAATCGCTGTGTTTGCGATGACCGGTTTTATTATCGGGGTAGCAGGTACGGTTGTAAAAGCTATAAGGTTCATAATTGCAAAGCATAAAATTTTTTACTGCCAGTGGCATGTCTCGTACTCCGAAAACTTTATAGCAGAAGTGTACGTCTTCTTGCAATTTTCGTTTCGTATTAATCAGTAGTAAAAAGTAACACAAATTGTAGTCAGAATGAAGACAGAAACAAATTGTAGCAAATATTCGCACAATTGTCGCACTATTTACCACAATTGTTCTAATATTTGGTACAATTTGTTTCTGTCTTCATTCTGACTACAATTTGTGTTACTTTTTACTATTGATTTTTCTCTGTGTATGCCCGCCTAAAAAAATCTGGGACATGTGGTACTGTAAATATAACGAGGTGTTTCTACATTACCATAGAAACAAGTTCGAAATAGCAAGATCTATGGCTTAGGCCCAGTTTTACAATGATAGTTTAACTTTGAGCCGATGCTTAAATCCTTCACAACAATTGTTGAAATAATTGTTGCTAAGGATATAACCCTCAGCTCAAAGTTGAACCCCATTTGTAAAACTGGACCTTAGAGCCCTTTCATACAGAGCGTTTAGTGTTGCGCGACGCCCGACGGCAAAAGTCGCGCGTTTTGTAAGTTCATGTAACCAAATGTATCATATTATGCTCTGTCGTCCGTTTATTTTGCGGTCGCGTTCTGAAAAGTATGCCGTGGTATCTTACAGAACGCTGACGGCAATATGTCGCGCGTTTGTTTCTATCTACACGACGCTAATCGGTACATGTTATGCAGACGCGGCGTTTATCTGACGTTTGTGTGTGAAGCAATAGTTGTATTTTATTTGCACGTCAGATCAGTTCACTTTTACCCTGGATCACTTATTCAAAAATTTGTCTGTTTTATTTGGCAACATGATCTAACCCAAAGTGATCCAAAACACTTCCCGCCTTGCTGATACTACACCTCGGAAATTCTAAATCAGTTTGGATCAGTTGGTTCACTTGTAGAGGGGATGTTATTTCAACTGTTTGTCAAATTACATTACTCGTCCAATAACCTTTTGTTTTTTCTTAACTCGCTGTAAAGTAATGCAAAAATAATATCTTCATATGAAGATTAAAATGCAGCAATCGCATCTCGCATGTTTTATTTACTATTAAATCGATCACTTAAGATCAGTTCACTTAGGGTTAAACTGAACTGACCTGAACTAATCTGCGTTGCAAATAAAAGACAACTAATGATGTAATAAGATTAGATGGAGTCTAGCAGCATTTTGAATAGGACTGCATCGGCTTTAACATTAGAGAAAGAAAGATAATATGAGCATCCCCTAAGAGTAACAAAGATCAGAAATGGCCGATACCACGTGGTTTGGGGCAAATGAAAGTTTAGTTCAGATGCATCCGGATACGCAAAAAACTAGCCAATCAAAAACAAATCGCAATAAGTATTTTGCGTATTCAGAATGCTTCTAACCACGATATACAGAACACTGGTACGCGCACTTCCCTATCTTCCCCATACAAAACGAGGAAGTCAAAACTAGTGCCTAGTTACGTGATTTAAATTTTACCGCTAGATGACACCAATGTATGAAGGACTGTCACTAAACGTCATTAATGTACTCCTGTATGTTGTATTACATGTTGTTGGCACGGTTGTAGGCGACGTATATTCAGTATTTACGTGTGTATTAATGACAAACTTTGGTTAGTGTGTATGAAATAAAGAATAAATGGCGACTGTCAAATTTAGCAAGCAATCAAACAGATGTAGAAAGATATTTACTAATGTAACGAGCAAGTACGTTTTGCTGTGATTTTTACAAACCTTTCAGAGGCTATTGGTATTATTTGTTTCTGTATCTGTTTGGTAGTGGTGGAAGAAAGGGCAGATGTGAGATTAGCTTTAGTAGGAGCATACATTTAGTTGAGGAATAGCATTATCTGTCAGTGTTCTTCGAATGATTTCATTTCCACTGACTTAACGATTTTTTACAATTTTTTCTTGAAAATGTATCAAGCACACAAAATGTTGCTTTAATATTGTGACACCTGCATTTGGATTCATTCTTGAAGCCTTTCCAAAATCTATAATTAGCAATATTTCATAATTAATGGTATGAATCGTAAGTCTACATCTGTAACCCAAATTGGTTTGACAGCAGTTTATTCTGGTTAACTGAAAATTTAATGATGCTTTAAATATCTACTAATATTTTTGATTCACTGGCGTTGAATCAACACACAACACAACATTTTGTGTTATTACAAGATTACTCTGACTGCAACCAGTGCAAATGAATCGAAGATGCTATTTGCTTCACTGTTCTTTATCAATTTCTTCGAGATTAATAAATCATTTTATTTTCTGAAAGAGACAGAGTGAAACGTAGATAAACTTTCATTACGTTGGTCATCATCAGTTTTTTCAAACTTGTGAAGCAAATGAAGACAAGTGCTACTCCTACAGTAATCTTGGAATAAGGGATGTAATCAGATTAAACAATATGTTTATTAAATTAGAAATAATATAAAGAAGGTTATGAGCCTCTCACATAACACTTGATATTTTCAGCTTCGATAGAATTAATTTGCAAGGTCATCAAACTTGAAGGAAACAAGCTGCAGTAACGTTTAGGTGTTTTAACTTTATGCACTTTTGGTGTCACTTGCATGCAGAACTGATGTTGCTAGATAGGTACTTTTGTGAGTTTATATCCACTCGTTATACTGAGTACATTTTAATCAGTACATCGGTCAGTTTAATGCCAGATGGATTGGTGGATATTCTAGGTTAGATAGCAATCTTACGATGAGTTCATGTTTATGTTAAAATTTCCTTGCTTCAATACAAATTAACTCTGAGAAGTCTTTCTATTTTGACTGCAATGTAACTAAATTAGGAAACGAATTAAATTATTCGCCAATACATACCCTCTTTAAATAAAAATTTCTACGCCTGACAACTTCGCTTTAAATTTATAGTTAAAATTTAAAATGCAGTATTTAACCTCAAACTAGTTGTTGCGTACTGACCTCTGTTTATCTCTGCCCATGTGTTTTGTGTTTACCACAAGAGCCTCAGAAGAACCGGTTGCGGAATTTGATAAAAATGACAGTCCGCGATACGGTTCTGCCATCTAGCGAATTTTTACAAACTACTCAACTTGCTCAAAATTTTAAACTGAAAATGGCGGCGAGTGAGCGTACCAGTGTTCTCTATATCGTGCTTCTAACTAAGCTTAATGCGTTTGCAAACGCCGTTGCCATCGTGCGTAAGCGGTTGAATAGCGGGCAGGAGAGAGGTTTATTGGCAATTGAAAATTTTTGTCCAGGCTGTTTTAGTAACGTTTTTATCCGCTGAGATAGCGCTAGGAGTAATTGTAAATTTGGCGCGAATGAAATGTCACATGTTGTCAATGTTAATTGCTTTAGTGATGGCGGTGGTGGTGATCGTTTAAGTAAATTAAAGAACTGGCACAAATATAATGGGTTAAATCAAATTGTCCGTTAAATAAACATTGTTGATAATTAAATTATTTTTGTGTGACCAGAGAATAGTCTCTAATATAAACAGAGTTTGAGAAAAATGGACTTCGCAAGATCTGCAAAAGATGATTTAAATGTGTAGTTATTGAATGCAATTCATGTTCCAATCAGACCAAATTTCCTTCAATTTGGAATTGGGGCTGCTAATTTAAGCAATGAAGCCCTGTGACAATTTCGATGCAAGAAGAGGTGTATACGTCACACTAATGAAAGGTTAGCATTATCATAACAATTCATAATAAGGTTTTTATTTTACGAAGTTAACAATGGCGGTAAAATATAAATTGTTACAGATATGTGTATCCAGGACATGAATGCAGGAAGATTAAATTAATACGGAGACTTAACCTGTATCCTACATCGTATTATCTACCGAGACAATTCATCATTTTAATAGAAATGAAAGTGCAGAAGGTAGGAGCTACAACTATGAAACAATCACTTTAAATAATTTTATTAAAGTGTAACACGTATTATTATGTGCGAGTGATTAGCTGATTTATAAAATTTAAAGGTGGTCAAAGTACAGTATTCTGAATAAAAATTGTTAAAAAAAAGTTTAATTTGTAGTAATTTTGAAGATATTCGCACTCAAAAATAATGTGTACGGATAAAGAAAGAATGTATTGAATTGCAATTTTAAAGCATTTCCATAAATTATGAACTTCATGAATGACAATGTACAAATAATGTGTTATTACTTGCAGTTACTTTTGCAGTTAAATATAATAATTTGAGAATAATATGTGGTTTGTTTTATTAGCTTAAAATCTAGTAAATATCATAATTTAAGCATGATTTTCCGTTTCTTTAGGTTTTCTTCTCCACACATTGATTTAGGCAATATGTTATATTCTGTAAAGACTTGTAATGTATATTACAGCATATTAGAGACTTTGCAGAATATAAAGAATTATTTAAATTAAAAAGGCGCGTAAAAAACGCGAGTAGAATAGTGGCGCCATCGCAACAGATAAATACGTTACTAAATCATATTACGTGGACAAAAAATTTACATGGGAATTGACTCTCTCTCCTGGTAGCCTTCGCATCTGTCTGACAGTCACTTCCATCAGTTTTGAAGTGATCCTTTTTTCTCTCCATCTTCACTCATCAAAAAAATTAAAACCCGCTAGATGAATTTTTCAATTGTACACTCTTTACTTTAATTAGCTCTTTCAGCCAAATTTCACCTCCATAGTATTTTAGGTGTTCTTTTACTATCGTATGGAGCGACTGAAATTGACATTTTAGAACTGACAGTCAAGTTTAACGTTGAAATTTTTAAGATGCGGCGTTTTAAATGTGAAATGTGTAGAGTGAAAAAGAAAGAAATTTACCCAAATTTACAATTATTATACATATAGGTTGTCCCAGAGCCCCGTAAAAGTTTCATAACTTTCTTGCTATTCCAGGTATTGACTCGAATTTTTTTTGTATAATAGAAATGATTCTATTATACATTCTAAAATTATTTTCGTTTGTGTACAGGATGTCCAAGTATTATAAAAATATTAAAATTTAAATATATTTGTGCAATCAAAAACGATTTGCACAAAATTTTTCTAAAAAATATTAAAGTTACGTTTTTTTTAAATTGAAACATCCCATTTTGACATCATTTTTGGATTCTACACTAAATTCTGCGTTAAATTTATTTGAATCATTTTTACGTATCAATCATTCAAGTCATGTGTCAAGTTTTTCTTGAAAATTCCTGGATACTCTAACCTTACCGTTACTGACCAGGATTCTTACAAATCATTAACACTGTCATTATTTCAAAATAGGAAGCTTAAGTGAAATAAGTGAAAAAAACGTCATTGAATTTTGCCGCAAAAGCATTGGATAAATTTTTGCAGTTTCTGAAATGTTGACTTTTGGAAAACAGTGAGTCTTGGAACGAAAGTTCACAATTAAAGAAGAGGACTATGATTTCAATGTTTTTTTTTCCTAAAGGTTTGAAACACTAATAGCCAATTATTTAAATTAAACAAATGTCAAATTATGACAATTCTTAGGCGTGTTCTTTTTACCATAAAACTCACTTCAACTCAGATAAACGTCATTTCCGTTCGCGCGAACAAGTAAGTTTGAGTGTGTATTTCATCCTAGCAACCAATAGGATTGCACGAGTGACAGGGTAGGAGATCGAAATCACAGTTCATACTTACTTGTTCATGTCAACGGAAATGACGTTTATCTGAGTTGAGATGAGATTTGTAATAAAAAGAACACGCCTAATTGTTTTCAGTAAATTAAGCGTTTCTCTGAATTGTATTTAATTGGGGGATTTTTATTTGGTTTGTTGGAAAGTTCACTTTGAAGCACTTTCAACAACTACTTTGAGTGTAATCGGCTTTTCTGATTACTTTGATGATTCTTTAGTATACCAAAATAAGTAAATAACAAAAATAAATTAAAAATCTTGAATCCTGGGCATTTATTGTAAATTATTTGCAATTTTACAAGATTAATATTTATTTTACTGTTCATAAAAAAGAATTTTAGAATAAATTAATACAAAAGGTAAAATAAAACTAGTGACAATAAAATATTTGACAGAAATATTACGGAAGTGGAATTGCAATAATCAGATTTACAGGTATTACATTCATCTATGCTAACTCTAGAATTCGTTGTGGAAATAGAACTGCAGGATTCATTTCCATGAAAGTAGCGCAAGCAAGTTCTCATAATTCCGGCTGTTCCATCTTAAAAAAGGTTAATTTAATGTTAGAAATATGTAGGTACATCCGCTACTGCTGCTTTGAAAATAGTAGTGTAGATAAGTATAGTAAGATGCATTTTACGAAGACGCAGTTTATAATGCAATTTAAACGAGAAATTTCGTCTTGATAAAGTACATGTTGCTATATAATTTGCTCACTAATTAAAAGACCACTGGTGGCGTTGCCTTGTGAAAAATACAACCGGCAACTGTGTCCTAGTTAAAAATTAGCAAGTGTTTGAAATAAACTATAAGGTTATACCTTCAGAACAAACCCCTGGTTCTAAATTTAATAATTATAATAGATTCATGATGGTTTTTACCTTCTCGTACGCAAGAAATTTTATAGCAGAACTGTAATTAATTGAATCGACGTATTAAAACGAATATAAATGTAAATAAACTAATAATAAAATTGATTTGACAAATTACTTTGACATGAAACTTCAAATACCTTACCAACTTAGTATTAATAGATGTGTTCCTTTTACTTTCGACTCAGATCAGTAAATATCAGTAGTGAGGTGAGTTTTGCTGAGTTAAAACGTTCTAAAAAAAAACAAGTTAATTCCACTGACATCGCGCATTTGTCAAAAGAGACATTCGGCCATTACATACGCATGCATTCTAACCTAAATCCCTATTTGATTGATTTGGAGGTAGCTCACAAAATCTCACCAACGAGCGTGTAAAAAAACATACAAATTTCCAAAGTTACTGAGTACCGCTGAGTTACTCTGCGGTAAAAAGAACACACCTAATGTTCTATAGGGGACTTACGTTTTATACCAACATAATGCAACAGGTGATTTTTTAATTTGTGAACAACCTATAAGTATATCTCATTTATTCAATAAAATAATTAATTTTTCTAATGGGCTTGGCATAAATGTAGGAAATTAAGATACGGATAATATAGTGGTATAAAAGTAGTCCCCATTTCAATTAAAAAAGAACAAATAAGATCCAATAAAATACTTTTAATTGCAATTTAAACTCATTTTAATTTTATAACATAACATCTTCATCTACACTTGTCTTCAATTATTGGCACAAATATGTACTTTTCATAACAACAGTAGCAGAAAGAAATCTTGTTTGCAAATTTTTTTTGTCATATTTGACATTGAAATTAAAATCACTTGTTACAAATACATATAAACCGTTCACGATTGTTTTAAATTCGGACTATCTATGAAAATCTGACATTTTGATTGGCAGTATCGTTATTTGTTAAATATATTTTAGATTAAAGTCGATAGCAAGGGACTCGTTCTTATATTCATCAAAACTGCTCTTAATGCGGTTTCTTGTTGACAGAAATTATTTTCGGCACTTTGAGTAAACAAGTAGTTGGTGGACAAAATTCCGGCAGTAAATTAACTAAACCGATAATAGGCGAATATTTTTTTAGAAGAAACATCATAAGACAGGACCTGACGCCAAATTAGTAAAAAAATATTATGTGTTTAAAACATCGTGAACGGCGTATATACAGGGTTTTATTTTTACTGCATGCAAATAAAATAAACTGCGGATATTTTGTGGTGGCTACTGTATTATAGTAAAAGGTAAAATGTATCACTTGTTTGGAACCGCTGAAATGTGCCAGAAAGAAATATTTAGCAAAGTCAATGACGCCTTCCTCTCGGTATGAACACGCCCACTGATATCGCAACCGATCATCAACGCAGTGTGTCGCAATAATAACCACTGATGTTATTTATTAATTATTTCATTTAAAATTTTAATTAACTTGGCAAAGTAATGTTAGATTTATTTCTTTTACGATATCAACTATCGGTGAATAAGTCCGAAAATTTTGCTCCAATTAGGCGAGCACGTTAAAGATATTTTTCCTTTTGCCTTTTACGTAAATCAACTTTTGCTAATCTGTTTGCTAGCTGTGAAAGTATTACTTACGGTCCATAGAAAAAAAGTAAGGGTCAAATTTTGATAAGTCTATTAAGAATACATATGGAATGTGAAATTACAATTTATTTGTAGCTCGCTTTTAACAACAGACAACAACGAACCACTTGCGATATTCGCAGCTTCTTGAATAGCACTATTTTTAATTTGAAGACACTTATGAAAATGAAAATAATTAAAAGTAACTACTTTAAGTGAAGTTATATTTATTTATTTTAATAAATCCAGGCGCATTGTGAACGCGTTTAAAATATTTAGATTGACTGGATAATTTACATCGCTCGTGCATGAGGTCAAGTTAAATATTGACCTTGCTTCGCGTCGTCAGGCGAGCGCGATAGTTAGGCTACCATCCATTCATTAGCTATGCCAGCAGTTCTCAAACGGTGTGGTGAAAACCTGTCACTACATTTTACTCGAAAACTATTAACTTTTTTGTTAAGGATGTGTGAGTTCAATCTTTGCCATTTATGGTGATGTACTGCAGGTTTAAATATTTGCACACAGTAAACGAACACTCGGTATTATGTTTCCTTACTTGTATGAGTGAGATCCAATTTAATGCAACTGTAGGTGATATTCGAGGCAGTTACTTGAGGGATATCGAAAAGTGGCACCACAATTTGGTCACCTGCACTAGCAAAGTCTCTGTTACTATAGACTAGTTGACTACAGTCAAGACTTCTGCTGGAATTAAAAGGATCATGGCAGTCGCGCATCCCTGGACTTTCACAAACGAAGCAGTTCAATGCCACCACTGAGCCTGAAAATAAGAATCGATCAAATTCATAACTCAAACCAAAATTATAATATTGAAGTCTCCTTCCATAAAATGATGAAAAATTTAAGCTGTTTACTTTCTGCTCATAATAATTTCTGTAAAAAAAATTTGTGAGTCAGGTTTTTACGGCGTTCTTACTAGATGACGCAATGTCGTAATAAAGTTCGCCGGTCGATGTCAACTAATTACTCTGAAAATCTTTACACATTTAAACAAGAAGAATTGATTACACAACTGTAATTTTTTATTGCGGCAATATTGCTCTGTTTTTTGTTATACTGAGTAACACCATTGCTGTAGCGACGTGAATTGTCTCCGCAGCCCTCGCGTTTGTTTACACGCTACGGTCTAATATCTTATATTGCCCGCTTCATTAGAATTTGATCCGCGCAAAATATATTTCTCCTATATATATAGTAATAAGTTTTCCCATATGGCGCGCACTTTTTGGCGGTCACTGTATAAATTTCTTGCCAAGAGTGAATAATAAGTATATATAGGATAAATATATTTTGCGCGGTTCAAATTCTAATAAAGCGGGCAATATAAGATATTAGACCGTAGCGTGTAAACAAACGCGAGGGCTGCGGAGACAATTAACGCCGCTACAGCAATGGTGTTACTCAGTATAACAAAAAACAGATCAATATTACCGCAATAAAAAATTACAGTTGTGTAATCAATTCTTCTTTTTTAAATGTGTAAAGATTTTCAGAGTAATTAGTTGGCCAGTTGTACTTCGACTGGCGAACTTTATTACGACACTGCGTCATTTAGTAAGAACGCCGTAAATTATTTTCACCGTCCCATTACACAATGTGACTGTTCGATACATTTTTACGGCGCTACTGAAACGATGGCATGTACTTACTGAAATCCTATGCTTAATAATAAGGGAGTTATAAGCAAGGAGCGGATGACCTGAGGTTTTACTTAAGGTTATTCAAACCGTAATCATTATATTCAAATTATTTTTATGGAATCTTGTAAGTAAATTTCTTTTATATTATATATACATTCATTCAACGACTTATAAGGTCTTGGGCAATGCAAATCGCCTGCATTCGTCATTAAAAACCTCAATTCCGCCGCTCACTGGTTATAAGCCGTGAAAGAGGGGTGAAAAATTTTGTTTTTTGCCAATATCTTCTGGATCCTTTATGGTATGTATATATATTTTAAACTCTAGTATAAGGCACCTAACTGCGCATTAGAAATATATTTGTTGGATCCCTCCTTTTTAAGGGGTAATTAGAGGTGGTGACTTTCAGTATTTCATCCCTAACTTTTCAGTTTTTACATATTTCGTCAAAATTCTGTGACGAAAACATTCTTCATACTATCTGGCACACAAAACGTTCTGTTATGGCATTTCGATAAACCGCACCGTTTTCGAATAAATGAGGTTTAAATGTAAGTATACATTTGTTGCGTTTTGTTACTGTCTGTATCCTTCATAATTTCAAATCATTACTGTTTTAAAAAATATAATGTTAGTCATATATCACTACATTTTATTGTTTTAGCATTATTTTGCTGAAATTGTTAATAAGTAAACGTGATTAATGTGGCATATTTGTTGCATTTTGTTACTGTGAAATTTATAGTCATCAATCTACTACAGATGTTTTGGTAAAACAAATTACTTTATTAATAATAAAACAGATAAACACTTACATATTTATTTAACAACAAAAGTTTTATTTTTATAGCAGATATGAAACTCTAGGTAATTGAAAGGTAACAAGTTACTCTTGCTAATGTTAAAATTTAAATAAAATCTAAGAAAGTATACCTAAGATATTGTCAAAAAATCAGTGAAAAACAATTTTTGGCCTACTTTGATTAATCATATTTCTTTAAGTATGAATTTCATCAACCTCGTATAATGAAATTTTTGCAAACAATGAAATTTTCTCTCAGATCACCAAGCCTTAGTTCGATTGGTTCCGATAACAAGGAATTAGGAGAGCTTAAAATTTCAGTTTTTTAACACGCAACGAACTTTTTTATCAAATTTCAGCTGTTTTTATGACAAGCAGAACGAATAAAAAAATTTGTGAATGTCAAATTTTGATTCAACTTGAAAGGTATTTGAATGGTACAAAAATTTAAGCTGACAGCTTTGCTGTTTCTTTCACAATAATTATTCAAAGTTGAAACATTTTCATGTGAACGCGCAAAACGTGGGTGGGCACATTTTTCTTAATAGGCTGTAGAAAATGAACCGCGTCAGATAGACAACTAAAATTTGGTACAGTATGGTTTAAGACTCCACAGAATATAATTATAAAATTTCATGAGTTTTGGAGATGGTTGTGGAGACCCCTGGTCCACTTGACAAGAACTCTTATTTATTATTATAACAACACAGCACAGGGTTCGATCGTGCAGTTCTAATAGAGATCAAAATATCTAATGTTAATAAATAATTTTACAACAACTGCTCAAAATGATTTCCATTTTGTCTTATGCAAAGGTTTATTCAATGATCGATTAATACCGTTTAACACTCCATTATTTATCAGGTCCGTAATTACTTCAATAATTCTTTGCCTAAATACTTCAATGGTATTAATCGGCGTAGCATAAACTCGTGATTCGTGATTTAGCAGAGCTTCATATCGAGAAATCTAGGGGTTTAAGATCTGCTACAAAAATAAAATCTATGTTGTAAAATAATTAGGTAAGTGTTTATCTGCTTTATTATTAATAAAGTAATTCTGATTCTTATTATTCAATGTCATCTCTAATAGTTTGATGACTATAAATTTCATAGTAACAAAATGCAACAAGTATGCCACATTAATCACGTTTACTTATTAACAATTTCAGTAAAATAATGCTAAAATACAAAAAAATGTAAGATCACGTTAAATTAAGAGAGTGACATTTGACTAACATTAATGTTTTACAACAATGATGATTTGAAGTTACGAAGGACACAAACAGTAACAAAACGCAACAGATGTATGCTTACATTTAAACCTCATTTACTCGAAAACGGTTCGGTTTATTGAAATGCAAAAAGAGAACATTTTTTGTACCAGATAGTCTGAAGAATATTTTCGTCACAAAATTTTAACGAAATATGTAAAAAGTGAAAAGTTAAGGATGAAATACTGAAAGTTACTCCCTCAAACTACCCCTTAAAAAGGAGAAAGGATTCAACAAATATATTGCTAATGCGCAATTAGGTGCCTTATATTTGAGTTTAAAGTATTACTTCAATAACTTAAAGGATTCAGAAGATATGTGCAAAAAACAAAATCTTTCACCCGTCTTTCAGGGCTTATAAACTCCCTTATTATTCACTTTTAGAAAACAATTATATAGAAAGGTGTCCTTATTTCTCGCTGTTCTGTTCACCCTATAAATATCGGAAAACACATCTGAATCACGGTGTATACTGGTGATCTTTCTTTTCAGTAATAAAATAAAAGTTGCAAAAACTAATTCTGATATTTGTTAAATACTTATCTTTCATACGAAAAAAGAAATGACAGCTTATAGAAAGGCAGAAAAAGCTAATTTTTTTTAAGCAACTTATGGCCGGTTGCACCAAACACTTAAGTCGAACTTAAATTTAAGTACTGCTTATAATATGACACTTGAGGTTACAAAATATTCAGTAAATCATATTCTAAGCGGTGCTTAAAGTTAATCTGACCTTAAGTGTTTGATGCAACTGGCCATCAGCTAATTTGCAACTAATTTGTCTTATGTGTCACAGGCTTAACGGAATTTCTTAAACGGTATAACTATAGTGATGAACAGATAAAACAGCAACATACTACGATCGTTTTTTGACCTGACATAACTATATAACTATAGCCGTCAAGTTTTCTGACTAAAAAGAAAGTTGCCCTAGCATAAACAGTACAACAAAACAAATTATAATTGAAATGATCAAGTAATTTTAAATATGTACCAATTATTTTTTTATATTTATTTTTTATAACAAATAATAACTTATTAACAATTTAATAAGAATACAGTTGCTCTCTTGTTATAAAAAATTGAAATTTGTTTTTAGTTAAAAAAAACTAGCGATTGCTAAAGTATTTACAATAATGAGGATTATAAGAAAAATTACTTACTTGTATAGCAGCAGAAGAAAAAAACTGTGGCGAGAAGGAACTTGATTTCCATTTTCCCTTGTTCACAAGACGGGACCACGAAATGAAATGAAACATTCGTATGTAAGCATTAAGAATGACGCTTAGTGAATGGTTGTCATTTATTTACATTAGATATTTTTTTGGGAATAACTGAGTGTTTTCTTTATCAGAAGGATATCGATTTCCGGTTGCGAAAGACACGACACCGATGTGTTTCCCTGTTCAAGTACCTTACTTTAAGTTCTACGAATATTAAAAGTAAACAGAAGAAATCCGTTGTTGAACCAAATTAAACGCGTCGCACGACCTTCCTAAATCTTAGAATTTTAGTTTATTCGAGTTAGATTTATAGATGTAAAGTAAAATTTTAAGAATTTAAAAACGAGCGTAGGGACGGACTCATTACATGCATGAAACTGTTTAATACGGCTTCTAAATGAAGGTTATAAAATAAATAAAATAACCGTTTTATATTCATACATATTCTGTTACAATAAACTAAAAGTTTTCAACAAAAATTTGGCCAATTTATTTCCAAGATTTGATAATACAATCAGTTTGCACGTTATTCCAAAAACTTCTTTAATTTATTGCCTTTCGAGTGAGGTTAATGTAGTGTTAATACATATTTGACCAGACCAGGTCCTACTTAATAATTATCCCATATTTGAGAAACTGCACATGTGTATAAGTTTAACAAAAATATTATTTAATAGGGTCATCATTTGAAGGGAAAATCACCTTCCAATTAATTCTCTTTGACCCTGAACATCGGCTTCAGTTGAAAAACGAAATATTCAAACTTTGAGCTTACACTGGAACTATTTTCTTTAATTTCCAATTTTGTAGTCATGGGACTTTTTAAGGGATTTCTCAATTGAGGTTTATAGAAAACTAATACTTAATAGAAGCTACACTTAATAATTACGAAACAATATAGTTGGTTATTTCAAATCTATTGTTAACTTCATCCAATGACATTCCTTAATCAGAGAATTAAATTAATCGCTGATTAACAATTTTTTATGAAACCCACCGCATATGTTTTCATATTTGTAACCTACCGAAAACAAATTTCTTTGTTTTTTAACATAGAAAGCTATAAATCGTATATTTTCGATATAACGCGATCAAGTAGGTAATTCCAGTAAATAACTCCCTTAATTGTATTTTGATTTTTAACGTTTTTATAGCATTTGAAATTTTAATTAGATCGTAACTCACTTTTCTTAATACAACCTTGTGTTTCTTAGCTAAGTTCAATAAATTTTTTTTTCTGAGGTTGCTGATACCGAATACGTCTTATTTTCGTTGAAAGTCACCTAAAATAAAGGGAGTGTAAAACTTCAATAAAACATGCTCTCTTTTAAATTATTTTCAAAGAAAATATGAAGTACAGCGTACTCAGAGAGAATGTTCTCTTGAACTAAGCTAAGAAACATATTCTTTAAAAAAAATGAGTTACGACATAATGAAAGTTTCAAATGCTAAAAAAACGCTAAAAATCAAAATAAAATCAAAATAGTGATTAATTGGCATTATTTGATCGCATTAGATAGAAAATGTACGATTCGTAACTATCTAAATTGAAAAATAAAAAAGGTTTTTTTTTCGTAGTCATGATAACCAAAATTACCAAGTGATAATTGCGTATTCGGATTCGTAATGATCGAGTAGGTCAAAGTCAAAATTAATTCGTCAGACCAGACATTTAGACGGCAGCGACTAATTTCTCTTTCTCTCTAATATTGACCTACTCGAATCATTAAAAAATTCCACTTTTAATATTAAAATAATTAATTTAAAGATAAATCTGGTATTCTGGAAATGTGTAATTTGTAATAAATTATGTAATTGATTGATATAAACTGAAACTAGCTTAAAATGTTGAGCAAAACATACTTAACACGAGGCAAAATTTTTAGCATGTAAATTCCTACGGCCACAGTTAAAAGAAAAGTATGTAAAAATATACAGATTGTTCCATTTAAAATAAGGATGTTGATATTACTTCCGGCGAAATTAGAAGTTCTACGGCGGCCAATACTGTGTGGAAAAATTCTATTTCTTGCTTAATTTATCTTTAAAAATTTTATGTAATTCGATTATCGATTCTAAAAGTGTAAACACATGGCCTGGGACATCCGGTATACGTAACTAATACTTCAGCTTATTTAGCTTGTTTATTAAGTTTTCTATTAAGCATCATACTTACATTAAGTAATTTTTAATTAAAATAATGTGTCGATAGATTGATAATTTTCACAATTTTTTTAAAGCCTCTCTCATTTTAACTTTCGTAAAACAGTTTTGTTGCCTGAAGTCGGTAGTCACTGTAGTCATGTTCATTGCAGTAGGATAACAAATTGAAGCGGATTTGCTACATAATAAGCTACCCCAAGCAAGGCGGCCATGCTTGCTGTCAAAGCATAATGAAAGTTTAAAAAAAAATTTGTTGCAAATCGTTTTGATTACAGTGAAAACCTCGAACAGCTGTTTCACCATTATTACATCGCATTTGCGAATAAATTGGTCAATTCATTTTTGGTTTACAGTGGGAATCTCGAGCTACGTCTCCGCTGACGAAGCCCCAAGCAAGGCTGAAACAGCTGTACAGATGCTACACGAGGTTTTCACTTCAATCAAAAACGATTAGCAACAATTTTTTTTGATAATGTTACTATTATAGTGACCTTTGAATTTTTCCTTTCATTTGGACTTGACTTCTGTGACACTGACAGTTCATTATGTAAATTGTGCAGTTCAAGTTCGCCGGTTTTATAATTTTTGATCAAAATTGACAATGAAGTAACGCTTGCGCTCTCATCGCAGTCGCACTATCGATTAGAATTTGTAGAAATTCCATGTTCTTATTCTTCCGGAAACAAACAGACAGGACTAGGCAGAAAATGTAACGAAAGTATCAGCAAATGAACGAAGCGATTTTCCAAAAAATTCGTTCGGACACTGTTCCAATCTCGATGTTTCGAAAGCGAAAAACATTCAGTCAGATCAATTTTAAGAGAAGGTAGAAAAATTGTGTTTACCAAATACGTAACGAATCACAAACACCACATTTTTTAGGAGGCGTAAACACAAAGTTGATTTGAAACCGCAAAGTCCTCTGTTCGTCACTAGATATCTGAAGAAGTTATTTCCTCAAGTAAGTCAAGTTGATTTCATATGTATTATTTGCTGTGCATATTTCACTCTTTTGCAGTTGCAATCTTTTCATATTTTAGTTCTTCAAGAATGAAAAGACGGAATCCGAGGATACACTTAAATCTGACGCAAGAAGCAACTGCTCATTCGAAAAAAGCAAGGATATTTCACCAGTTCCGAGTGAAATAAAGCAAAACTTTTTTGCTAGAGATGAGTTATCTGTTCAAACAAAAAACGAAATTTCGGTGCCAATTACAGAACCTAAAGCATCCGTCAAACCCAAAAAACTGAAGAGGCCGAATATTGATTTATACGAAAATTTGAAGAACAAGTCCAACTTGACGAAACAATCATTGAGCGCCAGCGGTTTTTTTGACACTGATTTCTTCTCGTTAGAAAGTCCTGTACAATACTCAGTATATCCGGTGCATATTTTTCATTATAAACGGAATGTTAGCGATAATAAGCATCAGTCCAATCCTCAGACAAGTCAGGATCATAAGGCCGAAGTGATTTACGAAAGAAAATGTAACGATAAAAAGAAGTGCAAGGCTTCGAAGCACAACGTAAAAACCTCAACTAAAGGCTTGCAGCTTTACAGCAATACAAGCACTCAGTTTGAAGACGTGAGTCATGAATCTTCTAATCTTTGTCAACCGCAAGTAACTCAAAAACTCGCTCAATACTTCGAAATAAATCCTGTACCGGTCGCAAATAATAAATGCGAGGAATCGATTGAAAGGGTTACAAATCTTACAACATACACTGGGTATTCACAAACTAAAAAAGGAAAAAGTGTTTTGCTGAATAGCCACGGCAAAACGTCGCGAAAAAATATGTCCCCAGAAAGAGAAGACAATAAAGAGCGCGACTTTCTTTGTCACCGTATTAATGTAAGTTCTGACGACTCAACGAATAAATCGAGTTCCAATGAAGATGTGCGCGCATTGTACAACAAATGTAAAAAATGTTCATTAGACACATGTAACTGCGCAAACAGCATAGGTAATCAAAAAGGATCCAGCAACATGTTACACAATGACTGTTGCACCAGCACTACAGAAATGTGTATTTGCTCAGCTATGTACCCCAAATTTAAGGAATGGTATGATTACAACTCTTTCCAATTTAACACAGATTTCAAAAAATGGCAAGAGGCCCACAAATTAAACACAGTCAACAAAGAACACCATAAACTAATAAACAAAAATCAACACTTTACTGCCATGCAAGAAGATGAGGAAGATACAGAAATGAACCGTAAAAAAATGGTTGATAAAAGTATAACCGTCGGATGTCTTTCAATAGAAACGCCTTTCGTTGAATCGAACGAATTTCAAAACACGGAGGACTCAGAAAGCCAAAGGTATCCCACGTTTATTGGCATACCTATCGAGAACGATGAGCCAGTAAAAGATGTTTCACCTATTATGAAAAAAGACGAACAGAAGAAAAGGAAAACAATATCTGATGCAACCCTAGCTGAGAAAAAATCTGAACAAACTAATGGCGATACGCCCGAATACATTAATAAGAACCAACCGATGAAACCTTACAGGGATATATCCACTGACAAAGGTGCATCAGCCCAGGTACAACATCCTAATCCGAAAACAGAAACAGAATGTCAAATCGATTTACTAAAAAAATCAGATTTTGAGCTAGTTTCTGACATCGAAAAAATGGTTGAAAATCTCATCAATAGAGTACCTAGTTTGTCTAAAAGTTTTTGCAAAACTATTGCTTCCCAAAACACTTTTCAAAAGGAATCGAAACTAGCTGAATATTGGACCCCTCAAGAAGAACCAAAACCAGCCGAGTATTGGACGTTGCAAAAAATGTCTTCGAGAAAACTTGCCCCTAATTTACAGCTTCAGCCACTAAATTGTTTTCATTTGAAAGACACTCAAGAAACTTTTCAACAACCTCAGACGATAATGCCATTGTTTCACAAAAGAACGAATCTTAAGTCAGAATTAAATGAAGCGACACCAGAAGCAGAAAAGCAAATGTCACCCCAAATAATTTCCAATTTGCCAAAGCTTCAACACATATCAGCTACAGCAATCACAATTAGTGAACCAGAACTAAGTCATACTAGAACTGAGGCAAAACTCAAAAAATCAGCCGTAAAACTATCCTTAAGCAAATTAACCCAACCCAGAACTTCTGATTCTAAACTCGATCCTAGTTCCAAGAAAGAGCGGCAACGAAGCGGTTGTATTTCTACCATCACCTACATCAAAAAACGAGATAGTCCATTGAGAGAAGCTCAAATTTTAATAAAAACTGAAAAAGATAGAAAAATCGACTCGAACATAAATGTAATACGAAGTAAGGCTTCAGTGTCTACCAAGAGCTCGCAATCCTCAAATAAATCGTCAGTGCAATCGTTTATAAAATCTTTACTTCTTTGCCTGAAATATTCTAACTCAGATTCTCAGGTTTCATTTCATGATATTTCAATTCAGTGTAGTGAATCTACTCGCGATTTATTACTGAAAAGGTCCGCATCTAACTGCAGCTTGAAAGCAACAGATAAAACAGAAAGTCTCTTTTCTTCTTACTCTAGTGATGCTGTAGATGTTGAATATGTTGAGAATTCTGAACAACTGAGAAATGGAGAAACTAATAGAGTTGTGCAAAAAATGGTAGAAAAAGGTACTATGAAAACCAATGTGACTAATTCAGTCGGTGTGCAGGTTTACATAACCTCCAAACATGTGAAAGATAAAAATACTTCGGCGTCGTCTCTGGCCAGACGACGAAGAAAAAGAAGAAAACAACGCGAAGCATCGACACAGACTTACTTTGATGGACTTAAAACCAATTTGAGGGAGGCCAGTTCCAGTTCCATCAATTTTACCAAGCATAAGCAGCAAGATCATCAGCTTCATCATCGTCAACGTTCCAGAAAGAGAAAAGTAAGTACGTATCATACAGTGCCTCTCATAAAGTTCGTAACGTATGGGAGAAAAGTTTATTATTGATGTTTGCGTTTACTAAGATCAGTGTGTGCTTAAAACAAAAAACAACACAACCACATCTAATCTATCATTTAAAATTTGGCGGTAAACAAGGAAAATCGAAATTCTTAAAACCAAAAAATTGCTTATCTTCTTCAATTTTTCCTTGTTGCCGGAAAAAAAATACATACGGAAGTCATTGTCTCTGTCCTTAAGTGTATGAATAAATTTGAGTTTATAAGGTTTAAATTTATTTTTCTTGAGCAGTCTTTGAACTGAACTGGAGGATAAATTTAGTTTGTCTCAGTTGCAGTTTTTTTTTCACTTCAAATTCGGCTTCCTCATTGGTAAACCAATGCTCATGTGGTTTTTTAAAATTATTTTCAACAGACCCAGTCTTTTTAAATTTAGAAATAATTCTGCTTACCGTCACATGTGAAATAACATTGCTGGGATACTTTCGATTAAAAATTTGAGCGGTATCTCTAAAAGATTTGTAATTATCCTCTCCAATTAAAATTATTTCGATTTTTCTCGTTGAGATAACTTTGCGGGCATCTTTAACAAGAAATATCAACGAACTGACCGACGTTAAGTTCATGGCAAACACTATTTTACAGACCGACTAATTTTGCATAACCTTAAAGTCACGGCTAATACTATTTTACGAATTATTGTTTAAAATTTACAATACTTTTCAAAAGACCAGAGGAATGCATTTAATATGCTGTAAAGAACATTTTGATACGAAAGGAGCATATTGTCACAGCCGTGACGCGCAAACAAGATCTATTTTGAGCATCAGACACGCCACCTTGCGTCACAGAACATGGCCGAAGCTGCGCGATCATTCTAGTACGTTCGAGCAACAGAGGGCTCTGCTATATAAGCCGTACGATCCGCCAGGAGTTTAGTTATGAAGTTAGCGAGGGAAGGATTCGTACCTCGAATAAATAAAAAAGTACATTTTGTAAAAGTGATATTTGATAGATAAGCTCATTACAATTGTGTTGTTAATTGTGTAAAGTGACAGCTTTTACTTAAAGTGTTCTGAAATTTAACGATTATAATTTGTGAACCCCCAAATTCGTAACAATATTTACAAATTGTCTTTTTATTATGCAAAAAATAATTGTGAATAACAAAAACACGTTTTTTAAGACTAAATTTTTATTTTTCGTAAAAAGCGTCTAAAGTAATATTTTCATATTAGTGGTATTTGTCTTAGTAAGCACAGATGAAAGAAAGAGATGATACTTGTTTTTGAAAGATTTAAAACAGCATTTTAATTTTAAAACTACATAAAATGAAATTTAAAAAAATTGATTTTTGGCCATAATTTTAGCAAAATATTGTATTTAGACACTATAGACTGTTGAGTACACTTAGTTTTACCTGAGTACATTTGTTTCTAGAAGAACTGCATTAATATATTCTGAATTATCGCAATTTTTCATTTTTGAGGTATTCTTTTTTTCAAATTTGTAACCGTATTTTAAATGATTTGTTGGATGTGACTGTGTTGTTTTTTTATTTTGACTGCAGTAAAATATTTTCTTAAAAATCAATACTAGAAATTTTTCCCATTTGTTACGAACTTTATGAAAGGCACTGTATAACTCGCGTAAGATTCGTCTACTGTTGCTTCGATATCCGACCTAATTTATTCTTTTTTTACAGTAACTAAAAAACTTCAAACAAGTAAAGTCCATCCGACGGAAATAGCGAAACTTGAAAAACAATTATGGAACAATTTTTACAACTTTCTACTACGTTTCGCTTGCGGCTCCTTTCTGAAGCTATCGAACGAAAGAAGAAAAAGTACCTCGGCAGTTGACAACGTGACTGAATTGAATAACAGACGTTCAGTTGCATTTTCGGCAGACGTTAAAAATTCAGTGACTTCAGAAAAAAGTAAAAGATCTGATTTTTGTTCTGTTTCAATGCCAGCCATATTGAAACCTATTAAGAGTAGAACAGAAACTCATAAGCTAAAACGAATTAAATCTTTAGGTAGCGTTGACTTACAAAAAATAGCGGCATTAATCGAATATGACTGTAAATCTAAGAAAATGATTGAAAATGAAACGACTACAGTTTATTCTGCTTATATTCTTACAAAAGAAAGCAGTACGTTGTTAAGGAAAAATGTGAAAAGTGAAGAGTTCCAATGTGATAAAATTGACCTTCTATTTTGTAGTTCATTAAACAAAATTTTGGAAAATTTGGAGAACAGAAATTCATCAAAATTTGGAAAATGTAATATTAAGAATCACAACATTAATGTCACTGGTTACTACACATCGGAAGAAAGCATCTTTGGAACACCGGTCTCTTTAATAAATCTAAAAAAATCACATTCATTTAGTGATTCAAAACAATATAGTGACCTATTCAAATCAAATACTACTTCAGGGGACGAGTCTCAGTTTACAATAACTGAATGCTTCAAACATTCGAATCAAAATAATGAAACAAGCGGCAATAGTTCTCATTCGATTTTTGTGCCCTTTAACTTTAAAAACCAGTTAAAATATAAGATATGTCCTGCAGATATTCATCCCGTATTTCAACTTAATATTGCAAATGTGGATACCAAGTTCGTAGATAAACGTGATACAGTTTCAGAAAATAGTGGAATTGCTGGCGAGGAAAACGTGTCCCTCCCAGAACTAAATGAAACATCTGAACAGTATACTTTTGAAAACCTTCAGGATAAACCAATGGACGACGAACATGTTTTACGATTGCGATTCCTTTGGTTGAAATCTGGTTTGAGAAAGCATATGTCTCAGCTGTCGAATTTAAAAATCATACCTATTTGTGAAACTGACAAACTTAGACGATCTTCAATGACGTCTGAAACTATCCCCCCACCTATTCTGATGAAAATTGGAGCTAAACCATTAGATTTTGAAATTGTAAGTCACTATTGCTTTTGTGAATTTTTATTTAATTATATTTTACTTCAGATAAAAGAAAAAACGCAAAAGAAGTCTGAGAAGAAAGGAGAATCTGAAAATGGAACCACAGAATCCACGAAAGCGGAAGATAGAGACACATTTACACCGATTGCACAATTAGTGAATGTACTTGGCGATAAGGGGAATGAAAAATTTGAAATCTGTGCGATATTAAGTGTTAGCAGTGATTCAGAAGAAGAGGGAATGGAATTTGCCAAAGCTATCGAATCTGAAGAAGGGATGAAAGCATTTCTAAAAACTATGGAGGCTGTTCCTCATGAAATACCTAAACTAAAGGAGAAACAAGATGGATGTCGATGTAAAACTCTGAAGACATCTAGAGAAAGCGAAATTAAAGTTGATGACATGGATATGACCTACACTCCAAGTAAATTAATCGTAACCGTCCCATTACCCAAAAAAGAACGGAACGAGCAAAATATTGATTATCTGGAACAGTTGAAACGGAAATTGGGTAAAATATTTTCTAATAAGTGTGTAAAAAACACAGAGACGGAGATTATTTTTACCATAAAAGACGATACTGAAGGTCAGCTAAGTGATATCATTCATGAACAATCTTTTCAAAAAAAGCAATCGCCTATAATCATTGACACATCTAATAAGGCTTACAACGATAAAACTAAGAACATTGAAACCAAACGAAGATTTCCTACGTTGAAAAAAATGGTTGATATGTTGCCTGATAGTACAAACATATTGAAAGAAAAGTCTAAAGAAATGAGTGATATGTCCAAAAAGGAGCATAAAACAAAACTGCCTGTTCTTAAAGGTTTCACCAGAACATTTAATGACGAATTTAAACGTGCAGAGCAAAGAATTAGGCTTGACAGCGAACTTCCAGAGACTATACAAGAGAGAGACAACGCTAAACATGAGGCGTTCAATGGCGAAACGCCTTCGTTTAAAGTAATTAAAGTTTCAAACAAAATTCCTAAATCCATTCAAACCAAATTTAAGAAATATTCTTGCAAACAGACTATTGCCGAGCCAAAAAATATTTCCGGCGATGACGATGTTGGTGATCAAGAGAATCTACGTGAAATATTAGAACCTAAAAGATTTTCTGGTGATAGGCAACAAGGGACACTATTTTTATCTGAGACAGGTGATGAATCTCCCATTTCCACTGAGCAGAAAATTGAGAAAATTAGGACAGAATTAAAAAAAGGACTTGAAGAAGACCATCGAATTAAGAGGACTACATCCTCTGAAATTTCAACGAAACTCGATCCTGTCCCAGACGTTCCTAAAGAAACTCGCAAAGGAAAATTTGAATCATGCCCGCAGAAAACGCACCTTAAACTTGACTCACTATTAAATAGGCTCTCAAATAAACTGAAGGAAACCAACGACAAAATTAAGCAATCTATTGAAACAAAATGCAAAGTTACAAAACGTAAAAGGGATTCCAAAGAGGTCACATGGATTCGACTATCAAAGAAATTAGCACGACAAGATTTATCAGAAAAGAAGACTTTTGACTATTTTAGTACTGTACCATATACCAATAATGAAGAGGTAAATGGACACAAATCAGAAGTATTTGAACATATTGAACTTTCAAAGCATACTGTAAGCCAGGAAAACGTAGCAAATCAAATAAGAAAAGAAAGCAAGGCAAGAATGTTTTCCTCCTGTTCAGACATAAAAAATGAAAACGAAACAGAAAGCTCTGTAATGAAGTCTAAAATGAAATATTTCAATAAAGACGCATTTAAAAAGGCTTTCGGTAACAAATCTTCCAATTTCAAAGTTCATGGTTTGAAGCAAGAGAGACGCACAGATCTTACAAAGAGAAAAGTGAAAAATTTTGAAAAAGAGAGTCAAACTGCAGTCGAATGTACCTGTCCGAGAAGAAGTCAGTTAAGAAATGTAGAGACAGGAGACTCAAGCTATCATTCTCAAATTATTATTAGCGGAAGCTATCTAACAAATAAAGATTTTCAAAGTCAATTTGATTCAAAAGTACCAATAGGAAGACTTATTTGTGATTGTAATGAGTTGAAAGCGATAAAAGAAATCTCTAAGCGTGAAAATTCTTTTGATGCTAAATTAGAACAACTAGAGACAATTTTATCTGTCGAAGAGTCGTCCGTTCACGTTTTAAAGTCTTCGGCATCTTTAAGTGTGACTTATAAAAAGAGCGAAAATTCTGAAAAGCCTCTCATATTTTCTGATTTCGAACAGTCCTTCGCTGCGCCTTCAACATCCGAGAAAACCTCCACTACGAACATTGGCCCTTCTAGTTTTCCAGGAGCTTCCAGAATTGAACGTTCAGTTTTTAAAGTCAAGGTTGTAGATGACCAACTGGTACAAGAAACAGAAAAGATTTGTCAAATAAAGTATTGTGGCATTCAGCATCCAGTACTCAACGAAGTAAGAAAAATTTTCAAAAACGATGAAACATCTGTTCCGTGGAAACCGAATTATTGTGGGTTAGAAGATTATGGACCACCAAAAATGAATGAAAATAGTATCTTAAACAGAAGAAAAATGAATTTACCAGAAATTTCCTTATTTAGTAAAAACAGTTCTATCAAAGAGGAAACACTCAAACGGATTCCTACATCGTATGGTAATACGGAGAACATTTGTTCTGACACAAATATATGTTTGGAACAAGTTGGTGATGGAGAAGTGTGTACTTCAGAGTGTCAAACTAGAAATTTTTGTCATCCTGGAAAATATTATATAAAACATGGAAAAACACCTGATAAATATCACACAAAATCATCATACAAAATGTGCATAAGAAACAAAAACAAACCTAACCAAGCAGAATTAAAAATTAATCGAATGGAACTAGAAAGTTCTGAGTTTCTTCATCAAAGAAAAACGTCACATTCAAAAATGTTTAAACCAAAAATCGATACAAATTGGCCCTTTTATAAATCAAACTTTACCATTTCCAAAAGTAGTTCTATTATATCATTTTATGACGAAATAGTTTGTCCCAAATCAACCATTCAAGATGAAGGAGGAAACCTCTTCACGTTTCGTCTAAGCAGAAATAATTCTGAAACCCCATCATATCTACTTGTACCGATTCTTCCAAATCAAGAAAACACTTTGTATCTAGATCAAGAACGTTCACTGAAAATGCTCTATCCTCTTCAAACTGCAACGGGGCGGCCCAGTTCTGAATCCACCACAACATCCAAGTTGTTTAAAAGCAAGAACGTTCATATACTGCCAAATAAATTTAGTCAAAACTGTCTGAGTGTTAGTTCCATTTGTAATTTAGATTCAATTACATCTGGTCCAAATTTATGCGCGGGTTTTAATATGTGCAAAGATAATTTTGCGAAATCAATGGAATATTTTGATTTGTGGGATGCTCAAATTTGGAATGAATTGGAGTTATGTCCGCTGGCCTTACAGAATTATTATCGAAAACAACTTCAAAAATTGCTTAAAGACGACTAAAGACTAAATTTATTTCGTAAGACTCAAAAAATGTAGGTATTTTGCTAACATGCTTGTTTTACTTTTTAAGTTTGTAATTTCAAATTTAAATTAAATAATTTCTATATATTTTTGTGTTTCATGCCAGAGAACGATAGTTGAACTGAGAGAAATTCAATAAATTTTGGATAAAATTGAAAAACTCACTTTCTAAGCGCAATTTCAATAATCTTCACCTGATTTGCATAATTTTGATTTCCCCCTAATGTATTTAATTAATGCTTTTTCGCCGTTTTAGGTTTTTTACTCAACAGATCACTGCTTAAAAATTGAATCATTCTAGATGATTTAATAATTTTCTGGTAAACCTGATGACAAACTAATCTAATAGTTGATAAACTAATCAGTTTTCGTAAAGTCGACCTTGTATAGTTTTGTCAGACAATCTATTTTAAACCGTGACAGAATGACCAATCAACGGGCTACATTTATGTTGAAAAGAACGAATTATGTAATATCTCATTATATTTCAATTCTTTTAAATGGACGGAAGACGCAGTGACCTCATTCAACGAGTGAAGCGTCCGTCTGATAACATAAGTCGTAGGCAGAAGATCTTAAATGCAATGCACTTAATTTGTCCAACGCAAAACGAAATGAGATTTAATACAATTCAGCTTGTATACATTTTATCATAAACTCTTTCATAAGATGTTAATTGTGTTTCGTGTGAACAACCTGTTCTGTGAACGAATTACATAAGGCATTCGTCGAAATATGAACTAACCTCTTATTAACACACCTCTGAAATAAATTAGTTCTCTTTCAACACGAATTTGCTAATTACTTCAAAAGAGAGAAATTCTTCCGCTCTAGTTTTAAAAAATTTCAGCTTAAATTATTTAAGTACCAACTAAAAGATGAAATTTAGGAATTTTATACTCTATATTTTATTTATGATCATTTTTTATTTTTAAAATGAAAATAAAAAAATAAACCATATTATATTAAGTATTTATCACCTGTTTGTTCGGAAAGGCGGCAACATTAATAAAATTAATTGATTAATATAAAAAGCAGAAAGTAAGATTATTGTAATTTTGAAAATTTAATTAAAAATAAATAATTGTATTTTATTAAATTTATTATACAGGTAATCGAGCAGTCAGTGTCATCTTAAGACATGTGGCACTTTCGGTTTTGAGGGCCCCTTTACGAAAGCTAATAGTATTTGTTAAGAGGAATCCTCGCGAAGGTACCCCTCTCGGGTTGGTATTTTATTTGCTAGTTAATCCCCAACACTGTGATATTTAAGGGGAAATGTTTCCAATTTTATGATTGGTTGGCCTTAGCTGCAGGTGCGCTCCAAACATTTCATTGGTTACCCTTTAGCATGTTGTTGCGCTGTCCGCCGGCGTCGTCGGCTTCTAACGAAATTTAAATTTTTGTAGCAGAAATAAGCTCCACATACAAATTGTAAGATATATTCTTCGGCAGTATCAGCAGGTTTACAATATTTTTACAATTACAAATATCTACTGTAAATAATGTGGGCGCAGCAGGCTGGCCGTTCGATGAAATCCGAGTCGCTCATGACGATTCGAGAGGCTACTGAGGCGCGTTCAGAAACTGCATTGCGATTGCAGTTTGGGCGTTTAAAATGGAAAGCAAAACGCCCAAAATAATTTACATGAGAGAGAAAGTATATTACCCAGAGCGCGCTCTTTCTTATTCCTGAACGGGCCCCAGCACACGATACATTTATGTGTAAATTGGAATAAAGAATGTTTAATATTGTTACGTTTCTAGGGTTTGAGTTTATTTATTTAAACGAATAAAACACTCGATAAAAACTTAACCGTAATTTAATAAAGCTTAAAAACTAATTTATTTCTAACAATTTATTTTCACACTAAAATCTAACTTCGACTATCGCTGTTCGAATTCGACTGCCTCGTAAGTCAACTCCGGGCGATTTTATATCTACTGTTGGCGTCTGGAAGTCTCGATGCTGGAAGATTCTAGTTTGCTCGATATGGGCCCCGAACGCGTGACGGCCGATGATACATCGAAGCGGCCGACTTCTTGGCGCCTTGCGCTAAGCCGGTTGGTGCGCCACACTGCCCCCTTCTTAAAAACGTTTCGTCTCGAAATGTTCCTGGTGATAGTCTTGAAGGAGGGTGTCGGAATCTACATGCTGGCCCATTCTTGCAACTTCCCGTCTGGAAGAAGTAACAGTCTACGGTTTTGCTGTTGCTGACTGTTGCCTGTGGGTGGTGGCTGCAGACTAGGACTTCAATTCCCGTTCTGTGGAAGATGACTTCCAGCATGCTTCGAATTACTCTCCAGTCTAGTCCGTCCAATCCGCAGCCCAATTTGGGGATGGCTAGCTTCATCTGATGGGTCTCTATTAGCTGTCTCCTTAGGCTATATAGGGCTCTCCACATACTTTGATAGTCAGGTTTACCGCTTGATGTCTTCTTAGTGACTAAATAATGCACGTGGCGCCTCCGATCTGCCGTCGAATCAATGATCTGCAAGCTCTTGCCTACCACGGGATGCTGTCTTCGTAGCTCCTCGATTTGGCCAAATTTCTTCCTAAACACCTGAGCGATTCCTTTGGACATTTTCAGGTCTTCTGCTACGCAGTGGGCCAGACTGTACTCCGGTGGCACTTTAAAGAGATCTTGTTGCTTCTCCGTGGTCACTCCAAACCGTGCCTTGCTTCCTTCGGCGTGATGAGACATGAAGGTTTCGAAGTTCACTTCGGAAACTTGCGCCCTTTGTACTGTCCCTTCATCTGCTTCTCCATGGTAAGGGGCTATCCGGTTGAAGTGGATTACTTTGGGTTTGCCATGGGGGACCTTCCTGATGCGGTAAACGACGTCGTTGATCCGTTTCATCACTTTGTAAGGACCTTCCCAAGAGGTCTGTAATTTTGGGGAGAGGCCTCGACGTCTTTGGGGGTTATAAAGCCAGACCAGTGCTCCAGGTTGGTATCCCCCGTGTTGAGCGTTGATGTCATAGTGCTCCTTCATCCGATCGCTGGCCGTCTGTATATTGTGACGCACTTGGTTGTGGATATCATCCATTTTCCTGCGTAATTTGCTCACGTAATCTTCGTCGGCAGAGACTTCGCCAGGCTTCACACCAAACTTCAGGTCGCAGGGCAGTCTCGGCTCTCGCCCGAATACCACTTTCGCGGGAGTCTCCCCTGTTGTCTCATGAACAGATGAGCGGTATGCCATTAGAAACAGGGGGATGTACGTGTCCCAGTCCCTCTGATGATTGGAAACGACCTTGGACAAATGTCGGTTGATGGTTCTATTGAACCTTTCCACCATTCCGTCCGACTGTGGGTGGAGTGCAGTTGTTCTAGTTTTTCGTACGCCGAGCAGAGTACACACGTTCTTGAACAAGGCCGATTCAAAGTTCCTTCCTTGGTCTGAATGCAGTTCCATAGGTGCACCATACCGACTGATCCATTCCCTGACAAGGACTTCCGCAATAGTGACCGCCTCTTGGTTAGGTAGGGCGTAAGCTTCAACCCACTTACTAAAGTAGTCCATTACCACGACGATGTACTTGTTTCCACCATTCGTTTCTGGAAACGGGCCGGCTACATCGATGGCAACTCTCTCAAAAGGACTTCCAACGTTGTACTGTCTCATGGGAGCCTTACCCCGCCTGTGGGGACCGTTACTGGCTGCGCAGACTGTACACTTTCTGCACCAATCCTTCACGTCTTCCTTGCAGTTCACCCAGTAAAATCTTTCGCGCACCTTCTCCATAGTCTTCTTAACTCCCAGATGCCCTCCCGAAGTTCCATCGTGAAGTTCCCTCAGAACTTCTGGCACCCTATTCTTGGGGATCAGTAACTGTGTCTTCTGTTCCATGCCTTCCTGATTCTCTATGCTTCGTCTCAGAAGACCACGATCCAACACTATGGAGTCCCACTGCGCCCAGTATGATTTTACGGACGGTGCACATGGTGCTACCTCTTCCCAGGTAGGCCTCGCGTCCCTGCTTTTCCATTCTAGCACTAATTTCAAATCCGGGTCGTTCTCCTGGTCTCTTCGCAGTTCTTCGCCTTGCCATTTGTCATCAACAATGGCTGTCCTCGCAGTCGTGGCTACTTTCTCGTCCAAACGACTACAGTGCTTACAGTCTTCGGCACAGGGTCTTCTCGACAGAGCATCGGCATTTCGATGGCTAGTTCCTGCCCGATGCTGAATTTCAAAATCGTACTCCTGAAGTCGTTCGATCCATCGTGCAACTTGCCCTTCTGGGTTCTTGAAACGGAGAAGCCATTTTAGAGCGGCGTGGTCGGTCCTCAGCAGGAAGCGTCTACCATACAAGTACTTGTAGAAGTGTTCTATCGTTTTTACGACGGCTAGCAATTCCCTTCTTGTGACGCAATAGTTTCGTTCCGGCTTTGATAGGACTTTACTGAAGTAGCCGATCACCTTCTCTTGCCCCTCTTGTATCTGGGAGAGTACGCCACCAATTCCAACGTTGCTAGCATCTGTGTCCACGACGAACTTGCCTTCCGGGAGAGGATAACTCAGAATAGGAGCACTAACCAAGTACTGCTTTAGTTGTTCAAAGCCAATTTGACACTGTTGGTCCCATTCAAATGGACGACCTTCTTCAGTGAGTTTTGTTAACGGCTTAGCAATGTCTGCAAATCCAGGAACGTAGCGCCGATAGTAAGTGCACAGGCCAAGGAAACTCCTTATTTGGTGTTTATTTGTGGGAGTTGGCCAGTCTTTCACCACCTGAATCTTCACAGGGTCCACGGCGATTCCGTTTCCATTAACAATGTGCCCCAGGTAATTCACTTCCTTCTGGAACAGGTGACACTTCTTGAGGCTAAGCTTTAGTCCAGCTCCGCGAAGCCGCTGGAACACTCCTTCCAGGTTCCTTAGGTGGTCGTCGAACGTCTTTCCCACGACAATTATGTCGTCAAGGTACACCATGCACGTTGTCCAGGACAGACCTTTCAGAACCGTCTCCATTAACCTCTCGAATGTCGCTGGGGCATTACATAACCCGAATGGCATCACTGTGAACTGCCACAGACCCATACCAATGGAAAACGCCGTCTTTTCTCGATCTTCGGGCGCCAGCTCCACTTGCCAATATCCACTCTTTAAGTCCAAAGTTGAGAAGATCTTTGAGCCGGCCAGGGTGTCCAGGGTATCATCAATCCGTGGCAGGGGATAGCTGTCCTTCTTGGTGACATTGTTGAGTAACCGGTAGTCTACACAGAATCTGGTGGACCCATCCTTCTTCTTCACAAGCACTACTGGTGACGCCCACGGGCTGCTTGATGGTTCTATCACATTATCCTTTTCCATCTCGCGAATAATGCGTTCCGCTTCCTCACGCTTTGCCAACGGTAATCGCCTTGGA
The DNA here is from genome assembly GCA_036172665.1 of Prosopocoilus inquinatus. Classification (NCBI taxonomy): domain Eukaryota; kingdom Metazoa; phylum Arthropoda; class Insecta; order Coleoptera; family Lucanidae; genus Prosopocoilus; species Prosopocoilus inquinatus. The sequence continues at coordinate 11,316,185 of CM069875.1, forward strand.
GCTTGACGGATAGGTCTTTCTTCTCCAGTCTCTATTTTGTGTTTCACGACATCAGTTCTTCCCTTGGATCCAACTTCTACCTCGAATACATCTTGATAACGGCCGATCAGATTCTTTGCTTTTGTCTTCTGGTCTGGAGTCAATTCCTGGGCTGTTGACATAACCATTTCCCATAATTTCTTTGGGACTTTCGCTTCTGGCACGTTTGTTTCAAGTTGCCGGGAGATGGAGGACACCATGGTGCAGCTTCCCAAGATTGTTCCTTTCTTGATATTGACAGAGAAACAATTGACGTTCATCAGGCGGACAGGTACTTCCTTCTTCGCCGTCAACAACATTTTCCCAACGAGGACTCCTCTTCCAATCCTTTGATCATCAGTATTAGGTTCAACCATAATGACTTGCCCATCTTGAAAAACACCGTCCAGTTTTGCGTCGACGATAACCTCAGTCCTGCTGGGTAATACAACGTCTTCAGCGAGGACTACTCGAGCGGCCACGTCCCCTCGTTGATGTAGAACCAACTCCTCATTATTGACCGCCATCACGCCACGCTTTAAGTCCAATTGGAACCCGTGGGCACACATGACGTCCATGCCCAAAATTGCCTCGTCCTCTATATCTGCCACCAGTGCACGGTGTTTTATTGGAGTTGAACCAATGGTGATGATAACCTCTACTTCACCGTGGACAGTTGCTGATGTTCCAGTTGCAGTTTTCAGTTTCCACTTGGTCGGCTCGGTGCGTCCAGATGACTTAATGACGTCGGGTCTTAGGATGGTCTTCGTCGCACCCGTATCCAACAACATGGTGTGAGGAATGTCATCAATGGTAACATCCACGAAGACACTGCTGGTTAACTGCCGTAGGAATATTACTTGGTTGGCTTTCGTCTTTGGGGGCCTTTGAATACGGGTCGACGTTTGCCCCTCTGCACCGACCCGGCTTAGTTTAACTGTGGCTTCCTTGGATCCTGTCTGGGCTTTGGACATTGCCTGCGAACATGTCCTTCGTCCTGGCCTTTCCAGCGGCTTCTTCTTCTTGAGGACCTGTTCCACAATGCGGCGAACATCCTCGGCGGTGGTATACTCCCTGGGTCGCTCCTTTATAGCAGATCCCACCTTGGCGTTAGCGGATTCTTCCTCTTCTTCCTCTTGGAAGTCCATAGCCGCTCGCACCTTGACATGCCCTCTTGAGACTCGTCTCGCCGCTTCAAATTCCAAGGCATAAGCCAATGCGTTCTTGGACGTCTTCGGATGGGTCATTCTCAATGCCTGCTGGTTGTCTGGGTCACGGATTCCATCTATGAAGGTCTGCACCGTCAAACATTTGAGGAATTCAACAGGAGCTGTGGGATATGCCAACTGGGCCAGACGCGCAACGTCTGCTTCGAATTCCTGAAGAGTTTCTCCGGATTTCTGACAGCGATTCCTCAACTGCGCATGGTATACCTCGGTCAGATGGGCCTGTCCGTAACGCATTTCCATCCTATTCACCAGCTTGTCGAAGTCTTCTTGTTCCTCTGGCGGCATCGTCTGTAGCACATCGATAGCGTCCCCTCTCAAGGCCACAATTAACGAAGTGGCTCTTTCGCTGGCCGTCCATCTGTTCGCCTTTGCTGCTGCTTCGAACTGTTTGAAGTAGTTGGGCCAAGAAGACTTTCCATCGAACGTTGGTGGTTTTATCTTCAGTTTAGAATTTTCTGCTGGACCTTCCACAATTCGGGTTTCATTCTTTTCTAGTACTTCTACTGGTGGCTGATCCCCGAACACTCGCAACCCCGCCATGATTCGTTCCAGATTTTTGATTTTATTATCCTGCTGGAATATGATTTCTTCCACATTTTCTTGCAAGTGCCTTGTTTCTTCTAGAAATTTCTCGTCGAAATTTCTGGATTGCTCTCGAAATCTCTCGTCTAAGTCTCTAGATTGTTCCAACAATTTATTTTGTAATTTGTCGAAATTTCCAGATTGTTCTAGAAGCTTCTCCTCTAAATTTCTGGATTGTTCTTGAAGCTTCTCGTCCAAATTTCTGGATTGTTCTCGAAGTTCTTCCTTGAAATTTCCAGATTGTTCTAGAAGCTTATCCTCTAAATTTCTGGATTGTTCTCTAAGCTTCTCTAAATTTCCAGACTGTTCTAGAAACTTCTCGTCCAAATTTCTGGATTGTTCTCGAAGTTCGTCCTTGAAATTTCCAGATTGTTCTAGAAACTTCTCGTCCAAATTTCTGGATTGTTCTCGAAGTTCGTCCTTGAAATTTCCAGATTGTTCTAGAAGTTTCTTCTCTAAATTTCCAGACTGTTCTTGAAACTTCTCGTTCAAATTTCTGGATTGTTCTCGAAATTCATCCTTCAAGATTTTATTAAAATCGACGGGACCACACGAAATTTCGAAAAGGAACGTCTCTGGATCTTCACCAGCTGTCAACAAATCGGATCGGAGACGCTGTTGAAGTGCGCCTTTCAAACCACAGGTTTCTAACTCTCGTTCTTCCAATTCGGTTTTTAATTCGGCCACTTTTAAGTCTTTCAACAACACTTTTCTCGTAGCCATTGTTTTTTTTTGATACTGTACTTATTTAATAATCTGATTAAATTTAATTTACTTTAAATTGTTTATTTATTTGCACAAACCCCACACCTGACACCACTGTTACGTTTCTAGGGTTTGAGTTTATTTATTTAAACGAATAAAACACTCGATAAAAACTTAACCGTAATTTAATAAAGCTTAAAAACTAATTTATTTCTAACAATTTATTTTCACACTAAAATCTAACTTCGACTATCGCTGTTCGAATTCGACTGCCTCGTAAGTCAACTCCGGGCGATTTTATATCTACTGTTGGCGTCTGGAAGTCTCGATGCTGGAAGATTCTAGTTTGCTCGATATGGGCCCCGAACGCGTGACGGCCGATGATACATCGAAGCGGCCGACTTCTTGGCGCCTTGCGCTAAGCCGGTTGGTGCGCCACAATATATTTTGTAGGAAAATGTTCACGAAATCCAACTCGAAAGTACAGTACCCGAAAAAAGGAATGTCTCCTCCATAAAATGCAAATGTTCGGGCTAAGCTGTCGAGACCCACATTACAGCAAGCCAAGCCAAGCATTGGGAGCAGATAATCCCGCTTGCGAAATGTATTTAATCTGCATGAGATAAATTCGAAAAGTGCGACTGCTAAATTCTATAAATATAATTATAAAACAAAGTGTATTTTTTACTATGCAATACATGCACAATGAAAGTAAATCTTTAATGATTTTATAAAAATTAAGTTCAACAAAACGATTCTAATATGGTAATTAATTATTAATTAAAAAAATTATTTCAATATTTGAGAATTAGAATTCTAAAAAAATTAATTCCGCCTTTAACTTGTATTTAAGGAGTAATATTCATTTAATATTTTATTGTTTTATTTTATAAAATTAAGTTCAACAAAACGATTCCCATAGGGTAATTAATTATTAATTAAAAAAATTATTTCAATATTTGAGAATTAGAATTCTTCAAAGGTTTATTTCGGCCTTTAATTTGTATCTAAGGAGTAATATTCATTTAATATTTTATTGTTATTCCTTTTATTTTTAAATTGTAAAGGTTCAGTGTTCATTTCAAATATAAATTGTTTTGGATTGTGCCATAGTTCGTTTTGTGAATTTTATGTTGCCAGGAGCAAATGAAATACTGACTTAAATTATTTTAAATTAGGGATACACAAAACTAAACAGAATAAGTTGATGTGACATCATCGATGACTTTTAAAACCAATAATACAATTTTTCTCTGAAATCCTGTACTGTAGCTGTTTCTGATTATGGCCATCATGCGTATTTATATTTTTATCTTAGAATTAAAAACGAAAAATGTGGTTCGATAAAATTCTTACAATACAACGCTTTGTTTTATAATTGTATTTACGAAAGCTGGCAGTCTAACGTTTCGAATACCTCTCAGACACATTTCGCAAGCGGGATTACCTGCTCGCAATGCTTGGCCGGCTCCCTGTAATGTGGGTCTCGACAGCTTAGCCCGAACATTTGCATTTTATGGGGGAGACATTCCTTTTTTCTGGCAGTGTACAGGGTGACTACGCGAGAATTCCTACATCCTTTTATTTTAGATTTTAGGAAAAAATGCTTAATACAAAAGTTAAAGGGACTAATTCGAAGTTTCACTGTGTGCTCACAGAAAACAGTTGATGGTCGGATAAACGACATATAAACTAAACTAAGGTTTTTTTTTTAATGGAACACAAAAATAAAGGAGTTAAAGGGGGTAGGAATTCTCGCGTAATCACCCTGTACATGCAATCAACTCCTTTATTATAAAGAACTGCGGTTGAATTCTTGGCTTCCGGTTAGAACCACATGTCTCTGATTTCTTCTAGAAGAACTATATTAATTAGTACTTGACTATTCTATTGACTCTAATTATTGTTAATTTTGGAATCTCGATTTCAACGCAAAAGATATCTTTATAGAAGTAATGTCAAATTACTAACAATATTGAACTTGAATTCTTTTTCCGAAAATATATTCAATTGCTAGTATTATTTATTGTCCTCATTAACAACGCATATTTTTAATTTAATATTTAATTCTAAGTTTTAACTAATAATTTTTGTAGAAACATAATTAGTGTTACAGTTTATTTACATGAAGACATATTCATTCATAACAAAAACTTTTACAAAATTAAATTTTATTAACAGATTAATAAAATTCCACTTAGAAAAGATTTAGTAACATAGTTCGAAATTTATTGACAAACATTTAAATATTTTCTAATTTATTTAAAAATATTTTCTTCTATTATTATATTCTCGTTATTCAATTTTATAATCAGTACAAGATTAATTTCAATGTTTCGTTTGTTTTGCCTATATCTATGTTAAACTTACAATTCACGTAAATAAATGATTCAAAATGCTTTCAAAGTATTTTTCAAACATCGACAATATTCGGTCACTCCCGGCTCGGATCCGACCTGTGACAAGCTAATTTTTGTTTCCAGCCGCGATATTCTCTTAAACAATTTTTAGAGGAACAGAAAGAGAAGATATGTTTGCTTCCTCTTTCGTTACCTCCCCCACAATTGATAGTGGGAGAAATCCGTCCACGCCTCATGAAAATAATTCATGAAAAACAAACAAAAAAAATTCATAACTACATTAGACATTACATAGACATATTTTTGAAAACTGTTTTCGCGGTTTTGTTAATAAAACTTCAATTTACAAAGTGACCAACGCGTTTTCGAAAATATGAACTGGAAGTATATTTAATTTGACTGTAAAGTTCAACGACGATTTTTAAATTTTAATTATTTTTTTTCTAATTAACATCTAATCGTAGCGAAATTTCCATTGGTCACTTTGTAGTTCTAGTTCTTAAATATGTGGTGTCAAAAAATGAAATAAATTGATTAAGAACTAAAGCCTCTACGACTTCGCGCGTTTTAATGGTTTTCGTATGTGGTATTATTCGGTGGGATTCATAACATCACGCTTACAGAAAGGTTCTTATATTTTGTACGCAAATCATTTCAGAATATTTATGACACCTATAGGTAGTGCCACAGACAACAACTAAAGCAGACGTACCACCTATATGCACTTTTATGCACCCCATTAAATCGAAAATTGTCTACAACTAAACTAGGTGTCACTGTCGTCAGTTGTAGATACAGTAAGTCTGTGAAGTAGTCAACAGGTCTTTTATTCTTCTGGTCTACACAACCCACCATTACAGTTCAATTTCCGCCAAGCAATGACGACTTGTTCCGAATAGGCACGATCACTGTATTTTTGTAGTATTTGTAAACATTACACTTCACAAATCTCGACATTCGCAACATGAGAACGAGAATCATAAGATTGTAAATAATTTTAGCAAATTTTGTATAAACATATTTAATGCATACGCTGAAGGAAATTTAAATTGAGTTGCAATTACATAGAAGTTAGAACTTAAAAATATACGTCTACATAATCTACATGTGAGAGGTGTGACATAAACAATGACCTGGTATGGGGTGGATGGGATGTAGAGTGAGAGGTATCGCGACGAACATCAGAGAGAGAGAAAACTAGCCTCGATCAACTGAGTCGGGGCAAAACGTGAAAACATTCGTTGTCTGCGCGTTTAGTTAGCCAGTTTTTTGGATTTTGTGGGGTCGTTTTCTCGATTTTAAGTTATATAAAGTGACTTATCAAGTTTTTGTTTATTATTTAACATCCATTGATTTAGCTTCTAGTTTTTACGGGATGTTTTAAATTGATTTTTAATGTCATTTTATTAGATTTTTAGTTTTATGTGAGTGAATATTTTACTCTAAAAAGATAAGCAGGTTTCTTAATTATTTTTTATTATATTATTTCAATAATCGCGTTAATAAAATGCAGAATACCTACTTGTTTCGCTGATGATTGCATAAATATGCGACAAGAAGATGTAAATATATCCATCTACAGAGAGGGTAGACGCATTTTAAAATTACTTAAAATATTGAATATATTTCGTGTTACACGCATGTGCAAATTGTAAAAATAGATAGTCTAATTTAAAATTGGAATATGAACTATAAATTACGAAGTTAATTAAGGCCGAGTTAAATGAGTGGTCAAATTGCACAAAATGGTCAATTCAACGGTCCGACTAAACCCTCTGACCAATCAGCAATTGAAAAAAGTGATCACGTGATTTGATCTGACCACTTCGACCGTTCACTTACCGCAGCCTTCATTTTGACAATTCGCTACCGCTTATTCGCCATGGAACGGTGTTTGCAAACGCATTAAGCTTAGTTCAGATGCATTCCGAATCATAGATAAAAGATATATTAGATATCAAAGCTAAGGTTGTATATGTGGAGCAACAAAATGCGCGCCTCGCGCGGCCTGGGGGGAATTAAAATAAAAAAGGCGCGTAATTTAAAAATATTTCTGCGTTAACGGTTTAAGTATTGAACAGATAAAACAGCGACATCCTACATTTTTTTACCTGATATTGCAGTAGGATAGACAAACTAAAGCGGATTTGCTCCTAATAAGTCCTCCATGCAAGGCGGCCATGCTTGCTGTCAAAGCATAATGAAAGTTTTAAAAAAAATTGTTGCAAATCGTTTTTGATTGCAGGGAAAACCTCCAGTAGCCTCTGTACATCTGTTTCAGCCCTGTTTGGGGCTTCATCAGCAGAGACGTAGCTCAACATTCTCACTGCAACCCAAAAACTTTAGGGCTATTCCCCTGGGCTATTCCAGAAGAATAAACGGACAATTTGTGATTTTCTTTCTATAAATTACGACCACGTTTGCTCGGATCGTTTTTCGCTCCGGCGCTTAATAAGGCCGCGCGGCCATGATAGCCGAAAAAGTGCACTCTTCGCTTAGCATTCTCTCTTACCTTATTTTTATCACAAATTGTCCTGTTCGTTCGCCTGGGATGGCCGCAAACGAAATTTAAACGTTCAATTAAATAAGAAATCGGATTAATACTTTGGCTTCTAACAACCGATTCCAAACTTTTCAAAATCAATAAAAGATAACCATGATAATTTAAAAATATGCTAAGGATTACAGCTTACTGTAAATACAGTGCCATCACTGCCATCCCAGCGACCTGGGGGGAATTATAATTGCGTTTAAAACTGTGGCAACGGATATAAACCCGTGTGATTCCGAATATGCAAAATATTTATTGCGATTTATTTTTGATTGGCTAGTTTTTTGCGTATCCGGATGCATCTGAACTAAGCTTTCATTTGCCCCAAACCACGAGGTATCTGCCATTTCTGATCTTTGTTACTCTTAGGGAATGCTCATATTATCTTTCTCTCTGTAATGTTAAAACTTATTCAAAATGACGCTAGACTCCATCTAACCTTATTACATCATTGGACATAAACGACATATGATTGTTTTATTCACGACCTACTAGATTTCACGAGACGACGTCCCTATACGGCCTGGGCAATTTGTTAGTTCAAGTGTTTCTGCGTTGACGCCACTTCGCCAAAAACTGGAAACGGATGTATATCAGTGACGTCATTTTTGACAGATGTCGGCTTCTTTGACAGTTTCGCGTATATGCTCAGTAAAGTTGTGTTTCTTTGCTCAGGTTGGCTCAGGTATAGTTTTCTGGCGGTATTGGTAGACACTACTAATTCTACAAATGATTTAATTACGGCCAAATCTTAATTTAAGGGTAAAGTAGTTTGAAATTTTACACGGTAGGTACAAAATAAAAAAATCGTTTTCTTAACTTTCCTTACTCAAACTTCTTTAGTCTTCTTTCTTCTTTGGTTGTTGTGGCACAAAGAGGAACTCTATAATGTAACGTAAAAATTACTTGCCCTGTTTGACAAATTTATTCTGATCCTGGCTTGCGAAGCTTTATAATGTAATTTCGTGCTCCATTACGTTATTCCTTTCAATAAAAATAATTTAATAATTATAACAAAGTAGTTTTAATTAATTCGCACCGTTGCACTATCATAAATGTGCATTTGACGTTTGCGACGTTTAAGTGTCAGAAAACTTCGAAATGTCGACTTTAAATTTATTTTATGTGGGCAATATTTAGTCTCATGTTAAGACAGAATCTTATGTTCTTTAGCCTTGTTCTTTTTTTATATCAAATGTAATGTTTTAAAATGTTTATTAACGCTTGCCATAAAATTTGGCAATGTACTTTTGAATCACTGGGGAAAATATTTACATAATTCAATATGTATGAAAATACCATCATCTTTCGCTCGGCAATTTTCGTGGCGCCTTCGGGTCTGATAGTGGCTAGACTCTAGTGGGCATATTCTCAATCTCAATCATAGATTATCTCAATTTTAAAACATCCGCGCAGAAGGGGAGGAAGATATTTTTAAGTCCTCCGGTCTTAGTTCTCGGTTGCACTAGGCTCAAAATTAATTTCCGAAGTACAACCAACTAAGTGTATGCCATCTCGCGGTAAAATTTTAATACATAAATCTGGTGCAAAATTTCTACAGGGCTGACAGGTCTGCTTTAGTTGTTGTCTGTGGTAGTGCCCAACCGAATATTCGGTTTCGGTTTCGGCCGGTTTCGGTCACAATTTCGTGGTTCGGTCAAAGTTTGGATTTCGGCTAAAAAGCAGCCGAACCTTCGGCTACAACCGAAACTAAATTTTCTTTTTTCTGATTTAAATGCACATTAATCTTAAACTTGATTAATTTTTGGATATCAAATAATAATGATGCTCAGTTTTAACAATGTAAATTTCAATTTTGACAGTGAATTAAAGCTGCATTAACTCATATTTGACCGCATATTTGAAATGTGACTGATCAACCGATACACATTTGAATTTTGTCTATGAGCTACAGCTGAAAAAAAATTCTCTTTTGACTTTTGTAAAATATGGTTTAGACGAAAAATGTTAAATTGTTTTTGTCTTACAATATAAGTTTGTTTGATTTCAGATATTAATAAATGCAACTAACTTAAAATTGTTTTTCTTTGTGTCTTACAATATAAATTTATTTAATTTCAGTTTTTAATAAATAAAACTATTAATTTACAGTTTAGTAAAACTATCTCTAACTTCCTTCGAATAAGATTCGGTTTCGGTTTCGGCCGAAACTGAGACATTGGCCAAAATTCGGGTTCGGTTTCGGTTTCGGCGAGAAAATCGCTTTCGGTCGGACACTACCTATAGGTTCTTACATATTAGCCTTTCACCCTTTTTCTCGTCAGAGTAGGCAAGTTGAGGTGACATTTTTGTTGGTATCATAATGAAATATAGACGTCAGATGAAACGGTTATGTTTATTTTCAATTTCAAGTTTATCATTTTAGTACATTGACACTACTTCGACTGTAGTAATAGGTACCTTATTTACACCAAAGTCGGTCGCAGGTGGGTCCCTCTTCGTATTTGGCAGTATATTAGATTACTAGTGTGGAATTGTCATAATATTTTTCATGTCAGATTCTGGCATCCATCAAAATTCTTGTAAGCAACCGAAGTAAACTAGAATGCGGCGTGTTCTGACGAGAAAGAAAAGTGAATGCTTATGAATGAACTTGTTACGATTTCATAACATTTCACGTCGATTGCCGACCGCAAATTGAAGAGAGATGCATATTAACTCGAAATCATATTTGAAATGGATTGCAAGTTGTTAGCAAACTATTTACAGAATACCAATTTTGCAAAGTCATCTGAAACATAGCAATATCAAGTCCATATCGATGTTACAGAATAGACCCCATTATGTGCCCGGAGTGAGTTTACAGAAGTAAAGTTCGTTTTATAGAAAAATATCAAAGGAAAAAAAATGCTTGCTTTATAATGAAAATATCCGGCAATTAAAACTTTAACCTTAACACAGAATATTCTTAAAACCGGAAAAAACAACAAATTAATATTACTGGGTCTTTAACGTTCATAAAATTGGACCATATTTGTCAATTCAATTATCCTAAAACCTTCGATTTAGTCAGAACAAAACGAGAATTGGAATTGGACACCCATAACGGTAAGAATTTTTAATTATAGATTTGTTTCTTGTAATAAATCAACAACAAAACAGAACATTTTTTTCTGAGTACGCTTATACCAAATAGTTCATATTTTTTTTGAAATTCACTTGAAATAAAGGGAGTCTATAGTTGCGGAAACATAAAATGGGACAAGTCTTATAACGACATTTCCGATTATTTTGATACTGTGAAGGTTTTTTGGTGACGGTCGTGACCCTTCTAATTAATTTATTACCGAACAGATAAAATAGCGACATCTTACTATCTCTTTTTGACCTGACATTGCAGTAGGATAGACAAATTGAAGCGGGATTTGCTCCTAATAAGTCCCCCATGCAAGGCGGCCATGCTTGCTGTCAAAGCATAATGAAAGTTTTTAAAAAATTTTGTGCAAATCGTTTTTGATTGCAGTGAAAACCTCGAGCAGCCTCTGGACAGCTGTTTCAGCCCTGCTTGGGGCTTCTTCAGCAGAAACGTAGCTCGACATTCCCACTGCAGACCAAAAACGACTTGCCCAATTTATTCGCAAATGCGATGTAAGAATGATGAACAATTAAAATAGCGACATCTTACTATCGCTTTTTGACCTAACATTGCAGTAGGATAGACAAAACGATTTGCACAAAATTTTTCTAAAATCTTTCATTATGCTTTGACAGCAAGCATGGCCGCCTTGCATGGGGGACTTATTAGGAGCAAATCCCGCTTCAATTTGTCTATCCTACTGCAATGTCAGCTCAAAAAGAGATAGTAAGATGTCGCTATTTTAATTGGAAATATTAATCATTTTACTTAATGTGTAGGTTGATAAATTACCATAGTTACCGAAATTTAGAAGTAAGGTTTAAACTAACGATAGTTTACTGTCCCGCTTTCTGTTTCCCCAGCTGTACAACTTCAATAAAACATGTTCCATTTTAAATTACTTTCAAAGGGAGTATCAAGTATTCGGTATCAGCGTACTCAGAAATTCCATTTTTTGCTTAATTTATTGTAGAGGTCCCTATTTCACGTATGTGTCAGTACACGTGAACACGTGTAATAAACGGATTCAAATTTTAGTACGTGTAATATTAATCCGCTTCAATTTGTCTATTCTACTGCAGTGTCAGGTCAAAAAGCGATCGTAAGATGTCGCTGTTTTATCTGTTCATTTGAACGTACTGGACGGGTCCGTGCTTCGTGTATAAAAAAATTACGTGTAATTTAATTACACGTGAAATACTCAATAACACGTGTATTTAATTCGCGAATATTGTTACACGGAATCCGTGTACACCTGTAGTTTAGGTATAAGTTCAAAACCGCACTTTAATTTATTGTTTTCAAATTTCATGTGAATCGATTAATAAATAAAGATTTTAGAAGACGCCCGGTGTACTTGAACATGCTACATACATAAATGCTAAATGCTTGCTTATTCATTAAAAAACTATTTACATTTTATTATATCCCTAAATTTTACAATTCTAATTTTAATTTTAGTATTGTGGCGCGCCACCCGGCTTAGCTCAAGGCGTCAAGAAGTCGGTCCGTTATGCGTCATTGGCTGCCACGCCACCGGGGTCTACATCGAACAGCCTAGACTTTTCCGGCGATGGAACAAACTCGAATCTTCCAGCGTAGAGAATTCCAGACGGCAGCAAATGATATAAAATCGCCCGGAGTTGACTCACCAGTCAGTCGAATTCTAACAGCGATCGTCGAAGTTAGACTTTTAGTGTGTAAATAAATTGTTACAAATAAATTAGTTTTTAAGCTTTATTAAATTACGGTTAAGTTTTTATCGAGTGTTTTATTCGTTTAAATAAATAAATAAATTTAAACCCTAGAAACGTAGCAGTGGTGTCGGTGTGCGGGTTGTGCAAATAAATAAACAATTTAAAGTAAATTAAATGTAATCAGATTATTAAATAAGTACAGTATCGAAAAAAAAAACAATGGCTACGAGAAAAGTGTTGTTGAAAGACTTAAAAGTGGCCGAATTAAAAACCGAATTGGAAGAACGAGAGTTAGAAACCTGTGGTTTGAAAGGCGCTCTTCAACAGCGTCTCCGATGCGATTTGTTGACAGCTGGTGAAGATCCAGAAACGTTCCTTTTCGAAATTTCGTGTGGTCCCGCCGATTTTAATAAAATCTTGAAGGATGAATTTCGAGAACAATCCAGAAATTTCAAGGACGAACTTCAAGAACAATCCAGAAATTTGGACGCGAAGTTTCTAGAACAATCTGGAAATTTAGAGAAAAAACTTCTAGAACAATCTGGAAATTTCAAGAACGAACTTCGAGAACAATCCAGAAATCTAGAGGAGAAGCTTCTAGAACAATCTGGAAATTTCAAGGACGAACTTCGAGAACAATCCAGAAATTTAAAGGAGAAGCTTCTAGAACAATCTGGAAATTTCAAGGACGAACTTCGAGAACAATCCAGAAATCTAGAGGAGAAGCTTCTAGAACAATCTGGAAATTTCAAGGACGAACTTCGAGAACAATCCAGAAATTTGGACGAGAAGTTTCAAGAACAGTCTGGAAATTTAGAGAAGCTTCGAGAACAATCCAGAAATTTAGAGGAGAAACTTCTAGAACAATCTGGAAATTTCCAGGACGAGCTTCGAGAACAATCTAGAAATTTAGAGGAGAAGCTTCTAGAACAATCCGGAAATTTGAAGGGTGAATTTCTAGAACAGACGAAAGGACTCGAAGATAGCAGGATAACAAAATCAAAAATCTGGAACAAATCATGGCGGGGTTGCGAATGTTCGGGGATCAGACACCAGTAAAACACTAGAAAATAATGAAACCCGAATTGTGGAAGGACCAGCAGAAAATTCGAAATTGAAAATAAAACCACCAACGTTCGATGGAAAGTCTTCTTGGCCCAACTACTTCAAACAGTTCGAAGCAGCAGCAAAGGCGAACAGATGCACGGCCAGCGAAAAAGCCACTTCGTTAATTGTGGTCTTGAGAGGGGACGCTATCGATGTGCTACAGACGATGCCGCAAGAGGAACAAGAAGACTTCGACAAGCTTGTGAATAGGATGGAAATGCGTTACGGACAGGCCCATCTGACCGAGGTATACCATGCGCAGTTGAGGAATCGCTGTCAGAAATCCGGAGAAAGTCTTCAGGAATTCGAAGCAGACGTTGCGCGTCTGGCCCAGTTGGCATATCCCACAGCTCCTGTTGAATTCCTCAAATGTTTGACGGTTCAGACCTTCATAGATGGAATCCGTGACCCAGACAACCAGCAGGCATTGAGAATGACCCATCCGAAGACAGCCAAGAACGCATTGGCTTATGCCTTGGAATTTGAAGCGGCGAGACGAGTTTCAAGAGGGCATGTCAAGGTGCGAGCGGCTATGGACTTCCAAGAGGAAGAAGAGGAAGTGTCCGCCAACGCCAAGGTGGGATCTACTATAAAGGAGCGAGCCAGGGAGTATACCACCGCCGAGGATGTTCGCCGCATTGTGGAACAGGTCATCAAGAAGAAGAAGCCGCTGGAAAGGCCAGGACGAAAGACATGTTCGCAGGCGATATCCAAAGCCCAGACAGGATCCAAGGAAGCCACAGTTAAACTAAGCCGGGCCGGTGCAGAGGGGCAAACGTCGACCCGTATTCAAAGGCCCCCAAAGACGAAAGCCAAACAAGTAATATCCCTACGGCAGTTAACCAGCAGTGTCTTCGTGGATGTCACCATTGATGACATTCCTCACACCATGTTGTTGGATACGGGTGCGACGAAGACCATCCTAAGACCCGACGTCATTAGTCATCTGGACGCACCGAGCCGACCAAGTGGAAACTGAAAACTGCAACTGGAACATCAGCAACTGTCCACGGTGAAGTAGAGGTTATCATCACCATTGGTTCAACTCCAATAAAACACCGTGCATTGGTGGCAGATATAGAGGACGAGGCAATTTTGGGCATGGACGTCATGTGTGCCCACGGGTTCCAATTGGACTTAAAGCGTGGCGTGATGGCGGTCAATAATGAGGAGTTGGTTCTACATCAACGAGGGGACGTGGCCGCTCGAGTAGTCCTCGCTGAAGACGTTGTATTACCCAGCAGGACTGAGGTTATCGTCGACGCAAAACTGGACGGTGTTTTTCAAGATGGGCAAGTCATTATGGTTGAACCTAATACTGATGATCAAAGGATTGGAAGAGGAGTCCTCGTTGGGAAAATGTTGTTGACGGCGAAGAAGGAAGTACCTGTCCGCCTGATGAACGTCAATTGTTTCTCTGTCAATATTAAGAAAGGAACAATCTTGGGAAGCTGCACCATGGTGTCCTCCATCTCCCGGCAACTTGAAACAAACGTGCCAGAAGCGAAAGTCCCAAAGAAATTATGGGAAATGGTTATGTCAACAGCCCAGGAATTGACTCCAGACCAGAAGACAAAAGCAAAGAATCTGATCGGCCGCTATCAAGATGTATTTGAGGTAGAAAATGGATCCAAGGGAAGAACTGATGTCGTGAAACACAAAATAGAGACTGGAGAAGAAAGACCTATCCGTCAAGCTCCAAGGCGATTACCGTTGGCGAAGCGTGAGGAAGCGGAACGCATGATTCGCGAGATGGAAAAGGATAATGTAATAGAACCATCAAGTAGCCCGTGGGCGTCACCAGTAGTACTTGTGAAGAAGAAGGATGGGTCCACCAGGTTCTGTGTAGACTACCGGTTACTCAACAATGTCACCAAGAAGGACAGCTATCCCCTGCCACGAATTGATGGTACCCTGGACACCCTGGCCGGCTCAAAGATCTTCTCAACTTTGGACTTAAAGAGTGGATATTGACAAGTGGAGCTGGCGCCCGAAGATCGAGAAAAGACGGCGTTTTCCATTGGTATGGGTCTGTGGCAGTTCACAGTGATGCCATTCGGATTATGTAATGCCCCAGCGACATTCGAGAGGTTAATGGAGACGGTTCTGAAAGGTCTGTCCTGGACAACGTGCATGGTGTACCTTGACGACATAATTGTCGTGGGAAAGACGTTCGACGACCACCTAAGGAACTTGGAAGGAGTGTTCCAGCGGCTTCGCGGAGCTGGACTAAAGCTTAGCCTCAAGAAGTGTCACCTGTTCCAGAAGGAAGTGAATTACCTGGGGCACATTGTTAATGGAAATGGAATCGCCGTGGACCCTGTAAAGATTCAGGTGGTGAAAGACTGGCCAACTCCCAGAAATAAACACCAAATAAGGAGTTTTCTTGGGCTGTGCACTTACTATCGGCGCTACGTTCCTGGATTTGCAGACATTGCTAAGCCGTTGACAAAACTCACTGAAGAAGGTCGTCCATTTGAATGGGACCAACAGTGTCAAATTGGCTTTGAACAACTAAAGCAGTACTTGATTAGTGCTCCTATTCTGAGTTATCCTCTCCCGGAAGGCAAGTTCGTCGTGGACACAGATGCTAGCAACGTTGGGATTGGTGGCGTACTCTCCCAGATACAAGAGGGGCAAGAGAAGGTGATCGGCTACTTCAGTAAAGTCCTATCAAAGCCGGAACGAAACTATTGCGTCACAAGAAGGGAATTGCTAGCCGTCGTAAAAACGATAGAACACTTCTACAAGTACTTGTATGGTAGACGCTTCCTGCTGAGGACCGACCACGCCGCTCTAAAATGGCTTCTCCGTTTTAAGAACCCAGAAGGGCAAGTTGCACGATGGATCGAACGACTTCAGGAGTACGAATTCAGCATCGGGCAGGAACTAGCCATCGAAATGTCGATGCTTTGTCGAGAAGACCCTGTGCCGAAGACTATAAGCACTGTGGTCGTTTGGACGAGAAAGTAGCCACGACTGCGAGGACAGCCATTGTTGACGACAAATGGCAAGCCGAAGAACTGCGAAGAGACCAGGAGAAAGACCCGGATTTGAAATTAGTGCTAGAGTGGAAAAGCAGGGACGCGAGGCCTACCTGGGAAGAGGTAGCACCATGTGCACCGTCCGTAAAATCATACTGGGCGCAGTGGGACTCCATAGTGTTGGATCGTGGTCTTCTGAGACGAAGCATGGAGAATCCAGAAGGCATGGAACAGAAGACACAGTTACTAATCCCCAAGAATAGGGTGCCAGAAGTTCTGAGGGAACTTCACGATGGAACTTCGGGAGGGCATCTGGGAGTTAAGAAGACTATGGAGAAGGTGCGCGAAAGATTTTACTGGGTGAACTGCAAGGAAAACGTGAAGGATTGGTGCAGAAAGTGTGCAGTCTGCGCAGCCAGTAACGGCCCCCACAGGCGGGGTAAGGCCCCCATGAGACAGTACAACGTTGGAAGTCCTTTTGAGAGAGTTGCCATCGATGTAGCCGGCCCGTTTCCAGAAACGAATGGTGGAAACAAGTACATCGTCGTGGTAATGGACTACTTTAGTAAGTGGGTTGAAGCTTACGCCCTACCTAACCAAGAGGCGGTCACTATTGCGGAAGTCCTTGTCAGGGAATGGATCAGTCGGTATGGTGCACCTATGGAACTGCATTCAGACCAAGGAAGGAACTTTGAATCGGCCTTGTTCAAGAACGTGTGTACTCTGCTCGGCGTACGAAAAAGTAGAACAACTGCACTCCACCCACAGTCGGACGGAATGGTGGAAAGGTTCAATAGAACCATCAACCGACATTTGTCCAAGGTCGTTTCCGATCATCAGAGGGACTGGAACACGTACATCCCCCTGTTTCTAATGGCATACCGCTCATCTGTTCATGAGACAACAGGGGAGACTCCCGCGAAAATGGTATTCGGGCGAGAGCCGAGACTGCCCTGCGACCTGAAGTTTGGTGTGAAGCCTGGCGAAGTCTCTGCCGACGAAGATTACGTGAGCAAATTACGCAGGAAAATGGATGATATCCACAACCAAGTGCGTCACAATATACAGACGGCCAGCGATCGGATGAAGGAGCACTATGACATCAACGCTCAACACGGGGGATACCAACCTGGAGCACTGGTCTGGCTTTATAACCCCCAAAGACGTCGAGGCCTCTCCCCAAAATTGCAGACCTCTTGAGAAGGTCCTTACAAAGTGATGAAACGGATCAACGACGTCGTTTACCGCATCAAGAAGGTCCCCCATGGCAAACCCAAAGTAATCCACTTCAACCGGATAGCCCCTTACCATGGAGAAGCAGATGAAGGGACAGTACAAAGGGCGCAAGTTTCCGAAGTGAACTTCGAAACCTTCATGTCTCATCACGCCGAAGGAAGCAAGGCACGGTTTGGAGTTACCACGGAGAAGCAACAAGATCTCTTTAAAGTGCCACTGGAGTACAGTCTGGCCCACTGCGTAGCAGAAGACCTGAAAATGTCCAAAGGAATCGCTCAGGTGTTTAGGAAGAAATTTGGCCAAATCGAGGAGCTACGAAGACAGCATCCCATGGTAGGCAAGAGCTTGCAGATCATTGATTCGACGGCAGATCGGAGGCGCCACGTGCATTATTTAGTCACTAAGAAGACATCAAGCGGTAAACCTGACTATCAAAGTATGTTGAGAGCCCTATATAGCCTGAGGAGACAGCTAATAGAGAACCATCAGATGAAGTTAGCCATCCCCAAATTGGGCTGCGGATTGGACGGACTAGACTGGAGAGTAATTCGAAGCATGCTGGAAGTCATCTTCCACAGAACGGGAATTGAAATCCTAGTCTGCAGCCACCACCCACAGGCAACAGTCAGCAACAGCAAAACCGTAGACTGCTACTTCTTCCAGACGGGAAGTTGCAAGAATGGGCCAGCATGTAGATTCCGACACCCTCCTTCAAGACTATCACCAGGAACATTTCGAGACGAAACGTTTTTAAGAAGGGGGCAGTGTGGCGCGCCACCCGGCTTAGCTCAAGGCGTCAAGAAGTCGGTCCGTTATGCGTCATTGGCTGCCACGCCACCGGGGTCTACATCGAACAGCCTAGACTTTTCCGGCGATGGAACAAACTCGAATCTTCCAGCGTAGAGAATTCCAGACGGCAGCAAATGATATAAAATCGCCCGGAGTTGACTCACCAGTCAGTCGAATTCTAACAGCGATCGTCGAAGTTAGACTTTTAGTGTGTAAATAAATTGTTACAAATAAATTAGTTTTTAAGCTTTATTAAATTACGGTTAAGTTTTTATCGAGTGTTTTATTCGTTTAAATAAATAAATAAATTTAAACCCTAGAAACGTAGCAGTATCATTAGCTACATAATCAGATGTATTAGACACAATGATTTGCAGTAAAATAAAAATTTAATTGAATTTCCTAACCACTAATAATAATTCGTCTTCTTAATCACAACAGAAGTGATTAAGAAGATATCTACTGAAGACTGCAGCATAGCTACCGAAATACGTATTGTGGCGTGCCACCCAGCTCACCACGTCACACTGAAGGCTTCAAGAAGTCGGTCGCCGGTCTACACCGGACAAACTCGACTGTCTATACCGAACTTCGAAACCTTCATGTCTCATCACGCCGAAGGAAGTAAGGTACGGTTTGGAGTGACCACGGAGAAGCAACAAGATCTCTTTAAAGTGCCACTGGAGTACAGTCTGGCCCACTGCGTAGTAGAAGACCTGAAAATGTCCAAAGGAATTGCTCAGGTGTTTAGGAAGACATTTGGCCAAATCGAGGAGCTCCGAAGACAGCATCCCGTGGTAGGCAAGAGCCTGCAGATCATCGATTCGATGGCAGATCGGAAGCGTCAAGTATCAAAGTATGTGGAGAGCCCTGAGGAGACAGCTAATAGAGAACCACCAGATGAAGTTAGCCATCCCCAAATTGGGCTGCGGATTGGACGGACTAGACTGAAGAGTAATTCGAAGCATCTTCCACAGAACGGGAATTGAAGTCCTAGTCTGCAGCCACCACCCACAGGCAATAGTCAGCAACAGCAAAACCGTAGATTGCTACTTCTTCCAGACGGGAAGTTGCAAGAATGGGCCAGAATGTAGATTCCGACATCCTCCTTCAAGACTATCCCCAGGAACATTTCGAGACGAAACGTTTTGAAGAAGGGGGCAGTGAGGCGCGCCACCCAGCTCACCACGTCACACTGAAAGCGTCAAGAAGTCGTTCGCCAGGCTGTCTATACCGAACAAAGTCGACTTTTCTAGCATCTACGAAGATGGAACAAAGGAGAAGGGAGCGTAGAATATAAAACCGGCCGGAGTTGACTCAGGAGTCAGTCGAATTCTAAATAGCGATCGTCGAAGTTAGATTTAGTGTGTAAATAAATTGTTACAAATAAATTAGATTGTGGCATTATTAAATTACGTTTAAGTTTTTACCGAGTGTTTTATTCGATTAAATAAATTAATTTAAACCCTAGAAACGTAACAGTATGTAGCGTTTAAAAACACTTTATGGTTAGCAGCTACAGAAAATCTAAATAATTTTTTACAGTTTTTGTCTACACCTCAAAATGTTTTAAAAACGAATAATTTTGAAAAATAAATTTTCCAACGTTTCCCCAGCCCTACATTTTCAAACTGTCGTTGTATATTGCATTCGAAAACCATACGTCAATTGCTTCTGGGGCCAGTAATCGCGTCTTCCTCATCCACGATTTTTAACTTATTTCGTATTTCACTCGTTTCTGCTAATCCTGCATCGTAAAATTGTTATTCCTGGGAAACTAATCAAGATTTCAATGAGATTTCTTTAAATTAGGTTAGTTTCAGCTTATTGAATAATAAAAATAATAAAAAATAATAATTTTCTTTAATTCCGTTAAAATTTTACTTTTCATTTTTCAGAATAATCTCATAATTTCACATACTAAAACTTAACTTGAGAATTTAATATCTTTTGGGTGAAAACTTCAAAGACATATGTAATTGAAAAAAAAAAATAAGAAAGATTAATTATTGCTTCAGATATTTGATTTTTTACCTAAAAGTAATATTTTTGCATATTTTTTACGTTTTTGATGCTTTTCAGGAGAAATATTTTTCAAAAATGAGTAAAATCTATTTAAATAACTTCTAAAAACTCTAATATTATCCTGTTAATGAATTATTTTCACAAAAAGCCTGTAAATATTCGTTTACAGTGGTTTAAATGAGGAGACTTTTATTCATTTAGCTTACATGTTTAAGTCAGTAGGCAGAATCTGAGATGGCTGCGGATTTTTTTACTGGCAAATCAAATTATTAATGAGCTATTTTAATAATAGGACTTGACTTTAAATTACTTTAAAATGTAATAAAATCACCTTGCTTTGTGTATTGTAATGTGATCTAAAGTCTTCTTTAGTCGTTTTACGATAGAGGCCTCTAATAATTTTAATTGACAATTCATGACTGTCTCATATTCTGACTACTTAATTAACTAAACAATAGAGTTGTGTCGTTCACGAACGATTCAGTTGTTGAATCTTTTGAGTAAAGATTCGTTCATTTCGCTCGTTCGAATCTTTCACGTTGCACCTAGCTTCCAATTTTATTCGTGCATTTTTCACCTCTTCTTTTCATATGTTTTAATAATGAAAATACATTTTATGAATCATCCTGTACATTTTTATATTTTTGGAGACAGAATAAAATTACTTTATCAATAACATAGCACAGTATATTAATCAAAAAGTTTGTGAGATGTACGGCTTTCAATAACATTTACAATGTTCAGGTAGACTGTGAGTGAAGGTTTTTAAACAATTTAAATTTTCTGTCAAATCTTAGTCAGATTATTTGAAAATTATATCTGAGCGTAAAAGAAGTGTTGGTTGGAAATAATTTAGTGTTTTTAATATAAATAAAGGAAAATGTAATTATTGTTCGAAAGAAGTGTGTACGGCGGGAACCGATATAACAAATACGGCGAGCGACCTGATCCGTTCTTTCATTCATCTTGTTCATCTTGTTCATTTCGTTCATATCGTTCACCGACTCAAAGATTCGTTCGTTCGTTTTTTTAACAACGAATCCTAATATCAACGATTCGTTCGTGAACGACACAATTCTACTTTCTGTATATCGCACCAAAACTGACACAACTCGAAAATACGAGATTTGAGACACAACTGCTAATATGTCACTCTTGCAGATGTTTTGATAGACCTACCTTGGACCTACCCTCTGGGTTGTCAGTATGGGCGATTTGTCGCCAATTGGGGTACCTTTAACGTCTGTTTTGCGACAAAAAATATATATTGGCGACAGGCGACATTTTGAGCTACAATAAGAAATAACTTTGACGATTTGGGCTATATAAACATTGCTAAAATAGGTCAAGAATTCAGAAAGATGCTCAAGGTAATCAAATTCATAGGGTTATTTTTACTTAAACGTTGGTGAGAAACTTAATAGCTCGCCGTGCAGGGTACGTTGGCAATTCTGATTGTAAATTCAGAGTATGTCAGTTGTTAAAAATTTCAAAAACGTTTATATATTTCCTCTATTGTTACTAAGGTATAAACTCTAGAGAAAAAATTCAGATTGTATCTCCCTATATTAAAAACAGAAGTAAAAGACGGAGTTCAATCAGATTGAAAATCAATTGACTGCTCTTCCACTCACTTTAGGAAAAAGGCTAAAATATAAAGAACAAACAAAAATCGAAAATCCCGTAGCTTTTCCGTAAAATACTAGTGTCAAACGGTAGACCAGTAAAAAAATTTAAAAATCGGTAGATTACCGAGAAATCGGTAGTGTAACCTACATACTTACTGTAAGGGTAATCTATACGGCGAATTGTTCTATGAAAATACTGGCAACCCTGCCTACCCTAAGGCCTCGTACATACTTAGATACAAAGTCGCGCAACAATCGCGAAACATTGTTGCGAGACAAAATATCAAAACTGTTTCTATACATTATTGCATGTCCACTTAGTTTTGGACACGCAATATATTTCCTGCTGATTGTTTTTGATTGATTGGTTTTTTGAAAGAACCAATCTGAAATCGATTCGCAATAAACATTTAGCCTATCTATCAGGATGTATGTACGTTGAATGCAAGACGACGTAAGCAACATTTTCTATGAAATTGCAAATTTACCGTTAAACGACAGCACTAAATGCAATAATTAATATGAATTTTATCATTTGAGTGTCAAATAAATAGTAATTTAGTTACTTATATCCGAATGATTTGCGTCTCTTTTTTGATTTTAGTTTTAAATATTTTAATTAATTAATTAATTATTTTTCACAATATTTTTTGTTTGAAGTTAATTAGAATAGTAAAAAGACAAGTACTAACATTAATGCATTAAAAATGTTTGTTGCAAATCGTTTTTGATTGCAGTGGATGCTTCGAGCATCCTCTGTACTGCTATTTCAGTCCTATTTGGGGCTTATCAGCAGAAGAAACGTAGCTCGAGAGTTCCACTTCAAAGCAAAACGGCTTGTCCAAGGATATTCGCAAATGCTATGTAATAGTAATGAATAGCTTAAATAGCGACATCCTACGATCGCTTTTTGACCTGACATCACATTTGCGAATATGCTTGGACTAGTGGTTTTGGTTTGCGGTGGAACTCTCGAGCTACGCTTCTGCTGACGAAACCTTAAATAAGGCTGAAACAGCTGCACAAAGCATGCTTGACGGATCCACTGCAATCAGAAGCGAATTGCAATAAATTTTTTTTCAAAATTTTCATCTGATGCAAGCCAAACCGGCTATGCTATGCTATTTAAACTATTCATGAATGCATTAGATAAACAACTATATCAAATTTCATGAAAAAAATAAATAAAAATAGTTTTTTTTTCGATTTCTACACAATTGAGTCAAAAGAGCTTACGTCATTCTGCCTTATGTTTCGTGATCTAAAATGACAAACTGTGGTCATTCAAACCTCAACCTTTGGTTAAAGTCCATAAATCTTTTTCAACTTCAGAAATTACTATTTTGTATTTTTTCATTAAATCTTCCACAGGGTGTTATCGAATATGATGGTAATAATTACACCACGTATAAACGGCGTTAAAATATTACGATTTAACCTAATTTATCTACATACAAATTTTTTTCGTTTCTGTGAAATAACCTATAAAAGCAACTTGAAAAGCATACTTTGAGGAAAGAACTACGCAACAATTAAGTATTGCACATTGACATGTAAATAAAATTACTGCAATAAAATTTTTTGACCTAAGTATCTCATAAACGGTTAATCTGACGAAGGTGAAAGTTTGTTCATTTCTAGTACAATTCGTACTTTTCATTTTTGTTTCAGTAATCTTTAAATAGTGAAGAGTTATCGAGTTTGTAATCTTCATCGTCTTTTTTCTCCCACGTCCAAATGTTGCGCAACACTGTTTCAAGTTTCCCATTTGAAATGGGAAACAAAAATTCTGTGATTTTTGTCCCCGAACACTCGAGGCTCATCACATTTTGTCTAGCAACTGTTTCGAAACAATCGCGAAACAAGATTTTGAAACAAAGTTGCGCGACTTTGTATCCAAGTATGTACTAGGCCTAAGTACGAAAAGCGACATTAATAATATCTGACGGCTATAATGTGAAGCTGAAAAAATACATTTTTGATGATTGGTTCTTTATTTTTGTAGTATCATTTATAGTGATTATTTTTGACTTGTGTCACTTTTGAAGCAAGAGTGCGATATATCTTTCCGTTGTGATGGTCTTCTCTGTCATCTCGTCTCGTCCTAGTCCTTTTTTCAAGTGAGTTTCGATGTTTTTATTATTGATCTTTACAAAAATTTTGTGCAAATCGTTTTTGATTGCAGTGAAAACCTCGAGCAGCGTCTGGACAGCTGTTTCAGCCCTGCTTGGGGCTTCTTCAGCAGAGACGTAGCTCGACATTCCCACTGCAGACCAAAAACGACTTGCCCAATTTATTCGCAATTGCGATGTAAGAATGATGCATAGATAAAATAGCGACATCTTACTATCGCTTTTTGACCTGACATTGCAGTAGGATAGACAAAATGAAGCGGGATTTGCTCCTAATGAGTCCCCCATGCAAGGCGGCCATGCTTGCTGTCAAAGCATAATTAAAGTTTTTAGAAAAATTTTGTGCAAATCGTTCTTGATTGCAGTGAAAACCTCGAGCAGCCTCTGGACAGCTGTTTCAGCCCTGCTTGGGGCTTCTTCAGCAGAGACGTAGTAAGATGTCGCTATTTTATCAGTTCATCATTCTTACATCGCAATTGCGAATAAATTGGGCAAGTCGTTTTTGGTCTGCAGTGGGAATATCGAGCTACGTCTCTGCTGAAGAAGCCCCAAGCAGGGCTGAAACAGCTGTACAGAGGCTGCTCGAGGTTTTCACTGCAATCAAAAACGATTTGCACAAAATTTTTCTAAATCTTTCATTATGCTTTGACAGCAAGCATGGCCGCCTTGCACGGGGGACTTATTAGGAGCAAATCCCGCTTCAATTTGTCTATCCTACTGCAATGTCAGGTCAAAAAGCGATAGTAAGATGTCGCTATTTTATCTATTCATCATTCTTACATCGCAATTGCGAATAAATTGGGCAAGTCGTTTTTGGTCTGCAGTGGGAATGTCGAGCTACGTCTCTGCTGAAGAAGCCCCAAGCAGGGCTGAAACAGCTGTCCATACGCTGCTCGAGGTTTTCACTGCAATCAAAAACGATTTGCACAATATTTTTGTAAAGATCAATAATAAAAACATCGAAACTCACTTGAAAAAAGGACCAGGACGAGACGAGATGACAGAGAAGACCATCACAACGGAAAGATATATCGCACTCTTGATTATTTTAAATGAAGTGTTGTCATAAGCAGCCGGTCTTAGTATCCTCTTCTCTGCAGAGCAGTTTAATGTAAGTATTTTTGTAAATTTTTTAACAGCTTTTATCACCGCAATATTTTGTTATATATTGTTTATGTTTTCATAGCATTTTATTTGTAACAAATAGACAAATGTTTATAGCCAGATTATTGATAGATAATAATATTATCTAATTTTATAATTATTTTTATCTATCCTAAAAAAAATACCATATGTCAAATAATCTAAAGAATACTTCTTTCACAAATATTTGACGAAAGCTACACCTACAAAACTACCCTTTAAAAAGGATGGAGGATCCGACAAATATGTTGCTAATGCGCAGTTAGGTGCTTTATATCTGTGTTCAAAATATTAGTTTGATAAGTTAAAGGATCCGACAGATATTGCTAAAAAAACAAAATTTTTCACCCCTCTTTCAGGGGTTATAACTCCCTTATTATTCAGTTTTGGAAAAAAATATATAAAAAGGTGACCTTATTTTTTGATATTCTATTGACCTTGAAAATATCTGGAGACATTTCTGAATCACGGTGTATTTAAAATGAAATAAGATATACAATAGTTATTTGCATAAACAACAAATTTACGTTAACCTAGTTCTGAAGTCTGACCAAATAGAAACAATAAAGACTGAGGGACGGATTTCGAAAATTCTTGCACGTCCGTACTGACCGTGGTCGAAGAACATGATTGTTTTGTTAATATAGATATGATGTCATATAGCAACTGACTCAACGCAGATTCGGTAGGGAGTACAGAAATGTTATAAACATGTTAAGTTGTGCCTTGCAGTTGGTTTATGTACATCGTTCTTAAGCCTCTTTAGAACAAAGTGAAAGTGCGTGTAACTGTTACACATCGAAATGGCAGTTAGCAGATTGGGACTTATTAAATTTTTAGAGCTGGTGAGTATTACAAAATCTATAAAATGTTTATATTATTATATTATTTATATTAACAAATAAATAAATTCTGGTAACTGCTCTGCAGCCCCTTAACTGAACAGTCGTGATCATACTTTACGTTAACAAATAAATAAATTTAATATTTTGTTACAAGGCTGCCCACGTAGGTTGAAATAAGTAAAATAATTTAAATTGCAATTATTTAATTCAAACATTTTTTTATTCTCTTAGCTTTTATCACTTTTTCTTCAGATTAAATCAGTTAAAAGATATTCCTTTTATTTTAAATTTTGCATTTATTGATTAATTCATGTGTAATTTTTTATCTACATAAACGATAATAACTATGATAAGTAAACGTTTAGTAATCTTATTAACTTTACCATCGATTACTAATTAAATTATGATGCCGCATGAATGTGATTAATTAAGCGAAAACTTTTTCGCTACGATACCATACGATACAGGAACAGCGCAACTAAATTTGGAACGACAATAAAAAACGTGCAGGAAATACGAATTAATTACGACAGAAATAAGCATTAGGTAATCCTTTGACGTGATATGCAAATTCTAGGATATCTTATGGGGTCATCAATATGTTAGGATATAATTAGCGATGAGAAAGACTGCCAATCAATAAAAAAAGAGAAGAACGTAATTTCGCACCTACTTTCTGGAAGTTCATTGAAACTCGTGCAATGCCCTGTCCGTACCACCGCGAACGTGTTAGCTAACATTTGTTCTCATACAGTTTTAGTAGCATTTCTTTTTAAAGTGTATCATTCACGGATGGAATGTTCTTATGAAAGCAGAATTGTTAATAGAAATTTTATTAAAATACAATTAGTCGCCAACATTGTCAGTGAACGCTGCTGCAAATAGTGTTAGCTAACAATGTTCGTGTTGGTGTGGACGCGTGACAATATTATGTTTTATATTGTAAGTAAAATATCGAGCAGTTGTACTCGGTCAATCGTAATCACTCATAAAGAACTTATTCCTAAACATTTTTAAAAATTTATATCTTTTACACAATCGTGTAATGAAATTTTCGCCGTTCGAGGTCGCCATGTAAAATCACAGGCACTATTCCGTGCCGCACTGCCGCCCTAATGGACGCGCCTCCATTGATTTACGTGCATTTCATTTGGGAGCGTGCCGCGCCGCTCCAACTGACCGCCCTGGATGCTCAGCTTAATACGATGAAAGATGGAAGGGGTTATTGCTGCAACCTGACTCGAGTCAAAGAAGGGTGTGGGAAAAGGTAAAAGGTTTCGCACAGGTTATTAAAAATAATATAAGAAGGCGCCACCTGTTGCAAGGACTTCCTCAACAGGAGAGAAATCCCAGTCAGTTGGACACGAAAGTTTTCGTTTCAAAAAGAGGGGGGAGGGGGAGAATAACTAATTATTGTCGCCAAAAAAATCAAATAGTTTTAAAAACTTTAATAGAATTGAATAGAAAGAGTGGGGTGATCTCAACCCCAAATATAACATGTACGAAGCAAAAAGAAAAATTAAATTTCATAGCCGGGATAGTAAACATAATACAAGGTACTCGATTAGTGTTGAGCGATACTTCATAAAGTATCGATACCTCGATCGATACTAAGAATCGATACGTATCGTTCTTAAAAGTATCGATTCATGTAATATAAACATTATAAACGATCGATAATCGTAATATCGATACAAGATTTTTTTTAATTCAAAAGAAAGGTTTAAAGTGACGTTATATAATTTGCGTCTCCGTTTGAATAATTAAGTAATAAAAAACAATGAAAATAAAATTTTATTGCTAGAGGTAATACCGGAAGGTATCGATAAAATATCGCCCAACACTAGGCTCTATGCCTCAGTGACATATTTACAAATTCAAAAACGCGATAAATTGCACCATTTGCGGAGGATCCTATGCGTTCAGGGTGAATACAACATCAAAAAATAAGGTCACCTTTTTATATATATATTTTTTCCAAAAAATCCAAGACCAGCACACAAGATTTAAAAAGGCACAAACAACGACGAAAGAGGATCATTAACAGTTATCACATGACCAGACAATATTCAAAATAGTCACTAAATATTTCGTTCATTTTCGTATTAAAGATATACACGAATCTGAGAATAAAAAGAAGTTTATACACCGTGGTTCAGAAATGTCTCTCGATATTTTAAAGGTGAATAGAAAACGAAAAATAAAGTCACCTTTTTATATAATATATTTTCCAAAACTGAATAATTAGGGAGTTATAATTTTATTTTTTGGCAATATCTTTTGGATTCTTTGACTTATCAAACTAATATTTTAAACACAGATATAAGGCACCCAATTGTGCATTAACAACATATTTGTCAGATCCATCCTTTTTAAAGGGTAGTATTGTAGTTTTGTTTTACTTTTTACATATTTTGTCAAAAATTTGTGAAGGAAATATTCTTTGGATTATTTGGCAAAAAAGGGTGCATTTCGATAAACTCAACCGTTTTGGAGTAAATGAAGTTTAAAAGTTCGTATGCATCTATTACGTAATGTTAAACCCTGAAATTTACCAATTTCTTATTTTTTACTTTTCGAAAAAAAAATTTCAAGAAAAAAAAACAGAATAAATCGCAAGGGAAGAGTGAGAGATAACCAGTAAAACTCACCCCGGCATGTACACTGTGCTAGTCTAAAGCCCCACTATTAAGTTCGATACCAAATAAGATAGAAAGTTCAGACAAAAAACAAATCAAAGTAGTTAAAAAATACTAATTCTTGAGATAAAATTATTGTAGAATATCCGCTAGATGGCGCTACGCGCACTATGAAGATGACATTTTAAAGGGATTTTAATTCTACATACAATGACGTCAGTTTTCAGTTTCTAGCATTTGTTTTTAAATTTGTAATATTTTAATACCACATTCAAGGTATTTTTTATAGATCTTTATTTCAATTTATTTTAACAGTTTAGTGTCTTCGGTTTGAAGTGATAGATTTTTATTTGTTTTAGTATTTATAATCCCTCTAGATTTTATAAAAATTATCCGATATTTAAAAAATAAATTTTCGTCATTAACTTAAAAATAAACTAAGGCTGTTAAAAACTGATAGTAGCGCCAACGAATGTTCGATTAAAATTCCTTTAAAATAATATCTCACTTAAGCCACCATGCTATTTAAAATTTTGAAGTTCTTAGTGTGCTTAGGGCCGTTTTCATAATCAGATTTTAAATTTAAAGTTACTTTAACCTTAAAAAAATACAGTTGTTTCCCTACGCTTAAACTGACTTTAAATTAAAGCTTCCTTAAAGTGTGATTATGAAAATGGACGCTAGTGCCACCTTTAAACAATTTGTGGCCATTTTCATAATCAGACATTAAGGAAGCTTTAATTTAAGGTCACTTTAAGTATACGAAAACAAATGTATTTTTTTAGGTTAAAGTAACTTTAAATTTAAAGTCTGATTATGAAAATGGTCCTTAAGGCCGATTTCATAAAAGGACTTTGATTTTATAAAGAAAATATCCGATATCTAATAGAACAATTTTTTTGTTATTAACGGCCGATTTCATAATAGGACTTTAAATTTGAAGTCACTTTAACCTAAAGTTCTTAAAGTGACTTTAAATTAAAGCTTCTTTAAAGTCTGATTATGAAAGCGGCCATAAATCAAAAATAAATGAAGACTGTTAAAACTAACAGCGTCATTGGAGTGTAGCCATTAGAGCTCCTTTAAAATAATAGGTCACTTAAGCGACCATGCCATTTAAAATTAGTATTTTTTAGCTACTAGCATTGGACAGGGTGTTTGCAATAATTGCTAAATTTTTAACCACAGTACACCGACATCACGAACAACACGAAATAAATACCAAAAAATTTCGTATGACAAAAAGAAAATTCCTTCATCTCTCTTATTCGGCGCCCATGAAATAACAAAAAGAACTTACAGAACTTGCTTCTCTTATCGTTGACCGTAAACATCGCGGGATGACTAATACGCAAGACACACTCACCAAATATCATCTGTGTGGAGGATCACATTCAAAACGTACGGTCACTATTAAACATTTTAACGTGGCGTCCATCATTAGCGACACACAAACGAGCTCGACGAAAAAGCGATTCTTGTGTTCGTGTGCATCTCAGGATTAGCTCAAATACTGTCGATGGCATTATGAATATAATCCTCTGAAATGCTGTTCTCTCGCCGTTCGTGAATTTCGACATTTTAATAAGTAATAATCTATATAGATGGTAATCATATTTAGCTTTAACTCGTTCAATCATCTTTCACAAACTAAACTGTTTATTCCAAAGAATACGGAGCAAGAAATTTTGTCATAATCATAAAAAATGAAGCAGATTCTTTCGCTCAGCTGTAATACGACTTATTGTGACATTAAAAAGAACGTTTTTAATGGCCTCTCGACTTCGGCAAAGGTCACTGCTCGATTGCACATCTGTTTTGTTCCAATAAAATTTCCTTTTCTTGACCTCAAAGACATACACGTACGATTATTTCTTGCCCGATTTTCAACTACGATTTTCTCGAAATGTGTGAATCTTTTGTTGAGGACATGTAAGTTCAATCGTTCCTGTTTATGGTGATGTATTACAGGTTTAAATTTCTGCACGTATTTTACAAACACCCGGTATATGCATACCAAACCATTTTGTATAAAGTTTCACCTTTAACGAATGTACCGCGTTAAGTTCATTCCTGTCTATTATATGCAAGAATTACACACCCATATCACATATTGTGCGTTTGCAGGCGTTTATCACATATACAATATCATTCCTAGTTTCCATGGTGATTACTGCTGGACACTAATCCGGGATGCCCCAGAGACAAAGTATCGCCGTAAAACATCCGCAACAACATTTTGAAGTAAATTTAATATACAGGGTGGGCCAACAGTGCGTGGGCGGAAGATTGTGGCTTTACTATTGAAAATTTTTGAAATCTGTGTGCGCAATAATAAACATATCAGTTAGATGCACAATCTAAAATTATTTAGACTTATACAGCGTGTTCCCCGTAAGTGTGTGATAACCCTAACGTATTTTTTTTTTAATGGAATATCCTGTATATTATTGCACTATTAGATGTCTCATTATCAGTGGACGAAAATAATGTAAGGTTTTATTGACCTAAAGTTTATCGTTTTCGAGATATTGACAATTTACCGGTAAAAAAATGGCGAAATTTATTACTCCATAAAATAGTTATTTTTAAATATTGTGCTTTGAATTTTGGTGGATACATTATTTAACTATTAGAAAACAGAAATGTGTTATCAACTTGAATTTTTTCCGGGTACTTTACACAGGGTGATGCACAACGTAAATTATCATTTTTCTAAAAAAAAATTAATGGAACGCCCTGTGTATGAACATATAGTTTACAACATCCCTTACTAAGGTTTCCGATAGTATAAGACTTTTTACGTATAGCCCTTAAACTTTGAACGTAGGAATTTTTTAAATTTATATCTTTAAAATCTGAGTTATAATTGTAATTTAATAAACAAAATTGAATTTTTTGTGTTTCTACTGGCGTAAATTTTAACTTGTGATGACATTGGATGTTCTGTACTATTTTAATAAGCATTTAAAAACCAGTAACCTGTTTTATTGGATTAAAAACTTTCCATTTTTAGCTTAAGAAAAACCGAATTAAACACAAACGAAACAGTTTATTAATACAAAATTAACAACAAAGAAGTGGCTGTGATTCCCAGGGCGACGATCGTGCGAGCGAGAGTGACTGTGTGTGTGCTTCCCTTCCTCGCCGTCGATACGGACAGGCAGCAGCAACGTTGCTTCCTGAGCGCGCCACTTTCAAATTCAAATTAAGCGCTAACACCATTCTGTTTAATAGGAATAAAGAAATTCCTAGCAGACAGAATTTACAATATTATGGTGAAAAACCACATTTTTTAGAAATTCTTCACACAACTAACGGTCTTTTAATAAATGCATTCATGTGTTATCACTCTAGTCATGTTTTATGTTATATTATATGTTTGTATTTTCTTGTTATTTTTGATGAGTGTTAACCGAAATAGCGATTAAAATATGTGGTTTAAGCATGATGAAGTACCATCATATTATAACAATGACACTAGGAAATGATTTAACTAGATAGTTAATTCAATAAATAAAATACGAAAGAATTTTGAGTTGCTACCCGAACTTTTTGATTTCACTATTTTACACAGCAGAATATAAATGGGTTTAGTGAAACTCATATGGACGTCTAGATCATGAAACAGAATTATCTAGAAATGCATTTATGTGTATTATGTCTGGACTATTAATAAATATTAATATATTTCTTAATCTATCTTAATTTATGGAATAACGAATTTTGCCATTTTTTACCGGTTAATTGTCAGTATCTCGAAAACGATAAACTTTAGGTCAATAAAACCTTACATTATTTTCGTCCACTCATAATGAGACATCTAATAGTGTAATAATATATAAGATGTTCCATTAAAGAAAAAACGTATATTAGTGTCGTCACACTCTCACGGAACACTCTGTATAAGTCTAAATAATTTTAGATTGTGCATCTAACCGAAATGTATGTTATTGCGCACACAGATTTCAAATGTCTTCAATAGTAACGCCACAATCTTCCACTCACGCACTGTTGGCCCACCCTGTATAGAAAATCCATGGTCATTTTCTGCTTTCTTGTGAAATTTTACATAACATACAACCTGTCTTATCCATATCACAAGAAAAGTTAATTTTTCTTTACCAGTGTAATTTTAAAGTATGCTGCCGCGTGATGTCTAGTATCACTTCTGTAACCTGTTTTTCCTTACTATTCCCATAGACCTCACAGAAGAATCGTTGGGATACCTGTACGTACATTAAGTATCAAGGAAATAATAAATTTATTCTTTACTTTATCACCTGACCATATTCATTTATCCAATTAAGTATAAACATAGGTATAAGTACCGATTGTTTCAAACTGGATATGCACTGAAGAGATCTCCTAAACCGTAACAGATACAAATATCATTAAATGGAAGAAAAGTTGCACGAATCAATGTCTAACTCGTATTCATTAACAAAATGATTTTGATATTAATTTTGGTACGATAATTGAACTCCAACAGCCTCTCTCAATTCGTGCCTAATTAATAATTATTTAACTATGTAAACCCAAGCTCTTGACGCAGTAGTTATGCTTGATTTCGGGCAAAGGCTTAGTGAATACATCCGCCGTCATCTTTTCTGTGGGAAGATATTCTAATTTCAATGGATGATCCATAAGCGCATGTCGAATAAAATGAAACCTAATATGTATGTGTTTAGTTCTTGAATGAAACATTGGGTTTTGAGCCAGTTTCCCTGCTGATTGATTATCATTATAAATTGTAATGTTGGATAGCTCTTTAAATCCAAGTTCTTCAAGAAAAGTTGATAAGAAAATAGCTTCTCTGGCAGCATCAGTTAAACTTAAATATTCCGCCTCAGTGGATGATAATGCTACGGTTCTTTGTTTTCTTGAACTCCAGGATATCGCTGCACCACTAAGTGTAAATGCATACCCTGAGTAAGATTTTCTGTCTACAGTTCCCCCAGTCTGCATCTGCAAAACCGACAATTCCTCTGTTGTCACGACTATAAATCAACTTAGCATCAATTGTGCCTTGAAGGTATCGCAAAACGCGTTTTGCAGCCAACCAATGTACACTGTCAAAGCAATTATTGAATTGATTAAGCATATTCACAGCATATAACATCAGGGCGAGTTCCGACTGCAATGTGCATTAATGCTCCTATCAATTCCCTGAAGGGATAATTAGTCTTTTCAGTTTCCGGCTTTGGAAATTGGAGTTTTTACAGGTTTGGAATTTTCCATACCAAATTTTCGTAAAACATCCTTAATATATCCACTCTGACATAACGTGATCTGTTCTTCAGTTTGTTCAATTTCTAAGCCTAAGCAATATTTTGCGAGTCCTTGACGTCAAATTTTTCGGCTAATTTTTTTTTGTTTTCTTTTACTCGATTTTGATTATTCGAAGCAATTAAAATGTCATCGACATATATAAGTAATGTTGTGGTATCCTTCTTCTGTACATCTCTGTATATGCATGTATCTGAATTTGTTGGTTTCAGTCCAATAGATTTCAGAGTCTGATTTAATTTCGAATGCCACTGCCTTCCTGCTTGACGAAGACCGTAAATGGCTTTCCGAAGTTTGCACACTTTTTCTCCAGATTTCAGTTCTTTTAGCATTTCTTTCGCTTTCTTGATAAGTACACTATCTTTTTCAGTTTTGATTAATTTTTGCAATTTCTCTTTCAGCAAATCGGGCAAATCGGGTGTCTATGTCACCATTTAAATATGCTGTTGTTCTATCTAATTGAGTAATTTGCAAATTGTACTTAGCTGACAATGCCATAAGTAAACGGAGAGATTCGATTCTTGCAACTGGTGCAAATGTTTTCACAAAATCGATTCCAGGTCTTTGTGAAAAACCACGAGCTATGACTCTGGCTTTCCTCCGATATAGCGTTCCATCTGGGTTATATTTATTTCGAAGTACAGTTCGACAACTAATAACTTTGTTGTCAACGGGTTTATTAACTAACTCAAAAGTTTCGTTAATAATGAGACTTTTAATTTCGCTGTATATAGCGTTTTTCCATTCGTCTCTATCTGGACCTTGGATAGCTTCTTGAATTTTTATATCTGAGATACATTCATTGCAATTTCATCATAAAACGGGTCGTCGTCATCATCATTAACGCAGTCCTTATCAACTGAAAATTGTTTAGAATCATTTTGCTTGAATTCTGCACACTCAGCAGCTTCTTCTTGTTCTTCTTCTTCATGTGGAAGATTAGTTATTATATTGTACCTTTTAGCAGGTCGGCCTCTTCTCCCGGTCAAAATTTTTCTTGGTCTTCCAGGGCCTCTTCTCGTACCTACGTTGATTTCTGGATTGTCAACATCTTCTTCTTCCTGATTTTCTTGACCAACAATGCGAAGATTTTGTTGCACGTCTTCATGAAACCGATACTCTTCATTATTTTTCTTGATTATTCCAGGATTCGTATCATTTGAGTCTATTTCCACTACTTTTGGCGTTGACGTGTCCTCTTCGCAGTACTTTTTCATGCAATTTTCAATTTTAGTATCATTTGTGAATTCTTGATAACTATTTTCTGATCCAAATTCGTTGAGAAACTTTATGTCTCTGGAAATGATAATTTTCCACTCGGTCGGTACCCAAACTCTATAAGCCTTCGAACTTTCAGAATAGCCAACGAAAATTCCTTCTATTCCACGACGTTCTTATTTTCCTTTAGTAGGAAGTTTATTTAGAATTACTTCCAAAACTCCTTAAATACTTAATATTCGGCCGACAACCTTTCCAGACTTAGTTCCTTTATTCAGTGACTTCGTTATGCATCTGTTTCGTATATGATTCGCTGTTGCGATTGCTTCCCCCCAAAATGATGGAGGAAGTCCGGACTCTACAAGCATGCAACGTGCTGACTCAACGAGTGTGCGATTCCTACGCTCAGCGACTCCGTTTTGTTGAGGAGTGTACGGAACTGTTAAGCGTTGCTTTATTCCCGATTTCTTAAGAATCTCATTCATCCTGTCATTGCAAAATTCTTTTCCATTATCCGATTGAATGGATTTTATCTTGCGTCCCGTTTGTGTTTCCACCAAATTTTTGTAATCTTCAAATGCGATGACAGCGTTATTCTTGTTACGTAGGAAATATACGTGACACCATCTGCTATAATCGTCGATGAACGTTATAAAATAACGTGCATCTCCTTTCGAAATCGTCCTCATTGGTCCGTATATATCGGTATGAATTATTTCAAGCAGATCCTTTGAAGAATGTTCGCTTTTCGCAAAAGGTGTGCTTGAAATTTTTCCTGCTAAACAAGTACTACATCCGCTTAAATCCATTTGGCCATCTATTTCAATTCCTAAAATTTCTTTCTTCTTTGACATTTCAATCATGTCTTTAGAATTTAAGTGTCCCAAATGGCTGTGCCATACTTTCATGTTCTTAGAATTTAAAGCTGTGGCAAGACAGGCTTTTTGTTCTTTTTCGCGCATGTAAAACAAATCGCCAATTCTGTTTGCGACAAGTTTAACGTCACCTTTGTTGTTTCTTATGATGGCACAATTTTTCTTAAAAATGACTTCATTGTCACAATCGACTATTTTTGCTACAGACATAAGATTAGTTCTAAGATCTGGCACATACAGAGCATTTCTTAAAGTAATAATGTTGCTTTTGTTGTTGTTTGAAGTTGTGATTTGTACGTCGCTTTTTGGTTTTACTGGTGTTGCTGTATTGTTTGCAAGTTTCAAATCACTGTTTACTTTTTCAGTACGTGTGAATGAATCTTCGTTTTTACATAAATGGGAAGTGCACCCACTATCAATACACCATAAGGTATTTGCATTATTAGAATTCGGCCCTTCGATGAAAAAATTATAATGAGTTTCATCTGCGAAATTTGATTTATGGCCATTTGATTTCTTTTTTAAAAAACAAACTGATTCTTTGTGCCCTTTTTTTCCAAAAACCACATTTATATTTTACCTTCATATTCGATTGCTTTTGTTCCCTTTCCGCAGCGTTTCCGGCATCATTCTTCTTTCGCCTTTTAAATTTTCTTCTCAATAGATATATAATATATAATATCACACTTGCGTATTCTGGGTCCGTAACCTGTTGGGCAGAGTACAGCGGCAATAGTAAGCAGGTAGATTCCAGAAGAACTTGTTTATTATTCTTGAGTTATACAGAGAAAAATATAACATTACATTATGTCAAACATTGACTAACTTGATATTAATTTTGGTACGATAATTGAACTCCAACAGTATCTTTTATGGTATACGAAATGCAACATAAGAAATCCCAAGTGAATTTAAAGGTGCTCGAATATTAGCTTCCCTTATTATTATACAGCAAAGCTGAGGTTTAAACCCTTAGCAACGATTATTTCAACAATTGTTGTGAAGGGTTTAAGCTTCGGCTCAAAGTTGAACCGTGATTGTAAAACTGGGCCTAAGATATTCCGAAAAAATTCTGCAACTAAATTCAATTAATAGCATAGCCTTGATCAGTGATAGTGAAAATTGGACAAATAATTTATAAATCTAGTCGTTTTTGAAAAAGAGATGTACAGATGTATAAAGCAATAATAAATTAAATTGCTTTGAAAAATTCAAATAAGAAACTATAAGAAAATTAGGCATAAACTGTATGTGAACAAAAATGTCATTCTTAGAATGCAGTACATGTCTTATGGAGAATTCGGAGAGATAAAGATAACTTTATTGAAAAGCCATGAAAGATAAAGGAGGCATATAGCCATAGTTCATACTAAGGTTATATTAAAACTTAGTAAATATCATAATGACTCAGTTGCACATTCCCCCTTATTTTTAGATTTTAGGATATAACCGTGATTTTTATCTTTTCATCAAAAACTTAAGAAGCCATTACACATTCAACTATAACAAGTGGAAAAGGCTCATTAAACATTTTGATGATGTACACAGTCCAAAAGAAAATACATTTAAAAAGTGCGTAAATATAGCTTACGGTTATTAAAACATTAATTTATTTCGTCTTTTACTTCGTAATCCAAAAGTTCCAATTTGAAATCGGCAACGTATTTTAAAATATTCCTATCGACCAGTTTACAGAATCGTAAATTAAAACTTAGATTTTTTTGTAGGCCGTCACAGTAACCTGTTTAGGTTTACTCTACAAAACTAAAAACACTTTGGACTTTCATACTGACGTCGTGACCGCAACTGCTTTCGGTGGATACTTCATCATTCTGATTGGAGCGTTTGCCGGTGAGATCACCTTTCCCTTTTTGCATTTACTTTTGTAAAAATGACTGCGTTTCAGGTCACATGTTGTCGAGCCCAATCAGTAAGAAGATCGACATTTTCTTTTGCCTAGCAGGATGTGCAATCTTCATAGCGGCAGGTTCCCTCAACATTAAAAAATATGAGAACTCCAGTGGTGAGCTGAGAAACTTGGGCCTGGCAAAAGCCTCGTTGGCTATCATCAATGGTGTCTTCTTCTTGGCAGACGCTTTCTTTACATCCAGAGGAGATTATTGAGAAATAAATTAATTTAAGAAAGTACCAGTATTTCATGTTGTACTAACAATATTCTTCGGTTCAAACAAGTAAAATATAAAAGTCATGTTGCACATTTACAAATCCAGATTGAAATAAATGGGTAATGAAATGATGATTAAACATAAGAATGTTAAGTTGTTTTACTTTTCACGACCAAAATACAATGAGTTCAATTGTATATACTTACAACATAATATGTGAGCCACAGAATCTTTTTTTTGGCTGTGAGAGTAATCACGTATGTCGTAGTTATATTGAAACTTCTTAAACCCGTTTCATTTGAACTCTCTTTTAATGGCACTTCTTACATTATAAATCAATGACAGGCACCGTCACTGACAGTTCTTTCACACCTGTTGTCAGCCCAACCATGTAAAATTAATAATAGACATGACTGCTATGTGTTTCTCTCTCATTCATAGCCAACTCTGAAAAAAAATTCTGTGGCTCTCACATTATAATTTTTAAGAAATAAGCATGAAAATATTGAACAAATAAATGTAATTTTTTTCCATCTTTGTAGGTGTTTGTTATGCATTTATTGTTTGTTACCTCTGTATACTTGTTTTCATTTAATTTGTCAAATAAATTATTTTAACATAGCTGTCTTTCTCATACATCTCTTTATATTCAATATACCCTAGCTATCTTTTTAATTTCCTCTGTTGTCCACGTTATGAGTTCCCGAAGGAAGCATTCCACATAAGTACTCTTCACATAAAAATAGAAAGCTTCCGCAACAACTATGATGAGTTGATTATAACAGTTTAAATATCACAAGGTCAACAAAATTTAATCATTAAAATATTTTGAGGCGTTCGCCTACCTTAAAACTAAATTGATTTGTAATTTTGTGTATTGAGAGAATTGTTTACATACAGTGCTATTTTTTAACTGTGGCCATAGGGATTTACTTGCTAAAAATTTTGCTTCGTGTTAACTTTTGTTCTGTTAAAATTTTAAGCTAATTTCGATTTCTGTAAAATAAATTACATACTGTATTATAAATTACACATTGCCAGAATAACAGATGCATCTTTAAGGCCGGATCTTACCACCTATCGATAAATATAACCGACGTTTAATATCCTAGGAAACCATCATCGGCACAAAAGTTTCTAAGGTTATTAACCGACGGATAAATTTATCAGGAGGTGGTAAGATCCGGCCTAAATCAATTACTTTAACATTAAAAGTGGAAATTTTTAATAAATCCAGTGGGTCAACGTTAAAGAGAAATAAGTCGCTGCCGTCTAAATGTCTGAATGACGAATTAATTTTTGATTTTGACCTACTCGATTCATATTTGATCATTATTAATTTGAAATTTACAAATTAAAATAATTAAATTAATGACGTGCCTCTTATTCTGGTAAATGTTCATTTTGTAATAAATTATATAACAAAAATTTGCTTAAGTTTAACATAAAAGTTGATTTGAGGCAAAATTTTTAGCACGTGAATTCCTATGGCCACAGTTAAAAAAAAGTGCTGTAAAAATATACTCTGTAAGCTGCTCTTTAGACACTTCTACACATATACCGTGATTTTATTTTAACATGAAACATTCCTTTTCATGTTACTATAGAAACTAATTCCAATTTCTAAAAATGTCGTTGCATGATCGTCGTCGTTAAATTTGTCCATTTTATTTTGAAACAACTGTCAGGCGATGACAACGAAAATTTTTGAAAACTTGTAATGTTTTTTGCATTAAAGAATTCCTGTTTACTTATGTTTTAAGTTCACTTATTTCACACAAGAATATACTTGTCTAATATAATTGAAAGAGTCGCTATTATTTTGTGGTACAAGTACATGGAAAGCATTAATAATATAACAGATTCATGATAGCTCTCATCTCATGTTCTATTTTAAAAAGAACAGTTTCATTTACAAATTGTAAACGTTGCTGTGGATTCTCAGATTCGTACGTAACAGCAATATTTTATGTTAAAATAAATTCACGGTATATCATTATTTTGCTTTATAGTACTAGATCCCACTGCAACTTCTCTACGTTCATGTGTTATCTTAACGAAACACAATTCCCAATGGAAGATTCATTGAATATTATATATAGAGTCATACAATGCGACCGGGTGGTCTAGCAAAATCTTGCCGCAAGTACTTTTAATGGTAAGAACTTTTAACAACTTGACGTTTCCCTGGACTTTTGGAGCACAAGTGTGAGGTTTGCATGCAGAAGCGGCATAAGGCGTGGGCGACATGGGCCATCGCCTACAGCCTCGCGGCCTGAGGGGCCTCGCGCCTCGAAGGTTTATACAGCTTTCTTTAACCATTGCTTTAACTCATGAAAGTATTTAGCTGCCATTAGTTTAAAAAAAATCTAACAATTAGTGTTGCCAAATTACGGATAATTACCTGAACTGTGGATAAATTCCCGCATAAGGTAAATTTATCTGCAGTTCAGGTAATTATCCGTAATTTGGCAACACTAATTGTTGGAGTTTAGTTAAGGTAATGGACAGTTTTGGGTAACTGGTACTCTTTGTCATATTACATGACCTTTATTGAACAGATAAAACAGCAACATCCTACGATCACTTTTTGACCTGTCATTGCAGTAGAATAGACAAATTGAAGCGGATTTGCTACCTAATACGTCCCCAAGCGATCGTAGGACGTCGCTGTTTTATCTGTTCATCACTATTACATCGCAATTGCAAATAAATTGGACAAGTCGTTTTTGGTTTGCAGTGGGAATGTCGAGCTACGTCTCTGCTGACGAAGCCCCAAACAAGGCTGAAACAGCTGTGCAGAGGCTGCTCGAGGTTTTCACTGCAATGAAAAACGATTTGCAACAAAATTTTAAATTTGATTAGTTTTTTTATTCATCTACATATTTTAAATGGTACAATTCAATATTTCTCATTTTTTTATATTATATTCTTGCCTTTTTAAAATTTATTAAAACATGAATGTCATATTATTCTTAACGTCCTGCATCATTGGTCTAAATTAGAGCGATTGTCTTTTGTTTGTGAGATTTATTGTTGTCTATCTTTGCTTGTCGCGTACATACACAAAGAATGTTTTGCTTTCCTTTTCCCTTTTTCCTTTTTTTAGCGATCGATTTTTTTTTAGTTTGAGTTCGTTTTTTGTTAGTCACAAATCGATATTTTCAGTTTCTAAAATTTGTTTTTTTATTTATTGATTGCGCAAGTCGTTTTTATTTCCTTTAACAATATCGTTCGATCGTCTTTTGTTTTGACTTGTTTAATTTACGTTTAATTACATTTTCCTATTTTGTTTTCACTTTGCTTATTTTATCCACATCAGGGTGTTTTTTTTTTTAATTTTAAGTATTTTTTTGGTTTAAATTTAAGCGATCGCGTTTTGTTTCTGAAATTTGTTTTCGTTTTTCTTTCAAAATTTTGGAAGAAGATAATTCGATTTTTAATTTGATTGCGTTTGAGATTTTTTCTTTTTAATTAAAGCGATCGTCTTTTGTTTCTGAAATTTATTAATTGTTTGTTTGTTGCATGCGCAACGAATATTCTGTGTTAGTTTTTTCATTTTTTAGCAAGGTCGGTCGATGGTTTTTGTTTTTGCTATTTTATTTTATTTTTAAAATTTTTCCGATTTCTTTTTCAATCTGCCTTTGTCCAATTCAGGGTTACGTTTTTTTTTTATTTTGACTGATCATGGATCAGGATTACATAAAATTCATCAAATTAAGTTTTCTTTCTTGACTTATATTTCTCTATATTGAACTTTTTTCTTTTTTTGTAGTTTATGTGTTATTTCTCAAAATGGCTAGTTTCAAACACTGTAACATTATTTTGTCATAGTTATGTTTTGAAATAAATTTGATTCGATCTTTTGTGGTTTAAGTTTAAGCGATCGCTCTTGTCATATATTTATCGTTGTTTTTTCCCAGATTTTCGAAAGAGAATCCTTCTAAAGGTTTTGAAAATTACAAAGCGATTGTCTTTTTGAAATATGTTTTGGTTTCTTCTTTATTTGTCCCTCGCGCAAGGAATTTCCTGCGATCCTTTTTTCATTCTATTTAGAAACATTATTTGATCGTCTTTTTTGTTTCTTTTCTTTCTATTTATATTTTGCTAATTTTTCCGGCTTTTTTTAATCAATCCGCCCGATCTTAGTTAGGCTTATTTTTACTTTGACTAAGAAAAAAAAAGTGGGTTACGGAAAATTTATATTTCTGTACAGTTGTAAGAAATTAATGCTATGAGGTACTAACAGGGACTGAGAAGGATTATTTGAATAATTACTTTTTATTCGTTTTTTTAATTAATTTTTTAAAGCTTCACTGAAATATTATTTATATGATTAGTAATCTTCAATTTTTCTTTCTGGACTGTTGAAATTTGGTATATTTCTATAATTTCAAACGAAATTCATTTTATTTTACTAAATTTTTATCTTAAATTCAAAAGGAATACCACATGTTTTATTTGTACTTGTGTTAATTCTGCCATTTTGAAGATTTTCGATGTCAAATTTGGCACAAATTCATTTCGCACCAAGCAGACCTGAGCTGCAAAACATGAAATCTGAATTAAAAAAATTTTGGTCCATTATAAGTGACGCCAACTTAATCCGGGCACACATTGTATATGAAACAGTCTATTTTTTTGTGTTTATATTTAGGTACAAACGTTTTACGTTTATTTACTACCACTTTTTCAGTCTACAGATTTTCAAAAAGTAAAATCTTTGACGTTGCGTGTACATTAGTTTTCAATATTTTTAAGTATGTTAAACATTTTACTTTTTTAAAAATTTATGTGTTATTGTAAACATAAAAAGATTAATCATATTGTTAGGATTAAACCACGGACCTCCAAACTGCGAGGACTGAAGCGACCACCTTAGCCAAGTGGCTAATAATATTTTCTGCTCAATATTTCATATATGAGACAGTACATTAGAATCTGCTATAAACTTTCGATGCTCCGTAAATCTCGTCGGCAGCAAGTCCGTTCCCCTCACTAACAAGTACTTATAAGTACAATAAGTCCGAATACAATTACTTTTGGATTTGTACTTGTATGTAAGAACAATCAAGTACTATTGTACTTGTACTTATTGTATTTATAAGTAGTACTTGGCACAGCTCTGCCTCTAAGGGAAACGAACATGCCGAAGATGCCACGCTGTTCACCCTCGATGTTTAGATCCCGCTCGATACCGCGTTATCACCCCGATGTAAAACAAACGTACAGTTTTAAATGGAACCGTGTATATCCAAGATGAATAGCAGCGCGCATCTTCGACGTGCACGATTCCATTCAAAACTATAAGTTTGTTTTACATCGAGCTGATATCGTGATATCGAGCGCAACCTAAACATCGAGGATGAACAGCGAGACATCTTCGTACCCTTAGGTGGACCTCCAGCGGAATTACTGTAATTATTCAATTCTGTCAGATTCAAATTTTAAATTATACATATTTTAGGGGCCTATGGCTTGTAAAATCACTGCGTGACGTTTTAATCCATAGGCCATTAAATACGTATGTTAGTGTTAATTTGATAAAAACCTCTTAGCATACTGGGTGTATCAGAAATACGTGAAATACTAACCATAGAAGAACTCGCCAAGCTGAACAATTTTGTTTTGGGGCATTTTGAAAATATCGTCAATTTTTTCGTAATTTTGTGTTTGGTGTTTGAACTGAACTTTTTTTCAAAAAACCATGGCGGTTACAATTATGTATAATGTGCAAGCTTAAGACTTGGGTCCACTTAGTACGAACGCTTTTCACGCCGAATGTACTGTTCACTCCTTCTACCTTTGCGCAGCTGCGATGCTTCTAATTGTCATTGAATGGATAGGGAAGGTATGCTAGTTAGTTCAGGTTTTTTCTTCGACGACTAAACGATTTAAATGTATTTAATCTAATACTAACTGGTTGTTATGTATAATAACCGGTTAGTTCGGTTAATATGGTAAATTCGTCATATTTTTCTAAAATTAATCATTCTAATCAGATATATATAATTGTCAGTAGTCTGTGGGTTAATATCATGAACTGCCTGCACTTTTGGTTTTGTATAGTTCTAAGCGTGTCTAACGTCTTGTATTATAGGGAAAAATTGGAGCACGTATGCGGAGTGGAGTATATGTGTATATTCAATTTATCTCAAAAAAACAATAATTACAATAATAAATAAATCTATTTTCCACCCGTAACTCATTTTTTACAGAGATAACATAGATTTTAAAGATAGGTTAGTTTTCTGCAAGACTACTACTTTTTTTTAGAAATTATTCAATGTTCATTCAGTCAAGGAAATTGGATTTAACCTCCTAACCACAAAAAGTTTGTTTAGAAACTAAATACGTATTTCGGTAGCTATGCTGCCATCTTCAGTAGATGCCTTCTTCAGTCACTTCTTTTGTGATCAATAGCTACCGAAATACGTATCTAGTTTTTCAAAAACAATTTTTGTGGTTAGGAGATTAAATCCAATTTCTTTGTACTACAAACCACAGTATTCAATACATTTTAATATTCTTTCTCTTTTCTCTCTTTTTCAGTCTTTAATGTTTAGTAATAATTATA
The DNA here is from genome assembly GCA_036172665.1 of Prosopocoilus inquinatus. Lineage (NCBI taxonomy): Eukaryota > Metazoa > Arthropoda > Insecta > Coleoptera > Lucanidae > Prosopocoilus > Prosopocoilus inquinatus. Next base: position 11,361,037 of record CM069875.1, read on the forward strand.
TAGTTATTCTGCTAATAATTAACGAATAATAGTAAAGCGAAAGAATTCTACTAGTAGATGTGTTTATTTTCTGTTGATTTTATTATTATTGTTTTTTATTATAATTTATTGTGATTATCAAATAGCCCGATTGATTAGTAAACACAGTAAAATGAAATACAAAGGTCGATTCGGTAGTAACTAAAAAGCATCTGTTTATTTAAAAACAAATAATAGAAATAATAATAAAAATATATAAATGGTCTGCTATGTAGAATTGAAATATCATTTACTTAAAACCCTAAAACAAAAGAAGCCTTGTTATTTAAACCCAATAGTTTTAAACAATTTAATTTGTTTTTTTTCTGTCTCAATTTTTTTCAATACTAATATGGGGGCAAGGAACTTTTGGCTGCATTATTTTTCCTTGACTAGTTTTTTTTTTTTTTTTGGTAATCTCAAAATAGTTTTGTTGCTTATAGCTATTCATTACATTAGTCATGTGGTTGCAAGAAATTTATCATAGTAGCTATTCGAATTGGATATTATACAAAATAACTAGTTAATAAAATTCGTACAGTTTGTCAAATTAACCACACATTTTAGTTATTTTATAAAATAACTGGTTGTTATGTATACTAACCAAATTATCACATTAACATTAACAGTAACATGTAGAATTTAAAATTTGAAACAGAATGGCAAATTTGTGACTCTTCATGTAATCTTCCACTACAATCGTGTTTCATTAAAGTAACAGATGAGCGTAGAAAAGTTTCAGTGGGATCTTAGACTACTATTACTTGTGCCCGTTTTGGACATTTAAGTGCTTTATTAGTATCAAGAAAATGTTTATACTACCAATAATAAAAATTTAAGTTTAGACTTTTTTGGTTACTTTGGGTACTATAAAATTATGTGAAGCAATATTAAATCTGAAAGTATTAACAATGGCAATTTGCTTCCAAATCCTCCCAGACAAGTTAAATGTTAGTGACATCTAAGGACCCTAAGGTATACCAACTACCAAACCGAAACAGAACGTTTTTTTTCGAACAAGAGCGTCAAAAATGAAAGTTTCCAGCGGCCGTGTAGCTTCAGTGAAATGCCTAAAATCGATCGACGAAACGTTTTAACAATTTAACATGATGTTAACAACAGAGAGGCGTCATCGCTGGTGTTGACGTTGTTTCCTATTTTCAGGTCTTCATTCATTTATTATTTAAGTGGCTGGAAATAATGTTTTAAGCAAGTTTTCTGCTTGGTAGATATATTTCCTTTTCGTTGTGTAATTTCAATTGATGCATATAATAAAACTCGTTTATTAACTTATACATGGCGTTCACGGAAAGCCGGTACAATAGCTAGCTTCTTTACAAAAAACTAAACAATAACCCAATAGAAAATTGGTAACTCTGATATTGCGGTAGAGCACAGCAATTTCCAATTTTAAATTATGCTTCTGCAGCAATTCCCCACTTTAAATCATGTTCCGTAAGGACGTTAAACCGTGAAAATTTTTACGATTTAACTGTGAGATGCTTATTGATACTGACTCAGAACCCAGAAACTCGACACTACTCTGAAATCTGATGTTCCCTACACGATGAATTCGGCCTATTTGAATAAAACGTTGATTAGATGCGTTCGCTTAATACCATATGTCCAAATAAATTTTTGATAAAGGTAGGCCTTGGAAGTATAAACGTATTCCTGTAATAATCTAGACAAATGTTTTGTCTTTCATGGCCTACCTTTATCAAAAATTTATTGGGGCATATGGTACCCTCTCAGATACGAACTGAAGTCGCCTTGGTAAAAGGTGTTTCAATTTGCTTTGATGTTAATCTGTGAAAATAGACACTTGTCACGTAACTTCAGATATAAGCGAGTTCTCGAACTAAAAAACGAACGAAACAGAGCACGTCGATTTTTGTTGACTTGTGAAAATTTAACCTGTGGACTTCTCTAACGTTTAGGTTTCTAATTTATCAAGTTTCTTTTTAATTTCCAGGGTTCGAGGTTGTAAAAACCTGGGAATCCCAACAATACAATAAAAACAAAATACTTTTAAATCTTTTGTAACCTTTCTCGTACTACTCTCGATCAGGTCTGCTAAAGGTAAGTTTAATAGTCATTTATAGTGATGTTGCAAACCGTATGTATTCGTTACTGACAGCGTTTTTTCTTTTTCATTGGGACGTTTTCAAAGTGCACTGTTGACGTTATTCTACCGCACCAGTTTAGTAATTAGTGCAAGAAAATCGCCCTGCCAGTTAAACACAAATATCAAAGTTAGTGCAAATATCTAAAGGTTGGTGACAGATTTATACTACATATTTATTTATTTGATTAACTATATTTAAAATTAATTTAAACATAACTGTTTAAATTAATTTTCAAATTTGTACCTACCTGCTTATTAGAGTAATGGTTAACAATATCGGCAATGTAATTTTCAATGCGTGGTATTTTTTTCTTTAATAGTAGATTTTGCTCGTGATCACTAACTTCTGATGATGATGAAAGCAAGAAATTCTGCACAGGATTTAACAAACCTACTTTTTTTGCATACGCCATATTTGCACTGGCACCGTCATGCTGACCCATTAGCTCAGCGCGATAAAATGTACACTAAGTGTAAACTCAGTGCAATTTCGAATGTCAGTAAAACATGTGGACCAAGCCAGTATTGTTCTAAAAAGACCCAATGAAACACACAATTAGAAGTTGGTCCACTCCAGTGCACAGTATTTGTTCCAGTGAAAAAACGCTATGAGCCTCGAAGTACAGATTCGTTACTTGTTAAAACATTTCGTTATGACCGTAGGGTATGATTTCGCTCGGGTTTCGACACGTAAGAGTGCCAATCAGTTAATAATTTAGTATTTTCACTTATTAGTTGTTTACGTTTTTAATAGATTGTTTATAAACTGTTTATATGTAAGTACTTATATTCACCGTTCACTTATGTTTGCATTTTTAGTAAGTATTAATTGTATTTTTAGTGTATTTGATAAACAAAATTATTATAAAAGTAATCTAATTCGGTATTACGACTTTAAGTTGAAAATTATAATATTATAATTGAAAATTATATTGAATCTAATTATATATTTGTACTATAGTAACGAAAATAACGAGTAACGAATACTTTGTAATGGGTAACAAAAGCTAGTACTAATACATAAAACGCACTAGATGCAACTAAATGACCATTGATCGCGGGCGAATGTGTGTATCGGTCAGGGCTGTGGTTATTTTGTGTCTTTGATTTGTGTTCATTTACCAACATATATTTGTCGAATATACACTTTTTTGCAAATATTTGTCTATTTAAATATTTATGAAAAATGTGGAGCCGGTGTTAATGCGTTACGGAGTATTGGCATCAAAGACTTCTTTTACACTAGCGACTTGGCAGCGCGATTTCGTCGCAATGCTAAATCGCACGACTAGAAGTACATACAATATGAAAAACGCCAAAATCGCGCGGCTGTAAAAAATATGAAAGCCTTTAAAATGATGTACGTGAAAGTCGCGCGACTAAATCGCGTCCGCTGCGATTCAGCCGCACGATTAAATCGCGCTGCTAAGCAGCTAGTGTGAAAACAGTGTAAATCAAAGTCAGATATACAACAGCGATTCAAAACATTTGCTTTTTTATGGACCTGATGGTAAGCACATGCGTACGAGTAGTACCTGTTACGAACGCACCAAGGAGTTTTTTGACCGTTGGGAATTAAACTGTTATCAAAAATATTGGGCTAGCGGTCAATAAAAAACTTTTTTTTATTTTTATGCTGAGCTTTCAGCAAACTTTATTGCCTTCATCAGAGCAAAAAATATCAGGCCAGCGGTCAATAAAAAACTTTTTTTTAATTTTTATGCTGAGCTTTCGGCAAACTTTAATGCCTTTATCAGAGCAAAAAATGTTTTTTTAGTTGAAATTACATTCCAAAAATTGTAAAGTTCAAGATTTCAAAATATTTGTCGAAAAGCATTCAAATATTTCAAATATCTTGAACTTTACAATTTTTGAAATGTAATTTCAACTAAAAAAATATTTTTTGCTCTGATAAAGGCATTAAAGTTTGCCGAAAGCCTTTAGCCATGACTGTATGTATATGAATGGAGCAACAAGTTTGATTTTCGTAGATAATTTTCCCCAACCTGATCGTTACTTCAGAGACATTATGTGAGAGAAAATTTTAGCCCTGATGACGTCACAGTATACGCACCACCTTATAAATTATTGTAGAGGGTGACTACGCAAGAATTCCTGCCCCCTTTAACCCTTTTTTTTTCGACTTCAAAAAAAATGTTTAATACAAAACTTAAACCAACGTATACTGTGATCGCCAAAAAGTCGGCATCAAATGGGAAAAATCGTCATTTTTGATTTTTCCGAAAAACTATTTAAGGCTTTATGCTTGTCTGAAAACCTATTTAGCCCCTATCAGATATACCGCGTTAATTTTACTTAGTTAGAAAACAGATTTTTTCGAAATGATCAAAATCGTAAAATTGTTATTACTTTGAAACTAATCAAGATTTCAATAAGGTTTCTTTAACTTGGGTTAGTTTCACCTTATTGCATAACATTAAGGCCAGAAAATAGCTTACTTTTCGGTAATAACCAAATATCTGAAACAATAAAATTAATCTTTCTGATTATTTTTTCCACTTATAAATCTTTGAAGTTTTCACCGTAAAAGTATTAAATTCTGAAGTTTTCGTATGTGAAATTATGGGAATATTCTAAAAATTGAAAAATTCAGTTTCAACGGAATTTAGAGAAAAACAAGTTATTTTCTGGCCTTGATATTATTCAATAAGTTGAAACTGACCCAATTTAAAGAAATCTCATTGAAATCTTGACTAGTTTTCGAGAAATAACAATTTTATGATTTCGTCCATTTCGAAAAACTCTGTTTTCTCAATATGTAAAAATCACTTGGTATATCTGATAGGGGTTAAATAGGTTTTCAGAAAAGCAGAAATTATTACCGTAAAAAGTTTTCTTTCGAAAAATCAAAAATAAAGATTTTCCCATTTGATGCCGACTTTATGGCGACCACTGTATAATAAAACTAATAATTTAGAAGGTGCAGAATTCCTATTTAATTTATTTCTTTTTTCAATTTTAGAAATAGAAAATTGAATAATGATCCTTTTATACTAAGATATATGTTTCAAAACATGTAAGAAAGATTTACACTTTGCATAAAAAAAATTGAGGACGCCTTTAATATGTTTTACGTTAAATTTTTTAAAGCTCCAAATATTTTTCGGTTCTAGTTTAAAGTTAAATTTTAGAAAACATCTAAATCGATTTAAAATGTTAATGGTATAATTTTATTTAATGTTATTTTATCTAAAACCAAAACTTTATTTTTTTGGGTATCCGACACTCAATTGTTTTCTGTGGATATTTGTAGCAGTAATGAAATAAATTCTACAACTTCTTTTATCTGTTTTTCTTTCTAAAATCAAAAATAAAGAAAATAAGCAGGAATCATTTTATAGACACTTTCTACATTATCAGTTTTATTAGAAATGTAGTCCCACTAGAATTTCATTTAAAATCGAAAAAAAAATAATATACAGGGTGTAAATTAAAAAAAAAAACTTAAGTTTACTTTATATCTGGTTTAACCGATCATCAATTGTTTTTCTGTGAGCACATGGAGGAACTTTGAATTAGTCCCTTTAAGTTTCATATTAAGCATTTTTTCTTAAAATAAAAAAACAGTTAAAGGGGGAAGGAATTCTCGCGTAGTCATTCTGTACCATGATGAATGACCAAAAGAATTGTATTTGTCGGTGTTGAATTTCGAAATAACGGAGAACGTGTATAGGACGTAATGGGGACTATCAATGAATTTTAATAGGTTTCGATAAGTTTTCATAAAGTGTTTCGCTTGATACTCAGATAAAAGTTTCTGCGTCGAAGTCCGAGAAAAAGAAGATTGTTGATTTTCTAAGATTTGCTCAAGGTATGAAGCAGTAAATGGGCATTTGGTACTTTGCTCTTACAAGTGGTTACCTTATTATCCATAAGCAGTACTTAAAACAATAAAATTTGTTTAACTGTTACTTGCACAAAAAAAATTCAGACGATTTTTCACGTAACTGGTACCAGGCTTTTTTACATCAGTATTGATTTCTTGCTTACATAAATCTGGTAACCCTGCCTAAGCAGACCGAAACTTGCAAGCGTAACGTGCAATTTTTATTTTGGACGCGTTTAAATCCGTACCTACAAAATGGACATTAGTGCACGGGGAAAATGTACAATACAATTATTGTAGAAAGTTTATTGTTATTTTTACTGCGATTGTAGTTAATCTTATTTTGAAATATTGTAATTTGTACACGCGCGTGAGTGAATTTTTACATTATTTTGAAGTAAATAATTGAGATATTTCAAACGTGATAAACTGTATGTATTACAGTTAGTGGTGGTAATTTTATGCGTGGTTTATACAGTCACTAAAACTAAAAATTAATAAAACTAAAATTAAAACTATGCAAAAGTTTCCGTTTATACAAGCAAAAATTACGCATGCTCGTTACACACCTAGCTGTGAAAATTCCGTGGAGGGAATATTAATTGGAGAGAAAGTACAGTCAAATTTACGGTCATCCCGCCTTTTTCACTAAGAATCGAAATAAACGAATTCTTAATTTTTAGTGAAGTTGTATAAACCGCTTCGTATCAGTACGGCCTTTTAATTTCTTAGTTGATAGTTATTAATGTTTAGTTGTTAGTTTTAGTGACTGTATAAACCACACTTTACATTAGACAATTGTTATTTTACGATATATGTTCGCATTTCAATATTGTACTAGTTTTACTTCTTCAGATTGTAAGTTACACAATGGCCTTTAAATGTTTAACAACAGCGTTTGTATGTTTAACAACAGCGTTTCTATGTTTTACATCAAATATTAGGTATTACTTTCTTTCCATGAGAGAAATTCGTAGTCAATATTGTGCAGATCCTTTTTGCGGTGATGTACTCATGTCAATCAGCTATCAAATTCATGCCAGCGCCATTGACAGCCATATGTAAAAGGGACCTCTTCGTCGATCATCTACGTTCATCGCGTATGGAAACAAATTTGATACCAAATTGGAGCTAAATTTGCCCTCTGCACGATAGAGTTTGGTTGCCTGCGCAAAACTGAAGGTTGCTGGCATTTATGGTCTTGCTGCATACTTGGCATTTCTCTGAGTCTTTGTAGCAAAAGTGTAGTGTTTGTCCGCAAGAAGTGCATTTTAGGTGCGGAGGACTTTGGGTACACGATGTTAGTAATGTATCTAAATGAAGACTTTCAGAGAAATCACTGTAATTATTCAATTCTATCAGTCTGAAATTTGAAGTAACATTTAGTGGCCTATGGCTTGTATAAAAATTATTGCCTAGGCCACTAAATATAATTTGAAATTTCAAACTGATAAAACTGAATAATTATAGTAATTTCTCTAAAAGTCTTTATTTACATACTTTACTTTACTTACAGTCCTCCGCACTTAAAATGTACTTCTTGTGCGCAAACCTCGTACTTTTGCTACAAAGGTTTAGAGAAATGTCAAGTTGCAGCGAGACCGTAAATGCTGGCAACCTTCAGTTGCGGCAGCTTTTGCGCAGGCAACCAAACTCTATCGTGCAGAGGGCAAATTTAGCTCCAATTTGGTATCAAATTGCAACAACATTTTCTTTGAAATTGAAATTTACTGTTAGACGGTAGCACTAATCATGATTAATTAATTAATATGAATTTTATGATTAGAATGTCAAATAATATTTCATGTGTGGAGCTTTTTCGAATAATTTTTAAAAAGAGAAATTGCTACATTACAATTAATATATATTAATATCAAATTTCTTTAAAAACACAAATGTATCAAAAATCGTTCCCTCGATTCCTGAACAATTGAGTAGATGATACTTACGTTGAATCGTTTTGACTTCAACGCGTCGAAAAGTTAAATTCAAATTATTTATTTACAAATTTATAATATAAATAAATTAATAACAAAACATTCTAAGAACAACGATAATTAAAAATTAAAAGTTCATAATTAGTCACATTGGAATATTTACAACACAGGTTGCATATTTTCAGCATATTTTAATTGTCTTCGATTTTACTTTCAGGGTTCCCCATAATCTTCTTTGTCCGACTGATTTGTCCTCAAATTTTGTCGCTTTATCTCGATCAGAATCTGAATAAAACTCAACACACACAACCACATATAAAGTAGATAAACTGAAATTTTAGAGTATAAATCATTTCAGGTGTAACTATGGTCATACTTACGCAATATAAATCCGCCTACATTGCTGTAACAAATGAGTTGACCGAGTCCAAGCTGCTGCTCTTTGAAATTCAGCATAAAGAATACCAGCTGGATGAATAAAAGAATTAAGTAAATAATGTCCATGACGACGAAGGGCAATAAGAGACGATAATTGCACTAAAATGTTAAAAATTAAGTTGGGAATGAATCAGAATTTTAAACAAAAACACACTTGGAATGCTCCGATGATCATAATTATGCATGAAATCAGCATCAGTGAGAAAAATATCAACATGGCGACCAGGTACATTTGTGGATCTATATAAATATTTCATTTAACTGTAATTATTAATTTCGGAATAGAAAAAACAAAACTTACCGGAAGCCAGGCCGTCAAACATTTTGTTATGCATAGATAGATTTGTTATTAAGGTCTTTAAAGCTTCTTTAACAGTATCCGTGTTGTCCAGGCAAATTATTGATATCATAAGCCAAATGCAACACTGAACCTAGGGAACACAATTTTATTAACGGAAATCACTGTAACAGATCTTTTATGAAGATAAAAAGAACAAAGAAAATAATTCAATGTCAAGTACAAATAAAAATACCTGATATTTTCAGTTAAAACATTTCTTTCTGTTCTTGTAATTTGAGCAATCTAATACATGAAAAAAAAACTGACAAAAAGGATTAAGCTTGATTATATTGAAGCTTGTACTCTGCTGCAGAACGAGTTTTCTGTGGTCCACATCAACTTTTTGTGAAAATAAACGGAATTTTCGTAGGGTTATGTAAATAATTTACACTCTAAAACTCGTATTAAAGCTCCATATTAAAATTCCGTCGATCACACTTTCTTCCACTCAGTGCAAAAGTTATATTCATCTGGTATTTGTAATTGTACTTTTAAGTATTTCGTTTTCCGTTGGCGCACTGAGTGCACCAAAAATGACCTTCGCTATAAAGCTCGGTGCACCAAATATGGCGGCAAATTTTATAGGACTTTATTATGTTCTTTGTAGTTCAAAAATAATTTTACGATAAATAAATCCACATAAAAACCTACTAGTCATATTTTCAATTTCGAGGTTCTTTATGAAATGCGATTAAATCATTTAAATTCACTTTTGTTTCCTTTTGAGCTAATCTGTGCCCTAAAAATACTCAGCGGGCCAAATTAGGGTCAAGTGGTGTAAAAATGAGACGCAAAATTTAGGTGAAAAATGAGACATCAAATAAAATTGGTAAAATAATATAATCCGATACTGCCGATAGTTTTCTTATTATAAATACTTTATTATTTAATTATTGGCTTGCTGTTAAAAAATGTTTCTATCGACGATATTATCATTTTGTTGGACATCGTAGACGGCATTTCGCACCTACGAGTTTATTTATTATATAAAAAAAACAACCAGATAGTAACTTGTCTTAATTTTTGTACGCGCGATTTTTACTTTGCATTTAAACTTCTAATATAAGTATTTTGAAGCCATAAGTGTTTGTAACAAGTTAATTAACAAACAACAGGTTATAGGGCCCAGTTTTCGCCAATAAAAGTGCAGTTTTGTGATTATGGCAGACAACACGCGCGTTACAATCACCAAGTTAAAAAACGAAAACTATCAAGTATGGAAATATAAAGTTGAGCTTCTTATTAAGTAAAGAAGATTTATGGGACGTCATGAATCTGGAGGTACCTAAGGAGCCAAATGTAAAGTGGACAAAAAAGGATGGACAAGCACGAGCTACAATAGATTTACTAGTTGAAGATAATCTGCTCATACATATACGTGACAAGACAACCGCTCGAGACACGTGGAATGTTTTAAAGTCATATCGTCGAAAGGCAACCTTGACAAGTAAAGTGTTTCTTTTGAGAAATATTTGTAATCTGAAATTAGATGAGGATGGTGATATGGAAAATCATATAAATACAATGCTTGACTTAGTGAATAAACTGACAGCGTTGGGTGAACAGTTAATGGATCATTTAGTTGTATCGATGCTTTTAAGTAGTTTACCAGATTCGTACAACACGCTTATTACAGCGCTGGAAAGTAGAGCCGAAACAGATTTGACTTTAGATCTGGTTAAGGGAAAACTGATTGATGAATACAAACGTCGCAAATCTACAGGGCTTCTATGTCAGTCGGCTGAATCTGTTCTTAAGTATCAAATAAATCATCTAAGGACTTTCAACATTCAAAAGAAAAAGTGACCTGTTTTTTTCTGCAAGAATTCGGGACACGAAGAAAGATTGCAAGAAGTACAAAGCTTGGAAAAAGAAGAAAGGAAAGATAAATCAAGCTGTCGACGATTGCGGAGAAAAGGAAAACGTGTCAATTGACATTTGCTTCTACATACGTTCACAATCCAAAACATGTAAAGATACATAGTTCGTTGATTCGGGTGCCACAAGCCACATGACGAACAATGAAAAATTTTTCAGCAAACTGGATAAATCTGCAAACATTAGCGTTCGTTTGGCTGATGGTGAGTTATGTAGAGCGCAAGGAATAGGAACGGGTATGTTGACAAGTATTAATGACAAAAATTAGAAAATTGAAGATCCGGTTAAAGACGTACTATTCATACCTGCTTTACAAAGTAACTTACTTTCAGTTAAAAAATTAACAGAAAAGAATTTGCAGGTTAAATTTGAGAGTAAATGTTGCAATATTATAAAAAATAACAAGACCGTAGCAGTTGCAGGTGAATTTTTAAATTTATACAAGCTTCGACTTTCTTCACTAGTTTTTACGACAGCTCAAAGTCATAATGAAAACTGTCAACACGCTTGGCACAAACGTTTTGGCCATCGTCACCCTGAAGCAATAAAACAGTTATTGAATAAAGAACTTGCAACTGGGATCAAGATTGTAGATTGCGGCATAAGAAGTACCTGTGATGTATGTTTAAAAGGAAAAATGACACGGAATCCGTTTCCAAAGAAGTCAGAAAGCGGAACACAATCACCTTTAGATCTGATACATACAGATTTATTCGGTCCAATGCAGACATCTACTCTGAGTAAGAAACGATATATTTTAACCATGATTGATGATTATAGTCGGTACACTGAAGTTTTTCTCTTAGAAAAGAAAAATGACATCATAAATTGCATCCAGGAACATGTTGAAAGAATGAAGACAAGTTTCGGTAAAAAGCTCAAATTTATAAGATCGGATCGAGGAGGAGAATGTACCAACTTGAAATTAAAAGAATTTCTCAAACAAGAAGGAATACAGTCACAGTATACAGTGGAATATTCACCGCAGCAAAATGGCATCGCTGAAAGAAAAAAATCGATCTTTGTTGGAAATGGCAGGATGTTTGTTGATTGATGCAAGCTTACCAAATAAATATTGGAGAGAAGCAGTCCAAACCGCTAATTATTTACAGAATCGTTTACTCACAAAGCCGATTGAGAAGACACCTTTTGAGCTATGGTTTTCAAAGAAGTCTGATATAATGTAAGCCATCTACTTATATTTGGTAATACAGTTTTTGTACACATCCCGAAGGAACACAGACGAAAGCTAGATTCAAAGGCACAAGAACTCAAGTTCGTTGGATATGCGTGCGAATCAAAGGGTTAACGATTATTGGACCAGAAGAGCGACCGTATTATCATCAGTAGAGATGTAACAATGAGTAAAAACATTTCAATCTACCAGAATTCACACGAGTACACAGTGATGGCGAGGAAGATCAAAACGAAAGCGATTATGGGGAAGATTTCACAGAAGATGTTATGAAAGAAAAGGATCAGAAAATTGAAGATACAATTTTTAAAAGACGTTCTTCTAGAAAAAATAAAGGAATTCCTCCAAAGAGATACGACGAAGCAGCAAATGTTGTAAATAATATCTTCGATCCAACCACGGTCAAAGAGGCGCTATCAAGAGAAGATGCTCACGAGTGGAAAGCTGCTATGGATGAAGAAATTAATTCTCTCAAACAAAATGAAACGTGGGAATTAACAGAAATTCCAGATAACAAGAAACCTGTCGGGTGCAAATGGATATTTAAAATAAAACGCGACTCGGAAGGAAATGTTCAGAGATATAAAGCTAGATTAGTTGCTCAAGGTTTTTCACAAAAATTTGGAAGCGACAATAATGAAGTTTTTGCACCTATAGTAAAACAAACTACAATCTGAACATTATTGGTAGTAGCTGGAGAAGAAGGTTTTCATGTTCGTCATATTGATGCAAAAAACGCATTTTTAAATGGAGAACTTAATCTACATTAAGCAACCAGAGGAATACATAATTCCAGGAATAGAAAATTTGGTATTCATATTAAAGAAAAGATTGTATGGATTAAAACAACCTGCAAAAGTATGGAATGACACATTAAATGATATTTTTCTTAAACATTGCTACAAGCAAAGTGAAGCAGTTCCTTCTCTTTCTCTAAAATGCACGATGGTAAATGGATTTATATCATTGTTTATGTGGACGATATAATCCTTGCCAGTAAAAGCGAGCAATTAATTGAGGAAGTCATTAAAATTTTGCGAGGGAATTTTGATATAGTCGATCTTGGAGAACTTAAGTATTATTTAGGCATACAAGTTCAACGAGACAGAAAAGGAAATTTTCTATTTAGATCAGTCAAGATATATTACATAAAGTAATAAACTCTGTTGGACTTCAAGATTCAAAAATATCTGCTTATCCGTTAGATCCAGGATACTTAAATATACGTGATGCAGAAGGTGTTTTGAAAAATAGAGAAAAGTACCAAAAATTGTTGGGAGCGCTACTATACATTGCAGTTAACACCAGACCAGATATAACAGACAGTGTATCAATATTAAGTCAACGTATTAAATCAGCCACTCAGTTAGACTGGTCAGAAGCGAAACGAGTTGTCAAGTATTTTAAGGGCATTGTTGATTAGAAACTTCGGATTGGAAATGTAACAAGAGATGAAGATAATAATGATCGGTTAATTGGTTATGCAGATGCAAATTGGGCACAAGACCAAACTGACAGAAAATCTAATAGTGGTTACGTTTTTCTTCTTAATGGTAGTTCAATCAGTTGGACATGTAGAAAACAAACGTGTGTATTACGCTTCCATATAACGAAGCTGAGTATGTTGCGCTCGCAGAAATCTGTCAAGAAGAATTGTGGATTGAAAGATTGCTTAATGATTTTGGGAAAAGGAAAAGGAAACCAATGAAAATATTCGAAGATAATAAGATAAAAAATAAGATGTTTAAAAATGATTTCGTTCCAAACATTTAAAAACCGAACAAAACACATAGATACAAAGTACACTGTTAAAAATGACATAAAATTTACAGTTTAACTGTATAGAATTGTTAAAATTTTATGGTGTTTGGTACAGAAATATTGTTTATTGGAATTTTTCATCTGTTCATAAATTTTCCTTGTCAATATAAACAGAGATTACGAATTCACAGATTATTGTAAATGTGTAGAGCAAAATTACAGTTTGCTGTAATTATATTATAGGCAATAAATTTTAAATTGTAATTTTACTAGATATATGGAAATGTACATTCCCGTTGCAAGTAATTTGTCAGCCATTTTGCACCCCTTTCTCTCATGCAGCCTGTGCGCGCAACCCGCAGCAACTTGATTTTGATTCATTTGATTGCATTTTGAAAGGTTGAAAGTGTTTGTGCGCAACCGTAGTTAAGTGTATGTTTCATTATCATTACATTTTATTAGCTAATAGCTGTTTTCGTTTCGGTTGACAAACTCGACCCGGGCAACTGTGCAGCAATAAAAATCATTCAGTTTGAGATCGTTTAACCTTAAGCCTCGATTCACACGTGCGGTTTTTGGCCGTACGGTTAAGTGCGAACGTGTGCATTAGTAAAATACAAAGTACTATGCTCTGCTAATGTCATAGAATTAACTGCGGCAAAATCATGCACGTGTGCATCGAGCCTAAAGCAATCTTAGTATGTTTCCAAAACGAATAAAGCTATTTACCTTAGAGAATTATTGAAATGTGGTATAATACACCGCGGTAATTACATCGATGTTAATACGGTACGGTTAACTTTGGGAAACTTGCAATAATTCTCTATAATATTATTTACTGTCTAAATCATGGCAAAGTAACTTCAAATGGATTTCAATTTATTTTCTGAAATCACATCCGGATGATGGCACGAAGTCGGCAACCTACTCGCTGTCGAAGAAGAAAGTTCTTACTTTAATAAAAATTGGCAGATTTTGATATGGTAAGAAATTTCTTTTTATAGTTTTTATTCTATAAACCTTTTTTTTTAAGAAAAGAATGGGTATCCATGCGGCAACATATGTGTCGATGCGTTCTTTTTGTATTTCTTTAATGTATTTTTTCATAAAAATTTTGTGCAAATCGTTTTTGATTGCAGTGAGAACCTCGAGCAGCCTCTGGACAGCTGTTTCAGCCCTGCTTGGGGCTTCTTCAGCAGAAACGTAGCTCGACATTCCCACTGCAGACCAAAAACGACTTGCCCAATTTATTCGCAAATGCGATGTAAGAATGATGAACATATAAAATAGCGACATCTTACTATCGCTTTTTGACCTAACATTGCAGTAGGATAGACAAATTGAAGCGGGATTTGCTCCTAATGAGTCCCCCATGCAAGGCGGCCATGCTTGCAGAAAAAAATTTTTCTAAAATCTTTCAGTATGCTTTGATGCAAGCATGGCCGCCTTGCATGGGGGACTCATTAGAAGCAAATCCCGCTTCAATTTGTCTATCCTACTGCAATGTTAGGTCAAAAAGCGATAGTAAGATGTCGCTATTTTATATGTTCAGTATTTTTTCATGTAAATGTAATAAAAACTTTATAAACTACAGTGATGTGTCCGCCTTAAGCCACATTCAGACTTGCGCCAAGCAATGATCCGCGCAGTTACAAGCCTGTATGTGGCTTTAAACCAAATCTTTTAATGTTTCTTACGAATGACAATAATATTCAACGTATATGTACAGAGTGCTACTTAAATAATTGTCTGACTTATTTAGAGTCCTGCAGCTGAGCCTCATTCATTAAAAAAACATTTAAAGAGCACATTTTGTATTTAAGAGTGAAAAATTGCTGACTTTTGAACCCTTACAGCTTGGTTATTTATTAATATTTCGTCTTGAATTTGTATATGCTGCATATAGTAATACACCTTCTCTGCATAAATGGAACGACCAGAATAATAATTGTTCTGAAAAAACTACAATATATTTTTATTTTTTCCCATTTACAGCTTCAGAAAATTGAAAAAAATTAAAACCTAATTGTATTCCCAATCGAACAAACTTTTAACAAAATACTCAACATACCCTTTCATTTAAAGAAAAAGTTAGCGATTATTTCACCCCTTCAAATAATTGAAAAGTTAAAGAAATTCGTTCGTAATATACGTTATTAAAAATAAAAATTACCTGTTCAAAGAATGTTTCGACAAGTCGTAATTTTTTTTAGTTACAGAATTTATTCTAGTTAAACTTTCCACTCTGTGTAATAAAATTCGTGCTTACTTATAAGTCGTTTGAAACGCATATAAACGTACACAAATGAATTAAATTTAAATCTCAATTTTCATTTCGCAAAGTAATTTTACACTGTAATTATATTACAAAATTTAAAATTTCGTATGAAAAATATTGCGTTTCATTAAAATTACATCGTAAATATGCTGCATATAGACAGTAAATATTCGAATGTATATTTCATGCAACCTAAAATAATTTTATGTTTTAAAATTTCTTGTGAATTTAAAATTCCCGTACGAATAACCGGTAATATAATTGCCTGTTAAGGAGTTCGCCCATTAGATCTGACCGTAATAGGACCGTATCCGGACCGACACAGTCAAAAAAACATTCTTTCCATATATTTAAATATTTAAATGGGGTAATGCATGGTCTGAAGCCTGTCGGAGCGTTTTTTGACTGTGTCGGTCCGGATACGGTCCTATTACGGTCAGGTCAAAGGGCGAATTCCTTTATTCGTACTGGAATTTCTTTTTACGGTGTATCATTATACAGGGAGATTCAGGCAACTTTTTCATTAAAAGTTTACGGACTTCTCCTTTGAATTTCTGTTTTATATTTTGCAGTTATAAGTTAACGATGAGGATCTATCAAAATATATTATTTTCAATTTTCGAACACTTCCGCTTATACCGGAAGTTGCTGTAAACTTTCTTATTTTAAATGTAATACCCCATTTTTTAATGCAATTTTGAAATTTTCATGAAATTCTAAAAATATTTTGCGCAACATGTGATAAAGAAAAATTAACCGTTTCCGAGGTATTTCCATTTTTTAAAAAAAGCTCAGACTTGTAGAACCTTGTCTATGGTACTGCCATCTTTGTGCAACAAAAACCACGATGTCAATTTTTGGCTTGCGGTAGGATAGAGTAACATTGTTTCAGATCATGTCCAGTTTTGCACTTGATTACTTACAAGATGGTTTAAAAGTAACTTCTATTCGAACTGATTTCAACTGTCGAAAAGTCATGTTTTTTAAATGGAACGCCTAGTATATTTTTATTCCATGTGACACTGTGTGGATTAAATGTTCTTTCTTTCTGTATTAGCATTCCCTATACCTATATCTCTTATAGTTCACTCATTATCGATGATTGCTTTTTAACACCTAATTTCTTTCCATTTTTCGGTATTGTTTTTAAATAGTGGGCTATGAAAACTAGAGAAATTATAATTTTTGAAATCATCCGTCTGGTAGGAATTACAGAAAAACATTTTAATTGCTACGAAGAACCAAAAAATGACTATTTAAACACAGACATATTAAATGTATTTGATGTTAAAAAAATCGACAATTCAAGAAGTTCATAAAAAAAATTGTTACATCGAGGAGAATTTGTTATTAGTTAGACACAATAGAATGTTATTACTAATAAATAATAGCTGAGGACAACTGAGAGCCAATATTATAATCAACAATTTGTGTATTATTTTTAATATTTTTGATTTATTTATTAGTTTTCATAGAATTTTGTATTGTAAGTGTAAATTTCTCTGTGTAAATGTGTAAAAAGTCATACCAAGAATTTTAATATATGTGGTATAAGTAAATAAAAGGTTCAGATGATAGATATGTTTTTAAACATTATTTTCCGGTTTTGAAAATGAAATTGATTTTACATTCTAAAATTAATTTAAAAAACCTCAGTTGGTTAAATTTTCATGGCGCACTATTCAGGAATAATACTGAAAAGTGAAATAATTTATGTATCAAAGAGAAAATCATGAATAGAAAGACAAAGGTAAGAAATGGGTATAAGGAATGTTAACACAGTTCGAAAGAACATTTGATTCTGATTCTTATGGTATGAAAATATACCAGGCGTTCCATTTAAAAAAACATGACTTTTCGACAGTTGAAATCAGTTCGAATAGAAGTTACTTTTCAACCAGCCAGTAAACAATTTTGTCTAAAATTAGGTATGGCCTGAAAGATTAGTAGTATAGCCTACTGCAGCCTAAAAATTGAAATTATGGCTTTTGTTACACAAAGATGGCAGCATCGTAAACAAGGTACTGCAACTTTGAACTTTTTTTTAAAAAATGGAAATATCTCTAAAACGGCTAATTTTTCTTGTGTCTCATGTTACATAAAACATTCTTAGAATTTCATGAAGATTTCAAAAATGCAATTAAAAATTGGGTATTCTATTTAAAATAACAAAGTTGACAGCAACTTCCGGTACAAGCGGAAGGGTCAGAAAGTTGGTGATGTTATATTTTAACAGATCATAGTCCCTAAATTATAACCCCAAGATATGAAATAGAAATTCAAATAGGAAGTCTGTAAACTTTTAATGAATGAGTTGCCTGAATCTCCCTGTATAAAAGATTTAAAACTTTCTAATGTTCCAGATTTTTCATATTGCTGTACATCAAATATGTTGGCAGACATGTTGACTAAGCCGCTTCATGGAATAAGGTTGAAGAAATTAGCTATTGGTTGGGGATTGGGTCCGTGGAAGATATAACCTCGTCGGTTAGGAGGAGTGTTGGACATCGTAGACGGCATTTCGCACCTACGAGTTTATTTATTATATAAAAAAAAACAACCAGATAGTAACTTGTCATAATTTTTGTACGCGCGATTTTTACTTTGTATTTAAACTTCTAATACAAGTATTTTGAAGCTATAAGTGTTTGCAACAAGTTAATTAACAAACAACACATTTTACTTATCTATGTGTTAATTTGTTGTAGGTATTTTTCTATTAAACAATTTTTTTTATATATTTTACTAGAGGTCGCCCATGACTGTTAGGCCGGGTTTCCCAGTCACAGTTTCACTTTAATCTTCAGTTTTTTTTTACATAGGAACAGATGGAAGCTATCTGAAGATTAACGTTAAACAGTGAGCAACCGGCCCTTAATACATGCATTTTATGATATTTAACCTGGCATGTCTCATTTTTAGACTTTTTCGGGGTTAAATATGAGACACAGTTTTTATTTATTTTCACCTTTTTAAAAGTATTTTTTTGTATGTTTTTAAGTTGTCAATAGTTTTTCATCATCATTTACCTCTTACAAAAATTTCATCAGTTCCGTTGAAGGACTCATAAAAAAATTGAAAGTTCTATAAAGTGTCTCATTTTTACATCACTTGACCCTAAATGTATTCCTTGCCTACAAAGACAAATTATTTAAAGAAGTAACTACCCATTTTATTAAGAATGTAGGCCCACAATTCGAAAAATAACTAACATCAGTACGAATATAGAATCCTAAAAATTGCCCAATTAAATCCTTAAAAGGAATCATTATTAATTTTTACAAAGGTTTACCATAGCTGACACTTTTTCATGTTCAAAATTAACCGAATGGTATAGCTTCGACAAATTCTTAAAAAAAAAGATTTTAGGTTAAAATAATAATAATAATCAAGAGAAAATATTTTCAAGATGCAAATGCAAAATATGTTCTACAATGAACAGAGCTTATTATAAATTAATATAAAATATAAATATTTGCTACTCCATAATTGTAAAATAAATAATAAGTCTTTAAATTTAATAAGCGTTGTTAAAATATCACGTGCCCAACAAGATGCTACAAAAGCTGAAAAAATTGTTGACTCTCTGACGGCGAAAAGTAGACTATGAGAAAACAAAAAGGCATCCGTGAAATAATTGCAGGTAAAAATATTTCATCAAAACTATTCCAATATGATCATTCACTGATTGTCTAACCCTATAAAGAACACCAGCATAAAATGACGTGCAAACCAGAGCGGAAACGGTGCGGTGACGGAGAAGAACATACAAATCCGCTACTGCGTGCGTTTCCGCTCTGGTTTGCGCCTCGCCTTATTCCTAACGATTTCAAATATTCATTTGTAATAATATATTCTTTTTCTAAAATGAGACTGCCTTCCCTAACCCTAGATATATATTTTCTCACAATGACACTTAAATATGCCGTAACAATCAACTGAACGCTTCTCAGGAAATCAATTGTTGTGCTTGTTATATAACTATCGTAACAAGCATAACAATTGATATGAAATGCTTACAGAATAGACCAAATTATTGTTACTTTAAATTATTTATTCCTGATCCTTACGAAACATAAATATCATTTTTGAGAAAATCCTAAATATGTATCACTTTAAACTTATTCATAATTTTTTATTTATTTTGTATTTTACTCACAAAACTTAGCAAATTAACGAAATTTTAAATGCACCATGTCCTTTTTAATTAGACCTAATACTCGTAATTGCATGATAGAGTCCTGTGTAAAAAGACATGACGTGACAGTTTGGAAGATTCATGATGGAAAAAATAGTTGACCAATCAAGTCAATTGATCTGCTTAATATACGGATTTAGCTTCCTTGAGTGGTCAACTTGTTTTACCGCCATGATTCTTTAAAAACAAGCAAGGGCTGACTAGTTCATTTGAATCTTGGACATGTTCGGATTATAGAACAAAAGAGAGAAAATGTTATCTACTCAACATTCTCACAATAAAAATTCATTATTTTTAAATTAAAGATTAACAATTGTACTACATATAGTATTTTGTTAGATACTACTTGACTAATAAAATAAAGTATCCTACATAATATACTATGCCTGCCAAAAAAATCTGGGACTTAACTTATAATATATCCTACTGTAAATATAACGAAGTGTTTTTATATTATCATAGAAACAAGTTCTAATAGCAAGATAAATAGCTTAAAGCTGCATTCATAACTCAAAAATGCATATAGAGAGTTGTGCGATATTTTTTTTGACAGGCATAGTACATACACACATAAGTCTACAAAAGTAGTATAAAGTAAATCTAAGAATCTGTAAAAAAATTGTGATTTTGCTCTATTTACTGTTTGTTTCACGTGCCTTTACAACTTGTTTTTTTTTCTCATTTCGGATAGGACAGAATTAGAAGATGGTGTTCTGATTCAGCATTTTCCTCGTTTCATTTCAAACTTGCAATTTTTGGCTGTCTCTGTATGCCTTAGGAGGAGGATAACATCCTCCTTTTCCTAGTTTTGTATTTATCCGATAAATCGGTCAATGTGGAATCCGCCTCTAAACTCTTAGGCTGGGTTGCACCGACGTCATTGTTAACTAATCATAACTAAACATAGGATTTTTTCTGCTTTAATTCGAGAGTAACTTTTATCAGTGTCAGTGCAACTGGACATCAATAAGCTCAATATTTTTATTTATCGATAAAGTAACGTGTCTCCTTTTAGAGAGTGATGTAGAGATATAGAGAATAGAACGTAATTTACATAATTGTTTATATGCAGACTATGACGCAGATTACATCGTACTTTATTATGTAGACAATGCAAACAATGTAGACAATAGAAACAATTGTTTTTTTTCCACTAACCACCAACAGGAGGACAGAAAAATTTTGCCACATTCGGGAATCGAACCCGAGACACATCGTTTACATGACGATCGCTCTTCCAGCTGAGCTAACGTGACTCCGAAGAGCGGTCGTCATGTAAACGATGTGTCCCGGGTTCGATTCCTAGATATGACAGAATTTATCTATCCTCCTGTTAGTGGTTCCTTTCCTTAATGAATTTATTTCGCTAACAATATCCTTTCCTTTCATTTGTAAAAGTATGAACTTTTTAACAATAATATTTACGGGCACTTACTGGTACACAGTTAACCTACAGAGCAACAGGTAGTAGACATTTTTTTTTCACAATAATTACACATCGCCTTGTACTTGTCCATTTGTTTTATTAATGTGCAATTAAAGTACTTTTTTTTGTTTTTGCATCTGGACGCGCATATTAACGTTGATAATTCATTCAAAGCAGTTTTTAAGGAAAGTGTCTTTGGCACTGCCCTATAGAACAAAACAACATACCTGATTGTATAAAGTTTGTATAAACTAGACCCCCACGAAGTACTGACCTTTCTTCCCGGAACATTCTACGAGTATACCGGGTGGAAAGTTTCAAACCCGAACATAGCAAATTTCCATTGAGAACTACGTTTCTCTAGATTACTGCTCGCAATTTAAAGATACAAAAATGATAATGGTATTAAATGAAAGATTAAGGCCAATGTTAACATGTTAAAATTATTCCTATTCTGTTAATACTTTTGAAACAGAAATTAAATGTTTAAATTTCAAATGAAAAATGTGGTCGCTTTGGTACGTCAGATTTGAAGTTTGCAATTCAATCTGTGTAGCATACTGACGATGAAAAACTATTAGAATTTATTTCTTTGCTCCTGCATTGCTTCACAAAATACTTTCGTACTATTCTTGTTAATTTTAATACAATGTTGATGGCAACTGGATTTGTGAAATTGATGTTTTTTTTTAATATTCTTTACAGTTGTGTACTACCTATTTTTGAACAGTGTGAAACTTATTTAATTTTTATGCTTGGTTTATACAGTCACTAAAACTATGCAAAAGTTTCCGTTTATACAAGCAAAAATTACGCATGCTCGTTGCACACCTAGCAGTGAAAATTCCGTGGAGGGAATATTAACTGGAGAGAAAGTACAGTCAAATTCACGGTCATCCCGCCTTTTTCACTAAGAATTGAAATAAACGAATTCTTAATTTTTAGTGAAGTTCGCTTCGTATCAGTACGGCCTTTTAATTTCTTAGTTGATAGTTATTAATGTTTAGTTATGTTTTAGTGACTGTATAAACCACACTTTAGTACAATTGAATTTAAAACTGATTTAGTATAGACATGTATCGGAATTGATTGCCCGTGGCATCATTTCAAGTTTATTGATAGTATCAGAAACAACAGTATTTTTGTATGCAATGATGTATAATACAATTATCATTCTAATAAAGAAAGAATTGTTGTAACTTAAAGGACAAGAGTACCTAAATGTTATTTGCTCTGTACAATAATTCATAATACTTTTTGACTGACATATAAATTATTTTCCATTAATTGAAACAACTCAAAGTTTGAAACCTGACATAGGCGACTAAATTTTTCGCTTAAAATTTGAGAATATTATTTATATACCGAAAGTATTAACATTTAGGAATAATTTTCTCTTTTCTTTAACACCATTGCCATTTTTGTATCTTCAAATGGCGAGCAGCAATTCACAGAAACATAGTTTTCGATACAAGTTTGCTATGTTCGGATTTGAAACTTTCTACCCGGTATATTTTTATTTGAAATCGGCTGTTTTTTACGAGTCCGAATACTTAACTTTTTGCAATTTATATCTCCCAGACAACGAAAAAAAAAACCTTTTGTGTTTTTAATCTAGGAAATCATAAATTGTATATTTTTGTTCTGATGCGATCAAGTAATTCGAGAAAATTACTAAAATGTGAAACTTTCATTAGGTCGTAACTCATTTTTCTTTCAAATGGAACCTTATGTGTTCTTTAGCCTAGTTCAATAGAACTTTTTTTGAGTAAACTGAAGCCAAATGCCTCATATTTCTTTTGAAAGTCATTTAAAAGAGAGCATGTTTTATTGAAGCTCTACACTCGCTCTATTTTAAATGACTCAAAAAAGTATGACGTATTTGATGGCAGCGTAGTCCCCCCACAAAAAATATAGAGTTATGGCCGTATGAAAATTTCAAAAGCTGTAAATATGTAAAAAAAATATAGAAACAATCAAAGGAGTAGGAATTACTTACTGCATTAGAACGAAAATGCACGATTGATAGCTTACTAGACTGAAAAACAAAACGAAAATTATTTTTCGTCGTCATGGAAACCAAAATAACCAAGTGTTGCATATTCAGAGTCGCAATTATCTGTAGATTCCAAATATGTAAAAATATATAGAGAGGTCAATTTAAAATAAGAAATTTGACATCACTTCCGACGAAACCGGAAGCCTTACGGTACGATGCTTAATATGTCGAAAAAATCATATTTATGTGCTTAATGTTTTCAAATTTCATGTAAATGAATTAGAAAATAAAAATTCTAGAAGGGTGAATACGTAACTCGGATATCCGGTTTAATGGCTATATTTATTTTTCCAAAAAGTGAAAAAATAAAATTTAATAAAAACATAAAAATATTAGATACACTTACCAACGAAACAATTCCCACAATTATGGTCCCAAGTCGTATGGGAAACCAGAAACAAAATTTCTGCATGAGGACCATTGTTGTACGTCCGCAGAAACTTAGGAAATATCAGTGACACGCGACAACTTCAGGTCTGTCATCGAACTGACCAATAGAAATCAGTCTATTAGCGGAGTAACAATAAAAGGTCGCGTGTTTTCCACGTATATACGTATTACAATAGGGTATCGATTGTATATATTTTTGTAATTGTTCCGGCACTTCATGTTTCAATAACGATCTTTTTATTTCTAATGTAGATGCTAGACGGGAATATCACAGCTACAGTGTAGGTGGTTCTATGTTTAAGAAACCCTCTAACGACTTATGTACAGCGGAATCTTTTAATAGAAGATATAGCTAAAACTGAAAGAATTATATTTATTTTCAAATATTATAAATAAGTATCTTTATGAAATCGTCAAAATAACTGTCCCTTAAAAAGATGTAGTCCAGATTGAGAACAAAAAAGAAAATGCAATGCGTAGATAGTAAAGTCCGAATTTGAAACATTCAAAAACAAGTTCAAAATTAGAAAGACTGCAGAATTTAAACTGTAAAATTAAATCTGACAAAGAGAGAAGGTAATGAAATTCGTATTAATAATTTTCCATTTTTAAGTAACAGCTTTGGTAGGCTCTGATGGGTTGGTTTCGGATCCCTGGTATAAAGTTTACGAAGTGAATAACGATCATTTTAATACAAAAATGAACACCATTTCCTCCGCCGTATTATTATTACCGTCCCTAAATAGTTTATGTAGATATTTATTTTGCTAAAGAATGAATAGTTAACCGTAGTTCAGTCATAAATTAAGGAATGCATTTTGCTATGTCATGAAACTTTTATTAAAGTCTAAGTATCTCATTCATCAAAGAAATTTAACAATCAAAAGAGCTGTTGACGTCAAAAAGAAAGTAGAAAAACAAATTATTTGACCAACGGTTCCACTTTTATACGGACCAATTTCAGATGCGTAGGCCACAACGTAAGCAACATAAGTCTGTTCGTGCACACTGTGAAACAAGAACGATTTTGGTCCTGCAAGAAAACAGTGGACAAATATGTTTGTTGCTGCCAACAGATGTCTTGACCGTTACCTTTCGCATACACCAACACATCAGCTCCGCCATGGGTCACTTCGTCAGTTAAAACAGCTGCTTGTTGAGAATAACCAAAAGCTTCGACATCCTCATTTGTCGGATCAGGTCTAACCACCCCGTCATTCACTACCTCATACTGATAATTATTAGGTCCTCCAGTTCCGTATAACAAACTCGTATAATTATAATCGTCCATTTGCGATTTTTGGGCGATTCCTAGAACCAAAATTTATGTACGATTTAGAAATCGATTTGTAATACCTAACATATTGAATGACAGTCAACA
The DNA here is from genome assembly GCA_036172665.1 of Prosopocoilus inquinatus. Taxonomy (NCBI): domain Eukaryota; kingdom Metazoa; phylum Arthropoda; class Insecta; order Coleoptera; family Lucanidae; genus Prosopocoilus; species Prosopocoilus inquinatus. The sequence continues at coordinate 11,386,311 of CM069875.1, forward strand.
TAAGGATATAATAGGTGATTCGAAATAAATGTCCGACCCGTCAATCACAGGTAGTACACAGAAAAAGAAACCAAAAAGTCTATATGCATAGGAGGTGTAATATCCCTAGTTTCTGAGATAAAATGCATTGAGCGTTCCGGTATAAATTGGTTGATGGGCACTAGTACAGCTGTATTGCGTCACGAGAGCAATGAACTCGCGGGGAACAGAACGCAACACTAGCGTTTACCTTGAAATGAAACTGAACCGTTTTTAGTAATGGCTCTCTGCGGAAAGAATGCGAATGCATAAAACGCAATTCATTCATTCGAATTTCGGTCTTTTGTATGTATACGTTAGAAATGAATCATGGTTTCCATTTTGGATTCAAAGGAGGTTGATTTTTGAAATTTCTTGCAATTTCGCACTTGCATGACCTTAGTGAATACGCTCCTAATGGGTATACTTTAATATACATATATCTTCCTTTTTCTTAATCATAACGCAAACTGCTGTGTGACACAAAATGGTTTCTAAATTCTATAAACTAAAGATAAGACATTAAATGCTTCACCTAACACGCTACTTCCTCGATCAGCATACCCAGAAAATACCAGCGAATGAGAATGATCACTGGTAACGACAACCAAAGTTTCGCCTATATCGATCATTTCCAGCGCACGTTCTATTGCATTGCTGAACTCAACGGCTTCGTCTAAAGCTTGCCTCGCGTGCCCTCTGTGATGAGCGAAGTCGATCATCCCACCTTCAACCTGCACCAATTAAAAAGTACGCTTAAACATTTAAACAGCTTACTATGAGAATAAAACCACTGGGATTCTTTTGCAAGATCTGGATAGCCTTTTCAGTCATATTGGTTAAAGATGGCATTCCGCTTGGTCCTCTATCTCGTTCGTAGTTCATCATTAGGTGACCGTTTGCAAATACACCTGTAGGCAAGTATAGTTTAATGCAGAGAGATGATACGATGATTTAATTACCAAGAACATAGTCGGTATTAATGTCAAGATTTTCCAGCTCTGCATTGTTGGTAATGACTGCGTGTGAAAGTCCTCGCGAAGCTTTTTCGTTTTTCCAGTCAGCGATTAAATCGCGACCGTCTGTGCTGTAGCAAGACCATGTATCTACAGGATCGCTTTCTGAATTAGGTACGTTTGATTGGAGACACTGACGACCTCCTCCCAAGATCACCTATGACAAAGAATTTGATGAATAGAAGTAAGAAGAAAAACCTAAATACCTTCATGTTTTTTCCAGGTTCGTCTTGAATTAGCTGCTTTGCAATATCTTTGCATTGCCTTGAATTTAGAGGTATGGTCGTTTCGCACTCCCAATTTCTATCTGGCGTATGTGCATATAGAGCACTTGGTGTAGCGTGAGTCACACGAGTTGTTGTTACAAACCCTAAATAACAGAAAAATGTCATTTTTTACCTGGCAAAATTGTTTAAGGCGAAAAGAAAAGAAATAGGTCTTCGTTAGAGATCAGTCGTTGATTGATTATTTTCTAATCATTTTTATGGATACGAAACTATACGGGGAGATTCAGGCAACCCATTCATTAAAAGTTTACGGACTCTCTCTGAACTTCGATTTCATATTTTGCGGTTATAAGTTAGCGACAATGGTAGATTTCAATATTTCCAACTTTCGGGCACTTCCGTATGTACCGGAAGTTGCTGTCAACTTTCTTATTTTAAATGAAATACCCCATTTTTTATTACCTTTTTGAAATCTTCATGAAATTCTAAAAATATTTTGTGTAAGATGTGAAAGAAAAAGTAGCCGTTTTACAGGTATTTCTTTTTTAAACATGTTCAGAGTTGCAGTACCTTGTTTGTGATACTGCCATCTTTGTGTAACAAAAGCCATAATTTCAAATTTTGGCCTGTAGTAGGCTATACTACTAAGCTTTCAGTCCATACTTAATTTTAGACAAAATTGTTTACGGGCTGGTTGAAAAGTAACTTCTATTCGAACTGATTTCAACTGTCGAAAAGTCATGTTTTTTAAATGGAACGCCTGGTATATTTTTATACCATAAGAATCAGAATCAAATGTTCTTTCGAACTGTATTAACATTCCCTATACCCATCTCTTACCTTTCTCTTTCTATTCATGATTTTCTCTTTGATACATAAATTATTTCACTTTTCAGTATTATTCCTGAATAGTGCGCTATGAAAATTTAACCAACTGAGGTTTTTTTAATTAATTTCAGGATGTAAAATCAATTTCATTTTAAAAACCGGAAAATAATATTTAAAAACATATCTATCATCTGAACTTTTTATTTACATACATGTATTAGAATTCTTGGTATGACTTTTTACACATTTACAAGGAGAAATTTACACTTACAATACAAAATTTTATGAAAACTAATAAATAAATCAAAAATATTAAAAATAATACACAAATTGTTGGTTATAATATTGGCTCTCAGTTGTCCTCAGCTATTATTTATTAGTAATAACTTTCTATTCTGTCTAACTAATAACAAATTCTCCTCGATGTAACAATTTTTTTTATTAACTTCTTGAATTGTCGATTTTTTTAACATCAAATACATTTAATATGTCTGTGTTTGAATATTCATTTTTTGTTTCTTCGTAGCGATTAAAATGTTTTTCTGTAATTCCTACCAGACGGATGATTTCAAAAATTATAATTCCTCTAGTTTTCATAGCCCACTGTTTAAAAACAATACCGAAAAATGGAAAGAAATTACGTGTTAAAAAGCAATCATCGATAATGAGTGAACTATAAGAGATATAGGTAGAGGGAATGCTAATACAGAACGAAAGAACATTTAATCCTGAGTCACATGGTATAAAAATATACTAGGCATTCCATTTAAAAAATATGACTTTTCGACAGTTGAAATTAGTTCGAATAGAAGTTACTTTTCAACCAGCCCGTAAACAATCAAGTTCGAATAGAATTTACTTTTCAACCAGCCTGTAAACAATCAAGTGCTAAACTTGCCATGATCTGAAAGAATGTTACTGTATCCTACTATTTGCCAAAAATTGGCACCGTGGTGTTTGTTGCATAGAGATGATAGTATCATAAACAAGGTTCTGCAAGTCTGAGCTTTTTTTAAAAAATGGAAATACCTGGAAAACAGTTAATTTTTCTTGTGTCACATGTTGCACAAAATATTTGTAGAATTTTACGAAGATTTCAAAAATGTATTAAAACGGGGGTATTCTATTTAAAATAAGAAGATTGACAGCTACTTGCGATATAAGGGAAGTGTCCAAAAATTGAAAATATTGCATTTTGATAGATCCTTATCGTGAGCTTATAACTGCAAAATATAAAATAGAAATTCAAAGGAGAAGTCAGTAAACTTTTAATGAAAATGTTGCCTGAATCTCCCTGTACACATACCTTAACCATGCAGTGCAAAATTAATTACCATAAGTCGGGTTACTTGGGACAGACGGGTGTTTTGGGACAACAGGTTACAGCTAGACGTTTAAGTGCATAGCAGTCTATTAGGCAGTAAACGAACTTCAAAAAAAAATGCGTACGGAACGATTACAATGTATTCTATAAATTTAGATTAAATTTGACGAATAGGACCAAATGAACTCTACTGGTAAAAAAATTGTAACTTCTTGCACTAGTTTTACTTTTAGTTATAGTCCACAACGTTCCATAGTAGCGAGGCATAAACGATTTTTGGATTACTTTTTGTTTCCCTGTAATATCTAGCCTGTTTATTTATTTTTTTTTTACTTTCAAGGGTGACTTGGGATACCAAATAAGTATCAATATGTTGACTTCCAACTAGAAGGAATTTGTGATAAAATTGCAACCACTAAGCAGATTAAGAAGTGTCTTAGTATTCAATAAGAGAATGACATCGTATTTTCCAATGTTTCATGTAATATAAGTACCAAAGAGTATTTTTGTTAATTTGTTCCTACTTTTTAAATATTGTTTAGAGTTTTTATTCTTTTCACGTCAATTTTGTATTAAGATTTAAAACATTTGTATTTATATACCAGCTGTTTCAAATTGAGTGTGCACTAAAGGGAGATACAAATTCGGTTAAATGGAAGAAAAGTTGCACAAATCAATGCCTAATTGGTACCCATTGAGAGAATGATTTTTTTCTTATTTCTTCTTGAGTCATTAATAAAAACGTAAAATATATCGATTGTCTTTTTCTCTCTATATCTCTTTTATTATACATAATTTTGAAATTCTGATTTAACTTTCGACAGGCACTTTTGATTCTGCTTCGAAAAGGATTAACAGAATTGAAGTCAAACGTTTCGTCTTTCCGCAACCATCATTAGTTTCGATTTTTAAATACAACTTATGTCTTTTTATTGTTCTATTCGATAGCATTTTTTCTCCTGATTGTAACGGTACAACACTTAATAGGTGATATTAATCTGAAGCTTAAATATTACAGATTTTTATATGAAAATTTTATTTAATACATAATTTCAAATTTTTAATTCATCTTCTTAGCTATAGTGTAAATTATAATAAACTATTTAAAGTTTTTCTGTATCGTTATTTTAATAATGCACTGCACTTACGAAAATGAATTTTTACCGACAACTATCTAGTGGTTCTAATATAACTTGCTAGATTAGTATCTCAGCTTTGGTATAGGAATGAGAAAGCCTAGTTTTTAATTTTGACTCGCATTTTGGGTTAAAAAAAAGTGAATACTAATTATACTAAAAATATTTAGATATTACTGAATAGTGCCTTCTACAAGGACATTGGTAGCTAAAAGCGAATATTTTTGTGATAAATTTGAAAGATGCTTTCTATAACAATGTAATTTTTTTTAAATTTCTTTAGCACTCAGTGGCTCTCAACACTTCACTATCTTTATTTTTTTTAAATATGGTTAAGTCCAAAAATGTTACTAAATATTGTCACTCGTTTTGATCAGTTGAAGTTTGGCACGTAATATCGAGACCACCATCCATAATTTAAGCAGGATAAAGTAGGCTTTATATTTTGGACATTGAAACAGTGACTAGCATTAAGATAAATAATAAGGGGGAACTAAGAAGGCGAATATTAGATTCTTACAGAAATGTTTCGCGAATTCATATTCGACACGCTAGACAACACATAGGATTAAGAACGTGTGTCTTGAAAACACTAGAGGACATTTCGAGGATTTACTTTAATTTATTTATTTCACTTTATTTATTTCACTTTATTTATTTCACAAAACTCATGTTCTTCTTTTATAATTTTTATTCAACTTATTTATTTTGTTCATGTAATTTAATGTTTATACTGCTGTTTATTTGGCTTGTGTTAACCACCTAATATCATTTAGTCAATATTTATTGATTTTTCCTCTTCCGACAACTGAATGTTAGTTGCTAATACTTAACAAATAAAAAAAGTGGTTAGGAATAAATTTACTTATTAAGAAAAACATGACGAAACTATATCAGTTTTTTTGTCATATTCTAATTTTACTTGAAAAAGGGTATTAAGTATTATACTCACTGAAATCACCAGAAAAAATGCTATCGACTAGAATAATAAAAAGATAATAAAGTGAACCAAAAATTTGAAATTATGTATTAAATAAAATTTTCATATAAAATCTGAATAATTTAAGCTTCAAATTAATATCAACTATTAAGTGTGATATATCATTAGAATCAGGAGGAAAAAATGCTATCGAATAGAACACCAAAAAAATATAAGTTGTATTTAAAAACTCGAAACTGATGATGGTCGTGGAAAGATGAAACGTTTGACTTTAATTCTACCACCTCTTCACTTCAGTTCTATTAGTCCTACTCAAAGCACAATTAAAAATGCCTGTAGAGAGTTAAATCAGAATTTCAAAATTATGTATAATAAAAGAGATACAGAGAGAAAAAGAAAATCAATTTTTTACATTTTTATTAAAATCTCAAGAAGAAATAATAAAAAACTCATTCTGTATACGAGTTAGACATTGATTGGTGCAACTTTTCTGCCATTTAACCATATTTGTATCTCTTACGGTTTAGGACATCCCTTCAGTGCACACCCAATTTGAAACATCCGGTATATGAGTGTAGTTTTTAATGTCGCATGTTATATTTATTGAAGTTTCTTTGAGAAAAACTTGAAAACAAATAGCTATTCCAAGTCTTCAACATCTATACTTTTTATTTTTTTTGACAGTGCTTGATATACCATGCTGTATGTTGTAATTGAAACCTTTCACCGTTTTGCATTTTTTACTATTTTTTTTTGAGTAAATAAAGTTCACAGTTGGTACGAAATCACGCTTCAAAGTCAGAAAGTATGCCAAGTAACCAAATTTTACGGTAACTTCATATGCCGTGAGTTCTTTTAACTTTGAACATACAATTTAAATATGTTCCACACTCACTTTTAAAAAAATGTGTCACTGCATTGCAGGACATGCCAAAAACAAATATGATATCTATTACTGTGAGTCAAGCTTAAAAAAAACGTTTGTTCTTTTAAAACGAACAAAACTTTTGTTTTTTATGCTTTAAACAAAAAAAACTGTTTGAAATTATTAAACATGTTTAACAAAAAAATGCATCAGCTTAAATTACTTTTAAATGTTTCAATCACTCTTACAGCGTATAGAGGGTGTTTGATAATTGCTAGTACAAAAAAAAAAACTATGGAAAGAAATCCAAGAAAACCATTACATTTTTTTTTATTATTTTTATTTTATATTTTTTTTCCATAAAATAACACCATGTCCGTCTTCTATTCATTATTTGTGTAAGCGGCAATCATTTCGGTAATAACAATGTACAGAGTTGTAACTGTTGTGACAGATGTTACCTTAACTCAGAAGCGCAACGACACTTTTGGCCAAATTTGAGTAATTTTTATCTCGAAAACTAAAGAACTTTTTTAGATTTTTTTTGCCGATGACCAACTCATCATAACCGACTGCAATTTTTTTGTACTAAAAAATTTCCAAACACCCGGTATAAAAAGGTATTATTACTATTTGACGTTTGGCGCTTACGTATACGAAAAATGTTTGATGCTAGTAGTTTTTTTCTTATGGGTGCAAAAAATGTTTGGTTTCTTTCAAAAAATGTTGTGAATTTGTGAATACACTGTTATTATTTATTCTTAATACAAATACCTATTTAGCACCTGTTTTTGGGACAATTTAAACGCCTTTTTACTATGGCGCCTGCGTGCGTCGCACACTTCGCACCCGCCACCGTAATTTTTTTTTTTCAAATGGAACGTCTTACGACCTAATGACAATTTAACATGCTGTAAAAATATTAAAAACCAAAATTCTCATAGTGGTTTTCTCGAATTACTTTATCGTATTAGAACAAAATACACGATTTAAAGTTTCACAAATTAAAACAAAAATTCGTTGTCATGGAAACCAAAATCACCAAGTGATACACATTCGGAGTATGTAGAAATATACAGGCCGTTCCATTTAAAATGAGAAACGTCGAAAAGTTCAGCTTTATATTTAATTTATCGATCTCAAATTTTATGTAAAAAAATAAAAATTTTAGAATTGAAGTTTGTTCTTGCCCGATGAAAATTGTAAGTACAAAGTTTTTTTTAATCTCAAATCGGACAGAAAAATGAAGAGAACACACTCAACGTTTCGCAAAGCGTTCAGCGAAACGTTGAGTGTGTTCTCTTCATTTTCTGTCCGGTTTGAGATTAAAAAAAACTTTGTACTTAAAAATTTTAGAAGCGTGAACACATAGCGTGGACAGCCTGTATTGAGTAATAGGCACGTGTTTATTACAATTTCTTTCTTGTTTTGATCTCTACTGTCACCTGCCAAACGTTTTTTTAATATCACCCTGTACGTATATTTGGCCCCTTGGATGTGTTGCTGGTGCTCTCGATTTCTTCAACAATTTTGTTGCAAGTATAAAATTAATTAATCTTTTACCTGTTGCCTTCCCTGCATCTTGTGCCCACTTTACGACGCTGTCCAATTTTGCGTTTTCCGTCAAAGAAGCATTGCAATCACCATGGTTCACTGTAGCATCCACACCGGATGTTTTATGGTTTGCTTTGACACCGCAAAATAATGCAGTTGCTGTACTACAAGAATCAGGAACCAATTTGTTGGCAGAATAAGTCTGAAAATATTACCAGAATATCGAATACCGAAATCAAATATCTAGAATTCGAGTATAGAAAAGAGAAGGTACAGAACTTCAAATTTCAGATATTGCAGTGCAAACTCAAGAATTAAATTTTCTAAAATATTCGCCATAAAAAGGTTAAAACGGTTTACCAAATATTTACAAGTTAATCTAAAATAAGTAAAAAATAAATCTTCATTAATTTTTCTTCTTCTTTTAATAATACAAATTATTAAATGTTATGTTGGATGCAAGAAACACCAACCAAAACACAAATCTGTTAAATTAATTAATTGTGAATGAATTTTATTTATCAACTCCAATATTGTAATTTTTAAGCTATTAAGGAAAACTAATTATTTTAACAAAGGTAGCCTAAGAAAAAAAAACTTATTTGAGAAGTCCATGTACGATTTTAATACGGGAGGATACGGAGGAGAGAGAAAGAGGTTAACTCGAAAGTTTTTGCTTGTCATAAAATCCCTCAAAATGTCTTTCTTTTCACAGCTGAGAAAAATTCAAAAATCTGTTTCAACTTTCATAAAAATATGACGAAGTATTTTGTGTAAAATCAACTTAGCCGATAATAGGGCATATTCTGTATGTAGTACGTTAAATTTAACTAAAAAATTTTGTGCAAATCGTTTTTGATTGCAGTGAAAACCTCGAGCAACCTCTGTACAGCTGTTTCAGCCCTGCTTGGGGCTTATCAGCAGAGACGTAGCTCGACATTCCCACTGCAAACAAAAACGACTTGTCCAATTTATTCGCAATTACGATGTAAGAGTGATGAACAGATAAAATAGCGACATCTTACGCTCGCTTTTTGACCTGACATTGCAGTAGGATAGACAAATTGAAGCGGAATTGCTCCTAATAAGTCCCCCAATCAAGGCGGCCATGCTTGCTGTCAAAGCAATTGCGAATAAATTGGACAAGTCGTTTTTGTTTGCAGTGGGAATGTCGAGCTACGTCTCTGCTGACGAAGCCCCAAGCAAGGCTGAAACAGCTGTACAGAGGCTGCTCGAGGTTTTCACTGCAATCAAAAACGATTTGCACAAAATTTTTTAGAAACTTTCATTATGCTTTGGCAGCAAGCATGGCCGCCTTGCATGGGGGACTTATTAGGAGCAAATCCGCTTCAATTTGTCTATCCTACTGCAATGTCAGGTCAAGAAGCGAGCGTAAGATGTCGCTATTTTATCTGTTAAATTTAACGGACCGTGGTAACAACCAATCATGCAATCAAGCTTTATGATTAAATTTAACGGACTGTTGGTATGGTAACACACCCATAAATTTAACGATGATCAGATAAAACAGCGACATCCTACGATCGCTTTTTGGTTTGACATTACAGTAGGATAGACAAATTGAAGCGGATATCGCTGTTTTATCTGTTCATCACTATTACATCTCGCTACGTTTCTGCTGACGAAGCCCCAAACAGGGCTGAAACAGCTGTACATAGGCTGCTTGAGGTTTTCACTGCAATCAAAACGATTTGATTTTTAAATTTAACGTACTCGATACAGAATAACCCCTAAAGGGGCCTATTCTTCATCAAACGCGTTAAATTTAAAGGGTTGTTAAACTTTTGTTGCTAAGCCATCAACCAATCATAGAACTGTATTTTAAATTTTAAAGGCCCTCTAAATTTGAACAGCCCATTAATAAGTTAAGAATGCGCCTCATCGTCAGATAATAGTTTACTAATTTACGTGAAAAAACTATTCAGGTAAGAATGTTACTTCTGAGGCGGCGTATTTTACTTCATTAAACATTATGGAATTTCGAATTGTTTGCTATAAAATCCTCGTGGAGGTTTTTTTTTTTTAATTCCCTGATCTGAGAAATTAATTAACTTGATTATCTAAGCTAAAACTCTTAAATATCCTTTCTTTCTGCAAGAATTTATACCAAGAGCAAACTCGCTATATTGTAAAATGACTAACATGCTTTTATTCTGTACATTTTAATTCGTAATTCTGGAAATTTAAGTCGCTATCAAACTGTTAAAGCCAGTTAGAATACGAATAGTGATTCACAGTAGTAGCGAATGATTATGTCTTAAATAAAAATACTATGATGCACGAGGAATATGTGGAAAGAAGAAAAAACTATAAATATTGCAAATACAAAAGATGTTTGGAGATGGAACTCCAAAAATGTCGATTCTGAATTATTAAGAGAAGTCCAATGGAGCGCGGCAAGGGATTCCATATTTGAACAAATTTTTCAAATATTCTTGTTACCCAACGCGTCGAAAATTACTTCAGCTGTGAAGAGTCTCGTCAAGCGTTAAAAAGATTTTATATTAATAGCAGAACGTAAGCAATCGCCAATTCTATTTCGCTTAAATTACATTTATGGGTTGTTAATTATTTGGAATTGCGTAATATTTGTTGAGTATATCATACTGTTTGATTCATACACCAGGTGAAATAGTCAGTTCAGTAATCTGTACGTTTGGAAACGTGTCTGAAGTCTCAAAATACCCATTTACAAAGCAAGAAATAAGTAAAAGCTCTCAGCTACTTGATTTTGAAAGTGTTCGCGATTTTGCTGCAAGGAATGTACAGTGCAATGGATTTCCAAATTAGTACCACACAGCCAGAAGCAATCGTCTTTGTGACATGGGAAATCACGCTGGAGTTCCCAATAAAAGTCCCTTAAACACAAACACCAAGTAGTGTCCATCACCTTCAGAGGTTCCAAATTGTTAGAGAGGGCATTGAATGGTATGCTCTTAACTGGACCACAATTTAGATATAAATATACAGTGACCGCCAGAAAGTTAGCACCATATGAGAAATTTTTTTATTATTGATTTGTTTTTTAAAACTTTTTGGGCCAACACTTTGTGCATATTCGATAACCAAATAGGACAATGCTGGTGAGCAACTTTTAGTGTTGCTAAAAATAGCACTTATTTAAGATACGAAAATTAAATAATTGTTGTAATTTGGAATTGCTGGACATATTAGACAAAATTTTAGTAGGATTCAATAGTTATTTACAAAATGTGTGTCTTGATTGCCAGACAAAATTTTCGAAAAAAGGAAGTGGTTAGCTTATTCAGTCATATTCATAAAAAATATTTAATAGAATAAAGTTTCCTTTTGGGTTCCGAATTGCATGTGCATGCACAAGAAAATTTGAAACAATTTTTCACGTTTCTGGTGCAAGGCCTTTTTTACATACGATTTCGTGTTAATGTTTTTGATTTCTTCCTAAAACGTTTCTCATAATCCCAATTTAGTCTAAGCAGACCGAAAATTGTAAAAATTGCATCTACTTTTCGGTTTGGACCCGTTTAATATCCGTACTTATAAAATCGATATTTTTCGTGGTAGCCATGAAATCGTATTTAAGTACGAATTTAAGCCGTTCCAAACCAAAAAGTAGATGCAATTTTTACAATTTTTGCAATTTTCGGTCTGCTTAGGCTAAATTAGGGTTAGAAGATTTTTTTAATCAAGAAATCAAAAATAATAACACAAAACTTTATATAAAAAGAGCCTTGCACCAGAAACATGAAAAACCGTTTCAAATTTTCTTGTGCGCGCAACAGTTAAAAACCAAGAGCACTGCTTATAGATATAAATGAATAAGCTAAACATTCCTAAGAGGTAAGTACCCATTTACTTCTTCACATCTTGAGCAAAACTGAGAATATCGAAAATCTTTTCTTTTTCGAAATACCAGACCGAAAGAAATTTTGTCTGGCAATGAGGACACATATTTTGTAAATATCTATTGAATTTTACTAACATTTTGTCTAGTATGTCCAGCAATTCCAAATTACAACAATTTTTTAATTTTCGTATCTTAAATAAGTGCTATTTTTAGCAACATTAAAAGTTGCTCACCAGCATTGTCCTACTTACATTTGGTTATCGAACATACACAAACTATTGGCAATTTTTTTTTAATCAATAATAAAAAAATTTCCCATATAGTGCGAACTTTTTGGCGGTCACTGTGTCATATATTCGCACTTGTGGGGTCTCGGCTTCGCCTCAGCTCCACAAACCGTACTCATACTCGCAAAAGTAGTTTCTGGCCTAGTGATACAAGTAATTATTTTGGGCAGGTATGTTCGTGAAACTTATGTTTTTGTTAAACCAAAAGTTTCTCAGCTTTACCTTGAGTATACCTATATGCGGGAATTTATCGAAAGCTAAGTGACCTCTTTCTGTTCTGCCATAAATACGTGCAGCAGTTGATGTTGTCAGTCCCATACCATCTGCCACGAAGACGATGACATTCTTTGCAACACCATCATGGCGCACTTCCTTTAGCGCTCTTTGCATATCGTCGTCACCGAGCATTTTCCAATATGCAAGATCTGAAACGTCAGTTGTAATCAGTTAATGTGAATTGACTTTATCTAATCGCAAACGAACAATAATCGTGAATTGCATAGCAGGAAATGATACGCGAGGTTCAGATTACTCGGGAGACTAGGTTATTTGATCGGCAAAATTCTTAATTCATCAATTCTGTCGCACATGGCCTATTTCAAATTGTTTTTAAGACTTTTTTAAGGCACTTTTAACGTAGAATACAATACTATTTGTTACATTTTCCTAAGACGCATAGTTTTTTTGAGATATAAGCTGAACTTCCGATTTGTTACACGAAACATCCTGTATATTTTCACATTTTTAAAATGAGAATGAAATCATCTTTACAGAAATATAAAATACTTGGTACATTAATCAAAATTGCATGTATTTTGATGGAAGTAAAAATCTGACGTGGAAAAATTATGACGTTATGACTGTCAAGTCAGCTGTATTGACAGTGTTGCCAAATGTACACATTTTTGTTTATATTTTGCACCCTATCTGCAGGCCTTATTTTAGCAGCTGGAGAAAAACTTTAAATGCAAAAGATGTAGAACTTTACGTCTATTATCTTTTAGAGTTATCACAAGAAACAAAAGCGTGCGGCAAAGTGGAGGAAAAATTCAAGTTTTGTTTTATTTTTAATGTATATATTGTTGGCTAAAATCAAAGATCATTTTTTTCAAATTTCAAAAGTATGCACCGTGTCCACGGATTGGAGGACTGTGTCCACAATAGGAAAAACTTTTTTATTTTATAGCGTTTTCCACTGGCTGCACCACTTCGGACTGAGTGTATCTCCATCTTGGTTCAGCTTTATGTAATAAAACGGGATAAAGATACACTCAGTGCACACTGGTACAGCCAGCGAAAATCGCTATTAGAGTTTTCGAGAAAAAGTCATTCTTTATAAACGCATTTGCTTGTCCTAAAACTTCCAAAAATGTTACTGAAAATGATATACACAGGTTGTTCTATTTAAAAAACAAAAATTTTATTTTTTCTCCAATTTGCGATGCGCTTTTATTTCTTCTGATAACTCTAAAAGATAATAGTCATAAAGCTCTAAAACTTTTACATTTAAAGTTTTTCTCTATCTCCTAAAATAAAGCCTCTAGAGGTCTCAAAATAAAAATTGCATGGGAAAGCACTTGGCTGGTTACCAAGAGGAAATGAGTTAGAATCTCGATCGGCTGAAGTTTTTCTGCCAAAATATTTTGATATCCTTCACAGAGGTTATTTTCAAAGTGCAACATGTTCAGAAATTGCTTTTCGAGATAAATGGCTAAAATATGTTAAAATACCTTAATAATGGGTTGAGATTTTCAAGCTATTTTGTTTCCTTCAATAGGTATTGATTTGTAGACGTTGTATACGTACATAGTTTGGTAAATGTCTAATGGATACTTTATACAAAAATGAGAAAAAAATTTTAGACTTGTTTTGAAAAAATACTTTATTAAGAAAAAACCATTTATTGAGAGTAACTAAAACAAACCTTACAAAAAACCCAAAAATGCCAAACCCAAACTTTCAGTTGTTTATTAAATATTTACATCTAAAAATTACTATTTTCTCAATAACTCGTCGAATTTCAGAACTGGGCCCTACAAACTATCTCATTGAAAAGATTATCAGAAGCGCTATGGAATGGTGTAAAAATATACAGGGTGTTGTATTTGAAAAAATGGAGTTTTTGTTATTTATAATTATTCATATTCAAAAAATCGTAGCAAGCCTTGGAACATCACTTCACGACTTAGCTTGATCTCGAATGATTGGCCACAGCCTTGGCATTGATTGAAAAAATCGGTTGCGTTATCTTTAGTGGTTTAGAAGGTACGATTTTTTGAATGCATCCGAGAATTTTCAAGAAAAAATTGATTCACATCAAAAAATATGACCGATACGTAAAAATGACTCAAATAAATTTAACGCAGAATTTAGTGTAGAATCCAAAAATGAAGTCAAAATGGGATATTTCAATTTAAAAAAACGTAACTTTAATATTTTTATAATACTTGGACACGCTGTATACAAACGAAAATAATTTATAATGTGCAATAGAAGCACTTCTATTATACAAAAGAAAATTCGAGTCGATACCTGGATTAGCAAGAAAGTTATGGAACTTTTACGGAGCTCTGGGACACCCTGTATGTATAAATATAAGTAAATATAAATTAATATTTAAAAATCTAAAATAAACTATATACGCTATGTATAAATAGGAAGAAAAAAAAAAGAAAAAAAAATTATGTGAACACCTAAAATTTACTGTCGGAAAACCTTACAAATAAGAGCTAACCAAATAACACGGAAACGGAAATGCGGAAAAAAATAGTCCAAAGACCCGAAAAAACTTCTTATCCTAAAGAATAACGAATAACGAATAGGCATTTGCACTGGATATTTCCTAAGGAGAGGATTCTCCGAGATAAAATTTTCCTAAAGTGCTCTTAACTTGCGGTGTGTGGGTGTGATTTGCTCTCATCCGTAGGTTGTTTTTTGACGATTTATACCTAATATATATATACATATATTTTATTTTATTTTTCAGGATTTTTAGGTCTTTAGGTATCAAATAACAGGGCATTATATTCTTATTTATTTGTTAGGATACGAAGTTTTTTCGGGGTCTTTGGACTATTTATTTCCGCATTTCCGTGTTGTTTGGTTAACTCTTATTTGTAAGGTTTCTGATAGTAAATTTTAGGTGTTCACATATTTTTTTCCCCGATTTATTCATAACACACATAATAAATGAAATTGGCGTCCTGTTTATTAAATTTTGAAAAACGTGGTAGTTGATCGGGTCAGATTCTAAATCATTCAGCTGACCAGTTTCGGTTTTATATTAAAACCTGCCTCAGAGCCTCTGATTAACACAAAACGATAAACTACAAACCAGTCTGTCATTTGGCATTCGTTTTGTAACGTTACTTTTAATTTTGTTTTATGCTTAATAATTTATTGTTAATTGTTTAAAAAACATCCCATATTGATGAACTTTGCTTTAAATGTGTTTTAATGGAACCGGGCTTTTAATGCGTAAATTTCACCCCAAATCGTACGATGGTTTGTAGTTTATCGTTTTGTGTTAATCAGAAGCTCTGAGAGGAAGATTTTAAAATAAAACCGAAACTGGTCAGCTGAATGATTTAGAATCTTTTTTTGTCCAAAAAACCCGATCAACTACCACGTTTTTCAAAAAATAACACACATAGTTCATTTTCAGGGAATTACATACTTATTTATTCGTTAGAATAAGAAGTGTCTTCGAGGTCTTTGGACTATTTATTTTCGCATTTCCGTGTTGTTTGGTTAGCTCTTATTTGTAAGGTATCTGACAGTTAATTTTAGGTGTTCACATAATTTTTCTTTTCCGATTTATACATAACATATTAAAATTACGTAGGAGTTTCAGTATTCAGTATTCAGCACTAAAAAATGTCTAAAAACAACCTAATCACACTGACAAAATCATAAAAATGTTAAACCTAACAACAATCTAATCATCCTAAAAGATATATCTAAATCTATATGTCTAAATGTAAGTAAATATAAATTAGTATGTGAAAATCTAAAATAAACTCTATATGTTATATATAAATCGGAAAAAAAATGTGAACACCTAAAATTAACTCAGATACCTTACAAATAAGAGCTAACCAAACAACACGGAAATGCGGAAAACGAACCCGCTGTGCGGTGTGTGGGTGTGATTTGCTCTCATCGGTAGGTTGCTTTTTGACGATTTATACCTTATATATATATATATATATATATATATATTAGGATTTTTAGGTTTTTAGGTAACAAATAACAGGGAATTGGATATTTATTTATTCGTTAGAATAAGAAGTTTTTTCGAGTCTTTGGACTATTTATTTCCGCATTTCCGTGTTGTTTTGTTAGCTCTTATTTGTAAGGTTTTCTGACAGTTAATTTTAGGTGTTCACATAATTTTTTTTTCTTCCTATTTATACATAACGTATATAGTTTATTTTAGATTTTTACATATTAATTTATATTTACTTACATTTAGACATATATATCTTTTAGGATGATTAGATTGTTGTTAGGTTTAACATTTTTATGATTTTGTCAGTGTGATTGTTTTTAGATCTTTTTTTAGTGCTTTTAAGTTGGTAACGTACTGAAGATGGCAGCTTAGCTGCCGAAATACGTATCTACGGATATAAAAATTATTGTGGGCGGAGGTTAATTTCAATTATCTATATTTCTAGTTAAAGAAGGAAACTTATCTTATACCGGCAATAGACGATCATAAATTTCTTTTAATTCACGTCAAATTTTTGACAAAACGTAAATTTTAACAAGTATTGCGATGAAAACGGACTTCTATGAGTTTTTATATGTACGATTTGAAACTTTTAAAACATCAATTTCATTGCAATACATATTTAAATTTACGTTTTGTTAAAAATTTGACGTGAATTACATGAAATTTATGATCGTCTGTTGCGGGCTTTAAAAACGAAAGCAAAAAAAAAATATTTTACACTCATATTGATGTTCAACAGCAAAGTAGTTATGATTTGGCTATTTTTTTTTTTTTTCAGATACAATTTTAGTGTTGAACAGTGTTATTTGCGCAGGTTATACGAGGTAAAATATGTAGTCAATCACTTTTTTTGCTTGAGTCAGGGTCAATGCTAAATACCCGTCACTCAAAAAGCTTTCAAAAAGGCAAACAATATTCAAAATTAATTGGCTGCACTCACTCTCCTCAACGTTCAAGCAATCTAAGCCTCGGGAAATTGAAGTGAACAAGATCCACGTGACGAACAATTCAAGTACCATTGCACTAATTCAAACGTATGAAAAGTTTGCGCGTGTAACATCAACATGCCAGCCACACAATAACAATGAATCGTTCATTCTAACGTGAATTTATCAGAGAATGCGACTCACGCTTACTAGAATAGCGCCATCTCGCTCGTTAACTTCAATTCGACCATGATTAACATGAATCTAATCGGGCAATTAATTTAAATTAAGCAGCTAAGTAATAAACGACACTTTTATTTATAATCTGTAAATAATAAATAAAGACAAGAGATTAGTACTTATTAATACTTTATTTTTGGTCACGTCAGGTACACAAACTAAAGTTCATTTTTTTCTATTTCGGTGCTTTAATAGGGCTGTATTATAAAAGTCAAGTCATTTGGGTTTCATGAAGCAGTTTGTTAAAGGACGCGAAATTTTATTTAGGCTGGTGGTAATTTTTTAGCTTAATTTTTTCAAATCGCAAATTATATATAATGGGGTCTATTCTGTAACATTGATATGGACCTGATATTGCTATGTTTCGAGTGACCTTGCAAAATTAGTATTCTGTAAATAGTTTCGTAACAACTTACAATCCGTTTCAAGTGTGATCTCGAATTAATATGCATCTCTCTTCAATTTGCGGTCGGCAATCCAGTTATGAAATCGTAATAAATTTTCTTCAATTATTGAAGACCATATCAATGTTACAGAATAGCCTTGAATATCATAGAAAACAGTAGCCTCGAACTCAACATAAACTTTCATCAATTATTTCTCAACACCGGCCTTATATAATCACATTTTTAATTTTTTTTTTTTTTCATTCTTAAAAGAACGTTTATGAGAAAATATTTATGTAGGTTACAATAATAAATTCATATGTTTTTAAATTAAAGATCTCTACTGAATTGAGTAAAGACGGCTAAGAAAGTCGCAAAAGTTCCAAGAATCTGAAACAAAGAAAACAAATTATTCTCGATATATTTTTCTTTTTTCAAATTATTCCAGAAATGAAATGTGCAAACCTCAGGTTTTATTCTTCTGATATACAGGCTGTTTCAAATTCTGATCTCGTTTATTTGAAGAGATAGAGGGTAGGTTTAAATTTGGCAAAGTTGCCAAATTTGATGAGCATTAAGAATCCGGAGAGAAAAAATTTCTATGTTAACTTTTATTCGAAATAATTATAAAAAAGGAAAAGAAAATCATTTTCTTATTTTGCCTCTATCTTCTGTATTTAAAGAGATATCAAAAAAAATTAAAAATACTTCCTGAAGAAACTTTTCAATTCTCTACGTAATAGTAAACACTATTTTTCTATAACACGTTTCGTCAAATTGATACCCATCATCAAGTTGATTTTTTCTTATGGCGCCCATATTAAATTTTAGTGGCAAAAGAATCCACATGTTATAAAAATTCTTTAAAATAAAGCCAGATTAAAATGTTTAATGTGAGATAAGAATAAGAAAATAGTTTTGGATTTAAATGAAAAATAATGCGTTCACGAAACACAAAAACATCAGAAACGGTACTTTCGAACCTATTTAGAGAACAAACGATAGCTTGATATTGATTATTGAAATGTATTGATGCGATGAAGAACAAGAATCAATTACGTGCTACCAAAAATGACCGATGTGTGTCAATTTTCAGGTTAGTTAACTTATACCGAGTGATTTTTAAAATTTTTTATCAATTTTTACCATGAAATTTGAATAGCTTTAGTATAACAAACAAACAAAGATCCAGATCTATAATAAGTTATTTTTCAATTAACAAATGATATACCTACTATCAAAATTTCATGAGAAACTGTAACTTAACACATAACAGTCTTTTCTGCTCGTGTAATACTGTAATCGATCTTCATTTTTAAAAATTACGTCTTATTGTAATATTATTGTTCTAAGCTATTGTTTGTTCTCCGGAAAGGTTCTAAAGTATCGTTCACTTACTGTTTTTGTGCTTTTGTTATATGAACAAAAATATTTAGTAAATTAGTGTCTAACGAACACATTAATTTTAAGGATGTGGCTAGAGTACCGAACGCGGGATCGTAACCAAAAAATTAAAATCCCGAACGGGCGTGGTTTAAATGGATCCGTTCGGGATTTTATATAAAATAGTACGGATCCCGACCATTGGATCGCACTTTTATCTCGATTACATGAATGATTATTTGAAGACATGATAATATGATCTGCCTGACTTTCTTTCTTGTAACTTGTCGATGCAATTGTTTAAAAGGCCTATACGACATGGTGATATTCCTTGTGTAAAATTTATGAAAAACTGATAGAAAAGTGTCCAATTAACCAGAAAACATTCACTATGGTAACATATCTCTGTCACATTAGGTGTGTTCTTTTTACCGCAAAACTCAGCGGCACTCAGTAACCTTGAAAATTTGTATGTTGTTTTTACACGCTCGTTGGTGAGATTATGTGAGCTACCTCCGAATCAATCGAATAGGGATTTAGGTTAGAATAAGTGTGCATGTAACGGCCAAATGTCTCGTTTGACGTTTGTGCGATGTCAGTGGAATTAACTTGTTTTTTTAGAACGTTTTAACTCAGCAAAACTCACCGACTAATTCTGATATTTACTGATCTGAGTCGAAAGTAAAACGAACACACCTATTGTAACAATTTTTTTTTTATAAAAGGAGATATATATAATTTAATCATTTGCACACAAAATCGATTCGTTGCAGTCAACAACTGATTTTGTTATCTTATTGTTATTGCAACTTTACGTTACCATCTCTATATCCTAAACACATTAAGAATGTACCGTTATACGGAATGAAAATGATTCCTCTCGACAATTACGGCTATTGAGAGAGGAGATATTTGTGACATATGCGAAACGATTAAGAAGGGAAAGATTTGTAGTTATAGGTGGTCAGTTTAACGTAGATTTTGTTTCTTGCTTAAAGTTCATGGCTGGCTAGATATTTCGAAGAAAACTGATTTTTTTTATAATTTCATTATATATGCATATAGCTCGGTCATTCGTGATTTTAGAAAAAAGTTGCAAAGGCAAAAGTTGTATAGAATTATGCTCTTAATTAAACAGTCAAACTAAATTTTCCATGTAACTCCTGTTTTTCAGTTATGATATAAACATCATTTTTTTAATGGAAAGCCTAGTAGACCATGGTTGAAAAAAATGGCATTTTCTTTACCTTTCCAGCGACGTAACATTCGATATGGTTATTTAAATAAACGACGGAGATTCGGCATTTTTCTCTTTCCAAATTGTTAATATGGTTGGCCATGGAAACAAATGTTTATTGACAAATGCAGATCAATAATGACCGAGCTATATGCATTTAACGAAATTATAAAAAATCAATTTTTTCGAAATATCTAGACTTTAAGTAAGAAACAACAAAAGCTGCATTAAACTGAGCTCCTAAAACCACAAATCTTTTAGTCGTCTCTCTAGCTCTGCTAGTTTCCAAGGTTCCCGTGCTAAACATCGAAAAAGGATCACCCTATACATTGTTTTAAATTTTTGCCACTGAATGAAGGTGTGGTTTGCATGCCTACGAGTATCCCTTTTGTCAAGCATGATACACCTACCGTATAATGAAATCGGTTTATTCTTGGAAAATCGTTACCACCGTCTTATACATATTAATAATAATAATAATAATAATAATAATAATAATAATAATAATAATAATAATAATAATAGTTTATTTGCCCAACAGATAAAAATCCCATTATAGAGTAAACTTAAACATATATAAGTACGTAAATACAAGTATAACTACAAAATCAAATTTGTAAAGCTGCTATTGAAACAATTAAACAAAAGAAAAACAGAAATAATTAAATTAATTTGAATTTGGCAAATTGAAAAATATATCAACATAGATCTCCTCAGCTGCAGCACACATGTACGTGATTGGAGCCTTGCATAACATATTCGTCCTTGGTGTTGGACCCGAAAAAGTAGGAGCTGATCTGCTTGAAATGCGTGGAACATGGAAGTTGACTTTTGCGAGCAATTGAGAGCAATCAATGCGTCCGTCAATCAGTTTCCATAAAAAACGTGAAGCATGAACACCTCTGCGCCGCTCAAAGGACTGCATATTATGTCTGAAAAGCAGCATATCATTCGGAATATCCCTCACTGGGTAAATACCGTCACATCGAAATGAAAGAAATTTTAGAAATCGTCGTAAAATTTTTTCAATCCGTTGCCGAGCATTAGCTTAGTAAGGAGCCCAGATCATCGAAGCATATTCAAGCTTATTAGCAATGAATGCAAAAAATAAGGTTTTTAACAGTGCTGTATCATTAAAAGGTCTAACAGATCTAATTAAGAAGCCTAGAGTTCTGGACGCAGATAGGGCAACAGCTTCAATATGTTGCGAGAAACTTAATCGGGAATCAAACAAGACACCAAGGTCCTTAAAAGTGTTAGTTTTGGTTAACGGCTGACCATTTATTTCATAAACTGAATCGATTCCAAGCGTTTTTCTACTAAAAGTAAGTGTGTGACATTTATTAACATTTAGTTTCAACTTATTACCATCACACCAACGAACAAGTATATCAATGTCTGACTGAAGTTTAAATACATCCAAACAGCTGGAGACAGATGAATAGATTTTTAAATCATCGGCATATGCAAGAACATGGCAAGAGAAAGAAGACAGAAGATCATCAATGAAAATTAAAAAAAGAAGAGGACCTAAATTTGACCCCTGAGGCACGCCTGACGTTGATACAAAATCATGAGTGAAAACCATTGTAACAAACATAATTCATTCTATTGGTAAGATAAGACTTAATAAGACACAAAAAGTTAACACTGAATCCAAAAGAACTTAATTTATCTAATAATATACCATGATCAATTCGGTCAAAAGCGCTAGAAAAATCAGTGTAAACAACGTCCACTTGTTTCTGATCATCCAGTTCTTCACTGATAAATTGCGTAATCGAAGCAAGATTTGTGACTGTTGACCTTCCTGGCAAGAAACCGTGCTGGTTAGGTGACATATAGGGGCAAACACAAGAATAAATATAAGTATAAATAACATTTTCATAGACCTTAGCAAAGTTAGATAATATAGATATAGGCCTATAATTTTTAAGCTCACAGGATTCGCCTTTCTTAAAAACAGGGGTAATACGAGCATATTTCCACTTTTCAGGGAAATCAGATGCTTTGATAGACAAATGAATAATAGTAGCTAGGGGCTTTGAGAAAATATATCTACAATCTCTAATTATAAAATTAGGAACCATATCATGACCAGCAGTGACATTTTGAGGAAATTTTGACATTATTTTTATTAATTCTTCTTCATATTGAGGACAAGATCCCTTATATACTTTATTGTTTTGGCATATCTCTTCCAAAACTAGAGTTTGTTTTATCTTTCAAATTTGTCTATTTTGTAGGTCTTTACGAACTTCAAACGCATGTAAGAAAAAGCAAATTAAGTAGTAGTAGTTAAGTAACTAGTAATTTACAAGGTAAGCAAAATGCAGCGTCCACGAATGATGTGTTATAGTTTCAGCAAGTTTTATGTTCGGGATCATTACAATTTTTTGTGAATGCCGAACGTTTTTTAATAAACTACGCCCGTTCGTGATTTTAACTTTTTGGAAGCGATCCCACGTTAGGGACTCTAGCCACCTCCTATTTTTAATTTAAACCCAAAACTATTATTTTTCTTATCGCACATTAAAAAAAATTATTCTGGCTTTGTTTTAAAGAATTTTTATAACATGTGCTATGTTGCCGCAATCGGCATAATGAGTAGATTCTTTTGCAATAAATTTCAATATTGGCGCCATAAGAAAAAATGAACTTGATACTGATATCAATTTGATGAAACGTATTATAGAAAAATAATGTTTACCACTGTATACAGAACTGAAAAGAATTTAGCAACTTTGAGGGTCGAATTTGAAACAGCAACGAAAAGAAAGTTTCTAGTGACGAAATTATTAAAAATAAAGGTATATAACCAATCCAAATATCTAAAAATATACAGGGTCTTTCTTTATCGACTTTTTTCCCATAGGCCTCACAAAAGAAATACGCATCGTTGGGCCACCCTGTACAGATAAGGAAATTTGGATTCTGGATGTGGGAAGCTTCATAAGAATTCGGAACTGCCGAAAGCTGGAAAGGGAGCTGCAACTCACCCGCGGTACTCGCCTCGTACTGATATTAGCAATCTTAGGACGTTTGTATGGATATTCACGGTCCCTTCGTCTCTTGAATGCTCGCCAACAATTCATGAACGCCGGGCTATAAACGCGCTGAATACGCCGTAACAAACGCAAAGTCCGCAATCGGGATACCGCCTACCTAACATCTGCCTAACGTGCCGCGTATGAGAATGACATTGAGTTCCATACTTTCATTCAACATTTGAATATTAGCTTTGTTTTCATTCTCACTTGGAACTGTTCTGGAACTGTTCGCATATGCGTATCATGCTTTTAGTATTTTGATTAATTCAATATATATTGCAACGAAAAGAAAGTTCGAAGCATTTTTGTATGTGAAACTTGAAATCTTTGGAACTCCTTTTTTGTCGCAAAATACATATGATTAAATTTATGTTTCGTCAAGAAATATACATAACTTACATCAAATTTGTGATCGTCTGTTGCTTTTAAATCAATGTGATTGCAATAAATAGTAACATCTGATGAAAACAATTGCTGCGTACAATTCTTAGGTACATACAATTGCATGTAATGATGTCACATATGCGTTCCTGCTAAAATACTAAAGCTAGGCGATCATTAGATCATCGCGGGCGGGATATAGATCCCGCTTCTAGCTTTCACACTTACGATACTTATTGAAGAAACTTCCCATGTCCAATACTAAATTCCGTTATTTCTAGGTTTTTACAATAATTACCTTAAATAACAGACCAAAATCCAATGAGAGCAATCCACTCGGGAGTATTACTTTCCTCTGAATTAATTTTGTCAGCCAGAAATTAATCTAGAAAGAGGAAAACTACTGTTTTCTTACCAGTAATTATGAACTAAAATTTAAACTCTAAGGTAATTCTTTACCTGTTTATCCAAATTCTTCTTTAACGCAAAATTAATTAGTAAAGGTATGAACCTTCCCCTTTCATATTTTGTAACCGTAGTCGCAATAATCATTGTAAACAGAGCAGAAAATTGTACAATAATCCAACTCGATGCAAACAGTATTAAGGTCCAACTAAAAGAGCTGATTTCCTTTTGGTCAAGCAGCAAAACTAAATGGTAGAGTTCGTAGCTCATCCAAATAACGTAGAGGGCGACAACTTGAAGATTGAGAATGTCATAGTACTTCTCTACCATGTCCAGAATATTGAGAACGTCTTCGAAAACTCCTAACAGGGTTTTTAAGTTCTTACTCTTGATTCTGTCGCACCCCAAATGATTGTTCATGCCAATAAAATTGCCACGCAAGATCAACATAAAATTTAAGTAAAGAAAAGAATGTGTAATGATCATAACTTTGGGTAAGGTAAAACCCAGCGTGAACAAAAAGCTGAACATTAAGTTATAATTGTAAAAGTAAATCCAAAACAAGTACAATGCTACAAAAATCAGATACATAAGCTCAACTGAAACTATAATTTTTAAATTAATGCTTCTGAATATTCTATGTTCTCGTATTTTGTTTTGCGCCAACTGAAAACGTGCGAAAATTTTTTCAATATTACTCCTGTGTACCACGTTATAAATTCCCAGTGAGGCGTAAACAAAAAATATGTAAAAGGTACAGACAACAAAAATAATTTCGTTCATCACCGGGTTCGTTCGTAATTTATTATAACAAACGTAGAACTGACACGGAAAAAATATTGCAAGATACAAGAAAATCTGCAAACAATATGATTTCCACCGAAAATATAAATGAGATTCGTTTTCACTAGTTTTTATAAAGAAAGGAAATACTCCCAAAAAATTAGCGATCGTCAAGAAAACTCTAAAGTGATCGGGCAACCACATAATGCGTTATTACGAAGTGGAAAACTTAGCAAAGATTTTATAATCTATTAACTGATGACCTGTTGAGATTAGACTGCAACAATAGCCGCAAACATAATTCATAATGTTGATATGAGATAAGAGTTGTATTTTTCAAATCAAGATTATCGTCATATTGGAACAACAAAACTGTTTGAAATTAAGAAAACATTTGTAAATTAAAAAAAAATTACTGAAGAAATCAATTTTATTTATTGTTTTCAATGAAATAAAGCTTTGAATATCTTAACATTAACAAATTCTTTAAAATTGTATTAATTGCTGTCTAACATTTTAATATTCGTTTTCTTGATACAAGTCAAAACTAAAACCATTAATGCTTAGTTTGTAATGGAACTAAGGAATGTAATAGGTAACTTATTCTGTTATGCTAGGGCCACACTAACGTTAACGTCTAACGCCCATTATCGTAGTGCTAGGGCCACACTAGCGCGTAATGCCGTTAATTACTGCGCTATCTGGCATTAAACATAGGTGTAGCTACGACTTAACATGCTAATTTGTTATCGTCGTTATGAATAGCGTTAAACGTTAGACGATAGCTCGGGTGACGGTCTGTTTTGACACATCAAAAAGGATTTAGCGCGTCATTTAACGCTTATTTTGGCTACACTAGCTAGCATTTGTGAATTAACTAAACCAACAGGTTTAGCTTAGTTGTTATGTGTTCAAGGCCGTATTCTCATCTCATGATTAGAGTCGTTTCTAACTAAAGCCGTGATTAAAATAAACGAAAACGATATAGCTTTATGCGAATTTAATAAGTAAGAGAGTGATAGAGAATTTAATCACGGCATTACTAAATTAAAGACGAGGTTAGAATATGGGCCATTAGCACGAAATGGACAGATAAAACAAATCGAATAATTATGAAATAATCGAGTTTTTACCCTTGGGTTTTGTCTGGTAATAATACAATAAATTCATAATATAATAATTTACATTCATAGAGTATACTAGTTTCCATCTTGAAATTATTTTATTAAAAAGCGCGTCATTTATTGACTTGATGTTAAATGCAAGGGAAGCCATTCAATTTCGCGTAGTTTAATCAATATTTTTTGACGCCTTAATTATTACGATAACGGACGTTAGACGTTAACGCTAGTGTGGCCCTAGCAGATTCTATTTGACTATTTTACCGATTCAATTTGACTATTTTACCGATTCTATTTGACTATTTTATTTTTTAGTTACAAATCGATCGTGATTTGTCTTTACTTGATTCAGTTTGATATAATTTTATATTTGATTTATCAGTTTGATTCCCTTTTGTTTTTTTTTGCGTTGTTAATTCAATTTTTTTGTCAAATTTGTTTCTCCAATTGACATCGATAAATAAAATATTATAATATTTCTTTGGGTCCCGCTTTTTTCACTTCTGTCCCGCATATAAATTGCCGTTTTCCCGCGAAGTACCTTTTTTGAGTTGGCAACCCTAGCGACAACCGATGCACAGTATAAACACCATGCTTTGACAACTGAATATAAAAGTGCGGTACCTTGTGCTTGAAACTTGGGTTACTTCTACTTCCAAAATCTGCAGGCGCCACTGTCCTAAAAGTGCTGTAATATGGTTGCAACACTGTTTAGTAAACGACGGTTTCATACAAGTTTTATTGGCAGTACTGATTAGTATTTGTCCGCAGTATAGACATCAATCAATAGGGACAGCTTCTGTCGGCACCTTTGAAGTTCATACTACAATTTTCCGAACCCAAGCAGGCGGGCAGTCATTCTAATGCTACCAGATGTCGCTACTTGAAAAATTTATACATTTCGTAAGATATAGTTCTTATTTTAAAAAACAAAAGCTTGTTTTATTAGAAAAATTACAAGTGAGCTCAAACTAGTCGAAACATGATGAAATTCGATAAGATAATCTAATGGTTACTTATCCACCAAAACAGCTGATCGGTAATTGACGGCCATATTGAATGTGTGCCGGAATTCTGGCGGAACGTCCGTCTTTTGGCTATGTTCAGGTGATCACCGAGCCTGAATGCAGACCCTGATGCAGACTCAGCATATTGAAAGTTAACTATTCGTGTTCTTAAAGGGTTAATGTGAGAATACTAGCTGCTGAAGCTTGGCACTCCAAAAGCATGTCTGTCGCTATGTTGAATTAGTAATTCAGCTCCTGTGGTTACCTGAACGAGGCCATCAACCATTGACGGTTGCGCCACGCTCGGCCGCTTGATGAATGCCCGCTCATTTCGCACATGCGCTCTCAGAAACGGTAAGAGCGAAAAGCCCAAGCTGTCCCTACTGATTTATGTGTATACAGTGATTTGTCATTAAATTTTGTACGTAATTTTGTAATGTGTCGCAATTTACCCATTTCTTGTTAATACTTGGTTACTGGGTTTTAAATTTTGTACTGTGTTGAACGTTAAATCATGACGTATTTTTATTTTAAGTGACGGAACTATTTCGGTGTTGCATAATAAGAAAGTGTAATAGGTTACTTGGATTTTATTCAGTGCAGTTTGTACGCTGATGTTTTGAAAAAGCAGCTTCTACCAAAAAAAAACCTGTATTTATTCGTGATGTAAAACCATGTCCTAAATTGGTGTATCTTAACTTTAAAAAGCATAACAAATTAAAACGCAATAAATAAATATGTGAATCCTAACCTGTTTTCTTTGTCGCATTCATTTACATACAAACATATATCTATTTTACTTTATGTTATAAGTAGGTACTAAGTAAACAGAATAAGTAAAGCACTAAAACAGAGTAAGTAAGAGACGCTTTTGGTTTAATCGCTGCAACGGATGAACTAATCCCGAGTAAAAAAACGAGCCCTATTGATACACATCAATCAGTAGGGACAGCTTCGGCTTTTTGCTTATACAGTTTCTGAAGGCGCATGTTTGTAAACAAGCGTCGAAGGTGGCGCAACGGTCAATGGTTGGCCGCGTTCAGGTAACCACAGGAGCTGAATTACTAATGCAACATGAACATAGCTATTGAGCAGACAAGCTTTTAGAATGCCAAGCTTCAGCAGATAGCATTTTCACATTAATCGTTTAAGAACGCGAATTGTTATCTTTCAATATGCTGAGTTTGCATCCAGGCTTGGTGATCACCTGAACATGGCCAAACAACGGACAAACCTTGCCTTCGCAACAATAGTTGTCTTTTATTTGCAACGCAGGTTAGTTCAGGTCAATTCAGTTTAACCTAAAGTGAACTGATCTTAAGTGATCGATTTAATAGTAAATAAAACATGCGAGATGCGATTGCTGTATTTTAATCTTCAGATGAAGATATTATTTTTGCATCACTTTGCAGTGAGTTAAGCAAAAACAAAAGTTTGTTTAGACGAGTAATGTAATTTGACACAGTTGAAATAACATCCCCTCTACTAGGGAACCAACTGATCCAAACTGATCTAGAATTTTCGAAGTGTAGTAACAAGCAAGGCGGGAAGTGTTTTAGATCACTTTGGGCGTTGATTGAGATATAAATTGAGATTGAGATAAATATTTCAATCAACGCTTTGGGTTAGATCATGTAGCCAAATAAAACAGACAATTTTTTGAATAAGTGATCCAGGGTAAAAGTGAACTGATCTGACGTGCAAATAAAAGACAACTATTTACGGCCGCAATTTATTATCAATATCTGCGCGCGCAACTTCATTTTTGGCGCGTAAAGAGTACGTGCATCGTTCGACATTCCGTCGAATTACTGAAAATTCTAGAAGAGAACAACTTTTTGGACTCCATATTCTTAAAGCGCAAAGTTCACTCCATCCACCTGTGAAAATTCACGTTTCCGCGTTGTTTATTAAGAAAGTTATGCGTGTTTACGTTAACACGTGCGGCTTACGGGAGTTTTCGATTTTGCGAAATAAAAAGAAATTCTAGGCTGGAACAACTTTTCTGGCTCCATATCATTAATGCACATGTATTGATCTAAACACCTGGGCAATTGCGAAAGTTTGCTTTGCGGAATAAAAAAGTACAATTTGTTTACGAGTTCGCAGGTTTTATGACATCTGCCGTGGACGTAGGCGTTCTCGGTCGAGAATGCAATTCGATATTTCTGTCGTTCTCGATGTTTCTGTGTTACTGTGTAGATTCTCTAATGTACTTACGATGATTTTATACCTCGTGGGTGCATTATTTCATTAAATACAAGTGAAAATGTAAAGAAAACGAAACCGTTTCTATATCCCCCACCCCTTTCAGCACTTTCCCGCCATTTCTTGGTGGGAGAGCAATAAAAAAAAACCTGTGGAGGTGAAATTCTGCGGACATGCTGTGGACCAGGGGGCAGTGTTGCCAGACGATCAAAATTTAAGTCACCAGATTGGCTGACAGAAAGTAACCAGTTACCAACTGAAAACTATAGTTTAAAAAAATTACAGGAAACTGTAATCGCCTACTAGGAGTCCTTCTTTGTTTCGATTGTAAAATGTAAGTCGTTTAAATTTTCTAATTCTGACGCAACTAAAAATATATGAATTTATACTAGTGCTGGCAACCAAATCGGTTTTTTGGATAACCGGTTAACCGGTTTTGGATTATCCGAGGTTTTAAGCAAAATCGAAAGCCAGTTATCCGATCCGATTATCCAAATAATTGGATATTCGAATAACCGATTATCCGAATAACCGGTATTCGAATATCCAATTATTTGGATAATCGGATATTCGAATATCCAAGTATTTGGATAACCGGATATTCGAATAATATCGGTTTTTGGATAATCGGACACTCGATTGATCGGTTATTCGAACGATGAAAAATATTCAAATAGCCCAACTACCTGAAATTCAAATAACTGTACACAATTACGTATTTATTTTTTTCATGCATTTAAAGATAAGCTTAGGAATTTGAGACAGCAAATTTAAACCTCAAATAAAACTGAAAATGTTGGAAGTATTAAACAAAAAAAACTGAAGGTAAACCTTATCTGTTATGTTCACTATGTAAAAAATGTAAGTGGTCAAGTGGTACGATCTAATCCACAGATTACTTTTATGATTTGTTGAACATTGTTCATTAAATAGAACAAGAATAACTGACATTTATCTTATTTAATAAAAAGAAAACGAAAACTATTATTAGTGAGTTTTAGATGTGTGAGTCCTTATAAATTAGAAATATAGTTAATACTTTAAAATGGAGATGAGAAGCACAAAATTGAAATGTTTGAAAACATCTTCATCTGAATAAAAACCAGAAACATTAGTGGCGCTCTTGCCTTGGAGATAACAAACTTTTAAACCACTAGTACATTGCATTTCCTTCTGTACTATAACCTGTAACGTAACACGTAATTCATAATTATATTTCAAAAATATGTGGCCATTGTAAAATTGGCGTTTAGAGATAAAATTCAATGGAGTCTGTTTTTTGTAAATCAGTTGTTGTTAATACCTAATTAACCGATTTTCGAATAGTCGTTTTTTGAATATATTTAAGACAGTTTTTCAGATAACCGAATAATAGGTTTTTGGATATTCGAATATCTGAATAATCGGTTTTGGATATTCGAATAGTCGGTTTTAACCATTATTTGGATAACCGGTTTCATCCAAAACCGGTTTTTGTATATTTGAATAGTTGGTTTTAACCATTATTTGGATAACCGGTTTTATCCAAAACCGGTTTTTAAAGAAACCGATTATTCGGTTTCAATTTTTTCCGGTTTTTGCAAGCACTAATTTATACAAAAGCCTTCTTGCACATATTTTAAAATTGGCGGGAAAAAAGTGACGATTGACAGTGTTGACAGTTGCTCGATATTAAATATCGCAAAAAGCTGCGTCTCAACTTTTATCATTGAAACTTATAGCGTTTTCCAGTGGCTGCACCAGCACGCACTGAGTGTACCTCCATCTCGGTTTAGCTTTATGTAATAAAACGAGATAGAGATACATTCAGTGCACACTGGTGCAGCAAGCGAAAAACGTTATTAAAATCATTTTAATGTTATACATTTTTTTGTTATTTATATGTTATGAAAAGAGACCAGATAATCCCGAGTTTTTAAAAATAATCACCAGGTAATTAACAAATAACGAAAATCTCCAGATCTGGTGATAAATCACCACCTCTGGCAACACTGCCAGTGGGTGGTAAGTGAGATTACATTAGTGGGCAACAAGTTTAATTGTGCATGGTAATCATAGATGCCGCTATAATTGAAATAATTTAAGGTTGGTACTAGAAAAACTAATAGTTTTCGATACACAAGAGATTTTTATTATTTGAGGTTGTACTAGTGGACGAAGGCGTGTGATTTGTTTGGTTTGTTTAAGATGGTTTACTTTTTTGAGTTTGCTATAATCTGTACATTTGTGCTGTATCTGATTTTTTTAATCGGTAGAACCGATATTTGACTAGTAGCGGTATGAAAACATGAGGGTTAGACGTAGTGTTGTAAATTGGATTATTAACTGGTTATTTACCGGTTAATAACCCCCGGTAAATTACGTTACTTACCTGTGGTTATTTATTTTGAATATGGCGCAAATTTTTTAGGAATATTGCATTTGAACTTTTTAAAGTTTTTTTTTTTTATTTTTAACGATTAGTGGAGTCAAATTAACGCTATATTATGAGACGTTATAAATGTTAATAAAACGGAAAGGAAAATCTGAAATACAATAATTTACAAAGTGCACTTGTCATTTTTGCATTGAATGTTATGGATATAGAAACTTTCTCGAAATTCCACACACATTTTACCTTATTGTCCACCGTAGGGAGGAAGTTCTATTACTTCCTCAGCCCGTAATTATTATAATAATTCCGGTTATAAGATCATAACATAACCTTTAAACTATTAGAAAATTATTTTTAAACTTTTAATGGACACTTAAAATTGAAAACAATATAAATTTATTCCACTTTTATGAGTGTCTGTTTATAGTTTAAAAACCATTTTCTTACAAGTGTTATGAGACAAGAGTCAATTTCAACTTTTAATTATTATTCATAAATAAGAAAAAGATTATGTTCTCATAAAATCAGCATTGTATGGTAGCAGTATTTGGTCTTTTCTGAAAGTTTAAGTAAAAAGCAACACAATAGAGCCAGTTTTATTTCATTTGTTATTTACTTTATTTACCGTTTAATTTATAGGTAAAAAAATCCGGTAAATTTAGTCAATTATATAATTTACCGGTAAATTTACAACACTAGTTAGACGTTAGTGTCCCCTGTGGAGAGTAACGACAGAGGTACGTATATGATAATTGTGAGTTTTAAATAAATTAATCATACGTGTGTGCATCAAACATGGTACCTACTGTATGTGCTATACTTGCAGATTTTTTACGCCTGCAGATGAGCGCGTCGAGAAGGTTTTGCTGAAAAGAATTGGTAGGCAAGATCTTTTAACAAACCATAGCCAATGTAAAGAAAGGCTAACCAGTGTGCGAAACACATTTCGATCCAGTTTGTAGGGATCAAGCAGAGTGATTAAAAAGATTTTCGTTACCTACATTCATAGGCGCCGGATTTTGCAAATATTGTCGGGTGCAATTTTTGCCGGTACCTAGTTCAGTTTATAATGTGTATAATATAACTTATTCATAAATTAAAAGACCACTGCCTTATATGAAAAATATACAACTATAACAATAATTAAGAATTCGATAACAAAGTGACAAGTATATGAAATAAATGACAAGATTATAAGTTCTGAATTTTTAATAATTACGATAATTTAATTAAGGGCATCTTTCATTTTAACAGTGAAAAGATTTTTTCCATTTGTGTGGCATTGAAAAGGATTCTAAAGACGAACATAAATGTGAATAAGATAATAAGATAAGTATTAAAATAGTCTTACCAACTTAGTGTCAGGGAGGAGAAAAGAAAAGTTTTTCCTCATCCCTGCTTAGTATTTTGAAAATATTTTACAGGGGACTGTGTTTTATACTAACATAATGCAACAGGTGGTGGGTTTTTGATTTGTAAACAAATAATACACTAATAGCGTTTTCTACTGACGTAAACTATATGCACTGAGAGTATCTCCAACTCATTTTATTACATGAGGTTAGAAGAAGATGGAGATACAGTGAGTACGCACGCACGCAGTGCACGTCTGTAGAAAACGCAAGTATGATGTATTCCTGCTTTGGACGATGAACCAGGAAGAGTTGGCAATATTTTAAACAATTTGTAAATTTCTGATAATCCTCTTAATTATGGATTTTCTTTAAAAAACTGTGTGTTGTTTGAATTTATTAAATAAAAAGACACTACCATGACACTACTTTGTCGGGTGCTCTCTAATACTTGTGCACCCAACAAATTCATTTGTCAGGTGCACGAGGCCCATGCACCCGACGAACCGGCGCCTATGCCTACATTGCATTTGCCAGGTAGGATGTATGATCTTTATTTCATGTCGCCAGGATTGGTTTAATATTATGCATAATACAGCAAAACATGAATTTTTTGACATTTTGACATCAAATTTGACACTAATTTATTTAGCACTATGCAGACCTGAACTACAAAGCATGACATTGATTTCAAAAATATTTGCTGCATTAAAAGTAAAAATTTCAGAATTTAAAGGTCCTGCCACTCAGGAAACATGTCTCTTATTCTAATGTAAAACGACGAATAATTTCACCTCAGAAAATAAGAGGTATGCTATTTCCAGATAGAGATAGAGTTAGACATTTAATTTATTTAAGGTGTCTGAGCACTTCTACACTGAATTTTATTTTTTCTATGTTTGAATAATGTGCATCATATGCTTAATATCCAGGAAAAGAGCCACGTTTGTATGCACCTCTGACACTGTGACACAGACATTAAAAGCCTTTGTGACTGTTTCTTCTTAATTGTATCTTGAATAATATGAAATATAAAGACTTTACCTTATTAATAAGATAAACATGTTTGTCCCTAAAATAAATTTAAGATTAAATCATAACTTTTTTATGTCAATCTAATGAGGTGTTCGCTGGTAAGCATAAGTTACAACAGTGCAGAGTTGTACTTGAAATGTAAATGTAAGTAATGTAATGTAATATTGACTTGTTTATGTGTATTATATCATATCATTTTTTAGAAAATAAAACTGAATAAGGTTAGTCAATCTTGTGTTGGGTAGGTATGTATTTTTTTTTATTGTCACTTTAGATGTTGAATAGGTATAGTTTCTCTGTTGTATGATTATTGCGATAGGTGTAAATAGTAATTCAACTTTTTAGACAACTGGCAACTACGCCACATCCCTGCGCCCACATTCATGTTCCTTACATTTAATTACTAAAGTTAAAACATTTATTATGATTTTCTTCATGATTATATCTATTCTTATCTATTTATAAGTCTTATTTTGTTAAGTATGTTTACATTTTAAATAAATTTTAATCGTTACTTATGTATTTTATTTTGTATCAAATTAATTAGTAATATATTTGATTTTAAATTCGCGCATTTTAAGTCAACTGATATTTAGGCAGTTTTTGTGAATCGATGTGAAAACATCAACATAAAATTTTTCATTTTAAATATATCGCGATAATCAGTTTATTTAAAATGGATTTTAACAAATGGGAGGAAAACAACTAGAAAACAATTAAGTTATCAAAACGATAAAGGTTCGGTTTTTTCATCTTCTGATAAATTTATCTGTTAGTTATATTCTTTGAAACCATTATGTTGATAATGGTTTCCCAAGATATTATCTGGCAGATAAATTTATCAGGAGATGGAAAGACCAGGGAGGCTATTCTCAAATGTCAGGTGGTGACACTAGAAATCGACAATTGTCGAAGACTAAAGTCGCACAAGTTTTGATTTCTGTATTCTCAAACGCTATTCGAAGTCAATGTCGTACGATACTCCGATTGTCGACGAAGCGATTTGACAACGTTGTATATTAGTTCAATTGAATAGCATTCGGCCGCATATTTCATATTATTTAATTTGGCAAATCTGCAATTTACCACCATAATTTTTGTTTATCACTATCGTGCAGTAGAGGGCTCCCTCGTGCACCCAGACAACAAATTATGGAAGCAAATAAAGAACAATATTGTAATGCGCGACAGAAAGAATTGTTAAGTAATTTAGTGCAGGTTGAGAATAATATAGCAATTTTAAGTGGAAAATTCACAAAAGACATGAAATATATTATTGGCCCTTCATTTTCTTGTAAATTTTGAATAATAAATAATTCTTCTGCCATAATTTAATGCACGAAATCAATAACCACTTCAACACACCTGCGAAATGAAATTACATAACCTCGCTCTATTCGTGTCGTACACGACATGACAAATGTAGAGTGGTTTTGACCACTCTACAATATCTCTATTAAAAATGTCGAAAATTTGTCGTACGCGACATTTGAGAATTAGCTTTAGTAGACATTTTAGCAATTCGCATTCGACATGCACATTTGCTGATTTGAGAATAAGGCCCCAGAACCAATTTATGTTATCTGAATTTTTGCTTCCTCTGAAATGCAAAAGTTCTGTGTGGTAACTACAGATGGTGCTGAAAGTTGATGCCAAAACTCATTTAGGGACTTCGCCATCTATCCCTGTGTAATCTGTGCAGACATGCTTTTGGAGTGCCAAGCTTCAGCAGCTAGTATTCTCACATTAACCCTTTAAGAACACGAGTTGTTAACTTTCAATATGCTGAGTCTGCATCAGGGTCTGCATTCAGGCTCGGTGATCACCTGAACATGGCCAAAAGACGGACGTTCCGCCAGAATTCCGGCACACATTCAATACGGCCGTCAATTACCGATCAGCTGTTTTGGTGGATAAGTAACCATTAGATTATCTTATCGAATTTCATCATGTTTCGACTAGTTTGAGCTCACTTGTAATTTTTCTAATAAAACAAGCTTTTGTTTTTTAAAATAAGAAGTATATCTTACGAAATGTATAAGTTTTTCATGTGGCGACATCTGGTAGCATTAGAATGACTGCCCGCCTGCTTGGGTTCGGAAAATTGTAGTATGAACTTCAAAGGTGCCGACAGAAGCTGTCCCTATTGATTGATGTCTATACAGTGGTCTGGGTATGGGTATCTTTAATATACTCTTATAATCATTGGTTATACCTAAAAATTTGCTCTAATCTTTAGCTGGGGTGATTGGTAGACTCGGCTATCTCTAACTGAGGTGATCGGTGACTGCGACCGACTCCACAGATTCCAAAGAGCTTCTGCATAATTTACCGTCGTATTCTGTATTTCAACCGTCTTTTTATCTTTGCGGTTTATTTTTATTTAATAATTATCTTGTTTACATAATTTATTGGCCACAGAAATGACAACGTAAGTGAGGTCATTCGGCTATATAGTAACTGTAAACATACAAGCACCAGGAAAACATTATCTTGAGGTGTAGTTATAGACGTATGTTTAAACATGTATAAAGATAAAAAATACCCTGATGAACATCCCAGGAATTTAATTCCCGAATTATGCCGCCAGTTTTACCATTTGGGATGGGTTACAGGAACAGGTAAGTTTTTATTTTTATTATTCTACCTTGTTAGGTTATGTGTGAACATGCATATAACACCGATGTGAAGTATTTTAATAAGAGAGTAGCACGTTTTTCACGGCCATTAGTATTGCAAAAGTATAACCGTCTCGAAGTGATGGACGGAAGTGTGGACTCCACACTTCCGTCCGTCCGCTTTTCGTTCTTTTAGGATTTGATAAATACGATTCTCCACAAAATTTACATTTTGCTTGAAAATATTTGCCCTGCTTCTGCTTATTAAAGTATTTCCACACTTCACTTTCATTTCGCGGCATATTTGAATTTGATAACCTTTAAATCAAAACAGAAAACTTAATTGTAACTCAAATAATTAAATGTGTAAAGATTACTCACTTTGTATTAAAGTAGATACTACTTACACCTAAATGCCAATTAGGTAGTAATAACAATGACAAATAAATCAAAACAGGATAACACAAAATACTGCTCCCGGTCGTACCGGCCACAAAAGTAACCTTAAAAATGAATTATTTGGCGGCAAATTTGAAATAATTAGGTGCTCGGCTATTAATAGTTATAGCCGTGGATATATATCCGGATAAATATCCAGATATTTATAATGGCTATTTTCTACTCACGACACTAGTGTGGAGATGGGTTGTCCGTGTCTCGTTTTCGTTAAATTTTCACCTATAATTAATGAAATATTGGGATCTATTCTGTAACATTGATATGGACTTGATATTCAGGGCTATTCCGTAACATTGATATGCATATCAATTAATATGGTCTTCAATACTTGAAGAGAATTTGTTACGATTTCATAACATTTCACGTCGTTTGCCGATCGCAAATTGAAGAGAGATGCATATTAACTCGAGATTACACTTGAAACGGATTGCAAGTTGTTACGAAACTATTTAAAGTAGAAATGGGATTCTACCCATGCAATCGTTTGCACCGGTGGAATCACGGAATGCACCCACAATGCACCCGGTGCATTGGATGCTTTGCCCGGTTACCTACATTTACATAAGACATAAAAAATGCTTTAAAATGACACCAAATATAATATATTTTGTACAGACTATCGCTA
The DNA here is from genome assembly GCA_036172665.1 of Prosopocoilus inquinatus. Classification (NCBI taxonomy): domain Eukaryota; kingdom Metazoa; phylum Arthropoda; class Insecta; order Coleoptera; family Lucanidae; genus Prosopocoilus; species Prosopocoilus inquinatus. The sequence continues at coordinate 11,424,177 of CM069875.1, forward strand.
GACAATTATTTTGTAAAGTTAATTTCAAAAACTTACTCATTTTGTTCAGATTTTAAGTTACAAAACATCCGGTTAAACTTAAAAGTTTACCATTCACCATACACTATGAAACATTAAACCTGTAAACCACCTGCAAACAATTAAATAACATCAAGAAAAGATTACTTTTCGTTCGATTTGCGCGGGAAATTTAAATTTTTGAATGCACTCGGTACATTCATGTATGCATCCTGGTGAATGCACCCATGTGGGTGCTTTCAATGCACCGGGTTCATTCCCTAGCCCATCTCTAATTTAAAGAATACCAATTTTGCAAGGTCACTTGAAACATAGCAATATCAAGTCCATATCAATGGGCGCGTTCAGTAGACGCTCAGCGGCTGAGTTGCTTACTTAGCAGTCGTTTGTGATTGGCTATTACCTTAATGTGAGCCAATCACAAACGATTGCTGAGTAAGCAACTCAGTCGCTGAGCGTCTACTGAACGCGCCCATTGATAATTCTTCGTGCACGTGTTTTATTAATTTAAAAATAAAAACTAATTTAACAAATGAATCATATATTTTAAGTGTGGAACATCAATTTTTCTGAGGAACCTAATTGGAAATCGGAAATTGTTTTTTTTATTCAATAATATATTTATTTTAATTAAAAGGAGTTCTGATCACTTCAAATATTCCTATTCTTAACATCCATCAAGCAGGTCGATGTAAATGTACTTACTGGTTATGTTTAGTGATGCGTGTTCCTAAAAAAATTAAAATAAGTTAGAATGTCGCACATTTAGTTTTTTAATATTGTATTCTAAATATGCATTAATCATAAAAAAGTACATTTCAAAATCTGCAGACACCTACCTTTTTGTGAGTCTATTTAATTTTTAAAATCATAGAAATTATTTCGCGCTAAATATTGATTCTAGACCACTGTGAGCCGGTACGAGCTAGTGGGCGTTACCTCATTTAAGTATATTATGGAAATAATGTTTTTTTGTCTGTGTCGGTACGGTAACGTTCCTATTATGGTCAGACCTAATGGACGGACTCCTTAAGCTGCTTTTCTTGTTTTGGAAATTTTGAAAATTGGTGATTAAGGAGGGAGTACCTACGAAGTATGTATGTTGGACGTAAATTGTTAAGAAATGTGAAGACAAATTTACGCAAACAATAATAAGAAACGCGCATGCGTCTTAAAATTGCTCAAGAAAAGTTAAAAACACTTGAACTTGCTTTTTGGAAATTCGACTAACGCCTCCACGCCAGTAGGGGAAGTGATCATGTTATCGACGAAAACCCATGACAGTAATTCCCAACTATCCAATTCTCAAAGTCTCCATAGCAGGAAAAGTAGCTTTATAGTATTATCTCTCTTGCCTGATTGGGCGAAATTTCGCCATTTGGGCTACTTTTGTAAGGCTTTTGGCGTAAGAAAAATCGATTTGACGATTCTTTCTGTAAAAAAATCAAACAGAATGTCCGTTCTTTCAAATTAATATTTAACATTTGCAAATTTCAAATTTAAGGCAAAGATGAAGATATGTTAACTGCTGTTTATATGACACTTAAAAACTGAAATTGGGGAAATATGAAAATAGAGATTAAATCAAGTGATTAATTTTAAACCACTTCTTTAGTTGAACATGGTAACTTTGATACGACATAACCAAAAGGTTGTAAAAGTTGGCTACAGCCAAATAAAGCAAACAAGAAAAATATATTTGTGTGGTACAGACCTGAACAATACATTTTGGTTTTGTCATTGACTGCCAAAATTTTGCGGTAGAGACTGATCGGTTTTAAACATTTACTTTTTGTTTTCGAGACTTTTTGGTGAAAGATATATAAAATTTAACGCTCTTACTGTACAAAAAGTCATACTTTAACGGAATCACGGATTTTTTTCTTTTACGTGATTGTACTGTGCTGTTATATTTTTTTAAAATAGGAGTTCATATTTCAAAAATATACATATAACAGCATGTTCTGTTTAACGTAAATGGATACAGCATACGGGCGAATATCTGTTCACAAATTGCCTTGTGAAAAATTAAACTGGCAACAGTGCCCTAGATCGAATTTTGTGATAAAATTGCTAAGTGTGTGAAATAAATGACCAGATTATGAATATCTAATAATTATGGTAGATTAATGAGCGATGAATGCTTTCATCTTAACATTTGAAATGTGTTTCTACTCACATGCAAATATAATCAACGAGAAGACATAACATATCTTCAACGCCTATTATATCCAATGAGTCATTTGTAACAACTCTGTAGATAAAAGTGGAAATTTCTTAAAGTTGAAACTTAACAACATCGGTTAATCTGATTTAAACTGTCACAACCTACTAACTGAAAATTGCAAAATTGCCTAAGACTTAGTTACATATTTGAGCACAAAATTCTTCTTAGATTTTCACAGCATTCTAAGATGGTAAATTTTGATTTTTGTATGAATCATTTTATGTTAAGTTGGGCCATCGTAGGGCATGCTTAAAACTTTCCAGGGCAGGCTCAGCCTCCCTTGGCGCCCCTCTAACTACGGCCCTGGTTTAAGATACTGAAATGCAGTTTTCTCCATTAAACATATTATAAAAGTCAAACTCCAGACACCGAGGTCATTTTTTATCTAACTCATCTAGAAATTGGTGTTTCCCTTTAAAAGTGTCTAATTTAGCCCATCTAGTACATTTATTTTGCATCCAAAAGTAAGATTCTACCTTACTACTTTAGCAAAAAAAAAATAAAAAAAAAAACAAGAAAGCGTAGTTCACTTTGACAACTGTAGAATTAATTACATTTGTATGATTAATTAATGATTCGTTTTTGTCTTTTCTCACCACACTTTCTATCCAAAAATTAACAAGATTAAACAAGTTATTACAGTTTTATAAGCTGGTATCTTGTACATTGTATTGGAAAATTGTTGAAAAATTGCTTTCCCAGAGACATTTTTTTTTAAATTTTGTTATAGATAGACTCCGTTTCAAATTTCGCGCCAGCTTTAGGACCGCCCACTTTCCTAACCTATTACTGATCACGGGGGTTTATGTCTATTGCCACAGTTTTAAACGCAATTATAATTCCCCCCAGGTCGCTGGGAGGGCAGTGATGGCACTCTATTTACAGTAATCTGTAATCCTTAGAAAAATTTTGTGCAAATCGTTTTTGATTGCAGTGAAAACCTCGAGCAGCCTCTGGACAGCTGTTTCAGCCCTGCTTGGGGCTTCTTCAGCAGAGACGTAGCTCGACATTCCCACTGCAGACCAAAAACGACTTGCCCAATTTATTCGCAATTGCGATGTAAAAATGATGAACAGATAAAATAGCGACATCTTACTATCGCTTTTTGACCTGACATTGCAGTAGGATTGACAAATTGAAGCGGGATTTGCTCCTAATAAGTCCCCCATGCAAGGCGGCCATGCTTGCTGTCAAAGCATAATGAAAGTTTTTAGAAAAATTTTGTGCAAATCGTTTTTAATTGCAGTGAAAACCTCGAGCAGCCTCTGGACAGCTGTTTCAGCCCTGCCTGGGGCTTCTTCAGCAGAGACGTAGCTCGACATTCCCACTGCAGACCAAAAACGACTTGCCCAATTTATTCGCAATTGCGATGTAAGAATGATGAACAGATAAAATAGCGACATCTTACTATCGCTTTTTGACCTGACATTGCAGTAGGATAGACAAATTGAAGCGGGATTTGCTCCTAATAAGTCCCCCATGCAAGGCGGCCATGCTTGCTGTCAAAGCATAATGAAAGTTTTTAGAAAAATTTTGTGCAAATCGTTCTTGATTGCAATGAAAACCTCGAGCAGCCTCTGAAGAAGCCCCAAGCAGGGCTGAAACAGCTGTCCAGAGGCTGCTCGAGGTTTTCACTGCAATCAAAAACGATTTGCACAAAAATTTTCTATTTTATTTACCTTAAAGTTAGAGCTAATCGTGTTGATGCTGAAATTGGTTCCCGTACAGTGTACTGTTTTGTGATTGTTGGTCCAATCAATTATAATAAAGTATCAAATTGTTGGGCTGACATCTGGAGGAAATTAAAATGCCTTTCTGGATCAGATTATCATGAATACCTTTATTCTTCCTATGAACAACTAAATATATGTCTCTAACCCACATTGACGCTTCTTAGTACTATTTTTTAAAAGATAAAGTGCCTATAATTTTCGGCGTCTGCTGTGGTATGTAGCAATTTGCCACTCCATTTTATTATATTTTAATAAAGCGAGGCAACACTCTCCAATTATTGGACTCGAAGCAGCAAAGAGCGGGAAAAAAGCGAGTCACGCGTTTCACAGCGCTCATGTGAACCTCAGTTCATTTATTATACGGCGTCAGAAAAAACCGCTCGCAGCTCTGCAGCTTCGCAGCTGCCATGAGAACTCGCCATTAACCGCCGGAGCGAAAAACCATCCGAGCAAATGTGGTCGTAATTTATAGAAAGGAAATCACAAATTGTCCGTTTATTCTTCTGGAATAGCCCTAAACTAGTCTCTTGGGCAAGAATGCAGCACAATGTATTAGATTATTTAATTTCCTGAACAATACTTAAACGCAGAAATATTTTAAAATTACGCGCCTTTTTTAATTTTAATTCCCCCCAGGCCGCGTGAGGCGCGCATTTTTGCTCCACATATACAACGTTGGCTTTGACATTTAATATATCTTTTAGCTATGTTATTGATGATTGTCTGCTTACTTCACGTCAGTTTGTACTTGTAGGTTATGGTTTCGTTTTCGAAATTGTTTTGAAGTGAAATGTTTGAGGTAATTATAAAAACTTTTTTTTAAATTAATTCTTTATATTTCCTTGTCCTACAGGGAATTGTAACTTCAGTAAATGCAGACTTATGCAGCTTTGTGTTACAGAATGATGTGATTATATATTTGCCTCATTTAATCTTAAGCAAAGGTATTCAAGGCTTGCCAGTGATTGGAAAATATGTAAGGATAGGCAATCACTATCATCAAGCAAGCAACGATCTAAAATGCGTTTATTTGTGTGAGAAGAGCTCGATTACATGTAACTGCCTGCACAGCATTAATATAAGTAAATGCTTTTTATTACATGTCGTGAAGGAATATGAGCTTCAAGTGTGTGATATCCTAGACATAAATAAATATGTCATAATTATTAAAGAACGTTTTCCAAAATTTACCATATCGATAGTGAACTATATTGTCATATCGATAATTCAAAAACTGGCAGAGTTATTCATAAGATCAACAAGCAACTGTTTTCAGTGGAAACTACCGAAACATTCTTTGCAAACTGTGTTTGACTGTCAATACGTTGATGCCAATAATGAAAGGTATAATGAATTTCCAAACTGGAGTTTTGGGGTCCACCACCGAAATAAACCAGCTGATATTGTAATTGGCTACTTTTTCATCACTGATATCGAAGGGATACCATATATCAAAGATGATAAGCATTCAATGCCCTGTTGCATAATAACTCATAATAATAAAGATCTGGCAAGAATAAATCAGAAATTAGTTTTGATCAGAAAGTGCTGCATTTTTACTGAAATTTTTAACGAATCTTTTAATGGTGTTCTGGAGTATATGATCTGCCACATGGAAGACATTTACGTTTTCAGTATACCCACACATGTATTGAAGTATACAAATAATGTTGAGGGTGTTAAGTTTTACGAAAGAATTCCTGCAGGCTTAGTATCATCAAATATACTTGAGTTTGTCTTATTAGCAAAAAGTTCTGTAAGTATTTGTTTTTCTTTCAACTGAAAATAACTATCAAAGTCAACTGTTTTGATCTGAAGAAAAAAAAGCTTAATGACAGAGAATTTAGACACTTATTGGATTTTGGGTTTCAAAATTTACAAAGTTATATTAAATTTTACATAAAAGGTGTTCCACTTAAGGTGGTGTACTTCATACCTCTATACCGGCTGTATCAAATTGAATGTGCACTGAAGGGGTCTTCTAAACGGTTACAGATACAAATTTCGTTAAATCGAAGGAACGTTGCACAAATCAATGCTTCAATGTATTCATTAACATAATGATTTTTTTCTTTTTTCTTTTCTTTTTTCTTCTGCATATTTCTTACTTTTCTTTTTTTGCGTATCTCATAAATAATTTTAAAATTTTTATATTTTTAATTAAAAACCTGCATATTACAGCATATGTGGACATCCCTTTCTAAGAGCTTTCCAACCTTACCATATTTTTTGGTCTTAAGGTACGAGTCCATGTCCATGTCCACTTGAAAGTATTTAATGTCGGAGAGTTCCATAAAACTGAGTTTTCCTCATAAACACTAATCAGTTCTATTGTTTCATCCTTTGTCCATTCTTTTTTAGGTGTCATTTCTACAAGCACTCTCAGCCACAGTTTCAAAAATTTGAAACGCTGCGAGTTCCTATCCAGACAAGCAATTTATAGCATGTCCACTTGAGAGCAAGTCTCAGCAAGCTAGCTCTCCATAGTTGACAGGCGCTCTCCGATAGTTACTCTCAGGTATGTGTTCACTTGGGATATATACTTTCGAGAGTAGCTCTCACATGGACACGTACCTTTAAGATTGATAACTCGTGTGTTATTATCATTTTTCTGTAATCAACTTACAGAAACGAGTTGTAAAATATTTTATGCGTCTCAGAACTCAGAATCAGTCAAGTGATTTATTGTAGTTTTAGTGATTTAAATAAAAATAAGTAATAAATTCAGGCAATTCCAGTCAGGTGTACCGTGTGCCCACTTTGATTATTCACCATAGGAATTTCACTGCATTTTTCTTTAATTGTAAATTCCTGCTTTCCTATCAAATTTATCGTAAAACCATAAACGACATAAAACGTAACTTTATGTTATGCATTAACTAAGACCATTTTTAGTATATTTCTAAATACAAGGGATTTCAAAATTAAAAAGAAAAAATTTAATTAGCAGACATTATTCAGTTTCGATCATTTCGATCAAGCAGAAAAACTTCTAGTTGTCACGTTTTACTTTTAAACATAATTCGTATTATTTATTTACTTAAAAGATAAATAAATATTACACGAAATTCTCAAATAATTCACCGTATACAGCCAACAAATGTCCCAAATTCTCTTGAAAGTTTGAATGGAATCAAAATAAATGTATGATTTTATTTTTAAATAGTAAACATTCTAGAAGGCCGTTGTCATGTTATTGCAGTGCGATACCTGTAACATAAAGTCCCGTTTGTTGTATCGTATTATCGATCACATAATCAAACAGAAACGTATTATTATTTGAGCATTTAGTGTAGAACAGTTTTTATTATTCTTATTTATAAATAAATACTCCTATTTCTTAACATGAATGTTTGATGTTTCTCTTTTCGATTATAAACGTTTAAAATCCAGTAAAGCTACTGTCAACTAGAAATTTGCTTGCTTGATCTAAACTGTATAACTGCATAACTCAAAGCTACTCATTATCCCCTTTAATGTTTTATGGTAGATTCGATAGGAAAGCAGAAATTTACGATTAAAAAAATGCATCGAAATTCGTATGGCGCGTAATCAAAGTGGACACACGGAATACAAACATAAATGAATCGATTGGACAATTGCTGGATAGAACATTGTAATGCTTTGAACTGATCTCCATGGTTGTCAGATTTATCTCTAGGCTTCTTTTATGGGGACATGAGTAAATAAACGAAAAAATGTTCTCTTATCACAATTTGTTGATAATCGTAGCTACGTATTTCGACAGCTACGCTACTATCTTTATTCTATTGGAGATTCAATGAGAATATCCTCTGGTTCATACCAACCAAAGAGTGTGCATGAAATTATTAAAAAAATATTAATTAACCGGTTTCATGTTTACTATTCTTATTTCATAGAGATAACAGAACATTTTTTTCATTTATGTACTCATGTCCCCATAAAAGAATTCTAGAAACAAATCTGGTAAGCAAGCGACCAGGTGAATTGATATGTCATATCCGGCCCGGTTCAATTTACTAGACATAATAATAATATGAACGAATGGTTCATATTATTAGTATGAACGACTCAAAAGATTCGTTCTTAAAAAAAACGAACGAACTAATCTTTGAGTCGGTGATCGATATGAACGAAATGAACGAGATGAACTGATCGGGTCGCTCGCCGTACATGTTATATCGATTCCCGCCATACTCACTTCGTACAAACAATAATTACATTTCTCTTACTTATATCAGAAACACTAAAGTATGTCCAACCAACTCTTCTTTTACGCTTAGATATAATTTCCAAATAATCTGACTGAGATTTGACAGAAAATTAAAATCTTCACTAACAGCCTAGGTGAGCATTGTAAATATTATTGAAATAGCTCACAATCTTTTTGAATTAATGTACTGTGCTATATTATTGATAAAGTAATTTTATTCTTTTTTAAAAACTGTAAAAATATACAGGATGATTCGTATAATATATTTTCATTATTAAAATACATGAAAACAAGACGTGAAAAATGCACGAATAAAATTGGAAGCCACGATGCAGCGTGATTTGTTCATTTCGTTCATCTGAATGAAATCGTTCGAAAAGATTTGTTCGTTCACGAACAAACAATGAACGAATCTTTACTCAAAAGATTCGTTCGTGAACGACACAACTCTACAATTTAACTAAAAATTTGTTACAGTAAAGCAAGATATGGAGTGTCTAGCGTCCTCTCACACTTATTAATTAGGTGATACCATGGTTACGATACCGATGCTTTTTTTGACAACTTAAATTTCAAGACGAATTGACATTACTCAGCACCAAAAATTCACCAGATATTTCAAGATGACAGTAATTTTGGCCGAGTTAATTAAACGGTCAAATTGCACAAAATCGTCAAGTCAACGGTCCGACTAAACCCTTTGACCAATCACTATTTGAGAAAAGTGATCACGTGATTTGGTCTGACCACTTCGACCTTTCACTTACCGCAGCCTTTGTCACTAGCCACTTGACACCCGTTTTTAATTTTTTACAAAAACATTTAACGTTCTTTGGACTGGCCGTATATGACATATGAGGAGTTTATTTTCAAGGTACAACATGTCCAAAAATTGCTTTTCGAGATAAATGGCTAAAACATGTTTTTCAATAATGGGTTGAGATTTTCCAGCTATTTTGTTTCCTTCAATACGTATTGATCTGTGGACGTTGTATACATAGTTTGGTAAATATCTAATGGATACTTTATACAAAAATGAGAAAAATGTTTTGGACTTGCGCTTTGAAAAAAAGTCGTGATTTGAAGAAAAACAGTTTATTAAAAATAAAACTATTTATTAAACTAAAACAAACCTTACAAAACACCCAAACATGATTGTACAGGTTGTCCCATTTTCGATGGTATTCTGTAGGTATCTCCGTTAATAAAGGGAATATAAAAAACCTAAGCACGCACCATTGAGTCAACTTTTTATGGCAATTTCAATGGTTAAATCAAAAATTTGCTGTTTCTTACTGTTTTCGTGGTACAGTCGAAAAACGAAATTTTTATTTTTAAAGTTATTAAAAAATGATAATTACACTTTTCGTTCGACTTTTAACGTAGATCATGGTTTCTTAATTAGATTACATGAGAAGTTCTTAATAGCCTAAATACGAACCCGACCTTTGTTTTTTTTTTAAATGGAAGTCATAGTTGGCTTTGACGTCGTTAAAAAGAGTATTTTTCAAGCTTTTCAAAAATATATAATATGTTGGTATTATTTCCGAAAATGGGCGAGCTGTAAGTAAATTAATCTATTTGTTACTTTTATGCGAATTATAGTAGGTCGTGATTCATGTAAAACAATAAAATATTCATTAAACTGTAGTCTTTTAATAAATGATAAATTAGTACACTGATGGAATTAGCACTAAAGAGCTAGAAACTATTTTAAATAGTAATATACGTATAAACATAAGCAATTTGAAACATAAACTTTTGAACAATAATATAAACTAACTCAGTTCACAACGTAATTAATTCCATAAAATAGAAATAAAAATTCAAAATTTTAAATTTTAGACTTGTTGCGTTTTAAAAATAAGCTCCTCATATCAGTTCACCTAGCCGTGACCAAACTTCACAGCATTGCCACGTTCAATCCAGAAATTATCCAATGGATTCTTATAGATTTTTACTTGCCTGGAATTACCCGAATAAATCGTTCAGATCCTGAATTTATTTCTATTTTTTGTTTTTACCAAAAGCTTATTAAGAAAAAAGCTTTAATTTGATCTCCTTTAGCAATTCTTTTAAACTACTAATAATAAATAAGGTTTGTAACTTATTAAATGAAAAACGTGTATATTTGGAAATAATTTTAAATTACACGTAATGAAATCCTACATAACTTGTTAAGACAGTTTCATGAAAAAAATGAATTTAAAGGTTTATTTTCGCACCTTTGCAGAAGTTTGGGACACCCTGTAGAGTTTAAACAAGAAGGAATATTGCGTTATGCTAGGGCCACACTAGCGCGTAATGCCGTTAATTACTGAGCTATTTGGCATTAAACATAGGTGTAGCCACGACTTAACGCGCTAATTTGTTATCGTCGTTATGAATGGCGTTAAACGTTAGACGATAGCTCGGGTGGCGGTTTGTTTTGACACATCAAAAGGATTTAGCGCATCATTTAACGCTTATTTTGGCCATTAGCTAGCATTTGTGAATTAACTCATGGAACAGGTTTTAGCTTAGTTGTTGTGTTCAAGCTTGAGCGTAGTTAGAGCTTGAGCTTGGTTAATGATTTTAAATACAATGGGCCGTATTCTCCGTTTCTAACTAAAGCCGTGATTAAAATAAACAAAAACGATATAGCTTTATACGAATTAAATGAGTAAGAGAGTGATAGAGAATTTAATCACGGCATTACTAAATTAAAGACGAGGTCAGAACATGGGCCATTCGCACGAAATGGACTGATAGAACATACCGAGTAATTATGAAATAATCGAGTTTTTAAACTTAGGTTTTGTCTGGTCCAGTAGTAATGCAATAAATTCATAATATAATAATTGACACTCATAGAGTACACCAGTTTCCATCTTGAAATTATTTCATTAAAAAGCGCATCATTTATTGACTTGACGTCAAATGCAAGTGTAGCCATTCAATTTATCGCGTAGTTTAATCTATATTTTTTGACGCCTTAATTATTACGATAATGGACGTTAGACGTTAACATTAGTGTGGCCCTAGCATTAGAATTTAATACTAGAGACCTTTTTCGTTATTACACGTCGAGATTCTTGTGCGCGTGCATTTTCTGTTCTGGTTATTTTGATGATGTAAGGTTGGCTAGAAGGCGACCCCTTTTGTGTTAACAGTTTAATTAATAAGTATCAGATTAAAAATTATATTCCGTTGCCCTGATTTGAGTAAACGACCCGAATGCAGTGAACTTATGTATATTGCCGAGTGACAAAATAAAATATGATATTACTTTTAAGTTACGTTAAATTTTAGTTAGATATTCGTAACCTTGGGCGCTTGCAACAAGTAAGTCACTAGATTTGAACAATTAGGGACATGATTTAATTCGCGTCGCGCATGTCGTTCCACGATTTCGTGAATAACGAAAAGGGTCCACTAGCCGATCACTCGCTTTCCTCGTCATTGTACACGAGCTAGGTGACCTTTTTGTTAGTATCACAATGACATACATGTATAAACAGTTCACGATTGTTTTAAATTCGGACTGTCTATGAAAATGTAACATTTTAGTTGGCAGTTTCGTTATTTGTCAAAATAAGTTTATTTTAGGTTATAGTTGATAAGAACCGAGACTTATATCCATCAAAGCGGCTTTTAACGTACCTATCTTGTTGGAACAAATTATTTTCGGCATTTTGACTAATTAAGAAGTTGAAGAATAAAATTCCAGGTGTAAATTAACTAAATTGATGCCTGAATCGACAACAGGCGAATATTTTTTTAAAGAAACGTCATATGACAGGACCTGACGCCAAATTAATAGAAAAGTACCATTGAGTATTTAAAACAATCGTGAACGGTGTTTAGACATCAGGTTATGTTTATTTTCAATTTGAAGTTTATGATTTTAGTACTCCATCACCACCTCAACTGCAGCAGTTAACTAACAATATAGTAATATTATAAGTGTGGAATTGTCATAACATTTTTTCATGTCAGATTCTGACATCCCTCAAAATTCATGTGAGCAACCTAACGAAATGAGAACACCGAGACGAGACGAGGAAAAAGAGTGCATAATGAAGATTTTACAAAATTTATGTAGTGAGAGACGCCCGTGCCCGTCTGAAATGTCCCTAGCTTCGATAATGACAAATTTAACTTTAACTTTGGATTTAACAATAATTGTGAAAATAATTATCACTGAGGCAATATTGTAGATTAAAGTTAACTTGTGATTATAAATCCGGGCCTGTTTTAATTTTTAATATAAATTTAATTTACCAGTTATTTTTGATTTATGATTTACAACTAAATCTTCTGTCTCTTGTGTTTCTTCTTTTTATTTTGTTCTTTATTATTTTTTAGTCAGTTGAAAACTTTTTGATTCATTTATTTCAGGTTATATCAGTAGACAATCAACAAGCACAAGGTTTTTTAAAAATATTAGTTTTAAATAGCAAATCAAATAAATCAAATCGGATTGAATACTTGGCCATGAACTTATTGCCTGCTATGTCCCTGCTAGATGTCGGTAATGCATATGTATTGCATCATAATCAGAATTTGTAAGATCAAGCTGTTTTAATTTTAAGAGATATTTGCTTGAAAATATTTTCAACAGAATCAGTCATTTTTGCGGCGAATTACAACGAGTACAAGAACCAAATACAAGCTTGTATCTACTGTCAGATCCATCAGCAATTATTACATGTGGTTCCCTCACCGAAAACCATTCAAACATCACAGAGATTGTTTGGACTGTTGATGAAGTTCAAGAACTCATTCAAACTTCCACTGAAATGCTATCATTTCAAGGTGTCATTTATGCGAAGGAGTTTGTGAAGCGGTTAGATTCGAGAACTGCAACTGACATTGTAACACCAGGTTTTGGAACTCTGGGTAACCGAACACACGTCTTGCATTTTTTTAATTCAATGGACCTTAGCGCGAAATTCCTCTTATATATAAACAATTGGGAAGCTGTTTTAACTCCACTAGGAATTCTGCCCGGAATGAGGTTGTTAGTGCGAAATGTGCTTCCAGAAAAAGGAAGTTATTTGAAGTGCACTGTGTTAACAACGTTTACCGTATTGGATTACAAACCGGTTGTTTACTTCGAAACAGTTAATTTGTAATTAATGTTATTTTATTCAGTAATGTTTGTTTGATTAACTTAAATCTTTCAGATGTAACAACTTTTATGGTTTTGGTGGCCTAAGCTACTTGGGAAGTGGTCAGAATATACCGTCATCTGTATTAGTTAAAGCGACAGTATTTGATGTACGAATTAAAACTTTGTGCTTAAGTTGCGCTTGTAAAAAGTGTGCGAAACGAATGCCATGTTCATGTCTTTCACCAGAATTGGAGCCCCAAGTCTCATTATCGTAAGAAACTATAAAATATTTAGAATTAAGCCAATTCAGTTATTCTATTATGAAACTTGTTGTACTTTTCCTGAATTTTATTTCCTGCTTCTTTCCTCCATCTTTGATACGTTTATATTTAAAGGAATATACACTGGTGTCTGCTTCAAATATTAGAACTAAAAAAGAAAAGTCGTTTTTATACCCGACTTCTTAGAAATAAGTAATGAAAAATGACTTTATGTGAAAAATAAATTCACTAAAAATTACGTTCGTGTAACAATATCTAACATAATTCAATAAACAACAAAATACTCTGTACGTAACTGATATCAATTGCTATTTTCTCGAGCATAGAGATAGTGGGAAATAGCGACTGATATTAATTACAGAATTCCACTACAGTTTGTTCGAATACAAACTGACGATTAGTGCTCAAAAGTATGGATGTTCGCTTTTAACTTAATTTTGAACTTGAAAGTTTCGGCTTGGGGATCCGGTTTTAAATTATCTCTAACATACCCAGGTAATAACAAATGTTCCTGAAAAGTTTCAATAACGTGATATACATTGTAAGTCACGTTATTGAAACATTTCAGAAACATTCGTTGTTACCTGGGTACTTACCGAATGATTCTAAAATTAATTCTGCTAGTGTTTTTACTGGATATTTTAAGAACTTATCAATGATTCAGTGTGTAAATGGATAATTTCATAATCTGTTTGTGTTTGAATGATTTAGAGTGGTATAAATATGCTTAATTCCACAGATTTATTAAACTCAGCGAAATCTTTCGATATAAATTTGAATAATCCATGTAGTTGTTGATCCCTTCAGCGATTTAATTTCAGACCATTTCCAAAATGTGTTGACCAGTACAAAAACTTGCTCTGAAGATGTCATGTGTATAAGTTCCAAAAAGAAATTAATATATGAAGTGTTTTATGTTTAATTTTTGAACTGTACACTTTTTCTAGATTGTCTCAGCTTTATTATTTTGTAGCTTTACAGTAAATGATCAGGAAGGACCAGCTTTGATTGTAAGCAAATCAGTCTCGGTCTTAAAGGTTCTTTTAAGTTTAAATGACTTTTCGTGTGATGTATTTTTGGAAACGCTGCATTCGCTGATGCTTTTCAATTACAATGAATTTGTTCCTCAGGTACGGAGACAGATAAAGAACTTCCAAAAACAATTTCTTTTTGTTTTCTGTTACAGAATATTAAAGCAACATTGCTCGATGAAATTTTACAATACAGTCTTGACACTTGGTATTCCGTTTCTTTAACGAAATTGGAATTAATTTGCCGAAAATTAGAATCCCAACCGATGGAAAATGATAAACTTCCCATGTGGTATTGTGTACACGCAAAATTATTACTGTCGTGAAAAAAACACTTCTTATACCTTTTATAGTTGTAGGATATACTTATAATTAATTATTTTCTATTAGAAGTATTACTTTTTTTAATATCTTGGAACAATGTTACATTTTATACCTTTTATAAATACATGTTTTTTACTATGATTTTTTCAATTTATGTTAAAATGTTTCCCTCTTCTATATCAATGAAAAATTTTTCTAAATCTTGAATCGAATAATTTGTTTTAGGTGGTGGAATAAGCATAAAACATAAAGATAGAATCTACATTGCACCATCAGCAGTCCAAAAGGAAAGAATAAGCCCAAATGACATATTTGTTCAAGACATCAATGGTACAGATATTGAATTACCCCCACCAGAAAAAAAACTGAAAAAGAGTCAATGTACCCCGCTGTTCATATGCGCTTATAAATCTAGAAATGCAGGCGCTGTGATTCACACTCATTCTAAAGCAGCGGTAATGATAACACTGCTTTTTCCTGGCAAGGAATTCGCCTGCACTCATCTCGAAATGATTAAGGGCATCAGAGACCAGCAGCTTGGTCGTAACATTCGCTATGATGAAAAACTTGTGGTACCCATAATCGAAAATACTCCGTTTGAAGAAGATCTCAGGGATAGAATGGCCGAGGTGATTGCTGAATATCCCGGCACTTGTGCTGTTTTAGTAAGACGACACGGGGTAAGATGCTAATAGTATACAGTGTGGTTTTTTACTATGTGCAAATAAAAAAAACCTCAGTATAAGTACCTGAAATCCTACCTTCTGCGGGTATTTTTTGGTGGCTACCGTATCATAGCCAAAAAATTTCGGATGGACCACTTGTTTGGAACTCTGGAAATGTGCGAGAAAGATAGGAGGGTCAATTTCGCCTTCCTCTCGGTATGAACACGCCCACCGATACCGCACTCGATGTTCAACGCAGAGTTTCGTAATAATAATCACTGATCTCGTCTGTTAATTATTTTATTTAAAATTTTAATTCACCGAGCGAAGTAATATGTTTTACGATGTCAACTATCGACGAATAAATCCGATAATTTATGCACCAATTAAGCAAGCGCGTTAAAATGTTTTTCCTTCACCCTTTTACGTAAATAAATTTTTGCTGCAATCTCGCTGCTAGCTATGGAAGAATTACTACTTACGGTTCATGGAAATAAAGTAAATTTTTATGTCTATTAAAAATAATATGGAATGAGAAATTACAATTTGTTTGTATCTCGCTTTTAATTTGTTCTTGAATTGCACTACATTTGAATTTAATACTTAAACTTGTAATTACTTGCAGTTAAGTTAATTTAAATTGTAAACGTTTTGACGGACCAGCTGATCGGAGCGGCGCTGAGTTACGTCGTTTTTGCTCGAGACCCAGTAAAGCACTGACCCTGGCCTACTTCGGCTGCGTGTCGTAATTAAAGAGGCGCTTTTAGCTATGCCAGCAGTTCTTAATCGCTTCAGTGAGAATCTGCCACTGCATTTTGCTCGAAAACTATTACATTTATAATTGAAGTTGGTTCTTGTCCGATAAAAATTGTAAGTACAAAGTTTTTTTAATCTTGAACCGGACAAAATACGACGTTCCCATTATATTTTGTCCCATTCAAGATGAAAAAAGACTTTGTATTTATTACATTTATGTTAAGAACATATGAGTTCAATCGTTGCCATTCTTGGTGATATTTTGCAGGTTTAAATATTTGCACACAGTAAAAGAACATCCTGTATATTCCTTTTAGGAATAAGTAAAAGAATGTTGGTTGCAGGTGTATGTGTGGGGAGACACTTGGCAACAAACTAAGACAATGACTGAATGTTATGATTATCTGTTTGATGTCGTGGTTCAAATGAAATTGCACGGACTAGATCCCAGTCTTACTCCTGAACAGTATGAACTTAAGATTCAAAACGCCGCTAATTGAAATCAACCAAAAATTAAGAAAACAAAAAATAATAAATTCTGCCCCATTTATTTGTGCAATCAAGCACAAAAGAAAAAAATACATACAATTAATTAATGGTGCAATTTTTTTTTTACCTCATATAACATTAATCCTTTGTGTACGTTATACAGTGAACGGCAGAAAGTTGACAACATATGGGAAAATTATTTATTATTGATTTCTCAGAAAAAAAAAATTCTTTATGAAAGCTCCTGCATTTTCCCAAACTCAAGATGCACGTATCAAAATTTGAAAACCTGTTATCATATACCGCGGAAATCAAAATATTTACAATCGACATAAGAGTAAAGTATCTTTATTTTTCACGGCACGTGCAAATTTTATTTGGAAAAAGAATCATTCAGAATTATTATGAGATCTCAAATATGAAATCATAGCTGCCTGCGAAGGAAAAAATTATTACTGATTTGTTAGAAAAATTTATTCTTTATGAAAGCTCCTGCATCTTCCCTCATGATGCACATATCAAAATTTGAAAATCCTTTATCATATACCAAGGAAATCATTACTACCTACGATGGAAAAACAATTTGGCTACAAATAATTGTAAATTTTAGGGTGTCAATGTTATTAATCATAATTTCTAATTGATAGTTGAGCAAAACACAAATCTCAGAGTGTATTTATGTCACACTTGAAGAAGCATCCAGCTCTACACATTCAAAATTCTACGACATACGTGGTACTTGAAAAGTAGTAAAATTCTTTTTTTCATCGTAGACAGCCATGATTTCACATTTGAGATTTCATAATAATTGTGAGTAATTTTTCCAAATAAAATTTACGCATAACGTGGAAAATAAAGGTACTGTACTCTTGTGTCGATTTCAAATATTTTGATTTCCTCGGTATATGACAGGAACTATTCAAACTTTGATACGCGCATCTTGAGTTTGAAAATGCAGGAGCTTTCATAAACAATATTTTTTTCTGAAAAATCAATAATAAAGCATTTTACCATACGTTGCCAACTTTCTGCCGGTCACTGTATGTATCAAGATGCTTTCTTTCGCTTAAAAGTTTGAATAGTTTGGACCTGACTTTCATTTCGTAATTATTGCAACAAAACACCTAACTTGAATTTTTGAAAGAATGTCTGTTTTTGAATCAAAACACGTTTGGATCATGATATTGTGAGCGAAAGAAAGCACCTATAGTCGTTCACGATGTTTTTAGACTCTAGAGGGCCATGTTTTTTCTCGTTAAGTTACGTGCATGTATTTTTTTAAAGGAAGTCAAAATATGACATGAAAAAAATAATGACAGTGTCACTTTGGTGGTACTGACTATGCTGCCAATACGTAAATAACGTGGGCTACGGTGGCATAATTAAAGTAAAAAGTAACTTAAAACAAATACATTTTTATTATTATCTCGTCAAATTTCCAAAAGTTATAAGTGGCGGAACTAAAAGTGCAGTAGTGAAGGCGTTTAATTATTGTATAAAGGATCGCCCAAATTCAAAAAACGAAAATTTGAAGAACTGTCTTTTTAGCAGAAGAATCTAAAAGTACGCATTGGAGGAGGTGGTGAAAGAAGTAGACAGAATTTTAAATGAGGTTCAAATGACCATGGAAAAAGTTCTAAGTCACCAGCAACAGCAAGAAGATCCTGATTCTTAAACATGTAATTACTTTTTTAATGAAAAAATAAATAATTATCAACTGTTTGCTGCGGGCGATACTTCTCGTTTTTAGGGTTCAGTCGAACTGGCAACAGTGGCAGTGGTAGTTTTCCAGAATATAAAATTTAAAATGAGCGTAAATTAATTTTCTGACAGATGTATCTTTCAGTGACACCAAATAAAAATGTTACTCTAACATGGCCTATTCTAAGTCTAAATATCGTGAACGCATATTATAACCATACTATAAGCTAGTGCGTATGCGTGCGACGTTCGTAATTTAGTTCTTCGCAACTTGAAGCTAGAGAACGAGACATTTTGTTTTAGATATCGCAAACTATTCGATTAAACATCAAGAAAATGAAATTCAAATCCGTCAAATTTCCCCACCAGGAGTTCTCCAGAGCCACTAGAGGGCGCGCACTCTTGGAAGCACTCTCCCATTAGGAAGTTTAATTCCGTACAGATTTATCTATGAGTATCTTTTTGACAGATTTTTCAAGTTCCACGCAGGTCAACAGTTCGCACCAATCCAAAAATTTAAATATCCCTAGTTCTGAATACCAAGACATCAAAAATTATTTTGGTCAAGGGCTGCCATGAAATGGAAAGCGATGGTATATTAACAGCACATAAAACCAAGAAACTAAAGAAATTACATTGCATTACCATTTAATAACTTTTAAGTTCTAATTGAAGCATTATGTTGTCCAATGAAAATATCTCCCGATATTTGCAGGGTAAATAGAACATCAAAAAATAAGTTCACTTTTTTATATACATTTTTTTCGAAAATTGAAACAAGAAATTGATAATGTAGGGATTAATAATTACACAAGATTTTGCTTCACTGTGGATTAACATTGTATAGTAGTTGCAAACTTTTAAACCTCTATTACTCGAACACGGTTCGGTTAATCGAAATGCGATAAGAGAACCTTTTTTATCCCAAATAATCTAAAGAATATTTTCCTCGCAAATTTTTTATGAAATATGTAAAAAAATAATAAGTTGGAGATAAATTACTGAAAGTTACCCTTACAAAACTACCCCTTAAAAAGATGGGAGGATCTGAAATGTGTTGTTAATGCACACTTAGGTGCCTTATATCTGTGTTTAAAATATTAGATTGACAACTTAAAGAATCCACAAGATATTGCAAAAAACAATACTTTCTGTCTTTGAAGGTTTATAACTCCCTTATTATTCTCTTTTGGGAAAACATATGTAAATAGGTGACTTATTTCTTAATGTTCTATTTACTCTTAAAATATCGACAGACATTTCTTAATCATAATGTATAAACGAAGATGGGCGCGCCATCTTCAAATTCAGCAAGGATATGTGCAAAAACTTTGGCTAGTGAACGGTGTACGCGGCCGAAGAAAATTTGTACACTTCTTTTAACGTAAAGTTAATAATACTGTTACAGCCGTGACGCGCAAATAGCAATAGCATTTTTTGTAATAATCACCCCAACTTGCGTCACAAAATGTTTTCGAAGTTTCTTGTTGGTTCCCGTTCGTTTCCAGTAGTACATTCCAGAATACAGGCATCTACTATAAAAACCAGGGAGGAGGAAAGAGAACTGGAGGGAAGGCTAGTTCAAAAATATGAAACCGCGCCAAAATGCTGAAGGCAATAGAAGGTGTCTCAATGTGACTGTCTTTTTAAGTGGCGTCCGATGCTTACATTGCACGGGTTTCTAATAATAAATGTCGGTCTACAAGAGATGGTAGCAAGTCCAAAATTTTACATTTTTTAGTTTTTAATGCCCATGTACTTTACATTCAATCTTTTTTAATTTAAAATACATATTCTAGAAACTCTATTGCTCATAAAAACAATATAAACTAACCTGATGTAAAATAATTGATTTTATAATCATAAACAAACATTAAAATTCTAATAACTCAAAACTACTATCGGTGGACTTGGTCACCTTCGCTTGTAGACCGACGATACGCAATTACTTTGAAATATTTTTATTCATTTGTAAATACTCTGCACTCTATAAAAATAGATTTTTCCTGAATAGACAAAGGAAAAAAGAATTTTGTGAGAAATGTTTTAATCATAAAAATATGTGCACTACTGATTTACCGATGGAATGTAATTTTTTTTCCCGAAGGCTGGTTAGTTGGGTCTAGTGATGTAAAATGACGGTCATTTAAAATGGTGACGTAATTTTCGTTATTTAAATATAAATGACTGTCATGTTGCAGTCAATATCGACCGTTTAACCCCAAACAGGCGCACTTTTATGTATACGCATAATAAATGAAATAAATACAAATCTTTGCAAAACAACAAAGGTAATACTCTAAAATACAATTTCATAAATTCTTATGATTTGTATTTAGATAAGACATATAACTTACCCACAACTGAAATTAAAATTTTTTCGCTAAATAAGCTTATTAAAATTTATTAACCCGTGAACGGTCCAAGTTGAAAGGGGACTGGTCTTCCAATCGAAAAGTAGTGGATTCGCAGCATGGTGGTCAGTATCCACTTCAGGTAAGGTTCAGTGTTGGAGAAACAATTCGTCATTGCAAAGCGAACAAAATTGAAGAATAAATAAATATTTAAAAAAATGAAGCTGGAGAAATTTCAAAATAAAAAGAGCTTTTTAGTAAATTGTAGTGTTTGACTTTTTTAATTTTACTTCTCTTTGACATTAGTATTTGAAGCTTCGTTAGTGCCGGTATATCTGAAGTTGTTGAGTAGACCTCTTCACGTTTCACAGTTAATTTAATTTGTTTTTTTTTGTGGAAATATGGCCATGAGCACTGAAGTTTTCCAACAACAGTACATGCCATACGCCTATTTGCGTATGTCTGTGACGATCATTTATTAAGATAACAGTCATTTATTAAAATGGTGGTCGTGTATAATTAGTACAGGGTCATTTTAAAATGACCAATCATTGTGACGTGACCGTCATTTTTATTGTGACCATTGTCATGACCGGCGTCATTTAAGAGGAATCCTTGCGAAGGTACCCCTCTCGGGTTGGTATTTTACTTGTTTGTTAATCCCCAACGCTATGGTTGCGTTAAGTGAACGGCAATTCTGACCAAAGTGGTCGGACTTTACCACAGTATTTACTAACCGCTCACTTAACGGCCACAGTTAATGGCTAGATAGGCACTGTAATTATTAATTATGACAGAAGAGGGCGGGAATGGAACAGGTTTTGAAAGAGTCTCTAAAGTTTTCTAAGTTATTGAAATACGCCACGGGTTTACTTCGTTTAAATCTTTGGGTAATAAAAAAAAAAAGTAATATATTGTCACGTGGTTAGCTGCGACAGCGAGGCGCCTCCACCATATCTCGAGGGATGCAGCAATTGCGATGAGATGTCCTGATGAGGGTGGCGGCGGCAAGGCGTCGGTGAGGATGCCTCCGTGGAACGGGCAGCGTCCTGATGAGGGTAGCGGCAACAAGGCGTCGGTGATGATGATCCTTCTTGGAAACGGCAGCGTCCTGATGCGGGTGGCGGTTGCACGGCGTTGGTGAGGAAGGTCCTCCTGGGGAAGTTGGCACTAGGCCTACTTGAGTCGACGGCTGGTTCGACTGCGAGGGCGGCTGCCCTTCTTACAGTAGGCACTAAGCCTACCGGAGTCGGGTTCGACTGCCTTCCCATTTTCTTCCGTACGTTATATAGTCGAAAATCTGTCTATTCGACTGTTATGACATGTTTCTGTGTTCTCCTTTCGTCACCTGTTGTATTAATTTGTCCCACATATAGCGCGTGTTTTGTTATGAAACGTGAACCGCTTGTAGCTTAGATTTCGCAAGATTGCTGTCTTAATTGTTCTACTTTATTCCTCGCGGAAATATTTCGTCGCGACTCCTTTACATTTTATAATTATTAATTTTAGGCTAAAAATTAAATCCTTATCGTGACATTTCCCTCCCCTTTAAGCTTGTGCGTCCCCGCACAAGAATAACTCGCGTCACGCGGAAAACTGTCTGTTGCGTAAGGTCACGAAACAATTCCTGCGCGTTGCACTTGAAAAAGAAAACCGTTGAGTTTGCTAAAGTTTTATAGTTCGCGGCGCGTACTTCTTATATTACATAGTATTTACCACCTTGACATTTAATTTTTTCAATGTTCTGTTGAAATAAAACGTAAGCATAAGTCATTTAATGATACCTTGGTAATTTCTTCACCTCCGTTTCGTATTTCAGCCAGGATTTGGGATGACGATTGGCTTGGCAGGGAGCATGTTCGTTTTGGTTTTCTGACGGCACATTTTCTTCTATATCTATATCTTCTATATCTTCGTATACTCATTCTAATGTTGATTGCTTCTTTCTTCGGAGCGTCTAATGGAGTTTCCCAACCTTGTGGCTCAAGGAGGACTTTTCCTTGATGCAGCTTATGGTTTGGTCCATTTAATGCGTCTCCTTTTTCTTTCACAGGATGGCCCGGTCCTGTTTCTTCGAGTTTCTTCTCTTCTTTTTCTGCCTAGTAAACTCTTTAACAACATTATATTTAAAGCAATCATAATAATAACAAATGCAATTGTAGCGACATATACTACTACTTCGTGCATCTCTTGAAGACAGTGGACTGGCGTTGCCGTAAATGCTGTAGCAGTTCTTTAAATAACATAATGCTCAATTCTTAGCATAACTCACATATTTAAATTCTTCATCTGCTGATTTACTCATTTTGATGATCCTGAGGCTCCAGTTTGGATTGACACATCCGGACAGGTTTGTGTATACAGGTTGTATCCAAGAAGTCGGCTTCATCACAAAAAATGTCAACGTTGTCCAAATGGCCAGGAGGATGAGTGCACTTTCTATTCCTTTAGGCCGGGACAAGGGAATCTTGTCGAAATCTTCTTCTTCTGTGGACAGGATATCCGAGTGCTTCATCGAGCTACCTAAGATATGAATGTTTGTTTGTGATGTGTGGTGTTAGATAGCTTAATGCTGGAATTTTCCATGTTCCTATCTGTGTCTTCAACTGCCTTACTTCTTGCAAACTTGTTTTTGAATTTGTTCCAAATTCCTGTAATTCTGCCTGTAGTCCGCGCGTCAATTTCTTGATAGTCCTTCGGATGTCATCATCTTTCGCCATTTACTCGTCCAACTGTTGCTGTGTGGCATTACCACAATAAAAAATCAAACGTCTCTAATCTTCTCCGTCATTACTTCAAATTTTCCTTCTCTCTTTGCTCCATTCTTCTATCCATTGTATTTTCTTTCCTGCATGCTGAAATCTGGCTTCGAAGGTTTCCATTCTCCCTTGATTGATGCTTATTTCCTTAACTTAGTATTACATATAAGATTATGTTACATAGGATCATTATTTAGTTTCTTCTTCTTCTAAAATTGGTAGTTACATCTATTTACGTAATTATACTGCCTATCTCTAATTTTGCTGTTTTGAACTCGCCCATTTCATCATTTCCCTGGACTCTCGTTATTTCACCGCTCCTAATTCTTATTTCCTTGATTATTATAAATATTATTTTCATACCTAGGCTGTTCGTTTTCTTTCTTGTACACGTTTCGTCTCTCCATGCAACTTCTTACAAAATGTTCATTGAACGCTTCTGAATTTGTTGTTGGCCATTTTCTCGCTCGGTGGTTTCCTTCCTCGGTGACCTTGAGAGTGCTATTTTGGGACTAAAAACTTCCTTTTCTTCGTATCCGACTTCTGTACTGCGATGAGGTGGATGAAACGGTGATTCCTTTGCTGCGTTTGATCTTGTTTGGTATGGACCTGGCATCCCCTTCTTATCGTCACGACGTATTATTTTGGGACTTTAGGCGCCTCCACCATGTCACGTGGGTCGGCCTCCGTGGAACGGGCAGCGTCCCGACGCAGCGGCGGCCGCACGGCGTTGGTGAGGAAGGTCCTCCTGGGGAAGTTGGCACTAGGCCTACTTGAGTCGACGGCTGGTTCGACTGCGAGGGCGGCTGCCCTTCTTACAGTAGGCACTAAGCCTACCGGAGTCGGGTTCGACTGCCTTCCCATTTTCTTCCGTACGTTATATAGGCGAAAATCTGTCTATTCGACTGTTATGACATGTTTCTGTGTTCTCCTTTCGTCACCTGTTGTATTAATTTGTCCCACATATAGCGCGTGTTTTGTTATGAAACGTGAACCGCTTGTAGCTTAGATTTCGCAAGATTGCTGTCTTAATTGTTCTACTTTATTCCTCGCGGAAATATTTCGTCGCGACTCCTTTACATTTTATAATTATTAATTTTAGGCTAAAAATTAAATCCTTATCGTGACAATATCTAACTCTTAGCTGCAATCCTTATTTCACATCACCTGTATTTGCTATTCTGATCTGTCAAATTGGTCCGACTAATCACTTAACGTTTCAGACCACTCTCATTTTAAATCGCGACCAATTTTTCCAATCAGCTGATTGATCACGTGGTACAGTCTGGCCGTTGACTTACCGATTTTGCGTAAAATAACCGTTCACTTAACGCAACCTATGACATTTAAGGAGAAATGTTTCCAATTTTATGATTGGTTGACCTTGGCTGCAGGTGCGCTCCAAACATTGCATTGGTTACCCTTTAGCACGTTGTTGCATCGTCCGTCGGCGTCGTCGGCTTCTAACGAAATATAAATTTTTGTGGCAGAAATAAGCTCCATAATTGTAAGAAATAATCTTTGGCATTATTAGCATGTTTACAATATTTTCACAATTACAAATATCTACTGTAAATAATGTAGGCGCAGCAGACCTGCCGTTCGATAAAATCAGTCGCTACATGACGATCTGATGGTCCGAGAGGCCACTGAAGCGTGTTCAGAAAACTTCACTTTGGGCGTTTAAAATGGAACGCAAAACGCGCAAAATAATTTATAAGAGAGAGAAAAAATATTACCAGAGCGCACTATTTCTTATTCCTCAACGGGCATCAGCTTACGATAATTCACGATCCTTGGGAGGGAATTTTAAAATAATAATGACAACTTGTTTAAAATGAGATGAGCAGTTTTAATAAATTAATATAGTCAAACTATATTATAGAATTTAATTAAATTTTTATTTTTATATACGTGAACTGGAATAAAGTATGTTTAATATATTTTGTAGGAAAATGTTCACGAATTCCAATTCGAAAGTACAATACCCGAAAAAAGTAATGTCTCCTCCATAAAATGCAAATGTTCGGGCTAAGCTGTCGAGACCCACATTACAGCAAGCTAATTGTGCAGGTAATCCCGCTTGCGAAATGTAATCTGCCTGAGATAAATTCGAAGTGTTCTACTTCTAAATTCTGTAAATGTAATTATAAAACAAAGTGTTTTTTGTTTGGTAAAGTCAAACATTTTTTGCTATGCAATACATGTAAAAAGTAAATTGTTAATGATTTTATAAAATTAAGTTCAACAAAACGATTCCCATAGGGTAATTAATTATTAATTAAAAAAATTATTTCAATATTTGAGAATTAGAATTCTTCAAAGGTTTATTTCGGCCTTCAATTTGTATCTAAGGAGTAATATTCATTTAATATTTTATTGTTATTCCTTTTATTTTTAAATTGTAAAGGTTCAGTGTTCATTTCAAATATAAATTGTTTTGCATTGTGTCATAGTTCTTTTTATGAATTCTATTTTGTCAGGAGCAAATGAAATACTGAGTTAAATTATTTTAAATTAGGGACACAAAATTAAATAGAATAAGTTGATGTGACATCATCGGTAATTTTTAAAATCAATAATACAATTTCTAATATTAATAATAATACAATTTCTGTCCTGTACTTTAGCTGTTTCTGATTATGGCCATCATGCGTATTTATATTTTTATCTTGGAAATAAAAACGAATAATGTGATTCGATAAAATTGTTAACAATATAACGCTTTGTTTTATAATTATGTATATTTACGGAAGCTGGCAGTCTAACGTTTCGAATATCTCAGACACATTTCGCAAGCGGGATTACCTGCTCGCAATGCTTGGCCGCCTCCCTGTAATGTGGGTCTCGACAGCTTAGCCCGAACATTTGCATTTTATTGTGAAGACATAACTTTTTCGGGCACTGTACAGGGTGATTACACGAGAATTTCGACCCCCTTTAACTCTTTTATTTTTGATTTTAGGAAAAAATGCTTAATACAAAACTTACAGGGACTAATTCGAAGTTTCACTGTGTGCTCACAGAAAATCAATTGATGGTCGGATAAACGACATATAAACTAAACTTATATATTATACTAATATGTATATTATTACGTATTTCGATTCTAAATTAATAATGGCACTACAAATGTAATAAAACTAATAATGTAGATGGTGTCTTAAAATAATTCCTGCTTAAATTTTAAATTTTTGATTTTAGAAAGAAAAAAAGATAAAAGAAGTCGTAGAATTTAATTCAGTACTGCTATGGATATTTACAAAAAATAATTGAGTGTCGGATACATTAACATATTAAATCGATTTAGATTTTTTCTAAAAATTAACGTTTAAGCAAGAAATAAACAATAATTCGGAAAAATTGAACTTTAAAAAATGACATGTAAAACATATTTAAAGCGTTCTCATTTTTTTTTTGAATCACATCTCATAGTATAAAAGGAGTTTTCTATTTCTAAAATTCAAAAATAAAATAAATTAAATAGGAATTGTTTTATAGACACCTTCTACATTATTAGTTTTATTATGTACGTAGTCCCAGTAGAACTTAATTTAGTAGCAAAAAAAAATCTTTATAGAAGTAATGTCAAATTACTAACAATATTGGACTTGAATTGAAATATTGAAAATTTCATTTGCAAGTATTATTTATTGTCCTCATTAACAACGCATATTTTTCATTTAATATTTAATTCTAAATTTTAATTAAGAATTTTTGTAGAAACATAATTAGTGTTACAGCTTATTTACATGAGGACATATTCATTCATAACAAAAACTTTTACAAATTCAAATTTTATTAACACATTAATAACATTCCACTTAGAAAAGATTTAGTAACGGAGTTCGAAATTTATTGACAAACATTTAAATATTTTCTAATTTATTTAAAAACATTTTCTTTTATTATTATATTCTCGTTATTGTTGCAAACATTTCTAGCATTCATACTTCCAACAAACATTTCAATTTTATAGTCTGTACAAGTGTAATTTCAATTTTTCGTTTCTTTTGCCTATATCTATGTTAAACTAGTGAGTATATAAGAACTCGAAAAAATTTGGTTGCCGCCTCTCAGCCTGCCGCAAGTCACTTGCAGCCAGATGTAAATGGGCCCCTTTCGTCGATCATCTACGTTCATCGCGTATGGAAACAAATTTTATACCAAATTGGAGCTAAATTTTTCCTTTGCACGATAGAGTTTGCTGCAACTGAAGGTTGCTAGCATTTATGGTCTCGCTGCAACTTGACATTTCAGTCTTTGTAGCAAAAGTGCGAGGTTTGCGCGCAAGAAGGACATTTCAGGTGGGGAGGACTATAAGTACACGATGTTAATAATGTTTATAAATAAAGACTTTCAGAGAAATTACTGTAATTATTCAATTCTATTAGTTTAAAATTTTTAATTATATTTAGTGGCCTATGGCTTGTATATTGCATAGGACACTAAACATTATCAAAAATATCGAACTGATAGAATTGAATAATTATAGTAATTTCTCTGAAAGTCTTTATTTACGTACATTATTAACATTGTGTACTTAAAGTCCTCCGCACCTAAAATGCACTTCTGGCGCGCAAACCTCGCACTTTTGCTACATAGACTCCGAGAAATGTCAAGTTGCAGCGAGGCCATAAATGCTGGCAACCTTCAGTTGCGGCAACTTTTTTACACCTGGCTGCAAGTGATTTGCGGCAGGCTGAGAGGAGGCAACCAAGTTTTTTCGAGTTCCTTAGATCGAATATCGGAAAAAAAATTGTTAAAACTTCGCCAATTAAAGGTACTAGCGGCAAGATTTTGTAAGGCAACCCGGTCGTGTTATGTCCCTCTATACGTAATCTTTCATTAAAAACGTGTTTCGTTAAAATAACAGATGAACGTAAAAAAGTTGCAGTGGGATCTTAGAGTATACCGAGTGTCCCGCGCCATGTGCTCACCCTTCTAGAATCTTTATTTATTAATCGATTAATCTGAATTTTGGACCCAATAAATTAAACAAAAAATGGAGTTTTTCGACATACTGCTAGTCGTCATAGGACTTCTGGTTTCGCCGGAAGTGATATCAACTTTCTCAACTTTAAATGGAACACCCTATATATTTTTACATATTTAAAATCTACTGATCATTACGAGTCCGAATAGTATCAATTGATAATTTTAGTTTTCATGACAACGAAAAAAAAAAACTTTTTTATTTTTCAATCTAGAAAGCAATGAATCAGATTTTTTCGATCTAATGCGATCAAGTGTTTGGAGAAAATCACTTCTTTGATTGTATTTTGCTTTTTAACTTTTTTACAGCATTCGAAATTTTCATTAGGTTGTAATTCATTTTTTTTAATAGAAACTCATATGTTTCTTAGCTTAGTTGAACAGAACATTTCTTTCTGAGTACGTTGATACCAAATACATCATATTTTCTTTGAAAGTCATTTGAAATAAAGGGAGTGTAAAATTTCAATAAGACATGCACTATTTTAAATTATCTTCAAAGAAAATACGACGTATTTCGTATGAGCGTACTCAGAAAAAAATGTTCTGTTGAACTAAGCTAAGAAACACATGAGGTTCTATCGAAAAAAATGAGTTAAGACCTAATGAAAATTTCAAATACTGTAAAAATATTAAAAATAAAGTACCATCAAAGGAGTGATTTTCTCGAAACACTTGATCGTATTAGATCGAAAAAATGCGATTCATAGCTTCCTAGATTGAAAAATAAAAAAGTTTTTTTTTTCGTTGTCATGGAAACCAAAATTAACAATTGATACGTATTCGGACTCATAATGATTCGTACATTTCAAATATGTAATAATATGTAGGGTGTTCCATTTAAAATAAGAAAGTTGATATCACTTCCGGCGAAACGTCTAGCATTTAATTTATTTTCTGCAAAATTCAGGTTAATCGATTAATAAATAAAGATTGTAGAGGGGTGAGCACATGGCTCGGGAACCCGGTATAGCTTCAGGATAAAATACTTTTTAAGTATCTGAACTGACCGCAAGAGACCGCAACCAATGGGCACTATACCTTTTCAATTTCAAATTGAGACTAAACATATTCAAATTGGGAATAAACAAATTGAAATTGATACTATACAAATTCAAACGGGGAATAAACAAATTCAAATTGGAACATTATATTTTAATTCAAAAAAATACAAGCTCGTAGGAAATAATAAAATAACGAAACGGAATATAACTACCTAATTAATAATTACTTATATGCCTAAATCAAAATTTTCTTTGAAAAATCTTTGAATGTTTGCAACGAATCTTATGCAGTTAGCTACGGTAATTTTATTCGTAATATTTGTTGCACTATATTTTCTAATTCTTGTAGCCGATATTCCGTTTGCGCAATGTTTACCCTGGCTTCACCTGCTAAAATTTGTGGCATTTGGATTGCTAAGTCAGCTTTAACACCAGCTTTTAGACAAGACCACGCGAGTTCAATTGTATTCAACATCGGGCTGTAAGGGTGAAAGTCTTAGCAAATAATTATCGGCAAATTCGTCCTCCCTAAAAACATCCTCAATTGAAGAATGGCACGGAGCATTATCGATGACCATAACGACAGGTGTTTGATACAAATTTCGGGCATTTTGGAGGCATCGACGAATGAAATCATTAGCTTGCGGTTTTTTAAAATGCCTCTCTTCTAATTTCATAATGTATTCATGTTTCCAATACATCCGATAACATGAATATTTGACCCTCTGCTCCCTGCAGAAATATGAGTGCAGCGCTTGCCTTTCTTAGATCTTCCTTTTGTACGTGAAGTGTATAAATTAAAAATCCGTTTCATCCATGTAAACTGTTGGAATATTATCTGCTTGATAATCTAATAGCTGTCGAACAAATTCACATCTTTTGGTTTTGTTATCCGCACTATTTGCCCTATCAGGTTATTTTCTCACATTTTTTAAAGTATACATCAAACCATCCAAATGCCTTCGAAGGCATTCTGTCGAGACAACAAGTTGGTGTTCAATTTGAAACTTCTCTTTCATTTGCTTTAATGTCATGCGCGGATTCTCTTCGATGTATTGTGCCATGAGATCATGTTGGTCATTAGCGATTTTTATTTTTCTTTTTCCTCCACGTGTATTTTCAGGTTCTTCCTGGTTTTTCACCCAACGGTACGCGGTTGATTTTTTCACTCCTAAGGTATTCGCTAGTGTTTTCCAATCTTGGTTGTTATTATATAGGACACAGATTTGTTTCTTCATGGCATCAGCGTAAACTTTCTTAATGTAAGGCATTTTTTGTGACCTTATTTAGTTTAATGTATATAGTTTAATGGAATCAGAATTAAACATTTTTTTGAAATGACGTTAATGACAGTAGAACACTTGTTTATCTCATTTTGAAATTGTTTATTCCCAATTTAAATTTGTTTATTCCCAATTTGAATTTGTTTATTCCCAATTTAAAACTGTTTATTCCCAACTTGAATTTGTTTATTCCCAATTTGAATTTGTTTGTTCCCAATTTGAAATTTTTTAGTCCCAATTTGAAATTGAAAAGGTATAGAGTTGTGTCGTTCATGAACGAATCGTTCATATTAGTATGAACGATTCAAAAGATTTGTTCTTAAAAAAACGAATGAACTAATCTTTGAGTCGGTGAACGATATGAATGAAATGAACGAGATGAACGAAAGAACGGATCGGGTCGCTCGCCGTACATGTTATATCGATTCCCGCCGTACTCACTTCGAATAAACAATAATTACATTTCTCTTATTTATATCAGAAACGCTAAAGTATGTCCAACCAACACTTCTGTTACGCTCAGACATAATTTCTAAAGAATCTGACTGAGATTTGACTTTGTTTAAAAATCTTATTTTATTGATAATGTAATTTTATTCTTTCTTCAAAATGTAAAAATATACAGGATGATTCATATAATATATTTTAATTATTAAAATACATGAAAACAAGAGGTGAAAAATACACGAATAAAACTAGAAGCTACGGTGCAGCGAAGGATTCGTTCATCTGAATCAAATTGTTCGAAAAGATTCGTTCGTTCGTGAACGAACGAATTGAACGAATCTTTGGCTATAAGATTCGTTCTGAACTCATCGTTCGTGAACGACACAACTCTAATGGGCACAACAATAAAAACTAATTTTTCTAACAGAAGTCTTAAAATAACGTGCGGTTTTGATAGTGCCATTGGAGAGTTGAATTAATTCTGCACAATTTTAATTTTAGACTTATTATTGTATCGTCACTAATAAAAGATGGAGAAAACAGTTGAATTATTTGCTTTAAAAAATATAACTTCTGTAATCTTTATCAGAAATTCGTAAACTTCGGCTCATTTTAAAGGGAATATTAAGCTGATATAAAATTTGTATTCAATGACTCCGGCTATTGTGTAATAAAGTAGTTAGACGGCGCTATTTGAAAAACTAATTTTTCTCAGTTTTCCATATTTATTATCATTTTTAATTAGACAACGTATATTTGAAAATTATTGATTCATATTCTGTAAATACAAAAGTTTCTCATTGTCACTACGATCCTCGTTATTTGGCTTAATTTTCTTATCCATTGCCATTTTAATTCTGAATGCCTTTGATCTTCTTCCGCCATCACTGCAGATTGATTGACTAGCATTTACCTGTTCTTGAAGCTTCATTTTCTCTTGCTGAAGTGTTTTGATTTTAAGCAACAAATTTCCAACGTGTGCACCAAGCTCCCCGTGCCTAAAGTCCTTCCGAAGTTTAGATATTTCACTTTTCAGATTTTCAATTTCCTCGCTGTGTTTCACGTTCTCCAACTTTAGGCTCTTATTTTCCGCTTTACTGGTCTTCAGTTTTTCCAAGACGACATCAAATTCGTTCTCTGTAAAATACATTTCTTGATTGGTTTTCATGGTCTGTTCATATTCTTTTATTAAGATGTCTCTCTGGTAAATGTCGTTTTTGAGTTTGGCTATTAAATTATCGGCTTCATTTATTGTAATTTTTTGATTGACATTTTCATCTCTCAACATATCCAGTTGGTCTTCTAAACTCTCGACGACTGCTTTCATTTCACTTATTTTGTTAATTAAATTTCCATCCATGTTTTCGGCTTTGTCGTAATCACTTTCATTTTGAAGTCGCCGAACGATATTATTAAGAGCCACAATTCTTTCGTTGGCTTCGTCCAAGGCTGACAGCCACATTTCTTTTTCTTTTTCGTGGTTTCTCTGGTTGAGTTGGGCTTGTTGTTCCAATTCTAACACTTTTTCGTTACTTACGAGTATAGTGGTTTCTAAATTTTGGACGACATCCTGGAGATAACTTTCATTTTTCGCGTACTGTTGCATTTGAGTTTGTAATTCTGAGATTTTTTTATCATTTTTCAATTTGCTTTGTTCTAGTTGCGTTAAAGGTCTAGGAAGTTCCATAACTATTAAATTTGTGCCGGTTATCGTACAAAAATTTTGAGTGAATAAGTCAAATTGAAGGAAACGTCAATTTATTTATATTTGTGTAGTGACAATTCCGAAATTGTTTTTATTTTCTCCAGTCTTGCCCTATCCAAAGATGCAATTTTTACTTCGTCACTCTGCTTTTCACACTCCAGTCTACTTAAACGCGAAATTAATGTTTCTCTTTCAATTTCCGCTTTTACTTTTATTTCGTCAAGTTCTTTTTGGACGACTTCGTACATTTCTTGATATGCCGCCTGTTCCTTGATTTGCTCTGAGATTTTTTTATTTTCTTGAAATTTTTTGTTAATGCTCATTTGGTCTTGATCTTTATTTTCATGATCCAATGATCTATCTTCAAATGCTTTCTTTAGTCGACGGTTTTCCTCCATTAGCCTTTCATTATCTTCTTCGTAAGCCACATTTTCCAATTTCAGGTGTTTATTTTTCGATCGAATCACCTTTAACTTGTTGATGGCCAAATTGAACTCTTTGTCTGAATAAAGAATTTCACGATTCAACTTCGCCGTCGTTTCTAGTTCTTTGATGAAATCATTTTTTTGCGAGGAAGCACCTTCCAGTTTTATGATCATTTTTTCTAGTTCTTGTTTTTCCGATTTTAATTGAACATTTTCCAATTTTTGTAATTCAAGTTCCTTTTCTAGTTGTTCGGAATGCTCCATGGATTTGTTAATTTTCTCTAATAAATCGTGGTGATTTTTGTTGTTTTCTTCAATAAGCTCGATTTGCTTTCTGTGCTCCTCTTCATACTCACTTTTGCGATCTTTCCAAAGTTGTCTTAGGTCCGATATTTGTTCATCTTTATCTTTCAGTTGGCTGGTATTTATGAAATGAAGTTCCTCGCTTAAACCAATGATGTTAGTGTTTGCCTGTTCTAAAGTCGACAACCATTCTTGTTTCTCGTTATCGTAACTGTTCCTGCTATCCATTAGCTGTGTATCTAGCACGTTTAATTTTATTTTGTCTTCGCGAACCGTGTCTTCCAAAGTTTTTACAACAATTTTTAGACTGTTCTCGGTTCTTTCAATTTCCTCGATTTTCGTTTCAAGATCGTAGATTTTGTCTTCTTCTCGGTTTTTTATGTTTTTCAGATCATCTAGTACTTTTTTCGCTGGGTAATCATCTTCACTGTTCAAGGCATTCATCTAAAGAAGAACGAAGATTATTTGAGATATTGAAAACTGCCAAATTTGCTTACTCTTCTTATTTTGATTTCATTGATAAAGTGAAAAATGCAGATTAGCACGTTAATAAAATTTTGTTGTAATTCGACATGCAAAAATGTAATCTTCTGTCAAAACTGACGTTATTAATTTATCCCAACGTTATCCTGAAGTTTAATTTTTTTTTTTCGAAATGAAAATGTCGAAATTAAAATTGCTTGCACAAGTCATAGCTATATTCGATTCGCAGTTGGAATTGATTCGTTTTGATTAGTTTGCAGGATCGTGCAAGATCCCTAGATGTATACATAACGGACATGTTAATTCTTTGAGAGGGTTTGGAAACTAACTGTCAGTTTTATTCGTAATTTCATTGCGGCTTCCACTGGCTGCACTAGCGTGCACTGAGTGTATTTCCATCTCTCTTCAGCTTTATGTAATAAAACGAGATACAAATATACTAAGTGCACTTCGGTGCATCCAGTGGAAAACGCTATCAGATTTTAGGTGCTTTCTTTCGCTCACAAAGACGTGGTCTAAATGCGTTTCGATTCTAAGACGGACATTCTGTAACATTGATATGCATATCAATTGATGTGGTCTTCAATAATTGCAGAGAATTTGTTACGATTTCATAACACTTCACGTTGATTGCCGACCGCAAATTGAAGGGACATGCATATTAACTCGAGATCAACGGATTGCAAGTTGTTACGAAACTATTTAGAGTATTTTAGAAAATACCAATTTTGCAAGGTCACTTGAAGCATAGCAACAAGTTCATATCTATGTTACAGAATAGACCCCATTCTTTTGCAAACGGATTAAGCCCCACTCTCCTTGAAATTTCAGTCCGGATCGGCAATCCCCTTTCCCCTTCGAATCAAACTATTTTTATGTTTCGTTTGTATTGAATAGCAGTTATTTGCAGGCGAACTATCAATCAATATTTCAAATCTGAGGTGTTTTGTTGCAACAACTACGGAATACTTTGACATTAGTGTTTGACGTAAACGTAAATAATAAGTTTGTTTCCGGCCTCTGTCTAAAATTACTGGTTTTCCATTCGTTCAAATTGTACTGTCGTTTGCGTGTCTAGGCAGGAAAATAAGAACAGGGATTTTGCATGAACGATTTTTAGGTCGGTAGCACCAAGTGCCACTGAAATGTGAAATTAAATCTCACAAATTGAAGAAAAATTATTATTTCAGTGCTTTTAAACTACATATATTAAAATAGTAAAGGAAGGAGACTGTGGCTTAAGAAATAATTGAAATTAATCTCCGCCCATAATAATTTTATATCCGTAGATAAGTGCTTCGGTGCTCAGCTGTCATCTTCAGTACGCTACCAACTTAAAAGCACTTAAAAAGATCTAAAATAACATAAAGGTATTTTTCGCGACTAACCGGTTACGAATAGCGTGGTTAGCAGCAGTGACGTTACGGTCACGCGAATACGTCACGGTTAGTAAGATTCACCAAAACGAATCGGTTACGGTTACAGGCTTTCTGATGGTTGCATTTTAAAATTTGAACCAGTCCAACAATGAATTGTGTATTTAACTATTAGAAAAAAAGTTGTCATTGAATCAAGTTGAGGTTAGCACGCGGAACCACTGTTCTGTGTAAAACTCACGGAATAAGAGAGAGACAGCAACGTTACACAACTCTGTGAGGTTAGGAAAATAGTAACCGCAGTAACATATCTGACGTCATATCAACAGTTAACGGTAAGTCACGAAAATGCAGTGGTCACTTATTTCGCCTAACCACTCGTGACCGGTTAGTCGCAAAAAATCACTTTTAATCATCCTAATAAAATCATAAAAATGTAAAAACTAACGAGAATCTAATCATCCTAAAATATATACTGGGTGTCTCATAATCTACGGAGAAAATTAAAAGGGTAGCTAGGGGAGATCAAATTGAAGATTTTTTCTGAATAAATTTTTGGTAAAAAGGCAATAACTAAAAAGTTACAAGAGTTTAAAGTGAAATTAATTAATAAGCAAAAGTTAGTCCCTGTAGTAATATTTAAGTTTTAAATTCAAATTTGAGGCATCTATGATTAATTGAACACTGATTTACCATAAACAACTATTTAAATAAATG
Source organism: Prosopocoilus inquinatus (assembly GCA_036172665.1). Lineage (NCBI taxonomy): Eukaryota > Metazoa > Arthropoda > Insecta > Coleoptera > Lucanidae > Prosopocoilus > Prosopocoilus inquinatus. The sequence goes on from CM069875.1 coordinate 11,460,543, forward strand.
TAGTCACGTTAAAGTAACGGCTATTTAATTTTTTCTTTTAATGCCCAAAAACGGGTTTTCTTCTCGCTGTGCGCCGCTTACTAATTAAAAACTAGGAAACAGATTAACATAGACATTTTATGAATGGTGGTTTTGATAAATTGAGTTTATTTAATAATAAAGATGCATTTTGTGAAATAATTTTGATTAATTAAGAAGCTATAAATGCAAATTAAAGAAGAAATTAAGAAAGTTAAATTGCTGTAACTTTCATATTATTGGGTTTTGGTCAAAAGCGAATTACGAACAAAACTTTATTTTGATGTCTTATAGCTGCCCTTTCAATCTCCTCCGTACGTTGTGAGACACCCAGCATATGTCTAACTCTAAGTAGATATAAATTAATATGTAAGCACCTAAAATTAATCGTCAGAAAAACCTTACAAATAAGAACTAGCCAAACAACACGGAAATACGGAAATAAATAGTCCAAAGACCTTACAAATAAGAGCTACGGAAATAGTCCAAAGACCCGGGACTTTGGACTACAGTGACCGGCAGAAAGTTGGCTACATATGGGAAAATTCTTTATTATTGATTTCTCAGAAAAATTTATTCTTTATGAAAGCTCCTACAAATACGAGGAAATAAAAACATTTGAAATCGACATAAGAGTAAAGTAATTTATTTTCCACAGTACGTGAAAATTTTATTTGGAAAAGTTACTCAGAATGATCATGAGATCTCAAATATGAAATCATAGCTACCTATGATGGAAAAAAATAATTTGGCTACAAAACATTTTAATTTTTAAGGTATCAATGTTATTAATCATAATTTCTAGTTGATAGTTCAGCAAAAGACAAATCTCGGAATGTATTCATGTCACACTTAAAGAAACGTCCAGCTCTACACATTTACGACGCTCACGTTGGTATGAGAAAAATTGAAAAATACGTGAAATTATTTTCTTCATCGTAGACAGACATGATTTCATATTTGAAATATTATAATAATTTTGAGTAACTTTTCCAAATAAAATTTCCGCGTAACGTTGAAAATAAAGGTACTTTACTCTTATGTCGATTTCAAATATTTTGAATTCCTTGGTACATTACAGGAGGTATTCAAACTCTGATACGTGTATCTTAAGTTTGGAACGATGCAGGCGTTTTCATAAAGAATAATTTTTTCTGAGAAATCAATAAATAAATATTTTTCCCATATGTAGCCAACTTTCTGCCGGTCACTGTATATATTTTATTTTCAGGACTTTTAGGTATCAAATAACAGGGAATTTATACTTATTTATTCGTTAGAATATTTGTTCGTTAGAATAAAAACCTTTCTCCCCCCTTTTTTCGGGTCTTTGGACTATTTACTTCCATATTTCCGTGTTGTTTGGTTAGCTTTTATTTGTAAGGTTTTCCTGACGATTAATTTTAGTTGTATACATATTAATTTATATCTACTTACATTTAGACATATATATATTTTAGGATGATTAGATTCTTGTTAGTTTTTACATTTTTATTATTTTATTAGGATGATTAGGTTGCTTTTAGATCTTTTTAAGTGCTTTTAAGTTGGCAGCGTACTGAAGATGGCAGCTTAGCTTACATATTATATGGCTAGAATTTTCTATTTTTGTAAATCAATTCATGTAATTCAAGCGTAGGTAAGCTGTAAGTTCGTAAAAGCATCTTTAAATTCAAATGACTATAGCCTTGAATTGTACCGCCAACATAAGAAAGATAAATTTCCTAACCGAAGCTACTTTACAATAATATGTGATTGTTTTAGTTTAAAAACTTTGTCGTCCGAAAAATTTGTGGGTCCTCTGCTTCGCCTCGGACCCACAAACCGTGCTCATACTCGCAAAAGTACAGTTTCTGCCCTAGTGAATAACTATTCTACGACCCTTTATCAAAAGATATTCTATTGTCACCGTATACTTCCAGCGAAAGTTTGATTTCCTTAACTAGTGAGGAAAAATCTTATAATAGTAGTTTATGTATCAAGTACGCAAAATAGGTTTTTAGAGGACGAATCGTAATTAAGGACAAGGTGACGAAAGAGCCGATCCATTAATGAGATGAGTCCCCTAAAACCATTTTGCGTACGTAGTATATAAAATATTTTTTGGTACCAGCTCGCCAAATCACCAAGATTAATGTTAAATTGCTCGAATTTCGAATTAGCAAGTCTAAATTGTCCCACTTATCAGATATGGCAACGATCGGTAATCTTAGCAACGAATTGTTGATACAATTACGTTTGTGTGAGAAGTCACAAAGTTGATTTATTTCATTGAAACTTGCTCAAAAAAGAATGCGTTAAAGTGTTGCCTTGGCAGCTTTAAGTACTAGGCCGCTAACAATTTTTGGCGGACTCAAAGTGTTGCCATGACGCTAAAGATACGTTTTTCGTTGTCAAAATAGTCCCCTAAGCGATCATTTTACGGCGCCTGTATCAAAAAATTAACTTTCGTCACTAGAGACGAAGAAAATGTTTAATTCGATTTCTTCTTTAATAAAACGTTTGAATTTCGTTTGCGGCCATTCCAGGCGAACGAACAGGACAATTTGTGATAAAAATAAGGTAAGAGAGAATGGAATAGCCCTAAACTAGTATCTTGGTCAAGAATGCAGCTCAATGTATTAGATTATTTAATTTCCTGAACAATACTTAAACCGTTAACGCAGAAATATTTTTAAATGACGCGCCTTTTTTATTTTAATTCCACCCAGGCCGCGTGAGGCGCGCATTTTGTTGCTCCACATATACAACGTTGGCGTTGACATCTAATATATCTTTTATCTATGATCGCGTCATTAGCAAATATCAGTTTATGTTGTTCGTCGGACCTTTATCATGATTTTGGATTCAGAAAGTAATTAAGATCTTCCTAACTCTCCACCAGAGACAGTAAGTCGGGTCGTAGAAAAAGTACAGTGTTGAACTCGTCGAAATCCATTATCAAACTCGGCAAGCCTCGTTTGGTAAACTGTTTTCTCGCCCAAAAAATGTCACTTTCCTCACTTGTTCAACAATATACAATTTATTTTCATGAATCTGCATTTTAAAAAGATAAATAGTAATTTCAATTAGTTGATTTACGTAACACACAAATAAGTTCAACGTTATTCAATGTCAAAGCCAGGCAAATTATTAACAAAAAGAACTAACTACAAGTTACAGTTACTTTAACTTGAAGGCTTCCGCGACAATTGTCCATGGTTGAATTCTTGATTTCCGGGTGGAACCGCGTGTCTCAAATTTCTGCTGCCGACGTTTCGTTCTTCATTGCAGAAGAATTTTCTTAGGGTTGCTGCTGGTGATGGTGCTGCTACTGCTGCTGCTGGTGGTCTTACTGCTACTTCTTGTTAGTCAAACTAGACTAACAAGAAGCACTAAATTAATAAGAAGCTGCAGCAAGACTACCAGCAGCAGCTGGTGGTGGAAGAACTTCCTCAGGACTGCTGCTGCAAATTGCGGTGATGTATCGATGCTAAATGCAGCAGTGTTTCGTTGTTAAATAAAATAAATTCTTCACTTAACATACTTTAATAATATAAAAATTGTGTACTAACATTTCAAATGTTTGACAACTTAGTTTATATTAAACGTTTTACTCTGCCACACGAGTAACCTGTTTCTACCAGCTCCGTCCTTCCATTATACCTATTTGTGAAGACCAGAATTACTTAGAAATAAATGGAATCCCAGTGGCGACTCGTGATGATTTACTGTGGGTGAACAGCAGCAGCAAAAGGGCAAGATGAAATTAAAAGTAAATAATCCCATTCATTTTTCTAGCGATAATAGACTTGAAAAATTCGTTGAACTCTTGAATATCGATAACTAACTATCAATCTGTCACCATATATTAATGTTCCTCTAAAAAAAATCTCTTAAATGTTGACTCTTGTTCAAGAAAATCTTTTACAAATCCAAGTGTTGCTAAAAATACTTCTCGACATGTATTAAATATGATCCATACCGTATCTAATTTCTACAGCACACGACTCTACGAAACAAAAGTAGGTATAGTATTTCGATTCCCTGTCCCAACTATTTGTAAATTAAAGAAAAGTATATTTAAGTTTCATTTGTTCGATCTTCAAAACTATTTCCATTGTCATTTAGGAATTGAAGAGCATTCATGCAAAACTTGATAAGTCAAAAATGATAAAATTCGAGTTAGACAATAGACATGGTTTATTATTGAGTTGTATTGTCTGGTAAGGCCTGATTAATTAATTTTGGATATACTATGATATATAACACGAGAAATGCATAAATTAGGCTTCATTAGACGATTCAACTCAATAATAAACTCTTGGTTCCATGACTAGCTCGAATTTCGTCATTTTGGACTTACCAAGTTTTGCTTGAATGCTCCTCAATTGTGTTCACTAACGCTTTGCGCTTTCACGTGAAAATGTTCCAATTTTGGATAATTATTGTGAGAGAAACAGCAAACATGTCAGCTTGAATTTTTGTACAGTTCATAAATCTTTTAAATTGAATCATTCCACATTCACTAATTTTCTGATTTTTTCTACTTGTCAATATCGCAGCTGAAACCTGACAAAAAAGTTCCTGCATATTAAAAACTGAAACTTTATATAGACTCTCTGTTGTCCTTACGATGATTTTATACCTCGTGGGTGTATTATTTCATTAAATATAAGTGAAAGTGTAAAGAAAACGAGACGCGTTTCCTTATCCCCCACCCCTTTCTGCACTTTCCCGCCGTTTCTTGGTAGGAGAGCCATAAAAAAAAACCTGCTGGAGGGGAAACTCTCCGGACTTCAGTGTCGTAATAATTTTGAATTGTTTGTTTTTGAAAATAATTTCCGAAATAATGTCGTAAAGATTAATCAATAAACCAAGTAAGTAAAAAGTACAGAAATGTCATTATTTTTCATATTTAAGGTACGTTACATTTTTAAATAAAATTAGAATTATTTTTTAGATATATGTGTGGAATTTTTGTGTCAAGAAAGCTTTATAATAACTATGGAAAATTCACTCGTTACTTTTTAATCGCTGGAATTCTATCGATTAATCTAACGCCTGATTAGACAGAAGTAAACGAAGCGTTATCTCTTAATCGAGCTTTGTGAAACACTTAACGGAGCATTAGTAACCATCGTTAATTTAATCATCGTTAAGTACAGTTATTTTCCTATTTAATCATTCGTTACAGAGTTAATCGAAACTTAAATATTTAACGAAGCTTTGTGAAATCGGCCATAACTGTTACTGAGACTTGGCTTTCGTCCGTTATTTCAGATGAACATTTGCGTATTCCTGGATATGAGTTTGTTAGAAATGACCGTGGGTCTCGTGGTGATGGTGGTGTTGGTATTTACATTCGTAATTCATTTAAGTACTCTGTATTGCCCTGTGACCATTCTATTGAACAAATTTGGGTTCAATTACATTTACAATCTAAACTTATTGTCGGTGCGATTTACAGACTCCCTAAGTTTAATTTTCAACTATTTCTTAATGAATTAGAAAATTCGTTTGCTTCCTGGAGGGCGCTAACTGATCTTATATATTGCTGTGGTGATTTGAATGTAGATATGCTTAAGCCCGATAACACTGCAGTGACACATTTAACTCATCTTTTCGAATTTATTGGTGCAAAACAGGTTATTAGTGAACCTACAAGACTCACAGGAAACACAACCTCTCTTATAGATTTAATTATTACCACTGATGATTGTTGTTCTGAGGCTGGTGTAACAGATTGTCCTATGTCTGATCATGATCTCGTTTTTTGTATTATTCCCAGCTGTCAACCTAAGAAGGTGCCAATTTTCCGCGAGTTCCGTTCTTTCAAGAATATGGATCTCGATTTATTCCAGGTTGATCTTTTAAGAGCTCCGTTTCATAATATCTTCAGCATTGAGGACATAGATAATAAAATTGATTTTTTTAATAAATGCATTATTTCACTGTTTGATAAGCATGCTCCTGTGAAGGAAAATCGTTTTACCAAGCTGCCTATGCCATGGTTGATAGATAATTTAAAGTTGCTTATGTGTCTTAGAGATAAAGCCAAAGCTAGATACAGGACAAGTGGTTTGCAACATCACTCGAAATATTACAAATCAATGAGAAATCTTGCAACACGAACGTTACATTTAGAAAAAAAAAGCCTATTTTGAATACATTTCTAGGTCTCGTGATAGTATTGAGTTATGGAAGCAGATTAATAGACTTGGCGTTGGTAAAAATAAATATGCTGAGATATCTGATCACTTGAGGGACAGTAATCAGTGTAATAATTACTTTTTAAACAGTCTGCCTACAGTACTTTCACAAGGTAATGCAATCGATGTTTTTGACGACTATAAAATACCACTTCTGAACAATAACTTTACATTTCAACTTGTTGACTCACATCTTATATTGAAAATAATTCCAAGACTGAAATCTAATTCAGTTGGAATTGATAACGTATCAATTACTATGATTAAATTCTGTTGTCCCCATATTATTCCATTTGTTTGTCATATTGTCAATACCTGTATTCTAAGTAATATATTTCCAAATGTTTGGAAATTTGCGATCGTCAAACCTTTATCTAAAGTCAAGCAACCCGAAGAATTCAAAGACCTACGGCCGATTAGTATTCTTCCTGTACTTTCTAAAGTTCTTGAAAAGATTTTGAAGGCACATTTGATGGACTATGTCACTCTTTATCTTTATCTATTGCCATCTCATCAATCAGGATTTCGATCCAATTTCAGTTGTAATACTGCTCTATTGAAAGTGACAGATGACATTTTAACGGCTACTGATAATGGTAATATAACTATACTTGTGTTGCTTGACTTCAGTAAAGCGTTTGACACAGTTAATCACCGGCTTTTATTAGCTATTTTAAAATATATTGGGTTAAATGACGGCGCTATTAGCCTTCTTAACAACTTTTTAACTGATAGGTCACAAAGTTTTGCTGTGGATAGATCTCTGTCGGAACCTCTTCAAATACATCAGGGAGTACCGCAAGGTTCCATTTTAGGACCATTACTGTTCACAATTTCCACTTCTCATATTTTGAAACATATTCAATTCTGTAACCACCACATATATGCTGGCGACACTTAGTTATACCGTTCTTTTACACCTTCCAACTGGCATAATGCGGAATCAGAAGTAAATTTCGATTTAGAATATGTTCATAGCAACTCTTTGAAGCAGTTTTTACACATTAATCTTACGAAATCTAAAATCTTATTATTTGGTAAGAAAAAAACATGTGAGCAACTGTCTATTTAATTAAATATTCACATTAATAACATAAATTGTTAACATGTTAATAAAGCTAAAAATCTTGGTTTGATATTAGACAATACGTTTTGTTACAGAAACCAGATTTCGCAGTATATTAATAATGCTTACGTTTTCTTGAGAAAACTTTATTCCTTTAGGAGGATTTTCAATGCTCGAACTAAGCAAAGACTTATGTGAAACATTTGTCTTATCTCAATTTACCTACTGCGTTCCAATTTATCACTCTGCTCTTGATTCTTTTTGTATTCGCGCTATCCAAAAAGTTCAGAACTCGTGTCTGAGATATATTATTTATTTATTTTTTTAATGTTTTTGTATTTTTGTGAATTTATATGGTATTTTTTTTTGTTTTTTGTTTTTACTTTCATAGTTTAGTTTGCTTCTTCTTTTTAGTTTTAGGCATTAATTTTCATTATTTTGTAATTTTTTCGTCAAGGCTTAGATGGAAGAGCAATATTTTACTGAATCTCTCTCACCTTGTGATTGTGTTATTTTTTTTTTAGAAAAATTTTGTGCAAATCGTTCTTGATTGCAGTGAAAACCTCGAGCAGCCTCTGGACAGCTGTTTCAACCCTGCTTGGGGCTTCTTCAGCAGAGACGTAGCTCGACATTCCCACTGCAGACCAAAAACGACTTGCCCAATTTATTCGCAATTGCGATGTAAGAATGATGAACAGATAAAATAGCGACATCTTACTATCGCTTTTTGACCTGACATTGCAATAGACAAATTGAAGCGGGATTTGCTCCTAATAAGTTCCCCATGCAAGGCGGCCATGCTTGCTGTCAAAGCTTTCATTATGCTTTGAAAGCAAGCATGCAAGCAAAATTTTGTGTTATTACTTTTGATTTCTTGATTACACAAATCTGGTAATCGTAATTTAGCGTAAGCAGATCGAAAATTGCAAGCGTTGTATGCAATTTTTATTTTGGATCCGTTTAAATCTAAGGCCCGGTTTCACCATCACAGTTTAACTTTGAACTTCGCTTTATTCCCACAGTAACAATTGCAAAGATAATTGTTTCCATAGGAATAAAACGGAGCTTAAAGTTAAACTGTGATGGTGAAACCGGGCCTAAATCGAGATTTGTTCAAACAGTAAATATTTCATGGCTACCACGAAAAATATCGATTTTATAAGTACGGATAATACACGTGTGCAAAGCAAAAAGTAGATTAAATTCTTGCAATTTTCGGTCTGCTTAGACTAAATTGGGGTCATACGAAATGTATTATTAAGAAATCATAAAAAACAGCCTTGCACAAAAACGTGAAAAATCGTTCAAGTTTCCTTGTGCATGTAACAGTTCAGAACCAAATTTTTAATCTATTAAATACTTTTTGTAAAAAATGAATAAACCAACCACTCTTAAGAGTTAAATGCCAAATGCCCATGCACTGATTCACATCTTGAGCAACACTAAGAATATTGAGCCTTCTTTTCTTCGAAATATTAGACGAAGAAAATTTTGTCTGGCAAACAAGAGTCACATGTAAATACTTATCGAATCCTACTAAAATTTTGTCTAATATGTTCAACAGCTTCAAATTACATTTTTTTAATTTTCGTAATTTAGTTTAACTTGAAGGCTTCTGCGTCCGTCGTCTATGGTTGAATTCTTGGTTTCCGGTTGGAACCGCGTCTCTCGGATTACTTCTACTGCTGACGTTTCGTTCTCCATTGCAGAAGATCTTCCTCAGGGCTGCTGCTGCAGGTGGTGGTGATGCTGCTGCTGCTGCTGATGGTCTCGCTGCTGCAGCAAGCAGTTTAATTTATATTTTAACATTAGAAATACATAATTGTTATTATATATTATTATATTATTATTATACAGGGAGATTCAGGCAACTCATTCATTAAAAGGTTACGGACTTCCTTTTTGAATTTCTATTTCATATTTTGCGGTTATAAGTTAGCGATAATGATCTATTAAAATATAATATTTCCAACTTTCCATTTTTTATTGCGTTTCTGAAATCTTCATGGAATTCTAAAAATATTTTGTTTAACATGTGATATAAGAAAAATTAGCTGTTTTAGAGATATTTCCATTTTTTAAAAAAAGTTCAAAGTTGCAGTAGCTTGTTTATGATGCTGCCATCTTTGTGTAACAAAAGCCATAATTTCAATTTTTGGTCTGTAGTAGGCTATGGTCATAAGATTTCAGGTCATAACTAATTTTGCACAAAATTGTTTACGGGCTGGTTGAAAAGTAACTTCTATTCGAACTGATTTCATCTGTCGACAAGTTATGTTATTTAAATAGAACATCCAGTATTTTTTTATACCATAAGGATCAGAATTAAATGTTCTTTCGAACTGCGCAAAGTTATTATTAGAATTGTCAAAATGAAGGAATTAGCGAGATCGTTTGTATGGTGGCCAGGAATCAACGAAATGATAGAAAATCGAGTTAAATTTTGTAATAACTGCCAAATGAATGCTCGTGAGTTACATAAAGGACCAGTAACACATTGACTAGTAAGCAACAGAAAATGGGAACGTTTACATATTGATTTTGCTCAAATCAGACATAATGGTATGTCTTATAACTTATTAATACTGATTGACTCGTACAGTAAATGGATAGAAGTAGTAATCATGCATTCAACAACTGCTTTTTTTAAACTATTACGAAACGTTGGACCATTTTTGCAACCTACGGACTTCCTAAAATTATTGTCTCTGACAATGGAGTTCAATTCACTGCGCAAGAATTTAAGGATTTTATGATGCGAAATGGCATAAAGCACATTTTGACACCACCATATCATCCTTCAAGTAATGGTGCTGCAGAAAGAGCAGTACAAAATGTAAAAACAGCTTTAAAGAAAATGTCAATGACTCAAGGAGCTTCAAATTTACAATATTTAATCGACTGTTATTTATTTTCATATAGAAATACACCTCATGAAACAACAGGTCGCAGTCCTGCAGAGATCTTCTTAGGAAAGAAACCAAGAACTTTATTAAGCATTCTTAAACCGAATTTAGCAGAAATCGTCGACAGGAAAAAGCAGACAAAAAGAGCCAAGAAGACAAAAGAAATATTTCAAGAAAACCGGCATTAACATTCAAACAAGGAGACAGAGTTTGAGTAAAAAGTGTAAGAGGGGAATTTGAAAAGTGGCTTCCGGGAGAAATTATGTGACAAAAGGGTATATTAACGTACATTGTAGAAGTGGAAGGTCAATGAAGATATGTACATTTGGATCATTTACGTACTAGATTTGAGATGCATATTCTAAATTTGCCACATTTCAAGAACGAAATTCCTGCGAGTAATAAAAAAGATTTCCAGAAAGAAACAATTGAATCAAGACAAGAAAAGAACCAAGATGAAGTAAGAAAAGGAACGGACCAGAAAACCAGTGGATAGACTGATTCTTGAATGTTTTTATAAATGTGATGTATGTAACTTATTGTGGCGCGCCACTCAGCTCACTACGTCACACTGAAGGCGTCAAGAAGTCGGTCGCCGGGCTGTCTATACCGAACAAACTCGAAGATCGGCCATTATAGTGGAAATTATTTACTGCATATGTATTTTCCTTTTGTGTTTTTGTATCACAATAGTCCATTCTCTTTAGGAGATCTATGAAGCCTGACATTGTTGTTATGCCATGTAATGCTATAGTATGAATAATTTCTTGGTCATAATGCCTTACTAATTGAGTAACGATATCTTCCTCTCCAATCCTAGGATTTTAGTATTTTATTACCCTATATTTTTGTATTGCATATTTTTCTTTACTTGTGCGATAGCCAGATCTGTACTTTCCTGATAACTAAAGGTCGGAATCACATATTCTGACGTCATCAAGAAAGGGTCGAGTGGCTTATTTATATAAAATAAACAAAATTATTTTCAATTGCGTTTATTATGCAATACTCTTTTGGAAGCGCCCCGATTTCTGAACTGGTTTACTTGAGTTCTTTGCAACAACATAGATGGAGTACGTCGCTCACATGATGACGTCGACATATGTGATTCTGATCTTTACTGATAACAGATCGTCGCGTACTTTTTGTTGTTCATTCCTTCCCCAATATTGCTGTAGAAATTTTTGCATGTCATGGATATCTTCGTTGATCATATTCCAACAAGTTTCTGTATCATCTTTTAGACAGTTTTTAATGATTTGTATTTTTCTTCTGTCATCTCTTATTTCACTCAAAATGTCTTTTATGTTGTTGATAAATTGTACTGGGTTGGTTCTACTATCCCCGTAATATTTTGGTAAAGCAGCTTTTTCAAAGTAAGGGAGTTGCTCCACATGTGCTATCAGCATTGTTCTTATTTCTCTCTATCTTTCTTCGAGATCAGTTTTGTTCAGAAAATTTGTGTTTACATAGTATGTTTGTTCTTCTCTACCGTCTTTTACTTCCCTTTTTATGTCTTTACATTTAAGTGATTTAAATAGTTCCCGACGTTATGTTAATAATTTTGTTCATCTTACGGCCTTTGTCCCATCTGCACTTTATTATTAATGTACACGCGCGCACTTGTTCATAAGTTTAATTCAATAGTAACTTCCGTTTTTATCTGACTTTCTTCGATAATACCCGACGCGGATTGTTTGCTAGTATTTTGATCACTTCTTTGAAAATACCCGACGCGGATTGTTTACTGGTATTTTTCGACTTTTTGGATAAAACCCGACGCGGATTGTTTGCTGGTATTTTGATCACTTCGAAAATCGCTCCATCCATCCATTTCCTGATAATACAAGAAAAACACCTCCCTCTCGTTTGCTGACTATCTTTAGGGCGCGTCATTCCCAATATCTAGTAAACACTTTTTTTGTTCACATAAAACTACTTCCTTATTAGTGTTGCTACCGATTTATATAATGTCTTAAAATGTTTCTAAATGAATTCTCTTTACACATATCAAACAATAATCTCCGAACATATTTTGTTTTGTTACCACGAATGTGTTTCTTCTTGTCGTGATGCTTGAAGACTTCTTGGCCGAAAATGACCATTTTGGCTTACGATGTTTTCACCTTTTGCTTAAGAGATGCTTTCATATCAGCAAAGTCCTGCAGTCCTTTGTTACATCGTATAAGCTTCAAAACTAACTTTAGGTTGCGGTTCAATGTGTTTTGTCGTAACCCATATCATTTAATTCATGGAACAAAATTTGTGTTTTAGTGTAAGCATTATTTGAGACGAAATACCTTGGAATTACAATTCTCCCTTGATACACGAAAATTAAACTGACTTTAAACAAAATTCTGATGTGGAATCATAATAACAAATCCCAAAAATGTAAGTAAAACTTATTTAACGTAATCAAAATTAAACCTTCAACTAAAATAACATAGCAATATGTGTACTGTGCCTGTTTATTACATTGTTATTATGAACGTGATATAAAAGAAGAATGCGTAGATGGCACTTTACCTTGATGCCACAGATGCCATAATAAACACAATTCCATATTTTAGAACGAACAAAATAAATTAAAATCATTGTGAAATGTCCTGTGTTATGTATTGTTTGTAACTAAGATTAACCTACTGCATTATTTTAGTTTTTGAGTTTTCGCCACTTTTTATAAGGAAAAAACCCAACGTGCGTCGTATACTGTTATCAAGTCCGGTTCCAAACCGTCGATTTTAATCATGGCCAGCACTTCCAGTGCGCTTGCATAATCGTTTCTCATTTTGCGAAGATGAGGTAAAGATGAGTTCTTTCTTGGTGGCCAACGTGCTCGGAATGCATTCGATGAACTGGGTGAAGGTTTTTATTTCGAGACTGCAGTGGTTCTCGAATATGTTTTGCAAGAAGCCCAAGCAACCTCCTATTAAAACCTAGTGATTTTCCGGCTTTTTCACCTTGGACAAAGACAGGATGTTACCGAGTCTGAGGATTTTCGCAGTTAAATTCGAATGTTTCTCCTGCCACTCACTTAATACATAATTCTGATGCTAGTGGAGAATTAGAAACAAGAAATACAGAAATTGGAATCAAAGGTTAAACGTGAAAGATGCTAAAAGTGTTTTTATAGATCAAATGAAAGAGAGAAAAAAAAACTAGACTATTAAGGTATAAACACTTTATAGTTTGTAGTTTAAGTAAATATCAAAATTGATATTGAAATTGAGAATGAGAGGTCAGGATGCTCGAATATTAACGAATTTGATTAAAGTTGGCAATAACAGAGAAAGGCACAAGAAAAATAAATTACATGTTGTATTACCTTCTTCTTTTTAGATTCTAGAGGGCTATGCTTCTTTTCTTGTAAGTTACGTGCATGTATTTTGAAGGAAGTCAAAATCTGACATGAAAGAAATAATGACACTGGGCGAATTAAGTGAACGGTCAAATTGCACAGAATCGTCAAGTTAACGGTCCGATTAAATCCACTGACCAATCACTAATTGAGAAAACTAATCACGTGGTTTGGTCTGATCACTTCGACCGTTCACTTACCGCAGCCTAAGTCACTTCAGCGATACTGACTGTGTTACCGATACGTAGACAATGTGGACTACGATGGCACAATTAAAGTAAAAAATAAGTTAAAACAAATATATTTTTTATTATAGTCTCGTGAAAATGCCAAAAGTTATAAGTGGCGGAACTAAACGTGCAATAGTGGAGGCGTTTAATTATTGTATAAATGATCGCCCAAATTTAAAAAACCAAACGGATTTGAAGAACTGCCGTGTTAGCGGAAGAATCTGAAGGTATGCGCTTGGAAGCGGTGATGAAAGAAATAGACAGAATTCTAAATGAGGTAAAAAGTTCTAAGTCATCAGCAATGGCAAGAAGATCCTGCTGTTTAAATTCCCATGCATGTAATTACTTTTTAATGAAAAAATAAATAAATTGTCAATTGTTTGCTGGGGATGATACTTCTCATTTTAACGGAATTGCTTTAATAGAGCTGGCAACAGTGGCAGTGGTAGTTTTCAAAAATAAAACCATAAAATTAAAAATGACCGTCAATCAATTTTATAACATCTATGTTTCATTGTGATACCAACAATAATGTCACCTTAAGAGGGACTACTCTGAATTTAAAAAGAAGATGAACAGCTAATAAATAGCAGATATCAGGGTTTTTTTTCGTAGCCATTTTCTAGATTTCATTAAAAAATGAGAGATGGCTCGACATTATCGTAATTCATAATACTAATTCTAAAGGAAATATATTGCTGATCAAAACTAATTTTGTATTTATTCTTTCTATAAATTGAAATGATTTTAAGTTGAATCTTCCAAAGATGACTTAGATTCAGGATCAGTAACATCAGACTCAGAACCAATGTCGACTGTTGTTAATTCTTCCTCATCAAATTCGTCAATGTTAACATTATCAGTGTCGGAATTTGTGGGTTTGTGTATTTCTTTTTGAAGTTGAGGAATTTCTTCCTCTTCTTCTTCCGAAGATTCATGTATGGAGTTTTCACAGTCTTCCTGCTGCTGCTGAGGTTCGTCTAACACTTTCATGCTTTCCTTCAGACAGAAGATTTGATTTGCTAGTTTTTCATTTTCTTCTTGTAATTTCAAATTTTCTATCTTTAGATGTTTATTTTCGTCTCTGACTTCCTGTAACCTTTTCATGACTAAGTCGAATTCCTTGTCCGAATTCAAAGTTTTGCGATCCAGCTTCATTGTTAAGTCTCGTATTAAATTGGTCTTTTGTTTATTGTCTTTCTGCAGATTCTCCAGAACTTTTTTCATCTTCATAGTTGCCCGAGTTTCTTCTTCATATTCGAGCCTCTGCTTTTCCGATTTCTTCTCCAGTTGCTCAGCAAATTTCTTCATGTCGTTTAATGTTGTAGTCAGACTTTTTATTCTTTGTTTGTTTTCTTCGAGAAGTTCTCTGTATTTCTCGTCATCCATATTCTGATACGTGAATTCGTCCAAATCCATTTCGTCCTTCATTTTTAAGTATTTCTTTTCTTAAATTATTTTATTGAAGTTTTAGAAGCTGTTTCATGTTTGTGAAAATATTGGTGTGATATGCATAGGTGATATGTGCGAAAATAATACACGAGAATTTTTTCTTCAAACTGCTGACATATTTTACATGTTTTAAACTGTCACGCTGATAGATGACTCGATTATGTTAGTTCAGGTAAAAGTAATAAATTGGTTTTTGAACCATTTTGTTATAGTAGGTACAGTGGCGGCCTTTGAAAACTGATACCCTTTGACAAAAAAATGTTTTGGTTGTGTTACTTGATCCTATAACAAAGTTTCTAAACACAGATTACCTAAAAATACATGTGAAACGACCATACTGACTTTAAAATTAAAATTATATTGCGTTCTGAGTCATGAGCTATACAAATTTGAAACTTCAAAATATAGTTTAAGTTCCGGTTTATAAGTTAAAAAATTTTGTTGCAAATCGTTTTTGACTGCAGCGAAAATCTCGAGCAGCCTCTGTACAGCTGTTTCAGCCCTGCTTGGGGCTTCGTCAGCAGAGACGTAACTCGACATTCCCCCTACCAACAAAAACGACTTGTCCAATTTATTCGCAATTGCGATGTAAGACTGATGAATAGATAAAACAGCGACATCTTACGATCGCTTTTTGACCTGACGTTGCAGTAGAATAGACAAATTGAAGCGCATTTGCTGACGAAGCCCCAAGCAGGGCTGAAATAGCTGTACAGACGCTGCTCGAGGTTTTCACTGCAATCAAAAACGATTTGCAACAAATTTTTTTAAAACTTTCATTATGCTTTGACAGCAAGCATGGCCGCTTTGCATGGGGGACTTATTACGAGCAAATTCGCTTGAATTTGTCTATCCTACTGCAATGTCAGGTCAAAAAGCGATCGTAAGATGTCGCTGTTTTATCTATTCCGGTTTATAATTTTAATCGTCAATTTACTTTGATAGTAACGAATGTTTTGACAATTGCTACTATTTGAATAAATTGATAATTAAGGTTAACTTATAGTGAATAAACTGGGGCTAAATTCAATAAAAACTTTGGGCATGAAATTCTACTTACTTTCAATATTAACAAATAAATTTTTGAAAGTCGCGGGAGACCGGCGGGTTATATTAGCAAGGAGGCGGTTTACAAGCCGTGGATGACCTACAACTAGCTCACCAGGACGGGTCGGTCAGTATACTGCGGATGGCCAGCAGAATACCTGTACGAAGGAGCAGCAGGATGACGATGCCAGGTAGGATTAGGAATGGACTAAGCGGATGACCAGCGGAGTCAGCGTTCCTCGGCTGTGCTCTCAGTTTTATAACGGTTGGCTCCTCCCATCGGTGACGTCGGTTCGAAGCGGGGCAGCGCGGACAGACCGCGCGGTCGATGCATCCAGGCGCGAGCCGGTTCAAGCGGTGGGTGAAAGGTCACGCGTAAATATGCTTCATTACAATCTTGTAACACTTAACCAGCCCCATCCAACTTCATTATAAAATTTGTCCGATTTTGAGATTAGAGCTCTATCTCATTTCCACCCCTATAAATGGACATATAGCTCACTTTGTCGGAGAATGTGAAGCCAACGTAGATGTCGCTTTAGTAAGTTACTGCTGAGTAATGTTGGTAACACTTGATAGTATGGTGGCAGAACCGACGCTGCGTCACTATTCTATGCGTCACTCCAGCTGATTGTTGTAGCACGTGGCACATTGTGGTTAGTGGTTATACGGTTATCAGGGTTATTATTTTGTTCAAAATATTTCTCCGTGATATAAATAGTGTGTCGGTTGTTAAAAAATAGTCCGGAAGCGATTCAAATATGTCGTCCAGAAAACAAATTTGTATCGTTTGTGGATATGACTCAGACGAGGTTAATTGCTTGCACTGCTTTCCACGAAATCTGACGAAGTAAGTAATTAAATTAGAATACAAGAAATAATACTCAATTGTATTTATTTGCAGATCCAAAATATGGCTAGAAAACATGGGAATAAAATGTGTTGGGGAGTCCATGAGAAATTACAGAATTTGTTCACAACATTTTACCCCCGACTCTTATCTGAACAATAAGCTGCGGTCTAATGGTGTGCCTACACTATTTCCATGTTCTACAAAGGAAGATACTTCAGGAAGTGTTAGTATGCATAGTGCTTGTAGCGTAGAGAACTTAAGTGGTAGTGGTATAAGTTTGCAAGGGAGAACTAGTGCTGTAGATGACGTTAAAGGTATGATTGAATTATTTATATTTGCCCCCATTCACTGCAGGTTTACCTGTATCTTGTATTATCGGATTATTACAAAAACTAAAGCAGATTTTGCATTAACCAAGAAAAATATTTAATAACGAATAAAATATCATTTTTTATTTTATTTTTTCAAAAGAATTCATTTTATAGAAATGTTTTGCGTGCTGAATGCACATGTTGAATTGTAACATCTATTAGTTTGATTATCTTGGTTCTGATTGTTTGTTCGAAAGAACTTATTCTTTGTAAAAATACTGATATATATAATGAAAGTTAATAATTGTGTAGATGAGTTTTAAATATAAATAATGACTTTTTAATAGTAAGCAATTGAAGTACACATTTCCATTACATAATTTATTATAATTTTTGCAGATAAACCAGAAGGGCCTCCAGTAAGCATTTTACATGAAGCGATGGAACCACAACCAGGGACTAGTACTTCTCACTCTGAACTAGTTAGGCCTGCCACACCAAGAGGTCGTTTATTTAAGAATATTCCAAATCTGTTTCGTGGGGATAGCTCACCGCGGAAAAAACATTTAATGGAGATGATATACAAGAAAGAAGATCATATTAGAAAACTGAAAAATTTGTGTAAACGCAGGGCAAATAACCTTACAGAACTTTCTAAATTAAGTGACAGTAAGATACGAGACCTTTTCCAAGGTATGTCACCAATCACAGCAGACTTTTTAATTTCCCAATTGCGATGTGCAAAACGAAATCCCCAAGGTAGAAGATGGGAAATGAAAGACAAAGTTCTTGCATTATCTATACTAAAAAGGAGTCCAAAATGTTACAATTTCTTGAGAAAAGTGGTGGCATTACCAGCTCGAAGCACATTGCTGGAGCTTCTTAAGAAAATTCCATTTTCAGTCGGAATTAATAACCACCTTTTCACACACATAAAGAAGACGCTGATAAACACTGATGACAAAATGTGTGTGCTATTATTTGATGAAATGGACATCAAGGAACATTTCGCTTATGATATTGCAAGTGATAAAATAATAGGTTACGAAGATTTTGGGAGAGAAGATGAAATTTCTACTGAAGTAGCTTCGAAGGCATTAGTATTTATGTGTCAAGGGTTGACACGAAAATGGAAACAGCCTGTAGCTTATTATTTTTGCAACAGGGCTTGTAACGCAAATAATCTTGCTAGGTGTATAACAGAAGTTATGGAAGCAGCAATTAATTTAGGTGGCCTTGATGTTATAGCCACAATTTGTGATATGGGCAGCAATAACGTTAAGGCTTTAAAGGACTTAAAGAGTACATTAGAAAATCCATTTATTTATGTAAATGAGAAGAAAATATTTACTATGTTTGACCCTCCACATTTGTTGAAGTGTACAGTTGCGTTATTTAGAAAATATAATGTTCAACTGCCTGTTTCAATTAATAACATGGAGACACTGATGGAGGCGAAATTTACTGACATCATAAAGGCTCATGAAATAGACAAAGAAGCACCAACCAAGTTTAGAAGCATGTTTAAAATCACATCAATGCATTTGACTCCAGTTATGAGATATGCCATGAAAGTAAGCATTGCAGCACAAACATTGAGTAGATCTGTGGGAGCATATCTGTACAGTCTTGTATCATGAGGTAATATTTTCATTTGTATTACGAATGTGATTATTTTAATAAGCTAATTATTCTGTTTAGGTGATTTGGAGCAGCGAACAATTGCAACTGCAACATTTTCATGCCAAGTCGATGAATTGTTTGATAGTTTCAACGGCACTCGCTTGAATTCTTCGGATGATGTAAAACCATTGAAGTGTGCTGTCACAGACGAGTCAAGACACATAAATTATTGGAAAGAGGCGTACCATATGGTAAAAAAATGGAGTTTTCAGAGATTTACCAAGAGAGGCAATCTGAAAGAAACAAAGCCTCCATCTCAAATGGGATGGTTAGTATCTCTGAGAGCAATACAATGTATCTGGGAATATATAAAAGAAAAAGGCATACCACACTTACGACCTCGATATTTAAACCAGGATGCCTTAGAAAATCTTTTCGGTGCTATTAGGGCAGGATGTGGAAGTGGAGACAACCCCACTACTTTTCAATTTATAGGAAGTTTAAAAACGCAAATATTGAATGGTTTAAGTGGCTTTGGTTTATCTGGTACGAACTGTCAAGCTGATGAACACGAATTACTTTCTAATTTACAAGAATTTTTAAATGTGGAACAACCTCAATCGCAGAAGAAGCAAATATCAGTCAAGAGTCCCTCTCTCCTACAATCTGAACAGCAACAATTACATTCCGATGATAGTACAGAAGATATCATTTCTGTTCTAGACACCAACACCGTGTCATTTTGCAGTTCTGGTGTTTTGTCTGTGGCATATGTCAGTGGATTTTTAGTCAGACATATACTAAAAACTCATAAATGTGATGATTGTCAACAACTGTTGTGCTCTGAACCTACAACAGATTTTAATATCTTTATAAGTTATAAAGAATGGTCAGAGGATGAAAGAAAATTGATATATCCGTCGGAAGAGTTAGTTCTGTTTGTAGGCAAAGGCATCTCGGCGTTGGAAGATTTTATTCCAACATTTGGCAATAAAGTTGGCATTGCAAAGGCAGCAACTGAAATGATTACTTCTGCAGTGGGACACACCTGGTTTTCATGTGAGAACCACAAACCATTTGTTATTTCAGCAATTGTAAAGGGCATATGTCGGATAGGTCTACCTTGGTGGGCAAAAAGACAAAATATGGAAAGAACAGAAAGAAGGAAAGAAAGTAGAAGTGCAAGAAAGAAATTGCGAATTCTTCAGCATAACTAATGTGTTAGTATTAAATACAAGAAAAGTGTTTGTACTTATTTATTCAACTGTTTTGTATTAATTTTCTTAATTTTAGAGATAGTGTATACATATTGTTATTTTTACAGGTATTTATTTACAGTTGATTAATAACATTCGTATAATCCAATTCTTGATTTATCAATTTATAGTTTATTATTAGTTATGTTTCTTGGTATTTTCACATCATATATGTTATGAAATTGTTCCATAGAAAATTGTTTTATTTATATTTAGTTGCAATAAATATGAAAATTCAATTTACAGTGCTTTTTCCCATTGCGTTATCAAAATATATTACCATTGTCATTTTCTAAATTAAATTGTTAGATAACTGTTTCAAATTATTGTGATAATTCATTACAATAGTTTGAAGCAAAGTATCTAGCATATTTATTTATTTTTTTTAAGATTAATAATTGGAGGGTTAAGTGCATATTTTGAATTATCGCGCGTTTGAAAGTGGTGCCCTCTACGTTTGGTTGCAATTACAGTCGGTCAGTTAAGTAGTGCGGACAAAAAAATTACGTCGAGTCGTTCATCTCAACATTATCTCTGACTTAACCAACCTAACGTTAGTTCTGAAAACATATTCAATATTTTATTGAGATTTTAAGCTATAAAGCTTTGGCTTAAACTTAAAACCAACACTCCACCGCGGATTATGAAATATATAAACCTGTAAACCACCTGAAAACGGTTAAATAACAGCAAGAAAAGATAATTCTTCGTCCGGTTTGAACGGGAATTTTAAATTTTTGAATGTACCCGGTGCATTCGTATATGGGTACATGGTACACGGGTACTTTCATTGCACCGGGTTCATTGCCTGGCCCATCTCTACCTTAGACAGAGATCGAGTGCCTTAACACTAGCGACTTAGCAGCGCGATTTAGGCGCGGGGCTGAATCATAGCGGACTCGATACAGCCGAGCGACTTTCGCGTACCTCATTTTAACGGCATTCATATTTTTGACAGCCGCGCGATTTTCGGGTATATTAGGTGTGTTCTTTTTACCGCAAAACTCAGAGTAACTCAGCGGCACTCAGTAACCTTGAAAATTTGTATGTTTTTTTTTACACTTTCGTTGGTGAGATTTTGTGAGCTACCTCCGAATCAATCAAATAGAGATTTAGGTTAGAATGTATGTGTATGGCCGCGTTAGGTGAACAGTCAAATTGCACAAAATCGTCAAGTCAGCGGTGCGACTAAACCCTCTGACCAATCACCAATTGGGAAAAGTGATCACGTGATTTGGTCTAACTACTTCGTCCGTTCACTTATCGCAGCCAAAGTAATGGCCAAATGTTTCTTTTGACATTTGCGCGATGTCAGTGGAATTAACTTGTTTTTTTTTTAGAACGTTTAACTCAGCAAAACTCACCTGACTTCTGATATTTACTGATCTGAGTCGAAAGTAAAACGAATACACTTATTTTATTTTGTATGTACTTCTAGCCGCGCGATTTAATCGCGTTACCCAGCGACTTAGCACCGCGACGAATTCGCGCTGCCAAGTCGCTAGTATGAAAGGGCTCTAGCTCGCACACCTTCCCTTTCCACTCAATGACAATTTGAAGTATCGCAGCCGTTCAAAGGTGGAAACAATAAACAGTACATTCAGCTTGAAAACCGTCTGTACCAAGTGTGCTCAGTTCTTAAACTTGGTAATTATAAATACTTATACTTGACCGGATTTTATTGCATGCTTCCACAAGTCGCAACTTCTCACCAGAAAAAATAGTGTTCGTTTTACTTTCAACTCATATCAGTAAATATCAGAAGTGAGGTGAGTTTTGCTGAGTTAAAACGTTCTAAAAAAAACAAGTTAATTCCACTGACATTGCGCAAACGTCAAACGAGACATTCGGCGATTACATACACATGCATTCTAACCTAAATCCCTATTTGATTCATTCGGAGATAGCTCACATAATCTCACCAACGAGCGTGTAAAAAAACATACAAATTTCCAAGGTTCTGAGTTCCGCTGAGTTACTCTGAGTTTTGCGGTAAAAACAACACACCTATTGTAAACTTTAAGTGTTTACACATTCACTAAAACTAATAACTAAACATTAATAACTATCAACTAAGAAATTAAAAGGCCGTACTGATAAGAAGCGGTTTATACAACTTCACTAAAAATTAAGAATTCGTTTATTTCAATTCTTAGTGGAAAAGGCGGGATGACCGTAAATTTGACTGTACTTTCTCTCCAGTTAATATTCCCTCTACGGAATTTTCACAGCTAGGTGTGCAACGAGCATACGTAATTTTTGCTTGTATAAACGGAAACTTTTGCATAGTTTTAATTTTAGTTTTAGTTTTAGTGACTGTATAAACACTATAAACCAAGCAATAGTAATAGTAGACTCTGGTAAATGCGATCATCTTCTGTACCTACATTAATCACTGTCGTCAAGCTGTCACTTCAAAGCATACATTTGACAGGTTTAAGCAAAAATAAATTTTCTGTACATATCAAACTTCCAAATGGCCGCCGTTCAACACCCTGGTGATTTAAAAATTTTAAACTTGACAAAAGCTCTCCATGACCTTAAAGGTATCAAATCACAAGAAAATAACAAGATTAATGTCCTTGAAAATCAAATCGAAAGCTTAGGAGAGTCGGAGAGCCGTTTGAAATGTATGGTAGTTGATTTGGAGACGGAAATTCGCACCGATAATCTCCAGTGTTCCGTTTTGGAACGAGAAATTGCAGATTACCAGAAAAAACATGAACGCGAAAAGAGTGAGTTCGAATCGGTGATGGAACAGGCGAATAAAAAAATTAAATTCCTGAACAAAGAACTAGAGACAATCAGCATGCATCAGCTGCAAGAGAAAGCAGACAAAATAGCAGCGTTGCAAAATTCTTTGACGACGTTGCAAACCCAGTTTGAGAAAGAATGGCAATTGAATGAAGAAAAGAGAAAAGATATTGTAGAGAAGAATGCAGAATTGAGGGAACAGTTATCTAAGATTGGGGAAGCTATAGACATGTTGGATGAGGAATTGGATAAAATAACAAACAAAAATGATGAAGAAAAAATAGAAAAAGCCGAGTTAGAAAAAAAGGTTTGTCAATGCCAACACGTGATCCTACACAAGAATGAGATTATCAAAAGTTTGGAGCAAACAATTGAATCAGGACGCGATATGTTGATGAAAGAGTGTGACTTTGATTTGGTCATCAAAAAAATGAAAGAGACCAGAAAGGAAAATAATAATATCCAATTAGAAAATCTCCGGTATGATCAAGAAAATAAAACACTAATGCAAGAAAATGTCACTTTGAAGCAAAATATTGATAATTACGGTCAAGAGGAAACACAAAATCTGTCGCTGCTGGATAATACTTTGGTTCAAGAAAATCAAAAATTACAAGAAAGAATCGTTAATTACGCAGCGTACCAAGAACTGTATGAAGCTGCCCAGAAAGAACTGCAAATGGTGAAAACAAAAATCGAACTGGAAAGAGAAAATTTAAACACTCGCATCACTGAATTAGAACGAGAAAAACAGAGCAATATTACGAAGCTCATTTCTTTAGAAAATGAAAACATTGAAAAGTTGAAAACCATTTCAGGTTTAAGGTTGCAAAACGGACTCTAAACAATTTTGTGCTAAAACCAGTAATAAAATCATCATACATTACTTCATTGTTTTAATAATTTTTTAGTTACTTACATTGTAAACTGATTAGATTTTTTTTTATCTGCATCTATTTTTAAAGTGAAACGTTTCATTAGAAAATGCAATAAAATTTCCCATTAAGTGAAAAGAATGAAATTTCTTTGAAATTTTAATGAAATAATAAAACAATAAAAATGATAAAATCTCAAGCACTTAGGGCCACTTTTTCAGTCACTACTTAACTTTACCTTTTACTTTATTATTATTATTGTTGTTATAGCAATAATTCTTCTGCAGTCAAGGTATTGACAATACTGATAATACAGACAACTAAAAAGAAAGGTTTCTATAAGGAAAAACCAAAGGCAAATTCAAATAATTTCAATTTTAAACAAAATCAAGTAAATCGAATGCTTCGGTCTCATCACTTTGTTTCACTGAATTTTAAAAAAATATACAGCTTGAATAAAAAGAAAGGAATATCGAAGGTAGACCCGTTATTACAAGTTTTACAGAAAAACAGTTTAAGTAATAGTTAAATTGCTAATTATTTTTTTGTAACGTCACAATCTTGGGCTGTGGCTGGTTGCAATTTAAAAAAAATATCGTTGATTTTACAGAAAAAAGTCTGCCCGTTTGTGGTAAATATTTAATTAGCCGTTTAACTTTTACTTTTTTTTTTAATTTTTAAACAAAAATTTGTCAAATTACAGCTTAGAGCATGACTCGTCATGACGTTACTTTTACTTTTTTTTTTAATTTTTAAACAAAAATTTGTCAAATTACAGCTTAGAGCATGACTCGTCATGACGTTGCGCAGCCGTAGCAAATTGTATATTCAAATATCTAACTAGTATACTCAGGTTTGGAACTAGGGTTACTTTTTCTCCAAGCCGTAAAGAGGGCGCTTTAGAAAGTATTCGTGCTACTACATTGACTGTCTCATCTATTTATACTTATCTATGGTCATAACTTATGTTTATGAAAATTTTAGACCCAGAAATATTTTTAATTCCCAGATAAATACCTAATGTATGGCACACTACTTTGGAATTAGACGTATGGACGTATAATAACATATACGTAACCCATACCTGTATTAATTTAAACAATAAACAACAAGTAATTTAAATATAATGTTGACAACGTTATACCACAAAATACACATAAGGCAAACTCTCAAATGGGGGTAAAGACTGCGCATCCAGACGGGCAGATGAATCGGCTATTTCTACGATTAGATTTGATTGGCTCGACATTTTTTGTTTACTATAGTTTGAGATAGTCAAATTTTGATTGCCTTCAACTTAGTCTAAAAACTCTTACCTTTCGATTCGGTTTTTACTAAAAGCTGTAGGTATAAAGGTTGTCGCACATATAGCGCGGCGAATAATATTTCTTTTGCTGTATTGTTATGAGAGTACGCACACTGTTGCGACCCGGGGCGAACCGCGGCACCGCTACCCAGCTAACTAATTCTTGTTTATATTTGGTTGATTTAAAATTTCTGAACGTTGAAGTTTTAAATCGACTAATCACGAATCACAGAAAATTTTGTCTGAATATCAAGCGATACATTTAATGAAAACTTATCGGAACCTATTCAAATTTTGTCTAATTTCTCCAACAATTCCAAATTATGACAATTTTTTAAGTGTCACATTTTAGAAACATATTATTTTTAGCCACACTAAGAGCGTGTTCGTCAAATTGGGTGAAAAGGTAGGGTAAAGTAAACATACGGTAAACAGTTCGTTTCGTTTTCTAAAATTTGAACGAACGCATAAAGGGAAACAAATAGGAAACTAACCTCTACTTGTTAGTTTGTTACTGTCACCGAATACTCCGATTACACATTTTAATACAAATAGTTGTACCTTGTTCAAAATAATGAGCAATATTTTCATAAAAAGAAATACAACAAAAAAGTTATAGTGACGGCAAGATGTTAACCCGTTCTTCTAGATTTTATAATATTTCCATTCGCGTCTCTCATCACTTCAAACGTACATGCAGTTATATTCCATTGCTTACATTTTTTCACGTTTTCAAACATATTGTTACGTTTCTAGGGTTTAAATTAATTTATTTAATTGAATAAAACACTCGGTAACAACTTAACCGTAATTTAATAATGCTTACAATCTAATTTATTTGTAACAATTTATTTACACACTAAATCTAACTTCGACGATCGCTATTTAGAATTCGACTGACTCCTGAGTCCACCCTTGGCGATTTTATATTCTACGCTGCCTTCTCGTTTGTTCCATCGCTGGAAAAGTCTAGTTTGTTCGGTATAGGCACGGTGGCGTGGCAGCCAATGACGCATAACGAACCGACTTATTGACGCCTTCAGTTTGACGTAGTTAGCTGGGTGGCGCGCCATAATATTTACCTCCTTACAGCTACACTATACAAGTAGGTTACGAGGATTCTGACAGCTTTCGCCAGTCTTCCCCACACTTCTGACTGCGTGAACAAAAGTAACTCCTGGGTAATTCTCCGGCACGTTAATAGTCACTTACCTCATTTCCCTCGATTTTACGAACACTGAAACTCGCTATTTGGCGTTCTAAGATCGTCAAAGCGACTGCTTCAGTAGTCAACGGCTTGCAGCGTGAACGACGCGACGCTACACGTGAGCGATAACGCAAGGTAAATTTTTGTCCGTGCTTTGATTATAACACATCATTTTCATTTATCATGCGCATGAAAAGTCGCTGTACATTTTACACATTCGATAAAAAAAACAAGTGAGGTATTTGTAGGTCGATAAAGATTTTTAGAAAGTCCAACAAAAATAATTATTTTTTTGCTGATAATGAGATCAGCTTAAATTGTAAGTATTACTTAAAAACTTTACTGCAAAACTTGCAAATTTTTAGGAAATAGAACTTTTTCAATTTTGGCAATTTAGAAAAAGGCAAATTATTGCCATATAAAGTTTCTTTGAAAGAATAAAACCTAAAAATATTTCTCATTTGGTGCGAATTTTTTAGTAGTAATTAGTGTTATTAATTTTAAATCTTGACTACATTTTTAACGAGACAAGGAAAACCACAGTCACTTTCAAATTATTTTCACATAATTCTTACAATTCGTTATAATTTTGTTTTTCTTCAATCATATCTACATCTTCATTTATATGCAGTGCGCTAGCGGGCTCTTGCGATTCGCTTCTAGAATTTGAAAATTTATGTACCTATTGTCATTTCACAAAGTTCGGTATAACTTACATTTCTTCACTGGTGTGAAGACTCGAATTTGCATGTTCAGTACTTTCATACTTAGTATAATTATTACGTCTAGCCTTCATACATGCCCTCATCGTAAATATAAAAAAAGACCAATACAACACAAATATTGTTGAATTGAAATGAATTCAGCACTTACCTTTTCATTTTATTTTTCATACTAATTCCTTGGGTACAGACAATGTTATGTTTGCTCTTTTTGGATGGCATCGTATTTTCTTATTTATTTATTTTTTAAATTTATTGTAGAGGCAAAGTTAATCGCTGCCGTCTGAAATGTCCGTCTGACGAATTAATTTTTGATTTTGACCTACGCGATTCAAATTTGCTGGTAGATAATAATTTTAACTTTATATCTTAAAATAATTATTATTGTACAATTTTAGTGTAAGTTGGTGTTCTTTCGCGCTTAAAATTTGAAGTTGTTTTTCCCGCGTGTGGAAGTAATTCTCCGTTTGCTCAGTTGCGCATGTGCAGAGTGGAGGAAGGTGCATTTTTCAGTGTGTCACGGGTTGCGAATGAAACGCGTATTGAACGAACGATTTATTGACGCCTTTTCTAAAAAATAATGTAGTAAATAGTTTGTGGCTAAATCAAATCAATGTTAATATTGTTATGAAGCGTATTTACATGTTACAAATGTGAGAATTAAAGTTATTACTTTCTGAAATTTAACAACTAGTGTCGAAGCGTTTTAAGAACAGTCCATTGTTGTGAGGGGGTGTACTCGGTACACCACGTTTCGTCACGTTCAACCCCAACAATTATTATTTTATTTTAAATTACGTAAACTAGAAATAAAAATAGACAGAACATAGCATGAGACTAGGAGTTAACATAAAGAACAATTATATTGATAGGTGCGAACTGTAAAACTTCATTTCAGTTTTGAAATGCATTCTAAAACTGTCAAGTTTAGTCAACTGGTTAAAACCGGTTAAAACATACCATGGGGCGGAGCTAGCGCGGATGTTAATTCGTTTCAAATACTGCGCCATCTGTTCGAAAAGAATGGAATTTAAAATTTTATTATTAAATAACTGGTTTTCTAACAATTTTTTTACTTTTTTGACTTTACTATATTAAACTATAACATAAATTACATGTCACTGTAAAGAAAGATTTTTTCATATTTTTTAAAATAACATTGAATATTGACAGTTTCATATACACCCTGTCCGTTTTTCGAGTACCACTATGGGGATCTCGCTTATCTTAAGAGATACGAAGTTGGTTAAATTAGGGCAAAGTTGCGCATTTTCGTGCTGAATAATAATCTAAAAAGAAATTTGAAATATCTTCAATAGTTTTGAAGATAACGCAAAAAAACCAAAATTTCTGATTTTCGTTTTTAATTTTTTTATGATAAACTAATCTTTCTAGACATTTCTAACGAAGACATTATTCAGACACTTTTTTATGGAGAATTCGAATATGTCATACACTTTTCAATAAATCTCAAGATGGCGGAGAAACACCTGTCAACTTCATTTTTTCTTATGGACGCCATTTTAGATTTTAATATTATAAGATTAGATTTTCTTTTTTCTTTACAACGATGTATCACACATGATGGTTCAATCTCACATTTTTGCCAAAAATTCAATTTTTCTTTTTTTTGTCAAGATTGCTTTGGAAAAACAAAAAACGTTCGTTTGACAGTTTGAACCTATTTTGAGTCTTATCATTTATGTTTGTGCTAAATTAATCGTACTAGATATTTCTAACCAAAATATTATTCAGACAGTTCTTTATTGACTATGAAAGTAACATCATAACATGTGTTCAAATTGCCCACCTCCTAATTCTAAACACAGTGCCACTCTTTTCTTGAGATTTGCTATAGCTCTCGCCACATCCCTCCTTCTAATCTTGTACCTCAGAGTGGTGACAATTCTTTGACGAAGTTCATCAAGGTCGGCTGGCAATGTTTTATAAATATTATTTTTCATTGTCCCCCATAAAAAATAGTCTAAGGGAGACATGTCAGGAGACCGCGCCGGCCAGGGTACGTCGCCATTATTAGCAATAACATGGTTGGGGAATATTTCCGACAAGCATTCCCTAACCCTCATAGCATTATGGGGCGGTGCGCCATCTTGCTGGAACCAGATGGTGTTCAAACGATGAAGAGGAATGTTGTCGTCAATAAAATCCGTTAGGAATGTCCTTAGAAAATTGAGGTACCGATCAGCATTTAAAGTCTCTTCGTAAATAAAAGGACCTATTATCGTATCGCCCAATAAACCGACCCATACATTAAGGCTAAAACGTATTTGTGGTCGCCGTGCTTGAAATTGATGTGGATTTTCAATTGACCAGTAATGTTCATTATGGCGATTAAACATTGCTGCATTGGTGAATTTACATTCATCAGACCATATGATGTTATTAAGAAAAGTAGGGTTTTCCTGAATCTTATTATTTACAAACGTGCAAAAAGCTAACCGTCGTTCATAATCCCCAGGATGAAGTGTTTGAGTAATATGAATTGCCCAAGGTCGATATTTGTGTTTTCTAAGGGTTCTCCAAACAACTTGATGTGACGGCAAATTCAGCTGGGCTGCAATTTCCCTTGAGGAAACAGATGGATTGTGTTGCACCTAATTAAGAATTAAATGATGAATACGTATTTTAGTCTTTGTAATCATGTAAAATGTTTACCACTTGTAAAATTTCCTGTTCATATTCATTGGGCCTATCGCCATATTTCCGTCTAGGTTTCTTAAACGAACCACATTCGCCCAAGTTTCTATGTAGCAAAGAAAAATAGCTCAAACAAGGTTGTTGCCGCTCAGGATAACGCTGCAAATATTTTGCAGCAGCCACGTGGGTATTTCGATGCGAAGTGTAGTAAATTTGAATCATATCTCTTTGTTCTTGGCTTGAAAAAGGCATTTTCGCGATAAAACTAGCGCAAACGTAAAGACAAGACTTGAAATATCATCAAACTGTCAAACTTTTGTTCACAACAAACGAACGTTTTTTGTTTTTCCAAAGCATTCTTGGCAAAAAAGGAAAAATTGAATTTTTGGCAAAAATATGAGATTGAACCATCGCGTGTGATACATCGTTGTAAAGAGAAAAAAAAATCTAATCTCAAAATATTAAAATCCAAAATGGCGTCCATAAGAAAAAATGAAGTTGACAGGTGTTTCTCCGCCATCTTGAGATTTATTGAAAAGTGTATGACATATTCGAATTCTCCATAAAAAAGTGTCTGAATAATGTCTTCGTTAGAAATGTCTAGAAAGATTAGTTTATCATAAAAAAATTAAAAACGAAAATCAGAAATTTTGGTTTTTTTGCGTTATCTTCAAAACTATTGAAGATATTTCAAATTTCTTTTTAGATTATTATTCAGCACGAAAATGCGCAACTTTGCCCTAATTTAACCAACTTCGTATCTCTTAAGATAAGCGAGATCCCCATAGTGGTACTCGAAAAACGGACAGGGTGTATAGTGTTGAATATTTACAGTTTCATATATAGTGTTCAATATAAATATTATTTATACAAAAATATAAAGTAAATTGTCGATTCTAAGTCTTTAGCGCCATAAATAAAGGGTTCAGCTATGCGTATGTCAAATTTCAAAAGAATAGGTGCATTTTTCACGGAAATATTTAATTTCTACGCACTATTGAATTCGCAATACTCTGGTAAATGTCGCGCTCCCCCTTAACGATTTTGTTCAAAATAGCCGTTCACTTAACGCAACAAAAAAAAAACATAATTATCAACAGTGGTAATTTATCCAGCTTCCTGGTGGGTGATTACATTCTCATCTATACATTTGTATAATTAAAAATAAATAAATTTACTAAAACTGCACAACCATTTGTATTTATGAACAGATAAAACAGCAACATCCTACGATCGCTTTTTGACCTGACTTTGCAGTAGGATAGACAAATTGAAGCAGATTTGCTCCTAATAAGTCCCCCAGGCAAGGCGGCCATGCTTGTTGTCAAAGCATAATGAAAGTTTAAAATTTTTTTATTGCAAATCGTTTTTGATTGCAGTGAAAACCTCGATCAGCCTCTGTATAGCTGTTTCAGCATGGGGGACTTATTAGGAACAAATCCGTTTCAATTTTTCTATCCTACTGCAATGTCAGGTCAAAAAGCGATCGTAGGATGTCGCTGTTTTATCTGTTTATCACTATTACATCGCAATTGCGAATAAATTGGCCAAGTCGTTTTTGGTTTGCAGTGGGAATGTCGATCTATGTCTCTGCTGATGAAGCCCCAAACAGGGCTGAAACAGCTGTACAGAGGCTGCTCGAGGTTTTCACTGCAATCAAAAACGATTTGCAACAAATTTTTCTTATAACATTTGTATTTAGTTGTATAACAAGCCGATTAGAGGTTACAGTTTGGATACTTTTTATAACCATTTGCATTTAGTTGTATTACAAACTGAGCAGAAGTTGCTACAGCCAGATGTATTAGAAGTCGATCAGAGATTGCTACAGTCTACTATTTTCATTTTTCATGTTATCACGTTATGTGGTACTTACTATTTTGAGGATGCATTAAAAAAATACTAGAAACTTGGAATATTTTTTAGAATAATGAAAATAAATATAAAAGCTTGAAGCTTTTTCTGGCCGTCAATAAAACTGCATCGTTATTACTTTACTGCGGAAAATCTTTAATATTTTCTTCTCGTATAGAAATTAGACCGGTACAGTCAGTGCAAATCTCTCGGAGATTCGAGTATTAGTTGGGAATTGGACAAATCACGGTTTCTAGAACTATTAAGCTGTAATAATATAAATCAGCATACTAGCGTCCTCTACAGGAAACTTTGACCGATTCAATTGTTGTCGATTATGTAATGAAACAGTGCGGTGCGAGTAGATTCAAATTGTTCTTTAATCAAACTGCACATGTGGGCCAGACGCGGTCTCCTTTAATCGGTCGGCATATTTCTTTTTTATTAAAGCTTTAAAATTACAATCAAGCAAAATACGGAATAATGACATACGTGAAATTTACATTTACTCATGCCATGATCCTTTGCATTAATAAACTAATTTCACAATAATACTATTGAGTTGCAATGTAGTTTATACTATGTGTAGCAAGTGTAATTTTCTAATTTGCAACCCATTTAAGTTGTCATGTAAAACCACTTTTAGATGTGACAAAGGTAATTAAGTTTAAGTAGATTTTTTGATCAGACATTTATTTGCGTTTTCAAATAATAATGAATAACAAGAAAATTAAACATAATATATTTCAAAAATACGTATAGTTGATTTGCTCGATCTGACTACGTGACTAGTTATTTGCATTAAGACGTACAACTTTTTGGCTCTCTGACTAATGAATGAAAAGGGCGAAAGCTGTTAATATTTGTTATAATTTGCGTTTACCTACGCCTCTCGCTTCACCTTTTATGGACATTTATACATCATCATAAAGATCGAGCGAACCAACAGTTTATTAAAAATGGTTTTAATTGTAACTATGTGACTTGGAAACGAGCTCTTTTAGCAGTTTCTCATTATCTTCTTTAAGGGACTGGTTAATCTCAGTCAATCTTCTGTTTTCCCTTAGAAGATCGTTTGCATCATATTCATCTTCTGAATCCTTCAGGTCTTTTCGCAAGCAAACGATATCGTCAGTTAACTTATCATTTTCCTCGAGCAATTTCAGATTTTCAAGTTTAAGATTTTTATTTTCTAATCTCAGTGACTTTATCTTACTCACGATCAAATCAAATTCGCTGTCTGTGTAAAGGAAGTCGCGATTTTTTTGGATGATTGATTCCAGTTCTTTTATGGCTTTGTCTTTGTCAGTATTACTATGTTCGGCTTTTGACAGTTCGTGTTTGAGCTGACTGATTTCTGATTCTTGTTTATGGCTTTCTCTTTCGTAGTTTTCACTTAACTGGTCAGAAAGAATTTTCTCAGACTCAAGTTTAGACGATAAACCTTCTGTGACTTTTTTAATATAATTTAATTGTTCTTTTAAGTTCACAATTTCCGTTTTAGAGTTCTCCATATCTTCTTCATATTTATCCTGTTGTTCTGTTAGTAATATTTTTAGACGATTGATTTCATCATCAGCCGCTTCCTGAAGTTTTTGGCTTTGTGTATTGAAGTATACGGTTAGCTTTGAAATGTCCGCGTCTTTATCTTTTAACGACATCTGACATTCTTCCAATTTCTGCCTCCATTCTTCAGTTTCTCTTTTTTGCTCATTTAGGACACTTTGTGAATTTAATTGTGTGTTGTCGTAATCATTCTTTAGATTGAAGATCATGTTGTCGTAGTCTTTTTTGTTACGGGCCAATTCATCATTCTTTTGTAGTATTAGTTTATCCTGCTCTTCTAACTTCTCTTTCAAATTCCGTACTTCTTTTAGTGATGCTTCCAAGCTTGCAGTTGTATCTTGCTGTACTTTCTTGATTTTATTCAACTCTTCATTCAGCTTATTTATTGTCTTATCATTTTCTTCTGAAACTGATTCCAGGTATTCTAATTTATCATTAAGGCTTTTCACAGTTTTTATATAAGTTTCAATTTTTTCTCTCAGCTTTTTATTCTCCAATTCTAGGGAATTCATCTTAAAACAATGAAATATTTATGACAAAAAAATGTTTATCAAGTGTAAGTTATCTTTACTTGGAAATAGATCAGATGAAAGCGATTATTATATTTGTCTTATCTAATCAAACAAAAAATAAAAATAGTAATTAAATTGGGCCAATTGAATTTATTCTGACACATTTAAAATGAAAATAATAATTTATTAAATTATTTGACATTACTAGTTATTGATTTTAATCTACAATTTTTGTGAAGTTTGAAAGGAGATTAATTTTCTCTGTTTTCGCAAAATGAGTAATATAATAAAATATATAATAGATTAGATTAAAAAAGACTGAATAACTGCATTAACGGTTATAAGAAAGTAAATTACGAACCAAATAAATATAAATATAAACAACTACAAAGAATTCACATTGTGCATCATTAAAAAAAATAAAGATTAAGTAATGAATTACTTACGATCAAAACAAACTTACCTTGAACAATATATTGCAGAATTTATGCAGTAAAAGTAGAAATAGAAAAGTAAAAACGAACAAGTGAATGAACTCCAGTATTTGCAAAAGTTGATTTACGAACTAAACACTGTGATTTTTAACTGAAATAATTATCGCACAAAAGCAGTTATCGCTGCAGATAAGATACGTCATGGAAATAAGTAAAATCAGATTATAATCATCAGTTTCTATTTTCTTTTTTCTACTAACAGTTCTTTTTAATTCAATAGTACAATGAAAACAAAGTCTATGTTGTGCCAGTTCATGTAAATGCAGCATGATTTATTTACAAATTATAAAATTCATACAAAAAATCGAGTAACTTCTTGGACTCGCAAAACTATAACATTTTGTAAACTACAAATTCAGTTAAGTGTGCATTTGTTGCGGCGAAATGAAAGGAAATGTTTCAAAAAGCTGCAATATAACGAGATGTCACTTTAAAATGGCAATAGAGGAACATACATATTATAAAATGTACAAGCTTAAAAATAAGTCGTTTAACAATCACAACGCTTTGGTTTTAAAACACATTCATGTTGGAGGTTTTCTCGTAAAACAGCATATATGCTGTGCACTGAAGAACTTCATCTATGGACGCCTCTCTTATCTCAACATCTGAGGTATAATACCACCTACAAAGAAAATTACAAATTTAATAATTTAAAAAAAGGACACTGGTAAACTAAATTTAAAAAATGGGGTATGATACGGTTATAAAGAGAAACAATTCCGAACTGGCCAAAATAGATTTTCAGTGTGTCAGATGTTTTGAACTATTTCTCGAAACTGAAGCTTCACAATTTGAAATTGTTCGGAAATTGAATTTCGTTATTATGATTGAATTCATGGCTTCCGGTTGGAACCGCGTGTCTCGGATTTCTTCTACTGCCGACGTTTCGTGTTTTCCATTGCAGAAGAAGTTCCTCTGGGCTGCTGCTGCTGCTGCTGTTGGTGGTGGTGCTGCTGCTGGTAGTATCCTGCTGCTTCTTGTAAGTCATCCGAGACACGTGGTTCCAATCGGAAGCCAAGAATTCAACCATGGACGACGGCCGCGGAAGCCTTCAAGTTAAACTCCGTTATTATGAATTGGGTATACAGGAAGATTCGGGCAACTTGTTCATTAAAAGTTTACGAACTGCCCTCTAAATTTCTATTTCATATACAGAATGGGCCAATAGTATTCGGTATATAGCGTCTTTATTAATGCCGATTTTTAAGCTGTTATTTAAGTGTGGTACAGGTGCATGATTTAAAATTCGTTACAATTAGGGTGTTCCGTTTGGCCGTACTAAACCAAAGATGTTTTACACCTATCGTTTATATCCATTCGCCCTTAAGAGTAGATAAATTTATTATAAGGGTATTATGTAATGAAACCTAATGGCTTTTACACATACACTGTGTTGAATCGTTTTTCAGACATAGCAAAATAGCAAGTAAAACTAAATATTGCAATTATTAGCTCTTCGTAAATTTTAGTATATAACATCAAAGGAAAATATGTATTAAAATGCACTTAATATCACATTTAGAACTTTAAATTTCACAGCCATTTTTTTAAATGGCAAAAATCTTCTGGAAATTGCACTTAGTTTACTAACAAGTTAGGTATCATCGACAAATATTTGGATAATTGTATACTTCAAAATTTGCTATATTCACTAAGGAAAGTGATTTCTCTTGCCGATTCATAATTACTCTAACGGAGTATTATAATACCCTGTTGCGGGCACTATAACACGCGGTTACGCTCCGAAGAAGTGCAAAAATTGGCAAATTTTGATGTTGTCACTTACTACAAGTACTATGAGTTTTTTTTTTATAAGAATACATGGCAAGGGTGTTTACTTTTATAAAAAAAAAAAACATGTCAATGCATTGTTTTACTGCACTCTGTAGGCAACCAACTACACATATTCAATGCGTTGACATTTTTTTTTTTTATAAAAGTATACACCGTTGCTATGTATACTTATAAGAAAAACGCATGGTATTTATTTAAATATTTCTTGGTCATAGCTACCCTCTTAGTAAACTGACTAAACTTTTTAGAAGATTTTTACCATTTTAAAAGAAACTGGCTGCGAAATTTAAATTTCTAAGTATGATATTAAGTGCATACTAATATTCCGAACAATATTTTCCTTTACCGTTTTGTTCTAAAATTTACAAGAGAGAAAACAATCGCAAATATTTAGTTTTACATGCTATTTTGTTATGTCTGAAAAACGATTCAACACAGTGTATATTCACTTTAAAACTGAAAAAGAAAAAAGACTTTCTGGCCAGATCTAATACTACTGAGACTCAGGGCCTTATTAAATGGCGATTTAGAGGGAAAATAATTCTGACCACTTAGTATTGTACGCTTTTTACAACGAATGTATTATTTATTCTGCCACCTTTCCATGTCTCCGATGCCTCAAATTGTTATTGAGTGGGAGGGGAAGTAGTGCAATACGAGCATTCACACTTCCAAGAAAGTATTGTGGGCGGGTCCGAGTACTAAATTTTCGCACAGTTCGTGGAACATATGGCCCGAATTCGTTTCCCTGGTTATTTATAACCGTAGGTTTGTGTTTATATTTCATTACGTTTTGATTTTAATGATGATAGACAAATATGATTTATATTTTATTAAACAAGATGATGATTAAACTTTCCTACACATAACTGCATACATCTACAGATAAAACCGCCCTAAGTAAGCACAGAATTTAAATCGGCATGCATCGGCACCGCATGTACGCACACACTGTAAGGCTGCTTCGTTAGCGAGCGGGTGTACTTGCTAATGTGGGGCAATCGGTATGTAGAAAAGGATGAGCAAAAGTATGTAACCAGCTGTACAATACGAAAAATGTTTAACATTTCCGAAGGACTAATAATATCGTGACTGGTCTAGAGCACTCGGAAAATATTTACATCCCTTGTTATTATACAGTGACTTCTTTATTACTGATTTGTTAGAAAAATTTATTCTTTATGAAAGCTCTTGCATCTTCCCTCAAGATGCACGTATCAAAATTTGAAAATCCTTTATCATATACCAAGGAAATCAAGATATTTGAAATCGACACAAGAGTAAATTACCCTTATTTTTAACGGTATGCACAAATTTTATTTGGAAAAGTTACTCAGAATTATTATGAGATCTCAAATATAAAATCATTACTACCTACGATGGAAAAACAATTTGGCTACAAATAATTGTAAATTTTAGGGTGTCAATGTTATTAATCATAATTTCTGGTTGATAGTTGAGCAAAAGACAAATCTCAGAGTATGTTCATGTCACACTCGACGAAACATCCAGCTATACACAATCAAAATTCTGCGACACACACATTGGTACGAAAAAAATTGAAGAATACGCCATAATTTCATATTTGAGATCTCATCATAATTCTGAGTAACTTTTACAAATAAAATTTCTGCGTAGCGTGAAAAATAGAGGTACTCTATTTCAAATATTTTGATTTCCTCCTTCCTTCCTATGATAGGAGGTATTCAAACTTTGATACATGTATCTTAAGTTTGAGAAGATGCAGGAGCTTTCATAAAGAATAAATTTTTCTGAGAAATCAAAAATAAAGAATATGTAGCCAACTTTCTGCCGGTCACTGTATGAGGTTCAAAGTACTCTAAAAGTGAAACGAAGGAAACAGCTATGTCGCTCTACATCAATCTGTCTTCTTCGTTTAACTCTTGCTGGCCCGCAACACCAAAAAAAAGCTCTTTCTTACTCTAAGAGTGCTATAGAGCGGTCTATAATAATTTAAGCGGGATATAATTTGTATAAGTTAGCAGAGACAACCTGAGACGGGCAAGAAGGCTTGAATATTAATCCTATTTTAAATTATTGTTTGCTTCTCTTTTGCAATCCAGGAGTATCAGATATAATTATCTCTGTTGCACCGGAGTGCAACCTCAAGGTAGAGGCGCTCATGTAGCTCGGTAAAAATAGCACAGCACCGATATTACCGACGAGTACTTTTTTATTTGGCATCTTGATGAAGGTTAAGTTGTGGTTAAGTGTTAGTAGTTCGTTTTGTTTTGTTTTGTTTTGTTTAGTGTTACAACGTTAAAAGACTATTGCATTAGTTTTTAAAATTTTGGGAGTGAAAATCATACAACAAAAATGTACGTATAAAGACATAACCATATTATCAAATTAAATGATATTTTCTTTCATTAGTTGTAAAGTGTTGAAGAAAATATGTTGCGTATTGGAATTTGCCACATTTGCGGATATTCGGAGAATGAGGTGGCGAAGTTGTTCGGCTTTCCGAAGAACCTTGAAAGGTGAGTAGAGGAAGCATATTTGCCTCTAATTAAACTAGAAAATGTAATGAAACTAACATGTTACAGATCCAAAATATGGCAAGAAAATATGGGAATACAGTATCGCGGAGAGTGTCTGCACAATTTCCGAATTTGCAATAGACATTTTACCTTGGAGAGTTACAGAAACCCATCCACATACACACTTTACCGTAGTGCAGTTCCAACGTTGTTCTCTATGACACCGGTTCCAAAACCTGCTGTAGGTGAAAGTAGTTGTAAAGAAAAGTCAATGGTGGAAGGTAAACTAACATAAAATGTAACATTGCTATTCATTACTATTACAACGCAATTGCGAATATAGGCGGAAAAGTCTTTTTGTTTGTAGCGGAAGTCTCGAGCTACGTTTCTATTGACGAAGCCTTAAATAGGGCTGAAACAGCTGTTCAGAGGCTGCTTGAGGGATCTACTGCAATCATAAATGACTTGCATCAAAATTTATTATATATAATGTATAATAAATACTCCATGGTTTTTATTTCAAAAGTTGGGATGTAGCCTTTGTAGTTGTTACATGAATATTTTGTTGAGAAACAATAATGATGTACAAGAATGTCATTTTACAGATGTGAGACTAGCAACAACAAGTATGTGTGAACCGTCAACTGTGACAACGGTTTTCCAAGAGCCTCTTTCATCTGTTTCCCAAAGCTCCATGACCTTGGAACGCCAAGAACGAAAATGTTACTTTCGTGGAATAGAACATCTTTCACGAAGAGAAGCCACACCCAGGAAGCAAAAGCTCATGAAAATGATTTTGAATAAAGAAGGCCATATCCGCAAACTGAAGAAAGTTTGTAAAAAGAGGGCTCATGATATAAAAGCGTTGTCAAATTTGAGCGATTCAAATGTCGTCCGTAACCTTTTTGAGGGTATGACTACAAGAACATCTAATTTCCTCATTTCCCAACTTCGCTGTGCCAAACGACATCCAAAAGGGAGAAGATGGACCATAGACGAAAAAATTATTGCTTTGGCACTATATAAGCGTAGTCCACGATGCTACAATCTTTTACGAAAACTCATCTCCATGCCTTCACGGAGAACGATTGTGGACTTGTTAAAACGGATTCCATTTACGGCAGGAATAAATACGCATTTATTTCTGCAAATCAGTCAGTCTCTCTCTACTGACGAAGATAGACGTTGTGCCCTTCTTCTGGATGAAATTGACATCAAAGAAAATCTGCAATATGACGTCGCTTCTGATAGAATCCTAGGGTTTGCAGATATGGGAGATGGTGTCGTTTCGGCAAAACGAGCAAATCGTGCTCTTGTTTTTATGCTACAAGGATTAGGGACCAGAAAGTGGAAGCAACCTGTAGCCTATTATTTTGCAAATAATGGGTGCAGTGCCGAAGACCTATCAAAATGTCTGTTTGCTGTGTTGTCAGCGTGTAAAGACATTGCAAATTTAGAAGTCCTTACTACTATTTGTGATATGGGTACCAGCAATGTGAAGATGCTGAAAAATCTAGGTGTCACTATTACAAGGCCATATTTTGAACATCAAGGCAATTATGTGTTCGCGATGTATGATCCTCCACATTTGTTAAAGCGCACTGCTGCATTATTTCGCAAGCACAAAGTGGTTTTGCCTGTTATAATAGACGAGAGCGAAACCCCAATGGAGGCCACATTTGCAGACGTACTTGAAGCTTACGACATTGATTTGGCAACTCCTTTGGTGTTTCGAGCTTTATACAAGATTAAACATGCACACTTGGACCCTACATTTCAATATGCTATGAAAGTTAATTTGGCAGCGCAACTAATGAGTCGAACAGTTTCCAGCTTCATTTATACATTGTTAAGTAGAGGTACAAAATTATATTATTATAATAACTTACAGTGTACACATAATGATTGTTTGCAGGCGAAATGGAAGAGCGTTCACTTGCCACGGCTATCTTCATTCAGCAGGTAGATTAACTGTTTGACAGTTTTAATGGCACACAACTGGAACCTACAGAAGGCAAGGAGATTAAGTGTTGTGTCACTAAGACTACGCAACATATGGCTTTCTGGAAAGAAGCAGTAAAGAAAGTATCTTCTTGGCAGTTTCAGAGGGTTAACAAAAAAGGCACTGTGTTGAGTAGCAAGCCTCCGTCCCAGGTTGGGTGGCTAGTGTCCTTAAATGCCATCCAGGGAATTTGGAAGACTATGGATGACAAAATGTGTACCAAGTTGCGACCGCGTTCATTAAATCAAGACTCATTGGAAAACCTTTTTGGGGCTATTAGATGCGGATGTGGGTGTAACGACAACCCAACAACATCTCAGTTTGTAGCCAGCCTGAAAACTCAAATTTTGAATGGGTTGGTCAATCAGAGTTTGGTTGGTATTAACTGTATGGAAGATGATGGTGTCTTGCTGGACAATCTGCGTTGCTTCCTACAACCAGAAGAGGGAATTACCTTGTTAGAAGACACTGTAGTTATGCCACCAGGGGTTGTCTCCCTCCCTACCGAAAGGGAAGAAGCCATTGAAATTGAAGTTACCGAAGCTGTGACCCAGTGCACAACAGGAGCTTTATCTGTTGCATATGTCAGTGGTTTCCTCGCCAGAAAATTATTGTCAGTGGTGGAATGTGAACCATGTAAAGAACTTTTGTGTGCTTCATCAATGGACCCTCACAATATCTTCATAGCATACAAAGAGTGGTCAGAGATCACATCGAGACTCATCTATCCAAGTGAGAAACTTGTTATTGCAGTAGGGGTTGCCATTTCCACATTGGAACTTACTTTACCCTCATTATGTGGAACAGTTGGGGTATCTCAATTGGTTTCCCCTCCTATTAAAGAGGCATTAGTTCCATATAGACTATTTTGTGACATTCATAACGCCCCTCTAACCACTGCACTTATCAAGGCTATATGTCGCATTGGACTTTCTTGGTGGTGTCGCCGCAGTAACGAAGAATTTAAAGCCACCCAGAAAGTAAAACGTAGTTTTAAGAAAACTGCAAAGCAGAAGAAAGTGGCCAAATTTTGCCATATATAAATATTAAACATATTGAAGTGTGTGTATATATATATATATTTCTTCTACGACCTGTTATGAACAGACATTCTATTATCATCCAATATTCCCAGCAAAAGTTTGATTTCTGTAACTAGTGATGAACTCATAACGTCAACTTTCGTCACTAGAGACGAAAGTTACGTGCTATTAATTTTCCAGCAACTAGTTGGCTGTTGTCAATGTATCACGACATTATCAAATGTCAGTGTGTGTTCTTTGTCGGACTTTCATCATGATTTCTGATTCAGAAAGTGATTTAGATATACCTAATACTTCACCAGAAACAGA
Organism: Prosopocoilus inquinatus; assembly: GCA_036172665.1. Classification (NCBI taxonomy): domain Eukaryota; kingdom Metazoa; phylum Arthropoda; class Insecta; order Coleoptera; family Lucanidae; genus Prosopocoilus; species Prosopocoilus inquinatus. The sequence continues at coordinate 11,502,454 of CM069875.1, forward strand.
TAGATCAGGTTGTAGAAAAAGTACAGTGTTTAATTCGTCAAAATCGTGTTCTTAAGCTTACCAAACTGTTCACTCGCTCAAAAAATGTCACTTTTGTTACTCGTTCAACAATATACTATTTATATTCGTAATGTGGTCGTTGGTTTTTCTTGCCTTTATTCTACTTTGAAACTTATTTGCTGTTCATTTTATACGATCAATTGTCAGGTTTGCAGCTTGACGATTAATCTTATAAATACATAGCATTCGAATAAATAACCACAAAATACAATTTTGAATTGTTCCCGCGCTAGGTAAATGTTTTAAAGCGCCCTCTGCGATACGGTTGCAATTACAATCGTCCAGTTCGTTTATGCGGGTTAAAGTTCAGCATTGAGTTGCCCGTCTCAGGTTGTCTCTGAAGTTAGACTCATGCCGAATACGCAGATTTTCGGACAAAATGAGTAATCCTAGATCTGAGCAAACAAAGTATAAATATTTGCCGAAATATGTGGCCATTCCGGCAATAGATCATAAAAATTTAAACAGATCGTGTATTGATCATTTAGCTGTTGTGCAACTGATGGTTGTTTACGATTTACGGCAACTGATCATGTGTATTTACACAATCTCGAACAGAAATGTACAAACAATTTTCTACTTCATCATACTTACCCCTAAAATAAATGATAAAGGTACAGTACTTACAACAATTACACAAGACAAGACGATTTTTGTTGACTTCTAAATGAGACTTGTTTTCTACTAATTTGGGTGTACTGAATCCGAAAATTACATTGGTTTTTATGCATCACGTCAAAAGTCAGCTCTGGGATGCATACAGTCTGTTTGATTTTGGCTATCGCGGCACAAGGATACTTAACACAATAGGATTGCTCGATCCCTATACCACAATGTAAGCCCGCTCCGACCGCTGTTGTGACGTCACCATCGGTCCATATTCAAGTACAGCGTCTAATATTTAAAGGTAAAAATGCCGGCTCCGACCAAAGTAAAAGGAGAAAATGTGCTTTATAATAACTTTCCCAAAGGAAATTATATAGTTTCTACAACTATACGAAGGAATTCATTCGCCGTTGTAAAAAAATACAAAAAAGGAAAGGATTGTGAAAATTAAAGTCATGAAAAACTTTTTGTAAATTAAGAAGAAAAATTAGAATTAAATTTCCAAAATACTCAAAACGGAACTAAACATTTCAAATGAAAATTTCTACGCATACTAAATAGTCAAAACGGCAGAGAATAAGTAAAATTACTAAATAAAAATATATTACTCCTGCTATTTATTTAAATTTACAAGCTTTGTTTTCTTTTATGGAAAAGTTAAATAATTGAAGCACTATCTTGTCCGATGAAAATTATTATAATAATATACATATAATTATTTTGTAGCGGACATTTGAAAAATTAAATTGACTCTTCGCTGTGGGTTTTCCAGCTACTTCGGGAAAAATTTATAAATTAAACGTTAAAGTTTTTATTACAAAATTCATAATTATTTTTGCTCGGATATTTCCAAGAAAAACTAAATACGTGATTCAGAAATATCTCCCGATATTTTCAGGGTGAATAGAACATCAGATCACCTTTATATATTTTTTTTAACTTTAAGTTATTAAACTAATATTTTAAATGTTGGTATAAGGCACCTAACTGCTCATAAACAACATATATGTCAGATTCTCGACTACCCCTTCTTTTTAAGGGATAGTTTTGAGGAGTAACTTTCAGTATTTTATCCCTAACTTTTTATTTTTTACATATTTCATCAAAAATTTATGAAGGAAATATTTTTTAGATAATTTGGCAAAAAAGAAACTTTCTTATTGCATTTCCATAAACCAATCCGTTTTCCAGCAATTGAGGTTTAAATGTACATGTATTACATGTATTATTATTATGTTAACACACTACAACTTAGCTAATTTCTTATTTTTCATTTTTCGAAAAAGATTTATATAAAAAGGTGACCTTATTTTTTGATGTTTTTTGTCACCCTAAAAATATCGAGATACATTTCTGAATGTCGGTGGAGAATTTATCCAGAAGAAGCAATTTTTCGAAGTATCCGTGCAAAGATAAATACGTGTTTTATAATAATATTTTGAATGAATTAGATAATTCATTAATTTGTTTAAAATAATATAATTTTTAAAGTAAGTGTCAGAAAAAGTAAGTATTTAAACATAGAAAGACTCTAATTTGTCCTTATCCTTATATTAACTATCCTTGATCAAGGATAGTTAACATATAGGATTGCTCGATGGCCCGATTTCGTCTGCCGGGCCCGTGAAGCGCGTGACCATCGTAATCATCGGTCCAAGCAACAGACGAAATCGGGCGATCGAGAACAGGATGTTCATGGGAAGCCGCTACGATAGTTAACTTTCTTATTTGTATTTTTATGAAGTAACTTAAATTAGGAAAGTTTTAGGACCTTTCCTCTTCGATTTTATGGTACTTCCAAAAAAACAAATGACAATCAGGTTTTCGAGAATTTTCAATTGTTTTCAACTTTTTTTTAATGGAATGTTAGATTTTTTATCATTGTATCGCGTTCAGGATATCAAATTAATTATGTCTCTAAAATATCATCTTTCAAATCCTACTACTTTCATAAATGATTTAGTTACAAAATCTTGGTGTTTACAGGAAATGGCTACAACAGCTAACTTTTTTATTTGAAGTTTCACGAAGTAGCTTAAATTAGAAAAGTTTCAGGACGTTCCCTGCTCGATTTTATGGTACCTTTGGAAAAACAAATGACTATCAGATTTTCGAGATTCTCAATTGTTTTCAACCTTTTTAAATGGAATATTGTTTTTTATCACGGCATCGTATTCAGGATGTCAAATTAATTATGTCTGTGAAATAATATCTCTCAAAACAGAATATTTCATAAATAATAAGTCTTGGTATTCGCGGGAAGAGGTGTATCGTTACGATAGTCTTTTTATTTACGAATACAATATGGTGTACTTCGAAACAAGAGAATAAAGGAAGTGTGTTCAAACTGTCAGACCTTTGTGAACTGTCATGATTCAAAATTTGTTTAAATTTAGTTCAAACTAAAAACCCTTGTGTCAAATATTAAAGCGCGACATGTTAAAATGTCTAATACCATTATTTACCAAATAATTTATAAAATAGTAGACTTAGGACGGAAATATTTTAGAGAAGTACTTAATTTGGCATCCTGAACACGATACGTTGATAAAAAATATAATGTTCCATTAAAAAAAGTTGAGAACAATTGAAAATCTCGAAAATCTGACAGTTATTTGTTTCTCCAAGGATACCATAAAATCGAGCACGGAAGGTCCTGAAACTTTTCTAATTTAGGCTATTTCGTGAAACTTCAAATAAAAAAGTTAGTTATTGTAGCCATTTTCCGTGAACACCCAGATTTTGTTACTAAATCATTTCTAAAACAGTAGGCTTTGGGAGATGATACTTTAGAGACATAATTAATTTAACATCCTGAACGCGATGCGATGATAAAAAACCTAACATTCCATTAAAAAAAGTTGAAAATAATTGAAAATATCGAAAACCTGATTATTATTTGTTTTTCCGAAAGTACCATAAAAACGAGGAGGAAAGGTCCTAAAACTTTTCTAATTTAAGTTACTTCGTAAAAATAAAAATAAGAAAGTTAACTATCGTAGCGGCTTCCCATGAACATTCTGTTCTCGATCGCCCGATTTCGTCTGTTGCTTGGACCGATGATTACGATGGTCGTGCGCTTCACGGGCCCGGCAGACGAAATCGGGCCATCGAGCAATCCTATATGTTAACTATCCTTGGTCAAGGATAGTTAACATATAAGGATAAGGACAAATTAGAGTTTTTCTATGTTTAAATACTTACTTTTTCTATGACACTTACTTTAAAAATTATATTATTTTAAACAAATTAATGAATTATCTAATTCATTCAAAAAATTATTATAAAACACGTATTTATCTTTGCACGGATACTTCGAAAAATTGCTTCTTCTTAACTATCCTTGGTCGCGGCAGATCTGTCGGATTGTTAAAAAACGACAAAATGTTGTAGAAGGAAAGTTGTTCTACATTTAATTTTCTATTTTCTGTCTTAGGCTCAATTCTCACACGGTCAGCGCGTCGCGTCATGATTTTACATGTAATTTTCTGACAAAAAATGCTGCCGAGTGAGAATTGCTTCATTTAAAACTGTAGCAACTTTTAGAGGCAGCAAAACTTAGAAATTACAATTTTGTATTTTTTGATTAAATCTTCTACAGGGTGTTATCGAATATGATGGCAATAATTATACCACGTATAAACGACGTTAAAATAGTACGATTTAACCTAATTTATCTAGATACGATTTTTTTTTCGTTTCTGTGATATAACTTATAAAAGCAACTTGAAAAGCATATTTTGCTTTAAAATACACAGAAAAAATTTCATCTAATGTTTTCAAGGTAAGTTAGAGCTTTTCGAAATTTGGAGTTTTTTGTTGCAATAAAATTATCGACCTAATTATCTCGTAAACGGTTAATTTGACGAAGATGGAACTTAGTTCATTTCTAGTACAATTTTATTCGTACTTTTCAATTTTTGTTTCAGTAGTCTTTAAAAAGTGACAATAAGTAACTTATTTACTAAAATGATAACCTACTTCCCCGGATCTACGCCACTGGTGAAAAATGCTCAATTTACCATATGATATATCCATCCTTATATTTCACTTATACTACATGTCAAATTTCAACGTTCTACCACAAACCGTTACAGAGAAAATATTCTTTTCAAGTCACCTCTTCTTTACCTCAGGAACGAAAGAGTTTTGTATGTAGATAAATTAGGTTAAATTGTAATATTTTAATGTGGTCTATACGTGGTATAATTATTGTCCTCTTATTTATTTTGATACTCTACTAAAAAGATGTCCTACAAGGCTACAAGCAAGCTATACCATGGTAATCTTTAGTTTTTTTTTTTTTTTTTGAAACCACATAATTAAAAAAAAAAAACAGCAGAGCCGATAAAATACGAAGGTGATTGATTGTGAGCGATATTTATCGAGTTTGTGATCTTCATCTTTTTTCTCCCACGTTCAAATGTTGCGCAACACTGTTTCAAGTTTCCCATTTGAAATGGGAAACAAAAATTCTGCGATTTTTGTCCCCGAACACTCGAGGTACATCACATTTTTTGTATCCAAGTATGTACTAGGCCTTAGGCAAATTCAAATTAATAGCGTTTTCCACTGGCCGCACTAACACGCACTGAGTGTATTTCCATCTCGGTTCAGCTTTATGTAATAAAACGAGATGGAAATTATTTTTAAAATTTCAGTTGACAATAATCCTTAAACTTACTCTCTTGACAACACGTGCTGTTCAACATAATACAATATAACAACATAACCAAAGTAACAATAAATTAATTAAGTAGCACGAAATAGCTGATAATTGCAAAGAACAATTGAACAAAAACTCTAGATATTATGAACTGAAATTTCAAACTTAATTTACTATTAATTTATTGTTACTCTGTTCATGTTATTGTGTTGTATTTATGTTGAATAGCATATGTTCTCAAAGTAATATTAAGAAACATTGTTAGTGGACGATTAAAAATAAATTTATTTGTTTCACTGTGTATTTTTTCAAATAAAACTCTAATCTGCGTAAGCCCACATTTCTTACTTAACTATCGATTTATGTTTTTAACTGATTAGATAACTATGACATGTGATATATCTAGGGGTGCGCGATATCCTGTTTTCGATATTGGATATCGATAACTAAAAAATATCGATATTTATCGATATATCGATATTATCGATATTTATCGATATATCGATATTATCGATATTTATCGATATATCGATATTATCGATATTTATCGATATATCGATATTATCCATATTTATCGATATATCGATATTATCGATATTTATCGATATATCGATATTATCGATATTTATCGATATTACCGATATTTATCGATATTATCTACATTATCAATATTTATCGATATTATCGATATTTATCGATATTTATCCATATATCGATATTTATCGATATTTATCCATATATCGATAATATCTATAATTATCGATATATCGATAATATCGAACAAGTCGGATAAGTGCATTTTCACACATTTTGGTACGAGGTAGTTTTGCTAGCAATGTGTTTTTTTAAATTTTAAACTTTTCTAATTATTTTTTTAAATTTTTCAGAAATATTATTTCATAACTTTTCTTGAAATCATGAAATCGCGTATCCATCAGAATCAGAATTCATTGTGTTCCCCAATCATAACAATAAAGATTAAAAGCAAGATATTGTTAGCAAGAAAGAATAGTCTTCGTGCCAAAATGTATGAAAAAGGCGGCACACGAATAAGTATCGAATCCATGAAAGTGAAAAAAAAACTCTAGTTTCATTTTGATATTTATAAACTTTGTGTAAATAGGTAATAAGATGTGATTGCTTATTAATATTTTCAGGATAATTACGTTATCGATAATATCGATACCACCGATAATATCGATACGGCAATACCAACAATAATATCGATAAATCCGATATATATCGTTATTCGATAAATATCGATATTAGCGATAAATTCTCGCAGCTCTAGATATATCTTTGTAAACAGAATTTTTACAGTTTGAATAATAAGATAGGGTACGTTCCATGTAAAATGTATTTATTACGTCTAACACATTTGATGTTCAATTGTTTTTCCTTCTAAGAAAGATAATAGAAAATTAAATGTAGAACAACTTTCCTTCTATAACATTTTGTAATATCTTTAGCAATACCCGAGATATCCGCTTTGACAGCTAAAATCAAACAAAGTGTACACTGTGTCCACCTATTGAGTTTACTATGGGAACTTTTTTTATTTTTAAAAAATTCTCTAATGATTTTTGTAAAATATGAGTCCAAGTTTTTCGTAGTAAAATCACGTCAGCGGGTATTGCCTGTGTTGTGAATTAAAACGTATGTTCTGAGAACATACATAAAAAAAGCTGAAGTTCCAATTGAAAAAATATTTCTGTTATAAACTTAAAATAAGTAGGAGTATTTATGCTTCATTACAAAGGCAAGCGAAATGTTACGGAAGCCACTGGCGCACTGGAAAAATAGGAGAGTCATTTTCAACACAAATTTTCTTGATTATCGTTTAACACCGGTCTTGTTTGATAAATTTCTTTTTCATCGGGAATTTTATAGTAAATTATTATGGAATTATGGAAATATGCTTTGGCATTAATATTCTTACCTGAATAGTTTCTTCACGTATAAATTAGTATCATTAAGTGATAATATCGACAAACATGATTTTTACTCAAAATTTTTGGATTTTGCCATATTTTACGAAAGTCGAAATAATATTTTCAATTTTTATTAACAATTAATAGGAGTTTATCATTTCCTACAATATTTTTAGAGATTTTAGGAAATGCAAAAACTTTTATAAATAACTATTTTTTCGAAAACTCAAAAGAAAAGTGTTTCCTGTAGTGAACCCAATCCGTGGAAACTGTGGCCATGCCACAGAGAAAAAACCTGACGTGATAAGGAAGTTATTCACATGTAGTTCTTCGGAGTTCAAAATTATAACTGAAACTGTACAAAGCAGTACCAGCTCACAAAGAAGTAATCATTATTCCAGCTTGTAATAGTAGTTACGTAATAAGTAACAAAAAATTTTGGTTGTAAATCGTTTTTGATTGCAGTGAATCCCTCGAATAGCCTCTGTACAGCTGTGTCAGCCCTATTTGGGGCTTCATCAGCAGAAGCGTAGCTCGAGAGTTCCACTGCAAACTAAAACGATTTGACCAAGGTTAATCGCAATTGCGATGTAATAGTAATGAATAGTTTAAACAACGACATCCTACGATCGCTTTTTGACCTGACGTTGCATTAGGAATGACAAATTGAAACCAGTTTGCTACACAATAAGTCATCCCATGCGGAAAAAATCCTAGTTTGTTTAATTTTCATAGTACACTATATGAAAATTAAAGATTTTTAAAAAATTAATTAATTTCAATTTCACTTTAAAAAACGAAAAGCAATACATATTTAAATACGTATCTACTAGCTGCATTTTTCTATTTACCTATACCACCTGTATTAGAATTCTTGGTATAACATTTTACACGTTTACAAAGAGACATTCACAATTACAAAACAAAATTTTCGAATATAATACAGGATGATTCTTAAATAGACCGCCAAATAATAATCCCTACAAGAATATAAACCACTGATTACTATCAAACTGCTAAAAATATTAATCAAAGATTTTACCCAAATCCACAACACTGCACTGTTTAAGAACCAGCTGCCAGATGAAGGATATAAATACAGTCCTAAAAGTGTTTTTTTTTTTTTTTAGTTTTATGGTTGCAGCAGCGAGGAATCGGGAATGAACTTGACCTTAGGGTTATCGCACACATAGCGCGGCGAACCGCGGCGCCGAAAATTTCTTTTGCTGTATTCTTATGAAAGTGCGCACACTTATGCGAAGCGCAGCGAAGCTACCCAACGTATCCAAGTACAGCTAAAAAAAAAGTCGCCGCTCTTCGCCGCGCTGTAATGTGCCAGAACCTTTAAACGGAATTGAATGCCGGAAAAAAAAACATTTACTTCATTGTTGAAAAGGCAAGAAATCATCTGTAACAAATTTATTCAATACTAATTTTTAAAATAAGGATAACGATGATTGCAATTTGAACACCCAATTAGTTTATTCCTACCAGCATTGCAAACTTTGTCTTACATGTGCGTCCGAAAACAAAATTTATGTGACCCGAGTTTTTGCGAAAATAAATAAATTTCGCCCGCTAGACCTTAATAAACAACCCATCTGAGTCATGTGCGTTTGGAAATTGGTGACATTGGCCTTAATTCATTCATCGCACTGCCCTATTGTTGGGGTAATAAATAAAAGCGTGCTCGCAATTTGATTGCTTTATTTTTAATCCGAAGACGTTTTAGAATTATTTTTCAAGATAATATTGACAAATATCTGTAGACCATAACACCCCTGACTGTTTCGTTAAAATTATCTTTTTGTAAGCGGCAAAGGTAAATGGTATAAACTCACTTCACAGTAAGCCTAATTTTCATTTTAGTTATTGCGTTATTGAATGCCCTACAAATCTAGTTCGTATTTCATCTGTAGGTACGATTTTAAAATCGATTTTTTTTCGACCGCAGCTGCGTTCGGCGTTCCCTCTATTTCAGTGGTTTATTTAAGAATCACCCTGTAAAATCAAAACTAAAAAATATTCTATTCTAAGTGTCTCTACTAATATTTATTAGTAATAATAGTTCTATTGTGTCTAGGTAATAACATATTTACCTAGATACAACAAATGATTATATTAACTTCTTCAGTTATCGATATATCATTAATATTTAATAAATACATCGCATCATACTTAAGCTCAATGTAAAGGCCGTTTTACATTACATAATTTACTTTTCAAGAAATTGTACAATTTTTAAAACAATCTAAATTGTGAAGCATCTTGAGTAGTCATGAGGTTTCTTGTTTGATATCCGCACTAGTTCTTGCACAAGAAATTGTAGGTGATTCGGCGCAGTTTATTGTAATTTTAAGTTTGGTAATATTCACATGTTATGTCTTTTATTTCAAGTGAATGAAATCGCCACGATTATCATGATTGCCTGTATGTTAGAATGTTATTGCAAACCCTACTGAACAGTAGAAAGAAGTTATTATCATGAAAATATTTCATCTATACACTGCACATGCTCACACGAAATTGTGTGGAAAATAGAGCTGACCGACACAATTTTTAATGCAGACAATATTGCACGCAATTTGCTGTTTGAAACTATACAATTTAGATTGTCTCCAAAATTGAACATAGTACAATAAATTGTGTAATATAAAGCGGCCTTAACCCCGTGAGCGTTCGGGTGTGTCTACTTAATGTGGTGGAATCGGTACGTGTAGAACTATTCTTCATCTTAATTCTCCATGGCGATTAAATTGTTTTTTTCTCTTGTTAAAGTGATGATTCGAAAATATAGCTATTTGTTTAATATGGGGGTCATTCAGGAAACAGGACTTGCAAGTCGTTACCGACGCTGCAAATTGCAAATCATTTGCAAAGCAGTGACGATGTCATGGTAACTCCACGGTCAAAACAGTTTTTGGGCAGTTTTTGCAAATCAGACTGAAGGGGAAGAGCTAAGTATAATGGATTATCGACATTAATAGCTTTCGAAAGTCTTGTTCTTCTTGTCACATCGTTTTCAATCAAACCTTTTACTATAAAATCGAAATTCTGTTTAGTTTTCTTTAAAAAATATTTTTGTATGTATAAAAATTTTCACGCAAATTAACACAGGACGTCGAGATCAGGTGCAATTTACAAACCGATAACGACACTTTACAAATCTTTTTGAAGAATTACCTTATCGGTGTTTACTTGTTCCCATGGTTACACTAACAATGTTCTCATTTGGCTGAGAGTTTAATTAATTAAGTTACCTGAATTTGCAAGTTGCAAACGGTTGCAGACGCTTATCGTGTTTCGTGAATGACCTCCTAAGGCAACAAAGTAGCTGAATTAATGCCGCGGCTGGGAGAGTGGGAGTTTCAAAGCCGAGACGCAGTCGTTCCTATATAAATTAATAAATAGATCTCAATACAATGATGTACAAATGGTGGCAGAAGAAGAATCAATTCCATCCCAAATAGTTAATCCTGTGGACAAACCTGTATCTTTTAACTCAAGGCAACCGGCCCATACAAGTATACAATTCAAGAACCCGGATAACAAAAGGGGCATTACCAAAATACACCCGATGATTATTGATAAGATATTATTTGAAGGCAAAACAACAAGGATAAAAATAATAGTTAGCAAAGGCAAAAATCGTATAGCTCATTCACCTGTCCCAAAAGTGCTAATAACTTTTTGGAAAACAAAATACTGTCTAAACATAACATTGTTACATTTATACCAAAACACCTAGTGTCGTGCCAAGGAATTAACCGGGGTGTGCATCCTACATTAACTGATAAAGTGATTTTAGAAAATAACCAATCCCCGTCCAAAGTGGTGTTCGTCGCCTAAAACAGCGGGTGGTAAGAAATGAAAGCGGTGAGGAAGACAGTGAAACAGAGAGTCATCAATCCGTAGAATATGTGTCTACTCAATCAATGGCAATCACATTCGAAGGCAAAATCTATCAACTTCCTGTGATCCAATATTTCCAGTGCTATAAATTCGGTCCATTTTTCTCTCCGATAATGCAAATGCTCTAATCAGTAATAAATCTTTTTGACACAACTATAAAAAACACACCTGTTGAATCTATCCCCTTCCAAAGTGGATCTTAACATCCTTCAATGGAACATCCGTTCATTTAAAAGTAACTAAAAAGACCTACTAAAATTAATTACTGAAATAAGCTTGATATCGTATGGCTACAAGAAACTTGGCTTAAGTAAGACCTGCAAGTAAGAATAGACTAGGAAAGTAAACGTCACAGAAGGCGGAGCTGAGTCGTTTACTATATTTATCTAATAAATCAGACGTGTGTCGTAAATTACTTTCGCTGCAATGCCGGAATTGATCTGAACATAACTTAACATTTAAGTATGTTAAGACAACGAGATTAAACAAGTTATTACAGTTGTATAAGATGGTATCTTGTACATTGTATTGGAAAATTGTTGACAAACTCATTGCATGCTTTCCCAGAGACATTTTTTTTATTTTGTTGTGTTACGTTATGTTTATTAATAATTTGTTGACCTGCGGCTGAAGTACAGACAAGTACAGAAGCTCAGACAAGCATTTTATACATTTTTTAATAACAAATAAATTAACTAATTACGTACAATAAGCACAACTAAAATAATTTTATTGAAGGTTTTTATCCGAAGTTTTAGTGATAAACAAAAGTTTACACAACAGCTTTCTGTGAAGTGAGTATTTTCAGTTTGTTTGGCGTAAACCATGCATTTTTACAGTCCAATATACTCCGTTTTAAATTTCGCGCCAGCTTTAGGACCACCCACTTTCCTAATCTATTGCCAACTTACTTATTATAAAAAATGACAAGAATGATGGCAAAGTAGGATCTGCTATATTGATTAAGAAAAACATTGCTTTTGAACAGGTAGATATTAATTTCGTAAATGATTTATGCCAAATCACTGGTGTGAAAACCAAAGAATTACATATCATTTGCATATACATTTCTTCAAGATGTAATATAAACTATGAAGATATTGAGACCATGTTAGATTCGTTAAATGTACCCTATCTAATTTGTGGGGATTTTAATAGACTACACCAAACCTGGGGATGTAATGGTTCTAATGCCAGAGGGAAAATCATTGCCGCTATAGTAGACAACTATGACATGACAATACTGAATGAGCATTATTCCCTCTCTCGGATTTCTGACCCTAATGAACCCGCGAACATTATAGACTTGTCATTGTGTTCTTCAAATGTACATTTAAATATAGATTGGAATATCCTAAATGACTCTCATGGGAGTGATCACTTTCCTATTTTAATGAAGTTACGCACAAACGTGAACATCCCTTATCAATCAATTGGTCCAAAATGTAATTTAAATAACTCTTCATGGGGAAAATACAGAAAGGAAATACATTAGAAGAATATGTACATGCCATGTGAAAATATTGAATTTTCGTTGCAGAAGATAATCGTTGAGGCTGCGATAGCTGTCTGCAAAAGAAGGACCATGGGTCCTTCACCAAATCTTCCCCCATTTACTGGAATAAAGATTGTACTAGGAAAATCCGGCAAAGGAAAGCATCAATACTAAAATATAAAAGCTATCCCACAATAGAGAATTTTGTACTAGCCAAAGGGAAAATAGTTGAGACTAAGAAAATGTTAAAATCAAAAAAGAAAACAAGCTTTATAAAATTTTGCGAATCTCTTAACAATGAATCACCAATGGGAGATATCTGGAGGAAAAATCTAAGGAGATTTAGGGACTGTTTTAAGCCAAATATATAGATGCCCATATCAATGGATTGAATCAATGTTTTCCTGAAGAATTCGTCCCCTGATTCAGCGGTTTCAGTGGAATTTCCTTCCGAAGAGACAATTTCTGTAAATGTGGAATTGAACGCATACTTTACCCTAGATGAAATCACAAGTATCTGTGGCTCTGTGAAAATACTACTCCAGCCTCTGATAATATCCATTATAAAATGATCAAGAAACTTCCGCTCAACCGAGATCTCTTGGTTTACATCTTCAACTTATTTTTACAAAGACGGAGTATTCCTGATTCCTGGAAGAAACTCTTAGAATCCCTCTACTGAAAGAAAATAAACCGTTGGCAGAACCCTTTTCATACCGACCAATAGCTCTTTCGTCATGTTTCATTAAAACTTTTAAAAAATTTTTGTTGCAATGTCAGGTGAAAAACCGGCCGTAGGATGTCGCTGTTTTGTCTAATTAAAACGTTAGAACACATAATTAAAGTCAGTGTGGTGGGCGGAAAAAATAGAATTCTGTCCCCTAGTCAGAATGGGTTTAGGAAAGGAAAGAGCAAGGTTGGTAGAGCTGGACTGTGTATTAAAAGGTTACCTTGATCAACGGAAGGGACCAATGATGTAATAAGGTTAGATGGAGTCTAGCGTCATTTTGAATAGGACTGCATCGGCTTTAACATTAGAGAGAGAAAGATAATATGAGCATTCCCTAAGAGTAACAAAGATCAGAAATGACCGATACACGTGGTTTGGGGCAAATGAAAGCTTAGTTCAGATGCATCCGGATACGCAAAAAACTAGCCAATCAAAACCAAATCGCAATAAATATTTTGCATATTCGGAATGCATCTCAACTAAGCTTAATGCGTTTGCAAACACCGTTGCCATGGCGAGTAAGTGGTTGAATAGCGAATTGTCAAAAATTAATGAACTTCGTAATTTATAGTTCATATTCCAATTTTAAATTAGACTATCGAATCTAATTTTACAATTTGCACATGCGTGTAATACGAAATATATTCAATATTTTAAGTAATTTTAAAATGCGTCTACCCTCTCTGTGGATGGATACATTTACATCTCTTTGTCGCATATTTATGCAATCATCAGCGAAACAAGTAGGTATTCTACATTTTATTAATGCCATTATTGAAATATTATAATACAAAATATTTAAGAAACCTGCTGATCTTTTTAGAGTAAAATAGTTACTTACGTAAAACTTAAAATCTAATAAAATGACATTCAAAATCAATTTAAAATATCCCGTAAAAACTAGAAGCGAAATCAATGGATGTTGAACTTTAATTAAATAATAAACAAAAACTTGATAAGTCACTTCAAATAACTTAAAATCGTGAAAACGACCCCACAAAATCCAATTTGAAAACTAACAGACTAAACGCACAGACAACGAATGTTTTCACGTTTTGACATTGTCAAACTAATTTTAACGTTTTGCCCCAACCCAGCTGATCGAGGCTAGTTTTCTCTCTCTCTCTAATGATCGTCGCGATACCTCTCACTCTACATTCCATCCAACCCATACCAGATCATTGGAAGGGACAGAGGGTGCGTATCTCGTTACGGCACGTCACATGATAAATTCAATTGGGCATATTAAAGAGATTTTTGCGTTATTTGATCAATAGGACCGTAGAATTGATTGATTCCATTTTTAGTGAATTAGATGAAGCTTAGGAAACAGATTAAAACTCACCCTATTTACTTCACTGATAGAAGACGGATAGAAGTTACGTGTGACGTCATGAGTTACTTTAGCGGTGAGGAAATTTCAAACTGGAGGGGGGGAATCATCAAACTACACATTTAAATGAGAACGAGATAATCTGCAATATCAGTTTTACCAACCTTGGGAAAGAGTATCAGAGACTCCATCTTCCGGCTGTTAGCTGACCTTTATGCAGCGTTCGACAAAAAGCACATACTAACAGCATGATTCCTTGACAAAGTGCATATGACAACGTAAATTTTGATCCATTCTGTTCAACCGGCTTAAATTAATTACAATCTCAAAACACCTATGTTATTTGATAATGGATGTTATTAGCAGCAGACCTTTCTACAGCTTAGTTAAAAGTATGGAGACGGCCATTTATTGCCGTTAATATTCATTTTAGGGAATTATGTCCTTTATGAAAGTTTTTATCCACAATTGGAGTATATGTTTTTAAGTTAGACGGCCATGTTTGCTGTCAAAGCATAATGAAAGTTTAAAAAAAAAATTGTGCAAATCGTTTTTCATTGCAGTGAAATAGAGTGCCATCAGTGCCATCCCAGCAATCTGGGGGGAATTATAATTGCGTTTAAAACTGTGACATAAACACCCGTGGATACGATCTGTCGCCAAACATCGTACTTATTCATTTTACTACACGTCAGTCTAGCACTGGGATAGAAAGAGATAAACATATTAATCGCGTGATACTTTCATGAGGATTTAAGGCTGTTTGCTCGGCCCCAAAATCGTTTTTCCCATTTCCTGGGCATATTTTTCATTAAAATCGTACCAATTTTTCGCGAAAAATTTTTAAATAGATTCTGGAAACAAATTTGAAATTTTCGGAATGAAATCGCTGAAATCAAATGTGATATGTGATACACGTTAGCTCCGCCTTCGGGCCTAGTGGAAGAGGGGCGAATTCGCACATTCATTCTCCCGATTTAGTGACAGATGAAGGGTGTGAGTGAGAGCGAATGCGTTTCAGTGCGTATATGAGTGAAACACAGAGTACATGCACCGTAAACACACGGACGCTACCGAGCGCCACCAGAAAATAAAGTGCCTACAATTCTTCTACATTTCTCTTTTCAGAGTCGTGCTTTTTGGTAAATTTTTTACGCTAAATTGAAAAAAAAAAAACATTTTTGTCATAATAAACTCCTGCAAATCTGGTAATCATGCACTTAATTAGTTTTAAAAAGGGAATACTCAACAAATTTGTGTTATTTTGTTATTTATTTGTGTAGAGTACACATTTACCTTGACATCATTAAAAAATCTTGTTAATGCATGTAATTAATATTATGTGATAACACAGGAATAAACAATAAATAAAATGGGTCGGTGATGTAACATTTTGAATATCAGTGTTCACCCAAATAGTGAAACGGAACTGCGTCAAATAATTTTTGTTTCTGTTCAACTAATTGAATAAAATATAAGTATTTGATGAATACGAGGATTCAGATCTCATCAACTGTAACTTAAAATAAATTTATTTTAACTAGTAAGATTACTGCCAACTAAAATGTCAGATTTTCATGGATAGTCCGAATTTAAAACAATCGTGAACGATTTATATGTAATACGTTATATCAATCGATAAACTTCCGCCTATTAATAAAAAATAGAGTATAGTTTTAGCAAATCAGCGCATATACAACTGTCAACAAAAAAAAAGGACATTTAATATCACCTACAACTACGGTTTCAAATTTGTAAGTGCATCTGCATTATGCAGCGTTGTCTATTCGCGATATTTTTAAACATTCGCCAAGCATCTCAAAAAAAATTAAAAGCTTGTTTTTGCTCCTGTTAATATTAACATGGTGGTGATAATAGTGCGACCCTTTTGAATCATATTGTACTACGCTCACCAAAAGCATCTGGAACACGTAATACGTTCTGTTGTAAATACGAGGAGTTAATTATTGTTGCTATCATGTATTCGTCCGTTTGTTTATTTCCGTGTTTTTTAAGTTACTGTAGAAATAAGTTTAAAATTGCATTCAAACTAATAACGTTTTCCACTAGCTGCACTAGTGCGCACTGAGTGTATTTCCATCTCGGTTCAGCTTTATGTAATAAAACGAGCTGGAGATACACTCAGTGCACACCGGTGCACCCAGCGGAAAACGCTATAATCAAGGAGCGGATGACCTGAGGTTTTACTTAAGGTCATTCAAACCGTAATCATTATATTAAAATTATTTTTATGGAATCTTGTAAGTAAATTTATTGTATATTATATATACATTCATTCAACGACTTATAAAGTCTCGGGCAACGCAAATCGCATGCATTCGTCATCAAAAACCTCAATTCCGCCGCTCACTGGCTATAATAAAATAACTCAAATATGTATGCAAAACAATTGCCCCAAATTTTTTTTAGCGGACATAGTATACAGTCTGATATTATATGGCATTACATAATATGGAATCTTGCATAGCAGATTTCAAATACAGATCTATTTCAGAATTGTCATCATCAGATTATCAGAAAGAGATTTCAACTGTCCAGATCGATCAGAATCGTTATTTTAATTTTCTTTTAATGCCAGTATAGGCAGCATATGTTGTAAATAAAAATATTTTAACTTCGGCTTCATATTATGCCAAAAATTGTCATCTTTTTAATCTTGAAAAAGAAAACGTATTACAGGTGTGTTGTAAATGTATATTGCTCGTTATTTTTTCTAAAATCGTCTATAATTTCTATTTTATACACTAGTCTTCAAAACCAAATCGGTTTTACTTATTTTTATTGTCAAAATTATAGCTTTCGTGTGCTTAAAAGTTGAAACTGATACAAAAATAATCTTATACGATTTCAGAAAAAAATAATGTATTATAATGAATTCAGAACTTTCTTGATGTTTATGTAAATAACATTACCTGTTCACATATCATTCCCAAAGGTGTCCATACAACGAAGTATCAGAGTCTTCTATTCGTTAGAGCCAACTGCCCTTGAATCTGATAGTAGTAGTTATGTGTTTTCTTCAATTTCACAGTATTGCCATCCAAAAAGAAATAGGGCATAACTTTCATCTTTGCTGCTTCCTGAGAAGTTATTTTTAACTTCGCTAACTTATAGGGACACTTGATCTCAATTATAGCATCCTCGCCAACTACTCCATCAGGACTAGCTCCAAGATACGGCATTTCTTTAGATATAAATAATCCGCAGGTATCAACTTTATGTCCAAATTCCTGTGAAAATTGTTTTCTCGCAATTTCTTCATGGACATGGCACCAATTTGTAACTATACTTCCGAAAAATTAGAAGAAATTAATCTTTACGCCAATTTCTTGGCATCAGTTGTTTGACGTCTTTTACAGACAATACTAAAATTCGATACTGTTAGTCTTCGCTCTTTATGCCATTTTACTTTGGTGTTTTTGCCAACAGTTCTCTCTAAAGATTCTAACTCTACCTGGGTCCTGCTCAAGTAGTTCATTAAAGATGATTTCTTTTCCTCTAAGTTTTCAAGAGGGATCACCTCTTCTACTAGTCCGTAGTCAGCCTCA
This sequence comes from Prosopocoilus inquinatus, assembly GCA_036172665.1. Classification (NCBI taxonomy): domain Eukaryota; kingdom Metazoa; phylum Arthropoda; class Insecta; order Coleoptera; family Lucanidae; genus Prosopocoilus; species Prosopocoilus inquinatus. The sequence goes on from CM069875.1 coordinate 11,520,756, forward strand.
GCTTCGGCTGCCTGTTTTCTTTTCTGCCTTGCCCAGGAAATAGTCGTGCTCTGCATTTTCGGTAAAAACGTCTCCTACGCAACTTTGACGTATACAGTGTGCCCAGATAGAAAGATGATTAAATGAGCAAAAAGGTGCAGGTTCGAGAGCTCATTAAGAATCCATTTTCAAATATTACTTGTCATGGCCAACTTGATTAAAATTTTACAAAAACCAAAATCTCCTAATTTCTTTTATTTGCCGTAACTTTTTTGTTACGTGGCATCTCACCTCGTAGCTATTTTTCAAAGAGAAGTTAACTCTTTCCACCAACAAATTTTGAAACAATTGAATTGTACATCTCCGCTGCATTTATGTTCATATTTAAAAGTAAACTGTGTGCATTATGCGTCAAATGATTACAGCAAGCAATATCATGAAATAATCCACATTCTACTAAGTCTGGGACTGAATTAATTTCATTGTCTTTGAACCCAGTGCAAAAAAACGTCACAATGAGAATGATCGCCGAATACGTGCTTAGGGCAATTAATAATGTCCTTTTTTAACGCATTAACTTGCTCTGTGAGCGTTTTATCTTCCTTGCGTCGGTACATTAGAGCAGTATTAATTCCTATTCCAATAACCTTAAGCACAGTCATTAATATTTATTCGAACGTTAAAATCAGGGTTCAAATCAAACAGGCGATGCGTTTTTTTTTGTGTCGTTGTTTCAATTCTGATAAACTTTCACTTTCACAACCGACAGAGGTAGTTTTATTTTCCGAGTTTTACATAGTTGTTGTGTTAGATCAGGTCGCCGTTTTTATTTACATCACTTTTACTTAAGAAATTTTACTCATCTGAGTGTGCGCTCGCCCTTAGAATTTGCAGAAGGCCGCGGGCGGTGCCCATGTGAATGAAGCCTTATCCGAATGTTTTCTTGTGGGTGTGTCAAACTGACATGTAAACCAATCAAAAATAAAGATCAGTGACAGCATAGTCATAAATTACAGGGAAAACGTTTAGGTGGTAATTCTGTTCTCTGTTCTTTTCGTTTGTGTGTAAAAATGCAGGAACCCGTGTTAAACGTATGTTTCTTCTAAATATATGCGAAAAATAGTGATACGCCCATTTGAAATCGAGTTCAGGTCTAAGCGAGCATACAGCCTTAAGGCGAAAAATTATTTCGTCTATTCTACCGCTACCGACGAACCACATCATATGCAACGGAGGAACCGTTCAGAAATGCAACTTAGGATTCGTTCAAAAATGGACCACTATTATCTGTTTGACAAAAATATCAAGATAAAAATAAACAATGGGTTATTTGTAATTAATTTTAAGTATAATACTTAATTATCTATAAAATGTTAGGGTAGGCGACGCCTACCTTGCCTACCCGGAAAAGCCGCCACTGACCCATTATTAATTTACGCTGATGTAGATTTTAAGATGCGTTAAAGATTTTCAAAGGAAGTGGTGCAAGAAATGCTGGATATTTTTGAAATCAATAAGTTAGAGCAGTGTTTCTTAACCTTTTGTAGCGCGAGGAACCCTACATTGCTTATATTTTTTTCTTCCCCCTTAGCACTAAAATATGAAATAATGTTTCATCAAAATATCGACATTATCTTACTTTTACATGACAAATTTTCTTGTGGTGTGATTTCCGTTTTTTATTTGCCAAGGAACCCAAACACCCTTTTGCTGAACCTAGGTCGAGAAACACTGCATTAGAGCTTACAACAAATAGAAATATCAGCAATTACTCAGTTACTGATTTGCGATTTTTTGCTACTAAAAGTTTTCAGCAAGTTTTAGCGGATCATATTAATATCTTCAGCACAGATTAACAGACACATGCGAACGTTGCGGGGCTTCAGCTCAGTAGGATATTTCCACGTGTTACAAAGCAAATTGAAGCAAACTCATTGCATTTCATCAAATACGACGATTTCCCAGAGTGATTGGCGCCAGCAACTGTCGCATGTGAAAATAATATCCGCAATATTAGATCTGCGTTCTCTCTTTTCAATTTTTAAACGCACACAAAATAGAAACTGCCTCAAGTGACACATCTGAATACAAATGGACTAGATAAATGGCCAATCATAATGCTAAACGTCACAGTTTTGATACTGTATTAGTGACCAATTCGAATTAAAAATGTGTCGGTGATGTTTCAACATGAATTAAATGTTAATCACCGATTAACTAAGATGGATTAAAGCATTTAATTTCAGGTGTCGGTGCAACTCAGCCTATGTGCACCTTTAGATAGTGAAATATTATTTTTTGATATTTATATGTCTTACTTTGTATTCTGATGACCTCTCCTATAAGTAATAAAATGACCTGAGTGTGCGTTCCCTGTATGAACGACGACTGCTGCCAATTGATAGACATTTCTCCACTCATTTCCCATATCATTTATAGAGCCCACATTCCAAGATGTTGGCATACTATTTGATAGTGGACTTCCACCTTCACTAGTGCTTGTGTATAGCTAAAAAAAACAGATCATCACTTCTTACATACTTATACTCATACTAATTTAACTTACAGAGCCACTAATTTTCCTTTGATACTGTGCTTGGATAAAAGTGTACGCAGCCAAAGACAATCTCATCGGAAACTGCACATAATCCTGACGTTTTGAAATCCCACTGGCTTGCCATGTGTTCCTTGAAATATGAATGCAAAGACACACGGGCAACTAAAAGTTCAGTATGTAATTCTGATATTTTGTAGAGTCTTAAATTACCTTTCCAAAATTTAAAATTTTAATTTGTTTTGACAAAATGGGTGATTCGTCTGGTTTTCTCTTTATGTTGCAGCCATCACATAGCACATCGGGGACGATTTCTGGAGTAACAAAATTCGTCAATAACTGATGCAACTTATGTCTGCCGTAGCCCATATCGCCCATTCCTGAAGGTAATGCCAACGATAGGCTTTCAAACTTATCGTAACGGACACTAGACTGGAATTCAAAATTGAATAATAATTGAAGATCTTCAATAGCAATGTAATGGTATACTTAAAATAAAAATTGTTTGTTATAAAATTCAATAATTTTCGTTTTAGTATCCTTTACGTTAAAATGTTAATAACTTTGGTAATAACAGAACTTAAAAAGTTATGTTTCTTCTTATTGACAGAGCAGTGTACAAAACATCGTAAAATGTCTTTTCTTCCGTATTTCATGCAGTAAACAACATTGTTATACTGTATGTCCGTCTGACAACAGGACATAGGGATTTAACATAGGAAAACAGAAATTGATTTATATTATCTTCCTCAGTAAATTCATACGAATTTGTAGGTTGTAATCAGAAAGAGTTTGATATTTAAAGTATTTCTTTTAATATTAAATATATGATACCTTAACTATTAATTACTTAAAAATAAAGAAAAAATGAAATAATTTTCATTTTGCACGCTTAGTAGTATGATTAGAAACGAAAAATAAACCATGTGTGCGTAGCCGGGTAGTTAGCGGCGACGTAGCTACGACTTATGTCGGTTTTATGTCATTGAGTGGTTATGCGCTCAAATCCGAAGCATTTCTTTTACATCTTTTTAACGTAATATTTTATTTTTTTATTTAGATAAAGTATGTGAAAAAAAATAATGAAAAAACTTGTTTTGATCCATTCTCAAAAACTAATTAAAGCTTTAAGAAAATTTAGGCAACAAGTCCTGACCTGGGTTTGACACCGTAACCTGACAGTTACGTAATTCGATCGAATTCGACAGTACCCGCTTGACCACGAGAATCATTTACAACTCTGATTAAAACACACTGTAATTTCTATCTCTCCATGTTAAATCTTCATCTCCTATACATTTTAAAACTAACGGTATATAAGGTGCAAGGTGTTTTGAAACACAACATAGGAAATCCCATGTTAATTTAAAGGCGTTCAAATATTGGCTTCCCTGATTATTTTACAGCAAAATTTCATTGAGGTTTTTTAAAGTGCTTCTCAAGATTAATCTGTCTGTGAAGTTTGAGAATTTTTCCTCTGTTCAAGTTTAAGATATTTAAAATACGATTCTGTAAGTAAATTTAATTTAAACTAAACTAAACTAACTTTTTCATTCGCTCCGTTTCAATATTTTATCAATATCAGTAACGAAATTCTACTTATACCAAACTATCCTTGACCGGTAAATGTTAAAATAAATTATTAGAAAAGCTTCTTCCAACAATGTTTTACAAAAACAATTAGATTTATTAATTATCTCTCCAGTTTTGACTACATTTATCAAGGCTGTGCAGATTGTTTAGTATAAATTGAATTTACTTACAGATTCTTATTTTAAATATCTTAAAACTCAGGATATGAAAAATTCTCAAACTTCACAAACAGATTCATCTTGAAGAGTATTTGAAAAACCTGAATGGAATTTTGTTGTAAAATAATTAGGGAAGCCAATATTCAAGCATGCGAACATGCGATTTCCTATGTTGCGTTTCAAAATATAGCACCCTGTATTATTTAAAATCACTTAGTAAAGCGAGGCTTTATAAATGGCAACCATTGCAGCATACCGACGTACTGAAACTATTTTTATGTATTTTTTATTTTCAATAACTATTAGTTCGCCAATAGTTAAAATGTCAGTGATTAGTTAATCTTCTATAGTTTGGACCAAATAAAGTTGGGTATGACTATATAACTATTCATTACAAGTTTTGTCTACTGATTGTATTCTATTTCACAGATGCGCACTAATTTTGCTGTGTATTAAAAAAAGAAAGAAATCTGTAATAAACCTAGGTAACAACGAATGTTTCTGAAACGTTTCAATAACAGGCGATTTTCATTTACCACAAATCTCACCTCACATCAGATACACGTCATTTCTGTTAGCATGAACAAGTAAGTTTGAACGGATATTTTGACGTAGCGTGATGTAGCAAGTGGGAGTACTCGAGCAGCAAGGCGTGATCACAGCGTTAAGGAGTATTCTCACTTACGCGACAGCGAACTTCACTGCACTGCACTTCATTGTGCAGCAGAATGCTACCTCTAAAGGTTTAAACGTGTTTGTATGAAGCCGTTCTCACCTATGCTGCGCTTTACGCGGCTTCGCCGCGCTTGCCGCTGCTGCACGCTTCGTATGGCCGCTGTACCTTTCCACGCTGCATTTGTAGTACGGTGATGCACACGTGGACTCGACAAACATAAAAAAAAACGCATGCGTACTGCAGTTTCTGTCTTTATTAAAAATTGGAATTGTGACGATTCAAGTATACCGAAGTAATATTTACCGAGTGTGAAATATTGTGGTGTGCATTATGGCTCGCATGGAGGAAAAAAATGTAGAAAAACTAATTTTATTAATTAGAGAATACTCTGAACTATATGATATGAGTGCTAAAAATTATAGCAACCAATTGCGAAGAGATAATATATGGAGAGATATCAGCAGAGAGGTTCTGTCGCGCATTGAAGCTTTGATTTGGCAGTGCACGTGAGAATGCAGTGTCGAATTCTTGTCGCGTTGAAGCAAGCTGCAGTGCGGTGCAGTGAAGCTCGCTGTTGCGTAAGTGAGAATACTCCTTTAGATGGAAATCTGAGTTCACACTTACTTGTTCGTGCTAACGGAAATGACGTTTATCTGATCTGAGGTTAGATTTGTGACAAAAAGGAACGCAACTCATGTGATATGGTCGTAAGTAACGTTTTTAAAACGTTTCAACCTTATTTGGTCCAAACTATATCAATATTGACAGATAAAACAGCGACATCCTACGATCGCTTTTTGACCTGACATTGCAGTAGGACAGACAAATTGAAGTGGGTTTGTTACATAATAAGTCCCCCGTGCAAGGCGCGCATGCTTGCTGTCAAAGATTAATGAAAGTTTTAAAAATTATGTTGCAAATCATTTTCGATTGCAGTGAAAACCTCGAGCAGTCAGTCCACTTTTGCACGTTTAGTTCCGCCATTTAATATCTGTTTTTTATTTATTTACCATCAAGTAGTTCGTGATTTTATTTTATTAGGTTGGCTATTACAGTAAAATTAGATAAATTAATTTCTTGTCATTATAACATATGCCAAAAAGGTGACACTTCAAATCAGAAAGATCGACCGTTGTTGTCAACTCTCAACTTGTTATACAAGAAGCATTTGCAAGGTACTAAACAGATAGGCCAGATTTAGGCAAAATGGAAATTATTTAAAGAATAGAGGAAATTTTTGCAGTGAGTACAATATTTCAAATTTGTAAGCGTACTTTTCGTTTAGAAATACTTATTGTACGTGTCGCAAAAGTGTATAAAGGATATATTGACGAAAAAAACAGATGAATTGAAAAGTTCTTCTTCTGGCAAACGTACTGCTACTGGCAAATTTTTAAATTACATGTTTAGAAAAGATTTGCAACGGCTAAACGAAAAATACACCTTGTGACGAAAAGAAAATATTGCAACATTGCTTCATTCGCAGTAACCTTAAACTCAAAATCAAAATGACTTTCATTGACAAAGTTTAGTTACTTGCAGAAGTACCACTTTTTCCCTAAAATTTCATGGCATACTTCGATGGTAAATAAATAAAAACCAGATACAAGTTTTGGTATTTTTAATTATGCCACCACGTTATTTTCGTATCAGCAACACAGTCAGTCCCGCTGAAGTGACTGTCTTTTTTTTTCATGTCAGATTTTGACTTCAAAATACATGCACGTAACCACCGATCACTCCAGTTAGAGTATACTTTCCCCTCCACAAAAATCGCAACTTTCCTTTTCAACTTTCAGATGTCGCTCTAAAAATTTAATTTATTTAGGAAAGCGCGGGATATTTGAATTGGTAAATTTAAGAAAACGCGGGATATTCGAATTCGTAGTAAATTACGTGATATAATTTAACACTCACAAATTTTAAATATCAATATCAATGGAAATAAATAAAAAAAGTAATGATTTTTTATTCATTTTACCGTAATTATTCAAAATGCAAGTATAATGTTAAATAATGTAAGTATATTTTCATAAAACATAGCAAAATAAGCACAATATGCAAAGAGGAAATCGTCCTTTCTAAAAAAAAGATGATTAAGAAAAAATCCATTATAAACCACAAGAGATTCCATGTTTTAATAAATTTTCTTATACTCTTGTCACCAATTTGTATTTGGAATGTCGTGATATTTATTGAATAGCTACTGTCTGACTCAAATCAGGTAAAATAGTAATAATTTCAACGGCCGTTCCAAACCTGTATGTTTCGAAACATCACAAAATTTTCAAAATACCCATTTACAAAGCCAAAACTTCATGAAAGCTCGTTTTGCAAAACAAAAAATCGGCAGCCTATTGAGACTACGATATTTACGCAAGGATAATAATAAAAATGACAGTTTTACCTATTAATTATAAAAATAAACCCAACAAAGTATATATTTTTGAAAACAGAAAAAAAATCTCTATTTAATGAGGGCATTGCCTACTATGATTTCCGTTAAAAAAACATAATTTTAGGTTATATTTCGAAAATTTAAGTAAATATTAATAAATAAAGTACACCACTGAATTGTATTCCAAAAAATGTCCCAATAATGTTCCAACAGTTCTTTAATATCTCTAGAAATAAACGAGATATGACCGAAAAACGAAAACTCAAAGAAGATAGCCAATTTTTGTTTACGCTATTGACTTAATCTCCAAAAGAGATCGAGACTTGGCCACTAGTTTTTTTCTACCTCTTATTGCAGTTACGGAGATGCCCATAAGAGACATCGAAATTAATTCACCCTGTACAATACCATCGAGAATGGGACTCCTATACACACATCATAGGCAAAACAAATAAAATCAAAATCAAAATCTTAAGGCTGCTCGAGGGATTCACTGCAATCAAAAACGGTTTGCAACAATTTTTTTTAAATAAAAATTTCTGTCCGTTCACTTTAATCTTAGACCACGTGATAAGCGTAAAATTAACAACAAAATCCTGAATATTATTAGACGTGCATAACGGATTTCTATTGGTACTCTATTATGTTTGTACTCAATTACTTTTGTACTTAAGCACTGTGAGTAAATTTGTAATCGAGTACATTGTACTCATAATTATTGAGTACTTTTGTAATCAATTACTTTTTATACTCAATTACTGCTCTGACGAGAAAAAGAGTGAATGCTTAGTATGGCGCAAACTCGATTAGCTTTCCACAAAACTTCAACACCTATATTTCGCCAAATTTGCATAAAAACTGTAAAAGTTTTCATATTTGACCAATACTTTAAAGTGGTACAAATTTCCCTATTGAGTTGGACGGGGGTACACGTAACTTAACGAAAAAAAGCATAGCCCTTTAGAGTCTAAAAAGATCGTGACGTCATAGCTGAAATGAAGTGTTGCGACAATATTCAATTCTTTCTAAAAATCTTGGCGATTACAGTCACAATAAATTGGAATACTTAAACTAAAAAAAGATTAAGCAATTGTACTTTTCTCTGCTCGAACACACAGAGGAAACAACACTTTTCTGTTAAAGGATAAACAGTACACTTTATAAACGGCTTACAGGGATCCACATATGTTGATAGTTTTCCACTATGAATGATTTGATTTTTTTAAATGCAACCATTGACATTTTTCTGACATTTGATGCAAAATGTAATTTTCTTTCTATTTTGTATAAACAATATAACGGTTATCTCTAATGGTTTTGAAGATATTTGCGTACAAATTGACTTATTAAATACTAACACTATAAATATGCAATTTCTTATTATGAACAGAATGCTTAGCTTAATCTTTCATAATTTGTGTTCAAAATACTATTTATTTACTAATAATAACTTTTGCAATGCTGGCAGAAATGTTTGAAGATCCTTTAATAGGGTGCGGTGATCAATCGGTTTGGCCCCCTAGATCACCCGACTTAACTCCGATAGATTTTTATTTACGGAGTAAATTAAAAAGATAAAATACATAAGACTTTTGTAAATACTACAGAGAATCTGGAACGAAGAGGTAGAAATGCATTTGAACAATTCAATGCACAAGAAATTCAAATATCAAATCTTTATAACGTCAGTACTCAAGTAAAAATAAATTATGCATAAATATTTTGAAAACCATTAAAGATAGCGATAAAATAGCTTATAGAAAATCGTAAGAAAATAATATCTTGCATCAGATGATACACAAAAGTCAGTGGTTGCATTTAAAAAATCGAGTTCTTATTGAAAACTGTCAATTTATTGTGACCACTGTAATCACCAAAATTTTTAGAAAAAATTGAATATCGTTTAAACAATACATTTTAGCCAGGAAGTATGTGAATACAGACGACGTAGAATTGAACGGGAAATTTAAAAATGTAATAAAATATGGGGTGTTGTATTTAAAACACGAAAGTTACTATCGACTTCTGGTAGAACCGGAAGCACGTCATGACTGATTTTATAATATTTGAATACATCGTCATCAATTATTGCCATATACAAATTTTCAGCGACCTGTAAGGAGTAGTTTCCAAAATATTCTAATAGGTCACTCACCGTGAGTATCCCTGTATAAACGTAGAAAACTTAGACTAAAAATAATATACTTTGCAAAATTTTTGTGGGAAATCGCTTTTGATTGCAGTGAATCCCTCGAGCAGCTTCTGTACAGCTGTTTCAGCCCTATTTGGGACTTCACCAACAGAAACGTAGCTCGAGAGTTCCATTGCAAACCAAAACGTCTTGACCAAGGATATTCACAAATGCGATGTAATATTAAGCTTTCTCTCTTTTTTCTCGTATTCTAGTTACTTTCGGTTGCTTACATGAGTTTTGATTGGTTTTGATAGACGCCAGTCTCTGACATGAAAGCTGTTATGACTATTCCCCACTAGCAATCTGACTATACTGCCAAATACGAAAAAGCACCTGTCTGCGACCGACTCTGGCATAAGTAACGTATCTACAACTGCAGTCGAAGTGATGTCAATGTACTAAAATCATAAACTTGAAATTGAAAATAAACGTAACTGTTTCATCTGACGTCTATATTTCATTGTGATACCAACAAAAATGTCACACTAACTCGCCTACTCTGACGAGAAAAAAGAGTGAATGCTTAATAGCAAGGGTGGTAGAGCTGGACTGTATATTAGAAGGTTGCCTTGATCAGCGCAGGAGTCAGAGGGTGCGTATCTCGTTACATCATGTCACGTGATAAATTCCATTGGCACATTAAAAAGATTTTTGCGTTATTTGATAAATAGAACCATAGAATTGATTCCATTTTTAGTGAATTAGACTAAGCTTCAGGAAACAGATTAAAAGTCACTCTATTTATTTCATTGTGACGACAGAAGTTTCGTGTGACATCACGAGTTACTTTTGCGGGGAGGAAATTTCAAACTGCATGTTAAATGGGAACGAGACAACCTGCTAGATGCATTATCAGTTTTACCAACCTTGCTTAATAGATTAAACAGCGACATCCTACGATCGCTTTTTGACTGCCTTGCGCCTTAGGATGACTTATTATGTACCAAACTGGCTTCAATTTGTCATTCTTAATGCAAGACAGTCAAAACGCGATCGTAGGATGTCGCTGTTTAAACTGTAATATACTCTGACTTATAATCTATAGTCTTTAACGGAAATAAAGATTTTTTTTCTAATTTGCTTTCGACTAGTACCATTCTACAAACACCGATGTAATTTTACCTTGTAACCACACTCTGTACATCGAAGTTGGCTAGTTAAAGTGCCACTGAAAGGATGTGAAAGTGGTTGCGGTGGTGGTATTGGTATCACAAGGGAGCGACACGACCTAGATATCCAACGATAGCGTCTCATAGATCCGCCTCTCCATGTCAAACTCGTAGGTCTACTCAAATCATTCAACGACATAACACTACCGGCAGGATCGTAATCAGTGCTTCTATTATCATCGTCTTCAAATTCGTCAGGACTTACTATGTTTAAACCTAATGCATCGGAAAGACAGCCAGCCTGAAAAACGTATTATCAAAAAAAAAGAGAATTAAAAACAAGTTAATTAACGCACTTTCCGAGTCATTTTCTGTGTTTCTTCATCGAGAGTTGTAAGTATCACATTCAGAAGTTCGTGGGCATCTTGTTCTCCGGACGGTATTACCCACCCCAAACGTTTCAGGGCGTTTATAACAGCGGCTGGTGCGTAGGTTTCTTGTACTGATTTATGTGTGCCATTTACGACTTAAATAAATAACAACTTTCAATGCATAATAATACCAGGGCCTATGAAGTACGTCAGATTATACACGTTCCTTAGCCTTTGTTATACCGGGTGTTCTTTTATTATGTGCAAATATTTAAACTGCAATACATCACCATAAATGGCAACGACTGAACTCATATGTCCTTAACAAAAAGTTAATAGTTTTCGAAAAAAATACAGACGCAGATTTTCACTAAACCGTTTGAGAACTGCTGGCATAGCTAATGAGTGGCCGCCTGTTGAATGATAACCCGAAGATAGGTCAGTGTGGAACTTGACCTTGTGCGTGAACGATGTAAATCAGCCGGTTCATCAAAACTAGGGCATGGATACCGGAGGTAAAACCCGGAATACCAGACACTTTTATACCGTTTGGTAAAACCGGTAATAAGACTTGAAAAACCGAAATGTCGATATCGGTATTATCTCACTTAACCAACAAACAAAATTATCCTAATTTGTAACTATGACTTTTAGTTTTCATTATTTTTTGTTGATTATTTTCAGGAATTTACTTGTATTTGTTTTTATAATTATTATTGTTTTCTAATAATTATACTGCTTAACAAATGAACCGGGTCACTTAAAAAAGTTACATTAGAAAACAATTAATCTAACAATTCGTTCGAAATGTTTTATAGCCGTTTGCATCATGTCTAGTTAAAAATTAAATCAGGTTTAGCAGTAAACCCAGTTTGCACCGCGGCTTAAACCGTAGTTAAAAACTCGCTAAACCAACTCAATTTAATCCGCCTTTCGTGATGGTTTAACGTTGAGTTGTTTTGCGAGTTTTTAACTATGGTTTAAACCGCGGTGCAAACTATGTTTACTGTTAAACCTGGTTTAATTTTTAACTACACATGGTGCAAACGGCCATTAGTGATCCACTTCATTTTTTTGAACTTATACTTTTATAATTAGTATGTATTAATTGCATTGCATTTATATTTATATTTATATTAAATGTGTTCTATTGTTGGTTAAGTGGAAAAGCAGCTTGGCTGAACTTCGCCAACAAAATAAAGATGTTTATTATGTATAAAATAAAATAAAGAAGTTTATTATGTATATTTGTTATTTAACAGAAAAGTTGACTATTTATAAAGTATAATGTTGCTAACAACGTATCAACCAGATAAATATAGTCTAGTTTCAAGTTTCTGTAGATCCATAAGTAAAGGTGGCGGAGTTGTGAGCTTTGTAAAAAGAAATGCTAGTTTCGGCACAAAAGAATATGACAAAATAACTGTTGCTAACATTGAAAAAAATTTTGAATTCTGTAGCTGTGTATTAAATTTTAAGGGTACTCAAATTTTAATAATAACTCTATAGATCTCCGTGTTCGAAAATTGATGTTTTTATGTGTAACATGTATTGCTTGTCAGAAAGTATTTTCTCTTTTCGTGGGTTCTTAATTGTTGGTGGTGATTTTAACATAGATTTTAGCAAAGACAGTCCTGACACTAGAGGTGTCACCGGATTGTTTTCTTCATTTGGCTTGTATCCGTGCATCAATTGTAACACGCGAATTACCAAATCTTCTTCCAGTAGAATAGATAACATATTTATTATCTGATCATCACTGGTTGTGTTTCTATTTAAAATTAATTGACAGTAGTGGTAAAAAGGTGCAGAGATCTAAAGGTAGAAACTTTAGCAAAGACAATATTTGTAATTTTAAAATTTTATTGGAAGGAGAAACTTGGGCGTTTTTAAACTCAAGTGAAAACTCTAACGATAAATTTAATTCTTTTATAACTACCTTCAATTATTACTTTAACGCAGCGTTTCCTACAAAATATTTCCTACAACCAAGGCGTACGTCTAAAAGTTGGGTAACTAATGACATCATTGAAGAAGGAGCCACGTTAAGGCATATCTACAATAATTTAAAATTAAGCAATGACCCGATAGCATTTTTACAGTTTAATGAACGAAAAAAGCTTCATCAAAATAATATTAAGAGGGCTAAACGTAAAAATTATTTTAAATTCGCATAATAAAATTAAAGCTGCATGGAATGTTATCAAATCGTATTCAAATAATGCAAATGTAACTCCAGACTACATAAATGATACTGATGGAAGTAAATTGTTTGATAGTGGTGACATTGCCAATGCATTTAATGATTTTTTCATTGAAACCGTTGATGAGGTAACATCTAAATTTAAAAATCTTAATGCACCATCATCCATAAGGAATTGTCCAATGAAACAATTTATTTAAAACCGACCACTGAAATGGAAGTTTATAATGTTATACGTAGCATATCAAGTAAAAATTCTTGCGGTGCGGATGGCATTCCCTGTAGTATAGTTGGACACCTCTGTGAAGTTGGCACCTCATTTTTCAAAAAAGTGATTTTTTATAGGAGTTCTGATAGCACCCCAAAGAGTTCTGGAGTTCTATGTCAAAATTAAAAAGAGTTCTAGCGAATTAAACATAAAAAATGACTTTTAAAATTTGGGCTGCTAAGTTCACAAAACGGGATTTGAAAATTGGCTATAAAATGTTAATTGTTGGAAACAATTAATTTCACCATTAAGACTTTCTTTAGAACTATTGAGGTGCTATCCAGAACTCTAAACGGAATTTCGAAATTTTGAAATTACTATGTCCCCTTATTCTACAAAAGATCAGAACACGAAGAAACATTTTATTTTTGGGTGCAGAGACCTATAAATGCTAAATAATTATTAGTTTAAGTACCATACTACTCTTAAAAGAAAAGAAATTCAAATTAATTTTTTTTTTCACTTTACGCTTTGACAACACTTCAATTCGAGAAACGAAAAATCGTTGGAACTTTATTACTTTTGATATTATCGCTTTGGTCGTTAAGGATAATCGTGAGCACTCGTGGGGTGCTACCCAGAACTCCATGCAGAACGGAAAAATTTTTGAGAAAAACTTCCATTTTGCACTTTGACAAAATTTCATATCGAGACACGAAAAATCGCTGGAACTTTTTTACTTTTGATTTTAGCGCTTTGGTCGTTAAGGATAATCGTGAGCACTCGTGGGGTGCTACCCAGAACTCCATGCAGAACGGAAAAATTTTCCAGAAAAATTTCCATTTTGCACTTTGACAAAATTTCATATCGAGACAGGAAAAATCGCTGGAACTTTTTTACGTTTCATTTTAGCGCTTTGGTCGTTAAGGATAATCGTGAGCACTCGTGGGGTGCTACCCAGAACTCCAAGCAGAACGGAAAAATTTTTGAGAAAAATTTCGATTTTGCACTTTGACAAAATTTCATATCGAGACAGGAAAAATCGCTAGAACTTTTTTACGTTTCATTTTAGCGCTTTGGTCGTTAAGGATAATCGTGAGCACTCGTGGGGTGCTACCCAGAACTCCAAGCAGAACGGAAAAATTTTCGAGAAAAATTTCCATTTTGCACTTTGACAAAATTTCATATCGAGACACGAAAAGTCGCTGGAACTTTTTTACTTTTTATTTTAGCGCTTTGGTCGTTAAGGATAATCGTGAGCACTCGTGGGGTGCTAAACAGAACTCCATGCAGAACGGAAAAATTTTTGAGAAAAATTTCCATTTTGCACTTTGACAAAATTTCATATCGAGACACGAAAAATCGCTGGAACTTTTTTACTTTTGATTTTAGCGCTTTGGTCGTTAAGGATGATCGTGAGCACTCGTGGGGTGCTAAACAGAACTCCATGCAGAACGGAAAAATTTTTGAGAAAAATTTCCATTTTGCACTTTGACAAAATTTCATATCGAGACACGAAAAATCGCTGGAACTTTTTTACTTTTGATTTTAGCGCTTTGGTCGTTAAGGATGATCGTGAGCACTCGTGGGGTGCTAAACAGAACTCCATGCAGAACGGAAAAATTTTTGAGAAAAATTTCCATTTTGCACTTTGACAAAATTTCATATCGAGACACGAAAAATCGCTGGAACTTTTTTACTTTTGATTTTAGCGCTTTGGTTGTTAAGGATAATCATAAGAACTTGTGGGGTGTTATCCAGAATTCCAAGCGGATCGTGAAAATCTTCCATTATATACTGACAAAATTTCAAGCTGACACGAAATGTGTGTGTAAGTCGTGTGTATTCTTTTGCTGTCAGTGATATCTCTGATTAGTGGCAAGTGTACAAAAAAGAAACTGATTAAAATAACTTTTATTTTGTCTTTTTATCTTCTAAATAGTGATGTTTGTAATATTTCTCTAAGACACCGAGATATTGTAGATTAAGGACTGAAGAATTAACTTCGCAGTAATATTTCGCTTCTTAATGTTAACTGATTAGTGGCAAGTGTACAAAAAAAGAAATTGATTAAAATAACTTTTATTTTGTGTTTATTAACTGTGAGATCATAATGTATGATCCCAATAAGCTATTAGAAATTCTAGGAAGACAAGAGTTTAGGACTATTGATGAAAATGATAAGAAACATCCGCCGTCTCATAATATTTACAAAGAAATTGCTAATCAAATGCATAATGTAGGTTCTGCCATTACGCCAAAACATATTTATACTATTTTAAATACCAATAGAAGCGGAATGAGAGACTATGTTGGACGTATTTTTAATATAAATAAAGAAACGGAAGTATGTGCATTATCAGATGGTAGTTTCAATTTATCTGATAGTATTTGCCCTCAAAATATAACGTTTCCGCTTGTTTTGTCTAATGAAGTTTGGAAAGACATAAAACCCAGAAAGAAGACATATTTTGACCGAAAATATTTATTGCTTCCCCCTGGAAAGTGGACTCATATTATAGCCTCTAAAATATGGGAACAGAGAAAAATTCCATGTGCTTTTAGTTTCAAAAATGCGAAGATTTTTAGGAGAAGTGATGCTAAATATTACGCTTTGTAGCTACATGTACAGAATGTAAAGCGAAATTAAAGGGTCATTTATTGCGTAAACCGGAAAAGAATTCAGATGTAATATTTGACTGCACGCTGGAAAATTTCCTGTCAGAATTCTTACACAAAAAGAAACGTCAGCTAAAAGGGCATCTCCGCAAGAAAATAGCGACCAGTTTATTGGATAGCAAATTAGACGCCATTACGTGGATCACAGATGAAGCGAGATGTATTATAGACAATGGTGATCCAATTGCACCGATGTTGTATAACACAGCAGTGCTGCGAAAAGCCAAACAGCAGGAATTGGATCGCCGTCTGGAGTTGGAGCATTGCGATCCCATTCTTAACTTAAATTTGTCGAAATACGAGTCACTTGCAGGCATTATACGGAACATAGGACTTGACCCTTTTTATTGCATGTACTGGACAGAGGAACAAATGTTGTTTTATAAGACCATTACGAAACAAAATGTAAATAGCTTTTTAACAATTGATGCTACTGGTAGTTTTGCAAAAAAGTTAAAGTTAATTAATAACCAAAAAAGTTCACACGTATATCTGTATCAATGTGTCCTAGCTACGGATACAAGCAGCACTCCAGTATTTCAAATGGTGTCCACAAAACAAGACGCTTCAATAATTGCTTATTTCTTTTTGTCTGTATTGGCTAATGGTGCACCAATACCACGAACTATTGTCATTGACTTCAGCAAGGCGCTTCTGTTGGCAGTGGCAAAAACATTTGCAAATTGCGCTGATACCCACAATTATCTAGAGGTATTATATAACATAATTATACGAGAAGAGAAGCAGAAATTACCATCTTGTTATATTAGACTTGATGTAAGTCATTTTATAAGTACAGTGGCAAGATGGGACTGCCTCCGCGGTAAAGTGGCAAAAGTTAGACAACTTTATTTAAGAAGCATTGCCCATGTTTATAAAATGAATAATATAGAAGTCATAAAATCCATTTTAACATCCATTATGGTAGTCTCCTTAAGTGATGAGATAGGATGTAATGAACATTCCGAAGCTCTTATTTCAGAGTGTCAGTTACAAAATCTAAATAATATTATTAAGGGAACATGCGTTGAAGATACTATCAGTGATGAACATAAAACTGAAGAAGAAGGTTTCAGTGACTTGGAAAGTCCAAGTGGATGGACGGAATGGGCAGAATTTATTTTTAATGAAGCTAAAGCCATATCATTGAAAGCTACAAATGGTTCGGTAGTTAATGCATATTATATTCCAGAGGTAGCAATAAAGTTAAAAAAAAATAGTTTCATACTTACCATTGTGGACGGCTGTTATGTGTCCTCATTTCCAGTGGAAAAAAGAAATTAGTACGTCTTCAGCCGCTGAAGCTACATTTGCATATCTAAAGGGCAGGGTGTTTAAAGGAGAAATTCCAATGCGAATTGATAAATTTGTTGTTAGGCATTGCAATTGGCTTAAAGGTAAAACCTTAATATCAGTCGCTAAAGAAACTACAACAAATGAAAACGTAGTTCAAATGCCAATTGAAGCAGAAAATGAAGATAATAAGTGGAACGTTGAAAATTGGCGGGGTTTAACGGACAATAAAGAAGCGGCTTTCGACGAATATAGCACAAGCGAAAACCCAAAAAATGTAATTAAGAAACGTAAATTAACGTATCTGGACGACTATCCAGACTGGGATCATATGACAACCATGAAGAGGGTTACTGTCCCTGTATTAAAAAATGGTAGCTTACTGAGAACATCTCGTTGTGGTAGTAATTTCATCGTGATTCGTGAGACATGTGCGTTTGATTCTCTTACTCAAATTGTAATAAACGCAGTTGTTATAAACAGACTCTATGCTGATGTTATCAATATGCAAAACAACAAATTTGTAATTTTGCAAGGAGCATTTCACTCATAAATTCGAATAAAATCACCAGCACTGTTTATCAGGAACGTGCTAAAATTTTGACCGATGTTTCAATGTTCGAAATAATACCATATAGGAACAATGTAATGCACTTAAACGGAAACTGTAATGTGGCCCATCTCGCAGAGCACTTATTCGCCGACTTCCCTTCTTTAATTATTAGTAAAACTTGCATCTACTGTAATTACAAATACATGCGTCAAATTCCAGTACTATCTATTAATATAGATATACTTTTAAAAAATGGACTTTCAGAAATTCGAAGTGCTATATTAGATACCAATCACGAAAAAATGCAATGTGCAAAATGTGTCAAAAATTAATTGTTGAAAAATACGATTTTAAGACGCATTTATTAGTGGACTGCAGTGTTTTCACTGACATGGGATACGCTTCCACAGTGGGTATTCAAAAGAAGACTGCTATTCTCCGGTCCCTACCGAAATATTTACAACTAAATGAGAAGCAGTATCTCTTAGCTGGAGTAGTTTCTTATCGTCAGTACGCAAATGAAAAAAATAATGGCCATTATACGTCCTACATTTATAATTCCACCTGTTGGTACCATTATGATGACATGGTAAATAAGCGAAGAACTGTTCCAGATAATGAAGAAATTGCACCACACTTGATTATGTATACTGCAATAAATAAATTTTAATTGTTATTATATCCATTTGTAATTAAATGAAAATACATACTGTTTTCTTACCCACAACACATACATACTTACAAATTAAAAAAAAAAAACACTTCATGATAATTCTCGCCGGTATGAAAAAGAAGACAATACTCTCCTTAGTAAAATGTAATGTAAAATTTCACTTTCCAATAATCTGTATTGGACCTTTCTCTTACCTATCCTTAAGAGCTGATTTAAACCTTGACTTCCTTGTACACGAATACTTTAAAGAAAAGGACAAACGTAATACCACAAAATATAACCGACTTTTAGGAATTTCGGTTCTCTATTGAGAGTTTTCGATAACACTTCACAAGTTCTAACGATAAACTTTCAGGACCGAAACACTAAAATCAACCAGCTCTAGCGATTTTTCGTATATTGATTAGAATTATTGATGACAATGTAAGACAGATGTGTCCTTTCATCACCTAAGCGCTAAAATCAAAAGTAAAAAAGTTCCAGCGATTTTTCATGTCTCGATATGAAATTTTGTCAAAGTGCAAAATGGAAATTTTTCTCAAAAATTTTTCCGTTCTGCTTGGTGTTCTGGGTAGCACCCCACGAGTGCTCACGATTATCCTTAACGACCAAAGCGCTAAAATTAAACGTAAAAAAGTTCCAGCGATTTTTCCTGTCTCGATATGAAATTTTGTCAAAAGTGCAAAATGGAAATTTTTCTCAAAAATTTTTCCGTTCTGCTTGGAGTTCTGGGTAGCATCCCACGAGTGCTCACGATTATCCTTAACGACCAAAGCGCTAAAATCAAAAGTAAAAAAGTTCCAGCGATTTTTCGTGTCTCGATATGAAATTTTGTCAAAGTGCAAAATGGAAATTTTTCTCGAAAATTTTTCCGTTCTGCTTGGAGTTCTGGGTAGCACCCCACGAGTGCTCACGATTATCCTTAACGACCAAAGCGCTAAAATGAAACGTAAAAAAGTTCCAGCGATTTTTCCTGTCTCGATATGAAATTTTGTCAAAGTGCAAAATAGAAATTTTTCTCAAAAATTTTTCCGTTCTGCTTGGTGTTCTGGGTAGCACCCCACGAGTGCTCACGATTATCCTTAACGACCAAAGCGCTAAAATTAAACGTAAAAAAGTTCCAGCGATTTTTCCTGTCTCGATATGAAATTTTGTCAAAGTGCAAAATGGAAATTTTTCTGGAAATTTTTTTCGTTCTGCTTGGAGTTCTGGGTAGCACCCCACGAGTGCTTACGATTATCCTTAACGACCAAAGCGCTAAAATCAAAAGTAAAAAGTTCCAGCGATTTTTCGTTTCTCGAATTGAAGTGTTGTCAAAGCGTAAAATGAAAAAAAAAAATTAATTTGAATTTCTTTTCTTTTAAGAGCAGTATGGTACTTAAACTAATAATTATTTAGCATTTATAGGTCTCTGCACCCAAAAATAAAATGTTTCTTCGTGTTCTGATCTTTTGTAGAATAAGGGGGACATAGTAATTTCAAAATTTCGAGATTCCGTTTAGAGTTCTGGGTAGCACCTCAATAGTTCTAGAGAAAGTCTTAATGGTGAAATTAATTATTTCCAACAATTAACATTTTATAGCCAATTTTCAAATTCCGTTTTGTGAACTTAGCACCCCAAATTTTAAAAGTCATTTTTTTATGTTTAATCCGCTAGAACTCTTTTTAATTTTGACATAGAACTCCAGAACTCTTTGGGGTGCTATCAGAACTCCTATAAAAAATCACTTTTTTGAAAAATGGGGTGCCAACTTCACAGAGGTTAGTTGGACATGTAGCTGATGCCATTTCATATCCTCTAACAATTTTAATAAATCAATCGTTTCTAGAGGGCGTGTTTCCAGATACATTCAAACTCGCCAAAGTTGTGCCAATACATAAAAAAAGCGATGTACATGATATAATAAATTACAGGCCAATTACCCTTTTATCTGTATTTTCAAAAATTATTGAAAAGATAATGTTTAACCGGTTAAGTGAGTTTTTCACTAGAAAAAAATTATTAAGTGATTGCCAGTTTGGGTTTAGAAAGGGTTTATCTACACAGAATGCTTTGGTGGATGCTCTTAATCATATTGTTAATAGGAGCAAATCCCGCTTCAATTTGTCTATCCTACTGCAATGTTAGGTCAACAAGCGATAGTAAGATGTCGCTATTTTATATGTTCATATTGTTAATGGTATAGAAAAACATAAAAAGGCTGTTGGTGTGTATTTTGACTTAACAAAGGCGTTCGATACTATTAACCATGGCATACTGCTAGATAAACTTTATAATTACGTAATAAGGGGTACCGCCTTGAGTTGGTTGGAAAGTTACTTAGGTGATCGGACACAGGTAGTTAGTTGGGGTGGAACAATTTCTGACAGGCAATCCGTCAAAAGTGGAGTACCACAGGGTAGCATACTTGGACCATTTCTGTTCTTAGTTTACGTAAATGACTTACCAGAAATATTTCAGTGTAATTTATGCTGCTATGCAGATGACACGTCAGTAATTTTATCTAGCTCCTCACATAATGACTTACTTTCAAGCATTCAAAATATTGTATCCAATATGAAATCTTGGTGTCTTGCGAATTCGCTGGAATTAAACATGTCAAAAACTAACTTAATATACTATTCCAAGGCTACCATTGAGCAAAGTACTTTTCGTATAAATTTAGATGAGTGTACATTAGATTCTACCAGCAGTGTAAAATTTTTAGGATTAATATTTGACAATAAACTCACATGGAGTAATCACTGCTTCGACCTATCTAAAAAGCTAAATTCCTACTGCTACTTAATAAGAAGACTATTAGGAAATGTAAATCTTGACATTCTCAAGCTTTTATATTATGCGAATGTTCAGTCTCGTCTGTGCTATGGTGTCTTATGCTGGGGTAATTCTGCGCATGCAACTGAAGTATTTTCTACTCAAAAGTCAATCATAAGAACGTTATCAGGTGTTTCAAGAACGCATACTTGTAGATTACTTTTTAAAAAGCTACGTTTACTAACTCTTCCCTCTTTGTATATATTATCCTGCATTATGTATGTAAAACAACATTCGCATCTCTTTACAACTACTGTCAATGTAAATACTTTACACAATACTCGTTTGAGTAAGAGAAATCTTATTTACTTACCTCAACATAGAACTCAGCTATTTCATAACAGTTTTACCTATACTGCCCTTAAAATCTTTAATCATTTGCCTAAACATCTGAGGGACTTACATACAAAAGCTTTGGAAAATAAAGTGAAATCTATTCTACTGGAGAATGTCTTTTATTCTATTGATGAATTCTTTCAATACAGAGTCTTTTAATTAATTTTTGAAAATTTGTAAATGTGTAATTTATTATTTGACCGCATACGTATGTATGAACAGTTTATTAATTTAAGTTTTAGTTACACTTTACTATTTTATAGTTATCATGACATTGTCGACATTTACAAATGTAAATCTGAAGACAAATATATATTATTATTATTATTAATCTTAGTTTTAATATGATTTTCTTTCAATAAATGACTGATTTTCTTTCTAAAAGCATTTTCTTGTGCCATTGCTTCTGTCTTTTGTACTACGTAATCATATTTATTTCAATCCCGAAATCGCAGAATCCCGGTATTTTAAATATAAATATCGAATGAATACCGGTATTGTAAAAATGCTCCGGTATTCCATGTCATAATCAAAACATTTTAAACCCGTTTAACAAAGCGCCTAGATTTATTAATTTAAATAAATGTAACTTCACTACAAGTAATTACAAGTTTCAGTATTTTCAAATTAAAAACCAGTACAATTCAAGAAGCTGCGAATATCGCATATAGTTCGTTGTTACCGAACAATTAAAAGCGAGGCACAAATAAAATGTAATTTCTCATTCCGTATGTATTTTTAATAGATCAAAATTTGACATTTACTCTATTTCCATGGACCGTAAGTAATAATACTTTCATAGCTAGCAGCGAGATTAGCAAAAGTTGATTTACGTAAAAGGGAGTAGGACAAACATTTTAAAGCGCTCGTCTAATTGTTGATATCGTAAAACAAACAAATGTAACATTACTTCGCTGAGTGAACTAAAATTTTAAATAAAATAATTAATAAACGTTATCAGTGATTATTATTACGAAACGCTGCGTTGAAAATCGAGTGCGGTATTGGTGGGCGTGTTCATACCGAGAAGAAGGTGTTGTTGACCTAAATATTTTTTTTGCACTTTTCAGCAGTTCCAAACAAGTGGTACCTCCGAAATTTTTTGGCTATGATATGCCTCGAGCAGCCTCTGTACAGCTGTTTGAAGCAGGGCTGAAACAGCTGTACAGAGGCTGCTTTAAGTGACCTTGGAGATTTTGCGCAGTCTGTTTAGTGGAATGCCTCAGACAACAAGAGATTTTTTAATATCCCAAATACGTTGTTCTAGAAAAAAACCAAAAGGGCGAAGATGGACCCTCGAGGAAAAGGCTTTTGCCCTCGCTTTATTTAAACGCAACCCTAGTGGTTACAATTTTTTAAAAAATTAGTAGCCCTTCCGTCAAAGTCAACCATACTGTAACTAAAAAAATTTGATGCAAATCGTTTTTGATTGCAGTGAAAACCTCGAGCTGTTTCAGCCCCGTTTGGGGCTTCATCAGCAGAGACGTAGCTCGACATTCCCATTGCAGACCAAAAGCGACTTGTCCAATTTATTCGCAAATGCGATGTAATAGTGATGAACAGATAAAACAGCGAGATCCTACGATCACTGTTACTGTTAGAAAATGTACCTTTTGATGCTGGTGTAAATGCACATATTTTCACTCATATTAAGCAATGTATTTCCACCAGTGTTGGAAAAAAAACTGTTTTTTAAAAAGAACAAAACTTTTGTTTTGATAACGTTATAAATAGTTTAAACAGCGACATCCTAAGATCGCTTTTTGACCTAACATTGCATTAGGATTGACAAATTGAAGCCAGATTGCAACATAATAACTCATCCCGTAGCGCATACTATGTATAAACTTATCAATCTAATGCAATTAAAATTTAGTTCAAATCAGAGTTACAGTGTGGTCATCACGTCATCAGCTCATTCACGCATTGTCTACAATTATTAAAACAATTGATATGGGAAAAAACTAAAGATTATAGTTAATCTGTGAGTGAAATACCGACCCTAAGCAATTAGCTTCTGGTCACACAGTATTACGTTGCAAATTAAAACACTTATATCAAAAGTGTTATTTTTTAGCTTAAAATTACAAAAATGAATTTAAAATATTAGCAAAAAAAAACATGTTTAAAACAGACGGTATGTTTTTAATTCGGTGTTTTAAACATTATGTTTTAAACTTTCCAACCCTGATTTCCACACATAAAGATACATATATTGCACTTCTTTTAGATCAGATAGACCCGAAAGAACATTTACAGTATGACAAGAAAAGTGATAGAATTTTAGGATATGAAGATTATGGTATCAACATTGGGAGTTTTCACAAAATCGCCTATAAGGCATTGGTTTTTATGGTTTGTGGATTGGGCGAGAATAAATGGAAACATCCAGTGGCTCATTATTTTTCGAATGGAGACTGTTCTAGTGAAATATTAAAGAAAATTATTCAAGAGGTACTGTTAGCTTGTCAGAATACGGCAAATTTGGTGGTGGTAACTACTATTTCAGACATGAGTACCGCAAATGTAAAGGCATTTTTGGATTTGGATGCTACTGCTGCTACTCCGTTCTTTCACTTTAACGGAAAGAAGATTTTCGTCATGTTCGATCCGCCACATCTGTTAAAACGTACAACTTCGCTCTTCAGACAGTATGGCGTTTCCTTGCCAGTTGAGATTGCTGGAGAAGAGTCTCGTGTGGTTGCACGATTTCTGGATATAAGAGACGCACATAGAATAGACAGCTCGTCTTCTCTAGTCTTCCGGTGCATGCATAAAATTCAGCAGGAACACTTAACTCCAAAAGTCAAATTTGCCATGAAGGTGAATATTGCCGCTCAGATAATGAGTCATTCTGTCGCTGCTTATGTGTCTTCACTTACCAGTCACAATAAGTTGTATAACTTAATTTTTGTTTTTAAAACTTAAGCTGACCATAAAATTTTACATATGAACTTGAACAACGAGCCGTGGCAACTGCAACTTTCATCAAGCAGATTAATGATATATTTGTTAGTGTCAATGGCAGTCGTGTAACACAACCGAATGACGGAGGAAATTTATTGAGATGTTGTGCGACGCCCAACACTGGACACGTAGAGTTTTGGGTCAAGGCCTTGGACCAAATTCAAAACTGGCAATTTCAAAGGCGAACGAATACAGGCTTGTTAAAATCCATGCCCCCGTCACAAAAAGGTTGGCTTATAACATTAAATGCCATAAGAGGCATTTGGGAGTTCCTCCAGACTAATGGTTTTCAGTCCTTAAAAACAAGAGCTCTTAACCAGGATTCCTTAGAGAACTTGTTTGGAAGCATTCGTGGTGGATGCGACATTACCGCAATTTATTGGTTCTTTAAAAACTCAAATTATTAATGGGTTATCAGCACGACAAGAAATTGTGAAGAAGATGAAGCGGCCCTTCTTACAAATCTCCATATCTTTCTTTACATTGAACACAACACCTCATCTATTCCAGTGGTAGGCTAAAATTCAGAGGAAATGCAATCATCCCGTTCAAAAAGCTTGGCCGACCACATAATAGATGCAGTTACAACAGGTCAATCGTCTACCTTGTTTGTAGCGTATGTAAGCGGTTTCATAGTAAAATATGCGTTACAGACAACAAAAAATTGCCCTACTTGTACAACATATCTAATGGGGTCGCCTGAAGAACTCCACAACATATTTATAGAAAATAAGGAGTGGTCATCTTTAACTCATCACTTGATTTATCTAAGTGTTGAATTGACCATTTGGGCAGTTGGCCATGCCGTGGCAATCATCGAGGAAAGCCTCAACACATGTTCACATCAAAAACATATAACGGCAGTTTTGAAAAGACGAATTGTAGAAAAAGTCTCTAATTTTTTAAAATGTGAGCAACACAAGGTTTCATTATGGGACAATATTATCTTATCAACAATTCGTATTGCATTACCTTGGTGGTGCAAACGCAAGAACTCAGAAATGAAAAATGAATATTCACAATCAAGAAAAGTTAAGATATTTAGACATAGTTGAAGCGAAACAAACTCAACTCGGCAACATAATTTGAGCACTTTGATCAGTCTATTTTTTCATTCTTCTACTGTCTAGTTTTAGATGCTTTATAATTTAAACAATTACTAAATTACTCCCTCTGTCCCAATTTAGTTGTCACATTTCTAAAATAGAGAATAAAAATATTTAAAACATAGAAATGCACATCAATAGGATTTCTAATTTATTTTAACAAACTTTCATTTTCTCTGGTTCCATAATTGAGAAACTGTATGTCCATGGTATACAAATTCTCTTAAGGCAACATGTTTTAACTTTCTGTTTTCATAGTTTTTCACTGCGTTACAGCAAAAACTGAAATACTGCATGTCGCATAATTTAGGTCTTTTCATGTTTTTTGACAACTTATGTTCGTCGTCTTAAATGCATAACAGAAGTCACAGCGGATGCACTCAAAAAATTGTTCATTTTTCCTTCTTGCTACTAATAAACGGCAATAAAATTTCGCCAGTGATGTGATTTAAACATATTATATAGGTAGTTAATGCCTGGAATAACCTAATGTGACAACTAAATTGGGTCAGAGGGAGTATTATTATTATTTTACAAATTTCTTAACTTAATAATTTCCTAGTAAAAACCATCTTCAATATTTTTATAGAGTTAAAAACAAATTATTAAATAATCTTATCTACCCACCAACATTAGATAATTCAAGTATATCTAATCATTTCTTTTCTATTCCATATGTTGGTATCTGTCAATTAAAATTAAAATCCTTGTGATCTTTATTTTGTAATAACAAAGATCCTTTCGGTAATTTGTTAAAAAGTGGAGAATATCCTTTAACATGCGGCTTTTGCCAAGCGACATACATTTGACAAACTAGAAGGACTCTTCAAACTCGTACATATTAAAGAACATTTGAGATCGTTACGATTAAATAAAACTGATTCAAGTTTCGTTAGCCATCTTAATGATAATATACATATGTTTGATCCTTCTTCGAATATTAAATTATTACATAACTTTCCCAAAAGAAACAAATTGGACATGGCGGAAAATTTAGAAATATTTTTACGTTATCGTTTGTTTTCTAAAACAGTTCTTAATAAATAAAAGTTGTTTTCTATTGATAATTTTTGCAAATCTATTAATTGGAATTGTATCTGATTCTTCAACATGTGTCAAATATTTCACAGTAGTACCAGTTAAAAAACTATTCTCAACTTTCACAAATATCAAATTGTTTCAATGTTTATTTACAAAAATCTTTTGTCATATATTTAATTTTTACAGAATTATCTACAAACAACATATTTTCCTAAGGATAATGTAATGCCCTTTTTACTCATTCTCTACTTTTCCTTCTCTAATGTGCATTTAGACCGTTCGTTTTCTCTCTAACAGAAACGTTTGATGCAAAAATGGTAAAAGGGGTACTATAAAGGAACGAGTTCTGTCATGGCTCTTTCAAACCTACAAACAATTGTAAAGTTAAATTTTGTAATATATAGTATTTTTCTCTGTAATTATATTCATATTGTGCAATATATTATTATGGCATTGTCATATTTACATATGTAAAAAATATATGTATGCAATTTGAAACGTCGCCTTTTTTTGTGCTAGTTGCCAAAGAAAATATTTAAATAAATTTTAAAATGAAAAATACACATTTTCAAATTTTTGCGCCTTGCTGCTTTAAGCGCCCTCTACGTTCACCTTTCATTTTACAGTGGACCAATTCGTTTGAGTGAATAGAATTTTACTATTGAGTCGGACGTCTTAGTGGTTATCTCTGCTGTGGTATAATTTAAGGAGCAGTTAAGGGAGTTTCGTGAATTTCGCCCTTAATTTATCAATGAACATAAATGAATAACTTAAATAGCGGCATTCTACAATCGCTTTTTGACCTGACAAAAAAAAACGATTTGCAACAAAAACATTTAATTTATCATTCGGTTTTAGTCCGTACGTAATGCAAACTACCGTGTGTCCCACTTTGATTACGCATTACAGGAATTTCAATGTATATTTTTTTTATTGTAAATTCCTGCTTTCCTATCAAATTTATCATAAATCAACAAACGACATAATACGTAGCTTTATGTTATGCAGTAACTAAGACCGTTTTTAGTATGTTTTCGAAAATTAAAAAGAAAAACTTTAATAAGCGGACATTTATCAATATCATAGTTTCGATCAAGCATGCAAACTTCTAGTTATGCTGATTTTCAAACAAAATTCGTACTATTTATTTATTTCAAATAAAATACTACATTAAATTCTCAAATAATTCGCCGTTTATGGCCAACAAATGTCCCAACTTGTCTTGAACGTTTGAATGGAATCAAAATAAATGTATGATTTTATTTTTAAATAGTGAAAATTTTAGTAGGCCACTGTCATGTTATTGCAGTGTGATACATGCAAAATAAAATCTTATTTGTTGCATCGTATTATGGAACACATAATGAAACACAAATAGTTATTTAATAAACTAGTTTGTTATTGAAGGCGAATAATAAACGAAACTGTTTAAAGCACGAACGAGCGATAGCGAGTGAGTGCCTTTAATAGTTGAGTTTAACAAACCAGTTTATTACTATATTTTTTTGTTGACCGTAAACTCTTTTTTTTTGTGATAAAATTATAATAAATAAATCGCAATGAAACTTAATGAAAAAGAGTATTAATGACGTCTATTAATACATCGTTTTTTAAACAAAATAATTCATTAATATCGAAATTAATAAACAGTAAACGAAAAAAGTATTATCCTTGTTTTTTGTGTTAGCACTGGTAGGTATTTGTACTGCCAGTCTATGCAACAAACATTTCCAGTTTAGTTCAAGACTTATAATAAATGCCGCTTTCTTTTTATGTTGAGGAACAGCTTTGGGCAACTCCAAAATATTCTACACAATATAGGTAGTGCATTGTTCTTTTTACTAAGAGTTTGAAGTTCTGAAGCATCTTACATATTACCTACAAACTTCGTGCATGGAACCTCCCCGGAATTTTACAGAGGTAGGTACTTTAGATATGTCAAGAGTTTCTAATTTAACATTAATTTTTAATGCTGCTCAGAACTGTTCCGTATTGAGTGCATCAAGAACATGACACCCTTAAATCGAAAATAGTTCAAATTTAAGATCATATTAAGGTCGAAACATCAGCCATACAAAGTCGCAGTTTAAACTAAATATTAAGATCATTAAGCAAATACCTGAAAGTACTGTTGCCAAAGTGCATCTTAAACTAGTTTCTCTTGCACAGGTGTCCTTTTCTAGCCAAGCAAGAAATTGAGGACATGCAGCCAAAGCATGTAATATTGCATTTAGGAAACATGTTTTTCCTAGATTGACCAAACCAGCCAATCTGCCTCGACCACTTCCTGTATTTGTTGATGGACCCCAAAATACAAATGCTCCCACGACTGCGGCTGCTGTTAAGCCAGCGGCCACTAATAAACGCTCCGATTCCATAAATAAGTTACATTCAAAACGTAAAGTTTATGAACGACAGATTCATTTAAGAAAACATAACCTCACTTTGTTTCTTTATACTCATGTTGGACACAAGTGTTATTAAAATTGACAACTGTTGTTATTTCCTACAAAATCTAATTCTACTAATGTTTAAGCCGTGTATACTAATTGTACTGTATTCCTTATTTTGGTTATACTTCACTTATATTTCACCGTAAACATAAAATTTTGTTTTGAAATGTTTTTCAGCACTCAGCAGTGTTGCCAAAAGTCAAATAACAAATTCTGCTGCTTTAAACTTTTTCTTGCTACTTTCAGACCTCATTTGTGTTTAATTATCAATACGCGACATGATTTTTCTAACTGACTCAAATATGATACTTTTTTATTATTCCCATTATTTAAAATATATAAACGTATATTTCCGCGTTCTATCCAGGAGAGCGGTCTATTGGAAATTGAAAACTTTTGTCCAGGCTGTTTTAGTAACGTATTTATCCGCAGAGATGGCGCTAGGAGTAATTGTAAATTTGGCGCGAATGAAATGTCACATGTTGTCAATGTTAATTGCTTTAGTGATGACGGTGATGGTGATTGTTTAAGTAAATTAAGGAACTGGCTCAAATACAATGGGTTAAATCAAATTGTCCAAATAAACATTGATGATGATTAAATTATTTTTGTGTGACCAGAGAATAGTCTCTAATATAAACAGAGTTTGAGAAAAATGGTCCTCGCAAGATCTGCAAAAGAAGATTTAAATGTGTAGTTATTGGATGCAATTCATGTTACAATCAGACCAAATTTCCTTCAATTTGGAATTGGCGCTGCTAATTTAGGCAACGAAGCCCTGTGACAATTCCGATGCAAGAAGAGTGTATGCGTCACACTGATGAAAGGTTAGCATTACCGTTAGCATCATAATAATCCATAATAAGGTTTTTATTTTACCAAGTTAACAATGGCAGTAAAATATAAATTGTTACAGATATGTGTATCCAGGACATGAATGCAGGAAGATTAAATTAATACGGAGACTTAACCTGTATCCTACATCGTATTATCTACCGAGACAATTAATCATTTTAATAGAAATGAAAGTACAGAAGGTAGGAGCTACAACTATGAAACAATCAGTTTAAATAATTTTAAAAGTGTAACAAATATTATTATGTGTGAGTGATTAGCTGATTTATAAAATTTAAAGGTGGTCAAAGTACAGTATTCTCAATAAAAATTGTTAAACAAAAAGTTTAATTTGCAGTAATTTTGAAGATATTCGCACTTAAAGTCAAAAATAATGTGTACGGATAAAGAAAGAATGTATTGAATTGCAATTTTGAAAGCATTTTCATAAATTATGAACTTCATGAATGACAATGTACAAATAATGTGTTATTACTTGCAGTTACTTTTGCAGTTAAATATAATAATTTGAGAATAATATGTGGTTTGTTTTATTAGCTTAAAATCTAGTAAATATCATAATTTAAGCATGATTTTCGGTTTCTTTAGGTTTTCTTCTCCACACATTCATTTAGGTAATACGTTATATTCTGTAAAGACCTGTAGTGTATATTACAGCATATTAGAGTCTTTACAGAATATAACGTATTACTTAAATGAATGTATGGAGAAGAAAACCTAAAGAATTATTTAAATTAAAAAGGCGCGTAAAAAAGCGCGCGTAGAATAGTGGCGCCATCGCAACAGATAAATACGTTACTAAGTACTGCTGCGTCATATTACGTGGACAAAAAATTTACATGGGAATTGGCTGTAATTGGCTCTCTTTCCTGGTTCTATCATGTCACGTTTTTCGATAGGCATTTTTGATACACGGCGTACAGCGACCGTCAGAAAATTGAACACATGAGAAACTCTTTTAATACTGATTTCTCAGAAAAAAAATCTTTGTGAAAGTTTTTGCATCTTCTCAAATTCACAACAAAATTTGCACACCTTTATTCATATACCGAGAAATTAAATGTTAAATTTGAGCTATTAAGTATTAAGGCTAGTGTGACCCACCTAAAAAGAACTGTTTTTCCTTTTTTTCGGTATTAAACTGAACTTTTTGTTAATATGTAATATGTCAAAATACACGACTTTTAAGTCTCTAGGGGACTTAAGTAATTTCATTAACGAAAAAAATTATACCCGGTTGTAATTTTAAAAAACACCATTTTTTTCCTATTTTCGATGTCTAAATAAATAAAAAATTTAAAAAAATATATCACAGTAGTAAAGGATGTAATTCTAGAGGTGGGCAAACAGTACCTAAAATATTTGAATATTCTAAAAGTTGAAAAATTCAATTTTAATGGAACATTAAAAAAATAAGTTGAAACTAACTTACGTTAAAAAAATCTCGTTGAAATATAGATTAATTTCGAATAAAATCACTCGGTATATCTGTTAGGAGTTAAAAAGGTTTTCAGACAAGTAGAAATTATTGCCTTAAAAAGTTTTCGAGAAAAACTCATTCTTTATAAAAAAATTTGCTTGTCCTAAGACCCCCAAGAAATTCATCGAATGTGGCAAATTCTGGTTGATAACCCAGAAAAATTGAAAATTCTCTTTAGACTGTTGCAAAATATAGCAAAATCTAAAGCTTTTCTTAGTAAAATCACGCCAACTGGTACAGCTTATGTCACGAATTAAGGCTGTATGCTCGCTTAAAGCTGAACTCGATTACAAATGGGCGTATCACTATTTTTCGCATATATTTAGAAGAAACATACGTTCAACATGTGTTCCTTCATTTTTACACACAAACGAAAAGAACAGAGAACAGAATTACCACCTAAACGTTTTCCTTGTAATTTATGACTCTGCTGTCACTGATCTTTATTTTTGATTGGTTTACATGTCAGTTTGTGACACACCCACAAGAGAACATTCGGATAAGGCCTCATTCACATGGGCACCGCCCGCGGCCTTCTGCAAATTTCTAAGGGCGAGCGGACACTCAGATGAGTAAAATTTCTTATGTAAAAGTGATGTAAATAAAAACGGCGACCTGATCTAACACAGAAACTATGTAAAACTCGGGAAATAAAACTACGTCTGTCCGAAAGTGAAAGTTTATCAGAATTGAAACAACGGCACCAAAAAAAGCGCATCGCCTGTTCCTCTGTAAATCAATAACATCATTTTGTTGTTTCATTATCATTATTATTATCCCTATAAAATTGGTTTTTTTTTTTTTAATTTTACGTGGATTGCTTTTTTATGTAGACTACACTTCTGTGCACTAATGAAATATTGCGGTTTAAAGTGGACGTAAAGAAAAGATATACATTGTACAGAATAAAACACTAGAACAGTCAAATGAAAACATTAAAAGTGCCTTAAAAACTGAACCCTTATATAAACGTTGGAATAAATATTAATGGCTGTGCCTTAAGATTATTGGAATAGGAATTAATACTGCTCTAATGTACCAATGCAAGGAAGAAAAAACGCTCACAGAGCAAGTTAATGCGTTAAAAAAGGACATTATTAATTGCTCTAAGCACGTATTCGGCGATCATTCTGATTGTGACGTTTATTTTTGCACCGGTTTCAAAGATAATGAAATTAATTCAGTTCCAGACTTAGTAGAATGTGGATTATTTCATGACATTATTGCTTGCTGTAATCATTTGACGCATAATGCATACAGTTTACTTTTAAATATGAACATTAATGCAGCGGAGATGTACAATTCAATTGTTTTAAAATTTGTTGGTGGAAAAAGAGTTAACTTCTCTTTGAAAAATAGCTACGAAGTGAGATGCCACGCTGCGAGCGTTTCTTATAATTTCAGTCAGCAATATCACTACCGCATTTATAAGAGAATGGTCGGGAAAAGTCCAGGCAAATATACCAAAGTATACAGTGTGCCCGGATACGCAGGGACAGCATGGGTAACTTCCGTCTTTGAAGAGATAGAGAGATGATTAAAAAAAATGCTGGTTCAAGAGCTCATTAACAATCCATTTTCAAATATTACTTGTCATGGCCAACTTGGTTAAAATTTTACAAAAACCAAAATCTCCTAATTTCTTTTATTTGTTGTAACTTTTTGTTACTTAAGATATTGAGATGCGTCTTGAACTAGTTTGCATGATAATTTAAGTACTTTTATGGGCACTTAATAAAACTAATCTAATTTTTACAAATTTTCAATAATCTGACCTAACTTTAAAATTTTAAATTGGTACTCCCTAATTTTCTTGGCCATTTTAAGAGAAAATTTATTTCTGAATGCAATGATGTAGCACACGATATGGAGACTTCTTCAAAATTTTGAAAAACCGAACTTATTCTTTTTACGAACAGAAATCGCTAGTGCCATGATCACAGAAATTTTGCTTTTTGTTTATCAAGTTATTCTGCAGTGGCACTGATCGATTGCAGCCAATGGTAAGCGAGCCATTAAAATTTTAAACCAATATCACATCAGCTAGGGGTATGATGTGCCAAAAAGATAAGAATTTCATTGGTCAAAAATTTTAATCGCTTGTACACGATTGTCCACGAACGATCAGTTGCACTGCAGCTTCATCTGTGTAGCCTTTTCTGGATACTGAGCTTCGTATATTTCACGAGTAAGTTCTACGTTCTTGTAGCACTTGGTATACGTATAGTCGCGATCAAGTGAATCGAGACCTATTTAAAATTCTGCAATCCTTAAGGAGTGCTTACATTACATACATGTCTTCAATAAATTCAAAAACAAATCTTTACAAAACTGTCGGCTTGTCGCATACAAATCCTGATGAATCTTTAGCACAAGTCTTCGACAAATACTAGCACAGGACATCATTTACACTATGTGACCTGTTCGCTACATATCTAGTATTTAATAATAAAAAAAAGTATCGCTCATGAAAGATGACAATCAACTTAAATTATCGTGCAAACTAGTTCAAACCGCATCTCAATATAATCAAGTTGGCCATGATAAGTAATATTTGAAAATGGATTCTTAATAAGCTCTCGAACCTGCACCTTTTTGCTAATTTCATCATCTTTCTATCCGGGCACACTGTATACGTCAAAGTGGCGTAGGAGACGTTTTTACCGAAAATGCAGAGCACGACTATTTCCTGGGCAAGGCAGAAAAGAAAACAGGCAGCCGAAGCTGAGGGTGACTACGGACTAATAGAAGAGGTGATCCCTCTTAAAAACTTAGAAGAAAAGAAATCATCTTTAATGAACTACTTGAGCAGGACCCAGGTAGAGTTAGAATCTTTAGAGAGAACTGTTGGCCAAAACACCAAAGTGAAATGGCATAAAGAGCGAAGACTAACAGCAACGAAATTTGGTATTGTCTTTAAAAGACGTCAAACAACTGATGCCAAAAAATTGGCGTAAAAATTAATTTCCTCTAATTTTTTGAAAGTATAGGTACAAATTGGTGCCGTAACCATGAAGAAATTACGAGAAAACAATTTTCACAGGAATTTGGACATAAAGTTGAACGGCGGATTATTTATATCTAAAGAAATGCCGTATCTTGGAGCTAGTCCTGATGGACTAGTTGGTGAGGATGCTATAATTGAGATCAAGTGTCCGTATAAGTTAGCGAAGTTTAAAATAACTCCTCAGGAAGCAGCAAAGATGAAAGTTATGCCCTATTTCTTTTTGGATGGCAATACTGTGAAACTGAAGAAAACGCATATCTACTATTATCAGATTCAAGGGCAGTGGCTTTAACGAATAGTTGTATTCGTTGTATGGACACCTTTGGGAATGATATGTGAACAAGTAGTGTTATTTACATAAACGTCAAGAAAATTCAGAATTCATCATAATACATTATTTTTTTCTGAAATCGAATAAGATTATTTTTGTGATAGTTTCAACTTTTAAGCACACGAAAGCTATAATTTTGACAATAAAAATAAGTAAAACCGATATGGTTTTGAAGACTAGTGTATAAAATAGAAATGATAGACGATTTTAGAAAAAATAACAAGCAATTTAATCCAACACACCTGTAAACGTTTTTTAAAATTGTTTCTACAGTAACTTAAAAACACGGAAATAAACAAACGGACGAATACATGATAGCAACAATAATTAACTCCTCGTATTTACAACAGAACGTATTACGTGTTCCAGATTCTTTTGGTGTGTAGTACAATAAGATTCAAAAGGGCCGCACTATTATCACCAGAATGTTAATATTAACAGGATCAAAAACAAGCTTTAAATTTTTTTTTGAGATGCTTGACGAATGTTTAAAAATATCATATAATGCAGATGCACTTACAAATTTGAAACCGTGGTTGTAGGTTAAATGCCCTTTTTTTGTTGACAGTTGCATATGTGCTGATTTGCTAAAACTATACTCTATTTTTTATTAATAGACGGAAGTTTACCGATTGATATAACGTATTACATATAAATCGTTCACGATTGTTTTAAATTCGGACCATCGATGAAAATCTGACATTTTAGTTGGCAGTAACCTTACTTGTTAAAATAAATTTATTTTAGGTTACAGTTGATGAGATCTGAATCTTCGTATTCATCAAGTATTTATATTTTATTCAATTAGTTGTGTAGAAACAAAAATTATTTGACGCAGTTCCGTTTCACTATTTGGGTAAACTTGATATTCAAAATGTTACATCACCGACCCATTTTACTTATTGTTTATTCCTGTGTTATCACATAATATTAATAATATTAATTACATGCATTAACAGGGAGTTTTAATGATGTCAAGATAAATGTGTACTCTACACAAGTAAATAACAAAATATTAAGCAAAATGTTGAGCATTCCCTTTTTAAAACTAATTAAGTGCATGACTACCAGATTTGCAGAAGTTTATTATGACGAAAATGTTTCTTTCAATTTAGCGTAAAAAATTTACCAAAAAGTACGACTCTGAAAAGAAAAATCTTTGTAGAATTATAGGCACTTTATTTTCTGGCAGCGCTCGGTAGCGTTCGTGTGTTTACGGTGCGTGTATTCTGTGTTTCACTCATACACGCACTGATACGCATTCGCTCTCACTCATACTCTTCATCTGTCACTAAATCGGGAGAATGAATGTGCGAATTCGCCCCTCTTGCACTAGGCCCGAAGGCGGTGCTAGGGTGTATCACATACCACATTTGATTTCAGCAATTTCATTTCAAATTTGTTTCCCATTTCCTGACCTTATTTTTAAAAATAAAAAAAAACTAAACGGTTTATTATTATTGAATACTGCGAAATTTCGGCTAAAGGCTTACATTTTCGAATTTTTTTAATTTTAATTTTTTTTAAGGCGTTTTTGGCAATTCTCGAAAACGAGCCTTTAGCCGCCTAACAGAATCTATTTAAAAATTTTTCGCGAAAAATTGGTACGATTTTAATGAAAAATAAGCCCAGGAAATGGGAAAAACGATTTTGGGGCCGAGCAAACAGCCTTAAAATGTTTCTTTTAATAATATCAATGCTAAAATTTTAATTAAAAAGAAAATTCTGCATTTTTAAATTATTTCGAATAAATATATAATTGTTAAGACAAGCGAAGTGCTATGGAAGTCGTTGGCAAAATAGTAGTCTCATCCTCAAGATAAATTTCATTCTCTTTCAACATTTGTCTTGTTCATCATATTTTTTAAAACAATTCTTCTGTTATCCGCACAACGGATTCTTTTTAAACATCTCATTTGGGATTTTACTGCAAACATTCGAAATTTCATAACATTCAATTAAGTAAAAACGAGCTAGAATTAACATTCTTGCCTGAATAGTTTTTTCACATAAATTAGTAATAATAACTGTCTAGACCGACTAACATGATTTTACTCAAAATTTTTGGACTTTGGCATGTTTTATGAAAATTGAATACAGTTTTCTATTTTTCTTAGCTATCAAAAGGAATTCATCATTTTCAATAGCATTTTTGGGAATTTTAGAACAAGCAAATTCTTTTATAAAGAATTCTCGAAATTTCGAAAACTGAAAAATAAAAAAGTTTTTGCTATTATGAACCCAATCCGTGGACACACTGTATAATATTCACCGGATGTTTTTGACGACTCGTCAGTCAATTCTCCTATCGCCTAAAAATTGTTTTGTCAGGCTTATAATGTAACATTCTGTGTCAAGCTTTGTAAATTAATCTTTACGGGATAGGTGGAAATGAGCCCAGCAAAGATTAATTGCAGTGTGTCGTGTATAAATTTTTATTTTCGCTTTCACTTGGCGATTTTTAATTAATTTACTTTAATTTATTTTATGAAAATGTTTTATTTTATAAAAGGCGTTATTTCTAGTTAGACGTAGTCGTGGTGATATAAACAGACAATCTGCTTTTCTACAAGCTTGTAAAATTTCACAGGTCTTTTATGCCAGCCAGTAAAATATTCTGTTCCTTCCCGTAATTTATCGTTTACTTGGATACAAGCGCTAAAAGATCGAGAACTTCAGGGCGCCCTACCGTTTCTTCAAAGTTATGGCCGGAGGAATCTCGAAGCTAAGACGATATTTCACCAACCTTTTCACAATATTTACCATTAATTTACTCCGGAGAAAAGTTTCTGTTAATTCGCTAATTATTCCGTTTTTGTCCCGTTCTCTGTCTAAACTTGATTTGTCATTGTAACTGAAACAGCGCAGTGGTCTGTTGAAAGTATTAATGCCTATCAAAAAAATAGAGTATAGTGACAATATATTAAACCAATCTGTTTGAAATTCCTTCATTTTTATACTTTACGTATATTAAATAATTCCGCGCATTTAATTTGGAACCGGTTGAAAAAGCAATCCCTCTATTATTTTCATTAATGTTTCCATACGTTTTATGTATAGCATAACCTTGTACTATGTGAAATGAAATATATTTGTTTTTAACTTTTTTCGTCATTGCATAAATTACATAAATTCACGAGCTATCGCAATATCGATATTTCACAGTTGAGACTTGCGACCCGACTGGCCGGCGTCGGGTTCACGATAGAAAGGGTCACTGACTAGCGAGGGATTACACGAATTTGACAGCAATTTATATTCACGCAACAATTACTTATTTAAACTTTTGTAGAAATTAAGTTTCTCTAAGGCCCGGTTTTTCAATCAAAAGTTAACTTTAACCTTCAGTTTATTGCCATGGAAACAATTGTCTTCGCACTTGCTACCATGGAAATAAACCGAGAGTTAGGGTTAACCTGTGATTGAAAAACAGGGCCTGAATCATTTAAATTTTTGGAAGAAATTTAGTTGATTTACAATATTTGATATGAAATCTTGCCCAAAGTGTCAGAGAAATGTCGAATTCATCACTGAACGTTTATTGTAACAACCTGACTCCATCGTTCTCTCTTACTTTGTATAAAATTTATGTCAAGCGGGCTTAGGGCTTAAGGACAAAAAACTCGAATCTTTACGCTTTTTCATTATTCGAATCTTTCGAATCCTGATATGGAAACCCGTTGAAACGGTGTAACACTGTGAATTTTAGCCAAACTTATTCATCAATTTTTTTCTCTGCTTGCTCAACATCACTTTTTGTCAAAATGCTAAACTGAAGGACAATCAATGAATGAATTTGTTAATGCGTCGGCAACTGAGATAGGGGACTGTTTTTTTAGTCTCCATATAACTGTAAAATTTCCATTGCAGACACATTTTTTAGAACTTAATTTAATGTATTAAAGACAACTGTATCAGAACAACTGTTACAATCTAACATATCAACTTTCAACGGCATTGTAGCGAAAATTTGTCGCTCTCCACATTTCGAAGATAGTCTCCAAAATGGGAATTAACCGCGCCATCCACTGTAGACATCAAGATTGGTAAAAATATCAAGAAAAACCAACAATGATTACCGCTACCAATCTTAACATCTTTCAAGAATTCGATTTAAATCAAGAGAATTTTCGAAGTCAAGTATCAGTTGAAATGAGCTTAGTTTAGTTGGAGAAAAGAACAATAAATTACGCAGAATTTATTTAATAAACTAATAATTACTGAAGATCGGTCATAATAAACGCCCAAAAGAAACTTAGATGTTGAACTCGTGTAAGTGCGGGATAACTTTTAGTTTCGGAAGTGAAAAACAGTAAATTCCTAAACGACAGACAATTCGACAGTGTATTAAACAAATGAGTGTAGCAATAGTCAATCAAATATTACTTGACAATTTCGGTACTAAACGTAAAAAATTACGGTAAGTACCTGAGGAGGAGTTGCAATGGGTGGAAGAGACGCTAAGGAAGGCTAGGTGGTTAGAGTTCACGAGCTATCTTGATTGCTTTCACAAAAAGCCCAGGTACCACTTAACGGCTCGACATTGGCCTGACAAACCCTACAGCAGAAAAAGAAAATATTTTTTAGTTGAAATATTTTTAGCCTTTTGTTTAGGTTTAGAAATTATATTTTCATTTATTGATAAGAAAAAGAAGAACATATAAAATAGCGACATCTTACTATCGCTTTTTGACCTAACATTGCGAATAAATTGGGCAAGTCGTTTTTGGTCTGCAGTGGGAATGTCGAGCTACGTTTCTGCTGAAGAAGCCCCAAGCAGGGCTGAAACAGCTGTCCAGAGGCTGCTCGAGGTTCTCACTGCAAT
Source organism: Prosopocoilus inquinatus (assembly GCA_036172665.1). Classification (NCBI taxonomy): domain Eukaryota; kingdom Metazoa; phylum Arthropoda; class Insecta; order Coleoptera; family Lucanidae; genus Prosopocoilus; species Prosopocoilus inquinatus. The sequence continues at coordinate 11,560,616 of CM069875.1, forward strand.
CAAAAACGATTTGCACAAAATTTTTCTGATAAGAAAAAGGTGTAACACTTGGTTTCAAAATTAAGGTTAAACTAGTTAAATTTGAAACAAAATTGAGTTAGGTTACAAATTCTTTGAACACTGTTGTGATCGAATGGACTTTTTTAAACAATAGGAAAATTTTACGGTAAACAGATTGAATTGTTAATTAATCAAAATTTGTAGTTATGTGTATATTTATTGAGAATTTTCCAAATTTTTGTAAAAACAACATGAAAGTAGAAAATGTGACAATGTAGTACCAACTGAAATTTATATTTGTTTATAAGCATAGACACTTTAATTTACAGTTCAGAAAATGTCCCTAGCATTAACCGACGTGCGGCCCAAGTGGAACGTTGATAGTGGGGAATAACTGGAGTGGTTGTAGGAGGACTCTTTAAATATGCGAAGACGCGACAAATTTCAGCAGATTTTCAGTATATAACGAAGAGAAAAAATCTTCTAAAACTTTAAGATATTAACTGAAATTGTTAGTACTAATTTTTTTTGTATTAAATGCAATAAGTTGAAAGTGAATTTTATTGAGTGACAAACAAAATCGGATTTGGAGCCAGGACATCATAATACAGTTTGGATAAAATTAAATTAAATCAAAAAAATTTAAACATGGTAACGAGCTGTGGCTTGGCGCAAGCCATCACTCCTTGTTATTATTTTAAAATTGAGAATTATGCCTTCAGCACTTTAACAAATTATGAAACCAAACATTTTAAAAAACGGGATTCTGGGTTCATTGCGGGCAAGTGTTTAATTGGTGCAACAGGTGCAAACCCAGAGCAGCAGTCGACATTTGTGCGTAAGCGAAAGTGAAGAGGTGTAAACTTGGAGTGCCGATTTGACTATCGTGAATTCCGAGGTTCTCACGCGTATAAAGCCAATAAGTCTTTTGGTCATCTGAAGATAAGTGTTGAAGGGTTTCCATCCCTTCACAACCTAAATCCTCGAGCAGCAACAACAACAAAAAGAGCACACAGCCGGGCAATACATACCAATATGTAATTGTAGCACTAAAGCAAGTTAGAATGTCGGGTAAGCTGTTATCGTATTGTAAAATTTTGTGTTTTTTGTAAAGTTTCTTATTGAGTGTGTTACCCTTGCTTGGTAAAAGAAAAATCAAAAGAGAAGCAGAAAGAACAGTGATATACATAAATTCTCATATTGCGAAAAATTTATTCCTTAAATTCGATTCAACAAGTTTACACACAGTTCTCAAGTGTGCCAAATTACGCAGCGTATTGAACTGCCGTTCTATTTCAAATACAAGAAGGACGAACAGAGAGTCACCTTGTGCTCTTGGGTATACTTCTCTACTTTTCTTTGAAGAACTCAGATCGAACGAACAAGAAACCATCGTTTAGAGACACGTTTCGTTATTACGTTTGAAAAATTCAAAAAATCGTTCCAGTACCTACTGTATGTACAATCTAAACAGGTGCCTTGAACGTGTGTGTCCTAACGAACTACTCTTAACACAGTTCTAATTACGTTGGGCAATACGAAGAAAGAAGCCCAAGGAGAAACCGAAGAAAATGGGAGTGCCAAATAAACTTGAAAATGTTAGATTTTTGTTTGTTTTAATGTTAGGTCAAAAAGCGATCGTAGGATGTTGCAGTTTTAGCTCTTCATTGCTATTACATCGCAATTGCGAATATAACAGCCAAGTCGTTTTTGGTTTGCAGTGAAAATCTCGAACTACATTTCTGCTGAAGAAGCCCCAAATAGAGCTGAACTAGCTGTATAGAGGCTGCTCGAGAGTTTCACTGCAATTATTTAATTCATCTGTCATTTTATGTTCATTAGCCAACGAAAAAACTTAATTTTAATGATTTCCATGGTTACAAAAAAATTGCAGCGGTAATTGTACTCATACAAATTACAGCGAATACTGTACAGAGTGGACCATTTTCGATGGTTTTACAGGGTTTCTCAGTTATTTTTAGGAATAGAAGAAAATCGTTTTCGCGACCTAATGCTACTTTTTCGAGAAAAACACAGTGGGCAAAACAAAAGTTAGCTATCTCGATTCATTCGGGAAATATCGGTCGAAAACGAATTTTTCCGAAAAATTCTTTTTCACAATATCTCAGTTGTTTGATAAGATATTTTGAAAATTCAAAAACTATTTTATTTAGAAATGAATGTAGATTTTATTAACGTTATTATATTTTGTTGAAACTGCACCAATTCTGAGAAACAGACTATAACTTTCTAATTTTAAATGGAAACCACAGTTGGCTATAACACAAATAAATTGCTTGTTTAATGAGGTTTTCAAAATTATAGAGTTTGATGTAATTATTTTTTTAAATAACAAAGATACTAACCTTCATTACTTTGCAGTACCTATCAAGCTATCTATGATATTAGAAACAAAAGAAAATTCAATTGTTTTCCTCAAAAATCCATTCTTAGAATAAATAATACTGGCAATCAAATAAATAAATAAATAACTGGAAATGCATAATGCTATTAGAGAACTCATAAAACTAGGAGTAATATAAATATGAATTAATTATCAATGCAGTTTTGAAGAATTATATGTTATATGCTCCTTTGAAATTATTAAATCTTAAATTTTGAATTATCAAAAATTCTTAGATATGTTTATTTCACTTTTACCCGTGATAAAATTTATTAATATACAAAAGTTCTTGAAAGCATTTTTAAACTTAAGAAATATCTGACCCTTCAATAATTTCTCAAAGAAACATACTAATTAATACAATTCAAAATATATAAAAATCTCTCAGCTGTTCATTTTAATAATTACAGAACTGTGTAAATGGATTTAATTCATTTTTACATACTTGTGGTTTTATGTCAGTATCTAATAGATACATGAAGCTATTTATTTATTGAATTAAGTTAACTGTTTTACTTAATAATAATAATTCACTTTTTGTGGAAAAAGCTGAACTATTTTTTTGTTTTTGTTGCCATGGGTGACTTGTTAGCTACTGAAATACAAAAAAATAATTAGTATCTTTATTATTTGTAAAAATAATTGTATCAAACTTTAATGTTTTGGAAACCTCATTAAACAAGCTATTTATTTGTGTCATAGCCAACTGCGGTTCCCATTTAAAATTAGAAAGTTATAGTCTGTTTCGCAGAACTGATGCAATTTCTACAGAAGGTAATAACGTCAGTGAAATCTACGTTAATAGGTGCTGATATTTTCCGAGCGAATCGAGATAGCTAACTTTTGTTTTTCCCACTGTGTTTTTCTCGAAAAAGTAGCATTTGGTCGTGAAAACGATTTTCTGCTGTTCCTATAAATAACTGAGAAACCCTGTAAAACCACCAAAAATGGACAACACTGTACTCATACTTTAAGTGATAATTTTAAACAAATGAAAATGTTTATTTAATTTGCGTAAAAAGGGATTACAGGATTTAACTCATTAAATAGTCTTCCGAATATGATTCGTAGTCAATGTTGTAGATCATTTTTGCGGTGATGTAACTCATGTCAACGGCGTTGTCGAATTCGACGACTGCGCAGCACGAGTCAAATTCATATACCAACGCCGTTGACATTCCTGGCATCACAATAAAAATAATCGGCATAACCTTGACTACTCATTGTATTATAGGTGCTTTCTTTCGCTTAAAAGGTTGAATCGTGTTTTGAATAGTTTGGACCTGAATTTCGCAGTTGTTGCAACAAAACACTTGACTTGAATTTTTAATTGATAGTTCATTTGGTAAATAACCATAATTCAATTTAAACACGTTTTAAAAATAAAGTGATTCAGAGAAAAGAATGTCTGTTCTTCAATGAAAACATGTTTGGATCACGATTTTGTGAGCTAAAGAAAGCACCTAAAATCTGATAATTTAGATAAACAAAAAACAAAGTTTTGTGATCATGGCAATGGTGATTTCTGCCCGTAAAAAGAACAAGCTCAAGGTTTCAAAACTTTGTAGAAGTTTCTATATCATGTGATACATCGTTGCATTTCGAAAAGGAATCTCTCTTAAAAGGACCAAAAAATTGGGAGGTAGCAATTTAAAATTTTGAGGTTAGGTTTGTAAAAATGAAATTGGTTTTATTAAGTGCTAATAAAAGTACTTAAATTATCATGCAAATTAGTTCAAACATCTCAATATCTTAATTAACAAAACAGTTACGGCAAATAAAAGAAATTAGAAGATTTTAGTTGTAAAATTTTAATCAAGTTGGCCATGACAAGTAATATTTGAAAATGGATTCTTAATGAATTCTCGAACCTGCACCTTTCCGCTAGTTTAGCAATCTCTCTATCTTTTCAAATACAAATGTTACCATGCTAGCCCTACCAAATCCGGGCTCAGTGTACAGCAAACCGTAATACCTACAGCTTCAAGAAAAAAGAATTATTTCAAAAGACAAAGTGACCAATAGAAATTAAAAGAAAATATTTTTAAGTGCCTGAGTTCATCACAAGGGGTCGCCATAATTGGGCTCAACGATAAAAATTAATTTTACTGACAATGAATTAATTCTGCACAGTTTTGATTTTTTACTTATTATCGAATCACCATTAACAAGGGTAGGGAAAATAGTTGATTTATTTACTTTAAAAAATATCATAACCTCTATAGTCTTTATCAGAAATTAAAAACTTCGGGTAAGCTGCAGGTATTACGGTTTGCTATACCGGTTGTCCTATCATGTGTTCACCCTGCTGGAATCTTCAGCTTTTAATCGATTTAAATGAGATATGGAAACGATAAATTAAGCAAGAAATAAATTTTCCGACATAGTGTTGGTCGTCATAGACGATTTGTAGAGATATGCAAAATTAAAATGTCTTCAAATTCTGTTAATAAACGTCTAGACTTTGCCAACTATTCTGCATTCTGAATTCTTTAAATAGAATAGAATAAATTTACTTAAATTATATCTGTCAAACTAAAATAGTAAAGGAGACTGTGGTTTAAGAAATAATTGAAATTAATCTCCACCCACAATAATTTTATATCCGTCGATACGTATTTCCGCAACTAAGCTGCCATCTTCAGTATGCTACCAACTTAAAAGCACTTAAAAAGATCTAGAAACTACTTAATCATCCTAATAAAATCATAAAAATGTAAAAACTAAAAACAATCTAATCATTCTAAAAAATATATATGTCTAAATGTAAGTAAATATAAATTAATATGTATATCAGGGTGATTCACATTGCAAAAAACCCCGGAACCCCAAAAAGTTGGACAGTCATTGCTCTCCACACGAACAAGCAAGCATCTAGCAAAAATCCCAGGTCCCTACTTCTTCCGGTTGCCACCCCCGGCCCAACCCACCTTTCTCATACCAAAATCCCAAAAAAACAGACTCTCACCCGATCCAAAATGCCCCCCAATCCTCATCATCCCAACACAATGAAAGCACTCGCCAACAGCCCTCCAACGAGCCACCGGGGAAAAAAATTGGGGAACTCCCTCTGCGCATTATTCCCGAAAATCTTGGATGTATACTTAATGACACAGAAGGTGCTTTCCGTGTTAGCGTTGAAATAATTCTAAGATATAGTTTGTTGCATTCACGTGGAACGCAGTGGAAATAATATTTCCGAACTACTCCAGAATTGCATTTTAAATGTCAACAATGGGCAATTGAAAATTATGTTCCATGTTGTAACTGTTCAGAGTGTAACGCTCTAAAGTGGTTTTGGAGTTTAATGTTTTACCTGGAAAGCACCTAGAAACTGCAACACTAAGAAGACGTGGACATTTTAAATGAAATTTTCAAAGAAAAACTATAAAGGGTTTATTAACTTCTATTAATAAAATGCAAGAACGTAAAGTTCTACTTATTAACATATCAGATTAAACAGCGACTTCCTACGATTACTTTTTGACCTGACATTGCAGTAGGATAGACAAATTGAAGCGAATTTGCTACCTAATAAGTCCCCTATGCAAGGCGGCCATGCTTGCTGTCAAAGCATAATGAAAGTTTTAAAAATTTTGTTGCAAATCGTTTTTGATTGTAGTGACAACCTCGAGCAGCCTCTGTAAAGCTGTTTCAGCCCTGTTTGGGGCTTCGTCAGCAGAGACGTCGCTTGACATTCCCACTGCAAACCAAAAACGACTTATCCAATTTATTCGCAAATGCGATGTAAAATAAATTGGACATTTTTGGTTTGCAGTGGGAATGTTGAGCTACGTCTGACGAAGCCAGCAGGGCTGAAACAGCTGTACAGAGGCTACTCGAGGTTGTCACTGCAATCAAAAACGATTTGCAACAATTTTTTTATTAACATAACGTTAATGCAATGGGACCTCATACATACAAGAACAGCCATAGTTCAATAAGCATGCCTCACGACGAAAATTTCGTCGGACCCTCTGCCTATTACTGTCATGCATCCCCAAACAGAACTGGGATTCATCACTAAACACTATTCTTTTCCATTCTGTAGTCAAGCAGAGTCTTTCCCTGCTCCTGTACAAACGTTGCAATTGCAGGCTATCACTACTTAAATTTCTCGTTGCTGATAATGTTGAGCAGTCGAAGTTAAGACAAGATGTGGCCGATAAGAATGCAAACCAATAGCTACGATACAACAGTAGATTGTCTGTATTGTTACCGGAAGATCTTCTCTACCAAATTATTGATCATTCTTAAAGTCACGAGTCAAGAGACTGTGATTCTGCAAATTTTATGAAAATATTCCTACTTTTTTTTGGTATCGCAATTTCCATGTCACTGTAATACACTAATAACAATAACATTTGTGGGATAACAAGATGTATGTTTTTATAGGTTAACCAAACGTCATCCAATGTTTTCCTTATTATAGGCATCTTCACGAAATTTTCGCTAGATGTCAGCCATTCTGTGATTTTCTCGAATACACGTTGCAATTGCTCACGTTCGTTGCGTTCGTAAAGCACGCATTTTTGAGTTGTTGTTTATTATACTGAGCCAATTTTCCCCTTAGAGAATAATTTCTACTGAAATAATCATATTTAACTAAAAAAAAAATGATATATTCAGAAATTATTTTTTTTTTAGTTAAATATGATTATTTCAGTAGAAATTATGGTATGGTGGTATACGAATTATATATATATATATATATATATATATATATATATATATACCAAAAGATATAGTAGGAACAGCATGCCTACCATTTGTTAAAGGGACAACAGAGAAGATCAGCAGAATATTCAAGAAACACAATATCCGAACATCATTCAACACCGACAAGAAAATTGGAAACATCCTGCCAACAGTCAAAACTAAAATACAACTGGAAAGCCAAGGCGTGTACGGAATTCCCTGTCAAGATTGCGACAAGGTCTACATAGGCCAAACAAATAGAAAAATAAGCGTCAGGAGAAAAGAACATCGAAAGGCCGTCGAGAAGGACGAGAAAACATCATCATTGGCACAACACGTAAAAGCGACTTCACACAAAATAGATTTCGACAACACCAGAACAATTGCCAGCGTAGAACACAAGACCAAACGCATCACCGAGAAGCGATAGAAATCGAGAAACATCAGATGAACTTAAACACCAGAGATGATGCCTTACGACTACCACCCACCTGGAGGCCAGTGATCCGAAAATCCACCGACCGTCGAGGACCAGTAACCCGAAGCCAGAAACCAGCGAACCCCGGACCATCAGGATTAGGAGAAAGCAGTCAACAGGCACGACCCAATCAACCAACAACAAGAAGTCAAGCGGAAAAACCACCAAGCGTAACGACGCGTGACCGCAACACGGTACTTAAACCACCACCAGCGCGACCAGAAGCCACTGTGACTCGAGTAACGACGAGGAGCAGAAGCAGGCAAGCAGCAGCGAAGACCTGAAGATGGCAAGTGAGACCTTGCCGAAACGTTGTCAGAAGACAAATAGTTCTTTAGAGAACATATATATATATATATATATATATATATATATATATATATATAATCGTATTGTTAGCTGAAGGAATATTTTGTAATATGTTCAAAGGAGCTTCAATGAAGAAGTTATTGAATTCCTCTACCACTTTTTGAGGATCGGAAACCATTTTATTATAATGCGCAGAGGGAGTTTTTATTCCCCGGTGGTTCGTTGGGGGGCTGTTGGCGAGTGCTTTCGATTTGGTGGGGTGTTGGGGATTGAGGGCATTTTGGATCGAGTGGGAGGGGTAGAGAGTGTTTTTTTTTAGGATTTTGGTATGGGAAAGGTGGGTTGGACCGGGGGTGGCAACCGGAAGAAGTAGGGACCTGGGATTTTTGTTAGATGCTTGCTTGTTCGTGTGGGGGGCAATGACGATCCAACTTTTTGGGGTTTCGGGGGTTTTTACAAGGTGAATCACCCTGATATACATATTAATTTATATTTACTTACATTTACGTTACGTTTTCTTTTAAAATGGCAGAATCTTCTGAAAAATGCACGTAATTTACTTACTTACAAGCTATGACCGAAAAATATTTATGTACTCGTAAAACTGACAACTTCAAAATTTGCAATTTTTGCACTTCCTCGAAGAGTAAGGAAGTGTTACAATACTCTGTAACGGAGTATTGTAATACTCCGTTACAATGATTACGAAACGGCAAGAGAAATCGAACTTTTCTAAGTGCAAAAATTGAAAATTTTGAAGTATGCAAATATCTAATTATTTGTCCGTCATGGCTAACTCGTTAGTACTAAGTACTAACTAACTAACTAACTAACTAAGTACTAAGTGCATTTTTCAGAGGATTTTTTCCATTAAAAAAAAACGGCAGCAAAATTTTAAGTTTTAAATATGATATTAAGTGCATTTTAATATTCTGAACAATATTTTCCTTTGCCGTTTTGCTCTAAAATTTATAGGAGAGCAAAATGGCAAATATTTAGTTTTACATGCTATTTTGCCATGTCTGAAAAACGATTCAACAGAGGAGTGCGTTAAAAAATGGAGAGTGTAGGGTAGAGCGTTACCCCGAGGGTAATGACGGCTGATTCGCCCAGAGCGTTGCGAGTACGTCCTCCGAGTGGTGCAATTTTTTATTATTACTTTTGCTACTATTACTACATAAATCTGAGTATTTCAGATACAGACATCGTTTAATATTTAAATCTTATTGATATCAACCCTTGTTCCATATTTAATTTTGTTGGTTCCAAAAACAAATCATATCAAAATTCTTAAAAAAAAATTAATTACATTCAGTAGGAAGAATAAATATATTTTATTTTATAAGGTATTCAATTTGTCTCGCCTCACATCTATAATGCACCTATGATTTTACATATTGCGCTTATCGGGCGAAATTCACCTCGCTCCTGACCGGGGAGTTGGGAGCTCACACCGACCGGAACGCCCTTGCGATTTTAGAACGCTTCAAGACCGAGGTGCGTCTAGTTTGAAATTGAATTTATGAACGGTTTTAGCGCACCCCGGCATAACTCTCACCCGTTCGGGCGTCATTTATGAACGCACCCAGTGTATATATTTTTTAGGATGATTAGATTGTTTTTTAATTTTTACATTTTTATAATTTTATTAGGATGATTATGTGCTTTTAAATTGGTAGCGAACCGAAGATTGGAGCTTAGCTACCGAAATACGTATCTACGGATATAAAATTATTGTGGGCGGAGATTAATTTCAATTATATCTCTCAAAAACAAAAAAAAATATATAAAATAAAAAATCCATATCGCTTGTTTAGTTCACCTCGATAATTTGTTTAGTTACTCTTGACAACTTACTCAAGTAAAGTAGTTGATCATGTTAGGTTAAACTGTTGTATCTCACATTAGAGTTACTGTAAATACAGGAGTGCGTTCAAAAATGGAGAGTGTAGGGTAGAGCGTTACTCCGAGGGTAATAACGGCTGATTCGCCCAGAGCGTTGCGAGTGCGTGTTAAAATTCTGAACGATTAGAGACGTTCTCCGAGTGGCGCAATTTTTTATTATTACTTTTGTTACTATTACTACATGAATCTGAGTATTACAGATACAGACATCGTTTAATATTTAAATCTTATTGACATCAACTCTTGTTCCATATTTAATTTTGTTGGTTCCAGAAACAAATCATATCAAAATCCTTTAAAAAAATTAATTACATTCAGTAGGGAGTTTGGATTTGACTCCTAACCACAATATGTTTTTTTAAAAACTAAATACGAATTTCGGCAGCTATGCTGCCATCTTCAGTAGTTGCGACTATCCTACTAAATCACAGGAGAAGCGACGGTGTCATACCTATCGCTACCTTATATACTAAGTGCGTTCCGCTCCAATGAAGCGTGCGCTTCCAGTAGTGAGCGCCTCACCGGGTTGCGTCAACTATGGTTTCAAAACCGTCTAATTCCCTGTTGCTTGACGTTGCTTTTACTAACCTAAGATTACTTAAATCTATTTTATGACTGGTGTCAAAAATATGTTGGGCAACACTGGATTTTTCAATTCTATTGTACTTTAAGTGAGCTAAGTGTTCCTTAAAACGTGTTAGTATGTTTCTTTTTGTTTGCCCAATATATTTTTTAGTGCACCCTTGACAAGATATTTCGTAGATCCCTGATTTCTCATTTAGTTCGGTTTTGTCCTTGGGGTTTGTTAGTAAACATTTTAGAGTGTTGTTATTAGTATATGCAATTGTGTGCCCTTGTGTTTTAAAAATGTTATTTAAACTTTTAGAGCAGCTTTTGTCAAACGGAATTTTAATATATTTAAACGTGTTTGTTTCTGCTAGTAACAAAGTGGTAATTTTTTTGATATTGTCCTTATTTATAATTTTCCTTAACATATTTCCTACAATATCTACTGAGTAACCACTGTGAAATGCTACATCTTTAATAAATTTAAGCTCTTTGTTGTACCTTTCTTTGGACAGTGGGAAGTTAACTAATCTATTAAGTAGAAAAGAAATTGCAGAATACTTATATGATAAGGTATGTTGTGAATCATTAACAATAAATCTATTGGTGTTTGTTTCTTTCCTATATATATAAAATTCTAATTTGTTTTCACTATTTCTAATAACCAAGGCATCCAGAAATGGTAATTTTCCATTTACCTCTTCTTCAAACGTGAATTTAATACTAGGAAATTTAGAATTTAAAATATCCAAAAATCTTCTATTCCGCATTCCTTGGTATTAAAAACAGCGAAAACATCATCTACATATCTAAACCATATTCTAGGGAAATAAGTACAATTTTCTTTGAGTGACGTTTCTAAATTACACATAAAAAGGTTAGCCAGATATGGTGATAGGCAGTTTCCCATCGAAGTCCCGACATACACAATTTTGTAAGATACTTAAGTTTATTATAGAGAAGTGATAATAACTCACAAGTTATAAATCTTAAGACCATAAAATATAGTATGGTTGGAAAGCTCGTAAAAAGGACTATCCAAATATACTATAATTTACAGGGTATTCCATTTGAAAAAAAACGACTAACTTTACAATACGCGAACTGAATCGTAGTGTTGTGTTGAGATTTGGAAATATTTTGGTCCAAGGTTGATTGTCGTATCATTAAAATTGACAATTTGACAGACGATCAAACATGACCCATTTTTTGTTCCATAACTTTCTTGCTATTCCAGGTATCGACTCAATTTTTTTTTGTATAATATGACGCATAAGTAACCAAAAAACTAAATCTTATTTTAATTTTTATTCAAATATCTGTATATATGTATACATATACCTACGAACAATAAATAAATAATATTTTAAATAAATTCATACATATTTTGTAAAATTCCAAATAAAAATAAAATGAAAAGCTATTACTAAACAGTTTGATTCTACTCTAGAGTGAAATAAAATAATTGAATTAAGAAAACGAAAAAGAAAAATGCCCAAGTCCTATCTCAAGCACCGTTAAAATATTAATATAACAGGTTATGAAATATGAGTTACCAATACCCACCTTCTTTACACAGTTTACTAATAACTAAAACAATAAATACCTAAAGCAAGTACACATAAAAGTAGATTAGTTAGCGAATACATAATAAATTAACGCTTTAAAACCAATTGCACAAAACTTAAGTACCACGGGCACTACGATTACGATATGCAAGAACAATGTCCCAATGTCGAGTGTCGGCGCATGCGTCGCATACCCCGTAAGAGCAGTCTCGTAAATTTCTCATGTATTAAAATGGTATTAATTAATAAATTCAATCATGATTATAATTTATATTTTCCTACAAAATCTAATGTCTTGTCAAATCTATGTATAACTAAATTTATTATCGAAATGAAACTTTTTTAAAATTAGTGTCAAATTTATGTCATTAAACTGACGTTCTATTCACGTGATTTATAAACGTCAAATTTTAAACAAAATTTTTACGAAAAAATGACGTTTAAAACTGGTCATTCGACGTCCTTGACCAATTTTAACCAAATAATGACGTGATAAAAACGACTGCTTGCTGCTTGGGCATTGACTGAAAAAAAAATCGGTTGCGTTATCTTTATTGGTTTAGAAGTTACGAATTTTTGAATGGAACCTTGCATCCGGGAATTTTCAAGAAAAAATTGACTCACATCAAAAAGTATGATTGATACGTAAAAGTGACTCAAATAAATTTAACGCAGAATTTAGTGTAGAATCTAAAAATGAAGTCAAAATGGGGTGTTTCAATTTAAAAAAATGTAACTTTAATATTTTTATAATACTTGGACGCCCTGTACACAAACGAAAATAATTTTAAAATGTGCAGTGAAAGCGCTTCTATTATACAAGAAAAAAATTTGAGTCAATACCTGGAATAGGAAGAAAGTTATGGAACTTTTACGGAGCTCTGGGACATCCTGTATATATATATATATATATATATATATATATATATATACATATTTTATCGTCTCTTCAAGGGCTAACCGAAACTGCAATAAAATATACCGGGTGTCTCGCGCCATATGCTCACCCTTCTGGAATCTTTATTAATCGATTAACCTGAATTTCGGAGACAATAAACTAAACAAAATATGGAATTTTTCGACGTAATGCTAGTCTTCGTAGGACTTCCAGTTTCGCCGGAAGTGATATCAACTTTCGCGAATCATCCTGGCACGACAAAATGGTTTCTCGCATTTTTCTGGAAAATTATATATTCTATGGGGATCAATTTTTTGCTCAAGTCAATACAGATTATAAACGTTTACTATAATTCGCTATAAAAAGTACACTATGTTATTTAAAAAAATCGAAGAAAGCTTAGCCGCTTTAAAATGATGCAGATCGGGGTCGCTGGAGTGTCCAATTTGTAGTACTCAACCTTCAATGCAACTTTGCTTAAAGACTTTTTGCTCTATCTCTGAAAATGAGAAATGTATTTTGAAAATACCGATCCGTAACTCACTTTGTATAAACCAATCCTCAGGAAAACATCAATGTCCTGAGAATTATTTTTCATCGGTAGTTTATGTTTGTGGAATTAAAACCAAAAATGGAATTTTGGACATTTTTAAGGTGTGCACCGGTGGGAACAAGAAAATGCACAAAATGCTAAAAAGAAACAAAAAACCAACCAAGAACAAGCGAGAATGTACTCGGTGCTCTCATGCTCGGTATCGTGTCCTTTGACTCGTGTACGAAAAATAGTTTCGGAGGTAGTGCGGACGAGGCGAGACAAGGGGGCATGAGGCGCTCCTAGTACACTCTCGCCTCGCCTCAGCGACAGTGTACTGCCGCCATCAGGTAAAATATTTTTTTAGGGTGTTCAGACAAATTGTTGTTCTGCATTCAGTACAACATTTTATCTGAACACGTTTTTATTTCATCAATCTAGGCAACTCTTCTAAGTACTCTACCCAAATGACGTTGACGTTTCTTGATTTTAATGACTTTTTAGGTTAATAAAAAAACGGTAATTATTCAAAAAATTCTTAAAATTCTCGAAAAATCTTCACAAAATACTCGCGACTACAGAAAATCCTTACAAACTGGGAATTTACTCATAAATTAGCAACACTGGTTTTAAGTATTGTCCCCAGATGTGATTGACATTTAACATTCGGATAGGGATCGGCATTAGAGCGTCATTTCGTTAGTAAGTCAGTTTTTATAATTTGCTGACCTAACTTGAGGCGTTTTTTTGTGACATGTTGGCTTGAAACGTTTTGAAACGTTAGTGTTACAACGGTTACATCACACGCAACCGGTTCAAAATATTTGAAGCTGGTTTGAACCTCGTTAGGAGCTCGGTATGAAACAAATTCGTAAATTTGCAGAGGGATAAACGCGCGAATTAATGTACATAGGTTAGATGACAGATTGTAGCGACATGGTTAATTTAAATTTACAAAAGGACAATTACTATTATAGTGAACAGCACGTTAAATCTTAAAATAAATTCACAGTAGGTAAATAGTATACGAGAATAAATTCTAGAAAGATTTGCATTGTGTGGATCTTTCTGAAATAAGAAACAAACTTTAAACGTAATCGAATTTCTTTCTTGCTACCAGAGCGGGCACATAAATAAATATAAATTTGTTAGACAATCAAAATTGATCTTTTTGAACGTATTAATAAGCAAAGTTTCAAATGGACACTAATGGGTTATGTACCTGGTTACAAAATACTGGCTGTAGTTCCGTGCTCGAAAATTACAAAAAAAAAGCAACTCGGTTATCTAACTCGGTTATCAAATGCTAACCCTGGTCCGTGAATAAGGTTCCAAGTATGGTTACAAGGAATTAAGGCTATGTGCAGCAACAAGTAAACATGAACAACGATACAGTGGCATCTCTTTCGGTAATAATAAATGAATATTTAATTCTGACGATAGCGATAATGACTTGTTTATTCATATTAACTTACAAATAAGTAGAACTAACGTGCTAATTGGAAAATGTTAGATTATTTCACAAAATTAACTGTCAAATGTATTCTTAAAATCTCCCAGGAACCCGAACAACCTCCGATAACCGCTGACGTTACATGAGTAACCCGGTCAGAGACCCAGGTTTAATTTCCGAAAACGCCTTATGTTTCAAACCATTGCATTTTCGTGCTTACGAAATAATGACGTAACGGTTCAAAACAGTTCGAATCAACGAACCAACCGTGTTCAAACCGCCTTTGATATGATTTTCCTTTGGGTTAGAAAGAATAAAATATAGTATTGCCGTGCCGTAAACGATTCGGAGCTTGGTAAAATGGCGGTTTTAAGAGGAATCCTTGCGAAGGTACCCCTCTCGGGTTGGTATTTTACTTGCTTGTTAATCCCCAACACTACGACATTTAAGGGGAAATGTTTCGAATTTTATTATTGGTTGGCCTTGGCTGTAGGTGCGCTCCAAACATTTCATTGGTTACCCTTTAGCATGTTGTTGCATTGTCTTTCGGCGTCGTCGGCTTCTAACGAAATTAAAATTTTTGAAGCAGAAATAAGCTCCACATACAAATAATCTTCGGCAGTATCAGCATGTTTACAATATTTTTACAATTACAAATATCTACTGTAAATAATGTGGGGGCAGCAGGCTGGCCGTTCGATGAAATCCGAATCGCTCATGACGATTCGAGAGGCCACTGAGGCGCGTTCAGAAACTGCATTGCGATTGCACCTTGGGCGTTTAAAATGGAAAGCAAAACACGCAAAATAATTTACATGAGAGAGAAAGTATATTACCCAGAGCGCGCTCTTTCTTATTCCTGAACGGGCCCCAGCACACGATAATTCACGATCCTTGGGAGGGAATTTTAAAATAATAATGATGAAGACAACTCGTTTAAGATGAGATGAACAGTTTTAATAAATTAATATAGTCAAACTTTATTATAGAATTTAATTAAATTTTTATTTTTATATACGTCATTTATGTGTGAATTAGAATAAAGAATGTTTAATATATTTTGTAGGAAAATGTTCACGAATTCCAACTCTAAAGTACAGTACCCGAAAAAAGGAATGTCTCCTCCATAAAATGCTTACAGCAAGCCAAGACAAGCATTGCGAGCAGGTAATCCTGCTTGCGAAATCTGCCTGAGATAAATTCGAAACGTGCGACTGCTAAATTCTGTAAATATAATTATACAACAAAGTGTTATTTGTTTGGTAAAGTCATACATTTTTTGCTATGCAATACATGAACAATAAAAGTAAATTTTTATTTTTTTTATAAAATTATAAAAATTCTCATATGGTAATTATTATTAATTAAAAAAATTATTTCAATATTTGAGTATTAGAATTTTAATAATTTTTAAAGTTTTATTTCGGCCTTTAACTTGTGTTTAAGCAGTAATATTCATTTAATATTTTATTGTTATTCGTTTTATTTTTAAATTGTAAAGGTTCAGTGTTCATTTCAAATATAAACTCTTTTGGATTGTGTCATAGTTCGTTTTATGAATTTTATTTTGCCAGGACCAAATGAAATATCGAGTTAAATTATTTAAATTAGGTATACACAAAATTAAATAGAATAAGTTGATGTGGCATCATCGATAATTTTTAAAATCAATAATACAATTTTTCTCTGGAATCCTGTACTGTAGCTGTTTCTGATTACGGCCATCATGCGTATTTATATTTTTATCTTGGAATTAAAAACGAAAAATGTGATTCGATAAAATTGTTACAATACAACGCTTTGTTTTATAATTATATTTACGGAAGCTGGCAGTCTAACGTTTCGAATATCTCTCAGACACATATCGCAAGCGGGATTACCTGCTCGCAATGCTTGGCCGCCTCTCTGTAATGTGGGTCTTGACAGCTTAGCCCAAACATTTGCATTTTATGGGGAAGACATTCCTTTTTTCGGGCACCGTACAGGGTCACTACGAGAGAATTCCTACCTCCTTTTACTTTGATTTTAGAAAAAAAAAAAAGATAAAAGAAGTTGTACAATTTATTTCAGTACTGCTATAGATATTCACAAAAAACAATTGAGTGTCGGACACTCAAAAAAATAAACGAAGTTTTGATTTTAAATAAAATAACATTGAATAAAATTTTACCATTAACATATTAAATCGATTTAGATATTTTCTAAAAATTAACGTTTAAGCTAGAAACAACAAATAATTCGGAAAAATTGAACTTTAAAAAATAAATGAAAATTTAACGTAAAACATATTTAAAGCGTTCTCAATTTTTTTTACGCAAAATGTAAAAGTTTTTAAGATATTTTGAATCATATCTCTTGTATAAATGAGAGTTTTCTACATCTAAAATTCAAAAATAAAATAAATTAAATAGGAATTATTTTATAGACACCTTTTACATTATTAGTTTTATTATATACGTAGTCCCAGTAGAACTTAATTTAAAATCGAAAATCTTAATAATATATAGGGTGTTCCATTAAAAAAAAAAATTTAGTTCATATCTCGTTTAGCCGACCACAAATTGTTTTTCTGTGAGCACACGGAGAAACTTTGAATTAGTCCCTACAAGTTTTGTATTAAACATTTTTTCTTGAAATCAAAAATAAAGTAGTTAAGGGGGGTAGGAATTCTCGCGTAATCACCCTGTACATGCGATCAACTCCTTTATTATAAAGAACTACGGTTGAATTCTTGGCTTCTGGTTAGAACCACATGTCTCGGATTTCTTCTAGAAGAACTATATTAATTAGCACTTGACTATTCTATTGACTCTAATTATTGTTAATTTTGGAATCTCGATTTCAACGCAAAAATATCTTTATAGAAGTAATGTCAAATTACTAACAATATTGACCTTGAATTTTTTTTTCCGAAAATATATTCAATTGCTAGTATTATTTATTGTCCTCATTAACAACGCATATTTTTAATTTAATATTTTTTTCTAAGTTTTAATTAGTAATTTTTGTAGAAACATAATTAGTGTTACAGCTTATTTACATGAAGACATATTCATTCATAACAAAAACTTTTACATATTTAAATTTTATTAACACATTAATAAAATTCCACTTAGAAAAGATTTAGTAACGGAGTTCGAAATTTATTGACAAACATTTAAATATTTTGTAATTAATTTAAAAATATTTTCTTCTATTATTATATTCTCGTTATTGTCATTGTTGCAAACATTTCTAACATTCATACTTCCGACAAACATTTCAATTTTATAGTATGTACAAGTGTAATTTCAATTTTTCGTTTCTTTTGCCTATATCTATGTTAAAATTACAATTCACGTAAATAAATGATTCAAAATGCTTTCGAAGTATTTTTCAAACATCGACAATATTCGGTCACTCCCGGCTCGGATACGACCTGCCACCAGCCTGTCACAAGCTAATTTTTGTTTCCAGCCGCAATATTCTCTTAAACAATTTTTAGAGGAACAGAAAGAGAAGATATGTTTGCTTCCTCTTTCGTTACCTCCCCCACAATTGATAGTGGGAGAAATCCGTCCACGCCTCATGAAAATAATTCATGAAAAACATGCAAAACGCGCGAATTCATAACTACATTATATATACATATTTTTTAAAGCTGTTTTCGCGGTTTTGTTAACAAAACTTCAATCTACAAAGTGACCAACGCGTTTTCGAAAATATGAACTGGAAGTATATTTAATTTTACTGTAAAGTTCAACTACGATTTTTAAATGTTAATTATTTTTTTTTCTAATTAACAACTAATCGTAGCGAAATTTCCATTGGTCATTTTGTAGTTCTAGTCCTTAAATATGTGGTGTAAAAAAATGAAATAAATTGATTAAGAACTAAAGCCTCTACGACTTCGCGCGTTTTAATGGTTTTCGTATATGGCATTATTCGGTGGGATTCCTCTTAAGTTGTACTGCCGAACCCTGTTCGACATGTGAAATGTCAATCACAGCTAGGGACCCTAGTTTTAAGTAAAGACGTTTTATACTGGGTGATTCAAAATAAGTGTTCGACCTGTTAACCACGAGTCATACGAAAAAGCACAACAAAAAGTCTCGTTGCATAAAGGCCCTGGCATGCATAGTTTTTAAGATAAAATGCATTGAAGATTCAGATATAAATTAATTAATAGGCACTAGTATAGCTCTATTGCGTCACAAGAGTAATGAACCTTCATGCAGTAGAAGGAATCTATCGTTTATCTTAAAACAAAACTCTAAAATGTTAAAGCAAGCTGATCGTGACACCAAAAACAGTTTCACAATGAACGTCTCACAATGAGGTTCATTGTGAAACTGTTTTTGGTGAAATTTCAGTCCTTAGAGTGGCATATTTTTAATCATGAAATATAAAACGAGATTTTAACCTAACAAAATTTTATTTTAATTAATATAAAGACGATGTATTGTTCGGGGTTAGGGAGTTTTAGGAAAGAAGGTACAATTTTTGGGGCCCGGTCAATTTTATTGATACCAATCGGGCTTGTTGTGCAGTGTGATATTTAACAGAATCACGAACAGAATAATTACAAAAGCTGGGCAAGAAAAATTTGTCAATTTGATTTTTGTTTAAAACTAAAGGTTGCAGTGTTGCTAGGAATTACGATTAAAATTCTGCATATACATATGTATTTATTAAACAGATCCAATTTTTAAAAATATTTTTCATATTTTTGTTCAATAAATGACGGAAAGTAGAAAAAATACACGTTTCAGTAGAGGCATTGTAGAACATGTTCTGTTGGGACACTCCGAGCTCGCTTTGCTACGCTCGTTTGTACCCCAACGCCACTCGTGCTATAATATTGACTTCTTGTGAAACTTGTATAATAATGCACTATTGTTTATGGCTTTCAGCGGAAAAAATGTATAATACGCGGTTCATTCTTTCGAACATCAAACTTGGGTATGCATACATAAGAATCGAATCATAATTCCCATTTTGGAATCAAAAGAAGTTAATTTTTGGAATATCTCTGATAAATTTATTTGTTGCGAATTCATATTTGAATGACCTTAATCGGGTCGGACACTTATTCTGAATCACCCTGTGTATGTAAACTTAAAAGTAAACAGTGTTGAATAAATGAATTCAGGCAGTCAGATCTTCGCAACAAAAAATCGTCGATTACTGTACTATCGCCCGACAATGCGTGCGTATGTGTGTTTTGCACTTCCAATGACGTCACTTGCCGGTGATATCGAGGAGGTAGCAGCGGTTGGCGAGGTTTATACATGTGCCCACTCGACGCGGTATGCCAGATATCCGCGATTTTTGCGGCCGTGCAACGGCGTCCGACACAGTAGAGTGCTGGACGACGTCCACCGGTCGTAGCCAGTGAGATAGTTTCCCGAAATTTTTGGACCCCGATTTCAGCGAGTGAAATTTATCAGTGCATACGGAAAAAGTTTCTGCAGTGATCGTACTTGCTATGCGTTAAGTGCCCGAAGGAATTTGAAATAACTGTAACAGCTGGAACTTTGGCAATATATTGCGAGTGTAAGTAATGTTTTTGTTTATGTTGCTTATTTTGGACATAATATAAACGCGCAGGTATTTATGTCTTCATTTACGTCCCCTTGGAGTTTTATTTTGAATAATTTCAATAAATTATAGAATACGTAAAGAAAAGCAGAAACTAAATCAATCTTTTGCAAATTATGTTTAATTATATTTTTCTCAAGATTGTACATTTATTACAATAAAAAAGTTAGTAAAAATTAATAAAATCGCTGTGCACTTTTCTGCAGTCTTCTTTTATTTGTAAATATTAATACATATTGTGCATTGACGATTTTTCCCATATTCTCTTATTTTATTCGCTTATTCGCTTATTTCAATTTTCATTAAGATAGCAAAAAATGGCTGAACAAGCTACCGGAAATATTTAAGTCGAAGCGCGTAACTTTGAGGGCGCCAATAGTGCGTGTTGGATAGATTGGCGTCTTTATTAATACAGATATTTAAAATCTGTTTTCAGTATTACTTACGGTATAGATGCATGATTTAAAATTAGTTACAATTATACACTGTGCCAAACCAAAATTGTGGATTTTTAAATGGAACATTATATTATGATTTATTTCGATTCACCTTTACGAATAGATACATTTATTACAGGGATGTCAGTAACCTAAACTTAATGGTTTTTGAGATATTGATATTGAAATGTAAAAAAATATTTAGTTTTATAGATTTGATGTTTATCAAAATTTGGTATTTAAATTTTAACTTAAAGTTACATAACCTCTCTGTAACAGAAAACAATATTCATGTAGAACAGATTCCTAGTATTTTACGTAGGCTGACTCATAACACCGATGTTTATTTTACTCGGTTATTTCAAATTGAACACCCTGTATTTCATTACTGTGTTTAATACGTCTTTGATTAAGCTTTACAGTAAAATAGGGTTCAGTATGTGTACTATGTGTTATATAACAAACTTACACACATTAAGACGTCAAATTCGTAAATTCATAAAACAATATTTATTCCATCTTCCAATGGAATATTTTGTCTGCAGTATGTCGCCGGATTGAGTTCTCAATACGTATAATGGACCAAAAATTTTTGATTTCAAATTTCATGTTCCGCAGTTCAGGTCTGTTTGATGCAAAATGGCTGTGTGTTTGACGTTAAAATTCTTCAAGGTGGCGGAATTAGTACAAGAAGAAATAAAATGTATGTTGGCAAAGCGGTCTTTTTTTGACTTTAGGAAAAAATTACAAAGATTTGTTTCTCACTTGAAATTAGGGAGGTATACCAAATTCCAACATCCTCGAAAGAAAAACTGAATCACGGAAAATTACTAATTTTAAATATTATTTCAGTTGTAAATGTTCAAACCATTTGCATATTTACTTATTGACCCAACTACACATAAAATATTGTTATTCAAATAAAACTCCATCTATATTAGCACCTGATGGCGTTAACGTCTTACAATTCTATTGAAATATCAATTTTCCGTAATTTTTTTTTTCTAGTATGCTGGAATTTGGTATATCTGCGTAATTTCAAATGACAATCATTTCAATCTCACTAAAATTTTCTTCTAAATTCAAAAGCTTCGCCTACACAAATTTTGCTTCTTCTTGTGTTAATTCCGCCATCTTGAAGACCTTCGACGTCAAATTTGGCACAAATGCATTTCGCACCATGCAGACCTGAACTGCAAAACATAAAACCTGAATTCAAAAATTTTTGGTCCATTATACGTAATCCGGGGACACACTGTATAATATCGTTGATTTTATTTAGAATATCTGTATTTAGTCTGTTGTAGTTTCTAATCTGTTAAAAAGTAACACTCTTTTGAATTATGAGTATGAGATCAAAGACGATGTGCATACTTAATTTTTATTTTACCTACACTGCCTGATTATTTTTAGTAAGATTACCTGACGCAACATACGACAGTAACAATACCAATGAAACAATAATAATAATAATAATAATCATCATCATCATCATCATCATTTGCATTAATACCAATATAAAAGATTTTCAAAATGATAATTAATTAATTAATTAATTAATTAACAGAAATTAATTTATATTATCTTCCTAAATAAATTCATACGTATTTGAAGGTTGCATTTGGGTATTCGAAGTATTTTAATATTAAATGTATGATACTTTAACTGTTAATTACTTAAAAATATTGAGAAAAGGAAATAATTTTTATTTTGAACGCTTAACAGTCTGATCAGAAACGAGAAATAAACCATGTGTGTGTGGCCAGGTAATTAGCCCCGAAGTTGCCACGATTTTCCGTTTTTTGTCATTGAGAGATTACACGTTCAAATCCGAAGCAGAAAATATATTTTTTTTATTTTTTAACTTGATATTTTTCTAATTAAATAAAGCATGTCAAAAAAAGAAAGAAGAAACTTGTTCTGATGCATTTTTAAAAAGGAATTTAAACTTTAATAAAAAAATTATGAAAAAAAAAGTCGTGGTCTGGGTTTGACACCGCAATCTGCAGTTACGTAATTTGATAAAACTCGACACCACCCACTTGACCACGAGAATTATTTACAACTTTGGTTAAAATGCATTGTTAAGTCCAAGTGTGAAAATTTAATTGTTTTTTTCTTAATTTACAAAACATTAATAGCTAAAATCCAGCAAATATGGTATTAAAATGTTTTAAATTTTATGGTCTTCCTGACTATCCTATGTGCTTATGTAAATTTATTCAGGTAGATAATATAAAGTGATTTTTATTCCTACATGTTAATCGCTATGCCCTCATGTCAGATGGACATACGGTATAATTGTTTTCTATGACAAGGAGATCGATTCACATTTAAATCAAGTTATAGTTATTCGTATTATTATTGTTGTTTTTATTGGTATTATTATTATTGTTATTTTTATGAGTATTATTATTGTTTTGTGTTGCCATTTCTGCCTCCGCGGCAAGCCAGAAAGCTAAATGGTATTAAATAAAAAAGTATGTACACGGTTTTCTATGTCACAGATCAAATAAATGTAAATTTTTAACAAGCTAAAAAGTACTAACAGACTCAATGCAGATTTTCTAGTTAAAATCAAGAATATTATGGACAAAATATTCTGTTGGAAGATTGAATAAATGCTGTTTTATGAATTTACGAATTTGAGGTATTACTGTGTATAAATTTGTTGTATACTGAATCCTATATTACTGTAAGGGACGGTTTTTCAAACACAAGTTAAGTTTAAGTTAACGTTAACCTTCAGTTTATTTCCATGGAAACAATTGTCTTCGTGCTTGTTCCCATGGAAATAAACCGAGAGTTAGGGTTAACCTGTGATTGAAAAACCGGGCCTGAAACTTAATCAAAGACGTATTAAATTCAGTAATAAAATATAGGGTGTTTTATTTCAATTAACAGAGTAAAATAAACATCGGAGTTACGAATCACCCTGGGTAAAATAATAGGAATATGTTCGATATGAATATTGTTTTATGTTCCCGAGAGATTATGTAACTTTACTGTAAAATTTAAATACCAAATTTTAATAAACATCTAATCTATAAAACGTCATACCAATTTTTACATTTAAATGTCAATATCTCAAACACTATTAGGTTTAGGCACGTAACACCCTTATAATAAATTCGTCTACCCTTAAGAGTGAATCGAAACAGCCACATGGAACACCCTATATAATAATAACTGATTTTAAATCATGTATCTACACCATATGTTAGATATTAATAGCGAAGACAGATTTTAAGAAACCCAGTATATTAAAAAGGTATATCTGCGAAAATCGTTTATTGAACATTTATAAATAGTTCAAACGATCTTAAAATGTTAAATCCTGCGGTTTCACCCCGAATTTATGTAATCATTCCTTTGTCCAAACTGATCACGTCGTATACGAATTTGATTTAACACTTAACCAGTGACTATCCCTATGTTTATTTTTGATTTGTATTATTTTATTAGACACTCGCATGAAAAAATAAAGTTTAAAAAAATTTGCATTATTTTATAGTATTCTCGATTCACTGCTCCAGAGGAATCTCGGAACACTCACAGTAGAGCATGGACTACCGGTGACTTTTTACAATACCGGAATTCTTTTTATATTACACATTAAATACCGAGATTCCGATATTTCGGTATAAATGTAAACCGTATTGATATAAATCGTATTGATATAAACCTGTATTATACTGGATGTAGAATTGTTTTTCGAGACATGTAAAAAGAAAGTAATTCAATTATTTCCTTTTTAAAACTTATACAACGAAATAGATAAGATAAAAGTTGTGCCGAATTAAAATTCAAACTAAAATAGTAAAGGAGACTGTGGTTTAAGAAATAATTAAAATTAACCTCCGCCCACAATAATTTTATATTCGTAGATATGTATTTCGACAGGTAAGCTGCCATCTTCAGTACGCTACCGACTTTAAAGCACTTAAGAAGATAATTGAAATTAACCTCCGCCCACAATTAATTTCAATTATCTTTTAAACCACAGTCTCCTTTACTATTTCACTTAAAAAGATCTGAAAACAACCTAAGCATCCTAATAAAATCATAAAAATGTAAAAACTAACAACAATCTAATCATCCTCAAAGATATATATGTCTAAATGTAAGTAAATATAAATTAATATAATAATAAACATCTAGAACTAACCGTCAGAAAAACCTTACAAATAAGAACATGCAAACGCATTTGCACTGGATATTCGATAAGGAGAGGATTCTCCGAGATAAAATTTTCCTAAAGTGCTCTTAACTTGCGGTGTGTGGATGTGATTTGCTCTCATCTGTAGGTTTTTTTGACGATTTATACATAATATATACATTTTATTTTATTTTTCAGGATTTTTATATATCAAATTACAGGGAAGTATACAGTGTGTCCACCTGGTGTAGTATGTAAAATTGACTGCAGTTTGTCTTGTTAAATCCGAAGAATTGTTTTGTACTTAATGTGGGGGTTGTTTGCAATAAAATTGTGATTTTTAAGAGTGCAGAATTTCTTCCGCGTTTTCAGTTGGTTGAGCTAGCGCCACATGTGTCAGAATCTTTATTGTTTCCACAGCGCTCTTCGTAAAAATAAAAAAAAAAGAAATTTTGAACAAAAAGTCAAATCAACCGTAATGTGTGATACATTGCTAGAATCAGAGAAGAAATCTTTATTTAGAAATATGAAAATCCAATATGGCGCCCATAAGGAAAAAAAAAGTTGACAGTCGTATCTCTGCAATTTTGACAACTCGGGTAAATGTAATGACAGATTTAGATTCTACGTAAAAAGTGCCTTAATAATGTGTAAGTTATAAATGTCTAACTTTATCGGTTTTCGATTTAGGCATGAAATGACAGGGTATTTCCGTGTTGTTTGGTTAGCTCTTATTAGTAAGTTTTTTTCTGAAGGCTAATTTTAGGTGTTTACATATTAATTTATATTCGGTTGTTTTTTGACGATTTATACATAATATATGTATTTTATTTTATTCTCAGAATTTTTAGGTATCAAATAACAGGAAATTCATACTTTTTTATTCGTTAGAATATGAACTTTTTTTCGGGTCTTTAGAAGCTTACGCTTACATATTAATTTATATTTACTTACATTTAGACAAATATGTATATCTTTTAGGATGATTAGATTGGTTATGGATTTAGGATGATTAGGTTGTTTTTAGATCTTTTTAAGTGCTTTTAAGTCGGTAGCGTACTGAATATGTTAACGTCGAAATACGTATCTACGGATATAAAATTATTGTGGGCGGAGATTAATTTCAATTATTAAAATTCAAAGCTGACTCTTATTTATTTTCTTCTAACATTTTCTGGTATTAAAGAAATGGCAAAAAGAATTTTAAAAAATACCTCAAAATAACACTAGCCGTGAAACTTGACTTTTACAATTAATTTGATACATAATATTTAAATATTGATTTTTTTTTATTTATTGTTTTAACATGAACTCATACCTAATAATGAAAAGATAAATTTCATTAAATAGTATTACGGCGGATCTTCTTTAATAGCGTTTCTCAATGGCTGTATTAGTGCATACTAAGTGTATTTCCATCTCATTTTAACTTCATGTAATAATAATATTAATGATTAGAATTAGAATGTCATAATAATAGATGAATACACACTAACTGAGTGCAGCCCTTAGAAAAATGCTATCAGAAACATCCATATAATTTCTGCTGTATTTTATTTAGGATTAGGAAAATTATAGAAAAGTTTGAAAATGTGAAGACATTGTTTTAGCAGGGTACGTATGTGCAGAAAACTTGGGTTGAGTTGGGTCAGCCTTGAAGTGAAAGGAAATAGAAATACAAAAAATATTGACAATCACCGCTATGTTGTATTATTTACGTTAACCATAACGGCACGTTATCGACCGAGTTCACGTGCAAGTTCCTATGTGACATCATCCATAACAGCACGTTATGTTTAACGTGAATGATACAACATAGGGGTGTGTTTACGTAGATAAAAATCTGGAGTTAATTCTATTACTTTTGGATGCCAGGGAACACTTTTTGAGTGTTCCCTTGCGTCCATCCGTTTGTGGAGTTAAAAAAACCGCAGTTTGACTGATTACCTTGTAAAAGTAAGAGTAGTACTTATCCTTGTTGGAGTAAAGACTCGCTTTTAGACACAATTTAGTCGGGAAAAGATAACAATACCGCCAAATTAGGTTAGTTAACAAGTTTTCTGGTGAAACTATATCCATATTTAACACAGATTAGGCAACTGACAATTGACAATTGATCCCAAAAATTTTTATGTGTGTAAGCATTGCATTGTAGAATAAAACTTTATCTAATTTATTGTAAAAGTCAGATTCTATAGCTTGTGTTACTTTTTAGTACATTTTTTTTTATTATTCCCTTCTTGCCTCTTCTGTCAGTATCAGAGATATTTATCTTTTTGCCATAAAATTGTTAGGAGAGGAATTAATTAAGCTTTTTTATTTTTACATGTAAAAACCTATGTCTGGGAAAACACTTCGGCATCTATTACAAGAAAAATAATGGTATAATAAATGTTCTGAGACTGACAATCAGTGAGAAAATTGAATGTAATTTACTTAAATGTTTATGTGTAGACAAATACGTGTATATATCATACTTTATTACGTAGACAATGTAAACAATTGCCTTTTTCTCATGTATCTAGCCACATCTAACATAAAAGCAGGAACCTTTCAAAAATAATATTTACGGGCACTTACCGGTACACACTTCATCTTTAGAGGAATAGGTATTGGACAATTTCTTTTCAAAATGATTACACATCGCTTGGTATTTGTCCATTTATTTTATTAATGCGCAGTTAAAGTTCTTAAAATATTTTGGTTTTGTATCTGCCTGGACGCAGCGTATTAACGTAAATAAATTCATTCAAAGCAGTTTATAAGGAATTTTTTTTGATATTGTTATGATAATTTTAAATAAGGGACGTAGTCAGATTTAATAATTATAATAAGCTTTATTCATCCATGAAGATCAAACACAGATATAGGACATGTCAACATTAACAAATAAACAGCACGTACAAATTCTAAATTCTCTCATTAAACAACATTAATTAATTAACATATACAGGATGTCCACCGAGTGCCGCGGTCTTCTCTACCGTCTAAAGTACACAAGATACACACAAAAAATTTAAACGAGCTGAGGTGTAACTCAATTAGCTCTATTCTCTAAAATTATTTTTGGCTATACAGGGTGTTCAGTAACTGAGAGCCGTAATAAAGTTATACTATTATATAATATTTTTCTTAATGGAACACCCAGTATATTTTTACATATTTAGAAAGTACGCATAATGAGTAGGTAATAACCAAAAATTTCGGAAGTTTTATTTAAGGGTTTTTAAGATTTTAATGAGAGTGTATAAAAATTGCTCTACTTTGAGCTCTTATAGTTTGATTATTTATTTACACATCGCGAATTTTTGTACGTAGTCAATACAATATCTCATCTACAAAAATTTCACAACAGATTCAATCTCATAGTTATTATGTGTACAGGGTGTCGAGTTTTGAAAAAGTTAATTTTTCTTAAAATTTTCAAATGAAACACCCTGTATGTCTAAACTCTTGTGAAACGCTACCTTAATGAGTTTTCATAAAACGCCAAATGTTTTTGCCTAAACTGAAGAAATCGTGAGACAGCAATGAAATATTTTTTTTCAATATTAACGTTATTTAGCCTTTCCGTCGGATTTTTCTGTTTCAGTTAGATGATCAATCAATGAATACGTTTTATTTTGTATTCAAAGTAATTGAATATGTTCCTTTAAACTAATTCCTATGTTCCTTTACGTTAAAAATAATTAAATAACTTTATTAAAATATTTAAAAAAATAAATTTGAAATTACGTTGCCGTTTGCTAGAAAATAGGAAAACAGTTGCCATGAATTTTTAATTGATAGAACAATTGTTTACATTATTGAGACACCACTTTTACAAATTTGTACTTCTTTTTGTGTTAACAAAATGGATTTTAATAATGAGAAGTTACGTGATGTGACACAACTAATAGGAGAAAGCAACTAAAACTATCTACTGGCGTCAAGATTACAAGAAGTAAGAAGTATTTACAAGAAGCTGAAAAACCATTTGAATATTTAATATAAAAATTTCTAGATTTCTAGATCCAATGGTTCCTTGTCGTTCTTAATGTATTCATTGTTTTCTGTTATTTTCTAATTTAATACTTATTATTCTTAATTTGTACATTATTTTGTTTTTTTTTTTTTTAAATTTATTAATTAACTAATATTTGTTAATTTATCAACAAAGTAAAACAGAAGGACCGGTCGAAAAAGCTAAAAAACGTCAATATTGCAATTAAAAAAATGATTAATTGCTGTTTCGCAATTTGTTCAGTTTGGACAAAAACATTTTGTGTTTTATGAAAGCTCATTAAGGCAGTGTTTCACAGGAGTTTAGACATACCGGGTGTTCCATTTGAAAATTTTGAGAAAAATTAAGTTTTTGAAAACTCAACACCCTGTACATATAATAACTAATAAATTGAATCTGTTGAGAAATTTCCGTAGATGAGATATTGTATTGACTACCTAGAAAAATTCACGATGAAATGTAAATAAATAATCAAACTATAAGAGCTCAAAATAGAGCAATTTTTTATACACTATCATTGATATCTTCAGACGGTAGAAAAGACCGCGGCACTCGATTGACACCCTGTATATTAATAAAATAAAAGAAAAAACTTATATTTTGGATGTCAGCCATACTTACACTACTTTAAACTGGAGTTTACATGCTCTAAAAATATTACCTGTCTTCTGTTCTAAGTTATGAAAACGCAGATTTTTTATAATATTTGCGAACCAAAGACAACCTATGGACCACAAGGAAATAATATAGTATTGCTGTTAACTATTTACCATAAAGTTAGAATTCTTTATGTACTGGCGTTCTTGTTAGAAAGTGAACAATTCACGTGCGAGCTATGGTCGTTCAACAGGACCTACTTTAAGTTCAGAGATAAAACAATAGTTGTTAACAATAGAGTTTTAATTGAAATTAACCTCCGCCCACAATAAGTTTTATATCCGTAGATACGTATTTCGGCAGCTAAGCTACCATCTTCAGTACGCTACCAACTTAAAAGCACTAAGAAAGATTTAAAACCACCTAATCACAGTGATAAAATCATAAAAATGTTAAAGCTAACCTAATCATCCTAAAAGATATATATGTCTAAATGTAAGTAAATATAAATTGATATGTAAAAATTTTTAGTGCTTTTAAGTTGGTAGCGTACTGAAGATGGCAGCTTAGCTGCCGAAATACGTATCTGCGGATATAAAACTTATTGTGGGCGGAGGTTAATTTCAATTATCTCTTAAACCACAGACTCCTTTACTGTTTTAGTTTTAATAGAGTTTTACACAACTCATCAATTCTGTATGCTTTTGGGATATATTGTCAATATACATATTCTCTTGTATACGTTAGTAGTTTATCTGACTCGGGACTCTTTGTCCCAACAGGTTTTGGGCCCAGATTCGAGAAGAACACTCTAAGATCATCGAAAATTAAACTTCTCGGAAAGGATAACTATAATACATGGAAGCTTCAAATGAAGGCCACATTAATCATAAGCGATATATGGTATTATGCTAACTATAGTAAAATCCGATTTGGAAAAAGCGATTGACGTACTGGCTTGGGAGCGAAACGACTTGAAAGCACGGTCGGACAAAATTTTGTCGATAACCTCAAGCGAATTGAAGCAAGTCAAAAATTTTGTGACCCTGCGATGTGGCTAAGGCTGGAAGAAATATATCAATTCAGAAGAGAAAAACGACACTTCTGAAAAAGCTAACTCTACATAAATTGGCAGATAATGGTGACGTAAGAACTCATTTGAACAGTTTCTTTATTCTGTCGATAAACTTAACGATACGGGAGTCGAAATTAACGCGGACTTATTAACAATTTTATTGTTATACAGTTTGCCTGCTGCCTATGAAAATTTTATATGCGCCGTTGAGTGAGGAATGACAGAAAAAAATTCTGAAATGAAGAAAAGTGTTATAGATTACAATATACAACATGCAACAGTCAACATAAGATAGGGTCATGGTTCAGCAATGCAAAAGCCGTACTGGTCTTCCGCTACGATCCGTATAATCCTAACAATCTTTTTACATGCAGGGTGTGGGAGGTACGCTGCTACCACTTTACGGAATAGCCTGTGTCAAAATAATTTTAGGCTATATTACTCAACAGAAACTTTCTGTGAGAGAAACAATTTCTCTATCGTCGTATAAATGAGCTAAAGAAGGCGCGCTTAGTGACACCCTGTAGTTTTATTACAGTTTTGGTTGATCCTTGAAGAGTTGATAAAAATGATATCACACAGTATTTACTTGTTTTTAGTATTTACCGAGTTATTTTTAATTTTATGCAAAAAATTGGTCATATTTGATCGGCTGCTAAATTGTCAACTTTAATGATACAAGAATCAGTACTTTTTAAAAATACAAATTAAACGTCACACAAACTTAACTTTATGCAAATTTGACGTTACTACTTTAGCTTTAATATCGTACAACTTAAATTTTGCTTCTCCTAAAAATTCTGTACTTTTGAGTTGTGATTCACTAGGGCCTGGTTTTTCAGTCACAGTTTAACTTTAATCTTCAGTTTTTTTTTACGTAGGAACAGATGGAAGTTAACTGAAGATTAACGTTAAACTGTGACTGAGCAACCGGTCCTAGGTAAGCGATATTTGGATAGTCCTTTCTACGAGCTTTGCAACAATACCATATTTTATGACTTTACTTAACATTGATAACGTTATTATTATTTCTCAATAATCAACTTGCAGAAATAAGCTGTAAAATGTTTTCGTTCTTCCCAGAAATATTTTTTTTTATTCAAAAGATTTATCCAAACAATTTGTCAATTGCAATAGAGTAAGTAAGGTTGTAGCGCGCGTTGCGTATCCTCCACAGCTGGCTGTTGCAATCTTAAAACTACTTTTCAACTAATACCTTTTCTTTTTTCCTTCCTTGTATACAAATAATAATTGTTATCGATCGAATCCATAAATATAAGAAATTTGTTTGAACACTAAAAACTTATTGAATGTTTACAATACCGTAATAGTTTTCAGCACAGTTAATTTAATTACTTCGCTTTGCTAGTTTCACGTTGTGTCAACTATTTGGTTTTTTTTTAGAGAAAGTTGCGTTACATGCTTAATCTCATAAGCTCTCGCTAAAATAATTTGCTATTTGTCAACAAGAAATGACACACCTTTGATCGTAGGACGAGCTCGTAACGTGAGAGCAATAAAAACCCATGGAATTTCGAAATCTTGACGTGGTAGATTAACAGGCACCGATAATTAAATAGTGTCCACGGATTTCTGCATTAGTTGAGTGATATATGATATCAATATATTTTTCATTATTTCTTTTGTTTCAAATATTGCCTTTATTAAACACCGAAGAAGTTGTTTAATGTTTATACTTTGCTTAATAGAAATAATGTTTATACTTTGCTTAATAGAAAAAACTTTCAATTTGAATAAATTTTACTAATACGGTTAAAGCTACCTTTAACTCTTCGCATGTTAGAGGTCCGTTTTGTCGATCACTTTTACATTTCTGCGCAATAATTGAAAAAAATTGTTCTCTTTGTAATTTTAAACGACCAATTTCCTTTGATGCTGTGTATTAAATTATCTTCTTTTGGAGACCAAAAAATAAAGTAACTTGGTAGATTAAAAAAGGAGAGTTTGGGTTTTTCACCCCACTGATATCACATCTATCAGAGTTACCATATCATTCGCGTTGCATTGTTTTCTTCCTTTCACTTGCAGAAATAGTTTGGTGAAATTTTTGGACTACTACTAATTGCCAGGTAAATTTGGCAATGTTCGCTTGTATTGGATTGGAAGGAGAGTATACGATATTCCTACTGTATTCTTAACGTCAATAGAGTATGAGACGCAAATAAATCTTACTCTATCTAGTTGCCTTGTGTCCACTTGTGTCCACTTGTGTGTTTCTGTTGTTCGTCAACTTTACCATGAGGCTCACGAACATTTGTTCTTCCGCTCAAGAAATGTCACTCGTTCAACAATATACTATATTTATTGATTTGCGACATATACTCCTCACCTCGAAATATTAACTATTTTAATAAACAAAATTAAATTCACCTTCACTGCTTTAGTCTGCTGTGCGGCTGAAAACGTTGAGACATAAACTTGAAGCGGAGATACTGTAGCAGTAGCTCGTCGAATTACTCCTTTTGAAGTATCGAAACAAGTCTTGTCTGTCCGTCGACTCCAGGGTGAAGTTGAACTATGCGTCAAAGTATCCAACTCACGGGGATATTTGTATTCTCTGATGAGTACTAATGTGCCTAGACTAACATTATTATACAATCTGAATAATAAAATCTGAATAATAATACTGTTGTTGTCTATGAATGGGTTCAGATGAACAGTTTGCTTTTGTTTTTTAATGTTTTTCCTTTGAAAAATTTTGTTGCAAATCATTTTTGATTGCAGTGAAAATTTCGAGCAGCCTCTGTACAGCTGTTTCAGCCCTGCTTGGGGCTTCGTCAGCAGAGATGTAGCTCGAAATTCCCTCTGCAAACCAAAAACGACTTGACCAATTTATTCGCAAATGCGATGTAATAGTGGTGAAAAGCGACATTTTTAATGAAATTTTCAAAGAAAAACTATAAAGGGCTTATTAACTTTTATTAATAAAATGCAGGAAGGTAAAGTTCTACTTATTAACATTACAAATAAAACAGCGACATCCTACGATCGCTTTTTGACCTGACATTGCAGTAGGATAACAAATTGAAGCGGATTTGCTACATAATAAGCATATTAAGCATTCACTTTTTTTCTCGTCAGAGCAAGCCGTGTTTTCGTTTCCTTAAGTTGCTTACATGAATTTTGATCGATGCCAGAAACTGACATGAAAAATATTATGATAATTCCACACCAGTAATTTGGCTATACTGCTAAATACGAAGAAGCACCCGTTTGCGGACGACTCTGGCATAAATAATGTACCTACTATTGCAGTCGAGGTGGTGTGAGTGTACTAAAATCATATACTTGAAATTGAAAATAAACATAACCGTTTCATCTGACGTCTATATTTCATTGTGATACCAACAAAAGTGTCGTTCTAATTAGCTTACTCTAAGGAGAAAAAAGAGTGAATGCTTCATCGACTGTATTCTAAGGACAAACTTAAAATGCAATTTTTACTAAAAAGGTAATACCTTTAACTCTTCAAATGCTTGACTTGGTAAACCTTAATAAGCCGCTCTAAATGTAATTAATTTATTACCTCTTAAGATGACACTGACAAGAAAAATGAAAAAATTATGCATGCCTAAGTTCCTATACGCATGGAATTTGTAGTGCATACGCATGAAACGACGTATGCTTTAAAGATTACTCTAGATTTTTTGGAATTTCCAAACCAGGACATTTTGTTTACTGGTCGCATTTCAAAACTCTCCAGGACCAAGGACTAAAAACTAAACCTGTACTGACAAAACCAAGAAGAGTTAAAGCCGAATTACACCTGACGAGTGCTGGACCCAGAGAGTGTATTTGGCTGCGTTCGGTTATTTTTTAATGACTTTAAAAATCGAAATTAGAAAGAAAAAGAAATTTTATTGCTGCAGGATTACTTGGGGTACGAAGTGTAACAGATCAATATAAAATAGGACGGATTTTCCAACCCAATAAAATACAGACGTCGAGACGGCGTCGACGCGTCGTTCTGTCTACACTTGACATAAACGGAAAATAATTCATGTTCATAGTGTGTCCTAAATACAACTCTTTATGTTGGATGTCGGCGATAAATTTATCAAGTATACGTATTATAAATCACCTAAAACCGAGAGAAGAATCTCAGTTATAAATGTATTAAACTTGTAATTTTTCAGTTTATTTCTTTTGAGGTTAAAGAATTGCAGAAGATCGCATTTCGATCACTTTTTATTAAAAAAAAGTACTTTTAATACGCAAAATATAGCCGAGTTGTAATGCAAAAAATGAAATGAATACAGTTGCGTGTCTATTCTTCCGAATTCCAAATGGATTCATTTCTATTGATCTTTAATTGTCTGTGTATTTTTAATTAGATTTATTATTAATATAATTAACAACAACGGAACCAAACCGCTTTCTACTTCATTCCTTTCGTATTTTTAACATTTCTTGTTATTCTTTCATCAATTCTTACCGATTTTGTTTTTTCCATAGATTGTCATATCATTGCTCTTTTAACACATTCTGTCATTAGTTAATTTAAAAATCTTATATTCGTTATTTATTAACTGACATCTCGTAACGTTGATTGAACGAATTATTTTAAGTGTTGATAAATTGCGAGAAGTTTTAATTTCATAAATGATACTTTCAGACATCTCAAATCTCTTGAGCACATTTTCGAATGAACAAATTTAAAACGTCTTCATGTATTAAGAGGCGCGTAATACTCAATATAGATAAAATTATTCTGTCAAGTGGCAATTCATTAATGAAAATGTAATTATTATTATTATTGTCTACCCATTATTTGAAAGCAAACTTCAATTTTTAGTTAATCAATTAATTTTAAATAGTATTTTATTTACGGAAAAGCAATTAATTTAATTTATTTGTTCAGTATTTGGAGAGTATTTAAGTAATTAATATTGACGACTTTTTAAAGTCAAAATTAAGATAACACCAATAAGCATTATTATTACTCATACCGTGTTATTTATAGATATACTGGGTGTCTCATAACTAAGGCCTCGAATCTGTTGGTCCAAACTCAGAGGCGTTGTATTCCGCGCGCGGCGGGGCTCGATTTCTCGCTGCATTTTCAATAGGCACGGGGATTCTACGATCGAATTCTGCATCTCATTAATTTAGATTTTGACGATTCGATATTTATTTGATTGCTCAGTCTCTCCGTAAATATTGAAAAGTTCAAAATTTACCTAGAGAAAGCGTCTCTCTCAACCAACAACAATGTTGAGAGATAATTTCTCGCTTTAAAAGACAAGACATTCTCACGGCAAATCGAAACGAATGAACGAACGAAAATTTGGAATGTTATTTAATAATTAATTTTAATAACAATTAATAGCTAAGAAATTTTACTGTTTTCTTTCCTATTCGAATTTCGAATACCTGAGAATACTTAACAACGCGCGTCTCTGTTAAACCGGACAATCGAACGATTCAGAGCTGCGCTACACCGGGGGTGTTCCGATGCGTATTCGGCATATGGGAGACTGGACGGGCTATTTTCTTCGATGATTTACTAATAACGTACGGAAGAGATTGAAAGGGCAGCTGTAGGAGATCAAAATAAAGTTTTTTTTCTTAATTCCCTTTTGATCAAAACTCAATACTAAGAAAGTTTAACTTTCTCAATGTCTTCTTAAATTTACTCCCCTAGCTTCTTAATTAATCAACATTATTTCACAAAATGCAACTTTTTTTTTAAATAAACTTTAAATTTATCAAAACCACTATTCATAAAATATCTATGTCAATCTGTTTCCTACTTTTGTTTTAATGAGTAGGCGATGTACAACAGTATGAAAATCCGTTTTTGGGCATTAAAAGAAAAAATGAAATAGCCGTAACTTTAACATTACTACATTTTTAAAAATAGTTGCTTATTGTAAAGCAGTGTTCAGTTAACTCTTAAGTACCCCAAATTGAAATTTAAAACGTAAAATATTACTCCAGGTGGTAACTTTCCTTTCTTAAGTAATTTCACTTTAAACTCTTGTAACTTTTTAGTTATTGTTTTTTAATTCAAAGTTTACTGAGAAAAATGCTTTAATTTGATCTCCTTTAGCTGCACTTTCAATCTCCTCCGTACGGTATGAGACACCCAGTATATTTAATTCCGTAAATATGTATATTATTTATGTAATGTCTGATAGAGAGGTAGTATAGGCAGTGGTAAGAAATTAACTGTGATTTTCCGTTCTTATGTTGTCGTGTAGCAAAATCATAAATAAAGCAACTGATTGCATTTATGTTGGGTTTCTGTAACAATCAATAACTTTATATAGACAAACTAAAAATAATCCGTATGATTCTTAAGATTTTATGATTTTCGAGAATAAGCAGCCCGAGGTTTCTTGCTTGAGTGACACTGAGCAGTTTATAGTTTTTTCCACAGATGTTTGGTTATATTCACTCGTCGTCTTTTATTTCCAAATGAATGTGGAACTCACGATTACCATTACAGCATCAAATCAAATCAATTATATTTGGTGCTATTACATATTTACAAATATGTGTGCACAAGTCAATATTTGAAATTTTAGACATATTAAGTTTATACATGCGCACAGGTACATTAAATTACAAGGTCAGTATAGAACAAATTTCACATACCAAAAAAGATAATTAAAAAAAAAAGAAAATGGCAACAACGTCGAATAGTGATGTTTAGGCTCTGAAGTTGTCAAATATATCTTGTATTGAGTAAGGTTCAAGTTCACATAAACGCTTGAAGAGGTGTTTTTTTAAAAGTTTTAAGGACATTAATGTTTTTGAGGTATATCGGTAATTCATGTGTATGTGTGTTAGTTAAAATGTTATTCCAAAGATAACAGCACAATGGAAGGAAATAATGGTCATGTAGAAAAGTGTCCCTTTTGCATTACAAATCGTATATCTGAACAGAAATGGCTTAAGTTTAATCAGTGACTGTACTGGGCTAACACGGTGGACGGGTTGCAGTGAAATATTTTACTTGCTGTTTTTGTGTAGCCTTCTTCAAAAATCTGCAATTTGTTTTTGAAGAAGAGTATTAAAATGTATTGGAGACTGTGGTTTGTAGTACAAAGAAATTGGATTTAACCTCCTAACCACAAACAGTTTTTTTTTATAAACTAGATACCTATTTCGGCAGCTATGGTGCCATCTTCAGTAGATGACTTCTTCTTGATCACAAGAGAAGTGACTGTATCATGTCTACTGCTACCTAATACATATACTAATTCGTCTCACATATTTTGATATTGTTTCACAATGAGTCAGCATTGTGTCCTTTTTAAAAGAACGAGAAAGTTATGTTAATTTCAGGAGTAGCGCGCATAAAATTTGAATAGCTGGTTAAGGCAAGGGACCACTGCTCGCTAAATGAAGCTAAACTGAGCGAAAGTAAGATGCGGCAACTAAAGCTAAGCGAAGCGAAGTTTGGCTAACAAAGATATAAAACGCGTCTGCGTAATATTACATTGGAGCTAATTCTCAAAAAACTTAATTTCGCTCAGCTTATTTTCGCTTCGTGAGCAGATAGACTGATAGTATGGTCGAATATATACCGGGTGTCCCGCGCCATGTGCTCACCCTTCTAGAATCTTTATTTATTAATCGATTAACCTGAATTTTGGAGACAATAAACTAAACAAAAAATGGAATTTTCCGACATACTGTTAGTCGTTCTAGGACTTCCGGTTTCGTCGGAACACCCTATATATTTTTACATATTTAAAATCTACGAGTCATTACGAGTCCGAATACGTATCAATTGTTAATTTTGGTTTCCAAGACAACGAAAAAAAACTTTTTTATTTTTCAATCTAGAAAGCTATTTTTTCGATAGAACCTCATATGTTTCTACGCTTAATTCAACTGAACATTTTTTTCTGAATACCCTATAACCAAATACGTCATATTTTCTTCAAAAATAATTTAAAATAGAGCATGTCATTGAAATCACTCCCTTTATTTCAAATGACTTTCAAAGAAAATATGACGTATTTGGTATCAGCGTACTCAGAAAAAAATATTCTGTTGAACTAAGCTAAGAAACATATGAAGTTCTATCAAGAAAAATGAGTTAAGACCTA
The DNA here is from genome assembly GCA_036172665.1 of Prosopocoilus inquinatus. Lineage (NCBI taxonomy): Eukaryota > Metazoa > Arthropoda > Insecta > Coleoptera > Lucanidae > Prosopocoilus > Prosopocoilus inquinatus. The sequence goes on from CM069875.1 coordinate 11,599,363, forward strand.
ATGAAAATTTCAAATACTGCAAAAATGTTAAAAATCAAAATACCATCAAAGGAGTGATTTTTTCGAAACACTTTAGATCGAAAAAATGCGATTCATGCGAAACAACGTGGGAATCTTTCCGTTATATAAACAAGTTCTTATATCCAGTTGACCAGGACTGTAGTGGTTACTGCGTGCCGCATAGACTTCTCGGGTTTTGACTGGTTTATTGTTTTATTTTTACAGGGCAGACGTGTTAAAGACTCGAAATTTTTCCGACTATGATCACTTCAGCATATAATAGTTCCTTGTATATTTAACGAGAGCTTCCTCCTAGGTCTGCTGATAACGCTCTCTGCATTTGCCTCATTGACCTTGACATTTCCATACATCTCTGTGCTTATAATCACTGTCCGGCGAGCTAGGTTACCTATAGTTAACAACCTCGATAAATTCCAGTGTTTTTGTACGCTAGTTGCTAGTTTTATCGTTGCAGAAAATTTTAGATTTATAACTAGTGAACCAAATCACTGACGGATCTCATAAAACGATAAAGTGATACGTAAGGATAGGATTGGAATAAGTACACGCCATCGTTTCAGTAGCGCCGTAAATATGCATCGAACAGGCACATTGTGTAATGGGACGGTGAAAATAATTTACGGCGTTCTTACTAAATGATCAATGTGGCGATATATTCTGGCGGTCGAGGTACAACTGATCAACTTATTACTCTGAAAATCTTTACAAATTAAAACAAGAAGAGTTGATTGCATAACTGTAATTTTTTATTGCGGCAATATCGCCCTATTTTTTGTTATACTGAGTAACACCATTGCTGTAGCGGCGTTAATTTTCTCTGCAGTCCTCGCATTTGTTTACAGCTACGGTCTAATATCTTATTTTGCCCGCTTCATTAGAATTTAAATCGCGAAAAATATATTTCCCCGACCCATAGTGATAAGTAATTTTCTGGACGATTGGATCCAATGGTCAGGTTAAACCGATTGCGTAAAGGACCATATGCATGCATTACTCTTTTCAGTGGCGGGAGTTTTTTTGACGGGGATTTATTAAAGTTTGCGTACCCATCGCATCAACAAGAAAGTATTACCTTTCTTAATTTTATATGACGCTGTGTTAACTAGACTGCATCAGTGATCACATCTCCGAAGGACACTCTAAATGCAGCGTGATTTTTGCGTTGCTAACGATGCGTGCGATGTGAGCCTGTGAATTACTTTCAGAGTCCGACGCCTACGGAAACAAAATATCTTATACGGAAAATTTGACTTTGGTCGCTCATTGGTTATAGTCAGGGATAAGAAATTGGCCCACTTGTTCCTCGAGCAGTGCGAAAATTTAGTATGCGGATATATTACTCCTCGCCCAGAGTAACTTCTGCGAAGTGCGAACGCTAGCACTGTAACCCTTGCCCTACACTAAATAGCAATTTAAATGCATTGGAGCCGCGGAAAGAGTAAGTAGTATATTCGCTAAGCTAAGTGTCCAACATTAAGTGGGTCGAATTCTCTTCCATGGTTATAAATTTTCAGTGCGATTTGTAAAAAACTGGCAATAAACCTTGTTTTTGTTTCGACTAAATTTGACAGAAATATAATCAGTTGCAAGCAAATAAATAAAACTCCCAGAAGTGCAGAGGTATTTATAGGCAATTTTATTTTTTAATTTTATTTTTATATTTTAATTTTTTTTATAGGCGCTCGTAATATTTTATTTCTTTTTGGACATAAAAATATCATGAAAAGTGCCTTAAATAAAATTCGTGAATAATATACCTCTCGTGCATAAACTAGTCACTAAAGTAAGCAGTTTCTATTACTTGATATCAAGTATGTATTATAAAACTATTTTTCATTCGACAAACTGTTGATTTCCTGATTTTATGACTATGATTTTTGAGGTATGAGAATTTTTAAAATGGCAAATAAATTTAAAGGCTGTCACAGCTATCGTCCATATTTTTATAACCAGGCCCAGGCGCATTTGGAAGGTATACGATAAATATACGAGGAACTATTAATATGCTGAAGAGATCATAGTCGGAAAAAGTTCTAATCTTTAACGCGTCTGCCCTGTAAAAACAAAACAATAAACCAGTCGAAGCCCGAGAAGTTTATGTGGCACGCAGTAACCACTACAGCTCTGGTCGACTAGATATAAAAACTTGTATACATAAACGATTCATTCCGAAATGAACTCGCATTCTTTTTGCAGTGACGGCGCTATAATTGATATGAATTAAATGTATTATGCCAGCCTTTTTAAAATCTACTTTAAAGAATTTTAATGTTTTCATAATTATTAATTTGAAAGAAACTATAGAAGCATTTATGTTACACACGTAATTTACATCAAACGGTAGTTTCTGATACAATGAGCGCGAGGGCGAGACTGCCTCGGGCATATAAGCCGTTTAGCGGCGACGTTGAAATCTACGCTGCTGCTTTGTTTATCTTTATACTGGTTTTTACCAGATACATAGGAATGTCCTACCCTTAGTTTCACCTAATTATTCTTTCTAGGGATGTTTCAGCCTTTCTTGCATAGAACATCTACGGCGTTGCTGTCGCTAATTTTGGTACTTTCAATTCTATGGAGAAGTAAGGCCAGCGCACACTATGCCGGGCCGCGTCGCTGCGCATTGCACTGCAAAAAATGCGCCTTCAATCATTTTATATATCATTGCGACTCATCTGTATATGCGATTATAGTCCATATAAAATGTATACAGACAATTACCTGCACATTTTTGCAGTACGATGCCGCCCGGTCTAGTCTGCGTTGGCTTTTACACCGCTTAAGTGCGCTGCTTCTTGTTTAAGTCTTGTTTACACGATGATAGTTTCTGTGATTGTTACTGTTTTCAAAGCAATTATCGTAGAAACTATCATCATGTAAATATCTTGAAACTTCTGTTGTGATAGAATGAAAGCGACTGTCGAGGTATTTAAACGATGGTAGTTTCTGTGATAGTTGTTTTCATGACAGGTATTTCCCTTTAAAAGTGTTTATGATGCATTCCAAGTGACATAAATTTAATCTTCAGATAAGGCGGTGAAGAAATCGGCCATTGTAGTCCGAACCTAAGAAACGCAGTGATCATACGGAAGGACGTATTTGTACCAAACCTCATTAAACAAGCAATTTATTTGTGTCATAGCCAACTGCGGTTTTAATTTAAAATTAGAAAGTTATAGTCTGTTTCGCAGAACTGGCGCTGTTTTTACAAAAGACAATAATGTCCATAAAATCTACGTTAAATTCTGAATAAAATGGTTTTTGAATTTTCGGAATATCTTGTCAAACAACTGAGATATTGTGGAAAAAAAATTTTCGGAAAAATTCGTTTTCGGCCGATATTTCCCGAACGATTGGAGATAGCTAACTTTTGTTTTCTCCACTCAGTTTTTCTTGAAAAAGTAGCAATTGGGTCGCGAAAACGGTTTTCTTCTATTCCTATAAATAACTGAGAAACCTTGTAAAACTATCAAAAATGGTCCACTCTGTAAATCACGTTGTTTTATTACTCCGTTTCTTTGATAGCCCGACTGACAAACGATAAAATTAATAAGTACAAAGTTTTTTTAATCTCGAACCGGACAGAAATACGAAGGGAAAACACTCAACGTTTCGTTTCCTTTTCCCTTCATATTTCTGTCCGGTTCGAGGTTGAAAAGACTTTGTACTTACAATTTTCATCGGACAAGAATCAACATCAATGATGAAATTAATGTACATTTTTCTTTCCTGATCACATTCATTTACAAGAAGTGCCGTTATCTTCCTCCGAAACTGAACAGATATTTTGCACTGAAGAAGAAAGAGTCACATTTAACAGGGATTAAACATTCTTTAAAGCACGCGGGTTCGACATTATTTATTTACTCCTCGTCATCAGTAATTGTGTCGAGTTGAGTAACAGCAGGAAACGCTGGGCTTATCAAGTTTCTGTTCGTCATTCATAGCAATCACTCAGCTCTTTACTTTCGCGATGGTATAAAATTACGTAATGTGTAAGAGAATAATGCATTGTATTCAGTGGCGTCTGGTGACTTTTGCACGACAGAGGGCTCCGTTCCAAAGAAATTATTCGCAAATCTATTTTACATTAGAAATTAACCTGCTTCTTGGAATAAGGATGAAGATTTAAGTAAAATTTATCGTCTGAAAGAAACATCTAGTCGTCTGCTTTTATTGACATTCAATAATTTTCCCATTTTACTTAATTTAGTTAATTAGTTTTTAAGTGTCTTTTAATTTTCGCATTTAATAAACATATCTATTTATGTCAGCTTTAGCTTGCAATTGCTCTGTAACTAAATTACGAACGCCTGGTTGATCTTGATGTTCGCAGCTCGTAGTATAAAGTTTTATTTGAAAAAATATAGTCATTAAAAAGTTATATACAGTGACCGGCAGAAAGTTGGCTACAAATGAGAAAATTCTTTACTATTGATTTCTCAGAAAAATTTATTCTTTTTGAAAGCTCCTGCATCTTTCCAAAGTGAAGATGCACCTGTCAAAGTTTGAATACCTCCTGTCATATATCGAGGATATCAAAAATTAGAAATGGATATGAGAGTAAAGTACCTTTAATTTCCACGCTACGAGGAAATTTTATTTGGGGAGAAGTTACTCAGAATTATTATGAGATCTCAAATATGAAATCACGGCTGTCTACGATGAAAAAAGGAATTTCACGTATTTTTACATTTTTTTCGTACCAACGTGTGTGTGGCAGAACTTTGAATGTGTAGAGCTGGACATTTCTTCAAATGTGACATGAACATGCTCTAAGATTTGTCTTTTGCACTACTGTCAACTAGAAATTATGATTAATAACATTGATACCCTAAAAATTACAATTTCTTATAGCCAAATTATTTTTTTTTCCATTGTAGGTAGCTATGATTTCATATTTGAGATTTCATAATAATTCTGAGTAACAATTCCAAATAAAACTTCCGCATAGCATGAAAAATAAAGGTACTTTACTCTTATATCGATTTCAAATATTTTAATTTCCTCGGTATATGACAGGAGGTATTCAAACTTTGATATATGCATCTTGAGTCTAGGAAGATGCAGGAGCTTTCATAAAGAATAAGTTTTTCTGAGAAATCAATAATAAAGAATTTTTTCATATGTAGCCAACTTTTGCCTGTCACTGTATTTAGGATATACAGACTGTTCAGAAATAACTTGCACTATTGCTAACTTTTTTATTATTAAAGTTACAGATAGGGTTAAATTAGCAAACAAGTAGTACCTTTTGCCCTGATTGCAATGATGCATTCAAAAAACAAATGAAATAAAGGAAAAAACGCACTTTTTTAAAGGGAATACCCTTTGACCAGTCGATAGAGAATAAAATTTTGAATTAAAGTTGTTCTTTATCATTTTATCGGAAATTAATAAATAAAGAAGATATTTTGGTTTATTACAAATTCATTAGGATGGCTGTGTTTCAAGAATAAAACATTTGAAAACAGTATGTGTATGTGAAAACATAAATTTTGGTTTATTTGTTTATTATAAAGGATGTTTTTGTCCTAGTTTTGTAAAAATCTTTTAATAACAAGAATTTCTATAAGATGTATGTTCTGGCCCAGAACATACATCTTGTGAAAATTCTTTTTATTACAAGATTTTTACAAAACTCAGATAAAAACACCTTTTATAATAAACAAATAAACCTGTATTCTTTCATGATTTGATCGAGCAATATTTAATTTAGGGGACTACCTTTTACTATTAATTTTTATTACTTATTAGATTATTTTGATTTATTTGTTTAATCAAGGTCTCTCTAGCGTCAAGTGCTACAATATCCTTTTAAAATAACATAAAACAGCTAGCATTAGAAAAATGTAAATTTACTACAAAAAAAGCTTTTTTTAAAAAACTACACCTTTTAACGTAGTTGAATCTTTAAAAAAACATATGAGATAACTATAATCGCACTTACATATAATTATACGTACTACAGTTATACGTTTTAGTAATGTCTCTCCTACAAATTTTATATTGCGGCCTGATCCCTTCTGACCATTTTGATAAGTAAACATGTAAGTTATTCTGCAAGTAGGTAGACAAATACAAAATGAGCACATGAAGCGACAGCGACTTAAAATCTTATTGGGAAGACATTATTTTTAATTATGACCGTACATTCATTGTAACCTTGCAGGTTTCAAATCCCATCATGCTACAGCCTTAGTCACTAACATCAATTCTTTGTGGTTCTGAGTATTTAATCGTTTTTAATTATATACTAATTATACATTTGGACGTATGTAATCATTTATCTAACGATAAACATCAGTAAATTTATTATTATTATATTTACATTATCTTCCTATTTCAATTTGGTAAAAATCTGTCGTAAATCCAGTACGTCAGAGACTAAGAAAAAGTCATTAACTGTTCTCTTTCCGGAACTTTATGTTTGCAGTTTTACACGAAAGTTTGGGCCTGTCCAAACAATCTTTTGAAGTTAATTTCTGCATCGTAAACGTAATATTAATTTTTCAGATCGAAATAAAATTTTACGCTACACCGTAAAACGTTAAACGTGTAAACCGATTTTTGTTTTTTTTTGATCTAGACGTTTAGGTAGGCGAACACCATCGTTACAGACGCCATGTAATTGTTCGATGTTTACTGTCGATTAAATTTGCATACGTACCTAGTTGACCTTTGGTGAATTACTTACAACGTGAGGTATTTTTCCTTGGGCAGGATGTTACTAGCTGATCGTTTTCTGTTTAATCAGCATTTTTTGCTACATATTGCTTTTTTTGGGTTATTCCCCCAATTAAACGGACCAAAAAATTTCTCGCATTAAGGATATAGTCCCAGAAAAGGTTTATTACAATGTATTACATGTTTACGTAATATCATCAAAGCTGAAATAAGGATGGATTTAAATTATAATCATACATTAAAATATTAAATAGTTCATTTTTTAAGTCTTCAAAATACTACAACTACGTGTCTATCGAGTGTGGTTTTCTTCTCTGCCGTTTGAAATACTTAATGTAGCCAAAAAAATCCTAAGTTCTTTTTACTTAATTTTAAAAGTCCATAAGCTAAAATTATTATCCACTCTACAGGGTGATTAGTTTCTTGAGTATAGAACACAATATTCTTATTTTTAATGGAACTTCCTATACCGGTTGTTCCGCGCCTTGTGCTCACCCTTCTAGAATCTTTATTTATTAATCGATTAACCTGAATTTTGGAGACAATAAATTAACCAAAAAAGGGAATTTTTCGACATACCGCTAGTCGTCATAGGACTTCCGGTTTCGCCAGAAGTGATATCAACTTTCTTATTTTAAATGGAACACCCTATATATTTCTTCGTATTTAAAATTTACGGATCATTATTAGTCCGAATACGTATCAATTATTAATTTTGGTTTCCATGACAATGCAAAAAAAAAACTTTTTTATTTTTCAATCTAGAAAGCTTTGAATCACATTTTTTCAATTTAATGCGATCAAGTGTTTCGAGAAAGTCACTCCTTTGATGGTATTTTGATTCTTAACATTTTTATAGTATCTGAAATTTGCATTAGGTCGTAACACATTTTTTTCGATAGAACCTCATATGTTTCTTAGCTTACTTCCACAGAACATTTTTTTGAGTATGCTGATACCAAATGCGTCATCTTTTCTTTGAAAATATTTTAAAACAGAGCATGTCTTATTGAAATTTTACACTGTCCTTATTTCAAATAACGATATGGAGTTCCCCATAGTGGCACTCGAAAAATGGACAGCCTGTATTTGTATATTATTAGATATTTGGACAGATTACATATCTAATTTTATGATAATTTTTTTAGGTTTTCATACACCTAAAGTTAGCAAATATAGAGATATAAGTAATTAAAAGGGAAAATTGCTACATGCAGAACTTCGCAAAATATTGCTCGAATTTAGGGTTCGACTGAATTTTATTTAAACGCAAATAACTATAGACTAGGCTCGACTTTTCCAACCTCCTAATAAATTTGACGAATAATTCGACGAATCACCATGACAACCATTCATAAAATTCAACTTATCTGCCAGATAATGTCAATGGGAACTGTATTAGCGACTGACCTGGCAATGACCGCCTGTTGCTCTCGTAGGGCGTATGCTTCAACCCATTTGGTGAAACAGACCATTACTACGAAGATGTACTTACAACCTGAACTGCAAAATATGATATCTGAATGCAAAAATTTTTGGTCCGTCGTCTGCATAATTTATATACAGGGTAGGGAACCGACTTAATATTCCGAAAACTGTTTGACGTATCTATTTGAAATTTGGTGTGTGATTCAGAGTCAATAGGACCTATATTACCAATTTGTTTCAATTGTTTATCTGCTCTTGTTTCTGAGATCCAATGCCTACTTGATTTTTCTTAAATGACAACCTGCTGATTTTTTTTTCTCTATTTAATAGTTCGTTTAATTCTTTACACGACCACATAAAAATATTTATCTATTGCATAAGAAAATTTCTAGAAAATAATGTTTGAATGAAAAAGTTAGAAAAAATGGTTTACGCTGATATATAATATTTGTTTTCATGTTTTTAAGGCAATTTTTATTAAAATTTTCTTTAGTTCTATCTTAAAAACAACCCATAATCTTGTGGTTTTACAGTTTTTTTGTTAAAACTAATATTTTTGTCGAATATCAAACAATAAACCATTTTGCTTAACTTTTTCATCAAACGTTTTTTTTTCGAAAATTTTCTTATGTAATTGATAAATACTTTTATGTAGTCGTTTAGAAAATTAAACGAGCTATTACATACAGGAAGAAAATCAGCAGGTTGTCATTTAAAAAAAATCAAGTAGGTGTTGGATCTCAGAAACAAGATCCTATAGACAATTGAAATAAATTGATGATGTGGGTCTTATTGACTCTGAATCACACACCAAATTTTAAATAGATACGTCAAACAGTTTTCGAAATATTAAGCCGGTTCCATACTTTTGTCCTTCCCCGTATTTGTTTTCATGTTTTTAAGGCAACTTTTATTGAAGTTTGCTTTAGTTCTATCTTAAGAACAACCCACAATCTTGTGGCCTTCTAGTTTTTTTTTTGTTAAAACTAATATTTTTGTCGAATATTAAACAATTAACCATTTTTCTTAACTTTTTCATCAAACGTTATTTTCTCGAAAATTTTCTTATGTAATAGATAAATATTCTTAAGTAGTCGTTTAGAAAATTAAACGAGCTATTACATGCAGGAAAAAAATCAGCAGGTTGTCATTTAAAAAAAATCAAGTAGGCGTTGGATCTCAGAAACAAGAGCAGATAAACAATTGAAAGAAATTGGTTATATAGGTTTTATTGACTCTAAATCACATAACAAATTTCAAGTAGATGCGTCAAACAGTTTTCGAAATATTAAGCCGGTTCCATACTTTTGCCCTTCCCTGTATAATATTTATTCAGTAGTCATACTTGGTGTTTTGATAAAATTATTTCATTTAAATTCTATGAGAAGTAACGAAGAAGTGAAAACCAAGCCACATCATCATTATTAATATCAAAATCGATTATTTACTAAACATTTGCTTATTTAAACAAATTCAAAAGTCAATTCAATTTCCAAGCATTGGACTTACAAAAAGAAAAGTAATACGGTTTCATTTAAACTCTATTAGCCTAATAACACTTTTTATCTTGTGTACGCATTTGTAACAAGTAGATGCGAAACAGTAGGGGATGTTATCGGAAAGTTAGAAAATAAAGGCACACACAATTCAGATAATAATAACAACATAACTGTTTACGTTCATTTATCTATAACATTAACTTGACACTTAACGTGAGAGAAATTGAAATTACATTATTTAAATTTTTAAAATAAAAACTAGCGATGGCCTCGTTGTATCATATATAGTTTGTGATACAGTCCTTTCAGTTGTAGAAGCTCATCGTGGCTGCCCTGCTCGATTATGGCCCCCCGGTTCATTACGTAAATGACATCCGAATCTTGGATGGTTGACAGGCGATGCGCTATAGTAATGCAAGTGCGCCCGACTTTAGCTTGGTCCAGAGCTTCTTGGACTACCTATAAGTATAATTTTAATATTATTTGAAATGTGATATCCATTGCGATGGTTAAAACAAAAAAAAGTTACCTTTTCACTTTCGGTATCCAACGCAGAAGTTGCTTCATCAAGCAGTAGAATCTGTGGATTTCTAATAAGTGCTCTAGCAATAGCCACGCGTTGTTTTTGCCCACCAGAAAGTTGTGTCCCTTTCTCACCCAATCGAGTTTCGTAACCCTATAAATTGAATTTGTTTAAACATCCTAATAAAAAAATGTCCTCTTGAACGTTACCAGTGGCAAAGACGAAATGAAGTTGTGTATGTTCGCGTTTTTAGCTGCCTCGACAATCTCTGCTTGTGAAACAACTCTGTTGTTATCGCCGTACGCGATATTCTCGGCAAGAGTTCTGTCGAACAGGTTCGGTTCTTGGGAGACTATTCCTAAATGGGATCTCAACGCCATGATCTTAATATTGGGCAATTCTACATCATCTATCTTAACAGAACCTGCTTGTGGGTCGTAGAATCTTTGGAGGAGCTGAATTATTGTAGATTTTCCACAGCCGCTTGGTCCCACAAGAGCTACTGTTTTGCTTTCATCTACAGATAACATCAGAGAATCCAAGACAATCGTATTAGATCTCGTTGGGTATGAAAATGAGACACCATCATATTTAACGTGGCTCTTTTTCTGAAATTGATTTTTTTATATAAAAGTTATTTTGGTTCCAACGCACGGTACTGTTTTTAAAGAGGTAAAAATAAGGTTGGCATAATCGATCTGTAAAGGGTTATATTTATATTTGAAGTCATATTTCATTAAAATGAATATCCAAGATAATTAAATTAATTAATTAAATAAATTCCTTCTTACCCAGCCCGAATAAGTAGAATTGGGACCGTCTTTGATGAGTGGTATCCTATTCACTAACTTGAACATCTTACCTGCTGCAATGAAGCCCTTTTGGAAGTTAGGTGAAAATGCCATTACGTTTCCGACGGACCAAGCAGCTGATATTAATGCTTCAGATACCCTGTCAGAAAGTATTGTCAATAAATTTGCCCGATCCAATTGGTTTCGGAAAGCGCTTACTTGAAGACATTCGTAAAATCTATGTCGTAATCCACGATTAAAATAGCACCATAATAGAATGCTATGCCATAAGAGAAGAACATCAAGCACCTAGCAAGGCCGAGTATAAAACCTCTGAAGAAAGCTCCGCGTTTCAGTTTCTTGTAATGGGGTATTAATTCAGAAGTATACAGAATATAGAATGTTTCTTCACACCCTAGTGATGCTACCGTTCTAATGTTACTGATGGCTTCTATTGCTATCTACAATGACGAAATTTCAGGCAAAGATTTTATTTTTGTGGCAATTAAAAATAGAAGAATAAAAGAGTGCGACATCATTAAAAATTTGCTTTGTGCCTTGTATTTGACACAAATTTGTTAGTGTTCGTCGAAATTTTTATTGGTTTGGAGTGAGTGAAGGTGTGGGCAGACTTTTGAGATCGCGTGATACGCGCACATAAGAACGCATGTGGCCCGCGGATCGCAAACCGGCCCGCGGGCCGCAGTTTGAAATAGAAATTTTTAGTGTCATAGTCACAAAATTCTGTTTTATGTTTATCGAGTTATTTGTGAAACTATGTTTCGAAACAAAAAGGACGCTTATCATCACTTATCATCGTACGTGCTCGTCACTAGTGTCAGTTAGTACTTCAACTTAAAATTTTGAAAATTGTGATGTATTTTATACGTGTATTAAGTGCTACACGAACGTAGAACTTACTCGCGAAATACTATACAGAGCTCAATATCCAGAAAGGCGGTTACATATAACTTAATAAAGCGATAAAATTAAATAAAGTTTTTTTTGATCACGGCACTAGCGATTTCTTCCCGTGTAAAGATTAAGCTCAGTTTTTTTAAATTTTGAAGAAATTTCCATAACGTTCAAATTCTTCCTCCTCTTCTCTTTTTTTCGACATCATCAATTTTCTCGGATATACTTGGTGACAAATCTAGTAGTCTTTGAAAAAGATTGATAATTTTAACATTTGCTAATTAATGCCGTGCTGATAGTTTGGTATAAATTAAATTTCGATACTGAATCCTTTTTAAATATCTTGAAACGGAGCCAATGAAAAATCTCACACATTTATTTTGAAGAGTAAAAAAAGAAAAGTAAAAAAACCTATATCCAATGTTCCTGTAAAATAGTAGCTATTTATTACAGAAGTGTCTTAAAAGGAAAATAAGTCACGAAAGGAATGTTTAGCCACGAGAGCCTTGTGTTTCTCGAGTGGCTTATTTGCTGTTAAGGCACGAGTATAATACATAGTTTTATCCAACACCTGTTTATTATCAAGTCATAATAATGCCGATTTTGAATAACAGTTTAATTATTATGGGTTCAAAATTCCACTAGTGTTTTACTTCATAATATATTCAAAATCGGCATTATTATGACTTCGTAATAAACAAGTGTTGGATAAAAATAATAAGCCAATATTCGAGCACCTTTAAATTAACATGGGATTTCCTATATTGCTTTCATCAATGCAGCATTCTATGTAATATGAGCAGAAAAAGATCGATTATGTTAATGAATGATCTTTTTTCCTCTTAGAAAATCACTAACCTTTGTTGAACTTTCGATTGCGTTTTTATTTCCCGCTGTCACCTGCCTATTAATCCGTTCCTCAAAGTACGTTGCTATAAATATTAATGGAACTATTGATAAAGATACCAATGCCAATCTCCATTCGAAATAAAGCGCTAGGGCTAGAGCTATCGTCAACGTTGAAATTGAATTAAGAAGAACCACCAGAGGATGTCCTGCTGCCTGCGACCAATATATACTACTATCTGCTTCAATTTAGTGTAGTTTACTTACACCCTGTATAGCTGCAGCGTCGCTCGATAATTTAGCACATATCGCACCCACTCCGTTTTCCTTTTTGTCGTACCATGCGATCTCCTGCCTCAATACCGATTCAAACATAAGTGCCCTCACTCGTTTCGTTAATTTTTCTCCCGCTATTCCTATCATATACCACTACAAAAAGACATTAGTCGACTTTAAATTTCATAATAAATTATACCTGGAAGAAAGTTGTGATTCCGCTCACTATCCCAATTATAAGAAAGTACAAGCTGTATCTGTTGCCCTCGTTTCGTATTTCTTCCGGATCTTGTAGTTGGAAGATACCTATTACCTCGCCAAATACCACGGCATATACAGGAAACGATGCGCCCGCAATTAAAGCAGCTATACTTCCAATTGTGATCTGCCACCATTCAGGTCGATTTATTCTTATAATTCCGGGGATGGAAGCGTGTTTGCGCGCTTCTTCCTCTTCTGCAAGATTTATTTCCTGAAAATAAATAAGTAATTTTAAATTAAATTTTCGAAAAGAGTTACCTTGGCATCGTCTTCCTGTCTAAACTCTTCAATTTCGTTGTATATATCGTCCTTGAAGTTTGATTGTGAACCTTAAACATTATTACTTATTATTGGGCTGTGCAGTATTCTCAAGAAAACTTACCTTCATCTAAGTCGTCTGGGGATATTTGGGTGTTCACTAAATTATAATAAACACCTTGAAGAGCGATGAGGTTATCATGTGTTCCTTCCTCAACTATTTTTCCTTCCGAAAACACAATGATTTTGTCCGCGTTTCTTATTGTCGAGAGACGGTGAGCTACTATTATAGTGGTACATTCTTTGCTGATTGAATCTATGGCTCTTTGCACTTGTGCTTCGCTATTAGTGTCCAAAGCGGAAGTTGCTTCGTCCAAAAGCAAAATTGTCGGTTGACGTACTAAAGCTCTCGCAATTGCAATGCGTTGTTTCTGTCCTCCAGATAACTGTGAACCGCGTTCACCTACTAAAGTGTTATAACCATCGGGCAGGGTGGAAATGAAGTTGTGAGCGTTAGATTTCCTCGCCGCTGCCTCGATTTCTTTTTGTGTTGCGTCGGGCTTGCCGAACTTGATATTTTCTGCAATGGTCATCCCAAATAACACTGGTTCTTGACCTACGACACCAATTTGGTTTCTTAGCCATGCCAAATCAAATTCTCTCATATCGACGTCATCGATTTTTATCTACACAATTAGAATTAGAATCGAGATAAACAGTAAAACACACTACGAACATTTCCGGACGTTGGATCATAGAACCGTTGCATCAGTTGAATACACGTAGACTTTCCGCAACCTGAACTACCTACTAACGCCACAGTTTCTCCTGGATTGATCTGAATATCGACGCCTTGAAGCACCTGAAATGTTTATGTTTAGTTTGGCAGTTATGTAGTGTTCTTTGAGCTTAAGAGGAGTTTATTACTTCGCTTATCGTCAACGTACAAAATTTTCTTGTATGGTTAAAACTATCCTCAAAGGAACCTTGAGGAAATATTATTTTCTATTACTAATACCCACGTGTCATTTATTACAACAGTGATAATATACATTAGAAGGAGGACGAATGGTACAGCAAACTCACGCTGGCTCACTCCTTTACAATTTTGTACAAAAATATTTCTCTTTAAACCTGATTCCTTGTATTTAAAATTATATTAGTTAAAACAAGAAGATTTAGATAATGAATAGGTAATGATTAAAGGAAAAAGTCAACGATATCGTAAATGACGGTTATTCACCTTGACATCATCTCTTGACGGATAATTAAAGTGCACCCCGTTGAATAGTATACGCCCCTCGAATTTATCCAAACGTTTTCCTTGTCCTTTGCTCAGATTTATTACGGGCTCACTGTCGATAACGGAAAAGACTTTAGCAGCAGCTCCACGAGCAGCCCCAAAAATTTGTATATACGGTGCAGACATGCCCAAAGTGAATGTAGCCATTAAAATCGAGAAGAACACCGTGATTAATGTCGCGACGGTGTAGCTTCTCTCCTCAGGCGGAAGCTCCCACTCACCCAGTATTAATCCGATGCCGTAATAGAATGACAAAGCGTACGAGCCAAACATGAAAAACCAAAGTAAACCATTGCTGATGGCCGTAAGTAACGATCGCTTGATGTTGTTCTTGCATGCAGTGATTAAATGCTCTTTATAACGGTCAATTTCCTTTTGCTGTCCGCCGAAAGCAAACACGGTCTTTATAGCACTCAAAACTTCTTCAGCGATAGCACCTGCTGCACCGTAGGATTCCATTTCTTGCTGCGAAAATTTCGTTGTTAACTAAAAACAAAAAAGAAATCAAAACGCCTCGTCGATATACCAAGGAAATCTTACAAACGCCACGAAACCCATCGCGACGCTACTGAGTGGTAAATACGCCAAGCATATTAAGGCTAATTCCCAACCAAAAACAAAAGCGATGGTTATACCCGAAATAAAGGTGGCGATGAAGAAACAGAATGTGCCCGCCTTATCACCGAGGCCTTCTTCCAGTTTTGCTAAATCTCTGCAGAAGGAATTAGTGGTTGTTGAAAAATTGATTCAATTTGGAAAGTCTTACTCAGTAATACGGCTGGAGAAGTCGCCTGTTTTATTGAGATCATACCAGGAGACATCTTGGTTTAGAACCTTTTGCATATACAGTGACCTAATTTTGGAAATCTGAAATACATCAATATATTGTCCTTTTATGTCTGATCTCAATTTACAGAAAATTTACAGATTGTATTAAACATGTTTACCAGAAAGTAATTAATTTTCTTTACATCTTCTTTAGCTTATAGATCAATACATACCTGTCTTACACATGTATAACTGAAAATCATTGTTGATATGTAGACAACAACAAAAGTACCGGCACCTAAAATTGCTGTATATATGGCAAAGTTTGATGCTGCTTCCATCAGTTGATCTTGGGCAATGATACGATCTTCTTCAGTTTCGCTGTTAGAGAAAGCGGTAGCGGCTATTACCATTTCATTAGTGATGTCGCCAAAGAATATCATCATCACTGGAGTTCCTACTCCACCAGCCATGCTACATGCCACAGCGATAGCAATCAAGAATTTGTCCAGACATGTGGCATATCTATACTGATGATAATGATGATAATTTAAGATTTAATTGAGGACAAGAGTACTTACAAGTTTAAAATATGACACGGTTGGTAGTGTTTCATTTTCTACTTTTTTGGTATCATCGGCAGTCAAAGCTTCACTGAAAAAGAATTAAACTTGTATACTTTTTTATATTGTTTCCTTGAGTTTTTCCTGAAACATGTTTGCAGTGTTATTTGTACCCGAAATAAATTCATAAATGAAGTTGATTCTTGTCCGATGAAATTGTAAGTAAAAAGTTAATAATCGTACTGATTTAGAAAATTTAAATGACATATTTTGTAGTTTTCTGGATTCATTAAATAAGATATGGATCTGTCAATTTACATTTAATAAAAGAAAAAAATTAGTTCTAATTTAGTACTTGTTTCTCCTGACAACTCGTATTTTAGTTTATATTACGTTACTTTTTTGTTTCTCTTGACGACTTGTTTCTCCTGACAATTCGATTATTTACTTTTTTCACTCCTGACGAAGCTACCAATCGATAGTGAAATGTTGAGTGTTTCTCTGATCATAATTCTATCCGGTTCAATATTAAAAAAAAAAACTTTTTACTTACGAAACAAGTTCACTTGTGCACAATACTTTTTATTTTATACAAAAAGAAGCTGCAGTTTTACAAATTGCCAAAAATGAATTTTCTCTGTACACGTACTTACTAATTATTGCGTTACTTTGAAACTTAAAAGAGGGAGTCAA
This sequence comes from Prosopocoilus inquinatus, assembly GCA_036172665.1. Taxonomy (NCBI): domain Eukaryota; kingdom Metazoa; phylum Arthropoda; class Insecta; order Coleoptera; family Lucanidae; genus Prosopocoilus; species Prosopocoilus inquinatus. The sequence continues at coordinate 11,616,195 of CM069875.1, forward strand.
AATTTTGAAATCTATGAGTTACAAACACAAAGGGGCAGTTGTACAAAGTAGATTTAAACTGACGTTCAACTGAACCAGGTTCAAAGTGAACAAAATCGCATCAAATTTTATTTATGAATGCATTTATTGTCATATGTCTTTAAGACCCTAAGCGAATTTGTTTTCTTTGAAACTGGTTCGGCTAAACTTGAATTTAAATCGCCTTTGTACACCTGGCCCAAAATGATTAACGGACGCAAGATGTGAACCAAGATACGTTGTTTTTTGGAGCAAATTCTTACAGTTTCAAAATTCTAGTGAAAATATGTTATTCGTATACCTCGCATGACGTGGGGGCAATGCATTATTGAAAGATATAGGGTTGCAAATTTATGGCGTGAGGCTCTTTCAAGATGTACCCCTGATATGTGGCAAATTTTTGTAATCATTATGAAAAATTAATTTTTCGTTTAAAAATATTCCACCTTTCATTATTACATTTGGAGAATCTGAATCAGAATCAAACATTGAGTCGGATTCTTCTGTGGAATCAACGGAAGAGGAATAGGGAATATTCTTAATGAATTCCAGTGCATGGCTTGTTTGGAATAAATTATAAAACATTGGAAAAGGTTCTGAGGCATATGTAATAGTAAGAAGTTATTTAAATACCCATGCAAGTAATAATTTCTTAACGAAAAAAGTAAAAAATTATTAAACATTTGTCCGAGTCGATATTTCTCGTTTTCATGGAATACTTCAATTATTATATGAGTACACTAAATGAAAACTCTGTAAAAAAAAAATAAAAATAAAAATTGACTTATTGTGTTTATATGGTTCTTATGGAGAAAGCCTACAACCTGAACTGGGGTTTCGGTTACAAAACTGCATGATTGCTTTCTTAATTGAGTTTGAAATTCAAATGTTTCCTGTATCAGTTATAGAAAATGTTTGTTTTTGCTTTATCTCGAAACAATCTCTGACTGACGCAAGTACCGCGTTCTGCATTTAACGTAAGTACATACTCGTACACACCATACACGACAATCGAACTGGCAAGATTGGCAGCGGCAGTTTTCAAAAATGTAACCATAAATTTAAAAATGAACGTCAATCAAATTTCTAACGAGTATTTTATTATGATACCATACGAATTTCAATACAATTCTTTTAAGTGTAAATTTCTGCTTCCTTACTGAAATTATTGTTTAAAAATGAATGTAGAGTTATATTTTGCACTCAATAGTAGCACTACTTGTTTGGCAGCTCTTGCGGTTTATTAAAATCAAAAACTTATCGAACTCCTTGCCGAAATTTAAACGAGTTACGATGCAGATTGGTGGAAAAAAGTGCAGCTATTATTCCTAGAACGTTAAGTAATGTTCGAAGGACCTTTTACGATATTTATGAGTACATTGTTCGTCCGTAAAAGGCTAATTAAGCATTTGGTGTAGTACCAATTAATTTATAAATAAATATTTCTCAACACGAATTATGTTGCTATTTTATATTATAAAATTTTATAAATCTCTAAAATTTGTCAACCAGAAAATTTGTCAACCTGCTCGATCAAAACTGTATAATTAAAAAATGTCTGTGAATTTAATTATTTTGTTTTTATTTTGAAAGCCCATGTATTTGGAAAACATACTGAAGATACATCCGGTTACGCAAAGTATTTATTGCAGATCATTTTCTGATTGAAATCAACCAATCAAAAACAATCCGCAATAAATATTTTGCGTACCTTGAATGCTTCTGAACTAAGCTTAATGCGAGGCTACGTATTCTCGTTTAATGCTTCAATAGGAAAGAAATATAAAAAAAATGCATTGAAATTTCTATGGTGCAGTTAAAGTGGACACGTTACATTATACAAGATTTTTGATGTATGCAGAACCTTAGTTAATTTTGCCATATATCATAAAAAAGTATGTATAGACGTCTTAGAAAGTATCCGGAATTCGGAAATATTTCTTGAATTTTTTTCAATATATAGCTTTCCCAGCAGCTGAGGAGCGTAGTATTTTTGTCAAAATCATTTTTCCAAAGAATCAAATAAAAGACAACAGGCACTGAATTCTAACAATTCTGAATAAACAAGGAGATTTGAACAGGTATGGCAAATTTAAGAAAAGAGTAAAAATATGAAGCAACAGAGGGATTCATAATTAAAGAAGAAGGTTTGAAAAAAAGTTTTCACCGAGGAACCTAAGAAAAAATACAATAATAGTGCCATTTTGTGCACAGATGAAGTACCAGTTGTAATCAGGTTGTAGTGATCTGATTTCAAGTTTCCCGAACATTCAGTATAATTCGTAGGATTTGTAAGAAATTATATAAACAATTAACTGAAATTGTCTTTATTCTCTGTTTGAATTGTTTCATTCGTAAATTCAAAAACTGGAAGTTGCAGAGTTGTTTGCTTTTTTCCGGATACTTTCTAGACGTACTATCTCATAACGTACGGAGGAGATTGAAATGGTAGCTACAGGTCATCAAAATAAAGCTTTTTTTTAATTCACGTTTGACCAAACCCAGTAATAAGAAAATTACAGCAGTTTAACTTTCTTAATTTCTTCTTTAATTTACACCTATAGTTTCTTAATCAAAATTTTTTCACAAAATGCAACTTTATTATTAAATAAACTCTAAATTTATTAAAACCTCCACTCATAAAATGTCTCTGTTAATCTGTTTCCTAGTTTTGTTTTTAATTAGTAGGCGGTGCACAACGAGATGAAACATTGGAAACATTGGACATTAAAAGAAAAAATGAAATAGCCGTTACTTTAACGTGACTACATTTTTTTAAATAGTGCCTCAAATTTGAATTTAAAACGTAAAATATATAGGGAGATTCAGGCAACCCATTCATTAAAAGTTTACGGACTTCCTCTTTGAATTTCTATTTCATATTTTGCGGTTATAAATTAGCGATAATGGTCTATTAAAATATAATATTTCCAACTTTAGGGCGCTTCCGCTTATACCGGAAGTTGCTGTCAACTTTCTTATTTTAAATGTAGTATTTTTTTATTGCATTTTTGAAATCTTCATGAAATTCTACAGATGTTTTGTGTAACATGAGATACAAGAAAAATTAGCTGTTTTCCATTTTTTTTTTTAAAGTTGCAGTACCTTGTTTATGATGCTGCCATCTTTGTGTAACAAAAGCCATAATTTCAATTTTTGGCCCATAGTAGGCTATACTCATAAGCTTTCAGGTTATACCTAATTTTACACAAAATTGTTTACGGGCTGGTTAAAAAGTAACTTCTATTCGAACTGGTTTCAACTGTCGAAAATTCATGTTTTTTAAATAGAACACCCAGTATATTTTTATAGCATAAGAATCAGAATTAAATGTTCGTTGGAACTGTATTAGCATTCCCGATACCCATCTCTTACCTTTCTCTTTCTATTCATGATTTTCTGTTTGACACATTTTTTCACTTTTCAGTATTATTCCTCAATAGTGTGCTATGAAAATTTAACAAACTGAGGTTTTTTAAATTAATTTATTTCTGACTGTTATTTTAATTTCATTGAAAAAAAAACGAAAAATAATATTTAAATACATATGTATCACCTGAATTTATTATTTACGTATGCTGCATGTTTTAAAATTCTTGGTATGACTTTTTACACATTTACAAGGAGAAATTTACACTTACAATACAAAATTTTGTAAAAACTAATAAATAAATCAAAAATATTAAAAATAATACACAAATTGTTGTTATAATATTGGGTCTCAGTTGTCGTCAGCTATTATTTATTAGTAATAACTTTCTCTTGCATCTAAGTAGTAACGTATTTTCCTCTATATAACATTTTTTTATTAACTGCTTGAATTGCCAATTTTCTTATCGTCGAATACATTTAATATGTCTGTGTTTGAATATTCATTTTTTGGTTCTTCATAACGATTAAAATGTTTTTCTGTTATTCCTACCAGACGGATGATTTCAAAAATTATAATTCCCCTGATTTTCATAGCCCACTGTTTAAAAACAATACCAAAAAATGGGAAAAAATTAGGTGCTAAAAGAAATCATGGATAACGAGTGAACTATAAGAGATAGGTATAGGGAATGCTAATACAGGACGAAATAACTTTTAATACTGAGTCACATGGTATAAAAATATACTTGGCATTCCATTTAAAAAATATGATTTTTCGACAGTTGAAATCAGTTCGAATAGAAGTTACTTTTCAACCAGCCCGTAAACAATCAAGTGCAAAACTGGCCATGATCTGAAAGAATGTTACTGTAGCCTACTACAGGCCAAAAATTGGCATCGTTATTGTTGTTGCACAAAGATGACAATATCATAAACAAGGTTCTACAAGAATGAGCTTTTTTTAAAAAATGGAAATACCTCGGAAACGATAAATTTTTCTTGTGTCACATGTTGCACAAAATATTTTTAGAATTTTATGAAAATTTCAAAAATGCATTAAAAAAAGGGGTAGTCCATTTAAAATAAGAAAGTTGACAGCAACTTTCCGGTATAAGCGTAAGTGTTCGAAAATTGAAAATATTATATTTTGATAGATCCTTATCGTTAATTTATAACTGCAAAATATGAAACAGAAACTCAAAGGAGAAGTCCGTAAACTTTTAATGAATGAGTTGCCTGAATCTTGCCTGAAACTTTTTAGTTATTGCTTTTTTACCAAAAATTTATTAAGAAAAGCTCTTGAATTTGATCTCCCCTAGCTACCCTTTTAAATCTCCTCCGTAGGTTATGAGACACTCAGTATATTGTTAAAACTATGGGATCTTCGGTAATTATTTACAAAAGCTAACGTCTGAAAATGAAAAAATGAAAACGAGCGATGCTTGTGCAGCCGTGTTTTAAGATGTTTTGGAAAGCAAATATGTAAATATTTTCACACAGCAAACACAATTTATAAAAATATTCAGAAATGACTTATTTTATATAATAGGCGACAAAAAGAAATTGTACGCTATACTTTAAAATTAGGTAAATATTTAAAACAATGTAAAAATTGGCGTTTACACACGAAAAAATATATGTCTCATTTTTATTAAAAACAATTTAATTATTTAAAACAATCGCTTAGATTTTTTCTTAAATAATCTTTTAGGCGTTGCCTAAAGGTCGAAGTTTAATTATCACTATAATACCAAATATTTTTCTACTACAGTAAAAAAAATAAAATAAAATAATGGCTGCAAGCGACAGTTTTCAGATAAAATGTTAAATATCTCCAGAATTGTTAGATTTAAGTATAGATTATAGCATAAGAAAAATGTATAAAATTTTATGGACAGTTCGAATTTGACATCATACATGGGGTGTGACATTTGAAATAAAAAAGTTACATCCATTCAACACCACTGTTTAGATTCATCCTGTACAGATTATGTGTTATAGACCTGTAAAATTTAAAACAAAAATTTCTTGATTTTGTTTTGTATCGTCAGTAGTTATCTGATATTAGATACTCCGGTTCATCTTTACAGAAATAAACTACACAAATAAATTTAAAGAAAATGATTAAAAATAGGATATTTTAAAGTAAAAATAATAATAATAATGATAATAGGTAAACATAACGTAAATAAATCATTAGTAATTTTCGTATTAAAACAATGGAGATAATATCGCGATCAGACCAGCCAGAGTGATAAGCTACAAAATTTGCGAAAAATAACAGCTTTAGATAAAATTAATCCACAAATATACAAATATGGTGAAATAGTTTAAGGTAGAAATTAACAGCAAATTTATTGCTAATGCAATCTTAATCTAGCGATACGCCATCGATGATTTGCACTTAATAAATACAAATAATCAATTATATTTTTGATCCAAATTTCCAATGAAATGGTTCCACTGTATAAAATTAAAAAAGTTAGATATTGTACCCATTTTCCGTGAACACTATGATTTAAGTTAGTAAATCATTTATAAAATAGTAGGCTTTGGGAGCTAATACTTTAGAGACATAATTAATTTGATATCCTGAATGCGATGTGATGATAAAAAACCTAACGATCCATTTAAATAAGTTGAAAACAATTGAAAATCTCGAAAATCTGATTTTTTTTCAAAAATGCCATAAAATCAAAGAGGAAAAGTTCTAAAGAATTTCTAATTTAAATTACTTCGTAAAAATACAAATAATAAAGTTGGCTATTGTAGCGGCTTCAAATTAACACCCTATATATTTTTTATACACTGTGTCCCGCAACGTAATGTCACCACTTAACCCCTGTGAATATCAATTTCAACTGAGTAAAAAACTCTTACTAAGATTTGTTCTAAAGTAAACCGTTTAAAAAATATTGAGTGTTTAATGTTCAATTTTTTACTTTTTTAAATTTTAATAATAATGATAATTTCTCCGTTCAACTAAGAATCAATTCAAATAAAAAAAAAAATAAAGCAAACTGTTTTTCAAGAATACGACGTGTTTTGTAATTTTCGTTATACTGCTGATAGTTACCTAATCTTTTTGGATGATCACAAAAATATGTCGAATTCTTGAAAAACAGTTTGTTTTATTAGTTGTTTTTTTTATTTGAATTGATTATTAGGTGAACGGAGAAACGATTAGGTAAAATTATAAAAATTACTTATAAAAGAGAAACGATTAGGTGAACTTATAAAAAATAAAAAATTGAACATTCAGTATTTCTGAAACGGTTTACTTTAGAAGAAAACATTATTAGAGTTCTTTACTCAGTTTAAATTGATTATCACCTGGATGAAGTGGTGACATTACGTCACACAGTGTATAAATTTTTCCAACACATCTAATAGTGTATAACCAAAAACTAATTGTCTATTTAGGGCACAGATTAACTTTAAATTTTATTCCTATATCAATTGTTAGATGTAATACGATGAATAGTCAAGGTTATATCGATTATTTTTGTGGTGATGCTACGAATGTCAATGGCGCTGGTATAAGAATTTTACGAGTGCGCAGGACAAGTGGAACACCCTGCATATTTTTTTACTTATTTATAAGAAAAAACTTTGTTTTCCAATCTTGAAATACCTGAATTGTAAACTTTCGTTCTAATTAATTAATTAGAGTAATCAAGTAATTACTGGATCGTATAAGTAATTACAAAAAAAATCACTTCTTTGATTGTACTTAATTTTTAATACTTTTGCAGTATTTGAAATTTTGCATCAAACTTACGTGTAATTTATTTATTTATTAAGCCCGCAATAGACGATCACAAATTGCATGAAATTTATATGTAATTTATGACAAAACCTATTTTTCAACGTATACAGCGAGCAAAAAGAATTACATGTATTTATGCGTGTAAAATTGATAACAAAGAGCAAGTTTTATTTCTCAAGGTTTTTGACGTGAAATTTTAGTAAATTCTAGTGACTTTGATTGTTACTGTTGGCTCAGATGAATGAAGAACGACTTCAGCTGGCATATGTGGGTATATGTTTATAAATAATTTTAGCTTCCAGGCAGTTTAATCAGTGCTGACCAAGTGCTTTCGGCTTGGATGATATCCTTGATACATAATCCAACATTGCCAGCTGCTCAAAGAAAATAACTTGAAGTTAGAAGCATGAATGAGTTAGCATTTTCACCAACATTGACATTCTAAATTACTATTTAGCAGAACATCCTTTTATTAATATAATTGAAACGTGTATTGCAAATTACAATTCATGAATTTATACACACATATTTACATGAATTTTTACGTGAAATTATTGGAACATGTATTCTACTTCAACAGAGAAAGCTTTTCTGAGTACGCTGATACCAAATACTTCATACTTTCTCTGAAAATCATTTAAAATAGCGGTTGTTGATCCCAAATAAAACATATTCTGCCTTAAATGACTTTGATGTCAATCAAAACGTCAATTTTAATTCTTCAAAGTAAAAAAAAATTCAAATAAACGTCTTGCTTTTTACCAATAAAAATAAGTAAACTTTTAAGATATCATTGACTGAGTTTACAGGAACATTTAAGGTCGGTGTTACGGAAACTGGTGTTAGTAACATTGGCATAAAATGGCGCGTAAACGGGACATAATAACCGCTGTTACAAAACCGGTTTAGTAACTCCATGCCCGCGAGGTACCAGGCGTGGCGTTACTAACACCGGTTTTATAGTTCGCGTATTAATATATAAATATTTTACGTTCGTAGTGAACGATGCTACTAACCTGGTTTGTTTGGTCGTAAGCTCTGTTCGTTATGTATGCTCGTTGTAACTGTGTATTTCTGCTTTATTCATTCACTGTTGGCAATGCAATCAGCTGTTCTAAACAGATTTAAATAACGTCCATCGAGTAGCATGTGTAAACGGGGATCGCAAAGCGACATTACTAACAACCGACGTTATTAACCGGAGCGCGACAGTTCGGTGTACGACAGTTTGGTGTATGATAATTGGGTGCACGCGACAATTGGGTGTATACGACAATTCGGTGTACGACAATTGGGTGTACGACAATTCGGTGTACGACAATTGGGTGTACACCAATATGGTGTACGACAATTGAGTGTATGACAATTCGGTGTATATTATAGGACAATCTTTGTTGAAAATGCGCTTTTTTCATTCGACGTTGCTCGTTGCCTGAAATTGAACCGATGCTTAAAACTGAAATTTAGTGCTTCTCATTTACCGATCTTGAAACGACTTTTATATTAATTGAATGTTAACACTATTCTTGTACACTCGTTTTTACGTTGTATGTATTCTGATTTAATATTTGTTTCGTAAACATTTCTACGAGTTTTCCTAAAAACTAATTATGTTTAGCATCACTTTTTTCAATTTCCTCGTAAAAATTTAGTTTCTTTAATTTTTTCCTATGAGATGGAAAGAAAAGTATTAAATATTAATTGGCCATTGTTAAAAAAACTGTAAGTTTAAGCATTTTTGTAGCTACCAGCTGAGCTTGTTTTTTTTTCTTTTTTCCAATTGCGGTTTCTATTTTTAACTCCGACCATTATGGGTTGTAGCTTTACACATTTTAATCAGAGGTAAACTTTTTCTAAATTTTTTAATGTTTAGATGGAACTTATTTGTAACATCTTGCAGGCTTTTAAGAAGACTTTAAATAAATCTGAAACTGTCAGCTTAATGAAAAAAATTGCTTTTTCGATCTAAACATATAAACCCGATCAAATTTACTTTCAAAATTTCATACTCAGGACGTCATTTCTTTAATTAGGAACTGTAATGTTCATTTTCTGTGATTATACCAGTTTTCATGCGTATTTCGACGTTTGCAATTTGACGAATACCATTTACTGTTAAATTTATTTTTGTTGTATTCTCCTCCAGCTTCCTTCCTAATAACTTTTTCCAAATTAACAACTTTTCTTATGTTTCTAGAAACTTCCTCTAATATTCTTCTTAATTCTTGGGGATCTCTTTCTTTTCTTCATTTTTTTTTTGAAATTTCCATCAATGCTTTTTCAAAGTTTTCATAAGTTTCCTGCAAATTCTTTCCAGTTTCTGAGTTTTTAGAATTTCTTCTAGGTCTAGACATGGAACCTCAAATAAGAATTAAAAAAATCTGTATCTCTTGCATCCTTCAAATATTAAGAGTTACATTCATCTATGAAGTCTGCTATTTTCAGTTGAATGGGAGGTACTTTCCTGGGAGTCTTTTTTATATTTTAATCAAAGTTTGGTCTAGGATTAGAACTTTATTTTCTGGCAGAAAAAAATACAGTATTTTTTTCAAAATTGACAGTAATCAATATTTTTCCATTACTTATCAGCTGACTAATCGGCGTCGGTGTTACGTCATCGTTGGTAAACGATAAATGAACTTTCACCCTGTACAGGTATTTAAATAAATGTGATGTTTTTTTAGCTTATTTGCTCAATCAGAATTGAATGACAAATCAGCCTAATAAGAAAGAAAAAGTCGATAACTTAAACATGTATGTGTACACATAAATACATTGCATGTAAAGTACATAAAAAACTGGAGTGCTAATTGAAAGAAATAAATGTTGCGCAATAGTTTGTAATAATTGTTAACATTCCGCAGCAGTTTATCAAAACTTTATTAATCTTTCAATGATAGCTAATAGTTTTTGTGCATTTTTTTTTTCTGAAAAAATAAGTTTTGAGAAATCGACTTATTTAAAACTTAAAGAAAATTATACGAAAATACAGTATTTGAAATAAACTGCTCCACATAAGATAGGAAAAATCATTTAAAGAAAAGTTTAAAATCAGAAAAACAAATTATCTTCCTTGTGGATAGTGCATTTGATTTTTTTAAACGTTAATTGGCCGAGGCATTGTAAATTTTTAAGATAAAATTTGAAATTGTAATTGTTTTATGAACAATTAAAAATATTTCAATGAAAACACAAAATCACTATGTGTCGATAAATTGGGGGAATATTTTCAAATAACATAACAACAGAACAATAATAATACGAAAACAATTTAATTGTTTACAAAATACATAGGTAATTTAAACACATTAAACTTGTATGCATTTAAAATTTACTTTTAGCCATGTTTCTTAACTTATTTGGAGGAGTTTATTTGTGAGACAAATATTTGAAATGTTAAAAAATATCTTTCTTATCTTTTTTTTATATTCTATATTACACCTCGACAAGTCGAACACTTTAGGCATATGGAAGTTATTGCGTAACTTATCTCTCATAATAAGGAACGAATTTTTTTTTAACTCTCAGCTGTGCAAACTTTACCAAAAGTCACTGGGTTAAATAATAAGTAAACAAAACTAAGAAACATCGTGATAGAATTTGCCAACATTCAATAAATAGGTAAACAATTTCGATTATCATTAGCGCCACTTACTCATTTGCATTTGCTTGTTCCTTAGTCTTCAATTTTTTCTTCATTTTTTTGGACGATCTATTTCAAACCAACAAACGGAGACTTGCTTTCACTACAATCTAATTCAAACGACTAATTCACTCGAACCATATGCGTCGATTAAGATAACGGACTTGTAATCTTTGTGATCAAAGATACCAGAGATACCTTTGTCGCGTGTCAATTTATTTACTCGGAATCGCGTGAAAGTGTGTGAAAACTTCTTGACTAATGACCAAATCAAATCACTTTACTCATTTTTTCTTCTTCAAGAAACATTCGTTTTTTGTTTAAGACAAAAAAATTATTTCACAAGAAAAAATTATGGGAATTTGTCATATGTTCCCCCTTCTAGAATTTTAATTTTTTTATAGGTTTGCTTAAAATTTGGAAAGTATAACTTAAATAAATATTTAATTTGAATTTTCCGACATATCACTGGGTATCGTAGGATTTTTGGTTTCGCCGGAAATGACATTAACTTTCGTATTTTAAATGGAATCTGGAGCTATAGATCTAGAGCCTGAATTTTAATTTTTTGACACTGACAAATTAAATCTCAAGACCAACTTAATACAATGAAGAACAGGTGTACGCGATTTTTTGCAAGCCACATCACTTGGTAAGTTTGGTTTCCATGACAACCTTGAAAGCCATCTTGTAATCTTAAAAACCATGAATTGTTAATTTTGGTTCTAATGAGATCAAGTAGGTAATTAAGAAAAATCATTTCTTTAATTGTATTTGATTATTAATATTGTTACAGCATTTGACATTTTTATTGGAATATAACTCCTGTATTTTTAGTCTAGTTCATCGGAGAATGTTTTTCTGAGGCTGATTTACTCACTAATGGTGTAAAATACGTTTAACGTTAACTAGAGTTTTATTATTCTTTTGGTTGTTCAGAGACTGATTAAGATGTCAAACGTAGTTTAACTATGAATTAAAACGTAAAACGTAGTTTAACTATGAAAGAAAACAGTGATTTGTTACTTAATCAGTAGTTAATAAATTGCCTGTTTAATCAGACACTGGGCAACTCAGCCTGAGTAAGCTGATACCAAATACTCGTACTTCATACTTTGTTTGAAAATAATATAAAACGTCGGATGCAGATCCCAAATAAAACATGCTGTGCCTTAAATGACTTAAAAGATTATGTAAGTAGTACATTATTTTTAAAAGTATACAATCGGGAGCATTAAATTTTAGTCATCAATGTTAATCAAAACGTCAATTTTAATTCTGTAATGTAAAAAATTCAAATAAACGTCCTGCTTTTTATCAATAGTGTTGAAAATAAATAAATTTTTAAGATATCAATCTCACTATTGAAAATTAAGTCATTAATCTCTTTATTTTTAATAAAATACAAGTCGGGTGCCAGCCTTTGATCACCAATGACGACCAACATTTACGTATTGCTCACGACTGTACATAATCTAACATTAAAAATTTACAAATTTCTCATTTTTCTCTTAATTAGAGATCCAATTTAAATAAATTCCTCGTATTTTTTACACATACGTATATCAAAATATTAATAATAATAATAATAATAATAATACCTTTTTATATGAGCCGTAAGAATAAATGAAAGGCTTAAAAGTGTTTTAAATTGCTGTTTTTTTTGTTTAAAACATGTTTAATTTTGGGTCAATTCGAAACATTTTTTTTTAAATAAAGATCTGTTTAAAATAAAAAACAAAAGTTTTGTTCTTAAGAAAACATTTTTTTTCTAATCCTGTATTCAATAAATGCAAGAAAAGAATCTCCGGAAAATTAAGTATCTGCTACGCAATTTAGAACATCCTATTATTATTATTGGAGTAAATACCTTGGAGAATATACTAAAACTAAACTTGTAGTTTTAGCAAGTTCTTCAGTTTTATTCATACCACCCTTTATACAGGGTGACTCTGATAGTTATGCAAAGCTTGAAACATACATTACTATAAATGGTAACAAAAAGTTAAAAGTTTTCGAGAAAATCACAGTTGAAAATTTTTCCAGAACTGTTTGAGAACCAGGCCAGTGGTTCTCAAACAGTTTTAGAAAAGTTTTCAACTGCGATTTTCATGTATTATATATTATATAGGGCCAGTTGTACCAAGGGGGTTTAACGACGTTCAACTGAACCAGGTTTAATGTGAACAAAATCGCATCAAATTTTGTTTATGAATGCATTAATTGCCATATATCCTTAAGATGCTATACGAATTTGTTTACTTTGAACTTGGTTCAGTTGAGCGTCAGTTTAAACCTTCTTGGTACAACTGGCCCATAGTCATATATTATACGTAGGTATTAAGCTTTGTACACTTATCAGTTACCTTGCACTCTTCGGTTTCTTCGGTCAAATTGTAGTTCTTACTTTGATATTAGAGAAGCTGTTATAATTGTCATAACACTTCATAGATAGCATTAGTGAAAATGACAGAAGATATTATGATAATGATTTACTGTTAGTATTGAATATGCAAATAAGTAATATTTCTTTAAAAGTTTGCCACAAATCTATGAGATGATAGCTACTCATTTAGGTCTCGCAAAGACAATCTAAGTTTGTTTGCAAGTTAACAAATTTCTTGAATTGGTTAAGGTTCACCGGAAACAGTTTTTCGAACTATCTCGGAACTAGTTCAAGACTAACGAGCTCAAAGCAGGTTAAGAACTTTTCGACAGGCATATTAAGTTGAACTTTATCAAGTCGTAGTTTCTCATTGAAATTGCAGTTTCGAGTCAACGTGGAGTAATTTATGTAATAGAGAGATCGTTTAATACGCTGCTCCAAGAAATTAACGCACCATACAGTAAAATAAATTTTTCGTTTTCTTTATTTAAAATTTGAAACGGTTGACGTTGATTTCGAACAATTTGAAAACAATTGTTTAATGTGTTATACAGTCATCATTTATAAGTAAAAAGTAAACAATACAAACAATAAAATCAAAAGTTGAAAAATTAAAAAAAAAAATTTTTAATAAATGACACCAATGTCATATCAAATCCTCCTATTTGGAATAACATATTGTTACCGACGATCCACACATAAAATAAGCGAAGTTATGTTATTTTGTTCCAATTCCTTCCATATTTCCACAAGCCAACTTTAATAAAAAAATTATTTAACACCAATAAGTCCGTGCGCGCCGTCAAAGAAATTTCTACTCACGCCATAAAAAAGCTTCCGCCAAATAACATGGTATTCAAATCTTGCAGTGAGCACACCGCTCATTTGGTCGTTGGTATACACGAACGCGTCTACCACACTTGTAAAAATAAAATCTAGATTCATCTCTAAAGAGAACTCGACTCCAGTCGATCTGTAACCAAATCACATGAAATCTAACAAATTCCAATTGGTCTTTGTGATGTTCTGTAGAAAGCCTGGACCTTGGACAGACACATGATACGTCAAATTAGCTTCCCCAAGATGTTAACAAACAGTTTCGATACTAATTGGAATCTCATGTACTTCCCTTAATTCAAATTTGTAATTTTTGCTTTAAGCTCTGTTCTAAAGCAAAAAGTGCCAAAAAAAGTTTGAACATGGGTTGTTGCACTTTGTCTGCCTTTCCTAGGCCTTCGAGAATAATTATCAATCTCTCTAGACCTTCGCACCATTCGTCACACCGAGATTTGGAACACACCGAATCTTCCTCCTATTCGACAATAGCTTCTGTTTTATTCTAAAAATACCACTGCTTGAGTGCATTCTTCTTTGGTCAAATTTCGAAATTCGTGTGGTATAATGACGAAGAAACACAAAGACAAAAAACAATAAAGTCATTTTAAGAATAAGACGTAAATTTAAACAATAAAATTGAGATAGATTTTATTGTTAATGAATCTGTTTGTTTTAATTTTATGGAATCATCCTGATAATCAAACGTAAAATAAATGTTGGAAAATGAACCTAGTATGCTTAGTTATTTCATAGGAATGCCAGTTACTATAAATTTTGAATAAAAAAACGAAAATTTCTTATTTTATTGGGTGGTGCGTTAATTTATTGGAACAGTATATTATAAGCCAATCACATAACAAAATCTAGATATTACAACCAATCGTATTCATCCTTGGTCTACCTTTTTCTATCTTTTCGAAATTATTTCAGAACGAAGGCCTGAACTGGTTCGCTATTATTCAATTGTTGCCAGTGACAGCGTAGATGAATTAATTGCAGCTGCTACAGTTGTAATGTTGGGTATCTCCCAAAGTTTAAAACGACGTAAGAAACGACGGCGATAAAGTAGTTTTAGATTTTCGCGCACACATTTTACTACTTATTTATTTTGGTGAGGTTAAAGAGTAGGTAATATTTTGACCATCGATTCTGACATAGCAGTAGCCAGCTGAGTTTATTAGAGAAACCACAGATCAAAGAGAAACTCAGCTGGCTTGTAACTTGTTTGAATCCCGAATGTTTTCATTTTACTGCTAGTACAAGGTGCATATCCACCAAAATTTTGAACAAGTTTAGAGCTTCTCAGAGCTAGCTCGACAAAAAATTCGGAGTTTATGCCAACTTGGAAGTATTTTCAGATGGACGTGTTTTTTTTTAGTTATCGTTGCTCTTTAAATCCGGTAAGTGTATGAAAATTACACTTGAAGCGATTTCTCGCGATATGTACAAGTATTAGTTTAGAGTACGCCAGAGTACAACGTACTTTTTATAAGTTTTTTTTTTAACTTGAAACGGACAAAATTATGAAGGGAAAAGCACTCAACGTAACATGAAATGTGTACGCGGAAATGTAATAGCGTTTTCCACTGGTATATTCAACGTGCCCAAGTGTACACTCTGCAGAATTATACGTTCCACTAGGGAGATACCGAGAACTGCGCATTCCACTAAGGCAATCTGCTCCTCAGCGGTGTACACCAGTGTGCACTTTTCTATACGAGCTATATGAGGCGATGTAGAGAGTGCAAAACAAACATGGCGGAAAAATTGGTTCGCTCTGCGTGCGTGCACACCGTTGTAGATTCTGACGTCATTTGTTCGCACAGGAAGTGCACTGCAGTAACTCTAGTGCAACCCAGTGGAAAACGTTATTATATATTTATAAGAGTCAGTTGTACTCAATAGGTTTAAACTGACGTTTAACTAAATCAGGTTCAAAGTGAACAAAATCGGACAAATTTTGGTTATGAATGCATTAATTGCCATAAGTCCTTAAGATCTTATGCGAATTTGTTTACATTGAACCTAGTTCAGTTAAACTTGAGTTTAAGCCGCCTTTGTACAACTGGCCTTAGATAATTTAAGCAGCACAAAATTTTTTACATACTTATACAGGCCAACTTACTTAATAGTACATGCCAGTCCAACTCGCCGAGAGTGTATAATAATAATAATAATAATAATAATAATAATAATAAAAGAAGTAGTACCTATATTATTCCTTATTTAAACCTTGGTGTAGTTTTTTGTAGTTTAGTTTCTTACGTCTGTCTCTACCTAAAAGAATTCTTTGATATCTTTTATTTATTGCTAGTTTTAGTTTAACAAACTTATTCATACGTGCCACACTCCTAGTTACACTAGAGTTACTCCAATGTAACTCAATGTAAAACATTATAAGACTTTTTACTTACGTCATTTTGAACTTTGGAAGGCCCCCATCATTACAACTGTGTAGCTGCTGCAACTAATTAGTCTTCGCTGTCGCTGGTTGTTGTAATAAATGAATAATAGTGAACCAGTTTCAGACTTTGTTCTGAAATAATTCCGAATTCCAACAGATTTCGGCGTGTACAGGTCGAGCAGTTCTTAACCTGCTTTAAATTCGATAGTTCTCAACTAGTTTCGAGCTAGTTCGAAACACTGTTTTTGGTGAATACGCTCCTTCAGGAGTGGGCTCCGGTTCGTTAACAACTCAGATTCGGCGAATATGAGAAGCGTCCTCACCAAGTTCAAATCTTTTGTGGAGCTAGCTCTGAGTAGCTCTGAACCTGTACACAATTTTGGTTAATACGCGCCTCTAGAGATGGTGCTTCTTGACATATTCAACAATTGCAAGTACTTCAAGTAGGAAATTCGATAAAATTTGAAAAAAGACGATCCCACAATGCAACTAGAATTTGCCGATCATGTTGGAAATAACCAGACTACTGTTTTTGAAACTCGATGCAAGCAGGGTTAATATATTGATACTACGGCAAAAACTTAGAGAAAAATATTTTTTAAATTTTTCTCGGAACTGAAGATTTGTTTTCACAAATTATGAGAATTCTATAACGTTGCACATAGACAAAAATTACGAGATGAGATAATGCATTTCCGAGTCATATAAAATTACACATAGGGGTTTTAATATTACGTTGTTGTGGTTACTCATGTGTATAGTATTTCTTTGAAAATGACAAAAATTATCGAAACAGCGATAACTACTAATAATTAAATATAGTGTTTAAACTGCAGGTTTCATTTATTAATAATTATAAAATTTAAAAAAAATTTTGTTGCAAACCGTTTTTGATTGCGGTGAAAACCTCGAGCGATCGTAGGATGTCGCTGTTTTATCTATAAAATTTTTGTTAGAAGTAATTTATTCATTGATTTTTTTCTTACCTTTCGCTTTGTTGAAAAGCTTATTTTTTTAATTTATTTTAGCACTCTGAAGATGAATATTCCCACACACTAGGTACCTTCATTTTTGATTCCTAACTTTCTAATAGAAACGATTTTTGTTCGTCCGAAACCATTCTGGCCATAACTTAAAAAAATTAACATTCGTTCTGTGACAATTAAATTCCAAAGCCAACTTTGGCCTGTTTTCAAAAAACTTCAGGGTACTTTTTACATTAGTATCTTGGAGACAGAACGCACGAGTTGAGCAGAGCTTATCTGAACGTACTCTAACAATGAGATTCCTAATTTATTTGTTATCGCTATGGGTCTAGGAAATATACTGGATGTCTCATAAATCATAACCTACGGAGGAGATTAGAAGGGTTGCTAGGGGAGAGCAAATTAAAGATTTTTTCTTAATAAATTTTTGGGAAAAAAGCAATAACTAAAAAGTTACAAGAGTTTAAAGTGAAATTAATTAACAAGCAAAAGTTACTCCCTGCAGTAATATTTTACGTTTTAGATTCAAATTTGAGGCATTTATGAGTTAATTGAACACTGCTTTACAATAAACAACTATTTTAAAAAATGTAGTCACGTTAAAATAACGGCTATTTCATTTTTTCTTTGAATGCCCAAACACGACTTTTCGTCTCGTTGTGCACCGCCTACTAATTAAAAACAAAACTAGGAAACAGATTAACATGGACATTTTATAAATGGTGGTTTTGATAAATTTAGAGTTTATTTAATAATAAAGTTGCATTTTGTGAAATAATTTTGATTAAATAAGAAGGCTACAGGTGTAAATTAAAGAAGAAATTAAGAAAGTAAACTGCTGTAACTTTATTATTCGGTTCTGATCAAAAGCGAATTAAGAAAGAAAGCTTTATTTTGATGTCCTACAGCTGCTCTTTCAATCTCCTCCGTACGTTGTGAGGCACCTAGTATTTTGCGCGGTTCAAATTCTAATGAAGCGGACAATATAATTAGACAGTAGCGTGTAAATAAACGCGAGGTCTGCGGAGACAATTAACGCCGCTACAGAAATGGTGTTACTCAGTATAACAAAAAACAGAGCTATATTGCCGCAATAAAAAAATACAGTTATGCAATCAACTCTTCTTGTTTCAGTGTATAAAGGTTTCTAGAGTAATTAGTTGACCAGTTGTACCTCGATCTCGGAATATACGGCCACATTGCATCATATAGTAAGAACGCCGTAAATTATATTCACCGTCCCATTACACGATGTGCCTGTTCGATACATTTTTACGGCGCTACTAAAACGATGGCATGTACTTATTCCAATCCTATCCTTAGTTATCGCACTAGGCCGTGATTTTAAATTAATAGGTTGTCTATCAATTTTGAGATTTTGAGATCAAGATGACATCTATGAGAAAGTGGGTTCAAGTTTCTAAAATGGTTTGCCGGCAGGTAAATATGAAGATGTTAAAAATGGAAATGAACAACGAATAATAGATTTTCTGTATTGTGAATTACTTGAGAAGTATTTCCATTTTTAATGAAAAATCAATAAATCAAAAAAATATATAAAGAAATATGTAGCTATGCAGAAGAAGTTTGCGGAACTACAAAATGCGGAGGATACCAAAGAACAGCAGGGTGAAATAACGATATCAAACACGAGACAAAGCAGAAAAAAATGGAAGATTTGTATATTTCGGTAGCAAATTGGACATTGCACACAATATAAAAAACAGAGAATTAAAGTCAAAGAACTTATCAAAGAAGGCAAAAGGAAGCAGTCGAAAGAGTTTGGGCATAAATAGGAAAAGATAGTAGAAGTAATGCCAAATTACTAAACCGGGTGGAAAGTTTCAAACCCGAACATAGCAAACTTGCTTTGAGAACTACGTTTCTATAGATTACTGCTCGCCATTTAAAGATGCAAAAATTTCAGCGACCTGTATTACATATACATATTATATATGTATTTTACTTTTACTTTTCTCGTTAATTAAAAAAAAATTCTTTCCTTTAACACCATTACCATTTTTGTATCTTTAAATGGCGAGCAGTAATCTACAGAAATATAATTGAAGTTGATTCGTGCCCGATGAAAATTGTAAATACAAAAACCGGACAGAAATATGGTGGGAACACACTCAACGTTACCTTTTCGTTTCTCTTGACAACTTGTTTATTTACTTTTTTTCACTTTTGACGAAGCTATAAATCTATAGCGAAACGTTGAGTGTGTTCCCATCATATTTCTGTCCGGTTCAAGATTAAAAAAACTTTGTACTTACAGAAATATTGTTTTATATGCCATTTTGATGTGTTCATTTGTTTTAAAATTTTCATGTAAGGGCGGTCCAGACGGGCCACTCAAACGAGCAAACACACGATACGCTCGCTCGTCTGAATTGGTTACTCTATAAATGCAGGGTTTTAATAGGAAACTCCTCGCCTCTCTGTGGCGCAACACTGACGCGTCTGGAACGGCCCTAAGAATGTCTTGTGTTGCAATTAATTCATGTAGTTGTTTTAAGCCGAGCCTAGCTTAAGAATTTAGAAAAACGTACTCATAACTAAGAAAGGAAAAAAAACTGCAGAGAATTACATCTTCATTTACTAATTCTTTAATTTTTTGTGTAACATTTGCATTAAAATATTAAAGTCAAAATCACGAACTTCAAAAGTCTTTTACCAATAAGGAAACTGTAATTTTTAACGTTTGCTATTTTTACGACGAGATTTAGTAGAATTATAGTTGTACACTTTGCCACTCCGAGTCCTCCCAGCAACTTTCCCATCGTGACTTGGATTTTTTACGTTGATTTTCCTGCCTCGTAAGGTATAGAAAGTTCTAATTGGTGGTATGTTCTTTCTGCATTTCTTTGTTTTGCTTCCTGGTTTTAGCAGAGCTGACATAGATTCATCTGTTATAGTCAACACAGAAAGCTCATTTGCTGGGACCATCTTGTTAGAAATGGTTGGGTTGCTAATTGTACGCCATGTACGCGGTGTATCTCCAAAATCTAGTTGTACATGATATTTTGGATCACAGAGTTGATGTTTTGATGAACCGTTGCCTGGGTCCGTACTTGAATATTTTGGATTTGAAAAAGGGCAAGGATTGGGACGAGTGCAAGATATTTTTGGTTCGTAATAAGGATTGTTTCCGTACGACTCTATTTGTTGACTGTTAAAACTTGAAAAGTTTTGACCCGTATTTACTCGATCTTGGAAAGTATTCGGAGCACGCACAGTTTTGCATTGTTGCTCATTAAGAAATGTCTGATTATTGGCAGGACAAATGTAATGAGGGCTGTTGTGACAAAATTCATGATTTTCAAAAGCATGATCGTAATTAAAAGATGAATAGTAAGGGTTGACATTCGCACAATCGTTACACAGTGGTTCATTTCTGAGAGAGGAGTTCCGAAGATTGTTACCATCTGATACGTTCATATTAGATTCCGGATAGTCGCTAGTAGTTGATTTATGATTGAGAGTTTCTGTGTATCTTGAAGGTTCTCCTATATTTGAGTTGCGGCTAGTTGGTTGTGTATGAGGTGTCAATGATGATACGTATTGCAATGCTCTCTGCTGGCTTTCCCTGTTCTTCACCAAGTTGTCCATCATCCAAGATGATTTTCTGCCTTTGTCGAGACATTTCTTTCTAAAATATACAATTTTAGTCCAGTCATT
Source organism: Prosopocoilus inquinatus (assembly GCA_036172665.1). Classification (NCBI taxonomy): domain Eukaryota; kingdom Metazoa; phylum Arthropoda; class Insecta; order Coleoptera; family Lucanidae; genus Prosopocoilus; species Prosopocoilus inquinatus. Next base: position 11,637,291 of record CM069875.1, read on the forward strand.
TAGTAGTTTTACCAGGAAATTTTACCAGAGATTAGATGTTTGAGATTTTTATAAATTTTTCGAAGCTCTTTTCGAATTTTCAGAAAATTTTCTCTAGTTTTATCTATTACATAACTATTTTCAGATAAAATAGCAACATCTTACTATCGCTTTTTGACCTGACATTGCAGTAGGATAGACAAATTGAAGCGGGATTTGCTCCTAATAAGTCCCCCATGCAAAGCGGCTATGCTTGCTGTCAAAGCATAACGAAAGATTTAGAAAAAAATTGTGCAAATCGTTTTTGATTGCAGTGAAAACCTCGAGAAACCTCTCTGAAGAAGCCCCAAGCAGGGCTGAAACAGCTGTACAGAGGCTGCTCGAGGTTTTCACTGCAATCAAAAACGATTTGCACAAAATTTTTCTAAATCTTTCATTATGCTTTGACAGCAAGCATGGCCGCCTTGCATGGGGGACTTATTAGGAGCAAATCCCCCTTCAATTTGTCTATCCTACTACAATGTCAGGTCAAAAAGCGATAGTAAATGTCGCTATGTTATCTGTTCATCACAAGTCGTTTTTGTTTGCAGTGGGAATGTCGAGCTACGTCTCTGCTGAAGAAGCCCCAAGCAGGGCTGAAACAGCTGTACAGAGGCTGCTCGAGGTTTTCACTGCAATCAAAAACGATTTGCACAAAATTTTTCTATAACTATTTTCATTGTAAAATGAGTCCCGAAGGAGATTGACATTGGTCGCCATTTCTCCAATATAGCGGTACTAGCGGCAAAGATACGAGGTGGCAAAGCGAAAATTCAGAAAGCATACCTCAAAATCTATAAAAATGCCCAATATTAAAACTCTTGAAAAACGTTCCTGCTAGGTCCCCTTTTTGGCTCCAAATAATAGACTAGGAAAATAAACGTCACAAAAGGCGGAGCTGAGTCGTTTACTATCTTTCTCTAGTAAATCAGACGTGTGTCGTAAATTACTCTCGCTGTAATGCTGAACATAACAGAGAATATGAAATAAATAAAAAAGCTTTTTAAAAGCGAGCTAAAAGAGTAATTTATTGACTTACTTGACGTTTCGCAAATATAATAATATAAGACGGGCCTGGCCGCATCAGTAATGATACTCTTGGTTTACAAGTTATATCTTTGCCGATAATTTTTTTTACCACTAACAATCTCTTCACAATTAATTTAAAAAAATTTAGTACGCTAAATTGTTTATATTTCCGTTATTCACTTTTGATAAAGCAAATAATTATATTTACGAAACGTCAAGTAAGTTAATAAATTACTCTTTTAGCTCGTTTTTAAGAAGCTTTTTTATTTATTTCATGTTCTCTACAATTCTCACGAGCAAGAACTATCCAAAAGCTGAACATAACCTAACATTTAAGAATGTGAAGACAACAGGATTAAACAAGTTACTACAGTTTTATAAGTTGGTAACTTGCACATTCTATTGGAAAATTGTTGACAAACTCATTGCATACTTTCCAGGAGACATTTTTATTTTATTGTGTTAGGTTGTGTTTATTAATGTTTCGTTGACTTGCAGCTGAAGTAAGCTCACACAAGCATTGTATACATTTTTTTAATTACAAATAAATTAACTAATTACGTACAATAAGCACAACTAAAATAATTTGATTGAAGCTTTTCATCCTAAGTTTTAGTGTTAAGCAAAAGTTTACACAGCAGCTCTCTGTGAAGCGAGTATTTTCAGTTTGTTTGGCGTAACCCATGCATTTTTACAGTCCAATAGACTCCGTTTCAAATTTCGCGCCAGTTTTAGGACCGCACACTTTCCTAATCTATTGGATTGTTTACTTTATTATAAATACAAAAACATAATGAACTAAATAGCGCTTTAGAATGGTTTGCACTGTGTGCACTGAGTGTATTTTCATCTAGTTTTAACCTTATGGAATAAAATGAGATGAAGATACACTCAGTGCAAACAGCGCATCCCAATCGAAACTGCTATATGTTTTTTACTTGGGAGATATTTTTGTTAATAGTAACAAAACGGCATATTTACGAACCGTGCACATTTATCCTTAACATTGACTGCTCCTCCCGAACATTTTTTTGCTATTGAAACAACGGTGCCTTTCTTCATATTCCTTAGTGTGTACCATAGGCCTGCGCTGAACATGTAAGCGTACATGCACAATTTAAAAAGGGAAGGTTCTATAAGCCACGGTGCATTGTTTAGCACAATTTCGCTCTGGTAACCAAATTGCTGTGAATTAAATTAAATTAAATTAATGAAAACCTTACGTGGGGTGTGAAAATTTTGTCAATGTAGCGTCTCAGAACGACGGTGATCAACGCCAAAGGTAGATTTACTGCGTTCATCATCGGGGAGAATTTTACGTAACCATTTGACTGCGCGTCATACTGAAATTTGACATTGGTGTCGAATTAGTTTTTTGATTTACGTTCGTCGAGTCCAGAAAAACTGAGTGAAATGTCATCGAAACTGAAAATGTCAAAATCAAAAGATGTGTATTTGTTTTTTTAGAATACAGTAACCTCTTTTAGTGCTCTCGATTGACATGCACTATGTGCACTGAGTATACCTTCACCTCGTTTTAACCTCATGGAATAAAATGAGATGAGGATATTTTCAATGTTCTATGTCCGCCAAAAAAATCTAGGACAACTCTCTGCATGCATTTTTGAGTTATTTTATTAGTTTGAATGCACCTTTAAACAAATCTCTTGCTGTTTAGAGTTTGTTTTTATGGCAGTGTAAAAAATACACACATCATATTTCCAGCAGGATATACGTGTATTACATGTCTCAGATTTTTTTGAAGGGCATAGTACAGTTGCGGCCTTTGAAAACTGGTACACTTTGATAAATGCAATGTTTCGGTGGTGTAAACTGATCCTGATCACATTCTTTTTAGACTCAGAGTAGACCCTGTTACGGCGACATTTTTGTTGGTATTACCACCAATATTACTAAAAAATATGGTTAGAATTTGAAGATTATTGTTTCTGAAGATCGGAGCCCCGAATAGTAAATGTTGCGAATGATTTAATTTCCTTTTACCTTACCATTACCGAACATAATAAGTATTCTTCCAAATCATTATAACAAAATAGTAAGCTTCATAATTTTTGACAGTGTCAAAATTTGACTTCCATCAAAATACATACCCTTAACAAAAAACCATAGCACTCTAGAGTCTAAAAAGAAAGTGAACAGCTGGTATAATTTGTTCACAAATTAAAAGACTGGCGGTGTTGCCTTGTCAAGAATACAACCGGCAACGGTGTCCTGCTTACAAATTTGGTAACAAAATTGGCAAGTGTTTGAAATAATCGATAAGAAGTGCTTTCTTTCGCTTAAAAGTTTGAATCGTGTTTCGAATAGTTTGGACCTGAATTTCGTAGTTGTTGTAACAAAACACCTGGCTTGAATCTTTCTTTGTATCTGTAAATATTCATAATTCAATCCAAACAAGTTTTAAAAATAGAGAGGTTCAAAGAAAAGAAAGTCTATTTTTGAATCAAAATACGTTTGGATCACGATTTTGTGAGCGAAAGAAAGCACCTAAGGTTATACACACATAAAAATTTTTGGGATTAATTGTAATCTGCCCATTCGGTGTTAAATATGGATAAAGTTTTATCTGAAAAGTTGTTAATCTTCATCGAATTTTGCGTTATAATTCTCTTTTTCCGACTAAATTGTATCTAAAAGTGAGTGTTTACTCCAACAAGGATAATCTTAACTCTGCTCTACTACATACGTTTAAATGGTAAACATCCTAACACCGTTTTTTGTAACTCCGCAAACGGATGGACGCGAGGGAACACCGAAAAAGTGTTCCCTGGCGTCCAAAAAGTGTTAGAATTAACGCCAGATTTTTATCAGTGAACACTCACATTTAGATACAATTTAGTCGGGAAAAGAGAACAATAACGCCAAATTAGATAAGGATTAACAACTTTACAGGTAAAACTTTATTTATATTTAACACCGAATAGGCAAATTACAATTAATCCTACAAAAAAATTATGTGTAGTATGTGCAGCATATTTTAAAATTAGTTCGACGTATACAGAGTGCTCCGTTTAGCCTGGGCGTTAGGTCATTAGGTATTAATTTTCAGAATGTTTGTATGTTTGTATTAACTCCATTAAAAAATAAAACAATTGAAAATCTCACAAACCAAACAGTCATTTGTCTTTCCGATACTGCCTTAAAATCGAGCGGAAGAGGTTCTAAAACTTTCCTGATTTAAGTTACTTCGTAAAACGTCAAATAAAAAAAGTTAGACATTTTCTTTGAATACCAAGATTTATTTACCAAATAATAAAAAAAATAGTAGGGTTTGGAAGACAATATTTTAGAGGCATAATTATAATTATTATGACGCGATGTGATGTGATGTTATGCAGCAGAAAGTGAACGTTGGTTAGCATTCATTTTCACCTTTTCAAAGGAAAACGAATAATTAGATTAATTTGCAGTGATTTTACAAAGCGCACAAATGAAAGTCAAATGTATCTAGGATCTAACTACAAAATCGTGTTATTATGAGTTTAGCAGCCCTAGGGAACATTACTTTAAGTCATATTTTTAAGGTAGATATGAAGTACTTTCACGTATGCTAGGGGAGAAATGATATTATGTTTTATTGAAAAAAGTTAAAAACAATTGAAAATATCAAGAACCTGACATATTTGTTCCAAATTTCATGTTGATAGTCTTAAAGATGGCGGAATTAATGCAAGAAGAAATAAATCTGTGTAGGTAAAGTTGGATATAAAAAAAAGATTTAGTAAAAGATATGTTTCCCTTTTAAAATTAGGAAGAATGCCGAATTTGAATGTCCGGAAGAAAAATAGAGCCATAAGAAAATTACAAATGTTACAAATAACGAAAAGCTTACATAATAAGTCATCCCATACAAGGCGGCCGTGCTTGCTGTCAAAGGATAATGAAAGTTGTAAAAATTTTGTTGCAAATCGCTTTTGATTGCAGTGGATCCTTCGAGCATCTTCTGTACAGCTGTTCCAGCCCTATTTGGAGCCTTGTCAGCAGAAACGTAATTTGAAAGTTCCTCTACAAACAAAACCACTTTTCCGAAGATACACGCAAATGCGATCTAAAAGTAACGAAAAGCTTAAGTAGCCACATCCTACGATCACTTTTTTTAAAGTTACAGATTTACTTATTCTTAGATTATTTGAACTGCAAAATATGAAATCATTCTGCGTAATGCGAAGTCAATTCGGGGACACACAGTATTTATGGACAGGGATACAAAAGTAATAAATAATAAAAGAAATTGCGTAAGAGAGATGGAGGAAACCTTTGTACGTTCTCGCCTCTTGCGGTGTTTGTTGTCACTGAATGTCTGTGATCTCCGTCATCTTAATCAACAGTCGATATATAAGAAGAAGATTATAAACATTACCCACCACTTTCCTCTCGGCATTCTCTCATTATACATTTCAAGTTTCGGTAACGGACACAAAATTCACGATTACTAAAATTAATTTGTTAAAAAATTATTAATTTATTTAAAAAAATTAGAAATGCTATGAATTTTATGTCAGTTGAATAACATGAACCCTTTTCATTACACGATATTAAAATAAGTAGGACGCATTTCATTAGTCGGTCAACAACACCGGAACGTACACTACTTTTGCAGTACCTCATCCCCTTTGCGTAAGAGGAAATGGTTTTGCATGAGCTCATACACTCAAAAGTCGAGGACCGACACGCTATGTAAATACCTGTCGTGCTTTTTCTGAAACTATTGCGGACTTTGGCGCATAGAATTTTACAGATATAAATGACCTAAATTTTATGAATGGTAAAAATATTCCGTGTTACTTTGCATGCTAATCTCGGTTTCTGCTTGAAGTAGGTAACTACAAACAGGGTTAATACCTTATTATTACAGTTAGGCGAAAAATCTTGATCAACTTCTACCACTTCTGTTCAAAGGCGCGGTGTCGTGAACGGTGTCACTGCATCGTGCATCGTGTATTGCATTAAATTTTGTGCGCGGTGCTGGAGTCCAATGAGGCAGTGAAGTGGGAGGTAAATCAAGAGCGTTTCAAGAATTTTCGCCGAACTGTACATTTTATGTTCGGTGGCGTAACATGTGCATGCTTGATCAATGCAATTAAGTGAATATTTTTCTGATCTAGGACAGAATTTACCTCCAGAGAAAGCTTTTTAAAACAAAAAAATGGGTTGGTAATAACGTCAATGCAAGAAAAACCTTACAAATTAGTTCTAACCAAACAACACGGAAATACGGAAATAAATAGTCCAAAGACCCGAAAAAAGTTCTTATTCTAACGAATAAATAAGTATATAATTCCCTGTTATTTGATATCTAAAAATCCTGAAAATAAATGTAATATATGTGTATTATGTATAAATCGTCAAATAGCAACCTACAGATGAGAGCAAATCACACCCACACACCAAAGCTAAGAGCACTTTAGGAAAATTTTATCTCGGAGAATCCTCTCCTTATCAAATATCCAGTGCAAATGCGCTTAACTGTCTCTAACACCCCTTTATATATGATTTAAATACGAAATACGACATAAAGCAGCCAATTTTTTTTTACTTAAGATCTAAAAAATAATAACGATAACAATCATAATAATCATATATATCTAAAAATGAACCGTCAAATAACAACCTACAAATTAGAATAAATCAAATAATACGGAACTAGGTATTGGTCCGTTGTCTGAATTCATTAAATTGTTTTTATTTTTCCGAATAAAAATACTTTTGTAAGCCTTTAATTCCCTATTATTTGAAACTTCCTTAATGAGTTTTAAATTATCCTTAATAATACTGTGTCCTGTATTGTAAATATGTTGTGCAACACTTGATTTCTCAAACCTATTGTACCTGCAGTGACTTAAATGTTCTTTAAAACGTGTTAATATATTTCTTTTTGTTTGTCCAATATATTTATTAGTACATTCGTTGCACTTAATTTCATAAATTCTAGATTTCTGGTCAACATCAACTTTAACTTTCAGGGTTTCCCAATAAATTCTTTATGGTATTGTTAGTTAAAAAACCTAATCGTAAGTTTTGGGTTTTAAAATATGTTTTAAACCTTTGGTGCAAAACGGATCGAAGGCATTTTAACAAATTTTCCTAGAGATGAAGTTGCCGTTAAAGTGCTAGAATTTTGGACCTGCTTCCTATAGCTAATTTTCCTAATCACATTATCTACTATTTGGGAGGTATAACCGTTATGAGCCGTAACATTTTTAATATAATTAAGTTCTTTATCATATCGGGGTTTAGTAAGTGGAAAAGAGAGTAATCTATTTACTAAAAAAATTTAGAGCCGCGAGTTTATGTTGTACAGAATGTTGTGATTCATTAATTATAAACCGGCTTGTATTTGTATCTTTACGATAAATGTCGATTTCTAATTCATTTTTGCTGTTTCTAATTATACGAGTGTCTAAAAAGGGAATCGCACCATTTTCTTCATTTTCGTAAGTAAATTTAATATTTTCAAATTTTGAATTTAATTTTCCAATAAAGTACTCCAAATCACACTTCTTATTATCAAAAATAGCAAAAATGTCATCCACATAACGTAACCAAATTCTTGGAAATTACTGATCATTATCTCTTACGTCATCGTTTTCGAATTTACTCATAAATAAATTGGCTAGAAACGGTGATGAACAGTTACCCACTGCGGTTCCTTGAACTTGTTCAATATACTCACCATTTATTTGAAAACAGTTCTGAGACATGCGACATACTTCCCGCCTCTTGTTAACATTTCTAAAGTCGTACTCTCTTACTTACTCTCTTTCCAAATGAATATCGAGCTCAGTGCGTTTCCCAATCCTCAAGATAAATTTTCGGTAAAAAACTCAATGGAGTTTATAAATAAGTTTAAAAATGTTTCTTTACAAGAAGGGGAAATTATGGTCTTGTTTCACGTTCAATCCTTATTTCCTAGTGTGCCCATACCTGAAACACTAACTTATTTGCGGAAACTACTGACAGTTAATAATGTAGATAAAGATAAATTGGAGAAATACGTCAGGCTCACATCTCTTTGCATGTCGCAGAATTGTTTTCAAATCAATGGTGAGTATATTGAACAAGTTCAAGGAACCGCAGTGGGTAACTGTTCATCACCGTTTCTAGCCAATTTTTTTATGAGTAAATTCGAAAATGACGTAAGAGATAATGATCAGTAATTTCCAAGAATTTTGTTACGTTATGTGGATGACATTTTTGCTATTTTCGATACCAAGAAGTATGATTTGGAGGATTTTATAGGAAAATTAAATTCAATATTTGATAGTATTAAATTTACATACGAAAAGGAAGAAAACGGTGAGAAAAGATACAAATACAAGCCGATTTATAATTAAAGAATCTCAACATTCTGTACAACACAAACATGCGACTCTAAATTTTTCAGTAAATAGATTACTCTCTTTTCCGCTTACTAAACTCCGATACGATAAAGAACTTAAATATATTAAAAATTTAGTTGCAGTTCATAACGGTTATACCCACCAAATAGTAGATACAGGTCCAAAATTCCAGCACTTTAACGGCAACTTCATCTCTAGGAAAATTTATTAAAATGCCTTTCGATCCGTTTTGCACCAAAGGTTTAAAACATATTTCAAAACCCAAAACTTACGATTAGATTTTTCAACTAACAACACCATAAAGAATTTATTGGGAAACCCTGAAAGTTAAAGTTGATGTTGAACAGAAATCTAGAATTTATGAAATTAAGTGTAACGAATGTACTAATAAATATATTGGACAAACAAAAAGAAAAATATTAACACGTTTTAAAGAACATTTAAGTCACTACAGGTACGATAGGTTTGAGAAATCAAGTGTTGCACAACATATCTACAATACAGGACACAGTATTATTAAGAATAATTTACAACTCGTTAACGAAGTTTCAAATAATAGGGAATTAAATGCTTACAAAAGTATTTTTATTCGGAAAAATAAAACCAATTTAATGAATTCAGACAACGGACCAATACCTAGTTCCGTATTATTTGATTTACTCTAATTTGTAGGATATTTCATTTTTAGATATATATGATTATTATGTTTATCATTATTATTTTTTAGATCGTAAGTTGAAAAGAAAATTGGTCGCTAGATGTCGTACTTGTTATGTCAATAATCATCTGCAAGATGTCGCTACCTAAATCATATATAAAGGGATGTTAGAGACAGTTAAGCGCATTTGCACTGGATATTTGATAAGGAAAATCTTCTGTAAGTTGTTTTTTGACGATTCATACATAATATACAGGGAAGGGCAAAAGTATGGAACCGGCTGAATATTCCGAAAACTGTTTGACGTATCTATTTGAAATTTGGTGTGTGATTCAGAGTCAATAGGACCTACATTACCAATTTGTTTCAATAGTTTATCTGCTCTTGATTCTGAGATCCAATGCCTACTTGATTTTTTTTTAATGGTCCTATTGACTCTGAATCACACATCAAGTTTCAAATAGATACGCTAAACAGTTTTCGAAATTTAAGCCGGTTCCATGTTTTTGTCCTTCCCCGTATTTGTTTTCATATTTTTAAAACAACTTTTATTGAAGTTTGCATTAGTTCTATCTTAAAAACAACCCATAATCTTGTAGCCTCCTAGTTTTTTTTGTTAAAACTAAAATTTTTGTCGAATATCAAACAATAGACCATTTTTCTTAAGTTTTTCATCAAACGTTATTTTCTCGAAAATTTTCATATGTAATAGATAAATATTTTTATGTAGTCGTTTAGAGAATTAAACGAGCTATTAAATACAGGAAGGAAATCAGCATATTGTTATTTAAAAAAAAATCAAGTAGGCGTTGGATCTCAGAAACAAGAGCAGATAAACAATTGAAATAAATTGGTAAAGTAGGTCTTATTGACTCTAAATCACATACCAAATTTCAAACAAATACGTCAAACAGTTTTCGAAATATTAAGCCGGTTCCATACTTTTGCCCTTCCCTGTATATATTACATTTATTTTCAGGATTTTTAGGTATCAAATAACAGGGAATTATATACTTATTTATTCGTTAGAGTAAGAAGGTTTTCTCGCATCTTTGGACTATTTATTTCCGTATTTCCGTGTTGGTTAGAACTTATTTGTAAGGTTTTCCTGACGGTTAATTTTAGATCTTTACGTATTAATTTACATTTACTTCCATTTAGACATATGTATCTTTTAGGATGATTAGATTGTTGTTAGTTTTTATCATTTTTATTATTTTATTAGGATGATTAGGTTGTTTTCAGATCTTTTTAGTGCTTTAAGGTTGGTAGCGCACTGAAGATGGCAGCTTAGCTGCCGAAATACGTATCTACGGAGGTTAATTTCAATTATCTCTTAAACCACAGTTTCCTTTACTATTTTAGTTGAGTTCTTCAACTCATGTACAAATTGAATGAAAATTTGTCTTCCAAATAAATAAGAAGTTCCTTAATTTTCCCGTCCTCAGTTGTTCCATTTAGACAAATTAGGACATTAGGATATGTCAAACAGGTTAATATGTTGATATGTCAAATTTTAAGGTCAAAGTTTGTAAATAAATAATACATTATAGCAAATTGAAGAATATGCTTTTATTTAATTAGATGAAATCTTTCAGTGAATACTTGAAAAAATAAACTTATCAATATCAATATTTTGTTAAGTAAAGGATGATGAAACTACTTTCTTACTTCTGCTTCCTTACCTCGTAAGTAAAGTATAAGAAACGTATAATTTAAAGGAAAGAGAGGGGGTGAGATAAGATTGACATGAGATTCGGTGTAAAAGAAACGCGATTTATGTACCGTATTGTTATGGTTTGGAACACCGCTTTTCAGGATACAACCTGTATACACGAATTTTCTCAGGGAATTGCAAAAGGCGCGATTTATTTCTCGAGCATTCTCTGTCTTTTTTTTTTCGTTTCCCATTTGAACCGACGCACAGTGCGTCGAATAATAGGCGTAAATGGACAAAAATCATAATTTTTCTTTCTCTAAGTTTTTGGTCTTGGAAATATATTATAAATAGTTGTAGTAACTGAAAATAGAATAATATCACTAGCATATACAGGGTTTATCATTAGTATAGATTTCTTCAACAACATCTTAACTATTAATTATAAAAAATATGTCTTACACTTATACAAAAGTTATTGTCTATAATTAACTCTATATCAGAAAATTATTTTCACGTATACAGCATGTTCCATAAGTGAGTTATCTACCAAACTTATACTTTTCTTTAATGGAATATACCAATTTCGATAGATCTCTTACAAACTTACAACTGTAGTCCTAAATCGAAATCTACAGCTCTTCCATTTAATTAAAGAATAAAATGTAGAAGTATTTTATTCATATTCAGCGGCGAATATTTACCTAACTAATTATAAATATCGTGTAGAATATTCCTTATGAATGAAAGTAATACTCTTGATGTATGTTTGCATAGAAACAATTTAGACAACTTAAAAGTTTAAATTTTACAAGAAAATTAAATGGAACGCCCTCCATATTTTGACACAATTATGTAGCTATAGTATAATCCATCTTCTGATAACGACATTTCAAGGAAATAAAGAAAAAAGAAATCAATCGTATTTTGCCGAATTAAAAAAAAAAAATAAGTAACCCTAGAGGCTAAAATATTTGATGATGAATATCGATTAGATGTAAATTAAGGATTAATAAAATTAAATTTTCATTAGATAAAAAATACATTTAGAAGCTTTTTTTGGGTAGTAATTATGTATTCTTATAGTTTATTTCAGCTGTAAGCAGTTTTAGTAGCAAACTTAATTTATGTTCTCGGATCACTCATAAATGTCAATACTTCCTCAAGATTTAATAGAGAAACGTAATTGTACCCTTTCTTTTCCTTTTTGTTTATTTTCTTGAAAGATGATTCTTCGCCTCCACTCGCTCTAGGAAACTCCGTAAGTCTTTCTTCACCAAACTCAACAAACTGTATGCTAAATTAAATTGGCCTTTCTAAGAAAATATTGTAACATTGTGAATAAAATTCGACTTCGAGAACATTGCTTCCATAATCTACTACAATTCAGGTAAAAATAAGAACAAGCTTGAATTCTTTCTCTTTTTACATTAACCACATATTCTGATATAATAAAATGTTTTAAAATGTATCTTTTGATTTTGATTGTTTCGATTTTGATGTTTCCTTGACAGGAAATTCATAAAAATTTGTCTATTGATGATATGGGAAATGTTGCTAAAACAAATTTGTCGTTGAATTACCAACATATTAGCAGGTAGTAGCAGGAGAATTTCTTGTTTTCGTAAAACGTGTGGATAAAGGAATCAGATTTAAAAAAAATATTCGATATGTTTTTTTACGTATTTTTGTAATATTCGATTAAACTTTACTTTTAATTCTTGAAATAAGATTATTTTCATTTGCAGTTTTAATGTTAAAGTATCCTCACAAATTGGTTTGAACTTATTCATATGTGTAATTGAAGACTCCATTGTTAGGATTAACAGTGAAAATTATTTAGATTTTTCTTTTTAGTTGATTATGTAAGGTAATATTCACAGAATCGTAAATGCCACTGTGGGCATACAGTCCTTGAAGTTTCAAAAACTATATCATAAATAGTTACAAAAAACAAAGATATTAAAGAAATAGTGATTTTATTTAGTTTTTAGATATTAATGGGTGAATACAGCAATATTTTTGTCTCTTAAAAAAATATTACGTTTTCGATTTTTGTCAACAGCTCGACGCACTGTACGACGCTGGTGATATCTAAGGTAATTATCTTATTGCGTATCTGTGGTATGGACATCAAAGAAGGGTCAGAAAATACTAATTTGGTGTTTATGGACAAGATTTACGACTTCACTTGCACCTGTTTGCTTGTTGCAAGAACAAACGCACACCACCTTTGTGATCTACTTCCCGGCTCTTGTTAACATTTCTAAAGGGGCGTGGCTTTTTTAAAATGCACGTGTGGTGAGGCGGGTTCTTGCAGTTAAAGACTACCGTTATGGCATAAATGTCAATCAGCCAGGCTTTGTTTACACAGTCTAGATCAGGAATGGGCCTCGGCAGAGAAGTGGACTCCCACCACCCGGCTGCGAAGGTTGTATTTATTTTCCGGGCATATCTCTACGAATGATATTATGATTTTCCCAAATAAGCGAGAGTGGGGAGAACGCTTTTCGCATTCGAAAAAGCATCGCATTTTGAGTGCCCACCTGCAGCAGAAACTTGAAACACGCTGCCTCTATTCTTGTCGGTTGGTTCACATTACTAATTTTATTGCTATATTCGGTCCCGCGTATTACAATTTCTGTATGACGGAGAGATTAAATTGCGTTTATATTTAACCTTTCACGCCATTGATCGTTCCTAACTTAGCTTTGATTCTGTTGGCTCTTCATGCTGTCACAATGATTTCAATTCATGCAAACTCTTCTTACGTACTTTAGGATGGCCCCAATTTTGGCTTAATTAATTTGTGACGCGCCTTGAGCGAGTCATTCGTCTTGTGTCCCCAGCGCCTAGGTAGTGTTTGGAAGGGCTGTTGTACCGTTTCGCTTGTGTCCGTCCATGACACGAAACATTTTGGTTCTCCTGAGGAACTTCGTGGAGCTTTCCTCAGCGTACGATATTTCGTCGGTTATTACATGGCGCTGGTGGACTAAAACTCAAGTGAGTTGTCTTAGCCTCGTCCTGTTGTGAAAGTCAGGTATGTTTGTTTGTCACCTAAAATGTGGTCTCGCACAAAAACAGAATGTTCTTTGGAAATTTGGATTTAGAAATTTCTGTTTAAAGTTTGCAAGTACGAATTCTCAAAAGTTGTAAATAAAAATACGTTATTCTGAGGTTAATTTACGCCTCGTTTTACAGTATAATTTCAAGAAGCATGTGCACTTATCGTTTTATTTCAAAGCTTTTTTTTATTGAAGTTCACCGAAATGAATGTGCGTATGCCTTACTTATTAAAAATTTCAAAATTCTACGGCTAAAGAAACCCTTCCAATTAAGTAAATGTATTAAGTACCAATCAAAATAGGTTTTAGTGTTACCAGAAGCTAAAATAAATAATCAGAGAAACCGTAAATCAGGTTCAACAGACAAACTAAGGGTACCCAAAAATGACGTTTTCCCGTTTTTCTCCGAGGATCACTTCCAATATAAATGTTTAATGCCTCACTTTCGTCCGCCTAATAAATCTAATTAGAATAGAAATACATAATTACCTAAAATTTTTATCAAAAATTGAACGTCTTATTTATTTTTTTCAATTTTAAAAATTGTTTCACTAGAATTGTTATTATGAGTACAAATAAAATCTAATGAACAGGATAAGTTAATAATGGAAAATGGAAGCAACAGTTTTAGCAATCTGGCAGGTATTTGCAAACAACTCATAAATCACGTATTACTCGCACGCCTTTCATATTTGCGTCGTTTCCCTTTTCCTGCAGTTAAAATTCTGCCCAGACAATAATGGTGGACGTAACTACTCTTGGTAACGAATATAATGTGGCTTTATTACGGTTTTTATGTATGTGGCTTTGGTAGTTACCACCACTGCATCGTAAAAGCTTTAGGATACTTCATTGTAATGCAAAGTCATTAGATACAATGTACGAAGTGTTATGACTATATATAGGAGAAATATATTTTGCGCGGATTAAATTCTAATGAAGCGGACAATATAATTAGACAGTAGCGTGTAAATAAACGCGAGGGCTGCGGAGACAATTAACGCCGTTACAGCAATGGTGTTACTCAGTATAACAAAAAACAGAGCGATATTGCCGCAATAAAAAATTACAGTTGTGTAATCAATTCTTCTTGTTTAAATGTGTAAAGATTTTCAGAGTAATTAGTTGACCAGTTGTACATCGACCGGCGAACTTTATTACGACATTGCGTTATCTAGTAAGAACGCCGTAAATTATTTTCACCGTCCCATTACACAATGTGCCTGTTCAATACATTTTTACGGCGCTACTGAAACGATGGCGTGTACTTATCGAAATCCTATGCTTAGTTATGACTACAGAACGGAATTATATATTTTGTTCGGTTTATTTCGAGCATATTTGCGTTGACACGTCGCTGCAGTGCTATACGTTTGCCGCCTTATTGGTATACAATTGAACAAAATATAAAATTTTTTGTTACAAGTCGTTTTTGATTGCAGTGAAAACATCTAATTTCGTTTTTATGTATGCATAATATAAAAATAGGATATCCAATTGAACAAATATCATCAATTAACAAACTATTTTCTAATTTCTATTTGTTGAAGGTAACGTACAAAATATTTTTCGATGTTTCTAGATTTTTAGAAATTAATTAGCGCCAATAAAATATCCTTGATTAAAAGAGCTTAAGAGATCCTATAGTTCACGGGGATCGCAAATTTAATTGTCTTTTTAAATAATTTTTATTTTCGTATAGTTCTTGCTCGTGAGAATTAAAGAAACGATTTGAAACAAACAAAATACTTTAGAAACGAGATAAAAATACAAATACCTCCCAAGTTGAGTGGCCTATTAAAAGTTTTCGGGGAAGGGAACATACAAACATTCTGAAAATTAATACCTAATGACCTAACGCCCAGGCTAAACGGAGCACTCTGTATACGTCGAACTAATTTTAAAATATGCTGCACATAATACACATAAATTTTTTTAGGATTAATTGTAATCTGCCTATTCGGTGTTAAATATGAATAAAGTTTTACCTGTAAAGTTGTTAATCCTTATCTAATTTGGCGTTATTGTTCTCTTTTCCCGACTAAATTGTATCTAAATGTGAGTGTTCACTGATAAAAATCTGGCGTTAATTCTAACACTTTTTGGACGCCAGGGAACACCTTTTCGGTGTTCCCTCGCGTCCATCCGTTTGCGGAGTTACGAAAAACGGAGTTAGGATGTTTACCCTTAAAACGTATGTAGTAGAGCAGAGTTAAGATTATCCTTGTTGGAGTAAACACTCACTTTTAGACACAATTTAGTCGGAAAAAGAGAACAATAACGCCGAATTAGCTGAAGATTAACAACTTTTCAGATAAAACTTTATCCATATTCAACACCGAATGGGCAGATTACAATTAATCAAAAAAAAATTTGTGTGTTTACTCCAACAAGGGTAAGCTTTATTCTGTTCTACTACATACGTTCAAAGGGTAAACATCATAATTCTGTATTTCGTAACTCCATAAAAGGATGGACACGTGGGAACACCGGAAAAGTGTTCCCTGGCGTCCAAAAAGTGTAACTCCAGATTTTTATCTCTGTACAGTGTAACTTTTATTTGAATATTTATTTTTTCGTTAAATTAATAACTAGAGAGGTATGAAAGAATCCATCTTAAGTCCCATTTAAGCCGGATTCTTTTATACCTCCATCCTGTATGTGTCATAGCCTACTGCGGTTCCCATTTAAAATTAGAAAGTTTGGCAGAGGGGGTGCAGTTTTTACAAAAGATAATAACGTTAGTGAAATGTACGCTAATTTGTGAATAGAATAATTTTGGAATTTTAAAAATATCTTCTCAAACAGCTGAGATATTTTGAAAATTAATTTTTCAGGAAAATTCGTCGATATTTTGCCGAACGAATCGAGATAGTTAACTTTTGTTTTCTCCACTGAGTTTTTCTCGAAAAAGTGGCCTGGGTCGCGAAAATGGTTTCCTTCTATTCCTATAAATAACTGAGAAACCTTGAGAAATCATCAAAAATGGACCACTCTATACAGTAAGGCATAAATAAAATCTCGTATAAGAAGGGCGATCTCTGAAAGTCTTGCATATTGATGTAATAGAAATTAATTTTTTAAAATCAAACAAACGTTTTGTTCTTTTCTCGGTATTCTCGTCTTAAACGTCGTCTGGTTGGACACAACAACGTCATACATAATAAATAATTTCAACGTTCGTTCTCAGAACAAACTCCACATGGCCGAGAATAATTATTTTCAACAAGCACTCCGTCAAATACGCAGAAAAGCAAAGCGATTTTGCCGCCTGGCATCCTGCTATTGTTTCGGGCGCTCACCTATTTTTTTTCTGCTGATGATCGCTGTAATCTCTCAACGTCCGATGCCATTATCGAATACGGGCACCGCTCCAAATCGATTTGCGTTCAAATTCGACTTGTCAAACTGGTCACCTACGGCGGACGGCTGGACAGGCTCAAAAAGAAGGCAATGGCACACGCCAACCCATCGCCCAATTCAAGGAATCCACTCTCCTTTAACATAGATACGAAGGAATGCTGCTGCGTAAACTTGATGAAAGATATTTATCACTTGTAAATTGGTTTGCATGTTTGCTGTAATAACGCGTTTCTAAAAAAAGCTTAATTTCTCATTTTTCATTTTGGGTGACAACAAACTTTGATCTCGTATTGGCAATTTAACGGAAGTAAGAACATACGAAGATTAAAAAAAATAAATTGTAAAACTAATTTGCAACTGTAGATGTGCAGTTGCAAAATAGTTTTACAATTAATTTTGATGTTGATGTTGAGATGTTTTATTCGTCTGCACCCTTTGAGCAGGGAAGACTTTATAAGTAGTGGTTTTACAATATTGTCACAGCCTAAGTTGGGACGCAATAAATTCTACATTCGGGCAAAGGCCGCAACCTATTGGTCAACCGCTTCTTTCGCAGGATGATGTAAATCTTAATTGTTACAGTGTTTTCGAGAAGGCATGCCACCTTTACGTCATGAAATGTTCCAGCAAGTAAGCAAAGACTGCGGGATACTTACACAGATTTCTAGCAGCGGATGAATTAGCTATACATATGTATGTACAGTGTGTCCACAGATTTTCTGCAATGGTAGAGTGACATGTAATGTTGTTAAAAAAATTGAGAAACAGCAATTAAATTGGCCTTATAAATTACACGAAAATTTTTATTAGTTTTTAATATGGGAAAAAATTATTCAATGTAATTCCCATCCACCTCTACGCACTTTTCTACCCTGTACCTAAATTACGTGTGCACGTCTGTTAACGTTTCAATTTCTATTTCACTAATTACCGTTGGTATTTTTTCATTTAAAATTTTTGAATTTGTACCATGACCAATGAATTAGTCTAAAATGTCCGATTCATCTTCCAGGCAAATGGTCTTCAAGCGACCCTCTAATTAAATTTGTGGAATGTGTAGTATGTCCATCCTGTTGAAAATAAATGTTATAACATTTGCAAATAACTGAAGTGATTCAAATTT
Organism: Prosopocoilus inquinatus; assembly: GCA_036172665.1. Taxonomy (NCBI): domain Eukaryota; kingdom Metazoa; phylum Arthropoda; class Insecta; order Coleoptera; family Lucanidae; genus Prosopocoilus; species Prosopocoilus inquinatus. Next base: position 11,655,565 of record CM069875.1, read on the forward strand.
TCTTCTAAAAAAATAAGGGCTAATAATTTTGTCATTTCCCATAACTTTAACTAGAAGTATTAATTAACAACAAGAGCTTTTCACAGATCCGGGTAATACGATAATTCTGAATGTAATTTGAACTTGGACAAATTTTTGAGAATAAGTAAGCATGTTTTCTGTATTTAAAGTCGACGATTATTTTTTGTGAAAACCGAAGTCGTAGCAGTATGTCCCCGGATTGACTTCGCAATAGCTATAACGGACTAAAAAATTTTGAATTCAGATTTCATGCTACAAAATGGAATTTTTTCTTTGATCGATTTTCATCCCTTAAAATCAAATTGGGAAATATCAGATGAAATTTATCTGATACGATATACAGCGTGGACTCCGAGAATAGAGTACCGCTTAAGAGTAAAAAGCCCTTACTTCACAAGTTACAGGAAAATGTCATAAGAATAGTCGTTCAGAACAAAAGGTATAGTTTGATGTGATGTTATAGCCTCCTCTCTCAAAGTAAAAAAATTACATTTATTGTGAACCACTTTTTATACACATTACATTAGGAAATACTGATGGGGTTAAAAGTTCATTTAATTCTGAGTGATTACTTCAACGCGTTTCGAAACTTTAGGCTTTCTTGTAGCATTTATTATTCACTGAAATAATCCACGCTGTATACCGTTCAAGATAAATTTTTTTCTGACATTTTCCAATTTGACTTTAAGGGATGCAAAAGCGTCCTGCGTTAATAATTTTTTATGAAATCGATAAAAAAAAACGAAACCGTGCATTGACATTTCGAAATTCGCCGTCCGGCGGATTTAAATAAACTTAACCCAAAATTCCGCCCAAAATTAAATTGATTTGCACAAATACGGCGGAATATTACTCTATTTGAATTGAAAACAATTTTTTTGAAGAATTTATATTAGTAGGTATTTGAAATTATACACTGTGTTCACGGATTTGTTCTTTATTTTTCAAAATTTATGAAAATTTCTTACCATTTAATGACTATGGCATACTACAATATTGCAGATATTGATAAAATAACTATAAACTTATGTCCGTTTTCATAATCAGACTTTAAGGAAGTCACTGTAAGAATAGGGAAACAAATGCATTTTTTTAGGTTACAGTAACTTTAAATTTAATCCTGAAAGGATTAAAAAAGTGGTTCGGATTATTATTGCAACGAAGCGGCGAGATATTATAAATACAACATCTAGGCGGCTCTACGTATTTGCTGGCTTCGCTCGATATAGCAATATTGAACAATCGGCGAGTCAGAAAAGCGGCGTTACTCACAGAATTATACTGGTTAAATGGATGTCTGCGAGAGATGCGCGTCAGAAACCTCAGTGTCAGTAGCGGTCGGGCGCCGTGCGATTTTAAATATATATTTGTATAATAATTTATTATATTTTACCTATTCAAAAACAACGAAGAGTTATTATTATCTGTTGGAATTTGTAGTTGTGAATATTCTGGAGGATATCTAACTGCGCGAAACCTCGAGTAGTTATATATGATGAGATATGAGCGCGGGTAACAACGTAACGCAGGTTCCGTACTGGGACCGCCGCTATCTGAAACCAGTTTAATCCAGTTCACTTTTTTAGATCCTCCGTCTGGTCATGTATTATGAATAAGGGTCGGAGATTCCTAGGATATCTGGTAAAAACCAGTATAAAGATAAACAGAGCAGCGACGTAGATTTCAACGTCGCCGCTGAATGGCTTTTATACCCGAGCCACTCTCACCCTCCGCTCATTGCATCCGAAGCAACCGTTTGATGTAAATTACGTGTTTAACATAATTGCCTTTATAGTTTCTTTAAAATTAATAATTATGAAAACATTATAATTCTTTAATGTAGCTTTTAAAAAGACTGGCATAATACATTTAATTCATACCAATTATAGCGCCGTCACTGACGCGTTAAAGATTAGAACTTTTTCCGACTATGATCGCTTCAGCATATTAATAGTTCCTCGTATATTTAACGAAACCTTCCGCCTAAAATGCGCCTAGGCCTAATTATGAAAATGGCCGTTAACAAAACAAACTGTAACGAAACTTAACAAAAATATGTTTCTATAAGATTTGTAATTATTCCTGATAATTCACTTAAAAATTGACTAACGGAAAAGTAGCGAACGTTATTAACTATGACGTCAACATCAAAAAGAAGTGAGTCCTACCGTCTAAAAAAGTTTAATAATAATTAATAATTTCAATATTTAACAATAAAATAATTAAATTACAACTATTTACCGACGTCTGTTACATTGACGCTATTGTTTTACTGACGTGTAGTAAATATTACACTGACATTAAGAAAAACATCAACCTGAAGTAAACATATTTTTACTTATATTCCGGGCTAAACAGCTCTTCTTCCTCCCGATCTCAGAGTGTAAAGGTCGTAGCACACCATAGCGCAGCGAACGGAGGAGCGGCGCGGCTCCGCGAAGATACCTCCGCACACTGCAAGCGAAACTTCGCCGTGGCCATAAAAGAGGCCGTAAATAAACACAATTTAACATCATAAAGATTCCGAATTTCTGAACCGTTTTACTGGCATACCCAGCTCGTTTTACGACAATTTCAGTTGCGTTAATAATTTTTGTAAATGCAGTGAATGATAAAAAAATGTTAGATAATAAAAACATTTGCATTTTGACAGTAAAATAAAATTAATTAATTAATTTAATAACTCTTTGACTGCATCCGTACCGTAGCGTAAGGATAGAACTTTATTTTTTATTTTCGTGTCGGACAAAATTTGTGATGCGATTTGCGTGTTACGACCTTCTCAAGTCTACGAATATTAAATTTTTGTTTATGATGCCACTTACGACGCGTGTGCCCCGTTTTAATTGAGTATCGCGCAACTTTAGGCACTAAAAAGCAATTTTGTGTGTTCCATACTCGTTAGATTTAGAACGTCGTCGGAAATCAAGGACACCAAGAACGCTGTTTATTTGAATTGAAGTAGAAGATAACAATTTGCTGCAATAATTACGTTCTAAAAAATTTTCCTTTCATTGTAATCTGCGACCGATAATACTATACATAATTTATACTTTACATAATTTAGATACATAAACGCATGATCTCGTTCATCAATAGTACTTTTACTACACAGACAAAAATCGGTAGCTAGCCGTCGCTAGCTGAAACACGCACAAGTGGCTTCGCGCAAATAAGACACAATCGTACCAGGTTACAGTGCAATAAATATGGCGGTATTATTTTTACAAAGAAATCATAAATGGATCATAGAAATTCCTCGTTTGAATCCTTTCTCGAGTCCACGTGGACTAGTTTCCGCTTTCAAATTATTAGCCAATCACGTAACAAAATTCAGAAACTATAACCAATAGTGTTCATCCATTTAGACCAGAGCAAAATAACATTTTCTCCGCGTCGTCCTAGGTTGGGGTAGGGTCGCCGCGGTTCGCCACGTTAGATGTACGATAGCTGCGTAGCGGCGCCGCGGTTAACCGCGGGTTGCAACAGTATGCGCACTCTCATAAGAATACAGCAAAAGATATTTTCTTCGCCGCGCTAGATGTGCGACAACCTTAAGGCGCGCGATTCTATGTTGAGAGTTTTTATAGCCACGTTTCTATTTATTTTCCGTCGCTAGCTCTTAGGCTATATCATACCACCGGCAAATTTTATTTTTTGTCGCGTATCAGACTATGGTAATTAATGATACCGAATTTTCGGTGCACCGTTGCCGAAAAATAATGTTAAAATTTCCAAGGAGATTTTTCTTCTTTATTACTTAATATTGATTATGTTCATTAATAAGGAAAATTTTACGGGCGTTTTTGTCTTTTGTTAATAAAAACATTGAAATTTTCGTGTAGTTCTTGCTCTTGAGAATTGCAGAAGATATGAAACAAATAAAAATTCTTTTAAAAACGAACTAAAAGTGTAATTTATTAGCTTACCTGACGTTTCGCAAATATAATTATTTGCTTTATCAAAAGTAAATAACGGAAATATAAACAATTTAGCCTAATAAATTTTAATAATTATTTGTGAAGAATTGTTGGTTAAAAAAATTATCAGCAAAGATATAACTTGTAAAACAAGAATATCATTACCGATGCGGCCAGGTCCGTCTTAACATACTGGTACGCTCCAGTATTTACTGCAAGAGTTAGGGAAATCCTGGTTAAACCTAACTACAGTATGCAAATAAATTGTTGTAACAATAATTATAACAATTCTAACAATGATAAAATATTTTAGAAAAATTTTTGTGCAAATCGTTTTTGATTGCAGTGAGAACCTCGAGCAGCCTCTGGACAGCTGTTTCAGCCCTGCTTGGGGCTTCTTCAGCAGAAACGTAGCTCGACATTCCCACTGCAGACCAAAAACGACTTGCCCAATTTATTCGCAATTGCGATGTAAGAATGATGAACATATAAAATAGCGACATCTTACTATCGCTTTTTGACCTAACATTGCAGTAGGATAGACAAATTGAAGCGGGATTTGCTCCTAATGAGTCCCCCATGCAAGGCGGCCATGCTTGCTGTCAAAGCATAATGAAAGATTTTAGAAAAATTTTTGTGCAAATCGTTTTTGATTGCAGTGAGAACCTCGAGCAGCCTCTGGACAGCTGTTTCAGCCCTGCTTGGGGCTTCTTCAGCAGAAACGTATGGGGGACTCATTAGGAGCAAATCCCGCTTCAATTTGTCTATCCTACTGCAATGTTAGGTCAAAAAGCGATAGTAAGATGTCGCTATTTTATATGTTCATCATTCTTACATCGCAATTGCGAATAAATTGGGCAAGTCGTGTTTGGTCTGCAGTGGGAATGTCGAGCTACGTTTCTGCTGAAGAAGCCCCAAGCAGGGCTGAAACAGCTGTCCAGAGGCTGCTCGAGGTTCTCACTGCAATCAAAAACGATTTGCACAAAATTTTTCTAAAATCTTTCATTATGCTTTGACAGCAAGCATGGCCGCCTTGCATGGGGGACTCATTAGGAGCAAATCCCGCTTCAATTTGTCTATCCTACTGCAATGTTAGGTCAAAAAGCGATAGTAAGATGTCGCTATTTTATATGTTAATGATAAAATAATAAAATAACAATATAATAATATAGTTTTTCTAATAAATAAACAGGGAAGTTTCCGATTATTACTATTTCTCATTTAATAAACTTAGAAAACTACAAAATATATCGTTCAAATTTGCAAAATCTATTCTTTTATTAATGGAATTATTACACATTTTTATTTTACACATTTCAATAAATCTACGTTTAAACGTGTTGCGTTAATTATTGCAGCAGCCTGTATGAAGTGGAAATATGTATTTGTCGAAATTTGCTAAATGCTTTTATATAAGTAGTCACATTAAGTTATATAACATAGGCGAAGGAAGTATTTAACATATAAATAATTAAGACAGAACTATTTACTTTATTTCCTCCTTGGAGTTAAAAAATTAACTATCTTGAATCCAACTTCTTCCGCGTATGGTCTCAAGGAAACTACCACAATGAGTTAAAAAGTAGTTCCAATAGGACCATATTTTCACCTCTGTATCTTTCCTACCTATTTACAAATATGTTATGTCATGCACGCTTAAAAATCCCAACTAAATTTTTGATGTCACAACTAATTTTTTAGTGAAAATAGTCCCAATTGATGGTGTGTTAGTTGTGGAAATAGTGTAATATTCGTGATGATTTTTGTTTTCAGCAACAAAATAAAAGTTGCATAAACTAATTTTGATATTTCTTAACAATGAAAAAAAGTAATGACAGCTTATAAAAAGGCAGAAATAACTAAATTTTTATTTTATGGAACTAAAACACCTACAATTAATTTGTCTTATTTGTCACAAGCACAATGGAATTTCTAAAACGGTTTTTATAACTATAGGCGTCAAATTGTCTGACTAAAAAGTAAGCAACGATAGCATAAACAATACAACAAAACAAATTATAGTTGAAATTACCATGTAATTTTTAAGCGTTTGGTCGTTCCAGCTTATGCATTTTAGAATTATATTCCTTATCATTAGATTTTTGTCGGTACTGGTAATAATTTGTGATTGATATTACGATTTTATGGTTCCGTTGATTGTATTTATGATGTTGCCATGTAATTATTATGATCCTGCTTTCATTTTATGCACCTGAAACGTGTGCGTTGAAATGAAAGAACTAACCAACATTGCAACTGAAGACCGGCACATAAATTTAAGTATTGTTGTGTTATGTAATAATTATGGTAGAGAATCGTTAGAAAAGGTGTGTTCTAATAATAAACTATTACAGGTGTTGATTCATAGTTTGTAATACTTGTTTTTATTTGAAAGTGTTTCAGGATATTTTTCTTACATTTAGATTTTTGTATGCTGAGAGTTTTCTGCCGTAACAAAGACCTTGTGTTAGGTCATGGATATCTAAGCATAAACACACTTAATTGGATGAAATTGGTATCAAACAAACCGAATGAAAAAGAATTGTACGTCGAATTTTACCACAAGCAAACAACTTGATTGGCTCGCGTTACCGTCGCCGTTCCAGCAATAAAAAGCTTTTATCAACCGCCTTCCTCGTCAACTGTGACTAATTAGACGCCCCGGGATGTTTCTTCACCTGATGATTGTGAAAGAATCTCACGAACTTATGCGAATTTTTTTCTATTTCGTTGAAACACCTTCCGGTTCAATATTTGCCCGGCAACAGTCACAAAAATTTGTTTGTGTGAGTCACACGATGCCTGTTTTGTCCTCGCAACTCCTTTTTTAATATTGACTTAGCCCAACGAGACAATCCTGGCTGGCGTGTAGTTAAATGCGGTTTGCTTGGTCTATTAATAATCACTGTCGTCGTATCTTACATGTCCTAAGCCTATTTCTGGTCTGGACGGTCGTTAGGTGAGTACTTATTATATTTTCTTTTTCTCTTGTGTGCGTTTACTTTCTGCGAAATATACAACATTGAATTTTGCACTCGCGGTTCTAGTAGACGGGGGATGATTAATGAACCCGCAGCAGTTTTACGATTGGAATAATAACGAGAAGGTGGCGCGACGGTTTATTGCTGGAGGTTAGCGTGCTGAGGCAAATAAAGCGGGGTAATCATCATTATGGATGGGGGATTTACCGGTGACTCGACAAGGAGGGTTCAACATAGTTGGAATAAATTTCTACAAATTAGAGAAATTAAGAAATATACCCTTACTTAGTTATGGTTATATATAGGAGAAATATATTTTGCGCGGTTCAAATTCTAGTGAAGCAGGCAATATAAAATATTAGACCGTACCGTGTAAACAAACGCGAGGGCTGTGGAGACAATTAACGCCGCTACAGCAATGGTGTTACTCAGTATAACAAAAAACAGAGCAATATTGCAGCAATAAAAAATTACAGTTGTGTGATCAACTCTTCTTGTTTAAATGTGTAAAGATTTTCAGAGTAATTAGTTGACCAGTTGTACCTCGACCGGCGGACTTTATTGCGACATTGCGTCATATAGTAAGAACGCCGTAAATTATTTTCACCGTCCCTTTACACAATGTGCCAGTTCGATACATTTTTACGGCGCTACTGACACGACGGCGTGTACTTATTCAAATCCTATGCTTAGTTATGGTTCTCTATAATATTTTAAAGATCTCGGATGTTAATGGGGGTTTACACGAGGCCAGTGACTTGTAGCAGTTACTACAGTGCTGGATTTTAGTACTTGCTTAGTGTAAATACGTACTTTAGTACTAAATTTCAGCAGTTGCTTTAGTAAAGATTCCAATCCTTTGAATAGAAAGCAATCATATTTACTGGCGCAAGTGGATACCCCATTCTCACTATCCTGACAACCACGCTTATGATTTCAGCCCACGGGTCACTGAAATAAACAGTTGGAAAATTTCCGACTGTACGGGCCACGCCCGTCGTGGATGATTATCTATTTAGTCATGAATAATAAATGTGTTTTTAAAATTTGTAAATATTCGCCTTATACTGTAGACAGAGCTGAGAAATGTTTGTGAAAGAAACTAACGAGTGTTCAGTTAAAAAAGCGGTCTAGTTATGAATTTATTCTGAACGTCTAGGTTCTTCATACGACTAGCGTGAAGCGTTACTTGCATTTCTAACCTCACTTTAACTCAAAAAAGACATTTCAAAAATAAACGTTTATTAGCGAATAGTTGTATTAAGTATAAATATTAGAAAAAAAAATGCAGGGGCAGCTTTTGAGTTTTGTTGGTTAAGTTAACCGTCAACTTGTCGAAGTTAAAATTCAAATGACGTTAATCACGACATGCGTTCCCGACAACAAGAGCCTGCTACAGACTATTTGACCGTTTTTTTATTGAACACTCGTTATTACTACTTTTCCAGCAAATCTATCAATTTACTGCGGTCGTTATTTACGTATAACCTGCGAAATGCTTATGATAAAAGCTGCAAACGAACTGAAAACAATTACAAAATTATTTTATGTAAGTTGTTTAGGTCATGATTTACTACACCGTGTAATATATTAATTTCTTTTCTTCTTTAAAAGTGATTTAAATTATCCGCATTAATTCTAAACAGAAAAGAAACAACGATAACAACAATTTTAACATAAATAAAAAAATTCTCCGATGCTGTTTCCAGAAAACGGTTAACGATCGATCGACATGGACGCATGTAACGGAAATGATAAATTTCGATAGCAGCCAGCAGCAGTTTTGTTAGGCGTCTCAAATTCGCTGCAGTTCTCTAAAAATGTCTCAATTTTTTTGTCTACACATAGAGACCACAATTGTTTTTTATATTTGATACGTGGATTGCTTTAGTAACATAAACAAGGCAGATCATCTATTTGCTAAATGGCAGAGATGCTTAAATATAGTGTAATAAAATACAAACTTCACATTTTTCATGCTCCAACAGATGTGTATTTGTGCTTTAGGAAAAAATAATAATTAAACTGCCTTTGTTTTCATTATGGTGGTGTACACTAGAATGGAAATAACGAATATTTATTATTAATTACGACAATTAATAACCGTTCACAATTTTGTTACTCTCTAAGTAGGCCATTTTTGTTGGTATCACTAAAAAAATGTTTGTCAGAAAATTGATTGACGCTTACTTTTAATTTTATGGTTATATTTTACAAAACTACCGCTGCTACTGTTACCAGTTTGACTAAAGCAAGGCTGAAGCATTCCGTGAAAACCAGATGTATCGTCTCGAGCAAACAGTTGATCATTATTTATTTTTCCATTAAGGAAATAATTAATTAATAATGTACGGAAATGAAATAGCAAGATCTTCTTGTTGTCGCTGATATCTCAGAACTTTTACCATGGTCAATTGAACCTCATTTAGAATTCTGTCTATTTCTTTCATCACCTCCTCCAACGCGCATACTTTTGGATTCTTCAGTTTTTCAAATCCTGCTCTTCTAGTCTTTCATATTGTGGCGAGCCATTCAGCACTACGTCACACTGACGGCGTCAAGAAGTCGGTTCGCTGTTATGCGTCATCGGCCGTCACGCCACCGGGACCTACATCGAACAGACTAGACTTTACCAGCGTAGAGAATTCGAGACGGCCGCAAAGGGATATAAAATCGGCCAAAGTTGACTCAGGAGGCAGTCGAATTCTAACGGCGATCGTCGAAGTTAGATTTTAGTGTGTAAATAAATTGTTACAAATAAATTAGTTCGTAAGCAGTATTAAATTACGGTTAAGTTTTTACCGAGTGTTTTATTCGTTTAAATAAATAAATTTAAACCCTAGAAACGTAACAGTGGTGTCAGGTGTGGGGTTTGTGCAAATAAATAAACAATTTAAAGTAAATTAAATTTAATCAGGTTATTAAGTAAGTACAGTATCGGAAAAAAAAAAACAATGGCTACTAGAAAAGTGTCGTTGAAAGACTTAAAAGTGGCCGAATTAAAAACCGAATTGGAAGAACGAGAGTTAGAAACCTGTGGTTTGAAAGGCGCACTTCAACAGCGTCTCCGATCCGATTTGTTGACAGCTGGTGAAGATCCAGAGACGTTCCTTTTCGAAATTTCGTGTGGTTCCGTCGATTTTAATAAAATCTTGAAAGATGAACTTCGACAACAATCCAGAAATTTAGAGGAAAAGCTTCTAGAACAATCTGGAAATTTCAAGGACGAACTTCGAGAACAATCCAGAAATTTGGACGAGAAGTTTCTAGAACAATCTTGAAATTTCAAGGACGAACTTCGAAAACAATCCAGAAATTTGGACGAGAAGTTTCAAGAACAGTCTGGAAATTTAGAGAAACTTCGAGAACAATCCAGAAATTTAGAGGAAAAGCTTCTAGAACAATCAGGAAATTTCAAGGACGAACTTCGAGAACAATCTGTAAACTTCAAAGACGAGTTGCAAACTAAATTGATGGAACAATCCAGAAATTTAAAGGAGAAGCTTCTAGAACAATCTGGAAATTTGGACAAATTACAGAATAAATTGTTGGAACAATCTAGAGACTTAGACGAGAAATTTCGAGAGCACTCCAGAAATTTTGACGAGAAATTTCTAGAACAAACAAAAGGACTCGAAGATAAATTAGTGGTAAAAATTTCAGAAGAAACAAAGAACCTGCAAGAAAATGTGGAGGAAATAATATTTCAGCAGGATAACAAAATCAAAAATCTGGAACAAATCATGGCGGGGTTGCGAGTGTTCGGGGATCAGCCACCAGTAGAAACACTAGAAAATAATGAAACCCGAATTGTGGAAGGACCAGCAGAAAATTCGAAATTAAAAATAAAATCACCGACGTTCGATGGAAAATCTTCTTGGCCCAACTACTTCAAACAGTTCGAAGCAGCAGCAAAGGCAAACAGATGGACGGCCAGCGAAAAAGCCACTTCGTTAATTGTGGCCTTGAGAGGAGACGCTATCGATGTGCTACAGACGATGCCGCCAGAGGAACAAGAAGACTTCGACAAGCTGGTGAATAGGATGGAAATGCGTTACGGACAGGCCCATCTGACCGAGGTATACCATGCGCAGTTGAGGAATCGCTGTCAGAAATCCGGAGAAACTCTTCAAGAATTCGAGGCGGACGTAGCGCGTCTGGCCCAGTTGGCAAATCCCACAGCTCCCGTTGAATTCCTCAAATGTTTGACGGTGCAGACCTTCATAGATGGAATCCGTGACCCAGACAACCAGCAGGCATTGAGAATGACCCATCCGAAGACGTCCAAGAACGGCTTATGCCTTGGAATTTGAGGCGGCGAGACGAGTTTCAAGAGGGCATGTCAAGGTGCGAGCGGCTATGGACTTCCAAGAGGAAGAAAAGGAAGAGTCCGCCAACGCAAAGGTGGGATCTGCTAATAAGAGGCAATCCAAGGAATATGCCACCGCCGAGGATGTTCGCCGCATTGTGGAACAGGTTCTCAAGAAGAAGAAGCCGCTGGAAAGGCCAGGACGAAGGACATGTTCGCAGGCGATGTCCAAAGCCCAGACAGGATCCAAGGAAGCCACAGTTAAACTAAGCCGGGCCGGTGCAGAGGGGCAAACTTCGACCCGTGTTCAAAGGCCCCCAAAGACGAAAGCCAAACAAGTAATATCCCTACGGCAGTTAACCAGCAGTGTCTTCGTGGATGTCACCATTGATGACATTCCTCACACCATGTTGTTGGATACGGGTGCGACGAAGACCATCCTAAGACCCGACGTCATTAAGTCATCTGGACGCACCGAGCCGACCAAGTGGAGACTGAAAACTGCAACTGGAACATCAGCAACTGTCCACGGTGAAGTAGAGGTTATCATCACCATTGGTTCAACTCCAATAAAACACCGTGCACTGGTGGCAGATATAGAGAGGCAATTTTGGGCATGGACGTCATGTGTGCCCACGGGTTCCAATTGGACTTGAAGCGTGGCGTGATGGCGGTCAATAATAAGGAGTTGGTTCTACATCAACGAGGGGACGTGGCCGCTCGAGTAGTCCTCGCTGAAGACGTTGTATTACCCAGCAGGACTGAGGTTATCGTCGACGCAAAACTGGACGGTGTTTTTCAAGATGGGCAAGTCATTATGGTTGAACCTAATATTGATGATCAGAAGATTGGAAGAGGAGTCCTCGTTGGGAAAATGTTGTTGACGGCGAAGGAGGAAGTACCTGTCCGCCTGATGAACGTCAATTGTTTCTCCGTCAATATCAAGACGGTTCTAAAAGGTCTCTCCTGGACAACGTGCATGGTGTACCTTGACGACATAATTGTCGTGGGAAAGACGTTCGACGACCACCTAAGGAACCTGGAAGGAGTGTTCCAGCGGCTTCGCGGAGCTGGACTAAAGCTTAGCCTCAAGAAGTGTCACCTGTTCCAGAAGGAAGTGAATTACCTGGGGCACATTGTTAATGGAAATGGAATCGCCGTGGACCCTGTGAAGATTCAGGTGGTGAAAGACTGGCCAACTCCCAGAAATAAACACCAAATAAGGAGTTTCCTTGGCCTGTGCACTTACTATCGGCGCTACGTTCCTACAGGCGGGGTAAGGCTCCCATGAGACAGTACAACGTTGGAAGTCCTTTTGAGAGAGTTGCCATCGATGTAGCCGGCCCGTTTCCAGAAACGAATGGTGGAAACAAGTACATCATCGTGGTAATGGACTACTTTAGTAAGTGGGTTGAAGCTTACGCCCTACCTAACCAAGAGGCAGTCACTATTGCGGAAGTCCTTGTCAGGGAATGGATCAGTCGGTATGGTGCACCTATGGAACTGCATTCAGACCAAGGAAGGAACTTTGAATCGGCCTTGTTCAAGAACGTGTGTACTCTGCTCGGCTTACGAAAAACTAGAACAACTGCACTCCACCCACAGTCGGACGGAATGGTGGAAAGGTTCAATAGAACCATCAACCGACATTTGTCCACGGTCGTTTCCGATCATCAGAGGGACTGGGACACGTACATACCCCTGTTTCTAATGGCATACCGCTCATCCGTTCATGAGACAACAGGGGAGACTCCCGCGAAAGTGGTATTCGGGCGAGAGCCGAGACTGCCCTGCGACCTGAAGTTTGGTGTGAAGCCTGGCGAAGTCTCTGCCGACGAAGATTACGTGAGCAAATTACGCAGGAAAATGGATGACATCCACAACCAAGTGCGTCACAATATACAGACGGCCAGCGATCGGATGAAGGAGCACTATGACATCAACGCTCAAAACGGGGGATACCAACCTGGAATACTAGTCTGGCTTTATAACCCCCAAAGACGTCGAGGCCTCTCCCCAAAACTGCAGACCTCTTGGGAAGGTCCTTACAAAGTGATGAAACGGATCAACGACGTCGTTTACCGCATCAAGAAGGTCCCCCATGGCAAACCCAAAGTAATCCACTTCAACCGGATAGCCCCTTACCATGGAGAAACAAATGAACGGACAGTACAAAGGGCGCAAGTTTCCGAAGTGAACTTCGAAACCTTCATGTCTCATCACGCTGAAGGAAGTAAGGCACGGTTTGGAGCGACCACGGAGAAGCAACAAGATCTCTTTAAAGTGCCACTGGAGTACAGTCTGGCCCACTGCGTAGCAGAAGACCTGAAAATGTCCAAAGGAATTGCTCAGGTGTTTAGGAAGAAATTTGGCCAAATCGAGGAGCTCCGAAGACAGCATCCCGTGGTAGGCAAGAGCTTGCAGATCACTGATTCGACGGCAGATCCACCAGACGAAGTTAGCCATCCCCAAATTGGGCTGCGGATTGGACGGACTAGACTGGAGAGTAATTCGAAGCATGCTGGAAGTCATCTTCCACAGGACGGGAATTGAAGTTTTAGTCTGCAGCCACCACCCACAGGCAACAGTCAGCAACAGCGAAACCGTAGACTGCTACTTCTTCCAGACGGGAAGTTGCAAGAATGGGCCAGCTTGTAGATTCCGACATCCTCCTTCAAGACTATCCCAGGAACATTTCGAGACGAAACGTTTTTAAGAAGGGGGCAGTGTGGCGAGCCATTCAGCACTACGTCACACTGACGGCGTCAAGAAGTCGGTTCGCTGTTATGCGTCATCGGCCGTCACGCCACCGGGGCCTACATCGAACAGACTTGACTTTACCAGCGTAGAGAATTCGAGACGGCCGCAAAGGGATATAAAATCGGCCAAAGTTGACTCAGGAGGCAGTCGAATTCTAACGGCGATCGTCGAAGTTAGATTTTAGTGTGTAAATAAATTGTTACAAATAAATTAGTTCGTAAGCAGTATTAAATTACGGTTAAGTTTTTACCGAGTGTTTTATTCGTTTAAATAAATAAATTTAAACCCTAAAAACGTAACAATATGATTGGCTGAAGTACATTTTTGCTGAAATATGGCGAAACCAATTAAAAATGCACGCCGTTCTGTAGACTCTAACTAGAGGGTCTCTAATTTACCATATTGACTATTGCTATGTTATTTTAGTTGAAGGTGTAATTTTGATTATGTTAAATAAGTTTTTCCTACATTTTTGGGATGTATTATTATGATTTCGTATCAGAATTTTGTTTAAAGACAGTGTAATTTTCGTGTATCAAGGGAGAGTTGTAATTCCAAGGTTTTTCGCCTCAAATAATACTTACACTATAACACAAGTTTTGTTCCATGATTTAAATTATATGGGTTACGAGAAAACACATTGAACCCCAACCTAAAATCAGTCTTGAAGCTTCTACGATGTAACAAAGGACTACAGGACATTGCTGATATGAAGGCATCTCTTAAACCTAGCAAAAGGTGAACACATTGTAAGCCAAAATGGTCATCTTCGGCCAAGAAGTCTTCAAGCATCACGACAAGACAAGAACACATTCGTGGTAACAAAACAAAATATGTACGGAGATTATTGTTTGATATTTGTAAAGAGAATTCATTTAGGAACATTTTAAAACATTACATAAGTCGGTAGCAACAGTAATAAGGAAGTCAAAAAATATCCACCAAACATAACATCGGGAATTATCGAAAAAAGTCACGATAAAAAACCAGCAAGCAATCCGCGTCGGGTATTATCCAATAAAGAAGTGATCAAAAAACCAGCAAACATAATGTCGGGTATTTTGGAAAAAGTCAATTAAAAACGGATGTATAGTGTTGAAGTTATCGATGAAATAAATTTATGAACGAGTGCGTGCGTGTACATTAATAATAAACTGCAGATGGGACAAAAGCCGTAAGATGAACAAAAATATTAACATAACGTGGGGAACTATTTAAATCACTTATCAATTTTATTAAAGGATTGTTCAAATAAATTCAACGTTAAATGTCAAGACGAGTAATAACCATTTAAAGGAAAGCTAGCGCAGTATTGCAAAAATAAATATCAGACAATTAATAACTCCATTGCAGGATTTGTTATAACCCGTTTAAAAGAAAGAAATACATTTCATTTATTGTTGCAAAATCAAAATTTTGTTAAATAAACCCATAGAAGAAAATAAACGATTTTAATTTGTTCTAAATTTCATTCAAAATTATAATTGAGCTTTTATTTATAACAATTAGAAAAGAACCCAAAAGATTGTTATAAACAACAAACAAAAAGGTCACGACCCTGGACCTATAAGAGTTTCATGTTAACAAAAATTTATATGCGTTATTATAAACAAAAAATGTTGTACGAAAAATAACAATAACAGCATATAAATATATGGGGCATTTATAAAAATATTTGGCACGCAACCAATGTAGGACATTTATATAAATAATTGACGCAACCAACGTATGACCAGAGAAAGCAAGAGCATTTGTTAATAACAACGCGAAGAGGAAAATTTGCAACGAGGGAAATATGAATTGCAGCCGCGATTTAAAACATTCGATGCTAGAGCAGGATCAGATGCGTTGCAAGTTGCTTACGTTTTCGCGCAAGGAATTCGACGTTATAGGGTGTCCCGAAAATTAATGAAACAAAACTTGCTCATTAATTTAATTAATTTGAAATTAAATTATTAAATTGAATTAATTATTTAACGGATTCAATTAATTAAAATAAAATTTTGAATTGAACATCAAAAAAAATTGAAAATAAAGTGACTGTATCTACTGACTGATTACTGACAACATTGAAACTTCAATCGTGTTAGGTAGGTGACACACTTTGTTGGCAAGAATGTTTAACAAATGTTGCACAAATCGCAATTGAATAACTGACGTGACTAACAAAATTAAAAACAACTGATAACTCTTTATTAACAATTTAAATAAAAATTTTACATTATACACAAACACACATTAAACATCGTTACAAAATAAAAACATGTCGAAGAAACTGGATAGCAGTAACAGTTCAGAAACAGATAGAGAAAGAGAAGAACAAAGAAAGGTGTTCAAAGAAAAGGGTAAACAGAAGAGAGAAGAAGAGTTAGATGAAAAACGAGCAGCCACGTCACAACAAGAAGAAGAAGAAAAATAATATGACAATTTCGTACTCGTAATCTGACTATACTGTCAAATACGAAGAAATACTTATCTGTGACGGACTCTGGTATAAATAAGGTACTTACTTCAGCAGTCGAGGTGGTATCAATGTACTAAAATCATAAACTTGAAATTCAAAATAAACATAATCGTTTCATCTGACGTCTATATTTCATTGTGATACCAACAAAAATGTCACCCTAACTCGCCTACTTTGACGAGAAAAAAGAGTGAATGCTTAATACTATGCCCGCCAAAAAAATCTGGGACATGTAATATGTTCTACTGTAAATACAACGAAGTGTTTTTACATTACCATAGAAACAAGCTCTAAATAGCAAGAGGAATGGCTTAAAGCTGAATTCAAACTAATAAAATAATTAAAAAATGCGTGTAAAAATTTTTTCCAGATTTTTTGGCGGGCACAGTACATACAAAATGATATACGTGAAAATCGCACGATTGATTCGCGCAGCTGTCAAAAATATGAAAGCCGTTGAAATGATGCACGCGAAAGTCACTCGAACCAATTTCTAAAGCACGCTTTCCACTCTAAAGATGGTACCTCAGAAACCAGTGTCCGGAATGTTTCAACCACTGCTTTAGCCGACGAAAATCGCTCACCACGCATTTTATTTTTGATATTTGGGAATAAAAAGAAATCATTAGGTGATAAATCAAGTGAATATGGACATTGAGTCATTAATTCAACATTTTTGTTAGACAAAAAATCAACTGATTGACGAGCTGAGTGAGTGCTGGCGTTGTCACGATGAAGAATAATTCGTCGATTTCGATTGTTTCTTTTTATTTGATCGATGACTTTCGGCAAACAAATTGTAGTATACCAATCAGCATTCACGGTTTTTCGATCCTTTAAAGCCACGGTTGCTACATGTCCAGTTAAACCAAAGAAACAAGCAATCATTTGCTTCGCAGCACTGCGTGAACGCACAACTTTAGTTGGTTTTGGTTCATTTTGAGATACCCAAACGGTAGATTGTTGTTTACTTTCTGGTTCCTACGAATAGATCCACGTTTCGTCACCAGTAACTATGTTATAAACTAAATTTGAACGACCTCCGTTGAATTTCTTGAGCATTTCTTCGCACCATTTGACACGACCCTGCTTTTGCGCTTCTGTTAAATTGTGTGGATCCAACGACTGCAAAGCTTTCGTACGTTCAAATGATCATGCAAAATTTGGTGTATTGCTTTCATGTCAGTGCGTAAGGATGCTTGAATCGCACGGTGTGTTACATGTCGATCTCTCTCAAGCATTTCACGCACAGCATCTACATTAGTGGCAACAACAGATGTTGATGGACGACCTTCACGAAATTCATCACTGAGAGAGGTACGTCCACGCTGGTATTCGGCAAATCAATTATAAACACTGCTCTTTGATGGTGCTTCATCTCCAAAAGCCAAATGAAGCCGATCGAGGCATTGTTTCGGCGTTAGACCACATTTGAAATCGTAAAAAATCATGGCACGAAAATTTTCACGCGAAATTTCCATGTTTACACAAAATTACTTTTTCTCAAATGTCGTACAAACAAAACTAGTTCACTTGGATAGGAACTGTCAATAGAATTATAGGCGATAAACGTCAAATTTTTCACATATGACAGTTGATAAACGCTAACAATTCTAGACCTACTAGATTCCAGAAAATTTTCCAGCAGCCCACGTAAGTGAAGTATCTATCCGCGTAGCTATGTGTTATTTAAATATATTAGAAAATCTTTCTCAAGGTAAAAATAAATAAAATAAGAGTCTAAATAAACTAGGAGTAATAAATAATATAACTGTTTGCAGCGGCAACGTCCGATAATGACAGTTAGAGCCAAACTGCACGAGCGGGTTTTCCGTCGCATTAAACACGCTGCGGATTGCAGCTCTGAATGGAAACTGTTGGGTCCAGTACAATAAAGAACAGCAAAGAAAGTGCGCGGTTTGTTTATAATGAAAAAAGCTGAGTTATCACATTTTTAAGATACTTACATTTCTGTCATGAATAAAAGACTTTCTCATTTGTATTCATCTTCCTGCACTAACGAACCTAACAATTGGCGCTGCGAACAGGATGCTCAAAATGGATTCAAAAATGGAAAGTATTCTGCAAAGTATGGTCACGCTTTTGCAAGCTCAACAAGAAGAATTGCGCTTCTAAAAGAACAGCAGAAGTTTTCTACTTCAAATAAACCAATAGTGGATAACTTAGCAGCTCGTATTGGAAGATTTACTTTTGTCGATCGATTCTACATTCTCCCATTGGTATCAACGCCATAAGATCACCTTCTCAGAAGCATCCTCAACTCTTTCGGCAGAACTCCAGCTGTCACTTCTACTCAACGGTCTTGGTGATCAGGAATATCGTCAACTTTGTGGTCGCATTTCACCGAACAAGTCAACTGAAATTAAATTTGATGATCTTAAAATTTTGGAAGTGCTATTTTCCGATACACGCACATCATGTCAACGTCGTTTTTATACTCTTACTGCAAAGGCAACAAGCCGCAACATTGACACTGCTTTAGATGAAGTAAACCTGGAAGGAGATATATTTCCATTTGACAAATTAGATCTTGACAAGTTCAAACTCCTTTTGGCCGCACTTCGCATGAGCGATCCTTATTATCAACCATTTAGTTCCAGTTTTACAAATGGGGCTCAACTTTGAACTGAGGCTTAAACCCTTAGCAACGATTATTTCAACAATTGTTGTGAAGTATTTAAGCTTCGGTTCAAAGTTAAACTGTCATTGTATAACTGGGCCTTAGAACTATTATTCTAAAAGACAGTCAGACGTCGACGTTTTCTGAGATCAGGGACAAATGCCGTTCTTATAATAACCGAGTCATTGGCACAAATATTGAATGCAGAGTAGGGAATAATGCTGTGGAACTCAACGCTGTCAACTATAAAACTAAACCGACATCCGGCCAGATAAAAAAGTCTGAATCTTATTCATCGTCATGTCAAGACTGTGGATTAACAGAACACCGACGCATCGATTGTCCATACAAAAATGCTACATGTAATTATTGCGAAATTGTTGGCCACTTGTCTAAAGTTTGCCGAAAACAGAAGGACGAGAGAGAAGGATAACGTGAAGATGAGACGTTGAAGGGAGTACGGAAACGAAATACTTTCGTTAAGACAATTTATCTTCAGGACATTCACCTTTTGAATGAGCATTACGGAAAGTTTTTCAACGTCAGCATCAATGGAATCAATGTTAGAATGCAAGCAGACACTGGTGCTGATATTTCTACCATTGGCACGACAACTTGGAAGCAAATTGGTACACCAGTCCTCGACGAGTGCCGGGCAAAAGTTCTTAATGCGGACGGAAGCAAAATAGAAGCTCTTGGTACCTGTGAGGTCAATTTTACTTTCAACGGAAATTCCACCACGGCCCCTGCTCTGGTTCTAAACAATGATGCATGCCTTAGTGAAAAAGTACTTTCCGGTCTTGACATCATCAAATGGACAAATGTCAATACTGCCACCCTGACTGGTGTCAGTGATAATTCGCTACAGTCGCAGTATCCACAATTATTTGGACAGGATGCTCTTGCACAAAGACGCTAGTTCATTTGGAGCACGACCTGTACATTGTGGTTATCGTCCAGTCGTACTAACCATTCACCTTGCTATTTAGAACTTGTTTCTATGGTAATTTAAAAGCATGTCGTTATATTACATGTCCCAGATTTTTTTGGCGAGCATAGTACGTCTCAAATGTATCCGTCATACATTATTGTTTATGTAAAAGCTGCATTCTCAGTACAGTATAGATACGGTTACCAATATACGTACTTTCTACACTATATTCTATGTAAACGATCTCTACCGCAGAAAGCTTGAACATTGCAAACTTTCTCCACTATTGTTGCTCTAACTACGTCAATATAAATGATTCCATTTAAAATTATAATGATGTTTCCTGCAGTCCAATACATTTATACTAGCGTTATGATTCTGTTTTATCTAAATGAACCTGAAGGCCCGCTTTAGAGGATGATAATTTTTGGACAAAGTGACAGAGATAGGTTATCATAGTGAATTGGTTAATTCGACACTTCTCTGTCATTATTTCACAAATTTTGTGCAAGAAATATCACCGTGTAATACGAGCATTAAGTTG
Organism: Prosopocoilus inquinatus; assembly: GCA_036172665.1. Taxonomy (NCBI): domain Eukaryota; kingdom Metazoa; phylum Arthropoda; class Insecta; order Coleoptera; family Lucanidae; genus Prosopocoilus; species Prosopocoilus inquinatus. Next base: position 11,676,136 of record CM069875.1, read on the forward strand.
GAACACTGAATATGAGATACCAATCATAAGCTCGAAAGTAATTTTTTCCTGATATCACGTGAAAATTAAAACAGAAAATTCTTTATATCAACTGTCCAGATTTCCAGATTAAAATTAACAAGGCCAACATTTTATGCCGCAAAATGAAACGTTAAATATGTCCTTTAAACGGCACAAATTACGCCTATTGAGTCACACGAAATCTAGGCCGGTGTTGAATATTCAGATTAGCGCTATAATGAGTTAAACTTAAGCAGGAAAACAGTAATCATCTCTCTCGCCTCCTGGCTGTTCGAGGAAAATTAGTTCGCAAAACTTCTTGTACCCATTCAATTCCTACAGCGCGTAAATATTAAAACCGTATCCTTTTTCAACAATAACTATATTATTAAAAATTGTAATACATGTAATGTCTATTACACCTTTCAACTGAAAGTCAAATTTTTATTTTCAGGTTTTCTTCTCCAAAACATTCAACGAACGTATTTTACTGCACACTAAAAGTTACTTAGAGACAATGTGACGAATAGCGTGTGAAGCAACAAGAAAATTGCAAGCAATGCGCGTTGCAGACTGAAATAAAATGCCCGATGAAGTTAAAATTGAAAATGAACGCAACACACGCCACAAAGAACAATGGGAGAAGCTGCTGGGAAACGGCAATACCCCAAGCGTTGTGCCAGCACAGTTGGCGGTATCCAAAAACGATAATCGCAGAATATCCAGCCACAGCCTACTTTCGTCCTTCCACAGAGGCCTGCGAGGTTTGGGAGGATCCAAAGACGATAACACATTGTCGGGAAACGTGTTTTCATCGGGACATGTATTCAGCAGGTAACATTTGTGTTTCATTTTCCTAAAGAATTTACTGGTTATAAGTTGTAAGCAGATATTTCTCATATTGCGTATCAGATACTGTTTTCTTTCATATTGAATGTACTTATGTAGATATATTTTATTATTATTATGCAATGATCATAAAATACTGTTTTCACACTTTGGCACTAAAGAAGGTAAAAAACAGTAAAATAAAAACGTAGAAATTTTATTACGTCTAACTGCGGACAGTACTCCTACGAGGTGTACAAATTTTGATAGACGTTGGCGCGACTGTAGTTGAAATTGTGACAATTGACGGTTCAACTTGCCATCAGCAATGCACGGCATCACTGCTATTTAATTTGTTTGCCTTTCTGCACTCTGTTCTATGTTTGTACGAATGTTTAAACTCTCAAGGTCGCTGTGCATTGGTATTAAAAGTAAATTACTAAACGTCACATTAACGCGCTCCAACGAATTATTTGCATTTTAATGGAATTCGCACCGTAACGGTATGCATCCAAATACGATGGATAATAACATCGACCAACAGCATTTTTCGAGCGTAATATTATAGGTCTCGTACGTTACATTGTGGTGATAAAAATCCTACATAGTCTTTTAGAAATACTCTAGATGTGTACACAAATAAAAATAAGTGCAAATTTTACTTAAACAAATAAATAGTTTTACAGTAAAGTAATTTTTTTACAGGAAATATATTTGATACTTACCTGCAGGTGAGAAAGGACGAGACAAGTATACAACGAAATGTCATAAATTTACAATTTCCCTAAAATTAAAAAAAAATTGTTAAGACAGTGTGGAACTACTAACACTCACACCTTAATTTCAGAAACCTCCTGTATTGCATTTTAAACGACCTCTATGAGACGATGTCCAATCAAGTAATATAGTATTCAAACAGTGACCAATATTGTACGAAAACGATCTTTTAAAAACTCAGAATTATGTTTAGGAACATCTATTAGATTTTTGCGTCTGATATTAATATTATGGACATCAGTTCTAAATTTTATTCTTAAGCATCGATATGGCGATGTATTGAATCTTACAGTTTTATAATAAAACACGCCGAATGCAAAGATCTTCTCTGTGACATATTCAACCAGTTGACCCATTTCAATGTGTGAGATATTCTCTAAAATTTTCTTATTCCGTAAGTAAACCGCAGACACGAGTTCTGTAAACGCTGAATTCTATTAGCATCTAAGTTTTTTAAACATGGGACATATACTGTGTCACAGTAATTAGAAAATGATAAAACTAATGAGTCACAGTAAAAGTTTAACTTTGTTGTTCAATATATGTCTGCTAGAAAGAGTCTTATTATTCCATAAGCTTTTTGGAGAATAACGATTGTCGCACACATAGTGCGGCGAACCGCGGCGCCGAAAATTTCTTTTGCTGTATTCTTATGAAAGTGAGCACACTTATGTGAAGCGCGGCGAAGCTACCCAATGTATCCAAGTACAGCTAAAAAAAAAGTCGCCGCGCTGTAATGTGCCACAACCTTAAAAGACACGTTATCAGTGAATCTGAGCTCATTAGCTGAGCTTTCTAAGTTTCTTGATTCGAAGTCATGTATGACGAGTTTATATTATAGAAATATTTCTGCGGGCGTCTTTGCATCGGTGAAACAAAACGATCTGTGAGCACTCGCACTAGTACTGTACTAGGCTACTGTAAAGAACTGACTCCGCCCTAGCTGAACACAAACTAGAAATCGGACACCGAATATAATTTTCTGACAAATAAAAACATTTAGTTCCCTCGTCGCATTTTTTCAAAATCCTTGAATCTCTAGAAATTTTCAAGAACCCTAATAACCTGAACTGTGATACTGGGCTTTTACCTCCACAATCAGGCTTATTGTGATAATTTTGAGATTATTGAAAGTATTCAAAAAAAATTAGTTTTAATTTAGTTCTTGTTACTTTTACCTTTACTCCGGACAACTCGTATTTTAGTTTAAAATCATGTTACCTTTTCGTTTCTCTTGACGACTTGTTTCTCTTGACAACTTGTTTATTTATTTTTTCACTCCTGACGAAGCAATCAACCGCTAGCGCAACGTTGAGTGCTTTTTCCATTTATATTCTGTCCGGTTATAGATTAAAAACTTATAATTTTCATCGGGCAGGTCTACTGCTATTGTGAAAATATTCAAGTTGGTATATTGAATATTGGTTATTTTAAGAAATCTGAATACTCTTGATCACATTATTGACATTTTAAAACACAAAAAGTAATAAATAGCTTGTTGTAAAAATGGATTTAATTTAAACTGTATCTTATGAATTATGAAAATAATAATAGCTGCAATAACAGCTGAAGCAACCAGGAGGAAGTTCTTCTACAATGAAGTGCGAAACATCGGCAGTACAAAAATCATTGTGACGCAAGAATTTAATTAAATAAATTCATTATTTATATGAAGTGCACCCATATACACTGTGTTGAATCGTTTTTCAAACATAGCAAAATAGCATGTAAAAATAAATATTTGCAAGTATTGGCTCTCTTGCCATTGATAGGACGCACCGAAGAACGCTTATTGGAATGGGATCAGCACTGCCAAATTGGATTCGAACAACTAAAATAGTATTTGATGAGTACTCTATTTCTGAGTTATCCTCGGCAAGCTCGTCGTGGACACAGACTCTTACAGCATGGCGTTGGTATCGGTGGCATACTCTCCCAAATATAAGATGGACAGGAAAAGGTGATCGATTTGTGTGGTAGACACTTTCTGCTGAGGATGGACCATGCCCCTTTGAAATGGCTCCTCCGATTCAAGAATTCTGAAGGATAAGTGCTACGATGCTAACTGATGCCTTGCTACGAAGACCCGCTGCTGAAAATTATAACCACTGTAGTCGCCTGAAGGAAAAAGTAGCCACAACTTCATAATTGCGAGGACAGCCATTACAGACAGGTGGCAAAAACTTTGAAAAATAAAACATGTCAAGTAAACATAAAAACAGATCTGACGAATTTGTTGTTTCCATTTCATGTTAATCTTGTTTTGCAATATAATCAATGATAAACATGTTGACCCTTGTTACAAAAGTATACCTAGTTCAGTGTTACGGTGTGGGTGTGACAAATACGTCAGAGTTGTTGTGTCTACTTGATCCGATTAAAAAACTGTAAGAGATTTTTTTCAAAGTCCAAAACTGGAAATTTGTGAATGTACTTAGGTGTTAAATGACTGAATAAGAATAAAATTTTCTGTTAAATCAGTACTAAAAGAGTTTTTCCCTTGTATCACCTATCCCTGGACACACTGTATGCGATGTAATTAGAAGCTTTACTCATACGTAGAGTATATTCAAAAAATTTTTTTTTACATGCCATCAAGCAAGTGAATGTTTGTCTTCAATACATTCCCTAAAACTTTGCTACATTGGTTCCACATAAACAAATCATAAACACTAAGTTCATACGGCAACATTAAAATAAATTAAGTTATGCCTAACAAATCTCACAGTCGATTAAATAGGCACGCGGAATCTTCCACTTTCAGAGGAGCTTCTTGAATCTTTTCTCCTATAAAATGAAAACGGACATCTATGAGTTTTGACCATTTGTAAAATTCACTATTCTTTGCAAGTTTGATCGCACTATGAACAAAGTTGTGCTTTTTAATGGTGCAATTTCACTAAACAGACAATTCAACCAACAATTTCTTTGCTTGTTTCACTTGCAGTAATGTATTCTGCCTCCGTTGTTGACAACGATGGATTCTGTTGTTTCCTGCCGGCCCGTTTAATACGGACAAGTTGTTAAGCTGGTAATCTTTTGTTTCTCAATCTGCAAATATTTTTCAATTGGCGATGAAATAGGATTAGCATCTGCCCTGTTAAACCTTTTTAATATGCCTTTCGCGTATATGTCCTGAGTAATAAAAATTGATCTGTAATCTCTTCCTTGAATCAAAATATTTAAAAAATATTCCACAGGTTCAACAGTTATTTTAAAGTCAGACTTTAATTTCTATAAAAATTCTTCTATATCATTTTTATCAGTTGCAGCAAACAGCCCGTCATCCAGATACAAAACCGATATTAATTTCTTTTGTTCTTCAATGCAACGAAACATATGTACAAGGATCTGCTGCATTTTCACGCAATCTGAAATTCATCAGTACTTCTTTGAATCTTATGACATCTGGGAGATTTTTTAGCTGATAAACAATACTAATATAGATAAGACAGAACCGTAAATAAGGCTAAAACATAAATTGCGCCATATAGCCAATATGAAGAACGTATTTTCTAAAAAAGCGGCAAATATGAAATAATGGGTATTCATTGCTTTCTAAAATCGTTCTAGAACCGATCATAAATAGCATGTAATTTATTTGTAGTTTTTGACATAGTGTAAATTTTTATGCTTATTTTAATGACATTTCTGAAAGTAATTGTGCGAGTTGATATGCAGGGTGTCCCACTTTAGGCGGATTCTTTCATACGTCTCTAGTTATTAATTTTACGAAAAAATGATTCAAATGAAAATTTCACAGCATCATGTGGAGCATATTTAAAAATTAGTTTAACGTGTACAGAGTGTTCCGTTTAGCCTGGGCGTTAGGTCACTCCGTTATTTTAAATGGAACACTCTATATATTTTTACATTTTCGGGTTCTGGATTGAATTTTAATGACCTTGTGTATCATATATAAGATCTAATTTAAACCGTTTTCGCGTTATTCAACTTTTAAAAAAATTATCGCTCTTGCAGTTCCTCAAACAAAGGCAAATATCTTCCGAACAAATGACGTTAGGGACCTGTGTTTTTTTGCAAAAGTTTGGTCCTGAAAGGCTTTTTCTGTTACACTGTAAAGAAAAAATTCTAGCAACATAAGTTCTTTAAAAAAATTAATAAACTTGAGAATATTCGAACTACGATTACTATTTTTTTTTTAAATGGAATGCCACCTAACTTTCATCAATATTAGATGCGCTATTTAATTCTCTTTTCAATGATATAGGGTTGTCGATATCTGTGGTTAATAGTTTTTTTAGTATTAAATTTTTTTTACGATTTTTAGAAGTGCACGAAATATTGAGTTCATGTTAGTAGCTATGGTTACACAGCAAACAAATTGTTTGTTACCTTTCCCTAAGATTATTAAGTGGATAGGTACATGTGGAGACAACAAGACGTATTTCACCAGTTGAAACATTTTTTAACGATTAAGTGGATTCGTGGAGGAGGACCAATCAGTTGACCTACTCAGTATCTTCATTTATTAAAATATATGGAAGTTTAACTGTATGTCAAAAGATACATGTAAATTGCGTGCAATTGAAATTGAAAATCTTGTTCTGTATTTATTTCTTTTTATTCAATAAAATATCAATAGATTAATTGAAAGACTTGGCCTGGTCTGGGCAACAGTGACCGCTGAAAAGTATCTGTGAGTTTCTTCATTTTTTTTTGATTTTGTTAAGTTCTACTCTACCAAACGGCCGTATGTTATTTAAATTCTAAAAGCAAAAGTTATTACATCAAAAAAGTAAGAAACTTTAACAGTCAACATAAGGAGAAAATCTGTAACATACTTCAACGTCAAGTAATAAAAATTCAAAATTATTCAAATAAATACATGTATGTATTTATAATATTACATTACATTTTACAATTTTACATTCAGTATTAGCAAAAAGAATTTGAAATATTTACAATTTTTATTTTACAATATTATATTTTAAAGTATTACATTACATTCAGCATTAACAGAAAGAATTTGAAATATTTACAATTTTTCTGAATAAAAATGTATTTATTGTTTCAGTTTATTATACGCAGTGAATCTTAAAACTACACATAATGTAGAGAAACAAAGTTATAAACAAGTTTATAACCTTTTTTTATACACATAAATTTAGTGTTATTTGTGTGTGTTAATTTGTCGCCCTGCAAAAGGATGTTGGGAACTATACAGTTAATGATAATATGTTAATAGTATATAGCGTGTGACAAAATTAGAAGGTCTGAACAAGGCAAGAACAAGGCAAATCCAATGTGAACATTATAAAAACTTAAAATAAGTTTTTTTTTTAACTCACGAGGAGGTGTACAAACAGGTTCCACTGTGGCTGACAAATGTACACTGCTAGATGATGGTTCAGTATGTAACAAAGGTCGGGCAAGTATCATCATTGCAGATTCTAAAATTATTTAAACAAATATAATATCATTTAATTCCCTACTCGAAAGTTATTTTCTAAACACAGGTCTGCCATTTCGAGGTCACCTCAAGGTCATTTCAAGGTCACCTCAACGTCATTTCATGGTTACCTCAAGGTCATTTCAACGTCACCTTAAGGTCATGACCTTGACCTTGAAGCTCATAGTGGGGTCACGTCAGGAATAGGCCGATTCTGGAACCTCCTCCGACCTTGACCTAGAATTTTATTGGTCAATCAGAATCAGCTACTACTTTTACCTAACACCGGTAACTTATTACTAACGTATCGAGCAAAACAGCCCGTCCAGTCTACGAGATGCCGATTACGCATCGTAAGACCCTCCGTGTAGCGCAGATCTGAATCGTTCGATTGCCCGGTTTAACAGAGACGCGCGTTGTTGAGTATTCTCAGGTATTCGAAATTCGAATAGGGTAGAAAATACTAACATTTCTTAACTATTAATTGTTATTAAATTTAATTATTAAATAACATTCAAAATTTTCGTTCGTTTTTTTCGATTTGCCGTGAGAATGTCTTGTCTTTCTCTAGGTAAATTTTGAACTCTTCAATATTTACGGAGAGACTGAGCAATCAAATAAATGTCGAATCGTCAAAATCAAAGTTAATGAGAATCGTAGAATCTCCGTGCCAAGCGGAAATGCAGCGAGAAATCGAGCCCCGCCGCGCACGGAATACAACGCCTCTGAGTTTGGACCTTCAGATTCGAGGCCTTACTTATTACCTCAGATACTGGTCATATTTCTTCCTCTCACGAGTTCAAACATGTTACGGTGTTACCCTGCTTCCCTATTACTTCAAGTTTCACAATAGACACTGCACCTCCGGAATCAACTAGAAAACATTTATTTTCGTACAGTTTTTGCGTGTGAGAATTGCTGAAAGGATAAGAAACAAATAAAACACTTTAGAAACGAGCTAAATTATATTTTTATTACTGCCTTGACGATTCGCAAACAACTTAACTTTTCCGTTATTCACTTTTGATAAAGCAAAAAACCAAGTTTGCAAAACGTCAAGTAACTAACAAAAATATAATTTAGCTAGTTTCTAAAGTATTTCATTTTATTAAAACATTTAAAATTGCTGGTTTGGCTAAGTAGCTGGAGGAGTAACGAGCAAACGAAAACGAACCGATTTCGGACGCGTACTCTTTTCTCTTGTATTGCAAAAGTAAAGAACACCAGATAACAACATGTGTGTGATAAAGTACGCAATACTGCACTCTCCTTGGTATACTTAAGGCTGCGTCCCGAATCAGCTTTCAGTAGTACACATTATACGAAATAGCTTACACCAGAGGATATAACTGACTTCTGAACTCTTTCCGATGCAATTGCAAATATTCCAGATTCGTAAAAAACTGTTTACATCTTTAATTTTTATTAAATTTTAGTAAACTCTCTACAACCTCATTTTCGAGTTACATGCTTGGCATATCCTCATATAGTTGTTGATTTTGTGCCTGCAGTTGTGCCCTTATTTCCGGCAACTCTATCAATTGCCGCTTGCTACTAAAGTAAAGTATAATACGATTATTAAAAATGATAACACAAATCTCGAATTCAGTCCACAAAGCAACGGGAGAAAAACTTGTTACTTATCTGCCCCACTTTCTTTTGTAAAAATAAAAATAAATCGATAAAGTATACATATGGCTCCAAAATTCACTATTCTTAAACATCGGAAAATTGACCCAGAAACACCTGACACCAATGTTCCACCAGAGGACCCGAAACCCCAAGACGAATATTTTCAGGAATTTGGTTAAATTAAATTTGAAATATTTCATCGCGAACGTATTGAAAATTAACGCTAACACCATTAATTTGAAGGGTGGTGGTTAAATAATAAAAGAGAATTATCACTTACAAGAGTTTGTCGTGTTCAACCCTACATTCCTGAAACTTAAGACGAGAGCGTGACAAAATTTACATAACATTAAACCATTAACGACCCAAATAACAATTCCTTTGTTTATACGTTTCTGGTTTGAGCTGAAATTCTGGAATCGCTTTTTACTCGTTCCTTATTGAATTTAGATTTTGACCCTTGCCTTCATCTTAAGCAGCACACGCACCGAATCGAGTCAGACCGGTTGACTCGACTCGGAACAATCGGCACGTTTTGCTATGCATAAAATTTAATGGAACCTCGCGCACTTCTTCGGTACGATCGGCTCGGACCGGTCGGATCGCCACGAATATGTCATTTTAGTGCATGACCTACGTTGCCGTCGTGTCGATCGTTCCGAGCCGATTCGACCGGTCTGAATCGATTCCGCGTCGTGGATATTACCGCGAACGTCTATGTTGCGTTACTTGGCGAAAACCGTTTGCGGCAACATCCGCGGCGCAGTTCGCTGCGCGGTTCGTTACTTGGCGCAGTTACAAGTACGTCAAGTACGTCGCTTTACGTTCCAGCGATATAGGGCTGAACCCGACAAGCCCTTGTAAGTGACAATGCTCTTTTATCTTTTAATCGCTTACAATACGCTCTAAAAACATTAAACTTGGTTCTCACTATCCTGCAAACGGCCTGCAATGCACGGGCAAGTAACGGGCTCTGCACCTGCTCGGCAAATATTGTAACCTATGAATTCAATGCTTTTCCCGGGTTACATTCTCATTATGTGGGCACCGGTTCGGGAAAGCATGCTGCTTGCACGCGGGGTTTCTTTTTAACAATATTTGCCGAATGCGTACCGCGCCGGTTCTGAGTGTTGTAGAGTTTAGATTAGTATTATATGAAGCATGACAGAAATGATAAAACGTCAGCAAAAAGTTAATTGTTCAATGCAGTCCTAATTATGCGAGGGGAATATGTCGGGGTATATTCTCCCTCTACGATCGCACAGGCAGTGCCGCCGGTTCCCGCTTGACGCTCAAGCGCTTCAATTTCAACAACCAACGACACATAAAACTTATGTAGATCGACTTAACGAATCTTGATATTTGTTTATGTAGGGGGTTTTGTTTATATTTTGAACGATATCAACATATTTTATTATTAGGTATATTAAAAAATATTAAATACAAGAGTTTTAGGGATTTACCTGAATCACCAGAACGTAAAAGAAATTTTTGTTACACATAAATAAATAATAATATCCTTATTAATCCGAAGCTTACTGAAGTAAATTTACATATTTTTTTAATTCAAACTTAAAAACCGTAAAAATTATAAAACAAAATATAAACTCTCAATTTGTAATTGATAATCATTCGGCAGAATTTTGCTAATCGTTTGTGTTCAAACAGCAATTGCATAATAAAAATTAACATTGTAATCTCTACTGCACAAGCTCTGGCAGTTTTAATGCAGAACTAGAAATAAAAATGTACAAACTTTACAAAATTAAAAAAAAAGAAAGAAATTATCGATTTTGATTAGTATAGATGGTATATCGACAGAAATATTTAATATGCTTATGCGCAGCAAATTGGAAAGAGTAGTATCGGAGAGAGAGCTTCGTTCAGGTGATTTTATATTTTTTAATGAAGAAAACGCACTTTCGCAAATATACGTGGAAGGAAACATCGATAATATTCGCAACGCAAAATCTCGAAGTTTAGGATACCGTGATGGTGGAAGTAGTATAAAAAATGTCTCAGATGTTTCAGGCCGTCCGTGCTTTTCAGCTCCGCTTGTAACTGTTCTGTGTGTGTGACATTTTCTATTTCTAAAAACTGAATAACATTCTCTCGAATTTCAAAAAAAAACGTTGTAAACACTTTTCAGCACTCAACCAACGTATCTGTGAATGTAATGTCAAATCCAAGTAAGCTGCTTTTGCTTCTTTAAGGAAAGCTTTTAATTTGCGATGTAGAAGTGAATGATGCCCTCCTCGGATACGATTCGTAACTGTGGTGACTGTATTTATTTATTTATGATATTTCGTAAAACTTTTGTACATAAAACTTGCTGGTGAATAATACAGTGCAATGTTGGACACTGGACGCCGTGTTTTCGTAGCATTCCGACAAATCCACGTTCCTTACCATCAGTAACGATACACGAACATTTCGCAAAATCGGTTATACTTTGCATGATCTCTGTTACAGCATTGTAAATATCTGCACCCTTAGTTGTACCGTGCATTGAGGTCAAGCCGAGGAATTCATTATGGACTGTAAAATCGTCCATAACAATTCGAACACATACCAACAATTGGCTTGTGTCAGTCACATCGGTTGTTTCATCAAGGCATAAGGAAAACCAACGACAATGTTGTAACAGACTTGTTAACTTATGCTTAATGTACGCGTTTATATCACTGATTCGTCTACCAATCGTGCTACGAGACAAATGTACAGCTTGAAACTGTTTCTCAGCTAGAGAATTATTAAAGATTTTACTTATTTCCACTGCGCATTGTTTGACGAATTCTCCAATCCTAAGATTTTTTCTTGCTTTTACAATTTTCAGTGCTACTGCGTATGAAGTGTTCAATGAATTTAACGTATCTGTAGATGAGTGCGAGCTAAATTGTTGTCTTTTGTAACTGTTAATTAAACAAATTCGTTTTTTTTTAGCGGTATCTTTTGGTAATTTTCTTTATGGAAAATGTTGTGACGAGCAATATTATATCGTTTTACGCTCAACAGTTTACCGCAAATAACACCTTCTCCATTACCTGTATTGTTTATAAAACACAGATACTGAAGTTCATAATTTTGGTTCATTGTATTTCACGCGAGTCACACGTTTTATAATTTCTATTGGTACACGATCGGCTAGCAGGTTGGCTCATTGATGTCAACGTTTGATTGACGCCTATCGAATAGTGGGAGATACTATGACCGGGCTCTTCTCGTATTTTATGCCCAGGCCTGGTTCAATGGATGAAAAATTAATAGGTTGTATTAAGCCTTATTCTCACTAACGTGCAAGCGACCTGCAATGCACGGACCGGAACGGGCCCGGCACGTGCTCGGCAAATAATGCAACCTATTAATTTTTCATCCATTTCGGATGAACAATTAACTTTTTCCTGACGTTTTATCATTTCTGTCATGCTTCATATAATATTAATCTAAACTCTGCAACACGCAAAATCGGCGCGGTACGTATTGGACAAATGTCGTGTTAAAAAGAAACCCCGCGTGCAAGCAGCCTGCTTTTCCTGGCCGGTGCCCGCATAATGAGAATGCAACGCGGAAAAGGCATTGAATTCATAGGATACAATGTTTGCAGAGCCCGTTCCTTGCCCGTGCATTGCAGGCTGCTTGCAGTATAGTGAGAATCAAGCTTAATGCTTTATTACTACAACCAAATATTATTACAGGAAACTAATAATTGGTTGCATATAATATTATTTGGTTACGTGGTAATAATTTATTTTTATAGTATACCTTTAATTAAATTAGTCGAACAATCACTTAGATTAGATAAGAAAAAGGATGCCGTATCTAACGCATGAGCGACCGCTGTGACCAGAAAGGACCAAATCAAGGACACTTCGCATTGCACAATCTAATGAATTTCGGTGTTTTTGTTATAATTGTGAATAAAACAAATACTGATAGTTTATAGAAACAATGTAAAATGCGTTCAATTAAATCCGTTATCGAGATGGCTTGGAACTTGCTTTTATTTTATACCGGCACGTCGTAGCTTAGTACGTATATTGAATAACTGCGAACTGTCAGCGGTGTTTACTGTCAAAGGTTTTGTTTACATTTTCGAGGTATTGTGTTCCGTTATTTGTGTTGTCGCTTTAATTCCATTAAAAAACAGTTCTTTTGGCTTATGTCAAATGCAAATTTTACGAAGTCGCGTTAACTTAAGCCACATGATTATAATAAACATAACCCAACTTTTTATACCCATTTATGATTTTCTATAAATTGAATAAGAGAATGCAATTAACGAAAACATTTATTTTTTACAAAAGGTGCTTAAAATGCCCACCACCTACTTCATAACATTTTAAAACTCTACGTTTAAGGGAACTCACGACTACATTTTCTAACAAGTTCGGATTTTGATTAATTTCTTCAAATTTTTGGCTTATTCGGTGCTGTAGTTCTTCTAGATTGTTCATAGGGGTTGCAAATATAGAATTTTTAAGTTAAGGCCATAAAAAATAATCACAAGGTGTTAAATCGCACGACCTCGGAGGAAATGGTGTTGGAGTGTTGCGACTTATAATTCGGTCATCATAAAATTCATGAAGCATGGCCAATGTTTCTGCTGTACAGTGGGGTGTTGCACCATCTTGTTGAAAGTAACCACCTTCTAACTCATCATCGTGAACGTTCTCCAAAAATTCATTTAAAATTTCATTTCGGTATCTTGTTGCATTAAGCGTACCTAAAAATTAACATGCGAATATAAGTTTAAAGATTATTTTTATGATTTATATATTTATAAACACCTTCAAAGAAAATTGGTCCAATTAATCGTCTGCCACTTATAGCGGCCCATACACCAATTTTTTCAGGATGCAATGGACGTTCAACAAACATATGAGGATTATCTGAATTCCAAGATCTCATATTCTGCGAATTTACATATCCAGACAAGTAGAACCACGATTCATCAGTAAAGAAAGTCATCCGTAGGGTATCGTCATCATTATTTAAAGTGTTTATAAACCATTGGCAAAATTCTAACCTCTGCGGTATATCAATGTCTTTCAATTCGTGAACTGCTGTTAGTCGATAAGGATATAAATGTAAATCCTTTCTTAACATCGCAGGAGATGTTCCAACTGAAAATTCCATTTGTTGCGCTAATTGTCGAACAGTTGTTTTTGGGTTATTTTGCATGATTTCTCGTCCATCATCGATAACCTGTTGACTTCGTTTAAGAGGACGACCAGAACCTTCCTTTCTTAAGACACCTCCACTTTCACGAAATAGCGTAACACATCGATCCAGCGTAGCATTAAAATGGTTGTAGTCAATAATCAACTCCGGAAATTTAGCTCTGAACTCTTCTAAACAATCTGGTCTAGAATATACCCAATTGCCGTCAATTTTACGTCCATTTCGAAAATACGATTCTAACATAAACACTCTATGTTCAGTAGTAAACATTTCTCGGCAGTTTAGTTCCCAAAAAAACTGTTTTTTTAAAGGAATTAAAGCAACAACACAAATAACGGAACACAATACTTCGAAAATGTAAACAAAACCTTTGACAGTAAACACCGCTGACAGTTCGCAGTTATTCAATATACGTACTAAGCTACGACATGCCGGTATAAAATAAAAGCAAGTTCCAAGCCATCTCGATAACGGATTTAATTGAACGCATTTTATAATGTGTAGCAGAGCCGGCCCGAGAAGAAAGAGCCCGAAAAACACCTTACAGCCAAAGTAAATTTCTGTGTTTTTGTTGTAATAGTGAATAAAACAGATACTGATAGTTTATAGAAACAATGTGAAATGTGTATAAAGCCGGAGAAGAAAGAGCCCGGAATAACATTTCACAGGTAAAAAGAAAGTGTCCTTGATTTGTACCCTTTTAGTATCAGATTCAGATGTGCCTCGCTTGTTCATCATCCCCTCTCTTACCTAATCTAAGGATCATCACTAGATCTAATCATCAACAGAATAAATTAAAAAATTTAAAAGGACTATTTCACATTTAATTGTATAGTTTTGAAATATTTACATAGCGGACGGGATATTCCAGGATTATACTGTCCGTTACGTAAATTATTGTCTGTAATTATTCTTTCTTACGTGTACTTAAAATTTTTACAGTAAAAATATCTTCAGTTTACATAGTATTTTATAAAATGTTAATTGCGTGTTTCTACAATTACAATTAATTAATTGCGAGTTTCTACAATTACAATAAATTAATTTTTAATTGTCTGTTCATACGGCTACAATTAATTAATTGTTAATTACAAGTTTCTACAAACACAATCAATTAATTGTCATTTACAAGTTTCTACAAGTACAATTAATTAAATGCCAATTATTAATTGCCAATATAATTTAATTGTGCCCAACACTGGTATACACCAATATACTCTGTAATTACTCTTATTAAAAATTGACGCTTGCCACATACTAATTTTTTCTTCGTTTTCGTTGCACCTAATGAGAGTAATAACTAATGAGCAACTAAAAGTGTGTTTTTCCAAAACACCGCCGTACCTAACCAATGCCAAACAATTTTAGCTCGACAATCAACGCCAAAGGACGTTAAAAATTCTAATCTGGATCGATTACTTTATTCAGTATAATCAATTCGGGCCGTTGGAATAATATCGTCGAGCGCGAAAATGTAAATTCTTACGAGCTTGTCTCATTTTACAATTCAAATACCCATGCGAGTGCAATGTAAACAGGACGAATTACGCAGTGAAAGTTATTGTGACTTCTCAGGTTTAAATCAATCGGCACATAAGCAATAAATAACGCATGGATAAAATTGATGGCTCGTTTATATCGAAGCGTCTTTTTGCTGAGATGTGGAAACGTTTATTGGCATAAATATGAGAGGAAACTGGTTTGAAAAATTGAAGATCGCATCAAGAAATGATCCACTCACTAATCTGAGAAACTTGGACTACCACAAGTAAAAAATGCTGAATTATTGATGTTTTTACAGTTGCTTTCTTCTGACTTTTGGCTACTTGTTTCAGTATCTCGTCATTTTACGTTTCATTTCGCATTATTATTTTCAGCCGTTCTTCATATAAATACGTTTTCTGTAACTAACTTATTTGTCTTTGAAATGAAATTACAAAATTATCGTTCATGAGACACGTCAAAAAAAAGAGAAAGAAAGAGAAAATTTATTACGTGCAAATCAATAACATTATTGATAAACATTTGTCAACTAAATTTAGAAAAAATATACACAGTGATTCAGAAATGTCTCCTGATATTTTCAGGGTGAACAAGAACATCAAACAAAGGCCACCTTTTTATATAATTTTTTTTTCCAAAACTTAATAAGAAGGAGTTACATATCCTGAAACAAGGGTGAAAATTATTGTTCTTTGGAAATATCTTCTGGATCCTTTAAATTATAAAACTAATATTTTAAATACAGATATAAGGCACCTAACTGCACGTTAGCAATATTTGTCAGATCCTCCCACATATTTAAGGGATAGTTTTATAGGGTTAATTTTCAGTAATTTATCCCTAACTTTTTATTTTTTACATATTTAATAAAAAATTTGTGAAGAAAATTTTCTTCACACTATTTAATTCATCACTGAAATTAATCTCCGCTCACAATAATTTTATATCCGTAGATACGTATTTCGGCAACTAAGCTGTCATTTTCAGTACGCTACCAACTTAAAAGCACTTAAAAAGATCTAAAAGCAACCTAATCATCCTAATAAAATCATAAAAATGTAAAAACTAACAACAATCTAATCATTCCAAAAGATATATACCGTATGTCCGTCTGACATTAGGACATAGAGATTAATATGGAGGAACAAAAATCGCTTCATATTATCCGCCTGAATAAATTTATAAAAGTACATAGGATATAGTCAGAAAGACCATAAAATTTCAAACATTTTAATAACAAATTTGCTGGATTTTAGCTGTTAATTTTTGTAAATTACAGCATTTACATTTTTTTATTTAGCTTTAAAAATGTGTTTTAATCAAAGTTGTACATGATTCTCGTAGTCAAGTGGGTAGCAAGTTTGATCGAATTACATAACTGTCAGGTTGCGGTGTCAAACCCAGACCACGACTTTTTTTTCATATTTTTTTAGAGCTTGAAATTTCTTTTAAAATGCATCAGAACAAGTTTCTCCTTTCTTTTTTTCACATATTTTATTTAATTAGAAAAATATCACGTTAAAAAATTAAGAAAATATATTTTCTGCTTCGGATTTAAACATGTAACCTCTCAATGACAAGAAAACAACAAAAATCGTAGCAACTTCGCCGCTAACTGCTTGACCACACACTCATGGTTTATTTCTCGTTTCTGTTCAGACTCTTAAGCGTGCAAAATAAAAATTATTTCCTTTTTTCATTATTTTTAGGTAATTAACAGCTAAACTATAATAGATTTAATATCAAAATACTTGAAATGCCAAAGTATTTCCAACTGCAACCTTCAAATTCGTATGAATTTGTTCAGGAAGATAATATAAATTAGTTTCTGTTTTCCCTTGTTAACCCCTATGTCCTAATGGCAGACGGACATACTGTATGTCTAAATGTAAGTAAATATAAATTAATATGTATATATCTAAAATTAACCGTCAGAAAAACCTTACAAATAAGAGCTAACCAAACAACAAGAAAATACGGAAATAAATAGTCCAAAGACCCGAAAAAAGTTCTTATTCTAACGAATAAATAAGTATATAATTCCCTGTTATTTGATATCTAAAAATCCTGAAAAAAAAATATATAAATATAATGTATAAATCGTCAAAAGAAACAACCTATAGATGAGAGCAAATCACACCCACACATCACAAGTTAAGAGCACTTTAGGAAAATTTTATCTCGGAGAATCCTCTCCTTATCAAGTATCCAGTGCAAATGCGCTTGACTGTCTCTAACACCCCTTTATATATGACACACTGTATATTTTTTTGTTTTTTTTTCATTACAAATTTTGCTTATGAATACTCTATATTACAATTTATTTATTTAAAAAAAAATTATTTTATTTTTTATTTATTTTAGTTTATTTATTTATTTATCTGCACTAGGTTGTAATTTGTTAGGAAAACGATTTCTGTAGAGTTTCAAGGCAGCTATAGCATTTTTTCCACCTTCAAAGTATGCTTTAATAATATCCACATAATTCTTATCCATTTTAATTTTTTTTTTAATTACAAAATGTGAGAATTTTTGAAGTTCATTTTAGAACCGTTAAATTTAAATTTTAAACTTCGGTTCGAATTCGGGAAACGACCAGTGCCGAATGACAAGGTCAAGTGGATTTTTAATGACTTGCTGGCGCAAGACGATCTGTATAAACTTTATAAACGTTAACATCGTCGTTTATTTAAACCGCTCGGCGAAAGTTACGCTTTGATATTGGTTTATTTGATTACGTTCAGCCACGTGTTAAGCAAAGTTTGGCGCGCGTAATTTTACGAGAGAAAATAAATGCACCGATGTTTGCACGAATTTGATTGGCGCAAACAAATTGGCGTTTTTCTCCGCACAACGGAGATTAGTTTATGTTTTCGCAAAGTTTAATTTTAGAAGCGTTTAAACTGTGAACTATAATAAACGTTTACCTGAGAAGAAAAATTTCTTAAAGGGAATAACCTGCTTTTTCATTTTGATTTTCTCAATAATGTTTTTTACTCGCTTATCTGTGGTGCTCTTTTTTTTGTTCCAGTTCTTTTTCTTCTCTCAGTTATTATTTAAATGTTCCAGCTAAGCAAAATTAAAAATTATTGTCCGTCACTCACGAACGTACAAAGGCAAACGCAGACTAGACCATCACTAAGGATATGATTTGAATAATACACACCTTCGTTACAGTAGCGCTGTAAAAATGTGTCGAATAGGCACATTGTGTAATGGGACGGTGAAAATAATTTACAGCGTTCTTACTATCTAATGCAATGTGGCGGAGGTCAAGGTACAATTGGTTAACTAATTACTCTGATAATCTTTACACATTTAAACAAGAAGAGTTGATTGCATAACTATAATTTTTTATTGCGGCAATATTGCTCTGTTTTTTGTTATACGGAGTAACACCATTGCTGTAGCGGCGTTAATTGTCTCCGCAGACCTCGCGTTTGTTTACACGCTACGGTCTAATATTTTATATTGGCCGCTGCACTAGAATTTGAACCGCACAAGATATATGTTCCCGACCCATAACCATCACATTGCACTGTGAGGCTACCGTTTTCATATACAGCGTGTCTCTAAACCTATGTCTTTAATTGAAACCACAAATAGTGGTCAAAAAAAGAAACAAAATTTGTGATGCAACTGTTTAGTCAGGCAGTAATAATAACGGAGATATAAATTATTTTACTTTTTCATAGAAATTGTTTGAGGATAGCCGAATGCAGCTTAAGGCGGCTTGTCCACGACAAGAATTTTCGCCGTCCCCCGTCCCGGCAGATTTACCGGATTAGTAGTAATACATTACATTATATTGACTCTTGTCCACGTGTTCAAAAAATTTACCGTGCCTGCTTGTGGACAAGCCAGAATTTAATCTAATGTATTACTACTAATCCGGTAAATTTGCCGGGACGGCGGACGGCGAAAATTCTTGTCGTGGACAAGCCGCCTAAATGTTCCGGTGGAGTCTCCGACGTTCGGGGCCATAAAAAGTTGTAAAAACGCAAACCATGACCTATAGCACAGATATTGTACTTAAGGCAGGTCAAGTATCGTGTTTTTTTGTTAATTTTAAAAGCAGATAAATTTTGTAACTAGTTGCGTTAATTGATGATTAGTTTTGTGCTAATCCGTACTTTAACAGTTAAATTTAAAAAATTCAATATAAAGGCGATCGAAAAAGTGAAAATTCTTACATCATATTAATTTGTAAATTGCCAATAATCAACTTACAATGTTGATTACTAAAGTTTATTGTATTTGTACAGTAAAAATAAATTTGATTTAAATTAAAACTTCGAATAAACGCCGAAATAAACGTATGCACTAGGGGAGAGCTTTTATGTCTTTATAGTTTAAGCCGACGCAGAAATTCAGGTTCAATATTATACCGATGAGAAGTTAGCAATAAAATTCCAGCAATAAAATTATGAAATTTCAAAACGCTGCCACCGCTAAAATAACGATCGCAGATCAATAATATTTAATCTATTACAAAGAGTATAATGTGCAGATTCCCCGCATATGAAGAAACTGAAAAAATAATTGATATTACGTTAACTTTGACTATTTAAACCAGAATAAGTCATTATTCATATATCGCACCAAAACAATTGCTTTCACTGAAAATTTTCACACAGTCATAAAGTTAACATACATATCTATTTAATAATGCCTTTAGAAAGTTTTAGCCGGTTGATTTGAAGTAATTAGAAAATTAATTAAAAGTGACGCTCGGGCCAATGAAACAGTACCAATTTCAAATGTTCATAACTTTTCTGAAGTACTTGCATAAAAATTCTGTTTGCAGAACATGAAAGCACGGATCGAAATCTATCGTTTAATCCACCCTCTGAGTTTTAGCAGGTTGATTTGAAGTAATTAGAAATTAATTAAAAATGACAAGAATTTTCATAAGATGCATGTTCTGGCCCAGAACATACATATTACATATTAAAAGATTTTCTCAAAACTCAGACAAAAACACCTTTTATAATAAACAATTAAACCAAAATTAATGGCTTCACGTACATACACTGTGTACAAATGTTCTGTTCTTGAAACACAACCATCTTAATGAATTTGTAAAAAATCAAAGTTTCTTCTTTATTTATTAATTTAAGATAAAATGATAAAGAATAATTTTAATTCAGAACTTATTTATTCTCTATCGATTGGTCAAATAATATACAGGGTGTTCTATTTAAAAAAAGTGTTCTTTTTCCTTTATTTCATAAACGCGATGTTCAGTTGTTTTTTTTTTGAATGCATCGATGCAATCAGGACGAAAGATACCACTAGTTTGCTAATTTAATTGTATCTGCAACTTTAATGATAAAATAGTTTGCAATAGTGCCGAGTTATTTTTAAACAGTCTGTAGAGGGTGATCAAAGTTTCCATTATACAGTGTGTCCCAGTGATTCTCAGTAATCGCGAATGATTATAGCTTAAATAAAAATACTATGAAGCACAAATAATACGTGGGAAGAAGAAAAATTTGCAAATAGAAAAGATGGTTGGAGATAGATGTCTAAAAATATCGATTCACGATTCGAATAATGCCCTTCTGAATTAAGAGAAAATCCAATATAAACCGCAAGTTTTTTTTCAGCATTAAAAGTGTTATTTTACGAGGTATCACAAGGGGTACTTTACTACTTGAATTTTTAAAGTTGGGGTTGTTATAGCTTAGAGATGGGGGGATTGAAAATTACACCCTCAAATGATGATTTAAAAATAAAAATCGACCTGAGAATTCTTCTTTTTCTTAACCATTTTATAGAATTTATTCGTTACTTTTGGGAAACACTATATACATACAATAACTTCATAATTATTAAGGTAGGAAATCTTTCAAATCATCAGCAATAATGAACCCACAATTGAGCGGCGATACCAAAAAAACAATTATGCATCGCGTTCTCATAATATCTTCACATGTAAACTTTTCTTTAATGAAATATTCCGTATTTTTTGTTGTGAAACGAAAGAATAGTAAATTCTAAATATAAAGTACTCTTTACTATTTAACTTCAGAACAAATAATAAAGGAGTTATTGCGATATTTGTACTCATAATTAAAAAAAAATATTAAAAATCTGCTGCAATTCAGCTAAATTGCAATAGGGTTCTCATAGCGATTTCGGCCCTAATTGACGCCTCATCAGCAGAAGAACATATCGAGAATTCCACCGTAATCTGACTGATCCGGTCAGCTTACGCATGGACAATGCTTAATTACTAATCTTGAGTAAAAGCAGTATAGTTTTGCCAATTTGCACTACTTCGTACCTTCCATAATAATCAAGTTGTTGTGTTCGTATAACAAAAACTTTGAACACCCTGTGTACTCTATGCAAAGTTCAAACCTTGGCCATAATTCACAAAGCGCAATGTAAAGTTTTTTTTTTTATTGTTGCAAACGTCACAATTTATTAATTTCTAATTACTTCAAATCAACCGGCTAAAACTCAGAGGGTGATTTAAACGATAGATTTCGATCCGTGCTTTCATGTTCTGCAAACAGAATTTTTATGCAAGTACTTCAGAAAAGTTATGAACATTTGAAGTTGGTACGGTTGCATTGGCCCGAACGTCACTTTTAATTAATTTCTAATTACTTCAAATCAACCGGCTAAAACTCAGAGGGTGGTTTAAACGATAATTTCGATCCGTGCTTTAATATTCTGCAAACAGAATTTTTATGCAAGTGCGGGATGGAAAGTTATGAACATTTGAAATTGGTACTGTTTCATTGGCCCGAGCGTCACTTTTTATTAATTTCTAATTACTTTAAATCAACTGGCAAGAACTTTCTAAAGGCATTATTAAATAGATATGTATGTTTACTTTAATACTGTGAAAATTTTCAGTGAAAGCAATTGTTTTGGTGCGATATATGAATAATGACTTATGCTGGTTTAAATAGTCATAGTTAATATCAAATATTTTTTCAGTTTATCTGCACATTATACTCTTTGTAATAGATTAAATATTATTGATCTGTGATCGTTATTTTAGCGGTGGCAGCGTTTTGAAATTTCATAATTTTGTTGCTGGAATTTTATTGCTAACTTCTCATCGGTCAATATTATCCTTATAAAAACAAGTGTTTTGTGTTGGAATGTAAACAATTAACCAAATAGTTCGATTGAAAGCTAGCGAAGTTATTCAATCACTTATTTTGAACCCATAGATTATTGTGTGTACAGGCAATCTAATTTATTTAAATTTTTCATCGTATCATACTCCAATTCTTGCTTTCCTTTTTTACATTAGGAATAGTTTCTGCTCTTGCAATACTTATTCAGCAGCTATTAGTGCTATAGTTAAAAAATAATTTCACGCAAAACTCTAACGAAGATTAGGTACTCGTTTTTAACATAATTGTTATTGTCTATTACAGAGAGGTGCGTAAACAAACGTTCTTATTTATCGCATGTTGAAAATACAAATAAGCATGCCGATGTCCGCAAGTCGGATTCATATACAATGAGACCTTGAAAGAGTTCTTCTAAACGTAAATAAAAAGTTTTATTGCGGTTTATTGCTTTTATCGGAATAAATTGCTGAAACAAGTCGTAAACCAAGCAGAGGTTTCAAAACAAAAAGAATGCGCTCTCTGGTGATAGGTCAGTTTTTCATTTTTGGACAAAAAAATTCAGATCTGGAGAATTAATCTCTTGTGTAATGAGGAACTTACAGTTTCATTTAAAGATAGAGGTTTTGAGACACCCTGTATTTTATGTGAACTTTCGCATATAATACAGACGGGCCGCAATGATATATAAAACAAAATTAAAAAAATATATACATGTAACGTGGTATCTTGTTTATTGAACTGAGTAAGAAGAAAGGCAACATTGTTGTTAATATTAATGTTATAAAATAATTAAAGGTGTCCGAATTTATCCCTTCGAGTCGTGTTATTTCGGATACGTAATGAAAATCTACAAACAGTTCTTTTATTATATCGTCGACACCAGATCAATCATAAATGTTTTCTGCGCCAATGTAAACACCATTTTGTAATGCAACACAAAGTCAAGAAAAACCGTAAAGGAGTCATCAAAAAAAATTATTTTTGTGTGAAATCAATAAATAACGTAAGCATAATGAAAATAGGTACCTGACTCGACAGTTGACAAAAGGAATGACATTAGTGATTGTTCTTGTTAGATGTAATTTCAGAGATGCGCCGTTAAAAGTTTATACAAGAAACTTTTCTTTATTTGTGTAAATACAAAAGTAACTTGTCACCTATGACAAACTATATATTTCAACAACTACATACATGATCAAAATAATCTACAATCTGCCCCTCGAAAAAATCATAAAATCTGATTATTTCGCATAACTCGTAGATTGGACTATTTTGGATCGATTAATTTCATAAACTCTTTGATTCAGAGATTTCGTAAAAATATCTGCTACATTCTGATCTGTCGTTACAAACTTTAAATCAATCGCTCCGTCCATGACTTTTTCTTTTATAAAATGATGTTTTATAGAAATATGTTTCGTTCTTGATTTGTCGATATGACTTTTAGCGTGAGCAATGGCCGCTTGACTATCACACCAAATCTGAGTAGGCTCATCCTCGTTATTTTGCAGACTTAGTGAATGTAGAAGATTTCTCATCCAAAATACATCTCTCGCGCAATCAGCCAAAGATAGGTATTCTGCCTCCATGGTACTAAGTGCAACTGTGGTTTGCTTGATACTTTTCCAAAGAACAGGAGCACCAGCTAATAATAGCACGTATCCGCTTACACTTTTTCGATCGGTAATGCATGAGACCCAATCTGCATCAGCAAATGCTGTTAGGTGTTGACCTGTTGGATGATACACAATTCCATAGTGTTTAGTTCCTTTAAGTAACAAAGTATTCTCTTTGCTGCATACCAATGATTTCGGTTGAATTTCGTACAATATTGAGCCAATTTTCCAACAGAAAATGCGATATGCGGTCGTGTTCTTTGTGATATGTATAAAAGACCACCTATTAACTCCCGGTAAGGAAAATTTTCATTTTCGTTACTTGCGTCTTCGTCCAGAAAATTAGGTCTAACTTCCATTGGAGTCTTGATTCCCTTTGCATAATGAATAATGTAATGCTCCCATCTTGTCTTTTGGTAAATTTGACTCCTAACATATGTGATATTTCACCCATATGTTTGATTTCAAAACAATTTTCAAGAATTTTTTTAACCTTTTTTTTCACTGTATCGTTTTTAGTTAAAGTAAGTATATCGTCCACATAAACTGTTAAAATTACTTTACCTTCTTTCGAATTCAATTCGTATACACAAGAATCTATCTCATTACGGATAAACCCACACCTTTTCAGCGATACGTCGAGATGTTCATTCCAATATCTTCCACTTTGCTTGAGACCATATATAGACTTCTTCAATCTACAAACCAATTTTTCGTGGCCTCTCTCGATAAAGCCTTCTGGTTGTTCCGTATACAAAGATTCCTTCAATTCGCTGTGAAGATACGCAGATTTCACGTCAAATTGATCCAGAAACCAATTATTTTCGACATTTGCTGCAACAAGTAATCGCAAAGTTTCAAAACTTGATACAGGAGCATAAACCTCGTCATAATCCACACCCTTTTGTTGACTAAACCCTCTGGCAACTAAACGAGCTTTAAAACGCTGTATTTCTCCATTTGTTTTCTTTTTAAATACCCATTTACATTTCACAGGTGTTGTTCCAGAAGGTAATTCCATCAATTCCCATGCGCCATGTTTCTTCAATGATTCCATCTCTTCATTCATTGCCTCTAACCAACGTAATGCATCAGCAGAATTAATAGCTTCATTGTACGATGAGGGTTCGTCAATATTATAACTACGAACTGCATGTGATTGCGCTGTATCATCATGATGCTCTTCTCTATCTTGTTTTCCTGGTCTTAGTGTCATTGGATGTCGTCTTTCCAAAGATTTTCCTGTATTTGTTTTTCTCTTTGGTCTGCCCCTCTTCTTTTCATTGGGAGTCATCTCTACATCGTTTTCTGTCAGATGTTGTACGTTTTGGTCAATCTTTAGGTTATCTTCAAGAATCATCTTCTCTGAGCTATCACTTGTTTCATCCAAATGAATATCAACAGTTTCACGTCGATCCAAACTTGTATTCGGATGATCTACTAGATGTTCCCTGAAGACACAATCACGTAATTCGATTACTTTTCGAGTTTCTGGCATCCAAACTCTGTATCCACGACCATGTAAGGCGTATCCGACAAGTAAACCTTTTTCAGCTCTGGCTGTGAGCTTTGAAGAACGCTTCTGTTTTGGCACGTGCACGAACACTTTAGAACCCAACATTTTCAAATGTTACGTTTGGTTTTTTACCAACCCAGAGCTTGTAAGGTGTTTTGACATCATCGTGGCTGTTAGTAACTTTATTTCTGATGTGTGCTGCACTATTCGTTAATTCAGCCCAAGCAGCTTTAGGTAAATCAGTATCACTAATTTCACTTCGTACCAAATCCAACAGCGTTCTGTTCATACGTTCTGCCACACCGTTTTGTTGTGGTGTGTAAGTCATGGTAGTTTCGTGTACGATTCCGTTTTGTTCGCAGAATATTTTCCAATTTTTTGAACAAAATTCTAAACCATTATCAGTGCGAATTCTCTTCAACTTTTTATCAGTTTGATTTTGTACTTCTATTTTCCATATCTTAAACTCTTTTAATACGTCTCCTTTTGATTTGAGAAAACGTACAAAGACGTACCTGCTAGCATCATATATGATAGTTAAGATATATCTATGTCCTCCTCAGCTTAAAATATCAATTGGACCCATGAGATCCGCATGCACCAAATCCAGTACAGATGTAAACCTCTTTGTATTTTTATGTGAATGCGTGGAAAAGGGTCGTCTACTTGATTTTCCGATAAGACAATGATCACACTGCGCTGAAGAGCTGAGTTCACAGTTTAAACCAATAACTGATTCTGCATTTACCATTTTTATGATATTACGTTTATCAACATGCATGAATCTTCTATGCCATAAATCAAGAGAATCCTTCTTGTTTTCACGCTTTTGTAGAGAATTTATAAAACGGCTTGTTTGTGAAACAGGTTTTGTTTTTAATACATATAACCGGTTTGCTTGTATTGTTTGAACCAATAAGTTTCCATCTTCATCATATATGAAGCAGCCTTCTTTATCAAAAACTATTTTTTTATTATTTTCAGTTATTTGTGTTACCGAAAGAATTCCGTGGCTAATTCCTGGTACCAGTATTGTATTGTTTTTAACATGGAATTCGACTTGCGTTGCAATTATTTTTGCTTTAATTGTACCTTTTCCTAATGTAGAAGTAGTTGTACCAACCGCTAACGTTATTCGTTTGATTTGAGCGCTTTTATCGATTGTTGAAGAATACTGTTCATTAGGGGTCATATGGTGGGTAGCACCTGAATCTATTATCCAAACATTGTCATTTATTTCCAAGTTACCAAACGAGGCACTCATATTTATTGCAGAAGAAGAGTTATTTTTTATTTTCTTGAATTTGTTCCTTTGAGGACAATATTTTGAGATGTGTTCTATTTTACCGCAAATGTAACACTTGACATTACTGTTATTTTCTACTTCTTTCTTCATATGTCCTTCATTTTTCTTATTGTGTGTCGCCCTCGTTCTATTCGTTTGATTTTGACATTTTACCTGTGACGTTTTCAAAAACATTGCTGTTTGCTGCACATTACAGTTTTCTCTGCGTCTTGCGTCTTCAGCGATTAACCGTCTCTTCACTGTGGCACTATTAAATTCACCTTCTGGTAAATTACACAAAGCAGATATTACAGTGTCCCAATCATCAGATAAACCGCATAGAATTGTCATAGCTAAATCACTATCGTCAATAACGTCACGAACATTTGAAAGTTCTGTCATCGTTTCATTCACTTGGCCCAAATAAACTTCCATTGATTTGTAATCACTTAGTTTTTGTGAATGGAGTTTACGACGTAGTTGCACCATACGAAATTTACTGTCTCGCGGAGCATATAATTTTTCTAACTCATTCCAAAAATTTTTTGGATTTATTAAATGCCGAATGTGCATTTGTTGTTCATCACAAATTGCAAGTGCAATTTTAGCAAGCGTTTTTCCTTGTCTTGAAATATATCTTCGTTTCTCATTCAGATCAGCTTCCTTAGCTGGTTCTTCTTCACCTGGCTCCACAACTGTCCATAAATCGCACTCCATCAGTACCATTTTCATCTAATAAGACGATGACGCGTAGTTTGCGCCGTTTAGCTTGTCGATTGTCGTATGTTTATTATCCGCCATGAGATAATTCTTTTTAAGCCTTACTTGCTCGCCAAACACTTTAATCGAACTACTTTTCTTGTTACTTTCACGTACCTGGGCCCATAACCATTGTTAGATGTAATTTCAGAGATGCGCCGTTAAAAGTTTATACAAGAAACTTTTCTTTATTTATGTAAATACAAAAGTAACTTGTCACCTATGACAAACTATATATTTCAACAACTACATACATGATCAAAATAATCTACAGTTCTGTTTGTAGTAAAGTTAAGCTACAACATGCCTTTAGGAAAACATTTTGTTTCTAAAGTCAATGCTACGGGAAAACACTTGATACAAAAAAAGTAAGGTTATCTATATTTAGAGGTCTAAATTCAAAATGACTGAACATGACTCAACATATTCCGTCCAGATACTAATAGAAGTCAATGAGGTTTGCGTAACCAAATTACTTTTCGTTTCGCAAAGATCAATTTTATTCTAAATTTTGTGCTATAAATTTTAACTGCAATGAACGTTGCGCCAGGAAAGTACCGGGTTAGTGGTAATTATCAGTGGAATTCATAATTAGAGGAGGCCATGATTGGTGTTATTTTATGGTGTATGGAGGGATAAAATGAGAAATAAATAATAAGTTGACAGTTGTCATATTTGTGTTTTGGTTTAAACTCTTTTTTAGATTATTAGACGAGGTTCCACAAGACAGATTCGTCTGGTCCAATCATTTGAAAAATAAATATCATAACTCTGACACTTAATATTCCTAATTTCAAATTATAAGCCTGTCTTACCAATTTTTTGGAAAATATCACAGCCTGCTCTAATTACAAATTCCGTTTATCACATGGTATAAAAAGTTACGGAGGTTATTAGTGGCATAACAGGCAAGGAAAAAGTAAGTGCCGGGGTACGTTTGTGTCTTATTAAACCTCATCAGGATAGTATAACCTATCGGATAGGTTCCGTGTTCAGTGTGGAACAAAAGTATGAAATAATCAAATAATGTAACTGTAACTTGTTTTATTTGAAAAAGTGTTTAATGTAATGATTGTTTGATTTATTGCCACGCATATTGTGATCCTTACAGTTTGTTTTTACCTTCTTTTGTTCTGTTGCTATGGCAACCAACTTCTTTTTTTTTAATGGTAAAGTCGGCATATGTGGAATACCCATTCTTTGGGCGGTCATAAATTCTGAACTAAGATACTTAATATTAAAAAAAAGTTCTTGCTTTGACAGCAAGCATGGCCACCTTGCAAGGGGTAAACTTATTATGTACCAAACCCGCTTCCAATTTTTCAATTTAGATCTAAATTCAAGGAAAATTGTATGTTTTGTTGCATTTTAAGTTTGTCAGGCTCGTACTCCTATACTACTCACGCTGTATGTATAATAAATTTAAGAAATACATATTTTTGGGGCAAATTTTTGTAACAAATTAAAAAAGAACTGCATTTTCATGATATGACTAAAATGACAGATAATATGGAAGTCAGTTGGAGTAATAGGAAATAATAAAAAATTTGCAACGCTTTGAATTAATAAGGTGAAATATCAAAAGTTGTACTAATTTACATTATAACAAACTTACCTTGGTGTAAAAAACACTTTCATTTTAAAAAATCCGCCAAAATACGTTTTTCTGGCACCGGACGAAAACTACCAAAACGTTAATTTCATAAACTCATGTTTTGTAAAGTTGTGCAATCTTACCGGTTGAGAAACTGTATAGTAATGACCTAAAATACCGAAACTCTTGTTAATACCAGCGTCGTTTAACAGATGGCGCTTCTTATTTCAAAAATACCGGGTTTTCCCATATTAGTCCGTCTGTTCCATTTATGCCGATAACTATTTTTGGCGATTTTGAAATAAGCATATTTTTTTCTATTCAGTGATATAATTTTGTAATGACAAATTGAACGGGCAAAAAATAAAATAAATTAGAAGAAATAGTAATAAAATACAATTATCATTTTTGGTCAAGTATGATACGGAAATTTGACAATTGAAGTTATACATGACAAATAACACCTAGGAATATTTTTTAATATTATTTCCATAGCATTCTTAGTTACAGCTGAAGATTGAGTTGTGCTAAATATTTTTTCTCGCTTTTATTTTTTTAATTTTTCTTTTCTTCAACAAAATTTTATTACTGAACTGAAGAAGATACGCTTATTTGAAAAGATAATAAGTTACTATCACCCACTCAACGCAATTCAGCGCCGTGCACTTGGAAATATGAATATTTAATAAGATGTCAGATTCGATTTTGCAGATACGGAATTACTTGCAAAAATGCTTATACATGCCGAATCTGAATTTTTTGACCAAACGTTACCAACGTGGTGTGTGACACAAAATGATAAAAAAAATCAGGACTGCGGAGTCGGTACCCCTAAATCCTTGGACTCTGCCTCCGGCACTGACTCCGGTCTGGTTCCAACCCTGACTCCGATTCTGACTCTCACCCCGACTTAATCAATCAATACAGAAAATTCACGTTGTTTTACCGGTACGCATTTTTATTTAAAAAAGACTGGCGTTAAAAACATGGATTAAGAACGTTTTTAATTCATGGTTCCAATTCCTGAAAACGGATCCTACCTGAATGATTTTATGTTTTTTAATATACCAATCGTACCACACAGACCTCTATAAGTATTTTCTTTCTCTCTTACCACAATCCTTATTACATAATTATTGACATTGTTACTTCTATCAAAATACGTGAATATTCATCCGCGACTAAAATGACCCATCTAAAAACGTAATACAAAAATACGGTCCGGTTACAAAAACAATCACAGAGAGACCATCAAATTTAAAACAGTTTAATACCAAATTTGCTAGATTTTACCTGTTAATTTTTTGTAAATTAAGAAAACAGCAATTAAATTATTTCACTTGGCCTTAACAGTGTGTTTCAATAAAAATTGTAAATTATTCTCGTGATCAGGTGGGTAGTGTCGAGTTTGATTGAATTACGTAATTATCAGGTTGTGGTGTCAAACCCAAACCACGCCTTTTTTTCGATTTTTTTAGAAGCCAGAATTAGTTTTTAAAATTGCACCAGAACAGGTTTCTTCTTTTTTTTCACATACTTTATTTAATTAGAAAAATATCACGATAAAAATCGCAGCAACTTCGCTTGCTAACTACCTGCCACACACACATGATTTATTTTACGTTTCTACAGACTGTTGTGTCAAAATAAAAATTATTTCTTTTTTCTTTATTTTTAAGTAATTAACAGTTAAAGAACCGGTCTATTCATCTCTAATTAACTTTAACCGTTTTAGTTAATATAGAAACAATTGTCTCTATAATTGTAACTGTGGGGACCATTAAAGTTGTTGAGAGAAGAAAATATCGCGTCTAAATATCAAAATACTTTAAATGCCAAAGTTTTTTCCGATTGTAACCTACAAATTTGTATGAATTTACTCAGGAAGATAACATAAATCAATTTCCCTTTTCCTATGTATAATCCCTATATCTTATTGTCAGACGGACATACAGTATAAACGTGTCCAAAAATGCTTTCTTCAAAAGTTACACGCGATTTTGAAAATTGTTCTAAGCAAAATAAAAAGTCGTAGTAAAATTGATTTTCAAGCATACATGCTGTTTTGTACACTTAATTTCAAAAAAATCGAGTACAATTAATTTTTCCTGGTTTAATTTAATCATTGTAACTTATGATGTCAACATGTTAGATATTTTTGTTGTGAAATATAACCTATTTGATATATAGGATTACTATAATACTCCAAAACTTCAAAATTCAAGAAAGACAAGTTTACATTGTCAAAAATTTTGTAAGATTTCGCACCCTTCATAGTTTCGGTGTACTCGATTTTTCTTCAATCCAGGTAGACTATTTTTCAAAAAACATTTATTTCAAAGAATAATTTCCTTGCAATTAGCAATTTTGAAATTCGTGCCTAACTTTTTAAGGAAATATTTTTGGAACACATGTTTATAGGAACACTCAGTACATGAGCTTGAAATTCAGAAAAGAAGTAAAAATGAAAGGACGCTTTGGATCCTGAAACCTTAGGCCTCCGAAGCTTTGTCCAATTTTCTAAACGAAGTAGCAGTTGAAGATGAAGATATATTTTCAAATACAATTTACGATT
The DNA here is from genome assembly GCA_036172665.1 of Prosopocoilus inquinatus. Taxonomy (NCBI): domain Eukaryota; kingdom Metazoa; phylum Arthropoda; class Insecta; order Coleoptera; family Lucanidae; genus Prosopocoilus; species Prosopocoilus inquinatus. The sequence continues at coordinate 11,707,915 of CM069875.1, forward strand.
GAAAACTGTACAAAATCCAAAAACTTGTTTTCTGTCTGTCCATTTTCCCAATTTATATTTCCTTTTGTGGGATCCGTTCTCCATGTTTTTGCTGGACGCAATTTTTAATCACAATAAAGTTCACTTTGATCAAAGTAAATAGGTTGCCGTCCAAGTAATTTTCCCCTCAAAATGGACTTTGATGAATTGTTAATATGATTAAGTAGTACCCAAGTGATGCACACTCAGCATTAAAGTATACTTGGACTGAGGCCACCCAGTTTTATATGCTATAGCTATACCGTAGAAATCAACTTGGATAAAGTGCATTTGTACAAGTGTACTTGGTACAAGTTATGTTCGAAGTATACTTGAATTGTGTCAACCCAGCTTTAAGGTACGAATGATTGTCCATGTACATATAAATTTAAAGAAATAGTTATTTTACAAAGGATTACTAATACTTCCGAAAATGTTTACAGTTCTTCCGGAATTTTATTTTCACGTCACCACTGCATCGTTGCAGAATTAGTAATTTTCAACGTATTGTTTCCCACATTCTTGCATTCTTCCGCCAACGACGCTATTTTAATCTGTGTTATTCTAAAACGTCAAAGTATTTCCGCAGAAGTGCACCGGGAATTTTTTTCCGTTTATATATATACAAATAGTGGTGATGCGTGCTGTTATTTACACATAGGTTTATAAAAGTGATCTCGAATTAAAGTTCCAAAAAGACACTCCATGGGCAGCAGCATAACAGGGTTGAAGAAATGCATTTCGCAGGCGTCCATGTTGATAGTGAAAGCAAAGTCTTCTGGAGAGCAAGCGTGGTTGGACGAATGGCACAGGTTATATATTTTTTTATTATGATTTTATTACATGTTTTACAGTTGGTACATTTCACCAATCAAATGCTTATTTAACGCCAATTAATTTTTTCATTGTTTGCACACGTTGCGATAATGAAATCATATCTGGACAATACGTAATTTAAGATTTTCAACACAATAAAATTGAAAAAATTACACGTATTTCATTCATACATTAACAAAATTACATTTTTCTTTAATGTTCTGTGTATAAAAATAACACTGGTCCAAATAAGTTCCTAACGAGAGCAGGCTTTAGAGAACAAAACAATTTACTTCTTTATTACTCAACTTGTCATTTTGATTTAACCTATTGTTTGAGTTTTATGCTTATTACAAAACTTTCATACTCAACTTTTCTAATAGAAAAATAGTAATTTAAAATAACATATTTTGCTACTGAACAAATTATTTATACATTAAAATAATAAAAATTAACAGTAAGGAAACAATTCTGTTTTTAATAAAAAAATATTATTGAGCAATATTTTATTTATGTTATACACTAAAATATTAAATTATACTTGTGTCTCACAACGTACGGAGGAGATTGAAAGGGTAGCTGTAGGACATCAAAATAAAGCTTTTTTTCTTAATTCGTTTTTGACCAAAACCGAATAATAAGAAAGTTACTGCAGTTTAACTTTCTTAATTTCTTCTTTAATTTACACCTTTAACTTATTAATTAATCAAACTTATTTCACAAAATGCAACTTTATTATTAAATAAACTCTAAATTTATTAAAACCTCCATTCATAAAATGTCTCTGTTAATCTGTTTCCTAGTTTGGTTTTTAATTAGTAGACGGTGCACAACGAGATGAAAACGCGTTTTTGGACATTTAAAGAAAAAATGAAATAACCGTTACTTTAACATAACTACATTTTTTTAAATAGTTGTTTATTGTAAAGCAGTGTTCAATTAACTCATAAATAAAATAAAATTTGAATCTAAAACGTAAAATATTACTACAGGGAGTAACTTTTGCTTGTTAATTAATTTTATTTTAAACTCTTGTAACTTTTTAGTTATTGCTTTTTTCCCAAAAATTTTTAAATTTTTTTTACAAATTAAAGAAAAAATCGGTAATTTTTCTCCCCTAGCTACCCTTTTAATCTCCTTCGTAGGTTATGGGACACCCAGTTTATTTTCAATTATATTTAGACCTTTAAGACTAAAAAAAATAAAAACATAAATTACTGTCGGTGGTTCAGGTTACGTGTTAGAAGCAGTTTTGTCCTCTATAATAGAAATTTGTCATTTGATATTTCCCGGTTTCACCGCTGTTAACTTACCTCAAGAATCCGGTATGAAATTTGTAATTCGGTAATGAAAATGGTGACTCCAGAGGAAAACTTCCGTAATCGGTGAAAGATATTCTCACAAAAATGCACAATTTATAACCAATTGTAACCGGTCATTCGTGCTAACTTCGCTAAAAAATCAGTCTTGCCGCAAGCTTATATTTTGTTTATTTCATGTTTTTTTTTTCCCCTTTTGAAAATCCTCAAATTTCGATTTTAAATCAGGCGAGTCGGTCGGATTGCGATTGTCTTTCGAGATACTCTTCTGCTGATGAGGCCTGAAGTTGGGACGATATAGCTATCCAGAGGATGGTTGAGAACTCCACTGCAATTTAGCTGACTTGCAGCAAGTTTTAAAATCCCAAAATAGGAAATTTTTTAATTTTAAAAATATGCATTTTAGTATAATTTTTTTTCTTGATCTGCATTTCGCTGTGATGTCGTCATCTTGCCAGTTTAACGGTGACATAAAAAATAATACCTCACCCAACAAATTTAAAAAAACATACACTTGCTCCAGAAATGTTGAGATAATAAATGATAAATTTGTCAATAGGAGAAAAAATTGGGCCTAAAATGCGTTATGAACTGCAATGTACGTACTATTTATTTTAGATGACATCATATTTTTTCATGGTTGCAATAACTTCTTAAATGCACGCATTTGTATCTAAAGGACAATATAATTAAAATATTGGGAATACCATTTTTCAAATTATCAAATATGTACTTTTATATTGTCTAATACAATTTTACAGAGGTTATGAAAGTAATTTATATTTGAAAAGTGTATCTTCTAAATGGTCTAAGTGTCACTTTTATTTAAGCGAAACCTGAAAGCCTGAAATCTGTGTTACAGCAAAAGTAACGAAAGTAAATCGTATATAAATTTTATATAGATACAAAGAAAAAAACAAATCACACTTTAATACTCAATTCCAAAAACTGAAAACACGATTTGGAGCACATTTAACGGGAAAATATAATTTAACACAATTTTGGCACTAACACCATTCAGAAGTTAAACTATTCATTTATTTATTTATTATACAAATATACATGTCCACCGTCTAAAGTATACAAGACAGAAAAGAAATTCAAACAAGCTGAGGTGTAATTCAGTCAGCTCTATTTTCTAAAATTATTTTTGGCTGTACAGGGTGTTCAGTAACTGGGAGTCATACCAAAGTTATATTTTTTTAAATGGAACACCCAGTATATTTTACATATTTCGAAAGTACGCATAACGAGTAGGTAATAACCAAAAATTTCGGAAGTTTCGTCGGATTATGTGTAAAGAGATTGAATCTATTAGTTATTATGTGTACAGGATGTTGAGTTTTGAAAAAGTTAATTTTCCTCAAAATTCTCATATTGAACACCCTGTATGTCTAAACTCTTGTGAAACACTGCCTTAATGAGCTTTCATAAAACGCTAAATGTTTTTATCTAAACTGAAGAAATCGCGAGACGGCAATGAAATATATTTTATTTTGTGTTCAAAGTAACTGAATATGTTCCTATTAAACTAATTCCTATTTTCCTTTACTTTGAAAATATTTAAATAACTAAAGCAGTTGCCATGAATTTTTAATTGACAGAACAATTGTTTAGATTAGTGACACACTACTTTTATAAATTTGTACTTCTTTTTGTGTTAACAAAATGGATTTTAATAATTAAAATTTACGTGACGTGACACACCTAATAGGAGAAAGCAAGCAAAACTGTCTTTTGGCGTCAAGATTACAAGAAATATGAAGTATTTACAAGAAGCTGAAAAACAATTTGAATATTTAATATAAATTTTCTAGATCCAATGGTTCGTTGTCATTCTTAATTTGTTCATTGTTTTCTGTTATTTTCTAATTTAATACTTATTATTATTATTCTTAATTTATACATTATTTTGTTATTTTCTAATTTATTAATTAAATTAAATAATATTTGTTAATTTTTCAACAAAGTAAAACAGAAGGACCGGTTGAAAAAGCTAAAAAACGACAATATTGAAATTAAAAAAATCAGTAATTGCTGTTTCGCGATTTGTTCAGTTTGGACATTTGGCTTTTTATGAAAGCTCATTAAGGCAGTGTTTCACAAGACTTTAGATATACTGGGTGTTCCATTTGAACATTTTGAGAAAAATTAACTTTTTCAAAACTCAATACCCTGTACACATAATAACTAATAGATTGAATTATGAAATTTCTGTAGATGAGATATTGTATTGTCTACTTACAAAAATTATCTATGAAACGTAAATAAATAATCAAGATATAAGAGCTCAAAGTATAGCACTTTTTTATACGCTATCATTAATATCTTAAAAAATCTTAAATAAAACTTCCGAAATTTTTTGTTATTACTTACTCGTTAGGCGTACTTTCGAAATATGTAAAAATATACTGGGTGTTTCATTTAAAAAAATATAACTTTGGTATTGCTCTCAGTTACTGAACACCTTGTATAACCAAAAATAACTTTAGAAAATAGAGCTGACTGAGTTACACCTCAGCTCATTTGAATTTCTTTTCTGTCTTGTATACTTTAGATGATAGAGAAGACCGCGGTACTCGGTGGACACCCTGTATACCTAATATAAAAGGAACATTTATAATGCCTAAGAATTGTTCTAATGTTATTAATAAACAGATAAAAATCCAATTACAGAGCAAACTTAAAAATATAAGTACGTAAATACAAGTGTAATTACAAAATTAAATTTGTATAGCTAAACTGCAAAACAGTTAAACAAAAGGAAAACAGAATTAATTAAATTAATTAAACTTAGTAAATTGAAAAATAGGTCATCATAATTTCCTCAGCTGCAGCACATATTTAGGAGATTGGTGCCTTGCATAACATATTGTTACGTTTCTAGGGTTTTAATTTATTTATTTAAACGAATAAAACACTCGATAAAAAAACTTAACCGTAATTTAATAAAGCTTAAAAACTAATTTATTTGTAACAATTTATTTTCACACTAAAATCTAACTTCGACGATCGCTGTTCGAATTCGACTGACTGGTGAGTCAACACCGGGCGATTTTATATCATTTGCTGCCGTCTGGAATTCTCTACGCTGGAAGATTCGAGTTTGTTCCGTCGCCGGAAAAGTCTAGTCTGTTCGATGTAGACCCCGGTGGCGTGGCAGCCAATGACGCATAACGAACCGACTTCTTGACGCCTTGAGCTAAGCCGGGTGGCGCGCCACAATATTCTTTTTTTAGTGTTGCTACTTTTTTTTATAAAATGCTTTCAGAAAAAGCAATTTATTACACATTTATTTATTTTCGACTATACAGTGCTAGTCTAAAGTCCCCCCCCCCCTATTAACTTTTGAATCAAATAACAAATAAGATAAAAAGTTCAGACAAAAACCAAAACAAAGTAGATAAAAAATACTAATTCCTGAGATAAAATTTCGTTAGAATACCCGCTAGGTGGCGCGCACTATAAACCTTAAAATTTTAAATGCCATGGTGGCTTAAGTGACATACTTTTAAAGGAGTTCTAATGCTACATTCAATGACGCTGTCATTTATTTATTCATGTCATGTCTTCATTTATTTTTGAGCTAATGACTAAAATTAACAGGGGAGAAGTAACTTTAGACTAGCACTGTATAATAATTTCTTAGTGCACACATATTTATAAAATGCTTACAATAAAGGCTCATTTTATTTTCTGTATTGCTCATTTGATTGGTCCTCAATAGTAAATTGTCTATTGAATCCGTGGAAATATCTCAGGAAGTTTTATGGATTGGCGATTAAAAGACATTCTTCTGAATATGAAATATTTATTTTTTTGTAGGGGCACTAATAATGACACGATTACATAGTTACAACCAACTCAAAGTTAATTATGAAGTGTTCACAAATATTCAGTGTTAAAATATTTAAACAAATTTTAAATCATTTTAGTAGTTTAGAGAAATCGTGCAAAAAATTCTTGTATGCAACACGCATGCCAAATATTCCTGGTTTAAAGGCTAGTTTACATTATTCGATTTTTGGATTTGATTTTTCTGTTTGATTTTATATTCGAGTTTGTCTCGAATGAAACTAGCTTCTCAAATGGAAAATCGAATAGTGTAAAGGCAAAAATATCAATTTTGTGCTACTCGAAATTGAAAATCGAATCTAAAACTTTATTTTGCATGCTTGATATATAAAAAACTTGTAAATACGTTACGTAACTTCACTGTAAAATTCAAACACCACATTTCAATAAACATCTAATCTATAAAACATACAAATACCACTTTTTACATTTAAATGTCAATGCCTCAAAAACCATTAGGTTTAGGTACGTGATACTGGATACGTGTATAATTGAAGAGCATTCACGCAAAACTTAATAAGTCACTTTCTCATAATTTTCAGAAATTACGTTTTTCTTATAATCCACGTAACAGCTATACTATCTCTTTTAACTAAAATTTAAAAAGTATATATTGCCCCAGCATACCAATTCTTTAAATCAGAAAATTACTCAAAAACTTTGCTTAAAAAACAAAATTTGTTTCGGACATATTGAGTTTTTCTTAAACACCGTCGACTTACAAAGTTTTGATTGAAACAAACGCAAGTAACAAGTAAATCGTAAGAGCAAATGATAATATAGGCGCGGCACTGTAGGTAGAGTTGCATGTCATTAGTTAATGATAACGTCAGACGCAGGCTGTATTGATATAATTACTATTTACTTAAAATGTAATAAACATACCGTGAGATTTTTTTATAAAATTGAACATACAATGTAAAAATTCCTTTGCATTTGAAGTACATATTTACAACACAGCATGCGTCTGACGGCATCATTAACTAATGACGTGCAACTCTACCTATCGTGCTACTAGAATACATAATAATTTCAATCATTTCCATGTGCGTATTTGCGCGATTTGTTTGTGAGCTCTTCTAGACGGTTGCACAAAATTTGATCATCAAATCTGTTTGAATATTTCTATTATATAATAAACAAACAATACCCCTGAATATATTTTGAGGTAATGGAAGGTGCTACACATTCAAAATTAATTCCCGTATCAAGAGAAAACACCAACCTCAGACTTATTGAGTTTTGCTTGAAAACATGTTGGCTGCTATTTGATACATACCTGACTTATTGAGTTTTGGTTGAATATCAGCATAAATTTCTAATGTTACGGACATACTAAGTTTGATTTTGTTTGAACCCTCAAGATTTGGCATTTTTTTGTCAACGAAATATAAAGTTTTGAATAAGTCAGGCCTTACCAGACGACGTAAGTCAGTCATAAACCTGAATGTCTAACTCAAATTTCGTAATTTTTGACTTATCAAGTTTTGCGTGAAAGCTAAACACGCTATCTACCTAGGCGCAGTGGCAGTGGCGCAGTGGCACTACGGCCATTAGGAGGACATACAAATCCGCCACCGCGCGCGTTTTCGCTCTGGTTTGCGTCTCACCTTAAGGCTCCCCTGGAGTAAAATAAAATTTCTTGTTGGATGTATGCTTGGTTGCCTGTATATATCTGCACACAAAGGTCTACGAAAATCATGACAGCTGTCAATCAAACCCGATTAGGGCCCCGAGTGGACGTCCTAGGATCATAAAATGCAAATTATTTTAACCCAAAATGAAATTTTGCTATTGTCATTTTATACTTCCTCCTTGAAATTGTTATTCCAATACAGAGATCAATTTATTAAAAAAAGATTGAAATCGCATAACAGTACATGTTCTGCACTGCACATGTGTGTGATTGATTTAAAAAATAAAAAAAACAAAATGTTACAATTTGGTTTTATCGAATGTATATTTTTATAACATTTTTACTTTTTACCCGGCTTTTTTTAATGACGTATTTATTTTTTCTTCCTCAAAAATTATTTAGTATTATAATTGATGAAATCAAAAAAAAAATGATGGACACATCGAATATTTATTGCATTATCATTAAAAATTTCGTTTTTTAAGAAATGACGCAATTTTTTGTGAATTTCAGCATAGGTGTTCGATTTAGTTTAAAAGAACTACAAGATCGATGCATTGTTTATTGAATATTATTAATTACTTTTTCATAGCCGATTTATTTATTTTTTTATCTGCATGTTTCCAAATAGTATGCGTTTCACTTACACGCACAGGTTTCTTTTTGTCCCTGGACATACAATACAAATATTCGTATATTAAATTTAAAAAAGTGCCAGTACATTGCAGGATAGGTATGCAAACAAAAAAGCTTTGATAAAACAAATCTCAAATATTAAAAAAAAAATACTAGGAGGAGCGCATTTCGAACAATTATAATGTTTGTAGTTAAAAAATATATTTTCATAGTTCATGATTGTGAGTGGTCTTGTTCATCATATCCTTTATCACAGATAGATGCAATGCATAGACCCGTTTCATAAACTGAAGGAGAGCATTTAGAATGTAAAAAACTTATGGATATTTTTCTTCTTTTTCACAATAATTTTGCTTCATGTAAAACAAAGTAAAAATTGTTGCTACTTTTTACAAGTTCTAACAAAGAATAAAACAGTAAAAATTATTGTTTCTGGTATATATATATGTATATGTGGTCTAGTTGCATGTTTAGATTTCGTTGTACCGAAGTAAGTAGATTCAGATTAGCAAGAACGTAATTGATAATCCTCATAATCGACAAAACAACTTAATACTTATTTTTCACAGAAAGATTTCTAAATAAAACCAAGAAAATAGGTAACAATAACAAGTAATCAACAAACAAGTAGGTTCAGATTAGCAAAAACGTAATTGAGAATCCCATAATCCATAATCGACAAAACAACCCCTCCTAATCTATATCTTAATTATAATTGATTCATAATAATGGTAGTATTGGGGAATTTTCTACAAAGTACTTAGAAAAAAGAATTAAAACTCAGAAATAAACCGGCAATTAGAAGAAAAAAGTATTACTTCTGTGGTAGAGACTCAAATTATGGTGCTGATACTTGGGAACAAGATTTGCAGACATGATAGCAGAAGAATATGACAAAGCAAAGAATATTTTTTTAAATGTTCTTTACAATTGCGATGCAGATATTATTCTAAAAAATACGTTAGGGCAACATACAAATCCTGAGTGGTTTAAGGAGAAATCTACTATGTCGACAGCAAGTAATTTTGGAAAAATTTGTAATATGAGATCATCGATAAACACTAGTAATACAGTAAAAGCAATCTTGTATTCGCAAACATGTGGACAAACTAGAAATTACCCAAAACCGTTGCAATATGGAATTAATAATGAAGCAGAGGCTATAGAGACATTTAAAGTTAAGTTTAATTTATCGGTCTCAAAATGTGGTTTGTTTGTGGATAATCATAAAAAATTTTTGGCGGCGTCCCCGGATGGACTAGTAGGTGATGATGCGATAATAGAAGTAAAATGTCCGTACTCAGCGTGAAATATGACTATTTCAGAAGCAATCAAGGCAAAAATAATAACATTTTTGACTATTGATTTAGAGGATGAAATTAAATTAAAATCTAATCATAACTATATGTTTCAAGTTCAAGGTCAACTACATATTACTAATAGACATTTTTGCTATTTCGTTGTATACACGGGGAAAGATTTAGTATGTGACATTATTGAAAAAAGCGATAATTTCTGGAATTCATAAATGGTGGGTATTTAAGAAAAATTTTGTGAGCTAACCAGAGCGGAAAAGGGGTGGTGGTGGTACGGCTATAAGAAGAACATACAAATACGGCACCAAGACCGCTACCGCGCGCGTTTCCGCTCTGGTTTGCGCCTCGCCTTAAGTGAATAAAGTAAAATTTCTCGGGATTTCCAGAATCATACAGTATTTTCGTTTGTTGCACAAGTGTACACTCAGAATACTAATTAGTATCTTATTCTAACCTCACGCATTAATACTATCTGTTTCAAAATCAAAAAAACACCACCCTCGCAATTTACGTCCTGGACACAACCGGCAACACTGTTGCAAAAACGCGCTAGTTACAAATTTAGAGAGAAGGAATGAAAGGTTATTTATTTGTCACGCATGTTTTAAGTTGACAATTATAAATTACCAGAAAGACAATCATTAGCGTAAAGAAAAAATATAAAATTTGGGGCTTAACGTTGGATAACTTCAAACAAATTTAACAGTAACAATTACCAAATGATGCAAACGTTCAACGTTAATATGAAAACAGACAAGGAAGTAAATTATTAATTCAAAAGGCAAAAGTTACTGAAAAAAGGTCTGTTACATTTTCTTTATTCGTCGCTCCGATAAATTTTCATTTCACTATAATCTTTGATAAAAACTTTCTTTAACTGCGCACTTAAAAGGGTTCTGTGTTTTAGCGGCAACATCAAAATTTGATGCAAATTACAAATTGGAAATATGACAATTCAAATTTTGACTGACACGTAAAAATTACAGTGACAATGTGAAGTAACAACCAACTTAACCCTAAATATATCTGGGGAAATTCAGTTTTTGGCAACATAATTCAACAGGTGGTGGTTTTTTAATTTTGAAATAGACAGTATGAGACGAAGCTACTTTGAGTGTGCATTAGTGCAATAACGAACATACCTTTACTTTTACATTCTCAATTCCCGAGAGTAAAAAAAAAACAGGAAATCAGAAACCCTACTAACGTTCTTGTTTTGAAAATTTTTAATTTCTATTAAAAAAATTTAAGGCACTTTTATACGTAGAATTCATTCTATTTTTCTAAAATGCATAGTTTTTGAGATATTAACAAGAAATAAGATGATATGGTTTTAATAAATGGTAGTTCATACTTAGATTCCATTTTGAAATATTCAAAATAAACAACAAGAAAAGACGACGTAAAATATATTTTGAGAGTGTTCCAATTTAGGCCCACAAAATAAACAATTAGCATTAAGAAAGTTTGAAGTTCAGGTCAGAACAGTGCCAAATCAAATCGGCGATCTTGCTCGGTTTTTCATTTATTAATTAAGAAATATTTCGCAAGGCAATTGCAACAATGCCAAGTGCGAATGGACGGCACCATTGGTTCTTTTTGGCAAGCTCTTTGTTTCGCTTCAAAAGAAATTACAAATAGATGAAAGAAAACGCTTTGTTGTTTGATATATAACGTGTACTTCAAGAACTTTCGGTAATATTTCAGGAAAATAGGTACAATTTCATCTCAATACGTTCATATACAGTGTGGATACCACTTATGTAATAAAATTATTTTTGGCCTTGTTTTAGAAAATTAGGAAAAAAAACTTGAGGTGAAATATTTGTTTAGTATTTCTGTAGTGTGACCTATTTAGAATAGAAACACCCCTGGAAAAAATATGTTTATTGTCCGATTCTTAGATTTTTTTAAAAGGTGTAGCTATAGAAAATCTACTCTGATCAAAATTTCTGGTGAAAGGAGTATGACCGACATAACTAGCATGGAAACTCATGAACGTCATTAAGACAGTATAACCAAGGTGTAAGGTGTAAAGTGTTGACACTTGAAGATAAACAATAACAAATGAAACACACACCAAGCACACTGTAACGTACGCTATAGAAAAAAAAATATTTTTTTACAGGGGTATTTTCATTCAAAATGGGTCTCACTGTTTTACTACATAAGCATGAATCACTCTGTACATTCAAAAAATGACGGGTCTGAGGTTTTTTCATAATTTTCCAAAATAAGACCAAAAATAATTTTATTCCATAATAGTTAACGTTATTTTCTTTTTAAGTAATACCTAAGTACCTAAGTGTTTTGGGTGCACCTTTTAAGAACTGAGTTTGTTCTCACAAAATATAATAATGTAACAAAAAGTTATTTTCTGGTAATATACAGCGAAGTGATCAAGTGAGGAATAAATTAATTGTTTCCTTAATAATTAGTGTACACGGAAAACGCCGAGACAGGTAAAATGTCTTGGATGACTATGTTTTATTCATTTTTAAAGGCTGTTTCCAACAGTATACAAAAGTACGATAAGAATTTTATCTTGATCACTGAGGAAGCGATGGAATCCGTTTTTTTACTGCACGTACGAATTGTGTTACAAAAGCGAAAATGTTGACAAAAGTTAAAAATGTTACTATTTAATGTTTAATATATTCCTTATTTTTTTCCACACTCTATGTCCTCTAGCAAAGGTAATAATCCATATTAAAGTAATAATAATAAATATGTTTTGGCCTTTCAAGCAGTCCTGTGATCAATTTTGCAAGGTAAAGAGCTCGATATTTTAAATTAGATAACAGAAGAATTAAACTTTTTTTAACGATGAGAACAAGCACCATATTTTCAGTTTACATCGTTCAAGACAATTCGTGAATATTAGTGTTTACTTACGCCAAGAAAGCGCGTTAAAATAACATCGTCGCATGTATTTTAACAGAACTGAGACTCCTGTAATAGAACTTTATAAATATGAGCCTAAAGAGCAATAAAGTATGTATGGAACCAGACGGCGCTAAATAAAACTGGCCTAGAAGTTTAGAGTGTCATAAAAATAACATTCATATTTTTACGACATTTCTATTGTCTTTTTTTTTTCTTTTTATAATTGCAAGATTATTTTTTTACTCTGCGTTGACCAATTTTCACAATTCATTAAATGTATTATTTAGATTTAAAGATATGCTTGTTTTCTCCACTTTTTATCTTTTTCAAGAAATTTTCTAAAACTGCAAAAATTAAGTGTTTAAATGTTTAAAAAGCAGTTTAACTTTAACGAAGTTAAGAATAATACTTCCCAATTTTCTTTCGATATTTGACAATCGGTTTCGGCATTTTATGTTGTTAATTTTGCCTTTTTCTCTTTATTGACGATGTGGACCTGATGAAGGCGTAAATGCCGAAGCCGGTTGTCAAATAAATATCGAGAGAAAATTGGGAAGTACTGTTCTTAACTTCGTTATCGTATTACCTAATTTTTGGATATGAATACTCAGTTTAACTTTGTTATGGCGATTGAACGGGATACATACTCGAGCTGACTTACTGATAATATAGCATCAAATTCAGCAACCTTACCCAAATGTCAAATGAATAAACAATTTTGTTTTTAATTTTACTGCTTCACTCAACCTGTACAATAAGTACCTATTCAAATTTTATTCCAACTTCTTTTCCGTTGTAAGTCTTCATTTAATGAGAAATTCCATATCTGCACTAGTTATCGCGAAAATTTTAAATTAAATTAACAAAAGAGTCAGTTTCTAAATTATCCATAAATTCGCGCCATAATAAAGTGAATTCCGTGAGTTTGTTTACTTTATATAATTGTCAGTACAGAATCGAACTCTGAGCTGTACTGCAGCAAATAAGCTCAGAAACAAATGTGCTATTGTACATTTTGTTAATTTAAATGTCTAGTTCACTTTTATAATTGGAATTCATAGTTAATTCCATGCTAATTCTATTTATAAACGGCAAATGATAACAAAAGGGTATGTCAGTACCGACGAGAAGTTAGCAATAAAATTCCAGAAATAAAATTATAAAATTTCAAAACGCTGCCACCGCTAAAATAAAGATCACAGATCAATAATATTTAATCTATTACAAAGAGTATAATGTGTAGATTCCCCTCATATGAAGAAACTGAAAAAATATTTGATATTAAGTTAACTATGACTATTTAAACCAGCATAAGTCATTATTCATATATCGCACCAAAACAATTTCTTTCACTGAAAATTTTCACGTAGTCATAAAGTAAACATACATATCTGTTTAATAATGCCTTCAGAAAGTTTTAGCCGGTTGATTTGAAGTAATTAGAAATTAATTAAAAGTGGCGCTCGGAGCAATGAAACAGTACCAATTTCAAATGTTCATAACTTTTCTCAGAGAACTTGCATAAAAATTCTGTTTGCAGAATATTAAAGCACGGATCGAAATCTATCATTTAAACCACCCTCTGAGTTTTAGCCGGTTGGTTTGAAGTACTTAGAAATTAATTAAATGTGACGCACAGACCAACTTCAAATGTTCATAACTTTCCATTCCGCACTTGCATAAAAATTCTGTTTGCAGAATATTAAAGCACGTATCGAAATTTATCGTTTAAACCACCCTCTGAGTTTTAGCCGGTTGGTTTGAAGTAATTAGACATTAATTAAAAGTGACGCACAGACCAACTTCAAATGTTCATAACTTTCCATTCCGCACTTGCATAAAAATTCTGTTTGCAGAATATTAAAGTACGGGTCGAAATCTATCGTTTAAACCACCCTCTGAGTTTTAGCCGGTTGGTTTGAAGTAATTAGAAATTAATTAAAAGCGTCACTTTTAATTAATTTCTAATTACTTCAAACCAACCGGCTAAAACTCAGAGGGTGGTTTAAACGATAGGAATCGATCCGTGCTTTAATATTCTGCAAACAGAATTTTTATGCAAGTTCTCTGAGAAAAGTTATGAACATTTGAAATTGGTACTGTTTCATTGCTCCGAGCGCCACTTTTAATTAATTTCTAATTACTTCAAATCAACCGGCTAAAACTTTCTGAAGGCATTATTAAACAGATATGTATGTTTACTTTATGACTACGTGAAAATTTTCAGTGAAAGCAATTGTTTTGGTGCGATATATGAATAATGACTTATGCTGGTTTAAATAGTCATAGTTAACTTAATATCAAATATTTTTTCAGTTTCTTCATATGAGGGGAATCTACACATTATACTCTTTGTAATAGATTAAATATTATTGATCTGTGATCGTTATTTTAGCGGTGGCAGCGTTTTGAAATTTCATAATTTTATTGCTGGAATTTTATTGCTAACTTCTCATCGGTTATGTCAGTATATTTTGTGGCAAAACGTGAAATGCGATTTATAATCGTTAGCCTTCTTTATGACATCGAATAATTACTATTGCAGTGTTATAGAAACAGAATAGAATTTGCATATTATATATTTCAATGTATTTTATCAAATCGTAGTTCCACAATTTCGAGCTTCTGAAAGTAAAGCTGCAGCCAACAAAAAAAATTGCATCCTCTTTGTGGACCTCCCACCTATACGCTAGGTTCAATGATTCCTGTTAAAGAAAAGGGCGGACCTTGTACGGTTCTAAAAATGATAGAAATATATAGATCACGATATACCGGGTGTCCCGCGCCACGTGCTCACCGTTCTAGAATCTTTTTTTATTAATCGATTAACCTGAATTTTGGAGACAATAAATTAAACAAAAAATGGGATTTTTCCACATTCTGCTAGTCTGCATAGGACTTCCGGTTTCGCCGGAAGTGATAAAGTGATATCAATTTTCTTATTTTAAATGGAACATCCTACATATTTTTATATATTTGAAATTTACGGATCATTAAGAGTCCGCTTAATTCAATTTTTAATTTTGGTTTGCATGACAACGAAAAAATAGCTCTTTTTATTTTTCAATCTAGAAAGCTATGAATCGCATTTTTTCAATTTAATGCCATCAAGTGTTTCGAGAAAATCACTCCTTTGATGGTATTTGGATTTTTAACATTTTTGCAGTATTTGAAATTTTCATTAGGTCTTAACTCATTTTTCTCGATAGAACTTCATATGTTTCTTAGCTTAGTTCAACAGAATATTTTTTTCTGAGTACGCTGATACCAAATACGTCACATTTTCTATGAAAATAATTTAAAACAGAGCATGTCTTATTGAAATTTTACATTCCCTTTATTTCAAAGTTATTGGAGCGTTTAAATTATTTTTTAAGGTAAGACTTTCAAGACATACATTATTATTATTTGTGCCTAATTAATTGTAACTAATATTTAATATGGAAATAATAATATTACAACAAAATAAATTATACTTTTTACTGCTCCACTATTCGTAAATTACTCGTAAATTATAATTGCTCTTGTTGCTGAATTTTTTAAATCATAGAGAAATTATCTGCAAAATTTGTTACCATTCTGAAAGTTTTGCATTTTTTTCTTAATAATTAGGGTGTAATTTTGTTTCAGATATAGACAGTCACGTTTTAATGCCCGAAGAATTCGTAAAAGAGTTGTCTTCAAGCATGGCGACTGTAATGTAGTCCAGGGTAACGTGGCAAAAAGACGCAGACGATACCTACAGGACATATTCACGACGTTAGTGGATGCCCAGTGGCGCTGGACGCTGTTGGTATTTGCCATGAACTTTCTTCTATCCTGGTTAGGATACGCCACCCTTTGGTGGCTAATAGCATTTTCTCATGGTGACCTAGAGTCAAGTAATATGGTTAGTTGCCTTTCGAAAATTTGTCGATCTACATTATCAGAATTAATTAATTGGTATTGATGAAACTGGTACTCAAAAAAATTGTAATGTTCACATAAACAGACCTTTAATTACCAATAAAAGTAGATAGTAAGCAAGTAGGAAATTTTAAACAAATAACTTACGAGTACAAATTGCAAAATATTGTCATTTGGATTCAGTTTTATTTTTCTTTTTTTTTCTTTTTTAGAGAAATCAGACATGGACACCATGTGTCACAAACATTTACGGGTTTACCTCGTGCTTCCTCTTCAGCGTAGAGACTCAGCACACAATAGGCTATGGAGGCAGAACAACAACAGAGGAGTGCCCAGAAGCTGTCTTCGTAATGTGTGTTCAAAGCATCTCCGGTGTGATGATCCAGGCTTTTATGGTAGGCGTTGTGTTCGCAAAACTTTCCAGACCCAAGAAACGCACCCAGACTCTTCTGTTCTCGCGTTTCGCAGTTATCTGTCACAGAGATGGAATACCATGCCTCATGTTTCGCGTCGGAGACATGAGGAAAAGCCACATCATTGAAGCTCATGTTCGCGCTCAACTCATAAGACACAAAATCACGAAAGAAGGCGAAAACTTACCTTTCTTTCAAACTGAATTGAAGGTAAATACTTTAACGTAATTTTAACTAATTTTAACAAATTTCTTGGCACGGTTTTAACATAATTTCCGAGCATTTATGAAATCCTCTAAATCCTCAAGCACAAGATGTTTATTTATTTAATTTATAATTTTCCTTCTTCCTTCCGAGCTCCATAGATGTTTTAATATCGTTGCCTTTGTATGACTTTTCCAGACTTCGCGCGTCAAGTCACGCAAAAGAATGTCTGTCGATGGTTCTGACTCAGGATCCCATATGGTTAGTTTCTAATCAAATCAGTTAAATTCAACAATTTTACTTTACCCCTATTAAGAATTATAACTAACTTAGGGTGTTACTTAATGGTCTGAGATACCTCAGACCATCTGGAATCTTAGGAACTAACCCGATTACGACAAAGATACCTACCTGCTCAAAGTAAAAAAATAATTGAATTCGATTTAAAGTGCTGGCATAATATTAAAAGCACAGTAATCAGTTCTCTGTGTTTAGGTTGGGGGAGACGGGGAGGAGGACAAAATATTCTTCATTTGGCCTACCACCATCGTGCACAAAATAGACAAATACTCGCCCTTATACCAAATGTCTGCAACCGATTTGCTGCGCGAAAGGTTCGAAATCGTAGTTATTTTAGGTAAGAATTTCCTCAAGTATATCGTTCAGAACTGTAAAATTTACTTTATTTTTTTTTTAAACGTGCACTTAATTTTTTACCAATAAATTAGATATTGTTAAATATTAGATTTAGGAAAAATTGTTATAAATCATTTTTGATTGCAGTGAAAACTTCGAGCAGCCTCTGTACAGCTGTTTCAGCCTTGATTGGGGCTTCTTCAACAGAGACGTAGCTCGACATTCCCACTGCAAACCAAAAACGACTTGTCCAATTTATTCGCAATTGCGGTGTAATAGTGATGAACAGATAAAATAGCGACATTTTACGATCGCTTTTTGATCTGACATTGCAGTAGGATAGACAAATTGAAGCGGAATGTCGAACTACGTCTCTGCTGATGAAGCCCCAAACAGGGCTGAAACAGCTGTACAGAGGCTGCTCGATGTTTTCATCGCAATCAAAAACGATTTGCAACAAAATTTTTTAAAACTTTCATTATGCTTTGACAGCTAGCATGGCCGCCTTGCATGGGGGACTTGTTAGGTGCAAATCCGCTTCAATTTGTCTGTCCTACTGCAATGTCAGGTCAAAAAGCGATCGTAGGATGTCGCTGTTTTATCTGTCCCTTAAATTTAGGTTATTGTAGAAAGTGAATTTCAAAATTTGATTTATTTATTATTGTAATGTATTATTTTTTGAGATAAACTGAACAAACACATATACTCCACTCCGCATACGTGCTCCAATTTCCCTCCAAAATACAAGACGTTACACACGCTTAGAACTATACAAAACCAAAAGTGCAGGTAGTTCATGATCTTAACCCTGAGAGTACTGACAATTATACATTAATATCTGGTTAGAATAATTAATTTAAGAAAAATATGACGAATTTATCATATTAACCGAACTAACCGGTTATTATGCAGAACAACCAGTTAGTATAGCAAATTTTAGGAAATTGTAATCAATTTGTCAAATTAGTTAGCTGTCTTAGTTATTATGTAAAATAACTGGTTATTGTGTACATTAACAAGTTTTATCAAATTAACAGTAACAGTAGCATGAATCGTGTTTCTTTTTTAAACGTTATTTGAAATAATTTAAAATCTAATCTACTTTTATAGTGTCGTTTTAACTCATTATCTTTCTTATTTATCAACCATTTCTATGAGGGATGACTAAATGCATAAGTTCATCAAAAACCATAATCACAAGATTTAGTTAAAATTTGAGCAAATGCGAACAAAAAATATTATCGCTTTTATGAAACAACAACCTGTTAAAATTTAAAGGGGTCCATTTCGTCAACTGATAAAAATAACATTCATTCTGACAAATTTAACATATAACTTTTTCGATTCCCCGGACTTTTAAAATTTTAACGGTTTGTTACTTTTAACGTATTCGATACAGGATAACCCCTAATATTTGCATTTACTTTTACGTGCTATTTCCTTATGTGTGAAAAACTAATCAACACCGTGTATATCTAAGTTTAAAAATATGAAATTTTAGATAAAGTTTATAAAGGTTATAAGATATGAAACAGAAAAATACTTTAGATTGAGCCGAAAATATCATATTAATATTACATAAGAAGAACTGATTGTTCGCATTATCAATTCCGCGAAACGTCAAGTAAGCAAAAAAATTAAAGTATATATATTTAGAAAAACCTAAAGTATTTTTCTGGTTTATACCTTATCTATAAGGTGAGGAAGAATTGTACCAAAATAAACTTTATAAAGGCTCTTCCGATTACGCACCTGCCTAATCTCATTCAAAATATACTGAAAATATGTCAGCGCGTTTTCAAAATGTTGCTATTAATTTCGTGTTATTATTAAAGAAGGGGTGATCGAGTCAACGGGTATGACGACGCAGGCCCGCTCGAGTTATCTACCCTCTGAAATCCTCTGGGGCCACAGGTTTCAGTCACTGATAAGCTTCAAGAAGGAAACCGGCGAGTATGAAGTGGACTATGCGTTGTTTAACAACACAATTGAAGTGGATACTCCCCTGTGTAGTGCTAAAAAATTAGATGAACACAGAGCCCTATTCAGTAGTGAAGGAGCAATTGGTAAGTTTATATATTATTAACAACAAAGTATTAATGTTATAATTTACCGGTAATATTTACAATATTCCTCTTCAAAGGAAAAATAAGCAATAATAGTTATTTATTATTATTAGTTATATATTATTATTATTACTTGATATTTGTGTAAAAAAAATACGAAGAATTTATTCAAATTCGATCTCTAATTAAAAGAAAAATTCCAAGTTTGTAAGTTTGTAATGTTAGATTATCTATCATTTTAATAGTTATTTACGTGTTAAGCTTTGTAAATTAATCTTTACCAGCGAGCTGGAAGTTTGTTTGATTATTTAGTGAGCCTAGTATAGATTAATTGCAAAGCGTGACGAGTATAAACTTTTATTTTCTCCTTCACATGACGATTTTTAATTAATTAATTTATTTTTTTTATGAACACAAAGAAATTACAAATAATACCAAGAACAAAGAAAGAAAGTTAAATAAGCGGTTTGAGTAAAGGTAATAGATAAAAGTGAACAAATAGAATAAAATAAAAATAAAAAAATATAGAAAGGATGAGAGTAATAAAACTATGAGAAATGATGAAGAAACGCCTGATACAATAATGAAATAGAGAACGAATAGTTTTGACACAAAACTCTTTAAACTATTATTATATTGCATTTCTGTTTGTAGGTAGAAATTATCAATTTTCTTTAAAAACTTTCAATAATGTAGTGATAGAAAAATACTTTCAAGGGCTGAGGACGAGAGAAAAGACACGTAAACAAGCAAAAAGTACAAAATCTTGAAGAACAAAAAAAATGTAAAAAGGCATTAGATTTAAAAGTCTCGGTTCTCATGAACTGTAACATAAAATAAATTTGTTTTGTCAAA
Organism: Prosopocoilus inquinatus; assembly: GCA_036172665.1. NCBI lineage: Eukaryota > Metazoa > Arthropoda > Insecta > Coleoptera > Lucanidae > Prosopocoilus > Prosopocoilus inquinatus. The sequence goes on from CM069875.1 coordinate 11,728,477, forward strand.
TAACGTTACTGCCAACAAAAATGTCAGATTTTCATAGATAGTCCGAATTTATATGAAGATCGTGCTGTGCAGCGATCATTATGTTTGGCCTCCTTCATTATCTGACCTAACTCCAGTAGATTTTTAATTACTGAGTAAATTAAAAAGATAAAATATGCTAGACTCCTGTAAATAGCAAGGATAATCTTTATTTCAGTATTTAATAAGAAATAAATTATGCATACATATCTTGAAAACCATTAAAGGTAGCGATAACATTATTTATACAAAATCCAAAGAAAATTATATTTTGCATCAACTGGTACAGAAAGTACCAGAAAGAAAATCAGTGGTTGCGTTAAAAAAAAATTAAGTTATTCATTGTTGAAAACTATGAGCTTCTATAGATCCTCTGTAAGCTCTGTAAAAAATGCGGTTTTATCTATTACCAAAAAAGTATTACTCCATCTTTGTGATCAAACGGTGTACAATTCTCTAGCTTTTTAAATTGTCAAATGTTTAAATTTGTTCTGATCTTTAAAAAATCCAATTTTTTTCGAAACAAATGAATATCGTCAAAAGAATGTAGATCTACTGTATGTGAATACAAAAGCTGTAGGTGGAGTGGTCCATTAAAATAAGAAAGTTAGTATCGAATTTAAAAAAATTTTAAAACATTTTATAATTCCCCCAATCTTTGGAACAATTTATCTCATTTAACCGATTTCATATGTCTTATAACAAGCGAGATGCCCACGCTGAAAAGTTATCTGCGATACCCTACATGTTCTTTTTCTATCGATACTCTTAAGAAACTCATAATTTATTTAAATTTGTTGTTTTCTTGGTCTCTTAATATCACGATGTTTACAATCTCCAAAATTATTTTGAGTAACGAATGGCATTGCCATATCGTACATTCAGTAAAACTTTTGTAAAATCTTATCTACAGATCACTATGAGTGTTAGAGAATTGCAGTTTAGAAAACTGGGTCATTGTAATCTTAGTTTGGGCTACTTTAAAACTTTCAACACATTTGACTGAGTACCACAAAAATGTAGCTTAAATACCAGTTCAATTCTTTGATCTTATTCTGATGAATCTTGTACTTTTCAGAGAGACTAAATTCTGAAATCTTCCCGAACGTCCGTTCAAGATCCAGCGATACGCTCTGCAGCATGGACTCCATTTCCGATGAACACATAGAAATCAACATACCACCCAGTCCGATTCCGGTGACTGTAACCGCTCCAGAAGACACATCGTCAATCATACAAAACGGCGGCACCCTAAAAATTCCGTTCAAAAATGGAAATCCTCCTCCAGTTGCCGTATAACGTCGGAATAATTTAGTCCGCTTTATTTAATTTAGTTTTCTTTTTCTTTCTGTAAATTTAGGTCAATAATTAATTTTTAATTGTTTTATTACTTTCTAGTATGCCCATATGGGTAGAAGTTAAGTATTATTAGATTAATAGTTACCAACTTAAACGAAAATTGGTAATTTTCGATATTAATTTAATCTTTTCTTTCTGAAAAATTTATTTGGGGTTTGATGTTGTAAGTATTCACTGTAGCTTAGCAGAATCAACGACCTAAGCGAAAACACATTTGCAAGAGACTGATAATTTATTTGGCTTTCATAAAATTTCCTTACTATTTCTCCACGCCTTGCCTTCATTCAACAAATATATACATATATATGCGTTGTATTTACAAGCGAATTACGCTGGCGTTTTATTACATTACTATACATTATAATTCGGATAATTATCTTCCAGTGACGTGTAAATATTTAGCTGTACATATTTTATAAGATGTGAATAGAATGTGATTCGTTTCGCATCTAAAATCCAATAAAACTTAAAGCGAAATATTGTTTTTTATGTCTAAATTGTTTTCACTTTATTATCCGCACACATTTCATAACCTTGTATCAAGTTTTACTTGCGTCTTGCAATTTCTTCGCTAGGTACATCTGCAAGCGTTAAATTTTGGTCATCACTATCAATTTCAATATTCATATAAATTTGTTGTGTTTAGATTTTTAAGAAATTATTCCCAATATTTAAAATTAAGACTTCAGTCTTTTTATTTTTAATCAAATACGACTATAGTAATAATTAAAGCATCGAGCAAAATAGCCCGTCCAGTGTCCCAGATGCCGATTACACATCGTAACACCTCCGGTGTAGCGCAGATCTGAATCGTTCGATTGCCAGAGACGCGCGTTGTTGAGTATTCTTAGGAATTCGAAATTCGAATACGGAAGAAAATACTAAAACTTCTTAACTATTAATTGTTATTAAAATTAATTATTAAATAACATTCCAAATTTTCGTTCGTTCGTTTCGATTTGCCATGAGAATATCTTGTCTTTTAAAGCGAGAAAATGATCTCTCTACATAACAGGCTGTGAGAGACGCTTTCTCTAGGTAAATTTTGAACTCTTCAATATTTACGGAGAGACTGAGCAATCAAATAAACCGAATCGTCAAAATCAAAATTAATGAAACGCAGAATTCGATCGTAGAATCCCCGTGCCTGTCGGAAATGCAGCGAGAAATAGAGCCCCACCGCGCGCGGAATACAACGCCTCTGAGTTTGGACCTTCAGATTCGAGGCCTTAGTTATAATACAATCGTATGGGACCAGACAAAGGGTTTAGCCGGAAAGGTTTTCAGGAGTTTTGATATTTGACATTTTTATCGACTCTCCTTTATCTCTGCTCTGAGGTGCTCTTTTTTAATTTACCACTTCGCCACCTCGAATCTTTGCCATTCGCGCCGCTATGTTGGAAAAATGGCGCCAAAGCACAATTTTTGGGCAACATCTTCTTTCGGATTTATTTTACTATGAAAATAGTTACGGAATAAATTAAAGTAGAGCAAATTTCTTATAACTTATGTCAGTATACTTTTCTCGTAATATGAGTATGGGCGCGGGTAAACTGTCAGTCAATAATTAAAATCTGAGGTGTTTAGTTGCAATAACTACGAACTTACGAAATCCAGATCCAAACTATTCGAATTACGTTTTAAACTTCTCAGTTAACTCAATTATTATTATCTCTGTGTGCAAAAAAAATCAAATGCCTGGAGTAACAAATAAAAATGTGGGAGTATATTGAAATGTTCAGTTCACATTAGTTCGAAAACATAAAAGTGTGACCTAGCTTCTTTTTGCACTGACCCCTTCAATTGGCCTATACAGGCTGTTCATGGGAAGCCGCTACAATAGCTAACTTTCTTATTTGTATTTTTACGAAGTAACTTAAATTAGAAAAGTTTTAGGACCTTTCCTCCTCGTTTTTATGGTACTTTCTGAAAAACAAATGACAATAAAGTTTTCGAGATTTTCAATTGTTTTCAACTTTTCTTAACGGAATGTTGGGTTTTCTATCATCGCATCGCGTTCAGGATGTCAAATTAATTATGTCTCTAAAATATCATCTCCCAAAGCCTACTATTTTAGAAATTATTTAGTAACAAAATCTTGATGTTCACGGAAAATGGCTACAATAGCTAACTTTTTTATTTGAAGTTTCACGAAATAGCCTAAATTAGAAAAGTTTCAGGACCTTCCGTGCTCAATCTTATGGTACCCTTGGAGAAACAAATGAAATTTTCGAGATTTTCAATTGTTCTCAACTTTCTTAAATGGAACATTATATTTTTTATCAGCATATCGTGTTCAGGATGTCAAATTAAGTACTTCTCTAAAATATTCCCCTCCTAAGTCTACTATTTTATAAATTATTTGGTACGTAATGGTATTAGACATTTTAACATGTCGCGCTTTCAATATTTGACACAAGGGTTTTTAGTTTGAACTAAATTTACACAAATTTTGAATCATGACAGTTCACAAAGGTCTGACAGTTTGAACACACTACCTTTATTCTCTTCTTTCGAAGCACACCATATTGTGTTCGTGAATAAAAATACTATCATAACGACACACTTCTTCCCGCAAATATCAAGACTAAATTATTTATGAAATATTCTGTTTTGAGAGATATTATTTCACAGACATACTTAATTTGACATCCTGAATGCGATGCTATGATAAAAAACATAATGTTCCATTTAAAAAAGTTGAAAACAATTGAGAATCTCCAAAACCTGATAGTCATTTGTTTTTCCAAAGGTACCATAAAATCCAGCAGGGAAGGTCCTGAAACTTTTCTAATTTAAGCTACTTCGTGAAACTTCAAATAAAAAACTTAGCTATTGTAGCCAGTTCTAGTGAACACCAAGATTTTGTAGCTAAATCATTTATAAAAGTAGTAGGCTTTGGAAGATGATATTTTAGAGGCTTAATTAATTTGACACCCTAAACGCGATACAAAGATAAAAGACCACATTCCATTTAAAAAACTTCAAAACAATTGAAAATCTCGAAAACCTAATTGTCATTTGTTTTTTTGGAAGTACCATAAAATCGAAGAGGAAAGGTCCTAAAACTTTCCTAATTTAAGTTACTTCATAAAAATACAAATAAGAAAGTTAGTTATTTATTGTAGCGGCTTACCATGAACACCCTGTAGATTGACCGGTACTATACTAAGTTGCAGAACCCTTTCGAAACGTTGAAAATAATCTTCTACAGTCGCTCCTTCAGATGACTGGTATTCCCCAAGTGAAAATGACGGTGGTCAAGATTATTTAGCGGCAGAACCATCTTCGTTTGCTGCCGATGATTGTTGAGTATTGACGAGCATATTTGTGAATGCTTGTAAGAGTTCCGGGGGAAGTTCCAGTTTCGGTCATTTAGAAGACCGATGCTACAAAATCTTTCTACTTCGTTGCGGAATAAGACAGAGTACAAAGAAGTAATGTTGAAAATAAAGTTGAAAATTACGATTCACAAAAACACTGACTGCTGTGAAAAATTTATAATAACATCAATTTATTTGTATATTGATATATTCGATGAATTGATATGTTATTATAGGTATTAGCTGTTCACCTTTTTTTTAGACTCTAGAGGGCTATGCTTTTTTCGTTAAGCTACGTGCATATATTTTGAAGGAAGTCAAAATCTGACATGAAAGAAATAATGACAGTGTCAGCGGTACTGACTCTGTTGACGATACGTAGACAACGTGGGCTACGGTGGCATAATTAAAGTAAAAAGTAAGTTAAAACAAATATATTTTTTATTAAAACCTCGTCAAAATGGCAAAAGTTATAAGTGACGGAACTAATTATTGTATAAAAGATCGCCCAAATTAAAAAAAAAAACGATTTGAAGAACTGCTGTCTTAGCAGAAGAATCTAAAGATATACGGTGGTGAAAGAAGTAGACAGAATTCTAAATGAGGTCCCAATGACTACGGAAAAAGTTCTAAGTCATCAGCAACAGCATGAAGATCCTGCTATTCAAAAAAAAATAATTATCAAGTGTTTGCTGGGGACGATACTTCTCGTTTTAACAGAATGCTCAGTCTTGCTTTAGTCGAGCTGACAACAGTGGCAGTGGTAGTCTTGAAGAATATAACTATAAAATTGAAAACGACTGTCAATAAATTTTCTGATGTATATGTTTTACTGTGATACTGTGATCAGCTAACATCCATCGTTGATCTACCAATTCGAAAATACGGTTGCGTTAAGTCAACGGCAATTCTGGTTAAAGTGATGGGACTTTACTAACCGCTCACTTAACGGCTAGATAGGTACTGTAATTATAAATTATGACAGAAGAGGGCGGGAATGGAACAAGTTTTGAAAGGGTCTGTAAAGTTTCGAAATTAGTCAAATACGCTATGGGTTTACTTAGTTTAAAACAGAGGTTTTTTTTTGGTTTAAACGTAATATAGAATGGATAATAAAAACGTAATATATCTAACTTTTACTATTAATAATAACATAATTAATTAATGGTAAACAGCATGGAGAACTATATTATTAATATTTAACTTTTAACTACAGTCTTTATATCACATCACCTGTATTTGCTTTTTGTAGCTCCGAAACTCGTATTTGTTCAAAAAAACTCTGCACCACTACTCTGGATCAATACTCCTTTTTTCATCGTCACCCATCGTCAAAGGATTTGTTAATAATAATAATAATAATAATAATGAAACAATACCTTAACCTTAAACTTTGGAATTACTCCACTGATCTCACCTACCCTGATCGGTCAAATCGATCCGACTAACCACTTAACAATAAATGAAATTGGCGTCCTGTTTATTAAATTTTGAAAAACGTGGTAGTTGATCGGGTTTTTAGGACAAAAAAAATGATTCTAAATCATTCAACTGACCAGTTTCGGTTTTATTTTAAAACCTTCCTCAGAGCCTAAAAGGTATACAGTGAGATTCTATCAACTAATGAGTTTTGTGATGAATTAAAATTTACAATTGAAATAGAAAATAATAAAAAACTTCCCTTCTTGGATGTGTTGCTTGAGAGATGTGACAATGGTAAGATTATCACTGATTGGTTCTACCCATGCTGGCAGAATAATTAATTACCATTCTGTACACTCTTTAAACCAAAAACTGGCAGTTTTAAAGTCCTTAAAACACAGGGTCATGGAGCTTTCTGATCCAAATTTGTGGAAAAAGAATTTTACTATCATTCAAAAACTGGGTATACAAAATGGCTATCCAAAGAAACTCATTGCCCATCTGATATTTCACAATTAGAAACAATAGAGTCTCAAAATCAAGCCAAATATTTCAAAATTCCCCAAGCAGCAAGCAGTCGTTTTTATCACGTCATTATTTGGTTAAAATTGGTCAAGGACGTCGAATGACCAGTTTTAAACGTCATTTTTTCGTAAAAATTTTGTTTAAAATTTGACGTTTATAAATCACGTGAATAGAACGTCAATTTAATGACATAAATTTGACACTAATTTTAAAAAAGTTTAGTTTCGATAATAAATTTAGTTATAGATTTGACAAGATATTAGATTTTGTAGGAAAATATGTTATAAACATGATTGAATTTATTAATTAATACCATTTTAATACATAGGAAATTTACTAGACTTCTGTTACGGGGTATGCGACACATGCGCCGACACTCGACATTGGTACATTGTTCTTGCGTATCGTCGCAGTATACACATCAATCAGTAGGGACAGCTTGGGCTTTTCGCTCTTACCGTTTCTGAGAGCGCATGTGCGAAATGAGCGGGCATTCATCAAGCGGCCGAGCGTGGCGCAACCGTCAATGGTTGATGGCCTCGTTCAGGTAACCACAGGAGCTGAATTACTAATTCAACATAGCTATTGAACAGACATGCTTTTGGAGTACCAAGCTTCAGCAGCTAGTATTCTCACATTAACCCTTTAAGAACACGAGTTGTTAACTTTCAATATGCTGAGTCTGCATCAGGGTCTGCATTCATGCTCGGTGATCACCTGAATATGGCCGAAGAACGGACGTCCCGCCAGAATTCCGGCACACATTCAATATGGCCGTCAATTACCGATCAGCTGTTTTGGTGGATAAGTAACCATTAGATTATCTTATTGAATTTCATGTTTCAACTATTTTGAGCTCACTTATAATTTTTCTAATAAAACAAGTTTTCGTTTTTTAAAATAATAAGTATATCTTACGAAATAAATAAGTCTAATGGCCGGTTTCACAAAGCTTCGTTAAATATTTAAATTCCGATTAACTCTGTAACGAATGATTAAATAGGAAAACAACTGCATTTAGCGGTGATTAAATTAACGACAATTACTAAACGACTCGCTCTGTAATCGGTCGTCAAATAGTCTTAATGCTCCGTTAAGTGTTTCACAAAGCTCGATTAAGAGATAACACTTCGTTTACTTCTGTTTAATCAGGCATTAGATTAATCGATAGAATTCCAGCGATTAAAAAGTAACGAGTGAATTTTCCATAGTTATTATCAAGCTTTTTTGATATAAAAATTCCACACATATATCTAAAAAATAATTATAATTTTATTTGAAAATGTAACGTACCGTAAATATGAATAATAATGACATTTCTGTACTTTATACGACACTATTTCGGAAATTATTTTCATCAACAAACAATTAAAAATTATTTCAAAATGTCTGCAACCTCACTTTCTTCTCTGACGATAAAGAAATGCCTGCTTAAGGTAGGATTCATTTTATAAGAGACAGAATTAATCCTTTTAATGATATGGACGATAATGAATTTAACGTTTTGCTTTTCCAAAGGAGTTATGGAACTCTTTGGTCCCACACTAGGACCTGCAACAAGTAAAAATAAATTTATTTTATGGTACAAATCAGTTGCTGATAAACTTACGTTATTATCCACTTAAATATTTCAACAGCTGATTCCTGATACTTTCAGAAACCATCGATACGTAAAATAATTCATCGTGTCATCTTATTGCAAGGCAAAGCAAACAGTTAATTATATTGCCAATAGAAGAAGCTCCACAAGTTAACATTAGGCTTTTCTCATGTCATTGGCACCACAGATTGTACCCAATGTTAAAATTATTTCCCTGGTGGCAATCCCGCTGAGCTGTACCACAACAGAAAATGTGTCTTTGCCATATATGTTCAAGTAATTCAACTGCACTAAAGTTTCCTTCCTCCCTTTCTTTTTTCATTTTTAAAAATCATTAACTGCACTAATGCGAAGAATTTAAGATGTATTTATTTATTTTGAATTTCTAACCTCACACTACTTGACTGCATGCCTACCGCCACGCCGAACAGATTACTTTAAAGCGGTGTGAAAGTGGCAATTTTTCGATGTTGCCAAACGTAAACTCCAATTAGTTAATCAGAGATTAACATAATAGTTTTTTGTTTTGTGAAACAGCATCAAATTTTTAACACTGATTAAACTTAACGGTTGATTAGTTAATCAACGCTTTAACAAAGCTTTGTGAAACCGGCCATAAGTCTAAGATTGATGTCTATGCTGTGGTATCGTAATCGTAGTGTCCGTGGTGCTTAAGTTTAGTGCAAATCGTTTTTAAGCGTTAATATATTATGTAGTAGCTAACTAATCTACTTGTACATGTACTTAGGTATTTATTGTTTTAGTTTAGTTTTATTTTATTAGCAAACTGTGTAAAGAAGGTGGGTATTGGTAATTCATATTTCATAACCTGTTTTATTAATATTTTAACGGTTCTTGAGATAGAACTTGAGCATTTTTCTTTTTCGTTTTCTTTATTCAATTCTTTTATTTCATTAAAGAGTAGAATCAGACTGTTTAGTAATAGCTTTTTATTTTATTTTTATTTGGAATTTTACAAAATATGTATGAATTTATTTAAAATATTATTTATTTATTGTTCGTAGGTATATGTATACATATGTACAGATATTTGAATAAAAATTAAAATATGATTTAGTTTTTTGGTTACTTATGCGTCATAGGTAATACAATTAAAAATGACGTCAGAAATACACGACTGTTTGACGTACAAAAACATGTCGCCGGGCTGTGACATTTGCCCGTCATTTTTACGTCTGTAATACGTCATTGACATTGGTCATTCGACGTAAACGATGACCAATTTTTGACGTGAAAAAGACGACACCTTGCTGCTTGGGTCCTTATCTTATAACATTGCCAGAATCTTAAATAATAATCAAACAAGAATAGCTTTTTATTCCTTAAAATCAACCAATAGCTTATGTACAAAACTTAAATCAAAAACCCCTTTGCTTGATCAATGCAACGTTGTTTATAAAATATTATTATATTATATTGGCCAAACTAAACAAAAACTATGCCATATAATGAGAAATCATAAATATGATTGTAATCCATCTCAACAATCAAAATCCGAAAAAACTGCTCTATCTACACATCATTTTTGCACAGGACATAGGTTCGATTTTGACAATGTTAAGATTTTAGAAAAATTTTGTGCAAATCGTTCTTGATTGCAGTGAAAACCTCGAGCAGCCTCTGGACAGCTGTTTCAGCCCTGCTTGGGGCTTCTTCAGCAGAAACGTAGCTCGACATTCCCACTGCAGACCAAAAACGACTTGCCCAATTTATTCGCAATTGCGATGTAAGAATGATGAACAGATAAAATAGCGACATCTTACGATCGCTTTTTGACCTGACATTGACATTGACATTGACGTTTTTGGTCTGCAGTGGGAATGTCGAGCTACGTCTCTGCTGAAGAAGCCCCAAGCAGGGCTGAAACACCTGTCCAGAGGCTGCTCGAGGTTTTCACTGCAATCAAGAACGATTTGCACAAATTTTTTCTAAAACTTTCATTATGCTTTGACAGCAAGCATGGCCGCCTTGCATGGGGGACTTATTAGGAGCAAATCTCGCTTCAATTTGTCTATCCTACTGCAATGTCAGGTCAAAAAGCGATCGTAAGATGTCGCTATTTTATCTGTTAAGATTTTAGATTATGAACCGGTCTTTACAAAAAGATTCATCTCTGAAATGATTCATATAAAGAATAATAAAAATTCTATAAATTTAAGAACGGACACACAAAATTTAAATATCATTTACCATAACCTTATCAAATATCACACTGTCAATCGATTGTAAGTTAATTTTCTTAGGTTGGCCAATACTTTCACTCTAACCTGTAAGTTCGTTAACTTGTCGCGTTGCTGAGTAAAAACCACCTTCAGTTGTCATTTGGCGTACGTTTTCTAACGTTACTTTTAATACTGTTTTATCCATAATCATTTATTGTTAATCGTTTAAAAAACATTCCATATTGATAAACTTTGCTTTAAACATGTTTTAATGGAACAGTAAGTGTTTACATTTCTGTATCTACTAGTCTTAGACTGACCGTTGTTTTTTCTTTTCTTTTTTACAGCGGCTTTTATGCGAAAATTTCACCCCAAATCATACGATGATTTGTAGTTTATCGTTTTGTGTTAATCAGAGGTAAAAATGTTTTTAATTCTTAGTTGATAGAATCTCACTGTATACCTTTTAGACTCTGAGGAAGGTTTTAAAATAAAACCGAAACTGGTCAGCTGAATGATTTAGAATAATTTTTTTTTGTCCTAAAAACCCGATCAACTATCACGTTTAACCACTTAACGTTTCCGACCATGCTGGTCTCATTTTATATCCCGACCAATTTTTTCAATTGGCTGATTGATCACATGGTACAGTCTGACCGTTGACTTAATGATTTTGCTCAAAATAACTGTTCACTTAACGCAACCTAAGATTCAATAATGAAAATTTTATATTCTGAGGATACATCAGAAATAAAATTTATCAAATATAGCAAGTCTGCTTTTTAGATTTTCTCTGTTATTTCAAAACTGGGAAAATAAATAGGAGTAATTTATTTCAATTTACCAGCTAATAAACGCCAAAACTGACATGTTACATGAATGGTACTGAGACGAATTTTATTTTTCACAGCTACCCCTTATGGTATTTAAAAAAAACACATAGTAAATGAAATAAAATTCGCGCGTCCGCACGAATCAATCTACTTATTCATGTCTAAAAAAGGTACTAGGTATAAAATATTCGGAAGGACATCAGGACGGACCTTGCAGTACTATTAATTGATCTAACGGATTAATATACCAATGAAAGTGTTCTAACTAAGCTATTCTGATGAGAAGAAAAAGTGAATGCTTAATAAGTACTAAAATTAATTTTCAGCGCGAGAGTTAAATTCAACTCGACCAACCGACAAGTGGTTGGTTGCCGCAAGCTTCACTTTTATACCATTCATTAGGTAGGAGTCCAGATTAATTAATTTCTGCTTTTCAATACTCCCTCTAATTGTAATAATATTATTGTTAGAAGCTGTCATTTGTTCTCCAAGTAGGTTTAAAAATATAGTTTACTTGCTCTCTTTTGTTGAACAAACTAAAAATATTCAATAAACTAGTGTCCATCTACTACACTGTTTTTTGAACCCAAAACTATATTCTCATTATTCAGTGATATCCAAACGTTTTTAGCATAATTAGTTTTCATTTTTTCTTTTAAACCAACAATATAAGTCAAAATTACAAAATTAGGCTTTTTCTCTCCTATACCAAAGCTACAGTACTAGTTTAAGACGTTGCATTAGGACCATCCGATATTTGTGGGTAAAAATTCGTTATCGTAAGTGCAGTGCATTATCACAATAGCGATACAGAAAAAAATTAAATAGTTTATTATAATTAATTTAATTTAAAAATTATGTATTAAATAAAATTTTCATATAAAAATCTGTATTATTTAGAAGAGTTTAAACAGCGACACAATACGATCGCTTTTTGACCTAATATTGCAATAGGATTGACAAATGGAAGCCAGTTTGCTACATAATAAGTCATCCCATGCAAGGCGCCCATGCTTGTTGTCAGAACATAATGAAAGTTTTAAGAAATATTGTTGCAAATCGTTTTTGATTGCAGTGAAACTCTCGAGCAGCCTCTGTACAGCTGTTTCAGCCCTTGTTGGAGCTTCTCAGCAAAAGTGCAATTCAGGACTTTCACTGCCACCAAGGATAATCGCAAAAGCGATGTAACAGTGAAACTCCCGAGCTACGCTTATGCTGAAGAAGCCCCAAATAGGGCTCAAACAGCTGCTCGAGGGTTTTACTGCAAACAAAAACGATTTGCAACAAAATTTCTTAAACTTTCATTATGCTCTGACAGCAAGCATGGCTGCCGTGCATGGGATGATTTATTATGTAGCAAACTGGCTTCAATTTGTCAATCCTAATGCAATGTTAGGTCAAAAAAGGATCGTAGGGTGTTGCTGTTTAAACTCTTCATTACTATTACATCGTTTCTGCAATTATCCTTGGTCGAATCGTTTTGGTTTGCAGTGGAACTAGTGTCCGACCGAAACCGATTTTCTCGCCGAAACCGAATCTTATTCGAAGGAAGTTAGAGATAGTTTTACTAAAGTCTAAATTAATAGTTTAATTTATTAATAACTGAAATTAAATAAATTTATATTGTAAGACAGAAACAAAAACAATTTTAAGTTAGTTTTATTTATTAATAGCTGAAATCAAACAAACTTATATTGTAAGGTAAAAACAAAAAAAAATTAAAATTTTCGTCTGTACCATATTTTACAAAAGTCAAAAGAGATTTTTTTTCAACAATAGGTCATAGACAAAATTAAAATGTGTATCTTATTAAAATTGAATTTAGGTCAGAATTTTCAGAGAATTCACGTCGTGCAAAGCAAATTCACTTTATACTTAAAATAAAATTTTGTGGTAAATATTGCGTTAATAAAACGGTCTGTAATTAATCAAGTTTGAGATTAAAATGCAATTAAAGCAAAAAAAATAAAATAAATGTAGTTTCGGTTGTAGCCGAAGGTTCGGCTGTTTTTTGGCCGAAACCGAAACCGAAACCGAATATTCGGCCAGACACTAAGTGGAACTCCCAAGCTACGCTTCTGAAGAAGCCCCAAATAGGGCTGAAATAGCAGTACAGAGGCTGCTCGAGGGTTTCACTGCAATCAAAAACGATTTGCAACAAAATTTTTTGTATTATTTAGGTTTCAAATTAGGGAATGATTCACCGTCGCCAATTCGTCGTAAAACCAATACGCCGTCGACCCAATTTACCGTCCGCCCAATTCGCCGTCGCATGTTACTACTTTATTTAACTTGATGAGCTTTAAAACACTTTCTGACTATTTTAGATATCCAAATACGAATTGAATGAAAATAACTACAATTTCAGTACGTTTGAAATAAATTAAAATGGGCTGTACTATTATTTTTCTATTTTAAACCAAAATAAATTCTTAATTACAGTACGACCATCATAAGATATAAAGGTAGGATTTCCAATCACCGTCAAACGGATGCGAGTGACGTACACGTCTGACGCTAGAAAACTTATTCGGCGTGAGTAAGGCCTAGTACATACTTAGATACAAAGTTGTGCAACAATCGCGAAACATTGTTGCGAGACAAAGTATCGAAACTGTTTCTATACATTATCGCATGTCCACACTTAAGCTTAGTTCTGGATACGCAAAATATTTCTTGCTGACTGTTTTTGATTGGTTGGTTTCTTTGAAAGAACCAATCGATTCGCAATTAATATTTAGCCTACCTATCCGGATGTATGTTCGTTCAATGCTAAACGACGCCGACGTAAGCGACATTTTCTATAAAATTGAAAATTTACCGTTTGAGTGTCAAGTGAATAGTAATTTAGTTATTTATATCCGTATGTTTTGCGTCTCTCTTTTGTTTTTAGTTTTAATTAAATTAATGGCCATTTTTCCCAATATTTCTTGTTTTAAGCTTATTAGAATAGTAAAAAGACAAGCACTAACATTAATGCATTAAAAAATTTGTTACAAATCGTTTTTGATTGCAGTGGATGCCTCGAGTATCCTATGTACTGCTGTTTCAATCTTGTTTGGGGCATCATCGGCAGAAGCGTAGCTCGCGAGTTCCACTCCAAATCAAAACGACTTGTCCAAGGATATTCGCAAATGCTATGTAATAGTAATGAATAGCTTAAATAGCGACATCCTACGATCGCTTTTTGACCTGACATCGCATTTGCGAATATCCTTGGACAAGTCGTTTTGGTTCGCGATAGAACTCTTGAGCTGTGCTTCTGCTAACGAAGCTAGGGCTTCCACGTCCAAATGTTGCGCAACACTGTTTCAAGTTTCCCATTTGAAATGGGAAACAAAAATTCTGCTATTTTTGTCCCCGAACACTCGAGATACATCACATTTTGTCTAGCAACTGTTTCGAAACAGTCGCGAAACAAGACTCTGAAACAAAGTTGCGCGATTTTGTATCCAAGTATATACTAGGCCTAAGTGTTTGTAATTTTCTGTAGCTGCGATCTGACGTTATGAAATGTGTCGGACGAATCCGTTAACGAGACAGGGACAAATTTTCTAGCGTCAGACGTGTACGTCAGACGGATGCGGTAATTGGAAATTCTACCTTAAAACTACGAAAAAATTAGTGCCGTTAGCACATAATTACAATCATAATTATAATTTTTTTAATGGAACTCGCAATGTTTTTTATAATTTTAAATGACCTTTGATGAATCAATCTCTCGAAAACAGATGACGTTTCATGAAATGAATGTAATTTTGAGCAGAATCTGAAAAAATTAAAAAAAATGGAGGGATTTTGCAAACATCGGTAAAAGACATACTTCCTGTTTCTTTATCTATGTATCATACTTAATTAATGACAAATACCTGGATTTAAATTCTAATCGCTAACGACGAATTTACCGACGCGACGGTGAGTTTTCTAACGGCGAATCGGCGACTGTGAATTGGCGATGGTAAATCGGCGATGGCGAATTGTCCTAAACCCTTCAAATTAATATCAACTATTAAATATGATATACCATTACAATGAGGAGAAAAAATGCTATCGAACAGAACAATAAAAAGGTAAAAGTTGCATTTAAAAAGTCGAAACTGGTGATGGTCGTGGAAAGACGAAATACTTGACCTCAATTCTGCCAAATTCTGTTCAATCAGAATTTCAAAATTATTTATAATAAAAGAGATACACAGGAGAAAAAAATTGACTTTCTTACATTTTCATTAATATCTCAAGAAGAAATAAGAAAAAAAAATCATTGTGTCAGTAGATACGAATTGCATTGATTCGTGCAACTTTTCTCCCATTTAACCGAATTTGTATCTCTTACGATTTAGGAGATTTCTTCAGTGCACACTCAATTTGAAACAGCCGGTATATTATTGTTATTTTTAGTGGTCACTTTAAGTTCAAACAGTTAACTAACCAAAAATAACAATAAACGCAGTATATCACGATCCGCTTATTGAATCAGAAAATTCAATAATCCAGGTGGGCAAGGGGATTACGGATCATGCTCCGTTTAGACAGAATAACTTCTAACCAAAGAAAACTACTCATCTGATAAAACACCTTTAGATTCAACTAATGAGCGAAAGGATACGACTCTGCACTACAGAACAAAATAACCTCAACTGTGAATACCAACGTATAATGATTTTCTACATTGTCTGCATAGTCTACGTTGTCTACACATTGTTTACATGTAAAAAAATATTACGGAGGGAATTTAACTTCGCAATTTTTCGCTGTATACCGGGTGTCCCGCGCCATGTGCTCACTCTTCTAGAATCTTTATTTATTAATCGATTAACCTGCATTTTGGAGACAATAAACTAAACAAAAAATGAAAATTTTCGACATACTGCTAGTAATCATAGGACTATGACGACTATCAGTATGTAGGAAAATTCCATTTTTTGTTTAGTTTATTGTCTCCAAAATTCAGGTTAATCGATTAATAAATAAAGATTCTAGAAGGGTGAGCACATGGCGCGGGACATCCGGTATACAGCGAAAAATTGCGAAGTTAAATTTCCTCCGTAATTTGCAAACTAAAACTAACTAAAACCTGATGATTGCATGCTCCACTTTTTCGGATAAACTTTATCCACCTGAAATAGTTAAAATTAAGATGCAATTATTCGACCCCGACGAAATGAAAACTCCACGCATCAACACCCAGAATTAGTTAAGTACTATAAGTATTATGACTTTCAGCTACAAAAAAATGGTATTTACCGAAATTTGTCAAGCGCTTTTGTATTAAGGAGTTACATTTAGTTATTTAATTTACAATAAAAAGGAAATTACCTACTTTACCTCCTTCGTGGAGTAAAAAATTAAGGGAACTACCACAAATAGTTAAAAAGTAGTTGCATTAGGACTAACATTTTTTCCTGTGTAGTACATAGTAACCCTATTCAGAAAATAATGTTATATGTAATAAGAGTATTAATTAACATGACCTAATCGTTCAAATTAGACATATTTACTCGAAAAGTCAAGATACTCGTGTCCTAATTTGCAACTTATAAGAAAAACAACTTCTGTAAATGTTTGTCGACAACAACCATTGTTGTCTAAAAATAATAATCGTTTAGTACTAACAAAACTGTTTTCTTGGTTTTGCGACGCTACCTACATTGTTAATTCATCCGGTGCCTTAATCTTTTGCACTATTTTGATCTAGGGTGATAATTGTCGTTGCGTGAAAATAAACTGCAAAATATTTTACTGCAAATATTTGCGTGTTGCTAAAAAATTAGTTTGGATAAAAATAATTTGCGAACGCACGGTAAATTCCGGATTTCTTTGTAAAAAAATCTATGCAGTGAACTTATTTATTCAAAAATTACTCAAAAATACAACAAAATATGTACAGTATCTTTTAAAAAGTGTACTATCAGAAAGCACAAATTAATCACTCCGAACCAAATTAAGTAATTGAGAAATAAGAAAGAATTTCCTGTTTTCCTTTCGTATTGCTTTAGCGGATAATCTAAACCCACCAGTATTTCTTCACACTGAGTATTCAGAGTGAGAGACTTTTTTTCATTTTTGGAGAGGGGTCTGTAATTTCCTATTTAGCTATAACTTTTAATTCTAAATGACTTATTCTTATGATATTTCCTGACCATTCTTCCTATGATATTTCCTGATACTTTATTCTCATGCGGTCTTCATTTCTTGGTGTCAAGATGAATTTTATCTGACATTTTCCAATTTGACTTTTAGGGATGCGAAAGCGTTCTACGCCAATATATTTTTATAAAAATCGATAATGAAAAACTCCTACCGATAGTACACTTAGTACACTTTTTGAAAAACATTGTATGCAATTTTAATAATTAGTTACTGTCATTGATAAATTTATGTACTCTTGCGGCATAGAAATAATAATCGTATGGAATGCATATCGCCGACTACGCCTGTTGGAATCGTAAGGTAGGCAATTTATGTGCTTCTAAGGGCAAGATTGCGGGAAAATACATGTAGCCATGTTTTTTTCCAGTTGTTTTGTAAAGTAAGCTGAGCTCAAAACACATTTTTCAATAGGAATTGACAGTCACTTGCCTTCAGGTGTCGTGTTGGTTGCCTAACTTACGTTACCAACACGATTGCCGTGTAATTCGCATAGGGAAGCGCACTCCATATTGTCTATACCAGACAAGGAGCGGATGACCTGAGGTTTTACTTAAGGTTATTCAAACCGTAATTATTATATTAAAATTATTTTTATGGAATCTTGTAAGTATTTATTTTGTATTATATATACATTCATTCAACGACTTTTAAGGTCTCGGGCAATGCAAATCGCCTGCATTCGTCATCAAAAACCTCAATTCCGCCGCTCACTGATACCAGAGTACCGCAAGTGGTTAGGTAACGTTGATAGGTAATACCCGGTTAATGGGGTATTGTACACCCGGTACCACGTAATACTCGTTACCGGGTGTCTCCCGGTACCAGATAACACTTGTTACCGGGTAAGCCAAGTTATAGGTAGGTTACTCCCGGTAAAAATCTTTACCTGGCACAACATTTCTCACAAAACAGATGCAGAACTTATGCCGTAAAAAACCTCAATTCAGACTGTCAACCCGGTTGAGAAGTGCTACTTGTTACCTAGTCGTAGTAGGTACGTATCGCATCGCTATACCTTGTCGATTAACCTAGTAACCGATAACTAGGTAGGTAATTGTGCACTACCCTGGTCTATACTTTAAAGCCCGATTTAGAGATTGACGCCCGTTCGCACGACGCACCCGTTTGCGCAAAAGTAATCGTTGACGGAAACACTATCGCAATATGTATTTTATAGATCAGCGTCGCACAGTGGTCTCGCGAAATAATTCGAGAAATTAAGTCTTCATATATTACGTAAATGAAAATAATTCTGTTAACCCTCACCGCCCGTCTACCTTAAAATTACATACTGCCCGTCTGGGGTCACTTTTGACCCCAAACCTAAAATTGCGTTGGTTTGCTATAAAAAAACGTATTTTTCATGTTAATGTTTAAAGATATATATTGATTAGTCTGTATGTGATAGTTGTTAATAAACTTTAATAAACTATATATACAAGATTTTAGAAAATCTTTCATTATGCTTTGACAGCAAGCATGGCCGCCTTGCATGGGGGACTCATTAGGAGCAAATCCCGCTTCAATTTGTCTATCCTACTGCAATGTTAGGTCAAAAAGCGATAGTAAGATGTCGCTATTTTATATGTTTATATATACAAGCTAAACTATATAAACAAAATGAATTTTAAAGCAAATTTATTTATGAGGTGAATACTTTGCTGTAGTAAATATATTAGTCTGAGCCACTGTCATCTAACGTTAAACTAGAACATGTAAAACATAATGTGCGCATTTCAAGGTGCTCCTTACAAACGAATTTACTGCACATATCACATAAAATATTTGTTTTTCTGTCTGCTTGCCGTGGATAAATGCTGCATCTTCCTGGTTTATTTTGTGGTAGGTCCGGGTGTTTGTATTGTTGAAGTCAGTTTCCAAACCCTGCATTTTCAATGGCCTTATGAATTTTCCTTGTCTTGGATTGGGGATATTGAATTCTATTTTCTATTTCTTGTTTTACTAATTCCTCGCCTAGTTCTAGTAAGAAGCGGCGTCTTCCAGTTTTATTTTTGTATGTATTTCAAGCTCAGAAAATAATACGTAAGCATTAATTCCAGCAAAATCCACAAGATCAAAAAATACTGCAAGTGGCCATCTTCTTGTCGATCTTTTTGTTGAATAGGTTCTAGCTGTTTGATCTATAGTATCAACACCGAATTTGGTGGAATTATAATTTAGTATTACTTCCGGTTTTCTGTGCTCTTCGTCGGATACGTCAAATCTATTATGTTGAGCAGACAACAAAACTACAGCCTTTCCTTTTTTAGGAACGTAAGAAACTAATAATGTATTGTTGGCATAAGCAAAAACGGATGATTTCTCTTCACGAAATTTTGACGGCAGCATACAGGTAGGAAGCTCTTTACAGTTTTTACGGACAGTTCCGACAAGAGTTAATTTTTGTTTCAATAATTCCTGCCCAAGACTGTAGCTAGTAAAGAAGTTATCAGTAGTAATATTGCGACCAGAGCCGTTTAGGTGCGTTACCAAATCTAACACCACCCGCTTTCCTTGTTCCTGTTCCTTTGTGTTTCCTATTTTGCCAGAATATATTTGCAGGTTTGTAATGTATCGAGAGTCACAGTCTACAGCCATCCATATTTTTATACCATATTTTCCCGGCTTTGAAGGAATATAAACCTTGAAACCACATCTTCCTCTAAAAGTACAGAGGTGTTCGTCCACAGTAATATTTGGACCTGGTATATAAGCATTCTTGCATTGACTAAAGAACATATTAGTTATTTCAGCTATAGGTTCAATCTTGGTCTTAGTTGCTTCTTTTCTAACTTGTCGTGTACCTCTGTCATCAAATCGTAGACAGCTAAGTATGCTCGTGAAACGATGTCTGGACATTGTAGCTCTAAAAATTGGATAACCGTACTTTTCTGACCAAAATTCTTTTAGATCTTTCCCGTGACCCTTCTGAATACCATAAAGCAACCTAGACCCAAAAATGCCAAAAAATCACTACGTTGTAATTCCTTCCAATTTTTTAGGCTTGACTTCTTTTCCTTTTGTTCATTTGTCCTTTCATTTGTGTGCAAGCATATTTTGTCTATGATTTCGTTCGTCATAAATGTTTAAATGTTTTGATATACCAGGAATTTGTTTTATAATATTCCTTGACTGTGTCTTCTTACGTCCTGGCTCCATACTACTCCACTGTATTATTCCATCCTTGCTAATCCAAACTTCTTCATTCCCGTCTTCATTATCAGTATCTGAGCTGCTTAGATTTGCTGCATTTGCTTCGACTACCTGCAGTTCAGTGAAATCTTCGTTTGCATCACTACCATCGCTCGCGTTGTCTATGATCTCAAAATCAGAATTGTATACATCCATCAAAGCTTGTTCTTCACTGTAGCCTCTTGCAAAGTTTATATTATAATTCGCCATAATAAATTTTCGTATCACTTATCACTCAGTAAAACTTTGAATGAGAACGCTTCCCATGGAGCTACATTTATAAGTATTGACTATTGGCATGTTTCATGTTATAACTTGCAGAAACATGAATTATTACATGTTTGTGCATAATATTACACAAAATTACGAAACATACTGCGACACACAACGAACAGTCACAACGAACAAATCACAACTTGCAGAAACAGGAATAACTATAAGTTTATATCGAATCTTATTTATTATTATCCAATTACAAAAAAATAGATTTCAACAACCAACTAACAAACCCCAACTTGTAAAAACATGAAAAACTGCAAATTTATGCTAAACATCATTCCAAACTTCATAAAAACGTAGCTAAGAATTTATTACGTATTACCCACCTGGGGTCAAAATTAACCCCAAACGCATATTTTGTGGCATACATATGTTTTACTACAACAAAAACAAAAAAAAAACAATTGTGACGGTGTTCTATGAAGTTAGATAGAAGCATATCTAGGGGTGTAAGACAATACACCCGGAATAAACATAAAAAAATAGATTCTAGTTTACGAGGGATCAAAAAAGACCCCAGACGGGCGGCGAGGGTTAATAAACATCTCAAAGAATATGAAAAAAATATAGGTTTGCATAAATATTGTTTTAATTCTGAATAAGCGATTGGGAAACTTATTAATTTATTAAATCGTCATTCGTGTTGCAATTATAATCATATACTGAATAAGTAACACATTTGTTTCTATTCTGTCTTTAATGTAAATATTTTTTTGGCTTGCCAAATTACTTGCAAGTCAAACAAAAATAATTTCAGAAATTAAGTGGACCCACAAAAAAAGGCAGATGTTTGCAGATGTGGAAATGTTTTTTTTTGTTTGTTTTAAGATCAATATATATTCAAAATTCATTATTAAAAAAAAACAAAGTGCAACTGTGCGCAACTTTCTTATTTTCAATTTTTTTTGTGATGCACTACAACTGTTAAACACACTTGGTATGCAAAAAAAATATTGGAAGAGATCTGAACTCTTTTCTTAACTGAAACAAATATATTATTAAATGAAATAAAAATCTTAACTTACAGTTCCCTGTTATATGCCTCGGAACCCCCGTTCTGCATGTAAAACTAGGGTTTCCCCTATTAAATTATTTTAATTCTCTGATTTTAAAAATTAAATAAACTCACAAAAAGGTAGGTCTCTGCAGATTTTGAAATGTCCTTTTGTGTGGTGTGTGTTAAAATAAATATATTATTGAATAAAAAAAAACAATTTCCGATTTCCAATTAGGTTCCGCAGAAAAATTGATGTACCACAAATAAAATAAATGGTTTATTAGTTAAATTAGTTTTTATTTTTAAATGAATAAAACATATGCATGAAGAGATAATTTTATAAATTTAAAGAATTATTAACGTTCTCTAAGAAAAGAACCGCAAAACGCTTTTTCATTGTTATTTAATTTAGGAAAGAATTAGTTGAAGTTTATAATAATCTAATAATAAATTTACATATTAATTTTGAAGCAAATCTTTTTTTACTTATATTTATTTTAAAAAAATTTTTGTGCAAATCGTTTTTGATTGCAGCGAAAACCTCGAGCAGCCTCTGGACAGCTGTTTCAGCCCTGCTTGGGGCTTCTTCAGCAGAGACGTAGCTCGACATTCCCACTGCAGACCAAAAACGACTTGCCCAATTTATTCGCAATTGCGATAAAAGAATGATGAACATATAAAATAGCGACATCTTACTATCGCTTTTTGACCTGACATTGCAGTAGGATAGACAAATTGAAGCGGGATTTGCTCCTAATAAGTCCCCCATGCAAGGCGGCCATGCTTGCTGTCAAAGCATAATGAAAGCAAGCATGGCCGCCTTGCATGGGGGACTTATTAGGAGCAAATCCCGCTTCAATTTGTCTATCCTACTGCAATGTCAGGTCAAAAAGCGATAGTAAGATGTCGCTATTTTATATGTTTATATTTATTTTATTTACCTAATACAGTTGATCTTTTCAATTAAATTTTCTGTGAAAAATTTAGCATGTTTATGAGGGGGGCTTGTATATACATACATTCATGAAAATATCATCCACGAGTAGTTGAATGCACTCGTATCACTGCTCGTGTTTCGTATTCTTATTTTTTGAGGGGCCGGGGGGGGGGGGGGGGGGGGGTAGAAACAATACTTTTACTTTAGCAATTACCTGTCAACTCCTGGACAACATCAGATAAACACAGAAATAATATGTTATGGCGAAAGCAGTGGTTTTAAAATGTGTGACTGCTAGAAAGAAGTCGGGAAACACTGTATTATAGTACAAAATTATTCGTTTGTTATCACTGTATGCTTTACATTTCTTGACAATTTGTTTCATTACGAAAAAGAACTATTTAAGTAGAATTCATAATTATTTCGCGCTAAAACTGCAATCCGGACCACTGTGCGTCGCAAACGGTTCGCAAATATCAAAGTCCATCGCATATCGACATTAAAAAGGATCAATTACAATAAAAATATTTAAAATACTTACAAATCAATAATTATTTTACCTCCAATTGTAAATTTCAATACAATTTCTGAATATTTCATTCTCAAAATGACATCTGACGCAGGCGCAAGCGCGAAACATAAATCATGACTAACTTTTTTTCGGACGGTTACGATCCTGCGGTTACCAAGACGAACAGCGTCAATTTTTAAATTGCTTAACTTATTAACGAAGGCTGAGGTTTTGGCGGTAGCGTTATGCGTACGGGCGTCAATCTATAAATCGGCCTTAAGTATTGCGGCTTTAAAATTTCTCACGATTTTTTGTCAAGTAGTCTGATTTTGTCGAAATTTTAGTTTTGTCAACCAGACTTTCTCTTCAAATTTGACACTAATGACATAACATTGACAAGTCATTTGGTTTTCACATTTGGTTATATTTTAACTGTGAACTGCAGCAAAGTAAAATATTAGAATGAAAGTAATAAAATTTAATAGAAAAATAAAAGAAGGAAAACTCTTTTACCTCAGAAAGCATGTGACTTGGTATTTTAAAAATTTAAACTTTAAAATTTGATGAACAGATAAAACAGAGAATTAGTTCAGAGTTCAGTGAGATACGAGTAATGCTTGGTTTATACAGTCACTAAAACTAAAACTAAAAATTAACTAAAACTATGCAAAAGTTTCCGTTTATACAAGCAAAAATTACGCATGCTCGTTGCACACTTAGCTGTGAAAATTCCGTGGAGAGAATATTAAGTGGAGAGAAAGTACAGTCAAATTTACGGTCATCCCGCCTTTTCCACTAAGAATTGAAATAACCGAATTCTTAATTTTTAATGAAGTTGTATAAATCGCTTCGTATCAGTACGGCCTTTTATTTTCTTAGTTGATAGTTATTAATGTTTAGTTATTAGTTTTAGTGACTGTAGAAACCACACTTAAGACGTGTTTGCTGTACTCCGACAAATTTTCAAATATTTATGGTAGTTTAAATTTTTTCTCTTGCTGTGAATACTACCAAAAGTGCAGTAGTAGTGTTTAAAAGTTCTTCGCTGACTTGCAACCTTGGCTGAATATTTCAATGTCCTGAAGGTACAAATTACAGAGTAAGGAAGCCGAAGATATGAGTGAAACAGTAAAAAAGTCAGTAAAAGAACTTCTTTGTGATCAAGAATTCATCAACGCATTTGCTACCAAAATAACTTCGGCAGTGATGCTTAAAATCGAAGAAAGATTTGATCATCTGACTCGTGACATTACCGAAATACAAAATTCCTTAATACAGGAAAAAAAAGAGAGAGCCAGTGCTGAAACCAACTTCATCAACAACTTCAAAAAACTTGAAGCGGAAATGTCAGAACTCAAGAAAACCAATAAAGCAAATCGCAAAATGATGGATTAATTAGAGCAGTATTCACGGCGTCTACCTATTTTTGGTAAACCTAAAGAACCAAATGAAAATTGCTCAGAATTGGTGATCAACTTTTTTAACGACAAATTAAATTTGAATGTCGGAAGATGTTTTTGATCGATACCATCGCATCGGCAAGTTATCCAACAAAAGCAGGCCTATAATTATTAAATTCGTAAGCTATAAATTTCGTAATTTAGATCATCTAGAAGCTGAACTAATATTTACTTCTGGTGGAGTGTTGGGAATTATTCGGTGATAAAAAATGCCTTTTCACAAAGGGTCATACAAAAGAACATGTTATACAGTGTGGCCCAACGAAAACAAAACATACCGAATATCTCCCAAGAAAATGCAAGAACAGATCGATTTATCCTAGGGGGACACTTTTTTATTCTCTACCCAGCTGTCATACGTCATTCCCCTCCCTCGTATCTCTCTAACAAATAGAATTTAAATAGGAACTGTTCCATAATTGAAAAGGTAATTTTATGGAGAATTCAGCAATGTGAATATGAATAAGTATCCGAAAATTCGATTTTAGCGATCTCTTTCGAGATAAAATGTGGTTACGTAATCCAAAGTATGATAACTCATATGAAAGCTAATTTTCCTAGTAATACAATTTTTATGTCGAACCTCGTTTTCAGATATTTTAGTCAATTTTTACAAAATGACATTACTTTTACGAAATGTCATTTCGCCCATTGTATTACTAGTATAATTAGCCTTCATATGAGTTATCACACTTTGGATTACGTAACCATATTTTTTCTCGAAAGAGATCGGTAAAATCGAATTTTCTGATTTTCATGATTTCTGATTCAAAAAGTGATTTAGATCTTCCCAATACTCCACCAGAAATAGTAAATCGGGTTGCAAAAAGAGCATAGTCTTTAACACTACAAAATTATTTTCTTAAGCTCGAAAAAATGTCACTTTCGTCACTCGTTGAACAATATACACTACACGTGTACATGCGCCAAGAGTAGATCACGCGTGTGTCGCTCCCACGAAATTCTCATTTTTAAGTGTAACGGTGGTGATACAAATTTCAAATTTACTGTGCAACATCTTGACATAACGTACTTTTGCTATAAATAGTTAAGGTAAAATGCCTACATACACAAGAGAGCAAATCTCGGAAATAAAATCAATGATTAAGGAAACCATTAGCGACATTTTGCTGGACGATGTTTACTTATCAAGGCTCCCTGAAAAAGTTGTTCAGAAAAGTGGACTCGATATCCTACAAGAAAAGGTAAATAAATATGAAGACAACTTACGTCGACTGGAAACAGAAATTGACACTTTGAAAACCGCACTTGATGAACAGGAACAATATTCCCGTCGTAATTGTATACGTATTTTTGGTATTTCCCAAGAGCCTGAAGAAAACTTAGAGGAGAAGTTGCGTAATATCTTACAAAATAAGATGAAGACCCCATGGAATCCTGAAGCCATTGATAGGTTTCATCGTATTGGTAATCCTATCCAGGGTAAGCAACCAGTTATAGTCAAATTAGTTAGATATGCCCACAGAGAAGAAATTTTGAAAAATAGAAAATGTTTGAAGAAATCTGGTATTACCATTACTGAAGATTTAACGAGAACAAAGCATGATTTACTAAAAAAATGCTGGCAGAAATTGGGCCATCACAATGCTTGGTCGGTCGGAGGAAAAATTCATGTGAAGTATGTGGTTAATGGCACCGGCGGCGGCGTCATGGCAAGAAAGATTATCAAGAGTGTTGACGATTTGAACTTGATTGTTATGGCATAGTATCTATCATAGTAGATCAGTCATGATTGTGGGCTCTCTTTTTAATTTTTCTTAATTTTCTTATTAATCGTCATTCAATTTTTGATAACTACAACTAGTGTTACACGTATTTTGTCCATCGGTCGGGGGGCTGGCACGCAGCACATTTTCGAACATCAGAATTCTATTAATTTTGAACTAACTATTACTAATTTTCTTCATTTCTTCTTTTTTTCTATATCAAATTAACAGTAACGTATGAGTATCGAAATATACTACCAAAATGTCAGGAGATTACGCACAAAAAGTTTAAATTTCAGTAAAAATGTTTTGAATAATTCTTATGATATTATTGTATTAACTGAAACATGGCTTAATAGCAACTTCATGGATGCCGAATTTTTTGATAATCGTTATGTAGTATATAGAAAGGACAGATCCATCACACGCAGATGTGGTGGTGTACTTGTTGCAGTAAACAATAAATTTGCCTCAACTCTTATCAATGTAGATTCGGAAATTGAAATGTTATTTATAAAACTTTTAATTAAAGGCAGTCCCTATCTTTTTAGTGTGGTGTACTTTCCACCAAACTCAACTTTGGAAGCTTATATGCACTACATTGATATTTTTGAGAATATTATGGTCAGTCTACCTAACCATAATGCAATTATTCTTGGAGATTTTAACATTCCGCAGATTAATGGACCGCTGTATAATTTGGCAGATGGTGGGTCACTAACTAGGGCTTTCTCAGAGTTTCTTGATCTGAATAATTTACAATCATATAATAATGTAACGAATTTTAATGGCAGAACTTTGGATTTAGTTTTCTCTTCTGTATCTTTATCCGTAGAGCGGTCTGTGGAACTCCTAGTTGACGAGGACGCTCATCATCCGGCTTTAAACGTAAGGATAATAGTCCCTCTTTTGACTGTAAGCAATGTCACTCACAATTTTCCCTTAATGTCTACAATTATAAACGAGCAGATTTCGATTTGTTTTATCAGCTACTTAACAGATACGACTGGACAATACTTGGTTCTAGTCATTCTGCAAATGAAGCTGTATTTCTTTTTTATAATGCAGTATATAACATTTTAGGCCAAAACGTACCAAAATTTACGCAAAGAATCAACAATAATAATAATTACCCTCCTTGGTTTGATGATGACTAGAGAGCGGATTTATATGCGAGCAATTTTGATGAAATATGCGCATATATATGCACTAAAAAATGATGAAATATGCACATATAGATAGGCCGAACACTTCAAATAATGCAATAACTGGTCTACTGTGTTTTATGGGCATTCTTATTCAAATAAAAAAACATTATATTTTATACAATTTATTTACATTTATTTGTAAACGCTTATATGAAGGAAGTATGTATATTATGTATGTACATTATTAAGTAAATATTATAACGACTAAAAAATCTTCGATTATAATTTACAACAATGTGTTTTTCCAAGTTCTCTACCAGGAAATTTTGCCTTTTATCTGACAAAATATTTTTATAAATTGAAAAACTCCTTTCAACATCCACGGAGGTAATTGGGGCATATTTAAAGTGACTCATAGCTGAAAATTCTACACTTAAGTCAATTTCAAAGTTTCCATTCAAAATTTCGTAAATTTCCTCAAGGGTTTTGAAGCCGCTATTTTTATCTAAAACGGATAAACACTTTTTATTTACTGAACTGCCGATTTTACCTGGAACTTTTGAAATATTCTCTTTAAATTCTTTAACAATTTTAACGGATTCTATTAAAGACATTTTCGGTTTTTCTAAATTGTTTATAGTTTGTATTACAAAACTGTAATGCATTTTGATGAAGTTCAGTTGATTTGCCAAGGAAGTTTTTGTTACAATATTTTGTGCCTTTACAATAGCAGCACTATCTTGGGCATTAAACTCTACAACCAATTCCTTAATTGCTACAAAATGTTCAGCATAAAACATTGCCGCTTCCAACCAAGTTCCCCACCTAGTCAACACTGGTTCGGGAGGTAAAGGTACATTCGGCAATTTTTCCCTATACAACTGAACTCGTAGGGGACTTTTGACAAATATTTTTTTAATGGTACTAATTAGTAGATTTACATCAAAAAATTCACATCTAATATGTTCAGCTACTCTGTTACATCCATGAGCTAAACAACTCATGTGAACTAAATTTTTATAAATTGTTTTAAATTGCTGCCCGGCTTTAACCATGTAAGGGGCAGCATCTGATACCATAAGTAAAATTTTTTCAGTAGGAACTACATTAGGTGAGAAAAATTTCATAAAACATTCATTAACAGATCTTAAAATACTTAAATGATTAGTTTTGTCTAACTGTGTACAGGTTATTAAATAAGATTCACTAGGTTTATCTTCCCGCAAAGACCCTATTAACAAATTTACAATGTAACGCCCACAAGAATCAGTAGTTTCATCCACAATAAAATAAATATATTGATTTTCTACGATTTTCTTGACTTCTTTTAGAGTATCGTTGTAGATGCGAGGCACGTAATTTTATCTTAACGTACTTTCATCGGGAACATTTTTCTTGGTATATTTTTCCAAAAAACTTTTAAAAATAGAATTTTGCAGTTTTTTCAAAGGTATGTTTGCACAAATCATCGCCTCGCATAAATCAGCATTAAATTCTTGTTGTTCATTAGATGAAGTCATCAACGACGGTCCACTGTCTAAGGGTAATTGAAATGTTTTCGATTCATTCATCTTCTTGCATTTTGACTTGTGTAGTTCTGTCCCGACATGTTGTGTGACCGAAAATTTTCGTTGGGTTGGTATCTACAACAAGAACTTGAATTTTTTTAAACTGTCTGAACTTTCAATATTCAAAAACCAAGCAAATATTTACCTAAGGAGGAAGAAAACAAACTTAAAACTTACCATTTTACTACAAGCTTTACAGAATACGCTTCCATTCGTGTAAGCAAGCTCGGGATAGCTTCTGATCCAGGAATTAACCAGGCTCGAATTGTCTTTCGGCATATTGCACTTCTCACATACAAAAATACTTTTACGGAAGAACTAAACGTTCGCAGCAATAACCGACTAATAATCCGTGAAGAAGTGATGAAACAATATTGCAAATATGAACGCCCCACCGCATCGTTAAGAAAGTACTTGGAAATCCCTAATTCACTACTTGGAAAATTCTGCCTGCTTAAGCCCAAGAAGGGTGCAAACTAGACCCTAATTAATGCAACATGTTCTGACGAATTAAGAATTCAGGAAAAAAATTACTCACTTTGACACAAATTCTTTCAAATATGCATATATATGCACGTTTTTAAGAAATATGCGAAAATTGAACAAAATGCTCAAATATGCAAAATATGCATGCAATATGCATTTAGCATAGAATCCGCTCTTTAATGATGACATAATTTTCTGTCTTCGTTCCAAAGAGTTTTTTCGTAAAAAGAAGCACCTAAATGCAGACATAATGACCCAGTACAGAAATTTTAGAGCCACATTAAAGAACAAAATTCACATGGGTATCAAAAATATTTAGAAAACGTCCAATGTGCAATAAACACCAATAATGTTAACGAATTTTGGACCTACGTAAAATCAAAGAAGCGCTCATTAACACCTACAGGTAATTTTTTTATTAATGGTATTCAAATCGTAAAAAGTGATGAAATTTCACAGGGATTTGCGGATTATTTCAGCAGTGTTTATTTAAATAATGTATCCACATATGACTTAACTTCTATTCGTTGTAACATAACTAATAACTTTTCTATCGAGAGAATAACAATTCAAGATGTCATTGATGCAATAAAATATCTGAAACCTAAAAAATCTGCAGGACCCGATGATATTCCTCCATATATTTTCAAAGCTTGCTCAGAGTCCTTACTATATCCTTTAATTTATATATTTAATTTGTCATTATCTCTATGTGTGTTTCCCAGCGAATTTAAGAAATCAAAAGTCACTCCGATACTAAAAGCTGGTAATGCGACATCTTTTGCTAATTATCGCCCCATATCTATTATTTCAACCATAGCTAAAATTTACGAGCATATTCTATTTACTAAAACATACAGTTATGTCAAATCAATAATCACTGATCACCAACATGGATTCCTTAAAAAGAGATCAATTGTAACAAATTTAACGGTATTCACTCATCAAGTGTCCTGTGTAATTGAAAGTGGCTCTCAAATGGATGTTATTTACACTGACTTTGCCAAGGCATTTGATAGAGTGCACCATGATATTTTACTTAGCAAGCTGTCAGCATTTAGACTTTCTATCAATTTGATAACCTTGATTGCATCTTATTTAAGAGAAAGGACACAATTCGTAACCTACAATGGTAGTAGATCTAAGTTATTTACACCTACTTCTGGGGTACCCCAAGGAAGTAACTTGGGTCCCTTAATAAAGCTTAGGATTTATTAAGCGAAATACTGCTCAATTTAATAATATAAAAACAATAATTCTGTTGTATAATGCTCTCGTACGATCACGTTTAGAATTCGCCAGTACAATTTGGTATCCACAAGCACAATGTGACGTAATGTAATTGAAAAAGTACAAAATAAATTTTTAAAATTGATATACTACAAACAATATGGATATAATCCTGATTATAATTGTTGTAATAATATCAGGAAAGAGTTTTCCCTTCCGCGCTTAATCCACAGACGTAATCTTTCTATGCTCTTACAGCTATTTAAAATATATAAAAATTTCATTGATAATGCACATTGCACATTTATTAACTTTGTTTAAGTTGCATGTCCCCTATTATTCCATAAGACCAGGTCCGCCCATGCATATTGGTTATTGCTCCCTATTACCTGTGACTAAAATTTCCAAACTTTATAATGAGTATTATTCTTCTCTAGAAATTTTCGGCATAACCATGGACATTTTCTTAAAATTGGCCAAAAATCTATTATACTACAAATATGTATCTGGCGCTAATTTAATTTAATTTAATTTGATTTAATTTAATTTAGTTTATATATATATTAGTTTATATATACATACTAACTTCTTTCTTTCTTTCTGGAAACAGTGTAATTAGGATAAACCTGTACTGTTTTCAATAAAATAAATAAATAAATATACTATTATTTCACTACACTGATTGTAGTGCGACTGCTGGTGTTCTGTTAGGCATTTTAAGAATATTATGATGATCCGGAGTCGTATGTAACGAGTTTGAGTTTATTTGAGTTCTGTTGGCGCAGAATATTGTTCTTTTCGTTCTTGTTTTTGTTCTTGGTCACTATCTGAATTTTCTGTACTTGAAATTTCCTGAAGATTCTTACTGTGTGGAGCTCTTGCAGGCCATGGCACAGCGGAAAGGAAAATAATTAAGGTTTCACTTTACCTAATATTTCTTGGCACTACACTCCAGACTTGTTCAAAAATCACAAAATAAATTAACCAACAATTTTAACCACATTTTATTAACGGTTACTCCAAAAGTTCTTCCCGACTGTCTTCAAAAGTTTTTCTTTCTTCATACTATCCCTACAGGATGTCACAAAGTGATTTTCCGTTTATTTTAAGGAAAGGTCCGAATCCAAAGATCAACATACCAAAATTGTCAGGCGCTTAAAAGGTCTCAAAAAGAGGTGTAAATAGGTAAATATTTTTTGGGCACAGCTAACTTGTTAGTAAGCTATGCACATTTTAGAATTTCTAAACAAACTGGCTGGGAAAATTTTTGAAATCTGTGTTCGCAATAACATGCATATCGGCCTATAGACTTATACAGAGTGTTCCGTAAGAGTGTGACGACCCTAACTTATGTTTTTTTTTAATGGAACACACTGTATATTATTGCACTATTATATGTCTCATTGTCAGCGAATGAAAATAATATAAGGTTTTATTGACCTAAAGTTTATCGTTTTCAGGACATTGACAATTTACGGGTAAAAAATGGCAAAATTTATTACTCCATAAATTAGTTATTTTTAAATATTTTGCTTTGAATTTTGGTGGATACATTATCTAACTGTTAGAAAACAGAAATGTGTAATCAATTCGAAATTTTTCCGGGTACTTTACATAGAGTGAGGCACAACGCAAATTACCATTTTTCTAAAAAAAATAAACTGGAACGCCCTGTATATGAGCGTATAGTTTAAAACATCCTTTACTAAGGTTTCCAATAGTACAAGACTTTTTACGTATAGCTCTTAAACTTTGAACGTAGAAATTTTTTAAATTTACTTCTTTAAAATCTGAGTTATAATTGTAATTTAATAAACAATTATGGTGGCGGAAGTTCACATTTTCTAGAAATTTTTTACACAACAAACAGTCTTTTAATAAACGCATTCATGTGTTATCACTATAGTCATGTTTTATTCTAGGTTTGTATTTTGTGAGACGATTCTTGCTTTCTGTTTCTGATTTAGAATTATTTCTTGTTATTTTTGATGAGTGTTCTCCGAAATAGCGATTAAAATATTTAGTTTAAGGATGATCCCATCATACCACCATCATACACCATCATATTACAACATTCACACTAGAAAATGATTTAACTGTTTAGTTAATTCAATAAATAAAATGCGAAGAATTTTGAGTTGCAAATTCCGTCTGACTTCACAATTTTTTTTCGCCAGAATATAAATTGGTTTAGTGAATCTCCTATGGACGTCGAGATCAGGAAACAGAATTATTTAGAATTGCATTTGTATGTATTATATCTGTACTATTAATAAATTTTAATATATTTCTTAATTGCCGAATTAAAAATGTATAACCTAAATTGGATTACATTTTGAGCATGTTTGTTAAATTTAGTTTTTCTTTTGTTAACTAACATTTATGTTATTGCTTTTGTGGTATTTTATATATTTTTAAAAATGAATACATTGCAAAACAATTAAACAATGATATGATTATAAAGAAATTAAATTTAGTTCAATTTAATAGTTTTTTAATTAAGAAAATCGATGTGTTCTAAATGTTGGTTTAAATATTAAAATACATCTACTGTTATTATTTTCAAGATTATTAACAATGTTATTACCAAATGTATGCACTAGAAACAAAACAAAATTCAATTTCATTTATTAAATTACAATACATAATGAAACAGTCCAAGCCGGTCGGCTATATTTTTGTGGTTTAAGACGTTTTCATTTTTAGTTTATTTTATCATTATTTTTTTTGTCGATTCGTGGTGTTGCTAATGCGGTTGGCGCCAAGATAGCGAAAGCTTGAAGAGGGTTGATAAGTATGGGCATTTTGAAACGCCAAACGGGTGGGAACGCCACGGATAGACACATAAGTTATTAAGTCAATTAGGGCGTAGGATGTTTTAGGATTTAAGATAAGTAACATTCGTAGAGAAGTGGTTTTTGCTGTTTTCGGGGGGGTGTAAGGAGAACCGCAATAGGGAATTCGGGAGACAAGAAGGGCAGTCGGAAACGGAATAGCTCCGAGATCGGACGACCGAGCGTGTTTTGTTTCTAAGTCCATTTTTAATTATTTTCTAAGCTCATTGTAAATTAATTATTTCCTAAGTTTCCTAACGTAAGTTACGGTTAGTGACCAATAGCGTTAAGTCCTAGTGTAAGTGTTAGTGTGTTAATTAAAGACAAAGGAGCGCATGTGTTATCATTACCAGTAGGAAGTCAGGTATAATTTCGCATATATTCATGTAAGGGTGGCGATTTGGCTAGTCTCGCCGTCCTTGGGGCAGGAACGCGGGTTCAATCTAAAATTTAACGACTGATTTGACACGCCCGCGGGTGTCCCGTTTGCCTTTCAGTTCCGGTGGTGGAGCTACCACATCTAGACAAACTTCACTTTCTGGGATCTGTATCTCTGACACATTATTTATGCAATTCCCATAGGGACGATTTTGGTGATGTCCATGGGCGCGCTTTAGCCGGCGGGGTTTGTGTCCGGACATCGACTGGAAGAGTCCCTGAAAGCCCAAGCGTACCCATATCTCAGAATGGCCAGAGCTAAATTTCGGCCAACACATTTACAATTACAAATCATATCTTTATAGTACGTCTCTGTTCGTCCCTTTTGAGTGTCAGAATTTACTTCGGCCGGGGGCTCCGACTGAGAGTACTATTTTCTCGACCGACCAACATGTTCTGGTCATTTTATCGTACTCGTGTAGATGCACGTGTACGTATACCGCGATTCATGACCGCCCTTGCCCTAAGGGAATCTGGACAAGGATTCGATCCTGAATCGCAACCCGTGATTCAATATTGACCCCTAGCAACTAATCTGGGTCATCCTACGATCAAGCCTCCCCGACCGGAGTGCGGTTAGAATGTGGGCAGCTGAGACTGTGCTACCTCTGAGCTCAGGTCAATGAGCGGGTATCCAGTCCGAAACCGATTCGCGATCCCTCCCTTAAAACAAATAATAAAGTCAATCGATCATACGGTGGAAGCCCGGTGACGATTGCAATGAACCCCACATGTGGGTCACTTAAACAACCGTGATAAACCGCTGCTCTTATTCGACGCCGTGCCTTGTCGGTTTAAGCATTTGCCCCACGGGTGTATCCACTCGTTATAATTATTACAGAGACAGACCCCCGTGACACTGCCGGATCTGATTGGCGGGGAACACCTGAGGGGTTCTCAAGATTACGAATAAAAGTAATACTTTTTGTTTACGCAAAATTCTTGCCACATTAACAGCTGATTAGTTCCTCCCAGGGAGACTTTACGGGACTACCTGAGTCGGCCGGCGAGACCTAGCCGAGTGGGCACCCCGGGGTTTATGTCAATGAGTCGCGTCGATAATCGGAATTTCGTCACGGTACTGAATTTAAGGTCGCTATTAAGTTACGATTACTTTGTTACGGCTCACCTTTGTAAGATTTCGGTTTTGGTTTGTGTTATCATTTTAATTTTTCGAGTAGAGGGTTTTACGCTCAAGAATTCCGCAGGACTGGTAAGTCCAGTTAAGACTGCGGACTTCAGGAGTTTTTCCCTCTACAATATACGTCTTAAACGTTAATCTGGCATTTTTATTTCATTCTTGTAAGGTCCCTCCTTTCAAATTTCACACCAATACCAGGTAAGACCCTATGTTAATGCGAGCATGACCGAGGGATCCTTTTTCAGTTATCACTAGACAATTTACGAGCCATTTAAATAATCAAAACAAATCAGATTTTATTGGTTTATTATCAATATTTACAGTCAGGGGAGGGCGGGCGCGTTACATTTGGTGCCGTGACCAGGATACTTGGTTAGTTTGAAATTGGTGGAAATTTGAATTCAGGGATTAAGAATGAGCGGTAAACGCGCACGCAAGAGCTTCAAGCTCGCGGGCTCGGCCCCGGGTCAGAGTATGGAGGCGGATTCTGGGTGGGACGTTGTCGAAACGGGACGCGTCGTCAGCGGGTTAGGTGACACTGCCGCGGGTACGAGTCTGGGCATTCAACCGCCCTGGTTTACCAATTGGGCGGCCGAACAGCAGGCGTTAATGCAAGGAATACTTTCAACCTTCCAAAACATAGCGCGCCAACAACAGTTGAATTGCGCAAATCAAAGAGATGAAGGTGGATCGGTCAGTGAGACGCCAACCAACGACGGCTCCTCCACGTCAACTTCGGGTAGCTCCGACCTCGCCGAAGGGACACTACCGCCAGGAGAATCAGTCGGAAACCACCGGGACGCCGTCGGGACGCAGGTAAGTGACTTGCATGTTAGTGTGCCGACTTATTTGCGCTCTACGGTTTCGGGTACTTGCGGTCAGGCGGGGACCGTTTTAGACGGCTCCAAGGTGTT
Organism: Prosopocoilus inquinatus; assembly: GCA_036172665.1. Lineage (NCBI taxonomy): Eukaryota > Metazoa > Arthropoda > Insecta > Coleoptera > Lucanidae > Prosopocoilus > Prosopocoilus inquinatus. The sequence continues at coordinate 11,764,752 of CM069875.1, forward strand.
GATGCAAATCACGCAAAAAAGACCCATATTTAAAGCACTGCCGACGGACCACCCCTTCGTGTTTTTGCGGGATTTAGAGTCGTATTTTAGGCGGTTGGGGGTAGCTGAATCGGACAAACTATGTATTGCCGAAGAGTGCCTTAAAGAAGGTGCATATTATTGGTCGCATATTTATCGAGAACACTGGAAGACGTTCGAAGATTTTAAGCGCGACTTCCTGGGGACATATTGGTCAGAGCAAAGACAGGCGGAGGTGCTTCGGGAGATTCGGACCAGCCATTGGGATCCTAGGGGCCCTTACAGCATGGGGGAACATTTCGCGTACTATGTTAGTCAAGCGCGATTGCTGACGCCTCAACCAGCGGAGCATTTGTTAGTAAATGATCTTATACGACATTTCCCCTCTACGTTACAATCCCTATGGCAAATCAATCCGAGAGGCACCCTCGTCGAAGCTGCAGATTTTTTGAGGCGGCAGGACGAACTCTTAATGCAAGATTTGCCGAGAAACACAGCTCCTGGGCCCTCGAGGAACGACCGCCGGTTTAAACATCAGCAGGGGCGAATGAACTGGCCCTATCAAACGGGGTATTCGGGAAATGGCAACGGGGAAAGTTAGAGGCCTGTAACTTCACCCCAGCCGAAACCGTTAAGGCCGGACTACAGGTTAACTGCTTAAGGGCTTCTACTCCAGGAGTCGGGGTACCCAAGACAGAATTCGTTCGGCATTTATTAGAGAAATTAGGTTGGGACCCATCCAAGGGACTGGGGAAATTTCACCAAGGAATTACTGAGCTTATTCGCCTTACGGGTCAAACACATCGGCGGGGTTTCGGATATTCGGAGGGCGACACTCAAGAGTACCCGTGGGGTTATTGTGCATTAACTAATGTTGAGACCGAACTCAATGATGTGGAGGCGCTCTTAGTTTTGTCGTTACAAAATCAGGCTGGGGTAGTTAGCGGGTTAGCGACAAGTGTACGCCAGATACCGGAAATTGTGGTTAGGTTGATGAATACGGAGTTAGTTGCGCTAGTAGATACCGGAAGCGAAGTGACGTGTATAAACGAAGCTACATAGAGTACTTTAACTGCTAACGGTGCTCATTTACCGATTCTAACCGTCACCGCGATCCAACTGAGGGGTGCTGTAGGCCAGCGAAGTGTCCGAGTAACTCTGCAAGCACTACTTCCTTTGGTTATTCAAATACGGTGATCCAGACTGCTTGCTTGATCATTAAAAATTTAATAAAGCCATTAATTGTCGGTGCAGATTGGTTGGCGCGTCATAAAGTGAAATTAGACTTTGATAACCGTTGTATAGGGATCACCGTAGACGCTTGCCTAATTAAGGTGCCGATGACGGCAGAGCCACCGGAGGTAACTGAGTTCGCTGTTCGGTCCGCCACCGAGGAAGCAGAAGACAGTATACAAACAATATCCACGTTGACAATCACGGAGGCGCACTGGGAAACCGAGAGTGCGTTTCTGGAAAATCTTAGGAGATACGCGACAAGGTCCGACAAAACTCGAGAAGAATGGCTGAAGTCAGGCTAAAGCAGCAGTCCAAGTACCAACCTCCATTTAATGTAGGTGATTTTGTCTTACTAAGAACAAATCCCATGTCAAAATTAAATGAAAGAATAATCGAAAAATTTTGTCATCTGTACGAGGGCCCGTATCGAATAACCCGGAAGGTACATGAAAACGCATATCTATTAACTAGTGAACAGGGCCGATTAAAGGGATTATACAACGCGGCTAGTTTACGGCCGTATTATCGTCCGGAGGCGTCAGCAGGTAGCCGGGTCAATGTGCCGGGGCAGTGGTAGACTTACGCTAGACCGCATGGATAATAGAACCCATCACCCTAGACAGAGGTGACGGAAACTAAGTGCTGGTGTATGTAGGTACGGTCGAGAAGGGAACGTTTCAGTAACGCGGCAACACAATACATTTTTCTTTCTTAGGTAACATTTTAGCAAACTGAGCGCCTGGAATTGAGGATGCCATTGGAAATTGCGGCGCCAGGTGATAAAGTGACGGTGAAATTAAAAGGACCCAATTATGAAGTGTACGGTGATGAAACTAGTGAAGTGGTATTGTTGTGGTATTCTTTATATAATATTCGCTGATTGTTCCGTGAAGAACAAGGAGTGGGGCGGGGGGTTGAATCTTGGAACAAATTGATGTGTCCGTTTCAAATAGTTTCGCTAGGGTAGTTGAGATGATTACAGAACTCGGTAGCGAAGGGTCCCTGCTTGGCGGTTTTATACGCTGTCGCTGGTCGGTACACTGCATGCTTGTTGCTCTGTAGCCCTGAGGGTCGAATTGCATAATCAAACTACGGCTTGCACATGTGAGGGACGCTTTGGACTTTTGGTTTGAATTTCTCAGACTCGTTCCCAACGATCACGGTGTTTGTTGGACCCAAGTCCTCGGGAGGCGAATGAAACAGTCCAAGCCGGTCGGCTATATTTTTGTGGTTTAAGACGTTTTTATTTTTAGTTTATTTTATCATTATTTTTTTTGTCGATTCGTGGTGTTGCTAATGCGGTTGGCGCCAAGATAGCGAAAGCTTGAAGAGGGTTGATAAGTATGGGCATTTTGAAACGCCAAACGGGTGGGAACGCCACGGATAGACACATAAGTTATTAAGTCAATTAGGGCGTAGGATGTTTTAGGATTTAAGATAAGTAACATTCGTAGAGAAGTGGTTTTTGCTGTTTTCGGGGGGGTGTAAGGAGAACCGCAATAGGGAATTCGGGAGACAAGAAGGGCAGTCGGAAACGGAATAGCTCCGAGATCGGACGACCGAGCGTGTTTTGTTTCTAAGTCCATTTTTAATTATTTTCTAAGCTCATTGTAAATTAATTATTTCCTAAGTTTCCTAACGTAAGTTACGGTTAGTGACCAATAGCGTTAAGTCCTAGTGTAAGTGTTAGTGTGTTAATTAAAGACAAAGGAGCGCATGTGTTATCATTACCAGTAGGAAGTCAGGTATAATTTCGCATATATTCATGTAAGGGTGGCGATTTGGCTAGTCTCGCCGTCCTTGGGGCAGGAACGCGGGTTCAATCTAAAATTTAACGACTGATTTGACACGCCCGCGGGTGTCCCGTTTGCCTTTCAGTTCCGGTGGTGGAGCTACCACATCTAGACAAACTTCACTTTCTGGGATCTGTATCTCTGACACATTATTTATGCAATTCCCATAGGGACGATTTTGGTGATGTCCATGGGCGCGCTTTAGCCGGCGGGGTTTGTGTCCGGACATCGACTGGAAGAGTCCCTGAAAGCCCAAGCGTACCCATATCTCAGAATGGCCAGAGCTAAATTTCGGCCAACACATTTACAATTACAAATCATATCTTTATAGTACGTCTCTGTTCGTCCCTTTTGAGTGTCAGAATTTACTTCGGCCGGGGGCTCCGACTGAGAGTACTATTTTCTCGACCGACCAACATGTTCTGGTCATTTTATCGTACTCGTGTAGATGCACGTGTACGTATACCGCGATTCATGACCGCCCTTGCCCTAAGGGAATCTGGACAAGGATTCGATCCTGAATCGCAACCCGTGATTCAATATTGACCCCTAGCAACTAATCTGGGTCATCCTACGATCAAGCCTCCCCGACCGGAGTGCGGTTAGAATGTGGGCAGCTGAGACTGTGCTACCTCTGAGCTCAGGTCAATGAGCGGGTATCCAGTCCGAAACCGATTCGCGATCCCTCCCTTAAAACAAATAATAAAGTCAATCGATCATACGGTGGAAGCCCGGTGACGATTGCAATGAACCCCACATGTGGGTCACTTAAACAACCGTGATAAACCGCTGCTCTTATTCGACGCCGTGCCTTGTCGGTTTAAGCATTTGCCCCACGGGTGTATCCACTCGTTATAATTATTACAGAGACAGACCCCCGTGACACTGCCGGATCTGATTGGCGGGGAACACCTGAGGGGTTCTCAAGATTACGAATAAAAGTAATACTTTTTGTTTACGCAAAATTCTTGCCACATTAACAGCTGATTAGTTCCTCCCAGGGAGACTTTACGGGACTACCTGAGTCGGCCGGCGAGACCTAGCCGAGTGGGCACCCCGGGGTTTATGTCAATGAGTCGCGTCGATAATCGGAATTTCGTCACGGTACTGAATTTAAGGTCGCTATTAAGTTACGATTACTTTGTTACGGCTCACCTTTGTAAGATTTCGGTTTTGGTTTGTGTTATCATTTTAATTTTTCGAGTAGAGGGTTTTACGCTCAAGAATTCCGCAGGACTGGTAAGTCCAGTTAAGACTGCGGACTTCAGGAGTTTTTCCCTCTACAATATACGTCTTAAACGTTAATCTGGCATTTTTATTTCATTCTTGTAAGGTCCCTCCTTTCAAATTTCACACCAATACCAGGTAAGACCCTATGTTAATGCGAGCATGACCGAGGGATCCTTTTTCAGTTATCACTAGACAATTTACGAGCCATTTAAATAATCAAAACAAATCAGATTTTATTGGTTTATTATCAATATTTACAGTCAGGGGAGGGCGGGCGCGTTACAATATACAGTTGAGATTTTAAAGATACATATTTAAAAACTTTCTACGTTAAAAGTTTAAGAGCTATACGTAAAAAGTCTTATACTATTGGAAAACTTAGTAAGGGATGTTTTAAACTATGTTGTCATATACAGGGCGTTCCATGTAATTTTTTTTTAGAAAAATGGTAATTTACGTTGTGCATCACCCTGTGTAAAGTACCTGGAAAAATTTCGAATTGATTACACATTTCTGTTCTCTAATAGTTAGATAATGCATCCACCAAAATTCAAAGCGAAATATTTAAAAATAACTAATTTATGGAGTAACAAATTTTGTCATTTTTTACCGGCAAATTGTCAATATCTTGAAATCGATAAACTTTTGGTCAATAAAACGTTATATTATTTTCGTCCACTGATAATGAGACATCTAATAGTGCAATAATGTATAGGGTGTTCCATTAAAAAAAAAAACATGCTAGGGTCGTCACACTCTTACGGAACTCTCTGTGTAAGTCTAAATAATTATAGATTATGCATCTAACCGATGTGTATATTATTGCGCACATAGATTTCAAAAATCTTCAAAAGTAACGCTACAATCTTCCGCCCACGCACTGTTGGCCCACCCTGTATAAAATCACATTATACGATCAATACAAAATGAACCTCAAATTTCTGTCTTTGATACTATTTAGTATCAAATTGAAATTTTTATTTATATTCTTGAAAACTAAAAATGACTCTAAAAAAACAAGAGCAAGCAAGTGATGGTGCGCTAATTTTGAAACCTGCTGTATTAAATAAAAAGATAGGCAACTTACCTAATATTTCGGTTTTGAAAATATGGCAACCAAAAAGTCGACAAAACGGTTTAACCTGATTCTACTGAAGAACAAACACATTATTGGCAATTATTTTTAAAATAAAACAGCGCAATGTTTTCGTGTATCCAATACCAAGGAAAAACAGGAATGGTAGATGATTATTAAAACAACTATTCTCGTATTCCCCCACAACACAATGACTAAACCAGCAGAAACTGAACTACAGAAAATTCGAATGCCCAAGCCTGTTTTAAAACATAAAAGTCTAAAGGTGACACGTATAATCCTGAATACAGAAAGGAAGGCATTCATTAATTATATTCTACATGGCATACCCCTTTGCCATTTAAAATTTCCATACGTCCATCTTCATGCAAATCGCGTTCGTGTTTACCGCGCGTGAATTATACAATTTAAAAGTTAACAGCCGGGAACGACGAACGCATTAAAGTAGTTTACATAATGCATAACACATTTCCTCTTTTGAGCACCTCCGAGAAGGAAAACTGTCCAAACATGGCTGTCTCCGGGGGAAGTGAGGATGCGCTCAATTGCATTTTCTGGCAATTAGTTTCGATGCATTCAAATCAAAGTGATGCTGCGAAAACCTGAGTAAGTGAATCAATCCTCTTTTGTAAAAAAGAAATAATTAACAATTCCCTCCGCATGCTACTGAATATTGATAGGTTGTCGATGCTTATCATTATTATTATATGAGCGTATCCGTTACTTACTATCATACTAATTAAAAGTTTCGATTTTGATTAAACTGCATTTTGCATCTTTAATCTGCTCATTTTAATCTGCATTGCAGTTGTTTTTTCTAAACATTTTCAGAAGCTTCATTTTAATGAGCAAAAATTATGGTCCTTATATGTACACTGGCGTTTCAAATTGAGTTTGTACTGAAGCGATCTTCTAAACCGTAAGAGATACAAATTTGATTAAATGGAAGAAAAGTTTCATAAATTAATATCTAATTCGTATTCATTAACAGAATTTTTTTTTTCTTATTCTTGAGATATTAATGAAAATGTAAAAAAGTCGATTTTCTTGTTTTCTCTGTATCTCTTTTATTACAAATAATTTTGAAATTCTGATTTAACTTTCTACAAGCAGATTTTGATTCTGCTTCGAATAGGGGTGGCAGAATTGAAGTCAAACGTTTCGTCTTTCCACGACCATCATCAGTTTCGATTTTTAAATACAACTTATTCTTATGGTATATCACACTTATTATTTGATATTCATTTGAAGCTTAAAAAATTCAGATTTTTATATGAAAATTTTATTTAATGCCCGTCTTACACGGTGACATTTCTTGTACAAAATTTGTGACTTGATAACAGAGAAGTATCGAATTAACCAGTAAATATTCACTATGGTAGCCTTTCTCTGTCACTTTGGCCAAAATTTACACATAAATTATCATAGTGTAAAGCAGCCATAACACATAAGTTCAAATCTATTCTATTCGACAGCATTTTTTCTGGTGATTTCAGTGATGCATAATACTTAATACCCTTTTTTCAAGTAAAGTTAAAATATGACAAGAAAACTAATACAGTTCCGTCGCGATTTACTTAATAAGTAAATTTATTCCTAACTACTTTTTTTATTTGTTAGGAATTAACAACTAACATTCAATTGTCGGAAAAGGAAAAATCAATAAATATTAATTAAATTATATTAGATAGATAATACTAACAAATAAACAACAGTATAAACATAAAAGTATTATTAAATTACCAGAACAAAATAAACAATAACAGAATGAAAAGTTGGATTATTTGTCTGTAAAAATTCATTTTCGTAAGTGCAATGAAAGATGAAATATTTGACTTCAATTCTGTCAACCTTATTCGAACCATAATCAAAAAGTGCTTGTAGAAAGTTAAATCAAAATTTCAAAATTATTTATAATAAAAGAGATACAGAAGAAAAAAGAAAGTCGACGTTTTTACATTTTCATTAATATCTCAAGAAGAAATAAGAAAAAAATCATTTTGTCAATGAACGAGAATAAGGTATTGATTCGTGGAACTTTTCTTCCATTTAACCCAATTTGTATCTCTTACGGTTTAGAAGGTCCCTTCAGTGCACACTCAATTTGAAACAGCTGGTATATGTACAAAAAAAACCGATAAATATACAACCTATTAAATAAAATAATAAACAAGACAACAGTGTACAATTCTATTTAGTGAAAATGGCCACTCAAGGAGAAATTTCTGATTTTTCGAAAATTATTTTTAAGGCAATAATTTCTGCTTGTCTAAAAACTTGTTTATCCCCTAACAGGTATACCGAGTGAATTTTACTTAGTTAGAAAATAGAGTTTTTTGAAATAGTAAATTTATCCTCAGGAATTAATTAAGATTTTAATGAGATTTCTTTAACTTTAATTAGGTTCAGTTTATTGGACAATGTCAACGCCAGATAATTTCCGGAAGAATTGAATTTTTCAATTATTAAAATATTGCCATATGTCATATTTCACATACTAAAACTTAATTTCAGAATATAATTTTTTGGTTGTGAAAATTCAAAGATTTGTAATATTTACAAAATCAATTATTACTTCAGATATTTTATTATTTAGCGAAAAGTAATATTCTTACATAATTTTTATGTTTTTAATGCAAGATATTTTTTAAGGGAAATGTTTTTTACTGACAAATAGCATGCATTTAATTACTTCTAAAAACTCTAACCTACCCCTGTTAATGTGAATTCGACAAAAACCCTGTAAATATTATTTTATTTCCATCTTCTTAGTTAATAACAGTTTACAGGTTATTTTTGTTGATTATGGTAGTCAAGTAAGTGATAAATTACGGAACAGACCTGTAATATTTTACGGGCTCGTATAAAATTTTACAGGTTTTTAGAAAAACTTATTGTCTGTTTACATCACCATGACTACTTCTAGTCTGAAATAACGCCTTCGATAAAAAAAAACGTTTTCATAAAAAATTTAAGTAAATTAAAAGCCGCCGTATGAAGGTGAAAATATAAATGTGTATACGACACGCTTTGCAATTAATCTTTACTGGATTATAAATTCCAACTCGCCTGACAAGCTTGACAAGTAGATAACTGTTACAGCTGTGTAAATGGGGAGCTTTTTTTCTTATTTAAGTAGTTTATATGTTCAGTCAATTTAGTAGGGAGAATATGGGCCATGAATCATTTTACTGTCAAATGAAATTACTAAAGGCTCATAAAATTAATTTCAAATCACATTACAGTAGAAAAACAAAGGTGGTTTTACATTTTAAAGTAAATTAAAGTCAAGTCATATTATTGAAATGGCCCTAAGTTATTTGATTTGACAGTAAAAAAATCCACAGCCATTTCATACCTATCCAGTATACTGACTTAAACATGTACGCTAAATATTAATTATTAATTAGCTTTGAAAAATATTTCCAGTAAAAGACAACTTGTTAGAGAATGTGAAAAATAAGCAAAAATATTACTCCTACTTTTCAGTAAATAATTAAATATATAAAGCAATAAAATTAATCTTTCCTATTATTTGTTTGAATGATAAATCTTTGAAGTTTTTGCCCTTAAAATATTGTTACGATTCGGGGTTCATCGACTGATCTTAAACACTTTATGAAAAAACACAATCATCTACATAACGAATACACTACAAATACCCTCTAACATTATTTTAAAAAATCGCACTGCCATGTCGCCGTTTATAGCTCCGCGACACTCATATTCTTCGCTTCTAAATAACAAATGTTAATCGCTTCCCAATCTTCCCGTTATACAGTATGTCAACTTGCTGCTAAACGCGTCGTCTGGCCATCAGCGCTCACGGCGTAACAATATTAAATTCTGAAATTGAGTTTTAATATTTAAAATTTTGAGAAGATTCTAAAAATTTTAAAATTCAATTTAAGCGGAACTTTAAAAAGACCCAGTTGTTATTTGAGATTGTTTAAAGAGCTGAAACTAAATTATTTCCGAGAAATAACAATTTTACGATTTTGACCATTTCGAAAAACGTTGTGTTCTAACAAAGTAAAAATTATTCTGCAATGATCGCCAAAAAGTCGGCATCAAATGGAAAAATCTTTATTTTTGAATTTTCGAAAAAAGTTTTTACGGCAATAATTTCTGCTTGTCTAAAAACCTATTTAGCCCGTATCAGATATACCGAGTGATTTTTACCTATTTAGAAAATAGAGATTTTCGAAAAGGTGGAAATCGTCAAATTGTTATTCCATGGAAATTAGTCAACATTTCAATGAGATTTCTTTAATTTAATATCAAGGCCAGAAAATAATTTTGTTTTCTATAAATTCCGTTAAAATTGAATTTTTCAATTTTTAGAATATTCTCATAATTTCAGATACTAGAACTTGACTTCAATATTTAATATTTTTAAGATGAAAACTTGAAAGATTGGAAAAAGTAATAAGAAAGATTAATTATTGCTTCAGATATTTGATTATCCAAAAGTAATATCTGTGGATATTTTATACGTTTTTGATGCAAGGTGCCTATCAGAAGAAATATTTTTCAAAGATAATTAAAACCTACTTAAACAGCTTCTATATAATCTATGTTTGTTATTGAATTATTTTCACAAAAAGAGAAAAGAAAATATTCGTTTACAGTGGCTTAAAAGAGGAGATTTTGATTTATTTAGCATAAATGTTCAAGTTAATAGGCACTCTATGAGATGGCTGTGGATTTTCTTTTACTGTAAAATCAAATTACTAAAGGGCTATTTTAATAATAGGACATAACTTTAAATTACTTTAAAATGTAAAACCAGCCTTGTTTTAGTATTGTAATGTGAATAGTGAATATTTATTTAGTCAACGATTAGTCAACGATTATAAAAATTATCATGAGACTTAGTCAACTAATAAGTACAAATAAAAAAAAATAAAAAAAATAAAAGTAAGTATCAATGACAATTTTAGGTAAACATAATTAAAATCAAAATTAAAATAATATCAAACGTAACACTAAGATTAAAGTAATTCCAGGGTTGGATCGGCTACAGACGATGCAATGTGCGAAAGTACTTCTCGAAGCAGGAACCATGAAGATGTAGATCTTCGTCTTTTTTAGGTAAGTATTTTTAATATGGTGGCTTTTAATTTTGGGTTCAGAGACCATCTAATGATAACAGTAAATTTTAATCCTGGTAAATCAACAACATTCCTGGTCCTCCAATCTGCATGTCCAACATTATGTGATAAGGTGTTTATTTATCGAGTACAGATGCCTTTCTAGAAAGTAAGTGTAACATTTGTGTTTGAATCTTTTGAATTCCGTTTCATTTTTCAGTTCAGGGGGGTAATGCATTGAAACTCTTTGGGCCAATGTATTCAGCATTTTTTTGACCTATCATAATGCGTTGATATTCGGGTCTGATGTCTTCATTATTCCGAGTATGGTAAGAGTGGAAGTCATTATTTATTTTTAAATTCATTTTAAAAGTGAAAATCACAAGTTGATAAATATATATGGAGTAGACTATCGGAATTTTATATTTTATAAATAAATCTTTGCAATGTGAATTAGGTGTTACTCCAGCAATTATTCTGACTATCTTCTTTTGTTTGATAAAAATTTCCATAACATATCTGCTGTGTCCCGAGATTGTAATACCGTAGGTAAGTATGGATTGTACTAAACCAAAATAAGTTTGTAGCAGGACTTTATAGTTGCTAAAGATTTTAGGTTTTTAAATAAGAATATTAAAGAACTTAGTTTCGCACTTATTTGTGTAACTTGTTGTTCCTATGTCAGTTTCTGATCAATTTGAATGCCTAAGAATTTTGTGGTAGTGACTTCTGTAATTGATTTCTTGTTAATTTTTAATAGTATGCTGCTGTCAACATGTTTGTTGTAAAATGGGTAAAATTGTGTGGCATGCGTTTTATATTTGTTAAGAATGATTCCATTATCTGTGGTCCACGTTAATAATTCTTTCACGGCGGCGTTACCTTGCGTCTCAAGTTGTTCAGTATTTTGTCTAAAATTATCATATTAATAAGAATAATTACAGGAAACTGTAGTTTGTCTACTTTTTTTGCTTTCAACTGTATATTGTAAGACAAAAACAAAAACAATTTAAAATTTTCGTCTGTACCATATTTTACAAAAGTCAAAAGAGATTTTTTTTCAGCTAAAGTTCGTAGACAAAATTCAAATGTGTATCTTATTCAAATTAAATTTAGGTCAGAATCAAAAATTTTGGTATTTTAGAGATTTCACTCGTGCAAAGCGAATTCACTTTATAATTTGAAATTTTGTGGTAAAGATTGCGTTAATATTACGGTCTGCCTTCTCAAACTGGGAAATTTTGAATCAGCTTTTGAATTGGGATCGGTCACATTTCAAATATGCGGTCAAATATGAGTTAATGCAGCTTTAATTCACTGTAAAAATTGACATTTACACTGTTAAAACCGAGCATCATTATTATTTGACGTCCAAAAATAAATCAAATTTGAGATTAATATGCAATTAAAGCAGAAAAAAGAAAATAAATGTAGTTTCGGTTGTAGCCGAGAGTTCGGCTGTTTTTTGGCCGAAACCGAAACTTCGGCCGAACCACGAAATTGAATCCGAAACCGGCCGAAACCGAAACCGAAACCGAATATTCGGTCGGACACTACCGTACACTCTAGAATGAAAAAAATTCAAACATTTTTGAAATTTGACACTGTAATGATATAGGTCTGTAGTTTTCTATGTTATCCTGATTTCCCTTGTTTTTATACACTGGTAAAATTTTAGAAACTTTTAGTCGCTCTGGATACAATCCTTTTTCGAAAGATAAGTTTATTAATCTGGTTAGTGGAGATGTTATATTGTCCGAAACAATTTTGATTATTTTTTCTGGAACCTCGTCTATCCCGGATGACATTTTGTTGCAGCATGTATTAATAACTTTATTTATTTCATATTCATTTACGGATCAAAGAAAGAAGCTGTTTGAAATACCGTTTCCTTTTGGCGTTTTGACCTGAGGCAAAGGCTTGTTTTCTATTAATTCTTTGAAATAAGTATTAAATTTGGTTACGGATTCTTCATGACTTATTATTTTTAATAGAAATTTCTTCTTTGTTCTTTTGTTCTTTAAATTCACCAATAGTTTTCCAGAATGTTTTATTTATATTGTCACTATTTACAATTTTGTTTTCATAGTATTGCTGCTTTGCTTTTATTAATTCTTGCTTGTAATTTTTTTTTTTAATCTGATATCTTTCGTTGTAGTAATCACTTCTGATGTTGTGGTTGACGGCTGCCATTTCTTTGACGAGCATGGAGAGATCTTTTAGCTGAGGAATTATCCACGTAGTATCATGTTTATTATTACATTTTTTTAGTTTTAATGACTGGAAAAGCTTTATTAAATTGTGCAAGAAATGTTTTTTCAAATTTGTTAAAAGCAGCATTTACATCATTGTATTCTAGATTCCAATTTGTGTTTTTAATATATTCAATAAATTTCTGCTGATTCTGTAGTGTATATTTCCTTTTGAAAATGAATTCTGTTTCAGCTTTTATTTCTTCTTGAAGAATATTAGTAATTTGATGGGTATGGTCTGAGATATGGTTCAGGAAAACTTCAGTATTTGCTTGTGACAAATTAGTAAAGAATAAGTCTATACAGGTTTGTGTGTTTTTTTGAATATCTAGTCGGTTCGTGTACAATTTGATGTAGATCGTACTCAAGACACGTATTTATAAGGGACCTTTGTAGATTACTTTCGGTTAATACATTTACATTGAAGTCTCGGCATAAACATATTTTTTTATTCTTTTCTTATTGTAAATATCACCAAGATGGTGGTATAGCTGTTCTATAAAAGTTTCGTCATTTGATAGTGTTAAAAAAAACACAATAGTAATTAATATACTAATATACTAATAATTAAGTCAACCGTCGTACATTTAAAAATTTTATCACTATTTATGACACTTATCCCATCGATTACCTTTAGCTCCTTCTTTACCATTATGCAAACACCTCCACAGACAAATGTAGTTCGACAATAACTACTGGCTAATTTGTATCCGTTTATGGTAAGTGATTTTATTTCGAGCATATTCAACCAATGTTCGGTCACACAAATTACATCGGTAGCATGTTCCTTCGCAAGTACCTCAAGTTCTATTTGTTTCTTCGATATACCTTGGATGTTAATGTGCATTATTTTAAGCTGTTTTTCTTGTTTGCCAATCGTGTACTGTAATGCTATTCTTTTTCCTTATCTAATCTATTTTGTTGGATGTCTCTTATACGAATGTAACATGGACATTCTTTATCCCATACAAAATGTTCACTATTTAGACTAAGGTTCAGTTATATATTAGCGTCTTCACAGTTAATACACTTCTGTATTTCGCTTTCACATACGTCGGCTTTATGCTTTCCAGCACATATAGCGCACGTGACTTCACTTCTACAATTAGTAGCGATGTGCCGTATTTCTGGCAATTGAAACATCGTGTTATTTGAAAACGTGTTTCTATTTTACAACTATTCCATCCAATAAATATTCTATCATGAGACAGCAACATTTGTTGTGTTCTGTTATCACATTCAATGATCATATTGAACTTAATTCTATAAGGTTTAGTTTTGTGGATTATCTTCATGTGTTCTGGGTTACTATCTATCTATTTTGTTCAATTATTTTCGTCAAAAGGTTTTCTTCATTTTATTCCGTGTGTATCCCAAATATTTTTATTCTCGGTTTTATCTTTTTAGGATCCTCGATTTTGTATTTTTCATTTAGTTTTAATTTCATATTTTCTTTTATTGTCGATGCAGAGTTAAGGCTATCCCTCATCGCATTTCAGAATAATACCACCTCCTCCAGTTCTTTTGCCAAAATTTACTCCGATTTGTAAGGCCGATGGTTCTATCTTATCTTTTATGTCATTTTTGATGTTGGTTATTGTATTTTTCTCTACTGGTTTAATAACGACAATATTTACTGTTTTTCCTGAAAGAACACTGCTGTACGATCTTTTATTGTCTTCAGTTGTTTTTTCAATATTTTTATTATGCCCTTGCGAAATTGCTTTTAATTCTATTATTTCCTTTTTCAGTTCAGAATTCTCCGTAACAAGTTTATTAATTAGATCATACATTTTTTCAATTTTTACTTCAATCGAGATCAATTTATCCACCACAGTTTCATCTGGTTGTTTCATTGTGGTTTGATTCTTTATTTTTTCAGTTGAAGAACAACATTCAGTTCGATTATCTTTGATTTTATAACCCAGTATTTGGGCACAACTTTTAAGAAAACTAGAATTACATTTCGTACATTTTACCGTACTCGCTTCAACAACTACATTATTCTTACACTTCTTGCAAATTTTACCTTTTTCCTTAGTATCTTTAGCACTCATTTGTAAATTAATCTCAACAATATATTTAAGTGCGGTAAGTATTTTTATTCCAAGAGTATTTTCCTTTTTTTGGAGTGTCGTATAAAAACTTGGTCCGGCTGGTAATATTTCGACGGGGGAAAAGCGTAAAGCCTATCGCCCGAGTCGACCTCTCGGAGGCGATGAAGCTTATCTCTTATCGTTGCAGGCTAAACTCCTATCTGCATTTACCAACCCTAATTTTAAAAATTTGCGCCAGAACAATTTTACTATGTTACCTTAGCACCTTGATATCTCGTAGTTACAAAATTCGCATTAAAATTTGCTGATAAAAGCCCGAAAATTGGTGTTTAATTGCAGAGCCATTAAACATGCGTGTGCACGCACTCATCACCCACTCAACAATGAATTGTTGATTTGGCTTGTAGTAATTTCAGTTAACAATTCACGGCCATCTCATATTCTGCCTACTTAATTAACTAAACAAGTAAACTAAATAAGAAAAAATCTCCTCATTTAGGCAGCTGTAAAAGAATATTTATCGGGTTTTTGTGAAAGTAAGTCATTCCCAGGGGTGGATTAAAGTTTTTGGAAGGCATTTAAATGTCTATTAGGTATCAGTGAAAAATATTTCTCTTAAAAAGTACATTGCATCAATATTTGGTAAAAATATTTCTTTTCGCTAAATAACTCGCTAAATAACTCTATATCCGAAAAAGTAACTAATCCTCTTTATTATTTTTTCCAATTATAAATATTTGAAGTTTTCATCCCAAAATGCTGAAACTCTGAAATTAATTTTATGTACGTCAAATTTTAAGAACATTCCAAAAATTGAAAAATTCAATTTTTTGGGAAATTAAAGAAAAGCTATTTTCTGGCCTTGATATTACGCAATAAGTTGAAAGTAATCCAGGGTCAGCTGGGTAAAGAAATCTCATTTAAATCTTGATTAGTTTCCGAGTAATAGCAATTTTACGATTTTGATCATTTATATCTAATAGGGGCTAAATAGGTTTTCAGATAAGAAGAAATTATTGCCGTCAAAAGTTTTTTTTTTTTTGAAAAATCAAAAATTAAGATTTTTTCTATTTGATGTCGACAAAAAAAATAATCAAAATCATTCAATGCTGTTAGGACTTCCGTTAGTAAGTAATCGTTTTTTTGATAATACCGACATGTTATATTGTGAATCTAATGTTTTCAAAAGACGTTTCATAGAAATGTCATCGAATTCTATTAATAAATGTATTGATTTTGTTAATTTAAATGAAATATTTTGTACTTTTTTAGATTCACTAAATAAATATGTATATTAAAAAATAATTTAGATCTTGTTAACTTTACGTTTCTCCGGACAACTCGTTATTTTTATTTTTAAAAAATCATTCTATTCGTTTCTCTTGACAACTTTTTATTTTTTTCGGCCTCCGTCTAAAATTGCTGATTTCCCATTCGTTCAAATTGTCCTGAAAACAGTTGTTTGCATGCCAAGGCAGAAAAATAAAAACAGGGATTTTGCATGAACGATTTTTAGATTAATAGCGCTGAGTAACATTGAAATGTCAAATTAAACCTCACAAATTGAAGAAAAATTATTATTTCAGTGTTTTTAAGCTATTCTACGGCTAAAATTTTCTAATTTTGTAAATCAATTCATGTAATTTAGCGTTTACCGCTAACATAAGAAAGTTAAATTTCCTAACCGACGCTATTTTGACAATAATTGTTTTAATTTAAAAACTTTGTCGTCCGGAAAAATTTTGTGTATCACGCGTCCAGAACACTTTTCCGAGTATGAGCACGGTTTGTGTCGCCGAGGCGAAACCGAGGCCGCACAAGTGCGAGTTTCTGGCCTAGTGATACAAATAACTATTTCACTCCTCACGAAGTTATCAAACGATAGTGAAACACAGTGTCTTTCTTCGAAACAGTGCTTTACATCTTTTATGTAGCAATTTATGGTACTATGCAGCCGGAAGCTCAAACTGGTAGTAATAATAATAATAATACATAATATATAATAATGTAATTTATTGCAATCCATTTGACCAAATATATTGTTCACGTTAACATTGCACCTTTGATTTTGATTTGTTTTGAAAATTAAGTCTCCCTTGAAATAAACAGTTTAGAAAAAAGCTCATATAAATAAACAGGAAGGTCATCGAACAGCGTTTTCTTAAAGTACCATGCCATCAACGGAATTTATAATTAGAGCAGGCCGTGATATTTTCCAAAAAGTTGGCAACACGGGCTTACAGGCTTGAAATTCAAAATGTTGAGTATCAGAATTGTGCCATTTATTTTTTAAAATGATTGATAATAAACGGAGTTGTTTGTGGAACCCCTCCCCCCTCCTCCCTAATATTCTAAAAAAGAGTTTGCATACAAAATAAAATAACAAAATAGAGATTTTATAAAGCACGAGTATAACCTCAAATATGACAACTGTCAACTTATTATTTATTTCTAGTTGTATCCAGTAGCACCAATCACAGTCTCCTCTAATTATGAATTCCATTGATCACCCGGTATTATTCTAATTAAGCACACGTTACAAGAAGAATCAGCGTTTCTTGCAAGTCTCACACACATTAAAAATAACACATTAAAAAGTAATACATACAGATACTTTAAGTAATTTACAATGAAGCATCTTAAAATGAAAAAGTGAAAGTGAAAATAAAAGTTTGTACGCGAGACGCTTTGCAATTAATCTTTACTAGGCTCACAAACTTCCAGCTCGCCCGTAAAAATTAATTTACAAAGCGTGACACGTAAATAACTATTCCTAATCCCGAAGTTCCAGGTTTACGGTTATCTGCTTTTAAACGTCCTTCAGTTTTATGTGATAGTTTACCCATTATGAAGGTGCTTTCCAGAATTGTTCTCCGAATTTTGTTTATTTTAATAACTTTGCAACTGGTGTAAGATAGTTATATTAAAATATTTTATCCGTAGATTATGAGACAACCAGTATATTTAAAATTTATTGCAGTCAGTTAAAACTGCAAAATATTTCAGTTTTTACAGGGATGTTTCAGAGTAAAACTCTTTAAACGATATTTAAAAATATTCATTGAACCTGAATCCTTAATGAAACCTGGCAATCGATCATATATACTGATGCTGGCGATCTTTCAAAGAATGCGGTGTTGTGACGCATTATCCTTAATTCTACACGTTGACATTTTTTGTAAAAAGCTCTTCGTTCTTGCGGGTAAACATTGCATTATACAGACTATTTAAAAGTAACTCAGCACTATTGCTAACTTTTTTATTACAAAAGTTACAGATACGGTTAAATTGGCAAATTAGTAGCACTTTTTGCCCTGATTGCAAAGATGCATTCAAAAAAAACAATTTAATATCGCGTTTCCGAAATAAAGGAAAAAAAGCACTTTCTTTATAAATGGAACACGTTGTATATTATTTGACCGATCGATAAAGAGTAAAATGCTGAATTAAAATTGTTCTTTATCATTTTATAGAAAATTAATAAATAAAGAAGATATTTAGATTTTTTAAAAATTCATTAAGATGGCTGAATTTCAAGGACAAAACATTTGACAGTTGTATTATTTCTGATGTTTCTAGTTTACATTTTATAAAAATGTTATTTTTACGCATCTATAAAAAATATGATATGTTAGAATGTTATTTCCCGTACTAAAAAATATGAATTATAATTAAGGCCTCAAATCTGAAGGTCCAAACTCAGAGGCGTTGTATTCCGCGCGCGGCGGGGCTCGATTTCTGGCTTCATTTCTGATAGGCACGGGAATTCTACGATCGAATTCTGCGTCTCATTAATTTTGATTTTGACGATTCGACATTTATTTGATTGCTCAGTCTCTCCGGAAATATTGAAGAGTTCAAAATTTACTTAGAGAAAGCGTCTTTCACGACCTGTTATGTTGAGAGATTGTTTTCTCACTTTAAAAGACAAGACACACAGCAAATCGAAACGAACGAACGAACGAAAACTTGGAACGTTATTTAATAATTAATTTTAATAACAATTAATAGCTAAGAAATGTTAGTATTTTCTTCCCTATTCGAATTTCGAATACCTGAGAATACTCAACAACGCGCGTCTCTGTTAAACCGGGCAATCGAACGATTCATATCTGCGCTACACCGGGGGTGTTACGATACGTAACCGGCATCTGGGAAATTGGACGGCCTATTTTGCTCGACGCTTTAATTATAATACACTTTGCAGCAAAATCAAAAGATACTTTTAAGATTTTTTGTATTTCAGTAATAATTTTTAAAACAATTCTTGCAAAATCATGAGCTACCGTTCTCTTAACATAAAATTTTAAGAAAGTTTTGCCTAAATCAAAAGATATCGCTAATAGTGATGAAAACATATGTTTGAGTCTGTAATACGTAATAAATAAAAAAAACCTCAAAACGATATTCAATTTACGAAACGTGCAAGCAAATCGCCTAATAAATCGTTTGTCAAAAGTGGATATAGTTAAATTGATGACTCTTCTTGAAAAAGTTTATTCGCAACAAGAAGTTGCTATAGAGCTTAACGTTGCACAATCTATTGTCAGTAGGGCTTGGAACTGTTACGAAGAAGCCGGCACCCACTGCAGAAGACCTGGTCAAGGCATAAAAAATAAAAGAACGACTGTAGAGGTTTGCTTAATGTGGATTATTGTAAAATGGTGAAGGTTTTACACGGATAAAAGGATAACGAGGACATATAGCTTACCACTGGAAAAGTTATAAATAATGATACTGTAAAAAAAAAGGTTTAAGACTCTAAATTTAAGTCCTTACAGGCCAGCAACAGGACCAGTTTTATCTGCAGAAGATAAAAGAGCTTGACTAGCATTTGGTTATATGTATGCAAGTTGGACAAATGATGACTGGCGCTAAGATTTATTCAACGACGAATTCAAATTTTGTCTAAAGTCGAATGATGTAGAGTATGGAGAATATCCGGAAAAAGATTCGCACAATGTTGAATGTAGAAAATCGATCAATTTGGTGGTGGATCAGTTATAGTATGGGGTAGGATTACTTTAGAATATCACACCTACATGATTACCTATTATGAACAAGGGCACAATAAATGCAGCCTGATATCTAAACGACATTATCATTCCCGTTGCAGAATCTTTTGCTGCGGTGTATGGGCCCCAATTCATTTTATTGCATGATAATGCTCGTCCACCCATAGTCAAAAATGAGATTACTGGCGTCAATCGAATCTTTGGCGCATCAAAGCAGGAAAAATCGCTAACTTCCACGCCCTCCTCAAACCCGTAAAGACCTCTTAAGAAATTTTTAAGCAGCTTGGATGGAGATCATTCCAGAAGAAGTCTAACTTGATATTAAGCTTGTATTGAAAAAAATAAATGTTTAACTTTGTTTTCAATTTTGCTTTTAGTTTTATTGCTAAACTGTATCTAATTATGTTAAAATAAATTGCTTTGTTAACCTTATTATTCTTGCTAATAATAATATAAATAGGAATAGTTATCGATTGTCTGGGAATTATTACTATTTGTTAATTATACCCTACTTTTGCTGCGAAGTTTACATTATTCCAAGAACGAAATCTACTACTTCCTGTGTAGGAAGTTGAGGTTCAATGTAAAAACTTTTGAGAAAACTAATATAAAGAAACATTTTCATACTTGAATAATTATTGTTGAACCGAAAACCATAGGAATTTGCGTTAATTTTGGCTCTTTCAACAATAATAGACTCAATTGATAAAGAAACCAAAACTGTCGTTTTGGCATATTTCGAAGTCCGTTGTGAAAATTCGACAAAAGACTTAATGAGAAGTAGCAGTTTATGTTTAAAAAATCTTTAATCGAATGAAGTTAAGTTACGTTATCCGCGGTCTTGTTACTCAAAACATGCATCTTATGAAAATTCTTGTTATTAAAAGATTTTTTACAATACTGAGACAGGAACACCTTTTACTATAAACAAATAAACCAAAATTAATGTTTTCACGTACATTCACGGTTTTCAAATATTTTGTTCTTGAAACAGAGCCATCTTAATGAATTTGTAAAAAATCAAAATATCTTCTTTAATTATTTTATTAATTTCCGATAAAATGATAAAGAACAATTTTAATTTAGTTTAATATTATTCTCTATCGATTAGAAAAAAGTATTCTTTTCCCTTTATTTCGTAAACGCGATGTTCAATTGGTTTCTTTTGCATCTGTAACTTTAATAATAAAAAAGTTAACAATAGTGCCGAGTTATTTTTGAACAGGGTGTATGTATCCATTTCTTTAGTTGTATTTTTACGAAGTAACTTAAATTAGAAAAGTTTTAGGACCTTTCCTCCTCGATTTTTGATACTTTCGAAAAAATAAATGACGAACAGGTTTTCGAGGTTTTCAATTGTTTTCAACTTTTTTTTAATGGCACGTTAGATTTTTTACCATCGCATCGCATTCAGGATGTCAAATTTATTATGCCTCTAAAATATCATCTCCCAAAGCGTACTATTTTATAAATGATTTAGTAACTTTTTCTAAAAGATGGAAATGGCTAATTTTTCTTTTATCATACCTTGCACAAAATATTTTTAGAATTCCGGGTACTCTTAACTACTTAAATTTAAAAAGTTGAGAGCAATTTCCGGTACAAGCAGAGGTGTCCGAAAGATGAAAATATTATATTTTAATAGATCATGATCGCTAACTAAAAACCTGAAAATATGAAATAGAAATTCAAATGGGATGTCTGTATACTTTTAATAAATGAGTTGCTAGAATCTCCTTGTATTTACATAAAAATGTTATTTTCTGAAACTATATTTTAGTAACTTAACATTTTGTTTTGAAACAAAAGCATAAGTGTGTTTATCGTCGTATTTAGATTTCATTTTGCAGCGAATTTAATATAAAATTACTTTCTTTAAGATATTTCAGGAACGAATCTTCATCCATTCATATGCAGGGTGCTGCATTTTGAAACGCCAGTAGAAAATCCCATGTTCATTTAAAAGTGTTCGAATATTGGCTTCCCTAATTATTTTACGGCAAAATTTCATTTAGGTTTTTTAAAGTGCTTTTGAGCAATGAAAGTGAAAACTGGACAAATAATTAATAAATCTAATCGTTAAAAAAATTGATTGATTCCAGTAATTTATTTTAACATTTACTGATCAAGGTCGTGCTGATAGTTTGGTATAAATTGAAGTCCGTTACTGATCTTTTTTAAATATCTCGAGCGAATGAAAAATTGTCAAACATCACAGACAGATTCATCTTGAAGATAAAAATATTTTCTTGCACTTTTTAAAGACCGCAAAATAGAGAAATTAATGTAATCGTTTTTGAATTATAATTTACGAATTCTTATGATGGGCCTTTAATTAATTGTAACCCTGTATACTTAGAGTCTCACTAATTCCTAGAAATGTGGCTAATAATAAAATGTTTTAAACGATACTTAATAAAGTAAAATGAAAAATGGAGTATGAAGAAAATTTGGAAAAATGTTCGTACACATATCCAAGAACCTAACAACATATAAAATACTCAAACTACTGCGATTTTTTATGATCAAATCTAAGTTTAATTATTATTTATAATTAAGAAATAAATATTTATAGATCATTCTCACATAATTTAAAACCTGATATTACATAATACAGAAATCACGGCCATGAAAATGCAGGGTTCCCCTACTCCCATTTCCATGCAACCTTCTCGGGTATCGTTGACCGCTGCAGAAGGTTACAATACTACAAATTATCAAAAAAGTAAAATAAAAAATGAAAAAACAAATCGAACTGAATATTTTTACTGAGCTTGGCGATAGACAACAATAAAGAACCGCCTACAAAAATAATGTCTCACTTTACATACATTAATGTCTCTTTGTCCTTGTCACTCCAATTAAGTTTCAATTGGGTAATAAAGGACAAGAACAATTGAGGGTACAATTTTCAGTCGACAGCGCACTTTAGACGTTAGAAAGTCCAGTACAGGTGAAACCGCGCGCGATCAAATGTGACCGTGACAGAGAATTTTTTTAAATATTTTTTTTTATTGGACTCAACACGTCGCAAGCGACAGAGCAAACCAATTTACCTGTAAGTTGAGTATTTTATCGTACGTATGTAGAAAGAACATGATTATATTCAAGCATTAATTTCAATAATTAATCGCGTAAAATCCAACCTATCTGTTTGTTTTGATGGTGGCGTAGGTATTAAATTTCATTCTCATTACGCAAACAGGTTTATATAGTTGCATGCAAGACCTGAATTGACGGTTTTAACAAACGCTTCCTTATTAGGTCCGTCATTATTTACGAAGCAAACACCGGGAGAATTTGAGCTCGTAAATTTTACAACAATTTGCTCACTATTGGGGTCAGAATTATTAAATAATGTTACTCATCACGTGACATATGCACAAGGAAACGTACTATTTTAGTGGAAAGTGAAATTAGCGAATTATAAGTGAAACTAAGGGTTTGTGGACAAAAAAATCGCACATTTTGTTTAAAATGCTTAAGTACATAAGTGAGGTTAAATTGCTTATTTAAAAACTCCTTTAAATATTATATCCGAAAACGATCATTTAAGTTAAAGGACCTTTTTGCTGCTTTTAAAGCTGCCTTTAGTATTATGGAACAACATTTCTGTTTAAAGACGACTTTAAATTTAAATGGAGTTTTAAAATTGATTATGAAACCGGGCCTTATTAATGGGCTGTTAAAATTTAGAAGTCCTTTAAAACTTAAAATATAGTTCCATAATTGGTTATTACCGTAGAAACAAAATTTAGCACCCCTTTAGATTTAGCGGTTTTGATACAGAATAGACTCCTTAATGAACTTGTAAAACATTTGAAAAACGTAACCACCTATAAGTTATTAGATTTTAGCAACAGAGTCTGCACCACATCGGCTGGCTTGGCGAATTTTTGTCTTCACACGCTTCATCCTATCTGAGTACACTTTTATTGGTATCTGCCGCAACTTCTGCTTTAGTCGAGACTCTAATCCTTCCAGTGTAGAGGCTTACCGGCCACCGAAATAAATTTCTCTTTTCAAATGTCTTCAGAACCTTTCAACAGGACTAAGTTGAGGAACAAACGGAACATTTCTTGATTTTATAACATAGTTAATTTGAAGTTCATCATAAGTCGCTATAACGTTCCTGGGGTTACTAGCAGTTTCTCTGTATATTTCTATGCAGTTTTAGAAAGTTTAATTCCTTTCCAAGCTTACCATGCGCTGCATCAATCAGGCTGAGTTGCTCAGTGTTCGATTAAACCAGTAATTTATTAACTGATGGCCAAGCATTAAACCACAATTTTTTCTCATAGTTAAACCACATTTTACATCTTAATCCATAGTTAAACTACGTTTTACATCTTAATCACTGTCTGAGCAACCAGAAAAAAGAATAAAACTCTAATTAACGTTAAGCGTAGTTTAAACCTTCAGTAAGCAGCTCAGCCTTAGAGTTTCTCTTTTCTTCTTGGACGTTCTCTTCGCTGGTGTTCTAGAATCAGGCCTTCTTGTAGTCGTAATTCCTGAGTCAATCCGTCGGCAAATATCGTACAGAGACGTAGCTCGACTTATTAGGAGCAAATCCGCTTCAATTTGTCTATCCTACTGCAATGTCAGGTCAAAAAGCGATCATAGGATGTCGCTGTCTTATCTGTTCATCACTATTACATCGCATTTGCGAATAAATTGGACAAGTCGTTTTTGGTTTGCAGTGGGAATGTCGAGCTACGTTTCTGCTGATGAAACCTCAAGCAAGGCTGAAACAGCTGTACAGAGGCTGCTCGAGGTTTTCACTGCAATCAAAAACGATTTGCAACAAAATTTTATAAAAATATGCAAAAAAATCTTTTCTATGTACGTTCGTCTCTGAAATATTTTCAAAAAACTGAAAATTCTCATTTTCGAACATTTTCGAATATCGAAAATCTCTGTGAACGCTATTAGTTGATATTTATACCACGTGAAGCAAAATTAAAATCTGAATACGACCTTATGGTATACCTATGCTTTAGAACAAAGTTTTAAGTTACTGAAAAATACACTCACGGACAAAAATATTGCATATTTTTATATTGTTCATTTATTCTTCTGTTTGAGATGTATTATTCCATACACTTATTTCTTTAACTGATTTTTTTTAGTTAGTACATTGATATTTAATTTAAGGCTTTAGATTAATAAGGGGTATGTGGCAGAACAGTTGTTATATGCTTATATCAACTGAACCTACTGCCTTTTGATCCGCAAATTAAGTAATTTCTTTTAGTTAGATATTGTACACTTCAATTCTATGTTACATTTGAATTTTCTTTTTTTTCTCTTTTGTATATCTTGCACTCGGACCAATAAAACTATTATTATTATTATTAGGTATATACATACACTATGAACGTTTAGAGTGGAACAATTCACGTAAATAATTGCTAGATCATCTGCAGCTAAAATCCTCGGACACGTAAACCTATTTTCATTGGCGCGAATATGATTTTAAAGTTATCTTTTTTTCCACCCCCACACCTTTCCGCAATGACGTCATCGACATTTTTTTTAATAGCACGCCCCCAATTTTCTACCAGATTTGGGTAGATTTGAGAATTTTGATTTCATCAATACGCATAATTTGACATTTGCATTGACGGTACCCGATATATTAATTACGAAAAAAAAACGAAAAATGGAAAATTTTCTACGATTTATTTGAAACAAATGAACCACTGATGTACAAACCAGCAAATAATAATTTGTTTCAACGCCTTAGTTGAAATAAATGATAAAAAGTATCATCAAGTAAATTTCAAGTTCTTCCGTGGAACCTCCATTAATGACTAAAAAAATATTCGCGCTAATGAAAATAGCTTTACCTGTCCGAGGATTTCGACCGCAGATGATCTGGTACTCATTTACATATATTAATTGTTCCACACTAAACGTTCACAGTGTTATAACTGTGCTGAATTGTTTTTAAGCTTAAATGAATCTATCTGTTAAGAAAGTTACAAATTAGTCTTGGTATGTGAAATGCACAACTTAATTTACTGAACAAGGAACTTTAGAAGAACAGTACCCATAATTACTAACTGAAGTTTCAAAATAACGTGTCTAAAACAAATGAATTTCAGTAGCACGTATTTCCTTTTCGAGCTTGAATGTCTGCTCTCATTTTTCTGGATAGGCTGGAAAGAAGGTTTCGGATTCTTTCTTAGGGAATCGATGAAAATTCTTCTTTTGCAACAATTCTGAGTTCATTTCTGGTCATGGGGGCCTTTTTTGAGCAAGTCCCATAAATGTTCGAACGGATTAAAATCAGGACTGTAAGTAGAGGCCATTCCAATGTTCGGATAAAACCTCATCCAGATACTGTATTACTGCAGCTGTTATGTGAGGGCGAGTGTGACCATGCATTAACACAAATATATCATACCCTATAACTCCAACATAGGCCGAAACATACTCTTGCAAGATGCCTTCAATGTACCATTCAGCCATCGTTCTTCCGTTAACCTCCACAAGCTCTGTACTACCTCCCAACTTATATTACTCCAAAAGATTATTCCACCACCACACCGTCCGGTTTCCAAAGGTGAATCCTTGTTTCATTAGTAAAACGAATGTGCTTCCATACCTTCATAGTCCGAACAGCATGAACTCTAATCTTTGCCTTTTGTGTTGTTGAGAGAGACGAGGCACTACAGCAGGTACTCTAACATTTAAATCGACTTGTTTTAAGCTTCATCTTATCGTATTAGAACAAACAGTAACTCTTTTACAATTCAATTCTTTATCGAGAGTTACCACTTTTATAGCATACGGTTCGCTGCTGTGGTTATTTCGCGGTTATTTCCCTCGAGGACTACGATGTGAAGAAGAGCTGCGTAACTATGCCCACTCAGTGGAAACGGCAGCGGGACTCAAAATATGTTACGATTAAGGGCGCCACTCAGCAGAAAAAAAACACGAGCAGATCATGATATACGGCCGGGAAAGTGTATCCCTGTATACCCACGG
Organism: Prosopocoilus inquinatus; assembly: GCA_036172665.1. Classification (NCBI taxonomy): domain Eukaryota; kingdom Metazoa; phylum Arthropoda; class Insecta; order Coleoptera; family Lucanidae; genus Prosopocoilus; species Prosopocoilus inquinatus. The sequence continues at coordinate 11,791,535 of CM069875.1, forward strand.
AAGGTACAACGCCCCAGGACCCACTTCCACAATAGTATACCACAGGTGAAAATAAAACCAGAAATGATCTTTGAGTTCTCTCCCGCAAACGTAAAAACTATAAAATACATGTATAAATTCGGCAAAAATTATCTGTTTATTAATTCAAATAGGTTGAGTTGTCGGACGCAGTAACATCAAAAGTATTAAGAATATTGACTTATACATGGTCCAAACTAAAGGGGTTTGGGCATAGGCGTGAGTACTCTCGCGTTGTTTAGAGTCATTTAACATCTAAATAAAATATAAAAAAAGTCATGAAACACGCAAGGCCAAAATAGTAGTGAAGTGCAAAAAAATAAAACATTATGGAGAAAGCTCCAAAATTACGGCAATTCGCAATTCTTAGTTGAGCGAAACAAACTGATAGACAAAAGAAAACTGGTAAAATTGAATTTATGGTACAATAATAGTATCAATAAACTCATGATAAAAAGAAATGAAACTGACTAGGAAATAGAAAATGACCAGCAAAAGACTCACAGGCAAAAATATCCCCCCGTCGAGTTCGTAGATGTAAGGAAATTCAGTTCTAGTTTTCTCCGCGACAAACTTCCAAAGATATTACACTCCGTAATATGATATCACGCAACATGTCGCCAGAGAAGGAAAAGTCTTACGCTTCCTCTCCGGAGTTCGACGTCGAAGGGGGAATGAGTTGAAGGGATGGTAACAGTTTTCAAACGAAAGCGTTTCCCTCGACGCTTCGCACGAGGACGTCGTAAGGCCAGTACTAAACGAGGCGATAACCAGTCTGCTTAAACCCGACTTTAAAATCTGCCCGGGACTACTTGCTAGAAGGGAGAAAATGTGCGAATAAGAAACGTAAGTGGTAAACGCACATGGAAAACAAATGAGCAACAAAATGGAGAATCGACGTGGCGCTTACTTTGCCGTAAACAACAATAGTGATACGGTTTTGATCCGTTAACAATGGCTGGTTGAATTCTTCATCAACAGAACATTCAAAAGGGTATCGTGTTTCTTTTTTCTTTTTTAGTGTTGACAACGTCGTCGTGGGTTCTTGTTTTTCTTAATATACAGCGTGTCCGGATTTCGTAGTGACAGCATGGGTAACTTTTGTATTTGAAGAGATAGAGAGATGGTTAAATTAGCAAAAAGGCACAGGTTCGAGAGCTCATTAAGAATCCATTTTCAAATTTTACTTGTCATTGCCAGTTTTGTTAAAATTTTATAAAAACAAAAATCTCCTAATTTCTTTTATTTGCTGTAACTTTTTGGTTACTTAACATATTGAGATGCGGTTTGAACTAATTTGCATGATAATTTAAGTACTTTTATCGGCATTAAAAACCAATCTCATTTTTGCAAATTCTTAGTAATCTAACCTAACCTCAAAATTTTAAATTGCTACCACTCAATTTTTTTGGTTCTTTTAAGAAAGAATTTTTTTTCTGAATGCAATAATTTATCACATGATATGAAACTTCTTCAAAATGTTGAAACACTGAGCTTATTCTTTTTATGGGCAGAAATATCTAGTGCCATGATCTCAAAACTTTGTTTCTTGTTTATAAAATTATCTGTGAAATTATAGCTGTATTCGATTCACCGATTTGGATCGATTTAAATCGATCCAAACAGCTTTTCTGCGTTCGATTCCTGCTAGATCAATTAACCCCGCCATAATTTAAACTGATCGAAATCACCTCAAAATGATTCTGCTTATTTAAAAAATCTGTTAGATCATTTAGGATCGCGTAATTGTTTTGAAGTTAGAAATTTAATTAATGTGTGTAAACCTGATCGTTTCAGTACCAAGGATCATAATTTCATTATTGTGAACTGTTCCAAACTGATCTAAATGAACCGATTCGACGCGTGAATCGAATGCAGCTTGTGTTTCGAAACAGAAAGCTGCTTATCATCGTACGTGCCTGTCAGACAATAGTGTCATTGTTACTTACTTTAACTTAAAATGGAAAATTTTGAAAAATATGATAAATTTTGTACAGTCACGATCAACCTAATCGAGACTGTTGAAAGCTAACTGCGCCCTTGTTAACGTTGATAATAAGGGTTACAGAACTGTCAATAGGTCTCGATTCGCTTGGTAGCGACCGTACGTATATCAAATGCTACAAGAACTTAGAACTCGTGAAATATATGAAGCTCAATATCTAGAAGAGGCTACTTATAAGGCTGCCGCAGTCCCACTGATCGTTCTTGGAAAATCGTGTACAAGCGATTAAAATTTCAACCAATGAAATCTTTTTGGCACAACATGCTCGTAGCTGATCTGATTTCGGTTTAAAATTTTAATCGCTTGTGCACACTTGGGTATCGATCAAGCAGTGGGACTGCAGCCTAACTTGAAAACAAAAATCAAAGTTTTTGTAATCACTAGCGATTTCTGTTCGTAAACACAAAAGTTCAGTTTTTCAAAAATTTGAAAAAGTTTTCATATCATGTGATACATCATTGCATTCAGAAAGAAATTGTCTTAAAAGGGCCAAAAAAGTTGTTAGATACCAATTTAAAATTTTGAGGTTAGGCTAGATTACCAAAAATTGGCAAACATGAAATGGATTCTTATTAAGCTCTCAAAGCGGCATCTTTTTGCTAATTGAAGCAGCTCTCTATCTCTTCAATTACAAAAGTTACCCATATTGTCCCTACGAAATCCGGACACACTGTATATGCGGACTGCAGGGTATCAATAAAGTATTAACTAAGTTTTATCGGAGAGTTGTACCCAGCCAACTTTTCCAATGATAAAACAAGAAAAGGGAATCCTTTCTCTTTAACGTTCAAATAAAAATTTCCTGAATTTAAATATTTTCATTTACAAAGAGTAATTATTTATTACCATAGCTATTACTAGCGTTTCCAAAAAAATTAGGATAGCAACAATTAAATTTTTAAATTAAGACTAAAGTAAATAAACAAATATCAATTTGGGTTTCAAAAAGTTTGTGCAGCAGGAGGTTAATCTTTTCATGTAAAATTGAGACGATCTAATAGAAATTTTAAAAAGGGACCTGTTTTCCAAAATGCATTCTGTTAAGGCTGCTCGGCCACAAAATAGTTTTTTTCCATTTGCCAGGCTTATTTTTCATTAAAACCTTATGAAATTTTTTGGAAAATTTTTTAAATAAGTTCTGTTAGGCGTTTTTCAAGATTGCCAAAAAAGCCTTAAAAAATTAAAATTAAAAAAATTCGAAAATGTAAGCCTTTTGCAGTATTCAGTAATAATAAACCGTTTAGCTTTTTTTTAATTTTTAAAAATAAGATCAGGAAATGGGAAACAAATTTGAAATTTTCGGAAAGAAATCGCAGATGTGAATTCCTCAGGTCTAGTGTAAGAGAGGTGAATTCGCATATTCATTCACCCGATTTAGTGACAGATGAAGAGTGTGAATGAGAGCGAATGCGTTTCAGTGCGTATATGAGTGAAACACACAATAAGCGCACCGTAAACACACGGACTCGACCGAAAAACGCTACCACGAAATAAAATACCTACAAATATTTCTCTTTTCAAAGTCGTGCTCAGATATAAATAATACTTTTTGGCAAATTTTTTACGCTAGACTAAAAAAAAAAAAACATTTTTGTCATAATATACTTCTGCAAATCTGCAAGTCATACACTTAATTAGTTTTAAAAAGATCTGCAGATTTGTGTTATATTGTTATTTATTTGTGTAGAGTACTCATTTACCTTGACTTGACGTCATTAAAAAATCCTTGTTAATGCACGTAATTAATATTATGTAATAACTCAGCAAAAAGTCTAGGGAAATGTTAACATTTTAGAAGTCGGCAGAGGAACACCAAAAATTCGATGTCACTATGGTTCCTGATGTGTTCTGAGATGTGGAATGAATATAATACAGTTTTTACTATTTACCCTGCATTTAGTTCATGGGCTGTTGTCGATTTCGTTTAATGCGTAGTTATTTTACGTTGTCCGACGAATCAGTTGATTGGTCGCAGTGGTCGGGATTTAAGATGCGACCATCGTCTATTGGTTGCATCTCAAATGCCGACCACCACGACCAATCAGCTGATTCGTCGGTTTTTTAATATCTCCTATTAATACATTGTTTTAAGTACATTATGTCCTTTAAGTGGGCGTATTTTCTTGGTCTAATAACTGTCAAATTTGGAAATATACGAGTATTAGCATTAACAACGATACTTAAATAATTTACATTTTATATGCATTAATATTAGTTTGGCTCCCTCTAGAATTACATCCTTTAATACGGTGATAAATTTATTTTAATTTGCTGTTCATTTAGACATCGAAAACAGGAAAAGAAATTAAAAAATTATGTTTTTCAAAATTACAAGGGGGATATAATTTTTTTCTCTAATGAAATTAGTTAAGCCCCTGGAGATTTAAAAGGCGCGTATTTTGACATATTACACATTAAGAAAAAGTTCAGATTAATACCGAAAAAAAGGAACAACAGCTTTTTAGGTGAGTCAGACTAGGCTTAAGGGAATAGACACAGTTTCTGAAGGAACAATAATAGGTTCAGAAAAATCACTAGGTTGTGAAGGCGTTTGGTTTTTTACGTTTTTCTGTTTGCACAATTGGGAAAGTAGGTGTTATAGATAGGTAAATACTCGGGCAATAAATTATTTCTTCGATCTATTTCAACTGAATAATGACAAGTTTTAATAAAGTCTGCATGGATTTTTCTCTCGAGACGATTTCTCCCAATTTTCTTCCCCAAATTCTTCCACCGATTTCACAAATCTTTGGCGGGGCTAGATCTATCATTTTGTTTGAAGTTTCCACTAATTTGACGATGTTGACTTTGTTTAGGTATATTAGTCCGACAAACTATTGTTGTATGCCCTTTTTTCTGATACTTCAAACAAATCCAGTCCACCACTGGACACGACTTCTCATTGTGTTCTCCTCCTTATCTAAAACATGTTTTGTCCAATTTCGATATTTCTTGATTCTTCTTTTCTCTTGAACCATAATTTTTTTGATCCATTTTTTGTTTCATATATGACACTTTATTCGCACTGGACGGTTGAATTTCTTTTAATTCGACCTTGGCTAATTCCATTGCCTTTGCAGTTTGGATTGCAACTTCCAAAGTCAAATTTTGCATTGTTAATAATTTTTGTTGAGTAGCCTCAGACTTAAGACCTGACACCAATTAGTCACTAAGAGCTTCATTGGGAAAAGCACGTTTTGTGACGCTTGAGTACTTTTAGCAATATGAATACACAATAATAAAACTAACAAAAAGCATTGGAGGATCGAATATAACAAGTTATACTGAATAACATTAATTACAGCTACAGCTTGCAACGTCTCGATTTGGATTATCGCGACTGTACAAAATTCATCAATATTTTTCAAAATTTTCCATTATAAGTTGAAGTAAGTAATAACACTGACAATATTGATAGGCACATAAGATGATAAGTGTGCTTTTTGTGTCGAAATATAAGGTATGTTCTTTTTACCGTAAAACTCGGAGTTTCACAGCGGCACTCAATAACCTTGAAAATTTGTATGTATTTTACACGCTCGCTGTTGATATTTTGTGAGCTTCCCCCGCATCAATCAAATAGAGATTTAGGTTAGAATGCATGTGTAAGTAACGGCCGAATGTCTAATTTGACTTATGCGCGGTGTCAATGGAAGTAATTTGTCTTCTTCAGGAATGTTTTGACTCAGCAAATCTCACCTCACTTATGAGATTTACTGATCTGAGTCGACTGTAAAACGAACACACCTATATCACAGATAATTTGATAAACAAAAAACAAAGTTTTACGATTATGGCACTACTGTTTTCTATCCGTAGAAAGAACAAGATCAGTGTTTCAAAATTTTGAAGCAGTTTCCATATCATGTGATACATCATTGCACTCAGAAAAAAGTTCTCTCTTAAAAGAGCTAAAAAAACTGGGCGGTACTAATTTAAAATGTTGAGGTTAGGTTGAAGTACTAAAAATTTGTAAAAATCTAGTTGATTTTCTCATTTCAATATCTTAAGTAACAAAAATGATAGATTTTAGTTTTTGTAAAATTTTAACTAAGTTGATCATGACAAGTAATATTTGAAAATGGTTTTTAATGTGCTCTTGAACTTGCACCTTTTTGCTAATTTAATCATCTCTCTATCTCTTCAAATACAAAAGTTGCGTATGTTGTCCCTACGAAATCCGGGCACACTGTATACTTTTAGATATTATTAAAAGCAAATAAATTCAGAAAATTAAAATGTAATATTTTTGCTATTAATTTATGAAAAATTGGACAAGGAAACTTAAAAAACAAAAATTATCACTCAGGTTGACATTACCGTGGAATTGTTCAAAACTGAAGATATCATATTACAAAATACAAATACATAAAGTTGAACATAAATCGTGAGAAAGAAGAAGTATTAGTAGTATTTGTGGAACCATTTTATACCGGGTGTCTCGCGACGTAATGTCACCAGTTCACCCACGTGATTATCTATTCAAGCTGAGTACAAAACTGTAATAAAGTTTTGTTCTAAAGTAAGCCGTTTCAGAATTACTGTTTAATATTCAACTTTTTATTTTTTTTTATTTTTAAAGTTCACCTAATCATATCTTCGTTCACCTAATAATCAATTCAAAGAAAAAAGAACTAATCAAGCAAACCGTTTTTCAAGAATAAGTGTTTTATAATTTTCGGTAAGTGAAAACACTGACACTGCTGAGTTATCTAAATTTTTTGGATTATCATAAAAAATACGTCGTATTCTTGAAAAACGGTTTGCTTTATTAATTTTTTGATTTGAATTGATTATTAGGTGAAGGAATAAATGATGAACGTGAAACTTTAAACTTATAGTTAATTTTTGGGTAGTACTTGCTCGTGAGAATTGCAGAGAATATGAAACAAATAAAAAAGCTTTTTAAAAAACGAGTTAAAAGAGTAATTTATTGACTTACCTGACGTTTCGCAAATATAATTATTTGCTTTATCAAAACCGAATAACGGAAAGTATAAACAATATAGCCTACTATTTTTTTTTAATTAATTATGAAGAGATTGTTAGTGGTAAAAAAAAAATTATCAGCAAAGATATAACTTGTAACCAAGAATATCATTACTGATGCGGCCAGGCCCGTCTTAACATATTCTCTAGTATTTACTGCAAGAGTTAGGGAAATCCTAGTAAAACCTAACTAGAGTATGCAAATAAATTGTTGTAACAAAAATTACAACAATTCTAACAATAATAAACCAATAAAATAAGATAATAATATAGTTTTTCTAATAAATAAACAGGGAAGTTTCCGATTATTATGTCTCATCTAATAAACTTAGAAAACTACAAAATATATCGTTCAAATTTGCAAATCTGTTCTTTTATTAATTGAATTATTATACATTTTTATTTTACGCATTTCAATAAATCTACGTTTAAACGTGTTAGACTCCTGATAAAGAATTTTATCATTTTCAAAATCAAAAATATGTATGACTCTCATTCTTTTTTGGATATAATATTTATGCTCATCTAACCTTTTTTTTTTTAATTTTTACCAGTTTCACCTGTATAAGCTGAGTTACAACTTCGACAATTTACCTGATAAACTACATTTGGAGTTTAAGTGTTTATGTTTTTAAATTAGTAAAAATAATGTAAAAATTATCAGAAGATTTACTGCCTAAATGTAAATTAAATTTTTTAAAAAATGTTTGTAAGAATCATGTAAAGGTTCTATATAAGGTAATGATATGTATTTTTTCCTGATTTTTTTGTAAATTGTTAGATATATTAACATTTTTAAATGCTTTAAACGATTATTTATTACTGATTAATAAGCTTTTCAGGTTAAGAATTTTGAATAAGATTTTTTTTAATTAAATTTAAATTTTCTGTTATAAATAATTTGTCTGAAAGTAATACTGCACGGTCAGTTAAACTAATAATAGTTAAACTTATAAAAAAATTATTGAACATTAAATACTCAGCATTTCTGAAACGGTTTACTTTAGAACAAAACTTTAATAGTTTTTTTAATCAGTTTGAATTGATTATCACGTGGGTGAAGTGGTGATATTACGTCACGGGACACAGTGTATAATTTTTCGCTTATTGGAATCTGACTATAAATTACTAGTTATGTCTTAACACGATTTTTATCTCGCACTCTGTGTAAGTATCCCATTATTTAATATGTATTTTATTTCCACTTCAGATTTTACAAAATGAAGATGCCAAGATGTTATAGAATTTTCGAAGACAAGCTGACCACTATTTGACCATTATGGAGACTTCGAATACGGTAGAAACCGTAACTACAAATTCCACCACAACGCCACTTTCTTCATTAACAACATCAAATCTAGAACCGATACTAGCAAAATCTAGTATATTTTCAAGACTTTTACCTAAATCGCACGGGGAATCCTCCGCAAAGACGACGACTAACCCTGATAAAAGTTCATCTTCTTTCAAGCCTCTGACGCCGCAACAACCGCAGAAACTGTTTTTCAAACCAGGCGTCATTGAAGAACAGGAAGAAAATTACACGGAATATTTGCCAAGACCAGATTCCCCACTTTTGTACAGAACTTCCCAGTACATAATTTCCCCTTCCGTCTCTGGATTAAATAGGATACCAACTTGTAACAGTAGTCTGAGTCAAGCTGCCTTTCGTCAAGATAGCAGGTAACAAATAATTATTTAATTTACTTTGTATATCTGAAAATAAATAGTAATAATTATTTTATTCTTGCAAGTTTTACCTAGGATTAACGTGGTAAGGATTCATTAAATTTTAAGCATCTCCCCGCCATTTCATTTGACTGATGAAAACTTTGGAAGTGTGCGCAGAATATTACAGGAAATAAACATAAGTTGAATACTGGGAATGGGTTTATTAAAAAAAATGTTTGTTCTGATTTCTGCTATCACCTGCTAAACGGTGTATAGGTTTTTTATTGTGTTATATTACATTATTCACACAGCAGGATACAAACCACTTACAGAGCGAAATATTAACACAAGAAATTGTGTACATCACGTAATTTTACATTAATTTTCATAAGTACAAAGTTTTTTTAATCTCAAACCGGGCAGAAAAATGAAGGGAACACCCTCAACGTTTCGCTATAGATTTATAGCTATAAATCTATACCACTTACAGAGCGAAATATTAACACAAGAAATTGTGTACATCACGTAATTTTACATTAATTTTCATAAGTACAAAGTTTTTTTAATCTCAAACCGGGCAGAAAAATGAAGGGAACACCCTCAACGTTTCGCTATAGATTTATAGCTATAAATCTATAGCGAAACGTTGAGTGTGTTCCCTTCATTTTTCTGTCCGGTTTGAGATTAAAAAAACTTTGTACTTACAATTTTCATCGGACAAGAACAAACTTAATTAATTTTTATAGTTTTCATGTTAACCATGACTATTAAGGGCAGTAACATCATGTCGGTTGATCTCGTTTAGCGTTCCTGAAATGGAAAATAGGTCGCGATATACTGTATTGTATGAGTTGTAACTATATGCTGTAAGTTGGCGATCTTTTTAAACTGTTTATTTTTGGAATATTTAATTAAAAAGTTTTGCGGCAAAGTGTTAGAGCTGAAGGAACTCTGAAATCTACTTCTCTTAAAAATTTAGCGTCATTCATGTTTGTAACATGCATGCATGATTACGATCGACAGTCGACCAGATAGATGTTTCCGCCGACGGGATTGTCTAGGCTAGAAGCTCGTAGATAACCTGCCCGTTTATAAAGACGCGCGCGCGCGGAGAATAGGAAGAACGGACATCGATACATCGATACTTTGTATCGAAAGTAACTATCGCTCGAATTACGTTAAGATAAATTAGTTTATAGACTGCATTAAATAAATAAGAGGTAGTGTTACATTAATCAAAAAATTAGTTTTAGTTTCATCGAGTATTAAATTAAAATAATACAATTGAAGTGCTTTGTCTTTTCAACAAATTTAATTTCCCTTTACACACGACCGGTTTCGTCAAAAAGACATTCTCAAGTGTACGTATTCTTTAAATTCTATAAATTAAAAAATATTAATAATTACTAATAATATTTATAATACGATTAGTTTTAATATTTAAACTTACGTAATATATTAATACGTAAGTTTACAAATTTAATATTTATAATACAATTAGTTTAATTTTTTTTTAATTTATAGAATATGTACACTTGAGAATGTCTTTTTGACGAAACCGGTCGTGTGTAAAGGGAAATTATTTTTTTTAGAAAAGACAAAGCATTTCAATTGTATTAAATAAAATCTAAAAACTACAAAAATATGACATATACGTATTTCTCGCACTTTGGGAAAGAAATTCATAAAATATGATTAAAATCCCACTGGCTATGCGCCCAGAATGCGGGAAATACGTACAGTTTATAAATCATAGCTAATTGTAAAAGAACGCATAGCGTAAGTTTAGTTTATGAATTAGGGCCTCAATCTCTTAAATAAACTTCAATAACAGTCAATATTAATCTTCACAAAATGTGAATCGGTAGTCCACTAAATGCACACACAAGTGCCGGTATATCTGCGTTATATACAAACATGCATTAAATACCGTGCCTTCAATTGTTTTTTTCTCCTAAGATTTGCAGCACTGATAGCTGTTCAATTATTTAATTAAACAAATGTCAAATTGACACTTTGTATTTTCAATTAATTCAAAATGTTAGAATTACAGCAGAAAATATTTATTGTTGAAAGTTATTTTCAAACCGGTAGAATAGAAAATGGACAGTTAGTTTATTCAATTAATCAGTGTGTACAGAAGTTTCGACAGCAGTTTCCTAATTTTGCTATTACTTATGAACAGCTAGTTAAACATATTGTTACGTTTCTAGGGTTTAAATTTATTTATTTAAACGAATAAAACACTCGGTAAAAACTTAACCGTAATTTAATAACGCTTACAAACTATTTTATTTGTAACAATTTATTTACACACTAAATCCAACTTCGACGATCGCTGTTAGAATTCGACTGACTCCTGAGTCAACTCCGGCCGATTTTATATCCTTTGCTGCCGTCTCGAATTTTCGAAGCTGGAACCTTCTCAAGAGGTCTGCAATTTTGGGGAGAGGCCTCGACGTCTTTGGGGGTTATAAAGCCAGACCAGTGCTCCAGGTTGGTATCCCCCGTGTTGAGCGTTGATGTCATAATGCTCCTTCATCCGATCGCTGGCCGTCTGTATATTGTGACGCACTTGGTTGTGGATGTCGTCCATTTTCCTGCGTAATTTGCTCACGTAATCTTCGTCGGCAGAGACTTCGCCAGGCTTCACACCAAACTTCAGGTCGCAGGGCAGTCTCGGCTCTCGCCCGAATTCCACTTTCGCCGGAGTCTCCCCTGTTGTCTCATGAACGGACGAACGGTCATTAGGAACAGGGGAATATACGTGTCCCAGTCCCTCTGATTATCTGAAACGACCTTGGACAAATGTCGGTTGATCGTTCTGTTGAACCTTTCCACCATTCCGTCCGACTGTGGGTGGAGTGCAGTTGTTCTAGTTTTTCGTACGCCGAGCAGATTACACACGTTCTTGAACAAGGCCGATTCAAAGTTCCTTGCTTGGTCTGAATCCATAGGTGCACCATACCGACTGATCCATTCCCTGACAAGGACTTCCGCAATAGTGACTGCCTCTTGGTTAGGTAGGGCGTAAGCTTCAACCCACCTGCTAAAGTAGTCCATTACCACGACGATGTACTTGTTTCCACCATTCGTTTCTGGAAACGGGCCAGCTACATCGATGGCAACTCTCTCAAAAGGACTTCCAACGTTGTACTGTCTCATGGGGGCCTTGCCCCGCCTGTGGGGACCGTTACTGGCTGCGCAGACTGCACACTTTCTGCACCAATCCTTCACGTCTTCCTTGCAGTTCACCCAGTAAAATCTTTCGCGCACCTTCTCCATAGTTTTCTTAACTCCCAGATGCCCTCCCGAAGTTCCATCGTGAAGTTCCCTCAGAACTTCTGGCACCCTATTCTTGGGGATTAGTAACTGTGTCTTCTGTGCCATGCCTTCCTGATTCTCTATGCTTCGTCTCAGAAGACCACGATCCAACACTATGGAGTCCCACTGCGCCCAGTATGATTTTACGGACGGTGCACATGGTGCTACCTCTTCCCAGGTAGGCCTCGCGTCCCTGCTTTTCCATTCTAGCACTAATTTCAAAACCGGGTCGTTCTCCTGGTCTCTTCGCAGTTCTTAGCCTTGCCATTTGTCGTCAACAATGGCTGTCCTCGCAGTCGTGGCTACTTTCTCGTCCAAACGACTACAGTGCTTACAGTCTTCGGCACAGGGTCTTCTCGACAAAGCATCGGCATTTCGATGGCTAGTTCCTGCCCGATGCTGAATTTCAAAATCGTACTCCTAAAGTCGTTCGATCCATCTTGCAACTTGCCCTTCTGGGTTCTTGAAACGGAAAAGCCATTTTAGAGCGGCGTGGTCGGTCCTCAGCAGGAAGCGTCTACCATACAAGTACTTGTAGAAGTGTTCTATCGTTTTTACGACGGCTAGCAATTCCCTTCTTGTGACGCAATAGTTTCGTTCCGGTTTTGATAGGACTTTACTGAAGTAGCCGATCACCTTCTCTTGCCCCTCTTGTATCTGGGGGAGTACGCCTCCGATCCCAACGTTGCTAGCATCTGTGTCCACGACGAACTTGCCTTTCGGGAGAGGATAACTCAGAATAGGAGCACTAATCAAGTTCTGCTTTAGTTGTTCAAAACCAGTTTGACACTGTTGGTCCCATTTAAATGGACGACCTTCTTCAGTGAGTTTTGTCAACGGCTTAGCAATGTCTGCAAATCCAGGAACGTAGCGCCGATAGTAAGTGCACAGGCCAAGGAAACTCCTTATTTGGTGTTTATTTCTGGGAGTTGGCCAGTCTTTCACCACCTGAATCTTCACAGGGTTCACGGCGATTCCATTTCCATTAACAGTGTGGCCCAGGTAATTCACTTCCTTCTGGAACAGGTGGCACTTCTTGAGGCTAAGCTTTAGTCCAGCTCCGCGAAGCCGCTGGAACACTCCTTCCAGGTTCCTTAGGTGGTCGTCGAACGTCTTTCCCACGACAATTATGTCGTCAAGGTACACCATGCACGTTGTCCAGGAGAGACCTTTTAGAACCGTCTCCATTAACCTCTCGAATGTCGCTGGGGCATTACATAACCCGAATGGCATGACTGTGAACTGCCACAGACCCATACCAATGGAAAACGCCGTCTTTTCTCGATCTTCAGGCGCCAGCTCCACTTGCCAATATCCACTCTTTAAGTCCAAAGTTGAGAAGATCTTTGAGCCGGCCAGGGTGTCCAGGGTATCATCAATCCGTGGCAGGGGACAGCTGTCCTTCTTGGTGACATTGTTGAGAAACCGGTAGTCTACACAGAACCTGGTGGACCCATCCTTCTTCTTCACAAGCACTACTGGTGACGCCCACGGGCTGCTTGATGGTTCTATTACATTATCCTTTTCCATCTCACGAATAATGCGTTCCGCTTCCTCACGCTTCGCCAACGGTATTCGCCTTGGAGCTTGACGGATAGGTCTTTCTTCTCCAGTCTCTATTTTGTGTTTTACGACATCAGTTCTTCCCTTGGATCCATTTTCTACCTCGAATACATCTTGATAACGGCCGATCAGATTCTTTGCTTTTGTCCTCTGGTCTGGAGTCAATTCCTGAGCTGTTGACATAACCATTTCCCATAACTTCATTGGGACTTTCGCTTCTGGCACGTTTGTTTCAAGTTGGCGGGAGATGGAGGACACCATGGTGCAGCTTCCCAAGATGGTTCCTTTCTTGATATTGACGGAGAAACAATTGACGTTCATCAGGCGGACAGGTACTTCCTTCTTCGCTGTTAGCAACATTTTCCCAACGAGGACTCCTCTTCCAATTATTGGACCGTCAGTATTAGGTTCAACCATAATGACTTGCTCATCTTGAAAAACACCGTCCATTTTTGCGTCGACGATAACCTCAGTCCTGCTGGGTAATACAACGTCTTCAGCGAGGACTACTCGAGCGGCCACGTCTCCTCGTTGATGTAGAACCAACTCCTCATTATTGACCGCCATCACGCCACGCTTTAAGTCCAATTGGAACCCGTCGGCACACATGACGTCCATGCCCAAAATTGCCTCGTCCTCTATGTCTGCCACCAGTGCACGGTGTTTTATTGGAGTTGAACCAATGGTGATGATAACCTCTACTTCACCGTGGACAGTTGCTGATGTTTCAGTTGCAGTTTTCAGTCTCCACTTGGTCGGTTCGGTGCGTCCAGATGACGTATCCAACAACATGGTGTGAGGAATGTCATCAATGGTAACATCCACGAAGACACTGCTGGTTAACTGCCGTAGGGATATTACTAGGTTGGCTTTCGTCTTTGGGGGCCTTTGGATCGACGTTTGCCCCTCTGCACCGACCCGGCTCAGTTTAACTGTGGCTTTCTTGGATCCTGTCTGGGCTTTGGACATCGCCTGCGAACATGTCCTTCCTCCTGGCAATTCCAACACACCAGCGGCTTCTTCTGCTTGAAGACCTGTTCCACAATGTGGCGAACATCCTCGGCGGTGGTATACTCGCTGTGTCGCTCCTTTATAGCAGATCCCACCTTGGCGTTAGCGGATTCTTCCTCTTCTTCCTCTTGGAAGTCCATAGCCGCTCGCACCTTGACATGCCCTCTTGAGACTCGTCTCGCCGCTTCAAATTCCAAGGCATAAGCCAATGCGTTCTTGGACGTCTTCGGATGGGTTATTCTCAATGCCTGCTGGTTGTCTGTGTCACGGATTCCATCTATGAAGGTCTGCACCGTCAAACATTTGAGGAATTCAACAGGAGCTGTGGGATATGCCAACTGGGCCAGACGCGCTACGTCCGCTTCGAATTCCTGAATACTTTCTCCGGATTTCTGACAGCGATTCCTCAACTGCGCACGGTGTACCTCAGTCAGATGGGCCTGTCCGTAACGCATTTCCATCCTATTCACCAGCTTGTTGAAGTCTTCTTATTCCTCTGGCGGCATCGTCTGTAGCACATCGATAGCGTCCCCTCTCAAGGCGACAATTAACGAAGTAGCTTTTTCGCTGGCCGTCCATCTGTTCGCCTTTGCTGCTGCTTCGAACTGTTTGAAGTAGTTGGGCCAAGAAGACTTTCCATCGAACGTTGGTGGTTTTATTTTCAATTTCGAATTTTCTGCTGGTCCTTCCACAATTCGGGTTTCATTATTTTCTAGTGTTTGTACTAGTGGCTGATCCCCGAACATTCGCAACCCCGTCATGATTTGTTCCAGATTTTTGATTTTGTTATCCTGCTGGAATATTATTTCCTCCACATTTTCTTGCAGGTTCCTTGTTTCTTCCGATATTTTTACCACTAGTTGATCTTTGAGTCCTTTTGTTTGTTCTAGAAATTTCTCGTCGAAATTTCTGGATTGCTCTCGAAATTTCTCGTCTAAGTCTCTAGATTGTTCCAACAATTTATTCTGTAATTTGTCGAAATTTCCAGTTTGTTCTAGAAGCTTCTCCTCTAAATTGCTGGATTGTTCCATCAATTTAGTTTGCAACTCGTCTTTGAAGTTTACAGATTGTTCTAGAAGCTTGTCCTATAAATTTCTGGATTGTTCTCGAAGTTCGTCCTTGAAATTTCCAGATTGTTCTAGAAGCTTTTCCTCTAAATTTCTGGATTGTTCTCGAAGCTTCTCTAAATTTCCAGACTGTTCTTGAAATTTCTCGTCCAAATTTCTGGATTGTTCTCGAAGTTTGTCCTTGAAATTTCCAGATTGTTCTAGAAGCTGCTTCTCTAAATTTCCAGACTGTTCTTGAAACTTCTCGTCCAAATTTCTGGATTGTTCTTGCAGTTCGTCCTTGAAATTTCCAGATTGTTCTAGAAACTTCTCCTCCAAATTTCTGGATTGTTCTCGAAGTTCGTCCTTGAAATTTCTAGATTGTTCTAGAAGCTTTTCCTTTAAACTTCTGGATTGTTTTCGAAGTTCATCTATCAGGATTTTATTAAAATCGACGGGACCACACGAAATTTCGAAAAGTAACGTCTCTGGATCTTCACCAGCTGTCAACAAATCGCATCGGAAACGCTGTTGAAGTGTGCCTTTCAAACCACAGGTTTCTAACTCTCGTTCTTCCAATTCGGTTTTTAATTCGGCCACTTTTAAGTCTTTCAACAACACTTTTCTCGTAGCCATTGTTTTTTTTTTCCGATACGCTGTACTTATTTAATAATCTGATTAAATGTAATTTACTTTAAATTGTTTATTTATTTGCACAAACCCGCACACCGACACCACTGTTACGTTTCTAGGGTTTAAATTTATTTATTTAAACGAATAAAACACTCGGTAAAAAATTACAAAACCGTAATTTAATAACGCTTACAAACTATTTTATTTGTAACAATTTATTTACACACTAAATCCAACTTCGACGATCGCTGTTAGAATTAGACTGACTCCTGAGTCAACTCCGGCCGATTTTATATCCTTTGCTGCCGTCTCGAATTTTCCAAGCTGGAAAATTCGAGTTTGTTCGATGGTGGCGTGACGGCCAATGACCCATAACGGACCGACTTCTTGACGTCTTCAGTTTGACATAGTAAGCCGGGTGGCGCGCCACAATATCCTTGCTTGTGTTCTTAAATTTCGTGAAACAGGATCACTTGGTCGCAAAATAGGGAGCGGAGCAGCTAAGAAAAGGACTGCAGCCTGCATTGAAGAAGTTCGGAATCGAATGGAACAATCTGCCAAGAAATCTATTGCGAAACTTTCACAAGAAGTTCAGCTATCAGTGGGAACATGTCACACTATTCTTAAAGCTTTATCCATATAAGATTCAAGCAGTCCACGAACTCAGGCCAGTAGATTTTCACAGAAGAACAGAATATTGTCAGTGGTTTCTTGATAACTTAAACAACGACGACATTCTTGACAAGTGTTTCTTTTCCGATGAGGCCTGGTTTCATCTCTCAGGGTATTTAAATAAACAGAATATGAGAATATGGTCAGCAGAAAATCCCCATGAATTTGTGGAAACTCCATTACATCCATTAAAAATTGGTGTTTGGCTAGCAGTGTCAAGAAGGCGTATCATCGGACCAATATTTTTTAACGACTCAGTAACTGCTGAAAGATACCGAAATGAGTTATTAGAACGTTTCATTAATAAACTACCTGATGAACTTACAGAAATGTTTTTTCAGCAAGACAATGCTACTGCCCATACAGCTCATCAAACAATGACTTTCCCGTCGCAGTTTTTTGATAATCGGATTGTGAATTTTCCTGCAAGGTCTCCGGATCTCACAATTATGGATTACTTCATTTATCCGCACATGAAAAACACAGTTTTTAGAACTACGCGTCACACAATCGAAGAACTTCGTTCGGGCATTACAGATGTGTGTGCTAACATAACCCCCGAACACTTAGCAAACGGGTTTGAAAACATGAAACTCAAAATACGCTTATGTATTCAAGCTGGAGGAGAGCACTTTGAGCATCTACTTTAAACTTTAATGTTGTGTTTTTATTTGATGTTATGATCAGTACTGACAGTTAATGACAACTGTTTTCTCTAGAATTGTGTCGCCAACTTCATAAAAAAATCACAGCTTACTTTAATGAGGAATTCAATTGAAGGCACGGTACTTAACATAATTAAAATAATACGTTATATTTGGCGAAAATGATAAGAGTTGCTCGCACATAGATGTCAAACGTTAGACAGTTGTCACCTAGTGTCACCACCTCACGTCGGCATGTCGAGTTTCATGTGTGTCGATCACGCATGTCACAAAATCTAATTTTCTTTCGATTTTATGTATACAATATTATGAATATCTTTAATGGTTTCCAAGATATTTGCGTTCAAATTGATTTCTTGTCAAATACTGATATTATAAATATGAAATTGCTTATTATTTCCATATAATTAAAGTAATAATTATGGAAGATCAGTTAAAAGATGGTTTAAACTCAACTCAATTTTTATTCTCATAAGTACATATAAATGTACAAGAAATGTACAAGGAAAGATGCAGTACCTATTTGTAGTAAACATAATTAAAACCCAAACCTTCTACACAATACTCTGCAGTATCTCACACCCTTTCCCTTAAATTACTACTTCAACTAAAACTAACTGTTTATAATAAAACGTTTATAAATAAAATTTGTTCATCTGACTTTTGCAGTTGCGGTCTCAAATTATATCTTGAAGCAGATATAACTTCTGAGGTTCTGGCGTTTAAGTTTTCTGACACATTATTACGAGATATACCATCTACTGATACGTCGTTATCAGAAGAACATATGTCTACTTGGTTTTCAATATTATTTTTAAAAAAAATTTTAGCAAATCGTTTTTGATTGCAGTGAAAACCTCGAGCAGCCTCTGTACAGCTGTTTCAGCCCTATTTGGGGCTTTTTTAGCAGAGACGTAGTTCGAAATTTTCACTGCAAACCAAAAACGACTTGACCAATTTATTCGCAAGCAAGCATGGCTGCCTTGCATGGGGTAGCTTATTATGTAGCAAACCCGCTTTAATTTGTTTTCCTACTACAATATCAGGTCAAAAAGCGATCATAGGACGTCGCTGTTTTATCTATTGATAGAATTTTTATAAGAGAGGCTTCGTCAAAATTTTCATTTCTAAATGTGCTTTTTTCAATATTAACTTAATATGTTTAACTAAATTTTCGGCTTCTGCATTGCTAGATGGATGGTAAGGAGGTCTACAGATGTCTTTAATGTCGTTTTGCTTTGAAAACTCACCAAATTCCTGGCACAAAATTTTACATTTTACAATACAATAGCAGTGGGTTATCTAAAAAGGGAAAATATTGCACGCAAGCTTAGCATTTGTTGTTTGCATTTTCTCCACTTCACTCCATTTAGTGTAAGCGTCTTTAACAACTAAATATTTGGAACCGAATATTAGTCCTAAAAAATCTATATGTAGTATGTAGTCTAGATCTGGGTTCTATTGGCCTAGGCCAAGGACGGCTGTATTTAGGGGGACCAGAGAACAAAATTGATCAGGCAGTCCATCTGCTACAAATGCTTTTAAAATCTACGTTCATAGAGAGCCACCAAAAGTAGCTAGCTTCTGGCCAAATATTTGGTTTTTGAAATTCTCATGCTGCCCTCATAAACAGAAGAGCGGCATCTACTGAAAAAAGTGAAATTGACATAATAGTATCATTAGAATCAGTACAGAGTTTTTTTTTTTTTTTCATTTATACAGCACAAAAACGCGATATTTTCACTCAAAAACTGATATAAGTATAATTTTTATATTAAGAAACGCCGTATCTCCACAAATTATAAGTACGATACTGGATAAAAACGCGGCATCGCGAGACTATAACTAGTAACAGCACTTCTCTTTACGACGACGGCAGCATGTGAGTATTATGAAGCTCTTCTAAAATTTTATTTCGTAGCTTCAGTGGTATTACGGTAAACCCACAAAAAACACCCATTTTCCACATGTAATTGATCTTTCCGAGAAATAAAAGGTTTAAACTGTTCTTTTACCGACCACCGACCGACCATGTAGACAATAAATAACCATAAATGCTATTTAAAACAGCGTCCTTATGTGTTTTCCTCGCAGTAGTCTTATAATTAACTCGTATCACTTCGTCCATATAGAAGATATGACTAAAATCTGCTTGTTTTTCACTATTTATGTGTAAAGCTAAGCGTGAAAATCCATCTGCGTTGCCGGTTTTCGGAGATACTGTATATTCAATACTATACTTATTAACCGTTCACCCTTTTTTCTCGTCAGAGTAGGCGAGTTACGGCGACATTTTTGTTGGTATCACAATGAAATACAGACAGATGAAACGGTTATGTTTATTTTCAATGTCAAGTTTACGATTTTAGTACATTGACATCACTTCGAACTCAGTAATATACATATACGTTATTTATGCCAGAGTCAGTAGCAGATAGGTACTTCTCAGTATTCGGCAGTATAGTGAGATTGCTAGTGTGGAATTGTCATAATATTTTTCATGTCAGATTCTAGCATTTATCAAAACTCATATAAGCAACCGAAGGTAAATAAAATTTAGCCTACTTTGATGAGAATAAAGAGTGAATGCTTAATATACGCTGACAAAATAATAGCCCGTGGTTGAAGTCTACTAGCTGCCGTTGCCTTATTTGCCTCAGAAATGGCTAACAAAGGTTCATGATCCGTAATTAAAGTAACTCTCCGCTATCTAAATATTGGTGAAATTTTAACACCGAATATTATTGCCAGGCTTTCATTTGCGAATACTTAGTTTCAGCTTTCTTAAGGACCAGTTGTGCAAAGGTGGTTTAACTGAACCAAGTTCAAAATAAACAAATTCGCATAGGATTTTAAGGACATATTGTAATTAATGTATTCCTAAATAAAATTTGATACGATACACTTTGAACCTGGTTCACTTGAAAGTGAGTTCAAACCTCCTTTGTACAATTGGCCCTTGCACCCAATTTTACAATAACGGTTTAATTTTGAGCCGAAGCTTAAATCCCTTGCAACAATTCTTGAGTTAATCGTTGCTGAGGGTTTAAGCCTCAGCTCAAAGTTGAGCCTCGGTTGCAAAACTGGATCTTAGTGTTCAAACATTTAAATGTTGTCACGTGATTAAATTGGTTAAAGCAAAAGTTTCTGGTATGATTCAGCAACTATTTTTTTCTTCTGAATTTTGCAGGCTCCTGTTATAATTGAAAATATAATACACAGCTCAAGTACTATTTCTAATTCAGATACAACAGATTTAGAAGAAAGATCTCTTGGTAAGTAGATAATGGTGTCATTGTTATTGTTTAGGAGACTGTAATGCGCAATAATGCAATTTTAAATACAGTGTACTCAACAAAGAACAAATTATCTTACAAGCTGTACAAACTAAGGCCCAGTTTTACAATGACGGTTTAACTTTGAGCCGAAGCTTAAATCCTTCACAACAATTGTTGAGATAATTGTTGCTAAGTGTTTAAACCTCGGCTCAAAGTTGAGCTGCAATTGTAAAACTGGACCTAAGGCGTATGCAATAGGTTTACAGTCACTATTAGGATATATTTGGAATATAACAGCACCAAGTGCTACTGAACTAGAACCACAAGCTAAACTTATAGGTAATTCGGAATTAAAATATGCTGATATACTTGATGATGTCAATTCCATTTTCACTAATTCAAAAGCCTTCTGACCATTTCCATTTTGTGTTCTTATGAAGTAATATATACAGGATATCTCGTAACGTACGAAGGAGATTAAAAGACTAGCTAGAGGACTAAACTAAAGTTTTTTCATAATAAACTTTTGGAAAAATATATAAATATATATACTAGGTGTCTCATAACATACGGAGGAGATTAAAATGGTAGCTAGGGCAGATCAAATTAAAGAGTTTTTCTTAATAAATTTTTGGTAAAAAAGCATTAACTAAAATGTTACAAGAGTTTAAAGTGAAATTAATTAAAAAGCAAAAGTTACTCCCTGTAGTTATATTTTACGTCTTAAATTCAAATTTGAGGTACTCAAGAGTTAATTGAACACTGTTTTACATAAAACAATTATTAAAAAAAAATCTTTTTAAGAAAATGCATTTTTCAGGCTTTATTTTCACACCAGCATATAAAATAAATATCCAGTGCAAATGCACTTGCCCTGGATATTTCGTAAGGAGAGGATTCTCCGAGATACAATTTTCCTAAAGTGCTCTTAACTTATGGTGTGTGGGTGTAATTTGCTCTCATCTGTAGGTTGTTTTTGACGATTTATACATAATATATACAGGCTGTCCGTTTCTCGAGCCCAAGCATGGGAATTTCACTTATCTTAAGATATGCGAGGTCGGTTAAATTAGGCCAAAGTTGCATATTTTCATGCTAATTAATAATCTGAAGAGCAATTTAAACTATTCCTTTTCGTTTTGAAGATATTGAGAAAAAACTAAAATTTTTCATTTTCGTTTCTATTTTTTAAATCGAAAACCGATGAAGTTTATAACATTTATAATTTACACATTATTAAGGCAGTTTTTTACGTAGAATCTAAATCTGTCAATACATTTACCCGAGCTTTATCTGTTTAATTTATCGTTTTCAAGTTTTAAAAAAATCTATGAAAAAATTAAAATTCTAGAAGGGAAATAATGAAAGGTTAAATATTGAAAAGGTATAAAATTTTACAATAGAGGGTGTTCTTTTACTGTGTGCAAATATTTAAACCTGTAATACATCACCATAAATGGCAACGATTAAACGTATATGCCCTTAACACTAAGTTAATAGTTTTCGAGAAAAATGCATTGGAAGATTTTCACCAAACCGTTTGAAAACTGCTGGCATAGCTAACAACTGGATGGTATGGAATATAGGTCAGTGTTCACGATGTCGTAAACGAACATCTGTTTGATTCGTATGAGGCCTATTAATAGATCGTAACAAATCAAAACAAGTCAAAACAAGTGCCACTTCGCTCCAAGAAATTACAATTTTAGGAATTTTCAAATTATAAACCGAGGACTGTAATTACTGCACAAAAAATGCGGATGAGTTAAATAATGACATCACCGTCATTCATCGTTTATTTTCGGAAATTTACCCTCACAAGTAATAAATTGCCTTTCCATTTCTAATTAAATAGATTAAAATTTCTTTAGTTTAATACAGAAACTTTAAAATAATGTTGTAATTTATCTACTGTTTGTACAGTTTAAAATCAGCCGCATTACGTAGTCACACCAGAGAGAATAAAATAGCTGTTAAAACTGATATGTACTCACTACCAATATGACTGACATTAAATTTACAATTTCTATTAATTCAATTATGAAATTCGGCGAAAATTACAAATTGATTAAAATCTTAAAGTATTCTCGGATGCATTCGATAAAGTCGCAGTTTGGCATTTCTTTTGATGCTTTTTATTACGGCAATTTTTTGTGTTTTTATAACGTCGGCCGATGTAACGCGTTTTAGGTGGGGCAGTATTACATTAGAGTTCTGCAGTTACGAAAAATTTGGCATTTAAAATAATGAAAAAAGAGTTGTTACTCTTGTACGGCGAAGTCCGCGGAAACGCACATAGGACCCGGGCATTGTAATAAACGATATCAGTGATTTTTATTACGAAACGCTGGAGAATGAGTTTAAATAAGGGACTCCTTTTATGATCAGCGCTGTGTGTGGGCACACCCACTGACTACAGAGGAAGACGTCAATGACCTTGCTAAATATTTCTCTCTCGCACATTTCAGCAGTTTCAAACAAGTGGAACCTCCGGATTTTTTTAACTATGATTCGGTAGCCACCCGAAAATACGCGCATACGGTAGAATTTCACGTTCTTATACTGAGGTCTCTTTATTTGCACATAGTAAAAGAACACCCTGTATATTATTGTTATGAATTGGGGCGTTCAGAAATTATAGTTGTTAAATTTCAGAACACTTTAATTACAAAATGTCGTTTTACACAATTGAAAACACAATAGTAATGAGCTGTAACACTTGTCTAACAAGTGAAACTTCTACAGATTGTACTTTCTACTATTCGAGGTATAAGCACTTCGTTTGTTAACTTATAACTACTCCACTGGCGGGCCATTACGGCTTTTATAGTCAATCCCTGTTTTCAGGACGCTAGTAGAATAAACGCGAATCAATAAGAAAATTCGATAACATTCTATGACGCAAGATGAGGTGACTCGTACTAAAAATAGACCTATTTGCGTGTCACTGCTGTAACACTGCCACCTTTTAGTTCTGTTCTTCCCGAATAGATTACAGAACTAAACGGTCAATGTGGATCACTTTCATCTTCCCGCGGAGTAGCTTTTGTATCCTATACACCACATCATTGATCCTCTTAATTATTTGATAGGGTCCATCCCAAGGCGCCTGTAGTTTGAGGCACACTCCACGAGTCCTTCTGGGATTGTATAGCCACACCTGGTCCCCTTCTTGGAATCCTGTTTTATTGGCTCGTCGATCGTAGCGGGTCTTCATTTTGTCTGTCGCCAAACTGATGTTACGTTGGACGTATTCGTGAGTGTTCATTAAACGGCGATCAAATTCATGCGAGTATTCACTTAGTCCTAGTCCAGTTTCTGGTCGCCCAAATTTTCAGTCACAAGGCGACTAGGAACATTATTTGTACTATTTCTAGATTTTTTGATTGGAAGTCAATTACAATATTTTATGTTATACAAATATCTACCTCATCAGTAGATTGAAATATGTAAAGTAGTATATAAAAATAATCAAACTACAACTACGAAATGTCAGTACCAAGCTGCGGCTTCAAATCCAAAGTGCTGGATTGACGAGAAGTGGTTGTTGAGGTGGTAGCGTAGTAGACATACGGCTAGAAATGTTGTTCCGATGATAACGTGGATTCCGTGGAATCCTGTTGCTATAAAGAATAAGGAACCACATACTGTGTCAGCAATTGTAAACGGGGCTTCCTTGTATTCATAGGCTTGGAGGAGAGTGAAGTAGATACCAAGAATTACGGTGAGGGCTAATCCTTGTGTTACTTGGTTGAAATTTTTTTCAATTACACTATGGTGTGCTCATGTTACTGTAAGTCCTGAGGAGAGGAGAATTAAGGTATTAAGTTGGGGGATTTGAAGTAGGTTAAAGGGAGTGATTCCTTTGGGTGATCAGTTTATCCCTAATTCGATGGTTGGGGAGAGGCTTCTATGGAAGAATCCTCAGAAGAATAAGATGAAGAAGAATACTTCTGATGTAATGAAAAGATATATTCCTCAACATAATCCTATAGTTACTGGGTAGGTATGTAGTTCCTGGAAGGTGCCCTCTCGCCATAATTGGTATATTACAAGTCCGGTAACAATAAATCCTAAAAGAAGATGGTTGTGATTAAATATATGGAATCATTTAATGATTCCTGTTATTGTGATTATTGCTAAGAATGCTCCGAGGATTGGCCATGGTCTGGTGTCTACCAGGTGGAAGGGATAGTTTTTGTAACTCATTAAATTGCTTTTCTAGAGTAGAGTGTTCTTAGAACTGCAAATACATATGACTGAATAATGACAACGGCTGACTCTAAAACTAGAAGTAGGATTTGTGTCATTAATAATACTAAGTACAAAGTTTTTTTAATCTCGAACCGGACAGAGGATGAAGGGAAATCACTCAACGTTTCGCTATAGATTTAAAGCTTCGTCAGAAGTGAAGTAAATAAACAAGTTGTCAAGAGAAACAAGTCGTCAAGAGAAACAAGTCGTCAAGAGAAACGAAAAGGTAACATGATTTTAAACAAAAATTTGTCCCGAATAAAGGGAAAAGTAACTAGAACTAAATTAAAACTATATTTTTTTTTAATTTGACAGATCCATATCCTGTTTAAGGAGTCCAGAAAACTACAAAATATGTCATTTAAAATTTCAAAGTCCGTACGTTTATTAATATAATAGAAACATTTTAATTTTACACATTTCTAAAAAAACGTCTTTTAAAAATATTAGATTCACTGTACAAAATGTCAGTATTATCAAAATCAAACTTATTTACTAATGAACGCTCTACAAGCATTGAATGGTTTCGATTATTTTTTTAAATATATATAAACAGAATTACAATTTGAACATTTGGTTTCATAAACCACGTTGGGTTGTTTTAATTTCGGTATATTGGTTTTTAAATTCGAAACAAATAAATTTAAATTATTCACAGATCTATGGCTAAAATTAAATTATGTTTTTTGAAAATGTGTTTAAATGTATCGTGTAATGGTTCAATATAAGGCAATGATGTGTATTTATAGTTCGAAATTTGTCTGATGTTATTAGAGACATTTGAATTTTGTAAGTATTTAATACGATTTTTAATTACTGATTCAATAAGATTTATTGGATAAGAATTTTGAATAAAAGTTTTCTTTATTAAATTTAAGTTATCATAAATGAAAACGTTATCAGAAAGTAAAATAGCTCGAACTGTTAATGAAATAATAGTTGCAATTTTATAATTTTTGAGTGTATACGAGTTAAAATTTATGTATCTACCTGACCAGTTAGATTTATGAAATCAATTAGTAATTAATTTATCATTCTGTCTGATAATATTAACATCAAGAAAACTCAATGAATTATTATTTTCTTTTTCTACTGTAAATTGTAATCTATTATGAAAGGAATTAAATTTATTTAAAACAAAATCTACCTTATCAGAAGGCAAAATCAGAAATGTCATCTACATAACGAATATAACGAAAATATAACGTTAATTAAATCGAATGATAAAGAGTTAATAACAGATTTTTCTAGTTCTTGCATAACAATTTCAGCTAAAGCCGGAGATAAAAGAGAACTCATTGCTGTACCAAAAATCTGTTTATAAAATATATCATTGAAAGCAAAATAAGATATTTCAAAACAAATTAACTATTTCTAAAAAGTTACCTTTGGAAATATCAATAAAATCTTTAATCTCTAACCACCTATCATTAATATCTTTTAAAGCCAAATCTTTAGGAATGTTAGTAAATAAAGAAATAACATCTAAAGAAATTATAATGCAATTATTTGGTACAGTTATTTGTTTTAATTTTTCTACAAGTTCAAAAGAATTTTTTTTTAAATATTCTGATTTACTAGTAACCTGAGTAATGATTTTTGTAATAAATTTAGATAATAATAAACAAATAAATAAATTTAGATAAGAAATATGAAATACAGTATAATTTTGGAAATATGGGATGTTGTACTTTAAGAGATTTAGGCGACAATATTACTAATTTCAACTTCGACTTGTTTCTCTTGAAAACTTGTTTATTTACTTTTTTTCGCTCCTGACGAAGCTATAAGTCTATAGCGAAACGTTGAGTGTTTTCCCTTCATTTTTCTGTCCGGTTCGAGATTAAAAAAACTTTGTACTTACAATTTTCATCGGACAAGAACCAGCTTCAATTATTAATAATATTAATAGAAGATGACCTGCAATCATATTTGCTGCGAGTCGTACAGCTTAAAAAAACATTATGCGAATCTCTTGTCCTTGCACGATTTAACTATTGTATGAGTGTTTACTATCGTTGTTTAGATAGCATGGATAGAATGAGGATCCTGCGATTACAGAATGTATGTTTGAGATTTATTTTTGGAAATTGTAAATAAAAAAAGATATCTTTATAGAAAGATGACGTTCAGAACTGATGTTCATAGTAGCAACATCAAAAGTAGGGGCTTTTAACTCTTCCAATTTACCACCTGGAAATCCTTAAAAGATCTTTCACTTATAATATTGTACATTTTTTTAACGCCATTCCGCCTAAGTTGTGATTATTAAATCCGTCATCGTTCGTACGTCAATTCCGGAAATATTTCTTTGTTTGCACCGCAATGTTTTCTATTTTTTTGTTAAAGTATGGTTAAAGCCTGATTATACAGGAAGGTTCATGCAACCCATTCATTAAAAGCTTACGGACTTTCCCTTTGAACTTTTATTTAATATTTTGCAGTTATAAGTTAGCGATAATGATCTATTAAAATATAGTATTTCCAACTTTCGGGCACTTCCGCTTATACCGGAAGTTGCTTTCAACTTTCTTATTTTAAATGGAATAACTCATTTTTTAATGCATTCTAAATTCTAAAAAAATATTGTGCAACATATGAAACAAGAAAAGTTAACCGTTTCCGAGGTATTTCCATTTTTTTTAAAAAGAAAGCCCAAACTAGCAGAACCTTGTTTATGATACTGCCATCTTTGTGCACCAAAAACCACGATGACAAATTTTTGACCTGTAGTAGGCTACAGTAACATTATCTCTGATCATGTCCAGTTTTACACTTGATTGTTTACAGGCTGGTTGAAAAGTAACTGCTATTCGAACTGATTTCAAATGTCCAAAAGTCATGTTTTTTAAATGGAATGCCTGGTATATTTTTATACTATGTTACTCAGGATTAAATGTTCTTTCGTTCTATATTAGCATTCCTTATACCTATCTTTTACAGTTCACTCGTTAACGATGATTTCTTTTCTACACGTATTTTTTTTTCCTTTTCTCGGTATTGTTTTTAAACAGTGGGCTACGAAAACTAGAGAAATTATCGTTTTTGAAATCATCCGTCTAGTAGGAATTAAAAAAAACCAATTTAATCGCTAGCAAGAACCAAAAAATGAGTATTCAAACACAGACATATTAAATGTATTTGATGATAAAAAATCGACAATTCAAGAAGTTAATAAAAAAAAACTTTGAATGTCGAGGAAAATATGTTATTACCTAGGCTAGAAAGTTATATTATAAATAATAGCTGAGGGCAACTTAGAGCCAGTGTTATAACCAACAATTTGTGTATTATTTTTAATATTTTTGATTTATTTATTAGTTTTCATAAAATTTTGTTTTGTAAGTGTTTTGTAAATGTGTAAAAAGTCAAACCAAGAATTCTAATATATGCGGCATTTATAAATAAAAAATACAGATGATAGATGTACATTTAAATATTGTTTAACTGTTTTTAAAATGAATTTGGAATTACAGTCGGAAATTAATTTTAAAAACCTTATTTTGTTAAATTTTCGAAACACGCTATTCAGGAATAATACTGAAAAGTGAAAAAATTGATGAGTCAAAGAGAAAATCTTGAATAGAAAGAGAAAGGTACAAGATAGGTATAGGAAATGCTTCAGTTCGTAAGAACATTTAATTCTGATGCTTATGGTATAAAAATATACTGAGTGTTCTATTTAAAAAACATGACTTTTCGACAGTTGAAATCAGTTCGAATAGAAGTTATTTTTCAACCAACCCGTAAATAATTTTATATAAAATTAGGTACGATCTGAAAACCTATGATTACAGACTACTACATGCCAAAAATTGAAATTACGGCTTTTGTTACACAAAGATGGCAGTATCATAAACAATGTACGGCTGCTTTGAACTTTTTTTTAAAGAATGGAAATACTTCTAAAACGGTTAACTTTTCTTGTATCACATGTTACATAAAATATTTTTAGAATTTCCTGAAGATTTCAGAAATGCAATAAAAAATGGGATATTCCATTTAAAATAAGAAAGTTGACAGCAACTTCCGGTACAAGCGGAAGTGCCTGAAAGTTGGAAATATTATATTAATAGATCATTATCGCTAATATATAACCGCAAAATATGAAATTGCACATTGCATCGTCTGTAGCCGATCCAACCCTGGAATTACTTTAATCTTAGTGCTACATTTGATATTATTTTAATTTTGATTTTAATTATGTTTACCTAAAATTGTCATTGATACTTACTTTTATTTTTTTTTATTTGTACTTATTAGTTGACTAAGTCTCATGATTATTTTTATAATCGTTGACTAATCGTTGACTACATAAATATTCACTATTCACATTACAATACTAAAACAAGGCTGGTTTTACATTTTAAAGTAATTTAAAGTTATCTCCTATTATTAAAATAGCCTTTTAGTAATTTGATTTGACAGTAAAAGAAAATCCACAGCCATCTCATAGAGTGCCTATTAACTTGAACATTTGTGCTAAATAAATCAAAATCTCCTCTTTTAAGCCACTGTAAACGAATATTTTCTAGATTCCAAAACTGCCATGAGGTATTCCGTTTAAAATAAGAAAGTTGATAGCAACTTCCGGTACAAGCGGAAGTGCCCGAAAGTTGGAAATATAAAATTTTAACAGATCATTATCGGTAACTTATAATCGCAAAATATGAAATAGAAATTCAAAGAGGAAGTCTGTAAACTTTGAATGAATGTGTTGCCTGAATCTCCCACATTATACAGGATATCATGTATGTATAGCAAATTACTTTAGTAGTTAGTAGTAGTGCTCTGGTTAGCATATGCTCTTAGTATTTTTTGATGTTGTTTATGTTGGCTCAGGAGGAAGAACAGGTGCTTTTTCGGAAGTAGCTGATTCTAAGCCTTTTGGCAACTCACAGATATATATATTTTTTTTATTTTATTTTACTTTTTGTTCTTTAAGTTGCGATGCCAACAATCTAATACGCACAATCTAATTTGACTGTCTTTCTTCAAAATTGAAAGAGCCTGTGCACCCCATTCGTTAAACTTAAGAGGTAATGACACCGCTTTACTTACCAAATTATCAATTTTCTGACCCACTTTTTCTTTCGTAGCAAAAGGTAAGGGACGAGCTCTACAAAAAAAAAAAAAAAAAAAAACGGGCGAAATTCTGTCTTTAGCATTAATTTGGCCTTTCCTTTATTAAAGGTTTCCAATTCATTTTCCCTTCCGGTAGTTGTGAATTGCAAAGATCAACCATCAGTTCATATGTTTCATCTCCAATCACCGTTAAAAACTTAAAATAGAAAAGCTTTAGGACATTTTCTCCTCAATTTTATGGTACTGTCGAAAAACAACTGACGATCAGGTTTTCGAGATTTTCAATTGTTTTGAATTTTTTTAAAAGGAGCGTCAAGTATCATCGTTTCGCATTCATGATGTCAAGTGAATTATGTCTTTAAAATATCGTCTCCCAAAGCTTACTATTTTATAAATGATTTAGTAACAAAATCTTGCTGTTCACGGAAAATGGCTACAATAGCTAACTTATGAAAGAGGTCAAAATATTTATAGCACCGTTTTAATAATCATGAGGTCTGTTGAAAAAATAAATACAATCTTGAGGGTTGTCATTTAAAAAAATCTTAGTGACTTTATCACTCTTACCTGTAACACTAGGCATATTTAAGTGATAAGCCAAGATTAGTACTTCACGCGTGGGAGTAGAAAAACGAATTGGCGTCAAGATTATGAAAAAAAAAAGAAAACAAGAAACGTGCCTTCCATACTCAATAACAGCATCTTTCCTTTTTCTTTTAATTTTTAGTTCTGATACTCTACTGCGAATTATTAAACATGCTTCAAAACTCTGAATTTGTTTTATGAGTAATAAATTAAACAAAGCTGTGACGCTTTAAAACCTAACGTGCACAATAAATTAAACAAAACGTATAGAGATACGCTCGCGTCTTTATCTTATCTCAAAATTTTTGCTTGACGGTTTCTTAGACTTGACTCGGCGAACTCCATTATTTACTTTCGGTCGACCGCGTTAAGTAATATGTTACGCATCGTCCGTTCTGCAAAGACAGTCTGCACGTATTTACGAGGCATCCAGGTGCCAGATAGAATCGTTTCCTTAATTGAATTATCACATCCGCATGCAAGTAGTTAAGTAGTTTGCGGGCTTAAGATGTTAAGGATGATTTAATACGAGTTCAGTGCAGTGCTGCCTTGCCAGAAATGGACTCACCTCCAAGTGACAAGAGGCTCCTCATCCACGAGGATTCACCTCCCATCATCATCCCCAATGGAAACGAAATATCTCCAGGAGTGTATTTTCCACAAAGGTCGGTTTTACATTTCTTATTTTCCCAAAATCAAAACTTTCGGAAAACGAATTTACAATTTTTTCGGCGGATCGTGTGTTAACTGTTCACGTGATTTTTTATTTGTACAAGGCGTGTAATGGACATTTTTGTGATCGTAGTCATATCATCGTCATTTTTGATAATAAAAGCAAATACTGTCGCCGCCAAAAAAAAGTGAACACTTTTCTTGACGTAAATTTAACTGTACTTAAACTTTTACTGAGTTGCTGTAATTATGAACTATGATTTACAAATGACTATCAAATTAACTTTTTTGAGGATAAATTTATTTTCCATTTTTGTCTTATCTATGTGGTTAATACAAGCCAATATTTTTCAAAATAAACTATTGACTAACTTTTATTAATTACTGACAGTCATCGGTAAGTGCCAGTTCATAACTACAGCCACCCAGCAAAATTCTTGGCATTATTAAATTTATGTCAAAAAGCGTACATTTTTTTGGTGGCGAAAGTATGTGCCGCAGTACAAAATCAGATTTTGTAATATATGAAAGTATGTCTTAGTCTATACACTCTTAATCTGTTTTATTTACAACTGGTACTTGTGTAGAACATGATCACTGAAGTTTAAACACGGAAGTTTGTAGTTAAAAAAGCTTGTTTAGTTCTGAAAAGACACACGTTAATTTTCTATGGATTGCTGGAAGTTGTTTTTTTCGAATTAATATACGTATACTTATGTCGCAGGCATATAGTTATTTTAGGTAAATAGCATTTTCCTAGGCAAATACTATTTGCCTGGGCAAATGACTTACTGAAGCTTATTTATGTTTAAAAATTATTTTCCTAGGCAAATAGTATTTGACTCGCCCGCTTTGGGCAAGTAGCATGTTGTTTTGAATGTATTACAATTAACTTGAAGTTATGTGCGTACACCTTCCTTTTGAAAACCAATTATACAAACTTTTGTAAAATATCGCCTTCAGTCTTCAATTTTATTAGTTATTGTACTAATTTTATTTTTAATAAGGCTGCCCATGCCAAACAAAATAAAAATAATGCAAGTAATAAATAATATTAATAATAAAAGAATTTGTTGCAAATCGTTTTTAATTGCAGTGAAAACTTCGAGCAGCCTCTGTACAGCTGTTTCAGCCCTGCTTGGGGCTTCGTTAGCAGAAACGTAGCTCGAAATTCCCACTGCAAACGAAAAACGACTTGACCAATTTATTCGCAAAAAAAGCGATCATAGGATGTCGCTGTTTCATCTATTCACCACTATTACATCGCATTTGCGAATAAATTGGTCAAGTCGTTTTTGGTTTGCAGTAGGAATTTCGAGCTACGTCTCTGTAGCTGTATAGAGGCTATTCGAAATTTTCACTGCAATCAAAAACGATTTGCAACAATTTTTTTAAAAACTTTCCTTATGCTTTGACAGCAAACATGGCCGCCTTGTATGGGGTAGCTTATTATGTAGCAAATCCGCTTCAATTTCTTATCCTACTACAATGTCAGGTCAAAAAGCGATCGTAGGATGTCGCTGTTTAGATAAATAGATAAAACAGCTACATCCTACGATCACACAGATCGTGACATCAGATTGTGACAGAGGATGCTCGAAGTTTTCACTACAATCAAAAACGATTTGCAACAAATTTTTTTTAATAATAATGAAGCAATGCAATTTTTGTTCTACTACTTAGAACTTAGATGTTTCAACATACCTTCAGATTATTGAACCTAAATTGATCATAAGTAAGTATTTTAATTAACATTTCTGCTATAAATATTCCATTGTTAAGTGCTTTCAGATATGACTGACAAAAAGAAAAAATATTTTAGTAGCCACTATATGGTCAAAAATTCGTAAAAATTTTATAATTTACTTTTCAAAAGTAACATGCAGTATACAAGCTCATAATTTTATTTTTTAGAAAATAAAATGCTATTTGCCCAACAACGGTCCAGTCTAATACTATTTGCCTGGGAAAATAGTGTTTAAACATAAAACAGGTGTTAAAAAGCTATTTGTCCAGGCAAATAATATTTGTCCAGGCAAATAGTATTTGCCTAGGAAAATGCTATTTGCCTAAATTAACCATTTTCCTGCGACACATACGTCAAACCAAAGGCTTCTTGTTGTATTTTCATGTTCGACCATAATTTTCTTTACGTTATTTTCAATTTTTTGCACTTATAAATATTAGACAAATTGGCTGCATTTAATTTGATTAAAATCCAATGTAGCCACCACAAGGAGAAATGAAGTTGATTATGTTCGGAACAAGACGAAACGTTATAAGTAATATAAATAATGCCATCATAAAGAGCTCAAAAAATGCCTGTAGAATGTATTAATTTTGTTGCGATTCCCGCAATAATAACTGCTAATAACTAATAATAAAAATTACGTTTCTCGGTTTTATGTAAATACTAGTATTTCAAAAACTACAAATCGTATAAGTTATTTAAAACGGATTATTGTTCAGCACCAAATTACGCATTATTGCCCCAATTTAATCGACTTCGTATCTCTTATAATTTTCGAGATCCCAATGGTGAACTTTGAATTTGTAACAGCCTGTATAAACCGTTTTATGAGTACTAAACATAATTAGATTTTTTCTGTCATTTATATATTTCGTCATTGTTTTCTTGTAATAAACTTTAAATCTTGAATCACTGGTTTTATTAAATTCAAATACAGTATCACAATTTTTTTCTCGAACATTTGATTTTATCTAAGATTACAAAGATGTGTTAATTAACCCACTTGAGATTAGCATTTAAATAGACCTGCTATATTGATAAATTATTATTAAAACAAACGTATCAAACATCTTGTTTTAAAATTCCAAATCATTCATTAAAAAGTGTGCTCGTTTCAGTGTCCAAAGAACGGTGTAGTGCATTTATCACGTTATCATAATACTTGTGGAGTGAAATAACATATCCGAAATTGGTGCTACATTTCGGAACGTTTACGCGGCTGTTACGAACCGTATAATAAATAATAATAATAATAATGTCAGGTCAAAAAGCGATCGTAGGATATCGCTGTTTTATTTATTAATAATAAATGAAACAAGGTTTATTAGTCGCAATTAGTTTTGCATTGCTTGAAGTAGTTATTACAGATTTATTAATAATATTACATTAAGCAACAAAATTTAACTTTTTGAATATTTCTGAATTGAAAATGATAAATTTTTCAATTAAACACAAAAATAACAACAAAAACAATTTGGTAACTCTAGTTAAAAAAGCTGTCCATGTACTGATCTTTTAGGTCTTCAAGAAGCTTCGCCATTAATATAGCAAAACATACACAAAAATGGGGAATTGTTGCAAAAACTAACATCAGGTAAAATAGAAATATATATAATAAATATATTTAAATATGAAGTACGCAAAATAACGTTTTAGGAGACGAAGGAGCCGAGTCCTTAATGAGATGAGTCCCCTAAAACCACTTTGCGTACGTGGCAGATACAATATTTTTTGGTACCAGCTCGCCAAATTACCAACATTAGGTGCTTTATTTCGCTTAAAAGTTTGAATCGTGTTTCGAATAGTTTGGACCTGATTTTCGTAGTTGTTGCAACAAAGCACCTGACTTGAATTTCTGATTGACAGTTCATTTGTAAATAACCATAATTCAATCCAAACAAGTTTTAAAAATAGAGAGATTCAAAGAAAGGATTCCTGTTTTTGAATCCAAACACGATTTGGTGAGCGGAAGAAAGCACCTATTAATGTTAAATTGCTCAAATTTCGAATTAGAAGGTCTAAATTGTCCCATTGCAATGATCGGTAATCATAACAACGAGTTGTTAATACAACTACATTTGTGTGGGAAGTCACAATAGTAGGTATATTAAAATAAAACAAG
The DNA here is from genome assembly GCA_036172665.1 of Prosopocoilus inquinatus. Classification (NCBI taxonomy): domain Eukaryota; kingdom Metazoa; phylum Arthropoda; class Insecta; order Coleoptera; family Lucanidae; genus Prosopocoilus; species Prosopocoilus inquinatus. The sequence continues at coordinate 11,826,878 of CM069875.1, forward strand.
TTTTTTGATGCTTAGACATAAAAAAACTAAAAATTAGCGAGAAATTATATTTTGTTGATGGGGGTTGGTGAAATTGGTTCTTAAAATAATTTCAAACAAATGTCGTTTTAGAGGTTATGCCTTTAAATATATATCTTGTGAGCTTACAAAGTGTTTTATGTTTTTGTAATTCGGGATACTAGCACATAAAAGTAATTTCAAACCTGTACAACTTGGAGGTAGGTTATTATTTGTAATTTGATATTTGAACAAATCTAGCTGCGTATTTTTCCACCAACCTGACAAAATAAAATTTCGAGTGTTTTAACAAGCTACATTATGAAAACTAAATGACTCATTTGAGTTTCATAATGAAGCCCGTTAAAGCACCGAAAAAGAAAAAATTGATTTATTTCATTGAAACTTCCTCAAAAAAAATACACTAAAGAAATTCTAAGTGTTGCTATGACGCTTGAGGTTGTTAAAGATACGTTTTCCGTTCTGAAAATAGTCCCCTAAGCGACAATTTTGTGTTTTTGAAAACGTTTTTATAAAACAAATAAAGTAAATTCATTAAAAATCATCATGTGAAGGGGAAAATAAAAGTTTGTACGCGATACGCTTTGCAAATAATCTTTACTAGGCTCACTCACCCACAAACTCCGGCTCGCCCGTAAAAATTTATTTACAGAGCTTGACACTATTGCAGTCATACTGGTGTTTAACAGTGCAAAGCAGATATGATTTGGCTATTTTTATTTCACAAACAATTTTAGTGTTGAACTGTGTTAATATTAAGTAATTTGAATTATGTTTCTTCTGTTTTCTAAATTCAAATTAAATAAATGAAACTTAACTTTTACCCCTAATATCTTTATTTGCGTATAGTTGTCAATTAAGTAATAAAATTGTATTTTTAGCTTGTTGCTAAAGTGATTTATTTGTTTTACATTCTTTTCTAATATGTTTGTTATTTATTGAAAAATTTGGCTAAAATTTGGCAGGTACCTTTAAAGAAGAAATAAGTTTACAGATAAATTTTCTCACGAAATGAGAAGTTTTCAGGTTACTTTTTATGTATGCAAGAGTATCCCTGGCAAAAAATGTGAGAAAATATATTATACGTGTTAATGACGATAACTGCGATAAAGTAGGGTCAGCTCACGCGTCAGGCATCTCCACAGGACAATGACTGCTTTTCTTTTACCCAGTTTATCACCTAGCCTCACCCACGGCCTACTCTTCTTACTAGTCTTGCTGAGAATAGTGGCAAAAGTGCATTAGCCGATCACGAGAGGTCTACTACAGTGAAAAGAAATAAGTCATTGCTAGGACTTCGGGGTTCGCAAATAATAATCGTCGACTAATTTCAAACACTCGCTTTACATAATAAAGATTACACAAATATTAATCTACAACACCTATTTAACAAATTTCCGCTTATACTGAATGTCTCATAACGTCATAACATACGGGAGGTGGGAGGATTGAAAGGGTAGCTTTAGGAGATCAAAAAAAGGTTTTTGCTTAATTCGATTTTGACCAAAACCCAATAATAAGAAAGTTATAGCAGTCTTTTTAATTCCTACCTTAATTTACACTTATATCTTCTTAATTAATAAAACTTATTTCACAAACTGTACCTTTATTATTAAATACACCCTCAAACACTACGCAAAAAAAAAATATCGCATCACTTGATTTTTTTCCTTTAAACGACGTAATTTATGTTCTAGAAGTTAATATTCATTTTTATTATTATTCATTATTCTAGTCATTTTTGTTACTTATTCTTATTCTAGTTAAATTTAACCCTTTTGTTACTTATTCTAGTTAAATTTAACCCATTACTATTATTATTATTATTACTATTATTATATCGAACAACATAATTAGGTTAAATAATATTAATTAAAAAGAACAGTAATAAAGATTATTTCCGCCTCTAGCTTGTGTAATAGCTGGCATCTGTCTTGGAAGGTACTCAATATCACTTCTGTTATAGTCTTGATTTAGATGGTTCCATTCTTCAGCTACTCTTACTGAGACTTGATTTAAAGCTATTGCTGGATGTTGGGTTGTATGCAAAGAGAACCCGATGTGGTTACAAACCTGCTCAATCCCATTTCGGTTTGGGATTCCACCAGGTCAGCCTAAAATCCTCATCCGGACTTCATTAATGTTTTCTTGCACAATCCCAGTAAGGACAATCGCGCGTTATTGTGCATTAGTAGGAAGTCTGGACCAATAAATGGTAACACTAACTCTGTAAACACATTTAAAGATACCCTACCTCAGACCATAATGGAACCACCGCCGAAATTTGACGTATTTCTAAAATTGCATTGCGCTTACCACTCGCCATCTCTTCTGGATACTGGTATACGTGTTCCTGAACTAAATAAAGAGAACCGCGATTCATCTGAAAACAAATTTTTGGCCCAGTTATGAGCATTCCAATAAACACGCTCTCTGACAAATTGCAATATTGGTAGGTGATGCTCCTTGGTGTTTAAGGGACTTTTGTATAGTACTCTAGCGTGATTTCCCAAATCACGACGACGAAGATTTTTTATGGTTTGTGTGGTAATTTGAACATTCATTGCATTGTACAATAAAATTTTCAGAATTTTTGTCGTGTAATGTCGGGTACGCAGGGCACTTAAACGTAAAAATTGGGCGTCTAAGGCGCTTGTTGCCCTTTTACGACCTTGTCCTGCTCTATTTCTTAATCTCCGCTTTCCCTAAACCGATTAGAATTCTTGAAATTGTCAATTGCTATTTGGTTGTGGCTGCATATCTTTGGCTATGCCCATCTTTAATCAACACAATGGCTTTAACAGTTTGATCACGACTTAAATTTCTAGAATTGCGAACAGGGACTTCAATGTTCATATTTGAGAACAATATAACTAAAAGTTTCAGAATAATGGCTTGTTGAAATTATTTTACAATATGGCGAGTGTACCCTTGTTACAAATTCTTGCAAAAAGAAAGGATATTTAAGAGTTCTAGTTTAGTTATTCAAATTAATTAATTCCTCAGAACTGTAACCTGTCACCATTTATAAAAACGGAGACAAATTAAACAAATATAAAAATATTTACTAAAAAAATACGAGTGATGCAATAATTTTTTTTGCGGAGTGTAGTTTTGTTTTAATAAATTAGCGGCTCTCAACAATATGAAAAATAGTTGTTAGGTATTAAAAGAGAAAATCAAATAGCCTTAACTTTTACGTGACTACATTTTTTTAAAATACATATTTGTTTCATCTAGAGCAAGTCAATTAACTTTTGAATACCCAAATTTGAATTTAAAACGTAAAATATTACTACAGGTAGTAATTATTGCTTGTTAATTAATTTCATTTTAAACTGATTTTTGATCAAAAGTTTATTAAGAAAAAAGCTATAATTTGATCTCCTCCGGCCGTTTAATTTTATGTCGTAAACCTCTAAATTTTAAAACGAAAATATTTTGAAACTTTTTTTGTATCTACAGTAGTTAGCGAGAACGCATTGTTGACATCCTGTACTTTATTGGATGTTTGAACAAAAATTAACGAGCTACAGCTAGGGACCTTTATAATCAAACAGACGGTATGTATTATTTAGACTTCAAATTAATATCAACTATTAAGTGTGAAAAACCATTACAATCAAGAGAAAAAATGTTATCGAACAGAATAATAAAAAGATGTACGTTGTATTTAACAAAACGAAACTGATGATAGTCATGGCAAGACGAAACGTTTGACTTCAATACTGCCACCCCCGTTCGAAGCAGAATCAAAATCTGCCTGCAGAAAGTTAAATCAGAATTTCAAAATTATTTATAATAAGAAAGATACAAAGGAAAAACGAAAATCGACTTTTTTACATTTCATTAATATGTCAAGAAGAAATAACAAAAACATCATTCTGTCAATAAATACGAATAAGGCATTGATTCTTGCAACTTTTCTTCCATTTAACCAAATTTGTATTTCTTAAGAAGATCCCTTCAGTGCATTTAATTTGAAACAGCCGGTATAGTTGCATTGTGAGCCCAGTTCCATAAAAGTTATTTGTTTCAGTCCTGTTACTAAATTATTCCATTGCTACTAATTGCTTGTCAGCGCCCAGCCTAATAAATGGTACCACAACACAACAATTAATCCGGACACAAGTTATCGCATTAATTTTCAGTCATAACTGTTTAATAATATCTAAGATAAACAATTGATGGCCTTAGAATAAAAAGAACTGATGTACATGTGGCTTTTTTAACTTTTCTCACAAGTTTTAAAACTTAACATTTATTTTTGATTCAAAATTTTATATGTGGTAACTAACTGGAAATTTTGTTGGTTTCGGTTACACCAACAAAAGTCGGTAGCCAGCCGTCGCTCACTGAAACACATAAACACGTGGCTTTGCGCAAATATGACACATCATTCCAGACTATAGCGCAATAAATATAAGAAATCATATAAACGCATCCTTTAAATTCTTTCTCGTGTCAAAGTAGATTAAATTACGCTTCCAATATATCAGCTAATCATGTAACAAAATCCAGAAATTATAATCAGTAGTATTCGCCTTTAACAAGACCACAGGAAAATAATATTTTCTCCGCGCCGTGCTAGGTGTAGCATGGTCGCCGCGCTACATGTGCCTTGTCTAGGTAGCGGCGCCGCGCTTCGCCGCGGGTCGCAACACTCTCAAAAGAATACAGCAAAAGAAGTATTCTTCGCCATGCTACTCCGCGCTAGATGTGCGACAACCTTAACGATGTCTTCTTGTAAGCGCTTTTATTGTTTGAAATTAAATATTATGTGGTGATTTGCAACGACTATTATATGCATTTTTATATTTTCAAAGAGAAACTTTCTTCTAACATTTCTCTAGATGTGTGAAAACTCTTTGATGATTAAATACATTTAAATTGTTTAGTCGTCGAAGGCAAAACCTGAACTCGCATGTCGCAGACCTTCCCTTTCCATTCAATGATAATTAGAAGCATCGCAGCCGCGCAAAGGTAGGAGTGAACAGTACATTCGGCGTGAAAAGCATCCGTACTAAGTGGACTCAATTCTTAAGCCTGGTTATAATATTCCATTTTTAAGTATTTTTATTGCCTAAAGTAATTTCTCAAAGTAAATTACGTTTTCAATGGAGTGGACACGTCTCGCAAGAGGGTTTTGGGTTGTGTACAGTTTCAGGATTTGACAAGGATGCAACATGGAGATCGTTTCCGCTGAGATTTTATATTTCACATCCCTAAATAAGAGTCGCCTGTTTTATTTTCTTAAGTTTAATTTTAAAATATTTTAAAACCGGCCCTGGAGAGTTTTCTTGGCTACAAATCAACCGTTCAGTTTGAGAATTCGCTGTCATTAAGTAGAGGGAATAATAATTAAAAGAGTGATAGTTGTACCCATTGAAAATATTTATTTTAGCCAATAAAGATTTAATTGCACATTGCAGATATGTGAATAGTGCTTCCTCACTGGCAAGCAAACACGATACACATATGCTTCTTGTTACCATTGGCTAAACTGAAAGTCTTCAAACGGTGTAATATATTAAATGAATATATAAACTTAATATTCAATCTACAACAAATTTTAAAAACTACAAGAAAGATTCGTTTTTTTTTTATTTTAGTACTTAGAAAACCTATATTTTTAAAAGTTAAAATAGTTTTCTGTTTCTACATTTTTTCGATAATAAGATATGTATACCTATCTCCTGATTTCATACATATCTAATCAATTAATATGACTTCACCCACGACATTAACGCCAACCTCTAATTTCGACTCTTGATGAAACAATGTAATTATAATGAAGGAGTTAATGTTAAACATCTTGATGGTGGCATTTTCACGTGATTAGTTCGTTTACATTGCGGTAAGTCCTCGTATAAAAAAATATACGTGGCATCGTTTGTTTGGTTAACGAATAGCGAAAGTTACTGCTAATTATTGGAATCATGACGCACGTAGAAATTTACTTAAATAAACTTACTCATGTTCTGTTTTCTGTTTGCTGATTATTAATAATTTCATTATCTAAGGAACGTTTCTGCATTAATTCGTTAATACTATTCGGATAAGATTCCGATTTTGTTACTTGTTTTTGAATAAAAAGTTATTTAACATATTTTTTGATTTTGCAATAGCCTTGGTTAGGATCTAATTTATCGAAGTGTGATTAAATCCCCCCATCTGAAGTGGATCTTGAGCGTTTTTAATTAAACAATTCTCTAATCTTGATTAGAATCAGTACGCAAATGTATGTATGTACAGTAGCGAACAATAAAATCCGGGCAAGAATTTGATATCATGGGCATTTACAAAAATTTCGTAAATCAGGCTTTCGGGTTAGGTTTCTGCCAAATATTGAAATAATAATAATATAGAACGAGCGCTGGCGACTACGCCTGTAGGATTGTGAGGTCGCTTCTTAAGGCAGAAAAATACATAACGAAGATGCTTCGCTATTCACCCTTCATATTTAGGTCACGGTAGATACCACGATACCACCTCGATGTAAAACAAACGTATAGTTTTAAAAGAAATCGTGTACGTCGAAGATGCGCGCTGCTATTCATCTTCGATATCCACGGTTCTATTTAAAACTGTACATTTGTTTTACATCGACGCGATATCGTGGCATCGAGGCATTTTCAGCATGTTCGTACCCGCGCTGCTGTTCATCTTCGATATACACGGTTCCATTTAAAACTGTAGGTTTGTTTTACATCGAGGTGATTTTGTGATATTGAGCGCGACTTAACATCGAGAGTCTACAGCGAGGAATCTTCGGCATACTCGCACTCTTAGGTGTTATATTGGTTGCCCAACCTAGTTGCCAATACGATTCCCATGTAAAATAAAAAACTATCGCCGCAAATCTTGCTTCTGTCCAAACTACACCGACAAAATTAATATTCTTATTTTTTAAGATGAATCTATAGGAGGCATCTTGCCAACATACACAGGAATACATAAGATTGACACGAACTATTATTATCCAGCAAAATTTGTGTAAGAAATATGCGTAAGTACATGCAAGCTTTCTGGCTACAATATGCCTTAACATATACAAAATACGCAAAAAATATGCACAGATATGCATGGTATATGCATTTATTTATTAAATAACAGAGGTAAAAGTTATGTTTTTCATTTTGCGTGATTTAGATCAATTTAAAAAGAATTTACGCGTTTCATGCAAGACCAGCTAACCCTAATATTTACATGATTATTGAGTGAGACTGTTTCCTAAATTATTTTAAGACTATCATTTCGACAAACTTAAATTCTGAAGAAAATTTTAAAAAATTATAAAATTAACTACTTTAATATTATGTGAAAATTGTTTTTAATTTATAAACCAGACTCTGTGGAATTAGCACAAAATCTAATACGTGAATCTCTTTATTTAATAAAATACAAGTCAAGTACAAATTTTTGATAATCATCGATGACCAAAATTTATTGCTCACGACTGTACGTGCGTATATTTCACATATTTTTCTTGTAATAAAAAAATTATAAGCACGAAATCTTATTTTCGATATTCTATTTTTCTCTTTGGGGTAACATTTGGCACTTTAAACAATTCAATATGATGCGCTCCAATATAATAACCTAGATCAGGCCTAATCATGCCAGGGGAATATGTCGGGGTATATTCTCCTTCTACCATCGCACAGGCAGTGCCCGTTCCCGCTTGACGCTCAGTCGCTTCAATTTCAACAACCAACGATATACAAAACTTATGTAGATAATATTCTTTATGGAAAATGTTGTAGTAACGAGCAATATTATATCGTTTTACGCTCAACAGTTTACCGCAAATAATACATTCTGCATTACCTGTACTGTTTATAAAACACAGATACTTAAGTTCATAATTTTGGTTCATGTTTATTATTTTTCACGAGAGCCACACGTTTTATAACTTCTGTTGGTACACGCTCGGCTGGCAGGCTTGCTCATTGATGTTGACGTTTCATTGACTCCTGTCGAATTGTGGGGGATACTATGCCCTCGCTCTTCTCGTATTTTATGCCCAGACCTGACCTAGATAATATTTTAACCAATCTGAACTGGACAATAAAATTCATTATAAGCAAGTAAAATATTGATTTGTTTATTATATACATAATTAATTTGTTTGGGGACCCCTGATTTATATCCAAAGTTATTTTGTTGGTTGGGTTGGATTGGATTGTTTCGCCTTCTCTAAATTAAAATCTGGTCACTTTAAGTATGCAGTCATATTTTAAGATTTAGAAACTTGCACGAAAATACATACAGTTTTATAAAAGCAGAGTAAAGTCGGCATATACGGAACATCCGTTCTTTTGGCCGTCATAAATTCTGAACTAAGATACTAAATACTCAGATATTTTAATTAAAAATATTTTATGTTGTTTTCCAGCGGTTGCATACCATAAATTTAAGAAATACATATTTTTTGGGAAAGTTCTGTAACAAATCAAGAAAACTGCATTTTCATGATATATATATATATTCAAATATTGTGGTTATACGGAGAAATGAATTTACCCGAAAATCTCTTATAACTTTGGTAAAATTCATTTTTTTTTTAATTAATATTTTTTAATTTTACATTATATTGGTATTAGTATTGGTTTTAATACTTACAGCTCTTTTAAAGGAAAATATTTAATTTAGAAATTAGTTCTAAGAGCTTCTGATTTAATGCCAACTTTGAAAGTCTTTTGCCCCACTGTGCGGCGCTGCAAAATTAAAAACGAGGTGAGAATACGGGCCAATGTTACTCACATATCTTTCGTTTTTGGCAGTCGGTACACATTTGACACTGTTCAGTAAATTATATTATATTTCGTCATTAATCAGTCTCGCCAAACATTAATATGCCGCCAGCGCGACGTAAATGTTTGTTTTGTAGCGAATTACAAAAGATTTATCCGTTATTGTATTATTATATCCCTGTTGACGAATAATAAATAAATTATAATTATACCTACATAATTTAATGCAATTGTAATAATATAAATAAATAAAAAACCGTTATTAAAGAAGCGTACACCAACAAGAAAACAGAAGAAAGCCTAGAAATCTAGTTCTCCTCATGAAAATTATAATTTCCGTTTACAAACACCGAAACTTACGGATCTAATCAGATCAATAACTATGGAAAACAATGAAAATGTTTAAAAAAAGACAATGAAAAGTTAAAAAAGTACACAAAGAACGAAATATCTTGAACGCTCGAAAAGATATCCACAAGCTGAAAGACATGATAAAAAATTTTACGTTTTTCGGGTACTATTTTTTTTATTATTGTTAGTTCTTGTCCGATGAAAATTGTAAGTACAAAGTTTTTTTAATCTGACGAAGCTATAAATCCATAGCGAAACATTAAGTGTTTTCCCTTCATAATTCTGCCCGGTTCGAGATTGAAAAAACTTTGTACTTAGAAATATGTATAATTGTAAACGATCGAACTGTGAGACGGGCACATTATGCGTGAACCACGTGCAAGTTACATTATTATATTTAAAAATAACTTATAAGTAACTTATCAAGTTTGCAAGCTTACAGGTTACTAAGGAACTGCAACTCAAATACAGGGTCTCCCAAGTTGAGCGGCCTATTAAAAGTTTTCGGGGAAAGGAACATACTAATATTCTGAAATGTAATCTTTCAGAATAAAATATTTTCACTTTTATATCGCTTTGGGTTATACCGGAAGTAGCTATTAACTTTATTGCAAATTCTGATTCTACACGTTATTCCAAGCAAAAGTCGTTAAGGCTTCCCTATACTTAAATGTAACGGTTTCTGAGATCTTCGAATTTTTTTAAAGAATTATTTCGGCGCTCTTTCATTTAAGAGAATGTATTTACGACACTTTCAAATTTCAAGATTGAAGCTGTCTGTCGTTTGAAAGAATAGCGTTCAGCCTTTCAAATCATATCCTAGTAATCATAGAATAATTCACAGGTTGGTCAAAATATGGTGTCGACCCTTGTTCCGTTCTACTGCCCAAAACTCAGTTTTCGTAAATGGAACACCCTATATATTTTTGCTTCATGAGATGCAGAATCAAATTCTACATCGATTAGTAATAGCATTCCCTATACCTATTTTCATTAGTTAGTAATAATTCTTGTTATCGAGGATTATTTATTTTATTGTGTTAATTAATGGCATTTAGACAGCATTTAGCTTTGAAAAGAAAGCAAATATTGAATTTTTATTTTTTTAAGAAATAAATAATTGCTAAACATAGTATTATTTCGCCCTACATCTCGGAATAAAGCTATAGGTAAATAATAAAGTAAGACCTATTTTCAAAAACAATTCTCTTTTTCAGGCTAACATTTTTGTTTAAAAAAAGCAAAAGTAAAACTTATAATTGGTAAAGTGGTAAAAATAATTAAACAGTTTTATTTATTATTCTCGAGTTCCTATGATACGGTCGTAAATACTGTATAAAATTTGCAAATAACTGAGGCAAGAGTCAAATTAACTAATAAATATTTACAATCTCTCTCACTTCGCAGAAATTTTGCACAAAAAATACCATCGTGTTGTAGTTCTTGAGGATTAAAAATTACGGTTCCTTTTTAGTTGTTTTGATAATTTTATTAATTTCTTTGTTTTTTATTTGTACATGTATGTTAATATAACTTGTAACTCAATAAATATTTTTGTTTTGTAGACACTGCGAAAAATTACCATAATTTTACCAAAGTATGCCATTATAAGAAACAATAATTGATAAGAAAACTAATGGAAATAGGTATAGGGAATGCTACTACTAATCGATGCAGAATTTGGTTCTGCATCGCATGATGCGAAAATCTTGAAATCTTGAATCTTAAAATTTGAAAGTGTTGAAAATACATTCTCTTAAATGAGAAACCACCGAAATATTTTTTTTTTTTTAGAAATTCGAAGATATCTCAAAAACCGTTACATTTGAGTATACAGAAGTGTTAACAAGTTTTGCTTGGAATGAGAAAGTTAATAGCGACTTCCAGTATAACCGGAAGTGATATAAAAATGAAAATGTTTTATTGTGAAAGATCACTTCCTCCTAGGGCAGTGCGTTAATTTTCAGAATGTTTGTATGTTCTTTTCACCGAGTACTTTTAATAGGACACTCAACTTGGGAGACCCTGTATATTTTGAATAGTTACTTTTCATATGTGGAACTTAGCTAGTTCTTTGTTTGTTTGTTTCTAATTAGTTACTTTTGGCTAGTAACTTGTAGTACCGTTGCAAACCGTACGTATTCGTTACTGAGTAACAGGTATAACATGAAACTCGAAATACAGACTCGCTACTTGTTACAACATTTCGTTGTTTACGTTTTTAATAGATTGTATATCAATGGTTTATACCCGTACTTACCGTCCACGTCTTATGTATGCATTTTTAGTAAGTAGTAATTGTATTTCAAATATTTTTTAGTAAATAAAATTATTATAGAAGTAATCTTATTAGGTATTACGATTTTAAGTTGAAAATTATATTGATGCGTTATCTGATTATTTAATTGTACTATAGTAACGAAAGCAACGAGTAACGAATACTTTGTAACGAGTACCGATATCTAAAGAAACGAATACATGTGGGTACAAACTTTTCGTTACTTTTACAGCACTAGTCACTTGCCCGGCTCTAACTGTACATTTCCTGGAAGGTACATGCATTCTGCATAATTTTTAAACTAATTATTCTCGAAAATGGTCCTCTGCTGCTGCTACTACATACCATAAATACATTTTTAAAAGTAAAATAAATATACTTTAAACATAACGAATATCTTATCACTTTTGAATATGTCCACGCACAAGAAACAAAAGAATGTCAGAATGTTGACAGCGTCCCTACGTTTTATACAAAGAATAAACAAATATTCAGATTGAGCAATACGAAAAACTCCCACATGTCATATTACAACTCAGCTGAAAAGTAACTAAGATTTTAAGTAAACGTCCCTATTTTCTCTTGATCCCCGTACATGCGAAGTTGTAAAAGAATACAACTCTCCTGTTGGCCAGCTATTTGTGTTCTTTTTTATTTTAGTAAAACAGCAACTAGTTAGTGACGATTAGGGTCAACTTTGAATTGTTTTATTCTTTTTGTCCCTAACAAACGGACACTTTTTCTCCGAAATTCGAGTATATATGAATGATGAAAATTTTCATCAACGAAACTCAATTCCGATTCGTGTATTGTCGGAAATTGTATATACAGTGCTAGTCTGAAATTTCTCATATTTCTCACTGTATAAATAATAAAAAAAATGTGGCTTTCGTAGCCCGGCAATAAACAAATAACATTTGAAAATACAAAATTGATAGTACATTAAAAACATTATTTCGTCTGAACTGTCTGTAGCACCTGAAACAAAATTAAACTATATCAGCATTTAAAAATGCTGCTTTTCAGATGTCATCTATCTAGAGTACGTGGGAAAAATATTTATTCTCACCGCAATTACGTTAAGAGAACGTCATAGAAAACTTCGAGATAAATTCTGTACTTCACAATATGCATACCTTAGTTCAATAATGTAATCGTAGTCATAAGGCTAAAAGCTGTAATATTTTTCAACCAACAGACGACAATCTTTAGATGATTACTACAGGTCTAGAACTAATTTCATATCTTTAACAACACTCTAATTTTTCCACGCTTTAATTATCAAGTGTCTGTTAACTGTTATAAATACTTCATTATGCTAGCGTTGTTGTGATTTTATTATTTACACGTGTTAGTGTTAATTTACACGGATGTTTTTTAATGGAGACGTTAACGCCTGACGCTTGTCATCAGCAAGCATATTATAATAAATATAATAATCAAAAACAAAATTATATACAGGATAGGCTAGCAGCCTGTGAACGGAAGATTATGGCGTTAGTATAGAACATTTTTGAAAACTGTGTGCGCACTACCATACAAATTGGTTAGATGCATAATCTAAAATTATTTAGTCATATACACTGTCCCGTAAGAGTGTGTTAACCCTAACTTATATTTTTTAAAATGGAACACTGCATTATTAGATGGCTCATTAAGAGTGAATGAAAATAATATAAGGTTCATTGACCTAAAGATTATAGTTTTCGAGATATTGTCAACTTATCGGTAAAACAATTTGGTAACGTGTGATCAATTCGAAATTCCTCCGGATGGAAAATTTTAAAATTTATTTCTTTAAAATCTGTTGTAATTAAAAAAAATTAATTAAATGTTTTGTGTCTTCATTGGCGTACATTTCAACTAGCAATGACTTTAATAAACATTTAGAATTCAGTAATCTGTTTCCTTGGATTAAGAATTTTCCATAATTAAAAAATCCTAATAAATAGAATTCAGGATATTATGCTGGCGAAAACTTGCATTTTTTAGAAATTTTCCACACAATGGTCTTTTAATAAATGTATTCATATTTTATTACTGTAGTCCTATTTTATTATCAGTCTGTATTTTATGAGGCGATTCTTACCTTGGTTTACAATTATTTCCTTGAATTTTTCATCAGTGTTCTTCGAAATTAGATGCCTCTCTATTCTCACCGAAATTTGTCAAGGAATATAGATTGGTCAGCAATTTAGCCACTGCGGTTACTTGAACGCGATCATACTGCAATACCTGTCGTCTCGGTGAATAAATGGTTAGGTCGAAGTTTGTCCAAATTGAATTGGATGGCTTAGGAGAAGCAAGGAGCTGGTTTCTCCGTAGTGTATGTGAAGCCGAGTCAGGCACTGACTTGAAAAAGAGTTAATTGTGATGTTTATAAACTGATTTATTACAAAAGTCCCATTTTACACAACTTTTCAGAGTCTAAGGGTGGCGAGCACCAACCAGGAGAAATTAAACTAATTTAGTATATTACTTAAAGAGTAGAATATCAGTGACTTCAATCACAGTTAACTCTAATGTAGTATGGTATTACACGTCCATAGTTTTTGATTTCAGGAGTATTTCAAATTTCTCTCTAGAGTAAATATATGACGGTGTGCACCAAAGTAGAGTATTTTACTTAAGTAGTAATTTAAAGAGAAAATACGTCAAATAAATACTCCTACTCAGTAGTAGGAGTATATGGGGCAGTGTTACTTTATATAAATTAAAACTAGCATTATTACATTTTATAGGGAGAATTTATTAACGTGCAGTGAGAAAATGCATTACTAGGACTATTTTGATTATTTAATAATCCTAATTAATGGATTATTTAATGAAAATAAATTATTATTATTTAATAATATTATTATTACTATTATTTTATAATTCAATTGTAATAATCGTATTATTATTATATATTTGATAATAACAAATTATAAATTATTACGTAAAATGTTTTTAATCTTTAACCGGACAGACTTATAATTCTATTCGGTTTAAAAAATTGAAAACTTTTACCTACAACTTTAATCGGACAAGGAGGTATTATAGCCAAAAAAAAATTGGGAGGTTCCACTTGTTTGGAACCGTTGATATGTGCGAGAGAGAAATACTTGCAAGGTCTCAACGCCTTCCTTCACATCCACCCGCGCAGTTCCGCAGTCAAACCCATTTCGTAGCGTTTAGTAATAATAATCACCGATATAGTTTATTAATTATTTTATTTAAAATTTTAATTCGCTGACCGAAGTAATTCGTTTTACGATATCAACTATCGACGAACAAGTTTAAAATTTATGCCCCAATTAGGCAAGCGCATTAAAAATGTTCTTCCTTCACCCTTTCACGTAAATAAAGTTTTACTGTAATCTCGCTGTTAGCTATGAAAGTATATTATATTAAAATAATAAAATGGAATAAGAAATTACAATTTGTTGGTACCTCGCTTTAAATTTGTTCGGCAATTACGAACCGCAGCTTCTCTTTTGCACTAGATTTTAATGTAAAAATACTAAACTTGTAATTACTTGCAGTGAATAAAATTGTAAATTGTAAACGTTTTGAGATCAGCTATGATCGGAGCGGCTGGACGACGTTTGTACTCGAGACCCTGGCCTACTTCGGCTGCGGGTTTAATCGAAGCGGCAGCCGCATTCCACTTTTAGCTATGCCAGCAGTTCTCAAACGGTTCAGTGAAAATCTGCCACTGCAATTTTTTTCAAAAACTATTAAATTTGTAGAAAAATTTTGCGTAAATCGTTTTTGATTGCAGTGAAAACCTCGAGCAGCCTCTGGACAGCTGTTTCAGCCCTGCTTGGGGCTTCTTCAGCAGAGACGTAGCTCGACATTTCCATTGCAAACAAAAACGACCTGTCCAATTTATTCGCAATTGCGATGTAATAGTGATGAACAGATAAAATAGCGACATCTTACTATCGCTTTTTGACCTGACATTGCAGTAGGATAGACAAATTGAAGAGGGATTTGCTCCTAATAAGTCCCCCATGCAAGGCGGCCATGCTTGCTGTCAAAGCATAATGAAAATTTTTAGAAAAATTTTGTGCAAATCGTTTTTTTTTTTTTTTCTAAAAATTTTCATTATGCTTTGACAGCAAGCATGGCCGCCTTGCATGGGGGACTTATTAGGAGCAAATCCCTCTTCAATTTGTCTATCCTACTGCAATGTCAGGTCAAAAAGCGATAGTAAGATGTCGCTATTTTATCTATTAAATTTGTGTTAAGAACATATAAGTTCAATCGTTGCCATTTATGATGATATATTACAGGTTTAAATATTTGCACACAGTAAAAGAACAGCCTGTATAATTATTATTATTTGTTTAGGATCATACATTTATAGAATACTTAGTTTAATCACCATAAAAATATTTACCCATTTTCAGATCGTCGGACAGTCCTTCCGAGTAAATTTCATTTGGAATTTTTAGCTTTACCTTTCTGCGTATCACTTAATATTAATCTAACACATAAAAATCTATTATTTTTTATCCGAATACTCTGAACATCAAATCACTTAAGTGCAACAACTTAAGTTCCAGATTTTCTACGTACAAATATGACCTATCTGGTGTCTGATTCCTCGTAGTTTAAATCTTATCCATTTTTTGGCTTCTACCCTTATTAGAACGCAGGTTGCTTGTTAATCTCATAGACTCCTTTCAGTATAAGAAGTACATGATGACTCATCGAAATCTGACCGGCGGGCTACGAACAGCTGATGAGCAGTGGCATACAGATTTCCATGTGAAGTGTAAGGGCAGGAAAATAAATAAAAATATATTTTTGTATATTAAATGCAGCATATTTAAGCAATATAAATAACAATTATTATTGTGGACAATATAAATAACATGCCGAACGTTATTTATCAGACTACTGTATACTTGTTTTCGAGCGAAAATATGTTTCCAACATTATAATTCTTTGTGGCCATACGGATTTTTGTGCTGAAAATTTGATATCATGTTAATTTATAATTCGGGAGAAATTTTAAGTAAATATTTTACTTTAATGAATGAAGAGTTGAGAATTAAATGAGGTTACGCTTTACTGTTTTTAATAAAATTTCTCATAGTTTTTTCCAACAATTATTAATTTACAAAATATTATAATTAATTACACCTAATATTCACACACAAGCATTGTTGTTTAATAGTGGTTCATAATGGAGAACTACAATTTCGATGTTCCGGGTTAATAGTGTTCACCATCTTCTTCATCGGAAAGCAAATAATCTTCGTCATTCGAATCACCTGTGTCGACCGTGCAGGTAAGATTGTCGGTGCCATTAACAACTTTTCGATAACTTTTGTCACTGATCTTAGTAGCCGCTAGAAGTCTTGGATTTCATTACAGGAATTGTTATACAATATTTAGCGTCGTCTTTCATAAATTCCAGCACATTCGCTGTGATTTCACGTGCATGGCTGTGTATTATTTATCCCTGTTCGCCGATCGTTTTCTTTTTCTCCATGATAATATATTGTTGCCATTAAATAAACAGTACCAGACTCACAACTGCAAATTTCAGAAAACAATATTTTCAGAATTCTGAGGAAATCATTGAAAATAATTTCTCACCTGTAACAAGTAGGAATAAACAATTTGCTGTGAGGAGAACACTAATTTGAAAACAAAACAATTAAAATCACAACAACGGAACACAAGAAATGTGCAAGAAACCTAACCACTAACGCTAAAACTAGGGGTAACAACTGTCACTGCGTATGCCACGCTCCTGTACTCCGAACTCACCTAAATTTTAAAAGTAGACTTGTCGGACGAAAACTCGTCTCTGCGCATTATGTACTTATGGTAAAAGGAGTCTACCTCTTAATTTCTCCGTATTAGATAATACACGTGCGACACGCATAAAACGTCCCACGCCTGCATCGAAGGATTAGAGTACCATGTTTTTACCTTCGCGGAACACTCGCTTATCTAGTTTCACAAGCATTCAAGTGCATTATCAAATCCATTAAGCTTCCTTCGACCACCTTGTGAACTTCTTCGAATTATTCACGGTTAGAAAACATCTCAAATCACCCATGTTCCTGATTTTATTAATTTCCGTGAATCACTTTAGTTGTTCTTTATGTTCCCGTCTCTTTGTATAGTATATATTTTGTACCACACACAAAACATCATCATTTCTTGATCATTATTGATCATCGCATCATTTCGCAACGTTCGATCATAAGTAGATCGTACACACACAAAGTTATGTAACGCAACATATAACGTTACATAACACAATTTTTATAACATATCAAGTCGCGTTCGGTTATTTTACTTTCCTTTAGTTTTACCTTGCTTTGTATATATTACTGTCGTAGGAGATCTAGTGCAGTGTTAATTTGCTTTTTATTTATGCAATAAATAGTAATTTTAAGACTGCGTGATTTTCATTAAAACTGTCATCAAATAATTAAAAGTAAACCTATACGGCCTTACAACCCGTGGGTGGTGAAACAGTGCCGACATCTCCATGCAAGAGAAGTTCGTCACCGACATTATTTACAATAAATATTTTATCAGTTAAGTGCATTACTATTACATTTTTCTTTCAAAATTTGTATTGAAAAGTTTCAGACTTAGTTAGCAGTTATTATCAAATTATTTTTTGGTACCATCATTATGAGTTATTTCCAATAAAAGTACACGACACTAGTGTTAAGTAATGACAATACAGCATATGTACTGAAGGACATTTTGTTTATGATGTCTCTATTATAGAAGGGTTTATGAATTATTTTATATAACATAACAAGTAGTTCCTAAAATTATACATATGTATTAAATTATCCAAATGGAACCATTTTAAAATGTAATTAAGTTTTTCAAGTAGGAAATTAACTTTGTGTATCCAAATGCTACGTCTTTCACTTTAAAAAACCTCGGAGAAGCCCTGTTAAGGGAAATAAGTTTCTGAAAGCTTGGCAATCAAAAAAGAATTACTTTTGAATAACCTCCATTTTCTACTTTCCTGCATTATTATTATTTTAAGCTCGCAGCCACGATCAAAAGATCTAGTCTAAAGTTCCTAAGTATAATTCTAGAGAAGTTTTGTACTTCTGGAGTTTTAATCGCAAAGCACATTTTTAAAATACTTCTTTAGTTGAAACTAATTTAGTTTCGAATGAATACTCTAATAGATTTCTTCTAGAAGTTCAAAGTAGGATTTTTTTACACTGCGTAATAAATTACAGGCAAACTTAAATTATCTGTTAATATAAAAATATCCCTGGCAGATAAATTTATCTGCCAGGTAATAACCTCGGAAACTATTATCGATACATAGTTTTCCAAGCATAACACCTGGCTGATAAGTTTATCAGGAGGTGAAGAAATTGTTCATTAAGGCTGTATGCTCGCTTACAGCTGAACTCGATTTCAAATGGGCGTATCACTATTTTTCGCATATATTTAGAAGAAACATACGTTCAACATGTGTTCCTGCATTTTTACACACAAACGAAAAGAACAGAGAACAGAATTACCACCTAAACATTTTCCTTGTAATTTATGACTCTGCTGTCACTGATCTTTATTTTTGATTGGTTTACGTGTCAGTTTGACAAACCCACAAGAGAATATTCCGATAAGGCCTCATTCACATGGCTACCGCCCGCGGCCTCCTGCAAATTCTAAGGTTGAGCGCACATTCAGATGAGTAAATTTTTTTATGTAAAAGTGATGTAAATAAAAACGGCGACCTGATCTAACACAGAAACTATGTAAAACTCGGAAAATAAAACTACGTCTGTCGGAAAGTGAAAGTTTATCAGAATTGAAACGACACAAAAAAAACGCATAGCATGTTCCTCTGTAAATCAATAACGTCATTTTGTTGTTTCATTACCGTTATTATTGCCCCTATAAAATTGTTTTTTTTTTTTTTAATTTTACGTGGGTTGCTGTTTTATCTAGACTACACTAGACTAGATCCTGCACTAAAATTAGGCACAATGAAGTATTGCGGTTTAAAGTGGACGTAAAGAAAAAATATA
The DNA here is from genome assembly GCA_036172665.1 of Prosopocoilus inquinatus. Lineage (NCBI taxonomy): Eukaryota > Metazoa > Arthropoda > Insecta > Coleoptera > Lucanidae > Prosopocoilus > Prosopocoilus inquinatus. The sequence continues at coordinate 11,846,302 of CM069875.1, forward strand.
CATTATACAGAATAATTGTGCTTATGATTATTGGAATAGGAATTAATACTGCTCTAATGTACCGACGCTCATAGAGCAAGTTAATGCGTTAAAAAAGGAGGATAATTCATTGCCCTAAGCACGTAATCGGCGATCATTCTGATTGTGACGTTTATTTTTGCACCGGGTTCAAAGATAATGAAATTAATTCAGTTCCAGACTTAGTAGAATGTGGATGACTTCATGATATTATTGCTTGCTGCAATCATTTGACGCATAATGCACAGTTTACTTTTAAATATGAACATTAATGCAGCGGAGACGTACATTTCAATTGTTTCAAAATTTGTTGGTGGAAGGAGTTAACTTCTCTTTGAAAAATAGCTACGAAGTGAAATGCCACGCTGCGAGCCTTTCTTAAAATTTCAGTGAGCAATATCACCACCGCATTTATAAGAGAATGATCGGGAAAAGTCCAGGCAAATATACCAAAGTATACAGTGTGCCCGGATACGTAGGGACAGCATGGGTAACTTCTGTCTTTGAAGAGATAGAGAGATGATTAAAGTAGCAAAAAGATGCAGGTTCGAGAGCTCATTAAGAATCCATTTTCAAACTTACTTGTCATGGCCAACTTGGTTAAAATTTTACTAAAACCAATATCTCCTCATTTCTTTTATTTGCCGTAACTTTTTTGTTATTTAAGATATTGAGATGCGGTTTGAACTAGTTTGCATGATAATTTAATTACTTTTATGGGCACTTAATAAAACTAATCTCATTTTTACAAATTTTCAATAATCTAACCTAACCTTAAAATTTTAAATTGGTACTCCCTAATTTTCTTGACCTTTATAAGAGAAAATTTATTTCTGAATGCAATGATGTAGCACACGATATGGAGACTTCTTCAAAATTTTGAAAAACCGAACTTATTCTTTTTACGAACAGAAATCGCTAGTGCCATGATCACAGAAATTTTGCTTTTTGTTTAACAAGTTATTCTGCAGTGGCACTGATCGATTGCAGCCAATGGTGAGCGAACCATTAAAATTTTAAACCAATATCACATCAGCTAGGGGTATGATGTGCCAAAAAGATAAGAATTTCATTGGTCTAAAATTTTAATCGCTTGTACACGATTGTCCACGAACGATCAGTGGCACTGCAGCTTCATCTGTGTAGCCTTTTCTGGATACTGAGCTTCGTATATTTCACGAGTAAGTTCTACGTTCTTGTAGCACTTGGTATACGTATAGTCGCAATCAAGTGAATCGAGACCTATTTAAAGTTCTGCAATCCTTAAGGAGTGCTTATATTACATACATGTCTTCAATAAATTCAAAAACAAATCTTTACAAAACTGTCGACTTGTCGCATACAAATCCTGATGAATCTTTAGCACAAGTCTTCGACAAATACTAGCACAGGACATCGTTTACACTATGTGACCTGTTCGCTACATATCTAGTATTTAATAATAAGAAAAAGTATCGCTCGTGAAAGATGACAATCAATTTTTGTTTTTGGCCGCGGCAGCATAATATTACTATGCTCTTTTTGGATCACTCCATCGTCACAAACCATCAGATCGCTTAATAGTTTAAAACAGCTAACTATTCTGCACGTGCGTAAAGTACCTTTGTATGGTCTGCGATCGTTGTGTTTTCCATTAATTTGGAATACAAATCTGTCTGGTAAAACATGTCGGATACATGTCAAATACATGAAAAATGTAATAGTAGTATGAGACAAATTTCAGATTCATTCCAGACTTGTCAAACAATATGTAGGACACATGTATAATACATATATGTATGTAATGTAAACGCCCGTTTATTACCAACGTTAACAAGGGCGCGGTTAGCTTGCAACAGTCTCGATAACAAAGTTTTGTGATCATGGCACTAGCGATTTCTATTCATAAAAAGAATAAGTTCTGTTTCCCAAAATTTTGAAGAAGTTTCCATATCATGTGATACATCATTGCATTTAGAAAAAAAGTCTCTCTTAAAAGGGCCAACAAAATCACCAATTTAAAATTTTAAGGTTAGGTTAGATTATTGAAAATTTGTAAAAATGGGATTAGTTTTATTAAGTGCCCATAAAAGTACTTAAATTATCGTGCAAACTAGTTCAAACCGCATCTCAATATAATCAAGTTGGCCATGACAAGTAATATTTGAAAATGGATTCTTAATAAGCTCTCGAACCTGCACCTTTTGCTAATTTAATCATCTTTCTATCCGGGTACACTGTATACGTCAAAGTTGCGTAGGAGACGTTTTTACCGAAAATGCAGAGCACGACTATTTCTTGGGCAAGGTAGAAAAGAAAACAGGCAGCCGAAGCTGAGGGTGACTACGGACTAATAGAAGAGGTGATCCCTCTTAAAAACTTAGAAGAAAATAAATCATCTTTAATGAGCAGGACCCAGGTAGAGTTAGAATCGTTAGAGGGAAACACTGTTGGCCAAAACACCAAAGTGAAATGGCATAAAGAGCGAAGACTAACAGCAACGAAATTTGGTATTGTCTGTAAAAGACGTCAAACAACTGATACCAAAAAATTGGCGTAAAAATTAATTTCCTCTAATTTTTCGAAAGTATAAGTTACAAATTGTTGCCGTAACCATGAAGAAATTGCGAGAAAACAATTTTCACAGGAATTTGGACATAAAGTTGAACGGCGGATTATTTATATCTAAAGAAATGCCGTATCTTGGAGCTAGTCCTGATGGACTAGTTGGTGAGGATGCTATAATTGAGATCAAGTGTCCCTATAAGTTAGCGAAGTTCAAAATAACTCCTCAGGAAGCAGCAAAGATGAAAGTTATGCCCTATTTTTTTCTTTTTGGATGGCAATGCTGTGAAACTGAAGAAAACACATATCTACTATTATCAGATTCAAGGGCAGTTGGCTTTAACGAATAGTTGTATTCGTTGTATGGACACCTTTGGGAATGATATGTGAACAAGTAATGTTATTTTCATAAACGTCTAGAAAGTTCTGAATTCATCATAATACATTATTTTTTTCTGAAATCTTATAAGATTATTTTTGTAATAGTTTCAACTTTTAAGCACACGAAAGCTATAATTTTGACAATAAAATAAGTAAAACCGATTTGGTTTTGAAGACTAGTGTATAAAATAGAAATTATAGACGATTTTAGAAAAAATAACAAGCAATTTACATTTACAACACACCTGTAATACGTTTTCTTTTTCAGATTAAAAAAGATGACAATTTTTGGCATAAAATGAAGCCGAAGTTAAAATATTTTCATTTAGAACATATGCTGCCTATACTGGCTTTAAAAGAAAATTAAAGTAACGATCCTGATCGATCTGGACAGTTGAAACCTCTTTCTGATAATCTGGTGACAATTCTGAAATAGATCTGTATTTGAAATCTGCTCTGCGAGATTCCATATTGTTACGTTTCTAGGGTTTTAATTTATTTATTTAAACGAATAAAACACTCGATAAAAACTTAACCGTAATTTAATAAAGCTTAAAAACTAATTTATTTGTAACAGTTTATTTTCACACTAAAATCTAACTTCGACGATCGCTGTTCGAACTCGACTGCCTGGTGAGTCAACCCGGGGCGATTTTATATCATTCGCCGCCGTCTGGAACTCTCTATGCGGGAAGATTCCAGTCTGTTCGATGTGACCCCGGTGTAGGCCCCGGTGGCGTGATGGCCGATGACGCACAACAGCGAACCGACCTCCTGACGCCCTCAGCGTGACGCAGCACTGAGCGGCTCGCCACAATATTATATAATGCCATATAATATCTAACTGTACTATGTCCACTAAAAAAAAATTGAGACAATTGTTGTGCATACATATTTGAGTTATTTTATTATAGCGTTTTCTGCTGGCTGCACCGGTATGCACTGAGTGTATCTCCATCTCGTTTTATTACATAAAGCTGAAACGAGTTCGAAATACACTCAGTGCGCACTAGTGCAGCCAGTGGAAAACGCTATTAGTTTGAATGCAACTTTAAACTTGTTTCTAGAGAAACTTAAAAAACACGGAAATAAACAAACGGACGAATACATGATAGCAACAATAATTAACTCCTCGTATTTACAACAGAACGTATTACGTGTTCCAGATTCTTTTAGTGTGTAGTACAATATGATTCAAAATGGCCGCACTATTATCACCAGAACGTTAATATTAACAGGATCAAAAACAAGCTTTTAATTTTTTTTTTTTGAGATGCTTGACGAATGTTTAAAAATATCGTATAATGCAGATGCACTTACAAATTTGAAACCGTGGTTGTAGATTAGGTTACAGTTGATGAGATCTGAATCCTCGTATTCATCAAGTATTTATATTTTATTCAATTAGTTGTGTAGAAACAAAAATTATTTGACGCAGTTCCGTTTCACTATTTGGGTGAACTTGATATTCAAAATGTTACATCACCGACCCATTTTACTTATTGTTTATTCCTGTGTTATCACATAATATTAATTACATGCATTAACAGGCATTTTTAATGATGTCAAGGTAAATGTGTACACAAATAAATAACAAAATATTGAGCAAAATATTGAACATCCCCTTTTTAAAACTAATTAAGTGCATGACTACCAGATTTGCAGAAGTTTATTATGACAAAAATGTTTCTTTCAATGTACCGTAAAAAAATTTACCAAAAAGCACGACTCTGAAAAGAGAAATCTTTGTAGAATTATTTTCTGGCAGCGCTCGGTAGCGTTCGTGTGTTTACGGTGCGTGTATTCTGTGTTTCACTCATACACGCACTGAAACGCATTCGCTCTCACTCATACTCTTCATCTGTCACTAAATCTGGAGAATGAATGTGCGAATTCGCCCCTCTTGCACTAGGCCCGAAGGCGGAGCTAGCGTGTATCACATACCACATTTGATTTCAGCGATTTCATTCCGAAAATTTCAAATTTGTTTCCCATTTCCTGACCTTATTTTTAAAAATAAAAAATAAAACTAAACGGTTTATTATTATTGAATACTGCGAAATTTCGGCTAAAGGCTTACATTTTCGAATTTTTTTAATTTTAATTTTTTTTTAAGGCCTTTTTGGCAATTCTCGAAAAACGAGCTTTTAGCCGCCTAACAGAATCTATTTAAAAATTTTTCGCGAAAAATTGGTACGATTTTAATGAAAAATAAGCCCAGGAAATGGGAAAAACGATTTTGGGGCCGAGCAAACAGCCTTAATCACTTATTCCCCCAGACGACAGATATTTCTTTAGTAGTCAGCAGACAGTTTTAACCATGCCTCCGTCCAGTTATACATACGTACTGCATATCTGTTGGAAACGTTAATATTTTGACAAATAATGCATGGGAATGTGATAATTATATCATTTCAATACTAGTTAAATTAATTAATTAAAAACTGAAAAAATAAATTCTTTTTTCTCTAGAAGGCTACTAAGGTTTTTTAATTATTAGATATTAGTAAAACATTATTGGTCAATTATGGATGGTAATAAAGTCCTGCACCAACTGATATTTTATTTGATTAATGTTTATTTTTGCAAAAACCCGAAACAGGTATATTTTTAATTTTAAAAAGAGACATTTTAGTACAAAAAAACTTTTCTTGATCAGCATTTATTTTTTCGTTGTGACACATCATTATTTTTTTAAATGCAATTCTAACTTTTTGATCCAATTTTTGATCAATCTTCTTGTCAGTTAAATGGTGATATAAAAGTAAAAGTAATAATATTGCCGCAATCAGCGAATGATCTACTGTACTAAAAAAACATTAGTGACGTCATATCCACTACTTCACTAGCACCATCTATAAAATTTTCAAAATGTGGATAAGAAAAAACTAAAATCGACGTGTCTGAGTATATTTGTCGAAAATTCAGTTACGAGATATAATAAATTTATTTCGGACTTTTCTAAAGCACTTTATAATTTTATGTACCTATAAGTCATTACAGAATATAATAGTAGCATCTACGACTTTTTTTTCTGTTTATTTATTCATACTCATTCATAAACTATTTACAGTTTTTATTGCACCCTCAAAGAACATTTCTAAGAAAATAGAGTTATCTGACTCTAATGCTAAATTGCGATTTTTTTTCATGTTACTATTACTTTTTTTTAATTTCTTGTAAATTTGATAATAAATAAATTAATAAAGCAATACCTTGCTTAATCCGTATTAAAAATGTAATTACATACAGTTTAAATAGACTGCATTTTAAATGAACCAAAAATATCGGTAAAAATAGCCTGCGGTCTAGATTTATCGAAAAATTCGAAGAAAATAGTCCTACTAGTAGTTCCCTCTAATGTCTAATATCACCGATATTTTCGGTGAATTTAGATTGCAGGCGCAGGCTATTTTCACCGAATTTTTCGGTGAAAATAGCCTTCGCCTAAAATAAATAAAAGAAACTGTTTAATGTTTGCCTTGTCATGTGAATTAATTAAAGTCTGTATTATAAGATTAAAAAGTTTTAATTCTTCACTTACTGCAGATTAAAAAAAATCTATTCAAATACAAATCTTTAAAAACAGAAAATAAATTCTAGTATCAGCCACAGGCGCCGACACATAAAGACGAAACTGATAAAAATCCTGATAAAAATCCTTCAAATTTTTGTTTTAAGTTTTTGATTCTAATTTTAGTGATTCACTAGCTTATCAGCACCCATCCATAATAATATTGAACCTTAAGGTTCAATGTTCTAATAACAGTAGTTTGTGCATGTTTAATAACCAAATAGAAGTAGGACAAATCCGCATAAACTTTTAGTCTAATAAACAGTACACGCTTAAAAATTGCATGGTAATTTCAACTATAATTTGTTTTGTTGGATTGTGTATGCTACCGTAACTTACTTTTTAGTCAGAAAACTTGAGGTCTGTAGTTATAAATACTGTTTTAGAAATTCCGTTATGCTTGTGACAAATAAGACAAATTAGTTGTAGGTGGTTTAGTTGAATCCGGAACACTTGCGCCGCGCACATTTTCGCCACCGATACATTTGCGCCCTTCTAAAAAAAGGTGCTCAATAACCGCACAGGTAAATATTTAAAGTTGAACATTTGCGCCTCCGTTCTGGGAAATTATTTAGGTCTTACATAGACGAAAATTTACTTGTAAGCTTCTTATTTCGTGAGGAAATTTATCTGAAACCTTATTTTTTGCAGATCAAAAATAATCATGTGTATAACTGTGTGGCACTTTGCTGTGATATCATTTACTGGTTGTTATTATTATGCTCCCAAGTTTTGTCCTCACTTTTTATCTACACACGAGCTTACTTTTTGAATTATTTATATGTATTAGGTACCTATTTTAATCTTTATAATTTTAAACTCGAGACTACTCTTTCGGTTTAATTGTAATTGCTACCCTTTCTATGTATTCTTCCGTTGATTGCACTTTCTTAAATATTTAATGTTCCCTATATTTATATTATATTTTATATTTAGTTTTATTTTTACTTCTATTTTGGCGAAATAAACATTATTATTGTATTATAACAGCTTAAAACAGCCAGCCACCAGAAATTTTATAAGCGTCTTTCCAGACCTTCTTTTTTTTGCCGCGAATATATTAGTATTTTAAACTCAATTATTATATTATGAACGATTCATGCAAATATCGTTTTTCTACAATTGCTCAAAAAATGGGTGTTTACCCATTAATTTTACTGCGGAAAGCACGCGTTGTTTTACAGTTAAAAAAAAAAATTGCGCACTTTGAAAAAAAGAATTTCTGACATTAAAAAAAATGCCAGAAATTCCTTACTATTTAATGATGGCATTGGCTATTATACTTTTCTTAAAAAAAAACTTTTTATTATAACTCAAAAAATAATTATATGTAAAAAACGAACTATATCACTGAATTATTATCTAAAAATAGACGAGATAGCCTGACTGACGAAAATCACGAATGGCAATTTTTGCTTATAACTTAAAAACAAAAGAAGACGGTCAATTTTTGTTTATACTATTGACTTTATCTCTAAAAAAGAGATCATAACATGGCCACTAGTTTTATTCTATCTCTTATAGTTATAGAGATGCCAGTAAGAGTAAGCTTGAGAGTGTAAATTTGATAAAAACTACCATAATTCCAATTGCACTACTTAGTATCCGTGCTAAATAATAAATCATGAACATGGGCTTTACATGTATTTAGAAAAACAATTATTTCCATATTTAATAGAAAAAAATGTTGCAAATCGTTTTTGATTACAATGCATCCCTCGAACAGTATCTGTACAGCTGTTTCAGCCCTATTGCTCGCCGGCAGAAGCGCAAATCAAGAGTTCCACTGCAAACCAAAATGATTTGTCCAAGGATATTCGCAATTGCGATATAATAGTAATGAATAGCAAGGTTGGTAAAACTGATATTGCATCTAGCAGGTTGCCTCGTTCCCATTTAATATGCAGTTTAAAATTTCCTCCCCACAAAAATAACTCATGACGTCACACGAAACTTCTATCCGTCACAGTGAAGTAAATAGGGTTAGTTTTAATCTGTTTCCTAAATATTCATCTAATTCACTAAAAATGGAATCAATTCTATGGTCCTATTAATCAAATAACGCAAATATCTCGTTAATATATCCAATGGAATTTATCATGTGTGTATCGTGTGTATTAATTTTTGGGAGGAATAAATCCAGGATGGCTGCTTTAAATTTTATCAAAATTCATATTAATAATCAACTTTTGCCAGTTACAGATTGTGCTAGAAATTTGGGTCTTTTCATTGATGTAAAACTTCGTTTTAAAAATCATATAAGCAAACTTGTGCAGAAAGCATTTGGCAAACTAAAAATGCTCTACGATAACAAGGAAATACTTAATAAAAAAATGCGGAATAAATTGTGTAACACATTGGTCTTATCGCAGTTTAACTACTACGATGTCGTCTACGGCCCATGTTTAGACAATACGGATGTCCGAAGAATTCAGCACGTGCAAAACGCATGTCTTCGTTTCACATGTGGGCTGCGATACAGAGATCACATTTCCCATGTATTTCAGAGAGAAAAATGGTTAAACATAAGCCAGAGACGTACACTGCATTGCGCTGTATTTTTTCGGAAAATTATTTTCACAAAAAAGCCTAGTTACCTGTATAGCAGACTAACTTATAGAACAGACGTCCACAATGTGAATGTTAGAAGCAAGGGTCTCCTAACACCGCCAGCTCATTGCACTTCCATGTTTCACAGGTCTTTTTCATATAATATCGTTCAATATTACAACAACACACCAGAAATACTGAAATCTTTAAAGATTCTATCATTTAAACGTCATATGAAAGCATTTTTGTTAGGCAATCAGTGACCAAATTGTCCTCATAATTTAGTATACTTGTCCTCGTTATTTTTCCGGGCAGCTGGAGATTATTATTATTATTTTTAGTTTTGATATTAGAAGGGTATTTTTGCTTACTTACAGATTATATTTAAAGCTGCCTGAACTAAACGTGATTAACAACTATTTTTTTTTAATTTAACCAAGGGTTCCGAAGGCAGAGCAGCATATTTCTTTGGAATTTGCTGATTCCGAATCCTTTGGTCACCATTTATCAAAATGATTTACTTTGTTTTTTTTTATTATATTATGAATTTGTGACCAATAAAGATTATTATTATTATTATTATTATTAGTATCATGTGACGTGACGTACCGAGATACGCACCTTCCGTCCGTTGATCAAGGCAACCTTCTAATACACAGTCCAGAGCTCTACCAAACTTGATGAATATTAGGATTGACAAATTGAAGCCAATGGGCTGCATAATAAGTAATCCCATACAAGACGGCCATGCTTGCTGTCAACGCATAAGTTTTAAAAAAATTGTTGCAAATAGCTTTTTTTTCTTTAAAAATTTATTTGTATTTATTAGGTTACAATTTGAAAGGCATTGCTATTGATTAAAATATTTTTTTTAAGTAAATACCTTTCGACCTTTCAATAAATTCCAAGGAAGAATTATGCATCTTCTGATTAATAAATAGCACGTTGAATAGAATTCACTAAAACACAAGACAAAAATCTACTAATTTAGAAATACAATATGTTAGATCATAAGAACAATAATAATGATTTGAAGATCTGCAAATAAGCAATTGCATATTGTATTACATGCACGTGCGCAATTAAAACTGATGGAAATTATTTTATTTAAAATTTGCATAGATATAATTTACCAAAATTTCGAAGAATATTATTAATGCTGAGGCAGTGACGCAAATGTAAAATTGCTAATGACATTACTTGACCATTCCCCGTAAATTTAACTCGAGCGGCGCAAATGTATCGGTGGCGCAAATGTGCCGATGCCGGTTTAGTTATATAAAACAAAAATTTAGTAATTGCTACCTTTTTATAAGCTGTCATCACTTTCTTCATAGTTAAGAAATATCAATTCGTTTTTGCAACTTTTATTTGTTGCTAAAAACAAAAATCATCACGAATATATACACTGTTTCCACAACTAAAAGGCCATCAGCTAGGATTATTTTCACTAAAAAATTAGTTGTGGTATCAAAAATTTAGTTGGGATTTATAAGCGTGTAAAAATACTGGGATAGACAAATATTTAATCACTTAAAATGGACTTTAATTAAACACGTTTTCCTGTAAGCATTTATAAGTACTTGAAAGACACCAAATTTATTCCAAAAAGACAAGAAACAGTTAAAAGTTAAAGTGATGGTAACATCATACGAACGATTTCCGATGAATTAAGAATAACTTAAAACAAGTTTACTGCCGAAGTTGAGACAATGACAACAAACTTCATTTAGACTTTTGTTGAAAGTGGGTTTAAACCATTATTTCACCCTAATATTTTGCAGTGGCGGTTCGTCAGGGTGGGCAAGGTGCGCAGTGCCCAATCTTTTCTACTGAAATTGCAGTTGAACTCTATGATGGAGCTGTCCCGATATTTAAATCTATACGTTCTGGTTCCAAGGCTTCCCAGTACTTTCTGGCCGCGTACATACCTATTTAAAATGCGAAAATTAAAAAAAAATGTATAAATTGAAATCGTTGGTCGTATTAAACAATCTTTTTTTTACATATGATAAATATAACAATAATAAACTAGATACAATAGATTATTTGTCAGGCACTGCCCATAATTTTGATTTTAAAATATTTTGTAATGTGCATTATTTAATAAATATTATTTTCAAAATTCTCTATTATTTTCGGGAGCGATACGACCGGGGGTAAAACGGTAGGAAGGCGAACCATTCCGCGGCGAAACGGCGGGGGCCAAACAGTGGAGACTAAACGGTGGGGGCGAAACATCACATAACATTCTCACGCCACATTTTCAACCATCAACAGAAAATATTTTTCCTTTATGCAGAATTAATGTAAATGAGATCGAACCAATTAAAAAAAAAAAATCAATATAATCGAAACAAAACATGTGCTAACGGACGAAATGATTGGGTGATATTCCGTACAGCATTCTTGATTTACAAATGATGTATATTTTCTGAATTTCAGGTGATCTTTTCTGAAATACAATGTATAACCTCAATCAAAACTAATGAAACGTTCAACGCTGTAGTTGGGTTTTGAATGTGTCATTATTAAAACTCGGACATCCCTATATTGTTAATGCGCAGTTAGGTGCCTTATATCTGTGTTTAAAGCATTGGTTTGATAAGTTAAAGGATCAAGAAGAGGGGTTATAAATCCCTTATTATTCAGTTTTGGAAAAAAATATTGTATAAAAAGGTAACCTTATTTTTTGATGTTCTATTCACCCTGAAAATATCGGGAGACATTTCTGAATTACGGTGTATAAACATGTTTTTATATCCAGTCGACCAGAACTGTAGTGGTTACTGCTTGCCGCATATATTTCTCGGGTTTCGACTGGTTTATTGTTTTGTCTTTACAGGACAGACGCGTTAAAGATTCGAACTTTTTCGACTATGATCGCTTCAGCATATCAGTAGTTCTTCGTATATTTAACGAGACCTTCCGCGTAAAATGCACCTAGTCTGTTCAATAGTTTTGATTGAGGTTAAAAAATTAAAATAGTAAAGGAGACTGTGGTTTAAGAGATAATTGAAATTAACCTACGCCCACAATAATTTTTATATCCGTAGATACGTATTTCGGCAGCTAAGCTGCCAACTTCAGTACGCTACCAGCTTACAAATACTAAAGAGGATCTGAAAACTACCTAATCAAATCATAAAAATGTTAAGCTTTACAACAATCTAATCATCCTAAAAAATAGATAGACATTTATCAAAATTACTTTCATTATCAAAGTTTGCATAAGTACCACTTTTTCTCTAAACTTTCACGGTATACTTCGATGGTAAATAAATAAAAACAGATATTACTAATTTGAACTGCGATTACTACTTTCTGAAATACAATTTACTAATATGTACTACAATTTCTTAAATACAATTTACTAATCTAAAATACAACTGAAATGATCTGAAATACAATTGTAAACGGTGTAGACCGAAAATACCGTTGGAAGAAAGCTGTTATAAATTAAGGTGTAAGGAATCACCTATAGCGCGTTCCAACCTTAATATTTATAGAGTATGGCTATATGCGTCCCTTTCTATCTCTCGTGGTATTTCAATAAAGCTATCTTTACCTATCCGAATTCTCCGTAAGGCCTGTACTGCATTCTAAGAGTAGTATCAATGCAGCCCGTGCAGTCGTCAGATTTTCAAATAGTTGTTATTTAATTTTTAAAAGGCAATTCTCCCTCTCTTTCCAGAAATAGATAATATTTATGATCCTCTTCATAACTATTATAGGTTTTCATTACGTAATCCTTTTTTAATTATAAAAAATATCTATTTTTACTCTAAGTGTTATTTATTGTGCCGTATTTCAATTTCCTTACGATATTTTTGAAGATATATGGATAATATCAATGTTTACATTTACTAACTTTTCTTACATTACATTTGTCGTATTTTTTTTGTAATACAAATTGTCACTTTATTTTTGTCAAAAATGTTTTAATTGAAAAAAAATATTTTGTTAGATTTACTGATAAAGTACTCTGTTAAATTAACTAATGAAAAAAATTTGACATAAAAGTATTTTTCTTAATTGCATTTTAACTGGTAATTAATGCTGATTGTTTTTTTTTATTCCAGACGATCTCGACCAGGTACAAATACAAGAACGAAAAGGCGTGCTATATTTAAAAACGGAGAATGTAACATATTGCAATCACGAATATCGAAACGTAGATTGCGTTTCCTCCAAGATATTTTCACGACGTTAGTTGACACTCAGTGGAGATGGACATTGATCGTGTTCGCGCTCAGTTTCCTCCTATCTTGGTTGGGTTTCGCTGTGATTTGGTGGTTAATATCATTTACACACGGGGACTTCGAAGAAACCCATCTACCTCCTTTCCAAAATGCATCAAATTGGACGCCTTGCGTATCCAATATATTCTCTTTCACAAGTTGCTTTCTCTTCAGCATAGAAACACAACATACTATAGGCTACGGCTTCAGGACGACGACTGAAGAATGTCCTGAAGCAATTTTTGTCATGTGTTTGCAGAGTATATCCGGAGTAATGATTCAGGCCTTCATGGTAGGGATAGTTTTCGCAAAAATGACGCGTCCAAAACATCGAACACAGACTTTACTGTTTTCTCGGAACGCGGTCATCTGTCAAAGAGACGGCCTTCTCAGCCTCATGTTTAGGGTTGGGGACATGAGAAAAAGCCACATCATTGGCGCAAGCATACGAGCCCAGCTGATTAGATCGAAAACAACCAAAGAAGGCGAAATGTTGCACCATTATCAAACAGAACTCAACGTTTCGGCCGATGGATGCGACGGCGATTTATTTTTCATTTGGCCGATGACCATAGTGCATAAAATCGATAGTACTTCGCCGTTGTACCACCTTTCACCAAGAAATTTCTTAAACGAACAATTCGAAATCGTCGTTATACTCGAAGGAACCATCGAAAGTACTGGTCAAACTACTCAGGCCAGAAGCAGTTACATTACGAATGAAGTCTTATGGGGACATAGGTTCGAACCGGTGGTCAGTTATAGCAAAGACAGGAGGGGTTATGAAGTAAACTACTCAAAGTTCGACAGCATAGTAGAGGTTGATACGCCTTTGTGTTCAGGATACGAATTAGCCACGATTTGTGGTCATCCAATTGGTAAGTTATTAGTGAAGAAGTTGCTTGCATTGAAAAATAATGTAGAAATCATAAAATATGTTTGGTATTTACTTTTGTTACAATTAAGGTTTTTTCTATTAAAAATATTTAAAAAAAACATTTACAATACGCAATGGTTTGACTGAAAAGAATTGAGTTCTCCGTAATTATATTTTATTTATTACTTCATAAAAGTTTAAAGTTCAAATACACGTTTTTCAATATGTTGTTGATATTTAAGACGCAAGGTAAATAGATCAGCGAAAGAATTTAGAAGACGCAGGAAAATATGAAACCTGAAATGTAAACGGTGAGCCAATTTTAACACTTCTTAAGGGAAACACCAATTTTTAGATGATTAGACAAAAACTGACCTTGGTGCTTGGAATTAGTTTTTTATGACAAGTTTAACGGTAAAGACCACATTTCGATATCTTGAACAGTTACGAGGTGTTTAACAAAATTCTGCGATTTCCAAATAAATACCTTTTTAACTTTTTGTTTATGAATACTTTCGATATCTGTAAAAAACTTCTTTTAAGTACTCTTTAACATAGAATCCATTACTCTTTGTTACATTTTTCCAAAACCCACAATTTTTGAAATATCACCTGAAACTTTGATTTTTTATGTGGAATACCCTGTATATTTTCACATTTTTGAAAAGAGAGTAAAATTACCTTTCCAGAAATATAAAACACTTGGTATATGAATATAAAAAAGTTTCCGAGTATTAAGTTTTATATAATTTTTATAAGGAAGAGAGAGAGATAAATCACATTTACAAGTAGTTTTCGTTACCTGCAGAAAATCGCTAGTGTCACAGATTACTAGACAAATACGAAGGCTCCGGGCGGCACCTTTGATGTTACGCGGCAAAATTCCGTAACCTTCAGCCATTGTATAGGTATTTAAAATAATCGTGAAATCATTTCACACTGTATGCACTGTATTTCGTAACCTCACACTATCTCGTGAATGTTGAAGTTTACTTGGATTACTGTGACACTTTTCAAACCTGTAATTTGGTACAGTTTTGAAATAAACTTTATTATTATTATTATTATGTATCGCCAAAACAATGGCGTCATGAGAAATGGCGGAAATGCCATCCTTCGCATATGTGTAATAATCTGTGCTAATGTGGAAAACAAGGTTACTACAACGCATATCTTACTATAACTTTTTTAAGATTAGGAAGATAACTTTAGTTAATAGATAACTAGAAAAAAGCATTCGAGAGACCTACCTTTGTAAATTTTAATATTTCTTTTTCTTATCGTTTAGCCACAAAATAAGAAAATCTAGGTCGCTGCATACTTGCGTATTGAAGACGGGTATACTCTAATGCCTTCTACGTACTATCGGCGTAAATAATAATGTCATAGGAAAAGCACAAAAATTAGTACTACAGTATATCTCCTTTAAGAAATAATGAATCGAGCGGGCGTAAATTTTACAAGTGGTAGATTACCAAGAACCTCAATAATAATCATTGTCAGGGTCGTAAAGGACACTAAGCTCTGTTATAAATAATCCCAAAATATATGTCAACTGCAAAACACGAAAAATTTATCTGCGCCCGAAAATAATTTATTTTTCTAATAAAAGGTATCAATAATTTTACTTAGTTGATGTAAGTAGTAAATTGAACCTCTGGATTAGAGAAGTCGAAAAACTGAAGCGAATGCCGCGTGAGAGACCCCACCTTAATAGCAACACCGAAATTCTTTTCCGATAATCATTGTATTTGCACGTCATAAAATTTAAATACTGCAGATTTTACATTTATTGTGGTCCGACCCTGGTGCGTAAACTTTAAAGAAGATAGGCTGTTCCTTATAAGCTATTTTCCCTATGACATTATACGCCGACTGTACACTGGTGCTTAAAAGTTTCGAAACTAAAAGCAACAAAACTGTTCGAATATGACCCTTATTGAAACAGGTCTAATTTATTTCGAACCTTAAGAAAGGAGGGTACTTTCTCCGCACCCCGATAAGAAGGTCCTTAATCCTCTTAAACTGCCGCAGCCGGTAGATGTTTATGATGCGTTGAATTTCGTTGGAAGGCACGTATTTAGTTTCATTTATCATTTATCAAAAATGTAACCACAATTTTATTTTACCTAAATTAGAATATCTTATTTTCTTACATAACAGATCTTTGTATATCTAAAGAAATACATGAATTTTAAATTAGTTTAAAGGATCGATGATGTAAATTAATTGGAAAAATTATAATTATACGCAATGTCTGATTTGTTCTTTAATTTTTTATTTCACAAAAGTTTTATTACTTTATAGAAATTTTTATTCTAAAATTTTAATTACGAGAAAAGAGTAAGAGTAAGAGATTTTTGGTAAATATGAAATATACAAAAATGAGCTGAGCGAAATGTGTAGGGTTATTTTTATATGTTCCAATGTTTTATTTTAGGAGCTGAGAAAAATCTTATATAAAAAAATTCTAGGTTTTTTTACATATTATCTTCTAGAGTTACCACAAAAAACCGCACTGCAAAATATATTAAAAAAACCTATACAATTTTATATAAAAAATATGCGTAATACCAAAATTACTATGGCAAGAAATAAATTAATGTTGATCATTGGAAACAATTAAAATAACTGTATGGAGAATCATTATTGAGGATGAGGATATCAGAGAAACTATTGTTTACCTAAAGCATGCGATTATGATTAGGGCATTCGAGGTAATTTACGAATTCTGAAAATTCATAACATGCATGCTCTTTATTATTTTAGCCTTCTTGGAATTGAAATAAAAACAGTTTTCGCAAGTTTGCATTAATTCAGAAGTTAAAAGTAAATTATTCAAACTTATAACCTTTAATTTGTCAAAATATGCGAATGATGGGACATTTATTCTTGATCATTTAATTTAATTCAGAAAAAAAATTATACAAAATCAATTAATACTATTTAATTTTTTTCGTATTCTAATAATATAAAATGCGCTTTCCGCATAATGAAGTTCTAGTCAACAAAGCTATTAATTAGTAAGCAAATAATATGTATATCGCATTAAACTATAAAATCAATTTATTTACGAAAATAATAGATTCTATTTCATTTACTTCTTTAATAATAATACCAATAGAAAGGTCTTTATTGATAATAATGATATGCACGCATAGTTACATTTCATTTCACTATATTTATGAAAGATTCAGAAATTTTAATTTCACATTGTTTTCCTTATTTATTTTACCTACACGTTATAATATTTAGGAAACAAATTTTGTTAAATTTACTAACTAAATAATGAATGCGTTTCTACCACTATAAGTAATTAATCAAGTTGGTTGAATACGTTCGTGTCTATTTTAAATCCCTGTGTTTGCGACGGCCGGTTTTATTATCCGGACAGCAGGTACGCTTGTAAAAGCTGTAAGGTTCATAATTGCAAAGTACAAAATCTACTACTGCCAGTGATCTGGTTAGTACTCCGAAAAAGTTTTAAGCACCGGTGTACATAAATTACGGACTATAGATCTGTCAATTATAAAAAAAAATTAATTTAGTTCTAGTTACTTTTCCCTTTACTCCGGACAACTCGTATTTTAGTTTAAAATCATGTTATCTTTTCGTTTCTCTTAACGACTTGTTTATCTTGACAACTTCTTTATTTACTTTTTTTCACTCCTGGCGAAGCTATAAATCTGTAGCGAAACGTTGAGTGTGTTCCCTTCATATTTTTGTCCGGTTCGAGATTAAAAAAACTTTGTAGTTATTAGTAAAGGTATACAACACCCACATAACTTTGACTTTCAGTTTTCATTATTCTTTGTTGATTATTTTCAAGAATTTACTTATGTACTAAAATAGTAAAGGAGACTGTGGTTTAAGAGATAATTGAAATTAACCTCCGCCCACAATAATTTTTATATCCGCAGATACGTATTTCGGCAGCTAAGCTGCTATCTTCAGTACGCTACCAACTTAGAAGCACTAAAAAATGTCTAAAAACAACCTAATCACACTGAAAAAATCATAAAAATGTTAAACCTAACAACGATCTAATCATCCTAAAAGATATACCGGCTGTTTCAAATTGAGTGTGCACTGAAGGGATCTCCTAAACCGTAAGAGATACAAATATGGTTAAATGGAAGAAAAGTTGCACGAATCAATGTCTAACTCGTATTCATTGAGCGAATCATTTTTTTCTTATTTCTTCTTGAGATATTAATAAAAATGTAAAAAAATCGATTTTCTTTTTCTCTCTGTATCTCTTTTATTATACATAATTTTAAAATTCTGATATAGCTTTCTACAGGCATTTTTTGATTCTGCTTCGAATAGAAGTAATAGAAATGAAGTCAAACGTTTCGTCTTTCCACGACCATCATCAGTTTCGATTTTTTAAATACAACTTATATCTTTTTATTGTTCTATTCGATAGCATTTTTTCTCCTGATTTTAATAGTATATCACACTTAATAGTTGACATTAATTTGAAGCTTAAATAAATCAGATTTTATATAAACATTTTATTTAATATCTACATAATTCGAAATTTTTGTAAGTAAAAAGATTTTTAAACTTGAAACGGACAAAATTACGAAGGGAAAATACTCAACGTTTCGCTTTTGATTAACAGCTTCTTTTTATTATTCTATTCGATAACATTTTTTCTGGTTATTTCGGTGATGTCTGATACTTAATACCTTTTTGTAGTAAAGTTAAAATATAACAGAAAAAGCTGATACAATTTCATTATGTTTTACTTTCTTAATAAGTAAATATATTCCTAACTACTTTTTTTTATTTTTAAGTATTAACAACTAACATTCAATTGTCGGAAGAGGAAGAATCAATAAATATAATCTAAATGATATTAGATGGTTAACACAAACCAAACAAATAGCAGTATAAACATATTAAATTACAAGAACAAAATAAATAACTTGAACAAAAATTATAGAAGAAGAACATGAATTTGTGAAATAAATAAATTAAAGTGAATCTTCGAAATATCCTCCACTGTTTTCAAGACACACATTCGTTCTTAATCCTGGTGTCTGGCGTGTCTAGTATGAATTCGCGAAACATTTCTGCAAGAATATAGTATCCGCCTTCTTAGTTCCCCCTTATTATTTATCTTAATGCCAGTCACTGTTTCAATGTCCAAAATACAAAGCCTACTTTATCCTGTTTAAATTATGTAGGGTGGTTCCGATATAACATGACAAACTTCAACTGATAATTCACCTCGTCAAAACGAGTGACAAAATTTAGTACCATTTTTGGATAAAAAAAATTAAAATAGTGAAGTGTTGAGAGCCACTGAGTGCTAAAGAAATTAAAAAAATTACATTGTTACATTGTCATAGAAAGTATCTTCCAAATTTATCACAAAAATATTCGTTTTTAGCTACCAATTTCTTTGTAAAAGTCATTATTCAGTAATATCTAAATATTTTTAGTATAATTAGTATTCACTTTTTCTTTTAACCCAACAGTGTGAGTCAAAATTAAAAACTAGGCTTTTTCGTTCCTATATCAAAGCTGAGATACTAGTCTAGCATTATATTAGAATCACCCGATATTTCTCGGTAAAAATTCATTTTCGTAAGTGCAGTGCATTATTAAAATAACGATACAGAAAAACTTTAAATAGTTTATTATAATTTACATTATAGCCAAGAAAATGAACTAGCAATTTGAAATTATGTATTAAATAAAATTTTCATCTGAACGTCTGTTTTATTTAAGCTTTAGATTAATATCAACTATTAAATGTGATTGCAATCAGGAGAAGAAATGCTATCGAATAGAATAATAAAAAGATATACGTCGTATTTAAAAAATCGAAACTGATGATGGTCGTGGGAAGATGAAACGTTTGCCTTCAATTCTGCCATCTTTATTCAAAGCAGAATCAAAAAGTGCCTGTACAAAGTTAAATCAGAATTTCAAAATTATGTATAATAAAAGAGATACAGAGGAAAAAAGAAAATCAACTTTTTCATTAATATCTCAAGAAGAAATAAGAAAAAATCATTCTGTCAATGGCTACGAATTAGGCATTCATTACTGCAACTTTTCTTCCATTTAACCGAATTTGTATCTCTTACGGTTTAGGAGGTCCCTTCAGTGCACACTCAATTTGAAACAGCCGGTATATGTCTAAATGTAAGTAAATATAAATTAATAAGTGCAAATCTAAAATAAACTATATATGTTATGTATAAATTGGGAAAAAAAATTATGTGAACAACTAAAATTAACTGTCTGAACTGTCAGATACCTTACAAATAAGAGCTAACCAAACAACACGGAAATGCAAAAATAAATAGTCTAAGGACCCCGAAAAAACTTCTTATTCTAACGAATAAATAAGAATATAATTCACATACCGCAAGTTAAGAGCACTTTAGGAAAATTTTATCTCGGAGAGTCCTCTCCTTATGAAATGTCCAGTGCAAAATGTTTGCATTTTGTTTTGTTTTATTTTTCAGGATAAATACCGAATCCCGAATTCCTAGTATTTTAAATATAAATATCCAATGAATACCGGTATTGTAAAAATTCGCCGTTATTCCAAGCTGCTGGAAAAGTTTTTGGAAACGGTATGAAAAAACGCATCTGAAGTTTAATAAGCGGTGTCATTGTTTTTCAAAGTATTCGCCTTTGACGTCAATACACTTTTGTATACGCTCGAACCAATTTCTAAAGCACGTTTTCCACTCTAAGGATGGTACCTCAGAAACCAGTGTCCGGAATGTTTCAACCACTGCTTCAGCCGACGAGAATCGGTCACCACGCATCTTATTTTTGCTATTTGGGAACAAAAAGAAATCATTAGGTGATAAATCAGGGGAATATGGACAATGAGTCATTAATTCAACATTTTTCTTGGGCAAAAAATCAACTGTTTGACGGGCTGAGTGAGAGCTGGCGTTGTCATGATGGAGAACAATTCGTCGATTTCGATTGTTTCTTCTTATTTGATCGATGACTTCCGGCAAACAAATTGTAGTATACCAATTAGCATTCACGGTTTTTCGATCCTCTAAAGCCACGGTTGCTACATGTCCAGTTAAACCAAAGAAAGAAGCAATCATCATCAGCACTACGTGAACGTACAACTTTTGTTGGTTTCGGTTCATTTTGAAATACCCAAACGGTAGATTGTTGTTTACTTTCTGGCTCGTACGAATAGATCCACGTTTCGTCACCAGTAACGATGTTATAAACTAAATTTGAACGACCTCCATTGAATTTCTTGAGCATTTCTTCGCACCATTTAACACGACCCTGCTTTTGCGCTTCTGTTAAATTAGGTGGGATCCAAAGCACTGCAAAGCTTTCGTACGTTCAAATGATCATGCAAAATGTGGTGTACTGCTTTCATGTCAATGCATAAGGATGCTTGAATCTCACGGTATGTCACATGTCGATCTCTCTCAAGCATTTCACGCACAGCATCTGTATTAGTGGCAACAACAGATGTTGATGGACGACCTTCACGAAATTCGTCACTGAGAGTTGTACGTCCATGCTGGAATTCGGGAAACCAATTATAAACACTGCTCTTTGATGGTGTTTCATCTCCAAAAGCCAAAGGAAGCCGAACGAGACATTGTTTCGGCGTTAGACCACATTTGAAATCGTAAAAAATCATGGTACGAAAATTATCACGCGAGATTTCCATGTTTACACAAAATTACTTTTTCTCAAATGCTGTACAAACAAAACTAGTTCACTTGGATAGGAACTATCAATAGAATTAGGCGAATAAAACTGTCAATAGAATTAGTCGAAAAACGTCAAATTTTTCAAATATGACAGTTGACAAACGCTAACAATTCTTGACCTGCTAGATTCCAGAAAATTTTCCAGCAGCCCACGTATGTACTTATATACACTTTGTATAAATTTCAGTTTAATAGCGTTGCTAATCCTTGCCACGGTGTTAAAATTTTCACTAACAGTAATTTATTATATGGGAATTAATGACTAATATTGTGTAAAAATCAGGCACTTTTGATATTCTGTTTTCTTTTTCTGTTTAAAGCGCAATGATATAATTACCAAATTACAACACTTTAAATACACTCATTAATGTTTTACAGTACACTCATTAATGTTTTACAGTGTAAACTATTAAAATTAAAAGTTATATTTTTGATGCGTCAGATTTTACGCTCATTAATTATTTGTTTATGATTATTTATAATTTCATTTCAGGCATAGGAAAAAGACAATTTTATTCTATTAATAAATATTAAAAATGTGTGTGTATAAATATCTCAGTGTTATTGCTAATATTTTAATCGTGATCTCAAAGTTAGTAGAAATCTAACATTATTGTTTTCATGGTTGTGTGATTCATTGTATTACAATTACTCCTGTTACACAAGATTCAAACGAGAAAATCTCTTATACTATTAAAGAATATAAAAATTAATATAATTTGTACAAGTACAATGGACGTGTCCCAACACTCCCAGGAAGTATGATAATGGCATTTTATGTACGTTTTGTCAAAAATTGTTAACAAAAGTTGTGTAGGCTTTCACAATCTAAAATTATTTTCAACTATACAAGATTGTGTTTTTTTTTAATTTTATTACATATTTCAATAGCACTTGAACAGCTAATGAAAATTATATAACAATGTACAACTTATTTTCAGCAGTTCTCGAGTTATGTTATGTTTTCTATAAGAAGCAATTTTAATTCAAACGTCTACTTTAGATTATTTTAAATAATAGCAAGTTAAAATTTGGAATAAACACTTAGAAACATCAGTTTTACTTCTATAAAACGTCTTTTAAAGTTGTAAAATTGCAGGCACTCACCTACTTACATACCTTGTGTTTTGAATTTGACTCTATTTAAACAAATAACCTCACTGTATTTAATATTCCTGTAGTATTCATAACTTATTTTGAAAAAACAATTTGCTTGGTCCCTTTCTGATAAGGATACTCCAATGGTAAAATTACTCGGTTATTTTAAATGAAACAATCTATACATTGTGTCCACGCATTGGGTTCACAATAGGAAAAACTTTCTTATTTTTTAGTTTTTGAAAAAAAGTGAATTTTTATAAAAGTTTTTGCTTGTCCCAAAACCCCCAGAAATATTATCGGAAATGATAAATTCCAACTAACAGCTGAGAAAAACTGTTCTGCCTTTCATAAAATATACATAAAATATGTCCGAAAAGTTTTGAGTAAAATCATGTTAACCGGTATTGTCAGTGTCATGAATTTGAAAGTATGTTTTGGCATGCAATAAAGAATTGTTAAGATTTAAATAAACTACTCTATTGCGTAAAGGCTTGCGTGGTGTTTCAGCTACGGAAGCCATTGCTAACGTTGTAGCTGCATCATCCTCATTTTAAGCTTCCTTCTGTTTGACACCGACCCTGTTTCCTCCATTTTTTTTAATAATCTTTTCTATGCATATACCGTCACTGGCACCCAAATCTCCGTTCACTTTTGTATTGAACTAAAGTCACATGATTTAATAACTTTTGCCGTTAAAATTTGACTCTTTTAATTACCTTGTCTTGTAAATTAGACTTTTGTTTTTATGTTAAATATAAATTTTCCGTCATTTAAAAAAAAAAAAACTTGGTATCAATACTATCAATTGCAAAAGTTTGAAGCACCCTGTAGAGTTGATATCAATTTTAAGGTGTTTCTTGTGGAATCATTAATTTTATTGTTCCCATACCGCCTTGTATTATTTACAATCTATGCAAATGGCGATTTCTTTGCAATTATGACTTGTAGACCAAACTAAGAAAAGAAAATTATCTAAATTTAACTTTGGATAATAAAATTTAATTATAAATATTAGTAGGCTAAATTGTTTACATTTCCGCTATTCACTTTTGATAAAGCATCGCGAATCGTCAAGTAAAATAATAAATTACAGTTTTAAGTTTGTTTTCTAAAGTGTTTTTATTTGTTTCATACCTTTCTGCAATTCTTACGAGCAAGAACTAATTATAAATTAAATTATTTTTTTATATCTTTAGTAACTAATTAAATTTTATAATCGGTAATGTCTGTAATTAGTATAAACGGACTAAATAATTAAAAGGAGATTTTTTCTTAACATTCCAGTAATCAGTTTTCAGTTTATTACATTATAAAAAAGTATATCCTATAAATTTACCCGAAATACGCTTAATGCTAATTTGTATAAGTTTTTACGTTGACTTTTGTTGTTGCACAAAATATTCCCTTTGTATTTTTTTTGTATGTGTTTGATTTTGTTTAATGTTTTTTGTATTTTTATGTATTTTGTTGGTGTTTTATGTGTTGTTCTTGTGCTAGATACAGCGGACTCCATATCCTTGCAAAGGATCCCCAGCGAGCTTCAGACTCCAGAAACTCCTGCTTAGCCCCAACAGAGAACACATTTTCAGTTCATTTACATATTTCAAGAATGCACCAAGTTGACAGTGAAATCATTTTTATTTCTGAGGATTTTATCACGGATAATTAACATTGTTAAGTTACGTGACGGCTGCATACTGGAACGGAACGTAACGGATAATTAGAACTCAATTAACAGCCTGAAACTTTTCTAGCTGTAACAACTGATTAGTGATGGACTATAACCCACCACGCACGCACTTACTTTCGGACGCTTCTGGCACGTGGAATACTTGGCGCGTATATTTAGGCAGAAAACCCTTTGCTCCAAGTACGTGTGCCAAAACAGGCTGGCGAGTCTAAATTGTTGTTTTAAAACTACATTTACTGGCAAATCACGTCTTAACAAATTAAATAATAAATGAATCATGGTCGATACAAACTATTGGGCCGTTTTGAAATTTTTGTTCAAATGTGCCGTCTAAAGGGGCGCTTACATTACATACATGTTTGTATTATACATATATCCTTCATGTCATTTGAAAAGTTTGGAACAAATCTGAAATTTGTCTCATACAAGTATTACACTTTTCATGCGTTTAACATGTATCCGACATGTTTTACAGAACAGATTTGTATTCCAATCAATCTTCGGTATTTGTATGCGACAAGTCGACAGTTTTGTATAGATTTGTTTAAGACATGTGTGTAATGTAAACGCTCCTTAAGTATTTCAATTTGGCTTGCTAACCTGTGGGCAACAGCGTCCCCGGTTCGTGGTGGACTTCACGCGCTGCTGACGACGTGTCGGAAAGTATATGCGTGTGTGGCGGGCTAATTAGTATAATGTTATTAGTTTTAAGTTTATTGTTACTCGATTGAATAAAAGAGAATATAATTCTGTAAGTCATTTTACCCAACTCGTTATAATGTTAGCTCATCTGGTGTTGATAGAGAAATGAACAACTGAATCAGTTATATCAGATACAATACATGTGAATATTTTTAGCGAAATTCAGTTAAATGCGGATTCTTATACAGGCTTCTTAAATACATATTTTAGGATTGAAACAAGAATTTTCGTCAGTTTATATTTGGGTTGATTACGTAACAACAGGTGACTAATGCAAAATTTAATATCCTCCTCTTTAACATTGTTTTCCTTCATATTGTGTGTTGTTTGATTTTTAATTTCCTGTTAATCTACTCGTATGTTTTGTACACATACTAACAACGCTACTTCATTTATAGAATTGTAAAGTGATTTGAAATGAAAGTTATTTTGATAGAAAGAGTTCCACGGATGAAACGAAAAACGTCAAATCTTATCTTGAAGGCTGTTTTAAAGTATTATAAACTATTATCCGAATAAAGATTAAAAAGAAATTATTTTATTATCTTATAATTATAATTTAAAAATCTTATCTGTATTTGAATTACATTCTTTTTATTTTTATGTTAAACAAAAATTAAACTTAAATTAGGCTAACAGAAGCAAGCGACCATCAATACTGATGATCAGTATTTACGTATTATGTGATTACTTCACATACCATCTTTCTGTGGATAAACAAACATACTTATTAGTTAAATTTTACTTTAGTACTTTCTAAAGTAACCAAAACTAATACAAATTGACTTCAAACATTAAAGAAAACACGATAAAAATTTATAAAAAAATATTTACAGGGACAGTACATGTGAAATTTTTTTAAAACCATTTTAAAGAAAATTTATTTCAAATAGTTTTTAATTACAATGACCAAGGATAATCGCAATTGCGATGTAACAGTAATGAATAGCTTAAACAGCATGGCCGCCTTGCATGAGATGACTTATTATGTAGCAAACTGACTACAATTTGTCAATCTTAAATGCTAACGCAATTTTAGGTCAAAAAACGATCGGAGGATGTCGCTGTTTAAGCTACAGTAAGCATGGTCGGCTTGGATGGGATGACTTATTTACAGCAAACAAAAAGCATATAATTTTTATAAAACATAGTGTCTTTCAAAAAATGTGCTACAAATGGATTTTTTTTATTCTCAATTTTTATAAAAATTTATTGAGGCAGAACGCTTCTGCATAATAAAACTTATCATTTTATTTGATAATTTGACCAGTGACAGCACGTGTTGAGAGAAGGTAAGTTCAGAGTCAAAGATTATCCCGAGATCTCTTACAGTTGTAACTCGAGTGAGAGGAGCCTGACCCACCTTATTTTCAAATATCCACTTGTTTATGCACTTAGAGTACGTCATGACTTTACATTTGTTAATATTAAGATGCAGACTGTTTTCCGGACACCACTGATTAACTCTAATGTTTAGCTGTAGAGTAACACAATCTTGAAAAGAGTTGATTGAATGGAAGAATTTGGCATCATCGGCAAACAGTTGAACTTCACAATCAACTGATTGGCGTAGGTCGTTTATGTAGAGTGCAAAGAGGAGAGAACCCAAGTTCGATCCTTGAAGTACACCTGATGGGTCTGTGAAATAGTGGGATTTGAAGCCATTATGGTGGTATTGTCGTCTTTGGTCCGGATAAGATTTAAAAAAAATTATTAGGTTTTCAGTAAAGCCAAAACCAGATAATTTATTTAACAGTATTGAGTGGCTAATGCTATCGAATGCTTTATTAATATTAGTGTAGATGACGTCAACTTGTCCTCGTTTGTCAAGTGATTCAGTTATAAACTGTACAAAACTGGTTAGGTTAGTTACGGTATATCGCCGTTCAGTAAATCCATGTTGAGAAGGAGATATAAGATTTTTCTCGCTGGGGTATATTTTGACATAAATGACAATTTCAAAAATTTTAGCAAAGTTCGATAAGATCGAAATAGGCCTGTAATTGGAGATAATTGTGGCATCCCCAGATTTGAGGAATAACTTTAGATAGCTTCCACTGATGCGGAAAGCAAGCAGATCTAAAAGACAGATTAAAGAGGATTAACAGGTGTTTAACGAATACATCACAACAGGCTTTAATTAGAAAACTGGGCACTTGATCTTCTCCTGCGGTTAGGAAATACAGGTGGGATTAAAATATCCCCTAACGTAATATGAATAGGAAAATCCGAAATTCGTTCTTATTTCTCAATTATTTCATTTATTTCTGAATGATTACGTACCTATACAGGGAGATTCAGGCAACACATTCATCAAAAGTTTACGGACTTCTCCTCTGAATTTCTGTTTCATATTTTGCAGTTATAAGTTAACGATATGGATCTATCAAAACATAATATTTTCATATTTCGGACACTTCCGCTTATACCGGAAGTTGCTGTGAACTTTCTTATTTTAAATGCAATACCCCATTTTTTATTACATTTCTGAAATCTTCATGAAATTCTAGAAATATTTTGGGTAACATGTGATACAAGAAAAATTAGCCGTTTTAGAGATATTTCCATTTAAAAAAAAAAAATTCAAAGTTGCAGTACCTTGTTTATGATGCTGCCATCTTTGTGTAACAAAAGCCATACTTTCAATTTTTGTCCTGTAGTAGGCTATACTCATAAGCTTTCAGGTCATACCTAATTTTACATAAAATCGTTTACGGGCTGGTTGAAAAGTACCCATCTCTTACCTTTCTCTTTCTATTCATGATTTTCTCTGTGAGACATCAATTTTTTTCACTTTTCAGTATTATTCCTGAATAGTGTGGTAAGAAAATTTAACAAACTGAGGTTTTCTAAATTAATTTCTGACTGTAATTTCAATTTCATTTTAAAAACCGATAAATAATATTTAAATACACATCTATCATCTGAACTTTTTGTTTAGATATGCCGCATGTATTAGAAGTCTTGGTATGAGTTTTTACACATTTACAAGGAAAAATTTACACACAAAAATTTTTGAAAACTAATAAATAAATCAGAAATATTAAAAATAATACACAAACTGTTGGTTATAATATTGGCTCTAAGTTGTCCTCGGCTATTATTTATTAGTAATAACTTTCTACTGTGTCTCAGTAATAACATATTTTCCTTGATATAAAAACTTTTTTTATTAACTTCTTGAATTGTCAATTTTTTGATCATCAAATACCTTTAATATGTCTGTGTTTGATTATTCATTTTTTGGTTCTTCGTAGCGAATAAATTGGTTTTTTTTTTAATTCCTACTAGACAGATGATTTCAAAAATTATAATTTCTCTAGTTTTCATAGCCCACTATTTAAAAATAATACCGAAAAATAGCAAAAAATTTCGTGTTAAATAGAAATCATCGATAACGAGTGAACTATGAGAGATAGGTATAGGGAATGCTAATACAGGACGAAAGAACATTTAATCTTGAGTCACTTGTCTAAAAATATACTCGGCGTTCCATTTAAAAAACATAACTTTTTGACAGTTGAAATTAGTTCGAATAGAAGTTACTTTTCAACCAGCCTGTAAGCAATCAAGTGCAAAACTGGACATGATCTGAAAGCATGTAACTGTAGCCTACTACAGGCCAAAAATGGGCATCATGGTTTTTGATGCACAAAGATGGCAGCATCATAACCAAGATTCTGCAAGTCTGAGTTATTTTTAAAAAATTAAAATATCTCGGAAACGGTTAATTTTTCTTGTATGACATGTTGCACAAAATATTTTTAGAATTATATGAAGATTTCAAAAATGCATTAAAAATTAGGGTATTCCCCTAGTTGAAGTTGACAGCAACTTCCGGTATAAGCGGAAGTGTCCGAAATTTGAAAGTATTATATTTTGATAGATCCATATCGTTAACTTATAACTGCAAAATATGAAACAGAAATTCAGAGGAGAAATCCATAAACTTTTAATGAAAGGGTTGCCTGAATCTCCCTGTATACTGGGTGTCTCACAACGTATGGAGGAGACTGAAAGGGCAGCTGTAGGACATCAAAATAAAGCTTTTTTCTTAATTTGCTTTTGACCAAAACCCAATAATAAGAAAGTTACAGCAATTTAACTGTCTTAATTTCTTCTTTAATTTACACCTATAGCTTCTTAATTAATCAAAATAATTTCACAAAATGCAACTTTAATATTAAGTAAACTCTAAGTTTATCAAAACCACCATTCATAAAATGTCTATGTTAATCTGTTTCTTAGTTTTGTTTTTAATTAGTAGGCGGTGCACAACGAGATGAAAACCCGTTTTTGGGCATTGAAAGAAAAAATGAAATAGGCGTTACTTTAACGTGACATTTTTTAAAGTAGTTGTTTATTGTAAAGTAGCGTTCAATTAACTCCTAAATGCCTCAAATTTGAATTTAAAACGTAAAATATTACTACAGGGAGTAACTTTTGCTTGTTAATTAATTTCACTATAAATTCTTGTAACTTTTTAGTTATTGCTTTTTCACTAGAAATTTATTAAGAAAAAATCTTTAATTTGATCTTCCCTAGCTACTCTTTTAATCTCCTCCGTAGGTTATGAAACACCCAGTATATACGTTCCGAAACTTTGTGCTTTTTTGTAGCATGATAGCAAATTATTGAAATAATCACTCTGAAACAAATGAAGTAAGTGAGAAATAAGGACGAATCTCGTGTTTTCCTACTCATATTATTTTGAGAGACACTAATGCCACCAGTATTTGGTAATGTAGTGTATATAAAGAGTGGTTCATAATAAATTCTAATCGTTCCTTTATTTTTGAGATAGGAGGCTCTAATTTCATGTCTAGCTATAACTTTTAATTCTGAACGACTTATTCTTATATTTTCTTGTATCTTGTTAAATAAGAGTAGTATATTCTTAAGCGATCTTCATTTCTAAACGTCCACGCTGTATATCGTTTAGGATAAATTTCATCTGACATTCCCCAACTTGATCTTAAGAGATGCAAAAACGTCTTGCCTCAATAAATTCATATAAAAATCGATAATAAAAAAAAGTAGCACACTTCTTGAAAGGCACTCTATGTATAATTTTGTGAGAAAACAGTTCAATTTAAAATACTTGCAATTACTCATTTATAATTTTTTAGAAAAATTTTTTGTGCAAATCGTTTTTCATTGCAGTGAGAACCTCGAGCAGCCTCTGGACAGCTGTTTCAGCCCTGCTTGGGGCTTCTTCAGCAGAAACGTAGCTCGACATTCCCACTGCAGACCAAAAACGACTTGCCCAATTTATTCGCAAATGCGATGTAAGAATGATGAACATATAAAATAGCGACATCTTACTATCGCTTTTTGACCTAACATTGCAGTAGGATAGACAAATTGAAGCGGGATTTGCTCCTAATGAGTCCCCCATGCAAGGCGGCCATGCTTGCTGTCAAAGCATAATGAAAGATTTTAGAAAAATTTTGTGCAAATCGTTTTTGATTGCAGTGAGAACCTCGAGCAGCCTCTGGACAGCTGTTTCTTCAGCAGAAACGTAGCTCGACATTCCCATTGCAGACCAAACACGACTTGCCCAATTTATTCGCAAATGCGATGTAAGAATGATGAACATATAAAATAGCGACATCTTACTATCGCTTTTTGACCTAACATTGCAATCAAAAACGATTTGCACAAAATTTTTCTAAAAACTTTCATTATGCTTTGACAGCAAGCATGGCCGCCTTGCATGGGGAACTCATTAGGAGCAAATCCCGCTTCAATTTGTCTATCCTACTGCAATGTTAGGTCAAAAAGCGATAGTAAGATGTCGCTATTTTATATGTTCATCATTCTTACATCGCATTTGCGAATAAATTGGGCAAGTCGTTTTTGGTCTGCAGTGGGAATGTCGAGCTACGTTTCTGCTGAAGAAGCCCCAAGCAGGGCTGAAACAGCTGTCCAGAGGCTGTTCGAGGTTCTAACTGCAATCAAAAACGATTTGCACAAAATTTTTCTAAAATCTTTCATTATGCTTTGACAGCAAGCATAGCCGCCTTGCATGGGGGACTCATTAGGAGCAAATCCCGCTTCAATTTGACTATCCTACTGCAATGTTAGGTCAAAAAGCGATAGTAAGATGTCGCTATTTTATATGTTTATAATTTTTTAGATTTTAAAAAAAGTTCTATTTTAAAATGCTTTTACGTTTCTCTAACAAAGTGAAAATGTCACATGTGTCATATCTGAAATAACCGATTCAATTTAATTTTGCCACATTTCTAGTGAAATAGGTAGGATACCATGACATACAAAGTAATGCTATTCCCTAAAAATACTCTGACCAACAAAATTAGGACAAAACTTTTTTCAAAGCTTATATCTTTTAAAGAAAATTATTAACTAGGATTTTTTAATCCTATTTTATATTAGATTGTCACTGATAAATGCTGTTTTCTTTTAGAAAGCACCTAAAGTTCAACAGCAATTATGAATCTCTTCATTTTCTTTATGGGCTCTTAAATGTAAAAAATGTTCCACAATAAAGTGATTTTTGACGGCAAAACAAGCATTCCTTAGTAATGAGAGTAGTTGTTTATAACAATAAACAGCAGATTTCACACTTTCACTAATTGTGCGTTCTTTAAATGATACTTACTGAAGTTGCGAGAGCTACTGCTTCGGTTAAAGATGGTCGACCCATGCGATATGCGACAAACCAACTCCAAATGAGTTCATCTGTTATCTGAAGAGCGTGGCAAAGGTAACCAATTTTTTCTAGGACACTGTTGCCGGATGTACTTTTCACAAGGCAACACCGCCAGTGTCTTTTTTGTGAACAAATTATATCAAAAAACGCGTAGACATTTCAGGAGAAACGGACAGAAACATAAAAGAAAAACCACTCGTCAGGATGACAGGTACAGAATTTTTATTTTATTTTTGGCACCCTACTTAGAGGCTATTTTAGGAACTAGAGAAAAACTTTAAATACAAAAGTTACAGGGCTTTATGTCTGTTATCTTTTAGAGTTATCATATGAAACAAAAGCGCGTCGCAAATTGGAGAAAAAAAAAACAACTTTTCAAATGCAACAGCCTGTATATTGTTTGCTAAATTTGAAGATCATTCTAACGCGCAGGTATGTGTGCTCATTCCGAGATAATTTTCGGAATTTAAGATTGGTTGATTGCTTTCGTATTCGCGCCACGCGCATCCATTCCGGCATTTTCAGTACATGGGTAAACCGTCAAAAGTGTTTTTGAGTTTAGTTACGTTTGTGTAATTTTAGTTCGGGAGTTAATTTCCCCGTGTGGATATAGCACATGATAAGGCTTTGCCGCTCTTTCGCGACCACCGTTTTAGCAGCCCTCGTTATAACGGTTCTCGTTCTAGCGGCCCCATTTTTAACTCTGGGCGTTTTTCACCTTCAGCTTTTAGCGTTTGCTCAAGTTAATATTTCCTTGTCTTGCCTGACTGTACGATTGCCTTGCCGACGTCTTGCATACAAGTCACCTAACAACGGACAAAGTCATCGTGTCAACCGCTACGCTGGATGTCAAGAAAGAATTAATTTGTAAGTATCTTGCCAGTTATTTCCGGGAATGACGTCATAGCGTCAATATACAGCGTGTCTCAGGAAATACATTGATTCGTCAATTAACGTTAAAGTTTATTAACTGTAATACGAATCATTGTTAATCGAGGCTCTCGATTAGCTGCCATTTAAATTTTGTTCATTTGAGATACCGTAAATAATAATTAACTACAATACGGACATATTTTTAAAGTTGTTTGAGCAATAAATTGTTAGTATTTTAGTTTTGTTGTTGAAATTATGTGGCCCACCACCTTGTTACATATTAGTAAAAACTAAAGACACGTTAGCGAGGCGATCCGTTCGTAGAGACAAGCGTTTTGAATTGACAAGGAATCCCGTTGGACAATTTATCTCTGGCACCCGTAAACCAGAAACCATAAAGTCGCAGTCCGACCCACAACCCAATTCTCCACTCAAGTTAGGGAATTCCGCGTATAACTGCGCACCTTTCTTGCTACTCTCCATCTGTATGGTAATTTTGCTAAAGTTCCCAGGTAAATGCAAAGAGTAAAAACAATAAAACTCTACAACTTTTGCAAGTTTTTCTATAATAAAGCCTATAGGTAGGGTATAAAATATTTTTAAAAAAAATTCTACACAAATTCCACTGCTTATGACCTACAAAATTTACTCCGAAATGCCACCGATGTGATC
Source organism: Prosopocoilus inquinatus (assembly GCA_036172665.1). NCBI lineage: Eukaryota > Metazoa > Arthropoda > Insecta > Coleoptera > Lucanidae > Prosopocoilus > Prosopocoilus inquinatus. The sequence goes on from CM069875.1 coordinate 11,879,928, forward strand.
CTTTCTGATCAGATGGAAAACTAAGAGAGGCTAATTTGAATTCTCGCAAACCTGTTCGAATTCTTCACTTGCGCAAAGATCAGAAAAGGATCCGCCAAATCTTTTTCTGTAAACATGTTAAATGGCAACACCGGCACTTGATGAGTGTTATTTTGTGAGTGTCTTTAATATTTTTGTAGTGTTCTTAACTTATATTGGAAAAAAATTCGCTTGGTTTCTTCCTAATAAGGATGCTCCAATGGTAAAATTACTCGGTTATTTTAAATGAAACTTCATGTGTATTATTACATGAGTGGATGACCCTTTCTGCTGACTTTCCAATTATATCACATTTAACATATTTAAATTTAATAGTGCCCGAGTTATTGTTAGTTATCAGTGGACACTGAATACGTGGGCGTTTTACGGACGAGTCGCGGTTTACTCTAAAGCATTGTAATCCGACGATTACGACGATTTCTTGCTTTGAAGATTTGGAGAATTAAGTATTTAGGGATTAGTGTCATTGCTTTCCGTCGATCAAGTGATCATTTCCCATACTGGCGTGAAAGACATTAGCAAAATCTTCAAAGTATTGTAACGGACGCAGGTTATTTTTCTTTAGAATTTAGGGGGTGGTCAGTCTCATACTTGAAACTCTTTCACGCTGAACAACCCGAAACCACCCCCGCGTGTATAGAAGACCCAACCTGCTCTTTTGACCTACGGGCCGCTGAAGAAAGCAATTTTCTTGTTCGGTAGCTTAAGTTTGAGAAATGGACCAAAAATGTACTTTCGACGGTGTCTTCCCCGAAAAAAGTCGAAACAGTGCCGTTTTGTCCCTGAAGCTTGTCAAATCTCTTTCCTGTCGTCGTCTCTCTCCTATGTAGACGTTCTCCTCGGACTTCTTGGAGAAGGTAAAAGGGGTGAACTTAAAATTAATGAATAAAAGAGTTTGATAAATTTAACCACTCTATTAAAGTAAAAGAAAAACAAGAAGAATTAAACAAAAAAAACGAATGACATGTGGAATAAAGTAAAAAAAAATTTACCCACAAAAATAACATTAACAAAACGGTGGAGATAGACAAGGATTGCACTTTCGATTACAGCAATTAGTTTTTAGCGGTCTGTTAGCTTAGGAAGGTCCGCGGATTAACTAACTGAAAAATCAAATGTTAACGTTTTTTTATGAATTATCTCGCAACTTCCCGCCGCGTACCTGGGTCGAGCTCCCTTCTGCATTTAGTCGTCTCTTACGACACGCAGTGACCACGTCGGGAGTATTCTTCGGAGCCCTAACTGCAGGCTGCTATAGAGGTGAGGTTTTCTGCGTCCGGAACCATCTTTTGACGCAGCGTCCTTTGTTCATTAATTCTATTCGTAAATAACAAAAAGGCTTTTATGAATCTGAACAGGATTTTCGCTATAAATAAAATGCAAATTAAATCGTGAAAAAGAACGGTTTTAAAACGATCAATAATTTTCACCCAACAAAAACACAATGCAATAGATCTCTAAAATTTCGATACTTTGACAATCCTTAGGGCTTTCAATTATCATCAATTTTCGTATTTTCTTTTCGATTTTCTTCCCGCCTAGCTGCCACCATTTGTAACGGACGCGGCTTACTTTTTTTTAGAATTTAGGGGGTGGTCAGCCTTATACTTACTCGAAACTCTTTCACCCCGAACAACCCGAAACCACCCCCGCGTCTTATAGAAAACTCAACCTGCTCTTTTGACCAACGGGCCACCGTGGAAAGCAATTTTCTTGTTCGGTAGCTTAAGTTTGAGAAATGGGCCAAAAATGTCCTCTCGACGGTGTCTTCCCCGAAAAGTTGAACAGTGTCGTTTTAGTCCCTGAAAATTGTCAAATCTCTTTACTGTCGTCGTCTCTCACCTATGTAGACGTTCTCCTCGGACTTCTTGGAGAAGGTGAAAGGGGTGAACTTAAAATTAATGAATAAAAGAGTTTGATAAATTTCACCAGTCTATTAAAGTAAAAGAAAAACAACAAAAATTAAACAAAAAAAAGAATGACATGTAGAATACCGTAAAAACAAACTTTACCCACAAAAATAATATTAACAAAAAGGGGGAGTGAGACTAGGATTGCACTTTCGATTACAACAATTAGTTTTTAAGCGGTCTATTAGCTTACCAAACTGAATCGAAAGATCTTCTCGTAATTCAAAAATTAAGGAAACAATGACTTTATATAAAGCGAATAAAATACTCAGTTCGGACGGATTTAAGTACACAAATATCCACTACACGGGGAAAGCTTTTGCTTTCCGTTCGCGAATTTCAAACTTGGAGAAAATTTACTGAATCTTAATTGAAATAAAAATAAAATTGAAGTTTAAATCAAAATTGCCCGGTACAAGGAAAAAAACACGAGCTTTTCAAAAGCTGAAAGAATGTCCGCGAATTAACTAACTGAAAAATCAAATGTTAACGTTTTTTATGAATTATCTCGCAACTTCCCCCCGCGTACCTGGGTCGAGCTTCTACTCTAGATGCTCTCAAAACTAGATGGCGTAACAATGTCAATTTGCCTTATTTTTTCCTAAACTTCCCACGTTCTCAGACCGGGGCCGAGAAAGCTGAAAGGACAGTACGTGCTAAATTAAACTTAAAATGTAACTTAAGGATTTTATAAAATATTGATAGCAATCTTATTATTTTTCTCGTGAAAACTAACTGTCGACGCATATCTCACAGTTCTTAACGTCTACATGATACAGTAAAGAAATTGAATATTTTTCACAATATACAGGTTGAAACCTTCGGATTCTTACAATATGTTCAAGCGTTCTCGACTTTTCTTGGGCAATTTTAAGACGCATGCGCATTTGCCATTAGTTCAATCGGCTGTTTCTGTAATTTTGTCTTCACATTTCTTAACAATTTACGTCAAATATACATACAGCGTATCCCCTCCCTAATCGCCAATTCTACAAAGCTGGAAAAGCAACTTAAGAGTGTACAGAAGTCCAGTAGAGCGATACCCTGCCCAATATATTGACACGTGACGTAACAAAAGGAGCGCTTATCACGTTTTAATCCAACCAAAGAAAGAAATATATGGGCCTGCGCCAATTGCTAACCTACCGTATCTCTGAAGTAGGGTCGGTCGTTTCCTCGCAGATTTGAGGTAAAAGAAAGTGTGGAGAAACTCAAAAAATGTTACGGTTAAAGGCGACAGCGGTGGTTACGCAACCTAGAAGTATTGAAGATAGACAGCCGGGAAAGTGTATCCCTGTTCGCCCTCGAAAGCTACAACTCCCTAGGACTCGCTTTTCCATTGGCATACCCCAAAAGGCGACCGATAGGGAATCCAAAAGAAAAAGGAAAACCCAAAAAAAAGAATTTTTTTTTTTAAATCAAAGTAGTTATTCAGGAAATAATCCCTAGTTATAAAAAATTATAAAATTCAGTTATAGAACAAACGCCCCAGCGGGGTGATCGATTGTAATATTAGAATAATTTCAAGTTACAAGGCCCAAACCGAGGGCAAAAAGAACTTCGTCGTGAATACTCTCGTGTCGGCTTATGACCACCATCAAATGTACTGGTTTCTCGTAAAGGTACGGAGGAGATTGAAAGGACAGCTTTAGGAGATCAAAATAAAGCTTTTTTTTTTAATTCGTGTTTGACTAAAACCCAATAATAAGAAAATTACAACAGTTTAACTTTCTTAACTTCTTCACCTATATCTTCATAATTAATAAAACTTCTTTCACAAACTGCAACTTTATTGTTAAATGTACTCTCAATTTATTAAGACCACCATTCACAAAATGTCTAAATCGACCAATTTTCTAGTCTTGCTTTAAAAAATCAGCGCTTCATGAAAAGTAGTTTTTGGATATAAAAGAAAAAAATAAATAGCCTTAACTGTACACCTAACTCTTAAACACTCAAAATTTCAATTTATAACGTAAAATATTACGCAGGTATTAACTTTTGTTTCTCAATTAATTTCACTTTAATTTTTTGTAACTTTTCGGTTATTGATTTTTTACCAAAAGTTTATTAAGAAAAAAGCTTAGTTTTAACTCTAGCTACTCTTTTAATCTCCTGTATGCGTTATGAGACAACCAGTATACAGGATGTCTCAGAAAAACTATTTCTAACTTTCAGAAGTAGTAGAGAGCATGTAATTAAGCAACTTTTATTAATATAGTGAACACTAGAAATAATCTCAATGCAAAAAATAACTTTTTTACCTACTCGTAGCAAATACAAAATTTTTATTAATTTCAACTCATACCTGCTGTTTCAAATTGAGTGTGTACTGAAGAGATCTCATAATCCGTAAGAGATACAAATTCGGTTGAATGAAAGAAAAGTTGCACGAATCAATGCCTTATTCGTATCCGTTGACAGAATGATTTTTTCTTTTCTCTTTTTGAGATATTCATGAAAATGTAAAATAGTCGATTCTCTTTTTTCCTCTGTATATCTCTCTGTATCTGTAAATAATTTTGAAACTTTTATATAACTTTCTACATGCACTTTTTGATTCTGCTTCGAATAGGGGCGGTAGTATTGAAGACAAACGTTTCGTCTTTCCATGGCCATCATCAGTTTCGATTTTTTAAATACAACGTATATCTTTTGATTAAGTGTTCTATTTAATATTACTTTATCTCCAGATTGTAATGGCATATCACACTTAATAGTTTATATTAATTTGAAGCTTAAATAATACAGATTTTTTTATGAAAATTTTACTTAATACATAATTTAAAATGTCAATTTATTTTCTTAGATATAGTGTAATAATTCCGTATCACTATTGTAATCATGCACTGCATTTACAAAAATGATTTTTACCGACAAATACCTATCTTGTGGTTCTGATATAACCTGCCAGACTTGAATTGAATTTAGGAAAAGTAGCTCTACCAGATACAATAATAAAAAACATACAGAGCCATTTAAAAAATAAAAGTCGTTTGACCATGAAGGCAACTAAAAAATAATAATTACTTGACCGGATTTTATAGTGCTTTTAGTCTCATTTCATTTACCTTTCTGTTTTTTTTTTAAATTAGTCTACAAATAAAGGAAATATGGCTTGGGGCGTTTTCTGTAGGACACTCGGTATACAGGGACTCCACCGAGTGCCGGAGTCTTCCCTACCTTCTAAAGTATATACGTTGGAAAAGAGATTCAAACAAGCTAAGATGTAACACAGTCATCTCTATTTTATAAAATTTGCAACTATACAGGGTGTTCAGTAACTGATAGGCATACCAAACTTATATTGTTTTAAATGGAACACGGTATATTTTTACGTATTTCGAAAGTACGCATAACTAATAGGTAATTTCGGAAGATATTAATGATTATATGTAAAAAATTGTTCTACTTTGAGCTTTTACAGTTTTGTCATTTATTTAGATTTCGTCGTGAATTTTTGCAAGTAATCAGTACAATACTTCATCTACAGAAATTTCAGAACGACTTCCGTCAATTAGTTATTATGTGTACATTATGGTGTTGAATTTTGCAAAATATATTTTCCTCAAAATTTACAAATAGAACACCCGGTATATCTAAACTCATGTGAAACACTGCTTTAATGAGCTTTGATAAAACGCCAAATATATTTGTCTTAACTTAAGAAATCGCGAGATGACAATGAAGTATTTTTTTTTTCTAGCAATAACATCATTATTTAGGCTTTCCCTCCGGTTTTTCTGTTTCAGTTAGATGATAAACCAATGAATATGTTTTATTTGATGTTCAAAGTAATTAATATATTCCTATTAAACTGATTCCTATTTTCCTTTACTTTAAAAATATTTAAATAACATTATTAAAATAATAATAATAAAAAAATTTATCACGTTGCCGTTTGCTAGAAAAGAGGAAAACAGTTGCCATAAGTTCTTAATTGAAAGAAAAATTGTTTAGATTAGTGACACACTACTTCTACAAATTTGTATTTCTTTTTGCGATAACAAAATGGATTTTAATAATGAAAAAGTTACGTGACATGACACATCTAAAAGGAGAAAGCAACCAGAAATTTCTTTTGGCGTCAAGATTAGAAGAAGTAAGAAGTGTTTACAGGAAGCTGAAAAACAATTCTAATATTTAATATAAATTTTCTACATCCAGTGGTTCCTGGTCATTCTTAATATGTTTTTGTTTTCCGTTATTTTCTAATTTATTACTTATTGTTTTTAATTTGTACATTATTTTGTTATTTTCTAAATTATTAATTAAATTAACTAATATTCGTTAATTTATCAGCAAATTAAAACAGAAGAACCAATTGAAAAGGCTAAATAAGGTCAATATTGTAATTTAAAAAAATTTAGACAAATTCATTTGGCGTTTCATGAAAGCTCAATAAAGCAGTGTTTCACAAGAGTTTAGATATACCGGGTGTTACATTTAAAAATTTTGAGGAAAATTAACTTTCTCAAAACTCAATACCCTGTACACATAATGACTAATAGATTGAATTTGTTGTGAAATTTCTGTAGATGAGATATTGTATTGACTACCTACCAAAATTCGTGATGAAAATCAAACTATAAGAGCTCAAAATAGAGCATTTTTTTATACATAATCATTAATGTCTTACAAACTCTTAAATAAAATTTCCGAACTTCTTGGTTATGACCTACTCGATATACGTACTTTCGAAATATATAAAAATTCACTGGGTGTTCCATTTAAAAAAATATAACTTTGGTATGGCTCTCAGTTACAGCCTGTATAGCCAAAAATAATTTTCTAAAATAGAGCTGACTGATTTACACCTTAGTTCGTTTGAATTCTTTTTCCATCTTGTATACTGTATGCTTTAGATGGTAGAGAAGATCGTGTCACTATATATATATATATTAATCCGTAGGCTTCCGCGGGTGTTGAATGCTGTAGTATTCTTCCGGGTAGTCCTCCGCGTTGAGTTCTCTAAAGAACTATTTGTCTTCTGACAACGTTTCGGCAAGATCTCACTTGCCATCATCAGGTCTTCGCTGCTGCTTGCCTGCTTCTGCTCCTCGTCGTTACTCGAGTCACAGTGGCTTCTGGTCGCGCTGGTGGTGGTTTAAGTACCGTGTTGCGGTCACGCGTCGTTACGCTTGGTGGTTTTTCCGCTTGACTTCTTGTTGTTGGTTGATTGGGTCGTGCCTGTTGACTGCTTTCTCCTAATCCTGATGGTCCGGGGTTCGCTGGTTTCTGGCTTCGGGTTACTGGTCCTCGACGGTCGGTGGATTTTCGGATCACTGGCCTCCAGGTGGGTGGTAGTCGTAAGGCATCATCTCTGGTGTTTAAGTTCATCTGATGTTTCTCGATTTCTATCGCTTCTCGGATGATGCGTTTGGTCTTGTGTTCTACGCTGGCAATTGTTCTGGTGTTGTCGAAATCTATTTTGTGTGAAGTCGCTTTTACGTGTTGTGCCAATGATGATGTTTTCTCGTCCTTCTCGACGGCCTTTCGATGTTCTTCTCTCCTGACGCTTATTTTTCTATTTGTTTGGCCTATGTAGACCTTGTCGCAATCTTGACAGGGAATTCCGTACACGCCTTGGCTTTCCAGTTGTATTTTAGTTTTGACTGTTGGCAGGATGTTTCCAATTTTCTTGTCGGTGTTGAATGATGTCCGGATATTGTGTTTCTTGAGTATTCTGCTGATCTTCTCTGTTGTCCCTTTAACAAATGGTAGGCATGCTGTTCCTACTATATCTTTTTCCTCTTCCTGTGTCTTGGGTTTGCGTTGGTGTTCGGCTTTCCTGATTTGTTTGTCCTGATATCCATTTTTTATTAAAGATGAGCGGATTTTCTTCATTTTGTCTACCTTGTTTTCTGAGTCAGCCAATCTTTGGGACCGGGTGACGAGGGTCCTTACCACTGATTGCAATTGTGCTGGATGGTGATGTGATTGTGCGTTCAGGTACCGTTCCGTGTGGGTTGGTTTTCGGTATACGGAATGTCCAAGGCTTCCATCTGGTTTTTTCTTTATAAGTACATCGAGGAATGGAAGTTCGTTGTTTTCTTCGATTTCCATCGTGAACTTGATCTTCGGATGGATTTCATTCAGGTGTTGCAGAAATCTTCGTAGTTGTTCTTCTCCATGCTTCCATATTATGAAGGTGTCGTCCATATATCTGAGCCACAGGTGTGGTTTGTGACTTGCGGTATCGATGGCCCGTACTTCGAAATCCTCCATGAATAAGTTGGCGATTACAGGAGATAATGCTGATCCCATGGGTGATCCTTCTACTTGTTTATAACGTTGGTTCTTGAAGATGAAGTAGGTGTTCTTCAAGCAGTGCTTCACCAGGTCCATGGTGTCGTCTGGGATGTGGTGTTTTAGATGAATGATATCCACTGCTTCGTCTATTGGTATGTTGGTGAATAGTGAGACCACGTCGAAACTTACTAGCAGATCTCCCGGTTCTACGGTGAAGTCCTTTATACGCTCGATGAAGTGGCCTGCGTTCTTTACGTAGGATTCTGCTTCTTCGGCGTATGGCTGCAGTCGTTTGGCCAAGAATTTTGCTAGTGGTTGTAACGGTGATCCGATGGAACTGACGATTGGCCTCAGTGGTATCCCTTCCTTGTGGATTTTTGGTAATCCGTAGAGCTTTGGGCATCTGGATGATTTTTCCCTCGGGATCAATTGTAATTGCTGCTCTTGACTGATTGAGCTGGCTTTGATTTTAGCTTTCGTTGTCTTCTCTAAGTATGTCGTTGGATCTGTGGCGATGATGTTGTACGCTGGGTCGTTTAGTAGGACCTCCATCTTCGTTTCGTAGTCGTTACGATCCATCACAACGGTGGCGTTTCCTTTGTCGGCTGGAAGTATGACGATTTGTTCATTTTTCTTCAGCGTGTGTAGAGCTTGTAGTTCTTCTCGAGATAGGTTCCTCTTTGGTGGTTTTGCTCGTCTTAGGATTTGGGATACATCTTGTCGTATTGTCTCCGCTGTGTCCTCCGGTAATCCGATGATGGATGCTTCCACACTGCATATTATGTTCTCCATTGGTATGCTGGCTGGTGCTACAGCGTAGTTGAAACCCTTGGCCAGTACACTTTTGCTGGCTTCGTCGAGTGGATAGCTTGATACGTTATGAACAACTTTCTCCAATACGAGCGGTGTAACATGTTCCTTCGGCTTTTGTTCTTTTTGTAGGTGTTCGAACTTCTTCTTCTGCTTTCTTCTTGTCAGTTCGGTGTCCGTTTCTTCACGAAAAGCTGAGAGTTGGTCCAGTGTTGTCCATAACAACGGATGTAGTGTGCGACTCAGCTCCAGATGTATTGCTAGAAGCTTTACGTTAACTTCATTCAGTTCCTTCCTGGTGTCGTGGATTGCTTCTCGTAGTAATGCCATACTTGCTCTTCTCAGGATGTTCTTGGTTTGGTTGTTCTTCTTGTGGAATGTTACTTTCATACTCTTCGGCACGATGTTATTATCCCGGCAGCGTTCCAGGAAAGTCAATTTGCACAGTAGCTTACCTCTTCTTGACCGTAGTTTCTCCATCTTCTTCGTTTGTTGTAGTATCTCCTCCCCGTGCAGGTCGATAATGTTAATCCGTAGGCTTCCGCGGGTGTTGAATGCTGTAGTATTCTTCCGGGTAGTCCTCCGCGTTGAGTTCTCTAAAGAACTATTTGTCTTCTGACAACGTTTCGGCAAGGTCTCACTTGCCATCTTCAGGTCTTCGCTGCTGCTTGCCTGCTTCTGCTCCTCGTCGTTACTCGAGTCACAGTGGCTTCTGGTCGCGCTGGTGGTGGTTTAAGTACCGTGTTGCGGTCACGCGTCGTTACGCTTGGTGGTTTTTCCGCTTGACTTCTTGTTGTTGGTTGATTGGGTCGTGCCTGTTGACTGCTTTCTCCTAATCCTGATGGTCCGGGGTTCGCTGGTTTCTGGCTTCGGGTTACTGGTCCTCGACGGTCGGTGGATTTTCGGATCACTGGCCTCCAGGTGGGTGGTAGTCGTAAGGCATCATCTCTGGTGTTTAAGTTCATCTGATGTTTCTCGATTTCTTTAGAGAACTCAACGCGGAGGACTACCCGGAAGAATACTACAGCATATATATATATATATATATATATATATACGGGGTGTCCCAGAGCTGCGTAAAAGTTCCATAACTTTCTTGCTATTCCAGGTATCGACTCAAAGTCAAGCGCTTCCATTGCACATTTTAAAATTATTTATTTTGTTCTTGTAATTTAATATGTTTACATTGCAGTTTATTTGGTTTGTGTTAACGATCTAATATCATTTAATTAATTTTTATTGATTTTTCCTCTTCCGAAAATTGAATGTTAGTTGTTAGTACTTAACAAATAAAAAAGTAGTTAGGATATAAATTCACTTATTAAGAAAAACATGACGAAACTGTATCAGTTTTTTGTTACATTTTACCTTTACTTGAAAGAAAGGTACGAAGTATTATACATGACTGAAATCACCAGAAAAAATGCTATCGAATAGAATAATAAAAAGGTATAAGTTGTGTTTAAAAAATTGAAACTGATGGTCGTGGAAAGACGAAACATTTGACTTTAATTCTATTACTCCTATTCGAAGCAGAATCAAAAAGTGCATGTAGAAAGTTAAATCAGAATTTCAAAATTATGTTCCTATCCCAACATTTTTTAAAGTATGTGTAAGAAATAACAGCACGTTTATATTAATAAACACAATATTAAAAAAAAAGAATTCTTGGCTCCGTTAATTTGTTCGACTTCTATAACGCATTGCTTTTGTTTGTAGATATGTGAGTAATTTAGTGTTTAACAATTGAACGACAACATTTATGATTAGCTGATATCAATAGAGCAGGAGGTCTTCTTCAAGCTGACATGAGACAAGTTGAAGTCACTGAGCCAACAGGTATTTCCCAAAGTGTCATCAGTTGATTGTGGAGGCGTTTTAGGGAATGTGGTACTCCAGCTAAACAACATCCAGGACGTGGACGCTCTACGACATCAGCTCAGCACAGATTTTTAATTCTAACTGCTAGAATACATCCCATAATTACAGCACCTGTGTTGGTTAAGGAGTTACAGAGGGCACACAACTTAATCATTAGTCGTGATACTGTAAGAAGTCGTCTGCATGAAGCCAACCTCCGCTCTCGGCGACCACTCAGATGTCCACCCTTACCTAGAGACAATCGCGGAGCAAGATTAAATTTGTATTAAGATTTTCGAAACTGAGATCAAAATGATTGTGCTACAATCTTGTTAACTGATGAGTTTAGATTTGGATTTCCTCCACATTGTCATCAGACAAGACTGTGGAGACGATCCGGAAATGTGAAACGTTCGAGGCACGTTCAGGAAGTACACACTTACAAAGGTGGTATTGTAATGGTTTAGGCCGGAATAATTACTGGCAGTAGAACGGAGCTCGTTTTCCCGAATGATTTTCTGAGAGCTCAGCAGTATTTTTATAATATTCTTCAGCCTATTGTGCGTCCATTTGCTGGTACTGTTGGTCAAAATTTTCGTCTTGTGGATGACAATGTTCGTTTACATGTCGCAGGAATTATGACGAATTGGTTAAACAACGAAGGAATTGAAACACTGTCATGGCCAGCACAATCTCCGAATCTAAATCCAATTGAGTATGTGTGACATATGCTTCAAAGAAAGATTGCTCCGCTTATGGGCGATATCCATGGCGGATTTAGATTTCGGGAGCTTCTGACAAAAGAATGGGCACGTTTACCTCAAGATGATGTTGACAATGTAATTTTATCCATGAACAATAAGTGTCGAGCTGTAATTAACCACCGTGGAGGCCATATTCCGTAATAAAATTTATTTTCCATTGTTTTTTAATCGAAATTATCTGTGTAGTTTGCGATTTTTAAATTTTTTTTGAAAATTGTGTTTGTTATGTCATCATTTTTTCCTTTCTATGAAAAATGTTTACGTTATTTTGTCTCTGCCTAAACAATCGTTAATATATTAAAATATTTTCGGAGACTTATGTCTTTTAAGTGAAATACGTAAATTTCAAGAAATATCCCTAGTCTTTTCCGATGTGTGTATATACAGGTGTTCATGGGAAGCCGCTACAATAGCTAACTTTCTTATTTATATTTTTACGAACTAACTTAAATTAGAAAAGATTTAGGACCTTTCCTCCTCGTTTTTATGGTACTTTCGGAAAAATAAATGACAAATAGGTTTTCGAGATTTTCAATTATTTTCAACTTTTTTTAATGGAATGTTAGGTTTTTTATCATCGCATCGCGTTCAAGATGTTAAATTAATTATGTCTCTAAAATATCATCTCCCAAAGCCTACTATTTTAAAAATGATTTAGCAACAAAATCTTGGTGTTCACGGAAAATGGCTACAATAGCTAACTTTCTTATTTGAAGTTTCACGAAATAGCCTAAATTAGAAAAGTTTCAGGACCTTCCGTGCTCGATTTTATGGTACTCTTGGAGAAACAAGTGACTGTCAGGTTTTCGAGATTTTCAATTATTTTCAACTTTTTTAAATGGAATATTATGTTTTTTATCATGGCACCGCATTTAGGATGTCAAACTAAGTATGCCTGTGAAACAATATCTCTCAAAACAGAATATTTCATAAATAATTCAGTCTTGATATTCGCGGGAAGAAGCGTATTGTTACGATTTTATTCACGAATACAATATGGTGTGCTTCTAAACAAGAGAATAAAGGAAGTGTGTTCAAACTGTCAGACCTTTGTGAACTGTCATTATTCAAAATTTGTTTAAATTTAGTTCAAACTAAAAACCCTTGTGTCAAATATTGAAAGCGCGAAGCGAAAGCGGAAAGATCCTAAAACTTTCCTAATTTAAGTTATTTCATAAAAATACAAATAAGAAAGTTAGGTATTGTAGCGGCTTCCCATGAACACCCTGTATATATATACAGGCTGGGCCAATAGTGTGGATTCGGTGGATAGCGCCTGTATTAATGCAGATTTTGAAAATCTGTTTTCGCTATTACTTACCTGTGGTATAGGTGCATGATTTAAAATTAGTTACAATGATACAGGGTGTTCCGTGTGGCTGTGCAAGACCAAAGTTGTGTTTTTTTTAAGGTACTGTATATTATGATTTATTTCGATTCGTCTTTAAGAGTAGATAAATTTATTATAAGGATGTTATATATCAAAACCTAATAGTTTTTGAGATATTGACATTTCAATGTAAAAAATGCTATTATTTGATGTTTTACAGATTAGATGTTTATTAAAATTCGGCATTTAAATTTTACAGTAACATTACATAACCTGTGTGGAACAGAAAACAATTTCCATCTCGAATATATTCCTATTATTTTACACAGGGTGATTCATAACTCAGATGTTTATTTCACTCGGTTAGTTTAAATGGAACAGCCTTTATTTTATTACTGAATTTAATAGGTCTTTGATTAAGCTTTACAGTGATATAGGATTCAGTATGTGTTGCACAACAAGCCTACGCACAGTAAGATGTCAAATTTGTAAATTCATAAAACAGCGTTATTCCGTCTTACAATGGAATATTTTGTCTATAATACCGTTGATTTTATTTAGAAAATCTGTATTGAGTCTGTTTCTAGTTTCTAGTCTGTTAAAAATGACACTCATTTAATTTATGACACAAACGAAATGCATACTTAATTTTCTTTTAATCTTATTTTACCAACATTGCCTGATTATTTTAAGTAAGATTAAGTAACGCTAAGAAACGCAACAACCGACAATAACAATAGCAATGAAAATTTCTGTTAAATTATAACCATAATAATAATAATTGATTTAACATTAATAACAATATAGAAAATTTTCAAAATGATAACGATAGTCCTCTTCACATAATTGTTTTCTATGGCAAGGAGATTGATTCACATTTAAATCACATGTAATAGTTATTTGTATTATTACTATTATTTTTATGGGTATCTTTATTGATATTGTTGTTGTTATTGGGTGTTATCTTATTTAAAATAATCAGATAGTGTTGATAAAATTAAATTTAAAATTTTAGGAGTTAAGCATTAGTTTTGCAGGCAACGGAACTGACACTTGGAGGGGAGGGGGCATCTTCAGGCGTGGATTCGATCCCCACTGCCAGTGCATGTTCTATGTGGAATGGTGGAATTTACTTCGAACTGGTGTTTCTGTATTTCCCTGGTTTGTAAGACAAAGAAGGTAAACATGTAGTAAGACGGTCGCAGACACAGTTAATGATCATAATTACCAACCATTAAAACTGTGCGACAAACCAGAAAGCTCGGAGCTAGGGTGGTATTAAATAAAAGTATGCATACAGTTTTTTTTTTTATGTTACAGATGAACTAAAAGTAAATTCTTAACAAACTAAAAAGTACAAACAGTCTCAATACAGATTTAATTAAAATCAACTAAATTATAGAAAAATATTACATTGGAAGATGTAACAAATGCTGATTTATGAAACTACGAATTTGACATCTTACTGTGTGTAGGCTTGTTGTGTAACACATACTGAACCCTATATCATTGTAAAGCTTAATCAAAGACCTATTAAATTCAGTAATAAAGTATAGGGTGTTCCATTTAAACTAACCGAGTAAAATAAACATCGGAGTTATAAATCACCCTGTAAAATCTGTAAAACAACAAATAATACCATCTTTTTACATTGAATGTCAATATCTCAAAAACTATTAGGTTTAGGTACATAATACTCTTATAATAAATTTGTCTACTCTTAAAGGCGAATCGAAATAAACCATAATATACAGTATATTCTATAAAAAAAACACAACTTTGGTCTGGCACAGCCACACGGAACAGCCTGCATCATTGTAACTAATTTTAAATCATGCAACTATATCACAGGTAAGTAATAGCGAAAACAGATTTAAAAAATCTGCATTAATACAGGCGCTATCCATCGAATACGCACTATTGGCCCAGCCTGTATATACACATATTAAAATTTTGTGGTTGCTGAAATAAATAGGAAAGTTATTTCTTACATTTAGATTATTTCTAGTCCTCATTTTCTTTATTTCGTTTCAACCTGAGGAGGAACCACTTCCGGCCACAACTTTATTAATAAAGTTGCTTAATTGCTTGCCCTCTATTACTTCTGAAAGTTAGGAATTGTTTTTCTTGGTCATTCTGTATATAACAAAAAAAAAATTATACGTGAAGTGCATAAGCCGAAAACTGCGTAATTTTTTTTCGTATTTGAAGGAGCCAACAATTAAAACAATAAACTACGTATAAATAAAATTGCAAAAGCAAAAAATGAAATAAATAGACAAAAACCTGTAAATATGACTCTAACAATCTGACGTAAACAACAAAAGAAAAACCTCCCCTGACCACTTTGTCCAACAAGTAAAATGTCGTTGCCGGTTCCCGTAACCTAGCTGAATTTTACCCCACTAGTTTTTTTTATTGATTTTTTTAAGGAAGTGGCTAGAGTCCCGAACGCAGGATCGCTTCCAAAAAATTAAAATCTCGAACGGGATTCACAAAAAATTGTAACGATCAAGAACGTAAAACTTGCTGAAACTATAACATGTCATTCATGCACTGCTGCATATTGCTTGCCTTCTAAATTACGATTATTACGAGCAAAAGTGGTTGTGTTTGTTACCATTTTGCTTTTTCGGAAAAGTTTTTTTTTTTTTTTAGATGCACTTCAGGTTTATGAAGACCTACAAAATACATACTACAGCCAAATTTAAAAGTCAAAATAAACTCTAGTTTAGGAAAAGATATACCAAAACAATAAACAGACAGACCTGACAACCCAACCCAGGTCAAAAAGCGATCTTAGGACGTCGCTGTTTTATCTGTTCATCACTATTACATCGCAATTGCGAATAAATTGGACAAGTCGTTTTTGGTTTGCAGTGGGAATGTCGAGCTATGTCTCTGCTGATGAAGCCCCAAACAGAGCTAAAACAACAGTACAGAGGTTGCTCGAGGTTTTCACTGCACTCAAAAATGATTTGCGAATTTTTCAAAACAAAGTACAGTTGCGGAAACATAAAGCGGGAGAAGTCTTATAATGAAATTTCCGATTATTTTGATAGTGTGAAGTTTCCTTGGTGACGGTCGTGATCCTTCTAATTAATTTATTACCGTCAGTGAACATCAGAAATAACTTGTCAAATTGAGTTCTTAAGAATGTATCTACTTTCTAAGGGAAATGTAAGTGAAAATTTTCGACCAGTGAATCAAAAGGAATTAGTGAAGCCTTTGGAAGAACAATGTGACATTTTGGATGTGGAATACGTATATTAGAAATCTTAATTCAATCAATGTCCGGACATTTGCATTCAATAATTCAATCGAAAATGTGACTGTTATTTTGTTACATTTTAATTCGCATGGCAATAATTGTAAGTAAAATAAAAACTAACTATTACACTAGTATGATTTATTTGTATGAGGTATTTGTTCGTTATAATTTTTAATTATAAACGGAATGATTAATCATTTTACTTAATGTGAAGGTTGATAAATTACCATAGTTACCGAAATTTAGAAGTAAGGTTTAAACTAACGAAAGTTCACTGTCCCGCTTTCTATTTCCCCAACTGTACATAAAGCATCTTGTCCTCAATACGTATTTATAATTGTATCTTTCGATTTAAAATAAAAACATAACAAAGTACAACCGAGAAAGTTGATGCTGCCGAAAAAAAGATGAGGAAAAAGAAAAAGAAGAGGAAGAAGAAGTACCAGAGGAAGACTGCGACGAAGAAGGCTAATAATTTGAAGTATTGATTTTTTCCTACCTAAAAAAAGATATCTAACAAAAGACGTCTCGCATTCTACCTCGAAAATGGTATAGAAATGAATGCATTTACCTTTTTTTGTGTATTCTTGACCTTATTTCATAAAAACGGTTTATCGCACGTAAAAATGTATCAATAGGAAGCCGGATAATCGCGAAAACCATTTCACTTGACGTTTGACCTTGAATAACACTTGAAGCCGGCATGATATCGATGGGGACTTTTGGAACGTCATTTATAATGGCTACATAAAGGTGTATACAAATATTCAGCTAGGTTGGATTTTTTCGGAAGACAAATCCTTATTTTAGTGTATTAGTTTGATAGGCTAATGTCTTGCTACTAGGCTACTAACCAATTTACAAACATGTATCTTAAACATCATATTTATACAGGGTGGGTAATTGGTACCGATTTCTTCAATAGCGCCTTAACTATTAATTATAAAAGAATTTTTTTTATACAAAAGTTATCGCATATAACGAGTTCTATCCCAACAAATTATCTGTACATATACAGCATGTTCCATAAGTGAGTTATCTACCAAACATATTTTTTTTTATGGAATGGACCAAGTTTTATTAATAATTTCGAAACATCTCTTAAAAATAAACATTTTTTATCCAACAACTATAGCTCTAAATAGAAACATTCGCAATCTTTAGCTATTCAATTGAATTAAAGAGCTAAAATGTAGAGGTTAAAAAAACATTTTTAGTATACCTAACTAATTATAAATATCGTGTACGAATAATAGCAGCATTTTGTATGTTTGCACAGAAACAATTGAAACTTAAAAGTTTAAATTTCTCAAAAAAATTAAATTGAACGCCCTGTATATTTTAACACATGCGAATAGGTCGTTAAATTCTGTTTTTAACATATGTAACTTGTCTTGGTCTAAAGCTTACAGTTTTCGAGGTAACTGCACCTACAATTACAGCTTCTGCCAAGAACCATATGTTAAGGTTCAGAAAATAAACAAATAAAAAGGGTACAATAGCGGTTTTCTATTAAATCTCATAGCAATATTGACATTTATAAATAATCTGAGAACTTTGGGTCACTGTAAGAACTGCTTAATTGCTAAAGTTTTAACAAAGAAACTCTAAGTATAATTTTCATTGAAATGAAAATTGAAGTCTATCAATCCTTCAATTTATTTTCAACATCTAATCGATATCTTGAAAACTATTGAATACTAGCTTTTTTGTAAAACTTGTCTTATTTTTCTGAATATCCAATCGTATTTGGTTGAATTGAAAAAAAAATAAGAAATTCTAGGGGCTAAAACATTTTCAATAACAAATCATTGCCCTTGTGCAGGGTGTTCTTTGATTGCGTGCAAATAAAAAAAAAACTTCAATATAAATATACGAAATGCTACCTTCCGCGGGTATTTTTTAGTGGGTACCGTATCATAGCCAAAAAATTTCGGAGGTACCACTTGTTTGGAACTGTTGGAAATGTCACAGAAAAAGAATTATGTCAACGACGCCTTCTTTTCGGTATGAACACGCCCACCGATACCGCACTCGATCTTCAACGCAACGTTTCGTAATAATAATCACTGATATTTTTATTCATTATTTTATTTAAAATTTTAATTCATAGAACGAAATAATATGTTTTACGATATCAACTATTGATGAATAAATCCGAAAATTTGACCACCAATTAGGCAAGCGCGTTAAAAATGTTCTTTCTTCACCCTTTTACGTAAATAAACTTTTGCTGTAATCTCTCTGCTAGCTATGAAAGTATTAGTACTTACGGCCCATGGAAAAAAGTAAATGTCAAATTTTGATAAGTCTGTTAAAAATAATAAGGACTGAGAAATTACAATTTGTTTTTACCTCGTTAATTTTGTTCGGTAATTACAAACCACAACTTCCTGAATTGCACTAGTTTATAATTTAAAAATGCTTAAACTTCTAATTACTTATGCTCTTTTCATTTGTATAATTTTTTCAACATGTGGTTCTTGGCAGAAATTTGCATTAACAATTGGTACATTCCATTTGAAAAAGTAAAAGTTTGGTAGGTAATTCACTTACGGAACATGCTGTATATGTGCAAATAATTTGTTAAGGTAGAACTTGTTACAGGTGATAACTTTTGTATAAGAAATTTTCTCATATAAGTAATAGTTAAGGCACTATTGAAGAAATCGTGTTCAATCAAAATCAATGTTGGTATTTCTTAGGATATTAAGCTGCTCGTCAACTATTGGGTTGAGTAAATAAATAAAGCCAAATATTTAGATATAGTCATCTTACTATGAGCATCAACGAAAATGTACTGAGAATATCAAACACCTTACAAATTTACACAATTGGGGCCTAAATTCACCGAAAATTTCGGTGCAAATAGATTCCTCTATTTTCACCGAAATTTGTCGAAATCGGCAAGTTGTTTCTATCTTAGCTCTTGTAATAGATACGTACTGCGTATACATATCTGTTGGAAATATTGAAATTTCGACAAACGATGCACTGGAATAAGATAATCGTATATTGTATCATTCCAATACTGTTTAAATTTAATTAATTAAAAGCTGAAACTGTTTTTCTTTTTTCAAAAATAAATTATTTTTAAATCAAGAATTCGATTAATTTTTTTTTAAATTATTAGATCATAGTAAAATATTATTGGTCCATTATACCAGGTAGTCATAAAATCCTGCACCAAGCTCATATTTTGCTTTTTAAGTTTTTTTTGCAAAATCCTGAAACGAGCAAATTTTTAATTTTAAAAGACATTTAGTGCAAAAGGCTTTTCTTGATCGGCACTTGTTTTCCCGCTGTGACGTCATCATCATCTTTAAATACAGCCCTAACTTTTCGATCCAATTTTTGATTTTTCTTCTTGTCAGTTAAATTGTTGCAATCCGGAAAAGAAAATCTACAGGATTTTGTCAAAAAAATATAGTTCTGCTATTAAAAACATAAACGGGGTGATTCACGAAACACGTTTATTAAAAGTTTACAGACGTTTGAATTTTTATTTCATATTTTGCAGTTACAAGTTAGCGATAATGATCTATTAAAGTATAATATTTCCGAGTTTCGGGCACTTCCGCTTGTACCGGAAGCTGCTGTCAGCTTTCTTATTTTAAATGGAATACCCTATTTTTTATTGCATTTTTGCTCAAACCGGTCCAACGGGAGAATCTGACTTCTTCCAGATGAGATAAATCTTTTTGGAATTTTGACCATCGCTGTTAAACCTGAAAGTTAAAAAGTTCATCCCAATCATTTCCGGCAAGCCATAAGTCTTGGGGCAGGATCCTTGCTACAACGATAACAGGAGAATCCAACCTAAAGGATCAAATAATTGCGCTGTCCGAAAGAGCACTGAGCGCTTTGTAACCTCTGACATCTGTGAGAATGCGCGTTGCTTGAAATGGAATGCATCTGACTTTAGATCCTAGAAGATGCCCAGCATCTTAGTGGATTCAGGAAGCTCAATAGAATCTGAAAGAGTACTTAATTCTCTGGAGACATTACAGAGTAACGTGGGGTGTTTGCAGGCCATTTACTCAATTCCAACTGACCGCATGCAAGAAGTTGATTCAATTCATCACGTCGTTTGATAGCTACAGGAAGCGAGTCAGCCCCTGATAAAATGTCATCCACGTAGGTTTCATGAATGAGGCATTCAGCGTCAAGAAGTAATCGCTCACCTTTGAGATTCGCAAGTTCACGTAAGACACGAATTGCAAGAAAAGGAGCACAAGCGGTACCGTAAGTGACTGTGTTGAGTCGATAATCATAGATAGCCTCCGACGGGCTTGTGCGCCAGACAATGCCCTGCAGGTCCCTGTCTGCAGGATCGACGAGGATCTGTCGAAACATCTTCACAATGTCTGCACAAAAGCAAAGCTTGATTGAAAGCGTGACCTTGTGTGTTCTTTCGAGAAGCATCAAACACAACACGCAGCTTACTTTCTTGCGGACCTTGTTGTACAACGGCATGATGAGGAAGATACCAACACGGGGAAGAAGGAGAAGCTTTAGGCCTTTCCATATGTCTCATTGACTCGTACTGCTGCATGAATTCTGCATATTTCAATTGTAATGGATTATCATTCAAGAAACGACGTTCAAGCGCGAATAATGATCGAACTGCTTGATTGCGATAGTCACCGTCTGCGATTTCAGCACGAGGCGGCAGTCGAACGATGAAGCGTCCACTTTCATCGCGGCGATATGTTTCTGAAAAGTGTTGATCACAAACCTACTCTTCTGGGGAGAGTTCGTGAATGTTCCCAGGAACCTCTTCAATTTCCCAAAACTTGCGTAGTGTGTTGTTTAAATCATCTTGAATGCAGCAATGAAGGAAAGTCACCGAAGAACTGACGGGACTATCCGAGGTACCTGTTAGTACCCGACCTAAAGAAGTGTTAAGGGCTACAACTTTGGAATCTGGAATGACGTGAATTCCAGGTCGGAGCAAGGAACTGAAGACATCAGCATCGAGGAGGAGTTCTATTTTCTGGTTTTTGTAATAGCTAGGGTCTGCTAGCAGGAGTCCATTCAGTAACAGCGGATCTATGGGCAAAACAGTTCCCGAAGGAATGCGACCACTTAATCGCGGTAAAACGTAAGCGTTCACAGTATGATGAGTGTCTTCACCGAAACGTGATTCGAAAAACTACTTTGGTGACCGAAAAAGCAGAAACGGAAGCGGATGCACCAACTTCAACAATGCGAACAGAGGAGCGCTGTCGGGGTAATTGTAGACGTTGAACGATATGTTCAGCAACGAAAGATACTTCGGATCCAGAGTCTAAAAGCGCGCGTGCTTGGATACGTTCGCCTACCGGTGAGACGACAGTCACAAGTGCAGTGGCCAATGCGATTGATTGCGAGACATCATCACTAGCGAAACATGAATGAACGGATTTGGTAATACTGGACGGCGCATCGATTCGAGCTGCACACGGCAAAGGCGAACCCGATTTCGACACGTTTGGATACAGTTGTATCGAGTTGTGCAATAGTGAATTATGATCCTATTTGCACATGGAACAGGTCTTTTTGGACTTACAATATCCTTTTGGATGCTGGCCGAGACAGTTGAAACACAGATGTAGTCTTCTTACTTCGGAAAGTCGATCTTGTGAATTCTTTCGGCGAAAGACTTCACAGGAAAAATTGGAATGTTCATTCAATCAAAGCTTGATGAGCACGACGGCTTGGAGAAGGTTTGCGTGAGTTTGGGCCGGAGACGACGACGGTCGTAGAGCCCGGAGTGGACATTTCAAGAGCACGGATTCGGGATTCCAAAAAGTTTTCTACTTGTTTGAAAGTCGTTTGCGAAGGTACATAATTCGGATCAGCTAACTTGCTTTGTGTGTCAAAAGCAGTTAGATGAAGTTCCCATTCTCGCCGAGAAATGGGGTCGAAGCAGCGAAGGATCATAAACACTATGATGTCATCCCAGTGTTCAACAGGTCGAGACAATTGATGAAGAGCACGGAGTTCTTCACGTACACGGTCAAGAAGAATACGCATATCGTAAGCAGATTCTTGGAAACACGTTGGTAAATCGAAGAGAGCGGATAAGTGGGCATTAACAAGGAGACGTTCATTGGTGTAACGAGTGCACACTGCTTTCCAAGCAACCTCGAAGTTCGCCGCTGTACTTGAAATGTTTCGTATCAGTAAACATCCTCCCGACTGAGCACCATTCCTTCAAACACATCTCGGACAGATTCCTATTCTAAATATGAGCCAGAAAATTCAGGAAGAGGCAACTTCGGGAGAGGAGCTAATGATTCTCTCGTGATTGCAGGAATTAAATTAGCAGAAGCTGTCACATTTGATTCTGATTTTTATTCTGACAACTTACGAAGTTCCTCTAGAAGTATCAAATTTGTAAGGTAGGCCAGTTCGGGTTCGGAAAAGAAATTATTTGCTGGAGATTTTTTATTATCGATGCCTTTTTCTAAAGCCAAAACTTTATGGTTGTTGCAGAACTTCTCCCAATGTTTATTAAGGGAAGCACAGCTAACATCAATTAATTTGTTCGATCTTGGGAGAGATTTGTCTTCAATTTTATCCTTAATTTCGCGAGGTAATGCCGAAATCCGATCAAAAATTTCATGTTGACGTTTGATCAAAGCAGCCGTTGACATGTTGTCAAAATTGAAAATTTCTCACCTTCACCAAATTTTATGATCCGATAAGTGGTTAACAGTTCTTGCATGAGGATTTACGAACAGGTAAGAAGATCCGGCTCGAAGGACCAAAAAATTATGTTGCGGATTTCACAAGAACTGGTTGGTTAAGAAAACTGTGTGCTGACGAATTTATTCGCACTTATTTGTTTTCTGGTCACTATAATCTTTACTTGTGATCAAGCATTCGGAATTTTAATAAAAGTTCAAACAAGAACTTACAATTTTCACCAGACAAAAATCAACTTCATTTATGCGTATAAGTTTCGAGAAAAATAATAAGCTAACTCGTTTGGTATTCAATCAATTAAGTTTTAGCATAAGATTTGAGAATTAATTAAATTTATAACTTAGCAGATAATTAACCGGTAAATACCTACTCCATTTAAGCGCATCCAGTCATTCACGAATATGGGAAATATTAGCGTCAGAAAAGACAGTTGGCATGACCAACAAATCATGTTAAGATATTATTGTTGATGCAATATCTATAAACGTTTCTTTTGTATGAATAGACGTACAAAATATTGTTCTGAAAACAACAAGAATAATGTTAGGTTACTGTCAAGAATGTAGAAAGAAATAATATTAATAAAATATGTTATGTGTCAGTTTTTTTTAATTAGTGATCAAGACAACACTTGCAAATTTCCACAAGAAAGACGTTGACCTAGCAACATATGTATGTATATGATACTTCTCGGTACAATCACAATTTTTGTAGTTAATTCAACAATTTTTTTTTTCTATGAGCAAACTAAAATCGATGTGTCTGAGGATATTTGTCGAAAATTCAGTTAAAATTTATTCGGAAATATTCTAAAGAACTGTCTAATTGTATAAATTATTACAGAATATGTTAGTAGCATCTACGATCTCTTTTTCTGTTTATTTATTCACTCATTCACCATTTACAGTTTTGACTGCATTCTGAAAGATAAATTTCACGTTATCTGCAACTCTAACGCTCGTGTATACCTACTTCATACCTACCTTGAAAATTTGCTTTCGCCTTATTATTACTCTACTTTCATTTCTTGCAGATTTGATAATAAAGAAAATAAAACTGTATCTTTCTTAGTCCATAAAAAGGTAAATATAGTTTAAATAGACTGCGTTTTAAATTCAACAAAAATGTCGAGGAAAATAGCTTGCGGTCTAAACTCATCGAAAAATTCGGTGAAAATAGTCCAAAGAATAGCTTTTTCTAATGTCACCAATATTTTCGGTGAATTTAGACTGCAGACTACATCGAATTTTTCGCCTTCGCTAAAAAAATTTTACTTGGGTATTGACCATACCATGTTACCATACTAGGGTTATACAGACTGTCTCTAAATTCCATGGACATGGTTTAATTTAATTTTTGAACTCAAAATAAAACAATTTAACCAAACTGGTTCGCTAAGCCGGTACTCTTCTTAAAAGTTCTTGAAGAGAAAATTAGTTTTTTTTTTTTTATAATAAGTGAACGCCTGAATCGATTTGGAGGATTTTGGGTATGAGGTACTACAAGAAGATAAGTCACATTTAAGAGTGGTTGCAGTGAATCGCTAGTGTGAAAAACACACACAACACATATCCCACTATAACTTTTTTGAGGTTAGAAAGGTAGTTTTAGTTAAATAATTTTTTAGAAAGAAGTGTTGCATAGGAAACTTTTTTATGTCTTTGTAACTTTTGATATTTATTACCTTTTAGCGACAATATAAGATCGATTTTTTAGAAAGAAGTGTTGCATAGGAAACTTTTTTATGTCTTTGTAACTTTTGATATTTATTACCTTTTAGCGACAATATAAGATAATATAAATGGCTGCAGAGATACTTATTGAAAACGGGTATGCTCTAGTGCTTTCTAAAAGTATAACTAATTTATTTTCAGAAAGAGTCATCATTCATCATTAACCTTTGCCAACTTTGGTCTCTGATACTATTTACTCAGAAAATAGAAAAATCTAAATGGTTAAAGTGTTTTTTTTTGTAAAATGTTTTAATTTAGAATTTTTAAGTTAGCACACTATACACAGAAACACAAATGCCTAATATAATTTACTAGTTAATGACGTGACTAAACCGTAAAAAATACAAAAGGTACAAACTTCTTCCTAAAAAGTTTATCTACTAAAGTTATCTTCCTAACCTTAAACAACTTATAGTAATATGTGTATTGTGATAACCCTGTTTTTCACGCTAGCGGTTCACTGCAAGAAAAAAAAAAACTTTGTTTTTTCGTCTAGAAAGCTATGAATCGTATATTTTCGATCGATTGCCATCAAGTAATTCCAATAAATCACTCCGTTGATTGTATTTTGATTGTTAACGTTTTTATAGCAGTTGAAATTTTCTTTAAATCGTAATTCATTTTCTTGATAAAACCTCATATGTTTCTTACCTTAGAGAGAGAGTTCAAGAGAACATTTTTTTCTGTGTACGTCGATACCGAATACGTCATATTGCCTTTGAAAGTTACTTAAAACCAAGGGAGTGTAAAACTTCAATTGAAATAGCTCTGTTTTAAATTACTTTCAAAGGAAGGAGTATCAGCATACTTAGAAAAAAAATGTGTACGCTTCTTTCATAAAGGTGTGGAGTTCTTCTTCATGGCTTAAGGCCGCATTACACCATTGAGCCGAGAGAGCGTATTCGATCGAGTGTTCGGCTAATGTGATCAATACAGTCAGTACTCGGCCTGTCCCCTATGTATTCACCTGTTCCAATAACCGTTTTTTCTGCCGAGTTACAAAGCGAGTGCTGGGGCGAGTCAGTCGTAAAAAGGGACAACAGCGTACTCTATACACAACTCTCTTGTATGTCCACTCTCTACAGAATAAAATGATCTGTACTTTTAATTTAGACCGTTTCTCTATTTCAATAATAAAAAAAAAACTCTAAAGACAGTATCCCACTGTCAATATTTTGATCAAAGTTTACATCAAAATAATACATATTACTTAAATATCTAAGTAAATAATATTACACTATTAATAGCAATACATATTTATAAGAATTTGACAAATGTTTCCATTGTCATAACATTATATTTATTAATGAAAATCTTGTTCAAAATATTGACAGTGGGATATCGGCTTTAATATCTTACTAACTTCAACATTTTTACCGATTAATTAATCTTTAACAGATAATGGGTCATTCAGCCTCAAGCCGATCGATTCAATATCCACGCCACGCACGCCAACTGTGGTAAAATTGAGAGAAGCCATTAATCCAGAAAACTCAGAAGTCGAGGACGACAGAGGGATTGTTTTACATCCACATCACGTATTGAGCAGTGACAGTGATAGCAACGATTCTGATAAAGACGATAAGAGAAAGAAGAAAGACGCATTTGAAACGAACGTCTAAAATACATTGTCCTGTAAATTATATAGAATTAAATAAATTTTATATAGATTTCTTTTTAATTTTTATGATATTAAAAACACATGAAAAAAAATGATTTGTTATGCCATGCGATTTTTTTTAATGAGGCCATTAGCTTTGAAATAATTGTATTCGCTTCCTTTTGGAACTGCGTCAACTGATTTCTTCTACCGAACTACGTATCGTTCTTGATTGCAAAAGAACTTCAGCGCTGCTGCTGCAGTATTGCTGCTGCTTCTCGTTAGTCATCGAGTTGAAACTGAGTAGGTAACTTGAGTCTAGCTATCACAGCCGGAAGAGTCAGGAAAATTGCCGAACACCGAATGAATGATGATTTTAAAACTTATGCACGACGCATTGAAATATAAATATTTTTCTCGTTGATTCAAAGTATCGTACTCACAATAAAAATGTTTAAGAAAACACCAATATGCCGGGTGTCCTGCGCCATGTGCTCACCCTTCTAGAATCCTTTGTTATTAATCGATTAAACTAAATTTTGGAAACAATAAATTAAACAAAATATGGAATTTTTCGACAGACTGCTAATCGTCATAGGACTTCCGGTTTCGCCGAAAGTGATATCAACTTTGATATTTTAAATAGAACACCCTATATATTTTTATATATATTTGAAATTTACGGATCATTGTGAGTCTGAATACGTATCAATTGTTAATTTTGGTTTCCAAGACAACGAAAAAAAAGTTTTTTATTTTTCAATCCAGAAAGCTGTGAATCGCTATTTTCCAATCTCATGAGATCAAGTGTTTCGAGAAAATCACTCCTTTGACGGTATTTTGATTTTTAACATTTTTACAGTATTTGAAATTTTCATTAGGTCTTAACTCGTTTGTTTCGCTAGAACCTCATGTTTCTTAGCTTAGTTCAACAAAACATTTTTTTCTGAGCACGCTGATACCAAATACGTCATATTTTCTTTGAAAATTAATTTAAAATAGAGTCTTATTGAAATTTTACACTCCCTTTATTTCAAATGACTTTCAAAGAAAATATGATGTATTTGGTATCAACGTACTCAGAAAGAAATGTTCTGTTGAATTAAGCTAAGAAACATATGAGTTTCTATTTAAAAAAATGAGTTACGACCAAATGAAAATTTCAAATGCTGAAAAAATGTTAAAAAGCAAAATACAATGAAAGGAGTGATTTTCTCGAAACATTTGATCGCATTAGATCGCAAAAATGCGATTTATAGCTTTCTAGATTGAAAAATAAAAGTTCTTTTTTCGTTGTCATGGAAACCAAAATTATAAGTTGATACGTGTTCGGACTCGTAATGATCCGTAGATTTTAAATATGTAAAAATATATAGGATGTTCTATTTAAAATAAGAAAGTTGATATCACTTCCAGCGAAACCGGAAGTCCTATTAACTAGCAGTATGTCGAAAAATCCCATTTTTTATTTAATTTATTGTCTACAAGATTCAGGTTAATCGATCAATAAATAACAATTCCAGAAGGGTGAGCACACAGGTATAAGAAAATACCTCATTCTAATTATTAATACAAAAATATTTAAAGTACAAATTAAACGGTATTCGTTGAATATTTACGAAAACAAAACCTTCTAGAAGTAGAAACTTGGTGTTTAATTTTGAATAACATAAATATTATAACAAAGTTCATATTGCCAAAAAAAAAACAAAATTTCGTTATGTTCGTTAATTCTGTGGTGATAATTTTAAAAATAAATCTAAAAAATGATGATTTTTATTAAGAACTCGTTTTTATACTTTTGAGGGATAATTGCATTAACAAAATTGAATCTCTTTAACTCAATAATTTATATCACAGACAATATTAACAATTTTTTGTTTTCAATTAAATTTTTTATATTAATAGGGGCATTCAACAAACAAATCAATGAATTATTATCGGATCGAATCGATTCATAAACACACTGAACGCTGGCGAAATGTTAGTGGATTATCGTAATAGGTGACCTTTAACCTCTAACCAGCAATAACAATTAATTTAAAATTCATGACGCCATTTATTATCTCCGACATTGCTGATCCAGGTATTGATTTTTCTATGGTTTCCACTTATCACCTGATATGGATTTTTGCGGCACCACGCATGTCTAAAAAGAAGTTGAGAAATCCAATAAAACTGGAATAATAGCACTTGCAAATGGTGTATTTCTTCATATGGTGCAAATAGAGTCATTGCACAAGGTATAATTTCATAATTTATTCATTAATCTAAAGGCAGTCTTAGACGAGGCGATTAATCGCAGCGAGCAATTGGGGCGAGAGATCGCAGCGAGAAAATTATCATAGCGTTGTGTCGCATCATGTAATCACCTCCACAAATTATAAGCAACTTCAGTGCTGACAACTGGTAAATGATTAATAGACCAGCAGTACCAGTAGTGGTGCTTCAGTGTTGTTTTTCGTAAAGTTCCTAAATAATTAAAGTATCGTGATTGATTGAGCCCATGCACGATATACAGAACACTGGTACGCGCACTTCCCTATCTTCCCCATACAAAACGAGGAAGTCAAAAGTAGTGCCTAGTTACGTGATTTAAATTTCACCGCTAGATGACACCAATGTATGAAGGAATGTCACTAAACGTCATTAATGTACTCCTGTAGGTTATATTATGTGTTGTTGGCACGGTTGTAGTTGACGTATATTCAGTATTTACGTGTGTATTAATGGCAAACTTTGGTTAGTGTGTAATAAAATAAAGAATAAATGGCGACTGTCAAATTTAGCAAGCAATCAAACAGATATAGAAAGATATTTAGTAATGTTACGAGCAAGTACGTTTTGCCTTGATTTTTACAAACCTTTCAGAGGTTATTGGTATTATTTGTTTCTTGTATCTGTTTGGTAGTGGTGGAAGAAAAGACAGATGTGAGATTAGCATTAGTTCAGTTTAGTTTAGTTGAGGAATAGCATCATCTGTCAGTGTGCTTTGAACAATGATCTGGTATGGGTTGGATGGAATGTAGAGTGAGAGGTATCACGACGAACATTAGAGAGAGAGAAAACTAGCCTCGATCAGCTGGGTTGGGGCAAAACGTCAAAATTAGTTTGACAATGTCAAAACGTGAAAACATTCGTTGTCTGTGCGTTTAGTCTGTTAGTTTTCAAATTGGGTTTTGTGGGGTCGTTTTCTCGATTTTAAGTTATTTGAAGTGACTTCTCAAGTTTTTGTTTATTATTTAATTAAAGTTCAACATCCATTGATTTCGCTTCTAGTTTTCACGGGATGTTTTAAATTGATTTTGAATGTCATTTTATTAGATTTTTAGTTTTATTTAAGTGACTATTTTACTGTAAAAAGATAAGCAGGTTTCTTAAATATATTTTATTATAATATTTCAATAAACGCGTTAATAAAATGTAGAATACCTACTTGTTTCGCTGATGATTGTATAAATATGCGACAAAAAGATATAAATGTATCCATCCACAGAAAGAGTAGACGCATTTTTAAATTACTTAAAATATTGAATATATTTCGTATTACACACATGTGCAAATTGTAAAAATAGATTCGATAGTCTAATTTAAAATTGAAAATTGAACTATAAATTACGAAGTTCATTAATTTTTGACAATTCGCCATTCAACCACTTACTCGCCATTGCAACGGTGTTTGCAAACGCATTAAGCTTATTAGAAAAATTTTGTGCAAATCGTTTTTGATTGCAGTGAGAACCTCGAGCAGCCTCTGGACAGCTGTTTCAGCCCTGCTTGGGGCTTCTTCAGCAGAAACGTAGCTCGACATTCCCACTGCAGACCAAAAACGACTTGCCCAATTTATTCGCAAATGCGATGTAAGAATGATGAACATATAAAATAGCGACATCTTACTATCGCTTCTTGACCTAACATTGCAAAAGGATAGACAAATTGAAGCGGGATTTGCTCCTAATAAGTCCCCCATGCAAGGCGGCCATGCTTGCTGTCAAAGCATAATGAAAGGATTTTAGAAAAATTTTGTGCAAATCGTTTTTGATTGCAGTGAGAACCTCGAGCAGCCTCTGGGGGACTTATTAGGAGCAAATCCCGCTTCAATTTGTCTATCCTTTTGCAATGTTAGGTCAAGAAGCGATAGTAAGATGTCGCTATTTTATATGTTCATCATTCTTACATCGCATTTGCGAATAAATTGGGCAAGTCGTTTTTGGTCTGCAGTGGGAATGTCGAGCTACGTTTCTGCTGAAGAAGCCCCAAGCAGGGCTGAAACAGCTGTCCAGAGGCTGCTCGAGGTTCTCACTGCAATCAAAAACGATTTGCACAAAATTTTTCTAAAATCCTTTCATTATGCTTTGACAGCAAGCATGGCCGCCTTGCATGGGGGACTTATTAGGAGCAAATCCCGCTTCAATTTGTCTATCCTTTTGCAATGTTAGGTCAAGAAGCGATAGTAAGATGTCGCTATTTTATATGTTCATCATTCTTACATCGCATTTGCGAATAAATTGGGCAAGTCGTTTTTGGTCTGCAGTGGGAATGTCGAGCTACGTTTCTGCTGAAGAAGCCCCAAGCAGGGCTGAAACAGCTGTCCAGAGGCTGCTCGAGGTTCTCACTGCAATCAAAAACGATTTGCACAAAATTTTTCTAAAATCCTTTCATTATGCTTTGACAGCAAGCATGGCCGCCTTGCATGGGGGACTTATTAGGAGCAAATCCCGCTTCAATTTGTCTATCCTTTTGCAATGTTAGGTCAAGAAGCGATAGTAAGATGTCGCTATTTTATGCATTAAGCTTAGTTGAGATGCATTCCGAATATGCAAAATATTTATTGCAATTTGTTTTTGATTGGCTAGTTTTTTGCGTATCCGGATGCATCTGAACTAAGCTTTCATTTGACCCAAACCACGTGGTATCGGCCATTTCTGATCTTTGTTACTCTTAGGGAATGCTCATATTATCTTTCTCTCTCTAATGTTAAAGCCGATGCAGTCCTATTCAAAATGACGCTAGACTCCATCTAACCTTATTACATCATTGGCTTTGAATGATTTCATTTCCACTGACTTAACGATTTTTTACAATTTTTCTTGAAAATGTATCAAGCACACAAAATGTTGCTTTAATATTGTGACACCTGCATTTTGATTCATTCTTGAAGCCTTTCCAAAATCTATAACTAATAATATTTCATAATTAATGGTATGAATCGTAAGTCTACATCTGTAACCCAAATTGGTTTGACAGCAGTTTATTCTGGTTAACTCAAAATTTAATGATGCTTTAAATATCTACTAATATTTTTGATTCACTGGCATTAAACCAACGAACAACGAGTATCTTCATCTTGTGTTATTACAAGATGCAAACACTCTGACTGCAACCAGTGCAAATGGATCGAAGACGCTATTTACTTCACTATTCATTCGCTTTTTCAAACTTGTGATGCAAATGAAGACAAGTGATACTGTTACGGTAATCTTGGAATAAAGGATGTAATCAGATACAATACAATATGTTTATTAAATTAGAAATAATATAAAGAAGGTTATGCGCCCTTCACATAACACTTGATACTTTCAGCTTCGATAGAATTAATTTGCAAGGTCATCAAACTTGAAGGAAACAAGCTGCAGTAACGTTTAGGTGTTTTAACTTTATGCACTTTTGGTGTCACTTGCATGCAGAACTGATGTTACTAGATAGGTACTTTTGTGAGTTTATATCCACTCGTTATATTGAGTACATTTTAATCAATACATCGGTCAGTTTAATGCCAGATGGATTGGTGAATATTCTAGGTTAGATAGCAATCTTACGATGAGTTCATGTTTATGTTAAAATCTCTTTGCTTCAATACAAATTAACTCTGAGAAGTCTTTCTATTTTGACTGCAATGTAACTAAATTAGGAAACGAATTAAATTATTCGCCAATACATACCCTCTTTAAATTAAAATTTCTACGCCTGACAACTTCGCTTTAAATTCATTTTTAAAATTTAAAATGCTGTATTTAACCTCAAACCAGTTGTTGCGTACTGACCTCTGTTTATCTCTGCCCATGTGTTTTGTATTTACCACAAGAGCCTCAGAAGAACCGGCTGCAGACTTTGATAAAAATGACAGTCCGCGATACGGTTCTGCCATCTAGCGAATTTTTACAAACTACTCAACTTGCTCAAAATTTTAAACTGAAAATGGCGGCGAGTGAGCGTACCAGTGTTCTCTATATAGTGAGCCCATATACTGGCGGCAAAATGGCGGATTACAATTTTTAAAGTCAAAATGACAGAAGTAATATAACAAAGTGCCAGGTTGTGCGGTCTTAAACTGCTCGAATCGTTGTGAAAAATACTTTAGGCAATGTTTAAGTCCTTAGGGGGTCATTCACGAAACACGATAAGCGCCAGCAACCGTTTGTAATTTGCAAATTTAGGTAATTTAATTCATTAACCTCTTATGCCCGGTTGCACCAATATTTTAAGTAAAACTAAAGTTTAAGTCATGTTTAGAACATGACATTTATGCATGGTGAGTATAATGTCAATCACATTCTGACTAATACTTAGTAGTGTAGTCAGTGGACTCGCATTTGGCGGTATTGATGGCAAACCGGACCGCGGCTATATGTGCGTCCCACTTATCGTGCTCCTGTTGGACGATAATGGCGAGCTGTGTTTTTAAGTCCAGGTGCTTACGTTCCACGGGATTGCTTTCGGGGTGGTACAATGGTATTAATGAATGACGATTGTTGTATGCCCAGACAGTGCGTAACTTGCTGCATTACAGCACTGACAAACTGGGGACCATTGTCGCTTATTACCTTTCTAGGGTTCCCGTATCTCATAAATATTTCTTCCACGAACTTTTTTGCACAAGTTTCGCCCGTCGCATTTTTCAGTGGAAAGAGCTCAACCCATTTAGAACTTGTATCCTCGATGCTTAGAATCCAACGATGTCCGGCTTCAGTTTCTGGAAGCGGACCGAACTGGTCGATGGCGATGACTTCAAATCTTCGCGCGGGAACAGGAGTTTGCAGTAGTCCTGAGGGCTTTGCATTATCAATCTTGTACTTTTGGCATGCCACGCAATTCCTAACGTAATCCAAAATAGTACCGCGAGGCTATGCGCTTAACTGTGCGATCAACGCCGTAGTGACCGACCAACGATGAGTCGTGATACTCGTGCATAATCAAAGGGCGCTCTTGTGCAGGCACGACTTGTTGAGGTTCTTCATTCTCATCGTCTTGGTCGTACCTGTACAATACCCCACGCGTCGATATACCCTCGCTCCGCCCAACGAACACTGGCCGCGTCGTCTTCGCCTTCAAAAGCTTCGATTATTTTTCGTACCTCCGCGTCTTGGAGCTGAGCCTGGCGTATTTCCTCTGGAGATCTTGTGAGCATGTCTACACTCACTAGCTGGATATCTCGGACTTCCGCTTCATCCTGGGTCATCGGCAGTCGGTATAAAGCGTCGGCTATAACCTTGGCTTTCCCGGGCGTATGTGCTACGTGCAGCTTAAACCCTTGCAGTTGGAGTGCCCAACGTGCCAGTCATCCCGTCGGTGACCTTAATGCAAACAACCATATCAGTGGCTGGTGGTCCGTTATTACTAGAATTTCACTCCCTTCAATATAGTTGCGAAACTTCGTTATTGCCCAGACGACGGCGAGAGCTTCCCGCTCTGTCGTGGAATAATTCTTCTCGGCTGAGGTTAACAATCGGTTAGCGTACTCAATGGGTTTATCCTCGACTCCCTCCCCCTGGAGTAAAACAGCCCCCAAGGCGTACGCGCTTGCATCGGTGCGCAAGATGTACCACTCTGAAGGGTCCGCTTGCCGTAATATAGGTGCCTCCGTCAGAAGCCTTTTCAAGGAATCGAACGCGCGTTGTTTCTCATCACACCATTTCCAGGTCACATTTTTTCGAGTGAGCGAGGACAATGGTCTCGCAATGTCGGCAAAATTCCGGATATATCGCCGATACCAGGAACACATTTGATAGAAGCTTAAAACTTCTTTTATATTTTTCGGTGATGCAATGTCTTTAATGGCGCTGACTTTGTCGGTAGGTATCAACACTTACACCTTGGTCAGAGATTACACATCCCAAATATTTACCTGAGTTGCCGGCGAATAGGCACTTTTCGCGATGAGCGTTCCTCTAACGTGCTGGAAACTACGAAGACGTCATCCATATATGCGGCAACACAGCGTTCCTTTAGACCGGCGCGAAAATGATCCACTAAGCGCTGAAAGGTCATTGGCGCATTAGTTAAACCGAAAGGCATACGCGTAAATCGGTAAGTGCCCAGAGGACACACGAAACAAGTCTTACCCCGATCCTCATCCCGCACTCGCACCTGCCACTACCCTGACCGCAAATCTAGAGTAGAAATAAAACACGTTGTCTTATTTATTTATAGCAAGTCGTCTGACCGAGGCATAGGATTGGAGTCCTTTTTCGTGACTCCATTTATTCGGCGAAAGTCTACACAAACGCTAACACCCCCGTTTTTCTTTGGCACTAATACCAGCGGCGCTGCCCACGGAGATTCGCACTTTTCTATAATGCCTTCTGCTAACAACGAGTCTAATTCCTCGCGAAGAATCTCTTTATTTGCGGGAGTCATTCGATGAGGCGGAACGGCGATCGGCGGATGGTCTCCTGTGTCGATTCGATGTTCCGCGTACAGCGTTGGTTTCGATCTAGCTCACACGTGTGCGTGTGTTTCCAATAACTCGTTTAATTGTTTCCGCTGCGCGAGCGTGAGCTTCTCCCCCTCGTCAGGACGAAGTTGTAATTTCGACGACTGTGTTCCCTGACGGGCTACTATGACATCCGAAGTGATAACGACATCTTCCGCGAATTCATATGTCAATTCCGGATGCTCCGCAAAACTCCATACGCTCTGCTTATAATTAATGACAATACCTGCCTTCTGAAAAAAGTCTATTCCCAGCAGAGTACGATTATTTTGCAGATTCGGTAAAATTACAAAGCTGACCGGGATATTTTTGCCTTTAATTTCGGTCTATCAGGTCCGCTATCAGTGCGCCTTGTTCTTTCGCTTCCCCGTCCGCCAGCCAACAAAATTCTTAACATTAGTTACATTATACAGGGTGTTAATAAAAATACCTATACAATGTTGATAGTAGAGATCAAAATAAAAAAAAAAGTCTAATGAACCCATATCCAATACTTAACATTAAATACAAGTGAAAATGTAAAGAAAACGAGACGCGTTGCCTTATCCCCCACCCCATTTTGCACTTTCCCGCGGTCTCTTGGTGGGAGAGCAATAAAAAACCTGCTGGAGGAGAAACTCTGCGGACTTCAGCGTCGTCCCTGTGGAGTGTAACGACAGAGGTACGTAATTGATAATTGTGAGTTTTAAATAAATTGATAATACGTGTGTGCATCAAACATGGTACCTACTGTATGTGCTACACTTGCAGATTTTTTACGCCTGCAGATGAGCGCATCGAGAAGGTTTTTGCTGAAAAGAATCGGCAGGAAAGATCTCTCAACAATTATGTTCCTTACTTTTAATTACTAAAGTTAAAACATTTATTATGATTTTGTTCATGATTATATCTATTCTTAACTGTTTATAAGTCTTATTTTGTTAAGTACGTTTACATTTTAAATAAATTTTAATCGTTACTTATGTACTTTATTTTGTATCAAATTAATTAGTAATATATTTGAATTTACTTAATTCTGATTTTAAATTTGTGCATTTTAAGTCAACTGATATTTAGGCAGTTTTTGTAAATATTCTGTAAAGCCTCTAATATGCTGTAATATACATTACAAATCTTTACAGAATATAACGTATTACCTAAATGAATGTATGGAGAAGAAAACCTAAAGAAACGGAAAATCATGCTTAAATTATGATATTTACTAGATTTTAAGCTAACAAAACAAACAACTTATTATTCTCAAATTACTATATTTAACTGCAAGTAATAACACATTATTTTTACATTGTTATTCATGAAGTTCATAATTTAAGGAAAAAGCTTTCAAAATTGCAATTCAATACATTCTTTCTTTAACCGTACACATTATTTTTGACTTTAAGTGTGAATATCTTCAAAATTACTGCAAATTAAACTTTTTTTTAACAATTTTTATTCAGAATATTGTACTTTGACCAACTTTAAATTTTATAAATCAGCTAATCACTCACACATTATAATACTTGTTACACTTTAATAAAATTATTTAAAGTGATTGTTTCATAGTTGTAGCTCCTACCTTCTGCACTTTCATTTCTATTAAAATGATAAATTGTCTCATTAGGTAACACGATGTGGGATCTCCATATTAATTTAATCGTCCTGCATTCATGTCCTGGATACACATGTCTGTAACAATTTATATTTTACTGCCATTGTTAATTTGGTAAAATAAAAACCTTATTATGGATTGTTATGATGCTAACGGTAATGCTAACCTTTCATCAGTGTGACACATATGCATCTTGCATCGAAATTGTCACAGGGCTTCGTTACCTAAATTAGCAGCCCCAAATCCAAAGTGAAGGAAATTTGGTCTGATTGGAACATGAATTGCATCCAATAACTACACATTTAAATCTTCTTTTGCAGATCTTGCGAGATCCATTTTTCTCAAACTCTATATTGGAGACGATTCT
This sequence comes from Prosopocoilus inquinatus, assembly GCA_036172665.1. Lineage (NCBI taxonomy): Eukaryota > Metazoa > Arthropoda > Insecta > Coleoptera > Lucanidae > Prosopocoilus > Prosopocoilus inquinatus. The sequence goes on from CM069875.1 coordinate 11,916,861, forward strand.
CTGGTCACACAAAAATAATTTAATCATCAACAATGTTTATTTAACGGACAATTTGATTTAACCCATTATATCTGTGCCAGTTCTTTAATTTACTTAAACGATCACGATCTCCACCATCACTAAAGCAGTTGACATTGACAACATGTGACATTTGATTCGCGCCAAATTTACTATAGCGATTCGTTGGGGTAAATGCTATAATAAAGCAGATGATAACGGATGTCACAAAGAATGAATTTATTCACACGAGGTTATATGTTACAATTGTGGAAAAAGTTATGAATCATCCCGCTGCACGTCGCTGTGCGTCTTTTTCCCGCGCCAAGAAGAAGAAGTAGGCTTCTTGTTGCTTTGTGCATCGGTCGTGGTGGCGCGGCGGTTTTCGGATCGGACTCCTTTTGTATCGTGTAATACAGGTCTTGTTTTAGCTAACGCCACATTACAATTACTCCTAGCGCCATCTCTGCGGATAAATACGTTACTACAACAGCATGGACAAAAATTTTCAATTGCCAATAAACCTCTCTCCTCGTCTGCGATCGCTGTGTTTTCCATTAATTTGGAATACAAATCTGTTCTGTAAAACATGTCGGATACATGTCAAATACATGAAAAATGTAATAGTAGTACGAGACAAATTTCAGATTCATTCCAGACTTGTCAAACAACATGTAGGACACATGTATAAAGCCGGCAATACATGTTCCAATAATTTCGCGTAAAAATTCACGGAAACATGCGTGTATAACTTCATGGATTGTAATTTGCAATACACATTTCAATTATATTAATAAAAAGATGTTCTGTTAAATAGTAATTTAGAATGTTAATGTTGGTGAAAATGGTAACTCATTAATGCTCCTAACTTCAAGTTATTTTCTTCGAGTAGCTGGGAATGTTGGATTATGTTATCAAGGGCATAGACAAGGAAGGATATACACTGCTGACTCTTGCATATAAAAGTGGTGTCGAGTTTTTGCGCCATCTGTATTTGCCTGACGTACATTAATAATAATGCAGAACCCTGTTAAAGGAAAAGGCCGGGAAATTTAAATAAATCTTCACACACACCCATAAAAAAATTTATTTATAAGTACATGTGAATTATTCGGTGAAAGAACAATAAGTGACTACTTTGTATTTACGTAATCACTTACTATCCTTTCACTGAATAATTCACGTGTACTATATATGAAGTTTCATCAAATCAATTAAATAAAAGAGATATATAAATTACGATACAATTCTATACGATACGATTTATTAACGTGTAGCTAAATACAAAAAGGAATAATAGGAAATTAAAAAATGGTACAAAACCATTTATTTAACAAAAATAATCTTAGGAGTAACAATTCAAAATATATTAAGATTAATCTCAATCTAAACTTGGTTCAAAAACTAAACTGACTGGGAAATATTGTTCTAATGTGTGAACTCCCTCCTGGCCTCGAGTACGACAAACAAAGTGATCCTGTTAGAGGTTTTGTAGATTTTAGTGGACCTCATCTAGGACCTAGTATTTACTGATCATGCATTGACATTTATTCTGAAGGAAATTCATAGAAAGTGGAAAGAAACTGTATGTTCGCTTTTGTCAAGGAACTATGTCAACTATTGAATTATTTTATTCGACTGCTGACTGATTGTGGTTTACATGTGGTATCCATAATTTCAGATGAAGGTTCAGCTAATCAAGCTGCTGTTATTAGATTAATTTCCGAAACCAACTTTTATTTCGCATAACAATTTTTTTTTATCCCCGAGAAGTTAATGGGAACACTTCAACAAATGTCTCATAGATTATTATTTTGTCTCCTTCTAAATCAGCACCGCACCATAACTAAAAAATAAAATAACTAAATCAACTAAATTCTGCTGTGTACTGTCACTTACATGTTCAATAACTAAGCTGTCTACTCCAAACAATTACCATGTCATGAAGATAAACTTTCTGGTGTGGTTTTTGTGTTAGTGACAAATGCTCAAGAGATGATTCCACTGTGCAATGCATCTATAATAATTGACTTAAATATTTACACTTCTAATAAAGCAAGTACACGGACCTCCTTGTTTCTCTCAGGTGTAACAGGTTATTGCTGATGTGGTGACTGCCAGAAACAATGAAATCGAAAATGCTGTAATTCCCAGAAATTTTTTTATTTCGCGACTTGGAACGTTTTAATTAAAAAATAACGCTTGAATCTGAATTTTCGCAATTGGATGAACGTAAACTTGCACTTTTAAGGAAACGTTACTCCCTAGATATTTGAGTTATTCTACGAAATGTGGAACGGTGCACGGACAAATATTAATAATTGAAGATTGTAATTTTTAAATGGTCTAAGTCCCAAATTTGTTTTAAAGTAATAGAAACTGTAACATACATATAACATGGAAAATAAGAAAAACCTTTTTAATAATATATGTAGATTTTATTTAAGTACAGGGTGACTACGCGAGAATTCCTACCCCGTTTAACTCTTTTAATTTGGATTTCAGGAAATATTACGTTTTTCGATTCTAAATTATAATGTAGGTGTCTAAAAAAATTCCTGCTAAATTTTTTTTATTTTTAATTTTAGAAAGAAAGATAAAAGAAGTTGAAGAATTTGTTTCAGTACTGCTACAGATATTCACAAGGAACAATTGAGGGTCGGATACCAAAAAAAAAAACTAAGTTTTGGTTTTAAATAAAATAACATTAAATAAAACTTTACTATTAACGTATTATATCGATTTAGATGTTTCCTAAAAATTAACTTTTAAACTGGAAACGAAAAATATTTCGGAAAAATTTAACTTTTAAAAATAACCGAAAATTTAACGTAAAACATATTCAAAGCGTTCTCAATTTGTTTTTATACAAAGTGTAAAATTTTAACACGTTTTTAATCACATCTCTTAGTATAAAAGGATTATTATTCAAGGTTTTCTATTTCTAAAATTCAAAAATAAAATAAATTAAATCGGAATTATGTTATAGACACCTTCTACATTATTAGTTTTATTATACATGTAATCTCATTAGAATTTAATTTAAAATCGAAGAACGTAATAATATATAGGCTGTTCCATTAAAAAAAAACATAAGTTTCGTTTATATCTCGTTTATCCGACCAGCAATTGTTTTCCTGTGAGCACCCAGAGAAAGTATAAGTTTTGTATTAAATATTTTTTCCTGAAATCCAAATTAAAAGAGTTAAACGGGGTAGGAATTCTCGCGTAGTCACCCTGTACTTAAATAAAATCTACATATATTATTAAAAAGGTTTTTCTTATTTTCCATGTTATATGTATGTTACAGTTTCTATTACTTTAAAACAAATTTGGGACTTAGACCATTTAAAAATTACAATCTTCAATTATTAATATTTGTCAGTGCACCGTTCCACATTTCGTAGAATAACTCAAATATCTAGGGAGTAACGTTTCCTTAAAAGTGCAAGTTTACGTTCATCCAATTGCGAAAATTCAGATTCAAGCGTTATTTTTTAATTAAAACGTTCCAAGTCGCGAAATAAAAAAATTTCTGGGAATTACAGCATTTTCGATTTCATATTATCGATGCACCAGTACAGAAATAAATGCCGGTGCATTTGCAGAAACGTAAAAGTGCGCGACACCGAGCGAAATTTTTATCCCGTGATTCTACGCACCACCGCATGCTTGCAATTTCTCCAGCTAAAGATACCGGCACGCGTCGTAATTCGACATGTGATGTCGTAGAGCTAGGCAACTGGCCTTACGTGTAACGTTTTTGCGTTGCGTGGCCTTATGTTTTACGGGAAATTGCGAAAAAACGTACTTTCCCGAGGAAAACTGCTAGATTAATTACGTCTGCAGTGCACCTGGCTTGAATTATACTTATTTGTACGAGATAGAGCAACAACTACAGCCGCAATTTTTTATCAATTTCTGCGCGCGCAATTTAATTTTTGGCGTGTAAAGAGTCCGTGCATCGATCGACATTCCGTTGAATTACTGAAGATTCTAGGGGAGAACGACTTCTGGGACTCCATATCCTTAAAACGCAAAGTTCACTCTATCTACTTGTGAAAATTCACGTTTTCGCGTTGCTTATTAAGGAAGTTATCCGTGTTTACGTTAACACGCTGCGCTTACGTGAGATTTCCATTTTGCGAAATAAAAGGAAATTCTAGGCAGGAACAACTTTTCTGGCTCCATATCGCCAATGCACATGTATTGATCTAAGCACCTGTGCAATTACAAAAGTTTGCGTTGCCGAATAAAAAAGTACAATTTGTTTAGGAGTTGGCAGTCTTTATGACATCTGCCGTGGCGTAGACGTTCTCGGTCGTGAATGCAATTCGATATTTCTATCGTTTTCGATGTTTCCGTTTTACTATGTAGACTATGATGTAGACTCTCTGAAGTACTTACGATGATTTTATATCTCGTGGGTGCATTATTTCATTAAATACAACTGAAAATGTAAAGAAAACGAGACGCGTTTCCTTACCCCCCACCCCTTTCTGCACTTTCCCGCCGTTTCTTTTTACCGTAGAGGGAATATTAACTGGAGAGAAAGTACAGTCAAATTTACGGTCATCAGACCCTTTCTTCCAGGGTTGTAAAAGGTTGTCGCAGAACAGCTGCTATCATGGAGGAAGTACTCCCTCCACGGCTGTTATTTACGCTGCCTATGCAAAATAGTACAAGGTACAAAGGCGGGTAGTTTAAAATGGGTTGTAAAAGGTCGTTGCAGGGTTTCTGCAGCCGCAAAACCGGTCCCGCGTATTTTACATTGTTAGTATAGGCTATGTTCCATCCACGCTTTTTGCTTATTTCCGAAATAAACACGACACTGAAAACGTCGAAAACGACAGAAATATCGAATAGCATTCACGACCGAGAACGCATACATTCACGGCAAGTGTCATTAAACCTGCGAACTCGTAAACAAATTGTACTTTTTTATTCCGGAAGGTAAACTCTTGCAATTGCACAGGTGCTTAGATCAATACATGTGCATTGGCGATATGGAGCCAGAAAAGTTGTTCCTGCCTAGAATTTCTTTCTATTTCGCAAAATCGAAAACTCCCGTAAGCCGCACGTGTTAACGTAAAGATGCATAACTTTCTTAATAAACAACGCGGAAAAGTGAATTTTAACAGCTGGATAGAATGTACCTTACGCTTTAAGGTTATGGAGTCCAAGAAGTTGTTCTCTCCTAGAATTTTCAGTAATTCGACGGAATGTTGATCGATGTACGGACACTTTACGCGCCAAAAATTAAATTGCGCGCGCAGAAATTGATAATAAATTGCGGCTGTAATTGTTGCTCTATCTCGTACAAATAGATATAATTCAAGCCAGGTGCACTGCAGACGTAATTAATGTCGACGTTTTCCTTGGGAAAGTACGTTTTTTCGCAATTTCCCGTAAAACATAAGACCGCGTAACGCGAATGCGTCACACGTAAGGCCGGTTGCCTAGCTCTGCGACATCACTTGTCGAATGACGCGCGCTGGTATCTTTCGCTGGAAAAATTGCCAGTATGCCGTGGTGTGTACACTTCTGCTATAAAGTTTTCGGAGTACGAGACATGCCACTGGCAGTAAGAAATTTTATGCTTTGCAATTATGAACCTTATAGCTTTTACAACCGTACCTGCTACCCCGATAATAAAACCGGTCATCGCAAACACAGCGATTTAACACAGATGCGAACTTATTCAACCAACTTGAATAATCTGCTAGAAAGACTTTCATTGTAGTTGGATGGATAAGAAATTTAACAAAATTTATTTTCTAAATATTATAACATGTGTAGTAAATAATGTGTGCATTATGAAATTTCTGAAACTTTGGCACTTGAAATGAAATAAGTCAATAAAATAAAATCTGTTATTTTTCGTTAATTAAATTTAACTTTCTAGTTTCATTAAATACACATATGTTTTGCAACTAATTAATAGCTTTGTTGAGCAGAACTTCTTAGCATTTATATTATTATAATAAGAAACAAATTTAAATAATCTAGCTCATTCTATATATTTTTTCAAATACTCAAAAATCATTCACATATTTTCACAAAATAGTTGTTATACGATTTAATCATTTTCTCTTAACTTCTAGATTAATGAAAACTTGCCAAACTTTGTGGATGAACTTTTCAACTTATTTTACTGATGTCAGATTTGAGAAGAAACTAAAAAGAAGAATATTATTTTTTCCTCTGTGGCGTAGAATGAAATATGTATATTATTTTTAACGCAAGTATTGCAATTTTTAAGTATTACACATATCATTCTATATTCTAGGAGTTTAATACTATATTTGTTAAGTTTCCTAAATTTGTATGATTCTGAATAATTTTAATGAGTTAATTATTCGATCAATAAGTATCATCAGTAAACTTGTTATTTAAATGAAATTAAGTTATTTTAAATTTATTTCACTGTAAATTCTTACAATATTATATGATACCGTATAAAAAAGAATAACATACACTGAAAAAAGTATTCAAGACTTTATTATTGAGAACAACGAAAAACTTATTACAAGTAAAAACAAAACTAAAGGAAAAATTAACAAAACAATAATTCACGTATATATTTACAAAAAAAAAAACCGGCCCAATAATACTGTGACATATTTTTCAATAATAAATTAGTAGACTCTATTATTGAGAACAACGAAAAACTTATTACAAATAAAAACAAAACTAAAGTAAAAATTAACAAAACAATAATTCAAGTATATATTTACAACAAAAAAAACCTGCCCAATAGTACTGTGACATATTTCTCAATAATAAATTAGTAGACTTTATTATTGAGAACAATGAAAAACTTATTTACCTTTTATGTTTAGAGTTAATAAAATAAGTCACGGTATGTATAGATGCTTCATTTTAGGATCCGCAGAAAAACATAACAGCATAAAAGTCATAGGTTTTTATACGTGATATCTCTTTATCATAAAGAACAAAAGGGTATCATAAAACAGAGGTTAGGTAAAATGAAACATAATTTTTCTTGATGTCGAAAATATTTTACATGAATAGATTTCTTGACATGTGAATAAGACGTGTATGATAAAATTGAATTGAAAATATCAATATATTAACATTTATAAAATAAAGATGATATGAAAAAATGTAAAATATAACAGAAATGCTTAAATAGCATAATAGAAACCGCTTAAATAGCGACATCCTGCGATCGCTTCTGCTGACGAAGCCCCAAATAGGACTGAAACAGCTGTACAGAGGAACGGGACAAAATAACTAGAATCAAAATTGTGAGGTCTTCTATTTACTTAAAAATAAATAAAATCGAACATATGTCGTAATTGTTATTATTTTCTTAAAATTATGTGAGCTTTCCGTATGGCAAAGCTTGTCGGTGAGCTAATAAATCACCCTGTATTTCATATTTACTAAAAATCTATTTATGTATTTCTCGTAATGAAAATTTTAGAATCCACAGAAAAACATACACTAACTACAAACGAATAAAATTTTTGTGAAGTCAAACAAACCAGAAGTGTATAAAGGCAGAAATTTGGTATAATTATATTTTTTCAGATTAATTAACATCGTCGATCCTTTATAGCAATTTAACATTTATATGTCTTTATAATATGATCTGAAATCCTGTTATTTAACAATATAAAATATTCTAATTAAGAAAAAAACATTTTTTGTTCAATTTTTAAGTTAAAGCAAAAGAGAACAAACAAATTCGCCACCGCGTCCGCGTTCGCAACCACGTGTCGCCTCAATAAATACTCGGAACCAAATACTGGCAACGAAATTCAACAAACCATAAACATCTGCACCGGCCGGGGTTTAATAGGAACTAAGTAAACAACCCGCCTATCGGGGTGCGGAGAAAGTGTCTCTGTTCCTTAAGGTTCGAAATATATTAGGCCCGTTTCAATAAGGTTCAAATTCGAACGATTTTATTGCTTTTCATTTCGAAACTTTTAAGCATTAGTGTACAATCACGGGATAAAAATTGCTACCTACCTGCTCAGGTACCTGCAAGTGATCGCCGTGACAGACGTTTGGGCGTCGCCAGCCAGCCTCAGTGGGATAGGGTGGGTTCGTACGGTGGTGTCGAAAAGTTTTAAGACGAAATGAAATACCCCTGGCCGTACGAATATCCGTGCTTTGCAATTATATACCTTAACAACTTTTAGCCGGCTGACCTGCTTTTATGGTACGGCCGCCGGCAAGCCTAATAAATAAATATTGGTTATGGTTTCCAGTAATAATAACAGGTATCGTTGGTCCTGTGACAATATACATACAATGGAATGATTATCTCTTTCGATAGTATGTGTTCTGCGTTCCTTTTCACGACGAAATTAAACAAAACTTTCCGACACATTGTCGGATATTGTTCAATACTAAAAGATAATTAGTTCGCAGCTTCTTATACACAGAGAAAAATCAATAGTAAAAAGTAACACAAATTGTAATCAGAATAAAGACAGAAACAAATTCTAACAAATATTAACACAACTGTAGTAAATATTAGCACAATTGCAGTAAATAGTCCGACAATTGTGCGAATATTTGCTACAATTTGTTTTCGTCTTCATACTAACTACAATTTGTGTTACTTTTTACTAATGATTTTTCTCTGTGTACCTACACACTAAATTGGGATAACACACGGAATTACCGGAAATTTTCCAAAATACCAACATTTTACAATTGTAATAGGATGTACAGGTATAAAATTATTCCTGCGCAAGATACTTAAACAGGATTAAACATTAAAGACAATATCCTACTTAGTATTAATTTTCATTTTCTTATTAGATGCTTAAATTCCTCAATTTGTATTTAAATTCCCGGTTTCATGAACAGAAATTTGCATCACTTTTAAGAATATTCTTTATCATACGTTTTCACGAAATAATTAATATAACAGTAAGATCCGATTTCATAATCGGATTTTAATTTTAAAGTTAGTTTAACCTAAAAAAATACATTTGTTTCCCCATTCTTAAATTGACTTAACGCTTCCTTAAAGTCTGATTATGAAAACAGCCATAAGTCCAATTAAAAATTAATGTGTCATTAAAAATACTTTGTTACTCATTCTAATAAATAACTAATAAAATAATTTCGGTTTATTTAACTCGTATTGTTTGACTCTGTATAATATTTTGATCTAAATTAGCGTTGGAGATTTTTAATTGCAACACATGAAACATAAAAAGTATTTTCCTTTTCTGATTACTTCGTTTATTTATTATTCAACAACAATAACACGTTCAAACTTAAATTTAAATTTAAATACATTCCGAACTTATGGCAGTTTAAAACATTTTGATTTAAGATCTTTCAATTTTGTTAACAATTTAAATATGAAAATCTAAATTGAATCATAAAAAAAAGAATATAACAAAACCCGGGTAGGTATTATTTTTATTAACATTATACTAAAAACAATTAACAAACTAAACATGACATCACAGAATATAACTATATACCTGAATTAATTTTATTAATAATTACTGTCATAATACATTACAAATTACGCAGTTCTCATTACCTGGAATTTCCTTATTCAATGCTTAACAGATTACTTGCTCCTGGAGTGTCCAAGCCCCGGGGAAAACAGGTCGGCGCAAAGCGCCGAAAAAGGTGTCCTCGAAAATGAGGCAGTAACAGCCGGAACAGTATGGACCCACAAATAGATGCGTGAATCACTAAATGAAGATGTAAAGCTATACGTCAATCAATACGTGAATCGATACGTGAATCAACGCGTGAAGCCTGTAAGGAAGAAAAGTACACGATAGAAGCGTTCGAAGCGAATCATAACATCGAAGAATGAACTCACCTGTTCTCAAAGCTACTTGGGGGAACAGGCGTAGGAAATGCGAAGGCATTAATAAACCTCGAAACAGCGTATTAATCCAGCAGAATAGCTGCAGTTGAATTTCCATCTTCGCATGCATTCACCCCCACATTCACCTGTGGATATGAAACCCACCCCTCCCGATGGATATTAGCATACCTTGCCTCTCGAGCATACGTTCTCAAGATCAGTTGATGTCATCGACTGCCAAGCACCATTCCGTTCCGGTCCAATGACATCATCATGTCAGACCTGGATAACTCACTGCTATCACCTGAACAGGAATGCAACCAACCGAATTTCCACTTACAATGAATGCAGCATGCAGCTAATTGCTTTGCCGGCACCGTGCTCTTCATCGGTGCTGCTTGTACACCGCGGCAAGAGCCCCGATACCGTATGCTGGTGTACGGTACCATTTTCTGGCCAACGCTCCGGATCGCGTCCCGGACAATATTCTGCTACTAGAATATCTCCGCATAACTCATGACTCATGATCGTCAAACCGCATTGCCAATCGTGAGAATACACCACCCTAATATTTCTGCCAGAACATACGATCTCAGGTCATATTCTGTACACACCCTCTACTTCATTCCCAGCCCCACACCGCGGCCACCACATACAACACATCTCTAATAAACCATCGCCTCCTCCCGGCTAATATTTCGTGGACAGCCCTTATCAAACATTCACTACACATTTTAATCACCTTCGCGAGACCGACTTACCTAACGTGTACCTTTCGCGCTAACCCTTGGGAGACTGTCCTTTTTCTTCCGTTTCTTTGATTGACTGATTATTTCTTTTAGAAACTCAAGTTGCCAATAGTGGAGTCATCTTATTTTTAAACAAACAAAACCAACATAATGATAGGTCCGGTTTCACAGATTATCAACGTATTCCGCTGACACTGCAAACCGAGCTTTTCGTCAACACAGTAGAGATGTGGGAATTTCGTTCAAATCATATAATATTAATTGCAGTTTGCAGTTCTTTTACATATATGCAACATTTACAAAAATTGTCATACGTATTCTTTTTTCCTTCCGAATTTGGCACTTACAATCACCTACAAATTGTTATTTATAAAATTATAGCAAAAACTGCAATCAATGTCCTTAGCAGAAATTTTTAAGTCCAGTTTTTCTCGACAGAACTTGTTGACAATTTAATCAGTGTTTCTTTCTTTCCGATATGCCAAAAATCCGAACACTGTTAAGTAGAGAACGTTGTTCTAAAGCACCTGGGGCCTCATTTGCTTTTCGTCGAACTTGTTGGAGTCGATCCTTTTCGGCATTTTCCATGATTTCTTCAGAAAACAAATCATTGAAACTTTCTTGCAATTTTATTATAAGTTATTCGGCCTTTTCGGCACATTCCTTGATTCCTTTAGCAAACAAACGATTAAAACTATCTTAAGAGTATCCAAAAAAAATGACGAATTGAGGACTCTCTTCCACTATTCTTTTAATTAAGATTTATTTTTTCTCTTATCTTCAGATGCAGATTTGGTTTTGACAACCCGCTTTTTTTTCAAAAATACAGTCTGTTTGATTTTAGCTGTCACCGCAGATATCTCGACTATTATTAAAGGTACTACAAAATGTTATAGAGGGAAAGTTGTTCTATATTTAATTTTCTATTACTTACCTTAGTCGGAAAAACAATTGAGCATCAAATGTCTTAGATGTAGCGAATACATTCAAAATTTTAAATAAAATGTATCCAATTTGATTGCGTTTGCTAGAACTAAACAATAATAAAAGTAGACAAATTCAAATTGGGTTTAAATGAATTAAAATTGGGTTTAAACAAATTCAAATTGGAAAAAATGGTAGGTAATAAAAACAAAAGGAAATGTAACTACCTAACTAATAATTATATGTCTAAATAAAAATTTTACATTAACCATATTTAACGCATCAGGTATGAATTTTTAGATGTTTGCAGCAAATCTTATATGTACAGTTAGGTACGGTAATTTTATTAGTAATATTTTGTCGCACTATATTTTCTAATTCTTGTAAACGATATTCCATCTGCGTAATGATTGGCTTCACCTACTAAAATTTGTGGCGTTTGGATTGTCAAACCTCTTTAACGCCAGCGTTTAGACAAGACCACGTGAATCAATTGGATTCAATATTGGGCTAAACGGGAAAAATCTCAGCAAATGATTACTGGCAAATTTGCCTTCTCTCAGAACATCCTCAATTGAAATGTGGCACGGAGCAATTTGAATTTGTTTATTCCCAATTTGAAATTGTTTATTTCCAATTTGAATTTGTTTAGTCTCAGTTTGAAATTGTTTAGACCAAATTCGAAATTGCTTAGTTTCAATTTGAAATTGTTTAATGCCAATTTCAAACTGTTTAGTCCCAATTTTAAATTAAAAAAGTGTAGTTTTTGTTCAAAGGGACCTCCGCTCTTTGAAATTATATGCAATTTCGTTCTACTTAATTAATTTATTGTTACTTTGTTTATGTTGTTATGTTGTATTAATAATAATATGTTCGAAATGGTTTTCTGTTCCATAGAGGTTATGCAATGTTACTGTAAAATTTAAATGCCGAATTTTAATAAACATCTAATCTGTTAAACACCAAATAATACCATTTTTTAAGTTTGTTCTTGTCCGATGAAAATTGTAAGTACAAAGTTTTTTTAATCTCAAACCGGGCAGAAAAATGGAAAAATGAAGGGAACACACTCAACGTTTCGCTATAGATTTACAGCTTCGTCAGGAGTGAAAAAAAGTAATAAACAAGTTGTCAAGAGAAACAAGTCGTCAAGAGAAACGAAAAGGTAACATGATTTTAAACTTAAATACGAGTTGTCCGGAATAAAGAGAAAAACTTAATTACTTCTACTAATCAACTACTTTGTACTCAATTACTTTTATACTTAAGCACTGTGAGTAAATTTCTAATCGATTACATTGTACTCATAATTTTTGAGTATTTTCGTAATCAATTACTTTTGTACTTAACCACTGTGAGTAAATTTGTAATCGAGTACTCATAATTACTGATGTATACTGCTGTTTAAAATTGTTTCTAGCTCCTCAGAAATGGATTACTAATTCACTCAGTGTACTAATTTATCATTTATTTAAAAATTACAGTTTAATGAATATTTTATAGTTTAACATGAATCAAGGTCTACTATAAATCGCATAAATGTAACACATAGATTAATTCGCTTACAGCTCGGCCATTTTTGAAACCAACATATTATATATTTTTGAAAATTTTGTAAAATGAAGGTTAGGTTCGTATCTTGACTATTATGAACCTCTCATGTAATTTAATCAAGAAACCATGATCTATGTTAAAAGTCTAATAGAAAGTGTAATTATCATTTTTTAATAGTTTTAAAAATAAAAAAGTTGTTTGCATTTGAAAATTTGGTGAATTTTTCGTTTCTCGACTGCACCACGAAAACAGTAAGAAACAGCATATTTTTTATTTCACCATTGAAATTGGCGTAAAGAGTTGACCCAATATTGCGTGTTTAGCTTTTTATATTTCCATTATTAACGGAGTTACCTATAGAATCCATCGAAAATGGGATAGCCTGTACAAGCAATGACAGATGAAGTATTTGAGAAATACGAACGAATATCCTGTTTTCCTATTCATATTATTTTGGCAGACACTTTAATCCCACCAGTATTTCTTAAGGGACATTTACATTACATACATGTTTGTATTATACATGTATCCTACATGTCGTTTGAAAAGTTTGGAACAAATCTGAAGTTTGTCTCCTACAAGTATTAGACTTTTCATATATTTGACATGTTTCCGACAAGTTTTATGTATTCAAAATGTATGAAAAACTCAGCGATTACAGACCATACAAAGGAACTTGCACATGTGCAGAATAATTAGCTGTTATTAATTATTAAGCAAGCAGATATTTTGTGATCATGGAGTGGTCCAAGAGGAGCACAGTAATAAATATGCGTCCGCGGCCAAAAACAACAATTGATCCTCACCATCCACATGCGACATTTTTATTATTATTAAATACCAGATATTTAGGGAACAAGTCACACAGTGTAAATGATGTCCTATTCTACTATTTGTCGAAGACTTGTGCTAAATATTCATCGGGATTTGTATGCGACAAGACGACAGTTTTGTACAGATTTGTTTTTGAATTTGTTGAAGACGTATGTAACGTAAACGCCCCTTTAATGTAGTGTGTTTAAGGAGTGGGTCCCAATAAATTGTATTTCTTTTGTTTTTGAAATAGGAAGCTGTAATTTCTTATCTAGATTTATTTTTAATAAATATAATAAATTTTTATTATAAAAAATTTTGTTGCAAGTCGTTTTTGATGCGGTGAATCCCTCGATCATCCTTAAGCTTTTAATTCTAATTTAAAGGTTAAATCAAAAATTCGCTGTTTCATTTTAAATGCAAATAACTGTTTTATTTTTAAAGATATAAAAAAATGAAAGCTTTTTTGTTTGATTTTTGTGTGATTTTTAACATACATTATGGTTCCTTAATTAACAATTAAGTCACATGAAAACTTCATAATAGCCGAACTACGAACTCAATTTTTTATATGTGTGTCTCAAAAATCTTATAATCTAGACGCCCTAGAGTTCATAAGAGATAATTCGAATTGTAATATTTGACTATTTGAAAACTGAACGTCTAATATTCAAACTATGCAAAAAATTAAAAATCTTGGGCTTTATTGGATCCACCATAACAATTATTGGTTAATATTCATCTTACTTTTTACTGGTCAGAGGCGTCTGAATTATAAGACTTGCGAGACATGTTAGTTTATATTGTTTGAAATTGTTTATGTAATTTATAACGAGTGTTCGATTGAAAAGTTTGATTTTTTATGAAAGAAAGTCGGGAAAATAAGCAACTGCGCTAACAGGCTTGCCTAAATCAAACATAAAAAATACGGTTTTTAAATAAGTTTACAATTTCCGAAATCTTTCTTTATTTAAAGAATTGTGTAAATCTTCATAGTTTTAAACATTAGCATTAACATGTAGATGTTCATTTGAGAACTAGCGGATGCAGTGTAAATTTTTATCGTATTTTGCCTTCGGGACATAAAATTCAATAATATTTGAGAAAGCTGGGTTTTCCTGTGGACTATTACAAATTTTTAAGTGAATGAAGAAATCATAATTTAGTTAAAAGTTGAATAAAAAGTGTCCTTATCATGTTTAGATATCGGAAATATCTATAGAATGCCCTCGAAGATGAGACACTTTGTACAGTACAGTTTGGACGAATTTGCAAATGTTCAAACACTGCGAATTGCGAGACACAGCGGACTAGCATTGTTCCGCTAAGTAATGTCAAAATGACAGGAGACGAAAAATTGAAACAGCATGCCATTACTTTTTACCTGTTCTCATACTCATTTTATATGATTACTGATTACATGTACTCATTCTCACTTTGTATGATTACTGATTACAAGTACTTTACTCATATTAAGAGTATGATTACACAGACTTGGAATCAGTACTCATACTCATGAATACAATTTGCCCAACTCTGGTATACATAATATCTGTTTTTTATTTATTTACCATCAAGTAGGTTGTGATTTTATTAGATTGGCTATTGCAGTAAAGTTAGATAAATTAATTTTATGTCATTATAACATACGCCAAAATGTGACACTTCAAATCAGATAGATCAATCGGTGTCTTCAACTCTCAATTTCCCAATGAAAAATATCAAGTAACTTCAGACGAAAAGACACCTTGTGACGAAAAGAAAATATTGCAATGTTGCTTTATTCGCAATAACCTTAAACTCTCAATGAAAATGACTTTCATTGTCAAAGTTTAGTTACTTGCATAAGTACCACTTTTTCACTAAACTTTCACGGCATATTTCGATGGTAAATACATAAAAAAGATAAAAATATAGGCAATTTCAAACAAACTATACTGGGTGTATCAGAAATACGTGTGTTGATTTTAACACAGAGTGCAGTTAGCTAAGTGAAATATTTTTTCTATTTGACTTTTTTTTATTTAACGCTTTCTAAATTGATTTAAAATTAAGAACATGTTACATACTAAAATCTATACCCGCCTGTGGTTAAGAGAGGAAAATTTCTGTTGTGATAGAAACGAAAAAGTCAAATAAAAACGTCAATCGTTGTAATGCCACATTTATGAAAATTTAACAGAAATTGCATTTATAACGTGCTGGGTTTTGAGTAAGTCTTAAACACAACGAATAACAGTAATTCTAACAATATTTTAAAAGAGTGCAAATCTTTTTATTACAGTAAGTGTTCAAAATGGCCAGCATTACTGTTTAAACAACATTGTAAACGTCTAATAAGAGTATCTTTTACTCGCTCAAGCATTGGTTGATTATTCCTTATTACCGTGGCAGCGTTTTCAGTGCGGTTCAATAGTTTCAATTGGGACTGCATATACTAGTTGCTTCATGTAGCCCCACAGAGAAAAATCGCACGGGTTAAGATCGGGCGACCTGGCGGGCCACAAAATTGGACCGTGAGTTGGAATCCACCGTTCCTGAAAATTATTGTTCAACCAATCTCTAACTACCTAGGGAGCACCATCCTGCAAATACCACAAATTTGCTCTAGTTACTAAAGGCACATCCTCTAGCAAATTAAAAAGAACTTCTCTTAAAAAATGTAAATATCCTTCACCATTGAGACGAGGTGGTAAAACATGGGGTCCAATTAGTTGACAATTTAAAATACCAGCCCACACGTTTACAGAAAATTCTTGCTGAAAATTATGCACTCTTATGGCATGCGGGTTTTCATCAGCCCATACATGAGTACTGTGAACATTAAATATTCCTTCTCTAGTAAATCCTGTTTCGTCAGTTGTCAGCAAATAATTTAAAAAATTTGGTTGCCTATTAATTTTTTCAACCATCCATTGGCAAAATGTGCGTCTACGAGCATGATCGCCAGGTTGTAAAAACTGAACACGTTGCACATGGTATGGATATAACTGCTGGACTTTTAAAATTCGCCAAACTGACGAATGCGATATGCCATACTGAAGTGCGAGTCTCCGGGTATTTGTACCAGGTCGAGTTGCAATAGCATCCAAAATGTTCTCCTCAACATTCAGTACACGACGAGGGCGAGGTCTGCCCCGATTTTGGGCTTGGGGTTTAAATGAACCATGATCCCGGAGATGTTGTGCAGTTGACTGAAATGTGTGCCTGTTAGGCAAAATGCGATTAGGGAAATGAATCGCATACAATCTACGTGTCTCTACAGCATTTCCATCAGCTTTACCATACATCATGACGATGTCCGTTAACTCTTGATTAGAAAAATCGTGCATATTTAAGAATGACAACTATCTTGACACTTAATTGATCCAATTGTAAACGCTACAACAGTGGTGAAAGTTACCATGGTTTTTCGAAACCAGTTCCAGTTCAAACACCAAACGACTCGATTGTTCAAAAATAGGGGTAAAAAAATTATGAAAAAAAATTACGATTTTTTCAAAATGCCATAATAAAAAATTGTTCAACGTGGCGAGATCTCCTATGGTTTAAAATTAACACACGTATTTCTGTTACACGCAGTATAATGGGGTTTAAACAATAATATAAATTAACTCAGTTGACAGACGTAACAAAAATTTGGATCCAATGTGTGGAATTGTTTAAAAAACAATGCAATATTTAATTACATATTTGATGGAAGTCTAACCGCCGTCCGTTATATAAAAATATCAAAAAACCAACTTGAACCATTTTTGGATATCATGCCGCTGGACAGTGGTATATAAACCTCAATAAACTGGCTAAAACGTATTTACGCCAAGACAAAAATATATTTGCAAAGTTGAGCCGTAACTTTTCTCTTATTCACTAAAGCTTTTTAGAAATTGGCTATCTTTGGCAATAATTATTTTAAAGTGTTATTTAAGCTTACACATTCGTTTAAGTAGTATTAAAAAAATTAAGTGCATAAATCTGCATTTTTATTAGAAAAGTACAATTTTCCGATGCAGCACAGAAAACCTATGGAACACTTTATTACCTACGGCGTCCTAATATAATCATTCGAAAAAAGAATTTTCTGTTTTGTCTACTGCAAAAATGTAATCAAGTGAAATTAAAGATCATCAAATTCAAACAATAACGGAAAAAATGTAGATTTTTTGTAATACTTTGAAGGAAAAATGGTTGTCATGTCCCAAAGTATATCAGTTTACTTATTTGTAATTTAAGACATTTTGATTTTTCTTAGTTAATTTGTAAAAATATTAAATAATCAGATTTCAAGTTGTTTCTAGACATGTAGTTTCAAATGGTTTGAGACGGTGTAAGTAAATCATTCCCATTTGTTTTCATAGGTAATTGGAATTATTTAACTAAAGCGAAAACAATAATAAAAATATTTTACAGCGCGTTTCTGCAAGTTGATTATGGAGAAGTGATTATAACTCACAAGTTATCAATCTTAAGATGGTAAAATATAGTAATGTTGGAAAGCTCGTAGAAAAGGCTATACAAATAGGCTATATATACAGGCTGTCCCATTTGAAAAAAATGACTAATTCTTGCATTATGCGAGTTGAAGTGTATTGTTTGTTACTAGTCGCTAGATTTGTAAAATGTTGAATACATATTGTAAAAGTAGAGAGGTTTAGAAATATTTTAGTCGTCGCATTATTAAAACTGATGAATTTGACAGCCGATCAAATATGACCCATTTTTTGCATAAAATTAAAAATAACTCGGTTCAAGGGCTAACCGAAACTGTAATAAAATGTATAGTATTTCACTGAAAAAATAAATGTTAGTTTCGTAACTTATTAAATGAACAACGTGTACATTTGAAAATAATGTTAAATTACGTGGAATGAAAACTTACACAACTTTTGTTAAAACATTTTCTTGATACAATGAATTTAAAGAGGCTTTTTCGCTCTTTTCCAAAGGTTTGGGACACACTGTATATTTTTTTTGTGGGAATAAGATATTTCATTATTTTTGAATATGGCTTTATGTATTAGTTTTGTTTCAGTGTATATTTCCCATGTTGATAATTTTGGCCGCTGTTTCGATCTACTTATATCACTGTGCACTGGATCAGAGATCTGTTTTGTTTCCAAGACGGAGTATCAGCGCACAATGCCTTAAATTAGAGATTATCTAAATCAAAAATTTCTTTTTGAGTGGTTAGGAACTTTCGGACCAATAAAGTAGCCATCAAGGTATCCTGACTTGTCGCCCTTAGATTATTTCCTTTGAGGATATTTGAAACATAAAATTTATAAAAAAAATTATGGTACTATGGCTGCACTTAGAGATAATGTTTAACATACATTTAAACCTTTCCAAATTTCTAATACCTAATCTTCAGTAAGTAAAAGATGTCTTTCTTGTTTAACACAAAATGGTGGTCATATGGAGGATCTTTATTAATATTTTTAGACAGATAAAACAGCGACACCCTATGATCGCTTTTTGACCTGACATTGCAATAGGATAGACAAACTGAAGCGGATTTGCTCCTAATAAGTCCCCCATGCAAGGCGTCCATGCTTGCTGTCAAAGCATTATGAAAGCTTTTTGCAACAAAATTTTTTAATATTTTTATAGTTTTGTTTACTGCTTTTAGTTGGTTTCTTTTGCTTCTATTATATTTTTTTTCGTTGTTTCACTGTTAATAGGTTAATAGGTATAGATTTAATTCGTTGTGAATTTAGTTGGTTTATATTATTGTTCAAAAAGTTCATATTTAAAATTGGTTATGCTTATGCGTTTATTACTGTTTAAAATTGTTTCTAGCTCTTTAGTGATAATTCTGTCGGTATACTAATTTATCATTTATTAAAAGACTACAGTTTAATGAATATTTTACTGTTTTACATGAATTAAGGCCTACTATAATTCGCATAAATGTAGAAAATAGATTAATTTGCTTACAGCTTGCCATTTTCGCAAATAATACCAACCATATTATATATTTTTGAAAAGCTTGAAAAATACTCTTTTTAACGATGTAAAAGCCAACTATGACTTCCATTAAAAAAAAACAAAGGTTGGGTTGGTATCTCGACTATTATGAACTTCTCATGTAATTTAATTAAGAAATCATGATCCACGTTAAAAGTCGAATAAAAAGTGTAATTATCATTTTTAAAAACTTTAAAAATAAATAAGTTATTTGCATTTGAAGATTTGGTGAATATTTCGTTTTTCGACTGTATCACGAAAACAGCAAATTTTTGATTTAACCATCGAAATTGGCATGAAAAGTTGACCCAATATTGCTTGCTTAGTTTTTTTCTATTTTTATTATTAACGGAGATACCTATACAATACCATCGAAAATGGGACACCCTGTACAATGCATTCCGAAACTGTATGTTTTTTTTTTAGCACCATAGCAATTCATTGAAATAATCACTCAGAACCAAATAAAGTATTTGAGAAATATGAACTAATATCCTGTTTTCTTATTCATATTATTTTGGCAGACACTTTAATCCCACCAGTATTTCTTAATGTTAGTGTGTTTAAAGAGTCGTTCCCAATAAATTGTATTTCATGTTTGTATTTGTTTTTGAGATAGGAAGTTGTAATTTCATATCTAGATATAACTTTTAATTCTGAATGACTTATTTTTATGACCTTTTCCTGTATCTTGTGAGATAAGGACATTTTACTCTTAAGCGGTATTCATTTCTTAGTGTCCACGCTGTATATAATTCAAGATAAATTTCATCTGACATTTGTCAATTTGATTTTAGGGGTTGCAGAAGTGTTCTGAGTTCTGACTCAATAAATTTAAATAATTTTTGAAAGACACTGTATGTATCTGTGGTAAACTGACAATTTGAAATATTTGTAAAATCCGAATATAATATTGTTACAAACATCGGCAACATTCGGCCGCTAACCGCTATCGGCTCGGAGCCATCCTGTCGCTAGCTGCTTCTGTAGAAATAGGCCTGTTAAACGGATTCTATGAATTTTACTATACTGTTAGATAAGACTCCAGTGGGGCTTTAAGATAAATGAGATTTCCATTCTAAGGCTCGAAAAGTGGAAAGCCTGTATATCTTCTCGTAGGTATTACAATTTAAACCTGAAGCAGGGACCCATTACATCTATTTCACTACAAAAGCTTTTTAACTTCTCAAATAAGGAATTATTTTACTGCGATTTTAATAAACAAAAGGATATACACCGCCGGCACTGACTTAAAAGTTTCGAAACGGGACCTAACAGCCTAGATTGAAATGAATTAGTAATTTCTGAAGTTGTGTTTCCTTACGATTAAGTTAAGTGGATTTGAACGTACGAAGCAATAAATATTACCAGAGTATCACATTTATGCAACTCTACCGGGGTAAAAGAACCCCTGTTCTATATGGTTGACAAAGAACTGAACTGGGGGAATCGATTACGAGAAGTTGGGAGCCCTGCCTGTCGAGTTGAAGCGAACGCCACCAGGGGCGCGCGTAGTTCGCGACATCTTAACATTGTATTGACTGGTGTATTGTGTATACTTGTAAATATTGGATTTTCTGTGTGCAAATCGTGTGCTTGCGTGTGTCCGGGTGCTTTGTGCGCGTAAAGGCGGCCGTTCGTGATGTGATAGGGGCCGCAAAGAAGCCCCCACCATGATTATCACCAGGTGAAGTGAACCCCATGTGTGAGCCATGGACGCCGAGTTGAAACAGCGTAATCGGCGACGGAAAAGGGCCCAGCGGATGGCACAAGCCCAACGCGAGATGACGAAGGATGGCGACAGCGGGGAGGACGAGTCTCCGGTTAGGGAGAAGCCTCAGAGGCCCCCGAATCGACGAAAAAAATCAAAAGATCCCCTCGTCGAGGAGGACATCGTCGATGGATTCGCCATCCTGGGTTTCAAATCCTACGAAGACCTAGAGGTAAGCCAGAGAACCATTCACAAATAGATTCGATTTCTATTATTACAAAACTGGCATGCGGTTGTTACAAAACTGCACCCGGTATCTGTTTACTTGTTACAGTTGATCGGCAACAACTAGGTATGCAAATATCGTCGACACCACGTATAAGTATGGAATGTGATAAATCCGAGTATTTTTAACTAATGCTTGGTAACAAATTTTAACACGTTAAACGATAATCAAGAATGCAAAGGGATGAATTACAATTGATAGGAAAAGAATATATACAGAGTCATATCTTGAAATTAACTTTATGTAGATTTTTTTGTTATTTTGTGAAGAAAGTATTTTCACATTCGTTAGTTGTACGTGAAGTCGACAATTTAAACAGCTTTGGAACTAACAAAAAACAAAACACCTTTGCACTCGAATGTTTGGGTTAGACATTTATTGTTCTTTGTTATTTTATTACAACTTTCTTATTGCGAAACATCAAGGTAAAAGGAAATAAAAATTATATTTTCAGCTTGTTGTATAGTCTTTTCTTTTTCATATTAGTTTTACTGCTACGTCGGAAAAATTCAGCTTTTTATATCATTTATCGATCCCGAATTTTTTGTAAAAAATAAAAATTCTAGAAGAGTGGATACCTGTATTGAGTATTGAACATGGGTTTATTAGAATTTTTTTCTTGTTTTGATTTCTACTGTGCCAAACGGTGTACAAGGTTTTAATTAACACCCTGTAAATATTTTATAATAATTTTCATCGGACAAGATAGTGCTTCGCTTATTTTTAATAATACTCCTAATTTTTAATAATGGAAGCTTATCTTTAGTTATTTTAGTCAGCTTTCACTATCTTTACGTAATGTCATTTCGCCCATTGAATTATTAATAAATTAAGGAACTCGATCACTTTCTAAGGGCACAGCTACTGCCATCATATGTTTTTGATGCGCGACAGTGGGTAGCTGACCTTGAACAAATCAGTTGTCAAAAATGACAAAGTGGAATATTTTATGTAAATCAAGACGAAAAATGACAAACAATACACTGCTCCAAGAAATTAACGCACCAAGCAGTAAAATATGAAATTTTAATTTTTTTATTTAAAATTCATAGTAACTGGCATTGTGGTTCATTTCCAAACATTTAATTACACTTGCGTTTCACTTGAGGGTGATTACATTAAATTTAATCACATGTAGATTCATTAACCATAAAATGTTTAAATATTGGTTTTATTTTAGTGTTTTGTTTTTGTGTTTATTCGTCGCTATGCCACACGAATTTCTAAATTTAAGCAAGATTGCTGCGAAGCAGTGGTATTGTTAGAAGGTTGAAGCTATTGTTGAATAGGAGAAAGGCTCGGTGCGTCCCAAACCTCAGTCTTGAATGGTGCAAAAAAGATGTAGAGAGATTGGTAATTATTCTCAAAGGTCTAAGATAGGCAATCACAGTGTAATAACCCGACTTTAGACCGTTTTTTGAAACTTTTCGCTTTAAGATAGGGATTCGTTACAAGCACAAGTTTCCAATTTGAACTAAGGGAAGTGCATGGGATTCCAATTAGCATTTAAAGTGTTTTTTAATGTCATGGAGAAGCTAATTTGGCATATTATGTGCCTGCACAAGGTCCAGCCTTGTCTACAGAACATTGCACAGATCACTTAGAATATTTGATTTAGATTTCATGTGATAGACGTATTCGTGTATACCAACGACCAAATGAGGGGTATGCTCACTGTAACATTTAAATACCACATTATTTAGGGGAAGGTTTTTGTTGTGGTATGAGTAGGAATTTCTTTGATAGCACGCACGGATTTAATTGTGTTAAATATTGGGATTCTTAATGCCTTTCGGTTCACAACGAACATCCTACAAGTTCATGTCGTGCCATTTGCGCCCTATATCGGATGAATTTTTTTGTTAAAGCAAGATAATATTCGACCCCAACGTGTTCGGAAAATTCAAAAATTTTTTAGAGGAGATTAAAATCGACGCCACGGTTTATCCAGAAAGAACCTCAGTTCCATTGAGCATATCTGGGACACATTTGGTAGGTGTCTGAAAGCACTCAGAGATTATCCGAACCAAGTTAATAACTTGGAAAATATGGAAGGAATGGGAACAAAATGACATAACTTCGCTTATTTTATGTGTGGATCGTCGGTACCAATTTGATATTCCAAATGGAGGTGAAATTTCATCACATTGGTTTTTTTTTTACTTGTACAGAATAATTCTAAAACATTTTTTAATTGTTACTAAACTGTTTTAAATAAACGTCAATCCCTTCAAGTTTTAAACAAAGGGAACGAAGATTCTTATTTTACTGGATGGTGCGTTAATTTCTTGGAAACTTTGGGAAGTATGCCGTACTTGTGTCATCGTAGAGCCTCTGATGATGGAACAAATCTCTTTCGAAATATAAGGCGTACAACAAAAGAACTAGCCTAATCCTGCCGAATAACCCTGTAATCAAAATTTTCAAAATTTTAATTTCTTGGAGCAGTGTAGTTTAAATGTCCATGTTATTGAGACAGTTTATAATTTTATAATAAAGTTAAGCGACAATAAATGAGTAAATAACTCCAAAATGACAGAATGAAACTGTTTCATTCTGTTATTTTGGAGCACGTTTCTAACTTTAATTCAACTTTGTTTTAAATTGTAAAAAATTACAAATTTTATTGAAAATTGTTACATTAGTCATCCGGTTGTTGGTTGACATTGTCCAGCTATGTTTTGAACTTTTTAAAAAACCTTGCGGTTTCTATTTTTAACTCCGATCACTACGGGTTGTTGTTTTACACACTTTAATCAGAGGCTCTGAGGAAGACATTAAATAAATCCGAAACTGTCAAACTGAATGATTAAAATTGTTTTTTACCCTAAACCCGATCAAGTCTACTTTCAAAATTTCATGATGTTATTTCAGAACGCCATTTCATTAATTACGTACTCTCTCAACGGGATAAATTATTTACCCTGCGTAAAAAGTCAAAAAAGTGCCTTCATATTTTTCTGATGTCTTTAACAAAAATGGATTTAAGAAATTCACCATTTTTTGTTATCACGAAAAGTATAATAAATAAACCATTTTTGGTTCCATTATTGAACAAGTTATTCCAATAATGTAAATTTTTTTCTCTTTACGTTATTGAATGACATTTCTATAGATAACCATTCAATATGCGACAGGGTGTTGGTATAAAAACTTGCTAAGCTTTATTTTTTAAGAAGTGAACAATTTTATGGTATTTATAAATGGTCAGTCAACTGTTTTCGAGATATTGATGCGCAATCGCAGATAACTTTCAAAATTCCAAAAAGTTAAAATTGTTAACTTGAAGTACATCTATATTTACTTTCTCATCTTAGTTTTTATAACGATACCATTATACTGGGCGTCTCAAAACCTACGGATGAGATTAAAAGGATAGCCAGGGGAGATAAAATTAAAACCTTTTTCTTAATAAACTTTTGGTAAAAAATCAATAAGTAAAAAGTTACAAGAGCTTAAAGTGAAATTAATTAACAAGCAAAAGTTATTCCCTGAAGTAATATTTTACGTTTTAAATTCAAATTTGAGACATTTATGAGTTAACTGAACACTGCTTTACAATAAACAACTATTTTAAAAAATGTAGTCACGTTAAAGTTACGGCTATTTAATTTTTTCTTTTAATGCCCAAATACGGGTTTACATGTCGTTGTGCACCGCCTACTAATTAAAAACAAAACCGAGAAACAGATTTATCTAGACATTTTATGAATGGTGGTTTTGATAAATTTAGAGTTTATTTAACAATAAGGTTGCATTTTGTGAAATAATTTCGATTAATTAAGAAGTTATAGGTGTAAATTAAAGAAGTTTAGAAAGTTAAACTGCTGTAACTTCCTTGTTATTGGGTTTTGGACAAAAGCGAATTAAAAAAAAAAGGTTTATTTTGATGTCTTACGGCTGACATTTCAATCTCCTCCGTACGTTATGAGTATGGGTCGGGGAAATATATTTTGCGCGGTTTAAATTCTAGTGAAGCGGGGAATATAAAATATTAGACCGTAGCTTGTAAACAAACGCGAATGCTGCGGAGATAATTAATGCCACTACAGCAATGGTGTTACTCAGTATAACAAAAAACAAAGCAATATTGCCCCAATAAAAAATTACAATTATCAACTCTTCTTGTTTAAATGTGTAAAGATTTTCAGAGTAATTAGTTGACGAATTGTACCCCAACGTCTGCATCAACCGTAAATTATTTTCACCATCCCATTACACAATGTGCCTGTTCGATACATTTTTACGGCGCTACTGAAACGATGGCGTATACTTATTCAAGAGTACTTATTCAGAGTTTTATAAATTGTAAACACAACTCAACATTACTGGTGAAATGATAGTAATTATTATAATTAACAATTACATCTCAAGTTGCCACCATTTAAGTACGATGTAAGTCAAAAATCTGTACAGAGAATTTTAAAACGATAAAAATGTCATCCCTATAAAACTCACAGAAGATGATTCAGATCGTAGAGTTGAATTTTGTGAGCAGATATCGGGGCGGACACTCTTAAGGAATTTTATTTCGAGGATTAGTGTTTTTTATCTATTTTGTTTTGATTTTTGTTTGAACTATCTTATTTGATTCCACAATTAATTAATAGGGCGGGAAAGGAACTTCAGGCTAGCACTGTATGTACTATATGCATTTACAGTTACAACTTCTGATCTTCTGATAAGACCCACATTTCAAGAAATTAAACAAAAAGGAAGGGCACAATTACGTTCATGTATTAAATCTAATAAAATTTTAACTCTTGGAAGTAATTAATTTCACCGTTAAGACTTTTTTTATAACTATTGAGGTGCTATCCAGAACTCTAAACAGAATCTCGAAATTTTGAAATTGCTGTATCCCCCAGATCCTAGTAAAAGATCCAAACATGAAAAAGCCTTTTTTTGGGTTTAGAGACCTAGAAATACTACACTGGTACTTTTTTACCTTTGATTTTAGTACTTCTGCCGTGAAGGATAATCGTGAGTACTCGTAGAGTGCTGCCCAGAACTCTAAGTAGAACGGAAAAATTTTCGAGGAAAATTTCTATTTTGCACTGCTCCAATTAATTAACGCACCATGCAATAAAATACGAAATTTTCGATTTTTTATTAAAAATTTACAGTAACTGGCATTCCTATGAAATAGCTAAGAATACGATAAATTTCCAACATTTATTTACATTTGATTATCACTTAAGCCTGATATCATAAAATTAAATCACAAGCAGGTTCATTAACATAAAATCAATTTCAATTTTTATGTCTAAATTCAGGTTTTATTCTTAAAGTGACTTTATTCTTTCTTGTTTTTGTGTTTCTTCGTCAATAAGCCACACAAATCTCGAAATTTGGCCAAAAAAGGATGCGCTGTAACGTGTTTTTTTTTTTTTTTTTTAGTTAGCATAGCAACCGAGAAAACAAACGGTGAAAAATACTGAAATTTTCTTCAAAAGTTTTAAGATTCAATTTCGATTTTCTTAAAGATATATTGCGATTATTTCGGAAGGCATTCAATATTAATTCAAGGTAAACTGTCTTTTTTAAAAAATATGTTTTTCTAGTAAAGTTTAACTTATTTATTTAGGCCTTTTTTTCCTTTTGTCATTCTGCTTCCGCTCAGATGGGAGGGATTCTTTTTCCGTCATACCAAGTGGTGCCCGTGTGCTTGAATTCATCACCTTTTTTTTGGTTGGGCTGCTTCTTATTGAAGGAAATGCAGGTCGGACAAGATTATTTAAAGACAGAAGTCTCTGGATCGTGCTAAACAGGGCGGAACGTTTCTTTTAATTGTTTTGGCTTCTTTCGTAACAGTTAAGTAATTTAATTAGAAAACACGACAATTTTTGAATATTTTAATTTGGAGAAACTAAATCCCGACAAAGGTCGTATTAAAATTTTTGTTTCTATGGAGAAATAAGTACAATTTACAATTCTTTAAATCAAACGTTCTGATCAACCGATTATTTTGTAAAAGTAATAGCTATTACTTCACAGATTAATTTGTTTAAATCGAAATTATCTATTTAATTGGTACCAATCCAGGCTGTTAATTTGTTTGAAAATAAACTTTTATTTTATTATTTTTTTGAAATTAAAAATTATTCTAAATTGAGGTATTGACTGGATACATCCCGTAGTGTTTTTTTGTTATATCCAGTGACGCCCACCTTTATGTAAGTAAATATAATTTTTGTTTTAAATAACTCACGACTCTGCTCTCCATCATAACAAACGTTTAGCCAGGTAAAAAAAGGTGTAATTTAATTTCGAGATAAAGATGTTATACCGCTCAAGTAGCGGTACTGTTAGAATAAGACTGAAGATATTGTCGAGTAGGAGGAAGATTCGATGTATCCCGAATCTCGGTGTGCCCAATGGTGTGAAGATGTAGAGAGATTGGTAATTATTCTTGAAGGTCTAGGAAAGGTAGACTTGGTGCAACAACCCGTGTTCAGACCATTTTTTGACACATTTTGCTTTAGAAAAGAGATTCGTTACAAGCAATAATTTTCAATTTGAAGTAAGAGAAGTGCGTGGGTTTCCAATTAGCATCGAAAATGTTTGTTATCGTCTTGGAGAAGCTGATTTGACATATCATGTGTCTGTCCAAGGTCCAGCCTTGTCTACAGAACACCGCACAGATCACTTGGAATTTCTTAAATTTCATGTAATTTGATTATAGGACGATTGGGGTCGAATTCTCTTTAGAGACGAATCTAGGTTTTGTTTTTAGAAGTGTGATAGACGTGTTCGTGGATATCAACGACCAAAAATGTGGAAGGAATTGGAACAAAATGACATAACTTCGCTTATTTTATGTGTGGATCGTCAATAACAATCTCTTATTCCAAGTAGAAGTGGAAATACCCGACGTTGGTGTCATTTATTAAAAAATTTTGTTTCTCAGATTTTTCGATTTTTGATTTTGTTGGTTTTAATTGTATATTTTTACTTGTAAATGTTGATTTTAAAACACATTAAACAATTGTTGCTAAATTGTTTCAAATCAACGTCAACCATTTCAAATTTTAAATAAAGAAAAGGAAAAATCTTATTTTACTAAGTGGTGCGTTAATTTCTTGGAACAGTGAATATTATTATACAAGTTCACAAGAAGACTTACTGTAGCACGAGTGGGGTTAGGGTACGAACGAGTGTAGCGAAGCGAGCTCAGAGTACCCCAACAGAACGAGTGCTGTAATGCCTCTTGTGAAACGTATACAATGTACTATTTTTTTTTACTTTGCATCATTTAATGAGCAAAGATATGAAAAACATTTTTAAAAATTGGATTTGTTTAGTAAATACAAACATGCGGAATTTTAATTGTAATGCATAGCGACACTGGCAACCACCGATTACCCCAGTTCGAGATAGCCGAGTCTGTGTAAATTTTTGGGCAAACTTCCCCTCCATCAAATTCGCAACTTTCTTTTTCAACTTTCAGATGTCGCTCTAAAAAATTAATTTATTTAGGAAAGCGCGGGATATTTGAATTGGTAAATTTAAGAAAACGCGGAATATTCGAATTCATTGTAAAATAGTTATGTGACATAATTTAACACGGACGTATTTTAAAAAATATGGAAATAAATAAAAAAGTTTTTTTTTCAATTTACCATAATTATCCAAAATGCAAGTACAACGTTAAATAATGTGAGTATATTTTCACAAAAACATAGCTAAATAAGCGCAATATGCAAAGACGAAATTGTCCTTTCTAAAAAGATGTATTAAAAAAATAATTACATTAGGCACTTACATACCTTACATTACCGGCTTACCTATACGACTGACATTGACATTTACAATTATTCCAGGAAAGTGATAACTGTTTTTTATTTATTTACCAACTAGTAGGTCGTGATTTTATTTTATTAGATTGGCTATTAAAGTAAAATTAGACCAATTAATTTCACGTCATTATAACATGTGCCAAAATGTGACAATTCAAATCAGTTAGATCAACCGGTGTTGTCAACTCTCAACTTTAAGAAATATCCGTTTTTATCTAGTACCTATGTTAATTCTACAAGTCAATTTGTTATGTAAATAATTAATTATTTTATGTCAAAATAGTGAACATTGTAAGACGCGATTTGAAAATTGCTGTACAAAAAGCATTTGTAAGGTACCGTTGGGGAAATAGAAAGCGGGACAGTAAACTTTCGTTAGTTTAAATCTTACTTCTAAATTTCGATAACTGTGGTAATTTACTAACGTTCACATTAAATAAAATGTTTAATCATTCCGTTTATAATTAAAAATTATAACGAACAAATACTTGATACAAATACTAATCATACTAGTGTAATAGTTATTTTTTATTTTATTTACAATTATTGCCACGCGAAATAAAATGAAACAAAATAACAGTCACGCAGCCTTTCGATTGAATAATTGAATGTAAATGTCCGGATATTGATTGAATTAAGATTTCTAATATATTCCACATTCAAAATGTCACATAGTTCTTCTACAGGCATTAACTCCATTTGATTCTCGAATCGAAAAAAATTCTCTTACATTTCCGCTAGAATGACGACATATTCTTAAGAACAGAACTCAGTTTAACAGTTTATTTCTGACATTAGTAAATTAATTAGAAGGGTGACGACCGTCACCAAGGAAACTTCACACTATTAAAATAATCCGAAATTTCGTTATAAGACTTCTCTCACTGTTTATTTCCACAACTGTACCAAACGGACAGGCCTGATTTGGGGAAAATGGAAATTATTGAAAGATTAGAGGAAATTGTTGCAGTGAGTACAATATTTTAAATTCGTAAGCGTACTTTTCATTTTGAAATACTTATTGCACATTGACGAAAAAACGAAACTCATTGAGAAGTTCTTCTTCTGGCAAACGTACTGCTAAGGACAAATTTTTAAATTACATGTTTAGAAAAGATTTGCAACGACTAATTAGGCAATATAATTTGAGAAATTAAAAATACACCTCGTGACTAAAAGAAAATACTGCAACATTGCTTTAGTCGCAGTAACCTTAAACTAAAAATTAAAATGACTTTCATTGCCAATGTTTAGTTACTTGCGTAAGTAACACTTTTTCCCTAAACTTTCACGGCAGATTTCGATGGTAAATAAATTAAAAAAAAAACAGATATTATTAAAAATTGCATTTTAGGAAAGAAAAATGAAAAAAAAAGATTTGCTTAAATCGCTATTTCTGGTAGTAAGTAGAGTTGTGTCCTTCACGAACGATTGAATTGTTTCGAACTTGTTGACTAAGGCCCAGTTTTACAATGACGGTTTAACATTGAGCTGAAGCTTAAGTCCTTCACAACAATTGTTGAAATAATCGTTGCTAAGGGTTTAAGCCTCAGCTCAAAGTTGAGCCGCCTTTGTAAAACTGGACCCAAAGATCCGTTCATTTCGTTCTTTCGTGAACAACGAATCTTTTCAAACAATGTGATTCAGATGAACGAAATGAACGAATCCTTACGCTACACCGTAGCTTCCAGTTTTATTCCTGCATTTTCACCTCTTGTTTTCATGTATTTTAATAATTAAAATATATAAAATGATGTATTTTAATAATTAAAATATATTAAATGAATCATCCTGTATATTTTAACATTTTTGAAGATTGCATAAAATTACTTTACCAGTAATATAGCACAGTATATTAAACAAAAAGATATACAGTGTTCACAAAATAAAAAAAAAACACCACCTGTTGCATTATGTTGGTATAAAACATAAGTCCGCTATGAAACATTATTAAAATACTGAGTTGGCAAAGTATTTGAAGTTTTGTCATTGTAAAGCAGAGAAATATTTTAAATGTTGAAATGAAAGAAACAATCGTTAAATGAATTGTAAATCTAGGTAGGCAACGTAACACTCGTGGTTGTTCACTCCGCGTTTATTCTTGATCTGTCCTGTTGACTGTTTCATGTGACACATATTACCGTGAAATTTGTGAGAAATAGATTTTTTTTTTATTAAAATTACTTAATAAGTCTGTTCGTAGGGAGTTTCTGGCCGTCAAGCTTATTGGCGCATGGGAATCGTGCAGGAAATATTTTATAAAGAAATTTCACTGTAAAATGTTATGGAGCACCATCTTGTTAAATACCAAGCACCGCGTTGATACCAAGGGTTTTCAAATTTGCTATATTTGAGGAACTATTGATTTATTGAGAAGATTTAAATAATAAAGAATTGACCAATCAGTGTGTTATTTATTATTCCTACCAGACGATTACTTTTTCTCTTGAACTGCATGTGACTGCAATTTAGTAAATGTACGTTTTCTTGTGCTCACTATCTGTTAAAAAAGGATTAAACATGAAGAATCTTAAAATTTGTAACGAAAGTTTTATTTCAAAGTGTGCTAGACGTTTAAATTATTTGAATTAGTGGTATTAGTTGCCTATGGTTACCATGCTTTGACATGATTGTTTTAAAAAGCAACATAAGGATATATTGCATAATAAAATGTCACTGTACAAAAATAGGTAAATAATAAAATGCCGGCCGGCGTGGACCGCTGCGCTGCCGGCCGGGTAGGATAAGTGCGCGTCGGCCTTTAGTGTCGAATTTGCAAAAAGTTCTGAGCAGTGCAACAAACCAACACACTTGTTATTTATCTGAGTATCAAATGCTGGAAACAGATAATTGGATCTGCGCGACAAGCCTATACATAATAATTTTTTTTATTGTCATTAGTTCCTACATATAGTGTGTACCAAGAAGTTTTATACAAATGGAGAAAAAGTTTCTTACATTTTACAAAAAAAAAAATGTTCTTGATAAAAATCTCTGCGTGACTTGTAGATCCATAGTCAGCTACAACATTTAAAAAAAATTGGCTGGAATACAGGGAAAATAAAAAAATGATTTGGACCGAAAGCAAAATATTAAATATATAAAAAATATACCGGGTGTCCCGCGCCATGTGCTCACCCTTCTAGAATCTTTATTTATTAATCGATTAACCTGAATTTTGGAGACGATAAACTAAACAAAAAATGGTATTTTCCGAGATACTGATAGTCGTCATAGGAGTTCCGGTTTCGCCGGAAGTGATATCAACTTTCTTATTTTAAATAGAACACCCTATATATTTTTACATATTTGAAATCTACGAAGCATTACGAGTCCGAACACGTATCAATTGTTAATTTTGGTTTCCATGACAACGAAAAAAAACTTTTTTATTTTTCAATTTAGAAAGCTATGAATCGCATTTTTTCGATCTAATGCGATCAAGCGTTTCGAAAAAATCACTCCTTTGATGGTATTTTGATTTTTAATATTTTTACAGTATTTGAAATTTTCATTAGCTCTTAACTCATTTTTTTCGATAGAACCTCATATGTTTCTTAGCTTAGTTCAACAGAACATTTTCTTTTGAGTACACTGATACCAAATACGTCATATTTTATTTGAAAGTCATTTGAAATAAAGGGAGTGTAAAATTTCAATAAGACATGCTTTATTTTAAATTATTTTCAAAGAAAATATGACGTATTTGGTAATATGACGTATTTGGTATCAGCGTATTCAGAAAAAAATGTTCAATTGAACTAAGCTAAGAAACATATGAGGTTCTATCGAAAAATATGAGTTAAGAGCTAATGAAAATTTCAAATACTGTAAAAATGTTAAAAATCAAAATACCATCAAAGGAGTGATTTTTTCGAAACACTTGATCGCATTAGATCGAAAAAATGCAATTCATAGCTTTCTAGATTGAAAAATAAAAAAGTTTTTTTTTTCGTTGTCATGGAAACCAAAATTAACAATTGATACGTATTCGGACTCGTAATGATCCGTAGATTTTAAATATGTAAAAATATATAGGGTATTCTATTTAAAATAAGAAAGTAGATATCACTTCCGGCGAAACCTGAACTCCTATGACGACTGTCAGTATGTCGGAAAATTCCATTTTTTGTTTAGTTTACTGTCTCCAAAATTCAGGTTAATCGATTAATAAATAAAGATTCTAGAAGGGTGAGCACATGGCGCGGGACACCCGGCATATAAACTGTATTGGAGAGCAAAATGTTCATTAAAATTTGGATTAAATAGCAAAAAATTGTGCACACTTGCAGATTATCGATATTCCCAGATAAAAATTAAAAGACAATAACACTTCAGCAATTGTTAGATTACTGCGCGGTACGAAACTTCGTAAGATCCCGTTCCTAATAATATAAATATAATAATACACACTGTATATGACAATTATCTTTTATCTGTTATCTCTTATCTGTTATGTGTTATCTCAGTTATCTGTTATCTTTGATGCGAGATAAAACTTTCTTTTCTGTCCTAACACTGGATATTACACGTATACAATAATATGGCATATTCCTAATATTGCAAGAACAATAATAAAATAAACTCT
Source organism: Prosopocoilus inquinatus (assembly GCA_036172665.1). NCBI lineage: Eukaryota > Metazoa > Arthropoda > Insecta > Coleoptera > Lucanidae > Prosopocoilus > Prosopocoilus inquinatus. The sequence continues at coordinate 11,951,069 of CM069875.1, forward strand.
TCTCCGTTGCACTGTAAACAATCGAATATGTATGTCGATACTTAGGTAAACATATAAAATTTGAAGATCTCATTCCTGCCTTTTTGATTGAGGAACGATCTGATTACTTTACTACCGGCTGCATTACAAGTCATAGTATAGAAAACTGGCAAATAGTATAAAAAAAACGACTTTTCACATTCGGTACTTATACGTGGTGTCGACGAATTGTTACCAAATTTTTCCACAAATTCCCTAGATGGTTAAAATTCTCCCTGGCCTTAAAGTTTCATTTTTTTATATTTTAAATTAACGAAAAAGTTCTAGAAACTTTCTTAGGTTATGTAAAATAATTTAAGAATGTCATTTGAATTTGTTAACAATTGAAAACGGCGAAATAAATGTGTCAACTGATTTTGAAAATTCCCTAGTTTGTGGAAAAGCTACCTTGTCCGTAAATGCTTTCCAGATTTCCCAGAATAGGGAAATTGACAGTACTAGAGAGAATTTGTGTGCAGGTATCCTATGTGGTGGACATTCTCGTGTGCACCGGCCGCTGTTGGTTACGTCTAGCGGACAGTGAGAGTGCGGGTCAATGCCCATGGTCAGACTTCATCCACGCTCTCAGCTGGCCGGCCAAAGCGGATTGAACCCATCTGCAGCAGGCCCTTGCCTTTGTACTTGTACATACATACATACATACATACATACGAACCGCAGCCGGCCTCCGTGCACTTGCTTGGTTGGCTCTTTAAATTGTCGATACCTTCATTTATTTATAAATGTGTTCTCGATACATCTTGTAAGTAGCTGAAGAATCTCATTAATTTTGTAGATGTATAGAAAAAAAACACGCTTGATGACTCATGAGTAAAGTCCGGATTTATATGTGCTAAAAAAGTGGAAAATAAGTTTTTTTTATGCGATTAAAATGGATCAAAATATGGATATTATATGCGATAAAAATTTTATTTTACTTATACATACTTTAGAATAATAAAAACATAAATTGTTTCATATAAGTAATTTTAACACTTAACACTTAAGTAGTAGGATTACAAAATATAATCAACAGTTGATTTAAATTATTTGGGGTAAAATTTTGTCGTCTGTCTGTCAAAATATTTTTATAAGAGGAAAACGAACGCTCGACATCGCATGAAGTAATGGGCGCAAATTTCATGGATGCTACATCTTTGGGGTCCATGTCCAAATCCTCTTCACTTTGACCTTTTAAAACTAAACAGATTTTCCTCATTTTATTGTAGTCAGGATTACGTAATAGAACCTTGTCTAATTTTGCCATTAACTTCTCTCCTATCTCCCCTGGAATTGATTTTACACTTTCAATTGCATCATCGACCACTTCAAAAGAATCTAATAGAGCCGTCTGGGATGATTCCAACTTTTTAATAGTGGATATTAAAACCGAAAAATGAGTTTTAATGAATGTTAATTGATTCCCGATGTTTGTGTTCGACATGCATTCCTTACAAATTCTTAAAGCCGCTGAATTGGAATCATCCAATTCTAAGAAAATTTCCTTTAATTGTTTAAAGTTATCTGCGTAAAAATTTGCTGCTTCAAGCCACGTACCCCATCTCGTAATTATTGGTTCTGGTGGTAATGGCAGGTCAGCAGCTAATTCTTTATAGTGTTGTATACGCAGTGGGGCTTTAAGAAACGCCTTTTTTCCGTTATTGATCAACTTATTTACTGTTGGGTATTCTAGTCGCACCAATTCAGCGAGCCTATTCATTGCGTGAGCCATACAAGTGAAGTGCATCAGATTTGGGTAAAACACCTGTAAAGCCTGTCCTGCTTTTATCATGTAGGCTGCTGCATCAGACACCATTAGTAATATATTTTCCGATTTAACTTGATTAGGTGCATATAAAAGTGTCAAGCTGTCGTTAATATAACGTGCGATCGTTGAATGATTTGTTTTTTCCAAAACTGCACTATTTACCAAATAAGATATTGGTGCAACTGTGTTGCTTAATACTCCTGCTAACATATCTGCTACATAACGACCGCAGGCATCTGTCGTTTCATCAACTACTATATAAATATTGTTGTCGCTAAGCTTCTCTCTTATTTTCTTCATCCGTTGCTGGTAGCATATACTTAGATAGTTTTTCCGCAAAGTCGATTCATTTGGAATATGACGATTGCAATATTTTTCCAAAAAAGTTCGAAAACTTGCTTGTTCAAGTTTATGCCAAGGAATGTTTGACTCTGCCATAGCACTGCACAAGTCTAAAAAGAATTCATTTCCTGTGTCACTGCCCTGTGAGTTACTGGCTGTTGAAGAAATAAAAGACTGCTTAAAGTTAGACACACATCTTTTCTCCGACTCCTTATGGAGGTTTGTAGCCAAATGTTGATCAATCTGGTACTTTTGGTCTGACGACACCTTAAAATATTGTCAAAATGAAAATGTGATTTTTAAGAGAATTTGTAAGGTATCTACCTGTTTTGAGCATGCGTTGCAAAAAATAACTTTTCCATCTGTAGTTAGATGTTTAAATGCTTTAATCCATTTTTTCAATAGCTCGGATCGAGAGGATGCTACTTTCGGCATTTTGAAAAGATAAGCACTGAATTTATTTCGTCTTTAAATTAAATAAGAAAATAACAACTAATTCGCGTTGATAAATACACTAGTCACTAGTCACACACATTCACGGAGTTCTTATCTCAAACTGAAATGCAAAACATAAGTGCAAAATGCAAGTGCAAGTCGCTACAGATTCCCAGAAAATCACATTCCGGGAAATCGTAAAATAAAGTGGCCAGACGTTGAGAAGAATAAATTACTTCTTGGAAAAGCTGCAGACTTGAATATTGACCGTATATGGAATTATAATGTTATTTATATCAATATATGGATAAATAAATAAATATGCGCTAAAAGTCTAAAATATTAAGTTATATGCGAAATAAAACTACCATTTTTGGGCTTCTCTAATCGACAAACATATAAATACAAAACGCCAAGTTTAGGTATGTTAGCGTAAAAAACTTGTAAAAACTTATAAATCCGGTCTCTACTCATGAGCAACAACTAAGATGCACCTCCTGCACGAAAACTTCGGCCGTAAGATCTTATGATACTGTGCCCGCCAAAAGAATGTAATAAGAAGTTAATTATTGTTGCTATAATGTGTTCATTCGTGTGTCTATTTCTGCGTTTTTCGAGTAAATACAGTTTCACAAAATACTAATTCGTGGTCAGAGAATTCATGCAGACTCAAGCTGCCAGCTAATATAAAAGTATACATACTTGTTTGATACAATTATTAAATCCAAAAGTGCTGATGTAAGATTAGTTATTTGTTGATTTGGTAACTAATTGCGTTAAGTCCTAAGAATCGAGTAAGGAATTGAATTTAATACACGGACCCCAATTTTCACAAAAATTATTTAATCTTAATTTAATAGTGTGATTAAAGCCTGTGATTGTTTGGGTGAAACAATATGATTGGTTGTTTCAAATCTATTGTTGACTTCGCCCTTAATCAGAGAATTAAATTAATAATTGACAATTAACGATTTTTTGTGAAACCCACCAGGAGTGCATTAAAATCAAAATATCGTGTACTTCTTTGTATTAAATGTGTTACCTTAATTTCCAGTTAATTTTGAATATACCGACTGTTTCAAATTGAGTGTGAAGGGATCTCCTAAATCGTAAGAGATACAAATTTGGTTAAACAGAAGAAAAGTTGCACGAATCAATGCCTAATTCGTATTCATTAATAGAATGATCCTTTTCTTATTTCTTCTTGAGGTATTAATGAAATTGTAAAAAAGTCGATTTTCTCATTTCGTCTGTATCTCTCTTATTATAAATAATTTTGAAAATCTGAGTAAACTTACTATAGGCACTTTTTGATTCTGCTTTCGTCTTTCCGCAACCATCATCAGTTTCGATTTTTTAAATACAACTTATATCTTTTTATTGCTCACTTCGATAGCAATTTTTCTCCTGATTGTGATGGTATACACATTTTCTTATCTTTTTATTATTCTATTCCGATAGCATTTTTTCTGGTGATTTCAGCGATATGTAATATTTAATACCTTTTCTTCAAGTAAAGTTAACTGATACAGTTTCGTCAGGATTTACTTAACAAGTAAATTTATTTCTAACTACTTTTTTTTGTTTGTTAAGTATTAACAACTAACATTCTATTGTCGGAAGAGGAAAAATCAAGAAATATTAATTAAATTATATTATATAATTACAAACAAATAAGCAGCAATATAAACATAGCAGTATTAAATTGCCAAAACAAAATAAGTAATAACATGAACAAAAATCACAAGAGAAGAACATGACTTTGCGAAATAAATAAAGTAAAATTAATAAATTAAAGCCAATCTTCTTAATATCCTCCACCGTTTTCAATAAATAAATAAATAAATATCGACTTTATTTCTGTTGGCGGAGTTCAGCAAATTTGCTGCTCGACCACTCAACCAATATCCCAATATACAGAAATAAATAAAATAATACAACGCATGTAATAAAATATTGTCGTTGTGAAACCAGAAAGTTCATAGAAAGAAAAAGAAAAAATTAAAATTAATTCAAGTTGTGTTATTTAATTTAATCTGATTGGTCACTGTCAATTTCTTTTAAAAGCTACTGTGGTTTGGTTACGTAATTCTTTAGGAAGCGAGTTGTACAGCTTAGGCCTGACAAAAGCAAAAGAACGTTCGAAAGAGGAGGTGGAGTGAATTGGAATATCGAGTAAACTTGTGCGTCTTAAGTTAATTTCATGTAATTGACTGCGAGGTATCAACAAAGCCTTCAGATAATTCGGCGTGGAATTTGAAATTATTTTATAAAAAAAATTATTAATTATTTTAACCACAGAACGTCAGATAATTTGGAGCTCACATGATCACGTATCTTTAAGTCGAAAATAAACCTTAAACAAGAATTCTGAATTCGCTGAGTCAAAAATAAACCTTAAACGAGAATTCTGAATTCTCTGAATCCTAGTTACAGAAGATAGATCTAGACATGAACCGTATACAGCATCACAATAGTTAAATGTTGATAAAACTAAAGTTTCACATAATTGTGTGCGGAGTTGTTTAGTCAAGAAATGTTTATTAGCATGCAAGCTTTTTAAGATACCGAAATATTTCTGCACTAGCTTGTTAATGTGAGATATAAACCGTAATTTTTCATCAAAGATAAGACCAAGATTGTTAACACACTTGGAGAAGGAAATCTTATTACCATCAACAAAAATTTCCATGCCATCTACGACCTTTTGTCGATCTTTGCCGTTACCAAAAACAATAGCCTGGGATTTGTTGTGATTTACGTGCAGTGAATGCATTTTAGATATAGTAAGTAAAAGTTCCAGATTATCATTTATCATTTACGTCAACGTGGCTGCAAAATCAGAAAAGTGAAAATGAAGGTAGATTTGCGTGTCATTTGCGTAACAGTGCCAATTGCAATTTAGATTAGAATGCAAATTAGCAGTATAAATTATAAAAAGGAGAGGAACAATAATTGAGCCTTGAGGCGTACCTGAAAGGATAGGCTGATGAGTTGATGAGACATTATTGACAGTAACAGCTTGAGACCGGTCGCGCAACTCAGAAGATCCATGGCATCATCAGACAGTCCAAAATAATGAAGCTTTGCGGCTATTAGTTTGTGATTAATGGTATCAAAGGCCTTAGAGTAGTCGAGTAATACCAAAACAGATAGTTCTCCTTTATCAGTTGCATTTAAGATATCATTGGTGATTTTCAACAGGGCTGTAGTAGTACTAAAACCATAGACCATTTCAAGACATACATCCATTCTTAATCCTATGTGTTGTCAAGCGTGTCGAATGTGAATTCGCGAAACATTTTTCAAGAATCTAATATTTACCTTCTTAGTTCCTCCTTATTATTTATTTCAATGTTAGTCACTGTTTTAATTTCCAAAACCCCAAGCCTACTTTATTCTGCTTAAATGTTGCAGGATAGTCCCGATCAGGGGACCTATTCTTGACATGTGAATTTTTGTGCTCGCATATGAAATATGCGAGTGCGAAAAGCGTGTAAGCTTTAGATAAGTTATTCTAGACTATTCGAAAATTTCATTCGAAAATAAATGATATAGACTGGGAGCCAGTAGACTTTTTTGACAACGAGTTTTACATCGGTTGAAATTTTGAAGATATTTGGCGCTTATCTAAATACGAAATCGTCGTTCTGGCGGGGCAAATCGGTGCGTCAGTGTACTTGAGAAAAAACTGATATTACAAAAAACTACATTAAGTAAAAGAGAAGTATACCTCTTCAAATTTTAACACATTACATTTAACACCTTTTTAAGCCATATAAAAAAAACTGACTCTTTCACAGGCGTGCCTCTGTATAATCGCCTGTCTGTCGCACTCACGTGAAATCTTCCTTAACATTTTTCGCAATATTACGACCACCGAATTGGTCTGTCCGGCATGTTTTGTCAATTATTATACAGCAATGTGAATATTCTGGATAAAAGACAGACGTATGAAACATTTTGAGTACGATGCCTAAGAACGCAACTTTTTTTTTTGCAATTTCAAATTTTTTTTTAAGTACACATGCGCACGGATTTGCCCTGCCAGATGGACGATTTCGTATTTAGTTAAGCGTCAAATATCTTCACAGAAAATTTCAACCGGTGTAAAATTTTTTGTCAAAAAAGTCCACTGGCTCCCAGTCTAATAGCGCTCGCATTTATTCGAGTGGCAAGTTTTGGCAATGTCGCGAATTTGTCAAAATTCTGCCGCATCTGTTGTGAATAACAATTATTGCAAAGCATTTTTACGTTTTGAAATTAATCTAACTACGAAATATACATAAAATATCTTGCCTTCGTTAATAGGCATTACATACATATATATAAGTAAGTATGATTTATTTGGAATTATATTATTATATTAATTATATTAAATTATAAATTCTAAAACACTATTTGTGAAACATAGGTACTCATTAAAATTACGCAAATTAATGGGATCTCTGCAATTATAATGCATCGATAGTCTTCCTCAAATTATTACCTTATTTTAAAAAGAATCTAAAAAAACTGCATGTCTAATGGTAGCTAAATACCAATAACGAAATTGCAGAGTTATAGAAATTTATTAATTTAGAATTTTCTTACGACCTTGAATTAGGGTGGTCAGATTCCTAAGTTGAAGAAAAGAGGACGCGATGAAAAAGATTCTGATCACTGGTCTACCTGTGTTTACCACATGTTATAAGATAGCAATGGTTAATAAATTAAAGAAATAGAGGACGTCTGGTCACACTACCTTCAGTCATCCCAATATAAGTAAATATTTAAATCCTCAAAGTTTCTCAAAAAGCTCTCTGAAGTAAAGTAAAGCAAAGCTAATCGCCGAGGGATTTTTCTCTTTGCATCACTCCTCTGTATTGCAAGACGAATTATTTTGGAAATTAAAAAAAACGATTAAAAATTTATTGAATTATCATTTTAGTTAAGATTTTAAATTCCAATCATTACTTTAAAGCGTTAACCTGAGTAACTCGGGTATTTGGCAATTAGCAACGAACAGAGTTCAAGTAATAATTGATGATTCGGCTTGCAATAATGGGTGTAACCACGGGAGGCGACCAGAAGTTTTATAAACTGCAAGAAATCAAAAAAAGGATTCATTCATCGATTCAGTGTCATTAATAATCAAAGTCCCAGTTACTGTTTTAATATTCTTTGAGTGATCGTTTATTGTACAAATGATGTGTAAGTAGAATTTTATTAATATATTTATTTTAGTTTAAGAGTCGGCTATTTTCTCTGCTCCTGCACCGCACCCTATGAACCCCTTTTAGGCTCCCCAGAACCCCTTGCTTGACATGGTATGCTCGGCCAAATGGTTTCACCAAGCAAGCGAGTTCTAAAATCATAAGTAAATCGGAAGTTAACAAACTGCAATCCACAGGAAGGTTTTCGCATAAGTGCGACGAGTGCCACGCACAGTCCTGTGGATTCGTAATACGCTTTGCGTTAACCTAGGCAAGGTAACATTGGTGTCAGGTGTGGGGTGCAGGAGCAGAGAAAATAGCCGACTCTTAAACTAAAATAAATATATTAATAAAATTCTACTTACACATCATTTGTACAATTAACGATCACTCAAAGAATATTAAAACAGTAACTGGGCGTAACATCTGTTCATTTAGTACAGAAATACTTCTGCCATGATTATACATACTAACAATACTAATTCAACCTTATTCAAACGTGAATTTTATCTAAAAGAAGCACATTTAGTGAGAGCTTGTCTGTTTTTGTGTAAAATGCCAAATTAATGTGCTACAAATTTGACGTTAATTATAATTACAAGCACTCGCATAATAAAAACAAAATGGCAATATCCACTCGCAACAAAAACGCATACGTTTTGGAAAATCGAACGGTCAAGAATACACACATTCGCATTTTTAACAAATGCGTACGCGCATTCAAAAACTTGTCAAGAATAGGTCCCCAGGTCCCGATATAACATGCCAAACTCTGACAGGTAATTTACCTCTTCAAAATGAGTGACAAAGTTTAGTACTATTTTTGGATCCAACCATGTTTAAAAAATATTAACGAGGGTCGCGGATGGTTACAAATAATTGATGTTGGTTCTTGTCCAATAAAAATTGTAAGTACAAAATTTTTTTAATCTCCTGACGAAGCTATAAATCTAAAGCGACACGTTGAGTGTTTTCCCTTCATATTTCTGTCCGGTTCGAGATTAAAAAAAACTTTGTAGTTACAAATAATAGAAATAATTAATAAAACATGAGAAAAACATTCGCACAACAAAATGCACGTTCTTATACTAGATTGGCTTACATGTTAAAATTACTGCCGCCGATTCTCGGAAGGATGTACCCTTATTTAGTTCGTCCGAATACTGCAGAGAGCAGCACTTCTCATGAATCGTACGTAAGATATTCGCCGCAAAAAAATTAAAGGTAGTTAAATGTTGAGACCGGCTGAGTTCTAAAGAAATTAAAAAAAATACTTTTTAATTTTTCCGTCAAAAATTCAAAGAAAGAGAAGCCTCAAGTCACTATAAAATTTTGTAGGTTAAGTTTCCAAATCCTTTTATTGTACAAGCATCACATTAGCTTGAGTTGACTAGTTGACATGTTTCGGAAAAAATTCCATTTTCAAAACTATATACAGGGTTAGCCAATCGTGCGTATTCAGTGGAGGGCGCCTATATTAATGCAGATTTTGAAAATCTGTTTTCACTATTACTTACCTGTGGTATAGATGCATGTTGTAAAATTAGTTACAATTCTATAGGGTGTTCCGTGTGGCTGTACTTTACTCTCAGTACTTTTGAATGTGCGTTACTGGTTTTTGAATTTTAAGTACCACTCACAAAGTACTGGTATTGGGTACTGGTTGGTAGATTATCTGTAATAAGTAAAACTGTGTACTTGGAAATGTACTTAAAACTTTTCAAGTACTGCACGAACTGTAAAAGTACTTCCAGTATACTTCAGTATAATGACATTTTTCCAGTACCTTCTTTACCAACTGCAATTAACCAGTGATATAAGAAATAAGAATAAATGAAGGACGTAATTTGACCTTATTAAAATTAGGGGAATCCCTGGCAGCTTGGTTTCTTTATTGCATAGAGAAACTTCGCAATTAACAGTAGTGCATGTTTATTAGATGCAGAAACGTAAATACCTAATGTTAACGGAAGTGCTCCTCTAATGTTAGTTTTTTCAACTGAATATACTGATAAGAGAAATACCCATGTTCTGTAAAATTAAATTGAAATATTGTAGTAGAAAATGTAGTAAATTTATTTAATTGCATTACAAATTAATATGTACATATAGGATTTTTGGTTATATTTTGAACAGTTTCTACACACTGTATTATCAGATGTATCAAAAAATGTTAAATACAAACGTTGTAATAATTTGACTGATTCACCAGAATTTAATAAAAATACACGGGGTTGTACCAATTTCAATTTTATTCCTGCGTACCATATGTACAAATAAATTTTTGATAAAGGTAGGCCTTGAAAGTACAAATATAAGTAGTAATCTACAATGCCAAGTAGTTGTCAATCAAAAATTGTCAAGTAATAAACAAATTGTTTTAATAATCTGAGACAGACGTTTTGTGTTCCACCTTTATTAAAAATTTATTTGGACGTACGGTATACTAATGTTTTATTATTGTCAAAATTAAAATCTGCATTGGTGCAACTATATTAAAAATATTGTAGTTCTTGACCGTTGATAATTATTATGTAACAGGAACACCAATTCTTAGTTCGGACAGTAAAAATCGGCACTGATCCGTGTTTTCTTGCTTAATTTGCCGCTTTTTCTAGATCATTTGACCTAACAAACTTCACCTAGCAATCAAGACTTTAAAATTTTACCGACCCTGTAAGATTTCTTTTCTTTTGCTAAGCTATACTAAATATTTTTTTTAGTCAACCAGTGAATTTTCTTGTTTCATTTATTTATATTCTATTCAATTTAATAATCCTGATATTCAAATAGTCTAAATTTGACTAAATAAGCTTCAAATAATGTTGTTTAAAGAATTTAAAAAATCACTGAGAGTCTCATTTTAAACTCAAAACTTGGTATGAAGCTAGAGTCCACATTTTAAGAAAATTTGTGTTTACCGTTAAATGTTCAACGATTTTCAAAAGAAATGGACCCTCACTTCATGTTGACAAGTTTTTCGTTATTCCCTCTGTAAAAGAGTTTTGAGAAACACTACGTTTTGAAGTTATCTCATTTTATGACATTTTAATTTCACACATTTTAACAGAACGTGCTGATTTTTGTTGAGCAAGTTCTAAGAATTGGCTTTCATTTTACAAATAAAAAATAATTACAATTAAATGCTTTCATTACCCACCTTAGATTTTGCAGCTTTAATGAAATAAATAAAAAAATGTTAAAAGCTGCAGTCTATCGTGGTATTACTGTATTTTAAGAAATATTTACTTTTATCTTTAATTAGTTTTATTTTGTTTGTACTTATTTACGAGTTTAATTGTATTGCAAAAGAAACAAAACAAAATAATAATTATAAATAAATAATAAAAGTTATCGTACGATGTCGCTGTTTTATCTATTCATCACTATAAATAAATACGTTAATTAAATCTGATAAACAGTACTAATACCTTAATACGTATTATTGTTTTAAAAATTGTTGTAATAAAGATACGGTGGACTTTCGGTCCGATTATAATAATTTTTTGAAAAAATTGTTGCAAATCGTTTTTTATTGCAGTGAAAATCTCGAGCAGCCTCTGTACAGCTGTTTCAGCCCTGCTTGGGGCTTCAGCAGCAGAGACGTAGCTCGACATTCCCACTGCACACCAAGAACGACTTGTCCAATTTATTCGCAAATGCGATGTAACAGTGATGAACAGATAAAACAGCGACATCTTACGATCACTTTTTGACCTGACATTGCAGTAGGATAGACAAATTGAAGCGGATTTGCTCCTAATAAGTCCCCCATGCAAGGCGGCCATGCTTGCTGTCAAAGCATAATGAAAGTTTTAAAAAAAATCGTTGCAAATCGTTTCTGATTGCAGTGAAAACCTCGAGCAGCCTCTGTACAGCTGTTTCAGTCTTGCTTGTGGGGCTTCATCAGCAGAGACGTAGCTCGACATTCCCACTGCACACCAAAAACGACTTGTCCAATTTATTCGCAAATGCGATGTAATAGTGATGAACAGATAAAACAGCGACATCTTACGATCACTTTTTGACCTGACATTGCAGTAGGATAGACAAATTGAAGCGTATTTGCTCCTAATAAGTCCCCCATGCAAGGCGGCCATGCTTGCTGTCAAAGCATAATGAAAGTTTAAAAGAAAAATTGTTGCAAATCGTTTCTGATTGCAGTGAAAACCTCGAGCAGCCTAAATAATGTGTAATAATTTGTCAAGTTAAGTATCAAGAGAAACGTGTTATCAAGTAAACCGAAACAAAAACGAGAAATGTAAATGTTTGCTTAATATCAACCAGCTTTTTTTTTATTTAGGCACTCTTTATAATAAATTCATTTTAATCTTTTAATAAGAACATGAAAATCACGCAATCACTTGGCGTTTCATTACATAGTACGACAAAATGAGGATTCAAAATTCTGAATTTGGATTTTTCAATGGAAATAGTAAATTTGGGATAAAGCAAAGGTATACATCCAACGGGATTTTTCTGTGTTAGGTCAATTATGGATTTTATCTAGGTCGAATGTTTAGAGAATTTGGCGTGTTAGGAGGGAAAATTTTAATCAGTAACTACTAGTAAATATGTAACTTTGGAGTCATGTGCGTTTCTTGGCATTATTGATGACAGTAAACTATGTTGAATGGAACACTTTCATAAAATTAGTTTGAGTCTTAATAAAGCTATTTTTGTTCTAAGGCGTCTCAAGCCTATATACAATCGATGGTCGCTGTTATTAGTTTATCATGGCTACTGTGAGTCAATGGCGCGTTATGGCCTACTATATTGGAGAAATCGAAGTAACCTAGACAGAGTTTTAAAACTGCAAAAAAGATGCATTCGTATAATAAAGGAGCTACCGCCACGTGTCTAATGTAAAGAACATTTAAAAAATTTACATATAATGTCAATTGTTAACTTGTGTATTTTTCAGAGTTCTATGAACGTACGCATTTTATGCACGACGTAAAAGCCTATTGGGTTCAGAAGTACATGATTACCCAACTCAAAGTAGAAATCAGATAGGACTAATTATTTCGCAGACAGTATTTTACGAAAAATCATTCTTAAATCTGAGTTTCAAAATCTACAATAAGTTACCAAGTGACATTTTATGACAATTTATGAAAAAATTAAAAACTTATCTCTTTAATAATGTTTATTATATGTTAAATGAATTTATGGCAATTTGATGTCACTGTTTCATGCTATAATATGTGATAATTATAATACGTGATACTTACAATTCGTGATACTTATAATACGTGATACTTATAATACGTGATACCTATTATGTGATATTTATAACTAACATTTAGTACCTGAATATGTATGAATGTGTATATATATTTTAATGTGTTTATATTATACATTTTTTTTTAATTGTAGAAATCCCAATGTTCTACATCATTGATAATCAGAATAAAGATGTACTACTACTACTACTACTACCACTGTGTAATTCCCCTGAAGAAATTTACGAAGATGGAATATTCTCATATTTTTATGGAAATAATTAAATTTAATATCATAATTTAGATTTTTCACAATTTGACAAATAACAACATAATTTCAACAATGCACACAAATTAAAACAATACAAGCAAACACTATTGCAACGGAATGACAGTCCGCATATCAAGACCTACTATGATGAAAAGACAATACATCGTCTTTTGAGTATTTGTAGCATATCATATGATGTTAAATTTAAATACTTCGTTAAAAACACGCAAAGAATTCAATTTGTTTTATTTTTCAGCAAAAGGTAGAAAAAGATGAAAAAGGTAGAAACATGCATATTTCACATCGTTTTCAATCAAACCTTTTAGTATAACATCGTAATTCTGTTTAATTTTCTTTAAAAAATATTTTTGATTTACTAGTGTTAATTATTATATAAAAATACTTTTTAAACAGAATTAAATAGAATATGGTCTATTTCTATATCATACAAATGTCGTTGCAGGACATCAAAATCAGGTGAAATTTACAAACCGATAACGACACTTTGCAAATCTTTTTGAAGAAATTACCTTATCGGTGTTTACTTGTTCCTATGGATACACTAATAATACTCTCATTTGGCTGAGAGTTTAATGAATCTAAGTTACCTGAATTTGTAAATTGCAAACTGTTGCAGACGTAATTATAACTTTTATTTTACTGTTTTACAAAATAGGCTTTGGGTCTCCTCTGACATTTCAAGTAAATTCTAATATAAAATTAAAATTTTAGAACGGTTGTCCAGAATTGATCTCTGCGTGCTTTCAAAGTTAAATATGGAGATAAATAGGTTACGCGAAAAATGTTAAAAAAAATTTCTAAAACTGTAATTAATTAAAAATGACCTCAAAAATCACATTATGTCAATGTTTACGAACTAAAATATTGATTTCGTAACCATAAATTTTATGTTGTCGTGTTTTCGTACGTTTTATTGTATTTTTTACATTATATTTAATATTTTATGAAACTTATAAATATAATTAGAATTTTCCTGAAGAAACTGTCAAACACACATCACAACGTCGACACATTTATCAATTTTCGAAAATATGCGCACAGTAATAATTATACAGTGTGGTCTAAAATTAATGGGATACAGAGCAGTAGTGAATTCCTGACATTAAAATGTTGCGACTTAACTAAACTCACGAAAATGTGTAAATTTTAATACAAATGTTCGGCCTGGTCGCAAATAATATCGGCCGGTGTTATTATTTTCAACAGTGTAGTACTAATTTAAGAGTACTGCTTCAATTTTCATTAAAAAAAATCATAGTAAAATTATAAACATTTTTGGAAATGGTAGTATTTACATATTAGATAGTCTTTTATAAAACGCATTTATTATGAATTTTTCCTGAAAATTAAATTAACATTAAATTAGGTAGTATCCCTGAATTAATATGCGTTTTTCTTAACTGAAAAGAAGAACAAATGTACATAGTATTGCGTAATAATTAAAGACCAGACGTTTAGGTCGTAAAGAAGTCTAAATTCTGGTATACTTGATTTCGGTGATTTAATTTTATTACGATAACAGGTATGTATTTTCTCGTGGTAGGTTTTTAAAAAGGTCCAATAGAGTTGAAACGTTAAAATTAAAGTCATTATCCAGTATTTTGTAAAAAATTCAAATTATCATTTTGTACAAAATTTTGGATAATTTTAATGTTTTATTTAACTTTATTGGATCGTTTTAAGGGCCTAGCACGAGAAAATAAATACCCGGTATCATAATTAAGTCACTCAACTTTTTTACGAGCTAAACGTCCGGTCTTTAGCAATAATGTTATAATCACCAAATACCTAAACAAACTTTCTATAACCGATTAACATGGACTATTTCTCGGACAGGACAAAATCGAACAAACACTATTGTGAAAACCTTCAAATAATTTTCCCGTTCCGTTCCATTCGCGTTTCGTTATCGTTACCGCTCCCGTTCTTGTGCAATTGCAGACTAGTAATAATCAACAAATTAACATAATTAATGGGGCCGTATAAATAGGAGAAAGGTCATGAAGGTTCATACGTATTACATTGCCAGAACCTGCGTACTGATACTAAATGGGGAGACAGCTGAGTGAGGTTAGTGCACCTCGCGTCGTGTCCTCAAGGTAAACGGCTCGACATTCTTACACAGCCAGCAACCCCACCATGCAAAATTTCTATCTAACGCTACATCCACCACCGTTTCTTTGCACGGTATATATAGGGCGTTCAGTTTTGAACTGTTAATTATATCTAAGTTTCTTATACAGGGTGTTCATGGGAAGCCGCTACAATAGCTAACTTTCATATTTGTATATTTTCGAAGTAACTTAAATTATAAAAGTTTTAGGACCTTTCTTCCTCGTTTTAATAGTTCTTTCGGAAAAACAAATGATTCAGGTTTTCGAGATTTTCAATTGTTTTCAACTTTTTTAGATGGAATGTTAGGTTTTTTATCATCGCATCGCGTTCAGGATGTTAAGTTAATTATATCTCTAAAATACCATCTCCCAAAGCGTACTATTTTATAAATGATTTAGTAACAAAATCAATCTTGGTGTTCACGGGAAATGGCTACAATAGCTAACTTTTTTATTTGAAGTTTAACGAAGTAGTTTAAATTAGAAGGGTCTCAGGACTTTTCCTGCTCGATTTTATGGTACCTTCGGAAAAACAAATGACTATCAGGTTCTCGAGATTTTCAATTGTTTTCAACTTTTTTAAATGGAATGTTAGGTCTTTTTATCATGGCATCGCGTTCAGGATGTCAAATTAAGTATGTCTGTAAAATATTATCTGTCAAAACAGAATATTTAATAAATAATTCAGTCTTGATATTCGCGGAAGAAGTGTATCGTTACGATAGTCTTTTTTAATTCACGAATACAATATGGTGCGCGTTGAAACAAGAGAATAAAGGAAGTGTGTTCCAACTGTCAGACATTTGTGAACTGTCATTATTCAAAATTTGTTTAAATTTAGTTCAAACTCAAAACCCTTGTGTCAAATATTGAAAACACGACATGTTAAAGTGTCTAATACCATTATTTACCAAATAATTTATAAAATAGTAGACTTAGGAGGGAAATATTTTAGAGAAGTACTTAATTTCATCACATCCTAAACACGATACGCTGATAAAAAATATAATGTTCCATTTAAACAAGTTGAAAACAATTGAAAATTTCGAAAATCTGATCATGAGTCAGTACCATAAAATCGAGCAGGGAAGGTCCTGAAACTTTTTAATTTAAGCTACTCCGTAAAATTTTAAATGAAAAAGTTAGATATTGTAGTCATTTCCCGTGAACACCAAGATTTTGTTACCAAATCATTTATAAAATAGTAGGATTTGGGAGATAATATTTTAGAGACATGATTAATTTGACATCCTGAACGCGATGCGATAAAAAATCTAACATTCCATTTAAAAAAGTTGAAAACAATTGAAAATCTCGAAAACTTGATTGTCATTTGTTTTTTTGAAAGTACCGATAAGTACGATAAAATCGAAGAGGAAAGGTCTTAAATCTTTCCTAATTTAAGTTACTTCGTATAAATACAAATAAGAAAGATAGTTATTGTAGCGGCTTCCCGTGAACACCCTGTATAGGGTATCGTTAGATATACTGGGTGTCTCATAACCTACGGAGGAGATTAAAAGGGTAGCTACACCAAATTAAAGATTTTTTCTTAATAAATTTTTGGTAAAATTAACTAAAACATTACAAGAGTTTAAAGTGAAATTAATTAATAAGCAAAAGTTACTCCCTGTAGTAATATTTTACGTTTTAAATTCAAATTTGAGACATTTATCAGTTAATTGAACACTCCTTTACAATAAACAACTATTTTAAAAAATGTAATCACGTTTAAAGTAACGGCTAGTTCATTTTTTTTAATGCCCAAGAACGGGTTTCATCTCGTTGTGCACCGCCTACTAATTGAAAACAAAACTAGGAAACAGATTAACATAGACATTTTATGAATGGTGGTTTTATAGTTTATTTAATAATGAAGATGCATTTTGCGAATTAATTTTGATTAATTAAGAAGCTACAGGTGTAAATTAAAGAAGAAATTAAGACAATTAAACTGCTGTAACTTTCTCATTATTGGGTTTTGGTCAAAAGCAAATTAAGAAAAAAGCTTTATTTTGATGTCCTACAGCTGCCCTTTCAATCTCCTCCGTACGTTGTGACGCCAGTATTTGTATTAAGTAAAAATATAACTAATTTATAATTTAAGAAATTACAGTTTCGCCTGAAATGCATCGAATATCGTAAACCCAGTCAGTTGGAATGCGAGAGGGCACTTGAGAAATACAAAAAAAATCGGACGGTGCGACACGGCTTCGTCCAAGGGCCAGGGGTGGTTGCAAGTGGTTGCGGTATTATTAATTAATATTGCGTGAAACGTGCGGAATAATTATTGGGATAATTATTTCACAGCGGCGCATTATTGGCTGCACTAGTGGCTCGCTGTGCGCGACGTTTGCGTGCGCTTATAGTCGGCGTGTATTATATACAGTATCCGTACATACAGGGTGCGTTGAGGAGATATTGTGCGCCACTCCGGAGAGATAGGAAATGCAGTACGCTTTACAGATAAGTTGTCAAGTGTAGCAAATTGCATGATATGTAGAGAATTAGCTTGATCTATTTCTTGCTTGGTATGAATGAGCGATTCCCCCTGGGTTTAGGCTCGGCAGGGCGTAGCAGGTGCTACATCACTTGCCCGTTCACCAGTTAGAGGGTCCCCGGTGAGTGAATAACTGTTGATTCTTGACATATGATTGTAAACACATGTTATTGTTGCATGAACGCAATGTGTCATTGGGAGGTGACGGTTGCGGAAGGTTGCTAGTAACCAAAGGAAATGGTGAGCGTTTTGATTACTTACATTTATGTGTACGCATTCTTATGTTTTTAAAATAATAGAAAAAAATCTTTTAATAATTTGCGGCCGGTCTTACAGAATTGATAAAAAATCTGTACACACTTCGGCAGTTGATAGTAGAGATCAAAACAAGAAAAGAATTCTAATAAGCCCATGTCTAATAATCAATACAGAATGTTAACGCCATATGTTCACTCTCCTATTACTTTTGTTTTTTACATAAAATTCGTGAATGATAAAAGCTGAATTTTCTGACATACCGCTGACCGTAGAACTTCGGGTTTCTCCGAAAGTGAACTTTCTTATTTTAATGTCCTGTATTTGTGCGTATTTGAAATCTATAAATAATTGTGATTCCGAATGTGTATCACTTGGTAATTTTGATTTCCATGATGAATTTTTTTTTAATCTGGAAAGCTTAAGAATCGTGTGTTTTGAATCTACTGCGACTATTCATCAAATAAGATTTCTTTTCCAGAAAGTTCCAATCAGCTGAATATTTGCATATATTTCTATTAAGCCATTATAAATAACATACTAAAAGTCTCCAATATAATGCCGGCTTCACGTATTATTCAAAGTCAAAGAGAAAAAGAAATGATTTTTTGGAAAATATCTCGTTTTCTATTAGTTTGACAACAATGTTGGTTATTAGAGGAATGGTATATAACACTGTCCGACAAAATAAAATTGGAAAAATGTATGCTTGGAGAAATGTGTTGGTACTTATGTAATTTTGTCTGGAGATTACGATGGTGACCTTAAAACTGACGTAATAAAGATTTTTCCCGTATGTTGCCAACTTTCTGCCGGTCACTTTGTAAAAACAGTCACGATGCGTATATTTTTGCATATAAAACAAATTATACGTACAGCAAATGAGCACAAACAAATTGTTGTTTGCATTTGTACGCATGCGCAGTGCGAGAACTATGTTGATCGAACCACGGAGAGAAGATTTATATCTCAACAACTGGGCGTCTTACGTCAGTTTCAAGGTCATCATTGTGTTCAGGGAACTCAGTTACGTAAGATTACTAATTTTTTTCCGGTCATACAAAAATTGTGTTGACCAGTGTAATTTCTCATAATAGAGTTCCTGTACATTTTTACCTACGATCAACCTTTTTCTTGTGCTAAGAATGGACAAAGAGTGCACCTCACCACTTTCAAAGTACAATGCATGTAACCTATTGTTATATGGTCTTATTGATAGGAATGATCCATATTTAAAAGAAATATCCTTCTTCGCCTCTTCTTTATCTGATACTTCTTTCGCCCTCTTTTTCGTCTTTTTTTATGCTATTTATCTCCGATGTAGAGAGTAAATAATCTAAAGGATTTATTTCATCATCATCATCATCGTTAAATAGTTGTCTATTAATATTATTAGAAGTGCCAGAAGAATCAGCCTAGGGACGAAGATTTTTCACGACAATGACCAAATACTTGGAACACGCCAATCCCGTTTTCCTGCACCCACAATTAACGCCACAATAATTTCCAAGAATTGTGTTCAGGCAATAATAACATCGTTATAACTTCTAAAATATCC
Organism: Prosopocoilus inquinatus; assembly: GCA_036172665.1. Classification (NCBI taxonomy): domain Eukaryota; kingdom Metazoa; phylum Arthropoda; class Insecta; order Coleoptera; family Lucanidae; genus Prosopocoilus; species Prosopocoilus inquinatus. Next base: position 11,970,771 of record CM069875.1, read on the forward strand.
TCATCCCCAAAGATCTAGATGTAATTCATAATTTGTACTTAATAGTATACGCGGTACAGATAATACAGGTAACATTTTTTCGTAGCTGCGGACCTAAAAGAATAAATCAAATTGAATTAAAATGGCATTTACAATATTTAAGCATCCGTCGGACGGTCTTTTTAAATAATGATAATAAATGCACTCTGAATCACCGTAAAATATTAATAATTCTCTCTTTTAGATATCCGAGAGTTCTGGATCAGACTGTAGGAGTATTTTACAATTATTTTGAGGTTTGCGTGTAGATAGTGCATTTTAATTATGAATTCTAATAAGACTGTGTCTATTAATCAATACAGGTGTCCACGCCGAGTGTTCACTCTTCTATTACTTTTACTTTTTACTTAAAATTCGGGAATGATAAAAGCTGAATCGACATACCGCTGGCTGTAGAAATTCCGGTTTCTCCGGAAGTGAACTTTCTCTTTAACGCCTGATAATTTTTACATATTTGAAGTTGTTCATCATTTTCAGAATCTGTTTCTAAAGGTTGTACATTTTCCAGAATACTATTGGAATGGTAGGTTTCATTTGATATTTGTGTCAGCAATAGTGGTCAATTCGTAATCCGTTTCATCGATTTCACAATTTTTGTCGCTTGACGTTGTCTCTAAAGTTATTAACATTTTATGCTGCAAATTTTGCCTGAATTGTGATTCGCTAGTATTTGGATTATAGTCACCAAAAGACTTTCTAGAAGCCGGTCGAGTCTGAGTTAGAAGCAATTATTGCGTTACCGGAGACGATAAAATATACCAATTCTGGCTACGACTCCTGCAATTGGTTATGTAACTGGAAAATGAACCGTATTCTTTTTGTGATTACGTTTTTTCATGTTACCTGCAACACCAAATCTTTCACGGAGAGTTTCTGCGTTATGCGTCAATCCAATGTCACCAAACTAGGAGAACTACTTCTCATCTACCTAGAGACACAATTCTTCTATTTGTAATGAATATGATACGCTAGCTTTTGAGACTCATAAAAAACGAAAATCCAATACATTTATATGAGAAAATGTCCTTATGGTAAATCCGTTACTGTAATATAGATGGCGATGAAATCGGCAAACTGATGACAAGCTGTGTTAGCTCCGCCTTGAGTAATAAAAATAAGTGAACACAGTTTAGAAACGTTTTCTCTGATGTCAGATTTTGGTACCCGAGATCAAATCGATTTTAAGCCACAAATTCGCTTATAAAAACTAGCAACTCAATTTTCTTTTCTTTATTTTCTTCTAAGATATGAGATGAATTAAAATTTTGGACGAGCGTTTTTTTCTAATAGAATTATTTGTCCTTCGCCTTATAAGTTTCGGTTTATATAAACCCCAGCAAAAGACTTCAAAATTATGAATTTAACAGTGTATTAGAGTGTAATGTAATCACAGCAAAGGTTAATTAGGTATTAGAAAAATTTTGTGCAAATCGTTTTTGATTGCAGTGAGAACCTCGAGCAGCCTCTGGACAGCTGTTTCAGCCCTGCTTGGGGCTTCTTCAGCAGAAACGTAGCTCGACATTCCCACTGCAGACCAAAAACGACTTGCCCAATTTATTCGCAAATGCGATGTAAGAATGATGAACATATAAAATAGCGACATCTTACTATCGCTTTTTGACCTAACATTGCAGTAGGATAGACAAATTGAAGCGGGATTTGCTCCTAATGAGTCCCCCATGCAAGGCGGCCATGCTTGCTGTCAAAGCATAATGAAAGATTTTAGAAAAATTTTGTGCAAATCGTTTTTGATTGCAGTGAGAACCTCGAGCAGCCTCTGGACAGCTGTTTCAGCCCTGCTTGGAGCTTCTTCAGCAGAAACGTAGCTCGACATTCCCACTGCAGACCAAAAACGACTTGCCCAATTTATTCGCAAATGCGGTGTAAGAATGATGAACATATAAAATAGCGACATCTTACTATCGCTTTTTGACCTAACATTGCAGTAGGATAGACAAATTGAAGCGGGATTTGCTCCTAATGAGTCCCCCATGCAAGGCGGCCATGCTTGCTGTCAAAGCATAATGAAAGATTTTAGAAAAATTTTGTGCAAATCGTTTTTGATTGCAGTGAGAACCTCGAGCAGCCTCTGGACAGCTGTTTCAGCCCTGCTTGGGGCTTCTTCAGCAGAAACGGGACTCATTAGGAGCAAATCTCGCTTCAATTTGTCTATCCTACTGCAACGTTAGGTCAAAAAGCGATAGTAAGATGTCGCTATTTTATATGTTCATCATTCTTACATCGCATTTGCGAATAAATTGGACAAGTCGTTTTTGGTCTGCAGTGGGAATGTCGAGCTACGTTTCTGCTGAAGAAGCCCCAAGCAGGGCTGAAACAGCTGTCCAGAGGCTGCTCGAGGTTCTCACTGCAATCAAAAACGATTTGCACAAAATTTTTCTAAAATCTTTCATTATGCTTTGACAGCAAGCATGGCCGCCTTGCATGGGGGACTCATTAGGAGCAAATCCCGCTTCAATTTGTCTATCCTGCTGCAATGTTAGGTCAAAAAGCGATAGTAAGATGTCGCTATTTTATATGTTAATTAGGTAGTTAAATAGTTGTAATAATATGGATACATTAGTAAATATACAAGCAGTTTTAAATTCCGTGAGCATGGCTTAACCACAGATTCCCGACAATAAATAAGACGGTTTAATTAAATTTATCTATATACAAAATTGCTCCGTTATGCCGGTATTCTTCTTCAAAGTTCTTGAAGCCAAAGTTAATTTTTCTTATAACAAAGGAACGCCTGAACCGATATTGTATTAAAAAACTTTTTGTGGTTAAAAAATTCAACATAATACGTGGGCTGCTGGAAAAGTTTCTGGAAACGGTATGAAAAAACGCATATGAAATTTGGTAAACGGTATCATTGTTTTTCGAAGTATTCGCCTTTGACGTCAATATACTTTTGCATACGCTCGAACCAATTTCTAAAGCACGTTTTCCACTCTAAAGATGGTACCTCAGAAACCAGTGTCCGGAATGTTTCAACCGCTGCTTCAGCCGACGAAAATCGCTCACCACGCATTTTATTTTTGATATTTGGGAACAAAAAGAAACCATTAGGTGATAAATCAGGTGAATATGGACAATGAGTCATTAATTCAACATTTTTGTTGGACAAAAAATCAACTGTTTGACGGGCTGAGTGAGAGCTGGCGTTATCATGATGGAGAATAATTCGTTGATTTCGATTGTTTCTTCTTATTTGATCGATGACTTCCGGCAAATAAATTGTAGTATACCAATCAGCATTCACGGTTTTTCGATCCTCTCAAGACACGGTTGCTACATGTCCAGTTAAACCAAAGAAACAAGCAATCATTTGCTTCGCACCACTGCGTGAACGGACAACTTTTGTTGGTTTTGGTTCATTTTGAAATACTCAAACGGTAGATTGTTGTTTACTTTCTGGCTCGTACGAATAGATCCACGTTTCGTCACAAGTAACGATGTTATAAACTAAATTTGAACGACCTCCATTGAATTTCTTGAACACTTCTTCGCACCATTTGACATGACCCTGCTTTTGCGTTTCTGTTAAATTGTGTGGGATCCAACGACTGCAAAGCTTTCGTACGTTCAAATGATCATGCAAAATGTGGTGTATTGCTTTCATGTCAATGCGTAAGGATGCTTGAATTTCACGGTATGTCTCATGTCGATCTCGCTCAAGCATTTCATGCACAGCGTCTACATTAGTGGCAATAACAGATGTTGATGGACGACCTTCACGAAATTCGTCACTGAGAGAGGTACGTTCACGCTGGAATTCGGCAAAGCAATTATAAACACTGCTCTTTAATGGTGCTTCATCTCCAAAAGCCAAATGAAGCCGATCGAGGGATTGCTTCGGCGTTAGACCACATTTAAAATCGTAAAAGATCATGGCACGAAAATTTTCACGCGAGATTTCCATATTTACACAAAATTACTTTTTCTCAAATGCTGTACAAACAAAACTAGTTCACTTAGATAGGAACTGTCAATTGAATGAATTTTAGGCGAAAAACGTCAAATTTTTCAAATATGACAGTTGATAAACGCTAACAATTCTAGATCTACTAGATTCCGGAAAATTTTCCAGCAGCCCACGTAACTGTTCACAATGGTAAATATGATTTTTTTTTAAATTTTATTACTACTTCTTGATTATAATATGCATTAACTACAGAACCATTTGTAATTTGCAATGCTATGGCTTTAACTTTATTAAAAATAAATTCTGCCTATTCCGTCCATCCTCTTAGACTTTCCAAGTCATTGAAATCTACTTCTTCAACTTTCTGTTCATAATTGGTAGAATCTTAAACGAATGTTCTCTTATTATTTATGTTTCGTAAATGACACTTCGAAATAAGAGCTTCACTTAGCATCACTACCATAATGAATGTTAAAATGGATTATTTCTATTTTGATGTTTTAATGAACTACATTATGAAACTCAAATGAGTCGTTTGGACTTCATGAAGTCGAACATTAAAGCACTCGAACTTTTATTTTGTCAGGTTGGTGGCAAAATACGCTGTTTAATAACCTACCTCCAAGTTATACACGTTTCAAATTACCTCTGTCTTATAGCATCCTAAATCCGCAAAATATACATACACAGTGAACGTTTAGTGTAGAATAATCCATATAAATGAGTACCAGATCATCTGCGGCCTCGGACAGGTAAACCTATTTTCATTAGCGTGAATATTTTTTTAGTCATCTTTTTTTCCACCCACACCCCTTTGCCCAATGACGTCATCGACATTTTTTTTTAATAGCACGCCCCCAATTTTCTAGCAGATTTGGGTAGATTTGAAAATTCTGATTTCATTAATATGCATAATTTGACATTCGCACTGACGGTACCCGAGATATTAATTTACGAGAGATACACACAAAACGGAAGAACTATTATCAAGAACTGTCAAATTTACTTGATGATACTTTTTATCGTTTATTTCAACTAAGGCGTTGAAAGAAATAATTATTTGCCGGTTCGTGCATGAGTTGTCCATTTGTCTCAAATAAACCGTAGAAAATTTTCCGTTTCTTGCTTTTTTTTTCATACTTAATATCTCGGGTATCGTGACATAGTGGTACGGATTGCAGTTTTAGCGCGAAATAATTATGAATTCTACTGAAATGGTTCATTTTCGCAATGGAACCAATTTTCAAGAAATGTAAAGCATACGGTGATAATAAACGAATAATTTTATACTCTAAAAGAGTGTTTCCGAACTGTTTTTTGGTCACATATTTTAAAATCACTGGTTTCGCAATAACATATTATTTCTGTGTTTATCTGATGTTGTCCAGGTGTTGGCGGGTAACTGCTACAGTAAATAGTATAAATACATATAGATTAGGTATTTATTAGGGTGTTTCTACCTCCCCCCCCCCCCCCCTCCCCAGAAAGAAAAAAGAATACAAAATGAATACAAATCACCAGCAGTGACACGAGTGTATTCAACTACTCGTGTTCTGAACAAATAATATTTTCATGAATGTATATACGAAATGAAATCAGAATTCTCAAATCTACCCAAATTTGGTAGAAAATAGATGGCGTGCTATTAAAAAAAATGTCGATGACGTCATTGCGGAAAGGGGTGGGGGTAGAACAAAAAGATGAAATTATAAAAAGTATTCGCTCTAATGAAAGTAGGTTTACCTATCCGATAATTTTAGCTGCAGATGATCTGGCACTTATTTATAAGGATTGTTGCACATTAAACGTTCAGTGTATAATTATCGGCATAGCCTCTAAACTAGTGATGCGACGAGTCGAGTAGACTCGCTATCAGACTCGATTCTCAAAGGTACTCATTGTACTCGAGTAACTAATTCTGTGAACCCGAGTCAGCGGTATTCGAGTCGACTCGAGTACGATACAAGTACTCGAGTATCGACTTTAGAATTTGTAGACTCGTCATCAGACTCGAGTCCCAAAGGTTCTACTCGAGTAACTATTGCAGTGACACCGAGTCAGTGAAACTCGAGTCAACTCGAGTTCGATTCAAGTAATTCGAGTACCGAATTTAGAATTAAATAGCGCTGCAACGAGTCGAGTAGACTCGATGTCAGACTGGATTTTATTGGATTCTCTTTAAAGAGCCTCCTCATCAGTTGGTAACGAGTGAATGAGTACCGAGTTTAGAATTGAGATTATGCGTGTAGGCAATAAGCGTTAACGTTTGACAAGTTTCATTCGTTTTAGAAGTACTATGCTTTTGCTAAAACAGTCGACTGCCGCAATAACTTACTGTGACAGTCAGACGCTTGATATCGGGGGGGGGGGGGGGGGGGGGGGGGGGGCTTGGCGGCGGTCATTGTTTTTTTTTATTTTATGAAAAAGATTACATAAAAAATGAATAAGTCCCAAAATTTCAAAGGGAGTACAGTTTTTTGTAACTGAAAAGGCTGTTAAATATTGTTAAATAAAAACTGAAGACTCATACTCATTTAATGAATAATTTGTGGCTCTATATTCTACATTTTGTTTTTTTTTAAAGAAATTACATAGTAAATAAGTTTTTCTTTTTATTTTACATAGTGCCTGCACACTTTATTATGAGACATATCAAATAATATTACATAGTTACAAAATTTTAAATTTATCTGAACTGCCAGAATATATTAAAAAAGAAAACACGTGAAGATCGGAAATCAAGTAAAATGAACAATGAACTTTGTTATTTTAAACGGAACGTTCAATATACAGTTGAAAACAAAAAAAGTAGACAAATTACTGTTTCCTGTAATTATTCTTCCTCAAAATGCTATACAGTAAAGCCGAATTCACAGATTTTACCACAGTTTTATACTTGTTAATTTTGAAAGATTTAAAATTTTTTTAAAGTTATTTATGAAGTCGTCTTTAATCACTTCCATTTTCAGAAAGAATAATTATAGGAAACTGTAATTTGTCTACTTTTTTGCTTTCAACTGTAAAGTCGGCATATATGGAATATCCATTCTTTGGGTCATCATAAATTCTGAACTAAGATACTAAATACTCAGATATTTTAATTAAAAATACCTTATGTTGTTTTCCAGCGGTTGTATATAATAAATTTAAGAAATACATATTTTTGGGGAAAATTCTGAAACAAATTTAAAAAAATTGCATTTTCTTGATATTATTTAAAATGGCGGATAATATGGAATAGTCAGTTGGGGTGACATGAAATAAGAGAAAATGTGCAATACTTTGAATTAATAAGGTAAAATATCAACTGTTGTACTAATCTACACTATAACAAACTATCTTTGGTGTAAAAAAACACTTTTATTTTAAAAAATACGCCAAAATACATTTTTCTCGTACCGCGCGAAAACTTCCAAAACGATAAATTCACAAAATCTTTTTTTGGTATTTAAAAAAAATCTAGTCGCGTAAAAGTTACGGATATTTCACTTTTGTGTCAATTAAAGAAGAAATTAAGAAACTTAACTGTAACTTTTTTAGGGTTTTGGTCAAAAACTAATTAAGAGAAAAGCTTATAATAATTTCAAGCTCAAATATAATGAAAAGTATGAAACCAAATAAAGACAAACTACAAATTGTTGGAATTAGGAATCTTTCTTAATTAAAAAAAAATATGTTGCGAGTTTAACATGAATGCTTCTACGGCCGTCATCCATGATTGAATTGGCTACCGGTTGAAAACACGTCATTACTATTTCTTCCACTGCCGTCATTTCGCCCTTCATTGTAGAAGAACCTCCTCAGGACTGATATTGCTGGCTGCAGCTTTTTCCTAGTCGTTGAAACTGACGGGAAGCAATAGAACACCATTAGCAGCTCTGAGGAATTTCTTCTGCAATGAAGAGCAAAACGTTGGCATAGGAAATATCTTGATGCGGTTCCAAACGGAATCAGTCATTTGGGTTTCCGATCGGCACTTGTTTAATTTTTTCTTAATAATTTCTTGATTCAAACAAATTCCTAAAAGTTACATTTTACATATTTTGGATAACGTATCTAAAATAGAGTGTTGATAATGTTAAAAATATAAACAAAAGCACTGCACCTTTAATCTATCGATTCTACTAACAGTAAAAAAGTAACGTCATGAGTACTCATATTTCCGGGTTCAGTTAAATGTTCGAAACTTTTAATGTGGACTCGAGTCAAAACTAGCATTTTTTTATAAAAAAAGTTCAAGTTTATTACATTCTTTAAAACGGCGAGTCCCGAGTTCAATTCGAGTACTCGAGTACTTTTATCTGAACTCGAGTCAATTGACTCGAGTCGACTCGATTCTTTTAAACGGCGATTTTCAGCCAAGTACTCGAGTCTTGATCTGGACTCGAGTCTCTTGACTCGAGTCAAGACTCGATTCTTTTATAAAAGTATTCGAGTCGACTCGATTCTTAAAAACAGCGACTCGTCGCATCACTACTCTAAACCAACATTTATTTGAAATTATTTTAAGCCTGGGCCAATTTTTTCGTATCTAAGCACCAAAATAGAAAAAATACAGGTTTCAGAAGATATTTTGGCGCACTTGTCCATTTAGAAAACTGGACGCTAAAATCACGTCTTATGAAATTTGCTTTTTAATGTACTACACTGATAAAAATCTGGAGTTAATTCTAACACTTTTTGGACGCCAGGGAACACTTTTTCGGTGTTCCCTCGCGTCCATCCGTTTACGGAGTTACGAAAAACGGAGTTAGGATGTTTAGCCTTTAAACGTATGTAGTAGAGCAGAGTTAAGCTTATCCTTGTTGGAGTAAACACTCACTTTTAGATACAATTTGCGTTACAAAACGCATTCTGTACATGTAGCTACAAAACGTGCATAATATTTAGCATTACTTCTCCTAAAGCATTTTTGAAACTAAAAGAACATGGGATTTTTCTCTGTTGCCATGTTTTAGAGGCTACAATATGAGTCCACTTTCCAGGGGGAAGCAGTAAATATTTTCGGTTAGAATATGTCTTCTTTTTGTTTTTTTTTTGTGTTTTATGTCTTTCCAAATTTCATTAGACAAAATAAGCGGAAACATTATATTTTGAGTGCAAATACTATCAGATAAATTGAAACTACTATCTCATAATGCACATACTTCCTTTTCTTTATTTATATAAAAAATACGTCGAACTTAGTATCTCATTCCACTTCTGTTCGTGTTTAAAATGATATAAACATGTTTTGGCGTAATGACAGAACCTACATTATGCATTTGATTAATAATTTGTAAATATTATAAGACGGTGGACGTTGCTTGTCATTTTCGTCAATGGTTCTATACTCTGATCTTCCTAAAAGTTCTAATAGCTTATCGCAATCATACATTATGATCTCACAGTTAATACACACAGAATAAAAGTTATTTTAACCAATATCTTTTTTGCACATGTGTCACTAATCAACGGTAGCACTGACAGCAAAGGAATACACATGACTTATTATGAATGCTTGTACGTATTGTATGTGTGTCTTAGATCCAGTTTTACAATTACGGTTTAACTTTGAGCCGAAGCTTATATCCTTCACAACAATTGTTGAAATAATCGTTGCTAAGGGTTTAAGCCTCAGCTCAAAGTTGAGCCTCATTTGTAAAACTGGCCCTTAGTCTGAAATTTTGTCAGTATATAATGAAAGAGTTTTACGATTTGCTTGGAGTTCTGGATATCATCCCACGAGTTCTTATGATGAGCCTTCAGGATTGAACCATTAAAGTAAAAGGTAAAAAAGTTCCAGTGACTTTTCGTGTCGATATGAAATTTTGTCAAGTGCCAAATGGAAATTTTTCTTGAAAATTTCTCGGTTCCGTTCGGAGTTCTGGGTAGCACTCCATGAGTTCTCACGATTATCCTTAACGTCTAAAACGCTAAAATCAAAAGTAAAATAGGGCCAGCGATTTTTCCTTTTTCGACCTGTGTTGTCAAAGCGTAAAATGAAAAAAGAATAATTTGAGGTTCTTTTAAGAGTAGTTTGGTACTTAAACTAACAATTATTTTTTATTTCTAGTCCCTAAACCCAAAAATTAAACGCTTTTTGGCGCTTTGATTCAAATTCAAAGTTTCGAGATTCTGTTTAGAGTTCTGGATAGCACCTCAATAGTTCTTAAGAAAGTCTTAATGGTCAAATTAATTATTTCCAACAGTTAAAATTTTATTGACAATTTTCAAATCCCGTTTTGTGACCCTAGCACCACAAATTTTAAGTCATTTTTTATGTTTAATCCGCCAGAACCGTTTTTAATTTTGACATCGAAATCCAGAACTTTTTGGGGTGATATCAAAACTCCAATAAAAAATCACTTTTTTGAAAAATGATATGCCAACTTCACAGAGGTACATTTTGAAGTTTCTTGTTTGAACTTTAGCAATTAGTTAATTTCGGCTGTGAGCAGTAGTGAAATTATGTTCTCGGTGTATTCTCGGATTACTTATAAATTACTTCATTGAGATTTAATAGATGAACGTAATTGTGCCCTTTCCTTTTTGTTTAATTTCTTCAAATGTGGGTCTTATCAGATCAGAACTTGTAACTGTAAGTGCATATAGTACATACAGTGGCTAGACTGAAGTTACTTTCCCGCCCTATTAATTGTTGAACCAAATAAAATAGAAAACAAAACACAAAACAAGTAGATAAAAAATTCTAATTCTTGAAATAAAAATTTCTGAAGAGTGTCCACCCCGATACCCGCTCACAAAATTCAACTCTACGTTCTGAATCATCTTTTGTGAGTTTTATAGGGATGAAATTTTTGTCGTTTTAAAATTCTCTGTATAGATTTTTGACTTACATCGTACTTAAATGGTGGCAACTTGAGATGTAATTGTTGATTATAATAATTACTATTATTTCACCAGTAATGTTGATTTGTGTTTACAATTAATAAAACTGATCAATCTGATGACAGTTCGTATTATTTAAGTCGTTTAAAGTGTTGTAATTTGCAATTTGCAATTTTTTTAAAAAATGAGGTGCCAACTTCACAGGAGTCTTTTTGTTTGTTCAGCAAAAACACAAAAAGTGAGCGTTACTTTCAAGCCTATTTAGAGAACACAGGCCAGAGCTTAATATTGAATATTGAAATGTATTGATATAACGAAAAGCGAGAATCAATTACTAGCAAGAATAAGTGATTGTGAATTTTCAGGTTAGTTAACTTATGAGTTTGTCTCATATAATTGATCAATTTCCTGTTTTTGCCAGTTCTGTTGAATGTTAAAGATTTGGAAGCCTCAAAAATATTTGAGAGATTAATAATAGTTCATATTTGGAGTAATAACTTAAGCGCATATTTTCCAACCCACATTTTTTTTCAGGATTTTAATGTGAAAAATATCATTTCGGTAACTGCCCAATTTATAAAAGTCGCTAAAAATATCCCTGTTTTTTTTAGCTGCTCCTATTTGTCTTTTTTTTTATTGATCAGTACTGCAAGTAGAATATGTGCTTAGATGACTTAAACCTCTAAAAATCGCATTGCTGCAGTTTTTTTGCTCTAATAAAATCCTAAATATTGTCCTCTATAAATTTGTTATTTCGGCAATGTCAAAGTTAAATCATCCTTCCTAATTTATCAAACACATCGACAATCTCTTTTTGTGTTAGTGAGGCAGAGTACAGCTGCGTTAAAGTGCCAGAGAGAATATTCAAATTGTTGTTAGTTGTAACACAGCATGACGATAAATAGCAATAATTAGATGCGTATACTTTTAACTCGTCATTTCGGTAATGCATTAAAATGAGTAAAAGAAATAAAACAAAAAAAAGTCCTTTCCTCTGATATGTGGTATTACGTTACACGTAATTAAAAAGTTCATTAAAGTTTGTAGACAAAAAAGGTGATCTAGCTTCAAATCTGCCAAAAAGTAATTTCGGTAACGGTCATTTCGGTAACAAACTTGCATTACGGCTGTTTACCCAGCAGCAAAATCGTTTCTTTTTTTCATTTCATAGACTCATTTTTTATTAAAATCTTACCAAATTTTCGTGAAGTTTTAAAATTCTAAAAAAAAAAAAAATACCGAAAAATAATAAATAGCTTCAATGGAAAACTACTAATTTTTGTAATTTATCACAGCCAGTAAGGTATCACTCAAATTTTTAAATTCTGTTTTACAAGAATTAAAACAAGGCCTTAAAAAATTATGTTAAAAAATTCGAAAATGTAAGTAACAACAAAAAAAAAACTTAACTAAAGAAGGGGTATATTAATACATAATACAGATTAATGAATTCGAAAATACCAAACAAGTAAAGGATACCTTACTTGCTAGGTAAATATTTATCAGTTAGCCATGACGTTGCCTCAGTTCCATAAGCTAATGTATTTTACAATTTTTCTGTTTGATTTTTCTCATGTGACATTACGTTCAATTAGTTTTCGAGAATCACTTGTTTATTTCTTTTGATGATATAATAAACGTTTTATTATTCTGAGTGTGTGTTTATTTCCCGTCCAATGGTAAACTGAAATTTGTATAAATTACTGGAATGACTAATGTGCATTACGAAATGACGAAAATCAAGTCAGATTCTCTTATATATTGAAAAGTAAGTATGTATAATCTTTGCTGATACTGAAACTGAACTTATTTAGCCTAATTTCATAATACTGGCAAACAAAATTTGAAATAATTTTCAATTTTTTTATCATTACTTTTTTTGTCAAACTGGACAATTATATGATATCCACCCTTATACCGAATTATTTTAAATTTTTTTATAAATTCATACCACGAAACAAAAATACTTAATAAATTTTTAAAATATTTAATTTTTATTCTGGCCTTATTTTAAAGAATTTTTATTACATTTTGAAATGTTATCTTATGTTGGGTTGATATACAGGGAGATTCATGCAACCCATTCATTAAAAGCTTACGGACTTCCCCTTTGAACTTTTATTTAATATTTTGCAGTTATAAGTTAGCGATAATGAGCTATTAAAATATAGTATTTCCAACTTTCGGGCACTTCCGCTTGTACCGGAAGTTGCTGTCGACTTTCATATTTAAAATTTTTTATTGCTTTTTTAAAATCTTCATGAAATTCTAAAAATATTTTGTGTAAGATGTGATACAAGAAAAAGTTGCCGTAAAACGTTCAAAGTTGCAGTACCTTGTTTATGATACTGCCATCTTTGTGCAACAAAACCCATAATTTCAATTTTTGGCCTGTAGTAGGCTATAGTCACAGGCTGTCAGGTCATACCTAATTTTACACAAAATTATATACGGGCTGGTTGAAAAGAAATTTCTATTCGAAGTGATTTCTCTGTCGAAAAGTCACGTTTTTTAAATAGAACACCCAGTATATATATACCATAAAAATCAGAATTAAATATTCTTTCGAACTGTATTAGCATACCCATCTCTTACCTTTTATCTCTCTATTCATGATATTCTCAAAAGTTAAGAAATGAGGTTTTTTAAATTAATTTCTGACTGTAATTTCAATTTCATTTTAAAAACAGAAAGACAATATTTAAATACATATCTATCATTTGTATTTTTTATTTACATATGGTGCATGTATTAGAATTCTTGGTATTACTTTTTACACATTTACAAAGAGGAATTTACACTTACGAAACAAAATTTTATGAAAACTAATAAATAAATCAAAAATATTAAAAATAATACACAAATTGTTGGTTATAATATTGGCTCTAAGTTATACTCAGCTATTATTTATTAGTAATAACTTTTTGTTCTGCCTAAGTAATAACATATTTTCCTAGGTATAACATTTTTTTTATTAACTTCTTGAATTGTCGATTTTTTTATCATCAAATACATTTAACATGTCTGTGTTTGAATATTCATTTTTTAGTTTTTCGTAGCGATTAAATTGTTTTAATTTCTACTGGGCGGGGTAATTTCTCTAGTTTTCGTATCCCACTATTTAAAAACAATACCAAAAAATAAAAAAAAAATACTTTTCAAAAAGAAATCATTTAATCTTGAGTCATCTGGTACAAAAATATAGTAGGCATTCTATTTAAAAACATGACTTTTGGATAATTGAAATGAGGCCGAATAGAAGTTACTTTTTAATCAGCCTATAAACAATCAAGCGCAAAACTGCGCATAATCTGAAAGAATGTTACTGTAGCCTACTAGAGGAAAATTGGATCGTCATTTTTGTTGCACAAAGAGGGCAGTATCATAAGCAAGGTACTGCAAGTCTAAGCTTTCTTAAAAAATGGAAATACTGTCACGCTCGCTCAGGGGTAGTGGCTTAGAGGCACCTTCCTGAGTTGGTACCACACCGCCTAATAATCGATCGCCCCGCGGTCAATCGACCATTGATCTTGTCCACTCAGCAAATTGCCCCGCACAACAATTACATTATAACTACAGGTGTCCCGTGTAACAGCACCCTTCGTGACAATACCTTGGAAACAGTTAATTTTTCTTGTATCACATGTTGCACAAAATATTTTTTGAATGTCATAGAGGTTTAAAAAATGAATTAAAAAATGGAATATTTCATATAAAATAAGAAAGTTGACAGCAGATTCCGGTATAAACGGAAGTGACTGGTGTGAAGTTTGCAATAGATTCCCAGCAATAAAAATTGTAAACTTAATCACCGGACGACATACGTTTAGATGGCACATTGAGACTATTTCATAAATATGAGTAGTTATTCCTTCATATTAATACAAAGGAAGAGTTTCTAATAAACTTTCTCAATAATTACTTTAAAATAAATACAGAATTGAGTGTGTACAGATTAAATGGTGGTTTGGCAAGAAAAAGTGTATGGATGGATATTTGACGTGAAAATTCATAGAACATTTCTGCATTAATCTCCAATGGTTTTTGCACAACGTATGAAAAAATTTAAAAAAAAAATCATAAACCTGAGCGCGCACCGACTAAATAGCGGTCGGGCATTAAGAAATCTATGGATGGGTATTTGACGTGAAAATTCATAGAAAATTTCTTCAGAACATTAATTCCCAATAGGTCTTGTACATGACATGAAAAAATTGTGATCTTAGTTTATTTAAAAAAACTTTTTATATATTATATCAACTAAATTATAGACAAAATATTCCACTGGAAGATGGAATAAATGCTGATTTATGAATCTACGAATTTGATATCTTACTGTGTGTAGGTTTGTTGTGTAACACATACTGAACCCTATATCATTGTAAAGATCTATTAAATTCAGTCATAAAATATAGGTTGTTCCATTTAAACTAACCGAGTAAAATAAACATCGGAGTTATGAATCACCGTGTCTAAAATAATAGGAATATGTTCGAGATTCTGTTCTGTTCCATAGAGGTTATGTAACGTTACTGTAAAATTTAAATGCCGAATTTCAACAAAAAAATCTTATCTGTAAAAACATCAAATAATAGCATTTTTTAACATTGAAATGTGAATATCTCAAAAACTATTAGGTTTAGGTGCATAACATCTTTATAATAAATTTATCTACTCTTAAGGACGAATCGAAGTAAATATATACAAATATAAGATATACAGTACGTTCCATTTAAAGAAACACAACTTTGGTCTGGCGCAGCCACACGGAACACCCTATATAATTGTAACTAATTTTATATCATGCATCTATACCAAAGGTAAGTAATAGCGAAAACAGATTTTCAAAATCTGCATTAATATAGGCGTTACCCACCGAATACGCACTATTGGCCCATCTTGTATAAGCCTTCTCCCGACCCTTTGTCGAAATGGCTACCCAAACAAGCACTTTCTTTTGAAATTTGACTAATTTTTTGGCAATAGTATCCATTGTTGTTAAGACGTTTCATCAACTCACCGTTTTTCAAGTGTCTAATAATGCAATAAACAGTCGCACGTCGATCACCCATTGCTACGAAATATTTAATTGTATAGCAAACTTCATTTTTCCAATATTTCAAATAAAATTCGCCAATGATTTCCCTCTGAGTTTCTATTCTAATTTGAGTTATTACTGCAATTGAGAGGCACAATAGGTGTGTTCGTTTTACTTTCGACTCAGATCAGTAAATATCAGAAGTGAGGTGAATTTTGAGTTAAAACATTCCTAAAAAAACAAGTAAATTCCATTGACATCGCGCAAATGTCAAACGAAACATTCGGCCATTACGTACCATGCATTCTAACCTAAATCCCTATTTGATTGATTCGGAGGAAGCTTACAAAATCTCACCAACGAGCGCGTAAAAAAACATACAAATTTCCTAGGTTACTGAGTGCCACTGAGATACTCTGAGTTTTGCGGTAAAAAGACCACACCTAATATTTTAGCTATAATAAAAGAAACAAGCATGAAGCCTGAAAACTTGATTATTTTTAAAGAACGACAATCATACATACATTTTGTCTTCTTAACTACTGCGCACACCCTTAGTCGGTGCGCGCTCAGGTTTACGATATTTTTTAAATAAACTAAGAGGTTACATCCCAATTTTTTTTATATGTTGTGCAAATATAATTGCGAATTATTGTCCTGTGAATTTTCTCGTCAAGTATCCATCCATTGAGAAGTCCGCAAACTGTTAATGAATGGGTTGCCTGAATCTGCCTGCATATGTTACTGTTAATGTGATAAATTGGTTAGTATGCATAAGAACCAGTTATTTTATAAAATAACTAAAATGCGTGGTTAATTTAATAAACAGTACGAATTTTATCACTTTAACTGGTTATTTTGTATAACATCCAATTCGAATAGCTACTATGATAAATTTCTTGCAATTTATTACTTTAACTGGGTATTATACAGAACACCCAAACCATTTTGGCTAATGTAATGAATTGCTGTCAACAACACCTTGAAAAGCATTTTGACAGTTTTCCAAAAAAAAAAAAAAAACGAAACCAACGCAGTCAAAATCGATATTGCGCTAATCTAATAGCGTTTTCCGCTGATATGCATCGAGTACGCACTGAAATTTTTGACGTTCGCCTTTAGTGCAAGTTGATACTCAATTCAGGCAAAAAGACTGTACTCCCAGCGGAATGCAATTACTACGAACCGGTTTAATATTTAACCTCAAAAGGAAACAAATTTGAATTTAAATAAAGTTCAGGAACAATTTCGAAATTGAGAATTTGTTTAGTAGGATTTCATGTGGATTAATTTATCATAAAATTACTTTTAAACTACAAAGAAAATAAAATACATAATAAAATATGTATTATTAACGTCACCTGTTCATTAAAAAAATGTTTAAGACGTTCACATGACTGCCGATGTAGTTTCTTCAAATAAGAACCTGCCAGCGGCACAAAGTTTCGTAAAATTTTCCGCCATATTTAGTGCACTTAATCGAAGTCTATAGCGAGGGCCACTTTTTCCGCACTCAGTTCGATCTTTATGAGTGCTCGTGCGCCAGCGGAATACAAAATACTTAAAAAGTGCGATTGTCAAATGCTAGTGGAATGTAACATTTGCCCTCAGTGCGCACTGAGTGCAAGAAAGTGCAACCAGTGGAAAAAGTTCCTTCCCACCATATTGGCGTTGAAACATATTGAGACAGAAAATCCAAAAAAAAAACAAATTAAATTGCTTAAAACTTGCTACATTTAGTATGCAGGGTGATTCACAGAACTCGTTTGTTAAAACTTTACGGACTTACCCTTTGAATTTCTATTTCATATTTTGCAGTTATAAGTTAGCGATAATGGTCTATACTATTTATTTCTAAGTTTCGAACACTTCGGCTTGTACCAGAAGTTGCTGTCAACTTTCTTATTTTAAATGGAATACCCCATTTTTTATTGCATTTTTGAATTCCTTTTATAATTCTAAAATTATTTTATTCAACACATGATACAAGAAAAATTAGCCGTTTCAGAGATATATCCATTTTTTTAATTTTTTTTCAAACTTGCAGTATCTTGCTTATGACACTGCCATCTTTGTGCAATAAAAGCCATGATGTTAACTTTTGGCCTGTAGTAGACTACAGTAACATGCTTTGAGATCATGTCCAAAAACTTAAACTGAATTGTCTACAGGATGGTTAAAAAGTAACTTCAATTCAAACTGATTTCAACCGTCGAAAAGTCAAGTTTGTTAGATAGAATACCCAGTATATTTTTATACCATGAGATTCAGAATTAAATATTTTTTCGAACTTTATTAGCATTCCCTATACTCATCTATTACATTTCTCTTGCTATTCATGATTTTGTCATTGACTCATCATTTTTTTTCACTTTTCTGTATTATTCCTGAATAGTGTGCTATGAAAATGTAACAAAGAAGGTTTTCTTAAAATTAATTTGCAACTCTAAATTCAATTTCTGTTTAAAAACCGAAAAACAATTTTTAAATACCTGTCTATCTCGTTGTATTTGTTATTTACATATGCCGTATGTATGTGAATTCTTAGTATGAAGTTTTACACATTCACAAAAAGATATTCACACTTACAAAACAAAATTTTGAAAATATAATCAAATATCTAATAAATTTTTGAAAACTAATAAATCAATCATCAATAAATCTACAATAGAACTAATACACAAATTGTTAGTTATAATATTTGCTCTAAGTGTCCTCCATTATTTATTAGTAATAAATAATGAACGACACTTAGAGCAACTTTTTATTGTTTCTAAGTAATAACTTACCTAGACAGAACAAATTAAATTATTAACTTCTTTAGTTGCCGATTTTTTTTTTTCAAATACATTTAATATGCCTGCGTTTGAATTTTAACTATCTTGGTTCTCCGCAGCGATTAATTTTTTTTTTTTAATTTCTACTGGATATATGATGTTAATTACAATTTCTTTAGTTTTCGTAGCCACTATTTAAAAATAATATCAAAAAATGGAAAAAATTGACGTTCTAAATAAAATCATCGATAGCGAGTGAGATATGTCAGATATGTATATGGAATGCTAATACAGGATGAAAGAACAATTAATCCTGTCTAACGTCGTATAACAATTTACTGGGTGTTCCATTAAAAAAAAATGACTTTTCGACGTTGAAATCAGTTTGAATACAAGTTACTTTTTAAGGCTGTATGCTCGCTTAGAACTGAACTCGATTTCAAATGGGCGTATCACTATTTTTCGCATATTTTACACACAAACGAAAAGAACAGAGAACAGAATTATCACCTAAACGTTTTCCTTGTAATTTATGACTCTGCTGTCACTGATCTTTATTTTTTATTGGTTTACGTGTCAGTTTGACACACCCACAAGAGAATATTCGGATAAGGCCTCATTCACATGGGCACCGCCCGCGGCCTTCTGCAAATTTTAAGGGCGAGCGGACTCTCAGATGAGTAAATTTTTTTATGTAAATTGATGTAAATAAAAACGGCGACCTGATCTAACACAGAAACTATGTAAAACTCGGGAAATAAAACTACGTTTGTCGGAAAGTGAAAGTTTATCAGAATTGAAACAACGACACAAAAAAAGCGCATCGCCTGTTCCCCTGTAAATCAATAACGTCATTTTGTTGTTTCATTACCGTTATTATTATCCCTATAAAATTGTTTTTTTTTTAAATTGTTTTTTTATCTAGACTACACTTCTGTGCACTAAAATTAGGCACAATGAAATATTGCGGTTTAAAGTGGACGTAAAGAAAAAATATACATTATACAGAATAAAACACTAGAACAAGAACAGTCAAATGATAACATTAAAAGTGCCTTAAAAACTGAACCCTGATTTAAACGTTGGAATAAATATTAATGACTGTGCTTAAGATAATTGGAATAGGAATTAATACTGCTCTAATGTACCGACGCTCACAGAGCAAGTTAATGCGTTAAAAAAGGACTATTAATTGCCCTAAGCACGTATTCGGCGATCATTCTGATTGTGACGTTTATTTTTGCACCGGGTTCAAAGATAATGAAATTAGTTCATTTCCAGACTTAGTAGAATGTGGATTATTTCATGATATTATTGCTTGGTGTAATTATTTGACGCATAATGCACAGTTTACTTTTATATATGAACATTAATGCAGCGGAGACGTACAATTCAATTGTTTCAAAATTTGTTGGTTGAAAAAGAAAACTTCGCTTGGAAAAATAGCTACGAAGTGAAATGCCACGCTGCGAGCGTTTCTTATAATTTCAGTCAGCAATATCACCACCGCATTTATAAGAGAATGGTCGGGAAAAGTCCAGGCAAATATACCAAAGTATACAGTGTGTCCGGATACGTAGGGACAGCATGGGTCTGTCTTTGAAGAGATAGAGAGATGATTAAAAAAGATGCAGGTTCGAGAGCTCATGAAAAATCCATTTTCAAATATTACTTGTCATGGCCAACTTGGTTAAAATTTTTCAAAAACCAAAATCTCCTAATTTCTTTTATTTGCCGTAACTTTTTTGTTACTTAAGATATTGAGATGCGGTTTGAACTAGTTTGCATGATAATTTACGTACTTTTATGGGCACTTAATAAAACTAATCTGATTTTTACAAATTTTCAATAATCTAACCTAACCTTAAAATTTTAAATTGGTACTCCCTAATTTTATTGGCCCTTTTAAGAGAGAATTTATTTCTGATATTATTGCTTGGTGTAAAAAAATGTCCCTACGAAATCCGGGCACACTGTATACGCCAAAGTTGCGTAGGAGACGTTGTTACTGAAAATGCAGAGGACGACTATTTCCTGGGCAGGGCAAAAAAGAAAACAGGCACCCGAAGCTGAGGGTGACTACAGACTAGTAGAAGAGGTGATCCCTCTTGAAAACATAGAAGAGAAGAAATCATCTTTAATGAACTACTTGAGCAGGGCCCAGGTGGAGTTAGAATCGTTAGAGAGAAACACTGTTGGCCAAAACACGAAAGTGAAATGTCATAAAGAGCGAAGACTAATAGCATCGAAATTTGGTATTATCTGTAAAAGACGTCAAACAAATGATGCCAAAAAATTGGCGTAAAAATTAATTAATTTTTCGGGAAGTACAGTTACAAATTGGTGCCATGGCCATGAAGAAATTGCGAGAAAGCAATTTTCACAGGAATTTGGACATAAAGTTGATAACGGCGGATTATTTATATCTAAAGAAATGCCGTATCTTGGAGCTAGTCCTGATGGACTAGTTGGTGAGGATGCTATAATTGAGATCAAGTGTCCCTATAAGTTAGCGAAGTTCAAAATAACTCCTCAGGAAGCAGCAAAGATGAAAGTTATGCCCTATTTTCTTTTGGATGGCAATACTGTGAAACTGAAGAAAACACATAACTACTACTATCAGATTCAAGGGCAGTTAGCTTTAACGAATAGTTGTGTAGATGCACTTACAAATTGGAAACCGTAGTTGTAGGTGATATTAAATGTTTTTTTTTGTTGACAGTAGCATATGAGCTGATTTGCTAAAACTATACTCTATTTTTTATTAATAGGCGGAAGTTTACCGATTGATATAACGTATTACATACATATAAATCGTTTACAATTGTTTTAAATTCGGACTATCCATGAAAATCTGACATTTTAGTTGGCAGTAACGTTAGTTGTTAAAATAAATTTATTTTAGGTTACAGTTGATGAGATCTGAATCCTCGTATTCATCAAATATTTATATTTTATTCAATTAGTTGTGCAGAAACAAAAATTATTTGACGCAGTTCTGTTTCACTATTTGGGTGAACTTGGTATTCAAAATGTTACATCACCGACCCATTTTATTTATTGTTTATTCCTGTGGTATCTCTACATCATCGAGGAAAATAGCCCGTCTAGTCTCTCAGATGTCGATTACGCATCGTAACACCCCCGGTGTAGCGCAGATCTGAATCGTTCGATTGCCCGGTTTAACAGAGACGAGCGTTGTTGAGTATTCTCAGATATTCGAAATTCGAATAGGGAACATAATACTAAAATTTCTCAGATATTAATCGTTATTAAAATTAATTATTAAATAACGTTCCAAATTTTCGTTCGTTCGTTCGTTTCGATTTGCCGTGAGAATGTCTTGTCTTTTAAAGCGAGAAAATGATCTTTCTACATAACAGGTTGTGAGAGACGCTTTCTCTAGGTAAATTTTGAACTCTTCAATATTTACGGAGAGACTGAGCAATCAAATAAATGTCGAATCGTCAAAATCAAAATTAATGAGACGCAGAATTCGACCGAAGAATCCCCGTGCCTATCGGAAATGCAACGAGAAATCGAGCCTCGCCGCCCGCGGAATACAACGCCTCTGAGTTTGGACCCTTAGATTCGAGGCCTTAGTTCAATAACACACATAATATTAGTTACATGCATTAACAGGAATGATGTCAAGGTAAATGTATACTCTACACAAATAAATAACAAAATAACATAAATTTGTTGAGTATTCCCTTTTTAAAACTAATTAAGTGCATGACTACCAGATTTGCACAAGTTTATTATGACAAAAATGTTTCTTTCAATGTAGCGTAAAAAATTTACCAAAAAGCACGACTCTGAAAAGAGAAATATAAAAGAATTGTAGGCACTTTATTTTCTGGTGGCGCTCGGTAGCGTTCGTGTGTTTACGGTGCGTGTATTCTGTGTTTCACTCATACACACACTGAAACGCATTCGCTCTCACTCATACTCTTCATCTGTCACTAAATCGGGAGAATGAATGTGCGAATTCGCCCCTCTTGCACTAGGCCCGAAGGCGGAGCTAGCGTGTATCACATACCACATTTGATTTCAGCGATTTCATTCCAAAAATTTCAAATTTGTTTCCCATTTCCTGACCTTATTTTTAAAAATAAAAAAAAAACTAAACGGTTTGTTATTATTGAATACTGCGAAATTTGGGCTAAAGGCTTACATTTTCAAATTTTTTTAATTTTAATTTTTTTAAGGCCTTTTTGGCAATTCTCGAAAAACGAGCCTTTAGCCGCCCAACAGAATCTATTTAAAAATTTTTCGCGAAAAATTGGTACGATTTTAATGAGAATGAGAAATAATCCCAGGAAATGGAAAAACGATTTTGAGGCCGAGCAAACAGCCTTAACCACTCTGTAGACAATTAAGTTTAAAACATGACATGACCTGAAAGCATGTTACTGTAATCTACTACAGGCCAAAAATTAACATGATGGCTTTTATTACACAAAGATGGCAGTGTCATAAGCAAGGTACGGCAAGTTTGAAAATAATTGAAAAAAAGGAATGTTTCTTGTATCATATGTTGAATAAAATAATTTTAGAATTTTACGAGGAATTAAAAAATGCAATAAAGAAAGGGGTATTCCATTGAAAATAAGAAAGTTGACAGCAACTTCTGGTACAAGCCACTATTATCTAGTATGTTAATTCTATAAGTCAATTTGTGATGTAAATAATTAATGGTTTTATGTCAAAATGGTAAAAGTTTGTAGGCGTACTTTTCATTTAGAAATGCTTAAGTATTGTAGGTGTGTCACAAAAGTGTAGAAGTTATACAGGTGCTTTCTTTCGCGCACAAAATTGTGATCCAAACGTGTTTTGATTCAAAAACATACATTCTTTTCTTTGAATCTCTCTATTTTCAAAACTAGTTTGGATTGAATTGTGGTTACTTACAAATGAAATTTAAACTGAGTAACGCACCACTAACTATTGGCACATTTCAGCCCGCACGTAGACTGTGAACTAAATGTGGACGCTTGTGGATACGAATTGGACGCCGTGTTGCTACAATCTCAAGGAGAAAAACTGCATCCGGAATTTTACATTAGTAGAAATCTAACACAAGCAGAGAAAAATTAGTTTATTTCAGAACTTGAATCTTTAGCAGATGTTTGGAGTTTGCGTTACCAACGACATTTCGTGTATAAGAGATAAGTAAAATCGAGGTACACCATCGCTATGTTGGCTTAAGAGCAATAAGAAACGGATAGGAAGATTGGTAAGATGGGCCATCTCATTATCTGAATTCAACTATGACACGCTGATGCAGATTGTTTATTCAGAAATCTGGTACTACAGCCAGAAGCAGACAAAATCAAAATCAAATCAAAAATTCAATTCAGGTGTTCTGTTGCAACAACTACGAAATTCAAGTCTATTCGAAACACGTTTCAAACTTTTAAGCGAAAGAAAGCACCTTATATTGACGAAAAAACGGATTGAAAAGTTCTCTTTCTGGAAAACTACTGCTACGGACAAATTTTAAATTACATATTTAGAAAAGATTTGCAACGACTAATTAGGCAATATAATTTCAAAAATCAAAAATACACCTTGTGACGAAAAAAAATATTGCAACATTGCTTCATTCGCAGTAACCTTAAACTCAAAATCAAAATGACTTTCATTGTCAAAGTTTAGTTATTTGCATAAGTACCACTTTTTCCTAAACTTTCACGGCATACTTCGAAGGTAAATAAATAAAAAACAGATAATACTAGTACACTTTTATTCGTTAATTGTTAGCAGAATAACTATGTTATTATTACTAAACATAAGACACTGAAAAATGTTACAAAAGAAATTATAAAACGCGAACTGACTGACTGAATGAACACTGAATCATTTCTAAAATAAAAATAATAGTCTTGCAGAAAACTAACCTATCTTTGAAATCTATGTTATGTCTGTAAAAAATGAGCTACATGTAACGGCTGGTGCGTAACATATTTGGGTAGATGACAGACATAGTCCGATAGCGCAGGTTTTGTCTAACATACATTAACAGAAAACAAACAATACACGCTGCAAGTCGGTCGCCTACCCAAATTCGTTGCACGAGCTGTCGTTAGACAGATGGGAAAACATCTCCCCCAATAACACAAAACGTTACATATGCTTAGTATTATACAAAACCAAAAGTGCAGGCAGTTCATGATATTAACCCAGAGAGTACTGACAATTATAATATAATAGCTGGTTAGAATGATGCATTTTAGGAAATATGTCGAATTTATCGTTTGCTACCTACCTGTTCAGGTGACTGCAAGTATACACCGTGACGGACGTTTCGCTGTCGCTGACCAGCTTCAATGGGACGGGGTGGGAGTCGAGGCGCCACTTAATTTTTTTGGCAAGGGAGCCGCGGGGAAAATTAAGAAAACGCGACTCATCCAAAATATTTTATAAAACAGTCAACAGTTTTTTTACAAAAAAAAATTCGATAAGCTTAACACACACGAAGCTTCTTAAAACTAGCGAATCTAAGGAATATAAAACAAACCAGTTTACTCGATCTATAGCTTACGATTGCGTGGCGTTGAATAAAAGAGCGTTCTCCGGAGGGAATATTTAATCTAAATATTAACTTAACGCCGAATTCCTATAAGTATAAACTAAACAAATTCCTCCTCAAAATTAACAAGTAAAACAAAAAACTCTACGGACATAAGTTAACAGCGTTAATTCGCTTCAATCCACAAGTCCGGAAGGGACCTAGTCTAAAAGGTACGTCAAATGCGCTCAATTCCCCAAAAACGTACATTTAAGTTTCGTCTTTCGTTGAGTTGGTCTTGTTGAGAATTGGTCAGATGACACCAGGAGGTGAAATGTTCGATGGAAGCAACAGCTTCTTGTCCAAAAGACCATTCACCAGAGCGCAAGTCGGAAACGATGCCCATTAACTTCCAGAAATCAGCGGCGAGAATCAGTGAATGTGGTAACTCAAGAACTACAGGTATATCAATGATTTTAACGCGATCGCGACGTTGGATTAGGGTAGCCACGTTACCAGGACTAGTGCAAGGTTGTCCATTTGCGACAGTGCAGGAGCTCACATGTTCTGTGAACGGCAGGTTAAGGGTCTGAACAATTTCCCATCTCGCATTTCCAACAATTGTGCGAGACGCACCAGAATCAAGAAGGACCAAAAAAGGAATACCTAAGATAGACACTGACAAATAGGGCCTCTCATCATTCTTAGCATGGGCGAGGACATAATTGAGCACAGGCTGGAGTGTCAAGACTTCAATTGGTTTTGAAACTCGGAAGCAACGCACTAGCCGATCATCTACCGCGTTGCTCGGGAGTTTTTTGAACACTTCGGGCATGTCTTGGTGGCGACATTAGGACGTCCGCATTGGTAACAATATCTTCGGAGAGGTTCGGGACATTCCCGAGATAAGTGACTTATCAAAAAAGTGTTATTCCATCTTTGTGATCAAACAGAGAATTGTCCAATTCTCCAAGTTTTCTTTTTAGTTTTTGAAATATTCCAATTTATTCTGACTACTGTAATCACCAACATTTTTCGAAAAAAATGAATATCAAAACAATACATTTTAACCAGGATATATGTGAATACAAAATATGTAGAATTGAAAGGGGAATTCAAACATGTAATAATACATATATGGGGTTTCAATTTAAAATAAGGAAAGTTACTATAGACTTCCGGTAGAACCAGAAACACGTCATGACTGATTTTATATTATTTGAATAGATCGTCATCGATTACTGCCATATACAAATTTTCAGCAACTTGTACGGTGTGGTTTCCAGTATATTCTAACAGGCCACTCACCGTGAATATCCCTGCGTATTATAAATTAATTAAGTAGCAGATAATTGCAAAGAACGGCGGTCACTTTGCACAAAAACTCTAGATATTAGAAATGAAATTTCCAACTTAACTTACGTATTAATTTACTGCTACTTTGTTCATGTTGATGTGTTGTATTTATGTTGAATAGCATATGATGTCAAGACAGTAGTAAGAAACAATGTTACTGAAAAATAACTTCATTTGTTTCACTGAGTAGTTAGCAGTGATATATACCTTTGTAAATAGATTTTTTACAGTTTTAGAAAACGTAATAAAATTGGGTAGGTTCCAATTAAAATTTTTAATATATTTGCTACATCTAACACATTTGATGTTTAATTGTTTTTCCGTCTAAGGCAAATAATAGAAAATTAAATGTAGAACAATTTTTCTTCTATAACATTTTATAGTACCTGTAAAAATAGCCGAGATATCTGCTGTGACAGTTACAATCAAACAGACTGTATACCTATTCTCTTCTATTATTATTATTATTATTATTATTATATTTTCTTATATCTTATTCCTCATTTTAATGTTATCTTATTTATATTATTTACAGATTTTAAACTTAATTTTTTCATAAATAAATAGATAACAATTTTTTGTATCTATTCCTCCTGGTTGCAAATCTGTTACATTACTATCATTATATGTTAACCAGGCCTTATTCCTTTTATCTCTAATTTGAGCAAAGTAATGCCCGTTTTGAGAATCACCTATATGATTTACAATTGCATATAACTGATAACTTATTGAGTTTTTTTTCTTTAATTATACACATTATTTACAGGAGGTTTTACAATTTTGTTACTTTTTTTCCCTGCTTTGCCAATCCAGATGAATTATTAATATTTGTGGCAACTCCAAGATTTTCCAAAATTTATCGTATTACATATGTCACAATTACGCTCAATAACTTCTTTTGTACTAACCATAAATTTCTGAAGATATTTTTGAAACGTAATTTCACTTTCCAAGTTTATTATTTGGAATGATAAATTTTGAAACTGATTAGTCGTACTTGATTTGTGTCCACATTTTGAGCAATGAATTTTAGTTTTCGCTGCTCCAGTAAAAATTTCAAAATTTTTTTTTAGATTATTTTGTACATTCCTACTTGTATCGTACTTTATCATAACCTAGATATATTAGCCTATAGTACAGAATAACCTAATACATCTAGTCATGTAAAGTGGAATTATACGCATTTTAAGTTGCAACGCAACTTTACATCAGGTTTATAAACTACGGCACGAATGATTTTGTACAATTTTGTGTGTATTACATCGTAGTTTATCCTAAGAGAATTTTATTAGTCAGCATTAATAAATATTTTAGTGCAGTCAGCGTAACATTGTATTACAGTCGTTCTGTAATGGTTAAAATGAGTATTTGTTGTTAAGTTGTATTATATCGTTTTAAAATGCGTATAAGACAACTGTATCATATACTGGATTATTTTAACAAATTCGGAATGCATATGATAAAACTTTACAATGTTATGCAATCTCATTTATGACATTTTCACATATGGCGTACATAAAGACTTATTACTAGAATTCGTTTTGTTTCGTTTGCACTAATAATATACAGGATGTTCCATTAAAAGAAAACATGTAACAAAAGATACCTCGAAAACTTCACATTCAATTGTTTTTCTGTTTTCATGTTTGTTATGAGCGGAACAGATCAAACAAGTTTACTAATTTGAACGACTCTGTAGCTCTAAAAATAAGAAAATTAAAAATGGTGCCGACTTACTTTGAAATAGGGTGTACATTTAGAAAAACTTCCAGATAGATAAACACTTTTCTTCGCACAATTCAACGAGGAACAGAAATTGGAATTCACGAAAGGTTCAAGGAGATGATGACTGACTCTTTGGACGACTCGTCAGTGAACTCTCCTGTCGTCAGTAAAAACAGGTTTCCCTGGCTTCTAATGTAATAGTTACTTGTATCACTGGGCGAGAAATAGTACTTTTGCGAGTAGGAGTACGGTTTGTGGGGCCTGGACTTCGCCTCGGCCCCACTCGCAGAAGAGTTTTTGGGCGCGTGATAACAAAATTTTTTCGGACGATAAAGTTTTTAAATTAAAGTTGCGTTAAGTCAACGGCAATTCTGACCAAAGTGGTCGAACTTTACTAACCGCTCACTTAACAGCCACAGTTAATGGTTATATAGGCACTGTAATTATAAATTATGACAGAAGAGCGCCGAAATGGAACAAGTTTTGAAAGGGTCTCTAAAGTTTAGAAATTAGTGAAATACAATCCTTATATCACATCACCTGTATTTGCTATTCTGATCTGTCAAATTGGTCCGACTAATCACTTAACATTTCAGACCACGCTACAATCCGACCTTTGACTTAACGATTTTGCTCAAAATAACTGTTCACTTAACGCAACCTAAAACAATTATTATTGTCAAAACAGCGTCGGTTAGGAAATTCATCTTTCACGAATAAATTAAATAAAACACTATTTTAGTATATATCACTATATTTAACACAAGAATTGTGACTGCAGTTTCGGCATACAATTTGATAATGGCATTGTACCATTATCAAATTGTATGCCGAAACTGCAGTCACAATTCTTGTTTGAAATCTAGTGGTATATACTAAAATAGTGTTTTATTTAATTTATTCGTGTAAAATGGAATATCACAAAATAACAGCTAACAGTATCAAATTCATCTTTCTTACGTTAGCGGTACAATTCAATGCTGATTTACATTAATTGATTTACAAAAATAGAAAATGTTAGGTACAGAATAGTTTAAAAACACAGAAACAATAATTTTTCTTCAATTTGTGAGGTTCAATTTGACATTTTAATATCACTCAGCGCTATCAATCTAATAGTCGTTCGTGAAAATCCCTGTTTTATTTTCCTGCCTTGGCATCCAAATAACTGTTTTCAGAACAATTTGAACGAATAGAAAATCAGTAATTTTTGTCGGAGGCAAAAAAAATTCTGTTACAGTCAAATTGGTGTTTAATAGCGCAAAGTATTTAATTATGATTTGGCTATTTCATTTCAAAAACAATTTTACTGTTGAACCGTGTTATTAGACGAGGATTCGAATATCTTCCATGGTGCATATTGATTATACCGAGCCTTCAATTGAATTTCTCATTAAAGTAAGCTGTGACTTTTTTATGAAGTTGGCGACACAATTCTACACCTTTTCCAATTGTAGTTCAGATAATTTCAGTTGTATTTCAGATTAGTAAATTGTATTTAAGAAATCGTCAATTTTAGTTCAGATTAGTAAATTGTATTTCGGAAAGTAGTAATTGTATTTCAGATCGGTAAAATGTATTTCAGAAAGCATTATATGAAATTTAGAAAGTATCATTTGTAAGTTAGAAAACGTCATTTGCAAATTAGAAAACAGCATTTTTAAAACAGGAATCAGTTTATTAGAAAAAGCTTGTATCTCTACATGTTTATATACGTATGTACATTATATTAATAATATTATGTACATACGAAGAAATGAAGTTAAGTAATCATAAACAAAGCATTGTATGTTAACCCCCTACTTGCAAATTTTGCATTGTTAAAGCAGCGGCATGGTAAACTGTTGTATGTTGTACTGCTCGGGCACAATCTCCTGCAACAACTGTGTCTTTTGCCAAATCTACAATTTCTTCTAAATAGAGTAGTCTATGTTCTACTACATCAGCGCCTCTAACTTGGGGAAGCCGTAGTTGAGTTTTTGTGTATGCTTTTATTTTTGACCATATAGTCTCGATGGGATTGAGCATCGGAGAATACGGAGCCAAACGCAATAATGTTGCTTCGGTAGTATTAATAACATCTTCAAACCTTGCATGGCAAGCTGCGTAATCACATACTATGACCAAATCACCTAATTCATTTCCAATATCCTGCCATCGTTGCAATAAATTTCCCATCCAAATATTTGCAGAGTTCGATGAAAAAGAACCTCTTCGACGTTCCATTGTTAAAACTCCTGCTGCAGAAATTGCACCTATCAGGTGAATGTTGGGACCTCTTGCAGCAGGTAGATGTTGAATAGCTCGTACGCCAGCTCGATCCTAACCTCTCGTTCGACGGCAAAACAGATTTGAAATTTGTTTCGTCAATCCATACAATTTGCTTTTCCTGCTCAATATATCTAGCTCGCTTTCTTTTGTTTTCTTCTGAATTCATCGTAACTGGTTGTTTATGAACTTGTTTCATTGTAAATAATCTACCCTCTAAATAATTTCCAATGGTTGATACACATACATTTTTTTTGAAAATTGGCGAACACGTTTGCTTTTATTTGCTTTAATGTTAGACTACAATCTTCTTCAATCCATTCAATAATGTTATTTATTTGATCATCATCAAGGGCTCTGGGTTTTACACCTCCTTTCTTCAACATTACTTCACGTCCAGAGCGCACCCAATGAAACGCAGTCTTGTGGTTTATTCCCAGTATTGTAGATAAAGCGACCGAATCATCTCCTCTATTAGCGCACGCTACAATTCTCTCTCTATCTTGGTTAGAATATTTCTTATATATTTTTCTTTCAACCAGCTCGTTCCCATTTACACCTCCTCTGCAAATAGGGCAAACACCCTGGGGTACATTATGTAATATATATTCTGCACATTTTACATGCAGTAAGTGCCTGCACGGTAGTAAGCGAAGAACTGCTTTTCTTAGCATAGATGTCCTGCAAACTCCACAATTATCTATTAAATGCATTATGTTCACCACTTAAACTATATATTTTAATACAATCTTGACAGTAAACCTGTTGATAGTTGCTTAGGTAATAAGACTTAATTGTGATTTATTTACTGTGGCATGCTGATAAAATAAGTATAATTATTAGTTTCTGAAATACAAATGATCTTTTCTGAAATACAATTGACCTTTTCTGAAATTCATTTTACTTTTCTGAACTACAAGTAACACATTCTGAAATACATTTTAAGTTTCTGAAATACATTTGATACTTTCTGAAATTGATTTTGCGTATCTGAAATACATTTTACGCTATCTGAAATTGATCTGTTACTTTCTGAACTACACTTGGAAATGGTGTAGAGAAAACAGTTGTCATTAACTGTCAGTACTGATCATAACATCAAATAAAAACACAACATTAAAGTTTAAAGTAGATACTCAAAGTGCTCTCCTCAGCTTGAATACATAAGCGTACTCTGCGTTTCATGTTTTCAAACCCGTTTGCTAAGTGTTCGAGGGTTATGTTAGCACACACATCTGTAATGCCCGCACAAAGTTCTTCGATTGTGTGACGTGTAGTTCTAAAAACTGTGTTTTTCATGTGCGGATAAATGAAGTAATCCTTAATTGTGAGATCCGGAGATCTTGCAGGAAAATTCGCAATCCGATTATCGAAAAACTGCTGCAGGAAAGTCATTGTTTGATGAGCTGTGTGGGCAGAAGCATTGTCTTGCTGAAAAAAACCCTTCTGTAAGTTCATCATCATGTAGTTGATTAATGAAAGGTTCTAGTAACTCATTTCGGTATCTTTCAGCAGTTACTGAGTCGTTAAAAAATATTGGTCCGATGATACGCCTTCTTGACACTGCTAGCCAAACACCAATTTTTAATGGATGTAATGGAGTTTCCACAAATTCATGGGGATTTTCTGCTGACCATATTCTCATATTCTGTTTATTTAAATACCCTGAGAGATGAAATCAGGCCTCATCGGAAAACAAACACTTGTCAAGAATGTCGTCGTTGTTTGAGTTATCAAGAAACCACTGACAATATTCTGTTCTTCTGTGAAAATCCACTGGCCTGAGTTCGTGGACTGCTTGAATCTTATATGGATAAAGCTTTAAGTCTTTTTTAAGAATAGTGTAACATGTTCCCACTGATAGCTGAACTTCTTGTGAAAGTTTCGCAATAGATTTCTTGGGAGATTGTTCCATTCGATCCCGAACATCTTCAATGCAGGCTGAAGTCCTTTTCTTAGCTGCTCCGCTCCCTGTTTTGCGATCAAGTGATCCTGTTTCACGAAATTTAAGAACACAAGCATGGATATGTTTAACGAGTTGTTCATAAGTAATAGCAAAATTAGGAAACTGCTGTTGAAACTTCTGTACACACTGATTAATTGAATAAACTAATTGTCCATTTTCTATTCTACCGGTTTGAAAATAACTTTCAACAATAAATATTTTCTGCTGTAATTCTAACATTTTGAATTAATTGAAAATACAAAATGTCAATTTGACATTTGTTTAATTAAATAATTAAAGTGCTGTAAATCTTAGGAGAAAAAAATAGTGAAATCATAGCCCACTTTAATGAGGAATTCAATTGAAGGGACGGTATTTGAGAGATAGAGTACTCAGTGTCGGATTGTGTTTGGGATTTTTATCGACTCCTTCGAACTGGGTTTTCTGCGTTTCCCCAGTTTGTAAGACAAGTGCTGAAAGATAAATAACATAAATAATAAGAGAACCGTAGATTTACCATTTTAAGAACATGTAATTTTAATGTTAAATACATATTAATCTATCACTAAATAAATCCAGAACAGGTCAATTTAAGAAACTATTATTTTAATTTGTTTTAGTTGGTACTGAAGCTGGCCGCCAAGGAAAATGTGAGAAGATTGGTAGATTTGGAAAGACCAAAACATGAAACCATCAGGCCTCATTTAGCCCATCACATATCGGCCCATCATACCCATGTAAGTAAATGTGCTGTTACTGTAAAATATTTAATTATTTCGGGTTTTATATAATTTGCCGACCAGTCATAATACAAGGCGTACAGAAGCGGAGTTTGTTAATGGCGCCAAATTCAAAAGAAATATAAATCAAACATAATAGGAGTACCATTTAATTCTGAACAGCCTCCGAATTATTAATTTTTTAATTAAAACGGTTTATTTGACGGACGAAATTATAATGTAAAATTCCTAATTCAAGGATTCACAACAGGAAAAAGGAAGGACTAATTCATTTAATCAAAACAATTGCATAACATCTATTTACTCTACAAAATAAATTACATCCATTACATAATATAAAATTGAAGAGCAGTAATACTGCATAAAGTGTATTATTTATTTAAAAAAAAATTGGCCAAATGTGACGAGACATGGATTTAACTAAATCAAACTAGTTAACACGCAACTGATTTTTTTATTCTGATCTTCATCTCGCATCTAAGAGCTAGTAATTCTTCATCAACTCCATCTGAACATTTTGTACCTACAGACAATAATTTAATGGTAACACTAATTTTCAAAATACTCACTAATTCACTCTTTATTAGCATAATAAGTCTGTTTTTCTGTTTTTCTTTTCTTGCTTCTTTGAGTCTTCTCTCGCTTCACATAATTCCTAAAAGTGCTAAAAATGTCCATAAACTTTTCAAATGTTCGCTCGTCTGTTTTCGTGGTATAATTAATAACTTCCTCTAATGCTATCTATTAAAATATTAAAATTCCCTTACCAAAATACTTTATATTCTTATTGCATTTAAATGTTTCTTAATTAATGTGATTTATATACTTACCATTTTTTTAAAAATAATACTGTCTGATTTTCCCCTTTTTTATATCACTCTTCAATTTTTAAAGCTGTAGCCACCATGTCAACTGCATCTCGTTTCTTATCGATGTTAAATTTTCTTATCAAATATCCTAGATCTCCTTTTGTGATTAAATTTATACACTCTAGTTGAATGTCCTTGATATTCCTTGAATCCTGCAGTATCCTTTCGTTCTTAATCCATTATTTCGTCCTTAATCCATCTCGATGTCCCACATGTGTTTCGACAAATTTCACATTTACCATCCCTGAAAAATATGAAAGTAGTGTAATTATTACAATAATTAATTAGAAAGATAACCATTTTCCAAGATCTTAAGTATTAATTACTCTCTACGTTCATTTTAGAAATTATAACCAACCAAGCGTATGAGTCACTTCGGTTACAGTTGTAATAGATATAATTCTTTTATTAATCATCGTTTGAAGTTTTTCTTCTAACACATCATAATCAACATCAACCTTTCTATTTTCTTTGATCTCCACCTCTCCATCTCAAATTCTTCGATGTTCCTAAAATTTAAATCAGTTTGTTTAATACTCACACTGTGCACCTCTGTTAAATGCATAATTAGATTGTCATGGTTTCCAAATATTTCCTGTTTTTCTTTCAAGCATAAGAGGTAAGGAATGTGTTGCGATTTCTTTTCTTACTTTCTTGTCATGCATCGTTTTCAGATGTCGATTCTTCGTTGTAACACTACTAAACTTCTTCTGGCATACATCGCAGATCAGTTTGCTGGCACTAAAACATAAAAGCAAATGCTTTTTTTTATTAAGTAAAACTTTGTACTACACCTTTTTATCCTAGAATTCAGTAAGTACAGTGTAGTCGCGATAACATGAACTAATTAAGGAGAGTGGTGTTCACGTTTTAGAAAAGTTCACGTTTTGGAGGCTAATTACATATTTGTATCATAATAAAAAATGACTAATTTTACAATATGCGAACTGAATCTTAGTGTTGTTGACAGTCGCTAGATTTTTAAAAGTGTTGAATATTGTGAAAACAGAGAGATTTAGAAATAATTTGTTCTAAGATTGATTGTCGTATCATTAAAATTGACAATTTGGCAGACGATCAAACTTGACCCCCTTTTTTTGCATACAATTAACGATAACTCGGTAAATACTAAAAATAAGTAAGTATAATGTTGTATCATTTTTATCGTCTCTTCAAGGGCTAACCGAAACTCCAGTAAAATATAGTGTTTCATTTAAAAAATAATAAGTTACGTTTGTTACTTATTAAATTAATAATAACCTGTGTATTTGAAAATATACAACTTTTGTTAAGGCCCGGTTTTCAATCGATTGGTAAAGTGACTGTTAGTGTTATCCGATTGTTGGCACAGAAAATGAGTTTATCAAAGTATTGGTAGTCTTAACAATGACATAAATTCCTTTTAACAAGGAGGTAAATTAACAGTCAGTAAATTTGCTTGGTAGCGATAACATGTAGAGGGGATACATAAATGTGTATGAGCCACTGTACGACATTGTTTCTTTGGTATTTGATTTATAATTGAAAATGGAGATTTTGTTTAACAAGCACGTTACCAAAGAGGTTATATTTATCCCACTGGTAAGTAACCATCACTTTACCGATCAATTGAAAAACCGGGCCTAAGACATTTTCTTGATAAAATGAATTTAAAGGGGCATTCCTGGATTTTTCCAGACGTCTGCTACACCCTTTTTCATCTTAGGAAATTCTGAATCTCTAAGCGATTTCCGCTTTCCTGGTCCAGCAAAAGTCAAATCAACTGAAGAAATAATTTTTGCTGAGCTTTTTTTTTCTAATGCTAAATAATTCCGCTTCTCAGAGGTCATAATGTAGAAACAATTAAAACCACAGATTAGATCTAAAACTATGTGCAATAACTACGGAGTTTATGCAATCGAAACTTAACAGTGTCTAAATGCATTTATACTAGTGTTCACGTTTTAGAGTATTAAATATCAATGTCGTTCACGTTTTAGAACATGCAAAGTATCCAAACCACGTGTTCACGTTTAGGGTGTTCATGTTACGGGTCGTTCACGTTAAACGTACTACACTGTAATCTAAACCTGAAGAGTAGTTATTAAAATTATTAATTTATTTCAAAATTTGCTGAGTTGAAAATTCTAATCAATTTAATAATACAGAAATCGCATTGACAAAATTCACACAGATAAATAAGTAAAATTGCCAAGAAAGCAGACACAGGAGAATTTAAACCGCCAATTTAACTTTATGCCATATGACATTAGAGTATGGGTTAGGTAAAGAAGATTTGGCGCTTTGATTTCGCGCACTAAGTTCAGAGCTGCTCTGTTTGTCACAATAAGCTAGCTTTTTGATTGGTCCGCACGGGTGCAGAAATTAATGTGTGCTAAAGACTCCCGTTATAGTTATTTGTAGTTCCGCTTGTAAAAAATAAAACTTAGTGAAGTTCTGAACTACCCGAAATAAACGTTAGCACAAGAAACGGACTCTCCAAATGCAATTTCAGTTAAACCGCTCATTTGTTGATCTGTTACGTGAAGTCGGGGGACAGATAAAACCGAAATCACCTCCGAAAACAAATTGTCATCTCGCCACTGATCACAGCTAATGAGGTCATATAGGTATACGAATAAGGTCGTTCGCATTCATGACGCGGGGCCTCGCTTTGGGGTTGACCACCCTTTCAACCCCTTAGCATTACACCTACGAAACTCGGATAGCATTGGAAATCTGCGGCATTATTCCGGATTACTTGGGAAATTGTTCGTGAAATTATTTATCATTTTATGTTTGTTTTCTTCCCTCTCGTCTTTTTTCTTGTTGGACTTGTTTGCATTGGAGGGTGAGGTTTCTCTACGTCTAAATTACTTTATAGAAATTGATTAAGAATAAACAATATACGAACTGCATGCAACAACTGTTTTGTATTCGTTTGGAAAACAGAGAAAGACATTTTTGGGGTGAGTGTGTAGTATCTGAAAATTGTATTGCAAGTGAATTTTTCATCTTAAAATAATTTTTGCACGTGTCACAAACTTGTTTTAAGGAATTCATTGACGAAAAAAAAAACAAGACGAACTGAAAACTTCTTCTGGCAACCTTCTGTATGAATAAATTTTTAAATTAGGTGTTTAGCCAAAATTTGCAGCAACTAATTTGATTGTTCTCAAAACTTTAAGACGATTTTAAAAAGCTACACAATAGCTTTGACTTGTATCTGAGTTGACCGCAAGGGGGCGCAATCAATAGGACTATCAATAAAAATCAATTTTATTAGCAAAAGTCTCAAAATAAGTTGCAGCTTTGATAGCGTCATTAGAAAGCTCCATTAATTCTGCACAAGTTTCATTTTCGACTTGTTATCGTATCACCTTTAATAAGGGTGGAGGAAACAGTTGAATTATTTACTTTAAAAAATATCATAACTTCGGTACTCTTTGTCAGAAATTAACGAACTTCGGCTCATTTGAAAGGAAATTCTAAGCTGATTTAAAGTTTCTATTGAACGACTACGGCTAATTTGTTATAAAGTGCTTAGAGGGCACTATTTACGAAAGTAATAAATTTTCACAGTTTTCCTAACAAAATTAAATGGTAAGGTGTGTTTATTTTGCATATTGCAAAGCCTATAAAATGGTGAACATTGTGGTGAAAACCGGAAATGAGTATCTTTTTCCGTTCTCAAGTTATTATCAAAAACGTCTACGAATTGATGATATTAGCGGAAGGAGAACGTTAAAATAAATGCTATCGAGTAATACTTTTAATTCTAAGGTTAAATAATGTCTATAAAAGTTTTTAATAATGTTAGGACATTATTTAGAAGCATTTGAATGTTTTTGGGAATAGAGAATATTTAAAGATAAGAATATAACAACAAATATAGAAACAAGAATAATTCAAACACTAAATAAAAGCAATGAATAATAATCATGAACTGTGACCAACAAAGTTTCACTTTGCCACTATACAATACTTTTTTGTGTCCGCTTAGAGTTGTGTAGAAATTATTATTGATATCCTTACGGATAGTAAACGGCTATTTCGAAATGAAAGATGGATAATATTTTGAAAACATTTTAGTTGCAGACCTTCAATCATTGTTGATTACAGTGTATTTCATAAATGTTCAAAGTGCTTTCCGTCATTTAACATTTTATTATTCGTTACTTTTATTTAGTGCCTATGTTTTTCTCATTTATGTTTTTTGTTTGCTGTATTGTTCTTTTATTTAAATATTAGACTCTCAAAAACAACTTAGTGCATTTAAATAGATTCATGTCTTTCTATTTACCTCAAAATGAAAAGTGTCACTCGATAGCATTTGTTTGAGCTTTTAGATACGTTTTTATCTTGAGTTAATAGACTCATTTGAGAATAACTCGAGAACGAAAAAAGTTATCAATTTCGGGTTTTCACCAAAATGTTCTCCTGATTGAATTCTTTGTAATCACTGGAAAAGAAATACCTCTTTAAATTTAAATTTTTTTGGGAAACTGAGAAAAATTATCACTTTTGCAAATAGCGCCCTCTAACTATAACAAAGTAGCCGGAGTCATTCAATAGAAACCCAGTAGAAAATTCTCTTTCAAACGAGCTGAAGTTCATTAGTTTCTGATAAAGAGTACAGAAGTTATGATTTTTTTAAACTAAATAATTCAACTGTTTTCTCCAACCTTATTAACGGTGATATGATAATAAGTCTAAAATGAAAGGTGTGCAGAATTAATTCAGTTTTATAATGGCGCTAGCAAAGCCGCACCTTTTTCTGAGACTTTTGCTAGTAAAATTAATTTTTATTGTTGAGCGTATTGATTGCATCCCCTTGCGGCCAACTCAGATACTTAAAAATATTTTCTTTGAATTTCTCTTGGCCACTTTTACTATACTTTTTTTTCTCCTGAAGCTGTAGGTATTACGCTGAGCTAGATACTGCCGGTCGCCGCCCATCCTGAGACACCCGGTATATATACATACATATATATAGATGGATATGTTGCAGAGAAATGGTTATTTTAGGCCAACTGGCTGACTTCGTGAAGTTGGCACCTTCAATAAAAGCTTATTAATTTACATTTATTTAGTAATTAATTAGTAATAAAAGTAAAGTTTTTTATTTTGGTCTAACTTCCGGAGCGACTCCAACTATTTTAATTATTATATTTTTTCGTTACCAGTAATTAGAAAGTTGTATAGTATACACTGTGTCCATGCATTGGGTTCACAATAGGAATAGGAAATATTTTTGAGTTTTCGAGAAAAAGTTTTTACTTGTTCTAAAACCGCCAGAAATATTATCGGAAATAATAAATTCCAACTAACAGCTGAGAAAAACTGAAAATTCTGTTCTGATTTTCATAAAATATGGCAAAGTCCGAAAAGTTTTGAGTAAAATCATGTTAGCCGGTGTTGTCAGTGTCATGAATTTAAAAGTCTGTTTTAGCATGCAATAAAGACTTGTTAAGATTTAAATAAACTACTCTTCTGCGTAAAGACAGGCAGGGTGTTTCAGCTACGGAAGCCATTGCCAACACTATAGCTGCATAATCCTCATCATAAGTTTTCTTTCTGTTTAACACCGACCTTGTTACCTCTATTTTTTTAAATACTTTTTCAGTGCATTTACAGTCTCTGGCACATCCGGAAAATCTCAATTGTGGAGTTATAGGAAAAATTTCGAATGCCCTAACATTTAATTGAATAAATTTGCTACTGTAGAGCTAACATTTTTGTCACTGACATCAGGTAATGTGATTTTACTTAAAAATTGTCTACCACATTTTAGGAAAACAGCCGTAGAATTTTCAATTTTTCTCAGCTATTAATCAGAATTTAACAGTTTCTCTCACGTTTGTTGGGGTTGTAGAATAAGCAAAAACTTTTATAAAGAATCAGTGTTTTTTGAAAACTAAAAAATAAAAAAAAAATTCCTATTGTGAACCCAATACGTGGACACAGTGTATATACAGGCTGTCAATTTTTCGAGCCTAAGCCTGGGGATCTCACTTATCTTAAGAGATACAAGGTCGGTTAAATTAGGCCAAAGTTGCATATTTTCATGC
Source organism: Prosopocoilus inquinatus (assembly GCA_036172665.1). Taxonomy (NCBI): domain Eukaryota; kingdom Metazoa; phylum Arthropoda; class Insecta; order Coleoptera; family Lucanidae; genus Prosopocoilus; species Prosopocoilus inquinatus. Next base: position 12,010,851 of record CM069875.1, read on the forward strand.
AAATTAATAATCTGAAAAGCAATTTAAATTATTCCTTTTGTTTTGAAGATATTGAGAAAAACTAAAATTTTTCATTTTCGTTTTTATTTCTTAAATCGAAAACCGATAGACATTTATAACTTACACATTATTAAGGCACTTCTTTACGTAGAATCTAAATCTGTCATTACATTTACCCGAACTGTCAAAATTGCAGAGATACGATTGTCAACTTTTTTTTTCTTATGGGCGCCATATTGGGTTTTCATATTTCTAAATAAAGATTTTTTTTTCTACGATTCTAACAATATATCACACATTATGGTTAAATCGACTTTTTGGCCGAAATTTAAATTTTTAAATTTCTACAAAGAGAATAATTTATTTTAAATGAATACACGCCATTTCAATTCGTGATTTATGGAATCAACTGCAATTGGTTGTTCAACTGTTGCTTATTAGTCAACTATTGCTGGTTGTTCTACTGTTGTTGCTTGCTCTGTTATGTTACCAATGCCTACCTCTTGCACAATGACAATGTTGCTCAATAACTGTATTAAACGTAGCTCCAGTTCGTTTAAGTCTTTCACTGTTTTCGATCCATCACCTGTACCTAGAGCACCATATCGGACTTCTCTTGCTCTTCTTTTGGTATTTGTTTTGTTTTTTCACTAAGCGCCTAAATACATGCACATTACTTGCACTTCTGATATTTAGTTATTAATTGGTCATAAATGTATTTACGATACACTTACCTTTTTCCACTGCTGTAGGGTTTTCTTTGGTCCATCGTCAACCGAATTTAAAATTCCTGCAAGTTCTTCCCATTTCAGTTTTATTGTTGTCAACTATGTTGGATTAATTTTGTTACCACTGGCCAAAAATAATTCGTTATCATTTTCTAGGTATTCAATCATTTTATATTTTTGAAATTTTGTCATTCGTTTACCGCGCTTTTTGTATAAGTATTACTTTGCTCTACCATCGTAACGTTGTTAAGTCAAATAGTTTTTCACCATTCGTAACTGTACTATAGTAGCAACACGCGAACACAAAATGTGAGTTCATAACACTTTAGATAAAAATATTTTTTCATTTTAAACCAAATTGTTTGAGAGGCGCTGATTGGGATTTAAAAGTTTCAGCTGTGCCAGGTTTACAGTCTTATTTGCCATTCAGGAATAAATAAACTCATAAATCCCGGTTGTAGGGCAGGTCATGTTTGTCCTTCGCAAGAAAAGACGCTTTGTGTGTTGACCGTTGTGCATCCATTGCATCCAACATTAAGCCGATAGATATATTTTGATTCTGTATCTCATGATTCAAAAATATACAGCATGTTCCATTTATGAAAACTGAGTTTTGGGTCGTTGAACAGAACAAGGTTCGAGACCATATTTGGATCAGCCTATCAATTTTTCAGTGATAACTACGATATGATTTGAAAGGCTGAACATTATTCCTTCAAACGACAACTTGAATCTTGTATTGGCTAGATTTTTTTTATTTGTTTGAGGATGGAGTTACAATAAACATTCACTCACCATTGGTTAGGTCTCTCATTCCTAATGTTCTTTCTTTCCTTCTCGCTTCCCTGATCCCAACAGGCGCTGAAGGTAAACGTCTTAGCCTCGGGGCATCGCATTCCAATTCGATAAGGACCATGCAAATTATAAGTAACCCTTTACGAGTATCTATTCAGTAAAATGGAACAGTCCACTTACCGGGGCCGTTTTCCCGGCCCCGCCTGCTCCATCGGCGAATCTAGAAGCTGTAGCTCCCTCATGTTGATATGGGACACTGGGGAAGTCATTCTCGCACGTTGAATTCTTATCTTCGCATGCATTACCCCACACATTCACCTGTGGATACAAAACCCACCCTTCCCGATGGATATTAGCATACCTTGCCTCCCGAGCATGCGTTCTCAGGATCAGTTTATGTCACCGATTGCGTAAGTGTCAAGCACCACTCCGTACCGGTCCAATGACATCATCATGTCAGACCTTTCTGGATAGCTCAATGCCATCACCTGGTCAGGAATGCAATCAACCGAATTCCCACTCACAAAGAATGCAGAATACAGCTAATAACTTTGCCGGTACCGTGCTCTTCATCGGCGCTGCTTGCACGCCGCGGCAAGAACCCCGATAACGTATGCTGGTGCACGGTAGCATTCTCTAGCAATACCCCGGGTCGCATCCCGGACAATATTCTGTTACCAGAATATCTCCGCACAAAATCATGACCCTCATACCGCATTGCCAATCGTGAGAATGTACCGCCCTAACGCTTCTGCCAGAACGTACCATCTCAGGTCATATTCTGCAGACACCCTCTAGCTAATGCTCGGCAACACTACGCGGCCACCACATATCACCAGGCACATCCGTGGCCCGTTTACCGACACGTTTCGCCTTCCGCGAAGCCCCTGGGAGACTGTCGTCTCTGCCGTTTCTTTTCAGCCAAGACTAAACACGCCCCCATATCACGTCTAATAAGCTAGCCCCCCCACCAACGGAAAAAAGGTTTTTATTTTTTTTTAAATAAGGTGCTAATTAGGTGCGAATAAGGTGCTTAATTGAAAAATTTAGTGCTCGAACCGTTTGGCAGAAAAATTTTTTTTTTTGGGTGGGGCTAGCTTAACGTTAAGGTAGCCCCCTCCAACAAAAAAACAAAATTAATGCATAAACAAAAAAAAAAACAATAACAGTAGAATTAGGTGCTAATTAGGTGCTCTAAGAAATGATGAAAATATTTCAAAAATATGTATATTGGGGAACTTAGAATTAGATGCCAATCGAGCGGACGGCACGCGAGGTCAGAACACGAGAGAGATTTTACCTTACAAAATTAGGTGCTCCGTCGAATTTGGTCTTAAAATGTTTCTTTTTTAATATCAGTTAAAGCTACATAGTCCCCGAATTAGGTGCTCGTTGTTTTTGACAAGAATTCGTACTTCCTCGCTCGCGCGGTCAACTCATATGAGAGAAGTCACCTTAAAAAATTAGGTGCTCCGGCGAACTTGGTCTTAAAATGTTTCTTTTTTAATATTATTTAAACCTACGTAGTCCCCGAATTAGGTGCTCGTTGCTTTTGACAAGGATTCGTACTTCGTTGCTCGCGCGGTCAACTTACATGAGAGAAGTCACCTAGAAAAATTAGGTGCTCCGGCGAATTTGGTCTTAAAACGTTTCTTTTATTATTATTTAGGCGGCGTTCGCACGAGCATTTTGTAAAACGTTCAAACACTCCCTTATTTCATGTCATGAATAGAACTTATCGGTTTCAATATGTACATGCGTTCGCACTAAAGCGCTTTTTTGACCACCGCTGCAGTGTGAACACAATTATTAAATCTGATATGTTCTATTCACGGCGTTAGAAAAAGCGAGCGCTTGATCGTTTTCGAAAACGCTCGTGCTAACGCAGCCTTAAAATTACATAGGGTAAAGTTGCACACCTAAGCAAGAATCGATGAAGAAACGTTAATCTAATAGGTAAATATCGAAATTTTGTAGGCGACTGATTTACTTTCGCTTTTCGAAAAATCTGTTCAAAATATTGCTTGAAAGCAACAATAAATAATAAATAAATGCTTCTAAAACTTTATCTGCAATTGGCCATATATCCCACACTGTATTGGATTTATGCCCCATACGTATGGTATATATGCCCCATTAATATTTTATTGGAATAATTGGCCCAGTATTGTATATATTTAAATAAAATACAATTATTTTTTAACAAAAAAATAAAACTAAACAAAACATTCACTGGGTAATATTTGTGCTATAAAATATGTTTTCAATGTGAATTTAATAGTTTCCGCTTCATAACTTTCTTTCTTATTTATTTCGCATCCACATAAACTGTATCGATGATTTGAGTTCACAATAGGAAAAACATTTTTAGTTTTGAGTTTTAGAAGAAAGAAATCACACTTTATAAAAGGTTTGCTAATAACAACAGGTATAGTGTGCCATAATTCCCTTTTAGAGGGATAAACGCCCCAGCTAAAATTTCCGTTATTATGTGTCCAAGTTACAATTTCAGGATCAGAAGTGCTGGTTAGAACATTTAATTGGTAGAATATGTTAAAACAGTTAGCTTAGTAACAATGCCCTAGATCTGATAGCTTATTTATAACAATCAAGTTCCGCCATTTTCAATAGAAATCGAAAGCCTTTCCTTTTAAAATGAAATTATAGTAATAATAAAAGATACAAACCTATTGTTTCTTATTGATTTTAGTTTACTATTAGTTTAGTTTAACATATTAGTCGAAATATGTCGTCAATTGCAGTTGGATTTCATAACATTACAAAGTGGCATATATCCCACAGGGGCATATATCCCAACTTTACCCTAGTCCCCCAACTAGATGAAAGTAATATTTTATTAATTTCTTGTTTTATTCTAAAGAAATTGAAATGTAATGCAAAAGCTTATAGCTTTAACTGATATTAAAAAAGAAACATTTTAAGACCAAATTCGCCGGAGCACCTAATTTTTCGAGGTGACTTCTCTCATGTAAGTTGATCGCGCGAGCGACGAAGTACGAATATTTGTCAAAAGCAACGAGCTCCTAATTCGGGGACTATGTAGCTTTAACTGATATTAAAGAAGAAACATTTCAAGACCAAATTCGCCGGAGCACGTAATTTTTTAAAGGTGACTTCTCTCATGTAAGTTGACCGCACGATCAACGAAGTACGAATCCTTGTCAAAAGCAACGAACACCTAATTCGGGGACTACGTAGTTTTAACTAATATTAAAAAAGAAACATTTTAAGACCAAATTCGCCGGAGCACCTAATTTTTCAAGGTGACTTCTCTCATGTAAGTTGACCGCGCTAGCGACGAAGTACGAATCCTTGTCAAAACAATGATCACCTAATTCGGGGACTATGTAGCTTTAACTGATATTAAACAAGAAACATTTCAAGACCAAATTCGCCGGAGCACGTAATTTTTTAAAGGTGACTTCTCTCATGTAAGTTGACCGCACGATCAACGAAGTACGAATCCTTGTCAAAAGCAACGAGCACCTAATTCGGGGACTACGTAGTTTTAACTAATATTAAAAAAGAAACATTTTAAGACCAAATTCGCCGGAGCACCTAATTTTTCAAGGTGACTTCTCTCATGTAAGTTGACCGCGTGAGCGACGAAGTACGAATCCTTGTCAAAACAATGATCACCTAATTCGGGGACTATGTAGCTTTAACTGATATTAAAAAAGAAACATTTCAAGACCAAATTCGCCGGAGCACGTAATTTTTTAAAGGTGACTTCTCTCATGTAAGTTGACCGCACGATCAACGAAGTACGAATCCTTGTCAAAAGCAATGAGCACCTAATTCGGGGACTACGTAGTTTTAAATAATATTAAAAAAGCAACATTTTAAGACCAAATTCGACGGAGCACCTAATTTTGTAAGGTAAATTCTCTCGTGTTCTGACCTCGCGTGCCGTCCGCTCGATTGGCATCTAATTCTAAGTTCCCCAATATACATATTTTGGAAATATTTTCATCATTTCTTAGAGCACCTAATTAGCACCTAATTCTACTGTTATTGTTTTTTTTTTGTTTATGCATTAATTTTGTTTTTTTGTTGGAGGGGACTACCTTAACGTTAAGCTAGCCCCACACAAAAAAAATTTTTTCTTCCAAACGGTTCGAGCACTAAATTTTTCAATTAAGCACCTTATTAGCACCTAATTAGCACCTTATACAAAAAAAATAAAAACTTTTTTCCGTTGGTGGGGGGGGGGGGGCTAGCTTAATAGACGTCCCCATATCATATTACCAAATTAATAACGTAAACAAATATGCTAATGCTTCAGAAATATCCCGAGAATGCATAAACTTTCATAACTTCTAAACTTCCAAAATAAATAACACTTAATATTTAAAAGTGTCTTAAATACATTCTCTTAAATGATGGACCGCCGAAATATTGTTTTCTAGAAATTCGAAGATATCTCAAAAACCGTTACATTTAAGCATAGGGAAGCCTTAACAACTTTTACTTGCAATAACGTGGAGAATCAGAATTTGCAATAAAAAGTATAGCATTCCATTTAAAATAAGAAAGTTAATGCCGACTTTCATCGTTTTCTGGATTTGGAAATTGATGATGGTGAATCTCTTTCCCGTCAACCGAAAACTCGAAAGTTACCCGTATTAAATACAAGCTGTAAACAAAAATACATCGGAATTCATTCCACAATATAAATAACAATGTAACTCTCTCTATGTTTCACTGTAATGTTTTTAAATAAAAATTCTATAAGTACGATGAAATCACAAAAGTTTTATGTACACAACTAGTAAAGTACACTGGAACACTGAAACATAAAAAACACTCCAACACAAAGAACAGACACAAAACAAGAACATGTGGTACCAAACACGCAGAATCAAATCAAAAACACATAGAACGTTCAACGACATTTGTATGGTTATGGTTAAACAGGTAAATTTAACATGCCTACGTTAAATTTATCCCTTTTACGGGTGCCTGTTATTTTCGAGTTACATAATCCAATCCAATTTAAAGGCTTGTTAAATATGCATGTCTGTAGAAGAGGTTTTAGAAGAAGCTTAATCAACTGTTTTTAAATAAAACGCAGCTCGCTGCCAAAAACGTTTAATGCTTACACAGTACACACGCTCTCATTATTTCGTTCACACATGTTACATGTATAATTTTTCAGTTTGAATACATACGCTGTCTATGAAAACAAAACTTAACTAGATACAGTACTAATGTGGTGCTCATATTTAAATTGAAGTAAACAGTTCAAAAATCTTTAACATGTCTTAACGTACCTATTAAATTTAACGTACTCGACAAAGAATATATTAACGGGAATAAAGATGAGACGCTGTCGAATATTCGACAGTTCTGTGAGCTCTGTAATACTTTCCTTATAGTTCGGAACGTATCCAACGACATTCCGCAGCCTTATTAGATAATTTTTTAATGCAATTTAAAAAAAGCGAAAATCGAATTATACACATTTTAAGTGATGCGCTGTCAAATATTCGACAGTTCTGTGAGCTCTATAATTTTTTCCTTGCAGCTCGGAACGTATCCAACGACTTTCTGCCCAGTTTTCCAAAGTTCCACCCATAAGCCTCATTAGATTATTATTTAGCAATTTTAGACTCCGCGAAATTCGAATTATACACATTTTAAGTGATACGCTGTCGAATATTTGACAGTTCTGTAGACTCTACAATTTTTTTTTTGTAGTTTTCAACGTATTCAACGACTTTCTGCACAGGTCCAGCTATAAGCCTTCTTAGATAATTTCTTAAAACAATTTTTAGCTTCAGTTTCTCATATATTAAAAGTTTTCGGGGACAGGAAGAGGCAATCATTTTGAAAATTAACACACTGCACTATGAAGTGATCTTTCAGACTATAATATTTTCATTTTTATATCGCTTCTGGTTTTAGCGGAAGTCGACGTTAACTTTCTTATTTTAAATGTAATACTATATTTTTATTGCAAATTCCGATTCTACACTTTATTCTAAATAAGTAAAAATTGCTAAGGCTATCCTATACTTAAATGTAACACTATTTGAGATATCTTCGAATTTCTGAAAAAGATTATTTCGGTGGCCTTTCATATAAGAGAATATATTCACGACACTTTCAAATTTCAATATTTAAGTTCTCTATCGTTTGAAAGAATAATCCTCAGCCTTTGAAATCATATCGTAGTTATCATTGAAAAATTCACAAGGTTGTCAAAATGTGGTGTCGAACCTTGTTCTGTTCAACTGTCCAAAACTCAGTTTTTGTAAATGGAATACACTGTATATTTTTGCCTCATGAAATGCAGAATCAAATTCTACATCGATTAGTAATAGCATTCCAATAATTGTTTATTTTATTGTGTTAATTAATGGCATTAATATAGTTATTCGTGCCTAACTTCGAAAAAAAAAGAAGTAACATTATTTTGCCGTACATCTTGGAATAAAGCTATAGGTAAATACCTATCGTAATATGTACTTACTATTTTTAAGGCCGATTTATAGATTGACGCCAGTACGTATAACGCAACGTTTACGCTGCTGTCAGATTATTAAAGGCCGATTTATAGATTGACACCCGTACGCATAACGCAACGTTTACGCTACAACCAAAATATTAGTCATCGTTAATAAGTTGAACAATTTAAAAACTAACGGTATTCGCTGGAGTGAATATTGATATTTGTGAACCGTTCGCAACGCTGATGTGTAAAATACGTATTGCGATAGTGTTTACGCCAACATTTTTGTTAGGAAAAGCAAAAGCAGAAGTTACAACTGGTAAAGTGGTAAAAATAATTAAACATATTTATTATTTTACAGTCCGTATCACACGGTCGTAAATACTGTTTAAAATTTGCAAATAACTGAGACAAGAGTCAAATCAACTAATAAATATTTACCTTTGTAATCCATCTCTCTCACTTTGTAGAAATTTTGCACAAAAAATACCATCGTGTCGTAGTCCTTGACGATTAAACATTAAAGATCCTTTTTATTTGTTTTGTTAATTTTATCAATTTCTTTGGTTGTTATTTGTACATATCAGTTAATACAGCTTGTAACTCAATAAATATTTTTGTATTGTCGACACTTACTGCGAAAAATTACCAGTACAATTGTGAGGCAAGACGCTATTCTTATCGTAAGATTTACTACAATTGTTCTAATATTTGCTATAATTTGTGTGTGTCTGCATTTTTACTTTTAACCACTCATTTTCATCACTTTTGTTTAAAGTTGGATTTATTTTGCTTGACTTCCGCCAAAACCCGACAACTTGCTTTGTCGCAGTATTTTCTGGCCGCCATTGTACAATTTATTAAATATCTTTCGACGACATTTTGCGCACGGTTTGATAAAATCTTTTGCATCAGTCTTTTTTTTGTGTAGCTCAAAGTGAAAATCGCACAAAAAGCTCCGGCCTCATTATTTCCATAAAAATTGTCAAGTTACGCTCTGACGGTTGATTACTCGGTAATTTGGCAGTGTAAAATCAACAATTTACCGGATGTTTGCAAGCGGCTGAGTTAAACATATCGTTAGCGATTGTCAACTGTTTCGAGTGCCCTGATTGATTTAGCCCCTCTGTCCAATAGTGATGGGTATATTTACCCACATCCACGCGCGATAATTACCAGTGTCCGTATGGGGCCGGTGTAATTAAAACCAGTCGAGTGCGTGCAAGTGTAAATGCATAGAACGACGTCAATAATCGGACTCCACGTGTACTTACATAAGTAAACAGGTAGCGGGACATGCGGTGGCAGCAATTGTAATTAACTGCATTTACAGCATTAGCCCATTACAAGTGGCTGGAAATACGCGTCGACACGCCCCCTTATTATTGTAATTTGTCTGATGACCATCATTACGCAATACCAACATTGTTGTTTTTAATTTGCCTTGCGTGTTTTTACATTCGAATGATGGAAAAAAGACTTGAAAGTTTGTTGTTTCACTGGCGTAAGATTAGCAAAAGGAATGCAATTTATTTCTAAAGGCTGGCTCAGACGACTGGAGTACTTCGACAATATACCAATATTGGTATACTTGGCAAATGTTTTGGCTCATAAACATCATTTTATGCAAAGCCACTCACACAACGTGTATATTTTTTTTTAAATGCCAGCAAATTTATACAATATTGGCGGAATAGATAGAAGAGCGTTGGCCATTATGGATAGCGGCCATTCTGTAAATGTTGTCGCTTGTGCAGCTTTTTCGGTTTTTATGTTCCGAATGTTTGGCGCACAATATTACTGGTTCGTTTTCGTATAAATCGAAAAATTCAGGTACCACTTCATTTGACCACTCCATTTATTTTTTCTTATAACTAGTAGTAAACGTACACAACAACACAAACAACAATACACAATTATATTAACAACTCGGTGTGAGCGCAACCACAAATAATTCTTGTCAAGTCAACCAATAATTGTGATCCCTTTGACTTATGCCATTTTTACCGACAGACTCATCAGTACAAATAATTGTACAAGTATTTTTTTTCTAATTAGTAATAAACACTTATCAATACAGAATGAATAGTACTTGCACAACAATACACAATTATATTAACAACTCGTGTGAGCGCAACCACAAATATGAACTTGTCAAGTCAACCAATAACTTGATCCCTTTGACTTATGCCATTTTTACCGACAGACGATGGGAAAATGACCAGTACTCACCAGTGACAAATAATTGTACAAGTAAACCACTCATACGACATGGCAAGTGTACGCTATTAACAAATATTGGCCAAGTACACCAATCGTCTGAGTCCGGCTTTAAGTAGGCCACTCACTAGGGAACATGTTCGAGTAATCGGGTCACATGCTCCGCAACATGGCTTTCGGCAACAAGTTCGCTTATATGTTGACAGATTGGTTAATATGTTCGTAAAGCCGGACTCAGACGACCAGTGTATTTGGACAATATTTGTTAATGGCGTATATTTGCCATGCCGTGTGAGTGGTTTACTTGTACAATTATTTGTCACTGGTAAGTACCGGTCAATTTCCCATCGTCTGTCGGTAAAAATGGCACAAGTCAAAGGGATCACAATTATTGGTTGACTTGACAAGTTTTTTTTTGTTGGCCCTGCCTTATTTAGGGCTCATTTTGCCAGTTACTATAATTAATTAATTAAAGCTGGGTCAAATATGTTGGACAAACACAGACAACCATGGATTGAGCAGGACTCGAACCTGCAGTGTGAGTGCCCGCGGTTTCTGACTCTGCCAGTTAACCGCAGAGCTACTCGTCAGCCCACTTGACAAGTTGATACTTGTGGTTGCGCTCACACAAGTTGCTAACATAATTGTGTATTGCTTTGCAACTGTTATTCATTCTGTATTGATAAAAAAGGTAAAGTGTTATTAATAATGTATTATAAAAAATAAATCGAGTGGTCAAATGAAGTGGTACTTGAATTTCTTGATCTATACGAAAATGAACCAGTGATATGATGCGCCAAACATTCGGAACATAAAAATTGAAAAAGCTGCACAAGCGGCAACATTATATAAATTCACTGGTAATTTAATAAAAATTGTACAAGAGTTCCTTTGCGTAAAATTGCCTTTATGAGCTCTTACATTTGCCAATATACCAATATTGGTATATTGAGGTGAAACTGTAAAATAGCGAGTAGAGTGCAATCTGTGTGCGGCGGCCTGACTAATATATTGATGTTAACTTGTTGGTAGTTAGTTAGTCGGTTAAAATTTCATCATCAAAGATTGCGTAAAAAAAGTTTTAATACTTTATTGACATAAATTCCTTATGACTGATTTCGACTGACCGGATACAATCTCTCAGTTCAACATTTTGTGCACAATTTAAGCTATAACATTGTACGTAAAATGGTGAGTACGTACAATTTTATGGTTTAAATTGTGCACAAAATGTTGAATTGTGCTGTTGTAACCGGCTAGTCGTAATCAGTCATGATGAATTTATGTCAATAAAGTATTAAAACCTTACGTTTTTTACGCAATCTTGTGATGAAATTTTGATCAATTAAAAAAAACTGCTTGCTAAAACAATTACGAAATGTTATTGGGTTTTTTTTTTAAGAAACAGGGACAAAAATTGTTTTCAAACAAGGCGTAAGAGATGGTTACAGTCCTGTGTAGAATTTTTTGAAACGCATCGATTAGATGCACAATCTAAAATTATTTAGACAGTTACAGAGTGTTTCGTAAGAGTGGAACGACCCTAACGTACAGTATGTCCATGGATCGGCTTGACAAGACGAAAAACTTTCTTATTAGCAACTTTAAAAAAAGTTCTGTTTCCCGAGAAACTTCAGAAACAATTTAAATTTTGAATTACAGTCTGCCTAAAAACACAAAATGTCTTAATTTTATATTGCGGAAATCAAAGTAATGTTTTCAATATGGATTTTAAGCAAAAAGTGTATTCTTTAAAGAAATTCTACTGTCTAAGCAATTTCAAAAATCACACATACCTTTAAGTTTTGTAACTAAAAGGTGTTTAAAATATTCAAATATCTGAATTTATAGAAAAAATAAAACTTTATTATGATTAAAAGATTATCCGACTAATTAAAATTTTGATTAAAATTCCTCGAAAATGAAGCCTCGAGTCACTACAATCTTTTTTTTAATAGTGACTCAGTGGCTTCTCCTTCGACGAATTTTAATCAAAATTATTATTATTGATTTGAAACATATGGAAGAACATGCATCCAATACTGATACAATTTCATTGATTTTTTTAAGTAATCGGAATGGTTTACGTGACATCATTGTCTCGGGAAACTTTTCATAAAAAAGATCAATCGCATATATTTACTTATCTCATAAAGTTGTCGGTTGCTTGTTCTCTAAGAACACCAGATTTCTTATAAAATTATCCAATGTAACAGTTTCTCGAAAAGCATTTTTAATAAATACATTACTTTGATTTCTGCAACATAAAAGAAAATTAAGACATTTGGATTTTTTAGACAGACTGTAGTTCAAAATTTAAACTTAAACATTGTTTCTGGAGTTTCTTGATAAGCAGAACTTTTTGTAAAGAATAAGTTCTTTTGCGTAAAGTTGATATTAAAAAGGTTTTTCAAGTCAATCCATGGACACATTGTATATTTTTTGAAATGGAACACTATATCAGTAGCGCAGAGGTAAACTATCGTATCTCCACCGAACCGATTCGGCGACAGTATCTCGGTATTCGTTCGGTCCGGTTAGTAGTGAGTCCGTTCCATCACTAGTTATAATACTCCGTAACGGGGGATTATAATACTCTGTTACAATGATTATGACACGGCAAGAGAAATATCAAACAGTCCAAAAGTCCAAAAATTGCAATTGAAGAAGCTAAAAGCCTAAAACTTTTCTAATTTAAGCTACTTCTAAAAATGCGAATAAGAAAGTTAGCTATTGTAGGGGCTTTACATGAGCAACCTTATATTCTTTTTCTGCCAATTTAAACTCAACTTTTTGAACACTTCATATCTGGTTAACACATTTAAATTTCAATTGAAACTTCATAAACTAAAATAGTAAAGGAGACTGTGGTTTAAGAGATAATTGAAATTAACCTCCGCCCACAATAATTTTTATATCCGTACATACGTATTTTGGCAGCTAAGCTGCCATCTTCAGTACGTTACCAACTTAAAAACACTAAAGAATGTCTAAAAACAACCTAATCACACTGACAAAATTATAAAAATGTTAAACCTAACAAAAATCTAATCATCCTAAAAGATATACAGGGAAGGGCAAAAGTATGGAACCGGCTGAATATTCCGAAAACTGTTTGACGTATCTGTTTGAAATTTGGTGTATGATTCAGAGTCCATAGGACCTACATTACCAATTTATTTCAATCGTTTATCTGCTCTTGTTTCTGAGATCCAATGCCTACTTGATTTTTTTTTAAATGACAACCTACTGATTTTTCTCCTCTATTTAATAGTTCGTTTAATTCTTTAAACGACCACAAAAATATTTATCTATTGCATAAGAAAATTTTCGAGAAAATAATGTTTGAATGAAAAAGTTAGAAAAAATGGTATTTAATGGTAATAATTATTTTGCATTTATAGGTCTCTACACCCAAAAATAAAATGTTTCTTCGTGTTCTGATCTTTTTAGAATAAGAGGGATATAGTAATTTCAAAATTTTGAGATTCTGTTTAGAGTTCTGGATAGCACCTCAATAGTTCTAAAGAAAGTCTTAATGGTGAAATTAATTATTTCCAACAATTAACATTTTATAGCCAATTTTCAAATCCCGTTTTGTGAACTTAGCACCCCAAATTTTTAAAGTCATTTTTTATGTTTAATCCGCTGGATCTCTTTTTAATTTTGACATAGAACTCCATAACTCTTTGGGGTGCTATTAGAACTCCTATAAAAAATCACTTTTTTGAAAAATGAGGTGCGAACTTCACAGAGGCCATCCGCGAAGCTCGTTATAAGATTAACAGAGATATGTTCAGGCAAATCATTGACGTATAACAGAAATATCAATGGCCCCAACATGGACCCCTGTGCCACACCCATACTATTGGTAAATATGTCCGATTTCGAATTCTTACATTTCACGTAAAAATATCAGTTACTTGGGAATGATATTAGCCATTTTAGTATGTTTCCTCTTATACCTAATTGGTACAATTTATCTTCAACAAATTTAATACAAACAGTGTCAAAGGCACGAGACAGGTCAAACATAAATCCTGCTACGCATCTGTTCGCGTCCAATTCTTTACTCACACATTCTACAAAAGCATATTAAGCAGTTTCTGTCGATTTCGAGCCGCGGAAACCGTGCTGGTGTCCGTTTAGTAGGTCATATTGGTTGATAAATTGTAGTATACGATTATACATGAGGCGTTCGAAAATTTTTGAGAGAACACAGAGACAAATAAGGCGATAGTTACTGACGTCCTCAGAATCGTCTCTTTTGTAGATCGGAAGCACTGATGCAACTTTTAAACACTCAGGGAACTCACCATTATTCACTGATTTGTTAAACAAGAAAGTTAATGGGACTACAATTTCGTCACATACACTTTTAACAATTTGTACGGACCAGTCATCAGGTCCGCGGGATCTTTTGTTGTACAGATGTAGGATAATATTCCTTACTTCATGCTCTTCAAGAGGGAAGAACACCATTGTCATTTTAACATATGAGGTGCTGGTGCATGTTTTGGAGAGGTTGTCTTTAAAATGATTCTGTATCAGGTTTTGAGCTGCTGTAGCGAAATAATTGCCAAAGATATTTGCTATATCTACTGGAATATCGTATGTTTCATTTTGGAATTTAATAGTATTCAATATAGTTTTCTTTCCAGGGTTAATTTCATTGTTAATGATTTTCCTTATTTCCGCGGTTTTATTATCTGAAGTACAGATTCTCTGGTTATAATAATCACTTTTTGTTTGTTGAATTAGTGTTTATATTCTTTTTTTTGTATTTGTAAATAGGCTTAAAGAAGTCATAATCAATATTGTTACACAGCCAATTCAGTTCGTTTACGTTGTTGTAAGCGAGATGTAGCTTCGTGTTGATCCATGATCGCTGCTTCCCTTTATTTTTTCTTACATACTGCAGAGGACACCATACATCGAGGCACCATTGGATCGTATTCCTGAATTCATTAAAAGAATCTCCTGTGTTTCTGTCAGCATATGTAAATTCCCATAAGCTGTTTCGTAGCTCGTTTTTAATTTTTGTTATCGCATTTTTATTGACCAAACCTTTTAGATATAATTTCGCGTTCACTTGCAAAGGATTTAGCGTGTGAACTTTAAATTGTTAGAGTTAGAGTTAAGGACTGACCTTTGTGATCGGCGAGGTTAGTGTTGAACACTTGACATGTGAAATATTCAGAAGGAAGATTTGATACTATGTGGTCGATTCCAGTTGCGGAAGTGTAACTTCGTTTATTAGTAAATACCCTCGTAGGTTCGGTTATTTTATTAATCAATTTAAAGGATTCAAACAGATCGAATGAAATTTGTGTGTTTATCGCATTCAATGTTTAAATCTCCATAAACTATTATATTAGGAACAACGTTACTAATTTCTTCAATCGCTAGGGACAGATTTATTATAAAGGTCTCAAAATTACCGGAAGGAGGTCTGTAGACGGTTAATAATTGGCTTGCTGGAAAAGTTTCTGGAAACGGTATGATAAAACGCATATGAAATTTGGTAAAGGTATCATTGTTTTTCGAAGTATTCACCTTTGACGTCAATACACTTTTGCATACGCTCGAACCAATTGCTAAAGCGCGTTTTCCACTCTAAAGAAGGTACCTCAGAAACCAGTGTCCGGAATGTTTCTACCGCTGCTTCAGTCGACGAAAATCGCTCACTACTCATTGTAGTATACCAATCAGCATTTACGGTTTTTGGATCCTCTAAAGCCACGGTTGCTACATGTTCAGTTAAACCAAAGAAACAAGCAATCATTTGCTTCGCAGCACTGCGTGAACGGAACTTTTGTTGGTTTTGGTTCATTTTGAAATACCCAAACGGTAGATTGTTGTTTACTTTCTGGCTCGTACGAATAGATCCACGTTTCGTCACCAGTAGCGATGTTATGAACTAAATTTGAACGACCTCCATTGAATTTCTTGAGCATTTCTTCGCACTATTTGACACGACCCTGCTTTTGCGCTTCTGTTAAATTGTGTGTGATCCAATGACTGCAAAGCTTTCGTACGTTCAAATGATCATTCAAAATCTGGTGGATAGCTTTCATGTCAATGCGTAAGGATGCTTGACTCTCATGGTATGTCACATGTCGATCTCGCTCAAGCATTTCACGCACAGCATCTACATTAGTGGCAACAACAGATGTTGGTGGACGTCCTTCACGAAATTCGTCACTGAGAGAGGTACGTCCACGCTGGAATTCGGCGAACCAATTATAAACACTGCTCTTTGATGGTGCTTCATCTCCAAAAGCCAAATGAAGCCGATCGAGGCATTGTTTCGGCGCTAGACCACATTTGAAATCGTAAAATATCATAGCACGAAAATTTTCACTCGAGATTTCCATGTTTACTTTTTTATAATTACTTTTTCTCAAATGCTGTACAAACAATACTAGTTCACTTGGATAGGAACTGTCAATAGAATTATAGGCGAAAAACATCAAATTTTTCAAATATGACAGTTGATAAACGCTAACAATTCTAGACCTACTAGATTCCAGAAAATTTTCCAGCAGCCCACGTATCGCCAACTTAAATTTATTTACTGTACATCTTATCGCGCAGCATTCGATATGCATTTCGACTGAAATCCATTCATAGTGGCTAAATTTACTTCTTCTTTCTTGCACCATGACTCGGTAATACATAAAAAGATGGACACTTCCATTTTATTAAATGTTTCAATCACGTCAAGTTTGTTCATAAGACCCTGAACATTAATGTGTATGATTTTGAGTTATTGTGTTATCTTGTTGAGTTCGAAGGACGCTTTGTTCGAAAACTTTGAGAATTTCGCAGTGAACCTTGTCGTGGAAAAATGTATCTACTGATTTCGACTCCCTTTGGCCAGTGTTGAGAGTTAGTTATTATGTCATAATCGTTTATAGGTATATTTAGGATGTAGTTTGTACTTCTCATTCGCGAAATGATAGGTTGACTTTCAAATTTGTTATGTTTCAAAATTCCCTTTATGTGTTTATTAACTTCTTCTACAGATGTGCCTTCTTCAATTTTAGATATAAACAACCTGGTAATTTTTTCAGCAGCTCTGAGATTTGTCGCTGTTCCAGTACCAATCGTAACTGGTTTCGTTCGCTTCTTATTCCGGCGCTCTGACGTGGTGAAACCCTCTGCATCATTTTTATCCGAAACTAAATCATCGCCTGTATCGTCGTCGGCGTCAGTTGGGATGATTTCTTTCGTCTCCAGGTTTATTAATTCATGCATGACCGCTCTTTGTTTATTTGCAAGTTTTTGAGCGTATGTTTCTACGTTTTTGCCTTTATTTGTGCTGGTGCTAGCTGTAGGCATGGTTTGCGGTCGCTCGGCAACAGATCCAATTGTTTCTCCGCTATTTGCAGTTTTCTGCTTCTTACCAATATTCTTATCAACAACATTGTTTTCCAAATCTGTATTCCTTTGCTTAATCTTGTCAGGTACAGAGGCCGCTTTCTTTCTATAAATGTTATTGTCATTTAGCGTTTCCATCAATTGAATTTTATCTTTTAGTAAACTTATTTCATCTTTAAGAGTACTTATTATTAAATCCTTATTGCTTATTATAATTTTCAGGTACCTTGTTGCTTGGTCATCATTTTCTGTGGAGAACTTTGTATCGGGATTGTTTAGGTTAACCTCTTCAGGCTCATCCATTGTTTGGTTACTCACATCGCAACACACAATACTGTGATCACTTATAACTTTTACATTTTTGACGTACTTGAGACAGCTGGGGTGGCTATTTGAATTATACTTTACACATAAGATGCCATTTTCAGGCATCTTTTTGCATCTAACGCACGGGACTACTTTCGCTTTGTCCGCCATTACAATGCTAATACACTAAATTATATTGATTCTTCTCCATGTATTCTGAAAATGTACCGTGCCGGTTCGTGGACAAACCAGAATATAACCTAATGTATTACTACCAATCCGGTAAATCTGCCGGGACGGCGGACGGCGAAAATTCTTGTCGTGGACAAGCCGCCTTATAGTTATTTAAGTATTAAAAGCGGTAAAGGCGGGTTCATGCTCGTACGCAGAATTTGGTTTTGATTTTGCACTCCGCTCTAAGTTTCACTGCTCGTGAATAGAAAATCATTGAGGGTTTTCGTTTATAGGCAGTTTTATATTATACTCGAGCCTTAGTTAGGTTAATGCATACACTTACAATTGCGTAAAACCACGTAAAAAGTTAAACTGCGGCGAACTTCTGCGTTGCGAATACCTACTGAAATGTGCTGATTATTGCGTCACAAATTTTTACGCGTATGATGATTCACAATTCTCTTAACTCAAAATAAACAAGGAACTGCACAAGTACATTCTAGATTAAAATTTGACGGGAAATTCAATACAATTTTTAGAATTTAAAATCCATAAAAAAAAATCAAAAAATCGTCTGTAAACAAATTGCGGGAACTCTTACGACATCCTGTACAGTAAATTTTATTCATTTACTAAACCTCCTTTTGGTACGTTAATAATTTCTTCAGTATTCTGCAACATTGAGTCATTTTTACAGTTTTAAAAAGTAATTATTAATTTCCGACTCTATGTTGTATAATAAAAAAGTCTTATTTTGGCTTCCTTTACTTGTAGAAATTTGGCAAACGAATTTTTCAGCACCCTGTATAGGTAAACTTTCATATTTGATTAGATACTGCCTTCCAATCGGTAAAACTGTTACTGACCGATCGGAGATTTGTAAACACAACCTTCTGTTCTTTTACGCTCGATCTTACCACTTCCTGATAAATTTAACCGTTGGTTAATATCCTAGAAAACCATTGTCGGCACAGTGGTTTTCAAGGATTTTAACCGACGGTTAAATTTATCAAGAGCTCCTATTACGGTCAGGTCTAATGGGCGAACTCCTTTAATCGAACCAGTAATTTCGTTAAATTGACGGATCGTACAAAAATTTAATTATGATTGGTTGAATAGCAACAGCCCGTTAAATTTAACGTACTCGAACCTGAATAGCCCCTAATAGCCGTTTGAATCTTGTTCGTCTAACTGTCGAAGTGTTCTAAAAATCAATTTTTGCTTCTTTTCTCAGGGTCTCACATTAAGTCAAGATCCTGCCACCAGCGATGATAGTGGTAGAGCGTCCGAAAGACTTACGGGGTCTTCCGTAGCTCCACGGGACGCCGATAGCTCCAGAGATCGACTGAGCGACGTAAGTATTCATTTAATACCTATCGAAAAAAATTCGATTTACGCAATTCTTCACTATTTTTACTCATCTTTTTCTATTTTAGGCGAGCAGTCGATGTAGTTCTGGAAAAGGATATATCGTGAGTATTTTTCCCCGCTTATTCCATTACCCGGGATCGAAAGAGCGGCTTCTTTTTTTTTAACTCCGACAAGCTTAAATCCAATCTACAACTTTCCGTTCCATTTATTGGCGGAGTTTCAATTGTTCCTGTCGAGTCCTGCGGTGGAGATAAATGAGAGCGGGCGTTATTTTCCGGTTCTCATCTATTTCCGGCCGCAGTAATGGATTGTAAACGCTGCCGCAGACATTTTTGCGGTCCTTTGTGTCAATTCTCTCTCATCGTCTCGTTTATCTTCGCGTGATTTAACGTCTTGCGCCTTTTATTGTGTTTTTCAGATAGCCGTTTTTCCGAGCTGTTTTCATAATTTTCTCCGGCGCTCTCCGGTTTTTACCGGCGGGCTCGTCCCACTTAGTAATATGGCGGAGAACGACCGTAAAAACAGATTGACTTTTTACATCTACGTCTCGTAGGTCTTCTCCCCGAGTGTATTTTACCATCATACGTTTCTCTTTTGCCTTTTCCATTGTTGTTGTGTCTAATGGATTTGTTTTTATTTTGCAGTGTGATAGTGAGGGAGAAGACGACAAGGTAAGATTCTTAATTTTGACATTTTCTGATTTTCAGGCATGTATTTTAATGTCATTAGAAACTCGATATTTCGTGCTCCTACGCATTTCTAGAAACAAAATAGGAAGGGAAACGTAAAACGATATGCCGGCAAACTTTTAATCAATACGCTTTGTCTTTAAAATAATGTGTTTTTTTGTTATAATTTTTCAAATTCTTAAGAAATGTTTTTTTTTTTTCAAAATAAACTTTTCATCGGGAATTATACATTATTATATAAGCCTTGAAAGAGGAGCAAAAAATGTCTGTTTTTTTTGGCAATGGGTGGTATGCATAAAACGAAGTAGATGCTAATGCTTCACAAACTAGTATTTTCTTCTAAGTATTTTTTATTTCATATAAGTATCTACTATAGTTTTGAAGCATATACTACGAAAGGAAAAATTGTATTACAACACAGTAAATACTATGCTGTTGTAGCACATATTTACTCACTTGTCACTAATAATAGGAGTAATTATTAGAACTACGCCAATTCCTCATTAAATTATACAAGAAATGATTTGCCATTCAATCTACATTTTCGCTGTTGAAAGCCAAAAAGGGCAATGATCTACCTTTTTAAAATAACAATTTGTGTCACTTTACTGGAACAACTTGCCGGGTGTTCTTTAACTGTGTGCAAATATTTAAACTGTAATACATCACCAAAAATGGCAAGAATTAAACTCATTTGCCCTTAACAACAAGTTCATAGTTTTCGAGAAAAATGCATTGGCAGATTTAGACCAAACCGTTTGAGAACTGCCGGCGTACCTAACGAGTGTATACAGCCGCGTTGCCTGTTTGAATGACGATTCGAAGATAGGTCAATAATTAACACTGACGTTGCGCACGGTGTCGCAAAAGAAGATCTGTTTGATTCGTACGACACCTATTAATAGATCGTAACGGTCGAAAGCTTTCACAAAGCGCCTGAATTTATTAAAATAAATAAATGCAATTTCACTCCAAGTAATTAGAATTTTAGGTACTTTAAAATTATAAACCGATGATTATTATCAGTCAAAAAATGCGCCTCAAAAATTCGGATGAGTTAAAAATGACAGCACCGTCATCCAACGTTTTAGTTTTCGCATAGTAAGTAGTACTTTCGCAGCTAGCAACGAGATTAGCAAAAGTTGATTAACGTAAAAAGAAGAAGGAAAACATTTTTAACGTGTTCGCCTAATTGGTGCATAAATTTTCGAATTTATTCATCGATGATTGATATTGTAGAATAAATAAATGTAACATTACTTCGCTCAGTGAATTAAAATTTTAAAATGATAAACGATATCAGTGATTTTTATTACGAAACACTGGAGAATGAGTTTGAATGCGTACTCTTTTTATGATCGGCGCTGTATGTGAAAACACCCACCGACTACAGAGAAAGGCGTCAACGACCTTACTAAATACTTCTTTCTCACACATTTCAGCAGTTTCAAATAAGTGGTACCTCCGAAATTTTTTGGCTATGATACGGCAGGCACCCGAAAATACCTGCAGAAGATAGCATTTCACGTACTTATACTGCTTTTTTTTATTTGTACACAGTAAGAAGTACCCTGTATATCATCAGTGTATATTTTTCTTTCTATATAGACTTTATGGGTACGCAAATTCATGAAGGTAGTCGTAAGATCTTATATAATAATGACAACATTTTTTACTCTGTAAATTAGTCATTTTTAAACATACTGCTTTGAATTTTGGCAGACACATCGTTTAAATGTTGCGAAACAGAAATGTTTGATTAATTCGAAATTCCTCCGTATACTTTATACAGGATGACGCACAATGCAAATTGCCATTTTACTCAAAAAATATAAATGTGACGGCCTGTATATGAATACACAGTTTAAAACATCTCTTACCAAGGTTTCTAATAGTATAAGCAAAAACCCCCGATTGTCATTTGTTTTCAAGTTTTTAGTGCTAACTTTTGTCCTTCATATGGTATCCGTGTTAGGCTTTTGGTTAGTTAAAGAGTCTTTAAAAAGAGCTTTTAGCTTAGGTATTATATATATCTCTTATGAAATGAGTAGGCTACGAAATTAACCCGATGATAAAGCTTAAAGATATGCTAAGTAATGTTGTAAAGTAACGAAATGATAATGAAAATTATAAAAGAAAAAAAAAAGTAAAGAAAGCGTACTAAAGTTTTAGGTTGACAAAGAAATTGTTCAATATGACGATCCTTCTGATCCACACACTTTTGACACCTTATTCTAACAGAGTTTTAGATACTACAAAGTGTGTTTTCGTTTAATGATCTTAGCACATCCAGCATTCTTTGTTCGAAAATTCGCTGAGCTTCTGGTGGTGCAATATGAAAAGGAAATTTTTAAATCACCTATAATTAAATTTTTCATCTATTTAAATGTGCATTAATTTATCTAAACAGGCTACATTTAAATTTTTATTCCTCAAATAAACCAATTGATCTATAAAACAAGATCCACAAATTAATACTAACACAGGAATAGAATTATCGAACATGAACATAACAAACTTCTACATTATATCTCAAAATACTAAGTGAGCATCTTTTTTTCTATTTTCTATTCATAAATAAGTACGTTCACTTTTGTCGATATTACAGTAACAGTCTAAATACTATTTGAGTTTTTCGATGCAACTGTGACTGAAAATGCAATATTTTATGTGGAATGCGGTATACTTGTCGATTCGTTAGAATCACTCGCCATTGAAAATTATTGAATTACTGAGTGATTATTTAAAAATAAGACATTTAAATATGGAGCAACCTGTCCACTTTTATTACTTAGTAAAAGTTATTATTTGATATACAAAATATATCGTTCTTTGTGCAACCCAAAATAGAAAAAAAAAACACCAAAGGCCATTTTTTAAATGCTTGGTTTCCAATTTTTTGGTGTTCGCATTTTGTATCCTAAATTAAATTTCAAATGCCCAAACTGTTTTATAAGTGCTCAGTTACATTAATTGTTGATCAAAAAGGAAAAAAAAGTATTGATCATTTGGATTTGATTCATGGCTCATGTAGAAAAGCTCAGTCAGTATTTTAGAGGACACATTCAATTTTTTTGCGTACTGAAATCATAATATTTAGATGTCCGATTAAATACATACCAAAATTAAACACTTCGTTTTTAGTGGTACTTCATAAATAAAAGTCCAGTGAGGTAAGGTCGGATGATCTCGCAAATCATTGTACTGATCCATTATTGAAAGTACTTTCATTAAAGTTTTCTCTCAAAAGATGTATGTCACGATTGTTATGAGCCGGGCAACCATCGTGCTGGAAGCAGATATTTTGCATGTCGTCAGGATTAATAATTTGTCTCAAAGATATTATTTCGTTTGTTAGTAGTTCCAAATATCTGTTACGTCTATACGCTGATACCAAATACGTCATATTTTCTGTGAAAATAATTTAAAATAGAGCATGTCTTAGTGAAATTTTACACTCCCTTTATTTCAAATGACTTTCAAAGAAAATATGACGTATTTGGTATCAGCGTACTCAGAAAAAAATGTTCAGTTGAAATAAGCTAAGAAACATATGAGGTTCTATCGAAAAAAATGAATTAAGAGCTAATGAAAATTTCAAATACTGTAAAAATGTTAAAACTCAAAATACCATCAAAGGAGTGATTTTTTCGAAACACTTGATCGTATTAGATCGAAAAAATGCGATTCATAGCTTTCTAGATTGAAAAATAAAAAAGTTCTTTTTTCGTTGTCATGGAAACCAAAAGTAACAATTGATACGTATTCGGACACGTAATGCTCCGTAGATTGTAAATATGTAAAAATATATAGGGTGTTCCATTTAAAATAAGAAAGTTGATATCACTTCCGGCGAAACCGGAAGTTCTATGACGACTATCAGTATGTCGAAAAATTCCATTTTTTGTTTAGTTTATCGTCTCCAAAATTTAGGTTAATCGATTAATAAATAAAGATTCTAGAAAGGTGAGCACATGGCGCGGGACACCCGGTATACTGAGACACTTTCTTTAACAGTTGAAGTTAGTAGGAAGGAGTGGATCAAAACCAATTTGATTTTCTGTCAACCAATTTTGAATTTCAGCTTTCTTCCATTTAGTAGAGGGTATTTTATTTTCTAGGACTGAATGATAAGGAGCATTAGCAATAATGCTGTCTTGAAATATCTACGTTTCATTAAGAAATACAATCTGATATAAGCCATCTTTCATATTTATTTTCGGTTCGACATATTATGATCAATGAATTTGATTCTTGTCCAGTGAAAATTAATTAATTCCACGCGAAACGTTGAGTGTATTTCCAATTATAATTCTGATTCAGATTAAAAAAAAAAACAATTTAACTATTATTATGATCGTAAGAAATCTATGCGTTTAAATATGGCTCAATTCTGCAGACCTTTGCGTGCATTATCTTTCAACTAATTGAAATATTTTTTTCAAAATTCTCCTTAAATATATTTCACTACCCTTAAATATTTCCTTCTAATTGAGTTTCGTGAGCAATGTCTTAATATGTTGTTCAGGAAAATAATAATTGTTCAGCTTTATACTCATACTTTTACCAATGTTTTTAGAATAATAATTTTTTTAACCTTTAAATGGGTCACAGTAGTTTCCTGACGAAACCATGAACAGATAATGAAACATCATGTGATTATGGAAAAGTGCGAAAGTGCCCCTTTATTCTACATTTGATTAAAACAATCTCTTAACAAAAGTTGTGTAGGTTTTCATTCAAAATTATTTTTAAATAGATTGTTCATTTAATAAGTTAGAAATCTAACGTATTATTTTTTAAACGAAACACTATACATTTTATTGCAGTTTCGGTTAGCTCTTGAAGACCTGATAAAAATGATATAACATTATATTCACTTACTTTTAATATTTATTGAGTTTTTTTAATTTTATGCAAAACATGGATCATATTGCCTAACTGTCAATTTTAATGAAACGACAATTAACCTCAAATCAAAATGTATATTTTTAAATCTGTTCGTTTACAATATTGTAAATATCGTAGGTATCGGCGATGCTTTTAAAAAGGTAGCTCAGTAGTATCGGGCGCCGTTCCAGTTATTTGGACCGGAGATCCGTTAGGAAATAATTCGAGAAAACTTTCCGTCCTTCCGGGGTTGGAAAAGTAGTTAGGTTCTTACTACTTTTTTTTTCTTTCTATTTAGATTAAATAAATTTAAATAATAGTAATCTTCATTTTTCCCCAGCATATTTTCTGGTTATGTTTATTTTAAAACATGAGTATTTAGTCGTTTTGTAAAAGGCACTCCGCATTCTGATAACGTAAGGACAGTACATTCTAAAGGTTAAAATCAACTAGGAGAAAACTTAGATAAAGCGTCGTTTTGTTTTAGGAACCCATACAAGCTTTCCGGAGCTAATACAAAGGGTTCCCGTAAATTGAAAAGCGATGCCCGAGCGCGATAAGTCCACTTCGGTCGGACATTCATTTGCATATTAAACAACTTTTAAACTTGCATAGATGACACCGCCATATCAGCTACTTCCGAACTACAGAGAAAATTGCAATGGCAGCAGCAGTTATCACTCGGGAAATTAATTACCATTTAGAATGGATCTAGAATAACTCCAGCCATCGTTGTTTGCGAACATATGGAATCGTCCTTCGCGGTATATAAATCTTGAAATTTGTTCAATGAAGTCTAATTTACGTATAACGTACTTGAAGTGTTTTACATCAGAGCAATTTCTAAATTTCTTAAAGTAGTTGCGTGGCTGAGTATATTCGATCCGCCAACAATAGGTTTGAGGCTCGGCCAGGCAACTATGCAACTATGATAGGCGTGGGTTGGATTGTCCTCCTAGTGTAGCGGTTGCCAAACTTTATGTCTCACCCTTTAAAAAATCTGTTTTCTATTCTCTTCCTTTATTTCATAACATAATACAGAAGTTTGCACAGTAAGAAACTAGAGTGAATATTTTACACTAAATCCTATGCCATATAGGTCCAATTGTTTTAATATAAAATATTTACACTGCAAAATTATTAAACTGTAAAGTTCCAGTTACACGAGAGTAGTGTAATATTTACAAATTGCATATCAATCGAAATTTATAAAATAAGTAATGTAGTCAGTGTGAACTTTTATATTTCTTACGAGTACAATATGATTTTCTTGAAATTTTATGTCTAGTCAGCTGAAACTGTAGCGCGTACTCCATCTAAGCTTTACATAGCACCACTCACAGCACTTTAAGACAGAAATTAAAAAAAAAATCACACCGTAAAACTTAGGTAAAGATGACTGGATATGTAGGCACGACACCAGCCCAAAGCTAATCGAATCTCGTGCTAAACCATTATGTGCAGTACCTCAAAAGCATTGGTAATTACCAAGCTTAAGAATTGGGCCCACTTAGTACCAATGCTTTTCACGCCGAATGTACTGTTCACTTCTTCCACATTTGCGCGGGTGCGATGCTTCTAATTGTCATTGAATGGAGAGGGAATATATTCGAGTTAGTTCAGGTTTTTCTTCGGCGACTAAACGATTTGAATGTATTTATCGTCAAAACGTTCGCACATCCTAGAGAGATAATAGAAGAAAGTTTCTCTTTGAAAATATAAAAATGCATGTAAAAGTCGCTGCAAATCACCACATACTTTAAATATTTAATTGCAAATAATAAAAACGCTTACAAGTCGACAGTATTGTGCTCGATGCAGCTACATGAGATAACTCCCTTCCAAATACTGCGAGCGGAGCTAGTACAGTCCGAGTATTAAATTTTCGTACTGACCGCGGAACAAGTGGCCCGATTTCTTTTCCTTGGTAATTACACAGAAACTACATTAAGTCTCATGAAAAATAATGTTCTTAAAGAATGCAGCGCATTTTCAATAATAAAGCACGGAGCTCAATGCAACTCTTATCAGCCATGTTACAACTGGAATAATACGTGCTTCGCGATATATGTATGATTGGTGCACCATGGTTATCGAAAATAAAATACTCTAATCAGAGTAAATAAATGATAAATGTAGAGTAAAGTCATACGCTTTGCCTGCTTAGTGAATATAGAGTTGTTTCGTGTAAATTTTATTCATAGTGTAAAAAGTTTCTAAACATTCACACTAGTTTTTACTCTAAATATTTTACCAGGCACTCTAGCATGTTTACACGGGAGAAATTTCTTACTGTGTACATGGTGGTGTGGTAAATTTAATTTGTTGTAAAAAATCAGTCATTTGGTCTAATTCTTAGATTTTTTTTCTTTTCTCAATTTCTTTTTAGGTTATGTTATGTGTTATTGCCAATGATAAATCGTCATTATTTACGGAAACAAATTCGGTAACTCTAAGACATCTGTAAGTACCGTAACTTTTATGAAACTAACCCATTTGTGTCAAAATTAATAATATTCAGCCAATTTTATTTGCCGGGGAATTTGTAGAAGTAATTCCAGCAAATACATATACCGGGTGCAAATTTGCATTGTGAACTAAGTTTCTGAAGATTACTGCTCGCCATTTAAAAATACAAAAATGGTAATGATATTAAAGGTATAAGAAAATTAAGGCCAATATTATCAACAGATAAAACAGCGACATCTTACTATCGCTTTTTGACCTGACATTGCAGTAAGATAGGCAAATTGAAGCGGGATTTGCTCCTAATAAGTCCCCCATGTAAGGCGGCCATGCTTGCTGTGAAAGCATAATCAAAGTTTTTAGAAAAATTTTGTGCAAATCGTTTTTGATTGCAGTGAAAACCTCGTGCAGCCTCTGGACAGCTGTTTCAGCCCTGCTTGGGGTTTCTTCAGCAGAGACGTAGCTCGACATTCCCACTGCAGACCAAGCAGGGCTGAAACAGCTGTCCAGAGGCTGCTCGAGGTTTTCACTGCAATCAAAAACGATTTGCACAAAATTTTTCTAAAAACTTTCATTATGCTTTGACAGCAAGCATGGCCGCCTTGCATGGGGGACTTATTAGGAGCAAATCCCGCTTCAGTGTGCCTATCTTACTGCAATGTCAGGTCAAAAAGCGATAGTAAGATGTCGCTGTTTTATCTGTTGATAATATTGGCCTTAATTTTCTTATACCTTTAATATCATTACCATTTTACCATCTTACTATCGCTTTTTGACCTGACATTGCAGTCAGGTCAAAAAACTGCCAATATTATCGTGTTAAAATTATTTATATTGTAGTAATACCATGCGATTTATTGAAAACAGGCCCGAGTGAGCTATGAAAAATGCAAACTTAAGTCGTAAATGGGATTACTTATAATACAAACTTAAAAATAATTTTAGCTTATTAATGTCAAAACGTCACAATAAATTCTTTATATATGTACACGTAAAAATCTGGAGTTCATTCTTAACTCTTTTTCAACACCTTTTAGATGTTCTCTCGTGACTATCCATTTCTGGTGATAAAGAAAACGGAGTTACGATATTTACCCTTTAGCAGTAAAGCTGATCCTTGTTGGAGCAATAACTTTTAGACGCAATTTAGTCGGGAAAAGACAACAAAAACGCCAAATTAAATAAGCATTAACAACTTTTCAGGTAAAAGTTTATCCATATTTAACACCGATTAGGAAGATAAATTTTTGTGCGTGTAGCACATCGGAAATCAATGTTTTCACAAATAATTCTCATTATTATTGCATCACGGTTAAAGTTGCTTATAAAAACGATTTTTGTTCATTCTGGTTACAGTTCTAAACATACAACTCTGGCCTGTTTCCAAAAAATATGTTACTTTTGGAATATAAATTAAATTTTCAAATTTCAAATGAAAAGTGTAGTCGCCTTAATATGTCAGATTTGAAGTTTACTACTCAATAACCAGAATCTTCTACAATAGGCTTCTTATGCAAAATAAAATTTCATTCATCCGCAAAACATACTGACGATGAAAAACTTTAAATTTGCTGTTTCATTGCTTCACAAAATACTTTCGTTAATTTCGAAAAAAAATGATGACAACTGAATCCGTGGAATTGATGTGGGATTTGTTTAAATATTCTTTACAGTTGTATGTTATACGTTATTGTATTCTTAAACAGTGTATAGTCGTGTGAAACTTATTTAATTGTTAGTACAATAGAAATTTAAAACTGATTTAGTATCAAGTTTAGGTTGAATGATTGATAGCATCAGAAACAACAGTATTAATGTATGCAATGACGCTGAATAAAGTTATCATCTAATAAAGAAATAATCCTCGTAACTTAAACGACTAGAGTGCCTTATATTTGGCCCGTATAATTATTCATAAGCATAATACTTTTTAACTGACATATAAAATTATTTTCTATTAATTGAAAAGAACTGAACGTGTCAAATCTGATATTCCGGGTGTCTCGCGCCATGTGCTCACCCTTCTAGAATCCTTATTTATTAATCGATTAACCTAATTTTTTTTTAAATATGTAAAAATATACAGGGTGTTCCAAGTAAAATAAAAAAGTTGATATCACTTCCGGCGAAACCGGAAGTCCTATGACGGCTAGCAGTATATCGAAAAATACCATTTTTTGTTTAATTTATTGTTTCCAAAATTCAGGTTTATCGATTAATACATAAAGATTCTATAAGGGTGAGCACAGGCGCGGGACTCCCGGTATGTCCGATTTCTTCATCTCCTGATAAATTTATCTGCCAGGTATTATCCTTGGAAACCGTTGTAATAATAATAATAATAATAATAATAATTTTTATTGGCCCCATATTGTTTTGAGGTTGCTGTGCATAAGCATGAACAACTGCTGTCTCGTAGTAATGAAATACCAACACTGAGTCTAAGAACTATTTAATAACTCCAAAACAACTCTTACAATTAAAAATAAATTTGAAATATGACTCGAATTGAAAGAGGAGTCTCTGCGCTGATCTCATCTATTGATTTAAATGAAAGATCAATCGGACTGACTTTGGGGTGTCGTTTTCTCCTCTAAGAAAATTATTTTCGCGCCTTACGGAAAGGGTTGAACCAATCCGAAGGTCTTGCATTTCCTTCTGGTAAATTGTTATTGGTTGGCATTGAAGTAGAACGTTAGTAGGAAGTCATAAATTGGAAAATTTTGTGTTGTTAGAAATCCAAAATCCAAAGGGTAAATTGCACATTAGTACTGCACCGCGGGTGCCAATCCTTAACGACTCGAAATGCCGTGTCACAAAGAACGGAAGATTAGTGGTAAAACCCGGCATTTAGGAGCTAAATTTCTAAGCGCATTTTCTAGGAACAATTTCGTGAATAGTACATTAAAATTTGAATAATTGAATTTAAAAGTTTTTGTATGACAAACTCAGATACTAGCACTATAATATACAAAAAAAAATAACTAAAAACGAATAAATTATTTACAACTGTACATATTGAGAGCGAACACATATACTGAGTGTATCAGAAATACGTGTGTTAATTTTAACAGGGAGTGCAGTTAGCTAATTGAAATATTTTTTCTATTTGACTTTTTTTATTTAAAGCTTTCTAAACTGATTTAAAATTTGAAACTTATTACATATTAAAATCTGTACCCGCCTCTGGTTAAGACCGGAAAATTCTGTTGTCATAGAAACGAAAAGTCACGTAAAAAAGTCAATTGTTGTAATGTCACATTTACTAAATCTAAACAGAAATTGCGTTTATAATTTGCCGGAGACAAATAATTGTTTATTATTATAGGTTTCCATAATCCTTAAACACAGCGAAGGAAAACTGTAATTGCATATAACTATTGCACATTTAAAATTTGCCAAACTGTCAAATGCCACACATTGCCGAAGTGCGAGTCTTCGGGTAATTGTACCAGCAACAGTTACAGCATCCAAAATGTTTCTTCAACATTCCATACGAGGTCTGCCGGTCTTGGGCTTGAAGTTGAAATAAGTCATGGTTCTGGATAATTTGGACAGATGATTGAAATCTATGCCTGTTAGGTAAAATACGATTAGGAAACGAACCGCAGTGTCTTCGTGCTTCCATTCAGCATTTCCACAAGCTCTACGATACACAATGAAAGAATCTGTTAATTCTTGATTAGAAAAGCTGTGTGCGTTTATAAATTGACAACTATCTTGACACATTACACATAATTGTATCCGCCATGGTTGCCATGGTTTTTCGAAAGAAGATTCAGTTCAAACACCAAACGACTCGTTTGCTCAAAAATAGGGGTAAAAAAATTACGAAAAAATTGACGATTTTTTAAAAATGCCACAAAATAAAATTGTTCAGCTTGGTGAGTTCGTCTATGGTTTAAAATTAACACACGTATTTCTGATACACCTAGTATACACATTATAAAGGACAAGTCAGATGTTATTTATATTTTAACACATATTGAAATTTGAACATTTTCAATTAAAATTTGACGCATTACAAACATTTGTAACATTGTATCGATAATAGTTTCTGGCGGATAAATTTATCCGTAGCTGAAGAAATCGGGCCATAGGCGACTAAATTTTTCATTTCAAATTTGAAAATTTTATTTATATTCCGAATGTATTCATATTTAATTTTTTAATTTAATTAATTTATAATTTTAACACGATACTACTTTTGGTCATAATTTTCTCTTTCTTTTAATACCACTACCGTTTTTGAATCTTTAAATGGCTAGCAGTAATCTACAGAAACGTATTTTTCAATGCAGATTTGATATGTTCGGGTTTGAAACTTTCCGTCCGGTATGTGTGCGTATATTTCTAAGCTAATTGAGGAAACTAGGTTTTATTATAGATGATACTAATGTATACGTAGGAAATGTTACCTATGAAGAGCATTCACGCAAAACTTGATAACTCAAAAACGACCAACTTCGAGTGGAATGGAATGGAATCAAGGATTTATTATTGGTGAGGCCTGATTCATTAATTTCTCGTGTAATATATCAAAATACATACAGTGACCCCCAGATAAGTCGGGCCATAAGGGAAATTTCTTTATTACTGATTTCTCATAAAAATTGATTCTCTATATAAGCTCTTGCATCTTTCCAAACTTAAGATGCTTGTATCAAAGTTTGAATACCTCCTGTTATATACCGAGGAAATCAAAATGTTTGAAATCGACATAAGAGTAAAGTAACTTTTTTTCCACGCTACGCGGAAATTTTATTTCGAAAAGTTACTCAGAACTATTAGGAGATATACTGTATACGATGAAAAAAAGAATTATACGTATTTTTCAATTTTTCTCGTACCAGCGTGTGTCGTAGAATTTTGAATGTGTAGAGCTGGACGTTTCTTCAAGAGTAATATGAACATACTCTGAAATTTGTCTTTTGTTCAATTATCAACTAGAAATTATGATTAATAGCATTGATACCTTAAAAATTGTAATTTTTTGTAGCCAATTTTTTTCCGTTGTAGGTAGCTATGATTTCATATTTGAGATCTCATAATAATTATGCGTAACTTTTCCAAATAAAATGTCCGCGTAGCGTGGAAAATAAAGGTACTTTACTCTTATGTCGATTTCAAATATTTTGTTTCCCTCGGTATAAGACAAGAGATATTAAAATTTTGATATGTGCATTTTGAGTTTGCGAAGATGCAGGGGCTTTCATAAAGAATAAATTTTTCTGAGAAATCAGTAATAAAGAAATTTTCCATATGCCCCGATTTATCTGGGGATCACTGTATGTATATCAGAAAGTAATGTATATCAGACCTTACCAGACAAAGCAACTCAATAATAAACCTTTGATTCCATGTTTAACTGGAAGTTTGTTATTTTTGATTTATCAAGTTTTGCATGAATGCACTGCATATTATAGCCGCTTTACATTATTTGCTTTTCATATGTTATTTCTAAAGTGAAATTCAAAAAGCAAATGGACAATCAGACACCCAGAGACCCTCTAGTTACACTCCGGCAGAATTACTCATCCTTCAACAAGAAAAGTCCCATCAATGTCAAATTGACCCGTGATATTACCTAATCTTCCTTAAAAGAACAGTAGGTTGTGTTTACAAATCTCTAATCGGTAAGTGACAGTTTTTCCGATTGGAAGCAGTAAATAATCAAATATGAAAGATTGCTTATAATCTCCAAGGTAACTGAGCGTATTTTGCCATTTTCCACAGTAGGATTTTGAGATTTTTTAGTTCGTGATTAGTTGTAGAATTGTCACTTTGACATTAAACCAACTTAAAATACTTTAATTTAGTTATTGCTTGGATTGTGCAATAAGCATCACAAGCGTTAAGGGCAAAATCGAAAATAAATAAAAAAAATTTAAACGGAATAATTTTATAAAAATGACTGGCTACTTGGTTTTCTCAAATGATTTTATCAAATTCAGAATCAAATGGAAAATCAGTTAGTGTAAATCACGTTCAAGAAATTAAAATACTAGGGGCTATTCTGCATTTAGGCCCTATCAGATATACCGATTGTTCTTTCTCTTAATTAAATAAGAAATAAATGAGATCTTTTTTACGTGTGTTAGTTTCAACTTACTTAATAAACTCAACGCCAGAAAACATTGGGTTTCTTAAATTTTTTTGAAATTTCACATATAAAAACTTAATTTCAGAATTCAATTTTTTTTGGGGTGAAAATTTCAAACATTTTTAATTAGAAAAAGTAATAAAAAAATTAACTAATTGCTTCAAATATTTTATTATTTACCGAAATATAATATTTTTGCATAATTTTGAAGTTTCTGATGCAAGGTGCCTTTTAGGAGAAATACTTTTCAAAGATAACTAATACTCCTATATATTTATATAATTTCTATAATTAAAATATATTACTATAAATGTACCCGGCGAGGAGGTTTGGAAGTAACAAAGCCGTCGAGCACTTTACATACAAAAAATGCACCCCCTCTCCTGAGATCCTGAGAAGTCTATGACTTAGGACCCCGTTGGGCAAACACCACAGATAAAAAAAACAAAAAAAAAACTAATACGTATTAATTAATTAAAAACATTCTTCTTAAAAAGTAAGTACGTTACATCAAAAACGTAAAATATATGCATAAGTATTACTTTTCGAGAATATCTGAAACAATAATTATTTTTTCTTATTATCTTTTAAGTTCTCACTCTCAAAATAACTGAATTCTGAAATTACCAAAAAAAAGCTAAATTATTTCTGACCTTGAAATTGTTCAATAACCTGAAACTAACTACGTAAAAAATCTCATTGAAATCTTGTTTAATTTCCGCGAAATAATAATTTTCAGTTTTTGACCAGTTCGATAAACGTTATTTTCTCACTAACAATAAGTAAAACTCACTCGGTATATCTAACAGCGGTTAAATAGGCCTGATAGACATAAACTATTGACGTGAAAAGTTTTTTCCGAAAAATCAAAAATAACAGATTTTTGCCCTCTTAGTTTATTTTTTATTACGCTTAGAATCACGCACTGCGCGCGCGCTCTGCAAGAAAATATCTATTGCTGACGTGGAATTTTTTTAAAATAAATATGAAAATATTAATTTACCAACATTTCTATGCAACATAAAAAAATTCGATGGAACCTCCCTTATTTTCTATTAAACTTTAGAATCACCAGATTGGGTGAGCCATGTATCTTCAGTAGTGATCCAGATATAATAGCCCGAGAACATACTGTAAAACGTGCCGTTACCCATGATTTTATGTTATGAAACAATAATTTGAAGTTAAATCATCAATAATGTCACGTTATGTGTATTAACATGAAATGATATAACATAGGGTTGATCTATTGATCCATTTATACTGAAGTTTCCCAAGAAAAGTACCAAGTACTCGTACTTTTATTTTCTCCATGTTTGGAAATTCCTTCAGTAATGAATGCGTCATTTGGCTTAATGTTTTTCAAATACTCTGTAACATTAGTGAGTTTGCGACAACCCTTTTCCGTTACGTTACACGGCCATTTTTGCTTATAGTATAATGTAATGCAATATTATGAAAAGTTCGTTTGCGGTTATCGTCAAAAATACATTACATTATAAACGTGTCTTGATTAGGAAGTGACCGTTGGAGCAAGAATTGTCAGCATGACAGATGGACAGATAGCTCGTCTAATTTGATGTTGTGAGTTGGTCAGTATTGAAAATCTGAATAATTTTGCATCTTTTACATTAACTTTAATAATAATAGTATTATAAATTGTATTTTATTTATCCACAACGTTAATAAATTTATTTTATAAAATTTTACAAGCTTGTTTGCTATAACCTAAAAATGTTCTTAGAAAAATTTTGTGCAAATCGTTTTTGATTGCAGTGAGAACCTCGAGCAGCCTCTGGACAGCTGTTTCAGCCCTGCTTGGGGCTTCTTCAGCAGAAACGTAGCTCGACATTCCCACTGCAGACCAAAAACGACTTGCCCAATTTATTCGCAAATGCGATGTAAGAATGATGAACATATAAAATAGCGACATCTTACTATCGCTTTTTGACCTAACATTGCAGTAGGATAGACAAATTGAAGCGGGATTTGCTCCTAATAAGTCCCCCATGCAAGGCGGCCATGCTTGCTGTCAAAGCATAATGAAAGATTTTAGAAAAATTTTGTGCAAATCGTTTTTGATTGCAGTGAGAACCTCGAGCAGCCTCTGGACAGCTGTTTCAGCCCTGCTTGGGGCTTCTTCAGCAGAAACGTAGCTCGACATTCCCACTGCAGACCAAAAACGACTTGCCCAATTTATTCGCAAATGCGATGTAAGAATGATGAACATATAAAATAGCGAATAAATTGGGCAAGTCGTTTTTGGTCTGCAGTGGGAATGTCGTTTCTGCTGAAGAAGCCCCAAGCAGGGCTGAAACAGCTGTCCAGAGGCTGCTCGAGGTTCTCACTGCAATCAAAAACGATTTGCACAAAATTTTTCTAAAATCTTTCATTATGCTTTGACAGCAAGCATGGCCGCCTTGCATGGGGGACTCATTAGGAGCAAATCCCGCTTCAATTTGTCTATCCTACTGCAATGTTAGGTCAAAAAGCGATAGTAAGATGTCGCTATTTTATATGTTCATCATTCTTACATCGCATTTGCGAATAAATTGGGCAAGTCGTTTTTGGTCTGCAGTGGGAATGTCGAGCTACGTTTCTGCTGAAGAAGCCCCAAGCAGGGCTGAAACAGCTGTCCAGAGGCTGCTCGAGGTTCTCACTGCAATCAAAAACGATTTGCACAAAATTTTTCTAAAATCTTTCATTATGCTTTGACAGCAAGCATGGCCGCCTTGCATGGGGGACTCATTAGGAGCAAATCCCGCTTCAATTTGTCTATCCTACTGCAATGTTAGGTCAAAAAGCGATAGTAAGATGTCGCTATTTTATATGTTCTAAAAATGTTCGGCAACTACGTCGACTAAAATCGGCTGTGCACGCCTACAAATTCCGTAAGGATTATTTCCTGATTGGCTCCCTTATTTTAAAAAATAGCGTTCGGAAATTAGTTATTCGGAATAATTTTCCATAACAACAACGTTACAGTTTGTAAGGAAAATTTTTATAACGGAAAACACTACCACAAATTCACTAATATCTACCTACGGTGGTAACGACTCGCATGTATATATACCGGCTGCTTCAAATTGGGTGTGCACTGAAGGGATTTCCTAAACCGTAAGAGATACAAATATGGTTAAATGGAAGAAAAGTTGCACGAATCAATGTCTAACTCGTATTCATTAATAGAATGATTTTTTTTATTATTTCTTCTTGAGATATTAATAAAAATGTAAAAAATCGATTTTTTTTCTCTCTGTATCTCTTTTATTATACATAATTTTAAAATTCTGATATAGCTTTCTACAGGCATTTTTTGATTCTGCTTCGAACAGAAGTAATAGAATTGAAGTCAAACGATTCGTCCTTCCACGATCATCATCAGTTTCGATTTTTTAAATACAGCTTATGTCTTTTTATTGTTCTCCTCGATGGCATTTTTTCTCCTGATTGTAATGATATATCATATTTAATAGTTGATATTAATTTGAAGCTTAAATAATTCAGGTTTTATAAGAAAATTTTATTTAATACATAATTTCAAATTCTTGGTTCATTTTATTGTCTTTTTATTATTCTAGTCGATAGAATTTTTTCTGGTGATTTCAGTGAGTATAATACTTTTTTTCAAGTAAAGTTAGAATATAACAAAAAAACTGATGCAGTTTCGTCATGTTTTTCTCAACAAGTAAATTTATTCCTAACCTTTTTTTTTATTTGTTAAGTATTAGCAACTAACATTCAATTGTCGGAAGGGGAAAATTCAATAAATATTGACTAAAAGATATTAGGTGGTTAACACAAACCAAATAAACAGCTGTGTAAATATATTAAATTACAAGAACAAAATAAATAAGTTGAATAAAAATTATAGAAGAACATGAGTTTGTGAAATAAAGAAAGTGAAATAAATAAATTAAAGTAAATCCTCGAAAAGTCCTCCAATGTTTTTAAAACACACATTCATTCTTAATCCTATATGTTGTTTAGCCTGTCGAACATGAATTCGTGAAATATTTTTGTAAGAATCTAACATTCGCCTTCTTAGTTCCTCCTTATTATTTAATGCTAGTCACTGTTTCGATGTCAAAAATACCTAATTTATCTTGTTT
Organism: Prosopocoilus inquinatus; assembly: GCA_036172665.1. NCBI lineage: Eukaryota > Metazoa > Arthropoda > Insecta > Coleoptera > Lucanidae > Prosopocoilus > Prosopocoilus inquinatus. Next base: position 12,048,563 of record CM069875.1, read on the forward strand.
TGATTATGGATGGTGATCCCGATATAACTTGCCAAACTTTATGTGGTCAAAACGAGTGGAAATATTTAGTGCTATTTTTGGACTTAACCATAATTACAAAAAATTAAAGATAGTGAAGTGTTGAGAGCCACTTAATTAGTATTAGTATTAGTAATTAGTATTCACTTTGTCTTTTAACTCAACAGTGCGAGTCAAAATTAAAAACTAGGCTTTCTCATTCCTATACCAAAGTTGAGATATTAATCTAGCAAGTTATATTAGAAACAATAGATATTTGTTGGTAAAAATTAATTTTGGCAAGTGTAGTGCATTATTAAAATAACGATGCAGAAAAGCTTTAAATAGTTTATTATAATTTACACTATAACTAAGAAAATGAACTAAAAATTTGAAATTATGTATTAAATAAAATTTTCATATAAAAATCTGTATTATTTAAGCTTCAGATTAATATCACCTATTAAGTGTGTAACCGTTACAATCAGGACAAAAAATTCTATCGAATAGAACAATAAAAAGACATAAGTTGTATTTAAAAATTCGAAACTGATGATGATCGCGGAAAGACGAAACGTTTGACTTCAATTCTGTTGTTCCTATTCGAAGCAGAATCAATAAGTGCCTGTAGAAAGTTAAATCAGAATTTTAAAATTATGTATAATAAAAGAGATACAGAGAGAAAAAGAAAATCGATTGTTTTACATTTTTATTAAGAAGAAATAAGAAAAAAATCATTCTCTCAATGGATACGAATTGGGCATTGATTCGTGCAACTTTTCTTCCATTTAACCGAATTTGTATCTCTTATGGTTTAGGAGATCCCTTCAGTGCACAATCAATTTGAAACAGCCGGTATAGTAGATCAGTTTTTAAATATTAAAATATCTTGGCAAGAATTAGAAAGGGTGGGATTGTTTTGTTTACAGATGTCAACAATATTTATTTTACGTAAAACGTCGATCAACTGCTTGGCGACACCGAAAAATTAAGTTGCCGTTTGATTCTGCAGTTTATTGTATCTTTATGGGTAAACTTTAAATTTGAACGACGAAACAGTCAGCACGTACATACAAGAGAGCACATATAAATTCCCGCTTCGGTTTCTCGATTTCGATGGACAGCGAAACACCGGATGCCAAACGTTCAACGTCAATATCCACGTAATACCGATAAATTCCATTGCCGTGAAAACGTGTCTTGAAAGTTGGTTTTACGACGCGCAAAGGGTCCTACAAAGGACTCGGGATGAGAATTGATGAGAACGGGACGATCGTAAACGCCTGAGGATCAAGAGAGATTCCCGTCAACATCGGTAAATTCGAAGGAAGTTAAAACCCTGAATATTGGCATGTGCGTGATGTGTGGGTGACGTTCCTTCGTTTTTCTGGATCGTTTTGTTGTTTCTTTCGGTATCTTAAGGTAGAAATACATTTGACTTCCGCGTACGCAGCTCATCGCGATCTGGGATTGACGCGATCTTTAAGGGTGGTCTTGCGCCTAAGAATTATATGTACTATTCGTTTTGTGAGTTAATCTTGCGAATTAATAATCAGAATGTATTGACAATTTGTATGCACGCGCTAAATGCCCTAGATATTAAAATAAGAAAGTTTTATTATCGTATGATATACAGTTTCATTGTTATAAATTTTTATTTCCCTGACTACATAAACGTGTTACTTTTTGATGTCCATAACTCGGTTAATGTACATTTAGAGAGGATAATCTGACTTTAATAGCAAGACAAGGTACCAAAGTATTATTAGCAATTAAAATAACTTCCATAAATTATATATTTTTGAAATTAAACCCCCAAAACTATTCTTTGTATTTAAATACTTATAAACTGCAGTAAACCGGAAGATTCATAGATGTCGCTAGAATTTCGGTTCGTTCTAGGTTCGTTTAAAGTTCGTTATCAGATACGTTAAAACTGGGGGAGGTCTGCTTGGAATCTATCTTTTTTCACACCACTAATGGGTAATTATCTGTTCTTTACGCATTTCAGTTCCTTACGGTCATGTTAGTGGTAGACAAGTGCTACGAAAGAAGTTAACATTTGAGCGTTTACGGTAAAAATTTGTAGAATGTGATAGATTGTTAGAATAGGTAAATGGATTTTGTTATTATCTTTTAGAAATGAAAATTAAATCAGAAAGAGCAATCATAAAAATCATAAATAAACTCTATAATCAGAGACCTAAACGATCACGTCGCTCTGTTCTGGCTAGAGAAAAATGAGTGTTTAGAAAAACTCAGGGAAGAACAGTACGTAGATGATCTCTTTTCAAATAAATATTTTAGGGACTTATTAAATCATTTGATAAATGTTATGGTAGTATTTTCGATAACGTAAAACATTCTTCTTGTCACTTCTAATTTGTAATTGCAACAAATTAAATACCTAAAATTATTTTTTTCATTAATAAGTAATAAATAATAATTATTGTCGGACATATTTTTCGAAGTACTACTCGAATTTTGAATGAGTTTTTATGACCTAGGACTATTTGTTGAAATAACTCATATTATATTCGGCATCTCCGCAAGACGGTTTTGAATCATAAATAAAGATCCTTACGAGAAAATATGAGAAAATTTAGATTACGGGCCTGAGGCTGAAGAAGTTGAACCTGAGGGAGACGATCTTTCTGATATCAAGCTACAAGAGCTGCAAGTGGACGAACCAAAAAGGAATTCAATTGCAAAGGAAACAATTGGCCAATTTGGAAATACTTTGTATGAAAGAGAAAGGTGCGACAGACTAACAGCAAGTTTATTCGGAAAAGTGGGAAAACGACGAAATAATACACCATGCCATAATTTAGTTAAAAATATATTATAAAAAATATTTTTTATTCTAAAGCGTCAGAATACGGCCAAATGAATGAATCAGTGGCAATAGATTTATTTGAACGAATCACCAATTTAAAAGTAGAGCGGAGTGGCCTCTTTATTGATATAGATAATGGATTTTTAGGAGCAAGTCCAGATGGTGAAGTTTTACATATTACTTTCCTAATATAATTTTTTTTAATTCATGTACTTTTTGAGTATAGGTCTGATCGGCAACAATGCTTTGGTAGAGGTCAAATGTTTGTTTTCACCATCAAAAGAAAATGTAACCCTGGAAGAAGCTTGTAGGACAAAAAAGAATTTTAGTCTTCAGCTTAAAGATAATAAATTGAAATCATGATTATTATTATCAGGTATATTGAAACGCGAATGTCGTGTAGTATCACATATTTTTTTTGCATTTCAGATACAGGGGCAATTGAATATTGCAAAAAGGAAAGTTTGTTATTTTATAATTTTTATTAATAACGATACAAATATTTTCATAACATTGTTTTATAAAGAATGTGTTTTACCAGAAAAAAACAACCAAATTAACAAGGTAAAACTAAATTAATTTATATACATATATAAACATATAAACGTCGGTATCTCAACAGAATGGGCGTGTGAAGGTGTACGGAGCTGCTCTTTTTATTGCATGCAATTATTAATATTGTTCTTATAAATTGTTTATTGCAATGGCATTGCTGATGTTTCAGAAAAAAAACTCGTTTTCTCCAAGAATAATTATGTAATTTGTTTTTACATTTCGGAATATTTACTTGTTGAAAAGTAAGTTTAGCCCGAGATGCTGATAATATGGACAGATAAACAAAAAGTGGCAGACCTACAATAAAAAGGAAAGGAGTTATTGCAAATTGTTACGTATTATGTTATTTTGCATTGAACGTTTTGTTTTCTATGGCCTCCCTTTATCTAAAATTTTAAAAATCATCGTTGTTATGTAACGAGTCATATTTCTGTCTTTATTCTTACAAGGCATGAACTCGTATTTAATCGAACATCGAAATATTACGATTTCAGTACGTAAGTAAAATTAAAGTGTCCTCAGAAATACTGACCCATCAATCAAATTCAAATAATTGCTACCTTGTTTCTTTTTTGATTATCGATTAATGTAACTGAGCACCTTCTCTTGACAACTTGTTTATTTACTTCTTTCTCTCCTGACGAAGCTATCAGTCGTTAGTGAAACGTTGAGGGCTTCTTCTAATTTTAATATAGTCTGTTTAAAGTTTAAACTTTCTTTAATATCAACAAAAATTTACACTTATTTTTGAAGCAATATTAAACGTCACATTAAAATAATAATAGTTTAATTAGAAAAAATCTAGAAATTTCTTATGCTAACATTATTATTATTATTATTATTGTTATTATACAGCTTATTCAAATAAATTTATGCACAAATTATGTGCCTTATACATACATATATCAATAATTTTATTCAAGCTCAATTAAAAGTTTCCTTTCTTATAAAACGTCTTTGTAGTATGTATTATTTCAGGCTGTTAAGTTGTGTATGTGCCACACGTGCCATTTATAAGATTAAGCATAAAAAAAGCATTTGTTTCCCTATTTTTAAAGTGACTTTAAATAAAAGCTTCCTTAAAGTCTGATTATGAAAACGGCCTTTATAAAATTTAAAAAAATATCACTAACTTTTAAGCCTTTGACTGTAAGTCACAAAAAAAGAAAAAAAGGTTCGACCCATCGATATTCCTTACTTTTTATTCACACTGTATAGGTTGTAATTATATCAGATATTTATTTATAAAAAAATATTCTTTAAATTATTTAAGAAAAATTGTGCCTCAATATTTTTAAAACATAATTTTGAAAATTTGTACTGTACGTAAGTACACATAATATGTATTTGTCTTATTCTTGAAATAATATGTACTAAATTTTATTGAATATAACGAGAAAATATTCTTGGTTTATGTGACACCTAAGTGCATAATAGGTATATTCGTTTTAGATGACTTCCGTTGCCGCAAGTCACCTGCGTCAACGAAATGTGTATTCGTTTTAGATTTTCGGCATGCTGTATTTGACATTGACATATTCGTTTTAATTGCCACTGCGGCAACGCTGCTGTTGACGCAATGTGCACCTACTCCAGAGTAGGGTTTAGTTGCGTCAACACCAAAATATTGTTTATTTAACCTTAATTTAATTATTTTTTCAGCAAAGTCGGTGTTCATCACACAGAAAAATCTTTGTTTGAATACAGTTGACGCATTTATTTATTTGAATGATGCACACTTTACATTAATTCAAGCAGTTTCTTGTTGATTCAAACATTTTTTTTTACTTGAATAGAATACATAATGGCTTTTCTTTTAAATAAATGAATGCAGTGACCGTACCCAAACGAAAATTATGTTGATTTAACATTTTTCTTTTCTCTGGGTACAACTTGCCCATCACAAACTATTCGTTTTAGATCAATTTCTGATGCAACCATAACTTGACCTAGATGGGCATCAGCTACTTGACGATGACGCTATTGTGGCAAACCCAGCATTTCTAAACCGAATATACCTATTATAATCCAGATGCCGTATCCCGTACGTATCACTACGCTCAAAATTGTAGTCCCTAATGCCACTGCCCATCAGGTTATCCGACTTAATACAAAAACTAAGCGGCTGCTATGTAAATGTAAATTACGTGCCGCCTCTTCGATACTGCGAACAAACACTCGCTACGCCATCTCTTGTTTGTGAATTAAAAAGAAAATCGCAAGACACCCCTTAAAATCTTGTGTTTGTGGCACCACATATTGCGGTCTAGAATATTATCGCCTACTTCATACAGGCCTGATTCGTTAGATCAGAGAATAGCCCATTTGAGACCTTGAGATAATACCGCGCGTATTGTAATTACATTTAATTGTGACCTTAAATTTATTTAATTAATAGCAATTCATTTCAATGGTGATCTTAAGTTAAACCAATTAATTGCATTTAAATTTAGTTGTAAATTACAATTGATGTTAATTGTAATAAAACATTAATCAATTATTTTTTTAATCAATTCATTAATTAATTTAAATTTTAATTCATTGCCCTAGACTAATGATTTAGGTTTTTTTTAAATCTATAGGTAGATGTAGTAGGTTTTCCCAAATGTTACATGTTACATGTATAGGTATACAGTACTTTCCTTTCACGAAATATTGATTTGCGTGTATAAAATGAGAACTAGCAGTTGTAGCACACAATTTGTAATTGCCAAATTATACAGCATATATGATATTCATAAAAACGTTATCATGAAACTAAATAAGTAATTGTAAAAATGCCAAAGGAAACTGAAAAAGAAAGTGGATTTTTTAAAGGTATTTAAACCCCGAATTCGTAACTTTAGTTTGATATATAACTGAAAACAAAAAAAAAACAGCAAACAAAAAAAAAACAGCAATCAGTACATAGTCAAGAATTCACAAAAATTTGCCCAACAACCGTTCAGTCAAATACTATTCGAGCAAAAAAGTTAGTGTTAGCGGCTCGTGAACACCCCGGTATACAGGGTGATTCAGAATAAGTGTCCGAACCGGTAATCATAGATAGTCTTTGAAAAAACAAAACAAATAACTGTAGACATAGGGGGTCTAACTTGTGTAGTTTTTGAGATAAAATGGATTAAAAATTCACATATAAACTTGTTGGTAGTCACTGGAATAGTTGAGTGCGTCACAACAGCAATAGATTTTCGAGGAAATAAACACAAAACACGAACATTTAACCTTGAACTGAAACCGTAAATCGATTTGTTTACGACTCTGAGAAAAGATTGCGTAATGCGAACAACGAACTTGACTTTTTATGATGTAAGTAGGGATACAATAATAATTTTGTCAGTAGAATCGCGTTTGTGTCAACGTCCGCATCAATTCAAAGAATTGTAGTGAAATTCGTGTACTTTAAGATTTGTCCTACGAAGAATTGAATGATGTGCTCTTAATGCCAACCCTGGCCCTTTAGAACTTTTTTAATTGTACGTATGTATTATCACAGTGTTTTACGAATTTCCAATGCTTCATATGCGAGATAATTAATTGAATTAAACCGAAGCGAAAAATGTTTCGACAAACATTACAAATAAAAAATTCAGTTTATGAAGTTTGAGTTGAGGAAATTGCGTTTTTGCTGGAGTACAAAAAATCAATCTGTCCGGCTTTCGTAATTCAATAGGTTTGCAACCACAGAATTTTTGATTCTTGGGTTGTAGCATACTTGGCAGGCAGACTTGGCCGTGCAAAGAAGAAAAACTTTGCGCATTAAGTACGCGAGTCAAAACGTGCATTCAGCAGTAGCTTTTTAGCTAGTTTTAATAAATTATAGGACGTGGCTTATACAATGCCTACATTTTCAAATTATGAATGCACTGGTATTGTATTAATTTATGGTAAAAACCAGGGTAATGCTGCTTGACGAGTTTTATTGTCAGTTAAAATTAATGTACTTATTTCTGTGACACGTTGTATACAGGGAGATTCAAGCAACACATTCATTAAAAGTTTACGGACTTTCTCTTTGAATTTCTATGTCATATTTTGCGGTTATAAGTTAGCGATAATGATCTATTAAAGTACAATATTTCCAACTTTCGGGTACTTCCGCTTGTACCGGAAGTTGCTGTCAACTTTCTTATTTTAAATGGAATACCCCATTTTTTATTACATTTCTGAAATCTTCATAAAATTCTAAAAATGTTTTGTGTAACATGTGATACAAGAAAAAATTGCCGTTTTAGAGATATTTCCACTTTTTAAAAAATTTTCAACGTTGCAGTACCTTGTTTATGATACTGCCATCTTTGTGTAACAAAAGCCATAATTTCAATTTTTGGCCTGTAGTAGGCTATAATCGTAGACTTTCAGGTGATACCTAATCTTACACAAAATTATTTACAGGCTGGTTGAAAAATAACTTCTATTCAAACTGATTTCAACTGTCGAAAAAACTGTCGTTTCTTAAATAGAACACCCAGTAATTTTTTTTATACCATAAGAATCACAATTAAATGTTCTTTCGAACTGTATTAGCATTCCCTGTACCCATCTCTTACCTTTCTCTTTTTATTCATGATTTTCCCTTTGACATACCAATTTTTTCACTTTTTAGTGTTATTCCTAAATAGTGTACTATGAAAATTTTACAAAATGAGATTTTTTAAATTAATTTCTGACTGTAATATCAATTTCATTTCAAAAACCGCAAAATAATATTTAAATACATATCTATCATCTGAATTTTGTATTTACTTATGGCGTATGTATTAGAATTCTTGGTATGACTTTTTACACATTTACAAAGAGAAATTTACACTTACAAAACAAAATTTTGTGAAAACTAATAAATAAATCAAAAATATTGGAAATAATACACAAATTGTTGGATATAATATTGGCTGTAAGTGGTTGTCAGCTGTTATTTATTAGTAATAACTTTCTATTGTGTAGGCGCGTTTTTCTTTTTTGTTATTAAACATTTAGCAATAACATCAATAATAATGTGTTTGTGTATAAATCAGAGATATTGTACGTCAAACGAGTCACCAGTATCGTTAGTCCTCTCTCACATCTGTCTGTCTCACTTCAATATGCAGAGGGGTGGTAATCATCCCGTTAGAGCAGCCGTTCGTGTGGTTTACATGTAACAATCATTCAGTGTTGATGTCTGATGTTCCGCAATAACAACTACTCACCGGGGGCTCCTCTGCCCCCTTCTCCCTCTAGCGGTGAATCTAGAAGCTGTAGCTAAGGTATCCACCAATATTCATCTTCGTACTTCGCATGCATAAAGATAAGCTCCAGGTGGATATTAGCATACCTTGCCTCCTGAGCATATGCCCTCAGGATCATTGGTGTGACCGCCTCCTACAAGTGCCTCCAGCACTTCGACCGAGCACGGATATGCACCAAGTCATGACCGTTATTGGGAAGCACAATGCAATCCACTTGGTCAGGTATACAGCTAGCTGTGTTTCCGACATTAACTATCCTTAATCCAAGCAACTGGCGGATACAGAACAATGCCGTATGCAGGTGGAGGCGATAATCGACTCTACCGACAATTTCGGCGAATAAAGATCTATCCCTCAGAACATTACTTAGGATAATCTACTCTACCAATCATTAGGCGAATACAGATCTATCCCTCAGTATCACAACCTCAGAATATTACTCAGGATAATCTACTCTACCAATCATTAGGCGAATACAGATCTATCCCTCAGGTAACATAATCTCAGAATATTACTCATCCTCAACAACTTATGTTCTGAATCAACCCCTTAATCACATCTCACTGCATTTCATCAACACACGAACAATTCGATTTAGCACCTTCCGTAAGATGCTTTCACCCCCGAATATAGCCTGAGACTGCCTGCCCGATCGGACCTTTTTTTCTTTGGTCTCATATTACTCAAGTATGTTGCTGTTTTGGTTATTGTAGACAAAATAAACACGTCCCGACCGAAATATACAGATTTATTGACTAAATAGGATTTACCTAATTCTAATTTTTTTGTAAAATTATGCAACTGCAACATAACATATTTTCCTCGATATAACAATTTTTTTTTATTAACTTGAATTGTCGATTTTTTTATCATCAAAAACATTTAATACGTCTGTGTTTGAATGTTTATATTTTGGTTTTTCGTAGCGATTAATTTTTTTTTTAATTCGTAGGAGACCGATGATTTCAAAAATTATAATTTCTCTAGTTTTCATAGCCCACTATTTAAAAACAGCACCGAAAAATGGAAAAAAAAAACTAGGTATAAAAAAGAAATTATCGATAACGAGTGAACTATAAGAGATAGGTTTAGGGAATGCTAATACAGGACGAAAGAACATTTAATCCCGAGTCACATGGTATAAAAATATACTAGGCGTTCTATTTAAAAAACATGACTTTTCGACAGTTGAAATTAGTTCGAATAGAAGTTACTTTTCAACCAGCCTGTAAGCAATCAAGTGCAAAACTGGACATGATCTGAAAGAATATTACTGTAGCCTACTACTGGCCAAAAATGGGCATCATGGTTGCACAAAAATGGCAGTATCATAACCAAGGTTCTGCAAGTCTGAGTTATTTTTAAAAAATGAAAATATCTCGGAAACGGTTAATTTTCTTTATCACTTGTTGCACAAAATATTTTTAGAATTTTATATGAAGATTTCAAAAGTGCATTAAAAAATGGGGTGTTCCGTTTAAAATAAGAAAGTTGACAGCAACTTCTGGAAGTGTCCGAAAATTAAAATAACTGCAAAATATGAAACAGAAATTTAAAGGAGAAGTCCGTAAACTTTTAATGAAAGTGTTGCCTGAATTTCCCTGTATAGTACTGATCCCGACCATTGAATCGCACTTTTATCTCGATTACATGAATGATTACAAAAAGACACGTTTCCATAATAATATGATCTGCTTGACTTTCTTTCTGGTACCTTGTAATAACCTTAGAAACCATTAACCAATGTTGATACAATCTTCTCCAAGGCCCGGATGACATGGTGATATATCTTGATAGAGAAGTATCAAATTAACCAGTAAACATTCACTATGGTAACCTATCTCTGTCCCATTGTAACAAATTTTTACAGAAGAAGATATATAATTTAGCCAATTGCACACAAAATCGGTTCCTTACAGTCAACGGCTGATTTTGTTACCTTACTGTTATTGCAACTTTACATTACCATCTCTATATCCGAAACCCATTAAGAATATATAGTTATGCTCCATTAAATTGATTCCTCTCGGCAATTGAAAGAGGAGATTGTTGTGACATATGCGTACAGGCTGGGCCAAGAGTGCGTATTCGGTAGATAGCGCCTACATTAATGCCGATTTGTTTTCGCTATCACTTACCTATGGTACAGATGCATGATTTAAAATTAGTTACAATTATGCAGAGTGTTCCGTGTGGCTGTGCCAGACCAAAGTTATGTTTTTTTTTTAATGGAACATACTGTATATTATGGTTTATTTCGATTCGCCTTTAAGAGTAGATAAATTTATTATAAGGGTATTATGTACCTAAACCTAATAGTTTTTGAGATATTGACATTTGAATGTCAAAAAATGGTATTATTTGATGTTTTACAGATTTTACAGGGTGATTTATAACTCCGATCTTTATTTTACTCGGTTAGTTTAAATGGAACACCCTATATTTTATTACTGAATTTAATAGGTCTTTGATTAAGCTTTACAATGATGGGTTCAGTATGTGTTACACAACAAACCTACACACAGTAAGATGTCAAAATCGTATATTCATAAATCAGCATTTATTCTATCATCCAATGGAATATTTTGTCTATAATTTAGTTGGTTTAATAAAAAAGTCTGTATTGAGACTGTTTCTATTTTTTAGTCTGTTAAGAATTTACATTTATTTGATCTGTGACATAAAAAACCGTATGCATACTTTTATTTAATACGACCCTAGCTCTAAGCGTTCTGGTTTATTGCAGAGTTGTAATGCTTGGTAATTATGATCATTAACTGTGACTGCGACCAACTTACTACATGTTTACGTTCTTTGCCTTACAAACCAGGGAAATGCAGAAGCACCAGTTCGAAGCAAATTCAACCGAACAATAACCAACAGATCAAAATACCATCTCTCACATAGAACATGCACTTGCAGTGGGGATCGAATCCACTCCTGAAGATGCCCTCCCCCCCCCCCAAGTGTCAGTTCCGTTACCTGCGAAACTAATGCTTAACTTCTAAATTTTTAATTTTATCGACACTATCTGATAATTTTAAATAAGATAACACCCAACAACAATAACAATACCAATAAAGGTACCAATAAAGATACCAATAAAAATAACAGTAATAATATAAGTAACTATAACAGTTGATTTAAATGTGAATCAATCTCCTTGTCATAGAAAACGATGTGAAGTGCACCACGGTTATCATTTTGAATTTTTGTTGTTGTTATTAATGTTATATATGTTTTTATTATTATTATTATTATTATTATTATGGTTATAATTTTACAGAAATTTTCTTTGCTTTTGTTATTGTCGTTTGTTGCGTTCCTTAGCGTTACTTAATCTTACTTAAAATAATCAGGCAATGTTGGTAAAATAAAAATTAAGTATGCATATTGTCTGCGATGTCATAAATCAAATGAGTGTTATTTCTAACAGACTAGAAACTAGAAACAGACTCAATACAGATTTTCTAAATAAAATCAACGATATTATACACAAAGTATTGCATTAGAAGATGGAATAATGCTGTTTTATGAATTTACAAATTTGACATCTTACTGTGTATAGGCTTGTTGTGTAACACGTACTGAACCCTATAACATTGTACAGCTTAATCAAAGACCTATTAAATTCAGTCATAAAATATAGGTGTTCCATTTAAACTAACCGAGTAAAATAAACATCGGACTTATGAATCAGCCTGTGTAAAATAATAGGAATATGTTCGAGATAGAAATTGTTTTCTGTTGCACAGAGGTTATGTAATGTTACTGTAAAATTTAAATGTCGAATTTTAATAAACATCTAATCTGTAAAACATCAAATAATACCATTTTTTTACATTGAAATGTCAATACCTCAAAAAATATTAGGTTTAGGTACATAATATCTTTATAATAAATTTATCTACTCTTAAAGACGAATCGAAATAGACCATAATATACAGTATGTTCCATTTAAAAAAACAACTTTGGTTTGGCATAGCCACATGGAACACTCTGTATAATTGTAACTAATTTTAAAACATGCATCTATACCATAGGTATGTAATAGCGAAAACAGATTTTAGAAATCTGCATTAATATAGGCGCTATCTACCGAATACGCACTATTGGCCCACCCTGTATATGTGCTAGTAGTGAAAAAATAATAATATACTGTCATCGCCACAAAAAAGTGGACACTTTTCTTGACGTAAATTTAACGATACTAGAACTCTTGCTGGGTAGCTGTAATTATGAACTATCATCTGCGATTGACAAACAAATTAGTTTTTCTAAAGATACATTAATATAGGCGCTATCTACCGAATTCGCACTGCTGACCCACCCTGTATATTGTTATAAATTTCTGCCATTGAATGTTCATAAAGGTGTGGTTTGCATATGTATGAGTACCCCTTTTGTCAAGCATGATATCTACCGTATTATGAAATCGGCTTATTCTTAGAAGATCGCTACCACCGTCTTATACAAAACGAACAATTTCCTCGTATGTGAATCGTGTCGACACTTTTTACATCATTTTTTCCTCAGTGCAAATTGTGTCCAAAATATTTATGCTTGTGTTTACGCATTTCCAACTTATTGTGTCAAAAAATGTACGCGTCTAAATGGTCACATTTCAAACACACCGGTGATAAGTTAGCAACAACGCTCCAGTAATAAAACCATAAAATTTCAATTAGCTGTAAAAAAACATCCCAATTGTCACACAATGATAACTTAATACCTTCATGAAGGTCATTAACTGCAGTTTGTCCTGGTGTATCATAACTGACAAAAAAACGAAACCTAATATAATTATAATATTTAAATGATCAGTATATAATTATAAGGAAACCTCATTAGAGAAAATATTTACGTTCGAAATTTTTACGCAAATTGAAACCAATTGACCAAATTTATCCAAAAATACCACCAATAAGTTTTGGCCCATCGATTTGATAGAGTACTGATTACGTGAAAATGGGCAACTTCCGGCAATTAAAATTTAATAGATACAAACGCACTCTTTGTACAGACGTTGCATAAATGATATTTTTTACAGAAAATGAAAGAGTATGTTCAAATCTATCGATTCATGCTATTTGTGAGTTTTGACCGATCGATTTGATTGACTAAATATCGAATGTAATTAGGCGTTCTGGCGGCTGTGCGTTTTCATTGCAGCGTTAATTATAAACGCACATAACTTGTTATGCAGATGTTACACAAACGAAATTTTCAGAAAATATGAAAGAGCATGTTTAAATCTATCGATTTTTACTATTTATAAGTTTTGGCCTATCGATTTGATTGACTAATTATCGAATATAATTAGGCGTTCTGGCGGCAGGACGTATTTAATGCAGCGTCAATTATAAACACACATAACTTGTTGTACAGATGTTGCACAAACGAAATTTTCACAAAATATAAAAGAGCATGTTTAAATCTATCGATTTATGCTATATGTGAGTTTTGGCCGATCGATTTGATTGACTAATTATCGAATATAATTATTGCTTGTAATTTGGGACTTGCATGATCTTAGTAAAGAGCCCCTAACGGGTCGGACACTTATTATGAATCAGCCTGTATATGAACAAATTTGATCATAGATACATTATTTCCTATTACCCGACTTGATAGAAGTGATTGAATTTGAATTCTTTTTTTAATATTTGGTTGTTGATATTCCCTCATTCCTAATTGCAAATTTTAATTGTTAACATGAAGCGGAAACTTTAATAGGCTGCTACTATTAATTAAACATCTAACAACAATCTGAGCGCACATATAATGCCCGTTACCCGATCGCCGAAAATACGTGCAAAATCATTAAAACAATATTGTGTCTACTCTATTTTCTACACAATTACTTCTGAGCATATGATGTGTGCAGATGAAATATTTACATGACATTAACTTCTTTCTACTGTCCAGTTGTCTTTGCAGTAACATTTTAGTTAACACGCAGGCAATAATGGTCTACATTCACTTTCATATAGAGGACATAATATGTGAATATAACCTAACATCTGTACAATTACAATCAACTGCGCAGAATCTCTAACAATTTCTTGTGAGCAAATATCAAACAAGAAACTTCAGGACTACTCAAGATGTTACACAATTTAGATTGTTTAAAAAATTGTACAATTTATTGAACAATAAATTGTGTAATGTAAAACGGCCTTTATACAATTTTTCAGTTTAATTAAATTTTATTTAAAGAAAGCGTTGTTGAGCAACCTCTTATTAACCGTTAATTCATAAAAGTAACGTAAAATACGCAATGCAACAAGGGCAATTCTAGACTCCACGACAGGGTATATACCGACACAGCCGAAGGCAAACTCGACAGCGCTTCAGAATCAAAATATCTTGAACCTTCGAAATCGAGTGGCGACTCGCTTTCGAATCCGCAACCCGTAAGTTCGAGTTTTCAGAATCCCGCCATAGATCGGAATTGCAGTCGGGGTCGGAGTCGAAGGTTTTAGGTACAGACTCCGCAGCCCTGAAAACTAGTGTTTCCTTTACTCTACAAATTTCCTCTAAAACTTCTTATCAGGTCAAACTATACGTTTTATATAGCTCACATTTTAGCTGTGTTGGCAATTGTTCCGAAGAGTACATATGTACTTGTTAACATAGGTCCTATTAGTCCTATATAATTTCTCGATACTTGATACTGCAAATTTATTTGTTAATATTTAGTCATAAACTTCTGCATAACTCTGGCCAAATATAGGATTGAAAACAGTTTGAATGATTCTTTGGGCTAAAGTTCAAAGGTAGAAACTTGTGGAGTTTTCTCTATCATCCGAAAGTAAAAGAACCTCATCTAACAATAACGTGTCTCATAACGTACGTAGGAGATTGAAAGGGCAGCTGTAGGAGATCAAAATAAAGCTTTTTTCTTAATTCGCTTTTGACCAAAACCCAACAATAAGAAAGTTACAGCAGTTTCATTTTCTTAATTTATCGAAAGTACCATTCATAAAATGTCTATGTGAATCTATTTCTTAGTTTTGTTTTAATTAGCAGGCGGTGCACAGCATTACGAAAATTCGTTTTTGGGCATTAAAAGAAGAAATCAAATTACCGTTTCATGTAAAGCAGTGTTCAATTAACTCTTAAATATCCCTTAAGTAATTTAACTTTAGACTCTTATAAATTTTTAGTTATTGACTTTTTACCAAAACTTTATTGAGAAAAAAGCCTTAATTTCATCTCCTCTAGCTGCCCATTCAATCTCCTCCGGACTTTATGAGACATAATTATAATCTTTTGAAAATCTTGCCGACCGAGGAGAGATGCCGCAAGCATCGTTCGGTTTATTCGTCTCCTGTGTCCATTCGATAAAATGGAACGTCGATGGCAGATCACGAAACTCCCTCACGGCCGAGAAAAATGGCAGATCAAATACCGTCCGATTGTTGTCGTTGAGATGGGAAGTAAACAATGTCCCCGAAATTGCTTCATTATTTCACGATAATCGATATTATTTTCTTTCCACTCGGAGCAGGACCGAAGAATCAGTTTCCACTGTTTTTGCGTCTTTCATCATAGCATTAAATCGGGAACTTGACTGTTTAAAGCCGGCAATACATGTTCCAATAATTTCACGTAAAAATTCATGTAAACATGTGTGTATAAATTCATGAATTGTAATTTGCAGTACACGTTTCAATTATGTTAATAAAAAGAAGTTCTGCTAAATAGTAATTTAGAATGTTAATGTTGGTGAAAATGGTAACTCATGAATGCTTCTAACTTCAAGTTATTTTCTTTGAACAGCTGGGAATGTTGGGTTATGTCTGGAAGTTACAATTATTTTAAACATTCAACATGAACAGTACTGTAGTAGCAGCTGTTTTAGCTATAACAATTACTGCTACAGCAATGTTGCTGGTAAAGGCAAAAAATAGAATTCGGAACCGACAACACTGGGTTAGACCCTGGGTTGCTTGTAGAGAAACGAAAGGCATTGTGAATTTAGTGAACAAAGAATTATTGTTGGAACATCCTGCTGCTTTTAAAAACTATTTACGAATGACTAATGCTTCATTTTCAAAACTATATACCAAGATAGAAAGGAACTTAAGAAAAAAGGATACGGTCATGAGACGGTGCATTCGTACTAAATATAATTTAATGATAACACTACGTTATTTAGCAACACGCGAAACATTTCGTAATTTAATGTATTCTACCAAAGTACATGAATCAACTATAGCACAATTTGTGCCTGGTGTGTGTAAAGCAATTTATATTGCCCTGGCAAAAGATTATATAAAAGTAAGTAATAGCATGTAAGTTCATATGTATATGTTGCAGTTTCTATTCTGCAGATTCCAAGAAACCAAGAAGAGTGGGCTGAAGTAGCTAATGAATTTTATAGTTTATGGCAAATGCCAAATACTATGGGTGCCATTGATGGCAAGCAAATTGCTATTTCAGCGCCAAAAGAAGCTGGTTCAGTATATTACAACTATAAAGGTTTTAATAGTATTGATGGTGGAGTTTTTGCACAAAGTTCCTTTTACCGGACTTTGGAAAATAATTCTTTACATGTGCCTCCCTGGTGCCTGGTTGTGAGAAATCAGTGCCACATGTCATAATAGCCGATGCTGCCTTCCCTCTGAAAAAATATATAATCAAACCATATCCTTTCCGAGGCTTAACAGAAAATCTATCAGTTTTTAATTATCGTATTAGTCGTGTCCGTAGAGTAGTAGAAAATAGTTTTGGAATTTTGGCAAACAGATTCAGAATACTTTTGGGAACTCAAAACTTAGGGGCAGGAAAAGTAAGGGATATTACTCTAGCATGCCTGGTATTACATAATTTTTTAATTGAGGAATCTTACTTGTACTGTAGAAACACAGATAATTTTGATCAAGTTTCACTGGTAACATTAGGACAACAAAGAGGGAATCACCCATCACTATCGGCTGTGGAAGTACGGGAAGAATTTAACAGCTATTTTAACAATATTGGTGCATTACCACAGTAAGATTCATTCAATATATTTCCTTTTATTGTTATTGTGTTTCAAGATTTTTTTTTGCATTTATTGGCCATTTACACTACTTCTACTTACATGTTACATGGATCCATTTTAAATGTACACTAGACAATAACTTAAGAACTTCTTACCTTTAAATACAGTTAAAATGAAAGTAGAAGATGGTGCAATGACCATAAGGGTTCTATTTCTCAAACTTCATATATGTAGTAAATATTTTATATTTTTGAATTTTTTAATATTGCTGTAAAATTTATAAAAAAAGATCTTGAGTTATAAATATTAATACATATTAAATGAAATAAAACAGATTAAAATTTTATTTATTGCAAATGCTGTTCAAAAACTAAATTTAAGATGTCTTGTTTTCATTTTCTATTTTCGGATTTTCAATTAGCCGAAGTTCCGCCTCCAGCATTTCACAAAACTATTTGATGGAATCGTGTTGTTGGTCTGCAGGAACTGCATTTGTAAGTACTTCAAGAGCCGTAGTAGAAGCTTTCAAAAATTGACTCTGCAGTTCTTCGTTATTTGTTAACCGTCTGCGTTTTGGTTTCTGCAATAAAATGTGAATTGGAAAAATGATCTTAAATAATATACATTACTTACGGATGTGACTGTTGCTGCCGGTAAAGTATTATTGTTGGCAGTCAATAGTGAGGAGGAATTGGCACTCTCATTCCCATCTACTAGCACACATTCAAATTGTGGATCTTGATTTTTTATTTAATTAATTTCAAATGGCTGTGAATTTTCTTTCTCAACTAAATCATTTATAAGCTGTAACAATTTTTTACATAACGTTTCTAATCTTATTATTATCAATGTTTTTAACTTACATGAATTGAAGATATATTTGTGACGGTTGGATGCTTGTGCACGTTATAGAAACTGAAGTAATTCAAAACCAAGATGGTGTATATAATTCATCAGTACCTGTACCGGACACTGCACTTTTTTTATTATATTAGTTTCAGCAGTAAATGTTGTGCGAAGACCGTTTATTTCTTTCAATATTATACCTTCACTAACATTTGTATTGCACAAAGCGTTGAATTGAGTAGTAATGTCTTGTAAAGCTTTCCTTCGCTTTACTTTATTTTTATAATTAACATGATTAAACATACATAAACACTCATTTTGTTCATACAACTGTATAAAGCCCGCAATAGACGATCATAAATTGCATGAAATTTACATGTTATTTATGACAAAATCTATTTTTCAACGTGTATAGCAAGCAAAAAGAATTATAGGAATTTATACATGTAAAGTTGAAAACAAAGAGCAAGTTCTATTTCTCAAGGTTTTTGACGTGAAATTTTAGTAAATTCTAGTGACTTTGATTGTTGCTGTTGACTGTTGGTTCAGATGAAAGAAGAACTACTTCACCTAGTTTATGCGGGTATATGTTTATAAATAATTTTAGCGTCAAGACAGTTTAATCAGTGATGACCACGTGCTCTCCGTTTGGATGACACCCTTGATAATATAATCCAACATTCCCAGCTGCTCGAAGAAAATAACTTGAAGTTAGAAGCATTAATGAGTTACCATCTTCACCAACATTAACATTCTAAATTACTATTTAGCAGAACATCTTTTTATTAATATAATTGAAACGTGTATTGCAAATTACAATTCATGAATTTATACATACATGTTTACATGAATTTTTACGTGAAATTGTTGGAACATGTATTGCCGGCTTAAGAATTGAAGTATTTTCGTGTATCCACATGTTTCTTTTTTATTAACTATTGCTGACTATTGCACAAGTATTGTATGATGTAGAATTACTATAGGATGTAGCTGCAGCATTGTCGTCAAAGCCAACAACAATCAAAGTCACTAGAATTTACTGAAATTTCACGCCAAACACGTTGAGAAATAGAACTTGCTCTTTGTTTTCAATTTTACATTTATAAAGTCATGTAATTCTTTTTGCTCGCTATACACGTTGAAAAATAGGTTTTGTCAAAAATTACAAGTAAATTTCATGCAATTTATGATCGTCAATTGCGGGCTTAAGATAAATTCTGAAATTATACATATTTCATACGGTAGCTTATGTGATAAAAAATCCAAATACACTTTTTATTTTGTTTATAAACATCTTAAATTATTATTTAATTAATCAAATGTGTAATAGACGATCAGATAATCACTTCAATCAAGTTGCCTGACGTCACTATCTCAAGAACATTGTCGCGACTGTGCTTAGTATAAGTTAGGACCCGTAGATTTGATTGACGTTTACTTTACTTGATAAGGTTTAGAAACAAACTGTAATTTTTGTTAGTAATTTCAGAATTTAAGGTTGGCAAGCTTAATTTGATGTTATTGTTCACAGTAACTTCTCCCTAAGTTACTAGATCAGAAAGAATGGTAGTATCGCTATTTCGTAAACGATACGCAATTCGGAAAATGACTTATTTAACGGATTGTTACCGAATCCTATCAAGTAAGACTACAAAACTACCGACCCTAGTATCTTACTTGATAGGTGAGAAAATAGTTTTTTTAACTTTAAACTTGTTTCTCCTGACAACTTGTTTATTTATATTTTTTTCACTTCTGACGAAGCTATCAAGCTATAGTGAAACGTTGAGTGTACTGTTCGATTTTACAGTGTCCGTTTAACGTTTAAAACCTACTTTCTCTCAACTTTCATTGAACAAGAGTCGATTTCAATTATAATTTCAATTGATAGCGTACGGAAATAATCTGCCAAATTCGTCAGTTTTCAAGCTCCATATCGTTTACGAAATAGCAGTACTATGTTTCATTCTTTCTAATCTAGTAACTTGGTGCGAAATTACTACAAACAGTGATCTAATTAGCTCAGCCAACCATAAAATCTGAAGTTACTAACAAAAATTAAAATTTGTTTCCAAACCCTATCAAATAAGATAAACGTTATTCAAATTTAGGGACCCATAAAGTAGCTACTCAGTTACGCGGATCGCGGTTGGCGTACCTGTGGAACCGCTTTCAGGTCGAAAACAGGAAATAAGTCCTTTTCAGTTTAGCGGCAATTAGACAGCGGCGGACTTGCAATCTACATCTAAACACGCTCTTTTTTTTTGTAATCTCGTGCAGCCGTGCAGTATTTTTCTTATCTAACAAGTGCCAAAAGAGTCAAATTAAAATGAATAGTGTTGATATTTATAATTATAATATGTCCCAGTGGTACAGCTATACTGTGTGCCCGGATTTCGTAGGGACAGCATGGGTAACTTCTGTATTTGAAGAGATAGAGAGATGATTAAATTAGCAAAAAGATGCAGGTTAGAGAGCTCATTAAGAATCCATATTCAAATATTACTTGCCATGGCCAACTTGGTTAAAGTTTTACAAAAATCAAAATCTATTTTTTTTATTTGCTGTAACTTTTTTGTTACAGCAAAGTAACATACGGGGATGCGGTTTGGACTAATTTGCATGATAATTTAAGTAACTGTATGAGAACTTAATAAAACTAATTTCATTTTTCCAAATTTTCAATAACCTAACCTAACCTTAAAATTTTAGAAAAATTTTTTGCAAATCGTTTTTGATTGCAGTGAGAACCTCGAGCAGCCTCTGGACAGCTGTTTCAGCCCTGCTTGGGGCTTCTTCAGCAGAGACGTAGCTCGACATTCCCACTGCAGACCAAAAACGACTTGCCCAATTTATTCGCAAATGCGATGTAAGATTGATGAACATATAGGATATAGGATAGATATCCTGCTGCAATGTTAGGTCAAAAAGCGATAGTAAGATGTCGCTATTTTATATGTTCATCATTCTTACATCGCAATTGCGAATAAATTGGGCAAGTCGTTTTTGGTCTGCAGTGGGAATGTCGAGCTACGTTTCTGCTGAAGAAGCCCCAAGCAGGGCTGAAACAGCTGTCCAGAGGCTGCTCGAGGTTCTCACTGCAATCAAAAACGATTTGCACAAAATTTTTCTAAAATCTTTCATTATGCTTTGACAGCAAGCATGGCCGCCTTGCATGGGGGACTCATTAGGAGCAAATCCCGCTTCAATTTGTCTATCCTGCTGCAATGTTAGGTCAAAAAGCGATAGTAAGATGTCGCTATTTTATATGTTCTTAAAATTTTAAATTGGTACCCCCTAATTTTTTCGGCCCTTTTAAGAGAGAATTTTTTTTTGAATGAAGTGATATATCACATGATATGGAAACTCCCTCAAAGTTTTGAGAACTTTGTTTTTTGTTTATCAAATTACCTGTGAAATCAAGTTTCGAAACAAGAAGTACGCTTATTAACATATGTTCCTGGTCAATACGGTCAGTGTTATTACTTACTTTATCTTATAATGGAAAATTTTGAAAACTAAAAAAAAATTATACCAACCATGTTTATCGAGACTGTTGCAAGCAAACCGCGCCCTTGTTAACGTTGATAATAAAAGGGCGTTTACATTACATACATATTTGTATTATACATGTATCCTACATGTTATTTGATAAGTCTGGAAAGAATCTGAAATTTGTCTCATACAAGTATTACATTTTTCATGTATTTGGACATGTATCCTACATGTTTTACAGGACAGATTTGTATTCCAAATTAATGGAACACATAGCGATCGCAGACCAAACAAAGGTACTTACGCATGTGCAAAATAGTTACCTGTTTTAAATTATTAAGCAAGCTGATGGTTTGTGACGATGGAGTGATCCAAAAAGAGCATAGTAATAATATGCGGCCGCGGCCAAAAACAAAAATTGATCATCATCATCCATTTTTATTATTAAATACAAGAAATGTAGCGAATAAGTCACGAAGTGTAAACGATGTCCTGTGCTAGTATTTGTCGAAGACTTGTGCTAAAGTTTCATCAGTATGCGACAAGTCGACAGTTTTGAAAAGATTTGTGTTGAATTTATTGAAGACTTGTATGTAATGTAAGCGCCCCTTAAGGATTTCAGAACTGTAAATAGGTCTCGATTCACTTGATCGCGACTATACGTATACCAAGTGCTACTACAAGAACGTAGAACTTACTCGTGAAATATACGAAGCACAATATCCAGAAAAGGCTACACAGATGAAGCTGCAATCCCACTGATCGTTCGTGGACAATCGTGCACAAGCGACTAAAATATCACCAAAAAAATTTTAATCGCTCGCACGCCATTGGTTGTAATCGGTCAGTGCCACTGCAGCCTAACTCGATAAACAAAAAACAAAGTTTCTATGATCATAGCATTAGCGATTTCTGTTCGTAAAAAGAATAAGTTTGGTTTTTCAAAATTTTGAAGAAATTTCCGTATCACGTGATACATCATTGCATTCAGAAAAAAAATTCTTTCTTAAAAGGGTAAAAGAAATTAGGGGGTACCAATTTAAAATTTTAAGGTTAGATTAGATTACTGAAAATTTGTAAAAATGAAATTAGGTTTATTAAGTGCCCATAAAAGTATTCAAATTATTATGTAAATTAGTTCAAACTACATCTCAATATCTTAAGTAACAAAAAAGTTACGGCAAATAAAAGAAATTAGGAGATTTTGGTTTTTGTAAAACTTTAACCAAGTTGGCCATGACAAGTAATATTTGAGAATGGATTATTAATGAGCTCTCTAACCTGCACCTAATTTAATCATCTCTCTACCTCTTCAAATGCAGAAGTTACCCATGCTGTCCCTACGAAATCCGGGCACACTGTATATGTGAAATGAATAATTACCAACAAAAATTAATAATAAGTACTATTACGTTGAATAAACTAAATAGAAAGCGAATAGAGCAAACGTGGGAATAAATATTACAAGTATTGTAATTATAGGTTATAATACTGTTGTCTGTTGATTACGATGCAGTGAAATAGAACATGCCACTGCAAAAGAGACAAAACACGCCTCACCGCCCAAAGTTAACCATGTTCTTACTATCGGCGGCGCCGCAATAATATAAGATTTTTCCCGCGGAAATTTAGGACATTTGCTATGATTTTGAATGAACCAATCACAACTGCTGCATGAACGCCGCAAAACGCAATTCGTTTAACTGAGTAGGCATCTTAAGTGTAAATACTTTATATTATTCTCTTGTCATTTGTTTATACACCAAACATTAGCCGCTTTCCAATTGCACAAATGAGCTACTCGGAGCTCCTCCGAGCTGATCAAACATGTTCCAATTGCAAAGAGCGGAACGCACTTGAACTCATCCGTAACTGATCTTTTTTACTTTCCCCCGTCCCCTCACGCACCTGCATCTATGATTACACATATATCACGCTTATATGACTTATGCAGCGTTCCCATTCAAATCTCGGAAGTGTAGTTAGGACCAGATCTCTTCAAATCATCCCAGGTGCTTGAAAATCGTAATTGGAAAGCGGCAATTGAATGGTGGCGAAACGACACTAGTTTGTCTTGACAAGTGACTTATAACGTCTAACCAGCAATAGTAACACTAAATTTAAATTTAATAACGTCATTTATGTTCTCAGACATTGCAGTTTGTTTATTAATCTAATGCGGTTGATGTCTTCTGAGCATTGCACTAGGAAGCGGTAACACGTCATCGAAGCGTATTCTTTTTTAATTCCTAATTTCTGAGGTCAATTTTATTAAAGAGTGTGAGTCTCTTTTCACTTATTTCTGAAATAAACAACTAGCACACATAATACTTACCACTTCTTATCTAACACAGCAAATATCATTAAGACGCCATATTTAATCGCACTTAAATCGTAAATTTTTTACCATTGACAATTTCAGTTGCAGTTACGTTGAACGGTAAACAGTAAATAATCATAAATAGTTTTTGACTCGACTGTATCAGTTGAATGTGCCTAGTGTGTTTAAGAATCGATTAAAATCGATTCGATCCGATTGTAAAAACTAAATTTGTTTGTTGAATGCTCCTATTGCAAAATGCAATATATATTTTTCCAGTCATGGAAGACGGTTATGAACGTCTATGAACATTAAGTACATTACGAAATATACGTTGTGAACGTTTAGCGTGGAACAAATCATATAAATGAGTACCAGATCATCTGCGGCCGAAATCCTCGGACAGGTAAACCTATTTTCATTAGCGCGAATATTTTTTAAAGTCATCTTTTTTTCCACCCACACCCCTTTGCCCAATGACGTCATCGGCATTTCTTTTTAATAGCACGTCTCCAATTTTCTAGATTTGGGTAGATTTGAAAATTCTGATTTCATTAATCTGCATAATTTGACATTCGCACTGACGGTACCCGAGATATTAATTACGAAAGATACACACAAAAAATGGAGTTGCACGGAAGTACAATTATCAAGAACTGTCAAATTTACTTGATGATACTTTTTATCATTTATTTCAACTAAGATGTTGAAACAAATAATTATTTGCCGGTTCGTGCATCAGTTGTTCATTTGTCTCAAATAAACCGTAGAAACTTTTCTGTTTTTTGTTTTTTGTTTTTTCACTTAATATTTCGGGTACCGTCAGTACGAATGTCAAATTATGCATATTGATGAAATCAGAATTCTCAAATCTACTCAAACCTGGTAGAAAATCGGGGGCGTGCTATTAAAAAAATGTCGATGACGTCATTGCGGAAAGGGGTGGGGGTGGAACAAAAAGATGAAATTATAAAAAGTATTCGCTCTAATAAAAGTAGGTTTACCTGTCCGATAATTTTAGCTGCAGATGATCTGGCACTTATTTATAAGGATTGTTCCACACTAAACGTTCACAGTGTATAATTATCGGCATAGCCTCTAAACTGACATTTGTTTGAAATTATTTTAAGCGTGGACCAATTTTTTCGTATCTAAGCACCAAAATAGAAATAATACAGGTTTCATAAGATATTTTGGAAATTTAGAAAACTGGACGCTATAATCACGTCTTATGAAACTTGCTTTTTAATGTACTACACTGATAAAAATCTGGAGTTAATTATAATATTTGTACAAAACAATAAATGACATAATATGTAGCTTTATATTATGCATTTACCAAGATTTTTTGTATGTTTATCAAATACACGGGCTTTCAAAATTAAAAAGAAAAAATTTAATTAGGAGACATTATTCCAACCATAGTTTCGATCAAGCAGGTAAACTTCTAGTTGACATGCTTTACTGATTTTCAAACATAATTCGTGTCATTTATTTAATTAAAAGATAATAAATACTACAACTAATTCTCAAATAATTCGCCGTTTACGGCCAACAAACATCCCAACTTGTCTTACAAGTTTGAAAGCAACCAAAATGTATCACTTTTTTAATTTTGAAAGCCAGTGTTTTTTAAAAACGTGCTAAAGATAGTCTTAGTTAATTAGTTCGTATTATGTCGTATAATGCTTTATGATAAATTCGATAGGAGAGCAGAAATTTACGATTAAATAAAAATGCATTGAAATTCCTACGATGCGTAATCAAAGTGGACACCCGGTATATCCGCCAATTATAAAATATCGTTCTTGAAAAACACATTTAAATTTTAAAAATTATAAGACCAAAGAAATTTTTATTTAATGGTTTTTCGAACCGATGAGAAGTTAGCAATAAAATTCCAGCAATAAAATTATGAAATTTCAAAACGCTGCCACCGCTAAAATAACGATCACAGATCAATAATATTTAATCTATTACAAAGAGTATAATTTGTAGATTCCCCTCATATGAAGAAACTGAAAAAATATTTGATATTAAGTTAACTATGACTATTTAAACCAGCATAAGTCATTATTCACATATCGCACAAAAACAATTGCTTTCACTGAAAATTTTCACGTAGTCATAAAGTAATATGTTTAATAACGCCTTCAGAAAGTTTTAGCCGGTTGATTTGAAGTAATTAGAAATTAATTAAAAGTGGCGCTCGGAGCAATGAAACAGTACCAATTTCAAATGTTCATCACTTTTCTCAGAGAACTTGCATAAAAATTCTGTTTGCAGAATATTAAAGCACGGATCGAAATCTATCGTTTAAACCACCCTCTGAGTTTTAGCCGGTTGGTTTGAAGTAATTAGAAATTAATAAATTGTGACGTTTGCAACAATAAAAAAAAAATTACTTTGTGCTTTGTGAATTATGGCCAAGGTCTGAAGTTTGCATTGAGTACACAGGGTGTTCAAAGTTTTTGTTATAGGCACACAAGAACTTCGTTATTGTGGAAGGTACGAAGTCGTTCAAATTGGCAAAAATATACTGCTTTTACTCAAGATTAGTAATTAAGCATTGTCCATGCGTAAGCTGACCGGATCAGTCAGATTACGGTGGAATTCTCGATATGTTCTTCTTCTGATGAGGCCTCAATTAGGGCCGAAATCGCTACTAGAACCCTGTTGCAATTTAGCTGAATTGTAGCAGATTTTTAATGATTTTTTTTTAATGATGAGTACAAATGTGGCAATAACTCCTTTATTATTTGTTCTGAGGTTAAGTAGTAAAGAGTACTTTATATTTAGAATTTACTATTCTTTCGTTTCACAACAAAAAATACGGAATATTTCATTAAAGAAAAGTTTACATGTGAAGATATTATGAGAACGCGATGCGTAATTGTTTTTCTGGCATCGCCGCTTAATTGTGGGTTCATTGTTGCTGATGATTTGAACGATTTCGTACCTTAATAATTATGAAGTTATTGTATGTATACAGTGTTTCCCAAAAGTAACGGATAAATTCTATAAAATGGTTAAGAAAAGGAAGAATTCTCAGGTCGATTTTTATTTTTAAATCATCATTTGAGGATGTAATTTTCAATCCCCCATCTCTAAGCTATAACAACCCCAACTTTAAAAAGTCAAGTAGCAAAGTACCTCTTGTGATACCGCGTTAAATAACACTTTTAATGCTGAAAATTTGTTAAAACTTGCGGTTTATATTGGATTTTCTCTTAATTCAGAAGGGCATTATTCGAATCCTGAATCGATATTTTCAGACATCTATCTCCAACCATCTTTTCTATTTGCAAATTTTTCTTCTTCCCACATATTATTTGTGCATCATAGTATTTTTATTTAAGCTTTACTCATTCGCGATTACTGAGAATCACTGGGACACACTCTATATTGGAAACTTTGATCACCCTATACAGACTGTTTAAAAATAACACGGCACTATTGCAAACTATTTTATTATTAAAGTTACAGATACAATTAAATTAGCAAACTAGTAGTATCTTTCGTCCTGATTGCAACGATGCATTCAAAAAAAAAAACAATTGAACATCGCATTTATGAAATAAAGGGAAAAGAACACTTTTTTTAAATAGAACACCCTGTATAATATTTGACCAATCGATAGAGAATAAAATTCTGAATTAAAATTATTCTTTATCATTTTGTCGGAAATTAATAAATAAAGAAGATATTTTGATTTTTTACAAATTCATTAAGATGGCTGTGTTTCAAGAACAAAACATTTGAAAACCGTGTATGTATTTGAAAACATTAATTTTGGTTTGTTTGTTTATTATAAAAGGTGTTTTTGTCTGAGTTTTGTAAAAATCTTTTAATAACAAGAATTTTTATAAGATGCATTTTCTGGCCCAGAACATGCATCTAATGAACATTCCTTTTGTTTGAACAAATCTCGATTTTTTAAGTACAAAATAATTCAGAAGGGACAATGTAAAGTTAATATTGTTTTACTCTTGTCAATGTCACAACTTATTACTTTGTAATAATTGGTACTGTTTCATTGGTCCGAGCGTCACTTTTAATTAATTTCTAATTACTTCAAATCAACCGGCTAAAACTTTCTGAAGCCGTTATTAAACATATTACTTTATGACTACGTGAAAATTATCAGTGAAAGCAATTGTTTTTGTGCGATATATGAATAATGACTTATGCTGGTTTAAATAGTCATAGTTAACTTAATATCAAATATTTTTTCAGTTTCTTCATATGAGGGGAATCTACACATTATACTCTTTGTAATAGATTAAATATTATTGATCTGTGATAGTTATTTTAGCGGTGGCAGCGTTTTGAAATTTCATAATTTTATTGCTGGAATTTTATTGCTAACTTCTCATCGGTGTTTTTCGAGTATATTATACCTAAGAACATGTTCACAAGTTTGTAAAGAGGTCTATACCTAGACGGTTGTTCGCGACTTCCCGTCCCTCGTAAAAAATCGACACATAAAACCGGGACATCGAGGGAGATTTATGCGACGGCGTATAATTCGGTCGTAAATATCTAATATAAAATGTTTTACTGGTAATGAACAGGCTCGTTATGGCTTTATTGCCGAACCATTCATGTGCCGGCCGTAAAACGTTTTTAATAAACTCCCTTTATTTCTGTCGAGAAAATATTTCCGAGGTATTGAATTTCTATCTAGAAAAATATGCCATCAGTTTTTTTTTTTTTACTCTGAGTATACAACGTAAATATTCTTGTGCTCAATTTAAAAGAAAACGAATTAGTGCATGGCAGACCATAATACGATGAAACAAGATGAGTTTCAGTTAAGCAGTGTTAACTTACTCCTATTTTTTTAATAAAAAGTAGAACTTTTCGAAATGTCTTAAACAACTATGTCAATCGATTATTAAACGTCTTTCACAGCATTTTTTAAATATTTGAGATATAATTCATGACATTCTGTAATTGACCGTAACATTTTGTTACTAAAACTTGTTTGTAAATCCTGCAGTGCATTGGGTATGCGTATTTTAGGCGGAAGGTTTCGTTAAATATACGAGGAACTACTAATATGCTGAAGCGATCATGGTCGGAAAAAGTTCTACTCTTTAACGGGTCTGTCCTGTAAAAACAAAACAATAAACCAGTCGAAGCCCGAGAAGTCTATGCCACACGCGGTAACCACTACAGTTCTGGGGGGCTATTCTCAAATGTCGAGTGGTGACACTAGAAATCGACAATTGTCGGCCGCATATTTCATGTTATTCAAGTTGGCAAATCTGAAATTTACCACCATAATTTTTGTTTATCAGTATCGTGCAGTAGAGGGCTCCCTCGTGCATCCACACAACAAATTATGGAAACAAATAAAAAACAATATTGTAATGCGCGACAGAAAGAATTGTAAAAGTGTATTGAAAGTAATTTAGTGCAGGTTGAGAATAATGTAGTAATTTTATGTGGAAAATTCACAAAAGATATATGAAATACATCATTGCCCCTTCATTTTCTTCTAAATTTTGAATAATAAATAATTCTTCTGCCATAATTTAATGCACGAAATCAATAACCACTTCAACACACCTGCGAAATGAAATTACATAACCTCGTTCTGTTCGTGTCGTACACGACATGACAAATGGAGAGTGGTTTTGACCACTCTACAATATCTCTACTAAAAATGTCGAAAATTTGTCGTACGCGACATTTGAGAATTAGTTTTAGTAGACATTTTAGCAATGTCGCATTCGACATGCACGTTTGCTGATTTGAGAATAAGGCCCCTGGTCGGCTGGCTATAACAAACTTGTTTACATAACCGATTCATTCCGAAATAACTCGCATTCTTTTTGCAGTGACGGCGCTATAATTGATATGAATTAAATGTATTATGCCAGTCTTTTTAAAAGTTACATTAAAGAATTATAATGTTTTCATAATTATTAATTTGAAAGAAACTATAAAGGCAATTATGTTACACAGGTAATTTACATCAAACGGTTGCTTCTGATGCAATGAGCGCGAGAGTGAGGGTGCCTCGGGCATAAAAGCCGTTCAGCGGCGAAGTTGAAATCTATGCTGCTGCTTTGTTTATCTTTCTACTGGTTTTTACCAGATATCCTAGGAATGTCCGACCCTTGGGTACGATAAATAAAATAGTAGTGGCTTTTACCACAAAATTTTGAAGTAGGTAAATGCTTCAAAGTACCACCACAGCCAGAAAATACTGTAACAAAGCAAATGTCATTTCAGAAGGAAATCAAACAAAATGTTATGGTAGAAACCGAACTCTGAACAAAAGTCAAAATTAAGTTTCTTGTCATGATCGTATTTCGACAATAAAACTATTTTTACTTATTCTTAATTCATCGAAGATTGTTCATATGATGAGAAAAATTTGAAATGTGAGAAGTGACTTCTCTTGTGATCAAGAAGAAGTCATCTATTGAACATGGCAGCATTGCTGCAGAGGTGTATTCTTTTTATTTAGCAAAAAAATTTAAAAAATGGCAATGATTAATTTGGTGTTTAAAAAATAATACTAGTTTTTTTATGGTATCTTTTTATTGGTCTTATGTGTGCAAGACGCACAAATTTTATTAATTGGTTCCATGCATTGTATAAATATTTTACATCTAATTGTGAAATAGTAAGTTAGTATGAATCGTACGGTTTGTTATTAATAAAATCATTTGTCAATCATATTCTCACCTCATGATTAAAGTTGTAATTAAAATACACTAGAAAAGGTATAACCGTATGCCAATTTAATGTGTAAGAAATGGACACGTTTATTTTTCATGGCAACGTTTTGCAACATTCATGTGTCACTCTCTTACTCATGAAATTCGCATAAAGCTATATCGTTTATGTTTATCTTAAGCATGGTTTTAATTACAGATGGTTTAAAATAATGAGATGAGAATTTAGGCCATTGAGTTTATGAACTTTCATATCGTACAAGCCTTATAGAAATGCAAAAAATATTACCTAATAATTACACACGATATAATTTGCTGCCAAATAACTTCAACTGAATAATGTCAAAGATGGATGCAAGTAGACAAGTCGATTCAAATTCGTTCTTACTTGTAACTTTGCAATAACGTATATGCGAATTTTTTAAACTACGCAGGCACTCTACTTAACTCAAATCATGAATGAGTTGTAAAGCGCTTTGACCTGAGGTGACTTAAATTTTTTTTCCCAATGGATGACTACGCAAATAACTACTTGATATATATATATATATATATACCCTACTTTCATACTGTTGAAACAGTTGAAATAAAACACTAACACTTCCGATGGTATTTTTTTCTAACAGGTAATTTAATCGGATTCAAAATATGGAAGAAAACGTTTCAACGTACAACAAATTAAGATAAGATATTCTCTTCGCATCTATAGAAATTTGTTGTAATACAAAAGTCAAATGAGTCAATGTTTACTTTTTTTACTCCATTGATTGAGTTATAATTTTACTATTAGCTATGTAAACATTATTCAAGTCGAGGCAGAAAGAAATCTGATTTTGTTTTAAATTTCAACAGTTGAAGAGCATTCCCGCAAAATTTGAGAATTCAAAAACGACGACTTTCGAGTTAGACATGGAATTAAGGGTTTACTATTGAGTTGAAACATCTGGTGACTCCTGATTCATTCATTTCTCGTGTAATATACATATTTATACAGTGTAGAAGAAAATTAAAGAACTATTTCAGTATCTTCAAAAATACTTTGTTCTCGGAAAAACGCTCGGACAGGTCGATTTAAGATTTTGAATGAGCACCTTTTAGCCGCAACTGTTTTTTTTTATAATAACCTATATCAGAGTTGTGACTCTATCTATTACTTTTTTAAAGGTAAACCTACTGTTTTGATTGCATTATTATTATTACTTAGTCTTAGCTGAGTGGTCGAACTGAGTATTTTTGTTAATTCGTACACTAAGGGGAAATATTAGTGCGAAGTGTTTTGTGTTAGTCAACTTTCAACGAATTCCTGTCGGTGCTCTCCACTACGAAAAACTCGCCGTAGGCCACCTGAAAAAAAGACAAAGACAAAGACCTGAAAGTTGTTTCGAGCACTAAGGGAGTTTCTTGGTCTTGTGATGACTGTACTCAAATCGGCGACACAATTTGTGAGTTGAAATCATTTATTGTTCAACTAAAATCCGACATCGAGCAGCTCAAAGTACAACTTAATTCAACCACACCTACAGCTACAGTTAACTGTCCCTTCGGTGAAATTATTTAAGAGTTAACCAAACGTGAAAAGTGCAAACGAAATCTAATCATTTATGGCATTGATGAAATCCAAAACCCTGGCAAAGAAGCCCGTATGGAAACTGAAAAACAAACTGTTGTTGATGTTTTTAGCTCCATTGCGTTTAATGTAAGTAAGGATACAATTGCTCCTATTCAGATAGGAAAATTCATTCAAGACCGTCCAACTCCACGTCCTATCAAGATTACTGATGAAGGTTCGGTGTTCAAGATTATTAGCAGCGCTGAGAAATTAAGCAATACTAACTATAAACACGTTAGAATTTCAACCGATAAAATTCCTCGTCAAGCCCAACAGTACCGTCTCCTTAAGGATGAGCTTGTCGCGCGTACATCCAATTGTGAAAAGAACCTCGAATTAAATATGTTCGTGGCGTTCCTAAAATAATTTTGGAAAACTAACTGAACCCAACTGATCCTATTCTCTTATGTGTTATTATCAGAATGTGTATGGACTTCGATTAAAGGCGGATCAATTCTACTCATCTGTCAGTGCTTCAGACTATGATATGATAGCTATTACTGAAATCTGGCTGTTGTGCAACATTGGCAGTGGTGAATATTTTTACCTAATTCTTACACAGTGTTCAGATGCGATCCCAACTTGGACCACTTACAGTGCTCCCGTGGAGGAGGTGTCCTTGCTTTTAATAGTAATTTAACTGTTTTTAGACTGGATTTGAATTACTTTTCGCAAGCATTACCTATGATTGATACTGTGGGTTGTAAATGCAAACTTATGTTACGTTCTTTGCTTGTGTTTTGTGTTTACATCCCACCTAATACTATGATGTCTGATTTTGAACGGTTTTTAGATTTATTTGATATTAGTTTGTTTCCTGATTGTGATGTTCTTATTTTATGGGATTTCAATGTACCTAATTTTATTCTTACTATTTGTAGTGATTCCTCATATGATAAGTGAACTAATATAATCAAGAACTCCTTAGCTTTCAACATTTTGCTACAAATTAACACATTATATAACTGTAATGGAAGATTGCTGGATCTCATATTAACTAACATGTTGTGTGTCGTATGTCATGATACGGCTCCTTTAGTTTCGGAAGACAGCCACCATCCTGTCTTAGATATTGAAGGACGATTGACGTCATCTTGCAGTTATAATAACTTCGCCGTGATTAGGTGAGTTAAGAACCATAACTTTAGAAAAGCCAACTTTTACGGCCTGTATAGCCACCTCCTAAATATCGACTGGTCATTTCTTGGTAATCTGCAGGATGTTAATTTTGCCTGTAGCGAGTTTTATAAAGTTCTTTATGTGGCGCTGGACATGTTTGTTCCTACTTATAAGCACCAGAACCGGAAGGGCCAGGTTTCATGTTGGAATAATCCAGATATAATTAAGGCTCTCTCTTAAAGCTCGTGCTCATAAATCATTAAAAGTTTCAGGTAATATTTCTGATCTTGCCCATTTTAAAGTTTTACGCGCGCAATGTAAATCTATGATATCTCGGGAATATGCAAACTATCTTCAAAGAATTGAAGTATTTATTTCTGATAATCCTCAATGCTTCTGGTCCTTTATGAGATCCAAGAAAGGTGCCAGCCGTATTCCTGGCAAAATGTATCTCGAAAACACTTCTTTTGAGGATCCTCAGTCAATAGTCGATGGTTTTGCTAGTTTCTTTAGTAGCATCTATGCTTAATCAAGCGATCTGAGAAATTTATCTAATGAATCTTATAATATTCCTCTATGTCACATTACTGATTTATAAGAATATGATATTCTAAAAACTTTTAAGCTCCTCAAAAACTCAATGACTTCTGGCCCTGATCTTGTTCCGAGTTTTCTGATTCGAGATTGTGCTTCTATCTTCGATTTGCCTTTGCGTATTATTTTTAATTTAGCTCTAGCAGCAATTACTTATCCTGATATATGGAAATTGTCGAAGGTCTGTTCGATTCTAAAAAACGGTGATCCTTCCATCCTTACTAACTATAGGCCCATTTCGATCCTGTCTAACTTTGGCAAAATTTTTGAGAAATTATTATATTCCAACATTTATTCTGTAATTAAGAATTCAATTTCACCCTATCAGCATGAGTTCATGGAGAAGCATTCTACAGTGTCAAACCTGACATATTTTACTCAACGTCTTTCTATTGTTCTTGATGCGTAAGGTCAAATTGATGTAGTATACACGGACATGTCTAAGGCTTTTGATAGAATTGATCATAGCGTTATGATTCAAAAAGCTTCGGCTTCAGTAAACCACTCCTTTTGTTTTTCATATCATACCTCAGCAACAGAATCCACAATGTTAGGTACAATGGTTTTTGTTCTTCATCCTTTGTAGCCACATCTGGAGTTCCTCAGGACTCCATTTTAGGACCCTTGCTTTTTTAAATGATTTATCTAACAACTTAACTTGTGAGAGGCTGTTATTTGCGGATGACTTAAAGCTATGGTCCGTTATAAATTCTCCTGATCATTTGGAACTTCAGAATAATTTGAATATCATTCTTAAGTGGTGCTCAGATAACTTTACTAGTATGAATGTTTCTAAATGTAAAATTATGTCCTTTACTCGCAAACATCATCCATTAGTTTTCAACTACATGTTCTGTAGCACTTATCTCTCTTGTACTAACCTTATTAAAGACTTAGGTATTTTCTTTGACTCGGCACTGTCATTCTCTGAACATATCACTTTCATTATATCTAGTGCTTGGAAATCGTTGGGATTTATCATTCGCAATTGCAGGCAGTTTACTAATATGAAAGCTCTCAAGTTCCTTTATTTTTCTTTTACCCGCTCTAAACTTGAATATGGGCCCGTTGTATGGTCTCCCATATATCAACACCACATCCGCAGCACCGAATCCGTTCAGCGTAAATTCTTAAAATTCCTTCACTTTAGAACTGAGGGCATATATCCAGAGCGAGGTTCTGATCAGCATATTTTATTGCAAAAATTCGAACTTCAATCGCTGGAACTTCGGCGTTCACAAGCCAATTTGCGGTTCTTGTATGATTTACTTCATAACAAAATTGATTGTTCATCTTTGTTAAGCGACATCACTTGGCAAGCCCCTCGTATGTGTCACTTTCTCTACCCTAACTAGTGAGACCAATCTTTTAGTGAAATCTCCTTTTTTTGTAATACTAATAATAATAGTAATAATAATTTTGTAGAAAAATTTTGTGCAAATCGTTTTTGATTGCAGCGAGAACCTCGAGCATTATGCTTTGACAGCAAGCATGGCCGCCTTGCATGGGGAACTTATTAGGAGCAAATCCCGCTTCAATTTGTCTACCCTACTGCAATGTCAGGTCAAAAAGCGATAGTAAGATGTCGCTATTTTATCTGTTAATAATTTTGTAATTTAATAATATTTCATGTTTATATGACATTAACTTCGATAGTCTAACTGAAATACTTAGGGAATTTAATATTTCTTTTGAGTATGTGCGTGGTCACTGATTTTTGATCTCTGTCATTATTTTAGAAAAATTTTGTGCAAATCGTTTTTGATTGCAGTGAGAACCTCGAGCAGCCTCTGGACAGCTGTTTCAGCCCTGCTTGGGGCTTCTTCAGCAGAAAAAAAAAAAACGATTTGCACAAAATTTTTCTAAAATCTTTCATTATGCTTTGACAGCAAGCATGGCCGCCTTGCATGGGGGACTCATTAGGAGCAAATCCCGCTTCAATTTGTCTATCCTACTGCAATGTTAGGTCAAAAAGCGATAGTAAGATGTCGCTATTTTATATGTTCATCTGTCATTATTGTTTAGTTCTATCTTACTTAGTCATCTGCTTAGCCTTAGTCCTATGTACTTAATTTTTTGTAAGTTTTGCGTCTCTCTTTTTGTATTTTGTTCTGTAATTGGATATTTGTATATGTTGGGCAATAAATATATATTATTATTATTATTTTTATTATTATATTATTATTCGATAGATAATATTTTTCTACGCATCATAAAGTAAAACAATTATGGGGTTAAATAACAAAATTTTCGAGAAAAAATGAATCAAAAGTAATAAAATTTAGTAACCAAGAAATTTCTCAAACTCAAAAATTATTAGGATATGAAGATCGGACAAGAACTCACACAGCAGTTTACGAGATTTTTAATAAAAACAAATAAGTTGACAACCCATAAAACGTTCAACTGTGAGTAAAATTGAGAAAAAAATCAGAGAAACTGGAAACGTTAGAGTCAAACCTGGACGTGGTCGTTCAAAATTAAACTTAAATACCGAATTAAACGTCTTATTGGATTTGCAAGAGAGTCTCCATTCAACAAGTCGACAGATTGCTTTAGATAATTCAATAAGCCATAAATACGTTCAAAAAATTTGTCACAAGGAAGAATTATACCCGCACAAAGTCATCGAATATTGGGACCAGTATTCATTCAGAAATTTTTAATGACTAGATGTGGTATCATCAGGATGGTGCACCATCGCACGTAATTATCTGCATAAGAGATCCAATCGATGGATCGGGCAACGTGGTCCTATAGGGTGACCTCCACGATCTCCAGACTTAACTCCATTAGATTATTGCCTACGGGGTTACTTGAAAAGCAAAGTACACGTGAACAGACCCGTAAATTTGTAAGAGTTAAGAGACCCTATTAGACTTGAAAGGCGCGTAATTAGTCTAGAAGTAATTCGTGACGTTCAAGAAGGGTTCAATATTTTTTTAGATCATTGCCAGGTGACTAACGAGCAAGATTTTGAACATCTTCCATTTTTTATTACTGATTTTATAATTTTGAGAAATTTCTTGGTTACTAAATTTATTACTTTTGATTTGATTTTTCCCGAAAATTTTGTTATTCAACCCCATATTTATTTTGCTTCTTGATACGTAGAAAAGTATTATCTGTCGAATACCACAATCAAAACAGTAGGTTTACATTTGAAAAAACAATCGATAGTGTTACAACTTTGATGTCGGTCACTGTAAAAAAAAACTGTTGCGGCTAAAATGTGTCCATTCGAAATTGAGAATCGACCTGTCCGAGCGTTTTTCCAAGAACAAAATATTTTCGAAGCTATCGAATTAGTTCCTTAATTTTCTTCCACACTGTATAGCAGAAATTAATTACTTAAGGTGCCTACTGACGTCCCAATTTCGCGTCCAATCTGCAGGGCCGATCGGCCGGGTTCCTGCAGATTGGAATGTGAGTATGCAAGTTGGGATGACTACTTTCGATATCGGGAGGTTGGATCAAGCCAATTCACGATTTTTAAATCGTCCCTACAGATTGGGAATAAATCGTTATGTGCGTATCGCGATCGGGCAATTTCGGCTCAAACAGTCGTTGAGTTCTGTCAGTGCAGTGTTATCACGTGCAAGTTTAGTTTACAAAATTACGAAATAGTGACATCCAAAGAAAAGGAACAGTAAATTGAGGTTTTGCTTATAAGTAACGACTAGGCATTTCTTTGCACTGATACTTACTTATTAAGGTACCTTGCTTTTTAATATGTGGTGTTACTGTCGCAGAAATTTTTAATAATCCGTTTTTTACAAGTACACTTGTAATTTTGCAAAACACCGAGTTATTGTGGAATGTGTGCAGTGTTGTGCAATATTACTAATAAAAACAAGTAGTTTTGCAAAATTCCCAAGCACATTCGTAATATTGAATACGAGTTGATGTTTATGCAATCTTACTATTGGATTTTAGTAATTTTGCAAAAATTGTAATGCGTTTCGGTAAGATTGGGTACTTTTTAAAGTTTAACCAACATTATCCATCATCTTTAGAAATTTCGCAAAGATGGTTGTAGTAATATCTAGCATTAGATTTGTTTTCAAATTAGATAATATAAGGTAATTATTGTCAATAACGTACATACCTTTTTACTTTTTTAATCAGTTCTACTAAAAATTGGTTAGTTATTTATGGGACAACTTGTGTTAGAAACCACAGTCGAAGACGAGTGTTTTCAACTTGATTAAATAAATAAATGAATTGTGCAAAAGGCATATGGAAATATTTTTCTGATTTTTTGTAGTCAACACTTAATACCTATTTGCAATAGAAAAATCATTTAACTTCTTTCTTTGTTTCACATTAACTCCATTGTAGCCTATTGTCATAATAACCAAATTAGGCTCAATTCTCACATGGACAGCGCGTCACGTCGCGTCATTTTGGTTCCTATGCTTTTACATGTAATTTTTTTACATAAAATGCTGCCAAATGAGAATAATTTCATTTAAAGCCATGAAAACTTTTAGAGACAGCAAAATAACGCGACACGACGCGCTGCCGTGTGAGAATTGAGCCTTAAAATATTTCAATTACTAGTAGAATTGACTAATAAAGTAAAACAGTAAATACGTTATCGGTAATAATTGCCGTATATTCTCTAATTTCAAAGGTAAGCTATCTCGTTCAAATGCCATTCATGTAATACTAAAACCATCTTTGGAAAATTACTAAAATCCTACAGTAAGATTGCATAAACATCAACTCGTATTCAATATTACGAATATGCTTAGAAGTTTTGCAAAATTACTTGTTTTTATTAGTAAGATTGCAGAACAGTGCACATATTTCACAATAACTCGGTGTTTTGCAAAATTACTAGTGTATTTGCAAAAATACGGATTATTCAAAATTCCTGCGACATTACTAATTAGAGTAACTCATCGAAACATTTTGAGTTCATTCTGAGGAAGTTAAAAAATCGTCCGATTCCAAAGTTTTCAAATTTTTAATTTTTTTTTTAATAGATACATTTCCTTGGACCCGTTTTTTTTCACCTCTGAGTAAGTGTCAAATTAAATATTCAACAGTTTAGTACACATTTTAAGCTTATCTTTAATCGGTCGTGTAATAACTTGGCACTTATTCAGAGGTTAAAGAAACGGGCCTTAGACCAGTATTTTGTTGGTTTCCTTTCGCCTTGAATTGTTGTAGAGAGTATTATTAAAGTAATTAAAATTAAAAATTAAAAAATAATTAAGGTTTGTCTGTCACTCATGATGCGACAGTAATTCACAAAATGATATCAGACCAAAATTGGGACGTGAATAGAATCGCATCTATTTTTTACCCTGCCGATCGGCCCTGCAGATTGGGAGCGAAATTGGGACGTCAGTAGGCACCTTTAGGCTTTACCAGACAATACAACTCAGTAATAATAAGTTCGTAATTTTGACTTATCAAGTTTTGCGTGAATTCTATTCAGTTATGTTAGGAATATTTTACAACTCCTTTTTTCATATAATTGTAGAGAATTTCACTTTCATTTCATATAATTGTAGAGAATTTCACTTTCATTTCTTTCTGTGTGGGATCCCATAGAACCGGAAGTTGTATTTTCGTAAGTATTGTTCCAAATAATCGATGGGATAAAAAGCGTCGCAAAGTTTGAATTCCAACTCACTCACCTCAGAATTATAGGAATTCACGTTATACACAGTACAGTTTCTCTTAGGTATGTAAGCGCTCCGATATTATTAGGGAATGTTGACTGAGGAAATGTTATTTATGAGTAAATGATCTATGACATTATTCTTATAAACCCTTAATTATGGCTCTTGTATAAACCGTCATGGTTCACATCTCGAATATTGATTTGTTCAGCCTCCAAAAGACCGGTATTTGTGTAGATAACGAAATTTAAACAGAATCGTTAGATATGGCTCGATGGTTGCTTACCAGGAAGAACTCAAAGGATTTAATAACGTGAGAACAAACTGAGGTCGATTGCGTTCGAATGTTGAGGTAATTGCATGTTCTCCAGACACCATATCTGTGTTGCATAATCAGTGCGAAAAAAATTACGAGACATTCAGCATAAAGTGTAATAAGCCGGGTTGTTATTTCTCTTTTAGAGAGAGAAAAATTAAAATTGTTATTACTCCTCCGTGTTTGGTAACTCAAGCACGTAATCATGTCAAATCAATTCCAACGATTTTATCGCAGCAAATTAGCCGCTATTCAGTATTTTATAATATTTATATATAACGATTTATTCGTTCAGCGGATGCTGACAGAGTGAAAATACTTCACGTGGCCATACATAATTCGTCAGAACAAATAAAAGGCAAAACACGTACAGTAGCGGACAAAAATGAAGCAATTCAACGGTAAATTATGTCGGGTGATACGATAAGGGTGGCGTCCGGAAATACACAGTTTCCGGAGAAAATGATTTATAAAGATTGACCAAGAGCAATTCTAAGAAAATATAAATTAATAGAGAGATCACAATTGGCAAATATTATGAGTTACAAAGTGAACTACCAAAAAGGATTCGCTGTGGATTGCACGTCTAAATCGTAACCATGCTTACAAACGACTGAAACTAGATGAACGTTTATAAGCACGGTTTCGATTTAGACGAATTTCGAATTGTACGTTTTGAATGGGAGCCATGCATACAAATGAATGAAACTAGATGAACGGAACGCGACGTTTATTCCATTCGTCTAGTTTCACTCATTTGTACGCATGGTTTCCATTTAGACGTGCAATCTGCGGCGTGTTTAACGCGGCGGAAAACCCGTTCGTGTAGTTTGGCTCTTAGACGTGCGATCCGCAGCGTTCAACACGCCCGGAAAACTCGTGCGTGTAGTTTGACTCTTAATTCTCGGCGCTTACAGGCGTCCATAACCAGTAAGCAGGCAACCTGTTATCTTCCGTGCGTAAAAACGATAATTGTGATTTAATAAATAAAATTGATTTTTTTGTGTTTTTATTGAATAAATGTTTAAAAACTTTCCAGAATAAGGAAATTCCTAATGAACTGCTCTACATGAGGAACATGGGTAAAGAATATATTAACACGTTTAATGTGTTTACATTTTCTACGCATCCTGTAAATAGTTAAGTTTTTTTTTTTTATTATTGATTCGTTGTTGAGATTATTTGAATTATTTGAATTTATTGCTCAATTTACTTACATATCGGTTTTGTGTGTTTTTAAAAATTTTTATTTGTTTATAAATTTCAATTTATATCTTGAAAACGTACAATGCCTTGGCATAAATGAATTGGAAAAATCCAAATACACTGTCCACCAAAAAAGATTTCTTTTTCTTCTTTTAAACTGATATTTAAATGTTGTTCCCTAACTAATGGGAAGCAGTTTAAATAGAAATCACGATAATATGCTGGCGAAAATCAGCATTTTTTTTAGGGATATTACAACTATTCGTCTTTCAATAAATGCATTCATACCATGTTTTCTGAAGCTGGACTCAGTTTAATAAATAAGTTAATAATTATAAAAAATTAATGAAGAAATTCAAGTACCACACTTGAATTTCTTGATCTATAATAAGACGAACCCGTGATATGGTGTGCCAAACATTCGGCACATAAAACCGAAAAAGCTGTACAAGCTTCAGAATGTCCGCTAAAAATTATACACGTCGTCTGAGCGCCTTTGCGTAAAATGGCCTATGAGCTGATACATTTGCCAAGTATTCCAATATTGGTATATTGGCCAAGTATACCAATCGTCTGAGCCCGGCTTGAGACGGCTTCTACAAAATCGCGATTCTTATCTTGGTTTGGAATTGTTTCTTGTAATTTTTAATCAGTATTCCCCGGAGCAGATAAAATGAAAATATGTGGTTTGAGCATGATGAAGTACCATCATATTACAACAATTAATTAGAATATAATTTAATCAAATACGTAGTTAATTTAAATAAATAGAATGCTGTGGAATTTTGAGTTATTTAGTTAAATCTTCCATCTAATTTCACTAATTTTCTTTTGCGCCAGAGTAGAGATGTGTTTAGTGAGTCTCCTATGGTTGTCGAGTTCACGAAAAAACAAAATTATTTTAAAAATGCATGTGTGACGAAATAGTCTTACATGCAATTTTCAAAGTCAAAAGTCA
Organism: Prosopocoilus inquinatus; assembly: GCA_036172665.1. NCBI lineage: Eukaryota > Metazoa > Arthropoda > Insecta > Coleoptera > Lucanidae > Prosopocoilus > Prosopocoilus inquinatus. The sequence goes on from CM069875.1 coordinate 12,090,962, forward strand.
AAAGTCTCGATGCTTCGGCGTACATCTGTCTGCTTCAGGCCACGAAATTTTTTAGGTGAAGAAACTTCGGTAGACAGTTGCTCGCTGCGCGGTCTAGAATCTTCATTTCACATTGAAGTTTGAAATTGATTCGGTTAATGTTTTTATAAATTAGTTAAAAGTGTTATTTCCCGCGTTAATATAAATTAGTGTTAGTTACTATAAATAAATTAGATTTTTAATTATATCAAGATTTTATTTTAAAATAAATTTGTCGGTGTCACAATCGACATAGCCACTAATGCCGGGTTAAAGAAAACCAAGTTATTTTATAGCATTGAGATTGTTTAATAGAATCCGGGACACTTGCGCCGTGCATATGTGCACCACCGATACAGTTGCGCCCTTATTCGGGTTAAATTTACGGGGAACGGTCAGGTAATGTCATTAGTAATTTTACATTTGCGCCGCTGCCCCAGTATTAATAATATTCTTCGAAATTTTCGACCACTTTGGTGAATTATATTTCTGAAAATCTTAAATAAAATTATTCCCGTCACTTTTAATTGCGCACGCGTATGTAATATACAACTACTTATTTGTAGATCTTCAAATCATTATTATTGTTCTTCTGAACTAGTATGTTGTATTTCTAAATTAGTAGGTGTTTGTCTTGTGTTTTAGTGAAATTTTTCAACGTGCTATTTATTAATAAGAAGATACATAATTCTAATTTCAGTGCGCAAAACGCGTTTATTTTCACTGTTAAAAGAAGAATTTCGAATATATAAAAAAAATTTATGAAATTCTTTTTTTTACTGCGCGAAAAACATTTTTAACGGTGAAAACAGACCGCGTGTGTTGCGCACTAAAATTAGTGCATAAACACCCATTTTTTGAACAATTGGAGAAAAACGATATTTGCATGAACCGTTCATAATAATAATTGACTTTAAAATACTAATATATTCGCGGCTAAAAAATCAATACGGCCTGGAAAGACGCTTACAAAACTTCTAAGGGCCAGTTGAACCAAGGAGGTTTAAACTGACGTTCAACTGAACCAGGTTTAAAGCGGACAAAATCGCATCAAATTTTATTTATAAAAGCATTAACTGCCATACGTCCTTAAGATTTTACGAGCCAGTTATACCAAAGGGGTTTAAGTCAACTTTCAACTGAACCATGTTCTAAGTGAACAAAACCGCATCAAATTTTATTTATGAAGGCTGTAGTTGCCATATGTCCTTAAGTTTCTATGCGAATTTGTTTTCTTTGAACCTGTTTCAGTTGAACGTCAGTTTAAATCTCATTGGTACATCTAGCCCTACGCGAATTTGTTTACTTGGAACCTATTTCAGTTGAATGTTAGTTTAAATTTCCTTCGTACAAGTGGCCTTTAGTGGTTGGCTGTTTTAGCTACTATAATTCAATAATAATGTTTATTTCCCCAAAATAGAAGTATAAATAAAAGTAAATATAAAATATAATATAACTATAGAAAACGTTAAATATTTAAGGAAGAGCAATCAACAAAATAAAAAATAGAAACAATTACAGTTAAATCAGAAAATTAATCTTGATAAAGATTGATATAAAGATTAAAATAGGTAATAAATATAAATAATCCAGAAAAGTAAACTTGTGTTGTATAAAAAGTGAGGACAAAACTTGGGAGCGTAACAATAACAACCAATAAGTGATATCACAGCAAAGTGCCATACAATTGATACAAGAAATAAGTTTTCAGATAAATTTCCTCACAAAATAAGAAGTTTACAGGTATATTTTCGTATAAATTATTTCCCAGAACGGAGGCGCAAATGTTCAAATTTGAATCTTTACCTGTGCGGTTATTGAGCACCTTTTCTTAGAAACGCACAAATGGATTGGTGGCGCAAATGTACGCGGCGCAAGTATCCCGGATTCATAAGAAAAGGTGCTCAATAATCGCACAGGTAAATATTGAAAGTTGAACATTTGCGCCTCCGTTCTGGGAAATTATTTATTTCTTGCATAGACGTAAATTTACCTGTAAATTTTTTTCGTGAGAAAATTTATCTGAAAACTTATTTCTTGCTGATAAAAAATAATCAGGAGTATCAATTGTGTGGCACTTAGCTGTGATATTACTAACTGACACAAGTTTTATTACTATTATGCGTTATTTATATTTATTTTTTAAACACAAGATTACTTTTCTGCTTTAACTATAACTGCTACCCTTTCTTTGTTTTCTTGTGTTGATTGGACTTAAATATTTAATGTTTTCTGTAAGTATATTATATTTACTTTTATTCAAACTTATATTTTGGGGAAATAAACATTATTATTATATTATTATAGTGGCTAAAACAGTCAGCCACTTAGAAATTTTATAAGTGTTTTTCCAGGCCGTCTTTCTAATTTAGCCGTGAATATATTAGTATTGCCTTTATTTTAGCAAATAATATACAAGCTGTTCCATTAAAAAAGCACAAATTGTATTTTATTCTCCTGTTTGTGGTGGGCTTCTGTTCTTTGATATAACTTTGAAAGTTAATCAGCATAAAACTCTACAGCTTTTGGATTTAAAGTTTCTTTTCTAGCTCCTGAAATAAAGTTTCTAGATAGGGTGTAAAATATGGAAAAAGCCTTGTACGGCGTGTATCAGTTTTGGGAAGAGAAAGAAAAACTAGCCAATAGATCTCTTTCTTAGAGACATAAGTTCTTTTTTTTAGAGACACAGTCAATAGTGCAAATAGAAATTGACTATCTTCTTTTGGTTTCAAGTTTCGTCAATCGGACCAATCTCGTTTATGTTTAGAGAAATTAAACAACAGCTTTAGCATTATTAGGGTACTTTTTCGTATAAAATTCAGCAGTGTAATTGGTTTTTAATTAAATTTTCGTGTTAAAACATAAAAAAAAATTTTAAATAGGTAAGTTATCATAGTAGCCAGCGTCATCATTAATTAAAGAATTTCTTTTCGTTTTCAAAAATATATACTTTGTTGGTTCTTAAATTAAAAGAATTAATTGCTTTTTTATTGTTCTCCCCCATCCTAGTCTTAATAGGCTGCAGTGCCAATTTTTTTACTTTTATTGCATATTAATCAGATCTTTTGTTCATATATTTTGACCAGTTTCGAGTCAGATCTGGCAAGGGCTTCTTTGTTTTTATTAAACATGAATGCATGCAAATTTAGTTTAATAGGTGTTCTGTTTTATTTTTTATAATTTGAGTATTTGTTTCTTTTTTTGTATTTTTAATAATTTATATCATGTTCTATGAAACGTGATAAGAAATTCATTTTCGAAACAATGTCAGATAGTAGCTCTTATCATATTGGTTGCGATATTATACTTCTCAAATTTTCATAACGTAAAATAATGTGGTTATAAAATTATTTACGCAGCCAGAAGTGTCAAAACATTTTAATAAGAGTTGATTAATATTTAACAAAAAAGTTGGCACTGTATTAAAGGCAGTCTACTAAGGCTAGGATAGGGAAGAATAATGAAAAGAGCAGTGTGTCCTATTAATTCAAGAAATGAATCTAATATAGTTATTTTTATATTAAGTGCGCAAAGCAAAGGTTTTTTGAGCTGGAGAATGTTAGGTCTTTTTCGAGACCGCTGAATCGAAATAGAAAATACATTCGACAGTTTAAAAAATTGGGTTGCGTGTTTATTATAAGCAACTTTTTTTCTACAATTGCTCAAAAAAATATTTAGAGTATTATTTATCATTAATCACCGTGAAAAAGAATTTTGCGCACTGTGAAAAAGAATTCTCAAAAAAACACAAACAAACAAAAATCAGAAATTCTTTTTTTTACAGCACGCGAAAATTTTTTTAACGGTGGAAAACGAGAATTTCTGACATTATTTCCATATTTATTAAGTTTACGATTTGAAAGGCATTAATTAAAATAATTTTTTAAAACTAAATAGCTTTTGAGCTTTTCATAAATTCCAATCTTCCATTCCATCTTCTTATTAATAAAAAGCAAGTTTAAAAAAATCACTAAAACACAAAACAGAAATATACCAATGTAGAAATACAACATACTAGTTCAAAAGAAGAATACAAATATAATCATAAGTTGAAGATCTACAAATAAGCAGTTGCATAATTATGTGTACCCGCGCAATTTAAAGTGGTGGAAATAATTTTATTTATAATTTGCAGAAATATAATTTTCCAAAGTGGTTTGTCAGGAAGAAAGTCAGCAATTCAGCCACTGTGGTTACCTGAACGCGACCATTGGTATAATTTCTTTAATAGTCGGCAAGCAGTTTACCTTAGCAACAAAGCCTTAGCTTTAGTGATACATACATACCGCATATGCATATCTGTTGGTTGGAAGTTGGAAACGTTACTGTTTCGACAAATAATGCATGGGAATGAAATAATTGTATCATTCTAATGTTGGTTAAACAAATAAATTAAAAACTTTTTCACAAATAAATTCTATTTTGAAATCTTGACGGCTATTTAGTTTAATTATTAAGTAATAGTAAAACATTATTGGTCAATTACAAACAGCTAAATTTTTAACTTTAAAAAGCGACATTTTAGTGCAACAAATTTTTCGTGATCGGCGCTAATTTTTCCGTAGTGACGTCATCATCATTTTTCAGATACAGCCTTAACTTTATTTATAGTGTTGCTTTTTACATTTGTCATATCTGTTACTTCACTAGCACTATCTACGAAATTTTCCTGTCAACATGTGGAAAGAACCGAAGAATTCGGTGAAAACAGTCCTAATAGTAGTTCCCTTTAATGTCACCTATATTACTATAATAATTATAATTAAATATTATAATTTTTAAGAAATTCAACTGTAATTTAAGTTACGTAATTCAGATTTAAAAGAAAACTCAAAGTAGTTCGGAAGTGGGAAATATAAATATCGTTTTATTATTTTTATGTGTAGATTTTTAAATCGTATCGAAAAATGTTTTTAGAATAAACGAGTTGAAAGCGACAACATGGAATATGCGTGGTGTTCACAATTTTGTTTACACGCCATATAAACTGTATTGCAGCTTTTTTTGAACTGTAAAATACCTGCTTCCCTACACTCTAGTGATGTTCCGAACATTCATATTCGTATTTATATCCGCGGAGATTCGCGAAGAGAAACGATTCGATGCACTCCTAAGCTACTTATTTGGTGACTACAAAGTGTAAGATTCTTATCGGGATCCGCGGACCTAGATACAAAGAAACCGCATTCACGGATGTATTTGAACTGGAACAGTTTGAGTTGAAGGATATGTATGTAGTATACAGGATGATCAAAGTTGCTGTCGCACTATTGCTAACTTCGTTATTATTGGAGTTACAAAGTAGTTCAAATTAGCAAAAATGAACTGTTTTTACTCAGAATGAAGTGGTGACATTAAGAAAACAATTGCGCATCACATTCTCAAAATACTTGCATATATAAATTTTTCTTTAATTGAACCACCTTATATTTTTTAGTAGCGTTTGAAAGAACATCACGTTCTAAGTACAAATCATTCTTTATTCTTTCTTAATTAAACCAATAATAAAGGAGTTATTGCGATATTTGTATTTCATCTTTTACAAAAGAAAAAATTCTGTTAAAAATTTGCTACAAATTGGCTAAATTTCTGTAGGATACTGATAGCGATTTCCGCCCTAATTGAGGCCTCGTCAGCAGAAAAACAGTTAGAGAATTCCACCGTAATCTGACCGATCCGGCCGACTTACATGTTTAATAGCAAACGAGAGCTTCAGCCATAACATTGTGGGACCGGATTTTTAACTGGACGAAAATATCGTAACGACGCACATAGGAGTATTTATCATGGAAATTCGGCCAAAATTATTTTTTGATTTATATGGTCTCTAAATCAGACTTAATGGCAATATATATGTTTTAAAGAAGAATTAGTTCATGCATTGCGATTAAAATGGCCTTTTTTTCTGTTGTGGTTGCTTAAGTCTTGTCAAGACCTCAGGAGCGGGAGTATTTTGTGTATGTAAAATGTTCTATGCCTTCGTTGCTTCCAAACCTCCTCGTCGTTGTAGGAGAAGCAGTGACGAATTTAATCTCCAACACTGAAGGGTATCTGAAGCGGATACCGACCACCCCAGAACAATATCGCAAGCGCGGTTCGAACCCATGACCATGCGATTGCAAGGCCGGTCCCTTATCACTCGAACCCTTAAGACGTTATTTGGAAATAAATAATACATATTATTGCACAATTTGAACAAAATTCTATTAGAACTCTAGAACGCAAAAATAAATAAAGATTGCAGTGATTAATTATTATTACCGTAATTCAGAAATGTCTCCCGATATTTTGACAAGGATACTTTTCATATGTTTTTTTATATTCAAAAATAAGAAACTGGTAAATAGAGAATATTATCTTCACAAAATTTTGGTGAGATATGTAAATAAGAAAAAGTTTGTGGTAAAATACTGAAAGCTACTCCTACAAAACTACACCTTAAAATGGCTGGAGGGTATAACAAATATATTGTTAATGCGTAATTAGGTATATGTGTACATGTGTTTAAATGATTAGCTTGATTAGTTAAAGCATTCAGAAGATAATGCCAAGACACAATATTTATATACTTATTATATTATTAATGTCTATTTATTTGGTGATGCTCTTTCCTCTTCATTTACCGAATGTTCATCATCCAATTCCTCGTTCGTACTCTCAACTGTACATTCACAAAACTTTCTAGTAAACTTGAATCGGTATGAACGAAAATGCTTGTTTCATGATTCTGCTGATTCTTCAGATAATTGAAATAATTAATGGTAATAAGACACGTTTAACAACGACAGGTCCGTGGATTAAAATTTTATGCAGAGCGTCCTGTAATCAGAGAACACCATCCATACAAATAGACACAGGTATAGTTGTATAGTTTTGCAAACGTCCAAAGTAATTTGACATAAATTTTTCAGTATCGATTTGTAAACCACACCATATAATATTTAAACTTATTCTAATGCCCGAACTTTCCACTTCCTTATAAATTTATCTGCCAGATAATATCCTTGGAGACAATTGTATTGTATCGACCTTTTCCAAGGATGTTATTTGGCCAGTAATTTATAAGGAAGTGGAATGATCAGGCATAAGCCTATTTAGACCGTTAATTTTATAAAGCTTATAAAACTGCTATCCGCAAAAATCCGCAAAGTTTCTGTTTCATATAGTAAAGTAGAATCTTTACATGTTGTAATCATGTAGGAAACTTTATCCAATTACATCCATAACGAAACAATAAGACCCGCGATATATTTATTTAATAACGAAGAAACGTTTTCTTTATAATTTGCTACAAAATAATGTTGCTTTTAAAAGCATATTAATTTTAAAATACATAACTATTTTTTAATGTTTCATAGTTGGTAATTCGACACCATTCACAATAAAAAATTGAAAACACAATGTATAAATTACTCGCAAAAAGAAGTTGACAGAAAAAATGATTTAAGTGTTATTGGCAATTGTCGCTTTTCGACTGCTTTTGTCTCACGTTTTGCTCTTCCAATACAGAAAACAGGTATTGTCATTTGTCATATATTTGGCTCACGTAAGAAACAAAAATATTTTGTATAAATGCAACTTTTAAAAATTGACTTATGGCCAGGTTTTCATAGTAAATACTCCTATATGCGCCGATGCTGTCGTATACTATTGTGTGCTACTATTAATTACTATTCACTCTAAGACGAAAAATAGATATTATTGCGATATTTGTAATTGGTACAATATTTAATTACATTTACTCCAAGTAGTGCCGAAATAGCCAAACAAAGGATGCTTAAGAACCTCATCTAACCAACTTGAAGCTGACTTAAAAATGATGCAATGACATACTAATTGTATTTGCATTGATATGTGAATGATAGCTTACAAGGCTAAACTGTAGTTTACAATAAATTAAGCACTGTGAATAAATAGGAAAGTCGGATAGGTCAGATTACGATGGAATTTTCGAATTCCTCTTCTGCTAATGAGGCCGCAATTAGGACCAGAGTCGCTGCAATTTGATACCTGTTCCATTTTAGTCGATTTGTAGAAAATTTAACTGAAATTTTTTTGGTGAATAGATTAAACATCGACATCCTACGATCGCTTTTTGACCTGACATTGCAGTAGGATAACAAATTGAAGCGGATACATAATAAGCTACCCCATGCAAGGCGGCCATGTTTGCTGTCGCTGCTGACGAACCTCCAAGCAGGGTTGAAACAGCTGTACAGAGGCTGCTCGAGGTTTTCACTGCAATTCAAAAACGATTTGCAACAACATTTTTTGAAAATTTATTGTAAATGATGACTAAAAATACCGCAATAACTCCTTTATTATTCGTTTAAGTGTGAAATCTTAAAGATTAATTTGTATTTAGAAATTTATGTTCTTTCATTTGCTAATAAAAAACATAGGGTGTTCCATAAAGAAAACATTAGACAGGCAAGTACTCTGAGAATTCGATGCGTAATAGATTAGGAAAGTGGGTGGTCCTAAAGCTGGCGCGAAATTTGAAACGAAGTATTACTGAAACTTATGGCAAGAAGCTTTAATAAAATTATTTCAGTTGGGCTTATTTTAAGTAAATAGCTAATTTATTTGTTATTAAAAATTTGCACAAAATGTCAATATGTCTGAGCTAAGTACAGTCGCATGTCAACAACTTTAACAAACGTAACCTAAGACCATAAAATAAAAATAGTTGGGTGAAAATGTCTGTGAGAAAACTTGTAATGAATTTGCCAATATTTTTGAAGGAGAAATACATCATACTGATTTACAGAAGTGTAAGTTCTCGTCGATTCTCGTTGTCTTAATATTTTTCAATGTTAGGTTATGTTTACTTTAACCCCGGCGCGGTGTTACGACTCAGCTCCGCCTTCTGAGACGTTTACTTTCCTAGTCTATTGTTTTTCTGATATCACCATTGGTAATCCCGAGTAAAAACAGTTCATTTTTCCTAATTTGAACGACTTCGTAGCTCCAATAATAACGAAGTTAGCAATAATGCGTCAGTACCTTTGATCACCCTGTATACATTGGTGAAAAAATGTCAGCTATTAATAGTAAAATGTTATTAAGCAATGTTCGTGGAATCCTCTGTGACAGTTGGGAACGTTAGTACGGCACGCTGATTGCGGCGAACTGGATTGGGCGAGTAAATTTCGATTACGAGACCGCATAGCTTTTAGGTGACAAGTTGTGACAGCTGTACGCTAATATTTAACATTTGCATGTGGCTGTGACCTGAGCTAGCGTCCACACGCATGCGCTCATCTCTGCACGGCCCGGTAAGCGTCGTCTCTGCTCAGTATGAGGTCGTCTTTCGTATGTTGAGTGGTATGTTCGGGTGCAGAAACAAGAGACGCGAAATTTGAAACGACGCGGCTTTGGTGCTCAGTGATTGTGATATCAGTACCTAAGACTGTACCGCACATGTGTCTAAAATATTTGGATATCAATCTGTTTATCGGTGCAACCTATTTGCAACTAAAAAAGCCAATGATTAAAACAACTCCAGTGCCAGCCAGCTAATTCTCATTATTTTTCTCTTGTTTTGGGGCGGAATTTTGGGTTTAGTAGAGTGAAGATTGAGGCCGGGTTTCTCGTAGGCGTGAATCTCTCACTTCTATCGCAGTCACCCGCGAGATTAGATCTTTTCGACCCCAGGAAAAACTTGCTGCCGCTGCCCAGATTGATTTATAAGCGAGTCGGCGATTTTCTCTTCGTGCGTTACGTAACTGTGCGGTGCAGGGTGAAAACAATGGACTATCCACCATCATTCAACATTTCAATATCAACGAGTTATTTGTTAGACTTTAAAAAATATCCTGCTTATGCAAATGAAAAAAAATATACACTGGGTGTCTCATAATGTACGGAGGAGAGTAAGAGGGTCGCTAGAAGAGATCAAATTAAAGCTTTTTCTTAATAAGTTTTTGGTAGAAAATCAATAATTAAAAAGTTACGAGTTTAACGTCAAATTAATTAACAACCAAAAGTTGCTATCCGTAATAATATACTATGTTTTAAATTCAAACTTGGAGTATTTAAGCGGTAACTCAATACTGCTTAAGTTGAAACAACTATTTAAAAAATTGTCACGTATAAGTTACGGCTATTTCACCAATTTTAATACCCAAAAACAGCTTTTCATATTGTTGAGAACAAAACTTGAAGACTGGTCGATCTAGATATTTTTTTGTGTGATTTTCATAAATTTCTAGTTTATTTAATAATGTTGCAGTTGTGAAATAAGAGTTTTGTTGGTTAAGAAGCTATAGCTAGGTGTCAATTAAGGTAGAAATTAAGAACCGGGTTTCTGAAACGATAAATAATTTTATGTAAAGATAAGTTTTTATTGACAGATAATTTTATGAAAAGTATAAACAGTTTACGTTGCTACGAATGCAGATAGTTTTGAGAAATGGTTTTTAGAAGTTATGGTGAATAATAAAATAGGAGAATAGGGCAGCAGTCAGTTTAATGTTTACTGTAAATCCACGGATTAGGCGCGGATACTATCAAATTCAGATTTTCCTTTTAATGTAAAGTACGTACAGTTCAAAAAAGAACTCGCAGAAATCCATGGTGCGTCTTAACTTGATTGTCCACTTTTTCAGTGACATTTGTAACTCTGAAATTATTCATCTTCAATTTTCACGTTAAATATTCTATTCGGCAATCTGTTCTTTACGGAACTGAACAAGGTTTTGCTATTAAACTTCAGTCACCATGGTGTACATTAATTGGTAATATTCCATTTTTAATTATGTATATAAAATTGACGTTATTTTCTGAGCCAAGTGACAGTTGTAAATAAGAGTGTATGTACTAAGACATACCTTTGTTAATCGTTGGCATTTCAAAGCATGTTAGAGTTTTTTTTCGACTGTAATACGTTACTATTCTCTACAAAAATCTTAGATGAGAGCGGCGAGTCGATCATAAAAATAAAATTGATTTGATTTCTTCCCTTGGCTCTCCGTTAGAGTCGAATATCCTCGCTACGTTATGAGCCACCCAGTATAGTTAGTTATTTTGTTGTAGTTCCGTACACAATTAAGAGTAGATTTCCCAAAATAAATTATTCTTCTTGAGATGTAGTATGGATAAAAAGTCTGGAATACCTTAAATATCTCAATTGCGAAGTATTATTACGACGCGACGGATCAGTTAAGGAATAAATTCTGTAACTGCAGTCAAAAATGTTAATGATATTCTTTTAAAGTTTAACCAAGCTTTCGAAAATCACCCTTCTTTGTTGAATAAAAACCTTCACAAATTAAAAAATGTTCTCATAAAAAATAGCTATCCTAATGCAGTGCTTAATAAGTTAGTTTTCAATACTCAACAAAGAATGGAACCCATTTCTCAAATTAATAATAATTCACATTCAATATTGGTAATTCTCAAACAATTAATGTTGGTAAAGTTTTTAGATCTTTTATATTCATACCAAATTTACATCTCGACTAATAAAGGTATTAAAAATAAAAGCATTCAGATTGCAACTAACAATTGTCTTGTTACAAAAGTTAAAGATCCTATTAACAAATTCAAACAAATTAATTATTTTTATGAAATTCCTTGTCGTGATTGTGATTCTGTTTATATTGGTCAAACATCAAGAACTCCTCATTTAAGAATTATTTATCATAAAAGTGATATTAGGGTTGGACCTAATGCTTTTATCTGAACATGCTAATAATGAAGACCATAAGATTAATTTGGAAGATGCAAAAATTTTAGATATTGAACCAATTTTGAGTCAGACTTGTTATTGAAATGTGCCACATTTTTTGTAGTAAAAAGTATTAATAAAAGAACTGATTTTGAAAAGCTTAGTTGTATTTATACTTACCTATTAAATTTTAAAGCTAAAACGAATGACAGCCAGGATGTAGTAAATGAAAATTTACACCATATTACCTTATAATGAATAAACAATATACTGGGTGTCTCACAACCAGGAGATTGAAAGGGCAGCTGTAGGACATCCAAATAAAGTTTTTTTCTTAATATAAATTTACTAAGAATTAATGAAAACTGACCAAATCATAAACGTACAAACCAATAGAATCTCGAACTCAATATTTACACCACTCCATTTGTTGAAATATACAAACCCAACACTCTCGGATAATGTTCCTCCTCAGTGTCGTCATAGTGACACTTAAATAATATGTATACTGGATGTCTTATAACGTACGGAGGAGATTGAAAGAGCAGCTATAGGACATCAAAATAAACCTTTTTTTTTGACCAAATCTCCAACTCCAACACCTGTAGCTTCTTAATTAATAAAATATTTCACAAAATGCAACTTTATTATTATATAAACTCTAAATTTATCAAAACCACCAGTCATAAAATGTCCACGTTAATCTGTTTCCTAGTTTCGTTTTTAATTAGTAGGTGGTGCACAACGACATGAAAACTCGTTTTTGGGCATTAGAAGAAAAAATGAAATAGTCATAACTTTAACGTGACTACATTTTTTAAAATAGTTGTTTATCGTAAAGCAGTACGCAATGAACTTATAAATGCCTCAAATTTGATTTTAAAACGTAAAATATTACTACAGGGAGTAACTTTTGCTTGTTAATTAATTTCGCTTTAAACTCTTGTAACTTCTTAGTTATTGCGTTTTTACCAAAAATTTATTAAGAAAAACTCTTTAATTTGATCTCCCCTAGCTACCCTTTTAATCTCCTCCGTAGGTTATGAGACACCTAGTATTTTTCTGTCGTGATTTAATTTTCAAAATTGTGAAAATAACTAGCTGTCAAAAATGTAATTTCAAAATTAATTCTAAAATTTAATTTAAATGAATCTTATTCATATAACTAGTGGTTTAACTCCATCTACTACTCATTAAGGAGTAAGTAATCATGTGTAACTGTTCTTGTTATAAAATATTAATGTATTTTTTTTTTGTAGAAACCCTGAAACAGAAAATAAATTTTCGGGAAGCACGATTAAACTAAAAGAGTATCATTAACCTTTTTGATTGCAGCCCAGTTAGAGAATTTATTCATTAAATATCTCATAAAGCATTTTCTTTTTGCTAAACCGCTCGGAAGTGTACATTGTTGCTCTAAGTTTGCAATATTTTGGAGTGATTCATTTATTTGTACAGGTTGAGTACGCGAGAATTCATACCCCCTTTAGATTTCTCATTTTTTAATTTAGAAAAAAGTTACAAAACAAATGAATATCCCATAAGTAAGATATAGTCTGAACTTGTATTTTTTTAATAGTACTGTATTTTTTATACATATTTGGATTCTAAATTAAATTTCTAGTGGGATATTGTTTAAATAATGTATAAATGAAATCAATACATAGTTGTCAAGATATTCTTATTTAATTCGTTTTTTTTTTTTTACTTTTTATGTATGCAGATCTCCAACGCTTAAGAATGCATAAAGTTGATATTTGAGGATAGTATAGAAAATTAAGTTTTCCAAGAAGACTTATGGAATATATGTATGTATAAGTTGTAATGCCAAAAAATTAATGTATTATCAATGGCAATTAAAAACTTTCTTAAGAGCTGCCTTAAAAAAAGTCTTAAATAAAAATTGAAGGTAAAATAAATAAAAAAATTCCAATGATTTTATGAAACTGCATTTTTTTAATATAAATAATAATTGCTTTTCTTTTTTCAATAATTTTATTCAACATGCTATTTGGTTTATTAATAAGAAGGCGGATAACGCTAGGGAACACTTTTTTCGTTGACTTAGATCTGACACAAGATTTTGAGTAACTTTTGACATCTAAATCTAAAATTTACTCGTTTTTGTTTATCACGTCAACTTTTCAAGCTACAGGATACCTTTTCTCTGCCCCAAAGGCATACGACACTTACCTACAAAGGAAAATAAAACAAAAATTACCAAATGTTTATTATTCACGAAAAATAATTTTATTCATACAAAGGCTGAATACACCCTGTTTCAAAGTATGTCGGCACCATTGCTAACTTTCTTATTTTTAAAGCTAAAGAGTTGTTCAGTTCAGCAAATTTGTTTGACCTGTTCCGCTCGTTATAAATGTGACAACAGAATAACAATTGAATGTGAAATTTTTGAGATAGTTTTTGTTACATATTTTCTTTTAATGGAACACCTTGTGTATTATGATCATAAATGAAAGAAATTAAATTCTAGTAATAAGTCTTTATGTATGCCATAAATGAAAAATATATAACTGAGATATGTCAACTTAAAATTTACAAGAAGTGTCTCCTCTTACTCTAACATAAGTATAAGTACAATGTAATAAACAAGGAAAAGAAATCGGCCCACTTGTTCCGCGATCAATACGAAAATTTAATACTCGAACTGTACTACCTCCGCCCGCAGTATTTGAAAAGGAGTTATCTCATCTGGCTGCATCGAGCATGTCGATGTTGACTTGTACGCGCTTTTATTGTTTGAAATTAAATACTTAAAGTGGGCGGTGATTTGCTGCGACTATCACATGCATTTTTATATTTTCAAAGAGAAACTTTTTTCTATTAGCTGTGTAGGATGCGCGAAAAACGTTTTGACGATTAAACACATTTAAATCGTTTAGTCGTCGAAGGAAAAACCTGAACTAACTCGCATACCTTTCCTCTCCATTTAATGACAATTACGGTTGTCGCACACATAGCGCGACGAACAGCGGCGCTGAAAATTTCTTTTCTTTTCTGTATTCTTATGAGTGTGCGGACACTTATGCGAAGCGTGGCGAAGCTACCCAACATTTCCAAGTACAGCTAAAGAAAAAGTCGCCGGCGTGAAAAGCGTCCGTACTAAATGGGCCCAATTCTTAAGCTTGGGAATAAATTATTTTGCCACCCCTGTGTCTGTTGCACTGCATTTTATCATAACCCAGCTGACGTAATGTTTTATCATATACATTCCAAATGTGTGAAAATGATATAAAGTTGTCTTATACGCATATTAAAACGTGTATAATACAAGTTTACATTATTCTAACCTTTACAGAACGAGTATAATACCATGTTACGTTAGATGCATTAAGTTGTTTACTACTGCTGACTATTAAAATTGAGTTTTTAAAATGCGTATAATACCACCTTATGTGACTAGTTGTATTCAACGATTCAATACTATGGGTAAATAAAGTTAGGTTATGATAAAGTGCGATACAGTATACGTAGGGATGTACAAAACAATCTAAAATGCCATATTTTTATATCACTATCACATCAGGTAGCTAATGAATTAAATCATTATTATTGGAGCAAAGCAAGGGACGCTTTTTACTAGAATTCAATTTTCTTTCTTTTACGATGAATATATAGAGATATAGAGAGTTTTTATTAAAAGAAAACATGTAACAAAAAGTATCTCGAAAACTTCACGTTCAACTGTTTTTTCTGTTAATTTGCAACGAGCGGAACAGGTCAAACAAATTTGCTAATTTGAACGGCTCTGTAGCTCTAAAAATAAGAAAGTTAGGAATGGTGCCGACTTATTTTGAGACAGGGTAAATAAAATTATGTACTGTTCAATTCAGGAAAGAATACATGCACGTCACAGTCGGACCTTGCCTATTTCAGGTGGTTGCACTGCGTTAATCAACACTATGCGAATTTTTATGTATCGAAAATGCATCACTAAATCAAGTTCAAATACGAACTTAACAATAAAGTAGTGGAACCACGTGAAATAGACGAGGTCCGCATATGATGTGCAAGTATTCCTTCCTGAATTGTACTGTACGTACGTACAGTCGCGATCATCCTAATCGAGACCGTTGTAAGCTAACTGCGCCCTTATCGGCGCTGGTAATTAGGGTTACAGAACTGTCAATTGGTCTCCAATAGCTTCATCGCGACTGTACAAGTAGTGAAGTTCTTTTACCAATTGGTAAATATTAAGTTCATGTTTGTAAACAGGAACAGTACCTACTCGTGATAATTGCAGAAACGATATGAAAGAAAGAAGACACCCTAGAACGAGCTAAAAATATTAGTTTTACTTACCTTACTTATCTTGATGTTCGCTAAACAAATTGTTTGCTTTTTCATATTAAGGTAACAATTTTCTCATTAAGATTAGAGGTCCCTATTTCACGTATGTGTCAGTACACGTGTAATACACGGATTCAACTTTTAGTACGTGTTATATTAAATACACGGGTACCCGGGTATTTATATTACACATGTATTTGTTTTACACTGTCTATTTATATTACACGTTAATATTTTCTTGATAGGTATTGTCAAGGAGGCAATTAACCAAAATTAACAATTGATACGTATTCGGACTCGTAATGCTCCGTAGATTTTAAATATGTAAAAATTTATAGGGTGTTCCATTTAAAATAAGAAAGTTGATATCACTTCCGGCGAAACCGGAAGTGATATCAACCTCCTATGACGACTATCAGTATGCCGAAAAATTCCATTTTTTGTTTAGTTTATCGTCTCCAAAATTCAGGTTAATCGATTAATAAATAAAGCTTCTAGAAGGGTGAGCACATGGCGCGGGACACCCGGTATGTTAGTTATGCTAGTCAATAGCAGTGCCTTTTACATTGTAAATTATTAGGTTGTTCGGAAAAAACGTCGTTTTTTTTTCTTTTCTCTATCAACTAATTCTTATTTCGAAGGTAGCCAGATATACTTTTTTTAGCAAATTGAAGAGTATATGTTTCTAAACAATATACTACGCAAATGTTAACCCGTACTTAATTGTGTGTTCTTACAAAGAATAACCAAAAACGAAGAATTTTTGAACCTATTGTTATACTAGTTTAAAAAGGAAAGTAGGGCTGCACAAATGGCTTAGAATATCCGTGAAGAAGAAGAAGAAGATAAAGAGTCTCTTAATGTAAGACATGCCCAACGTGAATTTACAAAACGTAGAAAACACCTTAAACATTTTACAAAATTACTCCAAAATTCCAGCTACAATCGTTTTCTGTGACAAATCATGATTTATGAAGAAATATGGATTCTTTTAAGAATCACTACTGGTATAAATAGTGACTTAATCCTCGACAAGTATCTTTTTCAGTCGTGGACAAAGATCGTTTTGGAAGAAAAGTAATGTTTGGTGTTTGGTGGAATATCTTTGGCGTGAACTATTTTGAACTGGTTTCAAATGTCCATACAGTTAATGCTGCAGTCTGCTGTGCTCAATTTACCAAAGTATACGAAATTTTACGTGTAGGGTACCCTGCATTAGTAAATACAAATCACGTGATCCACCATCAGGATAATGCAAAACTGCAAAATACAATTAGGTCTCAATAAAAACTGATGGAGCTTGGATGGACTTTTCTTCCTCTTTCGGCATACAGTCTAGACATTGCTCTTGCGGATTGCAATATGTTTTGTTCGATGAAATATTTCCTTAAAGACACAAATTTTAATGAATATCGCGAAGTCGATATGGCATATCAAGAATTCCTTGACTCTAGAGAAGTTGGCTGGTATCATCGAGGATTGCAAATGCTGGCAGAATGATGGCAAAGGATACAAGCATTTAGAAGAAAGCAATTAGAAGAAAAAACGAATTTTTTTTTCCGAACAACCTAATAATAAATGTAGAAATAATTGTTTTTGAAATATAAAATTATTTTCTTGTTTTACTCCTATTATTTAATTGATGCATTATCACACTCACACTAAATAGTTCGTGCAATATTGAGTGGAATTGGAATTACAGTCGTTTTTATTAAAATTTCGAAGAAATTTACACTGTTAAGCTTAATCCAACTTTAATTGTATGTACAGGGTGGATCAAATTCTATGTCTTTCATGTGCATCTCTGTAACTATAACAGATTGATAAAAAACTAGCGGCCAAGTTTCGATCTCCTTTTTAAAGATAAAGTATTTTTCAAGGTATAAGCAAAAATTGCCAATCTCGACTTTTCGTCATTCGGACATGTCTCGTTTATTTTTAGAGATATTAAAAATCTGCTTTAACAATATTAGGACACTTTTCAAATACAATTCAGTGGCATATTTCTCTTTTTGTTTGTCTTCAGCAATTTATTAATTTACTTGCAGTTCATGAATTGACAACTGCTTGCTGTTGTAGGTTACGACATTCATTTACACTCCCACGGCTTACCTTTACCAAAAATGTATTTGGATATATGGTATATTTAGTTAGGTCAAAGAATAGAGGGAACGAATATAACGCTAAAGAAACCTAAAAAAAGTGCTTAGCAACTCTCGCTTATATGTACCGGGTGTCTCAGGATGGGCGGCGACCGGCGGTACATAGGTAACCCTAATACCTACAGCTTTGGAAGAAAAAGAATATTGTTGGCTAAGAGAAATTCAAGGAAAATACTTATAAGTATCTGAGTTGACCGCAAGGGGATGCAATCGATGTGCTCAACAATAGAAATTAAATTTACTAACAATAGTGTCAGAATAAAGTGCAGCTTAGATAGCGCCAGTAGAAAGTTATATTAATTCTGTACAACTTTTATTTTAGACGAACTTCGGCTCATTTGAAAGGGAATTTTAAGCTTATTTAAATTAATAAACGACACCGGGTACTTTTTTATGAAGTAGTTTGAGGGCGCTATTTGCAAAAGTAATAGTTTTTTCCAGTTTCCCAAAAAAATTTAAACGGAAAGGCGTATTTCTTTTACAGCGATTACAAAGCATCCAAACAGAAGAACATTTTAGTAAAAACCCAAAACTTTTTTCGTTCTTGAGTTATAATCGAATGAGTTTATTAACGGAAGATAAAAACGAATCTAAAAGCTCAAACAAATGCTATCGAGTAATGCTTTTCCATTTCGAGGTAAATAGAAAGACATTAATCTGTTTAAACGTACGCAGTTGTTTTTGAGCCTAATATTTAAATAAAAGAAGAATGCAATATTATCATATCATATATATTTCAATTCGAAATAACCGTTTACTATCCGTAAGGATATCGATAAATAATTTCTACATAACTCTATGCGGACAACGAAAAAGTATTGTGCAGCGGCTCAGTGAAACTTTGTTGATTATAGTGCATGATTATTGTTCATTGCTTTTATTTAGTGTTTGAATTATTCTCGTTTCTCTATTTGTTGTTCTATTTTTGTGTCTAAATATTCTCTGGTCCCAAAAACATTTAAATGCTTCTAAATAATATCCTAGCATTAATAAAAACTTTTATAGCCATTATTTAAAAATATTACTCGATAGCATTTGTTTGAAATTCTGCTTCCGCTAATATCAATTAATAGACATATTTGATAATAACTCGAGAACGAAGAAAGATAGTCATTTGGGGTTTGCACCATAATGTTCATCATTTTGTAAGCTTTGTAACTATTGCAAAAGAAATACACTTTTGTTGTGGTGTTTTCTCCACCATTATTAATGGTGATACGATAATAAGTCTAAAATCAAAGTTGTGCAGAATTAATTCAGTTTTCTATTGTCGCTATCAAAGCTCAGCTTATTCAGAGACTTTTGCCAGTGATATTAATTTTTATTGATTGTCCCCTTACGGTCAATCTAGACATTTAAAAATATTTTCATTGAATTTCTCTTGTCCACTTTAACTATAGTTTTTTTTTCTCCCGAAGCTGTAGGTATTACGGTTAGCTATACTATACCGCCGGTCGCCGTCTATCCTGAGACACCCGGTATATGTCACAGGAATTTTGAATAAATCTTACAGCTGCCTTTTCAATCTCCTCCGTACGTTAAGAGACACCCAGTATGGTTTAAGACTTATCTTTATGTTATGTTTTAGTTATGTTTTATTTGATTTAATAAAAAACAATTGATAAATGTAATTATTTTTGATCTGCAAGAAATAAGTTTTCAGATATATTTTCTCACGAAATAAGAAGTTTTCAGGTAAATTTTCTATGCAAGAAAAAGGTAATTTCTCAGAACCGAGGTGCAAATGTTAAACTTTATTTACCTGTGCGGATAGTGAAAGATACAAAATGATATATCAAGTTAGAAATATGTGTATCTGTGTCCGTTTCATTACATTTCTTTCCTAATATTTTTTATTACTATTTTCTCGTAACAAAAATTAGTATAATGTAACAGCTTTATCAAACATTTCTTTTCAAGTTCAAAAATAAAAAGATTAAAGAGGGTAGGAATTCTTGCGTAGTCACTCTATACAGTAGCGTTTCCTTGGGTTGGAATAAAAGAAAATTTATTTTTTTTTTATAATGAAAGCCCCAATTTTTTATTACGAATTTCAAAAGGGCATGTCTTTACGTACCTCTATCTGCATAAAATTTTGTAGTATCACATATTTTTTTAAATAAACGCAGTTTAAAGAATAAAAAAATTATATTTGCCTAATATTTTAATAAATTACCTAATTTTAATGAAACACGTTATAAAATTGTTTGCCCCCACTTGCTTTTATATTAGTTATCTAACCGTAAAACTAAAGACATTTTGGACATTCGTAATTATTTTTAGTCCAATATTTTGCGAGCTGCAGTGTACTTATCTGCACCGCGTTTATCTTCAATATTTCTTATTTTAAGAAATAGTGAAAATTTAAAATACATACTTGTAATAATTGAGAAATCTTATATCTCTTACAGTGTCCACGCTTGCTTAAATAAATAATGTTTTCAAAATTTTATTGCTGAAGACCTGGAGTTTTATCGGACACTACATAATAGGAGATCTGGCTATTAAATACCCGGATTGTTGCCGTAAATTTTTTATTGATAAAATTATTCAATTAACATTTAATCCCCTTCAGTGTACTCTCCTTCCCTATTCCTACATCGTTCCATTCGAATTTTCCATTGATGGAAACAGTGCGACGTAGGTCATTTTCCGACAAAATGTATAGTAGTCGCGTCGCCTGTTTTTTTACAACTTCTACGGATTCAAAAAGGGTGCCTTTGAACGTAGATTTAATCTAAGGAAACAAAAAAAAGTCACATGGAATCAGATCTGGCGAATACGGTGGATGTTCCAGTAAAATATTAGAGTTTTGGCAAAAAATTGCTTTACGGAGAGCACGTTGTGAGCCGGCGCATTGTCTTGGTGCAGAATCCACGAGTTCTCTTTCCACAAATCTGACCTTCTCTTCCGAACTCGTTCAGGGAGATTTTTCGAAAACTTGTAAATATTAATGTTGGTTAACTGTATGGCCATCAGGAACTAAGTTGATGGAGGTAACACTTCGGAAATAGAAAACCAACAACATTGCTTTGAATTTCGATTTCCTCATCTTTACTTTTTTCCTCCCTTTAAATTTTTTATATCACTCGAAAACTTGTGTACGCGATAGACAATTATACCTTTTGCAAAGTTTCTAACACTCCATGGCCGATTTTCCGAGTTTAAAGAGAAATTTCACATTAATATGTTGTTCGACTCTAGCGTTTAACATAATTTCGTCGCAAGGCACTTACAAGGTCTGATTTAATCAACGATAACAAGAAAACTGATTTGGCTACAAAACTAGAATTTTGCACAAAAAAGGAGGAATGGATACCTGTCAATACTCTTTCCATTCTATTGTTTTCCGACTGTCAGGGCCTCTTAAAAAAAATGAGTCCGGGTATTTAATTGCCATACCTCGTATTCTTCTCCAGTTCACAGAAAGTGGAAATGTTGGCCGAAAAAGTAACGTTATGTATAACAATCCCCCTAAATCTTTGCGGCACTTAACACAAGAGACAGCTTACCCCTTACCCCAAAATAATTAGAACCAGATTTGATCGTCTTATTCAATATGTCAATGATTTCAGATTATGAATATTAGACTTGACTTTTTTCTGATGACTTGTAGTTTCATTTAATGGGATAAGTATACTGGTCAGATGATATATTTTCCGAGGCCTCCGCTAATCCTTTAAACGTGTCGCTTTTTCTCTAAGAAGGATAATCGGTCCCATATTTATTGAAAGAATCAGACAATAATCGAATCTAATTAACCAATTAAACGTAATCACTTGTATTTTAGGTTAATTTCGTTAGATTTCAAAATAGTAACGAGCGTCTGTTTAAAAATCTGGTCAAGTAGGTTGGGGTAGGTTGTGGTTGTGGTTTTTGTCTGCTGCATGCAAGTCGTTCCTAAGTTCAACTTCTAAGCTGTCAGATGTAACGTCAAAATTGACGCTGAATTATCATTTCCTGGTTAAAGTGATTTTGCAGTAAAGGACATCAAATTTAAAAAGGTTTGTTATAAAATATGCTGAATATGCTTACCCCCTTCTTGGTAACATTTAAATAATCTTTTTTTTTAATTCCATTAATAGCATTTTCATAATAACTTCCAAAGTACGTTTTTTTGGCTTTCCACTTCCTTTTTTTCTCGTTAAAGATACAGTTTGTCGAAATAATGCCACACTTCGATTTAAACACTCTAGTAGAAATTGGTTATAATCAATAACAATTTCTGGAAACTGGACAGGGAATTCCTCCAAACAATATTGAATTGAATAGGACCAGACACCGTTAATTTTGCGACCGTTGCGAAAGTAACTTTTAATCATAACTGTTTCTTCTTTAATTGAAAAGGTCACTTTTTAGTAGTGTGTGAAAAAAATTAGTTTTGAAAAAACTATTAATGCAAATCACTTTTAAGAAGGAAATGATATTTCAGTATTAATTTTGATGTTACACCTGACAGCTTAAAAGCTGAACTTAGAAGCGACATGCGTGCAGGGGACAAATTCTCGACCACAACCCACTTGACCAGATTTTTAATTAGACGCTCGTTAGTTTACGTAACAAGTAGGGTTCCTAGATTTGATTGACATCATATGTTGGAAAGGGTTCGGAAACATGTTATTTTCGTTAGCAATATCAGATTTTATAGCTGGCTGATCTAACTTGATATGAATGTCCCGTAGTCCTGTGGATTAGAAGCAATAAAACACAGAACTTAAAAATGGCGGATCTGACTAGGGACCTTAGTAATAAGTAAGGTTATTAGTATCTGAAGCAACTCTTGTCCGATGAAATATGTAAGAAAATGTTTTTTAAACTTTGAAACGGACATTGTACAATTGCAAAAAATACGCTAGGTTTCGCTATCACTTGATAGCGAAATTGGTATGCTAACATTCACTCACATATTGCATCATTTACGTTAAACATAATGTGCTGTTATCGATGATGTCTCATAGGAATCTGAACGTGAACTCGGACAATAACGTGACGTTACGTTTAACGTAAATAATACAACATAGGGTTGATTATGGGATAAAATAAATGAAGATTTCTGAATCAAGCTACGACATAAATTTCATTTTCTATAGCCACCCTTCATGGCGTTAGAAGAAAACATATCAATCTGCTTGGTTTCGTTAGGTACAATTCTTTTTTTTTTTAATTTCTAAACATTTCTGATATGATATGATATTTTGTTATGTGGATGTAGACACAGATTAATTCAATAATTTGTTTGATTGTAAAAATGATAACTTCTCGATCTAGGCCAAACACACTTTCTAAACTAGTTATCATGATGTAAAGATGTACTGTCTGCTTTCGTTTTGCGAAGTCCTGCTCACTTTGCCTTTTGAATTTAACCATTCCCGACATTTACTGCTTAGCTATAAATTTACCTGGGTCAATCAAATCCATACTGCCGCTGACACGACCTCCAAATTTTGGATAGGCTAATCACTGAGGCACACGTCAGCCCTTGTTATGTAAAGTTAAAGAAATGTTTTGCCCGAAAACGTTTTGCCTGAAAACATTTTGTTTCATCAGTGTGTGAGTAAACGAAATGTTTTGCATTGCAGCAAAACGTTTTGCTTAAAAGGGTTTTTGCTTCATGAATATGTGGACAGCCTTAAAAAGTTTTATAGGCGAAACCTTACTTAAAAGCATGACCGTACTTTTTTGGGAAACAAAATTATAATTTTTAATTTATTGAAGGTTTAAATAAAATGACGATAAAAACTGGGTATATCAAGGAATGTTTTTCATTCTAGCGCCTGTTTTATATTATCATATAAAATGATACCAGAAAAAGGAATATCAAACTTTAGGATAGTGTAAAACAGTAAAACAAATTATGAGACCATAAAATTGTACAGAAACAGATGTATCATAACTACAGCATCGAGGAAAATAGCCCGTCCAGTCTCCCAGATGCCGAATACGCATCGTAACACCCCCGGTGTAGCGCAGATCTGAATCGTTCGATTGCCCGGTTTAACAGAGACGCGCGTTGTTGAGTATTCTCAGGTATTCGAAATTCGAATAGGGAACAAAATACTAAAATTTCTCAGCTATTAATTGTTATTAAAATTAATCGTCAGTTTGAACATTTATTGTGATTTCAATGACTGTCAAAATCATATTTTGTTTATTTACACCTTAATTTTGTTTCGTTTTAAACCTAGCTAACTAGATGTTCTGTTTATTTCTTCAACTTTACAATTAAACTTTTATGGCCGCTTTTCTTGAATTTTTTGTTATGTAATCGATTCAAAATTTTATACTGTTGAAAGTAGGTTAAAAAAACCCACCGAAATCAAAAATAAAAAATATAGGTTGTCATTTAAAAAAAATCTTGATGACGTCATAACTTAAACAAAATTCATGAAAATATCTCAAAATATACTTCTTCTTATGCGCTGTACTTTGAATCGCTATACCCCTTTTAGATTTTTGCTTTATTACAAATATTAACGGAGTTATGGATTTTATCCGCTACTTAGTTTACACGCTGTATATGTAATATTGTACATGCAGTGCTTTTTTTAAACTGTGGCCATACGGATTTACATGGCGAAAATTTTGCCTCGTGTTAACTTTTGTTACAAATCAAATCACATCAGAACAAATGTAACAAAAATATCTCTTTACACCGTTGAAGATAGAGTCGAAATTGTTTCGTTTCTGTTAATTTTCGAACTATGTTATTTAAATAAACGCCTGTTTTTAATAATTTTAAATGAAAATATTTATTCGTTCACAAAACTCTCGTGACGTTTGCAGTTTAGGCAGCACTCGTTAATTACATTTTGACTTTGGCCTACTCGTTTAATATTTACTAATTAATGTTAACTTTTAATGTTAAAACATTGAAACTAACAAAACACAAATTATTCTGATAATGTGTAGTTTGTAATAAATTGTGTAATCGATTATTAAAAACTAAAATTTGACTAAAATCTTTGGCAGAACAAAAGTTAACACGATACACAGTTTTCCCCATGTAAATCCCTATGGCCACAGTTAAAAAAAGCACTGTATACTGATTTGCTTAAATCGTAGTCGTAGGTGCATACTAAGCAAATTTTGGTTTTCTAATAATCAGTTTGTTACAAAGTATACATTATTAGATTAAGAGGTGCGGCTTTAATTTAATTATTTCAATATTAAGAGTTGAAATTATTAACGAGCAAATACAAATCGAGTAGGTCACAATCAAAAATTAATTTGTCACCCAGACATTTTAGACAACAGTGAATAATTTTAAATCGGTCAATATTTGTTCATTAAAAATTTCAACTTTTAAAATTAAAATAATTAAATTAAAAATGCACCTGTTATTCTGGGAATGTGTAATTTGCAATCAATTATGTAATTAATTATTAGAAAAATTTGTTTAAAAATTTGATCAGAACATAAGTTAACATGACCCAACATTTTTACCAGGTAAAACACTAGACCACAATTAAAAAAGTACCGTGTAAGATAAAATGAACTGTTTTGTTGTTTGTAGTCTCTAGGCAATTTATTTACCAGGAATTTGTCTGTCTCGAGTTGAATAAGAAAACCGTCGTGCGAAAAAATAACGCTGTATAAATCATCACCTTTTAAAAATAGCTTTCGCCCAGAGAACCCATGCCAATTCGTTCACGCCGAGGATATATTTATCTAGGGCCGTAACGAGCTAATTCGGGGTTGTGTTTATTTTAAGCGGGTCTGTAACAGTTTTTACAGGGCATTTGAAACGCGTCTGACAATTTTATATACGCGAAAACGTCGCCGCGCCGGCGAAATATTTTTATTCTTGCTTCTTGCGATGTGCAGAATAATGATTAACACTAAACTGTATTTTAATAACAAATACAAACACTATTCAACTAAAGTAAATAAGTAACATTTTATAGTGTAAGTTGTATTTTATCAAGTCGTAGTTTCACATTGCAATTGCAGTATGAAAAGATACAACTGTATTTTTATAAAGAAATTCTAATTGGGTGATAAAAACGCGTAGATTCATAAACTTTCGCACAGCGTAAGGTTAAACCCTTGGCCGCCTGAGGACGCGCGTTATGCTGTTATCTGCTATTACATTATAGCTTACTAGCACGGTGTAAGATATCAGGTGACTCAACTTCGTATGCGTTCCGAAGATTTTGGTGGCTAATTTTTGTCCTAGTTCTCCAGCAAAATCGCCAGATGGCGAACGTGCTGCGTAGGTAAATCAAAATAAACTTGACCCTAATTCAGTATACAAAGAAACGTTGGGTAAGTTGTGCGGATTAACCCTTAATGGGCCATGTGAAATTTTTGTGCGCAAACAAAAAAAAAATAAAGCGATATTTTTTATCGTTTTAACTGTGTAATCACTACTCATATGTTAGAAACACCTTTTATATTATATTATTTTAGATAATATACATTTGTTTGTTTGTGTCTAGAAATCAAAAATAAATAAATAATAAATCC
Organism: Prosopocoilus inquinatus; assembly: GCA_036172665.1. NCBI lineage: Eukaryota > Metazoa > Arthropoda > Insecta > Coleoptera > Lucanidae > Prosopocoilus > Prosopocoilus inquinatus. The sequence continues at coordinate 12,117,590 of CM069875.1, forward strand.
CACGGAAACCAAACATTTTGGGGTATTTTATATCTGTACTATAAACAATTTGTTAATACTTCATACTTAATGCTTTGTTCAATGTTTAGAGAAACTGGTTCTATAAGGAGAAAAAAGGAAAGCGGTCATCCTAAAAATAGAACACATCCTTAGCCTTATGTGTTAACCTGCCAAGTCCACTTTTGGTCGAATTTTATTTTTTGATGCAATTAACGGTGTACAAGTTTCTACACCGAATGATAGACGGAGAAGTCACATGTGATTTCAAATTTCTGAAATAATCGATGACGTGAAATACTGCTATATAACGAAACACCAGATCTCGAACGGAATACCTGAGAAGTCCCGAATAATCGGCCATTTAGTACAGAAGTCATGTGAATACCAAATAGCGTTGTTTTAATTTAGTTTACTTATGTTCGGTTTCTGAAACAATAAATAACTTTGGGTAAACAAATTTTTCTTGACAGATAAATTTATAAAAAGTATAAATTGTTTACGTTGCTGCGTATACCCTTTACCTACAGATAAAATTTTGAGAAACGGTTATTAGAAGTTATGGTGAGTTTATCTTGAGTTTATGTCTACATAAAGATTATGTATATTATGTATCGTTTCAGAAACCGGGCATTAGATAAATTATTATTAATACGAGTAATAATCAGGAAAAAGAATTCAGACCACTTAGTGTTGTACACTTTTTGCGTCGAATGTATTATTTATTCCTGCCACCTTTCCGCGACTTCCATGTTCGAATTGTTAGGCCGAGTACTAAATTTTCGTATCGCTTGCGAGACAAGTGGTCCGAATTCTTTTCCTTAGTAATAATGAATATTTTACGTAAGCACGGTGCCTTAACTTAACAAATGCATTTTATAAGTCGAATCGGAACATGTCATAACTGAGAGTGAAACGTACGGTCAGAATGAATCGTTGCAAATTTCCAAAAACCTTGAATAGTCTCATTTAAGGTTAAGTCTAATTTAGAATGTTATTTGACTAAAGGTGACTAGGATTTTGAAGACGGTATCAAAGCGTCAAATATTCAAGAACGTGAGATTTTGGTTACTTTTAAGCATTTTTTGAAGATCAGTTCCGCTGATCTATATTTACTACTACTTTGATTAATACTATTGATAAAAGTATTGTTATTACAAAATGTTTGATGCTTAGTAAAGATTTGATTGTTAAGTACCTACATCAGTTTTATCTATACAGGCTGTTGGTTTTTCGAGCCCAAGCATGGAGATCTCACTTATCTTAAGAGATACGGGGTCGGTTAAATTAGGCCACGCGGAAGAAATTCTGCACTCTTAAAATCACTTTTTTATCACTCAATTTTTATAATATTCTTATTGCAAACAACCCCCACTTTTTATTTAGAAATATGAAAATCCAATATGGCGCCCATAAGAAAAAGAAAAGTTGACAGTCGTATCTCTGCAATTTTGACAGCTCGGGTAAATGAAATGACAGATTTAGATTCTCCGTAAAAAAGTGTCTGAATAATGTGTAAGTTATAAATGTCTAGCTTTATCGGTTTTCGATTTAAAAAATAAAAACGAAAATGAAAAATTTTAGTTCTTTTTCAATATCTTCAAAACGAAAAGGAATAATTTAAATTGCTTTTCAGATTATTAATTAGCATGAAAATACGCAAATTTGGCCTAATTTAACCGACTTCGTATCTCTTAAGATAAGTGATATCCCCATGCTTGGGCTCGAAAAATGGACAGCCAGTATTTGTATACCAAAATTCATTCAGATTACTGCTAACTGCTAAGTACCAAACTAGTTGTAGACTAACAAGTAAAACAATCAAATCCATTAATTTGTGTTTAATACCAAATATGAAATGAATTTTCCATACTTTGCAGTTTCAAAATTAAAAATAAACATAATTAAACCAGCGGGATTTTAGAAATTATAAATTCAGAAATATTAAGTTTTTTCAAGCCACTGTAAAGTTCCTTAAAACGGACTAAGCAGGTTAACAAGTTAAGGCGACGATATTGAAAATGTTAAAATAGTTACGACGCCGCGTTAAACATGACAGATTTATTTTGTCTCACGAAAAAATGTATTGACGATTCTTTAATAATAATTGATAATTCAGTTATAAACAACTTGAGAATTGAGATCTTCAGATATGTAATTAATACTGCATCAGTGCATCAAATCTATTTTCACATTTATGTATTTGTTTACAAATACCATCGAGTTATACTCCTGGAGGACGCCATACCATGTAACGTGCATTACTGAAAACCGGTTCGTCCGCGAACCTTTTCTATGGCAAAAAGAATCCAGTGTGGAGAATCACGCATTTGTCACATACAAGAAAGAGGACTGCGCGTTCGAAAATCAGCTCGTTTTCTGCTCGCTATTTACTCCTCCGTTACTTAACCTCCATGACAAATACCTATGCTACACGTATCCACCTAGTGGATTTCTTTAGAATGAGTATAAAAATTAGCTACAAACTGTCGCACAGTCTAAGGTCAAACCCCTGGCCGTCTGAGGGCGCGCCTTAAGCTGTTGTCAGCTGTTATTGGGCTTACCGATTTAAAATCGGGCAAGTCGTTCGGATTGCGGTGGAGTTTCTCGAGCTATTCTTCCGCTGATGAGGCCTAAATTATGGCCGAAATAGCGCTATACAAAGGATGCTTGAGAGTCCCACTGCAATCTCAGCAGACTTGCTGCAGCGTACACTATCAGGCTGTTTCAAATTCGACCCTCACCATAGAGATCTCGCTTATTTGAAGAGTAGACGGTAGGTTTAAAGTTGCTAAATTTGATGACCATATAATCCGGAGAGAAAAGAATTTCTATGTCGACTGTTATTCGAAATAATTGTAAAAAAATGGTCATTTTCTTATTTTGCCTCTATCTTCATTATTTAAAGAGATATCAAAAAAATAAAAATACTTTCTTAAGTCACTTTTCAATACACTGTAGGGGACTTATTCCCCTATGCAATGCAGCCATGCTTGCTGTCAAAACATAATGAAAGTTTTAAAAAAAATTGTTGCAAATCGTTTTTGATTGCATTGAAAACCTCGAGCAGTCTCTGTACAGCTGTTTCAGTCCTGTTTGGGGCTTTATCAGCAGAAACGTAGCTCGACATTCCCACTGCAAACCAAAAACAACTTGTCCAATTTTTTCGCAATTGCGATGTAATAGTGATGAAAAGATAAAACAGCGACATCCGCTTCAATTTGTTTATCCTACCGCAATGTCAGGTCAAAAAGCGATCGTAGGATCTCGCTGTTTTATCTGTTCGTTAAATTTATAAGTCTGTTGCTATGGTAACAACCAATCAAAAGCTTTATGATGGGTTGTTACCATAGCAACAGGTAACAATACTTTGGTAACAACCAATCAAAAACCTTTATGATGGGTTGTTACCATAGTAACAGACTTTTAAATTTAACGAACACATAAAACAGCGACATCCTACGATCGCTTTTTGACCTGACAAAATGTCTATCCTACTGCAATGTCAGCCTTGCGTGGGGGACTTATTAGGAGCAAATCCCGTTTCAATTTGTCTATCCTACTGCAATGTCAGGTCAAAAAGCGATCGTAAGATGTCGCTATTTTATCTGTTCATCACTCTTACATCGCAATTGCGAATAAATTGGACAAGTCGTTTTTGTTTGCAGTAGGAATGTCGAGCTACGTCTCTGCTGAAGAAGCCCCAAGCAGGGCTGAAACAAATGTACAGAGGCTGCTCGAGGTTTTCACTGCAATCAAAAACGATTTGCACATAATTTTTCTAAAAACTTTCATTATGCTTGACAGCAAGCATGGCCGCCTTGCATATTTATAATTATAAAACCCGATACTCTCTGACACGTAGCCGATTAGACATTAACGTTCCGGTATTCTTAAAAAGAATATTTTGTCTGACACGGTCAGTGTCGGAACATGTTGTTCTTACGATGATTTCTTTTAAGTTCTTTTTCATCCAAAAGATCTAAGCATATTTTAATCACTTTTTGTACTCGATAGGACAGGTCTGCCTGTGTTGAATCCGAGCTGTGTTTGAACGGATGATATAAACAAATACAAATATTTATACGTTTGTCTGAAGATAAACGTTAAACGTCGAATCGTGACCCAGAGGTCGAGGCGAGTCTTTCCCCTACCCTTTCGCCATCCTCATTGCATGCCTATCCAACTTGGAGGACAAATTACACACCTGTACTATTCCGTGAATGGCGCGCCGGTACATAATGCGTGCTTCTGTTTACAGATAAAAACTGGAAATTATGGCCGAGTCCTTCTAATTTATTAGACAATAAAAATTAACAGACCTTTATTACGCTTAATAATGCACATGTAAAAACACGCCATTGTGCTGCGTGTCGGTTTATTATTAGGTACTGTTAATTTGTAGCTTTGCACGCTGTGTTGCGTTTATACCACGGTTGTATTTTTTTTTTCTAACCGTGTGTTTCTTTTTCCTTTTAACTTGGCAAGGCGTTTTCCCGTCTTAGAGCTAAACTACTTGAGCGGGTTTTCCTTCGCGTTAAACATGTCTCGGATTGCACGTCTGAACGAAAACTATGCTTACAAACGAGTGAAACTAAATGAACGTCGCGTTTCGTTCGTCTAGTTTCAATGGTTTGTATACACAAACTGTCCATTTTTCGAGTCCAACCATGGGGATCTTACTTATCTTAAGAGATAAAAGATCGGTTAAATTAGGCCAAAGTTGCGTATTTTCATGCTAATTAATAATCTGAAAAGCAATTTAAATTATTCCTTTTCGTTTTCAAGACATTGAGAAAAATTTTTCATTTTCGTTTTTATTTTTAAAATCGAAAACCGATAAAGACATTTATAACTTACACATTATTAAGGCACATTTTTAAGGAGAATCTAAATCTGTCATTGCATTTACCCGAGCTGTCAAAACTGTAGAGTTATGACTGTCAACTTTTTTTTTTCTTATGGGCGCAATATTGAATTTTCATATTTCTAAATAAAGATTTTTTTCTCCGATGCTAACAATGTATCACACATTATGGTTCATTCGACTTTTTGAGCGAAATTTTTTAATTTTTACAAAGAGCGCTGTGGAAACAATCAAGATGTTGACACTTACATGGCGCTAGCTAGATCAATTGAAAACGGGGAAGAAATTCTAAAAACTCGAAAGTCATACTCTTACGATTCTTTCAGAATTCTCCACCTGGTGTGGTATGTAAAATTGACACCAGTTTGTCTTGTTAAACCCGAAGAATTGTTTTGTACTTAAAGTGGAAGTTGTTTGCAATAAGAATATTATAAAAATTGAGTAATGAAAAAGTAATTTTTAAGAGTGCAGAATTTCTTCCGCGTTTTCAGTTAGCCACATAAGTGACCAAATCTTTATTGTTTCCACAGCGCTCTTCGTAAAAATAAAAAAATAGAAATTTTGTTCAAAAAGTCTAATCAACCGTAATCTTTATTTAGAAATATGTAAATCCAATATGGCGCCCATAAGATAAAAAAAAAATTACAGTCGTATCGCTGTAATTTTGACAGCTCGGGTAAATGTAATGACATATTTAGATTCTATGTAAAAAAGTGCCTTAATAATGTGTAAGTTATAAGTGTCTAGCTTTATCGGTTTTCGATTTAAAAAATAACAACGGAAATGAAAATTTTAGTTTTTTCTCAATGTCTTGAAAACGAAAAGGAATAATTTAAATTGCTTTTCAGATTATTAATTAGCATGAAAATACGTAACTTTGGCCTGATTTAACCGACCTCGTATCTCTTAAGATAAGTTAGAGCCCCATGCTTGGGGCTCGAAAAATGGACAGCCTGTATTTGTCCACCGAGTGCCGCGGTCTTCTCTACCGTCTAAAGTATACAAGATAGAAAAGAAATTCAAACGAGCTGAGGTGTAACTCAGTCAGCTCCACTTTTTAAAATTATTTTTGACTATACAGGGTGTTCAGTAAATGAGAGCCATACCAAAGTTATATTTTTTTAAATGGAACACCCAGTATATTTTTACATATTTCGAAAGTACGCATAACGAGAAGGTAATAACCAAAAATTTCGGAAGTTTTATTTAAGGGTTTTTAAGACATTAATGAATAAAATTGCTCTACTTTGAGCTCTTATAGTTTGATTATTTATTTACATTTCATTTTGGTAGATAGTCAATACAATATCTCATCTATAGAAATTTCACAACAGATTCAATCTATAATTATTATGTGCACAGGATGTTGAGTTTTGAGAAATTTAATATTTCTGGAAATTTGAGGGTGTTGAGTTTTAAGAAAAATTTTCAAATGGAACACCGTGTGTGTCTAAACTTTTGTGAAACACTGCCTTAATGAGCTTTCATAAAAAGCCAAATGTTTTTGTCCAAACTGAAACAATCGCGAACCAGCAATTACTCATTTTTTTTAAATTTCAATATTGACGTTTTTTTAGACTTTTCAACCGGTCCTTCTGTTTTATTTTGTTGAAAAATTAACAAATATTAGTTAATTTAATTAATAAATTAGAAAATAACAAAATAATGTACAAATTAAGAATAATAAGTATTAAATTGGAAATAACAGAAAACAATGAACAAATTAAGAATGACAAGGCACCATGGGATCTAGAAAATTTATATTAAATATTCAAATTGTTTTTCAGCTTCTTGTAGATACTTCTTACTTCTTGTTATATTGACGCCAAAAGACGGTTTTGGTTGTTTTCTCCTATTAGGTGTGTCACGTCATGTAACTTTTCATTATTAAAATCCGTTTTGTTAACACAAAAAGAAGTACAAATTTGTAAAATTAGTGTGTCATTAATCTAAACAATTGTTCTGTCAATTAAAAATTCATGGCAACTGTTTTCCTATTTTCTAGCAAACGGCAACGTAATTTTAAATTTTATTTTTTTAAATTAAATAACGTTAATATTGAAAAAAAAATGTCATTGCTGTCTCGCGATTTCTTCAGTTTAGACAAAAACATTTGGCGTTTTATGAAAACTCATTAAGGCAGTGTTTCACAAAAGTTTAGACATACACGGTGTTCCATTTGAAAATTTTTCTTAAAACTCAACACCCTGTACACATAATAAGTAATAGATTGAATCTGTTGTGAAATTTCTGTAGATGAGATATTGTATTGATTACCTACAAATATTCACGATGAAAAGTAAATAAATAATCAAGCTATAGAGCTCAAAGCAGAGCAATTTTTTATACACTATCATTAATATCTTAGAAATTCTTAAATAAAACTTTTTGGTTATTACCTACTCGTTATGCGTACTTTCGAAATATGTAAAAATATACTGGGTGTTCCATTTAAAAAAATATAACTTTGGTATCGCTTTCTGTTACTGAACACCCTGTATAGCCAAAAATAATTTTAGAAAATAGAGCTGACTGAGTTACACCTCAGCTCATCTGAATTTCTTTTGTATCTTGTATACTTGAGGCGGTAGAGAAGACCGCGGCACTCGGTGGACAGCCTGTATATAATGTCGATATATTTTCAAACAACCTTTCGATATATTTTTAATTTGTGCAGTTTTAAAGAACAATGAACATTAAAGAAATACGCTTGAACTTTTTTTATTTTTTTTTCATTTTTATTTACTCTCGCCTCTAGTAAATAGTAAATAAATCCGACAGCCACGTCTTCCTCATAAAATACACATTACCCTTGTCAAAAATTATATCAAATAAGTAATTATCTTAAATAAGTAAATAATCGTTGTTAGTCGCAAACTAATTTTATGTCCATATCAAGTTAAGAGACCGGCTACCTTACTCATATTGTTTGATTCGATATTTTTCTTCACTTAACACAAGATTTTATATCAAATCTTAGCAGTAGCGTAACTAGAAGTCAAGTCGTCGGGTTGGAAGAATTTCACCGGCGCCTTTAGTTTTAGTGGTTAATAAAAAAAGTCATTTAACTATTTTTTTTAAAGCACTAAAGGACAAAATTTAAAAAATATTTAGTACTTTGTTTCTACACCTACTAAAGAACAAAATTAAAAAAAAAATTTAAAACTTCGTTTCTACACCTACTTACTTCTTGTACTGAGTAAATCAAAACCGCTTTTAATTGGTTTTGGATTATTCTATTTAAGAAAAGTGAGATGTCAAAATTTTAGGTTAGAAAACCTGAAAAGTAGCGCTAGGCGGAATTCTCTTAAATTGTTTCTAAAGAATATGCTTTCTCGAAGAAATTTGTTTTCATCTGCTTGAAATTGTGTCCGGAATGTAACGAGTAAAAATTAGTTACCAATGCAGATTAACAGATGACGCTGCTTATGTTTGAAATTTCTTCTTCAAAAAAGAAAACATTTCTGTTACGGTTCAGGCTTGGCTAATGAATGGCGCTACAAGTGCTTGTAAATTCGTTCGCTGTAACTATTTAAGTTTAGTCTAGAATTCGAAATTATTTACAGGCGTTGTTTTTCTGAAAGCTTTTCAGTTGTTTCTCAGTATCTTCTCCCCTGGCAAATTACAAATTTACGGCGGCTCGGATTAACAGATGGCGCTGCATTCGAAATTGTTGCTTAAAATAGAGCATTCAGGTTGTTTTGAAATAATTGTTTTCCGGCAGTAACATCTCCGGCTACATTGCGATCAAAAACGGTTTGCAACAATTTTTTTTTTTTACTTTGGAGTCTTAGCGCTGGGTTGTAAATTAAGACGTGATTAATTAATTCACTGTAAAGAAGGAAGTTGATGGCGGAACTTGTGCTTTATGGCTGATGTACGTTTCAAGATCGGCCTTTAATAAAATCCTGCAGTATTAAACTTTGAAACAAAATAAAAACCGGAAATGAGAAACAAAAACGAAATCAAAGCAAAGAAAATATAAGTCCGGAGATAAAATTAAGTTAAGACGTTCACTAGATGACGCCGTGCGTATTATTACTAAGTTTTCAGTTTATACAATTTGTTTGTAAACACGTCAGCCACATTTTTAAAATTTATTGTTTTGCTTTGTTTAAAAAAAAAAAGTTTCATTAAATGTATTATTTTTATTTTTCATCTTTACTTTTATCAGTTTCCTGATTTTTTTTGTGAAGTTGCGAAACACCTTGTGTAGGACAGATAGAAAAATATCAGTAGTGGAAGAGTATTTCACGTGCTAACAAAACTTTTAATTTCTTGTGCCTGAACAGGTGCCTATGACTCTTCGGCGCCGTGTTGCTTAGCAACCCCTACAACTACGCCACTGAATCTTAGATAGTGTCACACGGGCCTAACTAAGTGAATCCCCAAGAAAACTACATCATCGAATTTTATAAACGGTCGATAAAGAATTTCTCGCGTCCGTTCTTATAATTCGTAACCTGCAAAAATTTAGAACGATATGATGACTCGTTATATTAATAAATTAAATTAAATAAATTATTTTAAATGCGCCGAGATGTATTTTTATTTAACTGTTTTTAATAGTAAAAGATAGTACGGTACAGTCTCGCTAGTTCGGACACACTCTGATTCCGTCTCTCCAGTAATCCGGTTCTTTATATATTTCGGACACTTCGAAATTTTTACCTCTACAGTCCGGACTAGTGATGCGACGAGTCGCTGCATTTAAGAATCGAGTCTTGACTCGAGTCAAGAGACTCGAGTCCAGATCAAAAGACTCGAGTACTTGACTGAAAGTCGCCGTTTGAAAGAATCGAGTCGACTGGAGTCAACTGACTCGAGTCCAGATCAAAAGACTCGAGTACTTGGCTGAAAATCGCTGTTTGAAAGAATCGAGTCGACTCGAGTTCAGATCAAAAGTAGTCGAGTACTCGAATTGAACTCGGGAGTCGCTGTTTTAAAGAATGTAATAATCTTGAAATTTTGATAAAAAATGCGGGTTTTGACTCGAGCCCACATTAAAAGTTTCGAACATTTAACTGAACCCGGAAATATTAGTACTCATGATTTTACTTTTTTACTGCTAGTAGAATCGATAGATTAAAGGTGCAGTGTTTTTGTTTACATTCTTAACGGTATCTACACTCTATTTTAGATGTCAAAATATGTAAAATGTAAGTTTTAGGGATTTGTTTGAATCCAGAATTTATTAACAAAAAATTAAACAAGTGCCGATCGGAAACCTAAATGACTGATTCCGTTTGGAACCGCATCAAGATATTTCCTACGCCGACGTTTTGCTCTTCATTGCAGAAGAAATTCCTCAGAGCTGCTAATGGTATTCTGTGCTTCCCGTCAGTTTCAACGACTACGAAAAAGCTGCAGCCAGCAATAGCAGTCCTGAGGAGGTTTTTCTACATTGAAGGGCGAAATAATGGCAGTGGAAGAAATCGTAATGACATGTTTTCAACCGGCAGCCAATTCAATCATGGATGACGGCTGTAGAAGCATTCAAGTTAAACCAACAAGGGAGTATCAATTTTATTATTTGAAATGGAACTCCCAACACATTTTTTTGAATTAAGAAAGATTCCTAATTGCAACAATTTGTAGTTTGTCTTTATTTGGTTTCATACTTTTCATGATATTTGAGCTTGAAATTATTAGGGTTTGATTTATTTTTATTAATTTATTTTATAATATACAGTGGACAAAAGACAGCTGTAGAAGATCTAAATAAAGATTTTTTTCTTAATTCGTTTTTGACCAAAACCCAATGATAAGAAAGTCACAGTTAAGTTTCTTAATTTCTTCTTTAATTCACACAAAAATTAAATATTCGTAATTTTTACAAACTAGATTTTTTTTAAATAGTTCTTTATTGTAAAGCAGTGTTCAATTTAGTCTCTCAGGTAGTAAGTTTTTTTTGTTAATTAATTTCACATTAAACTCTTGTAACTTTTTAGTTACTGATTTTTCACGAAAAGTTTATTAAGAAAGAGTCTTTATTTTAATCTGCCTTTTTAATCTCCTCCATACGTTACGAGCAGAGCTGTTGCAAGGGCTGCGACAAAGTACTGACAGTACTCAGTATCCTATATCCAGAAAGTTTTGTTTAAAATTCAGTATCAGTACCAATACTTGTCTGAAGTACTTAAAGTACTAAGTATTTTACTGAAAATAGAGAAATTCCAGTACCGGTATCAAATATCTACTCTTTACAGTACTTTATAATACTTGCAGTACTTTATAATACTTAGTACTTTATAATACAGTACTTTAATGTACTTGCAGTATTTTGTGGTACTGAAACTAGCAGTTTTATTAATAGAATTTTTGTTAATAACTGTAGTCATAATATTCAAATCGCTGTCTGTTTGCTTATTTCATACATTTTGAATTGTGCTAGGTAATTGGATAGAATAATTTCAATCATTTGAATTTAAATTAATACAGGCGAGTACAATTCCTAGTAAATATAATAAATTGTTTTGCTTATGAAATTATGTTTTTAATTTTATGTGGAGATGAAAAGTTAAATCATATAAGGAAAACAACTTTTAATGTAAATCAAAAAATTATTGTAATCGGGCTGGAAGTCCACCGCATTTTTATTAAAACAATTTTTAAAACAATAGTACTTATTATTACGGTATTAGTACTGTCTATCAGATTTAATTAAAGTATTTGTTTATAATTATCATTTTGTTTTCTTTCTTTTGTAATATAATTAAACTCGTAAACAAATATAAACAAAATAAAAATAACTAAAGATAACGATAAATATTTCTTTACCAAGATTATAACATTTTTTTAAAGTTTTTATTGCATTAAAGCTGCAAAATGTAAGGTATGTAATAAAAGCATTTAATTGTACTTATTTTTTATTTGTAACATGAAAGTCAATTCTTAGAACCTGCTTAATAAAAATCAGCACGTTCTGTTATAATGTGTGAAATTAAAATGTCAGAAATGAGATAATTTCAAAACGCATTGTTGCTCAAAACTGTTTCACAGAGGTAAAACGAAAAACTTGTCGACATGAAGTGAGGATCCATTCATTTTGAAAATTTGTGTTTAACATTTAATGGTAAACACAAATTTTCTTAAAATGTAGACTCCAGCTTCATAGCTTTTTGTGATTTTTTAGATTCTTTAAACAACATTATTTGAAGCTTATTGAGTCAAATTTACATTATTTGAATATCAGTATTATTAAATTGAATAGAATGTAAATAAACGAAACAAAAAGTTCACTGTTTAACGTAAAAAAATATTTAGTATAGTTTTGCAAAAGAGAAATTTTACATGGAAGTAACTTTTATAGTACGTGCAGTACTTGAAAAGTTTTAAGTACATTTCCAAGTACACAGTATTACTTATTACAGATAATGTACCGACCAGTACCCAGTACCAGTATTTTGCGAGTGGTATTTAAAATTTAAATACTAGTAACGCAAATTCAAAAGTACTGAGAGTAAAGTACTTCAATTACTAATTAATCAGTACTTTACTTGCAGTAAAATTTGGTAATCAGTACCCCAGCTCTGGTTATGAGACACCCAGTGTAATGTTAAATTGTTCTAGCTGTTACCGTTTTGTCTGTTAATTACACTTAGCTCTTGTTACGCATTAAAAACTCTTGTTAATGCAAAGGTCTACTAAAATAAATACACATTTTTTTAAAACTTAAATATCGTAAAAAAACAAATAAACAAGACAACATAGATATGTACCTATATTTTGAATTAGGAATTAAGTATTTTTCTTAATCCAAGAAAATTTGTAGAGTAAAGTCAGCATACATATGTGGAACAGACCGGCTAATATGGAATACCCAGTATTTTTGGAAATAAGAAGCGCCATCTGTTAAACGACTCTGGCATTAACATGAGTACTATCCCATACTAGGCGGTTTTAAGGCATAATTAAAGTTTTAGAAAATTTGTTGCAAATTGTTTTTCATCGCAATGGATCTCTCGGGCATCCGAATAGGATTGAAACAGCTGTACAGAGAATGCCGATTACTGAAATTTGTCATATTTTATTTAATTTGGTAAATAATTGTATCTAACACTAAAATTACTCATAACGTACTGGAAATAATAGCGTGCTTTAAGCGCTAAATGATATTTTTTAAGGATTAGGTTGCAAATCGTTTTTGATTCCAATGGATCCTTCCAGAGGTAAAAGTACATTTAATAATGCATTATGATACCCTTGAGTATCCGACTACACCTGTACCAAAAATCTTTTTCTTAGAGTTAAGAATAAATAAATTAAGAACAAATAAAATAGTGGCTGCATGTTTTTAGGCAAAATGTTAAGTATTTCCAGAACTGTTAGATCTAGGCATAAATTATGGCATAAAAAATGTGTGTAGAGTTTTATACCAATCCAAATTTGATATCATGTATAGGGTGTAACATTTGTAACAAAAAAGTTATATCCAGTACCACTGTTGTGTTTCACCCTGTATAGATGGATATAATTTGATGTTGCAAACCTCTAAAATTTAAAAAAGGAAATGTGTTTTTTGTAACTTAGTAGTTATCGAGATATAGCCCGAGAACGCACTGTTAGGATATGTTGTATATTTCTTGCTGTTTCATAAAGAAAAAAACAATATTTTTGTGCAGTTATAATTTAATTTTAGAATTCCCATCAGACTTATCAGAAGAAAAAGTTAATATGCAGTTTTGTTTACTGTGTTGAAAACAGAACAAAACATTATAATAATAAGTCAACATAATGAATTTATTAATTAATGTTAGTTAATAGGTATATAATTAATGAGTCAGTTAACATATAGTAATTAATGAGTTAGTTAATATACCAGATGTACCGACACGAGCGGCGACCGGCGATATATAGCAAACCGTAATACCTACAGCTTCCGGGGAAAAAATATAGTCAAAACGACCGAGAGAAATTCAAAGAAAGTATTGTCAAGTATCTAATTTGACCACAAAGGAGTGCAATCAATAGACTCAACAGGTAAAATTAATTTTACTGACAGTAGTCTCAGGAAAAGGTGCAGCTCTGAGAGCGTCATTGGAAAGCTGAGTTAATTCTGCGCAACAAAAAAAAAAATGAATAGAAAAGTATACTAATTTTTTTTACAGTAAAAACAAAGCTTACGAAATTGTGAATATTATGGTGAAAATCCGAAATGATTACTTAGAAAACATAGAAATTTACTAAGAATTAATGAAAACTGACCAAATCATAAACGTACAAACCAATAGAATCTCGAACTCAATATTTACACCCCTCCATTTGCTGAAATATACAAACTCAAGCACCACACCAACGCCATCACCTCTTTAAAATGACGCAAATCGAAACCTGTTGAGACACACTCTCGGATAATGTTCCTCCTCAGTGTCGTCACAGTGACACTTAAATAATATGTATCAGGGTTGGAAAGTTTGAAACAATCTGTTTAAAACATAGTGTTTAAAACATGTTTAAAACACAGAATTAAAACATACCATCTGTTTTAAACAAAATGTTTTAAACATGTTTTTTTTTGATAATGTTTTAAATTCATTTTTTGTAATTTTAAGCTAAAAAGAGAACTCTTTTGATATAAGTACTTTATTTTTAAGTTTTAAACATGTTTTTTAGTTAATGTTTTAAATTCATTTTTTTAGTTTTAAGCTAAAAAAGACCACTTTTGATATATGTGTTTTATTTTTGCAACGTAATACTGTGGAACCAGAAGTTAATTGTTTAGGGTCTCTATTTCACTGACAGATTAACTTTAAACTTTAGTTTGTTCTCCTATCAATGGTTTTAATAATTGTAGACAATGCGTGGCTGAGCTGATGACGTGATGACTACACTGTAGCTCTGATTTAAACTAAATTTAAATTGCATTAGATTGATTATAATCAATTCATTAATTAGTACTGATCACCAGAATAATAGTTACATTGTAAAATTTTTAAATACCTTTTCAATATTTAACCTTTTATCATTACATTAAGTTTTGAAACATACTGGGTCCTCCGCTTCCCTGTTCATACTATGGGCTACGGGATGAGTTATTATGTAGCAAACTGGCTTGAATTTGTCAATGATAATGCAATGTTAGGTCAAAAAGTGATCGTAGGATGTCGCTGTTTAAACTATTTCTAACGTTATCGTTTCATTTGTCTTCATTGAATTTCTACCGTGTGTCCGACCGTATATTCGCCCTTCTAGAATTTTAAGGTTTGTTTAAAATTTGAAAACGATGAATTAAACAAAAATTTAATTTGAAATTTCAGACATATACCTACTGGACTTTCGGTTTCGCCGGAAGTAATATCAACTTTGTTATTTTAAATGGAACATCCTACATGTTTTTACATATTTGAAATTTTTGTTTTCTAGTTTTGAAAGCCACGAGTCATGTATTTTAGTTCTAATGCGATCAAGTAATTTGAAAAAAATATTTCTTTGGATTGTATTTGATTTTAGTTTTTATTGGGCATGTTTTTCTCAGTATGTTGACACCAAATACTTCATACTTTCTTTTTAAAAAAATGAAGTTGGCATTGGATTTCAGAAACAAGAGCAGATAAACAATTGAGAGAAATTGGTAAAGTAGGTCTTATTGACTCTAAATGACATACCAAATTTTAAACAGATACGTCAAACAGTTTTCGAAATATTAAGCCGGTTCCATACTTTTGCCCTACCCTGTATATATTTTTATGTAAGCTGTGAGGGCAATTTAAACATTTAAAAGTTGTTTTAAACAGCTGTTTTTTGTTTTGTTTAAAACATGTTTAATTTAGGGTCAATTTTAAACATGTTTTAAGCAAAAAAAAAACTGTTTAAAACAAAAAAACAGAAGTTTTGTTCTTTTAAAAAGAGAGTTTTTTTTCCAACCCTGATATGTATACTGGATGTCTTATAACGTACGGGGGAGAAAGAAAGAGCAGCTATAGGACATCAAAATAAACCTTTTTTCTTAATTCGCTTTTGACCAAAACTCAATATTAAGAAAGTTACAGCAGTTTAACTTTCTTAATTTCTTCTTTAATTTACACCTGTAGCTTCTTAATTAATAAGAATTATTTCACAAGATGCAACTTTATTGTTAAATAAACCCTAAATTTATCAAAACCACTATTCATAAAATATCTAAGTTAATCTGTTTCCTAGTTTTGTTTTTAATTAGTAGGCGGCGCACAACGATATGAAAAACCCGCTTTTGGAAATTAAAAGAAAAAATGAAATAGCTGTAACTTTAACGTGACTATATTTTTTAAAATAGTTGTTTATTGTAAAGCAGTGTTCAATTAACTCATAAATGTTTCAAATTTGAATTTAAAACGTAAAAAATTACTACAGGGAGTAACTTTTGCTTTTTAATTAATTTCACTTTAAACTCTTGTAACTTTTTAGTTATTGATTTTTTACTAAAAGTTTTTTTAAAAAAGAAGCTTTAATTTGATCTCTCCCAGCTACCCTTTTAATCTCCTCCGTAGGTTTTGAAACATCCAGTATAACTTATATTTATACATATACAGAGCGAATCCTCAAACTGAATAGACATAAGTAAGTTCGGGCGAAACGGTATTTATCTGGAGAGAATGGGGTGTTAGACCGCGAAAGCGTATATTAGCCTGCATTTTATTTTATTATTTTTTAAGTCGTGGTTTCACGTTGAAATTGCAGTATGAGATGCCTTGTTTATAAAGCAAATGCTAATTGGGTCACAAAAGCGCCTCCTTCCAATTTTGAAGTTCTGGAGTCCACGTAGACTGCGTAGCATGCAGAAAAAGAAAATGAAACGAGCCAATCATATATCAAAATTTAGAAATTATAACCAATAATGTTCGTCTTTGATCTGCATTTTTAGAATTTTACTGACAGTCTGAAAACACATTAATGTAATAATTGCACACAGACACGGATTCTAGTTTTATTAAGCAGCAATGCGTACACAAAGAAGCCATAAACTTTTTTGCGGGCTGCCACTTTCCTTTATGAAGTGCGAAATCGTGAAACTACGGCTAGATAAAATGCAGGCAAGTATACCTATGTATTTGTCTGGAGAGAGTATGGTGCATTATTAAACGAACACGCGTTCCGTTCCCCTACCGTTCCTTACTGATGCCACAGTTGGACGCGTATGAAGATATGCACCGCAAACTTAGTTGCCCGACTCGCTCTGTACATCGGATTTCCCTTTTACCGTTAAGTGTCGGAGTTGTGGCTTCTGCAATAGATTCTCCAGATATTCCTATCTCTCGCTCTGACTTTGGCCTCTGTCAATGTCATTCCTCGTTCTTTTAGTATGTCATCCGTTTCTTGATTCCAATCTTTCTTTGGTCAACCTACCTCCCGCATTTGCTTCACTGGATTATCTTCATTGATTCTTATCAGGTGTCCATCTGAGTTGCCTTTTCCTGATTTTATTTGTTATGGGTTCAACATTTAACTGTTTCCTTATTTCCTTATTAGTTAATCTGCCCATTTTTGTAACCCATTCTAATATATATTTAAATAATATAAGTTAATATAATTTGCTTTTTTTATTTTCCGTAATATAGGTACAATTTCTAAGGTTCTATTTCTGTAAAATAGAATTGGCACTTAGACCATCCAGAAGTTGCACTCTTCAATTGTTTTTTTTTGTGTGCATCGTAATGTTATGTGTGTATTTATACATGTTATCCTCTGGTCGTGAGAAGGGTACTGAAATGCAATAGTTTCATTTTACTTTATCTGATTGCATAAGTCATTTGAACAAAAATTACGAATAACCAGATAGCGGGATAAGCAAGACGAGTTGGATGGAAAGACGAGATATTTGAGAAAGATGAAAATGCTAGAAAAACATCTAACAGCCGCTTTACATCGATTTTCCATTTGATTCTGTATTTGATAAATACACATGAAAAATCAAACCGTGTACGAACAGTGTGCAGACGAACATAGAGTGCTAGTCTTCCCTTTTTATAGGCTAGGTGTCGCTGAGTGCACTATGAACTTTCGTCTTTCGAACCGTAAAGACAACAAAAAGTAAATTAGAATAAAAAAAAACTTAATTAAATTCTAATTTAGTTCTTGTTATATTGTTACCTTTACGTTTCTCCGGACAACTCGTATTTTAGTTTAAAATCGTGTTTTCTTCTTGTTTCTCTTGACGGCCTGTTTCTCTTAACAACTTGTTTGTTTACTTTTTTCTTTCCTGATGAATTTCTCAATCGATATTGAAACGTTACTACTTTTCCATTTATAATTTTGTCCGGCTAGAGTTTAAAAACCATTTAGTTCCAATTTTTATCAGATAAGAGTCGATTTCAATTAAATTTTGTTTGTTATAATAATCACGCCATTGATTACAAGTTTCTCTAAATTGAATTAGTTCTTATAGCATGATACAGCGCTACGCTAATCGAATGTCAGAATGAATGAATGAATGAAATCAAACAGACCGAGAGAACCAAAGATGGTGCCTTTAAAATTTATATCCTGGAATATAGAGTTACCGACTACCTGCCATTAAATTATGCAGGATATGCCACTCTGACGACCAATTAAACAAATTACAGTGATTATTTTACGGTTTATTGCAGTCGCAGTCGTTAATTAACGCCCATTTATTATCGCGTTGCACAACAAACATACTAACTCACTGTCGTTTTAATGCATAATTTATATAGCTAATAGAAAAAAAAAATATGTACATTTATGGTGCAGTTTTTAAAGTGTTGCGTGATTATGTTAATTCTTCCGTTAAGCAGAACACTTAAATTGTTAAATGAAGATA
The DNA here is from genome assembly GCA_036172665.1 of Prosopocoilus inquinatus. Classification (NCBI taxonomy): domain Eukaryota; kingdom Metazoa; phylum Arthropoda; class Insecta; order Coleoptera; family Lucanidae; genus Prosopocoilus; species Prosopocoilus inquinatus. The sequence goes on from CM069875.1 coordinate 12,136,213, forward strand.
TATGAAAATCTTAGTGTACACTAGCCTGCATTTTATGTAGTCGCGGTTTCTCGTTTAAATTGCATTGTAAAGTGCGACTTCATAAAATGCAGACTAGTATACATTCGTCAATGTATACTTTTTAAGATAATTCGTGCTCGGTTTCTGAAACGATGCATAACTTTGTGTAAACATAAAGTTTATATAAACTCAAGATAAAGTCGCTACTATTTCTAAAAGCCGTTTCTCAAAACTTTATCTGTACCTAAAGTATATGCGTAGCAACAGTTTATACTTTTCATAAATTTATCTATCAATGAAAAAATCGTTCTTTTTTTAAATGAAGTTGATTCTTGTCCGATGAAAATTGCAGACAAAAAGTTTCTTTAATCGTGAACCGACAGAAATATGGGAAATTGGGAAAACATTGATCGTTTCGCTATCGATTAAAAAAAAAAAAAACTTTTTACTTTTTTTAAGTTTAAATTATTGGTGTAGTATATCATAACGTTGATACAACGTTAGAATGTTCACAAGAGAGCCGTTTGGTTAATCATTTATCAAAAATATTCGTAATTGACATACGTACTCTAAAATTAAGAAAATAACGTAAAAAAATTTTAAAGATTTGCAGACTGGATAAATAAGAAAACGAGGAAAAAAATCTCATAGAGAAAAAGAAAATAAAAAGAAACATTGAGATAATAATAAAAAGGAAAGTATGTGAACCCACCCGTACAAGGTACAAGGTGACTACGCGAGAATTCTTACCCTCTTTAACTCTTTTATTTTTGATTACAGAAAAATATGTTTAATACAAAACTTAAAGGGACTAATTCAAAGTTTCTCTGTGTGGTCACAAAAAAACAATTGATGGTCGAATAAAAGAGATATAAAGTAAACTTTAGTTTTTTTTAACACCCTGTATTTTATTATGTTTTTCGATTCGAAATAAAATTCTAATGGGACTATATGTATAATAAAACTAATAATGTAGAAGATGTGTATAAAATAATTCCTGTTTAAATTTTTATTTTTTATTTTAGAAAGAAGAAAAGATAAAAAGAAGTTGTAGAATTTTATTTTAGTACTGCTGCAGATACTCACTCACTCAAAAAAATAAACGAAGATTTGGTTTTAAATAAAATAACATTAAATAAAATTTTACCATTAACATATTAAATCGATTCTCGATGTTTCCTAAAAAAAAATTAACTAGAAACGAAAAATATTTCGGAAAAATTGAATTTTAAAAAATTATTAAAAATTTAACGTAAAACATATTCAAAGCGTCTTCAATTGTTTTATTCAAAGTGTAAATCTTTTTAACATGCTTTGATTCACGTCTCTTAGTATAAAAGAATCATTACTCAAGTTTTCTATTTCTAAAATTAAAAAATAAAATAAAATAAATAGGAATTATTTTATAGACACCTTCTACATTATTAGTTTTATTATATACGTGGTCTCAGTAGAATTTAATTTAGAATCGAAAATCTTAATAATATATAGGATGTTCCATTAAAAAAAACTTAAATTTAGTTTATATCTCGTTTATCCGACCATCAATTGTTTTTCTGTGAGCACACGGAGAAACTTTGAATTAGTCCCTATAAGGTTTGTATTAAACATTTTTTCCTGAAATCAAAAATAAAGGAGTTAAAGGGGGTAGGAATTCTCGCGCGGTCACCCTGTACAATTTCTAAGCAACACACAAAATGTCCGCGAGATACATGTTGAAAAAACGCATTCCATATACTGGACACATATTTCTGTACTAAATTGGTATACCGCATACGTTTATTACACGGTTTAAAACATGTACGTTGTACGATACATATTTTGGTTTTGGTATATTTATTAAACGCTTAATATCAACCTGCATGTTTTAAGCCGTGTAATAAACGTATACGGTATATCACTTTGACACAGAAGCATCATATTTAGTATATGGAATATGTTTTCAACATCTACCTCACGGATATTTTATCCTTTATTAAACATTAAATTCCATAATAATTCTTGTATAAACTAAAGCGGTAATTTCTTTTTTCTCGTCAGTTGTTAACTTCTCATGTGGCATCAGTGGTCAGTGGTGTCTAGCTGTTGCATTGTAGCGATTATAATAATTTGGCTAATGGGAACGTTCGTTTCGCAATTTTTTCAGCTTATGGATTCACTTACATGCGCGAACGAGAAAATGGACGAAAGAATTTTACAAAAACACCTTTATTATTAGTTATAAACCATTTATTCATTCGTCATAGTCTTGTATACACTTGGATAAAAATCACGCAACTTTGTTTCAAAGATTTGTTTCGCGATTGTTTCGAAGCAGTTGTTAGACAAAATGTGGTGTCCCCCCAGTATTCGGGAACAAAAATCGCAGAACTCTTGTTGCCCATTTCAAGTGGGAAACCTGAAACAATGTTGCGCAACATTTGGATATCTAGGGAGAAGAAGAATACCACAAACTAAAATAAATCTCGTTCACAATCAATTACATTGGTGTATTGTCGACTGTGGTGTTATTCTTTTTCCATGATATACCTTACTCGTTTGACGTCTCTTAGCAAATTATAAAAATCGAATTAAAAAAATAGATGCAGAAAATTTTGCCAAAAAATACAAAATTCTAGTTTCTGAAGCTGCAAAAAAATAACTGTTTTGAAACCAATTTCACCAAGAAAATAAATAGTTCACGCATCCTTCATTATCAACGTTTTGGTTTTCTTTTAATTTCATTTTTTTACTGAGAATGAGAATAGTGCTAAGCAGCAACTCTACAGACAACAATTCCTATGTTGCTACGGCCAGGGCATAAGCACATACCATGGTTGAAACACATTGGATGGCCGCAGCTGGTTCCAGTCTGAGCTTAAGCAATTTGCATTGATCTTTGTGCACTTTTATCATTCTAAACCACGAATTTCAAGGCAAAATGACGTAAGTGCATTTTGACTCAATTGTTCAGAAATTGACAAAAATTATTTTTGACGATATGGTTTTTGTTGAATTTTATATTACTATATTTTTTTTCTCAGGAGTACTTTGAAATTTTGGCGCTAAATGGAGCTTTGGAGCTGCTACTGGACCTAAAAAGTTTATAGTTTTTGAAAAAAAAGCCATAAGAACAGTGACATTAATTTGTTATTTTACTATTAAATCGTAATTTTTGTACATTTAAAAGTTTAAAATGCTTGTTGTCATTGATTATTTTACTATTAAATCAAAATTTGTTATTTAATTTATTTCAAACAATATATTTTCTAACTGTATAACTAAAATCTTTATTCCGGTCCGCCCACCTTTAATGCCGCCACGTCTTTCATGCCTTTTTTCTCAAAAGCTTTCTAATGGAAACATACATTTTTATGTTCAGTAGTATAGACAAGAACACGCTTTATAAGAATCGCTCAAAAAAATATAGGGTGCCATTAAAAAAAATGGACTCACATTTTAACATACCTTATGGTATTCATGATATACGAGGTTTCCCAAGTTGAGTGGCCTATTAAAAGTTCTTGGGGAGAGAAAAATACAAGCATTCTGAAAATTAATGCACTGCCCTAGGAGTGATCTTTCAGAATAAAATATTTTCACTTTTATATCACTTCAGGTTATATCGGAAGTCGTCGTTAACTTTCTTATTTTAAAAAAGTTGTTAATACTTAAATGTAACGGTTTTTGAGATATCTTCGAATTTCTGGAAAAAATTATTTCGGTGGTCTTTCATTTAAGAGAGTGTATTTATGACATTTTCAAATTTCAAGATTGAAGCTGTTGTCGTTTGAAAGAATAACGTTCAGCCTTTCAAATCATATCCTAGTTATAATAGAAAAATTCACAGGGTCGTCAAAATATGGTATCGAACTTTGTTTCGTTCAACTGCCCAAAACTCAGTTTTCATAAATGGAACACCCTGTATATTTTTCCTTCATCAGATGCAGAATCAAATTCTAGTACGATTAGTAGTAGCATTCCCCGTACCTATTTTCATTCGTTAATAATAATCATTAATAATTCTTTTTATCAAGAATTATTTATTTTATTGTGTTAATTAATGGCATTTATACAGTTATTCCTATTTAGCTTTGAAAAGGAAGCAAATATCGAATTCCTATTTTTTTAAGAAATAAATAATTGCTAACCATAGCATTATTTCGTAGTACATCTTGGAATAAAGCTATAGGTAAATATACCTATAGTAATATTTACTATTTCCATAAGCAAGGGTCTTAAAAAATAAGTAGACCTATTTTCAAAAACAATTCTCTTTGTCAGGCTAACATTTTTGATTAAAAAAAGCAAAAGTAAAACTTAAAATTGGTAAAGTAGTAAAAATAATTCAACAGTTTTATTTATTATTCTCGAATCAGATACGGTCATAAATACTGTATAAAATTTGCAAATAACTGAGACAAGAGTCAAATCAACTAATAAATATTTACAATGGTAACCTACCTCTCTCACATTGCAGAAATTTAAAAATAGCAACCTGTCCTTTTTATTTGTTTTGTTAATTTTATTAATTTCTTTGTATTTTTATTTGTACATATCTGTTAATATAACTTGTAACTCAATAAATATTTTTGTTTTGTCCACACTTACTGCGAAAATTTATGATAAATTTACCAAAATATGCCATTATAAGAAACAATAATTGATAATAAGAAAACTAATGGAAATAGGTATAGGGAATGCTACTACCAATCGAAGCAAAATTTGATTCTGCATCTCATGATGCAACGATATATAGGATGTTCCATTTACGGAAACTGAGTTTTAAGCAGTTGAACGGAGCAAGGTTCGACACCATATTTTGACCATACTGTGAATTTTTCAATGATAACTACGATATGATTTGAAAGACTGAACATTATGTTCTCAATATGATAGGCAGCTTGAATCTTGAAATTTGAAAGTGTTGAAAATACATTCTCTCAAATGAAAGGTCACCGAATTAATTTTTTTCAGAAATTCGAAGATATTTCAAAAACCGTTACATTTAAGTATAGGGAAGCCTTAACAACTTTTGCTTGGAATAACGTGTAGAATGAGAATTTGCAATAAAAAGTATAGCATTCCATTTAAAATAAGAAAGTTAATGGCAACTTTCGATCTAACCGGAAGTGATATAAAAGTGAAAATATTTTATTCTGAAAGACCACTTCCTCCCAGAATGCTGCGTTAATTTTCAGAATGTTTGTATTTTTCTTTCCCCGAGAACTTTTAATAGACCACTCAACTTGGGAGAACTGTTTGTAACTCACTATTGTAGTTTTAGAAGCCATTTAAATATTAATATTTATAAAGCGTTTAGTCTATTATGTAGAAACGGTTTAAGATTTACATTTGACGTTTGGTGGGGTTCTTCTTCTTCTATAAAGCTTTTGGTTTACGGCTAAAATGCCATTTCAACCAGTCCTATGAATTAATAATCCCTGATATCAAAGCAGTCTTGTTCCTGGATCATAGAGGTCAACATATAAAAGTAAATTTGCCTAGAGGGATATATTTGATATTATAATTTATATTTTGAAACAACTAAAAATTTATATAGACAATTGTAAAGATTATTGTCTTTGTGAAATAATAGAGAATTTATCGAGTAGGGGTTAAATTATTCAAAAGAAAAAAAATGTATTATTATATTCTAAGAACTAAGAAGTTTCCTTTTCTGTTGGTGTTTTCCCGTTATTTGGAAGCACGGTGAACGATATATTAGATGACGCCACAAGAGTACTCGGCCATGTGACGATATGTGCATGAAAGCGCGAGATCAATTGCGAGAGGGACAGCTGAAAGAAAGGTTCACATATCAATGCGCGGGAGAGAACGATGTTTAATCCTTCAATATTAAAATATTTCTGGGAGTTGCGAGCACGTTCTGAACGCCCACACTACTACCTATTGATTTTTTTACATTTGGATGCTATAAATTTTTAATTTTCTAGTTTTGTTCGTTTTGTTCAGACTATAATAACATTGAACTATTTAAACTAGATAATCATAAAGACTATTTATGCACATTAATATAATATGTAAGAATTAATAATTTAAGTGAAATGCCTGCTGTAACCACTTTCCCGGATCAGCTTTAATTGTTTTGAGTTGTATAATCTGATCAGATAACTACATGAATAATTAATAAGCCGCAAGCTAACGACGTTCACTTTCAGTGTCCGTGTTGAAGTTATGTGCGATAGTGAAACAGATTTGCGTTTTAGTTTAGGTAGAAGAATGTGATCAAGACACGGCGATAAAATAGTAAGTGTGTGCTAAACGGTGGTTTCCTTGCGTGAGTGCGTGAGTGATTCGGTTTGCCACAATTGCTATCATAGTGCGCTTGCAGGAGTCGGCCACCGACCAGGATAATGTTGGTCAGGATAAGGCCGAGGGGAAGGAGAAAGAGGGTCACCAAGAAACAGTTGACACTCCACTTACTTCACCCTCCGATGATTTTCAGGTATAATTTCGCGTGTGGCCTTCAGAGCGATAGTAGTATTAATATAAATGATGATTAGACAGCAACTAGACTAAAGGCCGAATTACACGTGCCGAGTGCTGGGCCGAAAGAGTGTATTGGGCCCAGAGTTCGGCTAATGTGATCAATACAGTCAGTACTCGTCCTATTCCTATTCCCTACGGCCGAGTAACAAAGCGAGTGACTCGGCCCAGCACTCAGCAGGTGTAATTCGACCTTAAGCTTACCTTAACCAACGAACCATCATTAATAATCATAGAACAAAAACCATGATATTAGGTGTGTTCTTTTTACCGCAAAACCCAGAGTAACTCAGCGGCACTCAGTAACCTTGGAAATTTGTATGTTTTTTTACACGCTCGTTGGAGAGATTATGTTAGCTACCTCCGAATCAATCAAATAGGGATTTGGGTTAGAATGCATGTGTATGTAATGGCCGAATGTCTCGTTTGACGTTTGCGCGATATCAGTGGAATTAACTTGTTTTTTTTTAGAACGTTTTTACATGTCAAAACTCACCTCACTTCTGATATTTACTGATCTGTGTCAAAAGTAAAACGAACACACCTATTGTCCGCAAAATGTCGAACTGAGGGATTGCTTCCGGTCCATCATATTCGGTCATGAAAAATGTATAGCTGTAAAGTACTAAAACATTACTTCTTTTAGGCAATCTCATGTTGAAATTTTAGACTATCAAGGGCGGTTGTTGAACGACGCTCATTGTGATTCAGCGCTTATTGTCAAATTTTTTAATTTTACTTCAAAATAATTTTTTGTCAAAAATCTTTTTGTAGAAATGTATTTGTTTTAACCTTAATATTCTTAACTGAACATCTTAGCAATTAATGAAATAACACTAAAGAAATGTTGAACTATTTGACATAAGGCCGTAAATGTTTTGCCTAAAACTGAAAGTATTGAATTTGTTGAATCAGAAAGACGGAATTTTGGAGTAATTAAGTATAAAGCGCTGTTGGTTCGTTATGGTTAGGTGAACCTTTCTGTTTCTTGACTAAAGCAGAATAAAGAATTAAGTAACAGCAAGGGCTAATTCTCATGTCGCGTCGTGCGTTTAACCTTGATGGATTTGTGTCATAGTTTACTGGCATTATCACCGTTATAGACCCGATTTCTTCACCTTTGGATAAATTTATCTACCAGATAGTATCCTCGGAAACTATTATCTTAGAAAAATTTTGTGCAATGTTAGGTCAAAAAGCGATAGTAAGATGTCGCTATTTTATATGTTCATGAAACTATTATCGATACAATGATTTCCAAGGATAATACCTGGCAGATAAATTTATCGGTAGGTGAAGAAATCGAGTATTAATCATGTAACGTTCAAATGAATAACGAATATACCTATGGAAAGTAATTGGAACGTGAAATTAATCAATTTATTTATTATGTGTACCACTTAATGTGGGGCAATCGGTATGTACTCTTGTGCAAATTTGTTTAGAGGGGCTGGGCTCTTAAATTGCAGCTTTGGACGCCGAATTTCACTCCATCTGACGCGTTTCAATTTTGATTAACGTTGTATCCATAGAAACGTATCCGCTACGGGTCAGTTAAATTATTGGCGTTCCGTAAAGATAGCGTTTACAATCCGCTGTTGCTACGTATCGGAGCGCTAACTTGTAGCGTATGTAACTAATCGAGTATTGGCTGAACGGGTTTAATATTCTTGACGTTATTTTCATGTCCAAATTTTCAGATAAACTCTGGCATGTGTTATTTGTCCTAGGCTGAGTTGCACTGACTTCTGAAATTAAATACCTTAATCCATGTTAGTTAATCTGTAATTAAAATTTAATTCATGTTAAAACATCACCGACGAATTTTAAATTCGAATTAGTTGATTTGCAATGTCACTAATACAGTATCAAAACTGTGACATTTAGCATTATGATTGGCCATTTATCTAGTCCGTTTGGATTCAGATGTGTCACTTGAGGCAGTTTCTATTTTATGTGCGTTTAAAAATTGAAAAGAGAGAACGCAGATCTAATATTACGGATATGATTTTCACCTGCGTACAGTCGCTGGCGCCAATCACTCTGGGAAATCGTTGTATTTCATGAAATACACCAATAATTTTGTTAATTTCCATTGATGTCTGGGCCATATAACTACTAAAATTCTCTGGAATTTGCATCAATTTGCTTTGTAACACGTGGAAATATCCTACTGAGCTGAAGGCCCGCAACCTTCGCATGTGTCTGTTAATCTATGCTGAAGATATTAATATGATATTGGAAAATTTGTGTTTGTTGTAAGCTCTAATGCAGTGTTTCTCAACTTAGGTTTAGCAAAGGGGTGTTTGGGTTCCTCCGCAAATAAAACCGGAAATCACATCTCAAAAAAAATTTTTCATGTAAAAGCAGCATAATGTCGATATTTTGATGAAGCATTATTTCATATTTTAGTGCTAAGGGGGTCCCTATGAAAACAATACACAAAATTTACTGGAAAATAATATTTACAAGGTAGGAATTTTAGATGCCACTTTTTTTTTAATTTTTATTCATTAGTGTACTTTTCAATAATATCATGATTCCGCACCGTTTTTTATCCTCAGGAACCAACTGTTTTGCTCAATAATATCAAAAAACAAAAACAAACAATTGTAAAAATTAATTTCCCTGTATTCTGCATTCGCTCCAAAAATATAAGCACTGTAGGGTTCCTCGCTCTATAAAAGGTTGAGAAACACTGCTCTAACTTATTGATTTCAAAAATATCCAGCATTTCTTATGCTTAGTTTATACAGTCACTAAAACTAAAACTAAAAATTAACTAAAATTAAAACTATGCAAAAGTTTCCGTTTATACAAGCAAAAATTACGCATGCTCATTGCACACCTAGCTGTGAAAATTCCGTGGAGGGAATATTAACTGGAGAGAAAGTACAGTCAAATTTACGGTCATCCAGCCTTTTCCACTAAAAATTAAAATAAACAAATTCTTATTTTTTAGTGAAGTTATATAAACCGCTTCGTATCAGTATGGCCTTTTAATTTCTTAGTTGATAGTTATTAATGTTTACTTATTAGTTTTAGTGACTGTATAAACCACACTTTACACCACTTCTTTTAAAAATCTTTAGCGCATCTTGAAATTTACATCATTTTTTTGAAATTTTCGTTTAGTCAGAAACTATAAATGACAATGAACTTTTTGGTTTAAGCTAGCCATGGTATTATGATATACCCTCCAGTTTTCATAATGATTTAGTTTCAGTTTTGGTTAAGATCAAAAGAATGAAGTAAGTTTTTAGTTAAGAGTATAATTTCATAAAGTTCTTGCTCGTTGGTAATTAATTAAATGATGTGAAAAATAAAAGATTTTAGAAACAAGCTGAAAATATCTTGACGTATCCTAAACTGGTTGTTTGCTTGTTTCTAAAGTCTTTTATTTTTCACATAAATTCTGTTAATATACTTCTCCGATTTTTTTTGTTGGTTGTTGAATGGTTGACCAAACGATTAGGCGTGGGTTTGAATCGTTTCCTGGTATGTGTGGATTCTATGTGAGAAAAACAATTTTCATGTGTAGGTGAGTGTTCGGATTCTGACCGGCCCCTTCGAATTGGATTTTCTGCGTTTCTCCGAGTCGCAGTCGCCACGGGCAATATTAGAAACTAGCCAGCCGCCTCCTCAAAGGAATGGCTTTCTCGAATGACTTGATCGCATTAGGACGAAAATACATGATTTATAACTTTGAAAAAAAAATAATAATAATGGAAACCAAAATTACCAAGTACACGTATTCGGACTCACAATGACCTGTAGATTCTAATCTAAATGTAAAAGCCGTTCCAATTAGAATAAGAAAGTTAATGTAATTTCCGGTGAAATCGGAAATCGTACGGTGGCCAGTGCTACGTCAGAAAATTTTAATTTAATTTGTCCCAAATTTTATGTAAAAAATTAAAATTCTAGAGGAGTGAATATATAGCATGGACACTCTGTATTGTGTATTGGATATGAGTTCGTTAGATTTTTTTTCTTGTTTTGAACTCTCCTATCACCTGCCAAACTTTGTCCAGGTTTTTTTTTTTTATTAACACCCTGTATATTTTTTGAATTTACGTTATTTTTTAGTTTAAAGAGAAATTTGTATTGTTTTCAAATTATGTTAGTTCAACTACTAATTTCTTCGTGTTAAACAAACCACCGCTACTTGTTCCAACATAATAATAAAAAATTTTAAAAATTATTATTCATTTTTAATACATTTTCGATTCAATTTCGTTCAGAAGAATGCATGATTTATGCTCCTGTACGCTTCAGAAATTTATAACATATCCTTTTAACTCGTGGTAAACACTCTAATCAAACAATAATGCCGAATTGAATAATTCAGATTTACTAATTATGATTAGGACAAACTACGTCGGTGCAACTCGAAAATCTCTAATTCAGATTACTTAATATGTGTTAACGTTAATTGAGGCTGAAATTGCAGGTCGTTAATTGCCGAATAAACTAACTCAAGTTTGTTAATCATAGATTAGGACAAATTAAGGTTGGTGCAACTGAAAAGTCGCTAACTCAGATTAGTTAATCTGTATTAACGTTAATCAAGGTCGGTGCAACTCAGCCATAGTGTTGTTGATAGTCACCGTGATTTTTAAAAGTGTTGAATATTGTTAAAGTAGAGAGATTAGGAAATGTTTTGGTTTAAGGTTGAATGTCGTATCATTAAAATTGACAATTTAGCTGGCGATCAAACATGAGCTTGTCACAATCAGAAATGTTAGGATATCGGCTGTAACTTTTAGCAGTGCTAAGAAAATTAGAACTAGCCAATAGAAGGCTTGCTTTTGCACCGCTGCTTACCGCAGGACACAGAATGGCCTGATTAATAATTGAAGAAGTCAGTGCAAAAAGTGGCTAAGTCCATATTTTGCATTTTTGAAATAACCAGTGGCAAGTACATTAATTTACACGTACTTTCATCTGTTAAACTCAGATAAACTTCAAGAAGTCGATAAATTTACCAAACAACAACAGTAACAATTTCAGTCGAATCCCAATTCAGTGCAAGAAGTTGCTAAGTAGTAAGATATGCCCCTAATCCTCGGAAATAACTGCTTCTTAACGCGAATGTCGCATAAAAAGTTGTTTCAATATCAAATTCTGTTATCCTGATTTACCAAAATTGTCGAAATACACGTGCTGTTATTTATATTTATATTAAATTCTTGTCCGGCTACCGTACCTTTTCTTTGTTAAAATTTAAATCGTTATAACGTATGCTCTATTTTTTAATTGTTTATAACGTAAGTTCCGGGTCTCAGGTGGCTAGGAATAAATTTCGTGTCTTAGCTAAATACAGATATTGTTGTTAACTTGATAGCGCGTATGATTTCTTAATTCAGAAATTATACCGCTAGTTTAATATAACTAATTTTTACTTTATACATCTACAAAATGGTTTTTACAATGAATAGAAAGCATACATCGCGGATTATTATTTAGTATTCTCACAAACCTTTAGTCATCGCTAACGCAGTGCATTTGGTCTTGTTTTCAAAGTAAATAATAACTATTATAACAAAGAATAGCTAATAATTGAAATTAATCTCCCCCAGCAATAATTTTGAGTACTCGGGAAATCTCAAAAGATACTGTTTTTTTATACAGTTTCAAATTTTAACTTGAGTACTCGGGAAATCTCATAAGAAACTGACTTGTATGTCAATTTCTCCCGAGTACTCAAATTAGAATATTCATGTATCATCACGAGAACTTCTAATTCACGCGAACTGGGAGGATAATTTTAAAATGAAAGCCGCAGTCCTACTGACTGAACGTGGTTAACCATGCACAGCGAATAAAATATTAAACCAATGAAATTCGCACTTTTTGACACAATATATCCATTACTAATGCGAAGTTGGTTGAAAATTTTAATCGCTTTTCATTTTGCCACCAAACTATTAGAAACTTTCAGTTGTTTATTAAATATTTACATCTAAAAAATACTATTTTTTTCAATAACTCGGCGAATATCAGAATGGGGCCCTACAAACGGTATATCATTGAAAAGCTTATTAAAAACGCTACAGAATGCTGTATAACACAGGGTGTTCTATTTGGAAAAATTGGGTTTTTGTTATTTATAATTATTCATATTCAAAAACTCGTAGTAAGCCTTGAAACATCCCTTTACGACTTGGCTTGACCTCGAATGATTGGCCACAGCCTTGGCATTGACTGGAAAAAAATCGGTTGCCTTATCTTTAGTGGTTTAGAAGTTACGAATTTTTGAATGGAACCTTGCATCCGGGAATTTTCAAGAAAAAATTGACTCACATCAAAATGTATGATTGATACGTAAAAATGACTCAAATAAATTTAACGCAGAATTTAGTGTAAAATCCAGAAATGAAATAAAAATGGGGTATTTCAATTTAAAAAATCGTGACTTTAATATTTTTATGATACTTGGACACCCTGTATACAAACGAAAATAATTTTAAAATGTTCAACAGAAGCGCTTATATTATACAAAAAAAAATTGAGTCGATACTTGGAATAGCAAGAAAGTTATAGAACTTTTACGGAGCTCTGGGACACCTATATATGTGTAAATGTAAGTAAATATAAATTAATATGTAAAAATCTAAAATTAAGCGTCAGAAAAACGTTACAAATAAGAGCTAACTAAATAACACGGAAATGCGGAAATAAATAGTCCAAAGACCCGAAAAAAGTTCTTATTCTAACGAATAGATAAGTATAAATCCCCTGTTATTTGATACCTAAAATATCCCTGAAAATAAAATAAAATGTATATATTATGTATAAATCGTCAGAAAACAACCAAATATAAATTAATATGTAATACCTCCTGTCATATACCGAGGAAATCAAAAGATTTGAAATCGATGTAAGAGTAAAGTACCTTTATTTTTCACACTATGTGGAAATTTTATTTGGGAAAGTTACTCAGAATTATTATGAAATCTCAAATATGAAATCATAGCTACCTACGATGGAAAAAATAAATTGGCTACAAGAAATTGTAATTTTTAGGGTATCATTATTATTAATCATAATTTCTAATTAATAGTTGAGCAATAGACAAATCTTAGAGCATGTTCATGTCACACTTGAAGAAACGTCCAACTTCACACATTCAAAGTTCTGCGACACACACGGTGGTACGGAAAAAATTAAAAAAATACGTAAAATTCTTTTTTCAACGTTGGCAGCCAAAATTTCATATTTGAGATCTCATAATATTTCTGAGTAACTTTTCCAAATAAAATTTCCGCGTAGCGTAGAAAATAAAGGTACTTTACTCTTATATCGATTTCAAATATTTTGATTTCCTCGGTATATGACAGGAAGTATTCAAACTTTGATCTGAGAAATCAATAATAAAAAGTTTTCTCATATGTAGCCAACTTTCTGCCGGTCTCTGTATATTATGTATAAATCATCAAAAAACAAACCACAGATGAGAGCAAATCACACCCACACACCACAAGTTAAGAGCACTTTAGGAGAATCCTCTCCTTATCAAATGACTGTTAGGCTGGGTTTCTCAGTCACAGTTTCACTTTAATCTTCAGTTTTTCTTTACATAGGAACAGATGGAAGCTAACTGAAGATTAACGTTAAACAGTGACTGAGCAACCGGCCCTTAATACATGCATTTTATGATATTTAACCTGGCATGTCTCATTTTTAGACTTTTTCAGGGTTAAATATGAGACAGTTTTTATTTATTTTCACCTTTTTAAAGGCATTTGTTGTATGTTTTTAAGTTGTCAGTAGTTTTTTCATGATCAATTGCCTCTTACAAAGATTTCATCAACTCCATTGAAGGACTCTAACACAATAAAAAAATGTTCTGAGAAGCATCTTATTTTTACACCACTTGACCCTACAAATTTATTTTTCAGTTTAAAAAAACTTCAACCTTAATTTTCTCAAAACTATAAAATGGTTATGAACAGATAAAACAGCGACATCCTACAAAAAAATGGGGGTTGGTACGTTTTAGATAAGCCCTATCCAATTGTTCCTCTCATCAGACATGGCAATGATCGATAATCATAGAAACGAGTTGTTGATGCAACTACATTCGTATGGGAAGTCACAAACCAAGTTGATTTATTTCATTGAAACTTACTCAAAAAAATCCGCTAAAGTATTACCATGGCAGCTTTAAGTATTAGGGCCGGATTCTGTAACTTATTAACGGGCTGTTAAAATTTAGAGGTCCTTTAAAATTTAAAATATAGTTCCGTGATTGGTTGTTACCATAGCAAGAAAATTTAACATCCCTTTAAATTTAACAGTTTTGATACAGAATAGACCCCTTAGGCCGCTAAAAACTTTTAGCGGATTCAAGTGTTGCTATGACGCTTGAGGTTACTAAAGATACATTTTTCGTTCTGAAAATAGTCCCCTAAGCAGCCATTTTGCGGAGCATGTATCAAAACATGATTTACAGTCTTATTCACAAAGCGTCATTTGCATTAAATGCTCCATTTAGTAGTTGGTAAGGATTTATAAATCGTCCATTTAGGTTTGATTTGTTAGTAAATTAAACAAAACCTTAACGGAAGCTAAATGAATGATTTAGCCGTTTTTCGTATTCATAAAGCTTCATTTAGCATACTTAATTAAACTGATGTAAAATAAATAAAACTGTTAATAAATTGGTCTTGTACAGAATAAAGTTAAATAAAGTTATACAAGAACTTTAACTAGAATCTGACATGAAAAATATTTACAATTCCTCACTAGTAATCTGACTATACTGCCAAATACGAAGAAGCACCTATCTGCAATCGACTCTGTCATAAATAAGGTACCTAATACTGTAGTCGAGGTGGTGTCAATGCACTAAAATGATAAACTTGAAATTGAAAATAAACATAACCGTTTTATGTGACGTCAATATATTTCATTGTGATACCGACAAAAATGTCACCCTAACTCGCCTACTCTGTCGACAAAAAAGAGTGAATGCTTAACAATAGATTGCTTGAAATACTGTTTTACAAAGTTACTAATCTCTGTTTTCTCTTTATTAGCCTTCGAAGCATGCCGTGAAAGTTCAAGGAAACAGTGGTACTTACGCAAGTAACAAAACTTTGACAATGAAAGTCATTTTGATTTTGAGTTTAAGGTTACTGCGAATGAAGCAAAGTTGCAATATTTGAAACAGTAAGATTTGCTCAAAAGAGTAATTTTGCTTACAACGACGTGTAACTGTTCACATAAAATTTTGCGTTCCTTTACCTTTTTGTGCTTATAAGCCGTAGATGTAGTAATTTTAAATAAAGTTGTTCTGCCACCATTAAATTCTAATGTCTCGCGTGCGTCTGTAAATTATTTGTTCAAAGTGTTCATTTTTTAAATTATATTTAATATTTAAAATTGTACTTTGTTTTACATCGAGATGGTATCGTAGTGTTGAGTGCGACCTGAACATCGAGGGTGAATAGCGAGGCATCTTCAGCATGTTCGTACCAAAGGCTGAATTAAGCTTTATTCTCACTATCGTGCAAGCGGCTTGCAATGCACGGGCAAGTAACAGGCTCTGCATGTGCCCGGCAAAGCACGCTGCTTGCATGCGGAGTTTTTTTCCTAAAATTATTTGCCGGAAACGTACCGTGCCGATTCAGCGTGTTGAGAGTTTAATTTAGTATTACATGAAGCGTGACAGAAATGATGAAACGTCAGCAAAGAGTTAATTTTTCATCCGCAATGGATGGAAAATTAATAGGTTGCATTATTTGCCACGCACGTGCAGAGTCCGTTCTGAACCCGTACATGCCCACCGCTGGCAGGATAGTTGCTGTATATGCGGGTTAGCATGTTGAATAAAGTTTTTTTCTCACTATCCTGTAAGCGATCTGCAATGCACGGGCCCGGAACGGGCTCTGCACGTGCTCGGCAAATATTGTAGCCTATGAATTCAATGCATTTTTCGGGTCGCATTCTTATTATGCGAGCGCCGGCCCGGCAAAGTACGCTGCTTACACGCAGAGTTTCTCCCTGATAATATATGCCGAATATGTACCGCGCCGATGCTCCGTGTTACGGAGTTTAGTTCAGTACTACCGCGTGCAAGCAGCGTGCTTTCCCGGGTCGTGTCCGTATAATGAGAATGCAATCCTGGAAAAACATCGAATTCATTGGTTACAATATTTGCCGAGCACGTGCAGAGCCCGTTCCTTGCCCGTGCATTGCAGGCCGCTTGCAGGATAGTGAGAATCAAGCTTTAAGATTAACACACAGAGTACTTGTAACTGTTTTTATTTAATAATAATTTGAACACACAGCAGAATCACATTTACAAGCTGAACTACTACGTACTTCTTACTTCTAATACGAACACGCAAGCGCATCACTACAGCTAGGACACATTAACACTCAACGGAACATTAAGGCGCATTCATACATTGCACTAACTTTCCCTCGCCTAATTTAAGAGTTATTATTTTAATATTTCTCAATAAACCTATCTGGTTTTGATCTAAAGCCTAATCTAATACATGTTCCAATAATTTCACTTAAAAATTTATGTAAACATGTGTGTATAAATTCATGAATTGTAATTTGCAATACATGTTTCAATTATATTAATAAAAAGATGTTCTGCCAAATAGTAATTTAGAATGTTAATGTTGGTGAAAATGGTAACTCATTCTTCTAACTTCAAGTTGTTTTCTTTAAGCATTCTGGGAATGTTAGATTATGTTATCAAGGGTATCATCCAAACGGAGAGCACATGGTCATCACTGATTAAACTATCTTGAAGTTAAAATTATTTGTATACATTTACCCACATAAACTAGCTGAAGTCGTTCTTCATTCATCTGGGTCAACAGCCAACGGCAACAATCAGTCACTAGAATTTACATTTAACATTTTTGTCACCAAATGCTTTAACAAACACCGACTGGTACAGTTGACGCGCGGTGTACTATTTATTCCAGCTTAATAAGTCTTTACTTTTTGGAACGTTTTGTAAAAGTTGACAAATCGAACAATCGCGAAGAGTTACTTCGATGTTCTCATTGATATTGATCTCGCAAGCATTTTCATTTTTACAATCCCAGGATGACTCTCATGTAATAATTGTTTCACATGGTATTGCAATTTTTGTGGAATTACTACTCTGCTTCCATAACAAACTCATCCGTTATTGGCCATTCTGTTTTTATAAGATCGTAACCTTTCTGTGTTTCATTGGCAATGTCTAAACTCGAAAGGGGCAATTGACACATCTAATTCTTCGTCCTACGTTTAATCATTGAGGGGCAAACGCGTAAGGATATCCGCGCATTTAAGATTGGGTTTTAGAATAAGGTCATAATCGTGATTACTAAGAACAGCCCATCTTTTTATTTGGCTTGCTGTAAGGAGTGGTGTACCTGTTTTAGTACCCAATATTTTTTTTAACGGCTGATTATCAGTCACTAAAGTAAACTTTCTCCAGTATATGAACTTATGAAATCGTTTTACTGCAAATATTAATCCTAATGCCTCTTCGTAATTATAATGAATTAAAATAAAATATGTTGCTTGAGTGCCATTTATTTTTTTCCGTATACTTTTTACACTTGGCTTGGTTCGGGGGCGTTAGTTTTTAAGTAAACTGACTGGAAAACGGCGGAGAAAACGTCGTCTTCTGCGTTGTCATCGTCTCGTGAGTCATGAATAATCTCGAGCGTATAACAAATCTTCTGTTTTTACGGGTCGCCTCTGGCGGACAAAGAACTAACTCTCCGTTTCGAATTGGAAACGACGACATTAAGCGATTTAGGCTTTATCTGCACTAAATTTCTTTGTCGGGAAAGCAGTGTACCATAACGAAACTGCAGCATATAAAGCGGCTTACAGACTTGAATGTGCATGCGGTAAGTCAAGGCATATACGCATGCATGTGTCAGAAATTTTGTATTTTTTTGGCGAAATTTTCAGAACCATTGAAGATATTTCAAATTTCTTTTCAGATTATTATTCAGCATGAAAATGCACAATTTTTAATAAATTAAACTAACTGAAAATTGTTTTTATTTCTGTGTTACAATATAAATTGATTTAATTTCAGTTATTAATAAATAAAACTATTAATTTAGACTTTAGTAAAACTATCTCTCACTTCCTTCGAATAACATTCGGTTTTGGCTACGGCCGATTAAGAGCTTTGTGAATTTTATCCAACAGTTGGATTTGGTGCGTCGTAAGTCACGTGACATATAGCATTACATGAAGACCCAATACAAGAACTAGAATAGCCTAGAAACTGCCCTTATAGATTAAATATTTTGAAAATAAGAGAAAATATTCTTCATGAAAAGGAGAAAGCCGGTTTTTTGGGTACCGCCTTGTAAAATAAACCGGCACCCGGCATGATGGTGACAAAACCAGAAAAGCCGGGAAAAACCGGCCAGTTGGCAACCCTAGACGTATTGTATTTATGTTGTAACATATACGTGATTGTATTATTTTTTCCTTGTATTAATTTATTTAATTTAGCACCAACACATCCTTCTCTTTATAGTTAAGATATTCTTATAAAATTTAATGCAATTATAATGATACACAAAAAAATATAAAATGGTATCAAAGAAGCGTAAGCTAACAAGAAAAATAATAGAACAAAAAAAAATTCAAAAAGTATTAAAGGAATATATAACAACAAAAGTTTACCTTCCTGTGTAAGAAAAGGAGCAACGTAAAAATAAAGGAACCACAGTTCGAATATTTAAAAATAATCAAACAACTTTTAGTGAAAAATAATTTCCATTTACAAACACCAAATAACCTAATCAGATCAATAAAAGAATGGGAAATCGATGAAAATGTTGAATAATCAAAATGAAAAGTTAAAAGGACCAGAGAGCAGGGAATCTTGAACTTGAATCTTGAAAAGACATCGAAAACCATCGACAAACTGAACGACATAACAGAAAACTTGACGTTTTCAAATTGCTTAATTTCAAAAAATCAAGTACTGACAGTTCATTTTTTTCTAATTTAATAATTTGTTCGTGTTATTGTAACTTTTGATGTCAAGGTGACTGATATTTCTAATGTGAAATTCAACCTGTTTGAAAAATAAGACTTCAGAATTCAAAAAAGACAGATTTGTATCTTCAAAAAATTGTAAAATTTCTCTTGATATTTTATATGTACTTTAAGATAACGAGTCACACACAAAAAACGAAAGAATGTCGTAATGTTGACTACTCACTACATTTTGTACGAATTAAACCAATATTCAGCTTCAGCAATACGAAAAACTCCAATACGTCATATTATATGTAAATTGTATTTCAACAAAGGAGGGGGCTTTCATGTAAATTTGTATTTATAAAACTTTTAAAGAAAAGTATAAATACTGGTAAAAACTATTAACTTTTGTAAAAAAAATTACAATTATTTTTAAGAGAATATCAAACAAATAAAAAAGCTTTTTAAAACGTGCTAAAAGAGTAATTTATTGACTTACTTGACGTTTCGCAAATATAATTATCTGCTTTATCAAAAAAACAAATAATTATATTTGTATATTGTTTGTTTCATATTCTCTGCAATTTTCACGAGCAAGACCTACCCAAAAATTAATTATTTTTAACAAGTTTTAGTCAACGACTCAATAAGTTTTCATGTAAAACTATTAACAACAGAGAGCAACAACCCTACAGCAATGAAAGGAGAATTAAATAGTACATCTACTAATAGTAAAGGTCATGAAGCATTCCATTACAAAATGAGTTACATTGACTTCAATGTTTTCAAGTTTATCGAACTGTCTATAAGACCTTGTCACTTGAAATTTTTCTTAACGGTGTAAGTGAAAAAGCATTTTAAGACGAGTCTTTTGCAAAAAGCCACAAGTCTCTAGCGTCATTTGATTGGAAGATATTTTCATTTGTTTGAAGTACTGCAACAGTGATGTATTAAAAAGTCGAATAACGCGTAAACGGTTTACATTAGGCCCTATGTATGGTGCATAAAGTCACATTAAAGTTGAGTTTGGATTCCGAAAATGTAAAAATATACAGGGAGATTCAGGCAACTCTTTCATTAAGAGTTTACGGACTTCCTCTTTGAATTTCTATTTCATATTTTGCGGTTATAAGTTAGCGATAATGATCTGTTAAAATATAATATTTCCAATTTTCGGGCACTTCCACTTGTACCGGAAGTTGCTGTCAACTTTCTTATTTTAAATGGAATACCCTATTTTTTATTGCATTTCTGAAATCTTCATGAAATTCTAAAAATATTTTTTGTAACATGTGATACAAGAAAAATTAGCCGTTTTAGAGATATTGCCATTTTTAAAAAAAAAGTTCAAAGTTGCCGTACCTTGTTTATGATGCTGCCATCTTTGTGTAACAAAAGCTATAATTTCAATTTTTGGCCTGTAGTAGGCTCATAAGCTTTCAGGTCATACCTAATTTTACACAAAATACCATAAGAATCAGAATTAAATGTTCTTTCGAAATGTATTAGCGTTCCCTATACCTATACCCATACCTATACCTTTCTCTTTCTATTCACGTTTTTGTCTTTGACACACCAATTTTTTCACTTTTTAAGTATTATTCCTGAATAGTGTGCTATGGAAATTTAACAAACTGAGGTTTTTTAAATTAATTTCTGACTAATTTCAATTTTATTTTAAAAATCAACAAACAATAATTAAATACATATCTATCATCTGAACTTTTTGTTTACATATGCCGCATGTATTAGAATTCTTAGTATGACTATTTACACATTTACAAGGAGAAATTTGCAATACAAAATTTTATGAAAACTAATAAATAAATCAGAAATATTAAAAATAATACACAAATTCTTGGTTATAATATTGGCTCTAAGTTGTCCTCGGCTATTATTTATTAGTAATAACTTTCTACTGTATCTAAGTAATAACGCATTTTCCTCCATATAACAACTTTTTTATTAACTTCTTGAATTGTCGATTTTTTTATCATCAAATACATTTAATATGTCTGTGTTTGATTATTCATTTTTTGGTTCTTCGTAGCGATTAAATTGTTTTTTTTTATTCCTATTGAAACTAATGATGATTAGATGGTTGTTAGTTTTTACATTTTTATGATTTTATTAGGATGATTAGATTGCTTTTAGATCTTTTTAAGTGCTTTTAAGTTAGTAGCGTACTGAAGATGGCAGCTTAGCTGCCGAAATGCGTATCTACGGATATAAAATTATTGTATGCGGAGATTCATTTTCAATTATTACTGAACCATTTAAGCATAGACTTTTCTAAAACAATTGAGTTTATTTGTTTCTTTTCAAATGTAGCTTATGCTTAATAGACATATTACTATTATTATTATTATTATTATTATTATTATTATTATTATTATTATTATTATATTTTGGGTTTTGAATTTAGCGTATTTTTTACATTTAAAACATAATTTACTCATTATTGCCGCGTAATTTATCGTAATATAGAAAATATCTATTTTTTGTTTAATTTCCCAACTCTGAACTGAAGTAAACATCCGCATCCATATATTCAAATTTTACAGATTCGTTTTCCCCGTCAGTAACAGAACAAAGCGCAGTTTGTAAATTTATTTTGCTGGTTATTATTAAACTCAGAAATTACAATGTATATGGAGAACTTGATGTTGCAGTTATTAGATTAAACTCGCTGGAGCGGCGAGACGCAACGGGCGATATGCGATATGCAACCCCCTATGTAGTCCTAGCTACCGCTGCTGCATCTTGCAGCAAGTTGGGATTATCGATTCGCCGAGTTTTTAATTGCGCCGACTCCGCGCCCCCTTCCCCCTGATGACTGCATCTCACCTATTTCATTGCTTCCCTGTGTTTTGTACCATGTCTGCACACATTTTTACAAATACGCTGCATAATGCTAATATAACAATCTGCCTTCAAATTTATTTCGTTTTTTCTGCTTTCCATGTTCAACACGTGCTACCCAAAATCGTGATGAAAGTGTGAATCTTGATAGCATCGCTAGTAGAGCTTCGATTAATGTCGGTCCTTGGGTGCTTTAATGATTTCAAATTCAATATTTATTTGTATTATTAGGCCAGTGCAAGTGCGAGCACTTGCACTAACGCCTCGCCTTCGCAAGTGAGAGCACTTGCAAAACAGTTTCTGGCCGTGTGGTACACAGTATTTTTTGGTCCGACCTATTTTAAATTGTCTCAAAAAGTTAAAAAAAAAAAAACTTAAATATTTGCGCTAGGAAGTATGTATTACTATTAATTATAATCGGATCGAATCGATTTAAATCGTTTCATAAACACACTAGGGGCATTCAACAAGAAAATCGATTAGTTCAAACGTCAGTGATTTGTCGTGACAGGTGACCTGTAACCTCTAACCAGCAAAAGTAACAATAAATTTAAATTTAATAACGCCTTTTTTATCCCCGACATTGCTGATTTCAGTTTCGATTTTTCTATGATTGCTACTTCTGTTTCCACCAATGAACTGATACCGCTTTCTGCGGCACTGCGCATGTCTCAAAAGAAGCATTACACGCTGAGGGATCCCATAAAATTGGAATAATAGCACAATAGCCCTTGTGAACGATATATTTCTTTATAAGGTCCAAATATAGTCTTTTGCACAAGGTATAATTTCACAATTTATTCATTAATCTAATGCGGCTCATGTCTTCTGGGCATTGCACCAGGAAGCGGTAACACGTCATCGAAGATGTCAGCGTATTTCTTTTTTAATTCCAAATTCCTGAGATCCATTTTTTTTTAAGGAGCGTGAGTCTCTTTTTACTTTTACTTAATTCTGAAATAAACAACTAACACACATAACACTCACCACTTCTTATATTTGACAGCAAATGACACGTCGACGCCATATTTAATCGCATCGCATTGCATCGTGAAATTTTTACGATTAAAAATTTAATAATCGATGTTGAATCGATTCATATACGTTGAACGCTAAACTGTATGTAATCATAAATCGATTGTATCCGTTGAATGCCCCTAATGTCTAACACCAGATTTCGAACTGAAGTAAAACATTTTCGATCTAACCTAAAAAATAAAAAAATTTCACTTTGCGAGTCGTACTCACGTTCGATAAAACAAGCTGCAACGTATTATATACAAAAATAAGCCAACAAAAAGTGACAAATTGCCAAAATAGAAATTTACACTCAAATCAAAATAAATCGGAAACTTTTGAATGTAAAAGATGTAATACAACTCACGGACGGAAAGCATGTCCTGCTTTTGGCAAAAGTTGTAAGCGTTGCAAACGCAAGAATTATTTTACTTAATGCTGTAATTTATATGTATCGATTGTTGAAAAAGAAACTGTTACTACAAAAGATTGGTTTGAGCAAATAGCTTTTCTCCGCAATAATAACGTAAATTTTAAATTCAAATTTCTAAACTAAAAATTAAATACTCTGAAGTGAAAAATCTTCTGACATTTTCTAATCATAAATTGCCAGTTATTGGTGAGACTGTAGCAAAAATCCAAGTCAAAAAAAAGTTTGATACAGTAAAATTCTTAATTGTTAATCAGTCAGTTCATCCAATACTTGGTAAAGATACTTGCGTTAAATTTGGATTGATTAAAAGAGTCGATTCAGTTAATGTACCAGATGATTTATTTGATGGAATTGGTTGCTTCAAAGGGTACAAATACGATATTGATCTAATTAAAAATCCAATTCTACCTATATATACAGCAAGAAAAATTCCTTATGCATTACGCGATGAAGTTAAAAAAGAATTAGATAGTATGGTAGAATTAGGAATTATGAAGCCAATAAATGAGCCTACTCCAGCAGTATCGCCGATGGTTGTAGTACACCGCAATGGAAATTTGCGTTTATGTATTGACCCTTCCGCGATTAATAAAAATTTAAGACGTCGACATTACCCACTGAATACAATTGAAGAAATTGAGACAAGGATCAAAGGATCCTAATGATTTACACTTTTATGGCCGGTTTCACAAAGCTTCGTTAAATATTTAAGTTCCGATTAACTCTGTAACGAATGATTAAATCAGAAAACAACTGAATTTAACGATGATTAAACTAACGATGATTACTAAACGGCTCGCTCCGTAATCGGTCGTCAAATAGTCTAATGGCCGGTTGCACCAAACACTTAAGTCGAGCTTAAATTTAAGTACTGCTTATAATGTGACATTTGAGGTTACAAAACAGTCAATAAATCACATTCTAAGCGGTGCTTAAAGTTAAGCTGACCTTAAGTGTTTGGTGCAACTGGCCATTAATGCTTCGTTTACTTCTGTCTAATCAGGCGTTAGATTAATCGATAGAATTCCAGCGATTAAAAAGTAACGAGTGGATTTTTCATAGTTATTATAAAGCTTTTTTTTAAAAAATATATAAAAAAATTCCACACATATATCTAAAAAATAATTATAATTTTATTTAAAAATGTAACGTACCTTAAATATGAAAAATAATGACATTTCTGTACTTTTTACTCAGTTGGTTTATTAATTAATTTTTACGACACTATTTCGGAAATTATTTTCAACAACAAACAATTCAAAATTATTTCAAAATGTCTGCAACCTCACTTTCTTCTCTGACGATAAAGAAATGCCTCCTTAAGGTAGGATTCATTTTATAAGAGATGGAAATAATCCTTTTAATGATTTGGATGATAATGAATTTAACGTTTCGCTTTTCCAAAGGAGTTATGGAACTCTTTGGTTCCACACTAGAACCGGCAACAAGCAAAAATAAATTTATTTTATGCAACTGATGATACAGCTGATACTTTCAGAAACCATCGATACGTAGAATAATTCATCGTGTCACTCATTTTATTGCAAGGCAAAGCAAACAGTTAATTAAATTGCCAATAGAAAAAGCTCCGCGAGTTAACATTAGGCTTTTGTCATATCATTGGCACCACAGATTGTACCCCATGTTAAATTTATTTCACCTGGTGGTAATCCCCTTTCTTTTTTACTTTTTCATTTTTAAAAATCATTAATTGCACTAATGGAAAGAATTTAAGATGTATTTATTTATTTTGAGTTTCTAACCTCACACTACCGGACTACAGGCCTGACGCCACGCCGAACAGATTACTTTAAAGCGGTGTGAAAGTGGCAATTTTTCGATGTTGTCAAACGTAAACTCCAATTAGTTAATCAGAGATTAACATAATAGTTTTTTTGTTTTGTGAAACAGCATCAAATTTGTAACACTGATTAAACTTAACGATTGATTAGTTAATCAACGCTTAAACAAAGCTTTGTGAAACCGGCCATTAGACTGTAAAAAAGGATTCTGGCAGTTGCCAGTGACTGAATGAACGTCGAAATACTTGACATTTCTACGCCGTTCGGAAAATTTTTCTGTCTACGTATGCCATTTGGCTTATCGTCGGCTCCAGAAGTATTCCAACAGACTATATGTTCGATTCTACAAAACATAGAAGGCGTTGAAGTATCTATGGTTGACATATTTATTCATGCAGCCAAAAAATACTACACAAACAGTTTTAAAAACACTTCAAGATGCTGGTGTTTAATTGAAATCAGAGAAATGTGTTTTTGAAAAGCAGCAATTTCTTAGTCATATAGTTACCCCGGAAGGACCTCCTGATCCTGAAAAAGTCGAAACCATAACGAAAATCAAGCAGCCTACTTGTGTCAAAGAACTGCAAAGATTTTTAGGACTTGTGACATATCTTTTAAAATTTATTAAAAATTTGTCACATTTGACAGCACCTCTTCGAATTCTTCTTGAAAAGGACTCTGAATGGTGTTGAGAATATGAACAGGAAGATGCATTCAAAAAGTTGAAGGAGATTTTAGTAATTCCACCTGTTCTATGATTTATGACGCAAAGATACCTATTGTTCTATCTATCGACGCTAGTAGTGTTGCATGTGGAGCAGTTCTACTTCAGAATAATAAACCTATAGCTTACAGTACTAAATCGACACAAAAAGCGTACAGCCAAATGGAAAAGGAGGCTTTTGCTGAATCAGCTGCTCTAAAAAAAATTCATTCTTATGTATGGGGTAATAAGGATATCACTATTGAATTGGATCATAAACCACTAGAAACAATTTTTAAAAAATCAATAACAGAAGCACCACCTAGATTACTACTACTTAAATTATACCTTATAATCCTAAAGTAATGTACAAGAAAGGATCAGATTTATGTATAGTTGATACTTTAAGTCGTGACTGTGAAGAAACAGAAGTTTCAGAAGAAGAAAACTCTGTCCAGATATGTGTAATATATATGTGAAAAACTAAATCAACTAAAAACGGAAATTAACAATTCCAGTGAATTGGCAAAGCTTAGGAATGTTATTCATCATGGATGGCCCGAAAAAATAAATGAAGTTTCAAGTAACCTCAGAAAATATTGGTCCTACAGAGAATAACTTGCTGTTCACAATGGTATTCTTTTCAAAAATAATAAAATTTTCATTCCAAACAATATGGTGCTTGTGGTGTTAAAATGCAGTCACTTGGGACACAAAGGAATACAAAGAACACAACAGCTGGTGAGAGATTCGGTATTTTGGCCTAATATGTCCAATGATATAATTAATTTTGTGAGTAAGTGCAAAATCTGTGCTAAAAAACAACGAGATAACCCAAAAGAAACTATTTTGCTACAAGATATTTCAAAACGTCCTTGGTCTCAAGTAGCTTCAGATTTGTTTCATGATCATGGGAAAAATTTCTTAGTAATAGCAGATTAATTTTCTGGTTATTTTGATTTTACTGAAATTAAGCAGATAATTAGCTTTTCTGTAGTTAGTGCCTTAAAAAATGCTTTTCGACATTTGGCATACCGGTTATATTATTCACCGACAATGGAAGACAATTTATCAGCGATGAATTCAGAAAATTGAAAACTCTGGCAATTTGAACATCGAACCTCCAGCCATTATTTTGCTAGATCTAACGGATTAGGTGAACATTATGTACAAGAAGTAAAAAAAATTATCAAAATGCTTAGAGGAAAATACTGACATTCATCTAGCATTACTTCATCATCGAAACACCCCCAGAGAAAGTTTAGGTTCACCTGTACAAAAGTTAATGAGTAGACGAACCAAGACATTACTGCCGACTTCAGAAAAATTACTACAAGATTATTAAAAATGTTACAGAGTAGTTGCAATAAAGAAAACAAATGGAAAGTTATATGCTGACAGAGGGAAACGAGCATTGCCGAAGTTTACAAAAGGGGAAAGTGTTCTATTTAAAAACGACCGCAAGGAATGGTTGCCTGCTGATGTTTTGGAAGAAGCTAAAGAGCCAAGATCGGTAATAATTCAAACTGCAGATGGAACGCAGTACCGGCGAAATTCGTGGTTCCCGAGACATAATCGTACATCACATTTGGAAGATTCATCGACAAACTAAAACAATCACACCTAACAAACTTCACACCACCACAACAAAGCATTACAGAAAAAGAAAACACTACAAGATCTCCTGATGCTACAAACTGTCAAGAAGCTGAAGTATTAGTTGACTCGCAACGATCAAGAACGAATGTACCACTCAGAAGAAGCAGTCGCCAAATCATCAAACCTGATCGTTTAATGTATTACTGAAAAGGAAGGATGTCATGTATGGATGTCATATGGATGTAATTATGTGAACAGGAAAGGATATCATTCTAAAAACATACAATTAATTTGTTCATATAATTTAAAAATTTTAAATGCTAATGCACGATATCCAGGTAGTGCACACGATTCTTTTATTTGGAATACATCTCCTGTGAAAGATTGTTATCCTCTGCAGCCGTGGTTAATGACACCAATAGAAGAACCAGCAAATGCTGCAGTTCATTCATGTGCACGAAATTGTATTGAAAGATGCAATGCTGTGTTAAAAACAAGATGTCGTTGAATATTAGGTGAACGAACACACAATATGTGCCTAAATGCAGGTGTACAAATAGTAGATGAAAATCCACCTGTTCTTCGTGATAATGTGGATGAGCCTTTAAGTCCAATACTTAGAGATGAAGTGAATAATGGTCGTGTAATACGTAATAATTTAATTAAGAGATACTTTTTACTAGGGATGCGCCGAATCATCGATTCGCTTCGGTATTCGGCCGCTTCGGTCAATTTTTTTACTATTCGGCTCCAGCCGAACCAAGCAACTGGTTCGGCCAAAGCAAAATTACAAAAAAATTGCTCGTTGAAACTTGTTGGATTGCATAGCTGGATGCGGTTGAAATTCTCAGTTTAGATATTAAGCGCAAGTAACTAGTAGTTTAGGCGACTGTTGTTCAAGATGAATAAAAAAGCCAGTGAAATATGGAAATTTTATGTGTTATGCGAAAATGAGAAATATGCAAAGTGCAACATATGTGACTGTAAAATATCTCGAGGTGGTATTGCTAAAAATGTTACAACATCGGCTATGATAAATCATTTAAAGAGGAAACACGTAGAAGAATATAAAGAGTTTCAGGACGAAATTCCAAGAAAAAAATTAAAGCAGCCAATAATCGTTGATGCTCTACAGTCGTGTACAAAATGGGATATTGACGACCAGCGAGCAAAAGCAATTCATTATGTGATAGGTGAAATGATAGCTGTGTATAATTTGCCATACTCTATTGTAACAAATCAGGGATTCAAAAGATTAATGACCAAACTTGCTTCTCAATATACCCTACCAGGAAGAAAATACTTCACCGAAAACATAGTTCCAGATATTTACGATCGCTTAGTGATAGTGATTAAAGAGAAATTAACTAGTGTTAAGTATATATCTTTGACATCTGATTTGTGGACATGTCCACATACTAACGAGACTTTTATCAGTTTTACGGGGCATTGGTTTGATACCGATTTTAAACATAACCATGTGGTGATGAACTGTAAACACTTTCCAGGAAGCCATACTGGAGAATCAATTAAAAATATGTTTCTTAATATGTTACATATGTGGGATATGAACATATCTCAGATTCATTTAATGGTACGAGACAATGGTGCTAATATTGTAAAGGGCTGCAGTGATGCAGGAATACCTAGCGCTTCATGTTTTATTCACACCTTGCAACTAGCTGTAACTAGCACTATCGAAAGCCAAAGGTCTGTTTTGGATTTAATCACAACCTGCAAGAAAATTGTAGCTCATTTCAATCATTCATCTGTTGCATGTTCAAAATTGAAAGAAATACAATCATAGTTAAATATTCCTCCTAATAAGTTAGTCCAAGATGTATCCACTAGATGGAATTCTACCTATTTGATGATTAAACGCATACAAGAGCAAAAAAGAGCTTTAAATGTCTATGCCGCAGATAATAACTTTGATATGTTAACAACGAAGCAGTGGATGCTAATAGAGCCATTGCATTTATTGGAACCCTTCGAAGAAATCACTAGGAAAATGAGTTCGAACGAGGCTTTCATTTCTGAAGTTCTACCTACCATTGTGACTCTTAAAAAGTACTTATCAAAAGATTCTCAAAACACATTTTTCGGTGTTGGCACAATGAAAGACATTCTTTATGACCAAATTTCAAAAAGGTTTGATGTTTTATTTAAAAATAAATATTATATAATTTCAACTGTATTAGATCCAAGATATAAAGTAGCTTTTTTCCAAAAAGAAAATATTGAATATGTGAAACAAGTTGTAATAGATGAACATTCTCATCTAATAAAAGAACACTCATATGTCTCTGAAGATTCTGAAGATGACGATCTGCCATTATCAAAAGTAATAAAACTGTCGGAAAGAAGTGAAAGTAATGAAGAAACAAGAAAAACAGAAAACAAATTATGGCAGTGCTTTGATGAAATTGCAGCGAATTCTAATGTAGCAGTAGCTCAAGAGAAAAAAAGTGAAAATAATATTAAAGAAGAACTTAGTATTTATCTAAGTTTATCTTTAATTAAGAGAACCGACAGTTCAACACTATGGTGGAAAGAAAAGAAACAGGCATTTCCAATTTTAAGTGAGATGGCATTAAAATTTATTTCAGCTCCTGCTTCCAGCGTTTACAGTGAAAGATCGTTTTCTGAAGCTGGAAATATTTACGATGAAAGTAGGAGCAGGTTACTTCCTCGAAACGCAGAAAAGTTATTATTCCTTCCCCATAATCTCCCATTAATGAATTTCCAATACTGAAAATAAGTTCTTATATAAGGGTAGATTATGGTGAAGAAACAACTTTTAATTAATCCATTATTTTTTTTTTGACTTGATAGAATTTATAGGATTGCATTTTTTGAAATGTGATTGTTTTGTTCTTTAGTAGAAGTTTATTTTTGTTTTATTCACAATTACTCTCTTTTGTTATACTTTTAAATAATCATGTTTTTTTTTATTTGATGTATTTCTATAGTTTTGTTTTATGTATACCCACTCTACGTACATATATTATTCTATACATAGGTACTTACCTTAACACATGTATTAATACATTCATACTATTTACGTTTTTTCGACTTCTGAAATAACCGTGTTCCAAACGTTATGATTCGGCCGAAGCTTCGCGCTTCGGACTGAAATACGATTGAATATTCGGTATTCGGCAGAAGCGAAAAAAAGCCGCTTCGGCGCATCCCTACTTTTACATTGGAGATATATGCTTAGTGTTTCATATAACCATTCATAATAAAAGACTGAAACTGACTGATTTTGTTTAATTCTTTTCAATCCAACTTAACATATGGGAATCCTACAAAACTAATTTTACAAATAGTAAAATTAATTTCTATAAAAGATGCTTTAAAAATGACGAAACAGTTGCATGGTATTTTTTTAAATATTTTTTTCAAGTTCAGAGGTGTCTGAATAGCACAAAATGCTGTTTCACCATTTTTAAGCACGCTATATATTAAATGTTGGCCTACAATAAATCACTTATTTGTCCAAGAAAGAGCTATAGTTTCAATACTTTGTTCAAGTGCTGTGGCTTCTGTAGCAATAGCCATGCGTTCCAACCTGGAATCTATACATCTATATATATACTATATATATACAGGGTGATTCAGGCAACGCTTTCATTAAAAGTTTACGAACTTCCTCTTTGAATTTCTAGTTCATATTTTGCGGTCATTAGTTAGCGATAATGATCTATTAAAATATAATATTTCCAACTTTCGGGTACTTCCGCTTGTACCGGAAGTTGCTGTCAACTTTCTTATTTTAAATGGAATACCCCATTTTTTTACTACATTTCTGAAATCTTCATGAAATTCTAAATATATTTTGTGTAACATGTGATACAAGAAAAATTTGCCGTTTTTGGCTTGTAGTAGGCTATGCTCATAAGCTTTCAGGTCACACCTAATTTTACACAAAATTGTTTACGGGCTGATTGAAAAGTAACTTCTATTCGAACTGATTTCAACTGTCGAAAAGTCATGTTTTTTAAGCAGAACACCCAGTATATTTTTATACCACAAGAATCAGAATTAAATGTTCTTTCGAAATGTATGTCATTCCGTATACCCATTTCTTGTCTTTCTCCTTCAATTCATGATTTTCATTTTACGGAATGTCTAGAGATTCTATAAATTACCTACGCGCAGTACATCGTCGGTCTAGAAGAGGTGGCCAAGTCCAAAATTTTACATTTTTTTAGTTTTTAATGCTCATGTACCTTACATTCAATCTTTTTTAATCTAAAATACATATTCCAGAAAGTCTATTGTTCATAAAAATCAATATAAACTAACTTGATGTAAAATAATTGATTTCGTAATCATAAGAAAATAATTAAAAATTATCGCATCATTTGCTTTTTTCCTCTAAACGACGTATTTTATTTTCTAGCGGTTGATATATTTTTTTTTAATATTATTCATTACTTATTCTAACCATTTTCTTTACTTACTGTAGTTTTGTTTTTCCAACGCACACTTTGCAAAAGATGAAAAATTGGATTTTTGCCAAAAATGTGTTATTGAACTACCATGTGTGATACATCGTTGTGAAGAGAAAAAAAGGCGTAATCTCAAAATCTTTAAATCCAAAATGGCGACCATAAGAAAAAGTTGCCAGGTGTTTCTCCACCATCTTGAAAATTACTGAAAAGAGGATGCCATATTCGAACTCCTCATAAAAAAGTGTCTGAATAATGTCTGGGTTAGAAAAGCCTAGTGCGATTAGTTATCGTGAAAAAATTAAAAACGAAAATCAGAAATTTTGTTTTTTTTGCGATATTTTCAAAACTATTAAAGGTATTTCAAATTTCTTTTCGGATTATTATTCAGCACGAAAATGCGCAACTTTTTTATTCTCACTGCTTCAATTTTAAAATCACTTGTGTTGCACCCAATTTTAGAATTATATGAAAGAAGAAAATGCTGTAATTAAGTAAATGAAGTTGATTCTTGTCCTATGAGAAATGTAAGTAAAAACTTTAATTAAGAAAGTAAAATCAGCATTAAAATATGATTGGACTAAAGTGGATTAGCCTTATATATTTTCGGTTATTGTACGTGTTCATTTTATTATACTGCTTACACTTAATTATTTTTTTATTATACTCTGTTCACGCTAAGAGCATAGTAGTAATATCGTATACTCTCCCGCCAATCGCTCGCCAAGCCAGCGTTGTTAGGAATTAAATAGTCTAGGCAACGCGCTAGCGTCAACCAGGGGTGGGAGAGTGTACGATACTCCTACTATGTTCTTAAAGCTAGTTTAGACTGTGTGATTTTGCATGTAACGTCCTATGATAACAGCATGTCAAAAATCATACAATTGCGAAAACCGTGTCAGTCACAATCGTAACGTTTAGGGCTGTTGTGTCACAAGAGATTTGTGAGCATTAGTTGTCAAGAAAGTAAGGTTAGAAATGTCTCCTTTGCGAAATCAAAGGATGCGTGTTTATTATTTACAACTGACAATTAATGTACTGTTTCTGTGTACCTGCTATGTTCCACTCGACCTATGCAGAATGTTTACAATTAATGAAACAGATTAGTATTGTTCATGCAACGTCTATAATACTTACTTTCTCCATTTTGTATAATACAATTTACTATTTTTCTCGTTCTAGTTGTTTATTACACGCCGACAACTTCGTGTTCTCGCTATTTCGATCTCATATAACCTCACTGTCAACACTTGTCTGGCGGTTAATTTAAAATCTTCTTGTAATAAGTCATAGCAAATAGGTCCGGTCCTATTCCCAAAGAGAGCTGTGATTTTATCTGCATTGGTGCTTATGTGCCGTTCACTGTGTCAACTCAGACAGTGTAAATGTCAACACAGTCGCCTTATGACTTATCACATGTTAAAACACATGTAAAATCACGTAGTGTAAACTAGGCTTTAGCGTGAAAAGAGTATAGAGTAAAACAAACCATTACCTACCCACTTTCTTTCTTTTTTCTTTTCACTTACGCATGCTTGGCTATCATTGCAACCCTGTATATAACTAGTCTTTTGTAATATCTGGTAAAAATCAGTATAAAGATAAACAAAGCAGCGGTACAGATTTCAACGCTCCGCTTACGCGAGAATCACTCTTGCCGTCGCTCTCATCACATTAAACAGCAAACATCTGATGTAAAGTACTTGTGTACAGAATTGTCTTTACAGTTTCTTTCAAATTAATAATTACTCCTATGAAAAAAAACGTAATTCTGTAATGTAACTTTTAAAAAGACTGGCATAATACATTTAATTCGTATCAATTATACCGCCGTCACACATTAGGGCCAGATAGGTCTATAGTTGGCAAAAAATAAATTAATGCATATTTTCTTAAAAGATTATGAATAAAACCCGTCTAAATGTTTAAAACTACTTATTTACTTAAAATTAATATTTTCTCCTCATTAATTTTTGTCCTCGATGATTGTTCATGTACAGGATTTTTTTATACTTTGCACCCTATTTATTTTAGGGTTTATTTTAAGAGCTACAGAAAAACTTTAAATGCAAAATTTGTTTATGTCTATTATCTTTTAGAGTTATCACAAGAAACAAAAGCGCATCGTAAGTTGGAGAAAAAAAAATACAATTTTTGTTTTTTTCTTAAATGGAACACTCTGCATATTGTTTGCTAAAATGAAAGATCGTATTTTCCTGATTTAAAAAATATATAATGTTATAATATAATATAATATTTGGAGGAAATAATTGAAATTAACCTCCGCCCACAATAATTTTTATATCCGTATTTCGGCAGCTAATGTATATACTTATTTATTACTTATTTACTTACTTATTTATTCGTTAGAATAAGAAGCTTTTTCGGGTCTTTGGACAATTTATTTCCGCATTTCCGTGTTGTTTGGTTAGTTCTTGTTTGTAAGGTTTTCTGACAGTTACTTTTGGGTGGTCACATAATTTTTTTTTTTTTTCGATTTGTACATAACATATACCGGCTGTTTGAAATTGGGTGTGCACTGAAGGGATCTCCTAAACCGTAAGAGATACAAATTCGGTTAAATGGAAGAAAAGTTGCACAAATCAATGCCTAATTCGTATCCATTGAGAGAATGATTTTTTTCTTATTTTTTCTCTAGATATTAATGAAAATGTGAAAAAAACGATTTTCTTTTTCTCTCTGTATTTCTTTTATTATACATAATTTTGAAATTCTGATTTAACTTTCTACAGGCACTTTTTGATTCTGCTTCGAATAGAGGTAGCAGAATTGAAGTCAAACGTTTCGTCTTTCCACGACCATCATCAGTTTCGATTTTTTAAACACAACTTATGTCTTTTTATTGTTCTATTCGATAACATTTTTTCTCCTGTACAATGATATATCACACTTAATAGTTGATATTAATCTGAAGCTTAAATAATACAGATTTTTATGTGAAAATTTTATTTAATACATAATTTCAAATTTTTAGTTCACTTTCTTAGCTATAGTGTAAATTATAATAAACTATTTAAAGTTTTTCTGTATCGTTATTTTAATAATGCACTGCACTTACGAAAATGATTTTTTACCGAAAAATATCTAGTGGTTCTAATATAACTTGCTAGATCAGTATCTCAGCTTTAGTATAGGAATGAAAAAGCCTGGTTTTTAATTTTGATTCGCACTGTTGGATTAAAAGAAAAAGTGAATACTAATTATACTAAAAATATTTAGTTATTACTGAATAGTGCCTTCTGCAAATACATTGGCAGCTAAAACGAATATTTTTGTAATAAATTTGAAAGATACTTTCTATAACAATGTATTTTTTTTTAATTTCTTTAGCACTCAGTGGCTCTCAACACTTGACTATCTTTATTTATTTTTTTAAATATGGTCAAGTTCACTCGTTTTAACCAGTTGGCACGTTATATCGGAACCACCATCCATAATTTAAACAGGATAAAATAGGCTTTATATTTTGGACATTGAAACAGTGGCTAGCATTAAGATAAATAATAAGGAGGAACTAAGAAGGCGAATATTAGATTCTTACAGAAATGTTTCGCGAATTCATGTTCGACACGCTAGACAACACATAGGATTAAGAACGAATCTGTGTCTTGAAAGCAGTGGAGGACATTTCGAGGATTTACTTTAATTTATTTATTTCACTTTATTTATTTCACAGAGTCATGTACTTCGTCTATAATTTTTATTCAACTTATTTATTCTGTTCTTTTAATTTAATATGTTTATACTGATGTTTATTTGGTTTGTGTTAACCACCTCATATAATTTAGTCAATATTTATTGACTTTTCCTCTTCCGACAACTGAATGTTGTTGCTAATACATAACAAATAAAAAAAGAGGTTAGGAATAAATTTACTTATTAAGAAAAACATGACGAAACGATATCAGTTTTTATGTCATATTCCAACTTTACTTGAAAAAAAGATATTAAGTATTATACTCACTGAAATCACCAGAAAAAATGCTTTCGACTAGAATAATAAAAAGATAAGAAAAGGAACAAAAAATTTGAAATTATGTTATTAAATAAAATTTTCATATAAAATCTGAATTATTTAAGCTTCAAATTAATATCAACTATTAAGTGTGATATATCATTGTAATAAGGAGAAAAAATGCTATCGAATAGAATAATAAAAAGACATAAGTTGTATTTAAAAAATCGAAACTGATGATGGTCGTGGAAAGACGAAACGTTTGACTTCAATTCTGCTACCTCTATTCGAAGCAGAATGAAAAAGTGCCTGTAGAAAGTTAAATCAGAATTTCAAAATTATGTATAATAAAAGAGATACAGAGAGAAAAAGAAAATCGATTTTTTCACATTTTTATTAATAACTCAAGAAGAAATAAGAAAAAAATCATTCTCTCTATGGATACGAATTAGGCATTGATTCATGCAACTTTTCTTCCATTTAACCGAATTTGTATCTCTTACGGTTTAGGAGATCCCTTCAGTGCACACCCAATTTGAAACAGCCGGTATAGTTTATTTTTAGGTATCAAATAACAGGGAATTATATACTTATTTATTCGTTAGAATAAGAAGGTTTTTCGGGTCTTTAGACAATTTATTTCCGCATTTCCGTGTTGTTTGGTTAGCTCTTGTTTGTAAGGTTTTCTGACAGTTAGTTTTGGGTGGTCACATAATTTTTTTTTCTCCCGATTTATACATTAACATATATAGTTTATTTAAAATTTTTACATATTAATTTATATTTACTTACATTTAGACATATATATCTTTTAGGATGATTAGATTGTTGTTAGATTTAATATTTTTATGATTTTATCAGTGTGATTAGGTGGTTTTTAAATCTTTCTTAGTGCTTTTAAGTTGGTGGCGTACTGAAGATGATAGCTTAGCTGCCGAAATACGTATCTACGGATATAATAATTATTGTGGGCGGAGGTTAATTTCAATTATCTCTTAAACCACAGTCTCCTTTACTATTTTAGTTAATTTGGAAGAGACATTTGTGACATATTTGAGGTTAGAATATCAAAAAATTAATATTTAAAATACATATTAAGGCGGCTTGAAGTTTTGTTTTTTATTATTAAATCATTGTGTAGGGTTTCCAGTATTTGAATTTCTATTGTTTTTATTAACTAAAACAGCTATTTAGAACTTTTGCAAACCATCTAGATTTTTTAAATGTCATTATGCTGATATTTTAAACTTAATTATATCACGAACGTTCCCTCCAAATGTCAACACATTATATATTTTTTAAATTAGGAAATATCTCCTTTCATCATAACAAACAACATACAGAGTGTTCTATTTAAAAAACCAAGAATTGTATTTTTTTCTCTAATTTGCGATGCGCTTTTGTTTCTTGTGATAACCAAGCTTAAGAGTGGTCCCACTTAATACCGACACACCGAATGTACTGTCCACTCCTTCCACCTTTGCGCGGCTGCGATGCTTCTAATTGTCATTGAATGGAGAGGGAAGATATCCGAATTAGTTCAGGTTTTTTCTTCGACGACTAAACGATTTAAATGTATTTAATCGTCAAAACGTTCGCACATCCTAGAGAGATAATAGAAGAAAGCTCCTTTTTGAAAATATAAGAATGCGTGTAATTGCCGCTGCAAATCACCACATACTTTAAATATTTAATTGCAAACAATAAAAACGCCTACAAGTCGACAGTTTTGTGCTCGATGCAGCCATATGAGATAACTCCCTTCCAAGTACTGCGGGCGGAGCTAGTACAGTCCGAGTATTAAATTTTCGTACTGAGCGCGGAACAAGTGGTCCGATTTCTTTTCCTTGGTGATAATTTTAAAAGATAATAAGTGTGAAACCCTACAACTTTCGCATTTAAAGTTTTTCTCTAGCTCCTAAAGTCTCTAGGTAAGGTGCAAAAGAAAAAAATTTTATAATATTTTCTGACTTCGCATTTATATTTGAAGATGCATGAAGCGTCTTTGGAGAATGATTTGCGACTCGAAGATATTAATAATAAACTAAAAGTAAAATGTTTTCTTGGAGAATACTTTAATCCCAATGTTGTTTGCTAATGTAGTGCGTATAGTAATTCGTAAGAGCGGGTGAATTTTTATTTCTAGCTAAAATATTGTAATTTTTTATATGACTACAACTTTCAATAATTGTAAACTACATTTTCTGATGACATTTTCCTATACTTTTCAAATTATGGTCACTCTACTCTTGAGTTGTCTCAATTTCCGATGTCCACGCTGTATACCGTGAAAGATAAATTTCCCCCGACATTTCCCAATTTGATTTTAAGGAATTCACAATCATTCCAGCATCAATAAAATTTAATGAAAGGTGATAACAAAGAAAAATTTCATTGGCAGCACATTTTTTTAAAGACACTGTATAATAAAATGGCACAGACATGAGCAAGATTATTGTTTTAGAGATTAAATAAGTCTTTGTAAATATTCTTCAACTTTAGCCCGGACTTACCCGGAGACCTACTTTATGATCGATGTTTTTCAAGTAACTCCGCGAATATTAATGTACATATGTGTACTTGTCCTGCTTATTACATTATTATTATGATCGTGATATAAAAGAAGAATACGTAGATGGTACACTAACTTAACTCTGCAGATGCCGTAATAAATACAATTCCATATTTTAAACAAGAACGAACAAAATAAATTAAAAACACTGTTAAATAATGAACAAATTAGCCGCCGAAAACCGTAATGCAAAACTTACAAGTTTGACACAAAACTACTACATGTAGTCGTGTGCTTTCCCCGAACCTTTATTATCTAAACGGGGGTATGTGGTGTTGTTTGTATGTAAGATCATTAGCCTATTGCATTATTTTCGTTTTCGAGTTTTCGCCACTTTTTGTCTAACTTTGTTATGTTGATTATTTAGTTGGAAAAATACAACTGTCTAAAATTTGTTTTAGTTTTGTATCCAGAATGAAGAATTTAAAAATGTTCAATTAACTTTTTTCTTGCAGGGTTCTGATGCAAGTTCGGTAATATTCGGCTCGACACCTGCGTCCAGAAAACATGAATTCCCCGGTGCATTACCACCAAGTCTGCCTCTCAGCAACGGCGGAAATAATTCACCAGTACCAGCACCAACTCCTCCGGTTCTGCCGTCTCCTTCGCCAGCCCCCGCACAGTTGCCGCCTCCTTCTCCGGCACCCCCAGTTCGAGTGGAGGAAAAAAGACCAGAAATTATGACGGTAACGGGATCTTCACCTACACCACCAGCTACTAGTGTTCCAGTTAGTAGTGTGCCTCAGCCAACGCCGGCCGCCGCTCCTGTAGCAGCACACCCCACGCCTCATAACCCGGCAATCGCTACGAATCATGCGAGAACTGAAAGTCCGGCCGTCGCAACGTCAGCGCCTGCTTTTCATACTTCGTCGGGATACCATCAGCCATTGTACACGCCATACTCGGTACACCAGCCATACACCAGCACCGTCCCAGTCACAACTACAGCAACTTCAACGGTAACTGCTTCGAATCATACTACCATAGCGGTAAGATCTGCGTCTCCCAGAGGACATTCCCCCACGAGAGAAACTTACAGGTACGTAGTATGATTTGATTAAATGATTTTTTTTAATATTATACATTGTTTTAGCAGCAACATTAGTTGCCTTAGCAGAGGTAATGTAACTCCCCTGAGCTGTCCTCCTACCACCGTGTCTTCTAGTCTTAGTTTGGGCAAAAGTTGGAATGGTCCGACACCACAACTTAGTCCGGCACCACCAAGGCCTACGCCTCCTTTGCATTCATCTTTCCCGCC
Organism: Prosopocoilus inquinatus; assembly: GCA_036172665.1. NCBI lineage: Eukaryota > Metazoa > Arthropoda > Insecta > Coleoptera > Lucanidae > Prosopocoilus > Prosopocoilus inquinatus. The sequence goes on from CM069875.1 coordinate 12,176,359, forward strand.
ACCTATGTTCACTACTCCGCTGCCCCCACCCGTCTCTAGAGCCAGCCCTCTAACTACCACTGTACCACCTCCTAATCCCAATCCATTTTCTGCGGAGAGCCTATTCCAAACAAATCAAGCCGATATGCTCAGAAGAGAATTGGACAATAGATTTTTGGCCACACAAGATAGGACTTTGAACGTAGCGCCACCACCTTACCTTAGAACCGAAATGCATCAGCATCAGCATCATCACACTCACGTGCATCAACATACGACATCTTTATTACCGCCACCACCTACGTCAGCACTGTTTCCTTCGCCTTTGGTAAAGCGAACTCGCTTTTTAAGTTCTCCAGTTTTACAGCTCATCTTTCAGTTTAAGGATATTCCTAAATTGGGAGCCGTGGAATCGCCGTTTTACAGGCAAAATCTCGGAATACCAAATTATCCCGGTTACACTCCGGGCTTGCTTCATCCCGGATTAACAGCCGGACCTACTCCCTTTGTACCTCCTAATCACTTACCGTCGTTTCAGCCTAAGGTAAGTTAACTCTGTTTAAAACGAGCTCTCGTATGTCCACCATTAACCGTGGCATGAGATCCATTTCCAAAGCGCACTAACTGGCTGCCGCCCCTAACGCTTTCTCTCTCTTTGTCCACAGACAATCGCGTCAGATCCAACCAAGCCTAAATCAACGGTAGGTAATTCGCACTGCTTAGCCCTGAAGCTTTGCTGCTTGCGGTCGCCAATTATACCTTTTATTGATCATTCCTCGTCATCTAAAGAAAACAATCCATTTAACTTTTTTTGTTTTACAGAAAACCGGCAAATGGAACGCAATGCATGTTAGAGTTGCTTGGGAAATCTACCATCATCAACAGAAAAGCGGTGAGGCAAAATCGGGAGCCGCCAAAGAATTACTAAGACCGCCCACGCATTTGTTCTCGCCCAGCGTACACTCAACTAGACCACACGAATTATCATTTCCTCCAAGCCTAGGTTCACACAGACCACCTACTTATGACCAGCCTCACCACGGATCCCTCTTCACATCACCTGCATCTCATATAGGTAGTGAGTATTTAAATGCAACAATTCTCTCGCCATTTCATAATCTTACCGAATTTCAGGAACTACAATTTCTCCTTTCACGCGTTATGGTGCTGGATTTGCTTCTACGGGATCTCCGTTCTCGGTATCGCCGTTTACAAGCAGTAGAGAATTGAGTTTGGGGGCTCTGCATGATCCCTGGCGGACTTTGCAGAGGACAGTTCCGACCTTTCCTCCAAGCGTCAGCGCCTTACCTCCAAGCCTTCCAGGTCTTCCTCCACCAGCACCTTGGACTATCAAGCCGGATCCAATTTTGGAACAGAGAGAGAGAGAAGAACGTGAAAGGCAAGAACGTGAACGAGAGAGGATACGAAGAGAGCGGGAGGAAAGGGAGAGAAGAGAGCGAGAAGAAAAACAAAGACGATTGGAGCAACAGGTAAAAAAAATCTGCATGCTAATTTATTTTAAAATAATCTACCATTAAATTAATTAGGTAACTTTAACCAAACATTAAAAGTTTTGAAGGAAGCTGTTTAAAATGAAATTGGAAATTCATGGGTAATAATTCTCCGTAATTGTTAAATTAAAATTAGCTTTATATACTCTGAACGTTTAGTGTGGAACAATTCAAATAAATGAGTACCAAATCATCTGCGGTCGAAATCCTGGGACAGGTAAACCTATTTTCATTAGGGCTAATATTTTTCTGTTGTGAACCCGAACCGTGGACACAATATACACTGTGAACGTTTAGAGTGGAACAATCCATATAAATAAGTGCCAGATCATCTGCAGCTAAAATTCTCGGACAAGTAAACCTATTTCCATTAGAGCGAATATTTTTTTAGTTATTCTTTTTCCACCCGCACCCCTTTACGCAATGACGTCATCGACAATTTTTTTTAATAGCACACCCCCAATTTTCTAGCAGATTTGGGTAGATTTGAAAATTCTGATTTCATCAATATGCATAATTTGACCTTCGCACTGACGGTACCCGAGATATTAATTATGAAAGATACACACAAAAAATGGAGGTTCCACGGAAGCACAATTATCAAGAACTGTCAAATTTACTTGATGATACTTTTTATCATTTATTTCAACTAAGGCGTTGAAACAAAATTTTTAATTTTTTGTTTTTTTTTTTTTCGTAATTAATATCTCGGGTGCTGTCAACGCGAATGTCAAATTATGATGAAATCAGAATTCTCAAATTTACCCAAATCTGGTAGAAAATTGGGGACGTGCTATTAAAAAAAATGTCAATGACGTCATTGCGGAAAGGGGTGGGGGTGGAAAAAAATAACTAAAAAAAATATTCGCTCTAATGGAAATAGGTTTACCTGTCCGAGAATTTTAGCTGCAGATGATCTAGCACTCATTTATATGGATTGTTCCACTCTAAACGTTCACAGTGTATATAGTGTCCACGGTTCGGGTTCACAACAGAAAAATGCTTTTTATTTTAGAGTTTTTGAAAAACGTCATTCTTCATAATTTTACTTGTCCTAACACCCCCGAAAATTTTTTAAAGCGTAGTAAATTCCGGTTCCGAAAAAAATTGAAAGTTCTGTTTTGACTTCTTGCAAAAAATTGCAAAATATGCACTTTTTCTTAATACAATCACGTTAGCTAATATTGCTTGTGTCATGAATTAAAATGTATCTTCTTATAATATCAAACATGCAGATATTTCAGTTAAAAAAAAAATCTGTCTGTTTCTTCTTTCAAGGGAATTGCCTTGTAAACCATTGGCAAAATAGTAGCGTTATCCTTAACATAAACTAAGTAGGCCGTTCCATTAAAAAAAATTAGATTCCGAATGTTTTGTAAGTATCGATCGCTCGGTATAATGCAAAAAGATACCTTAATTTTGTTAACGCTTTCACAAAGACCAAGGTCCTAAAAATATTGTGTTAGATTTTTGTTTATCTGTGTTATCTCAGTAATCAGAAGTTCATATTCAAACTGATTACATTTTTGAAATTTTTTCTCTTGAAAAAAATTATTTTACGAAAGTAGTTCAATAAAATCAATATATCTTTGTACCGTTGTAATCAGCTCGGTGCGGCGCATCCAAATATCCAAAAATATAAAGGGTGTTCCATTAAAAAAAAATAGTTTCTACGAAACGCTTTTTTCTGATATGAGATATAAAGGGTGTGCCATTAAAAAAAATTAGTTTCTACGAACCGCTTTTTTCTGATCACTCTCTATAGTTAAAAATAATTTTACAATATGCTGCGTGTTGTATAGAATAAAATTCTTTATCGACTTTTTTCCTAATTTTTTTCCCATAGGCGTCACAGAAGAAATACGTATCGTTGGGCCACTTTCTCACTGACATTTGTTAAACGTAACCCTCAAATTGTTCATATTCAGTTTTTACATTAAATATTCTATTCGGCAATCTGTTCTTTACGGAACTAAACAAGCTTTTGCTAATTATAATTTTCATATTAAACTTCAGTCACCATGGTATACATTATTTGGTAATATTGCATTTTTAATTATATAAAATTGAGGTTATTTTCTGCGCGAAGGGATAATAATAATACACAAGAGTGTATGGGCTAAGTCATACCTTTGTTAATGGTTGTCATTTCAAAGCATGCTCGACTATACATACGTTAGTACTTTAACTGACAATACCGGCCAATATGATTTTACTCGAAATTTCCGGATTTTGCCATATTTTATGAAAATCGAAACAGAATTTTCAATTTTTCTCACATATATCAAAAGGAATATATCATTTCCGATAATATTTATGGGGTTTTATGACAAGCAAGAACTTTTATAAAGAATAACTTTTTTCGAAAACTCAAAAATAACGAAGTTTTTGACTTGTGAACCCAATCCGTGGACACTGTATTACTTCTAATGGGAGAATTGTATCTCTAATCTGTATCATTTTTTGAAATTGTTATATTCCGAGTAATCTTAATTCTTGGACATTAACCGGAATTAAAATAAGAATTTGAGTTTTCACTTTTTATTTCTACCTTTTGGTTTTCTCCATGTTAACAGTCAGTCGTTCGTTCACGCCTTAATAAAAACAAAAAATAAATCTGTTTGGCGATTATCTGTAAATTTTATGTTTATTTCTAATTTGCTTCAATTTTGCTTAAACAGCAACAGCAAGAGCGTGAAAGAGAACGTCGCGAGAAAGAAAGAAGAGAATTGGAAAGAAGAGAAATCGAGCGCGAACGAGAACGTCTTCTCCACCAGCAGAGATTAGCCGAGAGTACAAAGCAGATGGCACCAGTAATCAGAGACAGGTCCCCTCTGCGAAATGGAATCGTCGATCCTTCCGAAATTCGAATTAAAGAGGAACCCAGAACCAAAGAAGAAGAATCTGTCCTGCTAGCTAGGACCGATCCGAGATACCACCCTTATTTAAGGCCCCCTCCTCACAATATGCAACCACCGGCAGTGTTGGATCGTTCGAGAGTTCTGCCAACGTCTCTTACACATCATTATCCACCCCCAGCAAGTCACTGGCCACCTGCGGACGCATTCTATAGGTACGATGCATTGCGCTACAACCCGTTGATGGATGCCATGCGGGTGGAAGAGGAACGTGCTAAAATGTTCGGTTATCCGCCTCATCCGACACAGTTACGCACTAAAGACCCTGGACTCATGCACTTGCGAACAGGACCGGGTCCGGGCCCGCCGCCTCCTCCGCATAAACTCTGCGCGACTCCTCCCACCGATTTGCACAAAAAAGAAGAGCCCCGATAGCGACCGAAAATGTAATCGGCCATTTTACTTGATCTCATAATCAAAAAAGAAAAAAAAACTGATGGGGCGCTCGTTCCTAGAAATATTTTTGCAGTCGTTTTGTATATGTATGTGTAGAATCAATCTCATTTCGCAGTGTGTGGCAGGTTCTAACGAGTACGGCAGCCTTCGAAACTGCGCGCGCGCGCATTGTTGCCGTCTTGTGCTTGTGTACATACATTACAGCTTAATCTTTCGATGATTTTTCTAAGAAGAAAATCGAAGGCTATTTTTACTATTTATTACGACCTTCTAAGTTTCGGTTCTGCCGCAACTTTTTTAAGACTGCTGGATAATTTTATTCGTGTTTTTATATAGCGCTCATTTTATTTATACTATTATCTTATAGATTAATTATAATATTGGTAATGTTTAGAACTTATTTATTTATTATTTGGATTCGAGAGACGCATCGTTACCACTAAAATTTTACAATTTTATTGCAAATTAATTTGATGTATAGTATAGTAAGTGCATACAATGTGTTTTAGATTTTAATCACATTGAATTTCAGTTACTAGAACAAAAATAAACCGCAGAACTCTAACTGTGAACAATTCGTTGGTTCTGTGCAGAAGTTAACTCACTTCTGATCAATGTAAATTTTATTTATATTCAGGTAGAAGAAAGCAAAGTAAAAGCATTCACAACTTATTAAACGTTAAGTTCCCTTACTTAAAGATATCTCTGTAAATATATCTTTCAAGTTCAAATTGTACAAGAAAACACTCGCTTTGGACCAAAATAATTTATTCATTAATGAGTTTGAGTTTCCAATAAAACTTTATCCTCTACGGAACAAATTTCTCTCAACTTTAGACTCAATTTTTTTAAGGAAAAGTTAACGTTTTATGAGACTAACTCAGTTTCTTATTATCTAATTATATCTTACCTCAAGTGGCCTTTAAGTTTTTGAGTTTTATTTATTATACAGCCCTCCCGAGTCGTATCTGCATTTTAATAGTTTTGAAACTTTTAAAATATGGAGATTCGTCAACCAAATGAAGCTAAACATGTGCAAAACTTTATATGTAGTAAAAATCAGGAGTCAAGAGTAATACGTCATTGATGACGAAAACTTGTAACATCTTAAAATATTTGAGAAATCTGTAAAATGCCGTCAGCAAATGAGAATTAAGTTGGCAATATTTCACCATGTTGTCAAGTGAAAAAGAACTTTTACCGTTTTTCACTACATGACGTTTCATTTAAATTTGTGTTTGGCGGCACTACCATTGTCATGTCAATGCACATTCAGACCTTGATAATAACTGTGGTAATAACTTCTCATATTCTTCATGAACATAAGGGGAGATGCCTTATGCTTGGATTCAATCAGTTGAACCAACGAGATTTACGTTGATTTATTGATTTGCGCTTTAAAATGTTTTAACAAGTTTAATAGTGTTTTCTAGTATAATACGAACAATATGAGACCGTAGAAGTCTTAAATTAAAATACCTGTCAAGTCTGGTAACGGTTTTTTTGTATTCTGCTAATTACTAGTCTCCATGGGCATGTTCTGTGATAAAAACTATTAAATACGCTTACCCCATCTTTTACGGAGCAATTTTATTTACTTTTTCTTTATAAACATCGATAAAAATAATAAAATATCACATGTCGAGAAATGTCACTCATTTATCGTCATATGTTAATTTCTGCCTGACGGCCTGGTGTATGTCAAGATGACAATGACACTGCTCGTGGCAACATCTACCTACTCTGAGGTCATTACTAGCTGTGACGTATTACGCTTGCTTCGTGACGGGGTCTATAGTGCCTATTAATTACGACACGTCGATTTCGATAGAAAATGTAGATACGACCTTCTTGCCCTTAGGAGGGCGGTATAATTTTATTGTCATTTTTATACTCTATTGAAACTTTTTATATTATAGCACCGTTACCAGTGTTCGAATTTTGGTGCTTCCTAACTATATGAAAATGTATATTTCTGGACAAAAGCCTGGATCTATGGAAATACCTTGGGGAGAGTTTTATGGATTGATAAGAAATTATAGAAAGTCAGAAAATTTAAATAGAACATCAATCAATCCTATTAATATTTGCAAATATTGAAGAAATTCGCCTTGGGAAATACAGTGATACCAGGTTTGCTGCCTTTATGATTAGTAGAATTAATAATACTCAGTAACAAACACATAATCAAATATCTGAAATAGTTACATAAAACCTGCTAAATTAAATGTTCAAGTTACAACTTGTATCACGCTTTTAATGAAATGAACATTGGAGACGTCTTCGGTAATTTTTCCAATGCTAGTGCAATAACTTCACTCACAATTTTATTTATAGGCTGTATGGAGACTCATACTTTTTGACAAATGGCTCACATATCCACTCGAATTAAATCGTTCTAAGTTTTATGCACTGTTACGCATGATGATGTAGCCATCTGGGTGTAAAATGTTGAATGATTGACTCATTTCTTCGTGCGAACGAATGCCATCACCAAAACCTAATAGTAGTACACTCTCTTTTAGTTGATTTTATCACTTTGTAAATATATCTCAAAGACTAGCTAATCATAAAGAAGGGTGAACACTTTATGTACGTATTGGTGGATTTTTTAAGACGTTATTCGATATCCGCAGAAATAAATAGGATGTTTTATTTAACTTTTCTGATTTCCTATCATTACCCGCTAAACCAGAAGTCAGATTTTTTTCTTCTCAACTTCTACGCGCGGTGCCTGTTTATATTACTGTTGAAAATTTCTTTCCTATTCGTAAAACCCTCTCTCTCTTAAGATATTTCTATAGATTAAGACTTTTACCCAAGACTATACATAGCGAAAAGTTAGTACGAAAGTACAGTAAAAAGAAATGAATGTGAACTTATTGAAGCTATAAAAGAGTTCCGTGTATTTTTCAGGGCCGCGGAGTTTGTACCTCAAACCTTCGACTCCGACTCCCATCTGATTCCAACCGGGATTCCGATTCCGATTCGCAGTCTGACTATAAACCAATACAGAAAATTCACGTTGTTTCACCGGTACGCATTTTTATTTAAAAAATACTTGCATTAAAGAAATGGGTTAAGAATAGGGTTTCTGTCTCGGGAATTCACGGGAACGATTTTCCGGGAAATTTGCTGCTTTTGTCATTCTCGATCCCGGAAAATAACAGTCGGGAAATCCCGATTTGTCGGAAATGAAAATTTGTCGTGCAGCTGTTTGGGCTTGGCATTACCTGGAGATGTATGTAATATATGAGGAGGTATTCAAAAGAAATGAAACTGATGTTGTAGGGAAGGGCTGAATTCTTGTGGTTGAATAAAATACCGTACTATATTACGCTTACAATAAATACGATGTACAATAAGTAAGGAAGGCAAGAGTATAGTTTGATGTAATTCAACTAGTCGCAGTTTCACAATTTCGCACTTCACAAAGGAAAGCGGCAGCCAATAACGTACTGTTTTCTTAAAAGTGTTCCGTAAAGTTCTAGCGGGCCCTAGCAAAAGATAGATCAAAGATGAATACTGTTAATTGTAATTTTCTAGATTTTGTTATATGATTGGCTAATAACTTTAAGGGATATCTCATTTCCATCTCATGACGGAATATAAATTAGTCGACGTGAACCCTAAAATTTGTATAAAGGAGATGTTTACTACACTACTTAGTTAAGGCTAGTCTGACCCACCTAAAAAAAATGCTTTTCCTTTTTTTCGGTATTAAACTAAACTTTTTGTTAATGTGTAATGCAGCAAAATGCGCACCTTTTAAATCTGTAGGGGGCTTAACTAATTTCACGAGCGAAAAAAATTATACCCCGCAGTATTTTTTAAAAACTTAATTTTTTAATTTCTATTTTCCTATTTTCGAAGTCTAAGTAAACAGCAAATTAAAAGAAATTTATCACAGTAGTAAATGATACATATAGAAGGGGCCAAACTAATATTAATGCATATAAATTATTTAAATGTCGTTGTTAATGTTAATACTCGTATATTTCGAAATTTAACAATTATTAGACCAAGAAAATACGCCCACTTAAATGTCATAATGTACTTAAAACAATGTACTAATACTAAATTGTCATTTAGTTCAAGAGAGTTGCCGCTAGAGGCGCAAGTTGTAAACAGATCGTTGCCAGATGCAAAATTTCCCTTTCCAGCGATAAATTATACTGCTTTCTATAAGTAAGAATTTCCCAGACTAAACAAAAATTCCTAAACTTGGCAACGTGGGTGTACTTCTGGTAGTGTGCATATTAGACGCAAATTTCATAGTGCAGGCAGGGTTCGACTAGCCTTAATGTATATGATTATTAAACTTACTTCTAGTTCACCTGGTTGAGAGTAGTAGAAGAAAGGTTACAAGATATTTAAACAATTTTTTTTATTGTATTTTCTAACATTGTTTCAATTAATAATCTGATTGGGATATGCACCAAAATAACAAGGTTTCTAATGTTGAAAATGATTTAAAATTAATTCTATGGCATATCAAAATAATTTATTATTCAAACGACGGATTAGTAATTCCTGGTTTAATCCTGAACTATCAGTTCTTCCAATGCCACAGTGATAGGGCTACTTTTATGTGTAGTAATTTTAGCATTTTTAAGCCTACTTTCTTTTCTAGAAATAACAGTTGAGGAATACTAAAAATGGAGTGAAATGAAAAGGAAGCACATTTCACCTAAACTCAAAAAATATATTATTTCAATCAGTTGTGGGAAAATGTATAACATATAAAATGCTCACGAATGAACGTTTTAACATTTGACCACACTTCAACGACACGAAAATGGCGCAATATTCGCTTTGCTCCACTGCATTTTGACGAGTGCCCGCGACATACCCGCATGTATTCGTTACTCTAGACATCGGTACTCGTTACAAAGTATTCGTTACTCGTTGCTTTCGTTACTGTAATACAATTAAATAATCAGATAACTGCATCAATATAATTTTCAACTTAAAGTCGTAATATCTAATATTACTTTTATAATAATTTTGTTTATTAAAAAATATTCGAAATACAATTACTACTTCCTAAAAATGCATAAATAAGACGGGGACGGTACGTACGGGTATAAACAATTGATAAATAATCTATTAAAAACGTAAACGACTTGTAACTGAAATTACCAAATTAATAATTGATCGGAAACGGTTTCGACACGAAAAAGTGCGATTTCGTGTCGAAACGTGAACAAAATCGTACGCTGTGGTTATACGAGTAACGAAATGTTTTAACAAGTAACGAATCGGTACTCTCATGTTATACCCGTTACTCAGTAACGAATACACACGATTTGCAACAGCACTAATATTAATTATATGCAATTCACGCACATCGTGTCGTCACGACTGCAGTGGAGTCGATGCGAACAACGAAATGTCGACGACGAAGACACCGCATCAGCACGACGACGACTTGCCGTCAAGTATGTTCCATAAGATACATGAAATTTCGCGCACACCAGTGTCGTTGCTGGTGTCGTGTCGGCAAGTGTGAAAACACTCAATAACGCAAGGCGTTTGATAGCATATCTGGTAAAAACCACTAAAAAGATAAACAGCGCAGCGGCGTAGATTTCTACGTCGCCGCTGTACGGTTTATGTGCGGGAGTCACTCTCGACACTCGCGCTCATCGCATTAGAAGGAAGCGTCTGTTGTAAACCGCGTGTGTAACAGAATTGCCTTTATAGTTTCTTTCAAATCATTAATTATGAAAACATTATACATTTTTTAATGTAACTTTTAAATAGACTGGCATGATACATTTAATTCATATCAATCATACCACCGTCACTGCAAAATGATCACCTGTGTATTTGGAATGTTTTCGATTACAAAATAGTTTATTGTGTCACAAGGGCAGAAAATGAGCATGAGCACAACTGTTTTTCACCTAGCACTAAACCAAAAATATAACAAAGATCTGTAATTTTTTAAAGAAATTTTAGTTGTAACCATGACTGAAATTTATGATGTTTAATGTGGCTTGATGAGCTTATTCACAGTATCTTTCGTATCGTTATTTTGATTCTAAAGGCAATAAATAAAGAGAAGCGTTGCTAGTTTCATCTTTCGAATATTCGAATTCATATTGCCTTTTGCTTAACTAAAACCAAAGTTAATATATGAGAAGTTGTCTCGTACGCTTGAATTTACATGCATAAAGCCCAATGCCTGCTCACGCTGGAGGGGGTGTATGTTCGGTCTCTCATGGCGTCAGACTAGACTAAGGCGATTTTGATTGGTCGGGATTCAAGGCGCATGCACAGTCGGTGCCGTTACTATAGCAACGCAACTATTATGAGTTTAAATGGAGCTTGGCCGAATGAGGTAGACCTGAGACCCATACGAAAAATGTCGAATCCGTCCGATATTGCGTAAGGCAACATCCCATTTACTAACTTTGAACTAAAACAGCCGTTTAAAATTTTTGTAAACATCTTTCCAGGCCGTCTTGATTTTTTAAACGTTAATATATTGATATTTTAAACTTAATGATGTCACGAACGGCTCTTCCAAACATCCGCAAATTATATATTTTTGAAATCAGGAAACGATAACAAACAAATTTTCCAATTTTAGCAAACAATATTCAGGCTGTTCTATTAAAAAAATGTTTCATATGATAACTCTAAAAGATGAAAGACGTAAAGTCCTATAACTTTTATAATTAAAGGTTTTCTCTACTTCTTAAAATAAAGTCTCTAGGTAGGGTGCAAAATATTTACAAAGAAATCTGTACAGGGTGGATTAACTTCGATGTCTCTTATGGGCATCTACGTAACTATAAGAGATAGAAAAAAACTAGTGGCCAAGTCCCGATCTCTTTCTTTCTTTATAGGCAAAAATTGTCATTTTCAACTTTTCGTATTTCGGTCATATCTCGTTTATTTCTAGAGATATTAAAAAACTGCTTGAACTTATTAGGACATTTTTTGGAATACAATTCAATGGTGTAGTTGATTTTTTAATATTTCTTAAGTTTTCGAGATATAACATAAAGTTATATTTTTTAAATAGAAATCATAGTAGGCAATAGGCATAGCCTTACTATCAGTTAATAGCTTCGTTAGGAAGAAATATTGAACGTTCGTGCAATTTTCAGTGTCTGTTTAAAGACTGAAAACAATTTTTATACAATTTTCATCGGAAAAGAAACTCTTGTCCCATGAAATATGTTAGTGAAAATAGTTTTTAAACTTTAAAGTGGGCACTGTGAAATCGCAAGTACACTCTATGTGTCGCTATCATTTCATAGCTTCGATAGGAGTGAAAAAATGTAAATAAACAAGTTGTCAAGAGAAACGAAAAGGTGACATGATTTTAAACTTGAATGCGAGTTGTCCGGAGAAACATAAAGGTAGTAATAGCTAAACTAGAATTAAATAAAGTTTTTTTTTTGTTTCTCTCGAGTTGAGTTAACAAACCCACAAATAGTAAAATATAAACAAAACCGAACACGTACCAAACTAGATTTACATGTATTCATATTTAATAAAAAGGAAAGCACGTCGACACTGTATTGTTTGTGTACAGTTTTTCCTATTAATTATAAGAAGTAAACCCAACAAGGTATATATTTTTGGAAACAGAAAAAATTCTATTCAATGAAGGCATTGCCTACTATGATTTCTATTTAAAAAAATATAACTTTATATTACAACTCGAAAATTTAAGCAAATATTAAAAAATCAACTACACCACTGAATTGTATTCCAAGCAATGTCCTAAGAATGTTCAAACAGTTTTTAATATTTGTAGAAATAAACGAGATATGACCGAAAAACGAAAAGTCGAAAATGGCAATTTTTGCCTATAACTTGAAAACAAAAGAGGAAAGCCAATTTTTGTTTACGCTATGACTTAATCTCCAAAAAAGAGATCGAGATTTGGCCACTAGTTTTTTTATATCTCTTTTAGCTACGGAGGTGTCCATAAGAGACATCGAAATTAATCCACCCTGTACAGTCTTGGCTGGTTTAATGTTTTGCTTTTACAGCGGAGACGCGTTAAAGATTCGTACTTTTTACGACTTCAGCATATTAGTAGTTCCTCGTACATTTAACAACCTAATTTCGCCGGGGTCAACTCATGAATCTGTTTGCCGTGTTAAGGTGGAAATTAAAATGTTTCAGAAATCCATTTCCTACTTTAATGAGTAGTCAAACTAATCGGTCCATTATATTCGTTCATAAAAACCAGCCCTTAAGATAGTTTTGATACAGTACGCCTAAAGTTATGGTTCTGGTGGAGGTGTTTGCGCTCTTATCCACTTTGTCTTCCATAGTGAAATTTATACAGTGGACCAAGAATTTATGGGCGAAAGATTGTGGTGTTACTGTTGAACATGTTTGAAATCTGTGTGCGCAATAACATACGATCTAAAATTATTTAGACATACGAGGTGATTCATAATAAGTGCCCGACCCGTTAGGGACGTATTTCCTAAGGTCAAGTAAGTCGCAAATTGCAAAAAAAAGACAAATCTATCAGAGACATTTCGAAAATTTGTGCTCCAAATGAAAACCGTTTGCATAGCACTGATGATTGTTAACATGTGATGCATAATGTGTTTTTAAAATCGGGTTAACTAACTGTTTAATTTTTAGAAATTGTGTCATTGTGTCAACAAAAGGTAAATGTTATGTGACGCAATTTTTTTGTGCCTAGTCACATGATTGATTAAAAGGCAGCCGTACACAAAGCGTTTTATGGAGAGCCAAATTTAATTTTTTTATCTATTAAAACTTCAGTTACTCCTGGGAACCTCTTCTTGACGAGGAATTTTTGTGCTCGTATTTGCAATATGCGAGTGCGAAAAGCGTATAAGTTGTTCTAGACCACTCGAAAATTTCGTTCGAAAATAAATAATAGCGCTCGCATATGTACATTCGATTGACGAGATTTGGCATGTCCGTGGGGAAAATCAATTATTGCAAAGCATTTTACGTTTTGAAATTAAATCTAACTGTGTTGAAATATCCATAAGATATCTCGCTTTCGTTAAAAGGCATTAAATATGTAAATACGATTTATTTTATAATAAGTATATATTATAAACGATTAAAAGTATTTTCGGAATGTAGGTGGGTATTTACTCATTAAAATTACGTAAATTAATTAGTTGTCAGTAATTATCATGCATCAATAGTCTTCTTCAAATTATTGGCTTACTTTAAGAAGAACCGTGCCAAAGAAGAAAATATAAAAACATCTAAAAAAAGCTGTATGTCTAATGGTAGCTAAATACCAATAACGAAATTTCAAGGTTACAATAATTTGTTAATTTAGAATTTTCTTAAGACCTTCAATTAGGGTGGTCAGATTCGAAGCCGAAGAAAAGAGGACACGATGAAAAAGATTCTCATCAGTGCCCTACCTATGTTTACCGCATGTTATAATGTGGTAGTGATACTTATTTTGCATTATTATTTTAGAAATAGAGGACGTCTGGCCACCCTACCTTCAGTCATGCCAATATAAGTAGATATTCAGATCCTCATAGTTTCTCAAAACGGTCTCTGAAGTAAAGCAAATCTAATCGTAGAGAGATTTTTCTCTTTGCATCACTCCTCTGTTCATTTAGTACAGAAATTCTTCTGCCAAGATTATACGTACTTACACTTATACAATACTTATTAAATTTCATTCAACTGTGAATTTTATCAGAAAGAAGCATATTTAGTGAAAACTTGTTTGTTTTATGTAAAATGTAAAATTAATTTGCTACTAGTTTGACGTTAATTACAGTTACAAGTACTCGCATCGAAAACGCAAACGTTTTGGAAAATTGAATGGTCGACAATACATACGTTCGCATTTTTAACGAATACGCGCTCGTCAAGAATAGGTCCCCTGGATGCACATTTTGCCTCGCATACTTGAAGCGCAAGAATTTTCTTCTTTGCACGAGCAAGTATGCGTACCGACCTCAAGACTTCTATGTGACAGTCGGTCTAAGAATCACGTACGCCGAGTAGTGATTTGCATTGTTTTGATGTTGTTGCTCTAGTAAAAACACAATTTAAAGTTCCTTAACCCTGTTAATGGATCTTCATAAACTCAGTTTTTGATCTGTAATGTTTGATTTTAGGGCCTTTTTTTCAATCACAAGTTAAAGTTAAGTTAACTTTAACCTTCAGTTTATTGCCGTGGGAACAGTTGTCTTCGTACTTGTTACCATGAAAATAAACCGAGAGTTAGGGTTAACCTGTGATTGAAAAAACGGGCCTAATCATAAGATTCTATTCACTTTAATTCGGTTAATTAGCTCACACATAAAGCAATTGCAGATATGTAAAATACACGTAATACATACGTTCAATTAAAAAAAAATCCTAAAGGGCCGCGATTAGCACTAAGAACACATTACTCAATTTTTCATTACTGAATTCCACCATGGGAAATAATCTTAAAATGCATTAATTTCAGTACATTTCTGTAAGTTGATACGCACACGTTGACACGGACACCAACACGAACAAGGATACACTGATAAAATCACGAACCTCTTCGTGACCTCTACTTAAATCATAAAAAAATTACTTAGTAAGCCGAGTAACAGCAGACAACAGCTTACGGTTTTAAAACTCGGGCAAGTCGGATTGCGGTGGACTTTCTCGAGAGACTCTTCTGCTGATGAGGACCCAATTGGTGCCGAAATAGCGCTATGCAGAGGATGCTTGAGGGCCCCACTGCAATCTGAGCAGACTTGCTGTAGCGTTTTCAAGTTCATTGTTCGCATTATACAATCTTTTGTCGTAAACAAACACGTTTTGTTCTTTCAGTTCAAGGTAAATGTTCGTATTCTGTGTTTTTTTCTCTCGACAGTCCATTGCTGTTGTGACGCAATCAGCTATTCCAGTGACCATCAAAGTTTATATAATATTTTTCAATCCACATTATTTCGAAAACTATACTGGGTGTCTCATAACGTACGGAGGAGATTGAAAAGGCAGCTAGAGAAGATCAAAGTAAAGCTTTTTTCTCAATAAACTTTTGGTAAAAAATCAATAACTAAAAAGCTACAAGAGTTTAAAGTGAAATTACTTAGAAGCAAACATATTTCTGCCGCACATAATAATTCTTAGCATGAACAAGAACGTATATCTTTGAAAGAAAAAGCCGTATTTGACTTTCAACCAAAAGCAGAGCTTGTCTCTTATTTTTTCTTCATATGTAACATTTTCTTCTGTGCTTAAAATCGAAACTGACTTCGCTATGTTAAAAATTGCAACAAGTTTCCGCGGCCATGGAAAAATTTTGGAGCGTTATTTCTCATTTAAGCACTGTTTGCAGATACGGATTCTTTTTAGCACGGCAGTATTTTCTTGCAAAATTATTTTCTTAAGCTCACAGTCGAGATCAAAAGCACATTTAATACCATATTCCTACACTATTGTCTAAATGAAAGACGAAAAATATAAGTATTAAAACGTAAATTAGGATTCGGAAGGAAAGGGAAATGTTTTAAAAACGTGTTAGGAAAGCGAATATATGGTTTATGAAATTCCCATAGTAGCCCTTTAATTAATTGTAACCCTGTGTATTATATCATAATTATAACTACCAAAACCGCAACGTAACTAGCTACATTATCAGATACACTGAAAGTATCTAGATATTTGTAAATAGATATGTTACAGCAGTGCCAATGTCACTCTTAAGTATGAATTAACGTAACACGGAAAAAACACCCTTGATTTCACAAGTTTTTTTTTATTTACTAAATGTACATTTCGTATGCTAAGTATACATCGTCAGTGGTATACAAATTATTTTGTCTTACGGGCTAGTTTATATAGGATTTCAAAATCTAAAACTGTTATTCTAAGAATATTTTCTTTAAATTGAGTGGGTACTAGAAAGACGGACCACCAAAATGAATCTTACCTAGAAAAGCGGAAGAGTGTCAGGAAACTTTCAGAAACGGATTAATGCATAAAGGAGTAGAAATTACTAAGAATGAAAATGGAACAATATTAAAGATTATTTATAGGATGTATAAATTTTGAAAAAGTATTATTTAAAGGTGTTGTTTATGTTTCTTCATGTATATGGCTTCGAGCATATCTAAATTATTGCTTCGGGATTTTTTTAGGAGTTTAACATTTTCGATTGAAAAGTTGTGTCCTGTCTCGTGGTAATGTGGGGCAATAGCTGATTTTTCTGTGTTTGTATTTTAGATGTGTCATATGTTCTTTATATCTGGTTCCAATATTTCTTTTTGTTTGTTCTATGTACGATTTTGGGCAAGTATCGCATTTGATTTGGTATATTCCGGATTGTTTTAAGTTCGGTTCTTGACTTATTTTATTATTTACTATTGTTTTTAAATTATGGTTGTTGGAAAAGGCTGGAATTAAATTGTATCTTTTAAACAAGTTCTTGATTTTATTTTTCCTTCCAACAATCATAAGTTAAAAACGATAGTAAATAATAAAACAAGTCAAGAAACGAACAACAATTTTTTAAAATTAAAATTAATTAAAACAATTCGGAATATATACCAAATCAAATGCGATACTTGCCCAAAATCGTACATAAGACAAACAAAAGGAAATATTGGAACAAGATATAAAGAACATATGAAACATCTAAAATTCAAACACATAGAAAAATCAGCTATTGCCCTACATCACCACGAGGCAGGACACAACTTTTCAATAGAAAATATTAAACTCCTAAGAAAATGCCGAGGCAATAATTTATATATGCTCGAAGCCATATACATGAAGAAACTTAAACAATACCTTTTAAATTTAGATTTATCACCTTTAAATAATACTTTTATAAAATTTATACATCCTATAAATAATCTTTAATATTGTTCTATTTTCATTCCTAGTAATTTCTACTCCTAGTTTCCTGACACTCTTCCGCTTTTCTAGGTAAGATTCATTCTGGTGGTCCGTCTTACTAGTACTTACTCAATTTACAGAAAATGTTCTTACAATAACAGTTTTAGATTTTGAAATCCTATATAAACTAGCCCGTAAGACAAAATAATTTGTACACTACTGACGATGTATGCTTAGCATACGAAATGTACATTTAGTGAATAAAAAAAAAAACTTTTGTGAAATCAAGGGTGTTTTTTTCGTGTTGCGTTAATTCATAATATTTCACAAGTTCTCAAGAAATAACTGTTAGTGCACTCTTAATTATTTATTTGTTGGTTGAAAAGTAATTCCTATTCAACCATGTTGAACTGCCCAAGTGTCATTTTTTAAATCATAACATCTAGTATATATTATGCCAATGTTTGATATTCGAAGGCGGTAAACAGGCAGTCGTTAATGATAAAATAGAAATACCTTCTTTTTTTTAACTCGCTTTTATATTCTATAATTAAAAGGAACTTATAGGTGTGTATTCTTTTATAATTTATACTACTTCATATCAGAGACTTATGCACCTAAGTTTTATTTTCATTATAAGTGAAGAGTTTCAAAGAGATAACGAAGGTTTTATGTGTTCATTGTAATACGCTGAAATGTGATACTCTGCGTTCAGCACGATCTGATTTTAACTTTAAGCGTAGCATATGCGTGCATTTCTTTGACGTTTATTACTAGTTAAACAACAGGCGGATCTCGAAATGGACC
This sequence comes from Prosopocoilus inquinatus, assembly GCA_036172665.1. Classification (NCBI taxonomy): domain Eukaryota; kingdom Metazoa; phylum Arthropoda; class Insecta; order Coleoptera; family Lucanidae; genus Prosopocoilus; species Prosopocoilus inquinatus. Next base: position 12,194,786 of record CM069875.1, read on the forward strand.
GCGCGTTATCGACGCCCTGTACTTAATTGAAATTGTAATAAGCGACGTCATAGTAGAATAAAGTATCGTGGACCAAGTGATCAACGCTGCGTCTCTCGAAGAGCCCTGATGCGTTCATAATCTGTACATTTTTCTTATTAATTAAAGGATATTCGCGTGTAGATAAGCGGTTGACACATGTAGATAAACTCACTGTGCTCTATTTAATGTTTGTTAGGAGACGATTTTATATGTGTACGATTCTTTGAGAATCAAGTGATGTAATATATTACAAACAAACAGGTTTCTATCTACTAGAAACGTTTAGTCAAATTGGATTTTCTTTCAACCTCACCCAATTTAATCCCCATCCACTTTATAAGGGTATTTCAGGCAACCTGTTTATTAGAAGTTTACGGTTTTCCAATTTGAATTTCTGTTTCATATTTTGCAGTTATAGGTTAGCGATAACGATTTATTATAGTACAGCGTGCGCCAATAGTGCGTATTCGGTAAATAGCAAATGATTTAAAATTAGTTAATTTAGAAATTTTACTACCTACAAAATCAATAGGACCTACTAAGAAAACACTGCAAAAATTATTTTTAAAGTAGACGTGATGATTAGTCGCGTTCCTTTTGCACCGATTCTCAGATAATCTCACCTCACTTCCCCTCCGTCGTTGAAATTACGCGTTCCTTTTACTTCAAAGTGAACTGATTTGAAGGGACCACTAACCCGTAATCAGTGATGAGTGTTCGTCTCTGAGTAGTGGTATTACATGTTACTTAACAAAATATTTGATGCTGAAAGGTATTTAATTTATTTGAAAAAAACCCGTTTCAAACATCTTCGTATATATTTTAACGCATTATTTACAAGTGTCGTGTTTAAAATGTTGACATATCCTGACGTAAAAGGTTTTTTTTTATGTAAATAAGTACAGTTGGGGAAACAGAAATCGGCACAGTAAACTTTCGTTAGTTTAAACCTTACTTCTAAATTTCGATAACTATGGTAATTTATCAACCTTCATATTAAGTAAAATGATCATTCCGTTTATATAAAAATTTTGTGCAAAACGTTTTTGATTGCAGTGAGAACCTCGAGCAGCCTCTGGACAGCTGTTTCAGCCCTGCTTGGGGCTTCTTCAGCAGAGACGTAGCTCGACATTCCCACTGCAGACCAAAAACGACTTGCCCAATTTATTCGCAATTGCGATGTAAGAATGATGAACATATAAAATAGCGACATCTTACTATCGCTTTTTGACCTAACATTGCAGTAGGATAGACAAATTGAAGCGGGATTTGCTCCTAATAAGTCCCCCATGCAAGGCGGCCATGTTTGCTGTCAAAGCATAATAAAAGATTTTAGAAAAATTTTGTGCAAATCGTTTTTGATTGCTATTTTATATGTTCATCATTCTTACATCGCAGTTGCGAATAAATTGGGCAAGTCGTTTTTGGTCTGCAGTGGGAATGTCGAGCTACGTCTCTGCTGAAGAAGCCCCAAGCAGGGCTGAAACAGCTGTCCAGAGGCTGCTCGAGGTTCTCACTGCAATCAAAAACGATTTGCACAAAATTTTTCTAAAATCTTTCATTATGCTTTGACAGCAAGCATGGCCGCCTTGCATGGGGGACTTATTAGGAGCAAATCCCGCTTCAATTTGTCTATCCTACTGCAATGTTAGGTCAAAAAGCGATAGTAAGATGTCGCTATTTTATATGTTCATCATTCCGTTTATAATTAAAAATTATAACGAAAAATACCCCATACAAATAAATCATACTAGTGTTAGTTTTTATTTTACTTACAGTTATCGCCCTGCGAAATAAACTGAAACAAAATAACAGTCATGCAACCTTTCGATTGAATTATTGAATGCAAATGACATTGAATTAAGATTTCTAATATACATATTCCACATCCAAAAGACTTTCAAAGACTTCAGTAATTCCATTTGATTCACTGGTCGAAAATTTTCACGATACAGTCTTAAGAACTCAATTTGACAAGTTATTTCTGACATTCACTGACGGTAATAAATTAATTAGAAGGGTCACGGCCGTCACCAAGGAAACTTCACACTAACAAAATAATCGGAAATTTCGTTATAAGACTTGTTCCGCTTTGTTTCCGCAACTGTACCATAATTTAATAAGATTTATTAATTTAATAATAATTTTAGTTCTGAAACACGCATTCACCTACTAGTTATTTTTTTTTTTCAAAATCTTTTGCAGTATCTTGTTATTTTGTTTTAAAACAAATGTATCACAAATTGTAAACAAATTGTATCACGTGGTATGAATACTCAAGATAGCGTCCATAAGAAAAAAGACAGTTGACAGTCGTATTTGCGAAACTGTCAATCCCAACCTATTTCTTCGAACTGTATTAGATTGTTCATCGAATTTAACACAAAAAATCGAATTTCGTGATTATGTTTTAATAAATAAGGAAGATATTCGAGATTTTCGAAAATTAGAATTCTCAGTTTTGTACACAAAAAATGTTGGTATTATTCATAGGGATTATTTTATACGATATTTATAATTAGTTAGGTACACTAAAGATTTTTTTTAGCCGCTGATTATGAATAAAATACCTCTATATAGCTCTTTAATTCAATTGAATAGTTGTAGACTGCGAATGCTTCTATCTAGAGCTATAGTGCTGAATAAAAAATACTTATTTTTAAGAAATCTATCTATATCTGCAGTAAAAATTGGTACATTCCACTTAAAAAAGTATAAGTTTGGTAGATAACTCACTTATGAAACATGCTGTATATGTGAAAATAATTTGCTGATATATGTAGAACTCATTAATGGCGATAACTTTTGTAGAAGACATTTTCTTTTATAATTAATAGTTAAGGCGCTATTGAAGAAATCGATTCCAACGACCCAGCCTGTATAAGATAGCGATAAGCACGACACGGTTACTTCTCTTGTGATTCAGAAGTCATCTACTGAAGATGTCATTGTACTGCAAACCACAGTCTCCAATACATTTCAACATGTACTATTACATATTTATGTTCTTAAAATAAGTTTGCTTATGTTTGTGTTATTTATGTTTTTAATGCCTGAACAGTCCAGTGGTAAGGGACCAGCCTTGCAATCGTAAGGACGTGGGTTCGCACCTCGCTCGAGATATTTCTCTGCGGTGTTTACTCATTTCAGGCATCCGTCAACGGCGGGAAGTTTTGGAAGTAATAAAGCCATGAAACAATATAATCACACAAAAATACACTCCCGCTCCCGAGATCTTGACAAGTCTATGACAAGGACAAACACCACAGATAAAAAAAAATCCCATTAAAAGTAAACAGTATTCAAATTTATGAAAAACAAATTTAGCACTGTTAAGGAACATTATTCAAGCACATTTCTTTATCGTAGGTAATATAATTCGAGTCGCTCATCTCATAACTGACAATATAATGCAAAAGGTGAAAACTATGTACTTCGTCAACGTAGCATAACTGGAGTTGCTGACGCTTTAATAACCAATTAAAGAGCAGAATTATATGTCCTTACACTTCTGCAGCGGAATTAGAAATCTCACAGCCGGATGCCGTGTGCCGGAGGTGTGGAAACCCAGCATAACTCCAAAAAATTTCATTTTAATTTTACCAACAGTACCTGATTCTTTTAAATAATCTTGGTCGAATCGTTTTAGTTTGCAGTGGAACTCGTGCTATACTTCTACTGGCTGATGAAACCCTAATTAGATCTGAAGCAGCTGTACAGAGGCTCGTCGTGGGATTCACTGCAATCAAAAACGATTTGCAACAAATTTTTTTAATAACATTACCAATAAAGATACAAGATAGGTAAAATAGCTCGACATTCCCACTGCAAACAAAAACGACTTGTCCAATTTATTCGCAATTGCGATGTAAAAGTGAACAGATAAAATAGCGACATATTACTATCGCTTTTTGACCTGACGTTGCAGTAGGATAGACAAATTGAAGCGGGATTTGCTCCTAATAAGTCCCCCATGCAAGGCTGCCATGCTTGCTGTCAAAGCATAATGAAAGTTTTTAGAAAAATTTTGTGCAAATCGTTCTTGATTGCAGTGAAAACCTCGAGCAGCCTCTGGACAGCTGTTTCAGCCCTGCTTGGGGCTTCTTTAGCAGAGACGTAGCTATCCTACTGCAATGTCAGGTCAAAAAGCAATAGGAAGATGTATTTTATCTGTTCATAAAATTTTATGTAAAAAAACCTTGCAAAAGAAACGTGAAAAATCGTTTCAAATTTTCTTGTGCACGTCACAGTTAAAAACCCAAGAGCAAATTTGATTCTTTTAAATACTGCTTATAGATAAATACTAAATGCCCATTTACTTCTTCGCATCTTGAGCAAAACTGAGAATATTGAAAATCTTCCTTTTTTCGAAATACTAGACCGAAAGAAATTTTGTCTGACAATCAAAACATATATTTTGTAAATAAGTATTGAATCCTACTAAAATTTTGTCTAATATGTCCAACAATTCCAAGGTACAACATTTTTCGTATCTAAAATAAGTGCTATTTTTAGCAGAACTAATGCTTGGTTTATACAGTCAAAAAAACTAAAACTAAAATTAAAACTATGCAAAGGTTTCCGTTAATACACGGTGGCCCAACGATGCGTATTTCTTGTGAGGCTTATGGGAAAAAAATTAGGAAAAAAAATCTATAAAGAATTTTATACTAGACAATACGCGGCATATTGTAAAATTATTTTGAACTATACAGAGTGATCAGAAAAATGGTGGTTCGTGGAAACTTATTTTTTTTTTAATGGAACACCCTATATATTTTCAGATATTTGGATGCGCCATAGTAAGCTGATTACAGCGATATAAAGATATATTGATTTTATTGAATAACTTTCATAAAATTATTTTTTTTTCTTGAAGAATTTTGCAAAAATACAGTAAGTTTGAATTTGAATTTCTGATTAATGAGGTAACACGGACGAACGAAAATCTAACACGATATTTTTAGGACTTTGGCCTTTATGAAAATGTGAACAAAATTAAGATATCATTTTGCATTATACTGAGCGATCGATACTTACGAAACATTCGGTATCTCATTTTTTTTTTAATGGAATGGCCTACTTTTTATTTCAGAAATGGATAGCACTTAAATGTAGCTTTCTGCTGATGTAAGGCTAAATACCTTTATTTTTAATAATTTCTTCACTAGAAATTTTCTAGTATTTCAATGGTCGGTGTTTTAAACTATACACCCACTATTGCTACTTTCCTACCTAAATTCAATCATTCGAAGTCATTTTTCGATCAATTGATTCTACTTTCAAAGATCTCTAATTGAATACCTCCGCGATAGGATTTATTTTACCAAAAATAATTTAAAAACAGACCATTGAAATACTTGTGAAAAGAAAATTTTTAGTGACGAAATTATTAAAAATAAAGATATATAACCTTATATCAGCAGAAAGCGACATTTAAGTGCTATCTATTTCTGAAATAAAAAGTAGGCCGTTCTATTTAAAAAAAATAAGATACCAAATGTATCATAAGTATCGATCGCTCGGTAGAATGCAAAAAGGTATCTTAATTTTGTTCACATTTTCATAAAGGCCAAAGTCCCAAAAATATCGTGTCAGATTTTCGTTCGTCTGTGTTATCTCATTAATCAGAAATTCATATTCAAACTGACTGAATTTTTGCAAAATTCTTCAAGAAAAAAAAATTATTTTATGAAAGTTATTCAATAAAATCAATATATCTTTATACCGCTGTAATCAGCTTACTAACGGCGCATCCAAATATCTAAAAATATACAGGGTATTCTATTTTAAAAAAAATAATTTCCACGAACCACGATTTTTCTGATAACTCTGTATACTTCAAAATAATTTTACAACATGCCGCGTATTGTCTGTTATAAAATTCTTTATCATCGATTTTTTTCCTAATTTCTTTCCTATAGGCCTCACAGAAGAAATATGCATCGTTGGGCCAGCCTGTACAAGCAAAAATTACGCATGCTCGTTGCACACCTAGCTGTGAAAATTCCGTGGCGGGAATATTATCTAGAGAGAAAGTATAGTCAAATTTACGGTCATCCCGCCTTTTCCACTAAGAATTGAAGTAAACGAATTCTTAATTTTTAGTGAAATTGTATAAACCGCTTCGTATCAGTACGGCCTTTTAATTTATTAGTTGATAGTTATTAATGTTTAGTTATTAGTTTTAGTGACTGTATAAACCCCTCTTAAAAGTTACTCACCAGCATTGTCCTACTTATATTTGGTTAGCGAACATGCACAAACTATTAGCGCACAGTCTTTTAAAAAAATCAATAATAAAAAATTTTCCCATATGGTGCGAACTTTTTGGCTGTCACTGTATACCATCATGAAGCTACGTTCTGATTTACAAATTCATTACAAAAGTTCATTTAATTTAATTATTATAAAATATTAAGGGCCAGTTTTTCAATTGGGGTTTAATTTTAAACTCCGTTTTATTCCTATGGAAACAATTGTTCTTACAATTGTTACCATTGTTGTTTTTGCTTAACTCCCTGTAAAGTGATGTAAAAATAATATCTTCATCTGAAAATTAAAATGCAGCAAACGCATCTCGCGTGTTTTATTTACTATTAAATCGATCACTTAAGATCAGTTCACTTTGGGTTAAACTGAACTAATCTGCGTTGCAAATAAAAGACAACTATTGACAACATGTGACATTTCATTCGCGCCAAATTTAAATTACTCCTAGCGCCATCTCTGCGGATAAATATGTTATTACAACAGCCTGGACAAAAATTTTCAATTGCCAATAAACCTCTCTCCTGACGAGTGCAAAGATATTTTTTATAGCCTCACTTCATTATCTCGAGTATAAAAATCTTCGGAAGGATTGCTCGATCCCTATACCGTAATGTAAGCCCGCCCCAACCGCTGTTGTGACGTCAACATCGGTCCATATTCAAATTCAGCGCCTAATATTTAAACGTAAAAATGCCGGCTCCGACCAAAGTAAAAGGAGAAAATGTGCTTTATAATAACTTTCCCAAAGGAAATTACATAGTTTCTGCAACTATACGAACGAATGCATTCGCTGTTGTAAAAAATTACAAAAAAGGAACGGACTGTGCCAATTAAAATCATGAAAATCTTTTTGTAAATTAAGAACAAAAATTAGAATTAATTTCCAATATACTCAAAACAACTAAACATTTAAAGTGAAAATTTTTACGCATCCTAATCAGTCAAAGCGGAAGAAACTAAGTAAAATTGTTAAATAAAAATTTATTTTAATCTTTTATTGTAACATTAAATAATATATTTTTTATTATATTCTTGTCTTGTGAACTAAACGTGCATTAGTGAAGGCGTTTAATTATTGTACAAAGAATTTCTCAAATTTAAAAAAAAAAACGAAGCGAATTTTAAGAACTGTAGTGTTAGCAGAAGAATCTAAAAAGGTGCGCGTTGGAGGAGACGATGAAAGAAGTAGACAGAATTCTAAATGAGGTCCAAATGATTATGGAGAAAGTTTTGAGCCACCAGCAGCAGCAAGAAGTTCCTACTATTTAAATTACCATGCATGTAATGAATCTGTGTGTTCATAAAAATTTGTGTTCTAGTGACCGTTGGAATTGTTAAACTCATGTCGTGAATTAAATCATACGGTTTACTTTTTAATTTGACATTTGCGGAAAATAATACACAAATTTATGATAATAGTTATTTTTATTTACAAAATACCATTTATTTTAACCCCATTGCGAAAAAAAAACCATTTTGAGAAATACACGTTCGTTTGAAGCACGATTTTACGGAATACTTCTAGGTTAGACACAAACACATTTGAATACGCCGGTAAATAGACTGACGCGAAAGCGCATGTTGACGTATCCAAGTAGCAATTTATGGTAAAACTCGGGCACAATTTTCTTGTAGGTGAATCGTGTCGACACTTTTTATAGCACTTTTGCCTCAGTGCAAATTTTATCCAAAATATTTATGTTTGAGTTTACACATTTCCAACCTATTGTGTCAAAAAAATTTATGGTCACATTTTAAACCCATATGTTTAAAATGTCTCCAGTTTGTGTTAGCTTGGATTCTTTAAATATATCTGGGCACAGGTGGGTCGACACTAAATAGACTCAGTTTGTCTGATTTGTTTCTTGACACGATGTTTCTATTTTGTTACTGAAATGAGTTGAGTAGACACAATAATTTCTGTATGGCTACATTTTAAACATAGAGTTTCTTTACTGTTTCTACGATGTGTTTGTACGGGCATATACAGATCCGTAGGGAAACATTTTACGCACATAATTTCCATTTTGTTTCTACAAATGTGTTCTGTAAATCTGGTCAAATTGTTTGTGTACATAATGCGCGTACGATAAATGTGGTACAATATAAAACATGTAAACAAATTTCGAATGCTCTAAAAGTGAGGTTACGAAATACGAATTTGTTGTGTTCGAATCTCGTCTTATTTCAGCCACCACAGGCGCATTCAGGGCGTATTTCGGATACAAATTTTCTGAAATGTATCCACTGCTAAATAAAGACGTATTTTGGACGCATACCAAACGCAAGTTTCTTACAGGTTACCGAATTTTATCTGTATGACTGTTTACTCACATTGCAGCGAATTTTTGGCTACATCACGTCTACATTTGGATACATAAATTTAAATTGATTCTTCCGTTTTCACATGTGTCAGTGTAGACAATTTGTAGGCAAATTTTTTTCACATTGCGGAAACATATTCCTTTTTGGACGCCATACATAATACGCCAAGCCTCAACAAGCACTGCGACACGAAAGCAAAAAAAATCAGATTGTTCGATTATTATTTCAAACTTGGATTTCGACATTATTTAGGAAAACATTTTAGTAAACGTGATGCCCTGAATAATGAAATATCATCGGTGTTTGATTTTTTGGAGAATTTTAAAAAATATTTTTTTATGGACAAAAATTAAAAAATTAATTACTCAGTGTTTGTAAGGCGCGTTTAATTTTTATAAGTATCATGTCAACTATTCTCAGTAAACATGGGTTCGCAATAATCTAGTAATCTAGATATGCTGAGGTAAAATCTTGTTTGTTTCAGCCTATGTAGATAAATATGTTCAACATTAAACTTCTTCAATTTTGTTTTCATGATGTATCCAAAATGTATCGAAAATAAATATAATTTATGTCTATTTGGGTTTATTTTGCTACACTATTGGATAGGAAATAATAATTCGGGTAAAATTTAGAACAATATGTGCCGACTTTGAGACTATAATTAGATCAGAACGATGGAAACAATGTGATCACACACCAGAAACATACAAGTTTACATTTGGACACATAATCGAAACATATTTTGAACAAGTTCGGTAGAAGACAGATACATTACGAACACATCAATGTTCTATTTTAGAACATGATGGAAACGAAACACTATCGAGACACATTTCAGAAAACTTTTAGGTATACTTTAGACTCACGTTTTGACATATTTTAGATATTATTTAGAACACATTTTGAGTGACATTTTGGTTCCATTTCCCACTTACAATACTCCGAAAGTCTACAATGTGCCTTAAAAATGTGTCGTGCCCAAATTACAGTGTCGATAAAGCTTCGACATTTCGTCCAAAATGAGCCGGATAATGTTAGTTGCTCACTACCCACTAAGGAAAAAAATGTTATATAAACATTGTTTGAACGTAATTTAGTTAGATGTAATGTTTACGGTTAAACGTTTTTAATGTAGAAAGTAACGTTACGCCAATAGTTCTATGTCCTAGTAAGCGATGTTGCAGAATAACGTTACAAAAAAAATGTTGACCCGACGTCTTTTTATTAACGCTGCATAAATATAAATTGCAATGTTTTATTAATGTTTACATGTAATATTACCTTTATGTTTCCTATACTTGTTTCATGAACGTTCCTTTAGGAATGTATCATTGACGTTCCTTTAGAAACATTGCACTACTATTACAAGATGTGTTTCACTTCTCAACTGCACACCCCTGTCCTTTTTTTATTTTATTTACGCATCGATTTTAAATTTTCGCCTTGTCTAAACATGAAAGGTTATTAAGAAAAGTTGTTTAAATTAGGAAATAACCCCAATTCCCAAATTTCAGCGAAAATTTTTGATTTTTAATTATTTGATTAACAGCAAAATTTAGCTAGCTGAAATACACAGAACCAAAAATATCATTATCTATATATTATACTAAGCCTTCATCATGTGGTGTCCATTTTTCAAAAGGTCTATCACTTTGGTCTCCATGGGACAGTTACAAAAGAAAATATTCACTGTAAATGTATTATTTCAGCTTGTCTTTGAATAATTAAAAATTAAAATATTTCGCCCAAATTTGAGAATTCGGATTATTTTCTGATTCTAAACAACTTTTCTTTGTAACTTTTCGTGATTAAACAAGATCAAATATGTTCTTTTTTTGCAATTTGCAAATATTTAGAATCGACCCGTTAATAAATTAAAAAAGTCAGGGATTTGTAGCTGAGAAGTGAAACACAGTGGATATCTTTAAAGCAAACCGCACATTAGCATCGCATCATTTTGCAAACTAAAAATCCGCAGCAATCACTACCTAATATAGTTTTTGTATGTCAGTTCATTCCGTACTGATTGGTGCAAATTTTTAGTTTAGCATATGAAGCAATGTAACATCCTAACGTCTACTTCGATAAAGCTGCTTTAACACTTGTAAACTTTAAAATGTTTCATTACAGCGCTACCCCTTTGCTGAGGAGCCCCCAAACTGGGTCGAAACAGCTGTCTAAGAGATCCCACTGTAATCGAAACTGTATTCATAATAAGTAGTTGCAAAGGAATCTTACTCACATATGTATAATATTCAAATTCTCCTTATCCTGAGATTTCCTTATTTTGTGAGACAGAGATAGATTTAATAAATTCGAAACCCACCCTCTTGTAAGAAAGTCCCAATGACCAAATGCAAAGATAAAGTATATCTGTATTAAAGTATCTACATAGATTATATTTTCTAAATGTGTCACAGAAGGAAACTTGGGTGGACATCCATATATGTATTTACAATCAAAATAATATGTTGAAACACCGAATATAAAAATATAAACCGTGAAGATCATAATAATTATAAAATCTAATCCGCTTATTAATCTGAGCGGGCGAAATAGGTGTACTTGCGGGCGGGAGACAATACAACGTAAAGCTGCGTATCAGCTGTGTCTATTCGCTGGGTTGAGTTTGGTCCAAAACTTCTATGTAATCGCTGTTAATCATAAATTTGTTTCAAAAAATTGTATGCCTTCACCATTATTTTCTCGTGCTAAAAATTTTGTTCTCGGTGAGGTGGCAAAATTCTGTAAATATAAATTAAGAAAATTATATATAAGTACATTATAATGTCAAAACTATTAAAGAAAATCGTACTACTTACCCTTCATCAGTTTTTCCTTATTAATATAAAAACACTTTAGACGATGTGACTGATAATCTGAAATTTATCTGTTTTACAAATACGTAAAATAAATAAAGCATTTTACCTCTATATTTTCTACGTGTATTCTGTATTCTATCTTTAAAATGTAGCAAAGCATCACTTTCGAGGATTTATCGAAAAGCGATGGTGCAGCCTAACTGCATAGGTTTTTTTCCCTTTTCCTACGACAATGTCTCTTTCCAAATCTGAAGTGAAAGCAAATGTTTGTCTTTTTGCTTAGCTTTGGCTTAAAAGTAAGATAAATCCAGCACAAATTTTATAGAGTAATACAATTGGCTGTATTTGTAAAAATTTGCAGATGATTTCCACTATTTTGCTCTAAATTTAGAATTGAAAGGGAGTAGTGGATGAAGAGAATTCCCGTATTGACATCCTTACATTTAATAAATAAACTTTTTTAAATAAATTTTTAAAAGTGTATTTCTTACAACGAGCCTTCAACAAAAAAAATACACCTCGAGTAGCCTTGGAAACAAAAGTACCATCGTGAATTAAGAATCAGTAACACTACTTTTATTGTCAAAGTAAGACCATAACAAGAAACTTCATTCTGACTTTTATTCAAAGTTGGGTTTAAACCAAAATATTTTGAACATATAAAATAGCGACATCTTACTTACTGAAACAGCTGTCCAGAGGCTGCTCGAGGTTCTCACTGCAATCAAAAACGATTTGCACAAAATTTTTCTAAAATCTTTCATTATGCTTTGACAGCAAGCATGGCCGCCTTGCATGGGGGACTCATTAGGAGCAAATCCCGCTTCAATTTGTCTATCCTACTGCAATGTTAGGTCAAAAAGCGATAGTAAGATGTCGCTATTTTATATGTTCATCATTCTTACATCGCATTTGCGAATAAATTGGGCAAGTCGTTTTTGGTCTGCAGTGGGAATGTCGAGCTACGTTTCTGCTGAAGAAGCCCCAAACAGGGCTGAAACAGCTGTCCAGAGGCTGCTCGAGGTTCTCACTGCAATCAAAAACGATTTGCACAAAATTTTTCTAAAATCTTTCATTATGCTTTGCTTTGACAGCAAGCATGGCCGCCTTGCATGGGGGACTCATTAGGAGCAAATCCCGCTTCAATTTGTCTATCCTACTGCAATGTTAGGTCAAAAAAGCGATAGTAAGATGTCGCTATTTTATATGTTCATCATTCTTACATCGCATTTGCGAATAAATTGGGCAAGTCGTTTTTGGTCTGCAGTGGGAATGTCGAGCTACGTTTCTGCTGAAGAAGCCCCAAGCAGGGCTGAAACAGCTGTCCAGAGGCTGCTCGAGGTTCTCACTGCAATCAAAAACGATTTGCACAAAATTTTTCCAAAATATTTTGCTTAATTTCTACCAAAAATTAGAACTCCTTTATCCCAGTATTTTTTGATCGCGAAGGTACCTACGTACCGTAGATTGAAAAGTACAAGTTCTGTGGTAATCGCAAAAACTGTCAGAATACAAAATTTAGGTTATGTGATGAACCTGAATTCAAGCTATTTTCTTTTAAATATGAAAATAGTACTTTCAAAATTTCTTCTAGCATTGTCACTTTCACCAATAAATATGCTAATTTGCAGATATAAAAAGGTAGAATCTTATGCACTGAGTCGTACACAGTGTACCTCCCATCTGCTTCTAACCTCAAGTAATAAAATGAGTTTGAGTGCATGTAGTGCACGTCAGTAGAAAATACAATTTAATACGTAAAATATAAGTATTAAATTAGCCCACAAACTGCTTACCTCTTTATTAAATAGATGATGTTTCATGTCCCCAAAATTAAGAACAGCGACGACAATCAGCACTATCAGCAGCAATCGGAAAATAAGTCGGATAAGTTTAGTAAATTGACGGAACTAGTGAAGAGTGATTGGTAAAGCTGCGACGCCATAATATTATTGCGCACATGCGCATTAAATAATTGTGACATCGTTGAATTTGGGTTGTTATTATAACATTTCAATAAAACGTTACTTATCATAAAAATATCATGTTCCAACAATATTATGTAATGTTTCATGCCAAGCTGTAAAATATTTCGATATTTTCAATAAATGTTATTATTCTGTTATGTGGTAACATTAGATTGGTGTTTCATAACATTTCATGTACCTTTCGTAATATTCTATCAACATTTTGTTCAAAATGTAAAAAAGTTGTTGTGTTGAAAACGTTTCAGAAATCCTATGTAACATTCTATGCTTAGTGGGTAGACCACAAATTCAAATGAACACATTATACTTTCTTAATGAGAAAATAAAGAATTATCAACTGATCGTTGACGATACTTCTCGTTTTCATGGAATGCTTCAGTCTTGCTTTAGTCGACCTAGCAACAGTGGCAGTCGTAGTTTTCAAAAAGCGTGTGCGGCAGCGCGTCGCGTCATTTTGGTTCCTATGCTTTTACATGTAGTTTTTTTGACATAAAATGCTACTGAGTGAGAATTGCTGCATCTGAAACCATGAGAACTTTTCGAGGCAGCAAAATGACGCAACGCAACGTAACGCGCGGCCGTGTGAGAATTGAGCCTTGCTCAACTTATCAACAAGGCTGTTTTGGCGGTAGCGTAAACGTTGCGTTATGCGTACGGGCGTCAATCTATAAACCGGCTTTTAGGTGTTAGGTTGCTGACACGAACTTTGAGAGATGTCAGAATCTGATATGAAAAATACTCAAGACAATTCCACACCAATAATTTGAATGTGTTGTCAAATACTACTGCAGTCGAGATGATGATAGTGTACTGAAATCATTAATAAATTAAAAATGTTGTTGCCTTATTATGTCTTCTTCACTCTGCAGGTTTAATAATAACTAATAATTCAGTAAAATAAAATAAAACCTTTTACAAATACATAGAAAATTTATTTTTACATAAGGTTTCTATAATTTAATTACAAGTACATATAAAATAGCAATGGCAGATCTTTTGCAGAGGGAACATTCCTCCAGAACTAAAATTAACGCAGTAATTACTTATATTTACCTACTAATTCTCAAATGGTAACTGCAGTAAAAGTGAAATGTTAAAAATGCGGCACCGTCGATGTAATTTTTGACACACACGAGATTTATCTGCTAAGAAACAGTATGTACAACAGCATAGATTACTGCGGCCTACGAGTTCTTTTTTACATATTTTTTCGCGCACCATTATAATCTGTAGCAGAAAATACTGTTAAACAAGGTTTAAAGAGTTTCCTTGGTGAGGGCTAGGTCGGGCTGCAGCGGCAGACGCAGCAGGAAGGAAACAGGAACCAATCCATGAATATACCTTTGCAGTCGTTATCGGGATCGTAAGCCAAAAGCCGGTGCCATTTGTACTTCTGCTCACAACCACAATCGCCTGAACAACGATTCGTGCGACTGTTAGAACAAACTTCTTGATGAATCGCTTGCTCAAAGTGCTGCGTGTTCACTATCGCTCGAATTTTTCCAGCAGAATTGGAGGCCCAGTAGGGAGTTACTATTTCTACTTTGCTTTCACAAGCGTCCACTCTGCAACAAAATTATTTATTATCAAAAGATTATCCATGAGATAGTGACCAGTTAAAATTAATAAATATAATAATTAATAATAATTTGTCTTCTTTTTAGATTTTAATTTTTTTAACTTGTTTGTGTACGTCACTTATAGCTTTTTTAGCTTTGTTCTATTTGTGATTTATTACTTTTCGGTTTAAAATTATTTGGTAATAATAATCATGCCTTCTAATAATAATAATTTTGTTATTAGTACAAAACTTTTTCAAATTTTGTTGTTATTTTACACGTTCCACTTTTTATTGTTTATGTAACTTAGGTTGGCATTAGGCTTTCATTTATCTTATCATTATGTGTTTTGCCTTACCAGTATAGTTTGGAAATGGCGTTTGCGGATTCGACTAAAAGGTCATTCCACGTCAAATGGACCAGGGGTCCCCACTTGATGTCGGGACATTTGCGCCGCGGACATATGCACCACCAAAACATTTGCGCCGCTCGGGTTAAATTTACGGGGAACGGTCAGGTAATGTTATTAGCAATTTTACATTTGCGCCGCTGCCTCAGCATTAATAATATTTTTTGAAATTTTCGACCACTTGGTAAGTTATATTTCTGCAAATTTTAAATAAAATTATTTCCATCACTTTCAATTGCGCACGTGCTTATAATACAATATGCAATTGCTTATTTGTAGATCTTGAAATCATTATTATTATTCTTCTGAACTAATATGTTGTATTTCTAAAATAATAGATTTTTGTCTTGTGTTTTAGTGAATTTTATTCAACGTGCTATTTATTAATAAGAAGATGCATAATTCTTCCTTGGAATTTATTGAAAGCTCGAAAGGTATTTACTTAAAAAAATATTTTAATTAATAGCAATGCCTTTCAAATTGTAAATCTAATAAATATAAAAAAAATTGAAGAAAAAAAAACGATTTGCAACAAAATTTTTAAAACTCGTTATGCCTTGACAGCAAGCATGGCGCCTTGTATGGGATGACTTATTATGCAGCCCACTGGCTTTAATTTGTCAATCCTAATGCAATGTCAGGTCAAAAAGCGTTTGTACGATGTCGCAGTTTAAGCTATTTATTACTATTACATCGCAATTGCGAATATCGTTGGACAAGTCATTTTGGTTTGCAGTGGAACTCACGATCTGCGCTTTTGCTGGCGAACAATAGGGCTGAAACAGCTGTACAAATACTGCTCGAGGGATCCATTGTAATCAAAAACGATTTGCAACAATTTTTTCTATTAAATATGGAAATAATTGTTTTTCTAAATACATGTAAAACCCACGTTTATGTTTTATTATTTAGCACTGATATAGGTAGTGCAATTTAAGTGGAATTGGAATTATAGTAGTTTTTATCAAAATTTCAAACAAATTTACACTCTCAAGCTTATTCTTATTCTTTTGTAGATAAAAAGTCAATATTATAATCAGAAATTGACCGTCTTCTTTTGCTTTTAAGTTATAAGCAAAAATTGCCATTCTTGATTTTTCGTCAGTCAGGTATATCTCGTTTATTTTTAGATAATAATTCAGTGATATAGTTCGTTTTTTGCATATAATTAATTTTTTAATTATAATATAAAGTTTTTTTTTAAGAAAATTATAATAGCCAATGTCATCACTAAAAAGAAAGGAATTTCTGATTATATTAAATGTCAGAAATTCTTTCTTTCAGAGTTCGCGAATTTTTTTTTAACTGTAAAAAAACGCGTGTTTTGCGCAGTAAAATTAATGCGTAAACACCCATTTTTTGAGCAATTGTAGAAAAACGATATTTGCATGAATCGTTCATAATATAATAATTGGGTTTAAAATACTAATATATTCGCGGCTAAAAAAGAAAGAAGGCCTGGAAAGACGCTTAGAAAATTTCTAAGTGGCTGGCTGTTTTAGCTATTATAATACAATAATAATGTTTATTTCGCAAAATAAAAGTAAAAATAAAACTAAATATAAAATATAATTATAGAGAACATTAAATATTTAAGAAAGTGCAATCAGCAGAAGAATACATAGAAAGGGTAGCAATTCTAATTCAAAGTTTCTCTGTGTGGTTACAGAAAAACAATTGATGGTCGGATAAAAGAGATATAAACTAAACTTAAGTTTTTTTTTAATGGAACAGCCTGTATTTTATTACGTTTTTCGATTCGAAATAAAGTCTAATGAGACTATATGTATAATAAAATTAATAATGTAGAAGATGTGTATAAAATAATAATTCCTGTTTAATTTTTTTTATTTTTTATTTTAGAAAGAAGAAAGGATAAAAATTTTGTAGAATTTCTTTCAGTGCTGCTACAGATACTCACAACAAACAATTTACATACTCAAAGCATCTTCAATTTTTTTTTACCTAAAGTGTAAATCTTTTTAACATGTTTTGATTCACGTCTTTTAGTATAAAATAATCATTATTCAAATTTTCTATTTCTAATATTCACAAATAAAATAAATTAAATACGAATTATTTTATAGACACCTTCTACCTTATTGGTTTTATTATGTACGTAGTCTCAGTAGAATTTAATTCAGAATCAAAAATCGTAATACTATACAGGATATTCCATTAAAAAAACTCAAGTTTAGTTTATATCGCGTTTATCCGACCATCAATTGTTTTTCTGTGAGCACACGGAAAAACTTTGAATTTGTCCCTATAAGTTTTGTATTAAACATTTTTTCCTCAAATCAAAAATAAAGGAGTTAAAGGGGGGTAGGAATTCTCGCGTAGTCACTCTAATACATATAAATAATTCAAAAGTAAGCTTGTATGTGGATAAAAAGTGAGGACAAAACTTGCGAGCGTAATAATAACAACCAGTAAATGATATCACAGCAAAGTGCCACACAATTGATACATATGATTATTTTTGATCTGCAAGAAATACGGTTTCAGATAAATGTCCTCACGATAAGAAGTTTACAAGTAAATTTTCGTCTATGTAAGAAATAAATAATTTTCCTGAACGGAGGGGCAAATGTTTAACTTTAAATCTTTACCTATGCGGTTATTGAGCACCTTTTCTTATAGTCGGGCTGCCGAAGAAACGGAGTAATAAAACTGCGTGATATACACGTGATTGCTGTTTCTATGAGCCAAGTACCGACAGATTTACACTAGCCTACAGTGTCGGCCACTCTGCAGAGTAACAACGTGGTCATATTTCCAGTAGTTCGTATTTTTCCTGTTTTTAACGAATTGGCGTTATTATTAATCAGTCTTTCTTAAGACTTAATTTAATATTTGAATAAAATAGTGGTAAGTGGTCATTTCTGGTGTTTCATGTAAATACGGCTTTCCGTGTCGGTGTCACAAGAGCAGCGCGTGATCACTCCGTTTCTTCGGCGGCCCGACTACAGAAGAGCGCAAATGTATCGGTGGCGCAAATGTGCGCGGCGCAAGTGTCCCGGATTCCCCCACTTTTTTGCATTCACATGAAAATGTTCCAACTTTGAATAATTATTGTAAAAAAAACAGCAAAGTTTAAATTTTTGTACCATTCATATATCTTTCAAGTTGAATCAAAACTTGACATTCACTTTTTTTTTCATTTGTTCTATTTGTCACAATAACAGCTGAACATTGACGGAAAAATTCGTTGCGTGTTAAAAAACTGAAATTTAAGCGCTCCTAATTTTTTATTATCCGAAACTAATGGAACCAAGGCTTGGTGATCTAAAAGAACACTTCACTGTTTGCAAAAAATTCATATATGAGGTTGATTAAATTCTTACCTGAAGAAATATAATTCATCAAAGTAGGCCAAAAATTAATTTTCATTGATTTTTGGTCATGTTTGAGGCCGGATGTCTCAGGTATACCTCTTAGATTTTATTTAAATTTTAATATTAGAGAGACTAATTGTTATCTTTCAATTACATAGAGTTTCCATTCCTAAGTTGGTTCAAAATATTTGTACTTTTTTGCAAGCTTGTAAATTAATCAGTCTGCTTAAAGTTTGGTTAAACGGCTAAACATTAGTAAAGTAAGCAGAAATTGTTAGATTTGTTTCTTATACTTCTCCTTTTACAAAACTGCAAGTTTCAGCTTGCCTAATATACAGGTGTCCAAATTTATAACATCCCTTCGATTTCGCCTAGTTTTTGCGCTTGTTCAAAAGCTAGTTAATCAGCTATATCTTCATTTAAAGATTGTTAAATCTGTTTCCTATGATTGTTCCTTTACAAAACTACAAGTTCCAGCTTTCCTATTATACAGGTGTCCCTCCAAATTCCGTTCAGCCGAAAGTTTAAAAAAGATTTACTGAAAATAACCCCTTACAAAATACAAGTACATTTTTGGATGCTTGTACTTAAACACACATTTCATTTAAGTTTGACTAAACACATAAAATGCCTTTAAAGTAAAGACATTCCGGAACCTGTCTGTTTTTTACAGTTGCACTTTGTTTTCTTTAATAATGAATTTTGAATATACATTGATCTTAAAAAAGTACATTTCCACATCTGCAAACATCTGCCTTGTTTTGTGGGTCCACTTAATTTTTGAAATTATATTTGACACGCAAGTAATTTGGCAAGCTGTTATGTCGTAACGAAATAGAAAAGGGGCAAATAATCCCAATTTATATTATATTGAACATAATTTTATATGTTTGTAGATCATAATAATTTTTATCACTATTGTAAACAAGCATACTTGTTTTTTAAAGCACTCATTTTTATAAGAGTAGAGGATACTACAATTCTCCCCTACTGAATTGAAAAATGGTACTTAGTAAATGAAGTACTTAGAAAATTACTTTATAATAATACACATCATAGTCTTAAATAATTAGGAGGTCGTTGTTTTCGAGTTGATCTTCGAAGTACTGTTATAGTGCATGCAGATTGTTCCCCCTGTGCTTCCTGAAGTTCTGGTGTTGCTTGTTCGTTCTGCTTTCTCTCTTCAACTGGCAACTGGTAACGTAGCGCGTCATATTCCATTGCAGAGTGTTCTGTTCTTTCCGGTGTTACTTGATCACTAAACTTGACTTCCTTCTTTTTTACATCCGATTTTTGATGTTGGTTGATATGGCGCTTGACAGTTTTTCCTCTATCTAGTAGTATGATATAATGAAGGTTTCCAAGTTTCCGTTTGACCACACCAAATTTCCACGTTAATTTATTGTTGACAAAATATCTTGTTTGTACTCTCTCTCCCACTTGCAAAGACTTCCTACATGGCTAAAGGTGTTGCTCTGTAGCGGAAAAGAATTTTCTGGATCTTCAGGTTGATTAGTAGGACTTCATTTGACATTGCCTTTAAGCGTTCTTTTAAAGTTTGAACATTTCTTTCGGCAAGACCGTTCGTTGCTGGATGTCCTGAAGCAATGAATTTTTGTTTTATGCCACTTTTGCGACAATAATTTCTAAATGGTCCACTTGTGAAAATAGATGCATTATCCGATACCATAACAAGAGGAAACCCATGAGTTGCAAACATCCTGTTTAGTAAGGTGATAGTTTTTGTTGTATTCGGTGCATCGCGAAGTATTCCGATTTCTGCCCAATGAGGTTTAGCATCGATCAGCAAAAGAAAATAAAATCCTTGAAAAGGTCCAGCATAATCGATGTAAATCCGGTCCCAATTGTTATCAGGAATATCCCAATGATGAACAGGTGCCTGTCAATATTTTTCCAGGTACAGTAGCGACGTGCTAATTGCTTCATTTTCGTAATACCAATGTGTGTAGCATGGAGCTCATTTAAAATTTCCGACTGTAAACTTTTTGGTATCACGATTCGATTATTTTTGAACAGAATTCCACTATTTAAAATGTAGTCACTATCTACTGATTTTGATTGAATTTCTTTCTTGATATTTAACAGTTGTTCATCCTTTTTAGTTTCCTGTATAATACGATCAGGTCTCAAGTATTCCGTGAATATTTCAAATACTGCAGATGAACAGATTCGATGAACTTCCTCGTTGATCGCCATGTCCGAAGAAAATTTGTGCTGTTTGATTGGAACTCTTGACAAACAATCCACATTTTGATTGTCAGCGCCCTTCTTGAATTTTACTGTGTAATTGAATCCAGCCACCAGGAAAGATGCATATCGTAAAAGTCGAGCTGAAGTCATTTTTGGTGATTTGGCCTTTGGATGAAAGATTGTTGTCAAAGGCTCGTTATCAGTTATTAATGTAAAATGACGTCCAAAAAGGTAATCAAAAAAATAATCTGTTCCAAACACAATTGATAGGGCTTCGCGGTCAAGTTGTGAATAATTTTGTTCAGCATTGGTTAGTGAACGAGAAGCAAAAGCAATTGGTTGTTCTGTATCATTGATGACATGCGATAGTAGTTCCTGTTCGACTTGCATCTGTTGTAGGCAAAACAGGTAGATTTGTATTAAATGGCATTACGACTCTTTCACTTGCTATTTCACTTTTGAGTTTGATAAAAGCTGACTCACATTTAGCTGTCCAAAAATACTTTTGATGTTTTCTAAGTAACGTTCGTAGTGGTGCTGTAATGTTTGAAACGTCGGGCAAGAAGCGAGAATAATATATTACCATTCCCAAGAATCGGCGTAATTCTGGTACGTTCTTCGGACGGGACATATTAATAGTTGCTTCTACTTTTGATGTTGGATAGGGTATCCTAGGTATTCAGTCTGGGTCTGAAAATATGTACATTTATTTTTATTAAGGTGCAAGTCATATTTATGCAGTCTCTGGAGACAAGCAAAAAGATTTCTCTTGCATTCTTCTCTTGTTACCCCATGGACAAGAATATCATCGAAATAGGCAATAGTTTTCTGCAATCCCTTCAGAATTTGATCCATTATCCGGTTAAATCCTGCTGGTGCCGTTCTTATTCCAAAACTTAACCTATTCTTCGATATGTTCCTCGATGTGTGGAGATAGTCTGGATGATGCTACTTTCTTCATCTGTTCTCAAATGTAGATAGGCCTTGAACAAGTCTAATCGGCAAAAATATTTTGAATTTTGAAGGGTGTTAAGAATTTCGTCGATTTTCTTAATGGATAATTAGTATTGATGATTTTACACCAACCTTACTCAAAGTCGGACTGAATCATCGCCTTTGGGAATAACAACTAGAGGTGAACCCCAGTCACTTGTTGTTAACTTTGATATAATTCCAGCCGCTTCGAGATTATCCAGTTCTTTTTCAACTTCTTGTCGTAATGCGTAGGGCACATTTGTTTCTGGTGTGTAGCAAGGTTTTGCTCCTTCACGAAGTTGAAGTTTGATGACAAATTTTGGTACACATCCTACTTTTCGTTTAAAAATTTCTGGAAAAGAATTTTGAATGACAACGGGCGAAATTGATAAAACTGTTGTCTTCGATTTTTGAATCATTGTTATCTAAATCGTACAGGTTAATTTTTAAATGTCGCGTCCAAATTCTTCCTAGGAGAGGAGCATGCCCATCCGGTACCAAATACAGTTCTTCTTATGACGTTTTACCTTGATATTCAACATTGAGTTGCACTTTTCCCAAAGGTAGAAAAACGTTCTTTGTGTATGATCGAAACGCAAGGTCTGTTGGTTCGAGATTCTTTCCAGTATTCAAATTTTGAAATTTCTTTTCTGGAAGCAACGTAAATCCTGCTCCGGTGTCAACTTCAAATTCTTGAGGTCGGCCTTCGATGTTAACCATTATTAGAAATTTTTCAGAATCAAATGTGTCAAACAACCTGTCTTTTTGAAGGTTGTAAATATCTACAATTCTGTTCACACCTAGTGCATTGTAATTATTTAATTCGATTGATTTTATGTCCGATCGGTTTGATCTTTTTGTATTTACCAAAGTTTTTATACACACCTTTGCGACATGTCCTTTTCGGGTACAAGATTTGCATTGAAGCACTTCTGGATCAGTACGGCATTCATTTGCCTTATGATTACTTCTTCCGCAACGGATGCATAAGTTGTCAATTCCTAGTCGTTGATAATCGTTGCGTGATTTGGAACGGGATCGATGATGTTGGTTTGATGTTGTAGTGGAACATTTCGTGGATTGTTTTGATTTGTCCTGACGGAACTATCGCGAGATTCTGTTTATTTCTTGTCCAGAATTACTTTCGTCTTTATCAATTGGTTGCTTCGCATTAAGTTCTCGGCTGTCAAGCTTAGAGGCTTCCATTGTTAGCGCCTTCTGAACAATGGTTTCAAAATCGGTAGCTTCAGATTGCAATATCTGCTCTCGTATTGAATTTTCACGCAATCCTCGTATGAACTGCACAAGAAAAAACATATCTGCGATGTTGATTTTGCACTGACATGGCGAAATAAATTCTCATTCGTTAATATTCCGTCGAAGGATGGCAACGTAATCAGAAATCGATTGATTTTCAATTTGATACACTGATAAAAACCTGTGCTGTTGTACTAGTACATTCTTCTTTGGACACAAATGTTTTTCAAGAACAATGTTATCTCTTCATAGGACATTTCTGCAGGATTACTCGGAGAAATAAGTGAAACGAGTACCTTGAAATGCACGAAGCCATTTGAATTCAACAGCATTGCTCTACATAGAACTTTATCATTGAATACGCCTTTCATATTCAAGTAAATTTCGAATCGTTGCCGATAAAATTTGAAATTTTCTTTCTTTGGATCAAAATTGTCAAATGGGGGGAGTAAAACAGCATTTGTCAGGGGTTGATGATTGGTATATGTGCTACTTGTTACTTGCGAATTAATTTTCTGGAGTAATTGCTGCTGACTCTGATTGAATAATTCCAGCAACTGTGAAAACTGTACTGCATCCATCGTAGTTGAAGTTTGACTTCGTCGCCAAAACTGTTGTGTCCTAACGAAATAGAAAAGGGGCAAATAATCCCGATTTATATTATATTGAACATAATTTTATATCTTGACAGATCATAATAATTTTTATCACTATTGTAAACAACGCATACTTATTTTTTAAAGCATACTCATTTTTATAAGGGTAGAGGATACAACATAATCCAAAAAGATATTTACATTAAAGACAGAATAGTAACAAATGTATTACATATTCAGTATATGATTATCATTGCAAAAAATTTTACACAACATAGAAATAAACATAGATAACTTTAAAAAGCAAGCACTTTCAAAGACGACTGATGGCAACACGAATGACGATTTAATAAATTAATAGGTTTGACAATTATTTATTCAGAATTAAAATAATATTTATGCAAACCTATATTTTTTCATATTCTTTGTGATGTTTATTAACAGAATTATTTTCAACATATAAAATAGCTACATCTTACTATCGCTTTTTAACCTAACATTGCAGTAGGATAGACAAATTGAAGCGCGATTTGCTCCTAATGAGTCCCCCATGCAAGGCGGCCATGCTTGCTGTCAAAGCATAATGAAAGATTTTAGAAAAATTTTGTGCAAATCGTTTTTGATTGCAGTGAGAACCTCGAGCAGCCTCTGGACAGCTGTTTCAGCCCTGCTTGGGGCTTCTTCAGCAGAAACGTAGCTCGATATTCCCACTGCAGACCAAAAACGACTTGCCCAATTTATTCGCAAATGCGATGTAAGAATGATGAACATATAAAATAGCGACATCTTACTATCGCTTTTTGACCTAACATTGCAGTAGGATAGACAAATTGAAGCGGGATTTGCTCCTAATCAATCAAAAACGATTTGCACAAAATTTTTCTAAAATCTTTCATTATGCTTTGACAGCAAGCATGGCCGCCTTGCATGGGGGACTCATTAGGAGCAAATCCCGCTTCAATTTGTCTATCCTACTGCAATGTTAGGTCAAAAAGCGATAGTAAGATGTCGCTATTTTATATGTTCATCATTCTTACATCGCATTTGCGAATAAATTGGGCAAGTCGTTTTTGGTCTGCAGTGGGAATGTCGAGCTACGTTTCTGCTGAAGAAGCCCCAAGCAGGGGTGAAACAGCTGTCCAGAGGCTGCTCGAGGTTCTCACTGCAATCAAAAACGATTTGCACAAAATTTTTCTAAAAAGAATTATTTTCATTTATATGATATATGAAGACTTAATTTCTCGAATTATTTCGCGCCAAATATTCATTCTAGACCACTGTGCGTCGTCCTAGGGTGGGGGAGGGTCGCCGCGCTAGATGTGCGATAGCTGGGTAGCGGCACCGCGGTTCGCCGCGGGTCGCAACAGTGTGTGCATAAGAATACAGCAAAAGATCTTTTCTTCGCCGCGCTAGATTTGCGACAACCTTAAGAAACACTATCTCTTCGCCACTTCCTGTTCCTCACTTAAGTTTAAATGCAAATATCTGGATATACGAATAATTGCACTTATACTCCTTTTATTCTAGGCCCCTCAATTGAATTTTCGGCGGAATTGTGAGATGGAATTAGGTAGAAAAAGTTACAATAGGAACTTTAGGTGAAATAAAATTTAGCCTCTATTTTTAGTGAAATCTTTAAAACCTTAAAAACTAAAAAAGGCATTTTACCTAATATCTGGTCCTTAGTGATGAGACACCCGGTATAATATTTATGACATTCTTTTACTGACAACCTATTACCAATATGTATTAGTATGTACGTAAACCTGTACAGTAAAAACTCTGTGCCGCAACACTCTCTCATGCCCTCACATCTCACATGTCCTCAGCTTATTTATGCCCGGTTTCTGAAACAATCAATAAATTTAGGTAAGATTATTCTGTGGAGAGATAACTGCGAAATATCCAAACTGTTTACTTTATCTACAAACAAAATTTTGAGAAACGGTTTTTTGAAGTTATACTGAATTTATATTGAGTTTATCTTTCCATAAACTAATTGATTGTTTCAGAAACCGGGAATTAGATTTCTTTGATTTGTTTGTCAACGTAATTTTTGTAATTACATAATTCAATGTATCTGCAGAAATGCAAATTTATTTTTATCATAATAAGTTCCTACCTTCCACTTTCTGAGCTTTGATTGTTACGGAAGCTCTGGCGAGTTTCTCGGTGCTTTCCAAAGAATGAGTCCTCCTCCGGTTCCGTTTGAGGATCGAGTCCCGGAGCTGCATGTAAGTCTGGGACGCCAGGTTTGACTGACCTTTTTGCCTTTCGGCTGCCAGGAGGTCCTGCTCCATAGTCGGGGGTCATGGTGAATTCGCCGTACATGCGTTTCATTAATGCCTTGTTCTCATCGATGAAGAGTTCTATCCGATCGCTGTAAACATAGATAAACAAGTGTTCATTGAAAGCCGCTTCAGTATTAATTTTGCATTTGAATTTTTACGGAAGAATTTAAATTATAAAGGTTTCAGGAATTAATCCCATCGATTAAATCGAAATATCAGAAAAATAAATGATTATCAGGTTTTTGAGATCTAACTTTTTTAGGATCAAATTGATAAGCCTCTAAAAATTTAAATTTAGCAAATAAATGTTTATGTTCGTGGAAAGTGATATTGTACCTATTTTCTGAGACGATAAAGATTTATTTGCTAAATAATTTAAAACGATATGGCTCATGTTTTTATTTAAAATTTCACAAGATAGCTTAAATTACAAAAGTTTTCAACGTTTTTAAAGGAAAAATTTATTTGTATCTTTTCATCCCGTTCTCTTCAGGATGTCAAATTAATTATAGTTCTAAAATATCTCTCAAACCAGATTGTATAAAATCATATAAAAATTCTTTTTAAAATTCAAATGGTCACTGTGAAAATTCGCACAAACGCTCAGATTGAAGATTGAAATCTTGAAAAAGCTATCAACCGATAGTGAAACGTTGTGCGAAATTTTAATGTCCGTTTAAAGATTAAAGAGAATTTTCATAACCTTTTTGTTCACGAACACAGTTTCGTCTATATTCAAATGTTTGTATGTCTCCAAATTGTTAAAATTGTGTTAACATTTTTTATTAAGAATTTCTTTAAATTTAGAAAAGTGGGGTATGTTGTATAATACCGTTTATTAAATAATTTATAAAACAGTAGACTTAAGAAGAGAACATTTTAGAGACGTAATTGATATGTTATCCTGAAAGAGATGGGATGATAAAAAAATAATGGCCTCTTTAAGGAGCTTTAAACTAATGCTGGCAACCAAATCAGTTTTTTGGATAATCGGTTAACCGGTGTTGGATTATATTATATTATTATTTGGAATATCCAATTATGTGAATAATCGGATATTGGAATATCCAATTATTTTGATAACCGGTTTTTGGATAATCGGATATTCGAATAACCGGTTATTCGAATGATGAAAAATGTTTAAGTAGCCCATCTATTTGAAATTCAAATAATTGTATACATAATTACATATTTCTTTTTTTCGCCCATTTAAAAATAATATTAGGAATTTGTGGCAGCAAATTTAAAATTGAAATAAAATTGAATATTTGTAAATATTGGAAATATTAAAAAAAAAAACTATAGGTAAATCTTATGTGATATGTTGACTGCGTAAAAAAAGTAGTGAAATGGTTTTTCTAATCCACGCATTAGAATGTGGAAGAAGAAGAATTATAGAAATTTTAATTTTTGTTATGAATGGCCTTTTCGACCGTACCCAATCGTCTTTCTTAGAATTCAAGAGTAGTTTATTAAGGTACAGATGTTAGTGAAGTATGATAATAAATTAATCAACAGGAAGGTATCAGAGAAACACACCATAAAGAAATAATTCAAGCTCTTGCTATTTTTGAAAAAATTGCGCAGACACTTCGCATATTATTAAAAAAATAGGATGTTATCAAGAGATGAGTGTTTTTGCTTTGTTCTTTAGAATGGTTTTTAATTTGTATTTACAATTCCTCCTTCATGTTATTAAGAGCTGATGTTTCACTTGTCCATTAACTTTAAGCTTTGTTTTATTTCCTTAATTTCCTTACTTTCCTTAATTGTCTTGATTATTGTTTCTATGGGAATAAACATGATAACATCAAGCAGGAATTATAAAATATATCATGACTGAAATATCAACTCTAGGAACCATTTGTATAAAACTTAACTAACCAAATGAGCAAGTTAATCAAGTAATATCATTGGAGGAAACCAAAAATTTCCACCAATGATATTGCATAACGTCATGATTAATTTGATTGCACGGTAAATTATATTCTATACAATTGGCCATACATGTGTTAACAATTGGCCGTGCATATTTTACCAATTCGCCGTACATGCGTTAACAATTGGCATGTGTTATTAATGCGAGAGTATAGTTTTATTTATTTTTGTTTGTTAGTAAGAGATTTAAATTTTATGTTGGTTACTGTTTGTTCTAGTATCACTCACTGAACTCGGCTATGCTGTATATCAATGGGATACGTGTACCTAGTTATATTAAGCTCGTTTTACATGGAGCGATTTTTGGCAGCGATTGCCCGGCGTGAGTAACTGCTTCCTGTAAATGATAAGTCGCTAGTGCAATTTATCGCAAATACTGGCCG
This sequence comes from Prosopocoilus inquinatus, assembly GCA_036172665.1. Taxonomy (NCBI): domain Eukaryota; kingdom Metazoa; phylum Arthropoda; class Insecta; order Coleoptera; family Lucanidae; genus Prosopocoilus; species Prosopocoilus inquinatus. The sequence goes on from CM069875.1 coordinate 12,223,175, forward strand.
CGTATGCGATTTTCGAAATTAGAACATGTTCTATCCCCTTGCGATTTTTCCATGCAATCTAGTTATATTCTTAGTAATATTTCTGTGGTAAAACCGACAAGGTGTACCAATATAAATATTTTGAAGTTATTGATAGTTGTTTACGACCGTTGTTTATAACGATAACCACGTTTCATTAAATATACAGGAGATTCAGGCAACCATTCATTAAAAGTTTACGGACTTCCTCTTTAAATTTCTGTCATGTTGCGGTAATAGTTTAGCGATAATTATCTATTAAAATATAATATTTCCAATTTTCGGGCACTTCCGCCTGTACCGGAACTGCTTAGACATATTTCTTTTTCATTTTTCAGTATTATTCCTGAATAGTGTGCTATGAACATTAACAAACTAAGGTTTTTAAAATTAATTTCTGACTGTAATTTCAGTTTCCTTTTAAACACCTAAGAATAATGTTTAAATACATATCTATTAAGTGTAAGTAATACCTTTCTATTGTGTCTAAGTAATAACTTATTTTCCTCGATATTACTATTTTTTTATTATCTTCTTGAATTGTCCATTTTTTTTATCATCAAATACATTTAATATGTCTGTGCTTGAATATTCATTTTTTGAAAAATTTTGTTGCAAATCGTTTTTGATTGCAGTGAAAACCTCGAGCAGCTTCTGAACAGCTGTTTCAGCCCTGCTTGAAACAGCTGCTCGAGCTTTTCACTGCAATCACAAACGATTTGCAACAATTGTTTTTAAAACTTTCATTATGCTTTGACAGCAAGCATGACCGCCCTGCATGGGGTAGCTTAAAAGTTTGGGAACCTATGGTATAGTGAATGCTAATACAGAACGAAAAAACCGTTAATCCTGAGTTATATGGTATAGAAATATGCTAGGCGTTCCAATTAAAAAAGATGATTTTTCGACAGTTGAAATCAGTTCGAATAGAAGTTACTTTTCAACCTGCCTGTAAACAATCAAGTGCAAAACTGGACATGATCTGAAAGAATGTTACTGTATACTACTACAGGCCAAAATTTGGCATCGTGGTTTTTGTTGCACAAAGATGGCAGTATCATAAACAAAGGTTCTGTAAGTCCGAGCTTTTTTTAAAAAATGGAAATACCTCGGAAACGGTTAATTTCTCTTGTATCACATGTTGCACAAAATATTTTTTAAATGTCAAGAAGATGCATTAAAAATGCGGTGTTCCATTTAAAATAAGAATGTTTACAGCAACTTCCGGTATAAGCGGAAGTGTCCGAAAATTGAAAATGTTATATTTTGATAGATTTTTATCGTTAATTTATAACTGCAAAATATGAAACTGAAATTCAAAGGAGGAGTCCGTAAACTTTTAACGAATGTATATATGTATAAGTCAATATAAGCAATGTATCGCGCAATATACACAAGAATATTAGCATTACACAGGTGCGGCAAAATAACTCGCACAAATGTTTCTTATCATATTTTTATATAAAAAACGAAATTTAAAAATTAGCAATGAATAACAATAACATAGCACCTTTGTAACAATATTCTCAGCTGGTTTCGAAATATCCGCCCTCAGTCTCGATACAGAGCTGCAAATGCTTTTTGAAATTTTCGATTATATGCCGCACCTCATCCAAGGATATTCGGTCCCATTCCTGGAGCAGGGATTGCTTCAACGACTCCAAATTTTTGAGGCGTTTAACACAAGCCATGGCCTCCAAAATTGACCACACGCTGTAATCCTTTGGGTTTAGGTGAGTAAGGCGGCCATTCGTGAGACGTGATAAAGTTTGGAAAATGGGTCCTGCACTACTCCTGAGCCACTATCACTTTGTGAGCCGGGGCAGAGTCCTGCTAGAATGTCAATTCCACATCGCCGAAATGCTGTTCAGTCCACGGAACTACTACAGCCTCGAGTATGTTAGCCTCGAGTATGTTCTTCTTGGTTAATTTTGACCACCTGATCCACGAAAACTAGGTGTCTTGTCGCTAGAGCAAATTCCGCCCCATATCATAACGGACTGCGGATTTTGGTGATGCTCGATGATGGTGGAGGTGCCGGGAGTCTTTGCGGGACAAATTCTGTCATTTTGGCGATTGTGTGCTGGTTCAACTGTGAACAGCTTCTCGTCCGTGAAGGCAATCCGTTCCCTGCGGCCCGACACTGAAGTTGACGGCATCTTTGCACTCGTATACGCTTGTTCTCAACCGTGAGTAACTAAACTTTTCGTAGCTTGTACGGCTTGAAGTTGAGCTCTTCTTTCGCTATTCGCCATACTGATCGGTCGCTGATACCTGTGTCACACTCTCGGATTTCGCTGTACTCGCTTCGTAATGATCTGACGGTTAACGGGGATGTTGACAGTGCATTTTCTTCATCTTCCGGGACGACTTTCGTTATCAAGCTGATGGAAAGTTTAATGGCATCAGACGCGGTTTGGCGAGGAACCCTGAGCAATAGAGCAACTTCGTATTGACGATAGCCTTAACTAGAGACCTTCTAGTAAGAATCTGGCAGAATGGCGTGCATTTTTAATTGGTTCCGCCATATTTGAGCAAAATTTACTTCAGCCAATCATAACGTAGAATGGAAGTGCAATTTGGCGCCAACCTTTGAATTTTACATTGAAAATGAGTAAGCAAGATTAGAAAGCATTGTCAATTTGACACTGACGGGACTCTTTTGTTGAAATTTGACATTGAAAGTTTAGAAAGGATTGTCAATTTGACACTGACGGAACCTTTTTTGCTGAAATATGGCTGACTCTGCCAGACTCTAACTAGAGGGTCTCCAGCCTTGACACAAAGCAGCTCCAAAATAGAAGCACGTGTATTTGACATTCTACTAAAGATCAAATTTATAACAAAACGTTACAAAAATATAGTTCCTTGATCAAAAAAATGCGGCGAATTTAACTATAAAAACATAAACATATAAAATAGCGACATCTTACTATCGCTTTTTGACCTAACATTGCAGTAGAATAGTCAAATTGAAGCGGGATTTGCTCCTAATGAGTCCCCCACGCAAGGCGGCCATGCTTGCTGTCAAAGCATAATGAAAGATTTTAGAAAAAATTTTGTGCAAATCGTCTTTGATTGCAGTGAGAACCTCGAGCAGCCTCTGGACAGCTGTTTCAGCCCTGCTTGGGGCTTCTTCAGCAGAAACGTAGCTCGACATTCCCACTGCAGACCAAAAACGACTTGCCCAATTTATTCGCAAATGCGATGTAAGAATGATGAACATTTTATATGTAGTACAGTATACAGTAGGATAGACAAATTGAAGCGGGATTTGCTCCTAATAAGTCCCCCATGCAAGGCGGCCATGTTTGCTGTCAAAGCATAATAAAAGATTTTAGAAAAATTTTGTGCAAATCGTTTTTGATTGCTATTTTATATGTTCATCATTCTTACATCGCAATTGCGAATAAATTGGGCAAGTCGTTTTTGGTCTGCAGTGGGAATGTTGAGCTACGTCTCTGCTGAAGAAGCCCCAAGCAGGGCTGAAATAGCTGTCCAGAGGCTGCTCGAGGTTCTCACTGCAATCAAAAACGATTTGCACAAAAATTTTTCTAAAATATAAAAACATATTTTTTACGAAAGTGTAAAACGTTCTTTCCAAGAGACACTCAATTTTGTCGAGTTATTTAATAATTTACCGGTTGTCAGCACTGAAATAGCTTACAATCTGTAGAGGTGATTACATGATTACGACAGCATTAGAAATATTAAGAACGACTTTTTAAATCAGTAAGCCGATTTTCGCAAATTTTATGTGTGTGTTCATGGAGATTTGATTGCCTATTTAATTCATCTGTCATTTCATGTTCATTAACCAACAGAAAAACTTCATTTTAATAATTTCCGTATACAACGAATAATAGGTGTGTTATATGTGAGTAACTCAGTCGCACTCAGTAATCTTATAAATTTGTATGTTTTTTCTACATGCTCGTTGGTGGGATTTTGTGAGCTACCTCCGAATCAATCAAATAGGGATTTAGGTTAGAATGCATGTGTATGTAATGGCCGAATGTTTTTCTTGACATTTGCGCGATGTCAGTGGAATTAACTTGGTTTTTTTAGAGCGTTTTAACTCAGCAAAACTCACCTCACTTCTGATATTTACTGATCTGAATCGAAAGTAAAACGAACACACCTATTGTAAAGTGGAATATATATGGAATACCCATTCTTTGGGCTGTCATAAATTCTGAACTAAAATACTAAATACTCAGATATTTTAAATAAAAATACTTTGGCTGAGTTGCACCGACCTTGATTAACGTTAACACGGATTAACTAATCTGAGTTAGCGACTTTTCAGTTGCACCGAACTTAATTTGTCCTAATCTATGATTAACAAACTTGAGTTAGTTGATTCGGCAATTAACAACCTGCAATTTCAACCTCAATTAACGTTAACACAAATTAACTAATCCGAGTTAGCGACTTTTCAGTTGCACCGAACTTAATTTGCCCTAATCTATGATTAACAAACTTGAGTTAGTTGATTCGGCAATTAACGACCTGCAATTTCAGCCTCAATTAACGTTAACACAGATTAACTAATCTGAATTAGAGACTTTGGAGTTGCATCGATCGTAGTTTGTCCTAATCATAATTAGTAAATCTGAATTAGTTAATTCGGTGGTATTGTTTGTTTAGAATGTTTAACACGAGTTAAACGGATATATTATAAATTTCTGAGGCGTACAGGACCGTAAATCATGCATTCTTCTGAACGATTATAATCTAAAATGTATTAAAAATGAATAATAAATTATTATTATATTGGAACAAGCAGCGGTGGTTTGTTTAACAGGAAGAAATTAGTGAACATAATTTGAAAACAATACAAATTTCTCTTTAAAAATTAAAAAATAACGTAAATTCATAAAATATACAGGGTGTTAATAAAAAAATCCTGGACTAAGTTGGCAGGTGATAGGAGAGTTCAAAATAAGAAAAAAATTCTAATAAACTCATATCCAATACACAATACAGTGTGCTATATGTTCAGGTTTCCATAACGAAATTATTTTGTTTTTTTTTTCAAAGTTATAAATCATGTATTTTCCTTCTAATGACTACAGATGTTTATAACTCTTTCGGAATTCATCTTATAACCCGGAGAAACGCAGAAAATCCAATTCCAAGGAGCCGGTCAGAATCCGACACACTCACCGACACATGAAAATTTTTTTTCTCACATACCAGGAAACGATTCAAACCCACGCCTAAACGTTTGGTCAAGCGTTCAACAACCAAGAAAAATAAATTCGGAGAAGTATATTAACAGAATTTATGTGAAAAATAAAAGACTTTAGAAACAAGCAGCTTTATCAAAAGCAAACAACCAGTTTAGGATACATCAAGATATTTTCAGCTTGCTTTTAAAGTCTTTTATTTTTCACAGCATTTAATTAATTACCAAAGAGCAAGAACTTTATAAAATTACTAAGAACTTACTTCATTCTTTATCTTTAACTTGCCAAATAGCCTAAGAATGTCCGACCCTTATTAATTACCAATGAACAACTTTATGAACTTATACTCTTAACTAACATGAAAATTTTTTTTCTCACATACCAGGAAACGATTCAAACCCACGCTTAAACGTTTGGTCAAGCGTTCAACAACCAAGAAAAATAAATTCGGAGAAGTATATTAACAGAATTTATGTGAAAAATAAAAGACTTTAGAAACAAGCAGCTTTATCAAAAGCAAACAACCAGTTTAGGATACATCAAGATATTTTCAGCTTGCTTTTAAAGTCTTTTATTTTTCACAGCATTTAATTAATTACCAAAGAGCAAGAACTTTATAAAATTACTAAGAACTTACTTCATTCTTTATCTTTAACTTGCCAAATAGCCTAAGAATGTCCGACCCTTATTAATTACCAATGAACAACTTTATGAACTTATACTCTTAACTAAAAACTTACTTGTTTATGTTAACCAAAACTGAGCATATCACAATACCATGGCTAGCTTAAATCATTTAGTTCATTGCTATTTATAGTTTCCGCGGCTAGAGATGCTTCTCACCCTTACCAAAAATTGTGGAAACACCATTTAAGCGTTAGTACAAATTAGGCAAGTTTTACCCTACAAATTTCACGAGAGTTTTTAACGGTCAATAAAGTACTTACTTCAGTTACAAAATGCTGTTTTAATTAAGCCAGAACCATTATTTTTTTAAATTCTAAACATTGACGATATATTTTTATATTTATTTAAGCACCCTCTTACATACATTAGTTAATTACGTTAATACTAATTTTTAGAAAAATTTTGTGCAACGTCAGGTCAAATTAACAGTTAAGATGTTGTTGAAGAAATCAATACTAATGACACGCCCTGTATATTCTAGTGATATTATTTTATTTTCAATTACTGCAACTGTTTATAATATGTATATTTTCAAGACCAAAAAATAAGAGAAAGAAGAATTATGATTTTTGTCCATTTACGCCTATCATTCGACGCGCTGTGCACCGGTGACATGAGTACATCAACATCACCGCAAAATTGATCTGCACAATATTGATTACGAATCGTATTCGGTAGACTGGAGGTGCTTTCTTTCGCTCACAAAATCGTGATCCAAACGTGTTTTTATTCATAAACATTCTTTTCTTTGAATTTCTTTCAATCTCTATGTTTAAAACTTGTTTGGATTGAATTATAGTTATTTATAAATGAGTTGTCAATCAAAAATTCAAGTCGGGTGTTTTGTTGCAACAATTACGAAATTCAGGTCCAAACTATTCGAAACACCATTCAAACTTTTATGCGAAAGAAAGCACCTTTTTAATGAACCAAATCCTTTAATTTCGTTTCATGAAAATTAAATAAACATTTTTATTTGCTTAAAATTATCACTAAGTACTAGTATTCAGAACAATTAAATAGTCAAACAAATCCCACATTATTTCCATTATTTCCATTTGCCATTTTTTTTTTAATTAACGTGAAAGTAGGAACGTATTTTATGAAGCAATGAAAAAGGAAATAAATACATTATAAGTTTTACATCGTCAGTATGTTTTACGAATGAATGAACTTTTATTTTGAATAAGAAGCCTATTGTAGAAAATTCTAGTTATTGAATTGCACACTTCAAATCTACCATACTACGGCGACAACATTTTTCATTTGAAATTTGAAAATTTAATTTATATTTCAAAAGTATTACCACAATATAAATAATTTTAACACAATAATATTGACCTTAATTTCCTCTTTCCTTTAATTCCATTACTATTTTTGTATCTTTAAATGGTTAACAGTAATCTACAGAAACTTAGATTTCAATGCAAGTTTGCTATGTTCGGTTTTAAACTTTCCACCCGGTACAATTTGTACTTTGACATCCACATTTCAGTCTTATCATAGATTCACGCGGGTTCTTTCTCATCATAAGAAAATTATTACCTTTTACCATTATATTAATATCGTCCGCGTAACATACTAAAGTGAAGTTGCAATCACGTAAAAAAAATCTAAGTTATTAATGAATATTACAAAAAGTGTTGACCCAGAGATAGAACCCTGGGATAGGCCAGAGCAAGTTTTGATTTACTGTTATTTATTACCACTTTTTGTGTACGAAATAGAGATGGGATTCTGCCCGGTGGAATCACGGAATGCACCCACAATGCACCCGGTGTATTGGATGCATTACCCATTTGCCAACATTTACATAAGACATAAAAATGCTTTAAAATGACACCAAATATAATATATTTTTTTTACAGACTATCGCTAGACAATTATTTTGTAACGTTACTGTCAAAAACTTAGACCGGTATTCATAAACCAAACTTACGCTATGCGTTCGTTTACAATTCGCCATAATTAATAAACTATACGTATTTGCCGCATTTTGGGTGCATAACCAGTGAGTATTGAATAATATTTTATGAATTACTTTCCCAAAAGGCGGGAAATACGAATGATTTATGAATTATAGCGAATTCTAAGTGAACGTATAGCGTAAGCAGTGAGTATGTAGGTACCTGTACACTCACTGGCGTTAGTTCTGTTTATGAATACCGGCTTTAATCATTTTATTCAGATTTTAAGCTATAAAGCTTTCGCTTAAACTTAAAAGTATTTATTCATCACGTCCGAAACATGTAAACTTGTAAACCGGCCGCAAACAATTAAATAATATCATGAAAAGGTTATTTCTTGTTCGGTTTGCGTGGGAAATTAAAATTTTTCAATGCATCCGATGCATTCATATATACACTCGGTGCTTTCAATGCACCGGGTTCATTCTCAGGCCCATCTCTAGTACGAAATGAAAGACATGATGAAAGGAGATCTAAAGTGCTTCCTCTAACGCCACAGCAATTTAATTTTTCTAGTAAAAGATTATGATTGACGCACAAGTGACGCAATAAAATGCTTTAGTCAAGTCTATAAGGAGACCAAGAGCAGAAATTTTGTGATCTAAATTTATTTTGTAAATAAATTGGAAATGCTGAAAAGAAAGAAATGCCTTATTTGTTTTAACGAAACGAATCTTTTATCTTTATTCTGTTTTTTATTCGTTACGTACTCAAACAATTTTGAAAAGGAAGCTAGGATACTAATAGGTCTATAATTAGCAAATATGTCTGAGTCTCTTTTCTTATATATTGCTTAACCAATGCAGTCTCTTGAAGTGTTAAGGAAAGACACCTGTTTGGAATGAAAAATTTATGTTTTAGAAAAATTTTTTGTGCAAATCGTTTTTGATTGCAGTGAGAACCTCGAGCAGCCTCTGGACAGCTGTTTCAGCCCTGCTTGCATTTGCGAATAAATTGGGCAAGTCGTTTTTGGTCTGCAGTGGGAATGTCGAGCTACGTTTCTGCTGAAGAAGCCCCAAGCAGGGCTGAAACAGCTGTCCAGAGGCTGCTCGAGGTTCTCACTGCAATCAAAAACGATTTGCACAAAATTTTTCTAAAATCCTTCATTATGCTTTGACAGTAAGCATGGCCGCCTTGCATGGGGGACTCATTACGAGCAAATCCCGCTTCAATTTGTCTATCCTACTGCAATGTTAGGTCAAAAAGCGATAGTAAGATGTCGCTATTTTATATGTTGAAAAATTTATGGTATAAGTTACAGGTTCCAAAATGAAAACCGTTTGCGATGTTTAATCAGCGCATTGGAGACGTCATCTGTACCACAGGAATGTGAGTTTTAAAGTTTTAATTGCAATTAAACTTCACCTTCGACAACTGGAGCTAAGAAAAAGGATGTGTTTTGTACGATCACATTTGCAGATAAAAATTCATAGTCAATGGAACTATCAGCAGTACCTAAATTATTTACTTCACTGATGCAAAATAGTCACTAAATTTGTCTGCTGCAGTCTGACCGGATAAAATTTTACCTTGCTCTCTGTTGACAATATTATTCATACGAGATTTTTGTTTCCAGTTACGTAATTAATAATTTTGCACATAGGTTTATTCTTATTGTCTGCATCAGAAATAGCGTTATCAAAAAAATTGTATTTTTCTACTCTGCGTTCACAACCTCCTTATGACACCAAAACAGTGAAATTGTAGTCCTGAGAGTGGCACATTGCTTAATCATGAAACTCAAATGAGATTTTAACCTAACAAACTTTTATTTTATTTAATATATATATATAGACAGTGTATTGTTCGGTGTTAAGGAGTTTTAGGAAGGAAGCTATAATTTTTGGGACCTGGCAAATTTTATTGATACTAATCGGACTTGTTGTGCGATTTAATATTTAACAGAATTACAAACAGAATACTTACATAAGCTGGCTAAGAAAATTGTGTCAATTTTTGTTTAAACTAAATGTTGCCAGTGTAGCTAGGCATTACAATTAAAATTTCGCATATATGTATTTACTAAATAGATCCAATTTTTATAAATATTTTTCATATTTTTGTTTAATAAGTGACGTAAAGTAGAAAAAATAGTTTATTATACACGTTTCACAAGAGACATTGTAGCACTCGTTCTATTGGGGTACGAATGAGCGTAGCTATAACAAGCCTTCTTGTTAAACTTGTATAATAATATACTATTAGAGTTTCAGGCCCGGTTTTTTCATCTCTGAGTAACTTTAACCGTTGATTAATTCCTATAGAAACAATTGTCTCTACAATTGTAACTACGGGAATAAATCAACGATTAAAGTTACTCAGAGATGAAAAGACCGGGCCTTTAACATATTTTTATAATGAATGTTTATATTATTTCTTTGTTCTTTAAGGTCTGGATTACTAACACTTAAGTCATTTATAAGCCTAACAGTTTTTTTTAATTGTTGACCTGGGTTGTGATTCATTTTGCACGCCGCTTATTGTTTCTCGTAGAACTTCTGTTGAGAGGAAACTATATATTAAAATAGTATAAAAATGTGTAAATAAAACATTCAAAAGCAGAATTTGGACATTTATTACTAAAAGACATCCATTTCTAAACATGAATAAATAAATATTTCTAAATATGAATACATTCGGAATATAAATTAAATTTTAAATGAAAACAAAATTCGTTTACGTTATCAGTATTAAAATTTCTTCGAATTTCTACGATTGAAACTTTATTAATCTGAGCATAATGTAATATATGACATTGGGCATAATGATCAGAAAGGTGTGACTTATTTACACCCTGTGATGTAATAATTTTAATATTAGAGTTAATCAATATATTGTCAATGTATGTCTCAGAGATGGCCGTTACTCGCGTCGGCAACGTTATCAAATACCTAAATCCATAACAATTCAACACATCAAATAATTGCACCGCGTCACAGCCTTTAGATAAAAAGTTTATGTTAAAATCTCCACCGATTATACTTTATATGTTATTCAATTGCGATATCATATCAAGTACACAGATAAAAATGCTTAAAATTTCTTAAAAGAGGACAGTATACAGTGTGTCCCCGGATTGAGTTCATGACACGTGTAATGGACCAAACATTTTTGAACTCAGGTTTGTTGTTTTACAGTTCACGTCTGCTTGGTGCGAAATGAATTTGTGCCAAATTTGAGGTCGAAGGTCTTCAAGGTGGCGGAATTAACACAAGAGGAAACAAAATCTGTGTAGGCAAAGTGGTCTTGCTTTCGAATTTAGAAGAAAATTTTAGTGAGATCATTTGAAATTAGCAGATATATCAAATTCCAACATCCTAAAAAAATGAATTACGGAAAATTAATATTCCAGTATAGTTGTAAGACGTTAACATTATCATGTGCTAGTACAAGTGGAGTATTTTCTCAATAACAATATTTTATGTGTATTTGGGTCAATAGATATGCAAATGGCATGAACATTTTACAACTTAACTGTAATAATATTTATCAAGTAGTAATTTTCCGTAATTCAATTTTTCTTTCTAGGATGTTGAAATTTGGTATCTCTTTAATTTTAAGTAAGAAACATTTTATCCTAGTAAAATATTTTCCTACACCGCTAATTCTGCGACCTTGAAGAATTTCATCGTCAAACTTGTGGCACATCTATTTCACGTCAAGCAGATTTGAACTATATAACATGAAATCTGAACTCAAAAAAATTTTTGGTCCATTATGCAGGGTGTTCTTTCACTGTGCAAATAAAAAAAAAACCTCAGTATAAGTACATGAAATGCTACCTTCTGTGCGTATTTTTCGGTGGTTACCATACTATAGCCAAAACATTTCGGTGGAACCACTTGGAACTGTTGAAATATGCGAGAAAGAAATACTAACAAGGTCGCACCGCTTTCCTATAGCCACCATCTCGTAGCGTTTTGTGATAATAATCAATTATAAGTAATAATCGTTTAGTAATTATTTTATTTAAAATTTTAATTCACTGAGGGAATTAATGTTACATTTATTTAAATACTGCCGTATCTTAAGCACGTCAATCGAAGAGGCGGTCGGCGTTGTAAAATCACACTTAAGAAATGGAAACGCAATTTATTTATTACTTGTGAAAAAAAAACGATGGATGACGATGATGTGATTACTTAACTCATCCGTAATTATAATTGTAGGCCTATAATGTGAAAATTGTTAAAAATGCAGTTCTCAAACGGTTTGACAAAAATCTGCCAATGCATTTTTCTCGAAAATTATTAACTTTCTGTTAAGGACATATGAGTTCAATCGTTGCCATTTATGGTGATGGATTACAGGTTTAAATATTTGCACTGAGTAAAAGAACAGCCTGTACGTATTGCGAACTCAATCCGGGAACACACTGTATAACTATTACATAAATGTTACATTCTGTAATACACAACATTCAATTGTGCCATTGACGGAGAGTACGAAGCGTTTAGATACTTATATTATCCAGTACTCGACAAGTTATGTCTATTTTGCGTAGATTGCAGCTCCACCAATTAACAAGTTTGAGCGACAATAATAGGCACTTAGATTATATCCGTTGAGACCAATAATAATTAAACGCTCATTAGTTTGCCAGTGTTCACTGAGTAAAATAAAATACGGACATTCATCTGATGACTTGACTGTGTTTGAAAGGTATTGACTGTTTTGGTGTACGACTTTTATATGCTTGTTTCGGTTTCCTTTTTCAAGCGAAAAAACTTTTGTACTATACTTCCTATTTGATTCGAAGAATTTTCTGTTGAAGGGACCGACGTAGATTAATATTTTTGCGAGGTGAGATGCGTCGAAAAAGTAGGGTTGATTATGGCGAAGACGTAGTTTTCTCTCCTTTTGAGGAAGAAATAGTCACAATTTTGGTGTCATCAAATTGAGCGGAGGCACCGTAGTCTTTGCATCGAGATAGAATGAGATTAGAGATGTATTTAATGAGAATAAATTGTCTAGTTCTTTTAAGATGTGGTCCATGTAAAATGGAAATTATTGACTAGAGCGTTAGTGTTAACATATAATAACAATGACCTTGACATAACGATTTCATTTTAAAGATAATAATTATTAAAATCGACAATTAATCTATTCAATATGATTCTTTTATGCTTTATGATTACAAAGTCATTCTTAGTAAAGTCTTTTGTCAAATTTATCAACATCACTAGTAACTTGTTCACAGGTCGCACTTGGTTTATACAGGTTGTCCATTTTACAGATACGAAGTTGATTAAATCAGGGTAAAGTTGTACATTTTCATGCTGAATAATAATCTGAAAAGAAATTTGAAATATCTTCATCAGTTTTGAAAATATCGCAAAAGAAAACAATATTTCTGATTTTCGTTTTTAATTTTTTCACGATAAACTAATCATACTAGATATTTCTAACTAAGACACTTCAACTCAATTCAAATATGGCATCCCCTTTTCAATAATTTTCAAGATAAGTTTAATATCATTTGACAGCTTAAAAACCTTTTATTATTTTGTTTAACGTGAATAATGGTTTCAATGCTAGCACTTGAGCTTTTTAAATAATAAGGCGTGATTAAGAAACAAATTGTCATGTTTTTTAGCACATTTTAATTTTTTTCTCGAAAACCATTTAAGATGTTAAGAATTTGTTCAACTAAAAGTTGTTTCTTTTTAAGAATCCTATTCAGTGATTTCCAACTCAACTTATAGCCCCATTTAAAATTTTAAAGTTCGTCTCGGATACCCCTACTTCCGGCTGGCCTTAAAAAATAATTATGTCGCCATTAAATGCGTCATACAGCCTTTTGTCCTTAAAATTTTTTTCGCAACTTCCTATTACTTCTAATTTTCGAGAAAAAGGGGTGGGACGGGTAGTCTGAAGCACCCTACATAACAATAGTCTTATATATCTGACTAAATCTTTCCTTATAAAAAACTGTTAAAAATGCAACCTTATCTGGCTCAATCATTCCTTACAATAAATTGGCAAACCTTTTAATAAGCCCTGGGCCCGTAACCTGTTCACGTCTAATCCGTTTTCCAGTGGATAAAAAAATGGTAAAAATTAAACTGACTGCTGCCTTATTGATAATTGAAATTAACCTCCGCCCACAATAATTTTTATATCCGTAGATACGTATTTCGGCAGCTAAGCTGCCATATTCAGTACGCTACCAACTTAAAAGCACTAAAAAAATGTCTAAAAACAACCTAATCACACTGACAAAATCATAAAAATGTTAAACCTAACAACAATCTAAACAGTTTTTCTTTCTTAACCCTTCAAATGATTTTATAATATTCATTATGATGTACAGTTTTTATTGAATTATTTAAATTGCTTTCAAGTTGTATTTTGCAGGCATTTCTAATGAAGTTTTTGTTATTTTCATCCAAAGAACTAATCGCGCTTTCGATACTCGCCACAATATCCGTGTCGGTGGTTTACGACGTGGTAAATTAAATTTTAAGCCTCTGTTTAGAAAAGCTATTTCTGTATCATTGAAAGGTTCAGAAGATTAATTAACAACTATGTGTTCTTATATAGGATCCTTCTCTGCAACAGATGCAGGTGGTAATAAGGCTTAGAGTTTATTACGTTGTGTAATATTAATATTTTTCATTTGATGGGAAAATTACTTCTAGCATTTTGTTGTAGAACAACATTCAATCTGTATGTTCGGCATCACTTAAATTCTTGGTAAGTTTTAAGTGAAGCTGATATTTTTCTAATTCTAATTTGCTAGGTTTTTGATACAAATATTTGATTTCTAAATTGAGCCACTTCAATTTTGCGCTTTGCATAATTGCATTTTGAAATTTGGATTTAGTATTAAACTTTAAATTAATAAATTTGGGAAAAACGTTCTTTGATTTACAAGCTTTAAAAAAATAAATATCTGCACCAATCTTCCAAATTTTAGTGCTAATCTTATTAAATAAATTTAACTCCTTAGACCGAGAAGCCGTGATAAACTAAAATAGTAAAGGAGACTGTGGTTTAAGAGATAATTGAAATTAACCTCCGCCCACAATAATTTTTATATCTGTAGATACGTTTTTCGGCAGCTAAGCTGTCATCTTCAGTACGCTACTTAAACTTAAAACTTAAAAGCACTAAAAAATGTCTAAAAACAACCTAATCACACTGACAAAATTATAAAAATGTTAAATCTGACACCAATCTAAACAGTTTTTCTTTTCTTGACGTCAAGTTAACGACACACATCCTACGATCACTTTTAATAATAAGTCATCCCATGCAAGGCGGCCATGCGTGCTATCAAAGCATAATTAAAGTTTTACAAAATTTTGTTTGTTTTGATTGCAGTGGATCCCTCGAGCAGCCTCTCTACAGCTGTTTCAGCCCTATTTGGGGCTTCTTCAGCAGAAATGTAGCTCGCGGAATTCACTTTAATCAAAAACTAACTCAAAGTTTAAATTTACTTTACCATAAATACATTTGTTTCTCTATTCTTAAAGTGACTTTAAAATAAAGCTTCCTTAAACTCTGATTATGAAAACAGACATTAAACTTTTCGTGGGTAACTGTAATTATGAACTGTTATTTACGAAAGACAAAAAAAATACTTTTTTCAAGATAAATTCATTTTCTATTTTTGCCTTAGCTGTATAGTTAACATTAGCTAATATTTTTTAAACTAAATTAATAACTGAAATTTATTAATTATTGTCCGTCATCCGTAAGTGTCAGTTCATAATTACAGTCAACCAGCAAAATTCTTAGTATTATTAAATTTACGTCAAAAAAATGTCCGCGACGACTGTACATAAAGAAAGTTACGAAAAAATAGTACCAAAAAATATTGTGTGTATTATGTTTTTTTTTGATAATGTTTTAAATTCATTTTTTGTAATTTTAAGCTAAAAATTTTATTTTTGCAACGTAATACTGTGTAACTAGAAGTTAATTGTTTAGGATCTGTATTTCACTGACAGATTAACTTTACACTTTAGTTTGTTCTCATATCAATTGTTTTAATAATTGTAGACAATGCGTAGTTGAGCTGATGACGTGATGATGAATTGCATTAGATTGATTATAATCAATTCATTAATCATTACTGATCACTAGAATAATACTTACATTGTAAAATTTTTAAATACCTTTTCAATATTTAACCTTTTATTATTACATTAAGTTTTGAAACATACTGGGTCTTCCGCTTCCCTGTTCATATTGTGGGCTACGGGATGAGTTATTATGTAGCAAACTGGCTTGAATTTGTCAATGATAATGCGATGTTAGGTCAAAACGTGATCGCAGGATGTCGCTGTTTAAACTATTTATAACGTTATCGTGTCATTTGTCTTGAATTTCTACCATGTGTCCCAAGGCCGTATATTCACCATTCTAGAATTTTAAGGTTTGCTTAAAATTTGAAGACGATGAATTAAACAAAAATTTAATTTGAAATTTCAGACATATACCTACTGGACTTTTGGTTTCGCCGGAAGTAATATCAACTTTGTTATTTTAAATGGAACATCCTACATGTTTTTACATATTTGAAATTTTTGTTTACCAGTATTGAAAGCCACGAGTCATGTACTTTAGTTCTAATGCGATCAAGTAATTTGAAAAAAATATTTCTTGGTATTGTATTTGATTTTTATTTTTATTGGGAATGTTTTTCTCAGTATGTTGGTACCAAATACTTCATATTTTCTTTGAAAATCATTTAAAACACCGCGACCGTAGATCCTAAATAAATCAAGTTCTGCCTTAAATGATTTTAATTATTATCAAAGTACATACATTATTTTTAAAAGAGTACATTACAAACTTTTCATCTTTCCTTTAATTGGAGATCGAATTTTAATAAATTCTTCATGTTTAATTTAGGGTCAATTTTAAACATGTTTTAAACAAAAAAAAACTGTTTAAAACGAAAAAAAACAGAAGTTTTGTTCTTTAAAAAAACAGTTTCTTTTCCAACCCTGCTTCAGAGAGTGAAGAAAATACACTGAAAACGCTTATTTAAGAGCTGCGAAAAGATACAGTAAAAAGAAATGCTTTAAATAAAAACGTTTTTATTGCAATCACATATTTGGAATTCCTTATGTTACGAATATTTAAGATTCACTTAAACCACAATATTATTGAACAATTACTTAATATATTTACATTTAATAAATGAGTGACCAGTGATTACTTATCAACATTCACCTACGTAATATTATTTCCACCTTTGACGAATCAAGACGAGTCACATGGGATTTTGTATGACAGTGCAAAAACTGCGCCGGCATTTTAATTTAGCAAGTGGAACCCACTACTCATCTTCATTAAACTGGCACCGGAGTTTTCTTACTGTACATTACTATCGACTCGAAAGGCAAGTAGTAAGGCCAATCTTTATAGCCCTACAGTCACTAAGTAAATTATTTGGCAGCAAGAGTTATATTAAAATGAGTCACAGATGTATTAAAAAAAATTGAAATTTATAAAAATCAAGTAACCATAGTTTTTACTAAAGCAATAAGTTTCGTTTTCCTTGATTTATTAAAATTTTCAATCTCTCGTTTTAATGTTGCTATATTTAGAAAAGAAGTTTTCTTTTTAATTTTGAATTTTAGTTTAGAAAACATGTCCGATTCGATACATCTTAGCTGCTCTCTTTCGCTTAAAAATTTGAATCGTGTTTCGAATAGTTAGGACCTGAATTTCGTAGTTCTTGCAACAAAACACCTGACTTGAATTTTTGATTGACAGTTCATTTGTAAGTAACCATAATTCAATCCAAACAAGTTTTAAAAATAGAGAGATTCAAGGAAAAGAATGTCTGTTTTTGAATCAAAACACGTTTGGATCGCGATTTTGTGAACGAAAGAAAGCACCTGTTATGTATACGAAAATAGAAAAAAAGTGGTTTAAAAATACATACTTACAGTGGATATGCTTCTCCTGCTTTCGGACAGAAAAGTTGCTGAAATCGTTTGATGCATGGTACGCCTCGGATGTACTCTCCACGGAGTTCTAATCCTAGGGCTACAGACAGAGCAGTCCATAAGATCTGAACAAACAAGAAAAACAATTTGAGATAAATACACTGCTCCAATAAATAAACGCACCATGCAATTAAATAAGAAATTTTCGATTTTTTATTCAAAATTTATAGTAACTGGCATTCCTATGAAATAGCTAAGCATACGAGGCTCATTCAAACATTTATTTACATTTGATTAACATTTAAGAGTGATTTCATGAAATTAAATCACATGCAACTCATTATCCAAAAAATCAATTTCAATTTTAATGTTTAAATTTGGGTTTTATTCTTAAAGTTACTTTATTGTTTTTGTGTTTCTTAGTTATTATGCCACACGAATTTCGACATTTGACTAAAGAAGAATGCACTCAAGTAGTGGTATAGTTAGAATAAGACTGAAGCTATTGTCGATTAGCAGGAAGAGTCGGTGTGTCCTAAATCTCGTTGTGCCGAATGGTGCGAAGGTATAGAGAGATTGGTAACTATTCTCGAAGGTCTAGGAAAGGCAGACATAGTGCAATAACCCGAGCTCAGACGATTTCTTGCTTTAGAACAGAGGTTCGTTATAAGCAAAAATTTCCAATTTGAAATTTGTTAATTTCATGTGATTTGGTTACAGGACGATTGGAGTCGAGTTCTCTTTAGAGATGAATCTAGATCTTGTTTTTATAAGTATGATAGACACATTCGTGTATACCAACGACTAAATGAGCGGTATGCTCACTGCAACATTTGTATACCACATTATTTGGCGGAAGCTTTTTTAAGGCGTGAGTAGGAACTTCTTTGACAGCGCGCACGGACATAGTGATGTTAAATAATGGAAAACTTACTGCCTTTCGGTACACAATGGACATCCTACAAGATCATGTCGTGCCATTTGCACCCTATATCGGACGCATTTTTCTATTAAAGCAAGATAATGTTCGACGCCAACGTTTTCGAAAAGTTCAAAATTGCTTAGAGGAGATTGAAATCGATGCCGTGGTTTATCCAGAAAGAAGTTCAGACCTTAGTTCCATTCAGCATATCTGGGAAACACTTGGTAGGCGTCTGAAAGCACTTAGAGATTATCAGAACGAAGTTAAAAACTTGGAAGAGGTGGGGGTTGGCTTGTGAAAATATGGAAGAAATTGGAATAAATATGTGTGAATCGTCGATGACAATCTCTTGTTTCAAATAGAGATGGAAATACCTGACATTGGTGTTATTTATTAAAAATGTTGTTTTTCAAATTTTTCGACTTTTGATTTTATTAGTTTTTATTGTTTATTTTTTACTTATAAATGATGATTTTATAACACATTAAACAGTTGTTATTAAATTGTTTCAAATCAATGTCAACCGTGTCAAATTTTAAATAAAGAAAGCGAAAAATCTTATTTTACCGAATGGTGCGTTAATTACTTGGAGCAGTGTATGTGTGAATATACGTTGTTCACAAATTAAAAAATCATCTGTTGCATTATGTTGGTATTAAACATAAGTCCCCTATGGAACGTTATCAAAATATTAAGTTGGCAAGGTATTTGAAGTTTCATGTCAAAGTAATTTGTCATCTCAATTTTACTGTTATAGCATTTGTATTCATTTTAACAAGTCATTTCAATACAATGGATAATTATAGTTTGTCTGTTATAAAATTCTTCACGAACGATAAGGTAAAAAACATGAATCTGCCATAATTATTAAATTTAGAACCATAAATCTGTTCAGAACACATAACTTTGTCATTTATTTCAAACACTACTTGTCAGCATGGTTTGTGATGGCTTGTCAGTTTGTCGTGTAACCTTATAGTTTATTTCAAATACTTGCCAATTTTGTTACCAAATTTTTATAGGACACTGTTGCCGGTTGTATTTTTCACAAGGCAACACCGCCAGTGGTCTTTTAATTTGTGAACAAAGTATATGTATTTATAACATGCACTATGTTCACGGATTGGATTCACAATAGGAAAAAGTTTTTTTTTAATTATTTTAGTTTTTGGAAAAAAGTCATTTTTTACAAAAGTTTTTGCTTGCCCTAAAACCTCCAAAAATTTCTTAAAACGTAGTAAATTCCGGTTGATAGTCGAGAAAAATTGAAAGATCTGGTTTTACTTTTTGCAAAAATTGCAAAATATGCAGTTTTTCTTAATACAATCACGTCGGCTGATATTGCTTATGTCATGGATTAAAATGTATCTTCTTACCAATATCAAACATTCAGATATTTCCGTTAAAAAAAAATTCTGTCCTTATGGCGAGCTTGTAATAAATGTTTAAATCGGCGCTTCTTCACTTATGTTCTTCACAGATGTTGAGTAAACCATTGACAAAATAGTACCATTATCCTTAACATAAACTTTTTATCTTTTTCTTCTAACAGTGACCTTAATATAATTTTTTTTAAATTCGAAATTCCCTAACATTTAATAAAGTAAATACGCTCTAGAATTGATATTCGTGCCTGAATAATTATTTCACAAAAAAATTAGCTGACAATACCGGCTAACATGATTTTACTGGAAATTTTTGGCCCATGTTTTATGAAAATCTAAACAGAATTTTCAATTTTTCTCACCCCTCGAAAGGAATTTATCGTTTCCGATAACAGTTTTGGGGATTTTAGGACAAGCAAAAACTTTTACAAAGAATGACTCTTTTTAGGAAAACTCAAAAAAAAGTTTTTCCTCTTGTGAACCCAATCCGTGAACATAGTATATAATTAACCTTCTCTTCTACTGTTCATTGATATTATATAACATTATATTTATTTGCAATAATTATTTCCAGAAAAAGCATTAAAAAAACATGAAAACAATTTTTTTCTTTAAATCACGACAGTAGAATACGAAAAAGAAACAAAATAAAAAATAAATTTTCTATTTTGTATTATTAAAATATTTAAAAATAAAGTTGCAAATCGTTTTTGATTGTAGTTAAACCCTCCAGAAACCTTTGTACAGCTATTTCAGCCCTATTTGAGGCTACTTCCGCAGAAACGTAGCTCGAGATTTCCACTGCAAACCAAAAACGACTTGACCGTTATATTCGCAGTTGCAATGTAATAGTAATGAATAGCTAAAACAACGACATCCAACGATCGCTTTTTGACCTTACATTGCATATGAATTGACAATAGCGAATATAACGGTCAAGTCGTTTTTGGTTTGCAGCGGAAATCTCGTGCTACGTTTCTGCTGAAGAAGCCCCAAATAGGGCTGAAGCAGCTGTACAGAGGCTGTTCGAGGGTTTCACGGCAACTAAAAACGATTTGCAACAAAATGTTTTAAAACTTTCATTAGGGTTTGACAGTAAGCATGGCCGCCTTGCATAAGGTGAATTATTACGTAGCAAACCCTCTTCAGTGTGTCAATCCTTATGCAATGTTAGGTCAAAAAGCGATCGTAGCATCTCGCTGTTTTAGCCATTTAAAATATTTTAATAAGACTGCATTTAGTAACTTATAAAATGTGTGTATAAGTGTTTTCGGTTGTATCCTGAACGGAGACGGCTTGATTCTAAAACCTTTAAAAATTTGAAGACCATCACAGAGGTCACAGAGGAATCGTAGTCATTTTTATGAGAAATAAAAATGACTACGGTGTATTCCGAAAGCGACTACATGAGTGTGTGAAAAAAATACCATGCTCATAAGTGTGAAGTGTTGATGAGATAAGACCTAAATATCATCGTACATAAATATAATCGGGATGAATTATTTTCATTTAAAATGTTATAATCGTATGAATGTCGTGTTTGACTAATAACAATTTGTTTCATCAGTGCAATACCCATTTTTAAACCATCGACAGATGATAAGTTAATAGAAAAGTTGAACATCAAATGGATTGGAATTTAATAGCAGATACTAAGGGGAATAAACGCAAACCAAAAGTGTAAATTTCCTACTATTTTTATTGCAGAGAAGGTGTTATGGGAAAAATATAACAAATTTTTTAGTCATATTTTTGAATATCGTATGCAGCTATAACAAAATATTTTAACAATGCAGTATACAATTAAGAAATAAATAAAACAAACTAGCAACTTTAAAGTAATATGACAAATGAATATCAATTTTTTTTTCATAGTCTACTATTATATATATATATATATAATTATTGCAAATGCTATATCAATGAAAATAGAAGGAAAAACAAGTTCAAATGTGTCACATGTCATGAAAATTTCTGTCAAAAGGGTGTTTAGGGAGGAACTCATAGCCTTCGTTCTGTTTGTAGATTTTATCTACAAATTTTTTTGAACTCTCATACGTACCTGACACAAAAAATACTCGATTCAAACTTAGACAAAAAACATATAATTTTCTTGTACCGATATGTGGACGACATCTTAGCATGTTTCAAAAGTACAAGTCGAAAATTACAATATTTTCTAAACTTTATTAATTCAGTCCATCCCAACATTAAATTCACAGTTAAAACAGAAATAGGAAACGAATTAAATTTCTTAGACTTAACAATCATCAACCAAAATAATAAACTTTTAACATTTTCAGGAGACCGACACAAACAAATGCAGCGATCCCAAGGACTCTTTTCGTCCATTTAAACAAAAACTTCCGGTATTCAACTCAATGATGCATAGAGTAATTAACCAACCGTTATCAAAAGAAAATTTCGATGCGGAAGTTAACACCATAAAACAAATTGCCATCAACAACGGTTATGATACAAAAACAATACACAATATACTGGAAAGAAAAATTAAAAAGCAAACGCTATATACAATATAACCAAATGTAAAACCAATCATTACAAAAAAATTATCACCTTAACATATGTACTTTGGAAAGATCTCAGAAGCAATAGGTAATATTATAAGAAAAAAATTAAAAAAGATGAAATAATAATAGCTTACACGCCCCATAATAAAACATTAAACACGATCTTCAATGCAAAAGACAAAATATATAAACTTCAGAAATCCGGAGTGTATAAATTAAACTGCGGTGATTGTAAAGGGGTACACATAGGTCAGACTGGTCGAAGTTTCATTTAAGGTAATTTAAATTATATAAAACGGATTCTACTTTTGCCAATCATTTAATTGCAGAAAACAATATTTTTTCCAAAAACGACACACAAACATTACATTGTGCAAACAAGGGTTTCAAATTCGATCTACTAGAAGTAATAGAAATCTGCAAAACAACCAAAAATTCCGATGAAATATTACTTAACGACCAGACTGATCTTATGCATTTCCCTATTTAATATATTCTGCGTAAGTCACGTTTCAGTGTATTTACAATTAATTAGTATTATGATGTTTACACTTCTTCAATAATTTAGAATTGTATACCATTCTTCAGTTTGAAAGTAACATTTAATATGTTGAAACTTCAGGAACTGTGTTATAACAAATAAGTGGTAAAACAAAATAAAAAAAAAAACTGTGCATTTTAATTTATTAATTTATTAGGAGTAATATAGAATACCACAAAGTAAAGGCTGCCCAAATCTATTTATTGATATCATGTTGTAAAAGAAAAGAATCATTAATAGTAGTAATTTTTTTATAAAGATTACAATCATCCGCAAAGAGATAGATTTTAACAACGTGTGTGAAACAGAGAACGTTGAAGAAATGATTGTACAGGTAAAGATAGTTTTTTTAAAGACAAAATCTGAAATAATTAGCTTTATTTGAGGGCAAGGGAAAACTATCTGATCGAGTTTCACCATTAAGTCAAGTTAAAAGAAACAATCATGTTTTATACCTTAAGCAGTTAACAGCTTCTTTGATTGATGAGAGGAAAGCTTTATTATCCTGTGTGTGAAGCTGAAATTTTTGATGATCAAAATATGAAAAGGTAGGTATGGTGTCACAGATACCTAATATAATTAAGAACATGGACATTTTTACAGAAAATTATTTTCAGAGGTATGAACAGAACAAAGTAATGAACAACACAGATGAAATGATAAAGCGTAAATACTAGAAAAGTCACAGAAATATCACTCAACATACGCGGTACTGTTAAAACGGACGGAAGGCACGTCATATTCTTAATTTTGATTTACACGATCTGCATATAATGAAGAAACAAGCTGTATAAATTTCTCAAGCTAATCTGTCTTCTAGGGTTAGTAAAACTAATATTGCATCTACAGGTATAGAAGGTTGCCTCGTTCCCATTTAAATATGTTACTTCCATTTTTTCCTCCGCAAAAGTATCTAGTGACGTCATACAAAACATCTATGCGGCACAGAAAAGTGATTACAATTTAGGCCCGTATTCATAAACAAAACTATATTCTATAGAATTATACATTCATGTATAATTCAAAAGCTGTAAGTGTTTTTCGCATTTTGGGAAAGTAGTTCAAATAATGTTCTTAAACTCTTAGATTATGCGCTCACAATACGGGAAATACGTACAGGAAATTAACCTCCGCCCACAATAATTTTTATATCCGTAGATACAAATAAGAGCTAATCAAACAACACGGAAATGCGAAAATAAATAGTCCAAAGATCCCGAAAAAACTTCTTATTCTAACGAATAAATAAGAATATAATTCCCTGTTATTTGATACCTAAAGGCCTAAAAATTCTGAAAAATATAAAATATATATATTAGGCATAAATCGTCAAAAAAACAACCTACAGATGAGAGCAAATCACACCCACACACCGCAAGTTAAGAGAACTTTAGGAAAATTTTATCTCGGAGAGTCCTCTCCTTATGAAATATCCAGTTCAAATGCGTCTTCTTCATATACAGTGTGTTCGGCTTTAGTAGCGACATTGTATTTGAAGAGATAGAGAACTGGTTAAATTAGCAAAAAAGTGCAGGTTCGAGAGCTCATTAAGATTCCATTTTCAAATTTTACTTGCCATACCCAACTTGGTTAAAATTGAAAAAAAAAACAAAAACCAAAATCTTCTAATTTCTGTTATTTGCCGTAACCTCTTTATCGATTAAAATCGATCGATTAAAATTGAAACACGTTTCAAATTTTAATTGCTTATATACGATTGGCTGTGATCGATCGATTAAAATTTTAATTGCTTATATACGATTGACTGTGATCGATCAGTGGAACTGCAGCCTAACTTGGTGAACAAAAAACAAAGTTTTTGTGATCAGGGCACTATCGATTCCTGCACCTACTAAGAATAAGCTCAGTCTTTTTTTTTATTTTTAAGAAGTTTCTATATCGTGTGATATATCATGGCATTCAGAAAGAATTTTCTCTTAAACGGGCCAAAAAATAGCGGTGACTGTACAAATTCCCAAATTTTTCAAAAAATTTCCACTATTGGTAATAGAAAGAAAAAAAAAACGCTGACATTGCTGACAGGCATGTATGGTAATAAACGTGTTTTTTTGGTTCGAAACATAATTTTACAGATCACTTGATAAACAAAAGACAAAGTTTTTTTTTTACCATGGCACTAGAACTAGATTTTCGATTTACAATTAGAATGATAGATACACAAGAATCTTTAGCATAAAAGAAAGCATATGATATGTTCATCTGTTATACAGCTAGTTCGTTCACAAAGTCGAATACAGAAATCTAACATGGTAAGAACCGTATGACAATATTATTTTTTGAGTAGAAATTCTAATAATTTGTTACAATATCACAGAGACAAATTACCATAATGAATATTTATTTGTCAATTTTGGACAATTGGACAAATGTTATACAAGAAATATCACCGTATTATACGAGCTAAAAAAAGTTTACTTTATTCTTTTCTTAGTAATAATAAAAATCGTAGCAGCCTTATACTAAATATTAATTTAGTGTTTTATTATATAAAATTGTGTCAAATAGCCTCAGAATTAAATAGACATGTTAATGCCTATGGTCAACGTTGGGAGTGGACACCCGATAAAAAGATTTATTTATTGATAGAAATTGTAGTTTTGAAAATTGACTTTTCACTTACAAATGATTACCAAAGTCTTACTAATTATGGACGATGAAAAAGTTTCACGAAGAAGAGGGCTCCCGAGAAAATGCCCCTAAAAATTAGTTTTCTAATATAACACCAACGACCAAGTTACAAATTGCAATTACCTGATTAAAATACACTGCTCCAAGAAATTAACGCATCATAGAGTAAAATAAGATTTTTCGTTTTCTTTATTTAAAATTTGAAAGGTTGACGTTGATTTGAAACAATTTAGTAACAGTTGTTTAATGTGCTATAAAGTCAAGTAAAAAATAAACAATGAAAACCAATAAAATCAAAACTCGAAAAATTTGAGAAACAAAATTTTTGAATAAATGACTCCGATGTCGGGTATTTCCACCTCTATTTGAAATAAGAGATTGTCATCGACGATTCACACATAAAATAAGCGAAGTTATGCCATTTTATTCCAATTTTATTTCCAATTTCAAACACGGCATTGATTTCAATCTCCTCTAAGCAATTTTGAATTTTCCGAACACGTTGGGATCGAACATTATCTTGCTTTAATAAAAAAAGTGCGTCTAATATAGGGCACAAACGACACGACATGATCTTGTAGGATATCCGTTGTGCATCGAAAGGCATTATGATTCCCATTATTGAACACCAATTAGTCCGTGCGCGCTATCAAAGAAATTCCTACTCACGCCATAAAAAAGCATCTGCCAAATAAAGGGGTATTCAAATGTTGCAGTGAGCATGCTGCTCATTTGGTCGTTGGTACACACGAACACATCTATGACACTTTTAAAAATAAAATCTAGATTCGTCTCTAAAGAGATCTCGACTCCAATCGTCCTGCAACCAAATTACATGAAATCTACCAAATTCCAAGTGATCTCTGCGATGTGCTGTAGACAAGACCGGAACTTGAGCAGAGAGATTACATGACAAACTATCTTCCTCAAGATGTTAACACACAGATTCGACGCCAATTGAAACCCCGTGCGCTTTCCTTAGTTCAAATTGTAAATTTTTATTTGTAACGAACCTCTGTTCTAAAGCAAAAAGTGTCAAAAAATGGTCTGAACTCGAGTTGTTGCACTATGTCTGCATTTCCTAGGCCGTCGAGAATAATTATCTTATTATCAATCTTTCTAAACCTTCGCATCATTCGGCACACCGCGATTTGACACAACAAATCGTCCTCCTACTCGATAATAGCTTCAGTCTTGTTCTAATAATACCACTACTTGAGTGCATTCTTCTTTAGTCAAATTTCGAAATTCGTGTAGCATAATAACGAAGAAACACAAAAACTAAAAACAATAACTTTAAGAACACTTTAAGAATAAAACCTAAACTTAAACACAAAAATTGATATTGATTTTATAGTTAATGAACTTGCATGTGATTCAATTTTATGGAATCACCCTTAAGTGATAATCAAATTTAAATAAATGTTGGAAAATGAATCTCGTATGCTTAGCTATTTCATAAGAATGCCAGTTACTATAAATTTTGAATAAATTTTATTGCATGGTGCGTTAATTTGTTCGAACAGTGTACTTACAGATGACTTTCTAATTACTGTTAACGAAAAATTAAAATAATTAAAATAGTTGGCAGCGCCCGGGAAGTAAGCGTCAAAATAATCACTTTTGTTTTTTTAACGATCTTACAAGTTATTATCTCTCAATCAAAAGTAATTACTAATTAATTACTAATTGCTACATGAATGTAAATTAAAGGCATTTGACCTAGTAAACCACAAAATATTAATTAACAAGCTATATAAATATGGTACTCGAGGTATTTTATTGCAATGGTTTCAGAGCTATCTCACAGAAAGACACCATTACGTCACAATTAATGGAACTAAATCTGATTCTCTGGTACTAAATTGTGGTATCCCTCAAGGCTCTACTCTTGGACCTATTTTATATTTACTATATATAAATGATTTCCCCTTAACTAACACTGTGATGTTTGCAGATGATACATCGTTATTTATTCAGGCCTCAAACAATCATCATGCAGTTATGAATGCAAACTCTGATTTACTCCTTACAAAAAAGTTTTACCTAGAAAATGATTTGGTTCTAAACACAGAAAAATCAGTCCACATTAACTTTAAGGTATGTAATGACGTCGACTGTAGTTTATTAATTAGATATCAAAATCACAGTTTAGCTCAAGTAGATCAAACTAAATTTATGGCATTTTTATTGATAGTAAATGTAAATGGACCAATCATATAGATCTGTTGTGTAACAGGTTAGCACCAATTTATTATTCATTAAAACAGCACAAACGATTTGTTAATGACTTTATTTTAAAAACTTATCACTTATCAAACTTTCATACGTTATTATCATATGGAGTTATAGCGTGGGGTCTAGGTAATGGTATCGAACAGGTACTAATACTACAAAAAAAGAGCGTTGCGCTTCATGACAGGCGTAAGTTATCAAACTAGCTGTCGAGATCTATTCAGAAATTGGCAAATTTTGACTACAACAGGTATTTTCATTCTCAATTTACTTTTATATGCTAGAGAAAATGTGTCTCATTGGACTAACCTAAGTTCTTATCATAATTACAATACCAGAAATGGTGTTACACTAGAAATCCCCCCTCATAAGCTTTCATTTTACAAAAAGTCACCAAGATACTTGGCTGTTATAGCATATAATAAAATTTCAAGTAATTTAAAATCTTTAAATAAAAAAGAATTTAAACATACCATAAAACAACTACTCATCAATAAATGTTACTACTCATTTGGCGAATTTCTGGACAACCCTATTTGAAGTGTGAGTTACTTATAAAAGCCAGATATCATTTGCATTTTAATAACCGACTCTAATTATGTAATTGTACATCTATGTAATGTAATGACATGTCCGATACCATATATTGGTCTTATGGATGTAAACAAATTATTATTATTATTAAAAAAATAAGCCTTTATTGTAGGTGCCAACTTCACGAAGTCGTATTAACCACATATTCAGGGACGACTTTACTTACTTTAGTTTCGTTCGAAATGTGCTTGTACTATGGATTTGATGCTTTATCCTTATCATTTTCATCACATAAATATTGCTGAATGTTGAATTTATCACGAATATACACGTATTTTATTCATAACAGTTTAATTATTGTCAATGAATTCGCATTTATAACAAATCCCCCCGCTTAATAACATAGTCAAGTATATGCAACCAATTTTACACTACTCGTATGACGTTTAGGAATTATGGAATCGTATGTGCTAACCAAATGATAAAGAGACTTTGGCTTAAAACGTAGTTTTCCTGGCATTTTCCAGTTCTTTTGAAATTTCGGTGACAATATCTTCAAAATTAATTCTCTCTTAGTTTTTCTTGTTTCTTTTCTCATTTTCTCCTTTTTTTACTTATTTCAGACTCTATTCTGTATCTAAAAATATACATTTTTCAGAATCTTTGAAGTATGACTTTGAATTTTTCCGCGCTTATGAATCTTTTTAGAGATCAAGACAAAAAATTTTACTTTAGACTTTCCAACATGCTCTAGGAATAGGCAACTTGTGGCGTCTTAGCGCGAGGTTGCCTTGGAATCCCCTCAACCCCTGTAAATACGCCACAGACATCCATAGTCAATATCGTTAGTTTCTTAAAAAAGTTGATAAACAACTGCCTCATATTAGAAATTTTATTATTAGCTCTGAATACATAATTCACCAGTTTCTTTTTTTTATCAAGTCCGGCTTTACATGTTTAAATATTCATGAATTCTGTCGGCAATTAACGCATGCCCGACTTTTTCGATCCGCTTCAAATTATCCACCCGCTTACGAATATGTTGTAGTTTAAGTAATGAGAGATATGCCGTTGACGGAGACACGGTATTGTTGCGCGGGTTTTTAGCGCGAAGGCGAGGCCATCGAACACCGGAAATGTGACCCGGAACCCAATTTTGGGCGTGTCAAGGTCTGGGCTGTTGTCGTTCATTAGAGTGGTGGTTACTAGTACCCTCATGTTTAAAGGAATTTATTTTTATTCACATCGATGGATTACAACAAAAACTGCTTTTATAATTGACAGCTGGAATATTCAAAAAAAACAAAAAAATTAATTCTGCACGGCACCTGTGCTAGTGTTGCTGCTTAGGTGTTTGGCCATTGTTTGTGACGCGTGTACGATAACATGTCGTAATTAATTTTATCTGCGGCACACTCTTGACGAAATAATTTCGTCAGTTGATTACGCCGGTTTGTTTACCGAGAGAAAGTTTTCAGATTGCGGCATTAGCATAACATTTCGTAAAGCGCCGTAAAAACAACACCCAACATTTTTTTCTGTATACACTGTACATCGTTAAATTCATTTTGAAAGTTGAAGGCAAATATTTGGACCAAGATCAATGTGTTAAATTTGTGACAGCGATCAATCATTTACCCATAAATATACTAAAAGACTTTAGAAGTTTTTCTGTCCACTTTTTATATAGTTTATTTGATACAAAACATGTTTTGATAAAATTTTCAGCCTTTTGTGGCTTATTGTTCTTGTACATTTGATTGCTTCGTCTTACAAGTTCTTGTGTCAAAATAATTGTTTATACTTTATTTGCCAACTCGTTCAATTTGATTTCACTTTTCTCAGTGTTCAGTAGTTTAAACAGAATGCCAAATCGTAGACAATTCCATCAGTAAAGACACTTGAATAGAGTCGAATTGTTGAGTTACGAGAAGCGGGTTTTTCATTTCGGGAAATTGCCCCTCGCGTGAATCGCAATGAAGTTACTGATATGGGAGCTTGGCAAGCTTAGAGTGTAGCAGGAAGAGAAAGAAGAATAAGACCTATTGGACAACCAAGATACAGCACAGAACGTCAAGATCGTCGGTTAAGACTATTGGCACTTAGAGACCGATTGTCGACTAGTCGACAGTTTGGTGGCCAGTGAAATGACGCGGAGGGTAGGCCTATCAATATCCGAACAATATACCCCAAATCAGGTTCTTTGGGCTCTTTTCTTACCGTTTACAGCTAATGCTTCCATTGACGGCTGAATACCGCCGACAAAGATTGAAGTGTCGAGAGCGCGAACACTGAGGAAGTAGAATGGAACAATACGGGCTCGTTTTTTTTACTCTTCAACACTTAAAACGCTGCATCTTAAAATTTCAACGCTGAACTTTGATGACGTCACGCTTTCAACTTTAAAACAACAATTTCAATCGCTACATCGAATAGTAGAAAAACACCTAAAATACTACGGCGGTGAAACTTGAGCTAATTAAAGTATTAGGTACAGTCATACATTCTTTCTTTGTGAAATTAATTAATACGAAACGAATATTGCAAGAGTATTTGATATTAATAGCAGTAGAATTGTATAGTTCATATTCAAACGCTGCACAAACATATTCATCGCTGTAAATTTTTAGGCTGTATCGTAAGTAAAAAAAAACACCGCGGCGATAAACTGTTACAACTTAAAATGTAAAAAATGCTTTTGGTTTAATCGCTGCAACGGTTGAACTAATCCCGAGTAAAAAACGGTCCCTACAGTATTCAGCGCTTCTGTTTAGGTTTGCATGATGTTCGCGAAAGGGTGAAAAGATGTCGTAGAGAGAGTCGTCATACTGAGTTTGCTGTAAAACAGCATGTACACCTTACCGTAGAAGTGATGGTTTGGGGGGCTATTTTTTTGAAAGAGCTTGAATCGATGTCAATCAATTCAACACGTGTGGGATATGATGGGAAGAAGGCTGACCAATTTACACCATCCGCCACAAACTTTGGCTAACTCCAAAAAGAAATTCAAGTTGCTTGGGACGGATCACAACAACAAGAAATCGATTATCTCATTTTATCGATGGCCAGATATGTTAAAGGGTGCATTCAAAATCGAAGTTGTCCAAGACATTATTAATTCTTATTTAATTATTTGTTACTGTTCCTGTCTGAAATTTTAATCATTTATTTACCGACCTAAGGCTGATGTACGGTAGCATAACTATGAAATTCTGAAATTTTTCCAGAAATATACTAAAACCATTCATTTAAAGGGGCCCGTAAACGATCAATAATATTGTTACAATCGTGACGCGCAAATATATCTACTTTTAGCAGTAGCCACTCCATCTTGCGTCACAGAATGTTAACGAAAGTTTCTCGTTCATTTCCAGTACATTCCAGAGTTCATACCTCGGGTTTCATACCTGGAATAAATACTTTGTAGAAATGTTATTTGATAGACAAGTGTTGCAGGTTGTTACTATTGCCTTCTGCTGAGTGAGATATTTCCACGTGTGACAAAGAAAATTGATGCAAAGTCCAGAGAATTTATATAGTTATATAATCAGACATCAATGAAAATTAACAAAATTATTGGTGTATTTCATCAAATACGACGATTTCCCAAACTAATTGGTGACAGCGACTTTACGCATGTGAAAATAAGATCGGTAATATTAGATCTGCGTTTTCTCTTTTCAATTTTTAAACGCACACAAAATACAAACTGCCTCAAGTGACACATCTAAATACAAACGGACTAGAGAAATGGCCAATCATAATGCTAAACGTCACAGTTTTGATACTGTATTAGTGACAATTGAAGTTTGTTCTTGTCCGATGAAAATAGTAAGTACAAGCTTCGTCGAAGCTATAAATCTATAGCGAAACGTTGAGTGTTTTCCCTTCATTTTTCGGTCCGGTTTGAGATTAAAAAAACTTTGTACTTTGTATTAGTGACGTTGCAAATCAACTAATTCGAATTAAAAATGCGTCGACGATGATGATGAATTAAGGCATTTAATTTCAGATGTCGCACATTGGGGCCAAATACGTCTATAGTTGGCGAAAAATAAATTAATGCATATTTTGTTAAAAGATTATGAATAAAACCCGTCTAAATGCTTAAAACTACTTATTTACTAAAAATTTTATTTTATTTTATTATTTTATCACAAGAAACAAAAGCGTATCGTAAATTGGAGGAAAAAAAAATACAATTTTTGTTTTTTTTTTTTAATGGAATACTCTGCATGTTGTTTGCTAAAATGAAAGATCGTATTTTCCTGATTTAAAAAATATATAATTTGTTGATATTTGGAAAATATATTTGTGATATATTTGAGGTTATAATATCAATAAATTAATGTTTAAAATACATATTAAGGGGGCTTGGAATTTTGTTTTCTATTATTAAATCATTGTGTAGGGTTTCCAGTATTTCAATTTCTATTATTTTTTGTTAACTAAAATAATTATTTAGAACTTTTGCAAGCCATCTAGATTTTTTAAACGTCATTGTGCTGATATTTTAAACTTAATTATATCACGAACCAAATGCCAACACATTATATATTTTTTAAACCAGGAAAATATGACCTTTCATCATTACAAACAATATACAGAGTGTACTATTTAAAAAACCAAAAATTGTATTTTTTTCTCCAATTTGTGATGCGCTTTTATTTCTTGTGATAACTTTAAAAGATAATAGGCATAAAACCATACAACTTTTGCAGTTTATTTAATTTAAAGTTTTTCTCTAGCTCCTAAAATAAAGTCCCAAGGTAAGGTGCAAAAAATAAAAAAAATGTATAATATTTGCGACTCGAAGATATTAATAATAAACTAAAAATAAAATGTTTTCTTGGAGAATACTTTAATCCCAACGTTGTTTGCTAAGGTAGTGCGCATAGTAATTCGTAAGAGCGGGTGAATTTTTATTTCTAGCTAGGATATTGTAATTTTTTATATGACTACTACTATAACTTTCAATAATTGTAAACTACATTTTCTGATGACATTTTCCTATACTTTTTAAAATGGTCACTTTACTTTAGAGTTGTCTCAATTTCCAGTGTTCATGCTGTATACCGTGAAAGATAAATTTTCCCTGACATTTCCCAATTTGATTTTAAGGAATTCACAATCGTTCCAGCATCAATAAAATTTAATGAAAGGTGATAATAAAGAAAAATTTCATTGATAGCACATTTTTTAAAGACACTGTATATTAAAATGGCGTAAACATGCGCAAGATTTTATTGTTTTAGAGATTAAATAAGTCTTTGTAAAACATAAATATTCTTCAACTTTAGCCCGGACTTACACGGAGACTTACTTTATAATCGATGTTTTGCAAGTAACTCCGCGAATATTAACGTTACATATGTGTACAAATTTAAAAAAAAAACAAACGGATTTGAAGAACTGAACTGAAGAATCTAAAGGTATGTGCGTTGGAGGCGATGAGACAGAATTCTAAATGAGGCCCGAATGACCATGGAAACAGTTGTAAGTCATCAGCAACAGTAAAAAGATTCTGCTATTTAAATTCCCATGCAGGTAATTTCTTCCTTACGGAAAAAATAAATAATTATCAACTGTTTGCTGGGCACGATACATCTTGTTTCAACGGGAACGTTCAGTCTTGCTTTAGTCGAGCTGGCAACAGTGCCAATGGTAGTTGTCAAAAATATAACCATAAAATTAAAAATTACCGTCAATCAATTTTCTGACGTCTATGTTTCATTGTGATATCAACAAAAATGTCACCCCCTAGCAGAGACTACTCTGAATCTAAAAAGAGGTGAATACCTAATACGTATCTGCATTAAGGTTTCCATTACAACTTTTGTTTCCATTGTTTTGTTAAATCATAATATCTTTATTGGTTACAATTTCTAAATAAATGCATCGAGGAAGGTAGTTGATACACTGATAAACAAAAGCATTTCGGACCTAAATTGAAAAGATGTTTCTTCCAAAAATTACATATACTTTAATTTGGCAAAGTTTGTAGAGAAGCTAACAAATCACGCTGCATTATTTTTCCTTTTTCTCCACTGCATTTCACATAGTCTTCACAACATTCTCTTTATAATCGTCGCCATTTAGCTTTTCGTATTAAATACGAAGTTTTTCATTACTTTAGACAATTCTTCTATAGTTTTATCTTTATTTAAATTAATGTGCAAATCGATTAAATCGTGCTGGTCAAAAAAAACTTGCATTCGCGGATTAATAAGCCACCACTCCACAACCCGGGCGCGTAATGCTATTGTATTGTACAGGGTGGCCCAACGATGCGTATTTCTTCTGTGAGGCTTATGGGAAAAAAATTAGAAAAAAATCTATAAAGAATTTTATACTAGACAATACGCGACATATTGTAAAATTATTTTGAACTATACTAGTGTGATTAGAAAAATGGTGATTCGTGGTAATTTATTTTTTTTTTTAATGAAACACCCTGTATATTTTTAGATATTTGGATGCGCCACAGTAAGCTGATGACAACGGTATAAAGATATATTGATTTCATTGAATAACTTTCGTAAAATAATTTTCTTTCTTGAAGAATTTCGCAAAAATTCAGTCAGTTTGAATATGAATTTCTGATTACGAAGGTAACACAGACAAACGAAAATCTAACACGATATTTTTAGGACTTTGGCCTTTATGAAAATGTGAACATGTTCCAACATTGCCTGATTATTTTAAGTAAGATTAAATAACGCTAAGGAATGCAAAAAACGACAATAACAATACCAATGAAAATAACTGTAAGATTATAACTGTAATAATAATAATAACAACTGATTTAACATTAATAACAACATAGAAAATATTCAAAATGTTAACCGTGGAGCTCTTCACATCGTTTTCTATGACAAGGAGGTTGATTCACATTTAAATCAACTGTTATAGTTATTTATATTATTACTTATTTTTTATTGGTATCTTTATTGGTACCTTTATTGGTATTGTTATTAATGTTGGGTGTTATCTTATTTAAAATAATCAGTTAGTGTCGATAAAATTAAAATTTTAGGAGTTAAGCTTTAGTTTCGCAGGCAACGGAACTGACACTCGGAGGGGAAGCATCTTCAGGCGTGGATTCGATCCCAACTGCCAGTGCATGTTCTATGTGAGATATGGTATTTTCATCTATCGGTTATTGTTCGGTCGAATTTGCTTCGAACTGGTGTTTCTGCATTTCCCTGGTTTGTAAGGCAAAGAAGGTAAACATGTAGTAAGTCGGTCGCAGTCACAGTTAATGATCATAATTACTGTAGAGTTATATAAAGTTTCTCTTCGTTAAAGTTTATTTTCGTTTGTTTACGCTAAATATTTTGGGTGTTGGGATTATTCAGTCAAAAATAACTGTTTTACATTCGTTGTGCAATTAGAGCGACATTGTCCCTGTCTTAAAAATGATTCACCGCTCAAGAAAATTTAGCCCAAAACTCGTTATAAATTGTCAGTTATGTAAGTGGCAAGATAAAGGAAAATAAAAGTAAGGGATGGAAAATCAGTGTAATGTTAGCATCGGTGGTGTGAGCTTGTGAAGTGCACCGGTTGAGAAATTAGAATCCAGGTTAGTGCGGGGTTTATTATTTACATACAGTCTAACGATTTTACAATGTTAATATCGCTGAATGAACAGCTGGTAACAATTTATCAATCAGATGGTTAAAAAGTCGGTGCAGTCGTTGACTGATACCAGTTAATTGTTTGCTAATCCATGTTATGCGGGCGGGTCGTTGCGTGGCATTCCTGAAACCTACTGGGTGCGTTTTCCCCCAGCAGACTGTGAGGAGGGAACCTCGTGCGTTTTCCCTTGGTTCCATTACACTAGCGGGCTAATGGTTATCCTAGCCGGGGAATGCCAGATTGATTATCAAGTTTATGATTAGATTCCTGAAACCTACTGGGTGTGTTTTCCCTTGGTTCCCATTGCACTACCTACACGGGGCTAAAGGTTATCCTAGTCGGCTAGTCGGGGTATGCTAATGATAGCTATTTTCTAAGTTGGCCCTGCAGAAGGTGATCATCCTTATGGAAGTACACTTATACAAAGAACAGTGTTCATTAACGATATTAGGTGCAGTTGAAGTTGTTGTATAATGGTTGAACCGGCACGTTCTGCTATTGACGGCCAGTACATTACATAATGATTAAAGTAATCGGTCTATGAAATTCTGATTTCGGAAGAATACTTCAGTGGTTCATTTACATAATTCAGCTAGTTAGTCATATAACATTTGCTATTCTGTGACAAATAAACAAAAGAAATAAATATTGATTCAAATTTAGCATTTGATTTGAACCGTAGTCTTACATTACCAACCATTACAACTCTGCGACAAACCAGAAAGCTTGGAACTAGGGTGATATTAAATAAAAGTATTCATACGGTTTTTTATGTTATAGATCATATAAATGTAAATTCTTAACAGACTAAAAATTACGAACAATCTCAATACAGATTTTTAAATTAAAATCAACTAAATTTAGACAAAATGTTACATTGGAAGATAGAATAAATGCTGATTTATGAATCTACGAACTTGACATCTTACTGTGTGTAGGCTTGTTGTGTAACACATACTGAACCCTATACCAAAAAGTTCATAAAGCTTAATCAAATACCTATTAAATTCAGTCATAAAATATAGGGTGTTCCATTTAAACTAACCGAGTAAAATAAACATCAGGGTTATGAATCTTATGAATCACCCTATGTAAAATAATAGGAATATGTTCGAGATGGAAATTGTTTTCTGTTGCATACAAGTTATGTAATGTTACTGTAAAATTTAAATGTCTAATTTTAATAAACATCTAATCTGTAAAACATCTAATAATACCATTTTTTTACATTGAAATGTCAATATCTCAAAAACTATTAAGTTTAGGTACATAATATCCTTATAATAAATTTATCTACTCTTAAAGACGAATCGAAATAAACAGTATGTTCCATTTTAAAAAAAAAAAAAACGTAATTTTGGTCTGGCGCAGCCACACGGAACACTCTGAATAATTGTAACTAATTTTAAATTATGCGTCTGTACCATAGGTAAGTAATAGTGAAAATAGATTTTAAAAATTTGCATTAATATAGGCGCGCTATCTACCGAATACGCACTAATGGCCCACGCTGTACAATAACCAATTTGAATAGCTACTACGATAAATTTCTTGCAACTTGTTACTTTAACCAGGAACTTTATACCGTAATAATACCGATAACGTAAAAGTGAGAATGCATCCAACCGACATTAATTTCGGTAACGTAATTTGTCGGGTGCTCTCAAACCGTTATCGTTACACATACTCTTACATTAAAACCGATATAATATGTAATTCGTAAACGTAATTCTCATACCGAAATAATATCGGTTTTAACCAGAGACTCATATACTTATTGAAAATACCGGTATCATACCGTTATTTTATTTCGGTAGAGAATAATATTTCTGTTGTGTAGGAAGCGAAATAATAGTTCAGTATCAATTATTAGTTATTGCAAAATAATAACACCCAAATTTAATTCAGTTTTCATTGGCATAACAAGATAGGTAGGTAATGTCAGGATAATATGCGATACAAGCACAGTCCATCGGGCGGTTAAAAGAGGAAGCTTTTTTGTCGCGTCAGGAAAAAAAATTCATTCATAACCAGAGTTGAAACAAATTTAGTGATAAGCAAGCTTAAGAATTGAGTCCACTTAGTACGGACGCTTTCATGCCGAATGTACTGTTCACTCCTTCACCTTCGCGGGGCTGCGATGCTTCTAATTGTCATTGAATGGAGAGGGAAGGTATGCGAGTTAGTTCAGGGTTTTTCTTCGACGACTAAAAGATTTAAATCGTCAAAACATTTTTCGCACATCTTAGAGAGCTAATAGAAGAAAGTTTCTCTTTGAAAATATAATATAAAAATGCATGTAATAGTCCTGCAAATCACCGCATATTTTAAATATTTAATTTCAAACGCTAAAAGCGCCTACAAATATCGACAGCCAGATGAGATATCTCCCTTCCAAATACTGCGGGTGGAGCTAGTACAGTCCGAGTATTATATTTTCGTACTAAGCGCGGAACAAATGGCCCGCTTTCTTTTCCTTGATGATAAGAAATTTAATTCGGAAATATGCAAAAGGATGACCATGACAATAATATATTTATAAAAATTTTGTTGCAAATCATTTTTGTAGAAACCTCAAGCAGCCTCTGTACAGCTGTTTCAGCCCTGTTTGGGGCTTCGTCAGCAGAGGCGTAGCTCGACGTTCCCACTGCAAACCAAAAAGCAACTTGTCCAATTTATTCGTAATTGCGATTTAATAGTGACGAACAGATAAAACAGCGAAATTCTACGATCGCTTTTTGACCTGACGTTATTGTAGGATAGACAAATTGAAGCGGATTTGCTACCTAATAAGTCCCCCATGCAAGGCGGCCATGCTTGCTGTCAAAGCATAATGAAAATTTAAAAAAAAATTTCGTTGTAATGTGCGATGTGGAAAAGAACAAGAAGTAGAAAATATTCAAGGATCATAAACGTAAAAATTAACAAATGGTTGCTCTATAGAAATCAATCGACTAATGTTAAGGTCGTATGAATCTAACATTAAAGTTTCCTAAAATACCGCAATTTAGAAAATGATTACAACAACTTCGAAACTAAGAACATAGAAGAGGTGAACTTCAACAACCTAACAGCTATTCATACTCACCTTCAAGCTTTAAATGAAGAAGTAAATAAAATCAATATCGTAAAAATTCATGAAAGACCTATCAGTATTTGGACAGTAATTACTTATTACTTAAATATTTTTCCAAAAGTTGGAAAACCTCAACAAAAGAAGAAAGAAGTATTCCAAAGCAAGTTAAGGAAGAAAGAAAAATAAACTCTCAAGAAAAGAGAAAACATTGTCGTTGAACCTCCAAGAAAATATTTCCATCTAGGGCGGGAGGAATTATGATATAATAACAAGAATTGCATAAGATGAGCAGATTATGCTATTTCCCATGCAACTTCGGAGATGAAGGTCTACTGACACTTTTTTTTATGTAATGCAGTTAGTTAAATGCGCATGCATAGTTATAGTCCATTTTGATGCAGTTAAGCTGTTTTATAACTTCAGTGTATTTTATCAATCTCAAAATCGATTTGAAAACACTAACTCACGTTAGTAAAAGAACATTTAAGATTATTTAAATTACATAAAACAGGTTCTACTTTCGCCAATTATTTAATTGCAGAAAACCATAATTTTGAAACATTGATGTTTCCTATTCTTATTCAATTACATCAGGAACTATCCGCGGGAGACCATCAAAAGAGACGAGAATTTTCTTTATGGGCATCAGAAAAAATGACCGTTGATGATTTTTTTTCTGGAACGTTATGTTTTCAAACGAAGCCACATTTCATAAAAATAGGTTCGTCAATCGTTATAATTATCATTATTGTGATACTGAGAACCCACATCAAATACAGCCAACCAACAGCCAGTACAAATGGTCTCTGAACGTGTGGGTAGGAATTTTAGGTTTGATCGCTATTGGACTTTTTTTTCTGAAGAGCATCTTAATGGTGAAAATTATTTACAATTTTTGCGGAATCACTGATGATTTATTAGAAAATGTTCTTGTCGCTGTGAATGCAACATGATGATGCACCGCCTCACAATGCTGCAATAATTCGGACATTTTTAAATGAAACATTCAGAAATAAGTGGATTGGTCGAGGATGGCCTGCTCGGTCCCTTGATTTGACTGCATGTGATTTTTATCGAGTTTTATAAAACAACTACTGTATAAAACTCAAGATACAACTGCTCAAGACATGCGGTAAAGAATGGTGTTAGCATTTCAACAAGTTACTCC
The DNA here is from genome assembly GCA_036172665.1 of Prosopocoilus inquinatus. Classification (NCBI taxonomy): domain Eukaryota; kingdom Metazoa; phylum Arthropoda; class Insecta; order Coleoptera; family Lucanidae; genus Prosopocoilus; species Prosopocoilus inquinatus. The sequence goes on from CM069875.1 coordinate 12,263,626, forward strand.
AGAAATACTGGAAAAAGTACAGGATTGTTAAAAAAAAGAATAAGATTATGTATTCAACAAGACGATGGACATTACTTAATTAATTTAATTCTGGCAGTAATGGAAGAGAAACCTGCCTGAAGTCGTCCGCTTCCTGTAGAACGGCCCTTTTCAAGGCCAAAACTTTTTAAACCATGAATTCCTAAGTTAACCTGACACCACTTAATTGCAACCGTCCGTCTTGATAATCTAGTTGTATTGTTGGTTACGGTCTTATAGCGCTTTCGATTAGGGTGCACTGTGTGCGTACTGTGTATCTCTCTCTCATTTTATTCCATGAATTAAAACGAGATGAAAATACCCTCAGTGCACGCAGTGCACCTCAATCGAAAGCGCTGTTAGATAAATAATTCAAAGTTATTCACAGGTTAAGATTTTAATAGCTCTCCGTCAATTTAACGTATTTACTGGTTTAATTAAAAGAAAAGGTTGTGTTTACAAATTTCGGATCGGTAAGTGATCGGTAAGTGTACCTATAATATCCAAGGTAACTGAGTGTTTTTTGTCATTTTCGATAGTGGGATTTTGAGATTTCTTAGTCCGTGATAGTTGTCGCAGAATTGTCACTTTGACGTTAGACCAATATATAGTTATTTAAGCATAAATCGGTAAGGGTTGTTTACTGGTCGAAGGCAATAGTTTGGTGGCCGAGAGTACCGACGCCAATCTTGCCTGAGACCAGTAGCCCTTTACCCTTAACATTTGTGATGCTTATTACGTTTTCTGCACGATTCCATGACGCAATAACCAGATTAAATGATTTTAAATTGATTTAATGTCGAAGTGAAAATTCTGTGACAACTATCACGGACTGAATAATCTCAAAATCCATATATCGAAAATGATATACTCTGTTACATTGGAGATTATGGATAAACTCTCATATTTGAGTACTTATGCCTTCCGATCGATGAAACTGTCACTTACCGATCGGATATTTGTTCATGCTAATAATTATTACGTGCAGCAGAAATATTTTTTTTAATTTTCTGTATCGCTTTCAGTTCCGGCATTTTCGTTTAGTAAATAGTTAATAAATAATAAATAGTAAATAATTGTATTGAGATGCCAAAATCACCTTTAACTCAATTTCGGATTTTTTGTAGATACGGCGTTTGTTTTTAGCACGACCGAGTAGCTTAACAATATTTATTGATTTTATTTTATTAACGGTAAGACAGTCAAAGAGTCTGTTTAATGATGGTATAATTATACATCACTCTCTTTAAAATTTAATTATTGCGATTTGAATACTATAAGTTTTGTGTAAGAATTATGATTATTACATAAATTGCAATATTTTTAATGAAAAAATAATTACCTGAATTTAAGGCGTTTTTTTGTGACATAATGGTTTGAACACACTTGGTTGATTGGTTTCAACCGTTTTGAACCTTTACGTCATTATTTCGTAAGCATGGAAATGCAATGGTTTGAAACATAAACTTCGCTGTCTTTCGTTTTGGCGGCAATTGGCATCTCTTTGAAAGTTTGATTACGTTCAAAAGATCAATTTATATTTATATGCCCACTCTGATGGCAAGATTACGTTTAAATTTTGTTCCAAGAAGGTGCACACAACGCACATCTTTTAATAATTTATTCTCGTATACCACCTTCTGTAAATTTATTTTAAGATTTAACGTGTCGTTCACTGTAACTTTAAAATTATACTTTTGTAAATTAACCATTTCACTATAATCTGTCATCAAACCCTCATTAATTCGTGCGGTTACCCCTCCACAAATTTACGAATTCGTTTCAAACCGAGATACTAGCACGGTTCAAACCATCTTCAAATATTTTGAACTGATTGCGTGTGTGACGTCACCGTTGCAACATTAAAATGTATTTGTGTCACAAAAAACGCCTTTAATAAATTCCAATGTTTCAATATTTCCTCAGCTTTCACTCAGATTTGTCCTGGTATGATTACTCAGCCACCGTAGCAACCAGCAAATGTTACAAAATTTCTTGTATTTTTAAAAACTGAACAGAAAAATATAAATTTTGAAAAAAAAATATAGCATTTTATTTAAAAAAAAATGAGTTACCGTGGCCTGAATACCTTCAAGTTTATTAAATTGCCTGTAAACATTTGTCACTTAAGATCCTTCTTGACGCTGTATGTGAAAGAGCATTTCAAGATGAATCGCTTTCAAAAAACCGAAAGTTTCTAACGTCACTTATAAATTGGGTTAAAATTCCTAACCGCAACATGCTTTTTTGATCCTATACTGGGTGTCTGATAACCTACGGAGAAGATTAAGAGGGTAGCTAGGTGAGATGAAATTAAAGACTTTTTCTTAATAAATTTTTGATTAAAAAGCAATAACTAAAGAGTTACAAGACTTTAAATTGATTAATTAACAAGGAAAAGTTACTCCTTGTAGTACTATTTTACGTTTTAAATTCAAATTTGAGGCATTTATGAGTAAACTGAACACTGCTTTACAATAAACAACTATTTTAAAACAATGTAGTCACGTTAAAGTAACGACTATTTCATTTTTTCTTTTAATGCCCAAAAACGGGTTTTCATCTAATTGTGCACCGCCTGCTAATGAAAAACAAAACTGGGAAAACTGGGCAACAGATTAACAGAGACGTTTTGTGAATGGTGGTTTTGATAAATTTAGAGTTTATTTAATAATAAAGTTATATTTTATGAAATAATTTTATAAAAATTTTGTGCAAATCGTTCTTGATTGCAATGTCAGGTCAAAAAGCGATAGTAAGATGTCGCTATTTTATCTGAAATAATTTTAATTAATTAAGAAGCTGTAGGTGTAAATTAAAGAAGAAAGTAAGAAAGTTAAACTGCTGTAACTTTCTTATTATTGGGTTTTGGTCAAAAGCGAATTAAGAAAAAAGCTTTATTTTGATGTCCTACAGCTGCCCTTTCAATCTCCTCTGTACGTTGTGAGACATCCAGTATATGTCAATTCAACGCAGAAAATACGGTCTCCGGATTGATAGAAATTTAGCATAAGCAATTTTAAAGCCGAAGCAGCGAAAACATAAAAAGATTTGTTGCTGTACGTATTTCGGCAGCCATGCTGCCATCTTCAGTAAATGACTTCCTTGCTTTGTAATCACAAGAGAAGTGATTTCTCTTGTGATTTACATTATACTGCAAACCACAGTCTCTAATACAGACTACTAAGCAAAGAAGTCATCTACTGAAGATGGCAGCATAGCTGCAGAAATACGTACTAGAGTTGTGTCGTTCACGAACGAATCGTGCATATTATTACTATGAACAATTTAAAAGATTCTTTCTTTAAAAAAAAATGAACAAACGAATCTTTGACTCGGTGAACGATATGAACGAAATGAACAAGATGAACGAAGGAACGGATCGGGTCGTTCGCCGTATATGTTATATCGATTCCCGCCGTATTCACTTCGTTCAAATAATAATAAATTAATAATAAATAATAATAATAAATTGACAAGAAGTGACAAGTAAATAAATAAATCTTAATACCAGAATTAAGTACAATAATTAGCAGTTAAAAACAGAAATTATATAATGAGAGTACAATCCCAAGGTGAGATTCAGACTTGTAGGAAAGTCCTACTTCTGTTCTATCATCTAAACCTTGAATTATCAAACATAAATGACAAAATACCGTATGCCTAAAGACTAACTTAAAAAATTAAACTTAAAAATTAAACTTCCTTGATGATGGGCGTATTGATACTTCAAACAGATAGAGACCGAAATAATAAGTACATCACTCTGAGGAGTAACAATTGTTTTTTTTATCATTATTTATTAAATGGCGTTTTTTGTTTATAGAGTAGTAATTGCCGCAACTTTTTAAATAAAGACGAAGAGAGAAGTTTAAAATGATCGGGTAATTTATTATATTTACAATAAATCTGAAAGGAAAAAGATCTTTCGAAGAGTGTCGTAATATGAGCCGGAGGTGAAATAAGACCCCTAAATCTTGTAGTAATGTTATGTACATCTGAGCGGAACCTAATCTTATTATGCAGATAAGGGTGGTGTTGGAGAGTTATAATTTTATGATAAAGACAAAGAGAATTAAGTTCTCTGCGATTATACATAGTCAACCAATCAGCATCAACTAGGTTATGCGAGATATGTTCAAATTTTCTGATGCCATATATGAACCTAAGGCAAGCATTCTGTAATTTTTGAATACGGTTACAAGTTATATCATCAATGGAGGCATGATAAATTGGTGTGCAATACGCAAACTGTGATAGGACGAATGCATCACATAGTCTTTTTTTCAACTCTATACTTAAGTAAAATATATGTGGATACAATTTTTTTTAAATTGATATAAGCATTGCTGACGTATTTTGTAATCTGTTCCCTGTACCTAAAAGAATTATCAACCGTTAAACCAAGGCTTCTAGCTTTGACAACAACTGGAATTTTAATATTATTGATACTAATATTCAAAACTTTCAGAAGAGTCACAGGTTGCCTTTTCGCCAAAAAGAAGAACCGCGGATTTGTCTGGGTTAATATGCAAACAGTGACTGAGAGAAATATTATTCAAACTATTTAGGTCAGCATTATTTTCTGATTCTGCTAGCTGCCAATCAGCAGGCATAAAACTAAGATAGAGTTGGTCGTCAGCATACATGTGTGACTTACAATGATAGATGTGATCTGTAAACTTCGAGGTATAAATTGTAAATAAGGTAAGGCCCAATATAGACCCTTAAGGGACACCTTGTGAAACAAGTAGCGGTTTAGAAAATGAAAGATCTAACTTGACGATTTGTGTCTTATCCTGAAGGTAGTTGCTTATCAGAGATACTGCATTAGGACTGAGACCAATATGAGACAGTAATGAAGTAAAAGTTAAATGGTTAACGGTGTCGAAAGCTTTACTGTTGTCTAGTAATTTAATCGCAGTGATTTTTCTGTGATCACACGAGGCTAAAATATCATCAAGAACATGCATCAGCGCTGTTATGCAGCTGAAACCTGGAGAAAACCTGATTGATTAGGAGGTAGTATTTTAAATTAATTCAGGAATGTTGTTAGTTGTTTGTTGATAATTTTTTCAAGTATTTTGGACAGCACTAGAAGTAAACTGATAGAAGTAGGTCCTTGTATTGAGCAGGTTGCTTAATTTTGGGTATGGGACGTACAAGAGCTAATTTCCAGACTGCAGGAAAAGTACTGTCAGCATATTTTTTGCAAAGGCAGAAATTGTAAGTTGTGATTAAACTTAATTAAGTCAATATTCTTAAGAGATCTACATAAACGAAAAACTGGAGTTACACAAGGTCATGTAGTAACATTATTACCGAAATCATGTCAGATAGCTGACAAGAGATTATACCACTATCCACAACTGAAATTTCGTCAGAAACAATTAACAAATCAATTAAAGAGCAAGAATTAAAAGATAACCTTGTGGGCTGATTAATTATTTGCTTCAGATTATAAGCTTCCAAAAGGTCAGAAAAGATTGTTCTTGCCGTACTGTTAATGTTAAGAAAGTCTACATTGAAGTCGCCACAGCAAATAATCTTATCAGAAAAAGGCAAACACAGTGCAATGACGTTATTAAATAAAATATATATGACAAATTTCAGTAATCAGCATCCTCTGTATCGCTGTTTCAGCATTATTTGGATGCTCGAAGGATCCACTACAATCTAAGCGAAAGTAATCTAAAGTGATAATAAAGCGCCGCTAGTGGATATTAATATAAGTTATGTGGCATGCGACGCTCTGTTTAGCCGTTCCTGACCACCCAACCCTATTTTGCTCCTTTTCTCTTATCATTTAGGTGTATGAGTTACTTCTGTCTGGTGATGACCTAGGATTTAAAAATGCACCAAAATCAGCGTCTGGTATAATGATATTCTTTAATTATTTCAAATTTAATATTTAAATATGGTCCATTATTTTATAAAAGTACAGGGTGGATTAATTTCGATGTCTCTTATGGGCATCTCCGTAACTATAAGAGATAGAAAAAGACTAGTGCTCAAGTCTCGATCTCTTTTTTGGAGATTAAGTCAAAAGTGTAAACAAAAATTGGCTACCTTCTTTTCTTTGAATGTTTTAAACTATTATATAAAAAGTATATAAAACGTGTTATGACCGAAAATTAATAGAAAAATTGTTTTCAATCTTTAAATGGTCAACATTGCATGAACACTCAACGGTTCACTATCGGTTGATAGCTTCGTTAGGAAGAAACGTTGAACGTTCGTGCAACTTTCAGTGTCCATTTAAAGGTTAAAATCAATTTTTATACAATTTCCATTGGACAAGAAACGACTTCAATAAAAAATTGTCGCTCAAAACGATAAAACGGAATTTTGTAAATTAATGCGAATAGTAAATTATTTACGCAGCCAAAACTGTGAAAATATTTGAAAGCTCGTTAATTTTTTTTTGTAAAACAAAAAACCGATTATCCAACTCTCGACTGTCCGCCCACCGCTTTAACCGACCCTACGAATCCGTTCGTCTTAACCGACCTTTTAAAAAAGCGTCCCATTATCCGATCCGTACAATCTCTAGAAGTAAAAATCGTGTGTTTTGTTATCTCATTTTTTTAAATAAATAATTAAAATTTCCTTAACCATGAATTTGGTGCGCTGCCTATTTTTATAGCCTAGTATCCGTGATTGTTCAAGAGTTAGTGTGGTGCTGTGTTTGAGGTAGATCGCGTGTAGGGATTTCCGATCCGGCTGGTTACCTTAACATTCAAAGCGAGTTTCCTTACAGCGACAAGAACGATACCAATTAACATTGTTAACTATTGCTGGCAGTCACAGCTTATAATAATTAAGGATGCTTACCCACGTCAGTCAGCGAATAAATGTGGCGTTTCCGGCTCCGTTTTCGTAGTCATTACGTAAAGAATACTATTGTACGCTTCAATAATGTAAAAATATCAATTTCACTTAATTTCATTAAAGGTAACGTATTTTTTTTAATATCAGACGATTTAATAAATTTCCATTGTAAGTTGGCTGTGGAAAAAAGTATAATGTCTTTGATTACACCCAAATTCGGGTGACAACCGCTGTTTTCCATTTAATTACCTCACCTCTCCTCATGTTACTCATGTTACTCGTTCCTATTACCAACAGCTGATCAAATCTTCAACTATCTGACATGGTTCTCGTTGCAAACTGATTCCTTTTACATTTGGTTATCTACTTATTTAAATTGCAGCTCAGGTCTTATACCTCAGATAATCTCCTACATAAATTGTATAAGGAGAGTAGCTATTGTAAATGTGAAATGACAGCGAAGGGATAATAACCAATTCCCAGCGTACGTTACATTCCACAGTCTGCCCAGAATGGAAATTTAATCGTATTTTATAGCAGAAAAAATTCATACCTATATTAATAACCACTAGAAAAAGTAATTATTGTTTTATGTTACTTACTCTAAATAAATAAAATTATAAACTTTCCAATATTTGAATTACTTTTAACAATCATGAGTTAGGCTGCCCACACATTCATGAAGCAAAAACGCTTTAAAGCAAAACGTTTTTGACTAATCTTGTTAGAACGTGCTTTTCAATGCTTTAAATAGGACCAAGCACACACTGGTAGAGCAAAACATAAAGCAGTTTAAAGCACGTTAAAGCGATTGCAGTCAAAACGTTTTTACTTAAAGCGTTTCGATCTGTGAATGTGTTTTTATCGTGAAACTAAATATTACGCAACCAAAAAAAAATATTTCTGCTAGACGTTTTTTCGTCCTAGAGTATTTCGGTTTTCTTTACGCCTGTATCTACGTTCGATGAAACAATAGAAAAGAAGAGAAAAAAATGCAACGGACAAAGTGTAGTACAGGTTCCATAGGTTTTCAGAGTATTTTTTTAACCCTTTCTGCATTTTTCTGCAAAAACGCTATTGGATGCATCCTATCCAATAGCGTTTTTTTTTATTACTCATCTCTTCTTTTACAGGTAAAAGATTTTTCTAAAAATCGTAAGATTTATCTGTACGATTTAGTTTAATCAACAAAAAGAGGTAAATGATTCATACGGAACATTTTTTTTATCTCTTCGATGTTACGTCGTATTGCTTTATAATGCAATAAAACGTTTTGCGTGAAAACGTTTTGCCCGAAAACATTTTGCCCGAAAGTGTTTTGCCTGAAAACATTTTGCTTCATCAGTGTGTGACTAACCGAAATGTTTTGCATTACAGCACAACGTTTTGCTTTAAAGCGTTTTTGCTTCATGAATGTGTAGGCAGCCTTAGTTAGTTTGCAGTTAGTTAAATTAAATTTAATATTGCGTTGAGCGCTCTGGCAAAGCGCTTGATGCTTGGCCCGGCAATTATTAGATAAGAACTTCGAATTTCTTCCTGATGCAAATGGATTCTTTTTTTTTCTTTTTTCCAAAATTTATGTTAAAAAATAATTTTAGTTTAAATGATTGCTGCCGAAATTTTGCGAAGCGGTAAATAGGTATTTGGTGTTAGGTTCAGTTTTGTTTCTTTACACGTAAACAATGTTTACCTATTTTGACACGTAAACAGCAGATATGTTCCTTTTGGAGTGCACGAGTGACAAGGTGGGAGTTCGAAATCACAGTTCAAACTTACTCGTTCATGCCAACGGAAATGACGTTTATCTGAGTTGAGATGAGATTTGTAGTAAAAAGAATACGCCTAATGTGTAGACAATGTAGACAATGCAGACTCTGAAGACAATGTAGAAAATCATTGTCTGTTGACACAAGAAAATTCGAGAAAATTTTGGCAAGGCGTTTTTTTTCTAACGTTTTGTGTTAGCAATTATTTTAATTTCTTTATAACATAATTCTAGTAACCCCAATTTGACATAAACTTTTGGGGAAGGGTTAAAAAAAACTCAATAATAAAAAAAACTGTCCATACGGTGCGGACTTTTAACGGTCACTGTATAGGTTTTTCTGTCACTATAGGTTTCGCGGCTAAGAGTTTTGTGAATATAAAAATGGGTACATGAAAAATTATAGCAAAGTCGCTTATCCCTCTCGTCGATGTAGTCGCAGAATGACTCAATTCAAGCCACAAAGAAAAAACAGGAATGTGACATAAATCGCCATGTATCTATCTCTTTTATTATCAACTTTTGGAGTAAATGACTACTTAGTTTTATCTAACACCTGTTTATTATGAATTCATAGTAATTCTGATTTTGAATATATTATATATATAGGCTGTCCATTTTTGAGACCAAGCATAGGGATTTCACTTATCTCAAGAGATACGAAGTCGCTTAAATTAGGCCAAAGTTGCGCATTTTCATGCTAATTAATAATCTGGAAAGCAATTTAAATTATTCCTTTTCGTTTTGAAGATATTGAGAAAAAACTAAAATTTTTCATTTTCGTTTATATTTTTTAAATCGAAAACCGATAAAGCTAGACATTTATAACTTACACATTATTAAGGCACTTTTTTATGTAGAATCTGAATCTGTCATTACATTTATCCGAGCTGTCAAAATTACAGAGATACGACTGTCAACTTTTTTTTTCTTATGGGCGCCATATTGGATTTTTTCTCCGATTCTAACAATGTATCACAAATTATGGTTGATTCGACTTTTTGGCAGAAATTTCAATTTTTCAATTTTTACAAAGAGCGCTGTGGAAACAATCAAGATGTTGACGCTTACATGGCACTAGCTAGATTAATTGAAAACGCGGAAGAAATTCTAAAAGCTGGAAAGTCATAATATTTTAATTGTAAACAACTCTTGCTTTCAGTGCAAAATAATCCTTCTAGCTCAACAAACCAAATTCTTTCAAAGCTACCACATTAAGTGGTATGAAGAATGAAGAAAAAAAATGAAACTTCTGCCCTGCTAATGAATGAAATAATAGAAATTTCCTTCAAATTGTGATATGATCCGATGCCGATGCCGCCGAGCCAAATACAAAGTCTAATAATACCTAAATTTTCGTAAAATAAAACTTTTCTTATGAAATACATTAATAAACAGTTGATTTCAACAAGATGGCTTTCTCTCTCATGACGCCTGAGTTGCTGATTGTTTAACTAAAATGTTTTCTAAAAAGAAATAACGGAGACATCGGCTGGCCAGCAGAGGGCCAGATTTATCTCCCACAGACTATTTTCTGATGGGTAGGTCAATGAAACACAAATTTATAATACAAAAAGTTACAAAGTTTAAGCTACTTTTGTGGGTTTATGGATATGGATTTTCCAATGACGATTCTTATGTTTCTTTCAGAATTCTCCATCTGGTGTGGTATGTAAAATTGACTGCAGTTTGTCTTGTTAAACCCGAAGAATTGTTTTGTACTTAAAGTGGGGGTTGTTTGCAATAAGAATATTATAAAAATTGAGTGATGAAAAAGTGATTTTTAAGAGTGCAGAATTTCTTCCGCGCTTTCAGTTGGTGAAGCTAGCGCCACATTAAGTGACAAAATCTATATTGTTTCCACAGCGCTCTTCGTAAAAAGAAAAAAACAGAAATCTTGGCCAAAAAGTCAAATCAACCGTAATGTGTGATACATTGTTAGAATCGGAGAAAAAATCTTTATTTAGAAATATGAAAATCCAATATGGCGTCCATAAGAAAAAAAAAGTTGACAGTCGTATCTCTGCAATTTTGACAGCTCGGGTAAATGTAATGACAGATTTAGATTCTACGTAAAAAGTGCCTTAATAATGTGTAAGTTATAAATGTCTATAAATTATCGGTTTTCGATTTAAAAAATAAAAACGAAAATGAAAAATTTTAGTTTTTTCTCAATACCTTCAAAACGAAAAGGAATGATTTAAATTTCTTTTCAGATTATTAATTAGCAAGAAAATACGCAACTTTGACCGAATTTAACCGACCTCGTATCTCTTAAGATAAGTGAGATCCCCATGCTTGGGCTCGAAAAATGGACAGGCTGTATATACAGGGTGATTCACGGAACTCGTTCGTTAAAAAGTTTACGGACTTCCTCTTCGAATTTCTATTTTATATTTTGCAGTTACAAGTTAGCGAAAATGATCTATTAAATTATAATATTTCCAACTTTCGGGCATTTCCGCTTGTACCGGAAGCTGCTGTCAACTTTCTTATTTTAAATGGAATGCCCAATTTTTATTGCATTTTTGAATTTCTTGTAAAATTCTAAAATTATTTTATTCAACATATCGTACAAGAAAAATTAGCCGTTTCAGAGATATTTCCATTTTTTTCATTTTTTCTTTTTTCAAACTTGCAGTACCTTGCTTATGACACTGCCATCTTTGTGCAATACAAGCCATGATGTTAATTTTTGGCCTGTATTAATAAAATTAATTCAGGTATATAGTTATATTTTGTGAAGTCATGTTTAGTTTGTTAATTGTTTTTAGTTTAATGTTAATGAAAATAATACCGAATAATTTAAGCATCTAATAAGAAAATGAAAATTAATACTAAGTAGGATATTGTCCCTAATATTTAATCCTGTTTAATTATCTTGCGCGGGAAAGATTTTATACCTCTAAATTCTACTACATTTGTAAAATGTCGGTATTCTGGAAAATTTCCAGTAATAATCCCAATTTAGGGCGTAGGTACACAGAGAAAAAGTAAAGTAAGAGTAAAAAGTAACACAAATTGTAGTTAGAATGAAGACGGAAACAAATTGTAATATTCGCACAATTGTGGGACTATTTACTACAATTGTGCTAATATTTACTACAATTGCGTTAATATTTGCTACAATTTGTTTTTGTCTTTATTCTGACTACAATTTTTGTTACTTTTTACTATTGATTTTTCTCTGTGTATAAGAAGCTGCGAACCAATTATCTTTTAGTATTGAACAATTTCTTGTTTCGGAAAGTTTCATTTAATTTCGTTGTGAAATGGAACGCAGAACATACACTACCGAAAGAGATAATCATTCCATTGTACGTATATTGTCATAGGACCAACGATACTTGTTATTATTACTGGAAACCGTAACCAATATTTATTTATTAGGCTTGCCGCCGGCCGTACCATAAAAGCAGGTCAGCCGGCTAAATGTTGTTAAGGTTCATAATTGCAAAGCACGAATATTCGTACGGCCAGGGTATTTCATTTCGTCTTAAAACTTTTCGACACCGCCGTACGTAGCGACTTGTCCAGGGCGGTTGAGTTGAGAGACCGTATTGACTTGAAATGCGCTTAGTTAGCGCAGAAGTAATTCGTCACGTTCGAGTAGGGTTCATTATTTGTTTAGATCATTGTCAGGTGACTAATGGGCAACATCTTAAACATCTTTTATTTTTTATTACTGATTTTATAATTTTGAGGAATTTCTGGGTAACTAAATTTATTAATTTTGATTTAATTTTTCTCGGAAATTTTGTTATTCAACCCTATAGCTGTTTTACTTTATTAAACGTATAAAAGTATAAATAATGCAATCAAAACAGTACGTTTACGTTTGAAAAAACAATCGAAGATATCGAATTAGTTCCTTAATTTTCTTCCACACTGTACATATAAACGATCCTTTACGGGATCGGTTACAGGTTGTGAGTGAGCTGTGCACTCACAACCTGTAACCCTATAAATTTAACTCCAAACCCTCTAATCCCATAACCTTAAAACAGCATTTCCGATGACTTCAATAACCACGTTACTTAGTAGTTTGACTTGATCTCTTATCGCAGGATATATCTCTATAAACAGAATATATTAAACCCTATATTTCTACAACCCCATAATCTTTAACTCCAATAACCATATTATTGGTTACGTATTATGTCCAAACTCAGAGGCGTTGTATTCTGCGCGCGGCGGGGCTTGATTTCTCACTGCATTTCCAATAGGCACGGGGATTCTACGATCGAATTCTGCGTCTCATTAATTTTGATTTTGACGATTCGACATTTACTTGATTATTCAGTCTCTCCGTAAATATTGAAGAGTTCAAAATTTACTTACAGAAAGCGGCTCTCACAACCTGTTATATTGAGAGATCATTTTCTCGTTTTAAAAGACAAGACATTCTCACGGCAAATCGAAACGAACGAACGAACGAAATTTGGAACGTTATTTAATAATTAATTTTAATAACAATTAATAGCTGAGAAATTTTAGTATTTTCTTCCCTATTCGAATTTCGAATACCTGAGAATACTCAACAACGCGCGTCTCTGTTAAACCGGGCAATCGAACGATGTAGATCTGCGCTACACCGGTGGTGTTACGATGCGTAATCGGCATTTGGGAGACTGGAAGGGCTATTTTCCTCGATGCTGTAGTTATGAAGTTAGGAGGATTGTAGAGTTTAACATATTCCGTTTATAGAGCCCTGATAAATTCCTCAATGAGAGATCAAGTCAACTGAGTAACGTGGTTACTGGGCTTATCGGTTGTGGGGTTAGGGGATTCGAGGTTACATGTATAAGGTTATAGGATTATTGTGGGTGCCCAGTTCCCTTCACGAAACCGTTGTGTGTAATGGGACTTGACGGCTTGGGTTATAGGGTTATAGTGTTATATGCGGTTATTGGTAAAACCTGACGTGATGGAGTTAAATGGATCGCGGATTCAGATTCAGCGACCTCGAAAACATGCAGCAGACATAGTCTGACTTCCAGATCTGAAACAATTTTTTTTTGTGGGGCTGTGTTATCTTACTTGGGGGTCTATTCTGTATCAAAACCGTTAAATTTAAAGGGGTGTTAAATTTTGTTGCTACGGTAACAACCAATCATGAAACTGTAATTTAGATTTTAACGGACCCCTAAATTTTAACAGCCCGTTAATAAGTTACAGAATCCGCTCCTTGCAGTGACATGTTGAGTTTGGTAATGCGCTTTGATTATTAAAAGTGTGAGGGAGAGCGACTACGTTTCACTGTGTGTAAGAGTGAATTAAATAAACGGTCCGAGCGATCTGACTATAAACCCGAATTCGCCCACAGTAACAAAAATATTCTTTAATGGTTTGAACGAAAAATATGACATATTACGCACTCTAACTACAGACCAAGATAGTAAATTTAGTTCATATCGTTGTTTAAAGAGCCAACAAAGTATTCGGGATTAATGACCAAGGAGCGGATGATCTGAGGTTTTTCTTAAGGTTATTCAAACCGTAATCATTATATTAAAATTATTTTTATGGAATCTTGTAAGTAAATTTATTATATTATATATATACTTTCATTCAACGACTTATAAGGTCTCGTGCAATGCAAATCGCCTGCATTCGTTATCAAAAACCTCAATTCCGCCGCTCACTGTTAATGACATTAAGGCTGAGTTTAATTCGAGATTAATTTGAATCAATGTTTGTACAACTGGACATTACAATACATGATAAGATCGCTTTGGTGCAGAAAAATAAACAAAGAACATAATAAAACTGTTATTCAAATTAGAAAGCAAATTTTTTACCATGCTTGAGTTTTAATTAGTACACAAATCGTATTAAAATCTTTTGCAATTTACTGATGCAATCCCGTGTTTTACGACCCCGATCATGTTATTTCACATAACGATCTGGAAAAGATCGAAGTGAGAGGTGATTTTCCCACGATCGCCGTCTGTTTCAAAGTGATCACATCGAACTCGAAAGCCAGAAAGACATTTGACGTTCTCGTTCACAGCTAGTCGCAATCTGGGCTTGACGCGATCTTACGTATCTTGTAGCCTCCATTGTAATAATTGCATTTTGTGTACTCTACATATTCGCCATCTAGAATGTCTGTAAGATCAATATAAATCGCTAAAGCCGTCCAAGCCGAGACCGTGTTTAGCTGCGAATCGAACTTCAAATGTGTCCCAGGCTTAAAACTGCAGTTTATGTACTAACAACGAGGTGACTTTTTATTGACACTCACCTTAGTCTGTAATGCTGAATATTTATGGAGATAACGGCTGAGCTAGTTTTTTTCCATAAATGCAGATTGTTGCCAAGGACGGACGGCTTTTATGCTTAGGTGCTCTCTAATGTCGGGTCCACACCAAGACGAACATTGTTAGCTAACACTGTTCGCTAACAATGTTAGCAGCAAATTGAATTTCGATGACATTTCTACTAACAATTGAGGTCTACGAATAGTGTTCCATCCGTAAGCGGTAAACTTCAAAAGAAAATAAATGTTTTTAAGGTGCGTTTAGACTTGAACACGCACGCACTTATCCTCTGCGAACGCTCAAGTGTAAACGGCTATGCGCGCACGCTCACGTTGTGTTTTCCTGTGCGCGAACAGCCGCAAGCTCGAATAGCCGTAAATATGATCCCCTTTGGTGCATTTAGACGAGCACGCACACACTGATCCACCGCGAATGCTCAAGTGTATACATCTATGCGCACACACACATTATGCGCGCATAGCTGCCTGGCAGCGCGATCCTCTTGGTGTCTGTCTCGGGTACAGGCTCAAAGGAATTAATGGCATATTGAAAGCCACGCGACACAGCCCTCGTAGAAAAGGTTTTTGAATTTTCAGTTGGCCATGGAATCGACAAATGAAACAGTTTTGTTGCTTAGCAAGATTATGAAAAACTGCCTATTTTATGGAATGTGAAGCACACAAAATATTATTTTTAAAAACATGACCTACCAGGAGCTAGTGAACAAATTAAATATTGAAAATTTAGACAGTGCGGAAGCACAAAAAAAGATAAAATTTTCTTGGGGCGGTTTTAGTCATTGTAATAAAATTTTTGAATTAGTTATGACAACTCTCTGACACTAAATAATAAGTAGAGTAATTTATTTTGTTTCTTACAAAAAGTAGACGTTTGCCGCTAAAGTCGACGTCTACGTTCGAATTTCTTTTTTCTTTTATTAAAATAAGAAACAATTAAACAGCCGCTGCTATTTTGTCGTCCATTGTGTGAGCGAACAATTGAATCAGCCCATGCACCAGAAAATAAATGCTCGTGAGCACGAAAGAATGCCGTGCGCGTATGCTCAGCTCATTCGTGCACAAGTCTATACGTACCTTTAAAGTATAACGCGCGGCGCAACGGCTGGCGGCGGAGCAATGCTATAAAAACTGTCCAATTATATCTCAAAAACTGCTTGTCGTATCTGAATGAAATTTGATTTTTTTTATTTCTTACAATTATAAATATTTATGTGTACTTAAAATACTTAGTATGTTCAATTTAATAAAAAAAAATTATAAGAATGCATTACAAGAAAGCAAGTACCTACACTAATGAATACAGTTAATACATTCATAGGTTTCTATAATACAAACATAGTTATTTTTCTATTAAGAAATATCAGAAATTAAATCGTGAATCTAATAAATACTGGAAAAGCATTTAATGATCTACCAAATTATCTAAAACGTGAAAAAGGATATTTAGAACATTTTGTCACGTTTTTTTAAATAAATCTAATTGATTGATATTTGATTTTTATCAGAATATATTATATTTACATTTGATCCTAAAAATATTTATATTGACTGTTTAATTCATCTGCCATTTCATTGTTCATTAGCCAATAAAACACTTAATTTTAATCATTTCCACGGTTAGAAAAAAAAATGCAGCGTTAATTGCACTTGTACAGGGTGGCCCAACGATGCGTATTTCTTCTATGAGGCCTATTGGAAAAAAAAATTTGGAAAAGAGTCGATAAAGAATTTTATACTAGACAACATGTGGCATATTGTAAAGTTATTTTGAAATATACAGAATGATCGGAAAAATGGCGGTTCGTGGAAACTATTTTTTTTAATGGAACGCCTGTATATTTTTAGATATTTGGATGCGCCGCAGTGAACTGATTACAATTGTATAAATATATATTGATTTCATTATTTCGTAAAATAATTTTTTTTCAATGAAAAATTCTTCAAAAAATCAGTTAGTTTGAATATGAATTTCTGATTACTGAGATAACACAGACGAACGAAATAGAGTTGTGTCGTTTACGAACGATTGAGTTGTTTCGAGCGAATATTTTGAGTAAAGATTCGTTCATTTTGTTCGTTCGTGAACGAACGAATCTTTTTGAACGATTTGATTCAGATGAACGAAATGAACGAATCACGCTGCACCGTAGCTTCCAATTTTATTCGTGCATTTCTCTCACCTCTTGTTTTCATGTATTTTAATAATGAAAATATATTGTATGAATCATCCTGTATATTTTTACACTTTTGAAGAAAGAATAAAATTACTTTATCAATAATATAGCACAGTATATTAATTCAAGATCGTGAGATATTTCAGTAACATTTACAATGTTCAGGTAGGCTGTGAGTGAAGATTTTTAAACAATTTTAATTTTCTGTCAAATCTCAGTCAGATTATTTATAAATTATATCTGAGCGTAAAAAAAGTGTTGGTTGAAAATGCTTTAGTGTTTCTGATATACATAAAAGAAAATGTAATTATTGTCTGAACGAAGTGTGTATGGTGGGAATCGATATAAATATGTACGGCATACAACCGATCGATTCCGATTCGTTCGTCTCGTTCCTTTCAGTCATCTTGTTCATCTCGTTCATTTCGTTCATATCGTTCACCGGCTCAAAGATTCGTTCGTTCGTTTTTTTAAGAACGAACGGTGAACGATATGAACGAAATGAACGAGATGAACAAGATGAACGAAAGGAACGAGACGTTCGTGAACGACACAACTCTACAACGAAAATTTAACAGCGATATTTTTAGGACGTTGGCCTTTATGAAAATGTGAACAAAATTAAGATATCTTTTTGCATTATACCGAGCAATCGTTACTTACGAAACATTCAGTACCTCATCTTTTTTAATGGAATGGCCTATTTTAAATTTAAATTTAGCTTTCTGTTGATATAAGGTTTTACACGGTATTGAAAAATTCGTTTGCCCAATTTCTAAGGCAAGTAAAAAAAGCCAAAGTAAGACTTTTTGTTATACAGTGATCGCCAACAAGTCAGCATCAAATGAGAAAAATCTTTATTTTTGATTTTTCAAAAAAACTTTTTACGGCAATAGTTTCTGCTTGTCTAAAAACCTATTTAGCCCCTATCAAATATACCCAGTGATTTATACTTATTTAGAAAATAGAGTTTTTCGAAATGGTCGAAATCTTAAAATTGTTATTCCTCGAAAAGTGGTTAGGATTTCAATGAGATCTCTGCAGATTGGGTTAGTTTTAGCTTATTGGATGATATGAAGGCCAGAATATAACTTGGTTTTCTTTAAATTCCGTTAAAATTGAATGTTTCAATTTTTAGAATATTCTCATAATTTCACATACTAAAACTTAACTTCAGAATTTAATATTTTTATGGTGAAAACTTCAAAAATTTATAATGGAAAAAAGTAGTAAGAAAGTAACTTACCGAATGTAATAGTTTTGCACATTTTTTACGTTTTTGATGCAAGGTGCCTTTCAGGAGATATATTTTTCAAAAATAATTAAACTGTATTTAAACAGCTTCTAAAAACTCTAGTATGTTAATGTTAATAAATTATTTTCACAAAAAGCCTGTAAATATTCGTTTACAGTGGCTTAAGAGGAGATTTTTATTTATTTAGCTTACATGTTCAAGCCAGTAGGCACAGATGGCTGTGGATTTTTTTACTATCAAATGAAATTACTAAAGGGCTATTTTAATAATAGAACTTGACTTTGAATTACTTTAAAATGTAAAACTACCTTTGTTTTTGTATTGCAATTTTTTTTGTGAAACTAAGTTATTTACAGGGATAAATTAGAGGTTTTGGAAATCATTTAAATGCAGATTAGGTATTAACGAAAAATATTTCTCTTAAAAAGTACATTGCATCAAAAACGTGAAAATTTGGTAAAAATATTACTTTTCGCTAAATAATGCAATATCTGAGGTAGTAATTAATCTTCTTTATTACTTTTTCCTTTTTTTTATAAATGTTTGAAGTTTTCACCCTAAAAAACTTGAATTCTGATATTAAGTTTAAGTATGTGAAATTCTGAGAATATTCTAAAAATTGAAAAATTAAATTTTTTGGGAAATACAGAAAAATAACCTATTTTCTGACCTTGATATTATGCAATAAGCTGAAACTAATCCCGGTTAAAGAAATTTCATTGAAATTTTGAATAGTTTCCGAGTAATAACAATTTTCTGATTTGATCATTTAGAAAAACTCTGTTTTCTAACTAAGTAAAATTCACTCGGTATATGTGATAGGGGCTAAATAAGTTTTCAGACAAGCGGAAATTATTGCCGTAAAGTTTTTTCAAAAAATCAAAAATAAAGATTTTTCCCATTTGATGCCGACTTTTTGGCGATCACTATATAACATAGGGTTGGAAATTAATAATTACTTTTTAAGACTGTAAAAATGACTTAACATGACAGAATACTGAAGAAATTAATAATGTACCAAAACGAGGTAATTAAAAAAAATAAAATTTGTGTTATACAGGATGTCCTAAGAGTTTCCGGGATTGTTCACACATAGTTTTTTGAATATTTAGTTAATTTAAGTTAAGAGCACTCCAGGAAAATTCGCATTTGCACTAGATATTTCATAAGGAGAGGATTCTCCGAGATAAAAACAAATTGGTTCTATTAGGTGCCGAAAAAAGTACTTTAATTACCATGTAAATTAGTTCAAGCCGCACCTCAACAGCTTAAGTAATAAAGAGGTTACGGCAAATAACAGAAATTAGAAGATTTTGGTTTTTGTTTTTTTTTTTTTAATTTTAACCAAGTTGGGTATGGCAAGTAAAATTTGAAAATGGAATCTTAATGAGCTCTCGAACCTGCACTTTTTTGCTAATTTAACCAGTTCTCTATCTCTTCAAATACAAAAATTACCCATGTTGTCGCTACTAAAGCCGGACACACTGTATATGAAGAAGACGCATTTGCACTGGATATTTCATAAGGAGAGGACTCTCCGAGATAAAATTTTCCTAAAGTGCTCTTAACTTACGGTGTGTGGGTGTGATTTGCTCTCATCTGTACGTTGTTTTTTGACGATTGATACCTACTATATATATTTTATTTTATTTTTCAGGATTTTTAGGCTTTAAGGTATCAAATAACAGGGAATTATATTCTTATTTATTCGTTAGAATAAGTTTTTTCGGGGTCTTTGGACTATTTATTTCCGTGTTGTTTGGTTAGCTCTTATTTGTAAGGTTTCTGACAGTAAATTTTAGGTGTTAACATATTTTTTTTCCCAATTTATACATAACACACATAGTTTATTTTCAGAATTTTTATGTATCAAATAACAGGGAATTATATACTTATTTATTCGTTAGAATAAGAAGTTTTTTCGGGATCTTAAATTGCTTTTCAGATCATTAATTAGCATGAAAATGCGCAACATTGGCCTAATTTAATCGACCTCGTATCTCTTAAGATAAGTGAGATCCCATGCTTGGGCCCGAAAAATTTACAGCCAGTATATATTTTATTTTATTTTCAGGATTTATATACTTATTTATTCGTTACAATAAGAAGTTTTTTCGGGCTTTGGACTATTTATTTCCGTATTTCCGTGTTGTTTGGTTAGCTCTTGTTTTCTAACAGTTAATTTTAGGTGTTCATATATTTTTTTCCGATTTATACATAACCTATACAGTTTATTTTAGATTTTCAAATATTAATTTATATTTGCTTATATTTAGACATATATAAGTTTTCAAAATTCTAAATTCAGATCAGTCAATTTTCCAAATTTATTTTAATTTAAAGATGTACCTAAGAAGCATCCACTATCAGCGAGGATGAGTTTAAATAACAAAGATCTAACAAAAGTTCTTAGATATAAACTGATTTTTGTTAATTTTTCCTTCCCTCTTTCATACTGTAGTTTTAATTTTATGTCAATTGTGAAATTTTACTTATTAATTTAATTAAATTCACATACTATTTCGTTTGTGATTTTTCGTTATTGTATTAAAATTTTTTTTTTGTTTGAATATATTTTGTAATTTAAAGTTTGGATTTTTTATTTAAACGATAATAAGAACGGACATTTAAGAAAATATAAAAAGAGATAAGAAGTGAACAGTTTTCGACAATTCCAAAAACAAATATCAGTAGACACTATTCGAGCTACTCGGGGAAAACGATTTGGAAATCGATTTCTGGCTTTCCATGCTAAAACCAGGGCGCTACTAACAAAGAAATCGAAATTCAATATCGTACGGATTGCTAAAAGAATTGGGGGCAAAAGGGGATGAAAAGCGAGTTTCCAACCTCCGTACGGACGTGCGTTCTACACTTTCAACTGTAGCTCTTTCGACACCAGAATAAAACGAAATGATACTGATCCTAATGTTGAAGCCGCTGAATTCTTGAACGCACAAGACAATTATTGATACATCATTGTCAGATGTATGTGCAAGTTAAGGGCAACACTTTTGAATATGCGTTGTAAACTAATCTGAAATTCACTACAAAAATAATTTATATTTCGTTTTAGAAATTTTTTTTATTTTCATCTTCTTAATAAATAACATTTTACAGTTTAATTTTGTTGTTTATGATAACCAAGTAAACGATAAATTACGGGAACGGGTCTAATATTTTACGAACTGGTATGAAAAATTTTACAGGCTTCTAAAATTATTATTTCACCTCGACTGTGTGTAGCTAGAAATAACATCCTGAATAAAAAGAAAACGTTTTCATAAAAAAATTAAAGTAAATCAATTAAAAATCGCCATGTGAAGGTGAAAATAAGTTTGTACGCGGTACGCTTTGAAATTAATCTTTACTGGGCTCTCTGGATTATGGGGCTCACAGCGCATCGTTTCTGCAATATTAAACCGATGAGAAGTTAGCAATAAAATTTCAGCAATAAAATTATGAAATTTCATAACGCTGCCACTGCTAAAATAACGATCACAGATCAATAATATTTCATCTATTACAAAGAGTATAATGTGTAGATTCCCGTCATATGAAGAAACTGAAAAAATATTTGATATTAAGTTAACTATGACTGTTTTAAGCTACGTAAGTCATTATTCACATATTGCACCAAAACAATTGCTTTCACTGAAAATTTTCACGTAGTCATAAAGTAAACATACATATCTATTTAATAATGCCTTTAGAAAGCTTTAGCCGGTTGATTTAAAGTAATTAGAAAATTAATTAAATATAGTATTCCCAGCAATAAAATAATACTAACTTTGAACGTCCATATCTTTTCATCCAGTATTCGCATAAACATTCTGTTTGCAGAATATGAAAGCACAGATCGAAATCTATCGTTTCATATACCATATAGTTTTAGCCGGTTGATTTGAAGTAATTACAAAGTAATAAGTTGTGGCATTTGCAAGAGTAAAACAATATTAACTTTACATTGTCCCTTCTGAATTATTTTGTACTTAAAAAATCGAGATTTGTACCAACAGTAAATATTTCATGACTATTACGTAAAGTATTGATTTTATAAGTACGAATTTAAACGGATCCAAACCAAAAAGTAAAAGTAATTCTTGCAATTCTCGATCTGCTTATCCTATATTAGGGTTATGAGAAATGTATTATGAAGAAATCAAAAACAATAACACGATGTCTTAAGTAAAAAAAGCCTGGCACAGAAACGTGAAAAATCGTTTCAAATTTTCTTGTGCATGCAACAGGTAAGAACACAAGAGCAAATTTTATTCCATTGAATATTTTTTATAAACACAAATGAATAAGCTAACCACTCGGATGAGTTAACTGACAAATATCCATTAATTGCTTCAGATCTTTAGCAAAACTTAAAAAATCGGAAATCTTTTTTTCTGAAGTATTAGGCCGAAGAGAATTTTCTCTGGTAATCAAGAAATACATTTTGTAAATACTTATCGAATCCTACTAAAATTTTGTATAGTTTGCCCAACAATTCCAAATTACATTTTTTTCTAATTTTCGTATCCTAAATAAGTGCTATTTTTAGCCACACAACAAATCAATAATAAGAAAATTTCCCATATGGTGCGAACGTTTTAGCAGTCACTGTATACAGACTGTTCAAAAATAACTCGGCACTATTGCTAACTTTTATTATTAAAGTTACAGATCCGGTTAAATTAGCAAACTAGCAGTATTTTTTGCCCTGATTGCAACGATGCATATAAACAAAAAAATGAACAACGCGTTTACGAAATATCGAGAATAGAACACTTTCTTTTAAATGGAACACGCTGTATATTATTTGACCAATCGACAGAGAATAAAATTCTGAATTAAAATTGTTTTTTTATCATTTTATCGGAAACTAATAAGTAAAGAAGATATTTTGATTTTTTACAAATTCATGTGTTCCAAGAACAAAATATTAATTTTGGCTTATGCGTTTATTATGAAAGGTGTTTCTGAATGAGTTTTGTAAAAATCTTTTAATAAAAGGAATCTTCATAAGATGCATTTTCTGGCCCAGAATTATCATAAGATGCATGTTCTGGGACAGAAAATTCATCTTATAAAAGTTCTTGTTATTAAAAGATTTTTACAAAACTCAGACAAAAACACTTTTTATAATAAACAAATAAACCAAAATTAATGTTTTCACATACATACACTGTGTTCAAATGTTCTGTTCTTGAAACACAACCATCTCTTCTATCTTCTTTATTTATTAATTTCCGATCAAATGATAAAGAATAATTTTAATTCAGAATTTTATTCTCTATCTATCTATTCTCTTGGTCAAATAATATACAGGGTATTCTCTTTCAAAAAATGTTATTTTCCTTTTATTTCAAAACCGCGATGTTCAATTGTTTTTTTGAATGCACCGTTGCAATCAGGACGAAAGATACTACTAGTTTGCTAATTTAATCGTATCTGTAACTTTAATAATAAAAAAGTTTGCAATAGTGCCGAGTTATTTTTGAACAGTCTGTATAGGATGATCAAAGTTTCCATTATACAGTGTTTCCCAGTGATTCTCAGTAGTCGCGAATGATTATAGCTTAAATAAAAATACTATGATGCACAAATAATATGTGGGAAGAAGAAAAATTTGCAAATAGAAAAGATGGTTGGACATAGATGTCTAAAAATATCACGATTCGAATAATGCCCTTCTGAATTAAAAGAAAATCC
Organism: Prosopocoilus inquinatus; assembly: GCA_036172665.1. Classification (NCBI taxonomy): domain Eukaryota; kingdom Metazoa; phylum Arthropoda; class Insecta; order Coleoptera; family Lucanidae; genus Prosopocoilus; species Prosopocoilus inquinatus. The sequence continues at coordinate 12,287,655 of CM069875.1, forward strand.
AATATAAACCGCAAGTTTTAACAAATTTTCCAACACTCTTATCACCAACACGTCGAAAATTACAAATTCAACTTTGGAGAGTATTGTTAAATGTTAAAACAATTATATTAGTAGCAGAATATAAGCAGTCGACAATTCTATTTCGATTAAAATACATTTATGGGCCGTTAAATATATGGAATGGCGTAATATTTATTGAACAAATCATACTATCCGACTCATATCAGGTAAAATAGTAATCATTTCAATGTCATTTCCTAACCTGTACGTTTGGAAACATGACAAAATTCTCAAAATACCCATTTATAAAGTAAAATATAGGTAAAAACTCGCCTACTTGATTTTGAAAGTGTATGCGATTTTATTGCAAGCAAGTGTAATTTTCAATGCTCCACCCCTCATCCCCTAAGCGATAACAAGCCCAACTTTAAAAATTCAAATAGCAAAGCACCCCTTGTGATACCTCATTCAACAGCATTTTTTATGCTGAATTACAATAAACGATTTTTTTTTTCAAAATGAGATGATAAATAAAAATAAATAAATAACGGCTTCACTTTTGGTATCTAATCGTTAAAACAAGTAACAAACACTGCACCATGTAATGTCAATAAATTTTATTTGATATATAACAACTACTAATTGTTTTTATCACTTATTGCTAGAGCCGTAACAATGCCCGCTCGAAAATTCGCCGTTTTATTTCAATATTTTTCTGAATATCTGAAAAAGTTTTATCCGTTGTGTTTAGCATTAAAAATGTTATTTAACGAGATATCAGAAGGGGTACTTTGCTATTTGAATTTTTAAAGTTGGGGTTGTTATAGCTTAGGGGTTGAGAGACGGGGGATTGAAAATTACACCCTCAAATGATGATTTAAAAATAAATATCGACCTGTCTGACAATTCTTGTGAAGCATTTTTCTTAACCATTTTATAGAATTTATCCGTTACTTTTGGGAAACACTGTATGCATACAATAACTTCATAATTATTAAGGTACGAAATCGTTCAAATCATCAGCAATAATGAACCCACAATTACAGCGGCGATACCAGAAAAACAATTACGCATCGCGTTCTCATAATATCTTCATATGTAAACTTTTCTTTAATGAAATATTCTGTATTTTTTGTTGTGAAATGAAAAAATAGTAAATTCTAAATATAAAGTACTCTTTACCATTTAACCTCAGAACGAATAATAAAGGAGTTATTGCGATATTTGTACTCATCATTAAAAAAAATCATTAAAAATCTGCTACAATTCAGCTACATTGCAACAGGGTTCTCATAGCGATTTCGGCCCTAAGTGAGGCCTCATCAGAAAAAGAACATATCGAGAATTCCACCGTAATCTGACTGATCCGGTCAGCTTACGCATGGACAATGCTTAATTATTAATCTTCAGTAAAAGCAGTATATTTTCGCCATTTCGTACTGTCCATAATAACGAAGTCGTTGTATGCATATAACAAAAACTTTGAACACCCTGTATACTCAATGCAAAGTTCAAACCATGGCCATAATTCACAAAGTGCAATGTAAAGTTTTTTTTTATTGTTGCAAACGTCAAAATTTATTAATTACTAATTACTTCAAATCAACCGGCCAAAACTCAGATGGTGGTTTAAACAATAGATTTCGATCTGTGCTTTCATATTCTACAAGCAGAATGTTTATGCAAGTGCTGTATGGAAAGTTATGAACGTTTGAAGTTGTTACTGTTTCATTGGTCCGAGCGTCACTTTTAATTAATTTCTAATTACTTCAAATCAACCAGCTAAAACTCAGAGGGTGGTTTAAACGATGTGAATAATAATTTCATGAATACAAGACCCCCCCCCCCCCGTTAAATATGCTAGATCTTTCACGGAAAATTTAATTGAAAAGATTAATAGGTAAATAAAATAAATATAAGTAAAAAGAAATTTGCTTGAAAGTTAATATGTAAATTTATTATTAGATTATTATATACTTTCCTAAATTAAATAACAATAAAAATGCATTTTGCGGTTCTTTTCTTAGAGAACGTTAATAATTCTTTAAATTAATTAAATTAATTCTTCATGCACATGTTTGATTCATTTAAAAATAAAGCCTAATTTAACAAATGAACCATATATTTTATTTGTGGTACATCAATTTTTCTGCGGAACCTAATTAGAAATCGGAAATTGTTTTTTTTATTCAATAATATATTTATTTTAATTAAAAAGAGTTCTGATTACTTCAACTATTCCTGTTTCAACATCCACCAAGCAGGTCCAAGTAAATGTAGTTATAATATTTGTTATGTTTAGTGATGCGCGTTCCTAAAAAAATTAAAATAAGTTGGAAAGTCGCACATAGACGCATTTACTTTCTTAAATATTGTATTCTGAATATGCATTAATCATAAAAAAAGGGCATTTCAAAATCTGCAGAGACCTACCTTTTCGTGAATCTATTTAGTTTTTAAAATCAGAGAATTAAAATAATTTAATAGGGGAAACCCTAGTTTTACATGCAGAGCGGGGGGTTCCGAGGCCTGTAATAGGGGACTGTAAGTTAAGATTTTTATTTCATTTAATAATATATTTATTTCAGTTAAGAAAAGAGTTCAGATCTCTTCCAATATTTTTTTTTCGTAGCAAGTCCGTGTGCTTAACAGTTGTAGTGCACCTCAGAAAAAAATTGAAAATAAGAAAGTTGCGCACTGTTGCACTTTGTTTTTTTTTTAATAATGAATTTTGAATATATATTGATCTTAAAAAAATACATTTCCACATCTGCCTTTTTTGTGCGTCCACTTAATTTCTTAAATTATTTTTGTTTGACATGCAAGTTATTTGGCAAGTCAAAAAAATATTTACATTAAAGACAGAATGCTAACAAATGTGTTACATATCTAGTTTATGATTATAATTGCAAAAAATATAACACAACATTAATATAGATAACTTTAAAAAGCAAGATCTTTCAAAGACGACTGATGACGACACGAATGACGATTTAATGAATTAATAAGTTTGACAATCGTTTATTCAGAATTAAAGCAATATCAATGCAAACCTATATTTTTTTCATAACCTTTGTGATGTTTATTAATAGAATTATTTTCATTTATGTGATATATGAAGACTTAATTTCTCGAATTATTTCGCGCTAAATGTTAATTCTAGACCACTGCGTCGCCGCTGAACGGCTTATATGACCGAGGCACTCTGACCCTCGCGCTCATTGCATCAGAAGCAACCGTTTGAAGTAAATTACGTCTGTAACATAATTGCCGTTATAGTTTCTTTCAAATTAATAATTTATGAAAACATTATAATTCTTTAATATAGCTTTTAAAAAGACTGGCATAATACATTTAATTCATATCAATTATAGCGCCGTCACTGCTAAAAGAATGCAAGTTCATTTCGGAATGAATCGATTGTGTAAACAAGTTTTTTATATCCAGTCGCCCAGAACTGTAGTGGTTACTGCGTGCCGCATAGACTTCTCGGGCTTCGACTGGTTTATTGTTTTGTTTTTACAGGGCAGATGCGTTAAAGATTAGAACTTTTTCCGACTATGATCGTTTCAGTATATTAGTAGTTCCTTGTATATTTAACGAAACCTTCCGCCTGATAATTAGTTGTTATCATGACTTCGGGCGATAAGATATTACTTTGAGTCTGTGGCAGTTTTTGCAAATGTGTGCAAAACGGGCGATAAGTAATATAAAAGAAAGAGAGTTAAAAAAATACTCTGAAAACCTATGGAACCTGTACTATGTTTTGTCCGTTGCATTCTTTCTTTCTCTTTTCTCTTATTTCATTGAAAGAAAAATGTCTACTTCTGCCTAAATAATTTTTTTAGTTGACGTAATAATTAGTTTCATATTAAAAACACATTCACAGATCAAAACGCTTTAAGTAAAAACGTTTTGAATGCAATCGCTTTCGGGTGCTTTAAACTGCTTTTTGTTTTGCTCTATCAGTGTGTGCTTGCAAAAGCACATTCTAACAAGTTTAGTCAAAAACAAACGTTTTGTAGACACGTGTTTATGCTTTATGAATATGTGGCCAGCCTCAATAAACTATTTGAATTTGAAGTGACAAAAACTAAGAATAATATTTTTTTAATCAAATTCAACAATCCCTTATTGCTCTTACAGTTTATGAGCGATTGTCCCTGGTGTAATCGTTTTGGTTTGCAGTTGAACTCTTCAGTTACGCGTCTGCTTAAGAAGCTCCAAATAAGGCTGAAACAGCTGTACAGAGGCTGCTCGAGGTTTTCACTGCAATCAAACGATTTGCAACACATTTTTTTTAAACTTTCATTATGCTTTGACAGCAAGCATGGCCGCCTTGCATGGGGTAGCTTATTATGTAGCAAATTCGTTTCAATTTGTTATCCTACTGCAATGTCAGGACAAAAAGCGATGGTAGGGTGTCGCTGTTTTATCTAAAAAAAAATATAATTGAAGTGTGATTCTTGTCCGATGGAATATGTAAGAGAAAATAGTTCTTAAACTTTAAAAGGGACACTTTGAAATCGTAAGTACACTCTACGTTTCGCTATCGCTTTCCAGTTTCGTCACGAGTGAAAAAATATAAACAAACAAGTTGTCAAGAGAAACGAAAAGGTAACATGATTTTAAACTAAAATACGAGTTGTACAGATAAACATAAAGGTAATAATAGCTAAATTAGAACTAGATTAGGGTTTCTATTTTTTCTGTTTCTCTTGAGTTATATTTTATTAAAAACAAAAAAAAAACAAAAACAAACACAACCGGTAAAATATAAACAAAATCGGACTTGTATCAAACTAAATTTGCGTGCGTTCGTATTTAATAAAAACAGAAAAGCTTTTGCCAGATCGGTTGCGTTGGGTGCTACATTTCTCAAAAGGAATTTTGTAAAATAAAGTGAATATGAAATTTGGAACGCGGGAAAAAACTGTCTAAAGGTATGAAAATTTCTTAATATTTAATAAAAACAAAAAGAATGTCGGCACTGTATTGAAGCCAGCCTACTGAGACTAAGGCACGCAAGGATAATAAAAAAATGGCAGTTTTTTCTATTAATTATAAGAAATAAACCCAACAAAGTATATATTTTTGAGAACAGAATTGTCAGGTCTCTATTTAATGAGGGTATTGCCTGCTATGCTTTCCATTAAAAAAACATAACTTTATGTTATATCTCGAAAATTTAAGTAAATATTAAAAAATCAACTACACCACTGAATTGTATTCCAAAAAGAGTCCTAATAATGTAATAAACGAGATATGACTTGAAAACAAAAGATGATAGAAAATTTTTGTTTATGCTCTCGACTTAATCTCCAAAAAAGAGATCGAGACTTGGCCACTAGTTTTTTTTCTATCTCTTATAGTTACGGAGATGCCCATAAGAGACATCGAAATCACTCACAGTTCACTATTACTTTGTAAGATAGCGCCACTTTCGTTTATTTGGACCATGTAATTCATGCATACTTGGTAGGGATAAGCATGCTAAAAAATAGTACACATTTAAGGCTTTGTCCCGTATTTGGAACACGGCATAAGAGTATTTTTTATTTGACTATTTTCAACACAGCAACCAGATGTATTTTGTTGATTTATTCATTTGGCAAACATTTGATGTAACGTCAAGAGCGACAAGATTGTGGGTTCTGTGAATGCAATTTGACTGTGAAATAAACTAAATGCATTTTTCTATTTTGGCACTTTAATGGCTTATATAATGAAACTCAAATGAATCATAAAGTAGCCCGTTAGAGCATTCGAAATTTTATTTAGTCAGGTTGATGGCAGCATAGATTTGCTTAAATCTCAGATTACAAATGATAATAATCAACTTCCAAATTACAGATGTTTGAAATTACCTTTATTTGTTGACATCGCAAATCACAAACAAAATTACAACACTTTATAAACTCACAAAATCTTTAATTACAAACAAAAACTTCAAACAAAAGAGCCAATGTCACCATTCGCCATCAACAAAACAAAATTTTCCTACATTAAATTACAAAACAATGCAGTTTTTTAAGTTTTTTTCATGTGTAAGAACCAAAATAGAAAAAAATACTATAAAATACACTTAAGACATTTTGGCCGCACTTGTCCATTTAAAAAACTCATCTTCGACTCATTTTCTAAAACTGGAGGCGTTCACTAAAATTACGTCTTATGAAACTTGCTCTTTAAGATATTATTATCTAATTTAGTATAATTGCTTATATTATGAAACTCAAATGAGTCATTTGGGTTTTAGAAAATCGAACATTAAAGTACTCGAAATTTTGGTGGACACATACTTGTCTACATTTGTTCAAATCTCAAATTACAAATGATAACCTACTTCCAAATTACGGATGTTTGTAATTACCTTCATTTGTTGACATCGCAAATCACAAACATAATTAAAACACTTTATAAACTCATAAAATTTTAATTATACACCGTTTACGATTGTTTCAAATTCGGACTATCTATGAAAATCTGACATTTTATTTCTACGCAACCATAGATTGCTACATAGATACGAAGGCTCCGGGCGGCACCTTTGATGTTGCGCGGCAAAATTCCGTATCCTACAACCATTGTACAAGTAGTTGATAAAGTGCGAAGTTTGAAAATTGTGGCTATTGGAGTATTAATACATTAATGCACCTTTCATCAATATGCTATTTTACTCAACGAATAAAGGTAGTCATGAAAATACATTGAAATCATTTGCTTAACAGTGCACTACATGTCGTAACCTCTCACACTATCTGATTAATAAAATTCTTAAACAATGTCGGAAATGAGAGCCTTCGCATCTGTGTAGTAATCTGTGACACAATTCTATGAGGATAATAGAAAAGTATAGTTAAAAAATGAATGTTAATATTCCTCGATTGAAACTCACCTTTTTTTCCAGACTGCAATGCAATGCCAATGCATTGCAGGCTGCCTTTGATGAAAAAACGGGTCAATGGTTTTTTCAAAAACTGAACATAGCGATATTTTCTTTGTGTGCTCAGTTAAAAAAGAAACTTTTATATGTTTAAGTTTTGAAAAGTGGGAATGCATTCACTACAGACAACAAAAATGGGCTCGTTCATTGAAATTTAAAACTCATTTTAATCATTAACAATACAATATTTCAGCCCAAAAGCCAAATTCTGTAAAGAAACTTTACTGTTGAAAGATATTCGAGATTAAATTTAATATACGTTTGAAAAGTTGAGATTGGCGCATAAAGGAATCATAACGTCAATGTATCCACAACATAGAGGTGTAATAAAACCATTGGAGAACGCTATGCCGTATAATAGGTATTCGTGAGCTAGTCGATTTTTTGTACTTAGAGTTATTTTTATCCGACGTAACTGGTGACCGCACGCTCGAGAATCAGCTCGTTTATCTGCTTGGTCTTACTTCTCCACTCCATTATGTTTTATTTTTATTACTCCTCGATGGCATAGCGAGTAAACGTTAATAGGAATTAAACGGCATTTGTTTATTTTATGTGGCTGTTGTTTTTCCTGTTATTCAGTGCCTCTTACATTCTGATTTCCTTAAGTTTGCCAGGTCGCTTGCCGTCACTCGCGAAATTAAATCTTATAACCAGGAAAATAATTCAGGTCACTTAGTGTTGCTCGTTTTTTACGCCGAATGTACTATTTAATCCTGCCACCTTTCTGCCGCAAGCGATGCGATGGATCGAATTGTTATTGAGTGGGAGGGGATCGAGTGCAATGCGAGCGTTCGCACGTTATGAGCGAGACTGATACACTCTGAGTAATAAATTTTCGTTCCGTTTGCGAAACAAGTGGCCTGAATTCTTTCCCCTGCTTATTACCATACTTTGACATCAAAGTGCTACAAAAAACTTCCCCATTTTTTAAACATGTGGAAAAATTAAAGCGGTCGCATACAGGGTGATTCAGAAGAAGTGTCCAACCAGTTAAGAGCGCATTTACTAGGGCCATTTAAGTACGAATTTCCAAATATTAAATTTATTAGAGACATACCAAAAATCAACCTCCTTTGAGTCCAAAATGCAAATTATGATTCATTTCTTATGTATGCATACACAAGTTCGATATCCGAAAGAATGAATTGCGGGTTATACATTTTTTCCGCAAAAAGCCATAAACAAAAAAGTTTTAAGGTTGTAGCACATTATAGCGCGGCGCCGCGAGGCTAAGTACACACACAGCATGCGAAATTTTACCGAGACCATAAAAGAGCCCGTAAATAAACACAGTTTAACATAATAAAGATTATGAATTTTTGAAATGTTCTACTGGCATACCCAGGTCGTATTACGATAATTTCAGTTGCGTTAATAATTTTTTGTAAATGCACTGTGACCTGAATGATAAAAAAATGTTAGATAATAAAAATATTTACACTTATTATAGTCGTTAAATTTCAGAACACCTTAATTACTAACTGTCGCTTTACACTATTAAAAACACAATACTAATGAGCAACGCTTGTCTATCAAATAACACTTCTAGAGAATGTACTTTCTACTATTCGAGGTATGAACACTTCGCTTGCTAACTTAAACTACTATACTGGCGGGCAGATACGGTTTTTATAGTAGATACCTGCATTCTGGAAGTTATTAGAATAAACGGAATCAACGAAAAATTGCGATAACATTTTGTGATGCATTACTCGTACTAAAAATAGATCTATAATTTGTTCACAAATTAAAAGACCACTGGCGGCGTTGCCTTGTGAAAAATACAACCGGCAACAATGTCCTAGTTAAAAATTGGGTAACAAAATTGGCGAAACAAATCGGTGGTTCTAAATCTAATAATTATAATAGATTCATGGTTTTTACCTTATCGTTCACAAGCAATTTTATAGCAGGCAAACTGTAATTAATTAAAGCGGCTTATTAAAATGAAAATAAATGTTAATAAACTAATAGTAAAATTGATTTGACAAATTACTTTGACACGAAACTTGTGAACTTAGTATTTTGTTAATGTTCTATAAGGGACTTATGTTTTATACCAACATAATGCAACAGGTGGTGGTTTTTTTAATTTGCGAACAACGTCATTTGCGCCTACTTCTGTAACATTAATTTATTACCTTTCCTGTTAATATTATTTTAGGTTCCTTACGTATTAAGCATTCACTCTTTTTCTCGTCAAAGCAGGCCGTGTTCTCGTTTCCTTAGGTAGCTTCATTTACATGAATTTTGATAAAAAAAATAAGGTCATCTTTTTATATAATATTAGGTTGTTCGGAAAAAATGTCGCTTTTCCCTATTTTAGAATGCTTGTATTACAAGAAATATGTTAATTTTGATTAAACTATGTAATTTTCATTTTCATTAGTGATTCTTTGCCATCCTGCCAGCATTTGTGTTCCTCGATGGTACCAGCCAACTTTTCTAGAGTCAAAAATTCTTGATATGCCCTATCGACTTCGCGACATTCATTAAAATTTCTGTCTTTAAGGAAATGTTTCATCGAACAAAACATATTGTAAGCGGAAGAAGCAATGTCCGGACTATATACAGAGGAACAAGAAGAAGAGTGCATCCAAGCTGCAGTTTTTATTGAGACCTAATTGTAAAATGCTGGTTTGCATTATCCTGGTGGTAGATCACGTGATTTGTATTTACTAATGCAGTGTAACATTTCGTGTACTTTCGTAAGTGGAGCACAACAGACTGCAGCATTAACTGCACAGACATTTGAAACAAGTTCAAAATGGATTACGCCAAAGATGTTCCACCAAACACTGAGCATCATGATTTATGAAGATCATGATTTGTTACAGAAAACTGAATAATAAGGGAGTTATAACCCTTGAGAGAGGGGTGGATATTTTGTTTTTTGGGAATATCTTCTGGATCCTTTAACTTATCAAACTTATTTTATAATAGCAATTAACTCTTGTCTGATGAAAATTTTAAGTATTTAATTTGTCTAACCGGTTATAACTTTTTATTTTTTACATATTTCGTGAAAGAATTATTCTTTAGATTATTTGACACAAAAGTAATTGAGTAATTGAGGTTTAAAAGTTCGTATACCCCTATTACGTAACGTTAATACCGTTTCATCTGAAGTCTATATTTCATTGTCATACCAACAAAAATGTTACCTTATAACTAAGGTTGCCATAATTGCCAATTGCCATTCGGGATGCTTATTTGCTAAATAAAAAATGGTTTATTTCACTCTGATAAAACAATGAATAAAGTGTAAGCAGTTTAATAAAATGAAAACGCAAAATAATAAAAAAAGATGCAAGGCTAATCCCTTTAGTCCAACCATATTTTAAAGCTGATTTTACTTTCTTAATTAAATCATTTTCTTCTTTCACATAATTATGAACATTTTTTCCACCAAACTATTTTGTGGCAGGCGACATTCTGACCTAACCGCACAATATAAGGTAGTTTTTTTTATCATGGAAAATAATCTTCACTGACAACCTGTTTCTTTTCTCAGATCTTTGAGTTATTATTAGGGAATTCCTTCACGCAGAATATAGATAGAAAACGGGACACAAACGGCCCAAACGGGACAAATAGTAATACAGGACTAGGTAGTGAAATACAATGACAGTCCCGTATATACACCCTACCTATAACTCGCCTATTCTGACGAGAAAACCGGATGAACGGCTAATATAAATTAGATAAAAATGAGTATGGGCATTTTTAATATTCATCAAAACCAGTTTATTAAGCACGAGAAAGAGATAGAGAAAGAGAGAGAAACAATAACGCCATGGCGATGAAGTGGAGGATCCCAAAGACTAGGAAATAAATTCTTTGATGCGAACTCCGTCACTACCTGCATAGTAATGCTATTACTCACGACATTAGAATAGACGTGTAATCGCTCTTTGTAAATAAAACGCTTCCTGTACATCGGTGTTTCATTCGTACGAGTGAAGATCAACTGAATAAATAAATGAATGGCATTGACAAACAAGTCACTCACCACATGAATCACGCGGCACAGCCTCTTTTCGCGAGAAAATCTCATAATAAGGACAATGCACTTCAGTTACACTTCCACCCACATGTCACCAGAGTGCCACTGCTATGTCAACATGCATACTTCATTGGGAACACGTTCTATTGTACTATACAGGGACGATTCACACTACAGTCAGGGCTTGTTCAGGTGTGGCAAAAATTTGACGTTCGGATGTTCCGGTTACGAAAACCGCTTCTAATCGCATCGGCTTCGCACAATTAACTAACCAATAACCAGCCGACGGACGGATGGCACAAACACACACAAGGACGAGTTACTTCCTCCTAGGCAGGACTCGCCTGTATGTATATGCTGATGATGATGACACCATACGTCCTTAGTACTCACATACAGACTAATATATAAAGCCGGTTCGTTGTCCAACCGAGACTACGCCGAAATTCAGAATAATTATACGAAGCCTGTCCTTCTCTTTATATTTCGTTTTCCGTCTCCATCAAAATGAGAGCTATTTACTAAAAATAAATAGTGACAGACCATAATACGTTTACGACCTTTAACGGACTAATATCCGTGCACAGCAGGTCCGGATTAGCGAGAGCATACGATTTCGTCACTCCATTCACAAACTACAGTAGAGCAATGGTCAAAAATAAAATACAATGGGGTTAATTCCATTTCGCCCGGCGGGCATTCTAATACAAACAAACACGTCCGTCAAATTACTACTTTCAGAAAGATCATTGCAATTATTTGTGGCAGAATGATATTAATTAGAACGTGATTTGAATGTGCATGAGAAACGGTTCACTCGTCAAATTATGATAATTTGTCAATCAAAGGCGCGAGATTATTTTAATGGCATAACATCCTCAATAATTTTGTGTAAAATACAATTAACACTACGACATCTGTGTATCTGTGTTTGTCAAACTGCTTTACTTACATTTCTGCTGTGATTTGTACGCTTAAAGGGCGTTTATATTATACAGGCTGCCCCAACAGTGCATTCTCGGGTTGTATCTCGGTAACTGTTGATGATACAAAGAAAAGTGCGGGTGCTAAGGGAGGCTGAACCTGCCCTGGAAAGCTTTAAGTCTACCCTACGATGGTCCAACCTGACATGAAATAATACATTCTATTCATTCAATAGGCGAGTTCTTTTTGCCACAAATCTCATCTCAACTCAGATAACCGTTATTTCCGTTGGCATGAACAAGTAAGTTTGATCTGTGATTTCTATCTCCCACCTTTTCACCCGTGCACTCCTATTAATTGCCAGGTTGAAATACACATTCAAACTTACTTGTTCGCACGAACGGAAATGACGTTTATCTGAGCTGAAGTGAGTTTTGCAGTAAAAGATCACCTAATATTTACCATTGTATGCTGTTAAGAGAATGTAGGGAGAATTTGATACCGAAGTATATAACTAAATACTCCTATTAGGCAATGTTGTCATCTAAGGCTTAATTCTCACACGGCATCGCGTCGAGTCATTTTGCTGCCTCTAAAAGTTGTCATGGTTTTAAGTGATGCAACTCTCACTCGGCAACATTTGAAGTCAGAAAAGTGCATACGTAAAAGCATAGGAACCAAAATGACGTGACGCGACGCGCTGCCGAGTGAGAATTGAGCCTAAGGCATTAACATTCTACCCACTTGTTATACGAGCCCTGTTCCAAAATAATTGGCCTACCCAATTATTTTAAATATTTCGCTAACAAAAAAGATATTAGGTGTGTTGTTTTTACCGCAAAACTCTAGAGTAACTCAGCGGCACTTAGTAACCTTGGAAATTTTGTGAGTGGTTGAATATCTCGTTTGACATTTACGTGATGTCAGTGGAATTAACTTGTTTTAACGTTTTAACTCAGCAAAACTCATCTCACTTCTGATATTTACTAATCTGAGTCGAAAGTAAAACGAACATACTTATTGTAAGGCACTAAAGTATAAAAAACATCATAGAAATTACGTATATGAATATTATTTTAAAAACAATTACTTTACTACTAGTTTTGCAACATGTCAACATGTTAATTATTAAAATATTCTTTCTGTGGCGCCAAATATTCAAAATTCCACCGATTATAGGGTTTGTATGTGCCGGGACAGATACTGTCCTAGCACAGTATAGACATCAATCAGTAGGGACAGCTTCTGTCGGCACCTTTGAAGCTCATACTACAACTTTCCGAACCTATGTTGGCGGGCAGTCATTCTAATGCTACCAGATGTCGCTACTTGAAAAACTTATTTATTTCGTAAGATATACTTCTTATTTTAAAAAACAAAAGCTTGTTTTATTAGAAAAATTACAAGTGAGCTCAAAATAGTCGAAATATGATGAAATTCGATATGATAATCTAATGGTTACTTATCCACCAAAACAGCTGATCGGTAATTGACGGTCATATTGAATGTGTGCCGGAATTCTGGCGGAACGTCCGTTTTTTGGCCATGTTCAGGTGATCACCGAGCCTGAATGCAGACCCTGATGCAGACTCAGCATATTGAAAGTTAACAACTCGTGTTCTTAAAGGGTTAATGTGAGAATACTAGCTGCTGAAGCTTGGCACTCCAAAAGCATGTCTGTTCAATAGCTATGTTGAATTAGTAACTCAACTCCTGTGGTTACTTGAACGCGGCCATTGAAAAATCAACCATTGACCGTTACGCCACCCTCAACTATTTGAGGATGGACCGCTCGTTTTCAGACATGCGCCCTCAGAAATTGTATAAGCAAAAAGCCGAAGCTGTTCCTATTGATTGATGTGTGTACTGTGGTCCTAGTATAATACGGTGCAGTAGGCGATGTCTTTAAGTAAGTAAATAGAACAAATTTATGTTTAGTAATTTTTATACCAGGTTTCTTAATGTTTTTTTCTCGTCTTCCAATTCACCTATTGGGAAACACATTGTTCCAATCCACCTATTGGGAAACACATTGTTTAAGAATTCTTGCACGGATCTTGCATAATATGGTGGTGCTCCATCCTGCTGATATTATAATGTGTAGGTGGGAATGTCAAGAAACTATTCGTAATGTTCTGGAAGAGTTTCAAGCTAGACTGATATATTGCCAAGAAGTTGGAGGCAGACATTTTAAACATTTAATTTGATAATTTGATTCATTTACGATGTTTTATATCCTTACTTATTTTTTAATTGAAATGCCTTTGAGAAAGTTAAAATTAAAAATCTGCTTTTCAATTTTCTTTATTAAGTTTCCCAAAAATTTTCTTATGAAAGAGTTCAAAATTCTTGTAGCAACATTTTGCTAGTCCCGGGAGCTATTGAAATATCAACTCAAACTTGTCGGTTGTCATTAAAAAAAAATGTCAGCGACGTTAATACTCTTACCTGTAACACCTATATATTTAGGTGCAATGCCAAACAATCACTTTAAATCAAAAATTGACCTGTTTTTGTGTTTGGAATTTGCTCAGAAATCAACGTTAGAAACTAAAATTTCCTTAAAATTTTTAGTAGATAGGTTCGCTCTCACAATTTTGTTGGTAACACGTGCAATACAGAGAATGCATTTGCCCTGCATTCCTCAACCCTAACATAAGATTAGATGTTTTACTCGTCATTTTCGCGGAAGGTGTCTTTACCTAAGTTCCACGATTACATTAAGAAGCGACCGTCAACATAATCACGGTTCTTCCGCTCCGATAGACATCCGAACTTCCTCGAAATTCCCGAATGCCACACAGGCAACCACTTCACCCTAATTTTTTATTTTGTAAATTTTCTACGAACCACTTCGTATTATTTCCAGTTATTTCTTATTCCTTTCCCTTTTTGACACCGTATATATGAATGGCAACGATTGAACTCATATGTTCTTAACATAAATGTAATAGTTTTCGAGAAAAATGCAGTGGCAGATTTTCATTAAACCGTTTGAGAACTGCTGGCATAGCTAAAAGTGGAACGCGGCCGCCTCTTGAATTACTACCCGAAGCCGAAATTGGTCAGGGTCAGTGCCTTATCGAAACTCGAGGAGTATTAAATCAAAATCTAGTGCAATTCAAGAACCTCCGACCACAATAATTTTTGTATCCGTAGATACGTATTTCGGCATCTGCGCTGCCATCTTCAGTACGCTACCAACTTAAAAGCACTAAAAAGATCTAAAAACAACTTAATTATTCTAATAAAATCATAAAAATGTTAAAACTAACAACAATCTAATCATCCTAAAAGGTATATATGTCTACATATAAGTAAATATAAATTAATACGTAAAGATCTAAAATTAACCGTCAGGAAAACCTTACAATAAGTTCTAACCAAACAACACGGAAATACGGAAATAAATAGTCCAAAGACCCGAAAAAAGTTCTTATCTTAACGAATAAATAAGTATAAATTCCCTGTTATTTGATACCTAAAAATCCTGAAAATAAACTATATATGTTATTAGAAAAATTTTTGTGCAAATTGTTCTTGATTGCAGTGAAAACCTCGAGCAGCCTCTGGACAGCTGTTTCAGCCCTGCTTGGGGCTTCTTCAGCAGAGACGTAGCTCGACATTCCCACTGCAGACCAAAAACGACTTGCCCAATTTATTCGCAATTGCGATGTAAGAATGATGAACAGATAAAATAGCGACATCTTACTATCGCTTTTTGACCTGACATTGCAGTAGGATAGACAAATTGAAGCGGGATTTGCTCCTAATAAGTCCCCCATGCAAGGCGGCCAGTTTGCTGTCAAAGCATAATGAAAGTTTTTAGAAAAATTTTTGTGCAAACCGTTCTTGATTGCAGTGAAAACCTCGAGCAGCCTCTGGACAGCTGTTTCAGCCCTGCTTGGGGCTTCTTCAGCAGAGACGTAGCTCGCCGCCTTGCATGGGGGACTTATTAGGAGCAAATCCCGCTTCAATTTGTCTATCCTACTGCAATGTCAGGTCAAAAAGCGATAGTAATATGTCGCTATTTTATCTGTTCATCATTCTTACATCGCAATTGCGAATAAATTGGGCAAGTCGTTTTTGGTCTGCAATGGGAATGTCGAGTTATGTCTCTGCTGAAGAAGCCCCAAGCAGGGCGGAAACAGCTGTGCAAATGTGTGATAAATTGTTAATTGTTAAATTAATAATGTGCCTTAATAATATGTAAATTATAAATGTCTAGCTTTATCGGTTTTCGATTTAAAAAATAAAAACGAAAATGAAATATTTTAGTTTTTTTCTCGATAACTTCAAAACGAAAAGGAATAATTTAACCGACCTCGTATCTCTTAAGGTAAGTGAGATCCCCATGCTTGGGCTCGAAAAACGGACACCCTGTATATTATGTATAAATCGTCAAAAACAACCTACAGATGAGAGCAAATCACCCCACGCACCACAAGTTAAGAGCACTTTAGGAAAATTTTTATCTCGGAGAATCCTCGGCTTATCAAATATCCGGTGCAAATAAAATTTTAGTTAAGACACTTATACAATAATTTGTATACGTTACACAAACTTACAAATTATACATCATTCAGACAGTGTCTTTGTTCGTCATTTTTGTAATCAAACAAATTTATTTTATTCGTGTTTTTTAAAATAGTATTAATTATATTAATTAAATTGTGCTAAGTGACTTGTGTTCTGTTATTCCAACATTAGCCTGGTAACGGAATCGAAGAAAAATCACATAAATCCAGCAAAATACAGTCCACACCCATCGTTACGCGACTTTGGTCCTTCGAGCCGAATGTCCGAACGTAGCAGCGGTTCATCGAGTCTGAAAATCATCATTTGGAACATCACGTCGAGAAACACGGCATCATACTTCTGGAATCAAGTTAAGGAGCCATCGCAGCTGTAGCAGGACAACAAACGTCTGGTGAGTCCCCAGTTTTGCAATTCCGTAAACACGTATTCCTATATATTTGCAATTTCAGCATTTACACTACAAAATGACAAGTAACGAAACAACAATACAATCACAAATAAATGCTCTCAAGAAACAACGAAGTCTACTGAAAGTTTGAAGATTCTATTAATTCACAAGCTCCTAATATAAGTAAATGTGCGCCTCCCGAGAATAAAATCTGTATTAGATGAATTCTTGAAAATCCAATTCGATTTAGAAACACTTGAGAATGTAGATTTTCAGGATGACATACCTGATGAATTCGAAGATCATATTACACAATTATAGCTCGTGTCGACGAACTACTTCTTACCAGCAAAACCGATAATACTGCAAATCTACCTACAAAGAATTTCGAAAATGCAGCGAATCACAACCTAAATAATCATGTTCGTCCACCGAAAATTGATTTACCGATTTTCTGTGGTGATTATCAAGATTGGCACTCATTTCACGATACCTTTCTTTCGCTGATTCACAGCAATCCAGATTTATCGAATATTCAAAAGCTTCATTATTTAAAGGCAATCACTTAAGGGAGAAGCTGCTGAAGTTTTACATTCGCTAAAAATTTCTTCAATTAATTACGCCGAAGCCTGGTCTCTATTAACTGAAAGATACGATCATAAACGGTTAATAATTCAAACACATATAAGGGCGATTGACAATCTATCGTGCGCCTTAAAAGAAAACGCAGGTATCTTACGAAAAATTTTGGATGGTAGACTTAAACACGTTAGTGCTTTAAAAGCTCTCGATCGCCCGGTGGAATATTGGGATGATTTATTAGTTCATTTGATCACCAAAAAGCTTGATCCGATAACAAATAAGGAGTGGGAATGGAAATTAACACGGTCTGATATTCCTACATAAAGATATCACAGATTTCCTCATGCAAAGGTGCCACACTTTAGAAGCCGTATTCAAAACTAATTCAGCTTCCCCTGGGGAAACTAATCCTGTTAAGCGGTAAAATATCTCGTCACATGTCACAACGGGACCAGCAACATGTCCAATTTGCAACAAAAACAATCATTTAATTTATCAATGTAAGGAATTTCTAGATCTACAATCAAGCAACGATTACAAAGAGCTAAATCAAAAAACTTTTGTGTCAATTGTTTACGAAGCAATCATCAGGTAAAAAAATGCAATTCTAGCGCATACAGGACTTGTAACAAAAGGCACAACACGCTGTTACATTTTGAAGAGGAACCAAAACCCTCAACATCGTCAAATACGTTTGTTACGCACTCATCAGCAACTAATAAAATTTCTCAAACATTATTATCAACTGCGGTAATTAATGTATTCGATAAAAATCATAAAATTCAAAGGTGCCGGGCTTTTCTAGATTCTGGATCTCAGTCTAATTTCATTACTAAAGCTCTTGCGGCAAAATTAAGATTAAAGCAAAACAATATTCATCTGCCAGTAATAGGCATAAACAACTCAATTGCTAAAGTAAACAAAATGCTTAGCATAAAATTATCATCACGATATAAGGCATTTCATACCAACCTATACTGTCTGGTAATTGAAAACATTTCTCAAAATTTGCTACAGTTCTCTATTCACAAATCATCTATTGCCATTCCAGACAATATAAACTTAGCAGATCCCGAATTCCATATTTCAAGCAAAATAGATATGTTAATCGGGTCAGACTTATTCTGGAAATTACTATGCGTTGGGGAAATCAAGATTTCGCGAAAACAACCGTATCTACAGAAAACACTTCTTGAAAGGATCGTGGCTGGCAGGTATTTAGCCAACAATCCAGGATCACAAAAGACGTTGTGCAATCTATCAACTCAAGTACTTCAGACCCAACTAACAAAATTTTGGGAATTAGAAGTATTTCTGCAAACAAAGCCTTTAGCTTTCCGGGAACGTCAATGTGAGCAAGTATTCTCGAACACACACTCCAGAAATCAAAAAGGTGTTTCATAGTACACTTACCATTAAAAATGAGTGCAAGTCAGTTAGGCGAATCAAGAAAGGCTGCATTGAAACTCTTTGGAAAACAAACTTAATGGACAACCTCAATTAAGAGAAGAATATAACAAATTTATGTCTGAATACATCACTCTAGGACACATGAAATTGTTTGCTGTGACTTCAACGTCAGCAAATGAAACAAGTTTTATCTACCACATCATGTCGTTTTCAAGGAGACTAGCACTACAACCAAATTAAGAGTGGTGGTTCCGCAAAAACTTCGAACGGTACTTCCCTTAATGATTTAATGTTAGTAGATCCTACTCTACAGGATGATCTGTTAACAATAATCACCAGATTTCGAAATTATCAATATGTTGTTACTGCTGACATTACGAAAATGTATCGCCAGATTCTCATACATGAATCCCAAACTCCATTACAAAGGATACTTTGGAAATTTAGTGTCAATCAGCCAATACAGCGTATGAGCTACAAACTGTCATGTATGACACGGCGTCAGCCTCATATTTAGCCATCAAGTCGCTACAGCAATTGGCACACGATGAAGGACTACTCTATCCAGTACGAACCTCTACAGCTCTGAGAGATTTTTACGTGGACGAATTACTAACTGGGGCAAACACGGTTTACGAAGTGAAAACTATCATTGATGAAGTTTCCAATTTGCTGTCTAAAGGGGGATTCGAGAAACATCAAGGGAATCTGCGGTAGTAAATCTCAACAAGGAACCCATCACTCATGCCCAGGATCTGCAGTGGAATTCCAAGACGGATACGCTGCAATATACAATTTCGTCGGCAACCAGCACAGGCAGGATAACTAAAAGAAGTATTAAAAAATAAATAAAACTGCCCAAATCTTTGATCCGTCAGGACTTAATGGCAGTCATAATCAGAGTTAAAATAATAATGCAAGAACTCTGGTTATTGAACATTGACTGGGATGAATCAGTACCGACACAAGTACATTCTGCTTGGGAGGAACTCGAACGAGAATTTGTTCTTTTAAATGAACTACGTATACCACGGCAAGCAACAATTCAAAATAATTCATCACCAATCGAAATCTGTGGATTTTGCGATGCCAGCGAACGCGCTTATGGCGCTTGCATATATCATTCATCAAAAATCACATACATAAATCCAGCAAAATACATATATACAGCCTGTAATCAAATAAGTTTCACATATTAAAACTGTAAGTTCTTTATCACTTAAGAAAGTGATTTCTGTAAATATGAATTTTATTGGTGAAAAATTAAAGAAATTAAAACCCCACCAGAGCCCGGAAACTTTTTGTTTGAAAACCTCTGACTGGCCGTGTATCAGTTTCTACAAGCGCATCATAAAACGTCGTAAAACAATAAAGCGTCATCGAACTGAAGGGCACTGGGTTAAAATCATCGCTTATGTAATTCCATAACGGAATAGAATTATAAATATCCATCGCGTTGCTTATTAAATTAATCAATTTTCTCAATTTTCACGTAATTGTTAATAGTTTTCTGCTCACAAAACTGTAAAAATAAATAAAAATTAGAAATTCCATTTTCTAAAATTATTTTACTAATTCATACGTATTCATCGTGTACTTTATTTGCTGGTCGTCAATAAACTGCATTGTTATTTCTTTATTACGCAAAATGTTTAAGAATGTCTTTTCTTTCTGCATTTCGGAAAATCGAAAAAATTATTGAATGCAGTCATCGCTTTTATTATTTTGTGGAACCAAAACAATAAAGCGTCATCGCACTCGAACTACGGAGAAACGTATTCGTTAGTGGAAATAATTAAAATCTTCAGTAAGACTTTATTAGTTCAAAGAAGTTTATTATTTTTATAAATATTAGAGATACATCAAAACTACCATAATAACCTAAAAGTACGGTCAACAAAACAACATTGAGAAAAAAAAAAATGTAGTAGAAAATAATATCATTGTAGTAAAATAGGAGACAGAAACAAACTGTAGCAAATAATCGAACAACTGTAGTAAATTTTAAGATAAAAAATACCGTCTTGCGCTACAATATTTTCTTCAATTGTATGAATATTTCCTACAATTTGTTTTTGTCTCCTATTTTACTACAATTTTTTGCTATACACCATTCCTGAATATATGAAAAATTCGATCTTTCTTCAGTTTCTCTGTCGAAATCACATCCAACTAATGTAGGGCGATACGTATCGATATTTTCAGTATCGATACATTCGATTCCTCGATATTTTGTAATCGATACTTCACCTATCAATATATCGGTGGATCGAACAAATTAAATGAGGTATCGAATATACTGTATCGAATAACAAATTATTATTTAACCAGGGGAAAATATGCAATGACCGAATGTGGAACCGCTGCCGCTGTAATAAGTGTGAAAATAGACCAAAATATAGTAAAATATACACAGTGTGAAAAAAGTAAGAAATATAAAGTTGAGTTTTGGCAAAAATTCAAAATAAGTACATGATCTACTACAATATCAACAAATACAAAAACAAGTGTCCATGTTGTTATAACTTTTACATTATCGCTCTGTATATTACAGTTCAATGAACAAAATCAACTAACTAACTAATGTGTAAACACATTAAGCTTATTTGCAAAACACTACAACTTGGCTGAAACCATCATCTGTCAAACTTCAATCAATTCATCAAGTCGTCGCTTTTCCGCATCGAAAACTTTAAACCTACTTAAGAACTTTTCAGTTGTACACTCGTTACTATTTACGCCTTTGACCAAACACCTGGTATGAAAATCTATATCTATTTCCATATATCATCATATCATACAATCTAATACACTAATGCTCAATTATGCTCTCTTGCTTTACTAATCATCCACGCTGTACTTATTGCACGCGTAATCATAAATATTAACATACGAGTAGATACTTAATGAATGTGCTGAATTAGGTTAAATTAGGTTTGAACTTTATCAACTGAAACAAAGACATTACTGCTATTGTCATTTTATTGTTAATATTGCATTGAGTACTCGGAAAGGCTAACACACAGGCGTATTGTAGGTGGAATCTTGTCTTCCAATTTCATTTTTGCGCAAACATATGCGTTAACTTCCTGTTGTTGTATAGAAATTACCGTTCGGAATTTACGGTGAGTCAGTACCATTTGAATAATTCAAAAGTGGACTAGAGCAAGTGAATCTCGATGGCCACCGACTTCCCACCTATTCCTCCTGCCTGCCGGCTCGGATAACAACGTGAAGAATTCTCATATTTGGAGCACGATCTTTCTATTAATAAGTCCGTTAGGATAGGCAATTCCCGCATGTGGGTTTCGTTGCATCATCACCAACATCAGTATCATTATATCCATTATCGTGCCATAGAATATTTCTTAATAAAATCCGGCTAACTGTTGAACATATTGCCATTTAAATATACTGGGTGTCTCATAATCTACGAAGGAGATGTAGGAGATCAAAATAAAGCTTAATAAAATTTGAATTTAAAACGTGCAATATTACTCCAGGTGGTAACTTTACTTTCTTAAGTAATTTTACTTTAATCTCTTGTAACTTTTTTAGTTATTCATTTTTTACCAAAAGTTTATTGAGGAAAAAGCTTTAATTTGATCTCCTCCAGCTGCGCTTTCAATTTCCTCCGTACGTTATGAGACACCAGTATATGATGAGATATTTAAAACCGACAGTAATGTGTTATAGCATTACAAATTATTAAGCATTCACTCTTTTCTTCTCGTCAGAGTACGCTAGTTAGGGCGACCTGTCGGATATTGGAACCAGTATTATTTAATGGAAATTTAACTGGAGAAAGATATTAATAATTCTTACAATTTCAACTAGTCCCTATCTTAGTAAAATTATTTCCAAGAAGTTCAACCAGATATTTTAATGACGAGAAGTGGTATCAGAAGGATTGTGCACCATCGCACTGTGCATCAATGATTCCGAATTATCTGCATGAGGTATTTCCCATTCGGTGGATTGGGCAACGTGCTCGTATGGAATGGCCTCCGCGATCTCCATTAGATTATTTCTTACGGGATTACTTGAGAAGCAAAGTATTAAGCATTCACTCCTTTTTCTCGTCAGAGTAGATGAGTTAGGACGACACTTTTATTGCTATCACAATGTAATATAGACGTCAGATTAAACGATTATGTTTATTTTCAGTTTCAAGTTTATGGTTTTAGTACACTCATACCACCTCGACTGCAGTAGTTGGTACATTACTTATTCCAGAGTCGGTCGCAGATGGGTGCAATAGTACAAATATGACACAATAAATGGGAAAATAACCAAAAAGCATACGTGAGTTTGACGTGAGTATATTGGACGTTTTTCAGGTAAAATATTAAATTCACTTAAAACCCCTAAATTATTTCAATGCATAAATTTCTAAATAGAATATTTATATTTATAAATTCCATATGAACAGATGTTTCAATAATTTATTTGTTAATATTGAAAGTAAAAGAACTGTGAACTGATTGTAATTTTCCGAACTTGAAAAATAATTAGATTTAACAAATTTCAAAACTATTGAGGATAAAAACGAAGTTCAGTGTCCAGTCCAAAGAACCGTAGGTAATACTTAACCAAAACAGATGCGCTTTAAGTAGAACTTACAGTTTCTCACAATAGCAATTGACTATTGTTCGGTTAAAGATTAAAAACTTACAATTTATTATGTCACATTCCTATTATAAACGCTTGGAGTTATTATAAATTTATATTTTGTCTCAATAAAATGGAAATTTAAAGTAATCTGCCTCATTTTTCGTCTTGATTTACATAAAATATTTCAGTTTCTCATTTGACAACCCACTCGTTCAAGGTCAAATACCCACTGTCGCGTGTCAAAAACATATGGTGGCAGTACCTGTGTCCTTAGACAGAGATCGAGTACCTTAAAATAAACGAGTTGAGAGCGACGTCCGGTAAAACTGAAAGTAATTGGAAGTCAATTTTACTTTTACATAAAGACCCCCCTCCATTTACTAATTTTTCAAAAAATTATTTTCACTGTCTTTGAAACGTTTTAATCTACTTCAAAACATATCTAAAAGGTCTTTTCATATCTGTTATAGTTTCCGAGATATTTAACGAAATATGTATAAAAATCGTTTTCGCCGGAACGGTAAATCTACCGGCCGACAAAAAAATTGATGGCTTTGTCCACGGAGACGGTAAGGTGGCTTGTCCACGACAAGAATTTTCGCCGGAACGGTACATCTACTCGCCGGTAAAGAAAATGATGGCTTTGTCCACGGAGACGGCAATTCAGCCGTATCTATGGTCAGGTGCATAATTACTTTTAATTTATGGAATTGATCTGGATCATATTTGTAGTTTTATTATTTTATATTATTTTTAAAATTATTATTAACAATGTATCAACTGTATCTACATTGAATTCTTCAGTCATCTTTAACACACAAGCAATTTACTTGCGCTTTATAGCCCAACTAAAGTATAGGTAGACGGCTGATATGCCGGTTCGTGGACACGAAGAGTAGTTAATACATGTCTCACTACGAAACAGGCACACCGCCCGGCTGCCGTCTCTGCAGTGGGAATCTAGTGCTGCAAACGGCACCGTATTCTGAAAATTTACCGTGTCGGCTCGTGGACAAGCCAGAATTTAATGTATCACTACCAATCCGGTAAATCTGCCGGGACGGCGGACGGCGAAAATTCTTGTCGTGGACACCATATTCACTTTTGTTCACGTATTCTGAAAATTTACCGTGTCAGCTCATGGACAAACCAGAATATAATCTAACAGACTGGGGCCAGTGAACTTTTTTGACAAAGAGTTTTATACCGGTTGAAATTTTCTGTGAAGATTTTTGGCGCTTATCTGAATACGAAATCGTCGTTTTGGCGGGGCAAATCGGTGCGTCAGTGTACTTAAAAAAAATTTGAAATTACAAAAAAAATGGCGTTTAGTAAAAGATTAGTATACCTCTTCGAAGTTTAACCCATTACATTTAACACCTTTTTAAGTAATATGCCAAATTGACAGACGTCCTAGTCGAGCGTAAGTTGCTGCCAGACCATTGCAAAGTTGCGTTCTTAGGCATCGTACCTAAAATGTTTTATACCGTCTGTCTTTTATACAGAATATTCATATTGCTGTATAATTGATAAATCTTGTTGGCCAGACCATTTCGATGGTCGTAACACTGCGAAAAGTGTTAAGGAAGATTTCATGTGGGTGCGACAGAGAGGCGATTATACAGAGGCATGCGTGTAAGAGAGAGCGTATATTATCTACCGTCTCCTACTTCGTCTGTTTTATGGTACTTTCAAACAAACAAATGACAGTCAGGTTTTCGAGATTTTCAATTGTTTTCAATGTTTTTAAATGGAATGTTAAGTTTTTTATCATCGCATCGCGTTCAGGATGTCAAATTAATTATGTCTCTAAAATATCATCTCCTAAAGCCTACTATTTTAGAAATGATTTAGTAACAAAATCTTGGTGTTCACGGGAAATGGCTACAATAGCTAACTTTTTTATTTGAAGTTTCACGAAGTAGCTTAAATCTGGAAAGTTTCAGGACATTCCCTGCTCGATTTCATGGTACCTTCGGAGAAACAAATGACAAATAGCAAATCTGCTTCAGTTTGTCTATCCTACTGCAATGTCAGGTCAAAAAGCGATCGTAAGATGTCGCTGTTTTATCTGTTCATCACTCTTACATCGCAATTGCGAATAAATTGGACAAGTCATTTTTGTTTGCAGTGGGAATGTCGAGCTACACTTCTGCTGATGAAGCCCTGTACAAAGGATGCTTGATGGATCCACTGCAATCAGAAACGATGTTGCAACAAATTTTTTCAAAATTTTCATTATGCTTTGACAGCAAGCATGGCCAGCTTGCATGAGATGACTCATTACGTAACAAACTGGCTTCAATTCGTTAATCTTAATGCAAGAAACCAAATGTGTCAAAAATAGTTTTTCTCGATTTCTAAGCAATTGAGTCAACAGAGCTTACGTCATTTTGCCTTACACTTCGTGGTCTAGAATGACAAGCTGCGGTCACTCAAACCTCAACCTTTGGTATGTGCACTGCCATGGTCAGCGATATTGAAATTGCTGCCTGTAGCATCGCTGCTTGATGCTCAGTAAAAAATTTAAAATAAAAGAAAAGCAAAACAACAATATACAATGGTATAAATTGAAAGAAACCTATAACCAGTTAAACAAAATCAGAGTTAATGGGGTCTATTCTGTAACACTAATATGGACTTGAAACGTAACAATTATTGATAAGGAACGTCCTAAGCATATCAATTAATTGAAGAGGCCGTGCTGTCTAACAAATTGAAACGCTGTCATAAAAATAATCCCTGTTTTTACGTATGCAGAAATATCATTTTCCAGGCGTCAATGTAAATGCATTTTTAAACCATCTGCCAAGAAATACAGCGCTCGGCGGTACAAGCGTAAGCGTGCAGGATTAAAAAATAAAAATTTGTCCATAATTAGTCGCCGGGTTGTCGTTAAGTGAAAGGTTAGAAGAAGCGTGATTTTAGAATGAATTTGGAAGATCAAATTGTTACTCGTTTTACTATTTCTCGCTATAAGTACAAATAAATCACGATAACCTTAAGATTGGCAACGCACGCGCAATCCATAAGTTGTGCATCTCTTCAATTCGCGTTCAAGTTCTCTTCAATTATTGAAGACCTTGAAGACGCATAGCAATTGATATGCATATCAATGTTACAGAATAGGCCCGAATGCTTCCAAATTTATAGTCACTCTTGCAAATCAATTCGAACAGTCTTAAAATGTTTATAAGTAAGTATTCAAATAATCACTAAGATGTAAAAAGATTAGAGCGGCGTCTTATAACCCATTACTTAATTTAACTTTTACTTTAAAGCGTATTCGCATACTTATGAAAAAGAGATAAATCAAAACATAATACATTCTGAAACCTGAATTAAACAAGTTCTGAAAATTAATGTATAAATCACAAAAAATAACAAAGAAACTTATTGTTTTTGGTTCTTTTATAAAAAATTAAACTTAGAAAATAGCTTTTGATTAATTAATCGTCTTACTAAGACACAAAGCCAAAATATAATATAAACCTGAATCAACCACTTACGTCATTTAACGATTTAATTAACTGTTTTCGATTGTTCACGTTGCCCATCACTAGACCAGACCTTCGACTGCCCATATTTTTCATCGCTCCCTGAAGTAGTTCCAGTCTAAATTTACATAGGTCTCCTGTAATTCTGGAGCTCGTCCCCTTCATTTCTTATTACTGAATACCATGAATTTGTAACGATAAATTTTATCAGAATTTGACAAGGTCCTTTCCCGTCCAGTTGGCTTGTCAGTAAGAAATCTCAACACCACATCTTCGATTTTTTCATCCACTGTTTCTAAAATACCACCAGGTGAATATTATTTCGCCTGGAGTATTGCTCCATATCTTCGCACTTCGCAGTTAGCATCGTGTTCGATTGCTCTAACAATTTAATTTTTTATGTCCAGGTCCTGATTAAGATTTTATTTTCTCGTCAAGCCTAACACCAAAGTTATCCAGTAGTTTCTTATTTTCACTAACAAACCCATATTTGATTTAACGAACTATACTTTTAATTTCGTTAATATCTTCTCGGGTCAACATTCCGGCTAATTTTTTTGCGCTCAATCAGGTGTAAACAAGATAGACAGATAGATAGATATTTATTTTGTAACAATGTACATAGTTACAATCGTCAAAAACATATTACAATTAGCAGACAACACGTAAATGCGAGTGAAATGAATATTACAATACTTCATGAGTACATAACAAAGATATACAGATAAAAAATTTTGTATAAATAAAATCCAAAACAAGATCCAATAAGATCCAATGCACCACAGTCTTATTAGCCAATAACACTACTTGCTCTTAATAAATTTTTGAAAGTACCGCAGATATTTTAAATTAATTAGGGCATATTTGCCAGTATGTGCTTCTCTACACGCACGTATTCTCAATAACTAATGGCGTTTCAGTCCGCAAAATATTTAAAGTGTCCTCTAAAATACTGTCTGAGCTTTTCTTCATGTATTATGCCCGCCAAAAAAATCTGGGATCTGTAATATTCAGTAAATTTGAAGAAATATTTTTTTACATTACCATAGAAACGAGCTCTAAATAACAAGATTAATTAGAAAAATTTTTTTTTTTGTGCAAATCGTTTTTGATTGCAGTGAGAACCTCGAGCAGCCTCTGGACAGCTGTTTCAGCCCTGCTTGGGGCTTCTTCAGCAGAAACGTAGCTCGACATTCCCACTGCAGACCAAAAACGACTTGCCCAATTTATTCGCAAATGCGATGTAAGAATGATGAACATATAAAATAGCGACATCTTACTATCGCTTTTTGACCTAACATTGCAGTAGGATAGACAAATTGAAGCGGGATTTGCTCCTAATGAGTCCCCCATGCAAGGCGGCCATGCTTGCTGTCAAAGCATAATGAAAGATTTTAGAAAAATTTTGTGCAAATCGTTTTTGATTGCAGTGAGAATCTCGAGCAGCCTCCGGACAGCTGTTTCAGCCCTGCTTGGGGCTTCTTCAGCAGAAACGTAGCTCGACATTCCCACTGCAGACCAAAAACGACTTGCCCAATTTATTCGCAAATGCGATGTAAGAATGATGAACATATAAAATAGCGACATCTTACTATCGCTTTTTGACCTAACATTGCAGTAGGATAGACAAATTGAAGCGGGATTTGCTCCTAATGAGTCCCCCATGCAAGGCGGCCATGCAGGGCTGAAACAGCTGTCCAGAGGCTGCTCGAGGTTCTCACTGCAATCAAAAACGATTTGCACAAAATTTTTCTAAAATCTTTCATTATGCTTTGACAGCAAGCATGGCCGCCTTGCATGGGGGACTCATTAGGAGCAAATCCCGCTTCAATTTGTCTATCCTACTGCAATGTTAGGTCAAAAAGCGATAGTAAGATGTCGCTATTTTATATGTTCATCATTCTTACATCGCATTTGCGAATAAATTGGGCAAGTCGTTTTTGGTCTGCAGTGGGAATGTCGAGCTACGTTTCTGCTGAAGAAGCCCCAAGCAGGGCTGAAACAGCTGTCCAGAGGCTGCTCGAGGTTCTCACTGCAATCAAAAACGATTTGCACAAAATTTTTCTAAAATCTTTCATTATGCTTTGACAGCAAGCATGGCCGCGTTGCATGGGGGACTCATTAGGAGCAAATCCCGCTTCAATTTGTCTATCCTACTGCAATGTTAGGTCAAAAAGCGATAGTAAGATGTCGCTATTTTATATGTTCAACAAGATTAATAGTTTAAAACTGCATTCAAATTAATAAAATAACTCAAAAATGCTTATAGAGAATTGTTCCAGATTTTTTAGCGGGCATAATACATGAGCCATGAATCGAATCTAAGTGATCTATACTTTTTTTCTTTTTTGATCAACGATTATGTAACTGAGCACTTCTAAAACAGTTTGGCCACTTGAAATTTAATTTAGGATACAAAATGCGAACAGTAAAAAAAATGATGAACATATAAAATAGCGACATCTTACTATCGCTATTTTATATGTTCATCATTCTTACATCGCATTTGCGAATAAATTGGGCAAGTCGTTTTTGGTCTGCAGTGGGAATGTCGAGCTACGTTTCTGCTGAAGAAGCCCCAAGCAGGGCTGAAACAGCTGTCCAGAGGCTGCTCGAGGTTCTCACTGCAATCAAAAACGATTTGCACAAAAAAATTTTCTAAAGTAAAAAAAATGTAACACAACCAATTAGAAAATGGTCTTTGGTGTTTTTTTTTCTGTTTTGGGTTGAAGAATAAACTTTGTATATAAAAGAAAACTTTTACTAAGTAATAAAGGTAGACAGTTGGTGGATAGGTACTATGCCCGCCAAGAAAATCTGGGACACGTAATGTGTCCTATTATAAATATGACGAGGTAATTATTGTTGCAATGATGTATTCCTCCGTATGTTTATTTTTGCGTTTTTACGTTAGAAACAAGTTTAAAATTGCATTGAAACTAATAATACAACTCCAAAATGTATTATACACTGTGTTGAATCGTTTTTCAGAAATAGCAGACGCGGGATCCTTGTTCATTCGTTAGAATCATTAGCAATTGAAAATTATTGAATTGCTGAGTGATCATTTAAAAATAAAATATTTAAATATGGAGCTATTGTACTATAACCGCCAATAAAATTTGGGACAAGTCTTTGTACAGTGTGTTGAAACGATTTTCAGACATAGCAAAATAGCATGTAAAACAAATATTTGCAATTATTGGCTCTCTTGTAAATTTTAGAGCAAAACGGTAAAGGAAAATTCATATTTTCAAAATTAAACCTTCAACTAAAATAACACAGGAATACGTAGGTCAAATATTTATTTATAGCTCAATTAAAAATTTCCCAAACATTATTTAATATAGAGTTTGCGCAAACACATCGTTACGTTATAAATGCAATCGTTATGAAATATAAAACTACCTTTTCAAATTTGTAACGATGCAGTTATAACGTAACGGTGCCTTTACGTCAAACGTGCTCAAACTCTATAATTTGTGAGTGAGTTGTAATTTACAGTTCTTTGTTACGATTTATTTTATGATGACATTTAAAAGTTAGGTTATGTCCAATTTTAACACTGCGACAAACGTTTTTCGAAACAAAATATTTTCATAGGTAATGCCACTAGATTTTGAAATGAACACTTGTTATTATGTATGTGCGTTGTTAAGATTATTATTGATTTCTTTTTAACGGTAATAATCGCGTGTACTATAAATATACAGGGAAGGGCAAAAGTATGGAACCGGCTTAATAGTTCGAAAACTGTTTGATGTATCTATTTGAAATCTGGTATGTAATTTAGAGTCGATAAGACCTATATTATCAATTTGTTTCAATTGTTTATCTGCTCTGGTTTCTGAGATACAACGCCTACTTGATTTTAAGATTGATTAACAGCCCTTAATCTTGTGGGCTTTTAGTTTTTTTTTTGTTAAAACTAGTATTTTTGTCGAATATCAACCAATAAACCATTTTTTCTAACTTTTTCATTCAAACGCTATTTTCTCAAAAATTGATTATATAGGTCTTATTGACTCTCAATCAAACACCAATTATCAAATAGATACGTCAAACAGTTTTTGAAATATTAAGCCGGTTCCATACTTTTGCCATTCTCTGTACTTAAAAATAAAGCCAATACGCTTTTCTTTATTTAAATGCAGTCAAGGTAACCGTCAAAAGCAGGAAATAGCGTGCACGCACAGCATCTACATTAGTAGCAACAACAGATGTTGATGGACGACCTTCACGAAATTCGTCACTGAGAGAGGTACGTCCACGCTGGAATTCGGCAAACCAATTATAAACACTGCTCTCTGATCATGCTTCATCTCCAAAAGCCAAATGAAGCCGATCGAGGCATTGTTTCGGCGTTAGACCACATTTGAAATCGTAAAAAATCATGGCACGAAAATTTTCACGCGAGATTTCCATGTTTACACAAAATTATTTTTTCTCAAATGCTGTACAAACAAAACTAGTTCAATTGGATAGGAACTGTCAATAGATAAAACGCCAAATTTTTCAAATATGACAGTTGATAAACGCTAACAATTCTAGACCTACTAGATTCCAGAAAATTTTCCAGCAGCCCACGTATCCAAGTACAGTAAAAAAGTCGCCGCTCTTCGCCGCGCTGTAATATGCCACAACCTTTAGTCGATAACCCATTTTCTGTTAGAGTAGGCGAGTTAGAGTGACATTTTTGTTGGTACTGTTGGCTGTACACCGTTCAGGATAAATTCCATGTGACATTTTCCACTTTGAGTTTAAGAGAAGCAGAGACGTTTTACGCCAATAGTTATTTTATAAAAATCGATACACTTTTTGAAAGACGCTGTATAAAAGTCATGAAGTGAAACAATGAAGTAAAGACTTGCTTTGATTAATTATTTTGATAAAACATTTTATCGGGAATTAAAGAAAAGTTCCTGCTTGTATTTTCTCTGCACTAATCATGAAAACCTTACAATTAATTGCGGGTTGAGTAAACGGTTAATTATTATCAGAACCAGAAAGGAATTTTAATGAAGTATGTAAATAGTTAAGTCACTAGCACGCTTTCCAAACGACATTTATTTTCAGGCTTATTTATACAGGTAACAGTCGAGTTCAGCAACTCATAAGTAGATTAACTGCAATTATTTTGCCGTCTAGATCTAGATTGATATTATGAAAAAGGAAACAAAAATGAAAGGAAGGGAACCTTCATAACGAAAGCAGCTGCTCATCCCATATTCGCTAACATGCGCTTTCCCTTGAGGATGACACACGCTAATTTATTAGGTAACATTTGCGTTGCCCGCCGGCGACTCATGTATTCTCTTAATTTGTTTATCAGTGTTGTCAATTAAGTGGTAGGCGTTTCGCTCTAGGAATGCGATTCCGAGATTGCCATTGTCGAGTCACACATTCCAGGCATTCTAGGCATTTTTCCTTTGTCCTTGGAGTCGGCGCCCTTATGCAAAACAGTAACTGGCGCCCTTTTCAAAAAAAAAAAAAACAAATTTATGTGAATTATATACAGTTGTCTCAATACAAATTTACGTTGTGCGTTGTGTTTGACACAAATTTGTTCGTGTTCGAAATTTTTGTTGCTATAGTCAATATCAACGCACGGTGTTCGATTCACCGGCGCATAGTGGTCCGGATTGCAGTTTTAGCGCGAAATAGTTATTCTACTTAAATAGTTCTTTTTCGTAATGAAACAAATTTTCAAGAAATGTAAAGCATACAGTGATAACAAAAGAATAATTTTATACTCAAACCAGAGTTTCCCAACTTCTTTTGTAGTAGTAGTAGTAGTAGTCACACATTTTAAAACCACTGCTTTCGCCATAACATATTATTTCTGTATTTATCTGATGTTGTCCAGGTGTTGACAGGTAATTGCTACAGTAAATAGTATAAATAATAATAATAATAATGTATTTATTTTCAAATAAATATAATAGTGTATAAGATTGTGAACATAATAAGCTTATAGTAGATTTATATTTATTTGGAAACCACTAGGCGCGGTTCATTAGACAATCCATGGACTGAATAATGTTCTGCCACCGAAACCTAGGAATCTCTAGATATTTTGAGTCAGCGCCTAAACCTTATATGCAGATAAATATATACAGATTAGGTGTTGTTTCTATACCCCCCCCCCCCCCCCTTAAAAAAAAGAATACGAAACACGAGCAGTGTCACGAGTGTATTTAATATTTTCTTGAATGTATATACAAGCCCCCCACCCCCGTTAAATATGCTAGATCTTTCACAGAAAATTTTATTGAAAAGATCAACTGTATTACGTAAATAAAATAAATATAAGTAAAAAAAGATTTGCTTTGGGCAGGCGAGTGGCGCAGCGGTAACCTAGCCGACTTATAAAGTTGAGCCACTTGTCGGCGAAGGTTCGAATCCCACAAGGGTCATGGATGTTTGTGTTGTCCGGATTATGATCCAGCTTGTTAAACAAAGCAAATTGTCTGGAATGGTAAAGGCCATAAGACAATGAATGTGCAGATTGCTGCGCAAAGCAAAAAGAAGAAAAGAAGAAGATTTGCTTCAAAATTAATATGTATATTTGTTATTAGATTATTATAAACTTCAACTAATTCTTTCCTAAATTAAATAACAATACCGAAAAATCCTGAAAAATAAAATGAAATGTATATTTTATGTATAAATCGTAAGAAAACACCTACAGATAAAAGCAAACAACACCCACACACCACAAGTTAATAGCACTTTAGGAAAATTTTATCTCGGAGAATCTTCTCCTTATCAAATATCCAGTGCAAAATTTTTAGTCTATTGCTGGGTAGTTGCCCTGAAAAAAATTGCAAATACTAGGATGATCAATGGTTATCTGGGGTTCCATTGCAATTTTTTATATGTTGCGTAGAATTGTTAGTTAATCGATATCCTGGTATTTATTTTCAACATTTTTCACGTCAGCTACCCAGCAATAGACATTTTATTAGAGACACCGCGCGTAGTACGCTGCGTGAATTTAAGATTTAATAACAAATAAACTAAGAGGGATTCCATTGCATTTTTTTTTTAATGTTTTACGTCAACTACCCAGCAATAAACATTTTATTAGACAGCGCTCGCGGTGCGTCGCGTGAATTTAAGATTTAATAACAAATAAACAACAAATTGTTGGTAAATCGACATCCTGGTATTTATTGTATGTATGTATTGTCATACTTGGTTTTGATCGTAAATTACTTCGTATTCATTTTCAAAAGGCAGCGACAATTTTTCTTGTAAAGCTAGTACACATTTAAGACAGGTACACGCTGATTATAATACAAGCAATTTCCATTTACGATATAAATACTATAACTTAATAAAAAGTTAATGACCATGCTGCGACGGCATGTAACCTTAATAAGCAAAGACAGTTTGCAAATTTTGTATGCACTTCCATAGAACAATTGATTTATTTATTTCAAAACGTATTTCTTCGGAAAAGTGTTCATTGCGAAATTTCGTTGCGTGCAAAATTATCAAATGGCTACCAAAAGGTTTATGTGAGTTCACAGTCAAAGCAATCGTTTTTACGGGCAACTCGAGTACCATTTTTAACTGACTACTATTTTCATTCGAATACTGCTTTCATTCGAATACTATTTTCATTCGAATATTAATTTGATTCGAATACTAAATTTAATTCGAATAATATTTTTATTCGAATACTAATTTCATTCGACTTCTAATTTTACTCAAATACTAATTTCATTCGAGTACTATTATTCCCCCATCCTAGTCGCAACTGTAGTGTCAATGTGAACGATTGTCCCACAAAACTGGATACGTGAATTCGCCCGCACAACACGCAAGATAAATACGAGCAAAAAAAAGGGTCACCTAATTATTTTCCTTTGTGATAATATTAAAGAAAATGTATTGAGAGAATCGCTCTTTTTACTCAAATGTAGACTAAAAATTAAAAAAAAATGGAAACATTTAGTCAAAAGGTAGAGGTTGTAAGAAAGAAAATCGAAAAAAATTGAATTTCTTTTGACAGCTTCTATGTGTTATTTGTCAATTGAAAGTTGTTTACATGTGTGTGAACAAAGTTCCCTTTTAACTTAAAATGAGTCTTTCGGTTGAAAACTGCGCAAGAATTGTTGCGTTATGTGAGGCTGAGTACAGTCAAAGACATGTAGCTAGAACTTTAACTGTGAGTCTTTCGACAGTCAAAAGAGTGCTGGAAAGCTATCGGGTATTTTGCTTTTTAATTGGCCAGCTCGAAGTCCGGATATAAATCCTATTGAACATCTTTGGGACCATTTAGGAAGGCGACTTCGGGCTAGGGTACCTGCCCCAAATAACCTACAAGAGCTTCGTGAAGCAGTTCAAGAATTGGACGCTATTCCCCAGGAAAGAGTACAGACACTTATTCTAAGTATGGGGGGACGTTTAGAAACTGTTATTAGAGCTCGAGGTGGTAATACCTCATACTGAAGAAGTCTTGAAATCAATTTTTTATTTTTATTAATTTTGTTATTTTTCAATTTTTTCTTTAATAACTTTTCTGTTAACTACATGCTTCAATTTCCTATTTTCTATTTTCTTTCTAATTTTCCTATTAAACAAATATTGATGTGGACGCGGCTTTATAGAGTATGAAATCGATTGCAGAAAAAGTATTGTAAGTAATTCCAGATTCTCTTCTTAATTTGAATATATCCATTATATTCCAAAACTTATGTTAAAAACGTTAACTTTTTAGTTTTTAGTTAACTTTGAAGCATTTTATACGATTTCTACCGCAATTAGCTCATAACTTAAAATTATTTTGTTTTTATTTGTGTTCAATAGAATTAGGTTGAGATCAATTGGCTTGGATTGACTTTGACGTTAATTGAACTTCATTTTAATTAATTTTTAATCTTTTCAATTCCTTTCATTTTCTTATAATTGTCAATCTTTTACTTATTACTTACTCATTAATTAGTTGAAATTGATGTTAATTGGGTTGAAGTGATCTTGAGGTTTGTTGAGCTTAACTTTAATCGATAAATTTTACGTCACTCTTTTTTACTTTTTCTTATTTTTAAGTATTTTTTTTACTTATACAGAATGGAGTGAAATATAATATATTAAGTTGGGTGAGTTTAGCTGACCTTGGGATTTGTTAATTATTTTATTTATATTATTTTAATATTTTTTTTCTGTTTTAAATTTTTTAAATATTGTTTTAAATTTTTTATTTGGGTTGAATGGAATTAGGTTGAGTGCAGGATTTATTTTTTCAATTTTTTTACTATTTTTATTGTTTAACTTTTTTTCTTGGGTTGAATAGAATAGAATTCAGTTGTCGGATCGAGTTTGGTTGACCTTGACATTGGTCGAATTTACTTTTTTTTACTTTCAATTTTTTTTTGCTTCAATTGAATACATTTACGTAGAGTTCAGTTGAGATTTCTTGAACTTGATTTTAACATTTTTTACTTTAAGTTTTTTTTAATATTTCTTCTTAATTTTTTACTTGGGTTGAATGGGTTCAGTTGGTTTGGGTGGACGTTGAATATTTTTTTTAAATTTTTTGGTCGACTAGTTTTTTATTGTTTTAATTTTAAATTTTTTCCTTGGTTTAAACAGAGATGAAGTGAGTTGTTGGATTGACTTTGAGATTGTTCGAGCTGGCCTTTAATCGGTTTTTAATTAATGTATTTTGCTTAAGCTGGGCTAACGCGACTTAAGTGTACTTGGAACATAACTTCAAGTTCACTTTGTCCAAGTGTACTTTGTCTAACCCTTATCCTTAGTTCCTGCTTTGTGTAGAGAGTTTATTTTTATTAAACTTTACGAACGTGATATATGGAATCTAAGTAGAACAAAAGTTCCTATAAACATGTGTCCAAAAATGCTTTCTTAAAAAGCTAGGCGCGAATTTAAAAATTGCGAATTACAAGGAAATTATTCTTAGAAATAAGTACTTCGTATAGTACGGATAGAGAGTTCTGAATGAGCAACTACTGTACCCATATTACTTTTTACCAGACAAATTAGAGGAATTTTTCGGAAAATGATCTACCTGTATTGACTGTTATACAGGTGATTACAAAGAAATTGAGTACACCGAAAATATCCAGGTAAACAGCATTTGCCTATGACATATACATGACATATACATACGTACACAGCTTAAAGATGTTCGGCTTCAACTGTGCTCGCATCGAATGAATAATACAACATTGGGATTCTTTGAGGTGAAACGTTTTCTTTTTCTAGTGGCTGTTGACATACCGATTCCACTACAATGAGCCTGATGAATAAAAAGTAAGCAATTGCTTTAAGCTTTTGCTTATTAGGAAAAGCAAAAGCTAGAAAAGCAGATGCTTTAAGAAAAAGCAGTTGCTGAAATATTAGATGAATAAAAATTTCAAGCATTTGCTAGCTTTCTGGCTTCAATTAAGCAATTGCTAGTATGACTTGTGCGGACTTGCATATCTACTTAGCTAAAATATCTTAAGTTCTTTATCAAAGTGTTACTCGCTTTTAATAAAATATCGGATACTAGTGATCCAGACAGTTGCTATTGAAGCCGAATTAGACAAAAATTATTCTTGCTAGAAAATTAAAAAAAATTAAATTATTTTTAATAAACCGTCTAAAAAAGAGAAAGCCTTGCAAGTAATAACTGATAATTATATGAAAATGTTTAATATTTCATTTACAACTAAACAAGTAATAAAAAAGTAAGTAATAAGATAGAAGTGAAAAAGAAGTTTGATTTAATAAATTTATTTTCTACGAAATGAACGATTTTTATGTAAAAACCTGAAACATGCAGATTTTTAATTATAAAATGATAGGAGTATTATTTTAGCAGAATTTAGTTTTTCAGCCCCTTCGAATGACAATTATCGCTTCATTTTTTTTAATGGCATGAGGGGTCATGTGATAGCTCATCTGAAAGGACTTTTAATTTTTATTTAATCTACTCAGTAATAAAAGATATTTTCTTTATAATTTCATTTTTTTAATGAAAGTAATGCATTTTCATATCAACAAACAAAATTTTAAAATTAAATAGTTTAAATCAAATGGAAATCATTTGATTCTTAATAAAATGCACAAACGTAATATAATCCATAGAAACTGATGTTGACTGTATCTAATATAAGTAAAAATAATGATCGTGCAAACGCGATGAATACGAATTTATAATTGCTTCAAGCAAATGCAAGGCTGGGGTAGAGTAGCCTTAAAGTTTTTCAAGCAAATGCTTAAAAGAAAAAGCAATTGCTCCTTTTATTCATACAAAAATAAGCAAATACTTGAAACTTTTAAGCAAAACCTTTTACTACAAGCTTTTCCTTAGTGTCGTAGCAATTGCTACAAGGTTAAGTAATTGCTAAAGATTTTATTCATTCGATATTAAGCATTTACTATTAAATTTCAAGGAAAAGCAATTGCTTAGACTTTATTCATAAGGCCCCAATAAGTAGGCACGCCCGACTGCTCACGAGTTAGCCTTAACAGCGTGCCCGTCTATTGATGTCGATGCATACCGATTTAAATTCTGTGCCTACTTGGAATGGTTTCATCTGTATGTGAAGTAACTATCCGGGTTGTATTACTTAAATACTGCTGTTTCAAATTCGACCCTTCGAATTTGGCAAAGTTGCTAAATTTGATAAGCATTAATAATCCGGAGAAAAAAAAAATTCTTATTCGAAATAATTGCAAAAAAAGAAAAATTGTCATTTTCTTATTTCATTTCTACCTTCTTTATTTAAAGAGATATCAAAAAATAAAAATATTTTCTTAAAGCACTTTTCACTTCTGTATACAGTATATATTTCTATAACACGTTTCGTCAAATTGATTCTATCATCTCGTTCATTTTTTCTTATGGCGCATATATTATAATTTAGTCGCAAACGAATCTACTTATTATGCCGATTACCACAATATGGCATATGATATAAAAATTCTTGAAAACAAGGCCATAATGAAAATGTTATTATCGATTGTTTCTTAATGCCTAAAAAAATCTATATTAACACCACAGTCAAATCACAAAATTAATTTACATTTGTTCAAAAGCTTATAAAGAAATTGTGTAAACAAAGCTATTAGAAACTTTCAACTTTTCACAGAAAGGAAAACACAGAAAAAGAATAACTTACGAGTAATATAATTGCTGCAGTTGACCTCGTAAAAACTGTCGAAAACATCACAACTTTCGAACTTAATAAATCGCCACGGCAAACGAAGGAAAAAAACAATATAATAACCATGATAATGACTGTAATACAAAATCGGAAGCGTGTGGTTTGAAACGATGATGTAACGCTGCATTTTTACAGCTTTCCTTTCGAATAATTCTCACTTGCAAAATTTAATTAGCATTTCCTTTCAGTGTAACGATAACGTTTGCATATGCTTATATGCCACATCCTTTAGAAAATTTTACTTAAGCATTTTATTTATTTGATTTAAGGTGGACCAACAGATATACAAAATTGAAAAAAGGTCTGATTAAACATCTTAAATAATGCATGCGACCGACCGGTGAACGCACGCATGCTTAAAGATTAATTCTCACTAGGATGTAAGCGGCCTGTAATGCACGAGCTCGAAACGGGCTCTGCACGTACTCGGCAAATAACGCAACATATTAATTTCTCATCCATTTCGGATGAAAAATTAACTTTTTGCTGACTTTTTATCATTTCTGTCACGCTTCATGTAATACTAAATTAAACTCTGCAATACGCAGAATCGGTACGGTACGTGATTGGCAAATATTGTTAGGAAAACACTCCGCTTGCAAGCAGCGTGCTTTGCCGGGCCGGTGCGCAAATAATGGCAATGCAACCCGGGAAATGCATTTGAATTCATAGGTTACGTTATTTGCCGAGCACGTGCAGAGCCCGTTCCGATCCCGTGCATTGCAGGCCGTTTGCAGCATAGTGAAAATAAAGCTTAACGATACGTGTCGAAGAAGCTGGCCAATTCTGTGTCTCAGACTTCGGGAAAATTGCGAAAATGAAAATTCAAATGTACACATTGTTCATTTAATAAGTTACAAACCTAACTTATTATTTTTTTTTATGGAACACTTACAGATTTTATTCCAGTTTCGGCTTGTCCTGGAAGAGATTATAAAAATGGCATAACACTAATTTTACTTATTTTTTATTATTACCGATGTTCGCTCTCAATATGTATAGTTGTAAATAATTTATTCGATTTAAAATTTTCTTGTATATTATAGTGCTAGCATCTTAGTTTGTCATACAATAACCTTTAATAATTCAAATAATTTTAGTCCGCACTTGTTTGAAATTCAATTATTTAAATTTTAATGTATTATTCACGAAATTGTTCTTAGAAAATGCGCTTAGAAATTTAGCTCCTGAATGCCGGGTTTTACCACTTATCTTCCGGTCTTTGTGACACGGCATTTAGAGTCGTTAAGGATTGGCACCCGCGGTGCAGTACGTGCCGTTTAATGTGCAATTTACCCTTTGGATTTTGGATTTCTAACTACACAAAATTTCCCAATTTATGATTTCTTAGTAACGTTCTACTTCAATGCCAACCAATAACAATTTACCAGAAGGAAATGCAAGACCTTCTGATTGGTTCAACCCTTCCCGTAATGCGCGAAGAATAATTTTCTTCGAGGAGAAAACGACACCCCAAAGTCAGTACCGATTGATCTTTTATCTAAACCATTAGATGAGATCAGCGCAGAGACTCCTCTTTCAATTCAAGTGATATTTCAAATTTATTTTTAATTGTAAGAGTTTTGTAAATAGTTGTTGGAGTTATTAAATAGTTCTTAGACTCAGCGTTGGTGTTTCCATTACTACGAGACAGCAGTTGTTCATGCCTATGCACAGCAACCTCA
The DNA here is from genome assembly GCA_036172665.1 of Prosopocoilus inquinatus. Taxonomy (NCBI): domain Eukaryota; kingdom Metazoa; phylum Arthropoda; class Insecta; order Coleoptera; family Lucanidae; genus Prosopocoilus; species Prosopocoilus inquinatus. Next base: position 12,328,431 of record CM069875.1, read on the forward strand.
AAACATTGGTCCTTCGAGCCGGATTCAGCATAATCCAACGTCGCATCAAGATCAAACATCGCAGCAGTCCCATCAATAGCTGAAGAGAACAAATATTTCAACGACTAACATATCTACAACAATCAGTGAGTTACACCTTTCTTTTATCTTTCCTTTTCTTAATACTGCCAACATTTGTATTCAACATGAGTGAAACTGCTTTGAAAGATCTTAAGAACAAGAAAAAACAATTGAAAGCTTCTCTAACAAGATTCATCACATGGTCTACTTCGCTAACGGAAAATAGCAACCCAGTTGAAATAAAACGGCGTCTTAATGTAGCCGAACAATATTTATCGCAATTTCTAGATATTCAAGATCATATTGAACTTCTAGAAGAATCAGACGTGCTTGACGAAGAAAGAATTGAGTTCGAAAATAATTATTTTCAAGTAACTAGCAAGGTAGAGAAGTTTTTAATTGACATAGCGGATAGCAAGACTCAAAACAATAAGGTCAATCAAGTTAATGATCAAACTAATAATCAATTTAATCACGTGCGTCTTCCTACGATTAAATTACCAGTTTCTTCTGGTGCTTATGATGAATGGTTCTCATATCATGACACGTTTCTTTCGCTAATTCATTCGAATGAAAGCTTAACCGACGTTCAAAGGTTTCATTATTTAAAGGCATCTTTACAAGGAGAAGCCGCAAATGTCATTAGTTCGTTAGAGATCACCTCTCAAAATTATCGCGAAGCTTGGGAAATGTTAAAGGAAAGATACAGCAACAAACGATTAATTATACAAAAACACATACGAGACATGTTTGAATTGCCCAGCGCTCACAAAGAAAATCCTAAAATATTGCGTCAAATTCTAGACGGAGTATTAAAACATCTACGTGCATTAAAGGCTTTGGAACGTCCTACAGATACTTGGGACGATTTGCTAATTCATCTAATTTCTTCTAAGATTGATCCTTACACAAATAAGGACTGGGAAGCAAGCATCACTAAATCTGAAATTCCCTCCTTCAAAGAAATGGCCGATTTCTTGTTGCACAAATGTGAAACGCTAGAAATCATTTCAAAGAAATTCTTCCAATCTTCACAACCAAAGATTTCTTCAAATAAATCAACACTTTCTCATGTTGTACCTCAGAAACAATCATGCGTTATATGCAAGTCTGATCATCTTATCTATCATTGCAAACCTTTTCTTCAACTGACAACTGAAAAGCGTTTACAAACAGCTAAGGCTAAGAACCTATGCATCAATTGTTTAAAACCTGGTCATCAACTAAACAAATGTACATCAGGGACTTGTAAAGAGTGTGGAAAACGGCATAATACCTTGCTACATTTTCCAATTCAGCAAAAACAAGAAGATCAAAACCTTTCAAGTCCAAGTGATTCCGCAACATTTTCTGCACATTCTTCCGACGACATATCTCAAATTTTCTTGTCGACAGCCATTGTCAAAATTTACGATCGTCGTAACAAAGCTCATGAATGTCGCGCCTTGCTCGATTCTGGTTCGCAATCCAATTTCATCACCAAGGATTTAGCAACGAAACTAAATCTAGTCTTGAATCCAACATCAGTACCTGTCATGGGAATAAACAAGGTAAAATCTCACATATCTCATTGCGTCACAGCAGGAATATCTTCCATGTACAACGCATTTCGTGCAAATCTGAAATGTCTTGTGTTGGAGAATATAGCAGGAAACATACCTCAAATCTCCGTGGAAAAGTCAAGTCTCTCAATACCAAAAAATGTGAAGTTGGCAGATCCCAACTTTAACATTTCAAACAAGATAGACCTATTAATAGGTTCAGAAACATTTTGGAAGCTATTATGTGTTGGACAAATAAGGCTTGCAGAAAATCAACCATGCCTACAAAAAACCCATCTTGGATGGATCATCGCTGGAAAGTTAGGAAATATTTCTCAAACCTTTACGAGCACGTTTTGCAGTTTAGCATTGGAAAACAAGCTGGAAGCGAGCTTAACGAAATTCTGGGAAGTTGAACAGTGCCCACGCAAACCAGCTTTAACCATGGAAGAAAAAGTTTGTGAAACGCACTTCAAGGACACTGTTAGAAGAGATGAGAATGGTAGGTTCGTCGTCCAGCTACCACTGAAGGCAAGCGAAACCACATTAGGCGAGTCAAGATGCAACGCAGTGAGGCGATTATATTCTCTGGAGAGGAAACTGTCCAAGCAACCACAACTTAAAGAAGAATATGACAATTTCATGCGAGAATACGTAAATCTGGGTCATATGGCAATAGTTCCCAAAGAACGGGCTACTCTCTCGGAAGCCAACTATTACTTACCCCATCATGCCGTAATCAAGGAGGACAGCTCAACCACCAGATTAAGGGTAGTCTTTGACGGATCCGCAAAATCAACGAATGGAACCTCTTTGAATGACATTCTCATGGTCGGTCCCAATTTACAAGATGACATATTTTCGATTATCATAAGATTTCGAACCCATAAATATGTGGTCACTGCAGACGTTGCCAAAATGTATCGGCAAGTTTTGGTTGATAGAGCTCAGACAAGGTTGCAAAGAATCGTTTGGAGATTCAATTCCAATGACAGCATAGAAGATTACGAACTGTCAACGGTAACCTACGGAACAGCATCGGCCTCCTACTTAGCAATTAAGGCACTGCAATCTTTGGCTATGGAGGAAGCTGATCGGTTTCCAGTTGGATCGTCAATCATCCTAAGTGATTTCTATGTTGACGACTTGTTAACTGGGGCAAACACCGTAGAAGAAGTTAAAACGATTATTGAAGAAGTAAACACGTTACTTCAAGAAGGCGGTTTTCAACTTCGGAAATGGTCTTCAAATCATCCACAACTGCTTGATTTCATTCCAAATTCCTCAACGGACGCAGCAATTCTAAACATTACAAAAGATGAAATTAAAACATTAGGATTACAGTGGAATTCAGTTTCAGATGTACTCCAATACAGACTGTCCCCTTCAAGGACAAACAGCAAAACGACCAAGAGAACCATTTTATCACGAACTTCACAGTTGTTTGATCCGTTGGGATTGGTGAGTCCTGTCATTATAATTGCCAAAATAATGATGCAAAGACTGTGGCTTTTAAAAATTAGATTGGGATGAGTCTGTCCCACAAGAGATACACTCAGCTTGGACACAGTTTGAAGCCCAGTTAGAGTATTTAAAAAACTTCAAAATACCTAGGCAGGTTACACTTAATGATAACAATCCAACGTTAGAAATCTGCGGTTTTTCCGACGCCAGTGAAAAGGCATACGGAGCGTGTGTATATATAAGGTGCATCAATTCAGATGGTAACATTTGCAGCAACCTTTTATGCTCAAAATCTAAAGTTGCCCCCGTAAAATGCATTTCCCTTCCAAGATTGGAGCTATGTGGTGCGCTCCTATTGGCTCAGCTCGTAGAAAAGGTGTCATCTTCCATAAATAGTTCTATTAAATCTATTCGCTTATGGACTGATTCTACTATAGTGCTCTGTTGGATAAGATCAACGTCAAAGAAGTGGAAAACCTTTGTATCAAACCGAGTGAGTGAAATTCAAATTTTGACGAAGGTAGAAAACTGGAACCATGTTAACACTACTGACAATCCAGCTGATCTTATATCAAGAGGAACTTCAACCGAACAGTTGGCCACTTGCAAGTTATGGTGGGAAGGCCCCGACTGGCTCTCAAAAGATGAGAAGTACTTTCCAATGCAAGCTGATACCGATATTCAAGGGATTGATCAAAAATGTCTAGAAATACGCAATGTTCCTCCCGTTCAAGTATTCTTTGCTCAAGACAATTTTAACATATTTGAACGATATTCCAGTTTAAACAAACTGACACGAATATTAGCATACTGTATCCGTTTTAAGCTGAATCTCCTCGCCAAAATCAAAGGTACTCCCGCTGAGGCACTTTCTGGTCCATTGAAGATGTCTGAACTGGTTCATACTAACAACACCCTGATTAAGCTGGTTCAGAAAGAGGTTTTCACACGCGAATTGGATACCTTGCGTAAAAAAAGGCCATTGCCTAATAAAAGTAAACTATTGTGTTTGAATCCATTCCTAGATGATGATGGTTTGCTGAGAGTAGGAGGTAGAATTCAAAATTCATCTTTGACTCGTGACAAAAGGCATCAAATCATACTCCCCTCAAGTCATGTCTTCACGAAGCTTCTGATAGAACAAGAACATATACGTCAGCTACATGCAGGTGTACAACAGACAGTAGCCGCTCTCAGGGCTAAGTATTGGCCACTGGCTGCAAGAGGAACCGTGCGACATGTAGTTAGAAGATGTGTTCCTTGCTTTAAGGCTAATCCAAAACCTACCGAATATATCATGGGAAACTTGCCTCATGGTAGGGTCGAACCAGCTCGTCCGTTCACACACGTAGGAGTCGACTACTGTGGACCATTTCACATTCACGAGGGTTCAAAACGCAATAGCCGTATCGTAAAGGCATATGCTGCGGTATTCGTATGTTTTGCAAGTAAAGCTATTCACATAGAACTTGTCAGCAACTTGTCTTGTGAAGCATTTTTAAGTGCATTAAGGAGATTTATTGCACGCAGAGGTCATCCATCACACATCTATTCAGACAATGCTACCAACTTTACTGGAGCGAATAAGGAACTACAACGGTTGCAGAAGCTGTTTGAAGATACTGAGCAAGAAATGGTCCTCAACTACTTATCTGAGCGAAACATTCGGTGGCACTTCATACCGGCGCGATCTCCACATTTCGGAGGCTTGTGGGAAGCGGCGGTAAAGTCAGTCAAAAACCATCTAAACCGTATCGCGGGCAATGCCCACTTGTCCTTTGAAGAATTGTATACATTTCTTGTTCAAATAGAGGCAGTATTAAACTCCCGTCCTCTTACTCCAATGTCAGATGATCCTAACGATCCATCCTTCCTCACTCCTGGTCACTTTCTCATTGGTGAACCCCTCACTGAAATTTTGGAGCCAAATTTAACAGGGCTAAGGTTAAACCGGCTATCTCGATGGCAACATGTTCAGCAATTGAAGCAGCACTTCTGGACCAGGTGGTCAAAGGAATACCTCAGCCAGCTACAAGAAAGGAGGAAATGGCAGAAAAACCCTGGACCAATTTTACAACGTGGCAATTTGGTCATCATCAAGGAGGATGGTACTCCACCGCATCTCTGGATCTCAGCCCGTGTCGTGGAGGTTCATCCAGGATCAGATGGTGCGATACGTGCAGCAACAGTGCAAACTAGTTCGGGAGTGACGAAACGAGCCATTAATAAGTTATGTTTGCTACCGATCAAAGACAACGATTAGTTCAAGTAAAATGTTCTGATTGATTTGAAAGGAAATCCTTTCAACGCGGGCGGCATGTTCGCTCTCAATATGTATAGTTGTAAATAATTTATTCGATTTAAAATTTTCTTGTATATTATAGTGCTAGCATCTTAGTTTGTCATACAATAACCTTTAGTAATTCAAATAATTTTAGTCCGCACTTGTTTGAAATTCAATTATTTAAATTTTAATGTATTATTCACGAAATTGTTCTTAGAAAATGCGCTTAGAAATTTAGCTCCTGAATGCCGGGTTTTACCACTTATCTTCCGGTCTTTGTGACACGGCATTTAGAGTCGTTAAGGATTGGCACCCGCGGTGCAGTACGTGCCGTTTAATGTGCAATTTACCCTTTGGATTTTGGATTTCTAACTACACAAAATTTCCCAATTTATGATTTCTTAGTAACGTTCTACTTCAATGCCAACCAATAACAATTTACCAGAAGGAAATGCAAGACCTTCTGATTGGTTCAACCCTTCCCGTAATGCGCGAAGAATAATTTTCTTTGAGGAGAAAACGACACCCCAAAGTCAGTACCGATTGATCTTTTATCTAAACCATTAGATTAGATCAGCGCAGAGACTCCTCTTTCAATTCAAGTGATATTTCAAATTTATTTTTAATTGTAAGAGTTTTGTAAATAGTTGTTGGAGTTATTAAATAGTTCTTAGACTCAGCGTTGGTGTTTCCATTACTACGAGACAGCAGTTGTTCATGCCTATGCACAGCAACCTCAAAACAACCGAGTTATTTTTAATTTTATGCAAAAAATGGATCGTATTTAATTGACCGGAAAATTGTCAATTTTAATGATATGATATTCAACTTCAGGTCATATTTGTGATCTGTTCTGTTACTATGTTTACAATATTCAACATTTTTCAAAATTTAGCGACTATCAACAACACTACGAATCAGTTGGTATAGTGTAACTTTTCTTTCAGTTTTTTAAGTGGGCCACCCCATGTATTATAACATGTACGGACAGCCTTTTCTATGACCTTTCCGTACCATATTTTACTGTCTTAAGATTGATAACTTGTGAGTTATTATCATTTTTCTGTAATCAACATAGAGAGACGCCCTGTAAAATACATATTTTCATTCGTTTCAGAAATACTTATCTGCTGTATCATTCAAGTCGTTTATCCAAACACTTTATTTTTGTTCAAATGTATAAAACATTCTGTTTTGAGGATAATATTTTACAAGCATAATTAATTTGACATTGTGAACGCGTTACGATGATAAACAACAAGTCCATTAAAAAAGTTGAAAACAATGGAATATCTGGAAAAATCTGTCATTTGTTTTTCAGGCGTTTGAGAGACATTTAATTTGACATCTTGAATACGATAGGATGATGATGAGAAACACAACGTTCCATTTAAAAAACTTCAAAACAATTGAAAAATCTGAAAAAATTGATAGTTAAATCGATCAGGAGAGAATCTGGAACTTTACTAATTTAAGTTACTTTATAAAAATGCAAATAAATAAGTTAACCCTAGTAGCGATTTCCCATGAACACTCTGTATACACTGCATGGGCGGAAAATTACAGTGTTAATATTGATCATTTTTAAAATCTGTGTACGCCATAACATACATATCGGTCGGATGCATAATCTAATAATATTTAGACTTATTACAGATACTTGTAAGAGTGTGACGACCCTAACATACATATTCATAAATGGAACACGTCATAACACGACTAGATAATTTATTATCAGTGCATCAAAATAATATAGGGTTTCATTGATCTAAAGTTTATGGTTCTCGACAATTTACTGGTAAAAAAGGCAAAATTTGGTACTCTGTAAATTAGTTTTTTGGTATTCCGGTACAGTTGCGGAAATAGAAAGCGGAACAAGTCTTATAACGAAATTTCAGTGAACGTTAGAAATAACTTGTCAAATTGAGTTCTTGAGAATGTATCGTCGTTCTAATGGCAATGTAAGTGAAAATTTTCGACCAGTGAATCAAATGGAATTAGTGAAGCCTTTGGAAGAACTGTGACATTTTGGATGTGGAATATGTACATGTATTAGAAATCTTAATTCAATCAATGCCCAGACAATTGCATTCAATAATTTAATCGAAAGGCTGCATGAGTGTCATTTTGTTTCATTCTATTTCGCATGGCAATAATTGTAAGTAAAATAAAAACTAACTATTATACTAGTATAATTTATTTGTATGAGGTATTTGTTCGTTATAATTTTTAATTATAAACGGAATGATTAATCATTTTACTTAATGTGAAGGTTGATAAATTACCATAGAAATTTAGAAGTAAGATTTAAACTAACGAAAGTTTACTGTCCCGCTTCCTATTTCCCCAATTGTACCAGAGATGGGCATTTTTTAGTCGAATTAATGATTAATGACTAAATTAGTAGTAGTACTAGTCGTGAGATACGTGACTAATGACTAAATTATTCATTAGTCATAAGATACGTGACTAATGACTAAATTATTTATTAATCTTGACTGGTGACTAATGACTAAATTAGTCATAAGTCATGACTAATCTAATTAATCTATACAAAGTGCAAGGTTGCTTAACGTATTTTCTGACGTTTCCTTCAATTTTCGTCACAGGATTTTTGATTGAAGAATACATGAATAGTTTCTTAACTACAGAAGACCCGAGGTGTTTACAGTGTTTGGAAAGAGCTACATTGACTATAAAAAGTTACTTTCTTTGCAAATAGTTCATAAAAATTTAGTGATTGAGTGGCCAGTTTAGTGACATTCCATTTCATTTGAAAACTATTTATTGGTCGTTAATTTAGTCATTCATTATTACTCATGATTGAATTTATTCGACTAATAATCAACTTTTTATTCAAAGACTAGTGCTAAAATATGATTGACGATTAACAACTAATTAGTCGTGATTGACTTAGTCATGACTAATTTAGTCGTTTAGTTTTAGTCACGATTAAAAATTTATTCGATTAATGCCCAACTCTGAACATATTTTGTTTTAAGTTATTTTTTTAACACATTGTTTATATGCGACATTCGTATTATTTTTGTATATATTTTTTTAAATAAATTGTTAATATGTAATATTCGTATTATTTCTTACACCTTCCTTTGTACTATTAAATTGGAATTATTATAATTAGATGCAATAGGCCATAAAATCAACCTCAAACAAGCGGGAGACAACTCGTACATTGAAAAAAATGACCTGCTAATTTTGAGAGAGAACTCGACCACACCGATTTCCTTGTTGCTCTTACCATATTTGTATTTGTTATCTCTGTTACACAATAAACTCGTAATGGGAATGGAATAGGATTACCTGAACACGTAAGTGTGTTGATTCAGTGACCTTAGAATTTAAACCAGCCACGAGTGCTTATCTTTTAACCGATCGTCTATAATTATTATTTTAATATACGGCAACTGTAAAAATCAGACTAGACGTCCACGCGATTGAAGTTGGAATAGTAGCAAATGACGGTCTACGCAGTGCGCTAGCGTTATAAGCGCCTTTACGTTGGAGGTAAATCTAGTACGATTTCTACAGTCTCCTGGTAACGCTGGCTCTGACAGATTAATGAGAAAAAATATGTCGTGTCCGGACCGAAATAAACAAAAATGTGTCGCAAAAGAACGCTAATTAAAATTCTTTCGGATTTGTTTGTCGAGGAGACCCGTCAGCGATCAACAGAATTGATCGATCGCGAGCAAGTTCACTGATGTAATCTCAAAATTAAGTGCGTGAATAATGTATATTTATAGAACGAAACCCTGGAGATCTGTCAGTTAGGGAACAAATAGCAAATTTCATCTATTTGATGAAATGTGCACGTAATTTGTATGGTTTAATTCATGTAATTCATACACGTCATATACAATACTCGTCTGTATCAAATAACTGCACTGCGTTAATCAACAATTAATATTAGAATTTAATTTAATGGCGTATTTTCAGTCCAATTATTTGATGCAGACAACTATTGTGTATGAAATGCATATATTCTTAATATGAATTGAACATTATATTCTCACACAAGCTTAACGGCAAAAGGAAACAAAGGGAACGTGATCAGAAGGCCAAAGTAGTTCGTCTGGTGAAAGGCCAACTCACTCTCGCTGAGAGACAGCATAAACCACATCGTCGTCTGTTTTTGATTGCGATTCGAACGGCTCGGCCACCAAAAGTGCTTAGCCTTGCTACATAGTAAAATGGCCAGTGGACGGTGGCCTTGCGTGTAGGCGGACATTAGTTTTTTTTTTAATTAGATTATTGTTTATGCGGTAAAAAAAAGAAATTAAAGCAAAGCCTTGTGCCGACAGCTCCAATTTCGCTTCGCCTCAATCTGCAAACGGTAAAAGTTTGCGGCTACATTTCACAAATTTCAAGCACAAAGGCCGAAAGACTTTTCATTTCGTTGCAATTCATGGGTTATTTTATGGTAACAAAAAATGGCGTGTTATAATAAATCATGTTCTATGAAATTACTGAACATTCTAATTTTATGCTTGTGCTTATAAATGACGGTAATTGATATTTTTATTAGTTTCGCACCTAATAGTAACTATGTTTTAGTATTGATTATAAGAGTATATTAAGATACCCAGACCAATGTAAAAATCCGAAACCCTACCTATTATACACTCCGTTGCGTCTTGCCCTCTCTTTGCTAGTAAGCTGAACGATTTACAATGTCGACATGCTAAATAAGAACCATACCTATTTTGTGAGGAAAATTACAAAATACACAGTTAAAATCACCCAGGGATTAAAACCTAGACAGTTGCTAATAATGCGCAGGCGCGAGAGCCGACACCAATGATTGTACAAATTTTCAATTATTTCCAGAGATAGGTACTTACTTTCAAATTTGAAAATTAATTCCGTCAACGAAACATTTTGCGAATAAGTAAATTTCGAGAAATATGTAGCTCCTCTTGTAGACCGAAGAAAAACTCTTTGTCCTACTTAGGTATCTAAAAACTAAATATTGCCAAATAGATTCAGTGTTGTAGTTAAAAAAAATTGTAAAATTTGCCAAAGAATCTTGTCTTGCGAAAAATACCGCACGCAATAACCCTGTTATTAATAATACGATTGCAGTAATTCAATAATCACGTAAGACTGGTGTTCGTAAACACTATAAAAAAGAACCGATATTTTTTTAATATCACATTTTTGTCAAGCGGTAGTCAATAAATTTCTTTCAAATGCCACTACAAACGTTTTTTCATTCAGTTTTTTTTTTTTTTTTTAAATTCAATGGTCTGCATCAACTCGATTTTATAGAATATCGTAGGGAAATAATTTCCTTTTTAAGCAAAAATAAAACTATACTACTTCACAGACATATTCAAATATAAAAATTCAAAATAAAGAAAAAAGTTCATATACACATGTTACAGGGTGATCACGAGAAGCTGCAATAACAGTTAACTCCCTTACTTGAATTTTTACGAAGTAACTTATATTGGAAAAGTTTCAGTTTCAGCTTCCTGCCCAATTTTATGGCAATATCAGGTTTTTGAAATTTTCAAATGTTTTTAACTTTTTTTAATAAAACATAATTTTGTTATCATCGCATCGCGTTTAGAACATCATATTAATTATGTCTCTAAAATATTTTCTTCAAAAATAGTATTTGTTTATTATTTGGTAAATAAATCTTGATGATCAAGGAAAATTCCTACAACAGCTAACTTCCTTATTTGATATTTTACGAGGTAACTTAAAATAGGAAAGTTCTAGGACCTTTTCTGCTAGATTTTATGGCTATATCGGAAAAACAAATGACTTTGATTTTGGAGATTTTTTATTGTTATTTATTTGTTATTTTTTATTGTTATTATTTTCTTACGGAATATCTACTTTTTATCACTGTAACCCGTTCAGCTGTGGATACGGGTGAAAAATAACTAACAAACAAAAAAATTGTAACACGGAAATAGTATATCTAATATTACCACAAATAGGATAATCGATGAAAATTAAAAATAGAGTTTCCACATGGTGACCAATGTGTTACGTCGCCTTTTAGACTTATTACCGCTACTGTATGTTTTTCAAAACAGCTTACTTGCTTTCGAGAAAGTATCTAGCAAATTTGATACGTTTTAGTCATACATATATTAAAATCAAATTATTTTACCAAACGACAACTTGAAACTGAAAATATCTGAGAATATTTTTAAGAAATATTTTTAGTAACATGTAATGAACTAAAAACTATGTATCTTCCACCAGTTTTTCTCTATTGTAACATAAATTCACAGTATTCATATTTTTAAAAGTTGGACCAACTTCACTGAGACAGGGCTCGTAACTTACTTCGTAGAAATTCAAATAAGAGAGTTAACTGTTGTTGTAGCCTCCCGTGAACACAACATATATGCAATATGTTTATATGAACTTTTTTCTTTATTTTGATCTGTAGAATATGTCTCTGAAGTAACGGTCTGTATTTTTGTTACACCCTGTATAACAAAACACAAAAATTACCTAATTATTGTAAATATTGTTCCATCTTGCCTGAACAAAGCTGATACTTTCTGATTACCAGACGGCGGATAGAAAAAAGTGTAACAGTTTACTATTTCAACAAAGCGTGCGATGTTATAAATAGATTATGTACACAAACGCAGCGCAACTAGCCGATAGTGAACAATCAGTAAACCAGGACATGATTCACAATAATGGCACGGTTGACTGCGACGCTCGGACATGATGCGCACGAGAGAGTATGTTGCAGAAACGCGTCGTGTTTCTAACAATTTCTATTTAATTCAAATCAACTAAATTGTTGTTTCTAAATTCAAGAAAGAGCTATTATTATCTTTTGGAATTATATCCGCGTTTTTACCCTGACGATATTAGACTGATTGATTAAAAATCACGTATTAGCCGGAGTACCATTTAATGATTCGATTTAGACTGCCCCGTCGAGTCGGACTGCCGCTGTCTCAAACTGGTTTCAGATAGTTCACTTTTTCGATTCCACTGCTTGCTGATTACCTCATGTGCTTCGTTTGAAATTAAGAATTAAGTCAGAGGGTGGCTCGGGACAATTTGAAAAAGAATGAAGAACAATGAAAAAGAGTATGTTGTGCTATTTGAAACAAGAAGTTAACTATCCCCTGACAAAAATGACATTAAAAATAACAAAAATTTGTTGTTTCAGGAAAATTTCCATTTAAAAAAAAGTTCCCCCTTGCTATGATACTGCAATCTTTCTGCAATACATTATGATATCAATTTTTAGCTTATGGCGGCTGCAGTAACAGGCTTTAAAAAAGCTTAATTTTACACTTCATTATTTACAGGCTAGTTGAAAAGTAGCTTCTATTTAAACTAATTTCTACTGTCAAAAAGTCAGATCTTTCAAATAGAACACCCAGCTGGGTGTAAAAATACTTTTATACACATGTGATTCCCAATGAAATATTCTTTCGTCTTGTTTAGCATTCACTACGCCTGTCTCTTAACGTTAATTTTCTCTTTGACACATCAAATCAAATTTTCTCAATTTTGGACATTATTCTTCAGTACTGAGCTAGTATATAAATTCGTGTTGTTATAAAACCGGTTAATAACACCCGCGGCATATTAGGCATGACGTTAGTAACACCGGTTTTACAGGTCATGCAAACAGTTTACGCCCGTAATTAATGTTGCTACCAACCTCGACTGTTTAAATGATCCTAACCTTTATTCGCGTTGTATACGCTCGTTATGGTTGTATAGTTTTCAGCTGTTATAAATAACGTCTGTCAAGCGGTACGTGTAAATGAAGCTCACAAATCAGCATTACTAACAACCGACTTTATTCACACCAGTTTTATTAAAAGTTCGAGTAAACGCAGTCATTGATACTACAAAAATTATACAAATAAATTATCGGCATTTTTTTTATATTACGACTCTAATGACAACGAATGACTCCGTTTTACACGAACTTTTAATAAAGCTAATGTTAATAATGTCGGTTGTTATTAACGCTGGTTTGTGAGCTTCGTTTGCACGTACTACTGACAAACGTTATGCTACGTACCTGTACAGGTGACGCAGGTGATCGCCGTGACAAACGTTTCGGCGTCGCCGGCCAGCCCCAGTGGGATAGGGTGGGTAAAACAAAACAAAAAAAAAATATACTAGCTCTGAACAAACAAACAATAAAACAAAATAAAGGCGCCACTTAATTTCTTTTGGGCTGAAAGGAACCGCGGGGAAAAATTAAGAAAAACCACGTCTCATCCAAGATATGTTTTCAATACAGTTTTATTCACACAAAACAAATAATAAAGTTAACATTAAAACTGAGTCCAAAATTGACAAAAAAACAAAATATCAAAACTCTGAATAAAGCCGCAACCGCGCTTAAAATGTAAACACCACAATCGTCAAATCAACTAACCGGAACGGTGCGCAAAAAGGAGATAGCAAACAGCAACTTCAAAACGTATCACTACGCAGTGTGAAACTACATGCCGTTTTCCGGTAGCAATGTACGTAAAATAAAATAATAAACAGGCCAACCTTATCCCTGCGCGTGTCGCACGTCGGTCGGAGTGTTGAACAGCTCCAAGGTGTCCGCCGGGACTCACGAGACCGTCCCGAAGCGGGGAATGGCCAACAAAATCAGACGCTCTTGCCGAAAGCGGCACCGAGGTGAGGAAACCCCTTAACTACAGCCTGTTCGCAGAACTGCTTGGAAGGGAACAGGCGTAGACAATACGAATGTATTATTTCTCTTCACGTGTAACGGGATATAATCAGCCAAGAAAAGCTGTTATTGCCTTCGCCCACCATCAATTTTTGGGCGAAAACGTACACAAAGGAAAGCACAACGACACGAAACGTGTTGTTACACCGAGAAGAACGAGAATCATTCTGTTCTGACAAAATCGCTTCGCACCGGCGAACGGAAAAAGATGGGGTTAAAACAAAGAGAGGTAGTGTGCCTCCGTCAACCGTGACAGAATCTTACGTCAACGAGGACCAATGGGCTTAAAGACCAGGGTTCAATTTCTGTGTAGCTAACGTGGGAAAGGAATCGCTGATTTCACAATATGATGCAATAATGCGTAAATCAAAAAGGCTAAATAAGAATCTATGCGACCGGAGAATTTAACTTTCGCAACCCAAACTTTTCCTTATCCTAACTTTTACAGGAAAACGAATAACATGGGGAAATACTTTGAAAGCAAATCGACGGAGCGCAAAGAATTTGCCGGGCGGTCTATGAAAATAATTTCACGGGGAACAATATACAGGGTGATTCGGGGTCGGACAGAAATTGAACGGTAACAGTTATTTATAACAGCTGACTGCATTGCCAACTGTCAATGAATAAAACAAAAAAGTACATAACCATAACAAGCATACACAACATGAATAAAGGTTATCATCATTTAGATAGTCGAGGCTGGTACTTGGTGGCAACATTTACTACGGGCGTAAACAGTTTACATAAACTATAAAACCGGTGTTACTAACGCCACGCCTGATATGTCCTGGATGTGAAGTTTCTAAACCGGTTTTATAACTACGGTTGTTACGACCGGTTTATACAAATTTTTACGCCGGTATTACTAATACCGGTTTCCATTACATCTGTCTTAAATGCTTGTGTAAACGCAGTCTTAATAACCGAACAGGGAAATTCAAGCGTTCCTTTTTACTCCAATCTAATACATTTAACTCCTTCAGTCAGCATATTATTATTATTAACAAATGAAAAATATTGCCTTAAAGTTTTAATTGAGGCACCCGTATTTTGTAATTTTTAAATTACATATTATAATAAAAACATGCATAATTCATAAGTATATGTTAATGACAATAATATTTGACTATACTGCAAAGAACTTTTTGTTTCACTTTAAACAGCGTGTCTCTAAACCTATGTCTTTATTTGAAACCACAAGTAGTGGTCCAGGAAAGAAGCAAAATTTGTTATACAACTAAAAATTGTTTGGGGGCCGCTGACTGCAGCTTAAATGTTACGGCGGAGCTTGGTTTTCAACTATTCTCCGACATTCAAGGCCATAAAAAGTCATAATAACGCAGACCATGACCTAATGCACAGATATTGTACTTAAGGCAGATCATGTATCGTGTTTTTTTTTAGTTTTAAAAGCAGATAAATTTTGTAACTGAGTAAGTTCTTAATAGTTTAAAATATTCTGTGAGTGTTGCATTAATTGATGATTAGTTTTGTGCTAATCCGTTCTTTAACAGTTAAATTTAAAAAAATCAATCTAAAAGCGATCGAAAAAGTGGAAATTCTTACATCATATTAAATTATAAATTGCCAATAATCAACTTACAATGTTGATTACTAAAGTTTAATGCATTTATACAGCAAAAATAAATTTGTTTCTTTATTAAAACTTGACGTCCGCACAAGGCGATAGCTTTTATATCTTTATGGTTTAAGCCGACGCAGAAATTCAGGTTCAATATTATCCTTATGAAAACATGTGTTTTGTGTTGGAATGTAAACAACTAATAAAATAGTTCGATTGAGAGCTAGCGAAATTATTCAATCACTTATTTTGAACCCATAGATTATTGTGTGTACAGGCAATCTAATTTATTTAAATTTTTCATCGTATCATACTCCATTCTTGCTTTCCGTTTTTACAGTAGGAATAGTTTCTGGTCTTGCAATACTTATTCTGCAGCTATTAGTGCGTTAATTAAAAAATAATTTCACGTATTTTTAAATTTTTTTAAATAGTTACAAAACTAGCATACGAAGATGTTTAATTACTTCAATAAAAATCTAACGAAAATTAGGTACTCGTTTTTAACATAATTGTTATTGTCTATTACAAAGAGGTTCGTAAAGAAACGTTTTTACTTATCCCATGTTGAAAATACAAATAAACATGCCGATGTCCGCAAGTCGGATTCATATTCGTATACAATAAGACCTTGGCCGAGTGCTTCTAAACGTAAATAAAAAGCTTTATTGCGGTTTATTGCTTCCATCGGAATAAATTGCTGAAACAAGTCGTAAAACAAGCAGAGGTTTCAAAACAAAGGACTGCGCTCGCTTGTGATAGGTCAGTTTTTCATTTTTGGGCAAAAAATTTCAGATTTGGAGAATTAATCTCTTATGTAACGAGAAACTTACAGTTTAAATGGAAAAAAAGTAAAGAAAAATTTATCAGACAAGAATCGACTCAATTTAATAATATTTGACTTTATTGCAGATAACTTTTTATTTCACTCTATAATTTTTGTTGGTTAGAATAAAAATATTACAAACGTAAGTCAGAAAGTTAAAATATTTCGTCTTATGCAGTAGTTTAAAAACATTTTGATCGCATTGTACTATTTTATTAGAACATTGCTATAATTATTTTAACCACGACCTACTAGATTTCACAAGACAGATTCTCTTATCCGGCCTGCGCAATTTGTTTACTTTGTGCGAATTTTCTTCGTTATAATAATAATAATAAAATAGTAATATACATTTATTTCAATAAATCATAGGAAAAAAATATCACTATAATAGATAGAAAAAGTCAACAATGACTGCAAGAGAAACAAAATACAAGAAATTTTTCTTTATACAATGAAGCCAAAAAACACACCCAAATAAAGACAAACAAATAAAAAAGTTAAAGTTCTTAGAAACTCTCAGCCTCACTGAAATTTAGAAATTCGTTCACACTATACGGTTCCATATTTAGTAGAAATAAGTGAAGTTTTCTAAATTTTGACGTGTTGAAACTCGACTTAATAACTGTTCGTAGTTTGTTGTAGAAAGACATTCCACTGTATAAAGGACCTTTCTCGGTTCATTGTAGCCTGTGAATGGGTAGACTGTAGTATACTGCGAAACCTCGTGGTAGTTTTGAAATTTATCCTTAAATGTGTGTAAAAACAGCAGAAAAGCTTGAATACACATAGCAGGTACAGTAAGGAGCTGACTTTGCATAAAATGTCCTCTACAAGATTCTCGACATGGCATGTTAGGCATAATACGTAAGATTCTCTTTTGGGTGATGAATATTCTTCCAATGTGCGTACTGCTACCCCAGAAAATGATTCCATAATTTACCAAAGAACCAAAATAAGCGTAATATACAGTCTTCAAAGCAGAGGGATGAGTATGGAATTTTAAAACTCTTAGAGTAAAACAAGCTTTATTTAATTTAATTATCAAGTTATTAATATGCGCTTCATAATTTAGATGTTCGTCTAAAGTAATACCCAAAAATTTCACCTCATTGCTGAATATAAGATCGCCATGAGTTCTTATATTTACAGTATTTGGTTTTTCATAGTCAGCATGACTGGTTCTAAATAATATACAAGCAGTTTTTAATTTATTTAATGCCAGTTTATTATTAGTAAACCAATTTTGAATTTTCAGCATTACGAATGTGAGAGTTTGTATGACTTCCATAAAATTAGAGCCACATACCAATAAGTTTGTGTCATCAGCATAATTAATTATCTTCGTATGTTCATCAGAGCAACTGGCAAGAAAATCATTTATGTATATTACGAACAGAACTAGTCCCAAAATACTCCCTTGAGGAACGCCAGTCTTATTCTTCAAATAACCAGAAGTATATTTAACTCCATTTACGGTGATGTATGTTTTTTGAGGTCGTTGGTGTAAGTAAGAATAAAACCATCTCAACACATTACCTCTAATTCCGTATCTGTCAAATTTCTCCAATAAGATCGAGTAGTCGACCTATCAAATGCTTTAGATAGATCTAGAAACACCCCATATGCCAATTGTTTTTGTTCTATAATATTGGTTACTTCTTCGACAAAGTGGAATCCAGCGGTATCGGTAGATCTTCCACTCAGGAAGCTGGGAGTCATTAATCAATTTATTGGTGAATAAAAAATGTTACAGTTTAGTACACATAATACTTTCAAATACTTTAGAAAAGTTCGTAGTTAAGCTAATAGGCCTGTAACTGGCAAAGTCTCCGCGATCAGCTTTTTTGAAGAGAGGCACAACTTCAGTAATCTTTAATTTATCAGGAAAAATCCCACTTTCGAGAGAGCAGTTAATAATATATTGTAAAGGTTTCACAAATTTATCTAAAGTGTATTTTAAAACTTTTACAGGAATACAGTCAAATCCTGTGGAGTTTGTATTTCTTAATTTTTTAACGGCGTCTTTAACTTTCGCCTCAGTTACAGGGTATAGGAACATGCTTTTATCATTGGAAGATGGTAGATCAATAACTGCGGTGATTGATTTTGACGATGTGAGATTTTTTTTATTTTTTCTGCCGTGAAGCAGAAAAATTTATTTAAGTCGTTTAGTCTTCCTAATGAGTGAGATGAAAGCAGATTCGGAAGTTTCACTCTGAGAAGCTGTAACTTAACAATAGACCAAGTCGTTTTAATTTTATTGTCAGAATTCGGTATTTGCTCTTTTATGGTTTGCTTTTTTAAGTCATTTATTAATCTGAAATATTCTTGTTTTGCCTCTGCATAAAGTGGTTTAGCTTCTTCCACGTGGATAGAGATACGCAGATAAACATTTTGCGGAGTTTAAGGAGTAATTAGTTAAACGTTATCCCAAAAGAGTAAAAATTTCACCTAAAGTAGTAAAAACTATCTTTTTTGTCAAAGTAATATTTTTTGATGTTTATTTAACTACTTGTATGGTAGTTACAAATTTTGAATATACGAAACGGATAAATATTACCACATATTACACTTTTGCGGGGTTGAAGATAAATTTAACATATTTGTGTGTTAAATCGGTGAGCATGTAACGCATTTTAGGAGAAAAATATTATTTCAACGACAAAAAAGTGTCAAAAAGTTCCAAAAGCTGTTTGTTATACATTTATGTGTTAAAGTCTCACCTAAAAATTAAAATGTAACACTTATAGGTAGTTAACTTGATACGTGGTTAAGTTGATAAAGGTGCAATTTTACACTATTAAAGTGTAATATTAACACTACGAAAAAGTATTCCCTGGCGTCCAAAAGTGTTAAAGATTTTTATCTGTATAGTGAAAAGAGAATTCATCAGTTTCTTAGCGACAGTAACCTCCGGTCTATTGTATATTTTCTGAGTCCTTGGCACACTTCTAGTTGACTGCAACGGAAAAGCTTGTTGAAACGCTTGTTCAAAAATATGCGAAGAGCATTCCCACTGGTTGTTTACTTCTTCCGGTTGGAATTCATACACTGCATTCCATTTTTCTTGAAACGCTTTTTAATCAAGATTCGCTTTTTTTCGGTTCGACACATAAAATCCAACCTCTGGGCGGTATGATCAGATATGTAAGTATAGATAATTACTGCATTAGAAGGTTCCAAGTTAGTAATAATCACGATATAGAGAACACTGGTATGCTCACTCGCCGCCATTTTCAGTTAAAAATTTTGAGCAAGTTGGGTAGTTTGTAAAAATTCGCTAGATGGTAGAACCGTACCGCGGACTGTCATTTTTATCAAATTCCGCAGCCGGGTCTTTTGGGGCTCTTGTTCTATATGGGCTCTTGTGGTAAACACAAAACACATGGGCAGAGATAAACAGCGGTAAACAGTATGCAACAAACTGCTTTGAGGTTAAATACTGCATTTAAAATTTTGACTATGAATTTAAAGCGAAGTTGTCAGGTGTAGAAATTTTAATATAGAGAGGGTATGTATTGGCGAATAATTTAATTCGTTTCCTAATTTATTTACATTGCAGTGAAAATAGAAAGACTTCTCAGAGTTAATTTGTATTGAAGCAAGGAAATTTTAACATAACATGAACCCATCATAAGATTGCTAGCTAACCTAGAATATCCACCAATCCAACTGGCATTAAACTGACCGACGTACTGATTAAAATGTACTCAATAGAACGAGTGAATATAAACTCAAAAAAGTACCTATCTAGTAACATCAGTTATGCATGCAAGTGACACCAAAAGTGCATAAAGTTAAAACACGTAAACGTTACTGCGGCTTGTTTCCTTCAAGTTTGATGACCTTGCAAATTAATTCCATCGAAGCTGAAAATATCAAGTGTTATGTGAGAGGCACATAACCTTCTTTATTTTATTTCTAATTTAATAAACGTATTGTTTAATCTGATTACATCCCTTATTCCAAGATTGCCGTAACAGTATCACTTGTCTTCATTTGCATCACAAGTTTGAAAAAGCCAATGAATAGTGAAGCAAATATCTTCGATTCATTTGCACTGGTTGCAGTCAGAGTATTTGCATCTTGTAATAATACAAGATGAAGATACTCGTGCAATCAATGCAAGTGAATCGAAAACATTAGTAGATATTTAAAGCATCATTAAAATTTCATTTAACCAGAATAAAATCCTGTCAAACCACTCAGTAGTGGGTTACAGATGTAGACTTACGATACATACCATTAATTATGAAATATTGTTAATTATGGATTTTGGAAAGGCTTCAAGAATGAACCAAAATGCAGGTGTCACAATATCGAAGCAACATTTTGTGTGCTTGATAGATTTTCAATAAAAATTTGTAAAAAATCATTAAGTCAGTGGAAATGAAATCATTCGAAGAACACTGACAGATAATGCTATTCCTCAAGTAAATGTATGCTCCTACTGAACTAATGCTAATCTCATATGCCCTTTTTTCCACCACTACCAAACAGATACAAGAAACAAATAATACCAATAGCCTCTGAAAGGTTTGTAAAAATCATAGCAAAACGTACTTGCTCGTAACATTAGTAAATATCTTTCTACATCTATTAGATTGCTTGCGTAAATACTGAACATCAGTCGCCTAGAACACGTAATATAGCCTACAAGAGTATATTAATGACGTTTAGTGACAGTCCTTCATACATTGGTGTCATCTAGCGGTAAAATTTAAATCGCGTAACTATATATCGTGGTAATAATATTATCGTCATGAACGATTGTCATTTCTTCAGAAAAATCAAGTTACTACGCTTCATGTATGTTTCTTTGGCTACTGTCAAATTATTACAATTATATCGTGCAAAGATAAAGGATCTAGGAAGACGAAGTTTAGTTCGCAAAAGTGGCTCCACCTGGATTTTGGGCACAGCAAAGGCGGGAGTTTTAAAGTTTAATGTTTTAAATAAATACATATTTCAAAAGTAATAAAGCGATAATATGCGTTTTAAAGATTCACACTTTCTTTCAAACTAAGAACTTGACATACAAAAACGAGAAGCAAATTTTCTTAAAAAGTACTAATAACTCACTGCATAAATCAGATTCAATAATTATTCTGTGATTTTCGGGAGGATTCGCCTTGATAATCACACTTTAAACGATTCCTTGTCTTTTATATTTGTTGTTGCTCCAACAATCACTGAACTGCGAAGTTTCTTGGACCTGGATATTTATATGCAGCTATGATGTTAACCGGAATATCACCCGGTATCTGTGAATTGTCATTAATTTTTCACCATTGTCTCCATTTACAATAAAACGTATTGTTTTCACTGTTCCTTTCCCTTTTTTTTTAAAGTATCACAGTTACTGCGTACATTTTAATAGAAAGAAAATATTTTTACGTGTCCGGGCACGTTGACTGTTTTTCGGTGCAGTAAGTGGGAGTCAAATTTTGTCCGTGTAAAGTTAAAAAGGATCCTTTACCTAAAATGATTACGGAGACCAAAAAAACCATGTTAGACTGCAGTAAAGCGATTACGAACGCTTTACGTTACAAATTAACAACATCTAACCCAATAATCCCTAGATTGTACTGTTTACCAAAAATACACAAACCAGGTAACAGCATGAGACCCATTGTATCCTGTATAAATTCACCGACTTCTCTATTATCGAGGTGGTTAAGTGATAAATTTAATAACCTTCCAGTCAAATTACCCGATTTTTCTGTTAAAAATTCATTAGAATTTATTGAAAAATTAAAAAATCTAGAAATAAAACCAAACGAAATTTTAGTATCCTTCGATGTCACTTCGTTATTTCCGAGTATACCTGTAAAAACCACCTTAGATTACCTGAAAGAACTTTTATCAAAGAATAGCTTCGATAAGGAGGAAGTGGATGAATTAATAAAACTCACTAGTTTATGCATGAATCAAAATTTCTTTAAATTTAACAACGAGTTTTACCAACAATTGGAAGGGGCAGCCATGGGAAATAGCTTGTCACCGTTTATGGCAAATCTGTTTATGGGTAAATTTGAAACGGAACTTAAAGCCTCTTCAGATTATTTCCCTAAAATCTGGGTGAGATACGTCGATGATATATTTTGTGTTTTTGACCAAAGTAAATGTTCAATAGAGGAATTCCTTAAAAGTTTAAACTCTAAATTTACCACCATCAAATTTACCTATGAAATTGAAACTAACAATAAACTACCCTTCTTAGACACATTAGTAACTAGAAATAGTAATAAATTAGAATTTAACGTGTATAGGAAATCTACTAATGTTAATAGATTCATTCCCGCGGATTCAAATCATTGCAAACAATATAAATTAGCGGCCTTAAATTTCTTAGTGCATAGGATGCTGACATTCCCTTTATCAACTGCCAATTATAGTAAAGAACTTCAAGAAATTATTAAAATCGCCACGTACAATGGTTACCAACCCGATGTAATCTATAACATTATTAGAAAACAAAAACATAAATTAGAGATTAATAAAATAACCACACTAAAATCTGACAAAATAGGTGAGGTAGATTATAAGAAAATTGTAAAAATGCCGTTTTATCCTCAATATACTAAAGGGTTGAATACAATTTAAAAAAAAATAGGTTTAAGAATAGTTTACACCAACAATAACAGCTTAAAATCATTGCTGGGAAATCCAAAAGATAAAGTAGATTCGGAGGATAAATCAGGTATATATAAAATCAGTTGTAAAAATTGTGATCAAATTTATGTAGGGCAAACAAAAAGATCCTTAAAAATTAGATTCAAAGAACACTTGGCTCATTTAAAATACAAACGCTTTGATAAATCTAGTGTTGCCTTGCACATGCTTGAAAACAATCATTCGGTAAATAAAATAGAATTAATCAAACAAATTAATAACAAAACAAACCTAGATTCTTTCGAAGGCTTGGAGATTCACAGAAATAGGAATAGATTAATGAATTTTGAGAAGTCCGGGCCGACCGCTTCTTGCCTCTTCGACCTTTAGATTTTCGAAGAATCCCGGTTTGCTTTGCATGCATAATACGGTACAAAGAAAGTGAGGGGGGGAGGGCGGCTAGTCTAGTTTAGTTTATTTGTTGTTTTAAAGTTTAATATCAGTTTAGCGCTGAAGATGGTAACATCGTTACCGAAATACGTATTCGCTTTCAGTGAATTAATGTGGTCGAGGGGTTTTCTCACTATTTATCTTTCTTGTCAGTTTACTAAACATATTGATATGATTGAAATGAAAGCGTTTCTGGGGCTTTTATATTTGGCGGGAGTTTTCAAGTCTAATCATGAAGACCTAAAATCCTTATTTGTAGATACGGAACGGGACGAGATATTTTTCGTTCAACTATGTCTATGCAGCGTTTCAATTTTTTACTTTTTGCCCTACGGTTTGATAACAAAACAACTAGATTAGAAAGAATTACTAATGGGGACAAACTTGCAGCCATAGCTGAGATTTGCAATCTTTTTATAATCAATTGTATAGTTGTGGCGAGTACCTAACTATAGACGAAATGCTAATAGCAACTGGAATGAAAAGGGGAAGATGTTTCATCTGTCCGTATTCCCAGAAAAAGGAAAGTCTTTTGTGTAGTAACTGCAATCGCCACATCTGCAAAAACCACGGCAGGACGACCACTACATGCCTAAATTGTGGGGAAGCGTAAAATATCAAACGTAACTGACATTTTTTTCTTCTTTTGTATATTTATGAATTTTTTTGATATTATGCTTAAACTGAGTTACTCTAAAGTTAAGATTCATACACTGAGTTACGGAAAAAAAATGTTGTTCGCAAGTTTTTATTGATTTCAGGAGTTATTGTTGATTTCGGAGAATTTTTCCTTTGTCCTATTTTTATCACTAAAATGACTTTTAAATACTTATGTTTTTTCTTTCTGTATTCTTAAAAGAGTTAGTAAAGTGTATATCTCCATTGTCTTAAGTTGAATAACCAGTTACAAAAACTGTACTATGCCAAAAAAATTGAGGGTCACTTTTGACCCTGCCATACCTTAAGTGTTTGGAATCCAAGCCATACTACTTAAGGGTTAATATTATAATTAATAATATGAAAAAAAAAATGATGGACAGATCAGATATTTATTGGACTATCATTAAAGATTTCGTTTTTTTAAGTAATGACGCAAATTTCTATGAATTTTAGCATAAGTATTCGATTTATTTTAAAAGAAGGTTGGCACATTCTTTATTGATTTATTCGCACATTGTTTTACACATTTCTCTATTTATTGGTGATTTATTGGTCAAGTTTTGAACAGCTTGATCACTTGCTTTTAGTGACCCATTTATTTATTTTATTATTTTATATCAATTTTTTGAAATAAATTAAAATTACTTCTGCTACTGTAGTATGCGGTTTACCTGCATATTTCCTGGTAGTACGCATTTTACCTACACATACCATGACTCTTTTTTAATCTGTGAACATACAATACAAATATTCGTATATTATTGTATTATATCTTCTACTTAAATTTCAGTTCGGTCATCCTTTACTTTGTAGCATTCCAAAGTAATAATAAATCACAATAATCTTTGCTTTATTTACATCTTGTTTATTTACATCGTGTGGTAAAACAAAGTAAAAATTACGCAACAATTTTTACTTTGTTTATTACACAACAAATTTTACTTTGTTTCACTACAAGTAATAAACAAAGAATAAATTTCTTGTCAACAAAAGTTAAAACTATTGCTTCTGGTATAGTATAGTAATATCTAATAATAATAATAATAATAATAATAATTTTAGAAAAATTTTGTGCAAATCGGTTTTGATTGCAGTGAGAACCTCGAGCAGCCTCTGGACAGCTGTTTCAGCCCTGCTTGGGGCTTCTTCAGCAGAGACGTAGCTCGACATTCCCACTGCAGACCAAAAACGACTTGCCCAATTTATTCGCAAATGCGATGTAAGAATGATGATGCTTTGACAGCAAGCATGGCCGCCTTGCATGGGGGACTCATTAGGAGCAAATCCCGCTTCATTTTGTCTATCCTACTGCAATGTTAGGTCAAAAAGCGATAGTAAGATGTCGCTATTTTATATGTTCATAATAATAATAATAATAATAATAAGTAGAAAGTTTTTTTAAGCTATAGATTTATAGCTTCGTCAGGAGTGAAAAAAAGTAAATAAACAAGTTGTCAAGAGAAACAAGTCGTCAAGAGAAACGAAAAGGTAACATGATTTTTAAACTAAACTACGAGTTGTTCGGAATGAAAGTAACGAGTACTAATTAAAGCTACTTTTTTTTTTTTTTTTTTTTTTTTTTTTTTTTTAATATATATATATAATTAATTAATTGACAGATCTATATCTTGTTTAAAGAGTCCAGAAAACTACAAAATATGTCATTTAAATTTTCAAAGTCCGTACGTTTATTAATAGAATTTCCAGACATTTTAATTTTACACATTTCTATGAAACGTCTTTTAAAAATATTAGATTCACTGTACAAAATATCAGTATTATCAAAATCAAAATTATGATTATTTACTAATGAATGCTCTACAAGCATTGAATGATTTTGATTATTTTTTTGAATATGATATTTATGTTGGTCTAAACGTTTTTTTAAATTTTGGCTCGTTTCACCTATATAAACAGAATTACAATTTGAACATTTGATTTCATAAACCACGTTAGGTTGTTTTAATTTCGGTATTTTGGTTTTTAAATTCGAAAAAATTAAATTTAAATTATTCACAGATTTACTGGCTAAAATTAAATTATGTTTTTTGAAAATGTGTTTAAATGTATTGTGTAATGGTTCAATATAAGGCAAGGATATGTATTTATGATTCGAAGTTTGTCTAATGTTTTTAGAGACATTTGAATTTTGTAAGTATTTAATACGATTTTTAATTACTGATTCAATAAGATTTATTGGATAAGAATTTTGAATAAGAGTTTTCTTTATTAAATTTAAGTTATCATAAATGAAAACTTTATCAGAAAGTAAAATAGCTCGATCAGTTAATGAAATAATAGTTGCAATTTTATAATTTTTAGGTGTGTACGAGTGAAAATTTATGTACCTACCTGACCAGGTAGGTTTATGAAACCAATTAGTAATTAATTTATCATTCTGTCTGATAATATTTACATCAAGAAAACTCAATGAATTATTATTTTCTTTTTCTACTGTACATTGTAATCTATTATGAAAAGAATTAAATTTATTTAAAACAAAATCTACCTTATCAGAAGGCAAAATCAATAAAATGTCATCAACATAACGAAAATATAACGTTAAATCGAATGATAAAGAGTTAATAACAGATTTTTCTAGTTCTTGCATAACAATTTCAGCTAAAGCCGGAGATAAAGGAGAACCCATTGCTGTACCATAAAAAGCAATGTAACTGTTTTAATTGATAAAACTGATTATTTTTCAAAAGTTCAAACTATGCTGTCTGATAATAATACATATGTAGAATTAGCTAACGATCCCACCGAATCTTATCAACGTAAAACTTTCAGTATTATTAATAAGATAGAGAAATCCGTTGAAATTAGTAATATTGTTGCTAAATCTCTTAAAGTACAACATCCCATATTTCCTAAATTATACTGCATTCCAAAAATTCATAAACCTAATACACCTCTTCGTCCTATAGTTTCCACTATTGGTTCTTCTCCATATTTCTTATCTAAATTTATTTCAAAAATCATTACTCAGGTTACTAGTAAATCAGAATATTTTATAAAAAATTCTTTTGAACTCGTAGAAAAATTAAAACAAATAACTGTACCAAATAATTGCATTATAATTTCTTTAGATGTTATTTCTTTATTTACTAACATTCCTAAAGATTTAGCTTTAAAAAGTATAAATGATAGGTGGTTAGAGATTAAAGATTTTACTGATATTTCCAAAGGTAACTTTTTAGAAATAGTTGATTTATGTTTTGAAACATCTTATTTTGCTTTCAATGATAAATTTTATAAACAGATTTTTGGTACAGCAATGGGTTCTCCTTTATCTCCGGCTTTAGCTGAAATTGTTATGCAAGAACTAGAAAAATCTGTTATTAACTCTTTATCATTCGATTTAACGTTATATTTTCGTTATGTTGATGACATTTTATTGATTTTGCCTTCTGATAAGGTAGATTTTGTTTTAAATAAATTTAATTCTTTTCATAATAGATTACAATGTACAGTAGAAAAAGAAAATAATAATTCATTGAGTTTTCTTGATGTAAATATTATCAGACAGAATGATAAATTAATTACTAATTGGTTTCATAAACCTACCTGGTCAGGTAGGTACATAAATTTTCACTCGTACACACCTAAAAATTATAAAATTGCAACTATTATTTCATTAACTGATCGAGCTATTTTACTTTCTGATAAAGTTTTCATTTATGATAACTTAAATTTAATAAAGAAAACTCTTATTCAAAATTCTTATCCAATAAATCTTATTGAATCAGTAATTAAAAATCGTATTAAATACTTACAAAATTCAAATGTCTCTAAAAACATTAGACAAACTTCGAATCATAAATACATATCCTTGCCTTATATTGAACCATTACACAATACATTTAAACGCATTTTCAAAAAACATAATTTAATTTTAGCCAGTAAATCTGTGAATAATTTAAATTTAATTTTTTCGAATTTAAAAACCAAAATACCGAAATTAAAACAACCTAACGTGGTTTATGAAATCAAATGTTCAAATTGTAATTCTGTTTATATAGGTGAAACGAGCCAAAATTTAAAAAAACGTTTAGACCAACATAAATATCATATTCAAAAAAATAATCAAAATCATTCAATGCTTGTAGAGCATTCATTAGTAAATAATCATAATTTTGATTTTGATAATACTGATATTTTGTACAGTGAATCTAATATTTTTAAAAGACGTTTCATAGAAATGTGTAAAATTAAAATGTCTGGAAATTCTATTAATAAACGTACGGACTTTGAAAATTTAAATGACATATTTTGTAGTTTTCTGGACTCTTTAAACAAGATATAGATCTGTCAATTAATTAATTATATATATATATTAAAAAAAAAAAAAAAAAAAAAAAAAAGTAGCTTTAATTAGTACTCGTTACTTTCATTCCGAACAACTCGTAGTTTAGTTTAAAAATCATGTTACCTTTTCGTTTCTCTTGACGACTTGTTTCTCTTGACAACTTGTTTATTTACTTTTTTTCACTCCTGACGAAGCTATAAATCTATAGCGAAACGTTGAGTGTGTTTCCCTTCATTTTTCTGTCCGGTTTGAGATTAAAAAAACTTTCTACTTACTATTTTCATCGGACAAGAACAAACTTCAATTAATAATAATAATAATAATAATAATAATAATAATAATAATAATGTCTTTATTTCTATCATGGTACATGCACTAGTAAGTGAACAAAAATACAAAATATGAAAATAAAGCGGGCCGAAGTTCAGAATACACGCCATAAAGGTGTATACCTCCGCTTTTACACCCAACCCCACGATACCCGAACAAAAGTAATTTATTAAATGGCGTTTTATATACTAGGTGTATCATAACCTACGGAGGATTAAAAGGGTAGCTAGGGGAGATCAAATTAAAGGGTAATAAATAAATAAATAATAATAAATAAATTAATAAATTTTTGGTAAAAACGCAATAACTAAAAAGTTACAAGAGTTTAAAGTGAAATTAATTAACAAGCAAAAGTTATTCGCTGTAGTAATATTTTAAATTTGAGGCATTTATGAGTTATTTAAACATTGCTTTACAATAACAAATATTTTAAAAAATGTAGTCACTGTTACGTGGTAAATTGTTTAAGTTAAAATTGGTTTAGATTCGTCGTAGCAACTGCGACCGATTACCTGCTGCGCGTCCCTTTCAAAAAAATGTTATCGGTCTGCTTAAATTCCGAACCTCGAAGGGTTCCAGCGGGGGTTGGAATGCAGGAGTGTTGCGTCTTAAAAAATATAAAAGGGACAGTAGTGAAGCTACCACGACGCCAAGAACATTTCGATGTAATACTTATTAGTCATTAGCTCGTTCATTAGTGTTATTTCCTACAATTAGTGTTAATAGAATTTGGTTAAAAGTAAAGGTGTTTTATTACTCGCCATCAATCATTAAAAATCAAAACCCAACAAAAAGCAAGCACAAACATTTAATGGTCCTTCGTGAGCCGGATGAACACAGTGTGGTTACAACTACAGCATCCGCAGAAGAATTACACAATTAATAATACCGGGTGAAGAAAGAAAACGGACTTCAGGGCAGCAAACCACCAGGCAGGTGAAACGCGGGGCAACAATCCAACAAGGTGAGTTTCCAGTCAGAATTCCCATCCGTTTTATTAATCCCAATTAATATTACGCATTAATTGAATTATGGCTGACAAAAAAACACTAATCGCAAAACGGGCACAAATTAAATCATCGGTGACACGATTCAAAAATTACTTAGCTTCATTTGAAGACAATCATAGAGACTTAGAGCTCCGTTTAATGCATTTTAAATCAGCATTGAACGATTTTGAAGATATGCAGTCGCAAATTGAGCTCATTGATCAAATGGAAATTGATACCGACGAAAGAGAACATTTTGAAGCGAACTATTATAGCGTAATTTGCGACGCCGAATCAAAACTAGCATGTAAACTAACACCAGCGCATTCATTATCTTCTGATAGTACTTCAAAAGAACAGTCAAACATTCAAGTAAAATTACCCACAATTAATCTACCTAGTTTTTCTGGACAATACGAGCAATGGCTTTCATTCCACGACACCTTCCAATCGTTAATTGAAGAGAATACGAAATTATCTGAAGTATAAAAACTGCATTATTTAAAATTGTGTCTGAAAGGTGAAGGAACGCATGTTTTGAGTTCGTTGGAAATATCAGCATCCAATTATAAAATCGCGTGGAATTTATTACGGGAACGTTATGGAAACAAACGCTTAATCATACAAAATCATATTAAACTCTTAGTTGAGATGTCCCCGGTAAATAAAGAATCACACCAGAGTCTCAGACAATTACTTGACCGTACCTTGCAACACGTAAGAACGTTAAAAAATTTAGGCGAACCTGTAGATCATTGGGACAGTATGTTAATTTATTTGATGTCAGCTAAAGACAACAAAATAAGGCGCGCTTGGGAGGAGAGCTTAGAGACAGCTCACATGCCCACCTTCAAAGAATTAGAAGATTTTCTAATTCGCAAGTGTCAACTATTAGATTCTCTGTAATCTGTCAAGGAAGGCATTCCCGTGGTTCAGACAAAAGGTACATCCCACCACGTAACTTTGAAGGAACTTAAGTGTTACTTCTGCAAGAAAAATCACAGCTTGTATCAATGTGAAAACTTCCTGAAGTTGCCGATTGCTCAAAGGTTACAGGAAGTTAAAACACATCAATTATGTATAAACTGTCTCCGCGGTAATCATCTCGTACGAGATTGTCGGCCCAGAGGTTGCAAAACTTGTGCTAAAAAGCACAACACACTGCTTCATCTAGATGCAGATACGATGTCATCACAGTTGCAGCCAACAGCCTTCTGTAATTTATTCCTCACACAGTGCAAGTATCTCTGTTAATCAGGTACTCTTCAGCACGGCTGTATTATTTGTCGCAGACAAAAAAGGTGATTTTCACGAAGCAGGAGCCCTACTGGACTCGGGCTCTCAAGTGAATTTTATTACGGAACGACTAGCGCAGAAACTTAACTTAAAGCAAGACGCATTGGAGATCCCTATAGCAGGTATAAATGGCTCATCATTCAAGGTAAAACACTCGATAATGACGAAAATAAAATCTCGCATCACCACATTCAATAACCAATCGAAATTTCTCATTACAAAACGAATTACGGGGATGTTACCTTCCTTTTCTATAAATCGAAATGAGATTCACATTCCAAAGAGCTTGAAATCGATATATTGCTCGGAGCCGAAATATTTTTGACCTGATGTGTATCGGTCAAATAAAATCTAATGATAATCATTTAATATTCCAAAAAACAAGGTTGGGCTGAGTAGCATCCGGAAAGTTCTCTCCAATCAGTACTGCAATGCCCATGGTATGTAATTTCGCATCCGATGAAGGACTGGAAAGGTTGGTAGAAAGATTTTGGCAAATGGAAGAAAAATCAGATGAACCAGTTTACAAGGACGAGATTGCCTTGCCTGTGAAAAGAAATTCGTGAAAACTTTCACGAGGGATCACACTGGCCGATTTGTTGTCGAATTGCCATTGACAGAAGATGGACCAAACGCTAGGATATTCGAGAGAATTTGCACTCAAACGATTCGCGGTCTCGAACGGCGGTTAAAGAAGCAACCGGAAATGAAGAAGTTATATCATGACTTTATGAATGAATACATCGACCTGGGTAACATGCGAGTGTTAGAAAACGATAAGGAAGATTCGGGGTCTTATTACCTGCCGCATCATGCAGTCATGAAAGCATCTAGTTAAATCACTAAACTTCGAGTGGTGTTCGATACCTCAGTTCCGAGTTCAAAAGGCAAGTCGTTAAACGATGTACTATTAGTAGGACCTGTCATTCAGCAAACCCTCTTCTCTATCGTACTAAGATTTAGAACGCATAAGTACGTATTAACTGCGGACATTGCCAAAATGTGTAGGCAGGTTCTAGTCGAACCATCTCAAAGGAAGCTGCAGAGGATTTTATGGAGGTCGAACCCCAGCGAAAACGTGCGTACCCATGAATTAAACACGGTCACGTATGGAACCGCGCCGGCGTCTTTTTTCGCAACGAGGTGCTTGAAACAATTGGCAATTGACGAGAAAATGAAGTACCCATTAGCTTCGACGGCCACCCTGAGAGACTTCTACATGGACGACATATTGACAGGTGCCGATACATTCGAAGAGGCAATACGATTGCGTGATGAACTGCTAATCATGTTAAACACGGCTGGATTCGAACTTCGAAAATGGCCAGGAAACTGCCAGGAACTGTTATCGGACTTACCTGTGGCTGGCGATCAATCCGTGGCTTTATTCGCCGATAAAGGTTCATCTACCCGAACTCTCCGCATATTATGGAATGCCTCAGAGGACACTATAGAATACGCGATGACAGATAGTTACCTGCCCGAGAAAATAACGAAGAGAGACATTTTATCCAAAGTAGCCGGGTTGTTCGACCCTCCAGGATTAATAGGTCCCGTTATAGTCACGGCAAAAATACTAATACAGAAGCTATGGCAACTTCGTCTCTCCTGGGACGAGTCTATTCCCATGAACATACACGCCGCTTGGAGAACTTATTACCAAGATCTGCCGCAACTATCACACTTCAGAATATCCAGATGCGTAAACATCCAAGGTCATAAGGCAATAGAAGTTCACGGGTTTTGTGACGCGAGCGAACAGGCTTACGGTGCTTGCGTTGATATCAAGACGAGAAGCGACTCGAACGATAAGTCGTGCTATCTCCTCTGTGCTAAATCTAGACTAGCACCTCTGAAGGAAGTATCCATACCAAGATTAGAACTGTGTGGTGCAGCCCTTCTAGTAGAGTTGATGCAAGCAATATTAAAATCTTTAGACGGATTGGCAAGCGAGAGATATTATTGGACTGATTATACAATCGTGCTGTCGTGGATACGTTCGGAACCAAGGAGCCTAAAAACATTTGTAGCCAATCACGTTGGGGAAATTCAGAGACTGACGCACGCACATCAATGGAGGCATGTTGAATCAACATGCAATCCCGCAGATATCATCTCTCGTGGAGCTACAACTTTGGTGGTACGGTCCAAGTTGGTTAGTGGAAGTGGATGAATTACCAAACCCTACCATCAAGTTAGAGAGCCAACTACCTGAAACGAAGGTGCTAGTAGCTATAGAAACCACGTCCGAATTGAACTTATTCCAGAGATTTTCCACCCTAAACAAGCTGATACGAATCATGGCGCTATGTCTCAGATTTGTTGGAAGGCTAAGACGAATTCCTGAGTGTTGCATTAATGGTACAATCACCGCAATAGAATACTCAAGGGCAATCAAGAAACTAATATATGTAGCTCAAGATACTACCTTTATGCAAGAAAGGCAGATGCTTAAAACCAACCACAAAGTGCATGCGAAAAGCAGATTGCTCTGCTTAAACGAAAACGAGCTAATTCGAGTAGGTGGTAGATTACGCCATTCCAGTCAAGAATATGATGTTAAACATCCAATTGTGTTACCAGCAGGCCACGTCCTAACGACATTAATTATCAGTAGAGCTAGGATTATAAGCGTTATGCTTTTTAATGGTTTTTTTGCTTCTTTTGCTTTTTTTTTGGATTTTTTACGTTTTTGCTTATTTCGTACTTATTTTAGAAATTCCGTGCGTATTTTAGTCCGTTCTTATTTTAAGAATTTTCTTAATAATAAATGTTTGCCTGGAGAAGCTGTGAACCATAGTTTTATGACATGTTTATGAGGGTAGGAGAAATAAATGCCTTGGGTAATAACCAACAATATAGTATTCCGCACTTCTACGAAATGCTGAATTAGTGCCTTTACTCCCGTACTATGTATCTCGTTCCAAACAAATTTGAATGAGCTGCTCATTCTGTTATTAACGTGCTGCAAAGTGTTGCAAATACATATAATGCCAAAAACTAAAATGCATTTAAAAATATGGGTGAAGCAGTTCGAAAACGATTTTGAAGTAGAAGACGAAAAAGTGTTTTGCCGTCTGTGTTCTAAAATTGTAAGTCACTTATTTTTAAAAATCTATTTTTTAACTATTAAACAAAAGAGTGGTTTTTATATTTTTCTCCGAGAATGTATTTTATACTTTCCTTCAAGTTATGTGGGTTCCTAAATTTTATGGTATTGTTGAATAATAGTGTTTCTAGAAAAATTTGCAATATTGAATACAAACCAAATTGCTGGTACCTAATATAAGTACATTAATTTACATTATTTATTTCTCAGATAACAGTAACTAAGAAGTATGATGTTGACCAACACGTTAAAACTGCTTTACATCAGAAAAACAGATCCAAATCAGAATCATCTAGTAAACAGCAAACTATTAAGAATAGTTTTTGTAGTGAGAAGTCGAATCGAGAACGCAAGAAAGAATGTAACCGTGACCTGTGCGCTGCGTTAATTGCGTCAAATATACCTTTATATAAACTTAATAATGTGAACTTAACAAACTTCTTAAAAAAATATTGTAAGGAAAATATACCGGAAGAGTCTACTTTACGCAAAAATTATTTGAACGACGAATGTAAACAAATACTTTTAAATGTACAAAATTATGTAGGAGAAAATTACTTCTATATATGCTTTGATGAAACTACCGACGTATGTGGTCGATATATTGCAAATTTATTAATTGGACCGCTAAAATCTCATACACACTCAAAGCCAGTTTTAATCGCTAGCAAGCAGCTTGAAAAAACCAATAATATTACAATTACGCAGTTTATAAATGAAAGTTTAGCTATTTTTTTCTTGCCTCAAACTATCCCTTACAAAAAACTACTTTTAATATTAACGGATGGAGCGCCTTATATGTTAAAAGCATGTCAAAATTTAATAATATTTTTTAGCAATGCAATTCATTGTACATGCTTGGCACACGGGATTAATCGCGTGGCAGAATTTATTCGTGATCAATTTGAAGATGTTAATAAATTAATTAACAACTGTAAAAAGATTTTTTTAAAGGCACCTCTGAGAGTGCAGTTGTATCGCCAAACATTTCCAGATTTATGTTTGCCACCAGAACCTGTTATTACAAGGTGGGGAACATGGTTAGAAGCTGCATCCTTTTATGCAGAAAATTTTGAAAAAATAAGAACTATTATTGAACAGTTTGATAATTCAGCTAATAGTATAGTTACATGTAAAGATTTGCTAAAAAATAAGGAACTTCTAGCAGATTTGTGTTTTATATACAGTAATTATAAGAATATTCCCAATATACTGAAGAATTTAGAAAAAACAGATATTACTTTAGGTGACGCAGTTAAATTAGTTATGGATTTTGAAAAGGAATTAATGATTGTTAAGAATCAGCTGGGCCGTAATATTTTAGAAAAATTTAGAAATGTATTAAGCAAAAATGTAGGTTTTAAGTCACTTCAAACTATTTCAAATTTCATAAATGCAAACTCTCATAATATCGAGGAGTGCAATATAAAATTAAGTTTAATTGAAATTTCAAATTTCAAATATGCGCCAATAGTTTCAGTTGATGTCGAAAGAAGTTTTTCTTTATTTAAAAATATCTTAAGCGATAGAAGGAGAAGTTTTGAAGTAGAAAACTTAGAAAAATATGTAATTATTAATTATTATTACAATTATTTTAAGTAATACATGTAAACAGCTAGATAATTATCTTTATGTATCTGTAAATATGTATTTTGTAATTACATAGTAATAAAGTTAACTCTTTATATTCATTATAATAAAACAAGTAATAAGATTTCGTACTTTTTGCCCTTTGGAAGTTATGCTTATTTTTGTTTTTTCCTGCTTTTTAATGGATTTTTTGCTTTTTTCTGCTTATTTAAGCACTTTTTTTTTTCAGATAAATGTCGTGCTTATAATCCGTGCTCTAATTATCAGATACGAGCATGAAAAACAATTACAAGCTGGTGTTCAAGGAACTCTGTCCGCTATAAGAGCCAAATATTGGCCGCTGAATGGGCAAAGTTCAGTTCGGCAAATAGTGCGAAAATGCGTGATTTGTGCCAAGGCCCGACTGACATCAGTGGAACATCTGATGGGAGATTTACCCGCCTCTAGAACGGAGCCAATTCGCCCATTCATACGTTCCGGAGTGGATTACTGCGGCCCTCTCTATATTAAGGAAGGACAACGAAAATCGAAGAAGATGGTAAAATACTATGTAGCTATTTTCGTGTGTTTCGCCACGAAGGCAGTGCACATTGAGTTTGTGAACGACCTAACAACGGAAGCCTTTATTGCCGCCTTGAAACGATTCACGGCACGGAGAGGGAAACTCGCCCATATTCATTCGGACAACGCCACTAACTTTGTGGGAACCAACAACGAATTGCGAGAGCTCGAACAATTATTTTAAAACGATGAACATCAACGCAAGATGCGAAACGTGTTCAACGAGGAAGGTGTAACCTGTAAGTTAGGTCACCTCATTTTGGTGGCTTATGGAAGGCTGCCGTAAAGTCCGCTAAGTGGCATTGGAAACGAATTGTGCAAAATGCTTCATTAACATACGAAGAAATGTACACATTTTTGACACAAGTAGAAGCCATATTGAACTCCCGACCACTCACCGCTATTTCCACTGATCCAAATGATTCCTCCTTCCTTAGTCCCGGTCATTTTCTGATGACGTATTAACTTCCACGGTAAAACCCGATCTTAGAATGCTAAAAATAAGTAGATTGTCCAAGTGGCAGCGCATTCAGCAGATCCATCAACACTTCTGGTCACGATGGTCGAAGGAGTACCTGTCGCGGTTGCAAGAGAGGAAGAAGTGGAGACGTCCTGGGGCCAACCTACTACGGCCTGGTCAATTAGTAGTAATCAAGGAGGACAATCTTCAGCCCTTCCAATGGAGGGCTGGACGTGTAGAAGAGGTTCACAATGGCAGTGATGGTGTTGTGCGGGCAGTGACCGTGCGTACGTCCGTTGAATTAGTGAAACGAGGCGCTACAAAACTTTGCATTTTGCCCATTGAACAAGAGTGAGGAATAGATTGGTAGGATTAGATTCACATTAGGAATAAGTTCTTTTCATAATTTGAAGTTAGATCCTTCAAGGCGGGCGGCATGTTACGTGGTAAATTGTTTAAGTTAAAATTGGTTTAGATTCGTCGTAGCAACTGCGACCGATTACCTGCTGCGCGTCCCTTTCAAAAAAATGTTATCGGTCTGCTTAAATTCCGAACCTCGAAGGGTTCCAGCGGGGGTTGGAATGCAGGAGTGTTGCGTCTTAAAAAATATAAAAGGGACAGTAGTGAAGCTACCACGACGCCAAGAACATTTCGATGTAATACTTATTAGTCATTAGCTCGTTCATTAGTGTTATTTCCTACAATTAGTGTTAATAGAATTTGGTTAAAAGTAAAGGTGTTTTATTACTCGCCATCAATCATTAAAAATCAAAACCCAACAAAATATCACGCGCTTAAACGCATAGGAGCGCACAAGAACAAACAGTCACGTTAAAGTTATGGCAATTTCATTTTTTTTTTTTTTTTTTCTAATGCCCAAAAACGGGTTTTCATGTCGTTGTGCACCGCCCACTAATTACAAACAAAACTAGAAAATAGGTTAATGTGGACATTTTATGAATGTTGGTTTTGATAAATTTAGAGTTTATTTAATAATAATGTTGCATTTTGTGAAATAATTTTTATTAATTAAGAAGCTACAGGTGTAAATTAAAGAAGAAATTAAGAAAGTTAAGCTGTTGCAACTTTCTTATTATTGGGTTTTGGTCAAAAGCGAATTAAGAAAAAAGCTTTATTTTGATGTCCTACAGTTGCCCTTTCAATCTTCTTCGTACGTTGTGAGACACCCAGTATAATTAAATTTAACAATTAAAATATCTGAAGTTGTAAAGGAAACAAAACAAATTAAGCGAAATAGTTAAAAAAATTAATCATACATCGTCTGAAGCTAGAGGCAGGTAAAGATTTAAAATGTAATGGAATAGTATTATATATGTATTTTGGCAATGTATGTAGTCTACTTGCACGTTTTGTTTTCGTTTTTCCGAAACTTATACACAAGATCAAATGAATGTTTATTGCTTATTGCTTATTTTCGACAGACAGATTCCAAAACAGAACCCAGAAAACAACAAACAAGTAGGTTCAGGTTAATAAGAAAATAATTGGTAATTCTCATAATTGACAAAACAAGCCTTCCTAATTCCTAATCTATTTATTGTTGATTTATTTATTCCAATCCTTGTCTAAATTATAATTGGTTCAATAGTTTCAGAAAGGAGGGAAAACACAAAAAATTATACCTGGTGGAAAGTTTCAAACCCGAACATAGCAAAGTTCCATTGAGAACTACGTTTTTGTAGATTATTGCTCACCATTTAAAGATGGTAATGGTATTAAATGAAAGATAAAATTAAGGCCAATATTATCGTGTTAAAATTATTGTGTTAATACATTTGAAATAGAAATTAATTTTTTTTATTTCAAATAAAAAATGTAGTCGCCTTAGTATGTCAGATTTCAAGTTTGAAATTCAATAACCAGAATTTTGTACAATATGCTTCTTATTCAAAATAAAATTCCATTCATCTGTGTAGCATACTGACGATGAAAAACTGTTTTTCTCTTTGCTCCTGCATTGCTTCACAAAATACTTTCCTACTATTTTTGTTAATTTCAATACAATGTTGATGGCAACTGGATTTGTGGAATCGATGTTTTTTTTTTAATATTAAAACTTATTTAATTCTTAGTACAATTGAATTTAAAACTGATTTAGTATCGACATGTGTCGGTATTGATTGTCTATGGCATCATTTTAAGTTTATTGGTAGTATCTGAAACAACAGTATTTTAGTATGCAATGACGTAGAATACAATTATCATTCTAATAAAGAAAGAATTGTTGTAACTTAAACGACAAGAGTACCTACCTATTATTTGCTCTGTATAATAATTCATAATACTTTTTGACTGACATATAAATTATTTACCATTAATTGAAACTACTGAAAGTTTCAAACCTGACATAGGCGACTAAATTTTTCGTTTAAAATTTGAAAATTTATATATTTATATTCCGAAAGTATTAATATTTAGGAATAATTTTAACACCATAATATTGTCCATAATTTTCTCTTTTCTTTAATACCATTGCCATTTCTGTATCTTCAAATGGCGAACAGCAATTCACAGAAACATAGTTTTCAATACAAAGTTTCCTATGTTCGGGTTTGAAACTTTCCACCCGGTATAAATATAGTTAGCGATAAACACGGCTACAGGATTAAATTTAACCAATCAAATACTCAGACTTACAGGTGATGGGGAGGCGCTTAGAATTTCAGAAATGACAGATTTTGGTATAAATTATGAAACTTTTGAAAGTAGAGTTGATTCTATTTAGGACGAAGAAACAATTTTAATTATTCAGATGACAGCTTCGGTTCTATTTAAAGCTTTCCTCAGAGCCTGCAAGATGTTACAAATAAGTTTTATCTAAACATCACAAAAACTTTTTTAGATTTTACCTCAGATTAAAGTATGTAAAGCGACAACTCATAGTAGTGGAGTTAAAACATTGAAATCGCAACTGGAAAAGAGAAAAAACCAAAGCTCATTCAAAGACTGGTAGCCAAAATGCTTATCTTTAAGTTTTTTTTAAAGGTTCAAAACATAGCTGGACAATATAAACCAGCACCCGGGTGACTAATAACAATTAACAATAAAACTTGTAATATAACTTGTAACATAGTTTAAAATTTAAAGTTACGATTCACTATTTCAATTTGTATTTTGTGTTGCCTACTTTAATTTTTTTCAAAGTCAATTTTACCAAAATCTAAAACAATTTGGAAAAGGAGAAACATTATCCCAGCTTTATTCCAACACGATCTATAAAATGAAATAAAGTTCAGAAAGCTAGAATTATTGGTTCGTTCTAAAATTCGATTTTTGTTGAGAAAATTTTTAATTAATTAATTAAAAAGGTTTTTCGTTTTGAGATCAACTTTCTCAATTACATTTAGCTATTCCTCATGCATACAAGCTGAAACCTTTGCTTCAAAGTCAATAGGAAGACGGCAATTTGACATGGCGTTTACCATTGATTTTCTCCAGTGTACCCCGAAATCCCCAGATCTAAACAAAAATTCCTAAACTTGACAACGCGGGTGTGGCAGTGTGCATATTAGGCGAAAATCTCAAAGTGGAGGTAGGATTAGAACAGCCTTAAATCTATTATTTTATACAGGGAGATTCAAGCAATCCATGCATTAAAAGTTTACGGATTTCTCCTTTGAATTTCTATTTCATATTTTGCAGTTATAAGTTAACGATAAGGATCCATCAAAGTATAATATTTTTGATTTTCTGCTTATACCGGAAGTTGCTGTCAACTTTCTTATTTTAAACGAAATACATTTTAATACATTTTTGAAATCTTCATAAAATTTTAAAAATATGGCTTGTTGGCATCGTAAAGTAGGCAACTTTCGTGCTTATAAAGGCAAGAGTGCTGAAAAATTCATGTACCTGGTTGTTTTCCTTTCAAAAAAGAGCGTATTCAATAAATATTCCAAAGTCTATTCGATGATCTATAAGGATATTAGAAACAAATTGAAAAAATCTAATAGCACATTTAAATTCTATAAACAAAATAAATTAAAAAACAAGTATATTATTATAAAAAAAAAAAAAGTTAAAAATTTTAAAGTGATTATATTACACTAAAGTTTAGAAAAAATCATCCCATTTAACCGAATACGTATATCTTACAATAAATGAAATCCCCATACTAGAAAAGTTATCTGGAACATATATAAAATATTTCATCAAAACATTATAATGTATTGGGGAACAGAACTTTTTTCGACTTAGATCTGACACCAGATTTTGACTAACTTTTGGTATCTGAATCCAAATATGACCTCAACTTTTCAACTCTGTCTGACAAAAGTTATATAAAATGTGCATACAAAGGAAAATAAATGAAAAAAAATATATCAAATATGCTGTCCACAGAGAACAGTTTTATTCATGCAAAGGCTACATATAGTTTCTGTAAGTTAAATTATTTTCGTACAAACAGGAAAGTTCTTTTATGAAACGGTAAATATTAAGTTTATTTTCGTGAGTGTAGTTCTTGCTCAAAAAGGATATGAAAGAAAGAAAACATCTCAGAACGAGCTAAAAATATAATTTTTATATACTTTATCTTCACTTTTCGCTAAACAAATTCTTTGTTTTTCTTTATATGAAGGTAACAATTTTCCCATAACAAAAACTGAAAGAAAAAACTTGACGTGATAAAGAAAATTAACTTCAGTTTTGAAATTAGCATGCCTGGCAGTTGAAAATTCGGACTCAACAGAAACTTTGTTAAAAATTGTTCCCGGTATTATCAGCGGATAATGCAATTAAGTTTCCATTCGAATAATTCTTTTCCAACAAATTATTATTATCCTTTTGGAACAAATCATTTTAAAATTAGAATAATAATCATTTGATTCATTGCCCATTTTCAGGTACAAGGATATAATCTTAATAGAAAAAAATTAAGTAAATAAATATTCCATTCATTCGATTCAAATATCGTCATGAGAGTGTCTTAAATGCTGACAATACTTGCCATTTTTTGTTAAATACATGTAAAAACTTGCATTTGGCTGTCTTTTCCTTATCTTCGGGATGCATTCCAACTTGCCAATAGCCACTTTTCAAGTCCAGAGTAGATAACCATCTCGCCCAGGATAAGGTGTCAATTGTGTCATCAATCCGGGTAAGGGATAGCTGTCCTTTTTTGTGATACCATTTAATCGTCTGCAGTCCACACAGAAACGCGTGCTGCCATACTTTTTAGTTACAAGTATAACAGGAGATGCCCACAGACTTTGCGATGGTTTAATAACTCCTTGGTCCTGCATCTTCTTGATTAACTTACCAATACCTTCTTTCTTTGCCAATGGCAGTCTTCGTGCTGACGAATTGGATTCGAATCGCTCATTTATTTGTTTTTTTATTTTGTGCTGAACAATGTCCGTCCGGGTTAAGTCTTCATCGGTATAGGCGAAGATTCCTTAGAATTTTCAACATTCCTCCTACGTCTTCCGTTTCCTTGGGTGTTAATAGTGTCGATGTATTTTCCAGCAATTTCTCTAGCAGTCGTGGTAAAGAGTCAGACTGATGCCAAGCGGATGCATCGTTTGCTTGAATGTGGTTTATAGAAGCAAGTGCTTCAAATTTGCCCACCACTGTTCCGCTGGGTATGACCACTGGGTAACTGTTGACATTTTTCCTTTTTCAGTCATATCTCGTTTATTTCTAGAGATATTAAAAAACTGCTTGAACATTATTAGGACACTTTTTAGATTACAATTCAGTGGTGTAGTTGATTTTTCAATATTTACTTAAATTTTCGAGGTATAACATAAAGTTATGTTTTTTTTTAATGAAAATGCAATGCCCTTATTAAATAGAGATTTCTTTTCTGTTTTCAAAAATATATACTTTGTTTGGTTTATTTCTTATCATTCTTAATAAGAAATTCATAAGAAAAACTAGTCTCCCTAGTCTCAGTAGGCTGGCTTCAATACAGTGCCGACATTATTTTGTTTTTATTAAATATTAAAGAACTTTCAAACCTTTACATAGTTTTGCCTGCGTAATATTCACTTTATTTTACAAAATTCCGTTTGAGAAATGTAGCACCCATCGCGATCGATCTGTGCAAAAGCTTTTTTGTTTTATTAAATATGAATG
The DNA here is from genome assembly GCA_036172665.1 of Prosopocoilus inquinatus. Classification (NCBI taxonomy): domain Eukaryota; kingdom Metazoa; phylum Arthropoda; class Insecta; order Coleoptera; family Lucanidae; genus Prosopocoilus; species Prosopocoilus inquinatus. The sequence goes on from CM069875.1 coordinate 12,371,384, forward strand.
CACGCAAATCTAGTTTGATACATGTCCGATTTTATTTATATTTTACTCTTTGTGTGTTTGTTTTTGTTTTTCGTGTTTTTAATAAAATATAACTCAAGAGAAACAAAAAGAAGAAACTTTAATTTAATTCTAATTTAGTTATTATTACCTTTATGTTTATCCGGACAACTCGTATTTTAGTTTAAAATCATGTTACTTTTTCGTTTCTCTTGATAACTTGTTTATTTACAATTTTTCACTCCTGACGAAACTATAAAGCGATAGCGAAACGTGGATTGTTCTTGCGATTTCACAGTGTCCCTTTTAAAGTTTAAAAACTATTTTCTCTCACATATTTCATCGAACAAGAGTCGACTTAATTATAATTTTTTTTTTGTCGTTTTGTCGTTTCTTGTCCGATGGAAATTGTATAAAAATTGTTTTCAACCTTTAAACGGGCACTGAAAATTGCACGAACGTTCAAGTTCAGTTTCTTCCTAACAAAGCTATCAACCGATAGTGAGACGTTGAGTGTTCGTGCAATTTTGACCGTTTAAAGATTGAAAACAATTTTTTTAATTTTCTATCATAACATGTTTTAATAATACGTAGTTTAAAAGATTCTTATTAAAATGTTCCGTGAAACGTGATGAATGATAAACTCATTTTCAATAGAAAGTCAGATAGGAGCTCAGAACGTCAGAACGGTCGCTCAAAACGATAAAACGGAATCTTGTAAATTAACGCGAATAGGAAATTATTTACGCAGCTAAAACTGTGAAAATATTTGAAAGCTCGTTAAAATTTAATGAAACAAGAAATCGGCACCGTTTTGAACCCAGCCTGCGAAGACTAGGATATTTATGCAAGGATAATAACAAAAAATGGCAGTTTTTTCTATTAATTATAAGAAATAAACCCAACACCAACAAACTCAACAAAGTATATATCACTGTAAAGTGATTTCTTACGCCTTCAAATTTCTCGTCTCAGTCGGTTTTAAGATCTTCGATCCATTCATCTTCATGCTTTCTATATTCAGATCGGTTTTTAAACTGTAAGTCTCTATTTTCATATCCAAACTTTCCATTTGTTTTCTCACTTCTTGCGTTTGCTCTTTTATATTTTTTTTTCACTTCCTGTATTTCTAATTTCATATTTTGTTACCTTTTCCATTTTTTCATTCACTTTTTCCATTTTCTCATCCACTTTTTCCATTTTCTCTTTTATTTCCTTCAGCCGTTCTTATAAGACGCTTTTCTTTCCCGAACTTTCCAGGCCTCTTTCTTCCAATTTCTCACGCAGCTCTTTCACTTTTAACTCGCACAGCTTCATTCTTGAAGTATCCGCTTCTGACACCAATTTGTTACGAATTGAGAGTTCACAAATTATAGTCGTTAAATTTCAGAACACTTAAATTACAAACTGTCGCTTTACAAAATTAAAAACACAATAGTAACGAGCTGCAACACTTGCTGTCAAAAAACACTTATACAAAATGTACTTTCTATTTATTCGAGGTATGAACCCTGTTGGGCGGGCCAGTACGGCTTTTATAGTAGACCTGTGTCTTCTCGAACTTGCTGGAACCAACGAGAAACTTCGATAACTTTCTGTGACGCAAGATGGCGTGACTAGTACTAAAAATAGATCTATTTGGGCGTCACGGCTGTAACACTTGCTCTTTGTTTATTTTTTTATTTGTTTGTTGGATGTCATTATTAACGACCTATCTGCTATAAAAATAAAACTTACGTTGTAAAATAAATAAGGTAAGTGTTTATATCTGCTTTATTATAAATAAAGTAATTCCGATTCTTGTTCTTTTCAAAACATTCGTAGTAGTTTGATGACTATAAATTTCACGGTAACAAAATACAACAAATATGCCACATTAACCGCATTTACTTATTAATAATTTCAGCAAAATAATGCTAAAATACAAAAAATGTAACATCATTTTAAATTAAGTGAATGACATTTGACTAACATTAATTTTTTTTAAACAATTATGATTTGAAGTTATGAAAGATATAGACAGTAACAAAACGCAACAGATGTATGCTTATATTTAAACCTCATTTACTCGAAAACGGTGCGATTTATCGAAATGCAATAAGAACCTTTTTTGTGCTAGATAGTCTGAAGAATATTTTCGTTACAAAATTTTGACGAGATATGTAAAAACTGAATAGTTAGGGATGAAATACTGAAAGTCACCCCCTCGAACAACCCCTTAAATAGGAGAGAGGATCCAACAAATATGTGTTTAATGCACAGTTAGGTGCCTTATACTTGAGTTTAAAATATTATTTTGATAACTTAAAGGATCCAGAAGATATTGACAAAAAACTAAATTTTTCACTCCCCTTTCAGGGCTTATAACTCTCTTATTATTCACTTTTGGAAAAAAAATAATATAAAAATGTGACCTTATTTTTGTTATGTTTGTTTGACGTTACATCTGACAGCTTAGGCTCGATCTTACCACCTCCTGATAAATTTAACCGTCGGTTAATATCCTAGGTAACCATTGTCGGCACAATAGTTTCTGAGGATATTAACCGACGGTTGAAGTTATCAGCAGATGGTAAAATCGGGCCTTAGAAGTTGAACTTTGAAACGACATGCATGCAGCAGACAAATTCTCGACCACAACCTATTTGACGAGATTTTTAAATAGACGCTCGTTAGTTTGATTTAGAACGTCTTCGGAAATTAAGGAAATAAGAACTCTGTTTATTTGAATTGAAGTTGACAATTTGCTACAATAAATACATTTTAAAAATTTTCCTTTCATTGTAATCTACACCTAATTTATACTATACATAATTTACACTATACATAATTTAGATACATAAATGCTTGATATCTTTTGTCAGAGGTACTTTTACTACAGCGACAAAAATCGGTAGTCAGCCGTCGCCCGCTAAAAAACACATATTTGGATTTGCGCAAATATGATACAATCGTTCCGGGCTAGAGTGCAATAAATGTGGCGGAATTATTTTTACAAAGGAATCATAAATGGATCATAAAAACGCCTCCTTTGAATCCTTTCTCGAGCCCATGTGGACTAGTTTACGCTTCCAAATTATTAGCCAACCACGTAACACAATACAGAAATAATAACCAACAGTATTCATCCATTCAGACCAGAGCAAAATAATATTTTCCCGCGCTGTGTTAGGGTGTGGCATGGTCGCCGCACTAGATGTGTGTTAGCCTGGTAGCGGCGCCGCGGTTCGCTGTGGCAATAGTGTGCGCACTCACATAGAAATACTCATAAAAATACAGCAAAAGAAATATTCTTCGACGCGACAGATGTGCAACAACCTTTATACATTTCGACGCATGAAACGCAGTGCACTATACGCTGCATAAAATTACGTTTTTGTAACTGAAGCCTAGCCAGAAACGAACGTGAATGTGTGACGACAACTAAATTTATAATGGAAGAGAGATACTTAGAATTGATGAAGGACGTAATTTGCTCGCACTGGCAAATGATGATGTGGTTGGTTTAATTTAATTAAAGCACTTTCATTTGATTCTAGTGCTAAGAAGCGGGAAGCCAGAGTGACAAAAACTCGTCGTGGGACATGAATTTTTGATTTGTTTTAATAGCTTTGCGTTTAGATGAGAAGAGAGAAACACAATGGCAGTGTTACTGCAACATCTGTCTAATTCACATGGCGATTGCATCAAAGGTCGAGATTGCAATCGTTCCATTGTGGTTTGAAATGTATGTTTTCATGCTACAGTAATAGTGGATCAAGGGCGACTTTGAAACTGCGATATTTTTAGTATGGCATTTCTGCTACGCGTATATAGAACGTAAAATCATATTTTATTTTTAAAACAATTTTTTTTATTATCTGCAAATATTCTACGCAGTCTTGCAAATTACAACCAGAAAATAAGTAAATTAAAAAAAACCTGAAAAATTGCAGAGATGTGCACCGATATTCATTTTTTCACAAAATATGCTCAGGATGCCGAAAATATGCATAATATTCAGTTTTTAAATTACTTCATTTGATTCGAAATTTTTGGTAAGCCCAGAAAAGACAGAATTTTGCCCACATACGCCATAATCCCAGCTCTAGTCATTAGTGTCAAACTTGAAGAGAAAGCCTAATTGACTAATTGACAAAACTAAAATTTCGAAAAAACCAGCCTACTTGACAAAAAATCGTGCAAAATTTCAAGGCCGCAATAGTACGTGTGATAATTATAGCAATTGCATTTTTTTATTAGTAATAAGTTTTATAAATGTGTGTCTAAATGTCTAAATGCTGAAAACTGTTCTTACGTGTGTATTGTCTTTTTGTTACAATTAAACGTCGCACAGTAGAGTATTTGATATAAAAATTTGGCCAAAAGTTAAATTCCCGTATTAGATTTTCTACCATAATTAAATATTTCCTAGAACTGATCGGGCCATCTTCAAGTGCAATTTGTTTATCATTTGTTGAAAAACATATGAGAGTAGCTCAATCGAAAATTGAGTGTCCCATCCGTCACTCATTAACGTTGTCAAACTCCGTATAATTGTCTGCATTTTTTTCTAGATATTAGTGATCTCAAGTTTATTTCCACAATTTTGGAAGTGGATTTTCTTCTTAAAGGTATATACTAATGTCACACACAATACGGCATCTTATACTGATATATATACTTTGAAATAACCTTCACCAAATATATATTTTTTTAATTTCACTGCAAACACGAGAATAATAGTTTCACTTCCAAGCTTTGCCAAGCAAAAAATTCGTATTACTAGTAAAGTGCCATTCATTAGGGTTAATAAACAGTGAATTTTCTTTTTACCAAAACGCACCGATTGATTTTATAATTTTTTTCGATAAGTGGTCTACATACAATTTTTATACCGGCTGTTTCAAATAGAGTGTACACTGAAGGGATCTCCTAAACCGTAAGAGATACAAATTCGGTTAAATAGAAGAAAAGTTGCCCGAATGAATGCCTAATTCGTATCCATTGACAGAAAGATTTTTTGCTTATTTCTTCTTGAGATATTAATGAAAACGTAAAAAAGTCGATTTTCTTTTTTCCTCTGTATTTTTTTTTATTTTACATAATTTTAAAATTCTGATTTGACTTTCTACAGGCACTTTTTTATTCTGCTTTGAATAGAAGTGGCAGAATTGAAATCAAACGTTTCGTCTTTCCACAACTATCATCAGTTTCGATTTTTTAAATACAACATGTATCTTCTATTCGATGGCATTTTTCTCCTGATTGTAATGGTATAACATACTCAATAGTTGATGTTAATCTAAAGGTTAAATAAAACAGATTTTCATATGAAAATTTTATTTAATACATAATTTCAAATTTTTAATTCATTTTCTTAGCTATAGTGTAAATTATAATAAACTATTTAAAGTTTTTCTGTATTGTTCTTTTAATAATGCACTGCACTTATGAAAATGAACTTTTACCGACAAATATCAGGTGGTTCTAATATAACTTGCTAGACTTGTTTTTAATTTTGACTCGCACTTTTGGGTTAAAAGAAATAGTGAATACTAATTATACTAAGAATATTTAGAAATTACTGAATAGTGTCTTCTACAAAGACATTGGCAGCTAAAAACGAATATTTTTGTGATAAATTTGAAAGATATTTTCTATAAAAAATGTATTTTTTTTAAATTTCTTTAGCACTCAGTGTCTCTCAACACTTCACTATCTTTAATTTTTTTAAACATGGTTTAGTCCAACAATGGTACTAAATTTTGTCACTCATTTTAATGAGGTGAATTACCAATTGAAGTTTGGCACGTTATATCGGGACCATCCTGCATAATTTAAACAGGATAAAGTAGGCTTTGTATTTTGGACTTTGAAACAGTGACTAGCATTAAGATAATTAATAAGAGGGAACTAAGAAGGCGAATATTAAATTTTTACAGAAATGTTTGGCGAATTCATATTTGACAAGTTACGCAACACATAGGATTAAGAACGAATGTGTGTCTTGGACACATTGAGGACATTTTGAGGATTAACTTTAATTTATTTATTTTACTTTATTTATTTCACAAATTTATGTTCTTCTTCTATAATTTTTGTTCAAGTTATTTATATTGTTCTTGTAATTTAATATGTTTATACTGCTGTTTATTTGGTTTGTGTTAACCATCTAATATCATTTAAATAATATTTATTGTTTCTTCCTCTTCCGACAATTGAATGTTGTTGTTAATACTTAACAATTTAAAAAAAGTAGTTAGGAATAAATTTTAAATTATGTAGATATTAAATAAAATTTTCATACAAAATCTGAATTATTTAAGCTTCAAATTAATGTCAACTATTAAGTGTGGTATATCATTACAATCGGGAGAAAAAATGTTATCGAAGAAAATAATAAAAAGATACACGTTGTATTTAAAAAATTGAAACTGATGATGGTCGTGGAAAGACGAAACGTTTGATTTCAATTCTGCCACCTCTATTCAAAGCATAATCAAAAATATAATAATAATATCTCAAGAAAAAATAATAAAAAAAATCATTTTGTTAATGAATACGAGTTAGTCATTGATTCGTGCAACTTTTCTTCCATTTAACCATATTTCTATCTCTTACGGTTTAGGAGATCCCTTCAGTGCACACCCAAGTTGAAACAGCCGATATATGCAAGGTCGCATTCGACAACGTTGTTTAATTTTTAACTAATATTATTGTAATCTTGCATTGCTGTTTGTAGATTTTATTTAATATAATTGCAATGTTGAGTCTTTCTATAATTTTTAATTTCTTTTTCCACGACCGGTTGCGTCCTTATGACATTTTCAAGTGTACATACATTACAAAATGAAAAATATTAAAACTAATTGTTATTATAAACATAAAATCTGTAAACTTATCTGATTTCTTGTTAATAAACCTTATTTTTGTATAATTTATACAAAAATAATGTGAGTACGATGCGTTAATAAATTATTTAGATCGATTCTTGCTATAAAATTTTTAACGCTGCACAGTAAAAATCATTTTCTGCACTTTTATGAGTTTTATGCAATAAAAATTCGCAAGTTTGACAAGTTTTAAAGTTCAATTGAATAAAGCGATACTTTCAAAGACAATAGAAAGCTGTCAAGTAAAGTTGCACAGCAAGAGTTAATTTAGTTGCACCAAACGCTTAAGTCGAGCTTAAATTTAAGTACTGCTTATAATGTGACATTTGAGGTTACACAATATTCAGTAAATCACATTCTTAAAATTAAGCTCGACTTAAGTGTTTGGTGAAGCTGGCCATTAATAACGCAATGTATAAGAAATAATATGTATGTATAATCTGTGTATGACAGTTTAGTAATTTTAATAATTTTTAATGTTTAAAAGGTCACGGTTCAGATGAACTGAAAAAATCAATTCAATTATAAACGAATCTAGTAGTTACCGAAATCTGTTTTATTTTCTTGGAAGTAATGATTCATTTAAATTATATTTGAAAATGAAGAATCAAACAAACAATTTCCAAGTAATGGATTAAAAGTAATTATCTGAATTGAAAGTTGTTTGTTCATTAATGATATTATTTTTATGAAATTGACAATTTAAATAAATTTCTAAATTTTGTGCAATATTCGTTTATATTACAAAACTGTCATACTCAGAGTATACATACATATTATTTCTTATACTTACAGTATTTTTATAAACAAAAAAATCGTTTTTGATTGCAGTGAAATCATCGAGCAGCCTCTATACAGCTGTTTCAGCACTAGTTGTGACTTCTTCGGCAGAAACGAGGTTAAAAAGGGTGTCGCTGTTTTACCTATTCATTATTTTTACATAAATTATACAAAAATAAGATTTATTAACAAGAAATTATGTAAATTTACCAGATTCTATGTCTATAATAACAAATAGTTTTAATATTTTTCAATTTGTAGTATGTGTACACTTGAAAATATCATAAGGATCAAACCAGTCGTGGTAAAAGAAATTAAAAATAAATGAAACAATTAATTTTAAGAAATTGAAACAATTGAAACAAAAATACGGTCGAAGTCTCGGTTTATTTGCTGCCAATTATTAATTTAAATTTTCAGTTTTTTGCCACTGTAATAATAGCAAAAACAATCGTTACTACGCTAATAAAAATCTTAATTCTATTACTTTTTGGGCGCCAGTGTTTCCCCGCGTCCAACCGTTTGTTAAAAAAACGGAGTTAGAATATTTACACTTTAAAAGTAATAGTAAATACTCACTTTTAGATACAATTTACTCTGGAATTGAATAAACAATAACGCCAAATTATATAAGTTATTATTTATTATCGAATAAAAAATGCGTTTCTATTATTCCTGTTACTTTATTAATTAAATTTGTGTAATAGTTGCTAATTCTAACATCCCGTATCTACATTAAACGGTTTTTGTGCAATACCATTTCTTTAGTTAAAATAAAATATTTAATTAGTTAAAAAATAAGGTGACCAGTTTTTTTTTGCAAATCAGTGTATAAAATACAGGATGTTCTTTTACTGTGTGCAAATAAAAAAAAAACCTCAGTATAAGTACTATGCCCGCCAAAAAAATCTGGGACAACTCTCTGCATGTATTTTTCAGTTAATTTATTAGTTTGAATACAGCTTTAAACTATTCATCTTGCTATTTAGAGCTTGTTTCTATAGTACCACTTCGTCACTTGCATTTTTCACTTATTTTATTAGTTTGAATGCAGCTTTAAGCCATTTAGCTTGTTATTTGGAGCTTGTTTCTACGGTAATGTAAAAACACGTTATATTTACAGTAGGACTTGGCAGGCATAGTACCTATACCACATGTAAGTAAAAATGAAAACAGAGTTTAAAAATAAAAAGGCTCCAAACTATTAGATCACTTCTATTGACTGCAATAAGACAAAGATGAAAATCTTATTATTACCATTTTAGTGCGTTTTTAGAAACTCTTTTGAGCTTCTTTCTTTTTAATAGCAATGCAGGTTTCTAGGATTTTTACCTAATTTTAGGGCGATTATGTTACCTTACAAGAAAACCTAAATCTTTCTAAAGGGTGTTAATAAAAAAAACCTGGACAACGTTTAGCAGGTGACAGTAGAGATCAAAACAAAAAAAAATTCTAATAAACCCATGTCGATTATTCAGTACAGGTGTCCACGTTATGTGTTCACTTTCTAGAATTTTTACTTTTACGTAAAATTCAGGATCGCTAAATTAAATAAATTTAATATATAATAAATTTTCGACACAACGCCAGTCAACCCACCACTTTCGGTGAAACTTATTTTTTCAAATGGAACATTTTACCACTTAATAAAAATTTCATGTGCTGTAAAAATGTTAAATAACAAAATGCAATCAAAGGATTGGCTTCCACGATTTATTTAGTCGCAACGAAAATACACGATTTATAGCTTTGGAAATTAAGAAAAAATACAAACAAAAATTTTCGATGTCATGAAAACCAAAATTACTAAGTGATACATATTCGGACAATGGTCCGCAGATTTCAAATATGTAAAAATATATAGGCCATTATATTTAAAATAAGAAAATTGATGTCATTTCCGGTGAAACCGGAAGTCATATGGTGACCTGTGCTACGTCGGAAAATTCAACTTTTTATTTAATTTATCGATCCAGAATTTTACTTAAAAAATAAAATTTTTAGAAAAGTGAATACTAAGCGTGGACACCCTGTATTGAGTATTAAACATGGATTTATTAGAATTGTTTTCTTGTCTTCATCTCTACCATCACCTGCCAAACGTTGTACAGGTTTTTTATTAACACCCTGCAGAGAAATTTAGGTTTTCTTGTAAGGTAACATAATCGCTTTAAAGTTAAGCAAAAATCCTTATAGAAGTAATTGTATTGTGATACTATCATATGATTTCTATAGAGAATGTAGTTAAATAGATACTGTTTTGTTAATTTCATCATTTTGGAAACTTGGATATAAAAAAATAATTTTGTCGTGCTAAAATTTCATTCTCGACCACTGTGCGTGGTTTAATTTGTCCTGGTGTGCTTCTTTGGACACCAGAAAGGTGGCAACCACTCAAAACCTGAAAAGATACAGTAATTGTACCTGGTACTACCAACACCGGACTTTATACGGAGTGGTAAATATAACTGGAATAAATTTTTGTAACTTCGAAAATTACTATTTGTAAAAAAATTCTTGGAACAGGTCAATTTTTATTTTTAATGGCGCATATTACGGAGGGGTCTTTTTAATTTTTTTAATTATTTGGGGGGGGGAGGGGGGGTGAAACAACATCTAACTATTTTTCTTTTAATGGAAGGGTATGCAGAATAATTACACTAGCCTGCGAAAAAATATATTTTTTTTGCGGATGAGATAAGACTATATGCTCTTCAAAGATTTTTCAATATTATAAAAAAGAATCTGTTATTAGTTTTTTTCTATCACGTCAGGATTCCAAAAAAAAACTATACTTTTTAGAGATTTTTTGTTTACATTTTGTACGGTACTTGTACACTTTATTATCAGACGTATAAAAAAATGTTAATTGCAAAAATTTTAGAGATTTACCTGAACCGCCAGAATTTACTAAAAAAAAAAACAAGTGACGATTGGAAATGAGAATCAACTTTGTTATTCTAATTGAAGTCGATTTTTGTCCAATTTTAAAACTGTCCAGTTAAAGTTTTAAAAACTATTTTCTTTGATATTTTAGATTAAAAATTCAGTAAATTTTCTCGAATTAGCAAAAGTTCCTCTTTTTACTTCCAAAAATATATACAGTCGCACCTCTTTAACTCGAACCTCCACAAATCGACGTTTTCTGTAAGTCGAAATTTAGTGATTGTCCTTGCACATCATATGTAATTGCTATCTATTTCTTTAACTGGAAATCTCTATAGCTCGTAGTTTTCCGGTCCCTTGAAATTTGAGTTATGGAGGTTCGATTATAGTTTGTCTATCAAAAGCCCGGTACAGTGAAGGTCGGCTGTAGTGAATCCATTTGTAGAAAACTCTCGGTTATAACCCTACTAAATACCGGTTATAAGGAACTTTGGATATAGCAAACCTATTTTGGTGTTTCTTTGGGTTCAACCACAAATGTGCCAAAACTGTTAGAATCATTTAGACAACGTCTTTTAGGAACATCTACCTTATCATTCATTTTTTCTCAATATTTGCTTGAACAGGAACACATGGTATAGTACAAACTAATATTTTGTATAGCATGAAAGGGATAAACACTTAAGCACAAATCTGTCAATAATAACGAGTGGAAATGTGCAAACAAGTGAATAATAGTTGGCTTATCGAAAATTATGATTGAAAAACCTACTTTGAAATATTGTTATTTAAGAAAAAGTGGTGCGTGATGAAAAAATTATTATATTTTTCTCGAACTTAGGAACACCAAATCTACTAGATACACCTAGTTTTATGTCATCCGCAAAACCTTCGCAGGCTAGTGTTATTTTTCTTAAAGCTTGTTCTGTTGGGAATACAACTACGTTTTTATTTTTTTATTTTTCTTATACAGTAAAAATTTTATTTTGTTTGGTATGGGGAGCCTTATTAACAATAAAATTAGTACAAAAACCTATAAAACTGAATACCTCTACTTCTTAGGCGAGAATTTACGAAAGTTTGTGTAATTGGTTTTCAAAAATAACATGTACGCACATAAACTTATTTATGTAATTGTAATAAATTCAAAACAAAATACTATTTGCTCAAAGCGAGCCAGTCAAATATTTTTGCCCAGGTAAATAGTTTTTAAATGTGTATAAATGAGCTTTAGAAAGCCATATGTCCTGGCAAATAGTATTTGCCCAGTCAAAAGGTACTTGCCTAAAATAACCATTTGCATTCGGCAGTAAGAGACTAACTCCGTTCATTAATAAGTACGTAAGGATCGTTCAAAATGATAAACTACTGTGCTCTTTTTGCAAACAAATTAATTTCTTAAAATTTCTTCTTTCAATAAACGAAAATTAATTCAACAAGAATTTTTGAATTTATTAGTTAAGACCTTCAATGTCAAGGACAATAATCTGCTAAAAGTCATGTTGCCAAACCCACACATTGTTCGTTAACATTCGGTAAACATGTGGCTTTATGTAAACAGCCCGCTCTCATATTTAAATCAAGTTAAAAAAGCAATTAGTAATGTGAAAGAGCAACTCAAAGGCAATTAATAATAAAAACTGCGTTCACATCTGAACTGTCCCCAGCGGCTTCAAGGTCCCATCGAAATATTTTCCATTGTTATGCCTCTAAAAATGTTTATAGGATAAGCAGCCATCATTTGGTTGCAGCGAAGTAAGTTTGTTTGCCTAATTTTGGACTTGATAATATAAACCGGAAAAGGTCAGTGAATATGTACGAGACTCTTATAATTAGAAGATATACCAGGCGTCTCAATACGGGCGGGGATCGGCGATATACAAGGTGATTCAAAATAAGTGTCCGACCCGTTAACCATACATAGTACTCGAAAAAACAAAGCAAATAACTGCAGACATAGGGGGTATATCTTATAGTTTTCGAAATAAAATGGATTGAAAATTCATATGTAAACTTGTTGACGGTCACTGGAATAGCCGAATACGTCACAAGAGCAATGGACTGTCGAGAAAAAAACACAAAACACGAACATTTACCTTGAACTGAAACTGTAAAACATTTTTGTTTACGACCCTCCGACAGAAGATTGCATAATAATGCGAACAATGAACCTGAATTTTTTGATGATGTAAGTTGAGGTACAATAATAACTATTAGTGTAATCCTGTTCTTGTTGGTGTCCGTGTCAATGTGTGCGTATCGACTCATAGCTTAGATTATGTAAGAAAGGGGATGACGAACAAGTTAGGCACATTTGATACTAGAAGGGTCCAAATCAAGGACACTTCTTTTTACCTGTGAAATGTTATTCTGGGCTGTTTATTCTCCGGTCGGCTTTGCTACGCATTGCACATTGTTTCTATAAATTATCAGAATCTGTTATTATTGTATGTTAAGATTACTTGTCATGGCCGATCGGCCTTGCAGATTGGACGCGAAATTGGGACGTCAGTAAGCACCTTTAACACTTCCTTCTTATGTATTTGGCATGTATTTTCATTGTATAACAGGTCACAGAATATTATTCCGTAATATGTAATTTCGATGTCTCTTATGGGCATCTCCGTAACTATAAGAGATAGAAAAAAAACTAGTGGCCAAGTCTCGATCTCTTTTTTGGAGATTAAGTCAATAGTGTAAACAAAAACTGCAATTTTCATCTTTTCGTTTTTCGGTCATATCTCGCTTATTTCTAGAGATATTAAAAAAACTGCTTGAACATTATTAGGACACTTTTTGGAATACAATTCATTGGTGTAGTTGATTTCTTAATATTTACTTAAATTTTCGAGATATAACATAAAGTTATGTTTTTTAAATGGAAATCATAGTAAGCAATGCCCTCATTAAATAGAGATTTTTTTTTTCTATTTTCAAAAATATATACTTTGTTATTTCTTATAATTAATAGAAAAACTGACATTTTTATTAATATACTTTCGTTAATATCCTCAATAAGCTGAGTTCAATACGGTGCGAATTTTAATTTTAACGAGCTTTGAAATATTTTTGCAGTTTCACAGACTGCGTAAATAATTTCCTATTCGCGTTAATTTGCAAAATTCCATTTTATCGTTTTGACAAGAGCTCCTACCTGACTTTCTTTGAAAATGAAAATCATTCATCACGTTTCACAGAACATTTTAACAAGAATGTTTTAAACTGTGTATTACTAAAACGAGTTATGATCGAAAATTTATAGAAAAATTGTTTTCAATCTTTGAATGGCCAACACCGCACGAACACTCAACGTTTCACCATCAGTTGATGGCTTCGTTAGGAAGAAACGTTGAACGTTTGTGTAATTTTCAGTTTCGTTTAAAGGTTGAAAACAATTTTTATGCAATTTCCATCGGACAAGAAACGACTTTAATAAAAAGTTATAATTGAAGTCGGCTCTTGTCCGATGAAATATGTGAGAGAAAATAGTTTTTAAACTTTAAAAGGGACACTGTGATTTCGCTATCGCTTTATAATTTCGTCAGGAGTGAAAAATTGTAAATAAACAAGTTATCAAGAGAAACGAAAATGTAACATGATTTTAAACTAAAATATGAGTTGTCCGAATAAACATAAAGGTAATAATAACTAAATTAGAATTAAATTAAGGTTTCTTCTTTTTGTTTCTCTTGAGTTATATTTTATTAAAAACACGAAAAACAAAAACAAACACATAAATAGTAAAATATAAACAAAATCGGACATATATCAAACTAGATTTGCATGCATTCATATTTCATAAAAACAAAAAAGCTTTTGTCAGATCGATCGCGATGGGTGCTACATTTCTTTAACGGAATTTTGTAAAATAATGTGAATATGAAATTCTTTACGCGGGCAAAACTGTTTAAAGGGTTGAAAGTTAATTAATATTTAATAAAAACAAAAAAATGTCGGCAGTGCATTCATGCCAGCCTACTGAGACAGGATACGCAAGGATATTAACAAAAATTTTCCTATTAATTATAAAAGATAAACCCAACAAAGTATATATTTTTGAAAACAGAAAAAAGTCTCTATTTAATGAGGGCATTGCCTACTATGATTTATATTTAAAAAAACATAACTTTATGTTATATCCAAAAACGAAATGTCGAAAATGGCAATTTTTCCTATAACTTGAAAACAAAAGAAAATAGCCAATTTTTGTTTGACTTAATCTCCAAAAAAGAAATCGAGACTTGGCCACTAGTTTTTTTCTATCTCTTATAGTTACGGAGATGTCCATAAGAGACATCGAAATTAATACACCCTGTACAACGAAATACATAGGTTACCATGGATTTCAAGACTGTCAGCAGGCCCGTGAAGCGCTTATGAGAGCCGTCAGACTTTCTTCTATTTCTTGACACAGAACGCTAGATGTCTGACCAGTCTGATTTTGCAGAGTCCTTTATGAATACCATAATACAAGATAATACTCCTAGATGTCAGAAACGCTTTAATTTGTTTTTAAATTGCCTAGAAGAACAATTTGCATGCGACATACACTTTTAAATTTGTCTTGTTTCCCTCCCAACGTTTTTATTAAGTTTAGATCCGGTTTAATAGCCACAAGGTAAATTTAAATAATTGAAGTTGATTCTTGTTTCTCTTGACAACTTGTTTATTTACTTTTTTTCACTCCTGACGAACCTATAAATCTATAGCGAAACGTTGAATGTGTTCCCATCATATTTCTGTCCGGTTCAAGATTAAAAAAATTTGAACTTGTAAATTTAAATGTCAATATCCCCGTAACAATTCGTTACTATGGTTACTATTTACTATAAATTATATTTTCAAAATAGAAGTTAACTCTTGTCCGTCGTCCGCTAAGAATTGTAATAGTTGTTAATCTTTTACCGGTTACTGTGAAAAATAGCGAAGAATACTCAACGTTTCATTATCGTATGATAGCTTCGTTAGGACGTTGAGCGTTCTTCGCAATTTTTCACAGTGATTAAAAACTAATAAAACTAATTACCAATGATTATAAGAATCTATTAAGATACCCAAGCCAATGTAAAAATGCGTAACCCTACCTATCCTACACCCCGTTGTCTTGCCCACACTTTACTAGTAAGCTGATGGCTCCCTCTAACGATATACAATGTTGACATGCTAGATAAGAACCATACCTATTTTATGTGGAAGATTACAAAATACACGGTTAAAATCAGCAGCAGCTAAAATCTTCAGACAGTTGCGAATAATGCGCAGGCGCGAGAGTCGACGCCGACGCAGTGTTTCCAAATCCAATATTCGTGCGAAAAATGAATATCTCTGTAACCGTATAGTTTTCGGTGGTCAAAATTTGGAAACATGCACATCTTGCAATAAAGAAGAAGAATTTATATATTAAAATGTTGATGTTTTAGATCCGCATTTTAGTAGTATTAGTTTCGAAAAGGAATGTGTATTAGGTAAAAAAATTCAGTACCAGTCAATTTGTGTAGCAATGTACATTATTACAAATTTATTTAAAGTACTTAAAACCTAACGGTACACCTATAATAATGCTTATCGCTATTACATATATGATGCGAAGAACGAAGAAGTATTACGCTTCTTCATCGGAATCATCAAATTCTGACGTTTCTTGTTCTATAGATTCATTTTCGGATACATAACTTTCATCTTTGGCACTGACATACAATAATTGGTTAACTTCCGGATCGGATGTACGTTTTTTTACATGTCTTAAACCTAAAGTGCTCAGATAGGGATCCGAAGTTAAAATCAATCGATGAAATAAATCTTCATGCGTTTTTATTCTAGAAACCTCTCGAGTATGATGTTCCCTATATCGTCGAATATCTTTGTTTCGTGCTTCTTGCGCCTCTTCAGATAATTCTCCGATAGGAACGCAAGCATGGCTTATTACGGAAGTTCCGTGGATTCAAATTTTATGTACCGAAATAGGCATGTAGTACCAGCCACCGTATTTCTCAGCGGTATCGAAACAGAATTTTTCAAATTTTTCTACTTTGATTTCACTTCTGCTATTAATTACTTTTAAAATAATAGCAAATCTTCTTATTAAACTTTCGTCGATTTGTGTCATTTCAACAGAAATCTTCGGGTTTGCAAAAAGTCGCCTAGCTGTGTTTCCATCATTACTTGTTCCGTAACCAGGTTTAGGAACGTCCACAATTAAACCCATCCGTTCACGAAACTTATCTTGAATTTCTTTTTTTCGGCTTTTTACTGCAGCACTCAAAGCCTTCGGTATCTTCCAAGATTTGATGTCCAACCTGTATGATATATGAAGTAAACATTCGAAGAATCTAATGTATGCGTGTAAAACAGATAACCCAAAACGGTACATTTCTTGGCTTTCTGGCTTATTCCTAACCAAATCGAGATTATTTGTTTCGGAAATTGTGCATCGGCATACATAGCACCGCATACCAGAAGCATCAGCCAGCGCATTACAAATTTTTCCATCTACCATTGTTAACATGAGAGTGTAGGTTACAGAAACGTTGTTGGTACTGGTAATATATGGCTCCAAATTGTCAATTTGAGTTTTAATGTGTAATTCTTCTTCTTTGGAAATAAGGTCTGTTTCGTGAATCCATTGCAATCTGATAGGTCTGCAAAATCTTGTAGATGATGGTTTGGGATTTTTCCATAGTAATGTTTGCTTACTGTTCTCAATTAATCTTAAAGGAACTAGGGAAGTAACAAAAATACTTTCATCTGACAACGTTTTTTCCGAAAATTTTTGCTTATATGATGAAAATCCTGATGCACCATCGAATCCCCACTTACAGTAAAGAGTGCACTGAGTTTGATCGTGTAATGTTGCTTCCACTGATCTAAGTATGCTATCTGTTGTCTTATTTAGCAGAGCTTGCAATTGAACTTCGCATTTAACTTCGGTAATGCTAACATTTTCCGGATAAAAAGTTTTTTTAGCTGCCAGGACTTGCTTATATGGTGGATACAAATCACAATTCTTTTGCCGAGCAACGCTTCGTAATCCATTACACTGATGGGTGTTTAAATTTAAACCGATCAATACAGAAAGACCTTCTTCTGAAGACAGTGGTTCATATTGAATATCTGGCTTCTTTGCTTTTTTCTTTCCTGATGTATCTTCAGATACTAAACTTGAAGATCTACGTCTTACCTCCCGAAGTTTCATAGCAGCAGCAAATGATAATTCTGCAACTTAATAATTTTTCCGTATCTCTTCAGTTTTCTTCCTCTTAGAAGATTCGGAACACTCTTCAAAGATTTTATGTCTTCTGCCAGTTTGACAAGTACTGGGACCTGATTGGTGATGGCGTACTATTTCAGGAAAGGTAATTTCCTGGGATAACCACTCACTATAATTCTTTATAAACGTTTCGTTCGTTCGGTTTATATCACTTGCTTGTCAGCGGTGGAAATAAGGTCCAAAGAAATTGGTTCGAATAAAGTGTTTTAATGTTTCAACTACGTTCTCGTCCTCCTCGAGAGAAAATGTTTGTGTTAAAAAAGCAATAATACTGTTTTTTTTTCTCTTCTACACTTTTTTGGGCATACTCCCTTATAATAATATGAAGCACTAGCCGAGTAATCTTTCTCTCAGACATTTCGCACAAGATTTTCCAAATCACAAACACACCTTACAAATTTGTGTGGTAAACTGATAGGAATTGTATATTTCTTCAATTTTATATGCATATTAGGTAAACAGAATACGAAGAAAATTGCGAATTCGAGTAAAAATATTATTAGGTATAATTACTGATTAAGCAGGATAATTGGAATTCTGTGCAAGTAATTAAGTTCATTTGTGAGTTCTGCAGAACATTTAATCTTATAAAATTTTGAATTACTTATACAAGATTAACATTATCTTTTCTTAATGTAATCCGGGAAGCAGATTAGGTAAAGATTTGACATTATTACTGCGAAGAGAATTATATTAAACATATTTAAATTGTAAATAGGAATTCATATTTTTGTGAATTCAAATATTTCAAAACCGTTTTTTCCTGTAGATTACGAATATGCAAAAACATAATAGTTCGATCTAAAATTTCAAAATTACCCCCGCCCTCACATCGGCGGGGATTGAGGGGGTTAATTTTGATGAGATTTGTGTCCCCTTCGAAAATACTAAGAATTTACGTAAAAACATTTTTTATGCAATGCGTAGGTACTTCTCGAAATATTTCGTTGACTCGTACTAAAAAATTAAAAATTCACCCGGTATATTATTGAACAGAATTTACTAACCGGCAGATATTGGCAAGAAATTAAAGTATGGATACTTAGAAAACATTAATACGGATGTTTTAATTCAAGTTTAAATGCATAATCTTGTATACTTCATAATTATATTGCTGTTTATAGTGAAGCGGAACTCTCAGAAAGGAGTATTATTAATATGGCTTTTATGAGTGGCGAAACATTTAAATTATACGTTGAATTTCAGTAAATCAAAGCTAAAAGACTGAAGAATAATTCTGTGTAATTTGTTTTTATATATATTTCACAGTAATTGCGGTATGAGGTTTGAAAGTAAAGAGTTTTTCGGGCGAACTTCGTGGGTTTTAAATTCTCGTTTTTTTACAAATTCAAAAAGCAATTGTGAAGAAACATGAAATATTTGATAAGTAATAATTATACTGCATGTAATACATACTATAGACATTATTGTAACAAAATTTCAGCTTGCTGTGAGAAAGTTGAAAATTCTCATTTTTCGCACGTTTTTCAACTTTGGAAACACTGTGCGACGGTTGTACAAATTTTCAATTATTTCCACAGATACTTTCAAATTTGAAATTTTATTCCGTCAACGAAACATTATACAAATAAGTAAATTTCAAAAAATATGTACCTCTCCTCTGATAGAATTAGGGATTGATGATATACACTGATGTTCATCAAACATGTTAGATGTTTTATGGCCGATGTTCGATGTTAACGATTTATATAAAAGTTTTACCTGAAAAGTTGTTAATTCTTGTCCGGTTTGGCGTTGTTGTCTTTTCCCGATTAAATTGTGTCTAAAAGTGAGAGTTTACTCCAAGGTTTCTACAAGTTCTACTCCTACTTTTACGTATACAGGTGTCCACCGAGTGCCGCGGTCGTCTCTACCGTCTAAAGTATACAAGATAGAAAAGAAATTCAAACGAGCTGAGGTGTAACTCAGTCAGCTCTATTTTCTAAAATTATTTTTGGCTATACAGGGTGTTCAGTAACTGAGAGCCATACCAAAGTTATATTTTTTTAAATGGAACACCCAGTGTATTTTTACATACTTCAAAAATATGCATAACGAGTAGATAATAACCAAAAATTTCGGAAGTTTTATTTAAGAGTTTTTAAGATATTAATGACAGTGTATAAAAAATTGCTTTACTTTCAGCTCTTATAGTTTCATTATTTATTTACACTTCATCGTGAAATTTTGTAGGTAGACAATACAATATCTCGTCTACAGAAATTTCCCAACAGCTTCAATCATTTAGTTATTATGTCTACAGGGTGTTGAGTTTTGAAAAAGTCAATTTTTCTCAAAATTTTCTAATGTATCACCCAGTATATCTAAACTCTCGTGAAACACAGCCTTAATGAGCTTTCATAAAACGCCAAATGTTTTTGTCCAAACTGAAACAAATCGCGAAACAGCAATTACACATTTTTTCTAATTACAATATTGACGTTTTTTTAGCCTTTTCTATCGGTCCTTCTGTTTTATTTTCTTGATAAATTAACAAATATTAGTTAATTTAATTAATAAATTACAAAATAACAAAATAATGTACAAATTAAGAATAATAAGTATTAAATTAGAAAATAGCAGAAAACAATGAACAAATTAAGAATGACAAGGAACCATTGGATCTAGAAAATTTATATTAAATATTCAAATTGTTTTTCAGCTTCTTGTAAATACATCTTACTTCTTGTAATCTTGACGCCAAAAGACAGTTTTGGTTGCTTTCTCCTATTAAGTGTGTCACATCACATAAATTTTCATTATTAAAATCCATTTTGTTAACACAAAAAGAAGTACAAATTTGTAAAATTAGTGTGTCATTAATCTAAACAATTGTTCTGTCAATTAAAAATTCATTGCAACTGTTTTCCTATTTTCTAGCAAACGGCAACGTAATTTTAAATTTTATTTTTTTAAATTATTTTAATAAAGTTGTTTAAATATTTTCAAAGTAAAGCAAAATAGGAATTAGTTTAATAGGAACATATTCAATTACTTTGAACACAAAATAAAACATATTCATTGATTTATCATCTAACTGAAACAGAAAAACCGGACGGAAAGGTTAAATAATGTTAAAAAAATATATATTTCATTGCTGTCTCCCGATTTTTTCAGTTTAGACAAAAACATTTGGCGTTTTATGAAAGTTAATTAAGGCAGTGTTTCACAAGAGTTCAGATATACTGAGGTTCTATTTGAAAATTTAAAAAAAAATTAAGTTTTTCAAAACTCAACGTCCCTGTGCACATAATAACTAATAGATTGAATCTGTTGTGAAATTTCTCTAGATGTGAGATATTGTATTGTCTACCTACAAAAATTCACGATGAAATTTAAATAAATAATCAAACTATAAGAGCTCAAAGTAGAGCAATTTCTTATACACTATCATTAAAACACATCATAACCACACGGCGGACAGAATAAAGTGTAAAACTTTACTATTGCAACGAAGCGGTGCGATGTTATAAATAGATTGTGTATACGCCTCATATTTGCCGGCGCAGCGCGTCTAGCTGATAGTGAACAATCGGTAAGCCAAAGTAATAATGCACTCGTTAGGACGACATGATTCACAATAATGTCGCGGTTGACTGCGATGCTCGGACACGATGCGCACGGGAGAGTGTGCTGCAGAGACGTGTCGTGCTTCTATTTAATTCAAATCAAGTAAATTGTTGTTTCTAAATTCAAGAAAGAGCTGTTATTAGCTTCTGGAATTATATTCGCGTTGTTACCGTGGCGATATTAGACTGATTGATTAAAAATCACGTATAAGCGGGCGGAACATTTAACGCTTCGATTTAGACCCCCGCGTCGAGTCAGACTGCCGCTGTCTCAAACTGGTTTCAAGCAGTTCACTTTCTTAGATCCTCCTTTTGATCATAACTCCGTTTTTTTTCTCTAACTCCACAAACGGATGGACGCGAGGGAACACTGAAAAAGTGTTCCCTGGCGTCCAAAAGTGTTGAAGATTTTTATCTGTATAGAGACTGTAACTTTGTGTGATTCATTTTGATTTAAAACACCTAGGCTGAGTTGCACCAACCTTGATTAACGTTAACACAGATTAACTAATCTGAGTTAGCGACTTTTCAGTTGCACCGACCTTAATTTGCCCTAATCTATGATCAGGACCGTGTGGTAAATCTTCTCAGTATGATGCAAGTCTTCGAAATGCCGCCCTTTATGTTTTTTTTAATAACCTTCGATTGCATTTTAAAGAAAAAACTGCACAAAATTTACGAATATTATTTTTATTTAGGAAAATAAACAAATATAATAGTTACAATTACCTACTACAATTTTACCCTTCTAACTTTAATTTTAGCAAATTCGTCAATTAGGAATGTGTAGTCTAGAGTGGCAGCCAGTGTAGATTCAATAGAAATTAATGACAGATTTTTTTGGCTTATTGAACTTCTTAAGTAATGTTTTATTAATTTTAATTTCGAAAAACTTCTTTCTCCACTAGCTACAGAGACAGGAAGTGTTAATAAAATTCTCAGAGCTACAGCAGTATTCGGATACAAAGTAATTAAGTTATTTTGGGACAAATAATTTAAAACATCGAAAGGGTTCATAGAATACGGTAGCATGCGAGACACATCACGTAATTCTTCTTGAAGATCACTTGCATTTATGTCTGATTCATTTTCGACCGAAAGTATTGACTGGAGACCGTTACAATAATTTTCTAACGTTTTATCATCTGTACCTTTGAGTTTGAAAATGTCATATAAAAACTGAAAATTTTTACTATGTGTTTCTAGAAGTGTGAATCGTTCATTCAGAGAATTAAGAGTAATGTCAAGCATGTAATAGAAAAAGTTTATTTTAAATTTATTTTCCTCTGTTAAGGGTTCATCAATAGCTTCATAGTCAAACTGACGGTTTTTTCTTCTGGCTCTAACTTCAGTTTCGGCAGGAAATTCTGTAGTGCATTCAAGATTCTGTGCAATCTCATTAGCAGCAATTTTCATTTGTTCATAACCAGATTGTCTATAACTTTTCACCTTTTGTATGGTGTCTGATAACATTCTTACGCAATCTGACAAATTTATAGTTACAGATTGCAATAGTTTCGAGACTGAATTTATTTCAAATAAAATATCGTACCAAAGAATTACACCGCATAGAAACTTGTAATTTTTAATATTTCTTGCTAACCCTTTTGCTTTAACTTTAATTTCTGCATCTATGTTGACGTTTTCTATCATATGAAATAATGCATCATAGATTTCGCAAAGTTGAAATCGTAAAGGTCTTAACGCGTCTACTCTACTTGACCACCTAGTAGCACTCAATGGTTTTAGAGTTAATTGTGAAACATATTTTTTTAACACTTCCCAACGCTTTGTAGAACCAGAAAAAAAAGTGTAAAGTTCTTGTACAACAGAAAAAAAAGTTATTGTTTCTGTAGAAGATGCTGCATCATTCACAACTAGGTTTAAAGAATGGCATGCGCAGGGCACATAAAACGCCCTTGGATATTTTTCAAGTATTCTATTTTGTACACCCTTTCTTATTCCTTTCATATTAGCTCCGTTGTCGTAGCCTTGCCCTCTAAGCCACTTTAAGTCAAAACCTAACTTACCCAAATGTGTTAGAATAAGTTCTGTCAAACCCTTTCCGGTTGAGTCACTAGCTTGAAAAAAGCCAATAAAGAATTCTTCAATTTCATATTTATCTTGAGTGGAATTAAAAGCGACAACTCTTATTGTTAATGATAGCTGTTCAATATAACTTACGTCTGGGGTACAATCTGCGATTATTGAAAAATATTTAGCGATTTTTGTTACATCGACAATTTTGTTTAAAATTGTATTTCCCATCAAATTTATCAATTCATCTTGTATATTATTGCTTAGATAAGTCACAGACCATTTATCAGACTCGCGTTGAACTCTCCTGATATGTTCTTCCATAATTGGATCAAATTCGGAAAGCAATTCTACCAATTTTAGGAAGTTTCCGTTATTAGCCTGAAACAAATGTTCAGTTGTTCCACGAAAAGCTAAACATTGTGAGGCCAATAGTCTAATTATTGAAATAGTTCTTTTTAGAACTCCTCTCCAATGCTGAATTTCCATATCCATAATTCGTTGATATTCAGCGTCAATAGTTTTTTTCTGCTTTAATCGAATGTCCAATTCTTTCCATGCTCTAAAAGTATTTCTATGATTTACAGACTTTTCGTGCATTGTGAGAGCTCTTATAAGATTTCCCCAGTCAGAATAGCCTTTTTGGGCCAGTCGCTAATACTAGACGAATTATTATCAAATAATATACAACAAAAGCAAAAAACGGCATCATTTGTAACAGAGTAAATCAACCAACTTCTTCAACGACTTCACCATTCCTCAACACTTTTAAATAATGCGAGGGCGAAAATCTGCGCCTTCCTTTATTAATAGGAAACTCGAATTCTTTAATTTGATGTGCACCCCTCTCAACCAATATTTGACGAGTTTCGGATGACATGCAGAAAGGATTCCATAATGCAGGATCAGAAGGAATCAGCTGGCTGTCACTGCCACTGCTACCCGGCTCTTGATGAATTTCTGATGGTGTTATTTCTTGGTTTCTTTCCACAACTTCTGGAATTGATTGGAGCGGCACTGAGTTTTTATTTTCCAAATCCAGAGTGGTTACTGTTGATGTGGATGCGGACGGTTCCTCTAAACAGGACTGTTGTCCCAAGAATTCCTTCATAACATAGCTTAACTGTTTTTCTTGTTCCTCTTTCTTTAAACGCTTCTTTTTGTATTGACTTCCAGACATTTTTTTCCTTTTATGTTCCATACTCTAATAAAAATATTAAATAATCATACATTGGCAAACATTTTAAACGTGTGATGCACTCAGTCCATGCAAATCCTACCTTTTTAATTCGAAGTCGCAGAGCCACTACACAATCACTTTCAATGATAATAAGTAACTTGCTACTTCTGGAGACAAACTAACATTAAAGTCAAATATTGTGAATAATTTTAAGAACTATCAACACGTAACACGTGCAAATGTCTTTTGTGATAATTGCTGCCTCAGCTTTTATGAACGGCCGCGCGGTATACTACAAACAAAAATAATGGCTTAGCGCATTTTTCGACCAGCGCTCGCCAACAATGCACTTTTCCAGAATCCGATATCAAAGGGTACCGAAAGTTTAGGCAGAGGAACGTGTTAAATCATAAATCGTATACATCAATATCAGAATATCATATAGAAAAGCGATGCTTAAAGATTTTTAATTACTGAAAATTTAAAATTCTATTTTGATATCCCTGCTTATGCCGCCCCCTTATGATGCCGCCTGATGCGGCCGCCTCTCTGTATCATAGCACGGCACGGCTCTGTCTATGATTAACAAACTTGAGTTAGTTGATTCGGCAAGTAACGACCATAGTAACGACCTGCAATTTCAGCCTCAATTAATGTTAACACAGATTAACTAATCTGAATTAGAGACTTTCGAGTTGCACCGACCGTAGTTTGTCCTAATCTTAATTAGTAAATCTGAATTAGTTAATTCGTGATTATTGTTCGATTAGCGTGTCTAACACGAGTTAAAAGGATTTATTATAAATTTCTGAAGCATACAAGAGCGTTAATCACAAATTCTTCTGAACGATTACGACCGAAAATGTATTAAAAATGATTAATAAATTATAATTATATTGGAACAAGCAGCGGTGGTTTGTTTAACACGAAGAAATTATTAGTTGAACTAACATAATTTGAAAACAATAGAAATTTCTCTTTATAAATTTCAAAAAAAAGGACTAAACCGTTATTGATTTACGCTGATGTAGATTTTAAGATGCGTTAAAGATTTTCAAAAGAAGTGATGCAAGAAACGAAAGCGAGGAATCCTACAGTGCTTATATTTTTTTTGTTAGGGACCCCCTTAGCACTAAAATATGAAATAATGTTTCATCAAAATATCGACATTATGCTACTTTTATATGAAAAATTTTTTTGTGGTGTGATTTCCGTTTTTATTTGCGAAGGAACCCAAACACCCCTTTGCTGAACTTAGGTCGAGAAACACTGCATTAGAGCTTACAACAAATAGAAATTTTCCAATATCAGCAATTACTCAGTTACTGATTACTTTGCGATTTTTTGCTACTGAAAATTTTCAGCAAGTTTTAGCGGATCATATTAATATCTTCAGGACAGATTAACAGACACATGCGAAAATTGCGGACCTTCAGCTCAGTAGAATATTTCCACAAGGCAAATTGATGCAAATTCCAGAGAATTTATATATATGGCCCAGGCATCAATGAAAATTAACAAAATTATTGATGTATTTCATCAAGTATGACGATTTCCCAGAGTGATTGACGCCGTCGTCTATACGCATGTGAAAATAATATCCGTAACATTACATCTGCGTTCCCATTTTCAAAGGCACACAAAATAGAAACTGACGCAAGTGACACATTTAAGTACAAACTTGATATAAACGAACTGGATAAACGGCCAATCGTAATGCTAAACGTCACAGTTTCGATATCGTGTTAGTGACGTTGCAAATCAACTAATTCTGCGGAATTATTATCAAGTTAAAAATATGTCGGTGCAACAGCGTTTGTTTTAACATGAATTAAATTTTAATCGCGGATTAACTAACATGGATTAAGGCGTTTAATTTCAGATGTCGGTGCAACTCAGCCCTATGTTTTTATTTAACATTAAAATAGGGTGAGTTTGGAATCGTAAAGCGAGATGACAAAATACATATTATTCTTCCTGCATATAGTAAACTGCGGGCACTCAATTTGTATAACACATTTATTTTTCTTTAAAAAACTTAATACTATTAATGCATATTGAATGAATAAATCTAGGACAATAGTAAAATAGTAATACGAAAAACTTTAATCTACAATACGCAGCTTCCTAACCGCTTCTTTCTTTCTTTTAAATTAGTTTAAAGCACCAAACTTGTACTTGATCAAAAAATGTAATTACTTAATTCTCTTCTTAATGTAAGTTAATTGGGACAAGCTGTATTTTTATTTATTTCACTATTTTTCATATTACCTTTAAAATGTATTTATTTAATAAGTAAGGATTTTTTTTCTTTTAAAAATTAATAAATACAACGTTGATTCCTCATATATTTAATTATTTTTTATTTCAAATATACATATATAAAATTTTCTTTCAAATATACATACTTTTCCTACCTTAGTAGTGTGGTAGTATAAAAATCTCTGTAAACAAGTCATAACAACCGTTCTTATACAGGGTACTGCTTTTGAAACGCAACATAGGAAATCCCATGTTAACTGAAAGGTGCTCCAATATTGGCTTTCCTAATTATTTTACAGTAAAATTCCATCTAGATTTTTTAAAGTACTCTTCAAGATTAGTCTATGAAGTTTGAAAATTTTTCATACGCTGGTGAAAACTGATAGAAAAAGCTCTTCCAGTAATTTATTTTAACATTTACTTATCAAGGCCATGCTGATAATTTGGTATAAATTGTATTTTGTTAGTCATCTTTTTTAAATATTATTATTTAACTCATTTCCAAGTATTCGTTATTTTTTAAATTGATTAAAATTTGCCACTTATATTAATTAATTAAATGATAATTTTCCGGTACTCGATCATGTTTTTCCGTAAAGATCCAGGAATTGGAAGAAAATAACCTGTTATTCTCTTGCTTAAATTGCAAATGCGTCAGAACAAAATATCAGTGTTCGATAACACTCGGGTCCTCCGAAGCTGACGATGTATTTGCTATTTATAAATGTGTGTCCTAACCACCAATATACAATTCAATTTCCAAATTTCTCCCACCACAAGACGTTCTGCGGAATTATTATACCAGTGTAGATTTTGCAAGACAGATTACAGAACGCTACATTTTATCCACATTTCAGCCATGGATGTAGTAGTAAAAGATATGCCTTGCCCTATAAGTCCACGGAAAACATATCACCGACACCGGTACATCTCTTTATTTCACTCAATACAATGTCAATGTGTTTAACCTCTCTTTCTTGCTTATTATTCATATGTGAATACGAAGGTATAACCTCCAGCACGAAAACCCGGTGCAATTTTCCAGTAGAGCAAAACGAACTTTTTCAGCACATGGTCGGCACTCGACATCAAAATTAATAATATTATTTTTTACACCCATCAGAGTGTCGCATTGAAAGTTGTTTTCTGATATTTTTAGGGCCAGTAATGTATATAAGAGAAGAACAGGTACCTAAGTACCTGTATTTAAGCAATCAATTAGCAATCTCTATTTTGCCCATGTTCAGTTATTGAATAATTAGAGTGTGAATGAAGCAAATCTTACTAGTCCGGGAGTTAGTGGACTTTCTTGAGAAAGTTAATCGTTACTGTACCCGGGTAATTCTAAGAGTCTTAACAACTGAAACGTTTCTCCGAATCTAGATTCGAGTCTGTCCATTTCAAGTTGTGACGCCCCAGGTCTTAAATTCTGGAGCCGCTCAAAGTTAGTTGTTCAATGGAAAACTGTTTTGTGAAACGGAATACAGAGCTTGAAGTCCCTGAAGAGTTTGGAGCAGCGTCTTTGTGTAAAAGGAAAAAATGTGATGCATATCGTTTCTGCGGATTCTGACCTGTGATCCCTGTTATCAAGAGTGAGCGCACGGTTGGTCCCTGGGTTCGCAGAAGAAACGGTTAAGAACATCTGCACTCTAAAGTTAATCTACTTTCAATGACTGACTTGTTGTACAGTAAAAAGGTCGTGAAGGGATAAGGCGTATAAATTCATTAAAAATATTGCTTCACATAAATAAAAGAAACTTCGTTGAAGCCCAGAGAGAAAATAGCTTTTCAGATTCAATACAAACACCCTGCTTAAGTTTGCCAGACGTCCTTTGTTTTAAAGGATGCCCCCATTTCTAGACTCAAAAATAAATCTTGTGCCATATTTTAACATCAAGACTACAGGACAATAATAGCTATTTTTATTCTTGTTCATAATTAAATAACTAAGTACTTACTATTGGCTTCAATTAACGACTACGATACGTTGCATATTAAAATCGCTCTTTATTGCATACAAAATAAAGTAAAAAGCAGCATTTAGGTACCTACGGAACTCTCAGTGCTCGAGTCTGATTTGCACTTAACCAAGTTTTTATTAATGTCGTTACCGATACCATAAAAGAGAATTTTATTGAAAACAACGATATCTCTTATTTTCATCCTTGGTTCTTAATTTTATTTTATCAACCCCTCTAAAATACAGAACGGGGAACTGGAAACCCTAACCTCACTTTATGTAAACGTCCAAGCATTAAACGCTAAAATTTCGTAATTTCTCGCACACACACATGTTAGGGATTGCTAAAATACAAGATTACCCGTTTTTATAAAATTTATTGAATTATTTGACATTATAAAAATATGCACGTGAAACTGCAGACGTGTAAGCAATTTTATTATTTACGCTACTTAAATATTACTAATCACGCTGGCCGGTGACCGGCGCATGGCCACTGCCGCCGATGCGCGATAAATATGTATAAGATACAATGCGCTGTTTTTACAAGCGAGAAAGAGGGGAAATGCATCGAAATCATATCGAGTGAAATGGAGAGATGTACTGTATTCTGTGATATGCTTTCCCAATAAGCGACGTACGTTTAAATGGAGACGGCGTATCTTTACTTATATATCTATGATTTTAGCTAAGGCACTCGATCTCTGTCTAAAGACACAGGTACTGCCATCATATGTTTTTGACACGCGACAGTGGGTATTTGACCTTGAACAATTCAGTTGTCAAAAATGACATACTGGAATATTTTATGTAAATCAAGACGAAAAATAACGCAAAATAGTTTCAATTTCCATTTTATTGAGACAAAATATAAATTTATAATACAGGTAAGCATCTACGGGGCGATATGACATAATAAATGGGAAATTTCTGCCTAAAGTATCTGTTTTTGTCAGGTACTACCTACGGTTTTTGGACTGGGTCCTAGAACTTATTTTCATCCTGAATGTTTTTGGAATTCGCTAAATCCAATTATTTTCCAAGTCCCATTATCCAGAACCTAATAGCTTACCCTTGGAACATGATGAAAAATTACAATCAGTCAACAATATTTAATTTCAAAATGAACAGCTAAATTACTGAGCTTCTGTTTCTATGGTCAACTGTTTAAAGATTTATGCCTTGAAAGAGTTTTGTGACTTAAGTAAACTATATTACGAATAAATTGGGCAAGTCGTTTTTGGTCTGCAGTGGGAATGTCGAGCTACGTCTCTGCTGAAGAAGCCCCAAGCAGGGCTGAAACAGCTGTCCAGAGGCTGTTCGAGGTTCTCACTGCAATCAAAAACGATTTGCACAAAATTTTTCTAATAATTAATATTTTACCTAGAAAGCATCTAATAAACTTACGTATGGTTTTTGGTTTCTTTTTCGGTTTCTTGTGTCATATTCGCACCGTTAACGTCTAGATTTATTCCTTGTTCTTTGTAAACTTATTCTTGTCGTTAATAAAATAGAAATTAAAATGATTTTCGTTCTGATTTACATAAAATATTCAGTTTGTCATTTTTGACAACCCGCTTGTTCAAGGTCAAATACCCAGTGTCAAGTGTCAAAACCATATGATGGCAGTACCTGTGTCCTTATACAGAGATCGAGTGCCTTAAGTTTAGCCATAGATAACAGAAATATATATTAGTATATAGATCGGAATGTCTTTGAAAAATAAATGAGCAAAGCGTTGGAGCACCGCCATGCGACTGGCGTCAGAATCGACGGAATAAATAACTACATACTTGATCACTATTTAATATTTTTTCCAATTTAATTTTATATTATTTTTAAATTTTTACATTGTAAAAGTATTTAAAGTGTGTACGTTTTCACAAAAACATGGCAAAATAAGCGCAACGAACAGAACACTTACAGATATGATTGACACTGACATTTGCAATTATTCCAGAAAAGTATTAAAAATTACATTTTTCAAAAGAATAATCGTCCATTTGCTTAAAACGTTATTTCTGGTAGTTAGCTTTAACGTTTGGTAATCTTTCAGTCAAGACTTTTGAATTAATGTATTCGTAGATCTTCTAGTTTTCGTGTCACAATTATCAGAATGTATATACTTCGACGCCTTTGTTCAGCCAAAAATTGCATAAAAACTGTAAAAATTTTCATATTTTATAAATCATTTGAATTGATAAAATGACACTTACAACTTACTTCTTGCTTATTTGGAAATTATGCATTTGACGCTCTTTTGATAGGCAATGAGAAACGTAACAGCAAAACCAAACGATAACTAACATTTGGGACGAACTCCAATAACCATAAATGTGAGAAACCGAAATTTTAAAGAAATTCCGCAAATAAATTTTTTTAAGGATAACATTTTCACTGATTCTGACATTTTTAAAACAAGCATCGCTCGGCAACGAACTACAGGAAATGATCTTACCGCCTCTTGCGACTGGAGTAAAAACTAAATTTATAAGCCGGATGTGTACATTGAAGATCGCACCCCGTAATTCTAGCCATAGATAAGAGAAATATAATTAGTATATAGATCGGAATGTCTTAGAAAAATAAATGGGCAAAGCGTTGGAGCACCGCCTTGCGACTGGAGTCAAAATTAATGGAATAAATGACTACTTGATCACTACTTAATATTTTTTCCGATTTAATTTTATTTTATTTTTAAACTTTTACGTTGTAAAAGTGTTCAAAGTAGGTATATTTTCACAAAAACATAGCTAAACAAGCGCAATAAAGAAATAGAAAATCGTTATTTCTAAAAAAAAAATGTATTAAAAAATAATTACATGAGACACTTACAGATATGACTGACACTGACATTTGCACTTATTCCAGAAAAGTATTAAAAATTGCATTTTTGGAAAGAATAAAACGAACTCAATAACCATAAATGTGAGAAACCGAAATTTTAAAGAAATTCCGCAAATAAAATTTTTTAAGGATACATTTTTACTGATTCTGACATTTTCAAAACAAGCATCGCTCGGCAACGAACTACAAGAAATGATCTTACCGCCTCTTGCGATTGGAGTAAAAACTAAATTTATAAACCGGATGTGTACATAGAAGATCAAAATACCTGTGGTGCATACCTCAGTTGCATTGCTGGTCACGCATAAACTCGTAAGGCTGGCTCTTAACATACTCTTATAATCATTGCTATTACCTTATATTTTCAAATGTCAAACTTATGTAGTTCATGACACAGAACGAACGCAAGAGGCCAAATAATTTTAAATCACTCTGGCCGCTTCACATCTTTTTATAGGTAATCTGTGACTGTCGTATCAGTATAAATGCGGCGTCCTAGTTGTTTTGAGACAAATTAATATAAATACATTAATATAATTCATTCAATAAATAACCAGTTTTGTTGAGATTTAATTGGTTTTGATTCAAACTTTTTGGTCGTGGAGTCTGCTACTCGTTTTAGAATCAGAAAATGGAATCATGAAAATTCGATCTACTCGTGGTTCCTCATGCTCGCTGCGCTCGCGTTCGGAATCTTCCACTCGTATCAAATTTGCATTCTAACCTTGTTACAGCATACTGGGTGTATCAAAAATACGTGTGTTAATTTTAACACGGAGTGCAGTTAGTTAAATAAAATTTTCTTTATCTGACTTTTTTATTTAAAGCTTCCTAAACTGATTGAAAAATTGAAACCGCAAGACTTTTTAAATTTTAGATGAAGCGAGGCTTTGAAAAACAATATTCATGTCTTAGCTTTATTCATCTGCATCAATGATCTGGTATGGGGTACATGGGATGTAAAGTGAGAGGTATCGCGATGAACATTAGAGAGAGAGAGAGAGAAAACTAGCCTCGATAAGCTGGGTTGGGGCAAAACGTCAAAATTAGTTTGACAATGTCAAGACGTGGAAATATTCGTTATCTGCGCGTTTAGTCAGTCAGTTTTCAAATTGGATTTTGTGGGGTTGTTTTCTCGATTTTAAGTTATTTGAAGTGACTTATCCAGTTTTTGTTTATTATTTAATTAAAGTTCAACATCCACTGATTTCGCTTCTAGTATTTACGGAATGTTTTAAATTGATTTTGAATATCATTTTATTAGATTCTTAGTTTTATTTGAGTGACTATTTTACAAAAAAGATAAGCAGGTTTCTTAATTATTTTTTATTATATTTCATTAATCGCGTTAATAAAATGGAGAATACCTACTTGTTTCGCTGATGATTGTATAAATATGCGACAAAAATATGTAAATATACCATCCACAGGGAGGGCAGACGCATTTTAAAATTATTTAAAATATTGAAGTTCATTAAATTTTGACAACTCGCTATTCAACCGCTTACTCACCATGGCAACGGGGTTTGCAAAGCATTAAGCTCAGTTCAGATGCATTCTGAATACGCAAAATATTTATTGCGGTTTTCGAACATTAGAGAAAGAGAAAACTAGCCTCGATCAGCTAGGTTGGGGCAAAACGTCAAAATTAATTTGACAATGTCAAAACGTGAAAACATTCGTTGTCTGTGCGTTTAGTCTGTCAGTTTTCAAATTGGATTTTGTGGTTTTCTCGATTTTAAGTTATTTGAAGTGACTTCTCAAGTTTTTGTTTATTATTTAATTAAAGTTCAACATCCATTGATTTCGCTTCTAGTTTTTACGGGATGTTTTAAATTGGTTTTGAATGTCATTTTATTAGATTTTTAGTTTTATTTGAGTGACTATTTTACTCTAAAAAGAAAAGCAGGTTTCTTAAATATTTTTTATTATAATATTTCAATAATCGTGTTAATAAAATGTAGAATACCTACTTGTTTCGTTGATGATTGCATAAATACGCGACAAAAAGATGTAAATATATCCATCCACAGAGAGGGTAGACGCATTTTAAAATTACTTAAAATATTGAATATATTTCGTATTACATGCATGTGCAAATTGTAAAAATAGATTCGATAGTCTAAATAGTTTAAAATTGGAATATGAACCATAAATTACGAAGTTCATTAACTTTTGACAATTCGCCATGGCAACGGTGTCTGCCAACGCATTAAGCTTAAGTCACGATCACGATATAGAGAACACTGGTACGCTCACTCGCCGCCATTTTCAGTTTAAAATTTTGAGCAAGTTGAGTAGTTTGTCAAAATTCACTAGATGGCAGAACCGTATCGCGGACTGTCATTTTTATCAAATTCCGCAACTGGTTCTTCTGAGGCTCTTGTGGTAAACACAAAACACATGGGCAGAGATAAACAGAGGTCAGTACGCAACAACTGATTTGAGGTTAAATACTGCATTTTAAATTTTAACTATGAATTTAAAGCGAAGTTGTCAGGCGCAGAAATTTTAATTTAAAGAGGGTATGTATTGGCGAATAATTTAATTCGTTTCCTAATTTAGTTACATTGCAGTCAAAATAGAAAGACTTCTCAGAGTTAATTTGTATTGAAGCAATGAGATTTTAACATAAACATGAATTCATCGTAAGATTGCTATCTAACCTAGAATATCCACCAATCCATCTGGCATTAAACTGACCGATGTACTGATTAAAATGTACTCAATATAACGAGTGGATATAAACTCACAAAAGTACCTATCTAGCAACATCAGTTCTGCATGCAAGTGACACCAAAAGTGCATAAAGTTAAAACACCTAAACGTTACTGCAGCTTGTTTCCTTCAAGTTTGATGACCTTGCAAATTAATTCCATCGAAGCTGAAAATATCAAGTGTTATGTGAGAGGCTCGTAACCTTCTTTATATTATTTCTAATTTAATAAACATATTGTTTAATCTGATTACATCCCTTATTCCAAGATTACCGTAAGAGTAGCACTTGTCTTCATTTGCATCACAAGTTTGAAAAAAACTGATGATGACGACCAACGTAATGCAAGTTTATCTACGTTTCACTCTGGCTCTTTCAGAAAATAAAATGATTTATTAATCTCGAAGAAATTGACAAAGAACAGTGAAGCAAATAGCATCTTCGATTCATTTTCAACAACTTCGCTTTAAATTCATAGTTAAAATTTAAAATGCAGTATTTAACCTCAAACCAGTTGTTGCGTACTGATCTCTGTTTATCTCTGCCTATGTGTTTTGTGTTTACCACAAGAGCCTCAGAAGAACCGGCTGCGGAATTTGATAAAAATGACAGTCCGCGATACGGTTCGGCCATCTAGCGAATTTTTCCAAACTACTCAACTTGCTCAAAATTTTAAACTGAAAATGGCGGCGAGTGAGCGTACCAGTGTTCTCTATATCGTGGGTAGAACGTTACCCCGAGGGTAACGACGGCTGATTCGCCCAGAGCGTTGCAAAATTCTGAACGATTAGAGACGCTATCCGAGTGGCGTACTTTTTTGCAACTACTTTTGTTACTATTGCTACAGGATACAGATATCGTTTAATATTTAAATGTTGTTGATATGAACGCTTGTTCCATATTTAATTTTGTTGGTTCCAAAAACAAATCATATAAAAATTGTTAAAAAAAATTAATTGCATACAGTTCAGTACAGTATCATTTTCATTTTGTTTCGCGTCTCACGTCTATCACACACCTATGATCTCACATATTGCGCATATCGGACCCCTGAGCGGGGTGTTGGGAGCGCACACCGAGCGCTACACACCTGCGATTTTAGGACGCTACAAGCGCGAGGTGCGTCTACTTTGAAATTTAAATTATGAACGGTTTTAGTGCACCCGCGTTTTACTCTCACCCGTTCGGACGTCATTTATGAAGGCACTCCGGCGAAGGAAAACTGTAATTGCACTTTTAAAAATTGCCAAACTGTAAAATGCGATACACCTTGCTGAAGTACGTGTCTTCAGGTTATTGCACCAGCAAGAGTGAATTACAATGAAGTACAATGTCGACATGCCAAATAAGAACCATACTTATTGGACAAAACAAGAAACAGCGTTGCCCCATACGCAGAAAATTTCAACTACGAAGTTCAGTCAATGGCCTGCTGCATTAACATACACGGACGTGTATGTATGGCCTCTCCAAATCGATTTTTAGAAATTTCTGACAGGTCCAAAGTTCTAAATCGACACACTTCGTGTTCAAACAGCGACATTAGTGATTTTTTTTTATATCCTTGTCGCATAATAAACTTATCTAGGAATAAAAAAACAGACGAAAGTTTTTTAATCAAAGTGACGTTTCGCAATTGGCAATTTAGTATGGCTGCGTAGAATAACACAACCTAATACATTTTTGACTAGAGATCATAGTAAACAGAATTCCCTGGAAGTGTTGATTTCCATGTTGCTTTTGTGACATTTGTATTTGTTATCTTTGTTACACAATAAACTCAGAATGGGAATGGGATAGCGTTATAGCGTTATAGCGATAACACACGTAAGTGTGTTGTTTTGAATCCTTTCACTCTAGCGACTTGGCGATTTTGTAGCGCTGCTAAGTCGCTGGGCGATTAAATCGTGCGGCTAGAAGTACATACAAAACTATTTACGCGAAAATCGCGCTGCTGTCAAAAATGTGACATTTACTCAAACTTTTTAATTACGAAAGCATTAATAGTCTAAGATCCCACTGCAACTTTTCTACGTTCATCTGTTATTTTAACGAAACACGATTTTAATGAAAGATTACATATAGAGGAACACAACGCGACCGGGTTTCCTTGCAAAATCATGCCGCAAGTACCTTTTACTGGCGAAGTTTCAACAGTTCTTTTTTTCCAATAAATTCGTTCATTTGTTAGGGCAGTGAAAAAAGTGCCATTAAGTGAAGAACGATCTGAAGAACTCGAGAAAATTTGGTTGCCGCAAGTCACTTGCAGCCAGTTGTAAAAGGTACCTCTTTCGTTTCATCTACGTTCATCGCGTATGGAAAGAAATTTTATACCAAATTGGAGCTAAATTTGCCTTCTACACGATAGAGTTTGGTTGCCTGCGCAAAAGCTGCCGCAACTGAAGGTTGCCAGCATTTATGGTCTCGCTGCAACTTGACATTTCCCTGAGTCTTTGTAGCAAAAGTGCGAGGTTTGCGCGCAAGAAGTACATTTTAGGTGCCGAGGACTGTAAGTATACGATGTTAATAATGTATATAAAGACTTTCAAAGAAATTACTATAATTATTCAGTACTATCAGTTTGAAATTTTTAATTATATTTAGTGCCCTATGGCTTTTTATACAAACCAGTTGCAATCATTTCATCACATCTTTTAATATTGAAAGCAAAAAAAAAACTATGGACTGATTGTAATTTTCCGCCGCATCCTATATGTGACTATTAGTCTCTGCATAAAAGAACTTGAAAAATAATTAGCTTTAGCAAGTTCCAAAACCAATAAGGATAAAAACAAGGTTGCGCATCCAGTCCAAAGAGCCGTAGGTGATATTTGACCAAAACAGATGCTTTTAGGCAGAACTTACAGTTTTCCGTTTATTATGTCGTATATATTCCTATTGTAAACGCTTGGTGTTATTATAAATTTATATTTTGTATTAATGAAATGGAAATTTAAAGTAATCTGCCTAATTTTTCTTCTTGATTTACATAAAATATTCCAGTTTGTCATTTTTGACAACCCACTCTTTCAAAGTCAAATACACCCTGTCGCGTGTCAAAAACATATGATGGCAGTACCTGTACCTATTTGTTTCAAAATAAAAAAAAAACCACCAACCTCACAATTTACCTCCTAGACACAACCGGCAACACTGCTGCAAAAACACTAGTTACGCTAGTTACAAATTTAGGGAGAATGAATGTAACGTTATGAGTCAAGCATGTTTCAAGTTGACAATTATAAGCTGCCAGAAAGAAAATCATTAGTGCAAAGAAAAACAGATATAAAATTCGGAGCTTAACGTTGGATAATAAATTTATCAGTAACAATTACACAATGATGCAAACCTTCAACGTTAATAAGAAAACAGAAAAGGAAGTAAATTTTAAGGCAAAAGTTACCTATTACTTTTTCTTTAATTATCGCACCTTTAAATTTTCAATTTCACTATAAACTTTGAAAAGAGCTTCTTACAACTACGTGCTTAAAAGGTTTCTGTTTTCGCGGCATCGTTAAAATTTGATGCAATTTGTAAATTGAAAATATGACAATTCAAATTTTGACTGACACGTAAGTGTCAACGTGAAGTACCAACCAATTTCAATCAAAAGGGACATTCAATAAATAGGTGCTTTCTTTCCCTCACAAAATCGTGATCCAAACGTGTTTTAAAATCAAACTCAGACATTCTTTTCTTTGAATCTTTCTATTTTTAAAACTTGTTTGGATTGATTTATGGTTATTTACAAATGAATTGTCAATCAAAAATTCAAGTCAGGTGTTTTGTTGCAACAACTTCGAAATTCAAGTCCAAACTATTCGAAACACGATTCAAACTTATAAGCGAAAGAAAGCACCTATAATTTGTTCACAAATTAAAAGACCACTGGCGGTGTTACCTTGTGAAAAATACAACCGGCAACAGTGTCCTAGAAAAATTTGGTAACAAAATTGGCAAGTGTTTGAAAAAACGATAAAGTTGTACGACAAACTGACAAGCCATGCTGACAAGTAGTGTTTGAAATAAATGACAAGGTTGTGTGTTTTGAACAGATTTATGGTTCTAAATTTAATAATTATGATAGATTCATGTTTTTTACCTTATCGTTCGTGAAGAATTTTATAACAGCCGAGCTGTAATTATCCATTGTGTCAGGTATGTACGAATTTTTTGTAGAAATACGCAGGCAAATATGTAATTACATTTTTACATTTACAGAGAGAGAAAAGAACGAGAACATACGTTAAAATGTAACAGGAAGCTATTGAAATTATATAAACAATCTCCTGAACCAGGAAGAAATAGTAACGACCATCAGACTCAAGTATTTGCCGGTTGCTTAAATTTGGCGCCAAGTTTTATATTTCAACACAACATTTGTCGAGTGCTTCTTTCATTTTAACATTTAAAATATTTCTCTACTAAATAAATGCTATAACAGTAAAATTGAGATGACAAATTACTTTGACATGAAACTTCAAATACCTTGCCAACTTAATATTTTGGTAATGTTCTATAGGGGACTTATGTTTTATACCAACAAAATACAACAGGTGGTGGTTTTTTAATTTGTGAACAACGTATAATAAACATCGATTAATTATAATCGGATCGAATCGATTTAAATCGTTTCATAAACAGACTAGGGGCATTCAACAAATAAATCGATTAATTTAAACATCAGTGATTTGTCGTTACAGGTGACCTATAACTTCTAACCAGCAATAGTAACAATAAATTTAAATTTAATAACGCCGTTTTTTATCCCCGACATTGTTGATTCCGGTATCGATTTCTTTATGATTGCTACTTCTGTTTCCACCAATGAGCTGATTTTCTTCGGCACTGCGCATGTCTCAAAAGAAGCATTACACGCTGAGGAATCCCATCAAACTGAAATAATAGCACAATAGCACTTGTAAATGATGTATTTCTTCATAAGGTCCAAATATAATCTTTTGCACAAGGTATAATTTTACAATTTATTCATTAATCTAATGCGGCTCATGTCTTCTGTGCATAGCACCAGGAAGCGGTAACACAGTTCTCAGATTTTTCCTTTCCCTTAATTCCTAATTCCTGAGGTTCATTTTTTTAAAGAACGCGAGTCTCTTTTTACTTTTACTTATTTCTCAAATTACAACTGCTAGCACACATAACACTCACCACTTCTTATTTTTGATAGCAAATGACACTTCGACGCCATATATAATCGCATCGCATTGGATCGTAAAATTTTTACGTTTAAAAATTTAACAATATGTTGAATCGATTCACATACGTTGAACGGTAAACTGTATGTAATCATAAATCGATTGTGAATCGATAATATCCGTTGAATGCCCCTAATGTATATCTAGGAAAATTTGCTTTTTGGCAACAATTCAACAGGTGGCGGCTTTTTAATTTGAAAAAAAAATGAATAGTTTGGAAGTCTGTGTGCGTATTTTGTTGCTGTTTTTTGGACTAATTATCAAAGGATTCTAAGATGTTAAATTATTGAAGCCTAATGAGGAGATTAATGAAATTTGGATATAAGAATTTAATAGGTAACGCTGAGGGCCTCACGGCCTACTTTCTCGAACCTGAATTTTAAGCGAATTGGTGTGGCCGTATATACGCGTTATAGTGTATGTTAATGAGTGCGTTTCGTTTGCGCGCTCATACGCTTCAAGCGCTTACGCTTACAAATGCTGTTTCCTGCTGTTTCCTTTGGCGCTTAGTTGCATCAGGCGTTATAAGCAAAAGTGTTTCTTTTGGCTGTTGTGTACACAATAAATTCATAACCTTTACAACTTGTGCGGTGCTGCAGTACTACAATTAATTACACTGGTCAACACAATTTTTGTATGGTCGGAAAAAAGGAGGTGGTCTTATGTAACTGAATCCCCTGAACGATGGTGATTTTGAAAATGTCGTAAGACGTCAAGTTGTTGAGATATAAATCTTTCCTCTGTGGTTTGAGCAACATGGTTGTCGCACTGCGCATGCGTACAAACTCAAACAACAAATTTGTTTGTGCTCTTTTGTTGTACGTATAATTTGTTTATATGCAAAAATATACGTATCGTGACTGTTTTTATACTGTGACCGGCAGAAAGTTGGCAACATATGGGAAAATTCTTTATTTTTGATTTCTCAGAAAACTTTATTATTTATGAAAGCTCGTGCATCAAACCAATCAAACTTAAGATGCACGTATCAAAATTTGAAAATCTCTTATATACCAAGGAAATCAAAATATTTGAAATCGACATAAAAGTAAAGTACCTTTATTTTCCACGGTACGCCGAAATTTTATTTAGAAAAGTTACTCAGAATTATTATGAGATCTCAAATATACCTACGACGGAAAAAAAATTGTTACGAAAAATTGTAATTTTTAGGGTATCAATGTTATTAATCATAATTTCTAGTTGATAGTTGAGCAAAAGACAAAATTCAGAGTACGTCCATGTCAAACTTGAAGAAACGTTAAGCTCTACACATTCAAAATTCTACGACATACGTTGGTACGAGAAAAATTGAAAAATACGTGATATTCTTTTTTCATCGTAGACAGTCATTATTTCGTATTTGAGATCATATAATAATTATGAATAACTTTTCCAAATAAAATTTCCACATACTCTTATGTCGATTTCAAATATTTTGATTTCCTCAGTATATGACAGGAGGTATTCAAACTCGTATATATGATACGTGCATCTTAAGTTTGGGAAGATGCAGGAGCTTTCATAAAGAATAAATTTTTATGAGAAATCAATAATAAAGAATTTTCCCATATGTAGCTAACTTTCTGCCGGTCACCGTTCTCAACAATTGGACGTCTTACGTCAGTTTCAAGGTCACCAGCGTAATCTCCAGATAAAATTACATAAGAACCAACACATTTCACCAAGCATACATTTTTCCAATTTTATTTTGTCGGCCAGTGTTATCTGCCTAAAGACCATCGTCATTTAAATAATACATAGTTAAATTTCACAACAAAATGAATAACAATATCTAACAATAACAATATTTCAAAAGTAAATTTTGCAAACCTTTCGTTTGCAGAAAATTTAAATTTTAGGCAGACCTATACCAGTTTAAGTTTTACAGCATTTGATCAATAATGGATATAAAAGATCATTACAATATATGGATACCTAAGATATCTGCTTGTCAGTATTTTGAAACAAAAATATAGTATGTGAGAAATAAAGTGCACAGTTTTTTAAAAATCTGCCACATAAAATCATTTTCTATTATAACTATGAAAATTAACTTCATTAGTGAAATTAAACCAAACATAAATAGCTGCAACGCAACATTTATAACCTACCGCTACATGTCTGACGATGATCAGCTGAATCCCTCATTCGTTCCATTTGTGGCATAAGCGTCATTAAGCGCTCACGTTTTTGCTGCCCTACCTCGATGGAATAAGCGATTGTGAGCAAAGGCTATGACGTCACAATGACGTTTCCATATCGTCACTTAGCGCTTTGTGAGCGTTTGCAAAGCCAAAAGGAACAGGATAAGCAATGCTTACAAGCGCTCAAAGCGTATAAGCGCGCAAATGAAAAGCACCCAATGTAGCAGGTCATGTTCAGACAGCCCGGTAGTTGTCGTATATCACCGTGTTTAAATTTTCAAAATTAGTGTAAATGATGTCAAAACGAATAATGCATTCGTTACCGCGCGGTTAGGCGACCGACGATATCTTGGGCGGCACGAGATGACGGGCGATTTAGTTAATTCTACACCTTTCCCATTTTCTCTCGGTTCATAATCTATCCGAATGGATTTCTTTTAGTTCACAAAAAAGGGCGCTTTTGCACCCCTGCAGTGAGCGATTTCAACGTACACCGTTTGCGGTACACGTGGCGAAAACAAAGTAGTCTGAATTTCAAACATTGCGTGCGATGCGGTCACCGCAATTTCAAAAGTTCCATATAACTGCATTGTTTGTTTATGTGCGGGAATCCCATCGTGTTCGCCGCACAATTGACGTTTAGTTAGGACACGGTGATACGGAGATCTATTGTGTTGTGTAATGTTAAAAAATTATTTAAAAGACTGTAATAATTTAATCGGTGAGAATAAGTTTATAGCGATGGATGTCATAAAGTATAAACTCTAAATACCTTTCAAGAAAAAGAAGGTAGTTTTCCTAGAATCTAATATATACTTATCTACTTGTCACAATTAACCTGCGTGAAAGCCAAAACATACGAGTAATGGTCTGAAATGTTCTGGTAGTTTATGGAGATTACAAATAGAAACTTAAAACTTTAAGTTTTAAAATGAATTAAATCAACAAGCAACGAAACATCGTTATTTAAAGAATCATAGACTATTTCAACAAACAAAAATTACTCACCGGTATTTGTACAAAAGTTCCATTATTAACTTGCGGATAAGAATACAACGGTACCACCGGCACTGTCCCATTTTTTAACAGGATCGGCCCCTGTATCGGTGCGACTGGAACTTGTCCAGTTCCTGGATCATCATAATAATCATCATCATAATCTATGACAGCATGAATTCGTGTCTTTGAACCACCTCCACGCACCCTCGTGTAAGACGTCGGCATTTCTGAGTTGGCCACCCCATCTTCTGCAACAAACGGCGTCTGCGGACGAGGGTAGTGATAAGATTGGGGATGAGCGAAAAAAGGCGACGAGGCAGGATAGGGAACACTATAATTCACCAAAGCCATCGTCGCTCACAGCCTTGTCACCGTCTAGGGACGTCATACGGCGTCGTACATTTTCAGAAAAGAACTTGAGTAGTAGGTTTTTAATAAGGACGTCTGAAATAAATAAATAAAATAATTGGGGAAAAAATATAAACACAAAATTAAATATTAGAAAATTAAAGTCAGACCTTGTAAACGTTATCGTAACCAAGGCTGCCAATATAATAAAGAAAAGTAGCCAAAAGAAACCAACTTATAAAACTTGCGTTACTAAAATTGATCTAAAATTCAAAAGAAGAAACGTGATAAACACCATAGAACAAACTTTGGCTAGTTTATATAGGATTTCAAAATCTAAAATTGTTATTCTAAGAATATTTTCTGTAAATTGAGTAGGTACTAGGAAGACGGCCCACCAGAATGAATCTTACTTAGAAAAGCGGAAGAGTGTCAGGAAACTTTCAGAAACGGATTAATGCATAACGGAGTAGAAATTACTAGGAATGAAAATAAATAAATAAATTTAAAAGGTGTTGTTTATGTTTCTTCTTGTACATGGCTTCGAGCATATCTAAATTATTGTTTCAGCATTTTTTTAGGAGCTTAACATTTTCTATTGAAAAGTTGTGTTCTGTCTCGTGGTAATGTAGGGCAATAGCCGATTTTTCTATGTGTTTGTATTTTAGATGTGTCATATGTTCTTTATATCTGGTTCCAATATTTCTTTTTGTTTGTCCTATGTACATACAATTTTGGGTAAGTTTTGCATTTGATTTGGTATATTCCGGATTGTTTTAAGTTCGGTTCTTGACATGTTTTATTATTTACTATTGTTTTTAACTTATGGTTGTTGGAAAGGGCTGGAATTAAATTGTATTTTTTAAACAAATTCTTGATTTTATTTTGCCAGATTCTGTTAAAAGTGATTTTGCAATATTTACTCTAGGCGTTAAAGTGGTAGCAGCCAGTTGACACTTTTTTTTCTAATTTCTTTTTTATTTTTAATACCATTTCCTTTTTATACATATTATTTATTGCAACATTAACTATGTAATTTAATTCTTTTGTGAAATTTTCTGTGGAAAGTGGGATTGTGAGGAATCTATTGATGAGAAAATAAAAAGCTGTTTCTTTGTATTTATGGTAAGTGTATGAGTCATTTGGGAAGTAGTTCTCGGTGTGGGTGTTTTTTTTAAATATACAGGCTGTCCATTTTTCGAGCCCAAGCAAGGCGATCTCACTTATCTTAAGAGATACGTGGTCGGTTAAATTGTAAAGCATTGTAAAGCTTAATCAAAGACCTATTAAATTCAGTCATAAAATATTGGGTGTTCCATTTAAATTAACCGAGTAAAATAAACATCGGAGTTATGAATCACCCTGTGTAAAATAATAGAAATATGTTCGAATTGGAAATTGTTTTCTGTTCCATGGAGGTTATGTAATGTTACTGTAAAATTTAAATGCCAAATTTTAATACACATTTAATCTGTGAAAAATCAAATAATACCATTTTCTTAATGAACATATAAAATAGCGACATCTTACTATCGCTTTTTGACCTAAAATACCATTTTTTTACATTGAAATGTGAATATCTCAAAAACTATCAGGTTTAGGTACATAATATCCTTATAATAAATTTATCTGCTCTTAAAGGCGAATCGAAATAAACCATAATATACGGCATGTTCCATTTAAAAAGACATAATTTTGGTCTGGCAGAGCCACACGGAACACTCTGTATAATTGTAACCAATTTTAAATAATGCATCTACACCATAGGTAAG
The DNA here is from genome assembly GCA_036172665.1 of Prosopocoilus inquinatus. Taxonomy (NCBI): domain Eukaryota; kingdom Metazoa; phylum Arthropoda; class Insecta; order Coleoptera; family Lucanidae; genus Prosopocoilus; species Prosopocoilus inquinatus. Next base: position 12,416,242 of record CM069875.1, read on the forward strand.
TAATAGCGAAAACAGATTTTAAAAATCTGCATTAATATAGGCGCTATCCACCGAATTGGCCCACCCTGTATATGTCTGAATGTAATTAAATATAAATTAATATGTAAACACCTAAAATTAACCGTCAGAAAAACCTTTACAAATAAGAGCTAACCAAACAACACGGAAACACGGAAGTAAATAGTTCAAAGACCCGAAAAAGCTTCTTATTCTAACGAATAAATAAGTATATAATTCCCTGTTATTTGATACCTAAAAATCCTGGAAATAAAATAAAATGTATATATTATGTATAAATCGGCAAAAAACAACCTACAGATGAGAGCAAATCACACCCACACACCAAAGCTAAGAGCACTTTAGGAAAATTTTATCTCGGAGAATCCTCTCCTTATCAAATATCCAGTGCAAATGCGCTTAACTGTCTCTAACACCCCTTTATATATGATTTAGGTAGCGACATTTACCGGATGATTTGATGCCTAAAAATCCTGAAAATAAACTATGTGTGTTATGTATAAATCGGAAAAAAAATGTGAACACCTAGAATTTACTGTCAGAAATCTTACAAATAAGAGCTAACCAAACAACACGGAAATGCGGAAATAAATAGTCCAAAGAACCCGAAAAAACTTCTTATTCTAACGAATAAATAAGAATATAATTCCCTGTTATTTGATACCTAAAGGCCTAAAAATTCTGAAAAATATAAAATACATATATTAGGTATAAATCGTCAAAAAAACAACCTACAGATGAGAGCAAATCACCACACACCGCAAGTTAAGAGCACTTTAGGAAAATTTTATCTCGGAGAGTCCTCTCCTTATCAAATATCCAGTGCAAATGCGCTTAACTGTCTCTAACACCCCTTTATATATGATTTAGGTAGCGACATCTTGCACATGATTTTTGACATAACAAGTACGACATCTAGCGGTCGATTTTTGACTTACTGATGTAAATATCTAAATACGAACTATCAAATAACAACCTACAAATTAGAGTAAATCAATTAATGCGGAATTAGGTATTGGTCCGTTGTCTGAATTCATTAAATTGTTTTTATTTTTCCGAATAAAAATACTTTCGTAAGCATTTAATTCCCTATTATTTGAAACTTCCTTAATGAGTTTTAAGTTATCCTTAATAATACTATGTCCTGTATTATAAATATGTTGTGCATCACTTGATTTCTCAAACCTTTTATACCTGTAGTGACTTAAATGTTCTTTAAAGCGTGTTAATATATTTCTTTTTGTTTGTCCAATATATTTACTAGTACATTCGTTACACTTAATTTCATAAATTCCGTATTTCTGTTCAACATCAACTTTATCTTTCGGGTTTCCCAATAAATTCTTTATGGTATTGTTAGTTGAAAACCTAATCGTAAGTTTTGGGTTTTAAAAAAATGTTTAAACCTTTGGTGCAAAACGGATCGAAAGGCATTTTAACAAATTTTCCTAGAGATGAAATTGACGTTAAAGTGCTAGAATTTTGGACCTGTTTCATATAATCTTCCTAATCACATTATCTACTATTTAGGGGGTATAACCGTTATGACCCGTAACATTCTTAATTAAATTCTTTATCATATCGGGGTTTAGTAAGTGGAAAAGAGAGTAATCTATTTACTAAAAAATTTAGAGCCACGAGTTTGTGTTGTACAGAATGTTGAGATTCATTAATTATAAACCGGCGAATTTTTAATGTATCTTTACGATAAATGTCGATTTCTAATTCATTTTTGCTGTTTCTAATTATACGAGTGTCTAAAAAGGGAATCGCACCGTTTTCTTCCTTTTCGTTTGTAAATTTAATACTTTCAAATTTTGAATTTAATTTTCCTATAAAATCCTCCAAATCACACGTCTTGGTATAAAAATAGCAAAAATGTCATCCACATAACGTTATCAAGTTCTTGGAAAATACTGATCATTATCTCTTACGTCTTTTTCGAATTTACTCATAAATAAATTGGCCGAAAACGGTGACAATCAGTTACCCATTACGGTCCCTTGAACTTGTTCAAAATACTCACCATTTATTTGAAAACAATTCTGAGACATGCAAAGAGATGTGAGCCTAACGTATTCCTCCAATTTATCTTTATCCACATTATTAACTGTCAGTAGTTCCCGCAAATAAGTTAGTGTCTCAGGTATGGGCACCCTAGGAAATAAGGATTGAACATCAAACGAGACCATAATTTCCCCTTCTTGTAAAGAAATATTTTTAATTTTATTTATAAACTCCATTGAGTTTTTTACCGAAAATTTATCCTGAGGATTGGGAAGCGCACTGAGCTCGATATTCAACTATTTGGAAAGAGAGTAAGTGGGTGAGTTTATACCGGAAACAATTGGTCTCACCGATTTACCTGCCTTATGTATTTTGAAAAGGACATACAATTTGGGTATAGTAGGGTTAGATACATCAATCTTAAATTTATTCTGTTTAGTAATAAGATTGGGACATTCTTTAATCGTGTCCTTGACAGCTTTAATTAACTTTGGCAACGGGTTTCGGGGTGGTTTCTTGTAGGGACCATTATTTATTAAGTTGTTTACCTATTCATAATAATCAGGTTTATCTAAAATCACAATTTTATTACCCTTCTCAGTTTTTAAGTAGAAACAGTTTTTCTTTCTTAACCCTGCAATGATTTTATAATATTCATTATGATGTACAGTTTTTATATAATTTTATAATTTGGTCCTCATTCTACCTTAATATCAACAGATATAAACTTTTTAATGGAACACAGTACATTAATTTTAACCGGTAATAGAATTCAACAAATTTTCTCTATATCATTTTTTCCAAATTGCCAATTTAAAAAAAAATCCCCCATAATTTAACGAGTCGTTTGTCAAACAGATGACTTTTGAAAATAATTTGCTGTCACCTTTGTCAAACGTCTGAAATTGAAATGGTTCTTCTTGTACAATGCCTACATTTTCAAATTATGAATGCACTGGATTGTATTCATTTATGACAAAAGCCGTCTGCTTTTGCCCAACGCGCATTCGTCGCATTCCGAATGATGATCCTTTAAGGCTGCATCTTACAATCGCAGTCACAACTGTCACCGAATTTACTGTAAAACGAATAGCTTCTAATGTTAGCTGGACCTGGTGACAAGTCTGCGCTGGGTCTTTCACCAGCTTTTCCCCTCGGCTAGCTACAGCGAGAATTGGGATGGGTAATATTTTGATGGTAAAGGATTCGGGCGCCAATACGGACTAAACCCAAGCTGACTGCATAAAAGCACCTTGTCAGCGTCCCTGGATCGACTTGGTGTTCAGAAGGTTTGAAACAAAACTCGAGGCTAAGCGCAAGGGGCGTTCACTTAAATAAGAAGCTTCATATCCTGTTTGAAACTGTGCTAATAGTTGGAGACAAATTCGCCAGATGTCGGCATTGAATATAACATTAAAAGTTCCTAACCGGAACTAGGGACATTTTAACTGTAGATTGTCAGCTCTGGGGAAAAATTTGATTTGAAATTTGTCAAAGTTTTATGGTTCTTTATTTCAATAATTTACCTTTGTTTACAAACCATGAGTCGGTATCGTACGTGTTCAGTTAGCAATTGTGAAGATAAACTGTCACATCGACACATATTCCCTAATCCAAGAAACATTTCAAAAATGGATTAAAGCTTGTGACAACGTGAACTTACTGGAAATGGATCCGGAAGATGTATATCGCAAGAAAAGACTTTGCCATATACATTTTACAGCAAACGATATTGCATCCAATATGTATTTAAGAAAAGATAGTGTTCCATCATTACACTTACCACAAAAAGAGTGTGTAGTGGAAACTGTTCAAGAACTTGATGCAGCAGGTACGTTCTTTACCCAGAGTTAAAACAATACATACATATCTTGGTTTAAAAGCTGAAAATTTTGTAACCAGTGTCTGTCATCTATCAAATCAATTTAAATTATTATTTTATTTTAGAGATTAACATATGTCAGCCTTCAACAAGTACTGCAGACTTTCTTGAAGTAATACAACAACATAAAACTGTTATGAAAAAAGGTATTATGACATATCTTTATAATCATTATTCTCTTCATAACTAATAAACTGTATTGTCTTTCCAGAGATCCACATTTGATGCCAATAAGCAGTGCAAAAGAGCCACAGGAATCTCAAAAAAGAAAATGTAAGAAATATTATTTGTTTACTAAAGAGAGAGATATCAGAAAACTTTGCTTTCCTTTTTAAAGATATTCAAAGAAATTTTGAACTGCTTTACTTTTCTTAATAATAATAATTTTTGTATTGTGTGTTTTAAAATATTGCCTGACTTTGTAACATATTTAAAAAAAAACAAAAATAATATCTAAATCTATGTGACAATTCTATTACCGAATTGTCATATAGATTATATATAATAAAACCTATTTCATGTATATTTGATTTGGGATTATTTGTATACTTGATTAATTTTTCTTATAGATTCCGCTTCTTCATTACATAACATCGGTGTGACTAGAGTTGGGCAGTTAAGTCCAAACGCAAAGAAGCTCTATAAAACAACAGTTAACTTTAGGAGATAATCTATAAGGAGATTGAAAAAAAGAAATTCTACTTCAAGAAACAAGTTACAAAAATTTACTCTTGAAGAAAGTATTAACAGGGCAACCAGCAATTTAGAACCACATGTTGCTGAATTTGTAAAGAGCCAAATCCGTCTTCATGGTAAACATGTCAAAGGCCGGCGATGTACATTAAATGACAAATGTTTCGGACTCATTTTATACAAACAAAGTCCTCAAGCTTATAAGACGTTTTCGAAGTTGTTTAATGTACCTAGCAGAAGAACAATAAGCATTCTGTTACAACATATTCATTTAAATGTGGGATTAAATGAACATCTGCTGGATTCTCTGAAAGAGATTGTTTATTCGTTAAATTCAAAACAAAAGTTGTGTATATTGCTATTTGATGAAATGGTAGTACAACCCCAGATTTCATTTAACGCCACGAAAATGTGCTTTGACGGATTTGAAGATTTGGGTGATAAATATTCAAATAAAATAGCAGACCATGCAATTGTGTTTATGCTTCGAGGAATAACGAAAGATTGGAAGCAACCTATAGCCTACGGTTTCTCACAAAGTGGTATAAAAACAATTGACTTAGTAAGAATGCTGAAACTTATTATTCAGAAATGTCAAGACATTGACTTAAAAATTACTGCAACTGTGAGTGATCAAAGAAGCGCAAATGTAGCAGCAATAAATTATTTAATGAAAAATTCAGTTGTTCCATCCTTAAGAAATTGGATTTTTACTATAGAAGGATTGGAAGCTATTTTTAGAAACACAAAATCACACGTATCTTTTTTAAGAACACGTGTATTCAACCAGGACCCACTAGAAAATTTTTTTGGACAGTTGCGACAGAGAGGTGCAAGAAATATCAATCCTACTACTGTGCAATTTTCAAATAATTTTAAATCGCTTTTAATTAACAATATCACATCTAAACATTCTATTAATGCAAATTGTCAAGAGGCTTTCAGCAACAGTGGCAGGATTAACACAAATTGACACATTTGCAGTAAGTTATGTTAGCGGCTACGTAGCGTAAAAAACTCAAAAATTTGTACCAATGTGATTTATGTAAAAGAAATTTAATTTGCAGTAACATAGATTATCAGTGGCATAGTTTCGTTCAGGCAAAAGAATTTTCTGCTAGTGTACCTTTTAAATTAAAATATGCAACACCACAATTAATACAAGGTTTGTCAAAAGTGTACACACTTGTGAAAGTTCTTTTGCCAGAACTTGCTTATAAAAATTTGGATTTGTGACAATGTTAGATTTTATACATAAAAATGTCCATTTCAATTTTATACACTTATGTACACATATACCTGAAATTGAATACTGTATTATAAAAGAATTCTGTTTTCTACTGAGCCACAACTGGGCAAATGGCACAAATAAAATTTTAAGCGGAAAAGATAATAGATATAGAGGAAAAGATAGTATCTATCTTTCAGCTAAAAGCTATGTATCAAGAAGGAGGAAATAATAAATATATGTTAAATTTTAAATGATTTTAATTTGTTTGCACATTTTCCATTTGAAGATTAATCTCCGATTGCACAAAGTTCATCAATAACATTTTTCAACAGACAATCTAATGACATGATTGTCTGTTAGAAATGATGAACGTTGGTGCAGCCGGACATATAAATTCTGCATATCAATATTTGAACGATATATTTAAATATGCCGCCTTTTCAGTTTAAATAGTTGGAGACAAGCTCCGTAGGTGGTGCTAATTTGACGCTACTTCATAGCATATATGTTGCCCATCTCGTTACCTCCAGGAGGTTCATCATTTCTAACAGACAATCATGTCATTAGATTGTCTGTTGAAAAATGTTATTGATGAACTTTGTGCAATCGGAGATTATTATCTCTGGCTAAGCGTATCTCACTTGTAGGCGAAGGTAGAGAACGAACGATATACATAAATTCACAAAATTCGGGCTTTATTACAACAAGATTCAATAAATACACAGATCGTAAACAATAAAACTTACGTTATAGTTACTGCTACTTAAGTCACACGTACAACGTAACGATAAACTACGGATTCAGCCGAAATTCGCTCTCGATAAAGGGATCGTTAAGTAAAATGTAAAACATGGTTAACTCACGAGATCGAACGTCAAATTTGTCAAGTTACGTCCAGTTTATTCCCCGGAGTGGAGTCTAAGGCTCTGCTGTATAAGCCGTACTAAGGCACTCGATCTCTGTCTATGGACACAGGTACTGCCATCATATGTTTTTGACACGCGACAGTGGATATTTGACCTTGAACGAGTGGGTTGTCAAAAATGACAAACTGGAATATTTTATGTAAATCAAGACGAAAAATGAGGCAGATTACTTTAAATTTCCATTTTATTGAGACGAAATATAATTATAATAACTCTAAGCGTTTACGATAGGAATATGACATAATAAACGGAAAACTGTACATATAAAATAGCGACATCTTACTATCGCTTTTTGACCTAACATTGCAGTAGGATAGACAAATTGAAGCGGGATTTGCTCCTAATGAGTCCCCCATGCAAGGCGGCCATGCTTGATGTCAAAGCATAATGAAAGATATTAGAAAAAATTTTGTGCAAATCGTTTTTGATTGCAGTGAGAACCTCGAGCAGCCTCTGGACAGCTGTTTCAGCCCTACTTGGGGCTTCTTCAGCAGAAACGTAGCTCGACATTCCCACTGCAGACCAAAAACGACTTGCCCAATTTACTCGCAAATGCGATGTAAGAATGATGAACATATAAAATAGCGACATCTTACTATCGCTTTTTGACCTAACATTGCAGTAGGATAGACAAATTGAAGCGGGATTTGCTCCTAATGAGTCCCCCATGCAAGGCGGCCATGCTTGCTGTCAAAGCATAATGAAAGATTTTAGAAAAATTTTGTGCAAATCGTTTTTTTTTTGGAAAACTGTACGTTTTTAATCTTTAACCGAACAATAGTCAATTGCTATTGTGAGAAACTGTAAGTTCTACTTAAAACGCATCTGTTTTGGTCAAGTATTACCTACGGTTCTTTGGACTGGACACTGAACTTCGTTTTTATCCTCAATAGTTTTGAAATTTGTTAAATCTAATTATTTTTCAAGTTCGAAAAATTACAATCAGTTCACAGTTTTTTTACTTTCAATATTAACAAATAAATTATTGAAACTTCTGTTCACTTATCGGTTAAGGCTGGAATGTTTACACTTTCTTCCAATATTACTTTTAGCACTGTAGATAGATTTCCAGGAACGTGGACAGGTATTTCTTCAGATCCAATTCGTAGAACTTTATCTTTCAAATCTACAACCAAACCGTTTTTCCTCATGAAGTCCACTCCCAGTATGAAGTCGTCAACAATGTCTGCCACTAACACCCTGTGTCTGAATTTCGTACTTCCAATCTTCATGTCAATTTCGGCTTCACCACAAACTGGAATAACCTCGCCAGTAGCTGTTTGGATGTGATATACGCTTCCATTATTTGCTAGCTTCCATTTTGGTAAAAGATCTGTTCTTATGATGGACACATTCGCTCCGGTATCAATTGTGAATTGGAAAGATCTCTCGCCAATTTTTCCATCTGCTATAAAGCTATTTTCATTGTTCCTTATCCTGGAAATGGAGACAATCTTGGGGCTATCCGGAGAATCAGTCAGCATGCGCCCCTTCTTGCTGACTGGTTTTAGTTTAAAGACTCGCTGTCATCTTCTTGGCGCGCCCGATTGCGCCTACAATTAAAACTTATATGACCTGGTTTGCCACAATTCCAACAAGTTATGGTTCGCCTGGGACTAGCCATCTTCTCTTCCAGCTGTTTTAGCCTCTTCTCAAGGTCGTTGTCAACGTCTGCTTGCATTCCTCGCACTCGTCCTAGGCTTCTAGGTACTTGGGCGCCTCGAACTCAAGTGCACGGGCCAGTACATCTGTGCATTTGGAGATATTACCCAAGCATTTCTTGATCTTTAATACCGTCGATGAATGCTTGGATGGCCAAACGGTGAAAAACTGATTCAGGTAAGAAATCTGCATATGCCATGCGCACCAATCTCTCAATGTCGAGTTCAAATTCTTAAAGTGATTCGCCATTCTTCTGGGTACGAGTTTTCAGTTGGATGGTGGGGTGTTGCTTCATGTGTGCGTTACCAAAACGCATGTCCAAATATTCCACTAATTGGTCAAAATTACCCTGAATTTCCTCAGGAATTGACTGTAGCGCACTCAATGCTGAACCTCGCAGAGCCAAAACTAGTGCTGCGGCTTTATCACAGTCATTCCAACCATTTCATCGGCAGCAATTTTAAATTGCCGTATGAAAGTAGACCATGGCAAGTCGTCATCAAATTTTGGAGGTTTCAATTTCTGACTTGACGATCCAGAGGATGGTATAATAGTGCGCCCAAGTTCCACTTTATGCAGGTGTTTAGCTAAGTTTTCTAGTTTATCCTGGAACTGAATTTTCATTCCACCAAATTTCTCGTCAAGTTTATCGTCGAATTCAAATTTCAAATCCTTAATTGCATAATCAAATTGATTTCGGACACCATCAATTTTTTTTTCAATTTTTCCGTCACATTTGGTTTTAAGATCTTCAAACTTTTCATCAATTTGCATCTTCATGTTTTCTACATTCAGATCGGTTTTTAAACTGTAAGTTTCCATTTTCATATCCAAACTTTCCATTTGTTTTCTCACTTCTTGCGTTTGCTCTTTTATATTTTCTTTCACCTCCTGCTTTTCTAATTTCATGTTTTCTTTCAGTTCGTGCATTTCTAATTTCATGTTTTCTTTCACTTCCTGCATTTCTAATTTTATATTTTCGTTACCTTTTTCCATTTTTTCTTTCACTTCTTTGAGTAGAGCTGCCGCGTCTTCAATTTCAAATTCAAATATTTCCGCGTCTTTACCTTCATCTACAAGCGCTTGTTTCAGCCGTTCTTGTAAGACGCTTTTCTTTCCCGAATTTTCCAGGCCTCTTTCTTCCAATTTCTCACGCAGCTCTTTCACTTTTAACTCGCACAGCTTCATTCTTGAAATATCCGCTTCTGACACCAATTTGTTACGAATTTGGGGTTCACAAATTATAGTCGTTAAATTTCAAAACACTTTAATTATAAGCTCAAATAACTCTTTTACAAATTGTATTTTCTATTTATTCGAGGTACGAATCCTTCGCTCGCTAACTTCATAACTAGCTACTTCTGACGATTCGTACGACTCATATAGCAGAGCCCTCTATTGCCGGAACATGCTAGAATGATCTAGTAGTTTCCGGTCATGTTCTGTGACGCAAGGTGGCGTACTGGTGCTAAAAATAGATCTGTTTGCGCATGACGGATGTAACAATATAAATACGTATATAGTATTAAAAAAACTTTTTGTAGTTGGGTTAAAATTCATTCCGATTTCTCTTCTGTGATTAAGAAGTCATCTACTGAAGATAGCAGCATAGCTACTGAAATACATATATAGTATAAAAAAGCTTTCTGTGGTTAAGAGGTTAAACCCAATTTCATTGTACTAGAAACCACAGTCTCCAATACATTTCAATAGGATTAGCAAAAGTTTACACAGAGAAATTTTCCTCAAGGAAGCTCTCACTTTCAAATACCTTTTAATCAGAATAATTATCAAATATAGTTTATGTCGTTGCTTCTTTTAGAACATAACAGCTCGGTTTAAACTGTTTCTTTTAAAGAGTTGCGAAGAACACATAACCACAATTTTAAAATATTTTTACTTAGTAGAAATCTGCAACAAAAATGTAATCATTACCTGCAATTAATACCGTCTTGAACTTCTTTTACTTTGATATGATAAGAAGCATTAAAACAATAACATTAAAGCAATAAAACATTAATAATAAAAATACATATCGTTAGACTTCCCAGAGCATTATAACTTAAAAGTGTACTTTTTTTCCAACATATTCATCCTTGGTATGTATATGAACGTTGTAGGCACGATATACAGAACACTGGTACGCGCACTTGCCTATCTTCCCCATACAAAACGAGGAAGTCAAAAGTAGTGCCTAGTTACGTGATTTAAATTTTACCGCTAGATGACACCAATGTATGGACTGTCACTAAACGTCATTAATGTATTCCCGTAGGTTATATTATGTGTTGTAGGTACGGTTGTATGCGACATATGTTCAGTATTTACGTGTGATTTTTACAAGCCTTTCAGAGGCTATTGGTATTATTTGTTTCTTGTATCTGTTTGGTAGTGGTGGAAGAAAGGGCAGATGTGAGATTAGCACTAGTTCAGTAGGAGCATACATTTAGTTGAGAAATAGCATCATCTGTCAGTGTTCTTCGAATGATTTCATTTCCACTGACTTACCGATTTTTTACAAATTTTTCTTGAAAATGTATGAAGCACACAAAATGTTGCTTTAATATTGTGACACCTGCATTTTGGTTCATTCTTGAAGCCTTTACGAAATCAATAATTAACAATATTTCATAATTAATGGTATGAATCATAAGTCGACATCTGTAACCCAAATGTACTGAGCGGTTTGACAGTAGTTTATTCTGGTTAACTGAAAATTTAATGATAAATAGTATAGTATATCTACTAATGTTTTTGATTCACTAGCATTGATCGCACAACGAGTATCTTCATCTTGTGTTATTACAAGATGCTAATACTCTGGCTGCAACCAGTGCAAATGAATCGAAGCCGCTATTTGCTTCACTGTTCATTGTCAATTTCTTCGAGATTAATAAATCATTTTATTTTCTGAAAGAGCGAGAGTGAAACGTAGATAAACTTTCATTACGTTGGTCATCATCATCAGCTTTTTCAAACTTGTGATGCAAATGAAGACAAGTGCTACTCTTACGGTAACCTTGGAATAAGGGATGTAATCAGATTAAACAATACGTTTATTAAATTAGAAATAATATAAAGAAGGTTATGTGCCCCTCACATACAATGATGTAATAAGATTAGATGGAGTCTAGCGTCATTTTGAATAGGACTGCATCCGCTTTAACATTAGAGAGAAAAAGATAATATAAGCATTCCGTAAGAGTAACAAAGATCAGAAATGGCCGATACCACGTGGTTTGGGGCAAATGAAAGCTTAGTTCAGATGCATTCGGATACGCAAAAAACTAGCCAATCAAAAACAAATTACAATAAATATTTTGCATATTTGGAATGCATCTCAACTAAGCTTAATGCTGAACATATAAAATAGCGACATCTTACTATCGCTTTTTGACCTAACATTGCAGTAGGATAGACAAATTGAAGCGGGATTTGATATTATAATAAAAAATATTTAAGAAACCTGCTTATCTTCTTAGAGTAAAATAGTCACTTACATAAAACTAAAAATCTAATAAAATGACATTCAAAATCAATTTAAAACATCCCGTGAAAACTAGAAGCGAAATCAATGGATGTTGAACTTTAATTAAATAATAAACAAAAACTTGATAAGTCACTTCAAATAACTTAAAATCGAGAAAAACGACCCCACAAAATCCAATTTGAAAACTAACAGACTAAAGTTTTCTCTCTCTCTAATGTTCGTCGCGATACCTCTCACTCTACATTCCATCCAACCCATACCAGATCATTGGTCACATAACACTTGATATTTTCAGCTTCGATGGAATTAATTTGCAAGGTCATCAAACTTGAAGGAAACAAGCTGCAGTAACGTTGGTGCACTTTTGATGTCACTTACACGCATAACTGATGTTGCTAGATAGGTACTTTGGTAGGAGTAAGGCAATTGGAGCAAAGCTATAACTTTTTAAAAAATAACGCCCTACTCCTACCGGTACTTTTGTGATTTTATATCCACTCGTTATATTGAGTACATTTTAATCAGTACGTCGGTCAGTTTAATGCCAGATGGATTGGTGGATATTCTAGGTTAGATAGCAATCTTACGATGAATTCATGTTTATGTTAAAATCTCCTTGCTTCAATACAAATTAACTCTGAGAAGTCTTTCTATTTTCACTGCAATGTAACCAAATTAGGAAATACCCTTTTTAAATTAAAATTTCTACGCCTGACAACTTCGCTTTAAATTCATAGTTAAAATTTAAAATGCAGCATTTAACTTCAAAGCAGTTTGTTGCGTACTGACCTGTGTTTATCTCTGCCCATGTGTTTTGTGTTTACCATAAGAACCTCACAAGAACCGGCTGCGAAATTTGATAAAAATGACAGTCCGCGATACGGTTCTCCCATCTAGCGAATTTTTACAAACTACTCAACTTGCTCAAAATTTTAAGCTGAAAATGGCGGCGAGTGAGCGTACCAGTGTTCTCTATATCGTGGTTGTAGGTGTCTAAATTATTATATTTGTGATTTTTGAGTGACTTTCTGCATTGAAATCTAAAACTTACTGAAAAAATTGTCGAGGCTTTAAATCTATATTTATACTGACACAAGCACTGCTTGAAACTAATATATTTATGCAAACGGATATTTAAATTAACACAGAAATCACCAAGCACATCACCAAGTAAACGATAACCCCTTTTAATAACCATTTTTGTGGGTGAATTTTAACATTTAAGTAAATGGAGAACAAGTTGCCTATGACATAATACAAATGGTGGATTGCGGATGCACTTACTTCAATTCCATAGCCTTATGTTAATAAACGCACACAACTTTTCTAATCAAAAATTAACATATAATCTCATAGTGTATTGTAGAGCTTGGGGAAATGCTGAAAGGAAGCACGAAGATTGTGGTTTGTTTCTTAATCGCATTTTTCAATCAACTGTCCAAATTCTCCAGGATCAAGCCCAAGACCGTGGCAGATCTCGTATTGAATGTTGAAGGAAACATTTTGGATGCTGTAACTGTTGCTGGTGCAATTAGGTACCCGAAGGCACACACTTCAGCAAGGTGTATCGCATTTGACAGTTTGGCAAATTTTAAAAGTGCCATAGTTATCTGCAATTACAGTTTTCCTTCGCTGTGTTTAAGGATTATGGAAACCTATAATAACAAACAATTATTTGTCTCCGACAAATTATAAAGCAATTTCTGTTCAAATTTAATAAATGTGACATTAGAACAATTGACTTTTTTATGTGACATTTCATATCTATGACAACAGAATTTTCCAGTCTTATCCAGAGGCGGGTATAGATTTTAATATGTAACACGTTTCAAATTTTAAGTCAGTTTAGAAAGCTTTAAATAAAAAAAGTCAAATAGAAAAAATATTTCATTTAGCTAACTGCACTCCGTGTTAAAATGAACACACGCATATCTGATACACGCAGTATATTATATCGATATTATCATTCAATATATCCGTAAAAATATCGAGATATTTTCAAATAACCTTTCGATATGTGTATGTTTTTAATTTGTGCAGTTGTAAAGAACAATGAAATCATAGTCATAAGGTGCTTGCTTTCGCTAAAAAAATCGTGATCCAAACGTGTTTTGACTCAAAAACAGACCTTTTTAGGTGCTTTCTTTCGCTTACAAAATCGTGATCCAAACGCATTTTGTTTCAAAAACAGACATTCTTTTCTTTGAATCTCTCTTTTTTTAAAGCTTGTTTGGATTGAATTATGGTTGTTTACAAATGAACTGTCAATCAAAAATTTAAGTTAGGTGTTTTGTTGCAACAAATACGAAATTCAGGTCCAAACTATTCGAAACACGATTCAAACTTTTAAGCGAAAGAAAGCCCCTTAAATCACATTAAAGAAATCTGTTTGATTTGTTTTTATTTTCTTTCATTTGAAGGCACTCGATCTCTGTTTAAGACACAGGTACTGTGGCCATCAAGTTTTTGACGCGCGACAGTGGGCATTTGACCTTCAAGAAATCGGTGTCAAAAATGACAAATTGTAATATTTTATGTACAGTTGAAAGTAAAAAATAGTAAAAAATTACAGTTTTCTGTAATTATTTTTTTCTCAAAATGCCATAGATTAAAGACGAATTCACAGATTTTACCAAAGTTTTATAATAAAGCTAAACCTCTACGATAGCGATATAACATAATAAATCAAAAAGTTCTGCCCACAGAACATGTTCTGCCTAAAAAGAAAGAAAGTATTACATGCAGGTGTTTAAATAACATGATCTTCTTGCTGTCTTATAATTTACCGAACCATGCACCGGACATAATTTAGAATTCTGTCTATTTTTGCTGACACCTCCAACGCTCACACTAGACCGGAGCGAAAAAACATGATTTTAAAATTTGAATACGCCTGTGTGCGGAAAAGTAGTCTACAACAATATTAATAAACCACAAAAAAAATTGAGCTCGATTGGACTTTATTAGCGGTGCCCCCAGGTCTCCAAATTTCACGAATTGTGTGATCTGATAAAAGGATTAAATTAACTTTCAATCATAAGATAGAATATGATTTACCTTCTTTGACAATTCAGTTTAATTAAAAGAACATACAGTTTCGCAAAATGTCAAGGAAGGGCAAATAAAATTATATTTTCATCTCGAATTAAAGTGTTTTCTTTTATATATTCTATCTACATATGAAGTTTCGATTCGTTTTCCGGACACTCCCGCAAACTTTCTTTTCCTTTTTCATCATACCGAAAGAAGACTGCTGCAGTATTTGAAAAAGTAAATGTAGCAATGAATATTTTAAAAAATTTTTAATAAATGATTCTTTTATCATTTTATTTAAGGATATACAAAAGAGCCAACATTTGCAAACATTTAATTGTACGGCCTATCTCCTGTCTGATAAACGAATTAATACATTGTATATCACAGGAATAATTGTATTAAAATAATCTCAAGTTTAAATTGAGGATATAAAACCATAACATT
The DNA here is from genome assembly GCA_036172665.1 of Prosopocoilus inquinatus. Classification (NCBI taxonomy): domain Eukaryota; kingdom Metazoa; phylum Arthropoda; class Insecta; order Coleoptera; family Lucanidae; genus Prosopocoilus; species Prosopocoilus inquinatus. Next base: position 12,431,631 of record CM069875.1, read on the forward strand.
GTAAATGTTTAGAAAAAGGAGATTTCTGTTTCAGATTTTGGTATTGTAGGTAATCTTGCTTGTATAAATCTATCCTTAGGTTTTAGGTGTTTGAAAAATCTTTCAAAAAATCTATGACATATTTCATGTTCCCTGTTGATTTGACAACAAACTGGGATCCCATCGCAACTTTGACCTTTGCCTTTAAATGCTGGATTTATCTGTACAATAACTAAGGCCCGATTTCTTCACCTACGGATAAATTTATCTACCAGGTAGTATCCTCAGAAACTATTATCGATACAATGGTTTCCAAAGATAATACCTGACAGATATATTTATCAGGAGGTGACGAAATCGGATATAACACTAACAACTAACATTTAGTAATTAATCTTTTTAAAATTCATTACTAAATGTTAGTTATTAGTGTTGATTAGTGTATAAACCTGGCCTACGTGTGGTATGATTAAAAGATTTCAATTTTTTAATTTTTAATTTCAGTTTTTTGTCGAGGTAATACAAACTTCGTATTACTTCGCCTATTCAATACTATAATATACCGTTAGCAACGCTCGCTGAAGATAAGAAATATTTTCAGGTATGCACTTTAAAATGCAATACCAAAATCTTAATAATATTATATGCAATTTATTTTTTATTCTCACCTTAAATTTGTTTAAGTAAAAATGTACATATACCTACTTAATTTCTCTTAAATAAATTTTATATAACTAGTTTCAAAAATTCTCATAAGGCACCATATGAACTCGGTAAAAATGTTTAAATTTTGTTAAATAATCATTTTTAATGTAGGAAAAAGAAATTAAAACAATAAAACAAAAATTCTGTCCATTCCAGTAGATATCACAATTCGTGAACTGAAGATCTGGGGGCACCGCTCAATTTTTGTAGGGTTTATTAATATGTTGGTACACCACTTTTCTGGACACAGGTGTCTTCAAATTTTACAATCATGGCTTTTCGCTCCGGCCTAACGCACACCTTCAGACTCTTCTCTTAATACCAAAGTTCTTGAATCTGCTTATATTTGCAATGTATTTATATTTTTTTACTAACGGTAGCCCGCCACCATGTTACGACTGGGTCTTCACCATTGCACGGTGGGCCAGATTTGCAATCTAGGGGGAAAAAATTACCTGCGGGCATCGATCTAATATTTTATTTTCATACTTCTATGTTAAAGTAAAATTACAAATCTTTAAATTTAGAAAAAATTAAGTCTAGCTTTAAAAATTGCGGAGATGGAAAGCCATAAACTTGAAATTTATTTCGAGTGCTCGCAGATGCGGTACTACTTTATTTAACACTGTGAATAGAAAGAGTGTTTGTGTCCTTATTTCAGTGGATCCTTTTATTCCTAATAATGGAATCTTTGGTTCCAGGTACGTATTTATTATTTTTATTACGCTTTCTAAATAATATAAATAAATAAAATAACCTGCACATTATTTCACTTTCATTTAGAGATTAGGTAAGGTTCCTCACCAGATCCCACTTTAAAATTTATTGTAAATGATGCAGAATTTTTTGCGTTTTATGAACCTGCTAAAAAGAATGTGCGATTTTTGCGCCTTTTTTAAATATGATTTTTTTTCGTTCTAGAAATTACGCTACCGAGCGTACCGACGAGAATTACATGAATTATTTTGCATTAGCATATAAACTCTAAGCGATTACATTAGTGTTAAATTAGGTTTAAGTGATTCCAAAAAAAAATGTTGTAAGTAGATTTAAGAGATTTCGAAACATGTTGGAAGCGATGTTCAAGGAAAAAAATAAGGTTTTTGCACAAGTATTCTGTGGCTAGATACTCCACTCAATTTTCCTATCAGTAAATTAAATGTATGGGAGCCTTCTCTTGCAGCCCAATCTTCTATATCAGGCGAAGGACGACTACGGTAATCTTCCGACAAAAGTGGCATAAAAACAAAGAAAAAAAAATGGTAAAGATCTTGCTTGTGCAAACAGAAAAGGAACTTCTGGCAACACAACTCAAGCTCCGAGCTGTGGAAAAAGGGATACTGCATTAGGTACTCAAAAAGTAATAAAATAAATATCCTCACAGAATTACCTCCTCGATTTTCAAATAGGTAAATTTATAAAAAGCAAGAGCAAATGTAAACTTTTTTTCTGTAATAAATATTAATTTATTAGTAGTACTGTATTAGGACTCGAATACTTTAATTTCAAAGCACCACTATATGTATTGCCACAAATGCTGCATTATCTATTATAATCTTCATTATTATTGTTATATTGGTAATAAGTTGTGTTAAATTCATAAATTGTACTAGGGGGCGGCGCTAAAACCACGGAGAACCCAGCGTGGGCAGAGTTCCGGGAGTGAGTTCCTTGAGGAGTGCTTCTTGGGACAAGGCCTGGGAAAAGCAATAGAGTGAAGAGGAGCGCTGAAGGACGGCGGTTCAGGGATTCGACAACTAATGCGCCCGAAGCACCCCCCCTACAAGTAACTCATTGTTTAAATAAATAATTTCCGTAGAAGACGATGTTTTCTTATAATTAGTTGAGGTAAGTTGTTTTTTTTTCTATTCTAGACCGTCGTTGGAGGTATGTACCATAAGCGAGGGTTCTACCTGAGCTACCTCCTAGCGGCGTTCCATTTCCCGGGGGGCCCGTGACAATATGAATAAAATATTGGAGTAATAAGTACTCCTATAATATATTCGTTCTTAGTTGAGTTCAAGATACCGCCCATTGAAATATTTAAATGTACTCCACTAGGAGTGCATTACATACATTTACTCAAAATGAATAATTAGCACGAAACTACACGCGTAACTTGCAATCGTAATTTTTTTCCCCCTAGATTTTAATTCTGTGCATTGTTGCGCTTAGGAGCGTAGGAGTAACTTGACGAATAAAAAGCACAGCTCTGTGGAATATAAAAAGAATGAGAACTGCTAATACACATGGAACGTGATGAAAAATTACAATCAATTATCAAATTTAATATTTTATCTTCAAAGCATCTAATAAACTCACGTGTGCTTTTTGGCTATTTTTTCCGTTTATTTTATTGTACAGAGATATTCATGGTGAGTGGTCTATTAGATTATAATGGAAACTACACCTTACATACCGCTGAAAATTTGTATATGGTTTTAATCGATAACGAAATATTCAATATATGATGCAAAACGTAATTTTCTTTCTGTTTTATATCAACCATATAATCGTTATCTCTAATAGTTTTCAAGATATTTGCGTATAAATTGATTTCTTGTTAAATACAGACACTATAAATACGCAATTTCTTATTATAGACAGAACGCTTAGCTTAATCTTTCATAATTTTTGTTCAAAATGCTATTTATTTATTAATAAGAACTTTTCTAATGCTGTCGAAAGTGTATTGACACTATAAATACGCAATTTCTTATTATAGACAGAACGCTTAGCTTAGGCCCGGTTTCTGGAAGCAATTTATGGGCCGATTAGTTTAACTAAGGATTAGAATGTGACATACTTTATGTTATACTGCTAACTCTGTCACATTCTAATCAGTATTTAAACTAATCGGCCCATAAATCGTTTCCAGAAACCGGGCCATAATCTTTCATAATTTTTGTTCAAAATGCTATTTATTTATTAATAAGAACTTTTGTAATGCTGGCGAAAATGTTTGAAGATCGTTTAATAGCGTGCGGTGATCAATTTGGCTTCCTAGATCATCCGATCTAACTCCAGTAATTTTTTATTTACGGAGTAAATTAAAAAGATAAAGTACATAATCCTCCTGTAAATACTAGAGAGAATCTGGATCGAAGGAGTGGAAATGCATTTGAACAACTGGATGGACAAGAAATTCAAAAATCAAATCTTTATAGCGTCAGTAATTAACAAAAAATTAATTATGCATAAATATCTTGAAAACCATTAAAGATAGCGATAAAATTGTTTATACAAAAACGAAAGAAAATAATATTTTGCATCCGATTACATACAAAAAAGTCAGTGGTTGCATTTATTTATAGTTGAAAACTGTCAACTGTTGTGGATTCCCTGTAAGTTCTTTGTAAAGTATACGGTTTAACTTTTATCGGAAAAGTGTTATTCCATCTTTGTGATTAAGCAGAGAATTGCCCAGTTCTCCATGTTTTTTAGTTTTTGAAATATTCCAATTTATTGTGATTACTGGAATCGCCAATTTTTTTTAGAAAAAAAAATGGATATTATCAATACAATACGTTTTAGCCAGGATGTATGTGAATACAAAAGATGTAGAATTGAAAGGAGAATTCAAAAATGCAATAATATATGGAGTGTTCTATTTAAAATAGGAAATGGTTACTGTCACATACAAATTTTTAGCAACCTGTAAGGGGTAGTTTCCAATATATTCTAATAGACCACTCCCCGTGAATATCCCTGTATTCGCACCGTTAACGCCAAATTTCTTGTAGACTTATTTTTGCGTTAATAAAATAGAAATTAAAATAACTTGGGTTATATTTGCATTCCGATTTACATAAAGTATTTATTTTTTCATTTTTGACAACCCGATTGTTCAAGGTCACTGCCAAGTGTCGAAACCATATGATGACAGTACCATCGTAATTAATCACAGAAATCGACTATTATACACTCAAAATAGTTGTTTATTGAACCGTGCTTCCAAAGGAACTTTTGTCATTTCGTCTTAATGTCATTTTGACAAACAAAATAAAAATACCGCCTTAAATGCAACTAAGAAGGCGATAATTCAAACGCGATTACAAGAGAATTCACTTTCAAGCAAGTGCAAGTATGACAACCGAATCAGCAATTACTGTACCGTTTTAGATGCGAATGAAGTAGATGAAAATTTATAGGTTGACAAATAGGTGCCAAACACTGTCAAAATTAACGATGAACAGCAAGGTTGGGAAAACTGACATTGCATCTAGCAGATTGCCTCGTTCCCATTTAATATGCAGTTTGAAACTTCTATCAGTCACAGTGAAGTAAATCGAGTGAGTTTTAATCTGCTTCCTAAAGTTTAATCTAATTCACTAAAAATGGAATCAATTGTGTGGTCCTATTGATCAAATAACGCAAAAATCTCGTTAATGTGACCAATGGAATTTATCACGTAACGTGACGTAACGAGATACGCACCGTCTGCCCCTCCGCTGATCAAGGCAACCTTCTAATACACAACCCAGCTCTACTAAGCTTGGATGAACAGATAAAACAGCGACATCCTACGATCGCTTTTTGACATGACATTGCAGTAGGATAGACAAATTTGAAGCGGGTTTGCTACATAATAAGTGCCCCATGCAAACGTCCGTGCAAAAGTCCCTGAACAAACGTCAGTATCCATGGGATTCATAATAAATGTTGTAATTTGTAAGAAAACTTAGGTATCCTTTTTCAGTCAACGACGATGTTTACAGCTCATCATTGGTGAATTTGTATTCGATTTGTCAGTTCATATCAAAATTTGAAGGAAATTTCTGTTTCTTTCTATAAATCTACAAAGTTCTATGTGTCGTTCATTATCACCAGGCAAAAGACGATGTGTGATATGGATTTTCAAAGACAATATTTTTGTTTTTTTTTTTTTCAAAATTCTCCAAACCACTTGATGTGGTAGCTAAGTAAAAATGAGTTTATTGAGTTCCTTTATTTGACATTTACAGTTAAAACATTATAAAAAATTAAGTGGTTTTTAAGCGTATAGTATTTCTTCCGCGTTTTTACTGGTCTGCAAGTAATATAGGTGTCAAAATCTTGAGTGTTTCCAAAGCACTCTTGGTAAAAATTAAAAAAATATAAATTTCGCTCAAAAATTAGAATTAACCATAATGTGTTGTACACTGTTAGAATCAGAGAAAAATCTTTATTTAAAAATATGAAAATCCAAGATAGCTCCTGCCCATAAGAAAAAAAGGTTATCAATCGTAACTCTATAAAACAGTTCAGGTAAAGGTAATGACAGATTTATAGACATTTGCACCATGTCTAGTTAAAAAAATATATTAGGTTTAACAATAAACACAGTTTGCACCACGGCGTGAACCGTAGTTAGAAACTTGCTAAACCAACTAAATGTTAAACCAGCACGCAAGACGAATTAAACTGAGTTAGTTTGAGCCGCAACTGGGTTTACTGTTAAACCTGGTTTAATTTTTAACTAGACATGGTACAAACGGCTATTAGATTCTCTGTAAAAAAGTGCCTTAATGATGTATAAGTTTAAATATCTAACTTTATCGATTTTTCGATACAAAAATAAAAAGGAACATGAAAAATTTTCGTTTTTTCTCAATATCTTAAAAATGAAAAGGAATAAGTTAAATTACTTTTCAGATTATTAATTAGTGTAAAAATACACAAGTTTTTCCTAATTTCACTGACTTCGTATCTCTTAAGATAAGTGATATCACCATGCTTAGGCTCGAAAAATGGACAGCCTGTGTACAGGGTTTACGTAGGTTGCATTCAATAATTCGTGTGTTAGCTTTTGCTAGCTATCATCTTTTCAGTTTGATTAATCAATTTTAAAATGACTAAAATCTTATCTTTAAAAATTATGTCTTATTATAAGTAAAGTATATTAGATGTTTATCTTGTTAAATTTCCTTAACACTTACTTAAGCATTGTGTTCCAGGCTTAAACTTCTAATAAACACTAACAAACTAAAATAAACACAAACTCGATCAAATTTTGTTACCCCACAGTGAATCAAAACAAAATTGAAATTAGGTGTGATTAAACTTCACCAAGACACTCCTATTATCATTATTCTCTGTGGCGACTCCGTTTCAGACTTTGTATAAAGAACAAAGCTACGAGTAATGAATAAAAACAAACGCACCTTAATACTAAACTAACTCTTTGTCGTTTTTTCTGCCGTCGTTGTAAGTTCGAAAACTATAGTTCGCTCTGACACAAAAATAGGGTTTAGTAGCAATATCCATACGAATAATAAAACAAATTCGTTCAAATCAATGGTACAGGAATCGGCGTGAAGGCCCGAAGTAGATCTAGCTGGCAGTATCGAATAAGTTAATGCACACACCTTGAAGTGCCATGGCCTTGATCGCGTTGGACCCACACCCACCAGAACGTAAATATCGGCGTGCATTATTGCCATTCCAGATAGTGCCGCACTTGATAACACAAAACTGTACGAAAGTTTCGTCACGGTCGTTATGCAACAAATAAGTTAGCATTTAAAGCTCTATTCTCACTATCGTGCAAGTGGCCTGCAATGCACAGGCGCGGAACGGACTCTGCACGTGCTTGGCGAATAAGATAACCTATTAATTTTTTATTCATTTCGGGTGAAAAAGTAACTCTTTACTAAACTAAACTCTGCAACACGGAGAATCGGCACTGTACGTGTTCGGCTAATATTGTTAAAAGCAGCGTGCTTTGCCGAGCCGATGCCCGAATAATAAGAATACAACCCGAGAAATGCATTTAATAACGGAGAAGGAAATAGCTCACTGCTATTTTGAGCTTTCCCGCAGCAGTTTTGACTTATTTAGAGCCAGTTGTACAAACGCGGTTTAAACTGAAGTTTAACTGAATCAGGTTCACAGTAAACAAATTTGTACAAAAGGGCCAGTTGCACCAAACACTTAAACTGAGCTTAAATTATATAACTCACATTCTAAGCGACGCACATACGTGTATTGGATCCAAAAAGTTGGCCAAAATTATTTTATCATCTTTTCGCATTTATTCTATGACAATAAAGTATTTTAGGCTGAAATTTCTTATCTGTTACCATATACCGGGTATCCACTTTAATTACGCACCATATGCATTTATTTAATTTCTGTCTCCCTATTGAAGCTACTGTTGCAAAAGCAACATGATGCATGCGATCTATCTGTTCGTCGCAAGACGTCTCCTTAATTTCCGACTTTATACAGAATGTTCACGGGACGGGCTACAGTAGCAAACTTCATTATTGGCAATTTTATGAAGTACCTAACTTAAATTAAAAGTTTCAGGCCTTTCCTGCTCGATTTTAGGACACTATCAGGAAAACTATGACTAACAGGTTTCCGAGATTTTCACTTGTTTTCAACTTTTTTAAAAGACATTATATTTTTTTATCATCGTATCATTTAAGAAAGTTGAAAATAATTGAAAATCTCGAAAACCTGATATTTATTCCTTTAGTTCTCCAAAGAAAAGTAAACGATCTTTTTCTCTATCGTATGTGTGACTTTGATTTGCTAATGCTTCCTAAACGACTAATGTTACTTGATTGTCACAAATATTTGTCAAAAAATTTATCTACTGAAACTGGTTTTACAAAATTTAAATAACAACGCAAAAAAATCCCTTAGGAGTCGTTTACTTTTTTTTACACTCGACGGTACCATTAAATTGAAAAGGAAAAGTCCTAAAACTTTCCAAATTTAAGCTGCCTAGTGAAATTTCAAATAGAAAAGTTAGTTATTGTTAGTTAGTTCCATGAACACCAAAATTTAGTTACTAAATCATTTATAAAATAGTAAGCTTTAGAAAATGATATTTTAAAGACATAATTAATTTGACATCCTGAACGCGATGCGATGATAAAAAATTTAGATTTTATGAATTTAATTTAAGAAAGTTGAAAACAATTGAAAATCTCGAAAACTTCATAGTCATTTGCTTTTCGGAAGGCACCATAAAATCCAGGAGGAAAAATCCTGAAACTTATGTAATTTAAGTTACTTCGTAAAAATTCAAATAAGAAAGTTAACTATAGTAGCGGCTTTACATGAACAGCATGTGTATGACAATTTGTGTATGAATTCTTTCTTTTGTTCTTCAAGATAAATAGGATTTTTAACTACGTCTTTTGCATAAAGTCTGTTTTTTTTTGCAAAGTTTTTTCTCTACTATTGCAAGTCACAACATCAAGAAAATAAGTGTCACAAGTTTATAGGCAAATTTCGGCAGCCGAAGTCTTCAGATATTTAAAGTATGTTACTTACTGTAAAATATAACAGAAAATATCGACCCGGAAACGCCCTGGCATATAAGAAAAGCCTTTCGATATACCCCAATAACCGAGAATTCAATGACTTAAATTTGACATATTTTAATCCGAAATATCTTAAATATTGACAGTAGCATTTTAAAACTAATGGTTTGATGTGAACAGTGCTGATTGGCTCAATGTCTTCCGTTACAAAAATGACAGCACTTAGCTTCAACGGAAAATTACAAACGGTTTGAAATTAATTAGTTTTTCAGTTAGGCATCAACGTTTAGCACAATCGACTATCAAGGAGCTTTGATTCCATCGATTGTATTTTGTTCAACTACTCGAGGGAAAAGATGAGGTTGCCCTCTTGGTCCCTAAGTATTGTATTATCTTAGGTAATAGTTAAAATAATGAAATTCATGATTTTGTGTCATTCTACTTTTGACCAACTTTTCGGGGCAAATACCCGTATCTGCGACGCTTAAAGTTAAACGGAGAGTAAGTGTTTGTGCAACTGGCAGTTAATGACTTTCCCTGGTATTAAACAAATGTTATTGTGATGAAATTGATATAACACAAATAGTGGTAAATTATACTGGGTGTCTCATAACGTAGGGAGGAGATTGAAAGGACAGCTGTAGGAGATTAAAATAAAGCTTTTTTCTTAATTCGCTTTTAACCGAAACCCAATAATAAGAAAGTTACAGCAGTTTAACATTTCTTCTTTAATTTATTCCTATAGCTTAATTAACCAAAATTATTTTACAAACTGCAACTTTATTATCAAATAAACTCTAAATTTATCGAAACCACCATTCATAAAATGTCTATGTGAACCTATTTCCAAGTTCTGTTTTAATCAGTAGGCGGTACGAAAATTCATTTTTGGGCATTAAAAGAAAAAATGAAATAGTCGTAACTTTTATGTGACTACATTTTTTTAGATGGTTGTTTCATGTAAAGCAGTGTTCAATTAACTCTTATTTGAATATAAAGCGTACAATATTGCTCCGGGTAGTAACTTTTGTTTCTTAAGTAATTTTTTAGTAACTTTTTAGTTATTGATTTTTTGCCAAAAGTTTATCAAGAAAAAAGCTTTAGTTTGATCTCCTCTAGCTGCCCTTTCAAGCTCCTCTGTACGTTATGAAACACCCATTATAAATTATATTTCTATACACAATGGTAAAAATATTTAGAGCTATTGTACCAAGGGAGTATAAACCGACGTTCAACTGAACCAAGTTCAAAGTGAACAAAATTCTAACAAATTTTGTTTGTGAATGCATTAATTGTCATATATCTTTAACATCAAATTATCAAAATATTTACTGCGGATAGGTTTCTCTCAAAAAAAAGCGAACAATCAGAAGCAATCCGCAGTAAATATTTTTCGTATCCGGAATGCAGATGAGCTTAGCTTAATAAGGTCCAGTTTTACAATTGCAGCTCAACTTTGAGCTGAGGTTTAAACCCTTAGCAACGATTAATTCAAGAATTGTTGTGAAGGATTTAAGCTTCGGCTCAAAGTTAAACCGCCATTGTAAAACTGGGCCTAAGAAACAAAACTTGCTTTTGTTTAGCGCTAATCGTAACATTACTACATCTAAAGAATAAACGTTTAATTATAACTTTTAAATGTAGATCACATCTTCAAATTATATGATAACAAGCAAATTCAAATGTTAAACACATCTCTTCGTAATTGTTTAAATACAACAAGAAAAGTGCACAAAAATTAAAAAAAAATTGTCTTCAAACTTTAAACAGACACCATTAAAATTGAAAGAGCACTCAACGTTTACAATTTTTTAGTTTAAAAACTATTTTCTTACAATTTTCATCAGGGAAGAGTTGACAGTTGACTTCAATTACTGTAATTAAAGTTACGTTTAATGTGATAGTTAATCACAACTTTAAACGCGGTACGTATTGATAAATTAAAATTAGGTTAGAATACCCTATATTATATAATATCTGACTTTCCAAAAAAATTTATGTGCTCGGAGCACAAAACACATTATCGTCAGTACGAAACGATAGCAGTGCTGCAGCATTTGTATTAATATGACGTACTTCTCGCACACACACACAAAAAGTGTGCAGGTTCCTGTTCATAAACACAGCGAGCTTAACAGCGAACATCAACATCAACACAGGTACTTATATTTGAGCTCTTAATACAATAATAATGGACAGCTTCTTATAGAATTTCCTTCTTATAGAATATTCTCTCATATTCAATAAGAATCTACTTGCGGAGAGAAAGTCGAAGTCACAAACTGTAAAGTTGACTACAAGAGACAGTGATATTTCAGATACTACTGTGTCGAAAAGAGAATTAAAAAAAAAAAAAATCCGTGTGACATTATTTGAAGTTCTTTTGGAGAAATGAAATCCCAACTTATTGAACCATTGTTGGGCAAATAGCATTTAATATTCCTCGAATTAAAATTATGAACTTGTGTACTGCATATTCTTTTTAAAAAGTAAATCAAAAGGTTTTTTGTAATTTTTTTACTATGAAATGGCTACTGAAATATTCTGTTATCTACAGTTGTATCTCAAACTACTTAACAATGGGGTATTTACTGCAAAAGAATAACTAAAATACTTTCCTAAAATGAATTTAGGTCTTCTAAACTCAAGATTATGTTGAAACAGTTCTAACTAATAGGGAAAAAAATGCATTGCTTTACTATTATTATTATTTACTTGCGTTATTTTTATTTGTTTGGTATGAGCAGTCTTATTAAAAATAAAATTAATACGAGAACTAATAATACCAAATACCTCTACTTCCTAGGCGAGAATTTATAAAAGTCTGTATTATTGGCATTCAAAAGTAACCTGTATGCACAAAAACTTACTTAATTGTAATGTATTCAGAACAAAATACTATTTGTCGAAAGCAGGCCAGTCAAATAATATTTGCCTAGGAAAATAGCCTTTAAATATATGTAAATGAGTTTCAGGAAATCATTTGCCCAGGCAAATAAAATTTGCCCTGTCAAAAGCTATTTGCCTGAAATAACAATTTGCCTGCGACATATACATTTTTCTAAAACTTCTGCTTTATTTTTAAGGCGATAATCACAAAAAATCTTAAAAACGTGTCCGAAGTAACCTCATGTTACGGTACATATTTTTAATTTTTCCTGCATTTCATTTGCTCGACTTCCTACATGTTTTGTCCGTGGAGAAAAGGTTCATACTACGATGTTCATACTACGATAAAGTATCGTGAATAGAGTCTTTCAACTTTCGACAGAATCGTACGATAATGGGTGATATGAATAAAATTGAGAATATTCTAATAAGTATAAACTCTGAGTACAAGCATTTTAAGGTAGTATAAACTTTAAGTTTTAAGAATAAAAACAGTTAGAGTATATTCTCACAAAATTAGTAGATGCTCTAGTGATCCGAGTTTATACTTTAAATTTTGCAAGATTTGACAAGTTTTGTATTCTTTCATTTTGCCTAGAAGCGCTCTAAGTATTACTGATGTGCAGTGATCTTACAAACGTATTGGCACGTACTCGGTACGTTTTGTTATATTACTTCTGCATAAATATGTCGGAATACGGCAAACAATTTGAAGTACAGGACGGCATATCTGACGAAATTTTTGTCAATATTATAAGTAGGCTTAGGATAATTATGCGTTTGCATAATTGCATATGCAAATGCATATTTGGAACATTTTTATACATAAATGCATATTTTAAACTTTTTAGGGCATTAATGCATAATTTCCTGCATTTTTTTGTTTTAATTGCAAATTTGCGATTATTTCTTATTGCCAAGTGCAAACTGACATTTTATAGCAGACAATCTGAACAACCAGTGTTTCAAAATCAGAATACTTGGAAATAATAAGAGGATTAACAGTGTATGAAAACCGCCATTGTTTACTGCCACCGCACATTATCCCACGAATTTCCAAGTATTTTGTCCGCGTTAATAGTACTCATACAGACCATGGTATGGGGTAGCTCTCTTTCTAATTTTACCAGGAAATTCTGCAGAAAATTTCATCAACCTTCAGTAGTTGTATGCTGATTGCAATAGGATTAACATCTCTCAAGATGCCAAAAGAAAAAAAGTGTGTAAGTGCAATTTTAAACCAGTTTGTGAAGGACTACGATGATTTTATAACGGATGGGCGTCTGTTATTTTGTAAATACTGCGAGGTTCATGTTACGGCAACCAAAAAGTTTCAAGTCACGCAGCATCTTCAAACCGGAAAGCATGCAAGTAATAAAAATCGCAGAAGGGGAAATAACGAACGGCAAGTGTTAATTTCTAATTTACCGACGCCTGGACCTAAACGTTCAGAATTCAATGCAGAACTTTGTAAGGCTTTTATTTGCGCAGACATCCCATTAGCTAAGTTAAAAAATGAAGTTCTTTGCCATTTTTTGGGAAAGTATACAAAGCAAAATATTCCAGATGAATCGACATTAAGAAAAAATTATGTTTCTGAATTGTATACATTAACATTGGATAAATTAAGAGCAAAAGTAAAGGATCATTCTATTTGGGTGTCGTTGGATGAAACAACCGATGAAGAACAAAGATGCATAGGAAATTTTGTGTTTGATATATTAGGGGTTCCTGAAGAAAAAAATAAATCATATCTGCTGACTTTAAAAGTGTTGGACAAAGTAAATCATTCAACAGTCGCTGCTTTTTTCAACGACTCTTTAAGTTTATTGCGGCCGTCTGGAATTTTATATGAAAAAGTGCTAGCGGTTTGTAGTGATGCTGCACCATATATGTGCAAAACAAAATGCGGGGACTGCAGGTTTTATACCCAAACATGATACATGTGACCTGTTTAGCACATGGCTTACATCGAGTAGCTGATTTAGTTCGTAATCTTTATTCAAATGTTAATGTGCTAATATCATCTGTGAAAAAGATTTTCCTTAAGGACCAAGTCGTATTCAGAAGTTTCGGGAAATTTCGGGTGACATTTCACTTCCACCTGCGCCAATCATTACAAGATGGGGAAGTTGGATCGACGCTGCTGTGTATTACGCTGAAAATTTTGAAATTGTGAAGAAAATTGTTGATGAATTCGACTCTGAGGAAGCGCAGTGCATCGAAAAAGCACAGAGTATTCTGAGAAAAAAAGGTATTCGAGAAGATTTAATTTTTATTCGAGCTAATCTGGCATGCATTTCGACTGCAATCTCCAAGCTAAAAGGTAAGGGTCTATCTTTACAAGAAAGCATTCAAATAGTAGTACATGTAGTTGACGGTTTAGCAAAACTCAAGAAAAATGTTTTTATCAATAAATTAAACGAAGTGCTGTCAAAGAATACGGGCTATCAGCAACTGAAGAATATAAGTGAAGTGTTACAAAATGAATCGACCCTTAATGAAAAAAACGAACATTTAAGTGTCAATGACGTTGTAAAATACGAATTTGTACCAATAGTGTCCTGCGATGTCGAGAGAGTGTTTTCTCAGTACAAAAATATTCTCGCCGACAATAGGCGCAAATTTACTTTTGAGAATTTGTTACACCATGTTGTAGTTAAATGTAATTATAATTTGTTTCTATAATAACGACTAAATAAATAATTTAGAATTAAAAAAAAGTTTTTGTTTTTTTTGTAGCAAAATAATGAAGAATGTGGTAACATAAAAAATATTATTTATTCTGTAAAAGTTAATTTTTAATGCATATTTAAGTGCATATTTTTGATGATTTTAGTGCATATGTGCATGCATATTTTGAAGCTTTTTAATGCATAATTATCCTAAGCTTAATTATAAGTAATCACAAAGCTATACTATCAAAATCGCAAACACCGTCAGCAAAAGAAGAGAAAAGTAAGGCTTTAACGAGTATTAGAAAAGAAATGTTGAAAAAATTTGGTAAGGACCTGAAAGAAAGCCAAATTTTAAAGAAAATAAATAATATGAAATCTCGTTTAAAAAAGAAGACAGACATGAAGCAGACCGGAAATAAGAAAATTATCCGGGTTGACAGAAGCAGTTATATGAAATACTAATGGGAGAGTCAAATCCAACAATAACAAAAATAAAAGGTAAACTGTCAATTTTATCCTTTGAGTAAAAAGTTGAACAGTTTCTTTATGTTTATTAACTTTTTTTAAGCAGTTAAAATAAAAATATTAAAAAATTACAATTCTAAAGCAATATTTTTCTTGTTTCGAAAGATGCGGTTTCCATTGGCGCAAGTACATCATGCACATTAGGTAATTCAGAAATTCCACCATCTGAAAATGAAGTTGATTGGACTAACACTGAGCTTGATATTGCTGTTAAACGGAAGAATCCTGAAACACAGAAAATCAATGTCAAAAAAATAAAAAGCAATCTCTCTGACTGGGAAAAATCTGAAACTATTACACTTTCGACTCCTGAATTGCAACGTCTTGTTCTTCTGGAACAACTTCAAGTACTTCGTTTGAAGAAGAAAAAACTACTTCGAGAAACTGAAGTACAAGTTGTGCAAGAAGGAGATTCCAATCATACTGTTTTGTAATATTTTTCCGTTTAGTTATTTCAACATTAGTCGTTCTAATTTCGTTTTTGCTATTTAAAATTTTGTTAATTACTTAAATTTAAGAAATACATTTCCTTTTTGTTATTTTTATACAGTGTACATGCCGAAACTAGGTGAAACTTGATTGAAAAACGCGAAGACTAAAATTACTTATTGTTAGAAATAAATTGTTACAAAAAATATTTCTTGCAAATAATGTTGTGAAAAATTGTGAATATAATTTAGAAAATACTTACCTAATGTAACTGATAAATAGTGTTGACAATTTCATTCCGTCTGACCTGTCCGCGTGCGGTAACACCAGGTTCTTCTTCTTTGATTTCTTCTGGCGTAGCGTTTTCTAGTTCGAAATCTTCATCGTTAAGTCGTTTTGCCGCATTATGCAAAGCAAAGCAACACACGATTATAGTAGGAACTTTCTCTGTGGGAAATCTGATTTTATTTTGTAATATAGGAAATCGCTGCTTTACTTGACCAAAACATCTTTCAATAATTATTCGTTCTTTAGCGTGTAATCTGTTATATAATCGTTGCTGCTCTGTTGCAGGAGTCCTGAAGGGTGTCATTAACCAAGGCGCTAATCCGAAACCTTGATCACCTAAAAGATGTGCTAGTGCTCCGTTCTCTTTTATAACATTGTACACATCAGAATTTCTCCAAATTCGTGCATCATGAACGGATCCCGGCCACGATGCATCAACACTTGTAAAACATTCTTTACTGTCGCATGTTGCCATCACATTAATGCTACAAACATTTTTTCGGTTAATATATTCATCTCCGTGATTATGTGGTTTAATAATAGGCACATGGGTACAGTCTATAGCCCCTACAGTGGACGGAAAGGTGTATTTTTCCTGCCACTCTATCATTGCAGCAATAAAAGCTTCTTCATTAATAGGGAATTTTATCCAGCGATTGGCCCTAGCTACAATTTCGTTCATAACATTTGTAATTGTTTTGGAAACTGTACTCTGATGACTGACATCCTCTCCGACACCAGATTGAAATCCAGGATCTCCAATATACCTCAAAAAAGTTTGGAAAGGCTGAAATGACGTTAAAGCTCCACCTCTAGTTTCAAGAGTTTCCCCTAAAAAATGATCTGCCACTCACTCTACATTATACCTCTCAAAGCGGTAGAGAGATTTAAAACACCGTTCGTTAACTTCACGACGCACTGAATATAATTTGCGTGCTCGTAAATTATTTATATATTCGACCATACTTGCTCGTGCACGAGATTTGTATGAAGCTGAGTCTGATACTGACCAAACTCACATATTTACGAGAATATACTTGGACTTGAAGTATAAAATTTTCCCTTATTCAAACCAAATTTAAGTTTATGCTCAAGTGATGAGAAAAATCTCTTTAATGGAGTTTCTACTACAAGGCAGCATTGCAGTATGACAAAGTTGGATGACAATGGGTGATATGAATAAAATGATGTACATGCTTACACTTCAAAAAATCACAGTATATACTTAATTTAGTAAGAATAAAAATTCTGAGTTCATGCTTGCCTTGTAAGCATGAACTGGGCAAGTCTTTTTTGGTCTGCAGTGGGAATGTCGAGCTACGTCTCTGCTGAAGAAGCCCCAAGCAGGGCTGAAACAGCTGTCCAGAGGCTGCTCGAGGTTTTCACTGCAATCAAGAACGATTTGCACAAAATTTTTCTAAAACTTTCATTATGCTTTGACAGCAAGCATGGCCGCCTTGCATGGGGGACTTATTAGGAGCAAATCCCGCTTCAATTTGTCTATCCTACTGCAATGTCAGGTCAAAAAGCGATAGTAAGATGTCGCTATTTTATATGTTCATCATTCTTACATCGCAATTGCGAATAAATTGGGCAAGTCTTTTTTGGTCTGCAGTGGGAATGTCGAGCTACGTCTCTGCTGAAAAAGCCCCAAGCAGGGCTGAAACAGCTGTCCAGAGGCTGCTCGAGGTTTTCACTGCAATCAAGAACGATTTGCACAAAATTTTTCTAAAACTTTCATTATGCTTTGACAGCAAGCATGGCCGCCTTGCATGGGGGACTTATTAGGAGCAAATGCCGCTTCAATTTGTCTATCCTATTGCAATGTCAGGTCAAAAAGCGATAGTAAGATGTCGCTATTTTATCTGTTCATCATTCTTACATCGCAATTGCGAATAAATTGGGCAAGTCTTTTTTGGTCTGCAGTGGGAATGTCGAGCTACGTCTCTGCTGAAGAAGCCCCAAGCAGGCCTGAAATAGCTGTCCAGAGGCTGCTCGAGGTTTTCACTGCAATCAAGAACGATTTGTACAAAATTTTTCTAAAACTTTCACTATGCTTTGACAGCAAGCATGGCCGCCTTGCATGGGGGACTTATTAGGAGCAAATCCCGCTTCAATTTGTCTATCCTACTGCAATTTCAGGTCAAAAAGCGATAGTAAGATGTCGCTATTTTATTTGTTCATTATTTTAAAGCTCGGCAACGGTGCATCCAGAATTCTGTGTTGCTACGGTTACCTTAGTCTGATATGTAACAGTACTGACAGTAAATAATATTTGCCGGTGGTGTAATATTTTGAATGTCACGTTTTTCGTGATGGACTGAAACGATTTATTCGAGTAAACAGTGAATAGGGACTGCGTAAAAGAATTCTTGATGCTGCACAAATAATAATGATAAACGCTAGGAAATGTTCAAGGAAGCCTCAGAAGACTAGGAAAATGTATGCAGTCAAAATTTCCACCTTGTATTGCAGCGGTTTAATTTTACTCGTTTGGTTTTTGATTGTATTTAATTTTAAGTTTGTCATAAGTTATTTTCTTGGTTTTATAGTCTACTCGTTTGCTTCTTTCACTTTACGATATTTCTAAATTCTTTGCAAGTTTATCGTGTTTTCTTTGAAAGCACCGTTCGGGCCATCTTCTTCAAGAAAGTTTTACTTAAGAAACTTAAGAATAGTGAAATAAAGTATTACAAAGCGACAATTATTATTATGTTAAATTTGATTACCGAATGTTTTAAAAATAAGTTCAATTGTCAAAAAGGAGGATATGCTTTGCGGTGTCAAATTTTTAAGTGTATCTGCACAGTGCAACGTTGCCACGCATCACAAAAGAATTCTAAAAACTCCTAATAACATTCTGTATCACCACCTAATCGATGGTGCGACACTTTTGAATCACAGTGTATTGTTTACAAACCACACTTTAAATCCATAAAATTCATATTCCGACCTTTCACCTTGCTCCTTACTAGGGCTGCGAGAACTTATCGATATATCGATATTATCGATAATATCAATAATTATCGAATAACGATATTTCCATTTAAAATATCGATATATGTCGGATTTATCGATATTATTGTTGGTATGGCTGTATCGATATTATCGGTGGTATCGATATTATCAATAACGTAATTTTCCTGAAAATATTAATAATCAATCACATTTTATTACCTATTTCAGTTTTTACTAAAACTGTTATTGAACAATTTATGCACGTCGTAATTATTAATTTTTGGATCATTTATTTTTCAAGATCAAAACCATTTAAAGAAAGTAAATTACTAATTATATCGGGTGCCGTCGATATTGTATTCTGAGGCGTTCAAATTAATTCGTCTAATTCGCACTAAACTTACTGGAATATAAATTTGATTAAAATTCAGTTTCATATATGGCAAGTGATATGCACTTGTCCAACTTGTTCGATATTAGCGATATATCGATAATTATAGATATTATCGATATATGGATAAATATCTATATATCGATAAATATCGTTAATGTCGATAATATCGATAAATATCGATAAACATCGGCAATATCAATAAATTTCGATAATGTCGATAATGTCGATAAATATCGATAAACATCGGCAATATCAATAAATTTCGATAATATTGATATATCCATAAATATCGATATTTGTTAGTTATCGATATCCGATATCGAAAACAGGATATCGCGCACCCCTACTCCTTACTCACCACACCAAGATTTTCTTGGAAATAGTTGAAATGCTAAAGCAGAAAATGAATTTTTAAGTTCCTGTTTCAATCCAAAATGGTCTCTTGGGCCATTCCTTTTTTTTGTCCAACGTAAATTATAAGCGCAGAATACTTACAAAGCAAAAACGGTGTTTTTGTAAAGCCAGATTATTGACGCAAACGCATTCTAGAAATTTTTAAATCGCCACTAATTTCAGCGACTTAATTTTATCCAACAGAATCTTTAAATTTTCGTATGTTTCCTATTTAAAAAAAAAAAACACAAAGTTGGTTGCCATAGCAACAAAACAAGAGAGAACACAGAGAAACTACGTTCGTCAAATCATGTGTAGAAATACATCAAGGAATTTTTGTATTTTACATTTTTTCATAAATTAATGCAATTTTATCACTTTTAATAGTTTTGAAAAAAAAACTACATACAGCGATCAGATGTTAATTTTTGTTTAATTTGATTTAAATGTTAAAAATATTGGTAAAGTAGGGACTATTTCCAGCGCCATCTATTTTCTTAGCTTGTTGCGAATGGTATTTCATCACAACACGACAAAATGTTTCATCAAGTACAATTCCAATGGCAAAAGAAAATTTTATAAATTTAGATTTTGTTTCAGATTTTACACAAAATTTTAGAAAAATGTTTTTTTTTCAAAATCTATGCGTGATAGAGAAAAACTATTTGCAGATTTGTTAATGGTTTGTGGCTCTTTTCTTAAAACAGCAATAAAAATTCAAGCCCCAGATTTATGCCGACCTGTGTAATTTCTTCAGTATTCTGCAACATTAAGTCATTATTACAGTTTCAAAAAGGAATTATTAATTTCCGACCGTATGTTATACAAGACGTTCTTTTACTGTGTGCAAATATTTAAATCTGCAATATATCACCATAAATGGCAACGATTGAACTCATATGTACTTAACAAAAATTTAATAGTTTTCGAGAAAAATGCAGTGGCAAATTTTCACTAAACCATTTGAGAACTGCTGGCATAGCTAAAAGTGGAACGCGGCCGCCTCTTCAATTATAACCTGAAGTCGAAGTAGGACAGGGTGAGTATTTCATCTGATAAATAAATAAATCAGCCGCTCCGATCAGCTGATCGGTCAAAACGTTTACAATTTAAATTAACTTCACTGCAAGCAGTTACAAGTTTAAGTATTTTTAAATTAAAATCTAGTGCAATTCAAGAAACTGCGATTCGTAATTGCCGAAGAAATTAAAAATTATAATTTCTCATTCCATATTATTTTTAATAGACTTATACAAATTTACTTTTTCCATGGATCGTAAGTAGTAATACGTTCATAGCTAGCAGCGAGATTGCAGTAAAAGTTTATTTACGTAAACGGGTGAAGGAAGAACATTTTTAACGCGCTTGTCTAATTGGTGCATAAATTTTAAATTTATTCATCGATAGTTGATATCGTGAAACATATTATTTCGCTCAGTGAATTAAAATTTTAAATAAAATAATTAATAAACGAAATCAGTGAATATTATTATGAAACGCTGCGTTGAAAATCGAATACGGTATCGGTGGGCGTGCTCATACCGAGAAGAAGGCCTTCCTCTATATCTGTATCTTTCTCGCACATTTCAGCAGTTCCAAACAAGTGGCGCATCCGAAACCTTTTGGCTATGATACCGTAGCCAGCAGAAAATACCCTCAGAAGCATTTCGGTAGCATTTCGTGTACTTATACTGAGGTCTTTTTATTTGCACACAGTAAAAGAACATCCTATATAACAAAAAAAGTCTTATTTTGACCTCTTTATTTGCTCTAGAAATTTGGCAGATGAATTTTTCAACAACCTGTATTTGATTGATTTATTTGAAAATATTAATCATTGTAAAATTCGCGCTTATACTGATGATACTCAAATTTTCTACTCTTTCTTTCCTTCTGAGTATGTCACAGCCATTTACAAGATTGATCAAAACTTCGGAGCAATGAAAACTTGGTCTAAAAACAATTCTTTGGAGTTGGAGAAATGTGCAGCCATGTTAATTGAAACTAAATGGCAGTGTCAAAGAACTAATCACCTTTTAGGTTTTAGGTTTTTGCTGGAAACAATTCATTGACATAGTGAAATAAGCTAAAAATTTAAGATTTATTCTTGGGTCAAATCTTACTTTCACTCTTCATATCAGCAAGCTTGTCCCAAACGCGTACGGCAAACATCGATCTATTCACAGACCTTTTTCCGAGAGTTGGGAAATTCATCTTTTCATCGAATCAATTCCTTTTTTTC
Organism: Prosopocoilus inquinatus; assembly: GCA_036172665.1. Classification (NCBI taxonomy): domain Eukaryota; kingdom Metazoa; phylum Arthropoda; class Insecta; order Coleoptera; family Lucanidae; genus Prosopocoilus; species Prosopocoilus inquinatus. Next base: position 12,453,369 of record CM069875.1, read on the forward strand.
TATTCCTAAAGGTGTTCATTCGCAAAGATTCGTTCAGTAATGATTCATTCTCTCGGTTAATACATGAAACTGATTCCGAATGTGTTCCGAGTCCGTGTGTTTGACCCACATCGGGCGGATAGGTCAAGTCAAATTGTTTTTAAATCTTCAAGGCAAGGGGCGCTGCTCAAGCCAGTCACACACGAGTGGATTTTATGACGGGCTACAAATTTCTGCACAGATTCTAGTAAGGCCTACGGGTGTGATTTGTACGTTAGATCTTCAGACGAAATCTGCAGGTTTTGCGATCGGGAAAATTCCAAAGGCCGATCCGTGCGTTTGTGAACTTCATCTTGATGCGAGATTTGCGGCCTTTGCTTTTCGCCTATCCGACGTGCTGGATAGTTCCAAGCCTACAGATAAATTTGGAAAAATTGGCCAATTTCCACATACCCTAACTACGGATGGATTTACCAGAGGAAAACGAAGGGGCACGGTCTGCACGTTAGCAGACGATAAAGGACCTGACATCGGTGGACGGGGCCTTCAGGTTTTTGGAAAGATCTCTCAACAATTCCGCTCGTATGTGACTGCATAGCTGTTCGAAGACACCGAGTTGGGCAATTCGAATTATTTTAGACTAACCGTCATTATCGGACGTTGCCGGCGCAAGCAGTTATTTTATTTATTTTTCCTAATTTATTTGGACTATTATTATATTATTTTATTTATTTTTATCGTGAGAAAGATTTTTTCATATATTTAAGTAACACAACTGCGGGGATAGATACTTTAACCATTACAAGAAGAAGAAAAAACATTTCACCACAAACAATCCTCATTTTGTATTATTTATTCGATGCTAACAGAGTTGGAACCGAACATCTTCACAGACTGAATCAGTTTTAAATGCATCACATCCAGCAAAATTTATTATTATTTATTAAAGTTATTTATCTTTTCAGAAACCGGGCATTAATCATTCATTTAGCTTCCGTTAAGGTTTTGTTTAAATTACTAACAAATCAAACCTAAATGGACGATTTATAAATCATTACCAACTACTACACGGAGCATTTAACGTAAATGACGCTTTGTAAATACGACTGATAAGCTTTTTCTAATAAACTGATTCCTGATTTACAAATGCTGCTTTCTGATTTACAAATAACACATTCTGAATTTGATGTAACGCTTTCTAAAATACATTTTACTGATCTGAACTTCAATTACAACTTTCTGAAATTAAATTTACTAATTTGAACTACAATTGACAATTTCTTAAATACAATATACTAATCTGATATACATCTGAAATTATCTAAACTACAATTGGTGTAGACGTACAGAGTTCTTTTTATATTTTAGGGTGCAAAATATTAAAACGATTTGCAACAAAATTTTTAAAACTTTCGTTATGCTTTGATAGCAAGCATGGCCGCCTTGCATGGCGGACTTATTAGGTAGCAAATCCGCTTCAGTTTGTCTATCCTACTGCAATATCAGGTCAAAAAGCGATCGTAGGATGTCGCTGTTTTATCTGTTCATCACTGTTACATCGCAATTGCGAATAAATTGGACAAGTCGTTTTTGGTTTGCAGCACGGGAGTTTATGTCTGTTGCCACAGTTTTTAACGCAATTATAATTCCCCCAGGTCGCTGGGATGGCAGTGATGGCATTGTATTTACAGTAATCTGTAATCCTTAGCATATTTTTAAGTTACCATGGTTACCTTTTATTGATTTTGAAAAGTTTGGAATCAGTTGTCAGAAGCCAAAGTATTAATTCGATTTCTTCTTTAATGAAACGTTTGCGGCCATTCCAGGCGAACGAACAGGACAATTTGTGATAAAAATAAGGTAAGAGAGAATGATAAGCGAAAAGTCCACTTTTTCGGCTATCACGGCCGTGCGGGCCTTATTAAGCGCCTGAGCGAAAAACGATCCGAGCAAGCGCGGTAATAATTTATAGAAAGAAAATCACAAATTGTCCGTTTATTCTTCTGGAATAGACCTAAACTAGTATCTTGGGCAAGAATGCAGCTCAATGTATTAGATTATTTAATTTCCTGTACAATACTTAAACCGTTAACGCAGAAATATTTTTAAATTACGCGCCTTTTTTTATTTTAATTCCCCCCAGGCCGCTTGAGGCGCGCATTTTGTTGCTCCACATATACAACGTTGGCTTTGACATCTAATATATCTTTTATCTATGGTCTGCAGTGGGAATGTCGAGCTAGGTCTCTGCTGACGAAGTTAGAAACAGGGCTGAAACAGCTGTACAGAGGCTGCTCGAGGTTTCCACTGCAATCAAAAACGATTTCCAACAATTTTTTGAATAAATTAATACTTAAAATGTCAAGGCGGCCTGAAATTTTGTTTTTTATTATTAATTCATTGTGTAGGGTTTCCAGTAATCGAATTTCTATTGTTTCCTGTTAACTAAAACAGCTATTTAGAACATTTTTAAGCACCTTGCCAGGCCGTCTTGATTTTTTAAACGTCACGACCCATCCAAATGTCTACATATCATATACCGAGTGTCCCGCGCCATGTGCTCACCCTTCTAGAATCTTTATTTATTAATCGATTAACCTGAACTTTGGAGACAATAAATGGAATTTCTCGACATACTGCTAGTCGTCATAGGACTTCCGGTTTCGCCGGAAGTGATATCAACTTTCTTATTTTAAATGGAACACCCTATATATTTTTACATATCTGAAATTTACGGATCATTAGGAGTCCGAATACGTATCAATTGTTAATTTTGATTTCCATGACAACGAAAAAAAATCTTTTTTATTTTTCAATCTAGAAAGCTATGAATCGCATTTTTTCGATTTAATGCGATTGAGGTTTCGAGAAAATAACTCCTTTGATGTATTTTGCTTTTTAACATTTTTACAGCATTTGAAATTTTCATTAGGTCGTAACTCATTTTTTTAAATAGAAACTCATATGTTTCTTAGCTTAGTTCAACAGAATATTTCTTTCTGAGTACCTTGATACCAAATACATCATGTTTTCTTTGAAAGTTATGTGAAATAAAGGGAGTGTAAAATTTCAATATGACATGCTCTATTTTAAATTATTTTAACTGAGAGCTATGACGACTAACAGTATGTGGAAAAATTTCACTTTTTGTTTAATTTATTGTCTCCAAAGTTCAGGTTAATCGATTAATAAATAAAGATTCTAGATGGGTGAGCACATGGCCCGGGACACCCGGTATTTCTGAAATCAGGAAAAAATTATCTTTCATCTTAGCAAAAAATATACAGAGTACTCCATTTAAAGAAACAAAAATTTTATTTTTTCTCCAATTTGCAATGTGCTTCTGTTTCTTCTGATAACTCTAAATGATAATAGACATAAAACCCTACAACTTTTGTATTTAAAGTTTTTCTTTAGCTCCTGAAGTAAAACCTCTAGATAGGGTGAAAATATAAAAAAAACCTCTACTATAGTTCTGGTAATGTGTACTTTGTAATAAATTGTTTAATAAATTTCCATGTAAAGCCTTTTGGCCACAGTCGAAAAAAGCACTGTATATCAAATATTTCTGTTTTTATTTTGTTGGCATAAATAATTTATACCAAATGTGGGCAATAAATCCAAAAAGAGCCAGCTCGTATTATCCCTACTTTGACAGTCTGGAGAAATCCATTAAATGCGATCTCATGCTAGTCACAGAAAATGTTCGTGTCTCGTTGGCTGTTGTGATTAGCGCGCAACTAATACTGCAAAGAAAGGGGATAAATCCCGTCATGCTCCCCTACCCTGCCAACGCCTGATTTACACCTTCAATTTGGGACCTTGGTATAAATAATTTACATCATTCAAACGGGATAAAGTGTAACTCAGTCAGCAAGATTTTATAAAATTATTTTTGGCTGTATAGGGTGTTCGGCATGTGTTATACTTTTTTAAGTGGATCACCCAGTGTGTCTAGACTTTCGTGAAACTCTGTTTTAATAAGCTTTCATAAAACGTTAAATGCATTTCTCTAAAGTAAAGAAAAGTTTTGATTAGCTGATAAATTAATGAATGTTTTATTTTTTGTTCAAAGTAATTGAATGATTCCGTTAAACTAAATCCTATTTCTTTTTACTTGGAAAATATTTGAATAGCTTTATTAGAAGACTTTTAAAAAATTACATTTATAATCACGTTGCGGTTGCTAGGAATGAGGAAAACAGTTTCGATGAGTTTTATTAATTAAATTAATTAATAATTGATTTTCTAAAGTAAACAAGCGCTTAAATCGCGTGGCTGGAAGTGATATTAACAAAGTAATTATCAGTGTTTTATTTGTTGAAATTAAAACAGTTTTTTGGTGATTGGTGTTTCTATACATCACAATAAGATGCACACAGTGTGTGTAAACCATCCTGATCACCTTCGTTACATTACGGTCACTTTACTGTTAAAAGTAGTGTGAGGCACCATTAGTTATTTTAATTATTTTGACTTTCTAATGCCAAATTTGTACAAAATCTGGACTCCTAGTGTTTGCTGTGCACAGTGTGTTAGTTTATTAACATCCTGAGCTAAAGGATCTTGTCATATGCAATTCGCCGTTCCAATGAACTTAACTGCTGTTGCAATAGAACTGATTTCATTTAACTTTTATTAAGGTCATTTTTGACTATCAGTGTTACTGGACATGGGTTTATTAGAAAGTTTTTCTTGTTGTTATCTTTACTGTCACCAAACGTCTGCCAAACTTCTTTTATTAACGCCTTGCATAATACCTACACATTTAGATGGAAGAGAAAAAAATACGACAGAAACGACTTTTTTACTTGCAGCATGGTACTTAAGCAATTTGGAAATCTTCAAATTCAAGACAGATTTGATGTATGTTTTAGTGCTACACATGTGAGTATTAAAAGACTGGTACGTGCAGCATGTTCCCATTCAACAAAGGTCAATGAATGGTCAGTTTTGCCTGGAGAACATTATTCTTGACCATATCACTGTTATTGAATAATGGTTGCAAAAATACAAACAAATTCCACCACACAAAGTAGGCACACCCGAACGCTCACGAGGCAGTCTTACAGCGTGAGCGTACGTTCGATTCGATGTATGCCGATTTAAATTGTGTGCCTACTTGGAGTGGTTTCATCTGATACTGCCCTACATATTACGATAAGCAACACTTTTTTATTAGATTCATCGGCCGGTGTTATTTGCGGTCTACAACGAATTTTTATGTTAAAATTAACAAATTTTGGTGTGAATATGTAACAATTTTCACACTTAACATGTGTTAACTTACACAATGGATCGCAAATCACACCGTTTTACAACAGTATAAGTGGGATAAGGAAAAAGACGTGAACTAAGACCACACTACAACATTTAGGATCACTAGGGTCAACTACGGCAAAAATGTAAAAAATTCTCAAAGCTTATTTTTTATTATGTTTTCATTTATTTTTAACAAATTATTGTTTACTGAAATAAATTTTACTAACAATTGTTACTTTTCATGAACTCTTACGGCAAAATCATTTAAAACGGGTAAATTTTCTAGAGTAAACATGGTTTACAATGATGTGTTGAAGTTACTGTTATTAAATAGTAATGTCAGGTAAATCAATTTGCTAATGCCAAATTATTCTAATAACTTCATTATAAAAAATGAGATTAATATACTAGTATGCTATACTTAATACACACATAAAATTTTTTGGGATTAATTGTAATCTGCCTAATCGGTGTTAAATATGGATAAAGTTTTGTCTGAAAAATTGTTAATCCTTATCTAATTTGGTTTTATTGTTATCCTTTCCCGACTAAATTGTGTCTAAAAGTGATTGTTTACTGCAACAAGGATAAGCTCTACTCCAACTTTTACATGGTGAACATGGTAACTCCGTCTTTTTTAACTCCACAAACGGATGGACGCAAGGGAACACCGAAAAAGTGTTCCCTGGCGTCCACAAAGTGTTAAAATTAACTCCAGATTTTTATCAGTGTAGTAACAATTACAATAGTTGATTCTCATTCTCTAATTGCACATCAAAATTTCAAGAGAAGGAGGAACAATACACACACTTAAAATTTACGAAAAACCGCCTACTGATTGAAAATATCATTATCCAACACCTGTTTATTATGAAACCATAATAATGTCAATTTTGAATATTTTATGAAGTTTATAAAACACTGTTAAAATATTCAAAAGTAAATTCGAATTTAATTCTAAATTAATGCTGCAATTCTAAACACCATCGTAGGCATTGTAAGATACTTACGGCTCGTTACGTTATAAATTCACGATGCTTACAATGGATCTTAGACCGTTTTCACATTTTAGCGACTTGGCTAAATCGCTTGGTACGCGCTTAAATCGCGCGGCTGGAAGTACATACAAAATGATATACTGGATGTCCCAGAAATAAGTACATTAATTTTAACCAGTAACAGATCTCGTTAAATTAAATAATTTTTCTCTATATCATTTTTTTGCAAATCGCCAATTTTTAAAAAAATATTTCCCCTCATAAATTAACGAGTCCTCTAGTATTGTTCTAATCACAAGTTCAAAGAATAAGCAGTATTTTCATTTTTTTTTTAAGTTGCTTAGAAACGGTCGTTTGTCAAATGAATGACTTGGAAATATTTACTATCACCTTTATCAACCGTCTGAATTGAAATAGCTCTTCTTATACAGTGCCTACATTTTAAAATTATGAATGCGCTGACATTGTATTAATTTATGGTAGATACACATAGCAGTCATGTCTGATATTGATTTTAGGTGGTTGGGCTGACAGCGGTTGTACAAGTCAGTGTCAGTGAATATCATTGTGATTCTTTACTTTTGCATATTTATGGGTAAATGAACGTCAAAAACGATACCTGGTCGAAATTTATCTAAGAAATGGAAGAAAAATTAAAAGGCGAATGGGTTTATGATGTAAATGTCATAAAAGAGAGTTCAAATAAAATAGGTTTAAAATTCGAAGTTTCAATATAACTACGACATACGTGAGTTTTCTCACAGCCAACTCTGAAAAAAGATTCAGTGGCTTACACATTAACGACAGACTTTTGACATTGCGTCAGGTTTGTTCACGTCATAGTTACTAGGCAACAGTTACAGCACAGCAATATTGTATAGTTTCCAGTGGCGGACAGTAATATTTTTAACAAATTTTAAAATAATTTTAACTCGATAACTAGAACGTTCACGAGTTTTATTGTCATTTAAAATTAATGTACTTATTTCTGTGACGTTGTGTACGATAATCCCGTGACTGAATCCTGTGACTGTCAAAACTATGAAAGCCGTTAAAATGATATGCGCGAAAGAGGCGCGCCTAAGTCCATAGTGTGAAAGCGGTCTTATGCTCGATTTTTCAATCAGAAGTAAACCTTAACTCTTAGTTTATTCTCATGGGAACAGGTAAGAAGACAATTGTTTCCATGGCAAACTGAAGGTTAACTACGGGTAAACTGAAGGTTTTTAGTTAACTTGTGGTTGAAAAATCGTCCATTAGTGTTATAGCACAAAATACAGTTTACCTGTAAAATATGGTATTTTATTTCCGTAATTTTAGTGTTTTATTTAATATTTTAATTAGTATTTTCCCATTTTAAATCCCTGCAAGCATCGCATAGTATTGTTACATTCGGGGCATAACTTTTGTTACAAAAATGTGTAACCTACGACCAAATTAATTAATAAGACACCTCTGTCAGTTCATACAAGCGACAGCAGTGTTTACTTTGCAAAAGCTAAAATAGAATTTTCAATTTTTTTCGGCTACCAATCAGAATTTGCCACCCTGTGTGATGTTTCTGGTGGGAAAACTCAAAAATAAACTAGTTTTTGCTATGGAGCAATCAATCCGTGGACGCCGTGTATGCATAGAAAAGAATGATAGCAAGTTAAGGTAGTTTTATGATGATTCAAATTTGTGTAAATTTTACGAAAGCGAAACGCATATTTGTACTTGTAATATCCTTTCCTCACCTAGCATTCAAATCACCAACAATACGCCGCCACTGCTTTGCTTATTACGCAATATCTCTGATATTGTCGGTGCTATACATTCTCCTATTACGATATTTATTATTATGTTGGTTATGAGAGCGGCAGTGACTACAACATAACTGGTTCACATCAAAAGCAAAAAATAAACTTTGCTTTCACTGCAAGAGATATTCGTTGCCAAAATCCACACAAACAAACGCGGCTTCGAATAAGTTATCACGTTCTTTTCCGCCACAATTACTATTTATTTAGCCGACATAAATTTTAAGGACGGCGATTTAATCGAAACGACTTGAAATGTCAAGTACAGACATTAAATCTTGCTTTCATAGGAGGAACAATTGCATTACATTCTCAAATAAATTTAAACGAGCGAAATCTATTGGACTCTGACTTTCTACAATTAGAAATTTCTTTTTTTAAGTGGATCCTACATGCTAAACCGAGAAGTGCTACAGTTCTTTTTGTGCTTAACCGAAAAGAAAATCTGTTACTCACCAACGAAGGTCGCGATTCAACTTCAATGACGAGAAAACGATTCTTAATTTAGAGTAATTCCTTCGGTTGTGATCACTACGGACAGCGAATCGGCTGAAATGAAACGCACGCATCGACACGACAAAAAGCAAACTCCATCCAATACCAAACAGCGCCGCGCTGATACTAAGCGAAGAAAAGTTAGACTGCCCCGCTAAAAACGAACGGACTTGTAGGGCGGACCCGCTGCTCCAAGACATTTCACAAGTCCGGGACCCTTGGTGCCCTGCCTGCTACATTTCTCTTCTCGGTATTAGATTAGACAAGCCAATAACGTGATCTGTCGTGTTGCTGATTAATCACTGTTTCATGCAAATTGCCTCCATCACATCGTTGTACAGTTTCTTAATTTCTGCAAATATAGCACGCAGCCGTTATTTATCTTTAAGCGAGACCTACATACGAGGAAAAAAATCTAAATATGAAACTTAATTAATTGTTGCTCTTGTCTTTGATTAAATTCATCAGCAAATTCTTAGTTCTTTGCTTCGAAATATACAGTGTGAATAAAAAGTAAGGATCGTTGATGATAGAACCGTTAGTTTTAAGTTTTAAAAAAGTTTTAGGTAAATTTTAATGCTAATTATTTGCTAAAAACTGTTATTATTTCTTTTTTTCTTTATAATACAGTGAGAATAAATTAAGAAATAAATTATTTATTTCCTTGATGTTTAGCGTGCACGAAAGACAACAAATAGGTCAATTTTTGTTGCAGTTTTGATGGTCCAGGGTGACCATTTAAAAAAAAAATGAAAAAAAAATGAAAAAACAAAAATTTAGGTGCAATGGAAATGGGGTCAGGGAGAAACTGATTTAAAATTTAAGTATGATTTATATAGTGACCTCCAAGAAGTTCGCACCATGCGGGAAAATTTCTTATTATTTACTTTTCTAGAAAAGTTTTTGCGCCTATAGTTTGTGCATATTTGATAACGGATAACCATGTAAAATGTGAGCAAATAAAAATCAGTTTAGAATAGGCGTTGCAAGGAAAATGTATGTCTGATATGTGCAATTAACTGAATTAGTTAATCTCATAGGTATATTCATAAAATGTCAAATTTAGCGATTGTTTATTTCATTAAAAATACAGCAATTCGAAGAGCTTTTATTGTAGTCATATTTTTATACATGTGACATACAGTACAACCTCTTCAATCCGAACTAATAACTGCACTGGTTGATTCGAATTTTCGAAATATTCGGATTGCCGAATCAAAGACAGGAAATATAAATTTCAATACAAACAAAATCAATGAAGCTTTGGCTTCCTAGGACAGTGGTACCGTAATGTAGCGGCCGTCATATGACCGCGAATGACATCATGCAGCGTTGAGGAATAACGCCAGGTAGCATTGAAAAACTGATGTACACGTAACGTAACCAAAAAGAAAACCAACGATCTGTATCTTTTTACATATTCCATAATAGTCCAACTTGATTTGACATGATGGACATATTTGCAAAATAAAAATTCACCAAAAGAGATTCGAAATATTTAAAATAATAATAATATTTTATTCGTACGATTGCGATTTACAAAAAATAGATGTACATGGCATAATCTAGCATTAAAAAAAAAACACCTACATAGTATAAAAATATTGTGATTAATGTCATGAATTCATAATTTCGAAAGCATTGGGATCAATAACATCATTCAAGTATTCAAAGGTAGAATAATAGCTTCTACTAAGTAGGAATTTCCTTAGAGATGTCTTGAACAGTTTACTATTTTGAGTTCTAATGGTTTCTGGGAGTTTATTGAAGAACTTGACGCCCATGTAAGATGGGGCCTGCTCAAACTTTTTGGAATGATGTGATGGAATTACAAATAAATCTTTGAACCGTGTATGTCAAGACAATCGAATGCGCGGGTCACATCGAAGAAGAGACCAGCCACTAAATAACCTTCGTCAATTTTCTGGTATATAAATTCTAAAATATTCGTAGTTGCCCTCTCCGTCGATCTGCCCGCACGGAAGCCATACTGGGATTTACTTAACACATTACTGGCCTCTAAAAAACAAATTAACCTACTGTACATTATTTTTTCAAAAACTTTACAATACACTTAAGACAGAAATACGGCGATAGTTGTCGAGTTCATGCAAGTCATTTTTCTTAAAAATTGGTACTACTAACGCTGTCTTCAACAAAGTTGGGAAGCATCCGTCTTCCACTGAATGGTTTATAATATTTGCTGAAGAGACCGAAATAGGTTCGACAACATATTTCAGAGTTTTCGTAGAGATGTTGTCAACCCCAGCACTACACTTTGTTTTTAGTCTTTGGACCGCTTTTATTACTTCTGCAGCGTCGGTCGCTAGAGAAGCAAAAGTCCTTTCGTTAAAAATCCCTACTGTTGGATTTCCATGATGATTTGGACCAAAACACTTGCTCAAACTCACTGGGACTATCCTAGAGAAATTGTGGTTTTTCTGAAGTCTCTTTACTTAGCTTTAAAGGACAAGATTCCCTGATGGCCATCAGTAAACTGTTACAAAATACGGCATCCACATGTTCGGACTTGTTGCAATTGAAATGAGTTGTTTCTAAGTTTAGTTTTAAAATTGCTAAGCAGTTTATGGAAAGGTTAGGACGATATTGAGGGTTGAATTGTTTAACATTTTCATTTGTTATTCTTTCCACAATAAAGTTCAGTTTAATTGCCAAATGATCACTAATATTTGACTGCATCACAATAGAGCTGCATGAATTTAAGTTATGAGAGTTTGTTATGATATAATCGATTTTCGAGCCTGTTTGCTCTTTTGATGACATAATATTTTCTCTCGTTGGTTTCTTAGAAGTACATTGTAATTCGAAACTGGTGAGCACATCCTTGAATATTTGAGTATGAATTTATTACTTAAGTAATTAATGTTCAAATCACCACAAAAGAATAAATCCTTTGCAAAACTTAGCAAAGAAAATCTCTAGACACCAGTTCGGTGGTCGGTAAGCACTGAGGACACAACACTTGAAGTTGTCCATTGTTATTTTAATAGCACACACTTCGAAGTGCATTTCAACAGATAGTTTGTCAATATTATGCATACCTGCAACTTCAAATGTACTACTGCTTTTGGTGAAAATTGTAGACGATCCTTATCTTTCTTACGTGACAGTGACATTTCTAACAAACCGCATGTGCTTAATGTCATTAGATATTTTTGTCTTAAGAATGGATATGTGGCTCCACATTTTTGAAATCCCGTACAGTTGCGTACTTGGTGTACACCGATTTTTTTTAATAAAGTAGTTCAAACTACAAAAAAATGTATTCATCTGGAGCTCTTCAAGCTTGGACGCATCTTTCTCTTTCCCTCTCTCCTTAATTTCCAAATTGATTAAGTTCCTCTATTTTAAATAATTACAAGGCTTCCTTCGAATTTTCTTATTTGAACATTTAATTTTTTTTTGTGACACCATTCACCGACAACTTACGGTTGCTACTTTGGGCAACCGTTATCCTACGGATCCGAGACTAGCGGCAATGGTGCTACCGGTCAGAACTCTAATGAACAATAAACAGTATAAATAAACAGAGCGTATCTTAGAGAACTTACAACTAAGGAATTTCCAGTAGGAATCACTTCGCCGTTCGGGTTAGGAGGCGTCGTTGGGATTATTTGGATATTGGCAAAATCATTTGGATATTGGTAAAAAGCCAGCTTCTGGATTATCAGAAAATCGGTTAATTACGTATTAACAAAACTGATTCATAAAAAATCAGATTCGATTGAATTTTAATTCTAAACCCCATTTTTGCAATGGCCAGTTGTTCTTGAAATATGGAATGAATTATGAAATGCGTGTGTTAACGTTACAGTTTGTGGTATAGAGGGAAATAACTGATGTAAACTCCTTTTACTGTAAAAAATACATGATGACTTATCGAAATCTGACCGACGGACTACGAACAGCTGATGAGCAGTGGTACACAGATTTCCATGTGAAGTGTAGGGGCAGGAAAATAAATAAAAATATACTTTTGTGTATTAAATTGCAGTATGTGTAAGCAATATAAATAATAATTATTATAAACAATATAAATAACATGCTGAATATTATTTGTTAGACTACAGTATATAATTTTTTTTTCGAGAAAATATGTTAAATCTGAACTAAATATTTGACTTTAATAAATGAAGAGTTACGAATTAAATGAGGTTACGAAATACTGTTTTTAATAAAATTTGTCATAGTCTTTTTCAACAATTATTAATTTACAAAATATTATAATTAATTACACCTAATAATCACACACAAGCATTGTTGTTTAATATAATGGTTCATAATGCAGAACTACAATTTCGATATTCCAGGTTAATTGGTTAATTCCACCACCATTTCTTCATCGGAAAGCAAGTAAACGTCGTTATTCGAATCACCTGTGTCGACCGTGAAGGTAAGATTATCGGTGGTACTAACAACTTTTCGATAGCTTTTGTCACTGATTTTAGTAGCCGCTAGAAGCCTTAGATTTTGTTACAAGAATTGTTACACAATATCCAGCTTCGTCTTTCATGAATTCTAGCACATTAATTGAAATTAACCTCCGCCCACAATAATTTTTATATCCGTAGATACGTATTTCGGCAGCTAAGCTGCCATCTTCAGTACGCTACCAACTTAAAAGCACTAAGAAAGATTTAAAACTACCTATCCTTTGTTGTGGTTTTAATTTCCTCACCACTCTGTAAATATTGTTTTCTGAAATTTGCAGTTATAAGTCTGGTACTGTTAATTTAATGGCAACAATATATTATCATGAACAAAAAAAAAGATCGGCGAACAGGGAAAAATAATTCACAGCCAGGTACGTGAAATCATAGCTAATGTGCTAGACTAAAATAGTAAAGGAGACTGTGGTTTAAGAGATAATTGAAATTAACCTCCACCCACAATAATTTTTATATCTGTAGATACGTATTTCGACAGCTAAGCTGCCATCTTCAGTACGCTACCAACTTAAAAGCACTAAGAAAGATTTAAAACTACCTAATCACACTGATAAAATCATAAAAATATTAAAGCTATCAACAATCTAATCATTCTAAAAGATATATATGTCTAAATGTAAGTAAATATAAATTAATATGTAAAAATTTTAAATAAACTATATATGTTAATGTATAAATCGGGGAAAAAAAAATTATGTGAACACCCATAATTAACTGAAAACCTTACAAACAAGAGCTAACCAAACAACACGGAAATGCAGAAATAAATTGTCCAAAGACCTGAAAAAATTTCTTATTCTAACGAATAAATAAGTATATAATTCCCTGTTATTTGATACCTAAAAACCTAAAAATCCTGAAAAAAAATATATATATATTATGTATAAATCGTCAAAAAACAACCTACAGATGAGAGCAAATCACACCCACACACCACAGGTTAAGTGCACTTTAGGAAAATTTATCTCGGAGATCCTCTCCTTGTGAAATATCCAGTGCAAATGCGCTTAGCTGACTCTAACACCCATTTATATATGATTTAGATAGCGACATCTGGCGGATGATTTCTGATATAACAAGTACGACATCTAGCGGCCAATTTTTGACTTAAGATCTAGAAAATAATCATAATAATCATATATCTAAATACGGACGGGTGTTCACATAATTTTTTTTTTCGATTTATACATAACATATATAGTTTATTTTTAGATACAAATAACAGGGAATTATATACTTATTTATTCGTTAGAATAAGAAATTTTTTCGGGTCTTTGGACAATTTATTTCCGCATTTCCGTGTTGTTTGGTTAGCTCTTGTTTGTAAGGTTTTCTGGCAGTTAATTTTGGGTGTTCACATAATTTTTTTTTCCCCGATTTATACATTAACATATATAGTTTATTTAAAACTTTTACATATTAATTTATATTTACTTACATTTAGACATGAATATCTTTTAGGATGATTAGATTGTTGTTAGCTTTAATATTTTTATGATTTTATCAGTGTGATTAGGTAGTTTTAAATCTTTCTTAGTGCTTTTAAGTTGGTAGCGTACTGAAGATGGCAGCTTAGCTGTCGAAATACGTATCTACGGATATAAAAATTATTGTGGGCGGAGGTTAATTTCAATTATCTCTTAAACCACAGTCTCCTTTACTATTTTAGTCTAGCACATTAGCTATGATTTCACGTACCTGGCTGTGAATTATTCTTCCCTGTTCGCCGATCTTTTTTTTTGTTCATGATAATATATTGTTGCCATTAAATTAACAGTACCAGACTTACAACTACAAATTTCAGAAACAATATTTACAGAGTGGTGAGGAAATTAAAACCGCAACAAAGGATACCCTACACTAAGAAACGTGCATGAAACCTAACCACTAACGCTAAAACTGGGGTAACAACTATCACTGCGTGAGCCGTGCTCCTATACTTCGACCTCACCTAAATTTTAAATGTAGACTCGTCGGACGAAAACTCGTCTCTGCGCATTATGTACTTCTTATAATAAAAGGAGTCTACTAGTGCTTTAAAAGTTTATTATTTCCAAGGCAAGAGCGCTATTAATGTTCCTGTTTTTTATTCAGATAAAGATTATTTCGAACATTTCAATTTCGTTCTTTTCTTATCCTAAAACCTGCCACAAACTCACTAATAATAGTTTTCATTTTTTTAAATGAAATACTACATAAATGTTAATTATTCTTGTTTTATCTAATGAACAATGTTCAACAAATTGTAAAAGTAACGCAAGTATTTTGTATTGTAAATATGCGTTCATGCCCGGTGCGGACATCTGTACCGTAATAATAAACTCTTCTTAAATTCCCAGAAAGACGGTTGGGTACAAAAATAAAAATTAAAATCACTTTAATTTTTCTTCGATTTCTAATACACACATAAAATGTTTTGGGATTAATGGTAATCTGTAAGTTTTGCCTGAAAAGTGATTAATCCTTATCTAATTTAGCGTTATTGTTGTCTTTTTCCGACTAAATTATATCTAAAAGTGAGTGTTTACTCCAACAAAGATAAGCTCTACTCCTACTTTTACGTGGTAGATATCCCGTCTGTTTTAACTCCATAAACGGATGGACGCGAGGGAACACCAAAAAAGTGTTCGCTGGTGTCCAAAGGTGTTAGAATTATCTCCAGACTTTTATCTGTGTATGTGAATTAGAAGTACCACTAACATTTTTTTATGCAGTGAACATATCAGATAAGATATACCTTTAGTTTTTTTTAATACTTCCAATATTTACTCATTTTCAAATTTATTTCAGTTTTGCTGCCATAAATTAGTGAGATTATTTGTTAATGGGCGAAAAAAAGAAATACGTAACTGTGAACACAGTTATTTGCATTTTAAGCAGTTTAAATATATTTAATATTTTTCAATATTCGAATAACCGGTTATTCGAGTATCCGATTATTCAAAAACCGGTTATCCGGTTTTGTTTAAAACCTCGAATAATCCAAAACCGGTTAGCCGATTATCCAAAAAACCGATTTGGTTGCCAGCACTAGTAATTAGTATAACATACCGTCGCTGCTGGTTTCAATTTTTAAGACTGGCGCTGGCGGCAGCGCCACCAACAATACTTGATATCGGTACCGGCTTTGGAGACACTTCCTAATTCTAATTACTAATTACAAAGACACCTATCACTTCAGTCCGCAGATTAATGCAGCAAGCGGAACTGTCTCATGGAATGTGCAGAAACATTTTAAAAAAAGATTTGCAAATGCATGAATACTGTTCAAGAACTTTTGTTAGTGTACATTTATAATAAACTTAGAACATCAAGTTTACTGAGAGACAATAATACAAGTAATCAGTTGTTATGTAAATAACGACAGAAAAATACAGTCCACTTTTCAAAAAAAGAGCTTTAATTTATTGTAAATTATCGCTAAACTAGTTTTATAAAATCCTCCTACTAATTCAAACATTCATTTTGGTCCAATCGAGCCGAGGATATACTTATTCTACAATTCCTGAGAGCCAAAGGAGGATTGGAGCACCTTCGATTCATTGCGAGCTGACGGTGACCGACGCATTTGGAGCAAATTTGGAACGAGCAGTTTATTGCGAACAACAGAGGTACAAGATTTGAAGCAGTTTTGGTTCATTGAGAACGACAACGCTGACGGTGACGGAGAGAAAGAGATTAAGTGATCGAGGGCGTTTTATAGATGCTTTCTATTTGACACAATTATTGCAATTTGTTCAGCCTCCGTTCAGTCTCAAATTTACAATTTTATTTACTTTGACCCTTGAGCAACCTACTTGTCAATATGGGCAATCAATAAACAAATCGATTAATTATAAATGTCAGTGATTTGTCCTGACAGGTGACCTATAACCTTTAACCAGCAACAGTAACAATACATTTAAATTTAATAACGCTGTTTTTTACCCCCGCCATTGCGGAATCCGATCGATTTTTCTATGATTGCTACTTCTGTTTCCACCAATGAGCTGATACCGTTTTCTGCGGCACTACGCATATCTCAAAAGAAGCATTACACGCTGAGGAATCCCATAAAACTGAAATAAGAGCACAATAGCACTTGTAAATGATGTATTTCTTCTTAAGGTCCAAATATAGTCTTTTGCACAAAGTATAACTTTACAACTTATTAATCGCATTAATCTAATGCGGCCCATGTCGTCTGAGCATTGCACACCAGGAAGGGGTAACACGTCATCGAAGTTGTCAGCGTATTTCTTTTTTAATTCCAAATTCCTGAGGGCCATTTTTTAAAGGACGCGAGTCTCTTTTTACTTTTACTTATTTCTGAAATAAACAACTAGAACACATAACACTCCACTTCTTATCTTTAACAGCAAATGACACTTCGACGCCATATTTAATCGCATCGCATTGCATCGTAAAATTTTTGCGATTAAAAATTTAACAATCGATGTTGAATCGATTCATATACGTTGAACGCTAAACTGTATGTAATCATAAATCGATTGTGAATCGATTGTATCCGTTGAATGCCCCTAATAATATATCTGTCAACTGTGACATTTACAAATAATTTAACTAATCCATTGAATTCATTGCTTTCACATTTCCCCTTAATCAAAAATAAACAAGGAATTAAAGATTTTAGTTCGGCAAAAGGCTACGATAAAATCTGGTATCACAAAGTTCTTAAAATTTATTCAAAACTTTGACGATAATTAATTAATTGAATTACAAACTCGATTGAATTCTAGAATCGGTGCATTAGCTGAGTACGATCAAATACAAAGGCAAATTCAAAGTGTGCGACTTAATATAGACGCGCCTGACAATGACAGTACAGATGACGTAGACGGTGAAGAATTTGAAAATTTATACTTTAAGGCAGTTTCTCTTGCAAATACAATGCTTAGTAAACATATACAATCTAAAAATGATTCAAATTCTAATTTATTAGTTTCAAAGACAAATAGCGATCAGAATAAGGTAAATGTAAAGCTACCAATTATAAATTTGCCAATCTCTATGGTAATTGTCAAGAATAGTATAAATTTAATGAAGCATTTAATGCGCTAATTCATGAAAATCCAAAGCTTTCAGAAATACAAAAGTTCATGTATTTAAATTTGTCACTTAAAGGATTAGCTGCGGATACGATTCGATATTTGGAGACTTCTGCAGCTAATTACAGTGTAGCTTTACAATTATTAAAAGACCGCTTTGAAAATAAGAAATTAATAGTTAATGTGCATATGAAAGGCATATTTGAATTACCACCAATTGTTAAAGGAAACTCTTCAGGGCTAAGAAATTTATTAGATACATTTCTGAATCATTTTCGTGCTTTGGAGGCTTTAAAACAACCAGCTGAACTTTGGGATACACCTACGATACATTTACTATTTAATAAATTAGATTGGGAACAAAGTAATTCGCTTTGGGAGCAAAGTAATTTTCAAAAAGATTTACAAAAGTTGAGTAACTTAGTTGAATTTCTAAAAAAAAGATGTCAGTTGTTAGAAACCATTTCTTATAATAATCCTAAATCAGCTGAGAATAAACCAAAAACGATTTCTAATGTAGCATCACGGAAACAATGTATATTGTCACGCTAGGGGTGGTGCGCCTCCACCTTGTCACGCTAGGGGGGTAGCGTAGGGTAGAGCTTGAAACACAGTTACTTTATAAAAGCGGATACCTTTTATTAATATAAAATTTAATATGATGGGGTTTGTTGTTAATTCACGACGGATGGCTGCTATTCGGGTCGCCTGTGCGCGGCTGGCTTGGTCGGGTGGCGATGGCTTCGACTCGTTGCGGCGGTTTTACTTTCAGGAACGAATGACCACGGTCTTCTGGCCCTGGATGAAACGGCGCTGGTGAAGGAGTGCGGCGATGGCTTCAGCTGGCAGGCTGGCGCGGCTCCCCGGAACTTGAGTTGACCGGGATGAGATCGGCAGCTTCTGGATGGGCGTGGACAATGGTGGCAGAGGGCGTCCTCCGATCGGCGTCAGGATGCTGATGATCTTGGGATCAGCGTTCCGGGTGGCTCCCCTTCTTCGAGATGGCAGATGTTGCCAATTCGAAGTCGTCCCTAGGCCGACTGCCTATCTAAGTTTTACGCGCACTTTTTATACGAAATTTTTGTTGATTCGCATATTGCGTTATTCGTAAATGCCCGGCGTTCAATTGTATTGCCTACTTGCTGAAATCATTGGCCCTAGTTGTCGCGATTCTGCCGATGTGTATTTTGAAATAAGAACCGTGTTATATCGGGTTACCTCACACATTGTTATGACACTGTTGCCCTCGATTTCACAAACCCCTGCTTTAATAATTTCTTTATATTATTTTTTATGAAAACTCGAAAAACTCCCATCGTGACACTATTCTGTAAGGGATCACATGCAATTTATATTTGTAAAGAATTTTTCATGCAGACACCTTCGAGACGTTTTGATTTTATAAAGGAAAGTAAGGCATGTACAAACTGTTTATTGTAGGGACATTCAGCGGTAAATTGCAAATCTGGAAATTGCATTAAATGTAATAAAAAACACCACACATTACTTCACAATGACACCAACTATAATAACATTTCTAATAAATTTCCCTCATCTATTGATGACAATAAAACACCAATGACAGTTGCGTCACATTGTATTAACAAATCTTCTCACATATTTCTAAGCATAGCGGTAATTAAAATTAAAAATTCGAACGGTGAATTTATTAAGACTAGAGCGTTACTTGACAACGGTAGCGATAGTAATTAGATTACAAATAAATTCCTTCAAAAATTGAAAATATGTACTCGTGAAATGAACACCCCAGTAGTAATTTCGAGCTTAAATAATACGACATCACAAGCTAAAGAGGTAGCAAGCGTTACAATTAAATCAGTTTATTCCGCTTACACAAAGTGTCTTGATTTTTTTGTCTTTTAAAAAAGTTATAGAGAAAATATCTACAGTGCGTATACAAACTCATAATATGCAAATTCCAGAAAATATCAATTTAGCTGATCCATTCTTTTATGAACCCAATGAGATAGAAATTTTGTTAGGAGCCGAAATATTTTTTTAATTATTACTTCCTAAACAAGTAACTCTTGGTAAACAAAAACCGATTTTTACAAAATTCAAAATTTGGGTGGTTAATTACTGGGAAATTAAACATAGCGGAATTTCACAAATCTTCTTGTTATATGGCTTTACGTGAAGGTAACGGATTACACGAAGATCTTCAAAGATTTTGGAAATTAGACGAAATTCCGAATGATACCTTATTAAGCCAGGAAGAAGAATTTACAAACAACCTGATGCGGAATGAAGAAGGAAGGTATGTAGTTTCACTACCCTTTAACGAAAAGGTAACTTGTCTTGGGTGCAGCTTTAACATTGCGTTAAAAAGATTTTATGGTATTGAAAGACGATTAAGTCAAATATTAATTTAAATAAAAATTACATTAATTTTATACGGGAGTACGAACAATTAAATCACACGGAAAAAGTATTTGAAATGACAGACGAAGAAGCCATAAACTATACTTAATCACTACAATCTGAAGAATATTATATTCCTCATCATCTAGTTATAAAAGAAGCAAGTTCAACTACGAAATTACGTGTAATTTTCGACGCTTCTGCAAAAACAAGTACTTCATTGTCATTAAATGACGTTTTGCGAATTGGTCCAGTAGTACAGAACGATTTATTTAACATATTGATAAGATTTCGCAAACATAATGTTGTTTTAACAGCAGATATTGAAAAGATGTTTAGACAAGTATTGGTAACAGAAAAAGACTCAAACTACCAAAGAATAATTTGGCGAGAAAATTCCAATGAAAAATTAAAAATTTATCGATTGCGTACTTTAACATACGGCACTGCACCAGCTACATTTTTAACAACAAGATGCCTCAAAGATTTGGCACTACAGTTTCAAGATAAGTATCCTGAAGCATCTGGTACTATTGATAATGATATGTATGTCGACGATCTTGTAACTGGTTGTAATAATCTTCAAGATGCGAAGGTTTTAAAAGAACAACTGTGTGAGATTTTTAAAACAGCTTGTTTCAATTTACGTAAGTAAATAATTTGTGTAACGGTGATAATAATCACGAAATATAGGCGAAAAATGACAACAAAATCCTGGAAATTGTTTGGAACACAGATGCAGATACATTTAGTTTTGATGTAGGTACAGATAAAAATAATAACACTAGATTGACTAAACGTTGTATTTTAGCTTTAATTTCTCGCATTTTTGAAAATTAGGAGTCATAACTCCGAAAATTGGAATGGGACGAGAAAATTCCTACACATTTGGAAGGTACTTGGTTACATTTGAAAGATCAAATGTTTTCTATATGCAATATTAAAATAAAACGTCAAGTATTTCCTAACAACTTGAATTATTTTCAATTTTGCGGTTTCTCTGATAACAGCGAAGCAGCTTATGCAGCTATGATATACGTACATAGCGTCAAAACTGACGGGTCAATTAAAATTGCGTTACTATCCTCAAAAACTCGGGTGGCACCAGTCAAAAAAATTTCGCTTCCGAGATTAGAACTTTTATACGCATTTTTATAAGCAAGGCTAATGCTTAATGTTTTGAAAATCTTTAATATCAATAATAATTTAGCTAGTATTTTACAGATTCAACTATAGTTTTAAATTGGTTACGCGCTGATCCTACAAAATGGAAAACTTTTGTTGCAAATAGAGGTTCTAAAATACTACACTTAACCGATATTAAGAAATGGTATAACGTTAGAGGCCAAAATAATCCTGCAGATATTGCATCTCGGGGAATGTCAATTACAGAGTTACAAAAAACAATACGGTTCCTTGGTCCTGAATTCATGTACAATGATCCAAAATTTTGGATGATAAATTACAGACCTATTGAATCAGAACAACTAGAAATGAAATATAAATCATCTTTTGTTACGATAACAACATGGGATATATACCAGAGTCGGACGCAGATGGGTGCAAAAATAAAGCCTTGCATCAATTTCGCCACCCAAAATACAAGAAATAACATGGTCCTTCGAGCAGGATGGTAATCCTGTGGATGTGAAGAGGTGAAATTTACAAACAAGAAATTAAGAGAGATGCCAACACAATCAAACAATTAGAAGAGGAATTTTCAATCTTTGGAGGTCGAGCAGGACTGAAGAAACCATTGAAATCAACAGAGCCAACATTCAACACAGCAGTTCTTTCACACACATAAATTTGGGCGTCTGTACTTTCATTAATTTTGCATTTCATTTCAATCATGAGTGACATAAGGTCACTAGTAAATAAACGCACCTATTTAAAAGATCAATTAACAGCTTTTAAGAACTTTCTCAGTTCTTTGAACAACGGATAATCTTTCAAAAGCAAACATATTGAACATAATTAAGCGTATAGAAAAAGCACAACCTCTCTATGAAAAATTTAAGCAAATACAAGATGAAATTGACATTCTTGATTCTGATATTGACAATAATATTCGTGAACGTGAAGAGTTTTCTAATTCATATTTTGAAGTAATGTCACATGCAAAATTTATTATTGATGAATATTCCGAAAATACAAAAAAATGACAACCTATAAAATTATTCCGTTGCGTCTCATAATTCTTCAATTAATGTTTCTCTTGCACCAAAAGTAGATGCTACTATGAAAATAAAATAGCCGAACATAAAATTACCTATTTTTGAGGGAGATTTTACCGCGTGGCAAGAATTTTATGATAGTTACACAGCTATGATTCATTCAAATGATTCATTGTCAAACGCAAAAAAACTTTGTTATACCTTAAAAGTGTTTTAAAGGACGAACCTGCTGAAATGCTTAAATCATTGAAGACAACAGAAACAAATTATACTATCACGTTTGATTCATTGTGTAAAAGGTACAATCAAAAGAGACGAATTATTGACATACACGTTAGAGAAATTCTCAAATTAGAAAACATAGACACTTCTTTGAACGGCTGCCATATTAGGTTGCGAACATTCATTAATAATCTTGATAATAACATGCGATGTTTGGAATCTCTTGGATTTCAGCGAATATTTTGGCGAGATGATTCCAAACTTCCATTGAAAATATTTGAGTAAAATACAGTTACTTTTGGATTTACTGCCGCTCCCTTTCTTGCTATTAGAAATTTATTTGAAATTGCTAACATAAATCAAGGGAATTTTCCTAGAGAATCAACAATTATTAAAGAGGATTTTTATGTTGATGACTTATTAACAGGGGCCAGTACAGTCTACCAAGTAGAAGAGATAAAAAAGAATGTTACGTATATTTTGTCTCAAATAGGATTTCATTTATGTAAGTGGAGAGACAATTATTCGTGTAATTCCAAAGAAAACGACTTATTGGAAGTAGTTAATTCAACAAAAATATTAGGTATGGTTTGGAATATGAAATTTGATAAATTTTTGTTTACTGTAGGACCAACAGAAGAGAAGGAAATCACTAAACGAACAACTGCTACTGCACAATTATTTGACCCTATGGTTAAATGAGCTCTCTATATCAAGATATGCTTTAGTTTCAAACGCTAATGAAATATGTATCCAAGGATGTGCAGATGCATCAGAGAAAGCATATGGTGCTTGCGTTTACCTCAGCTCAAGAAGTAATAAAGGGGAGAAAATCACACATTTACTAGCAGGAAAATATAGAGCTGCACCACTTCATACTGTAACGTTACCACGTCTTGAACTGATGGGTGCAGCATTATTGGGCTCAATTTGTAAATACTGTTACGTCCGTCACGCGCAAACAGATCTGTTTTTAGCATCAGTACGCCACCTTGCGTCACAGAACATGACCGGAAACTACTCGATCATTCTGGCATGTTCGGGCAATACAGGGCTCTGCTATATAAGCCGTACTAAGGAACTCGATCTCTGTCTAAGGACACAAGTACTGGCATCATATGGTTTTGACACTTGACAGTGGGTATTTGACCTTGAACAAGCGGTTTGTCAAAATGACAAACTGAATATTTTATGTATATCGGAACGCAAATATAACGCAAATCATTTTAATTTCTATTTTATTAACGACAAGAATAAGTTTACAATATATCTAGACGTTAACGGTGCGAATATTACACAACAAACCGAAAAAGTAACTAAAAAGCATACGTGATTATATTAGAAGCTTTCCAGGTAGAATATCAAGTTTGCTTATTATTATTATTATTTCAAAGCATAAATCTTTAAACAGTTGACCATATAAACAGAAGATTCAGTAATTTACCTGTTAACTTTGAAATTAAAAATTGTGGACTGATCGTAATTTTCCATCAAGTTCCATGGGTAAGCTATTAGGTTCTGGACAATGGGACTTGGAAAATAATTGAATTTATAGAATTCCATAAGCATTTATGATAAATATGAGGTTTAGGATCCAGTTCAAAAAATCGTTGGTAATACCTGATAGAAATGATACTTTTTAGACAGAATTTTCCAATTTATTATGTTATGTAGCCTCGTAGTCGCTTAGTTTTATTACAAATTTATACTTTGTCTCAATAAAATGGAAATTGAAACTATTTTCGTTAATTTTCGTCTTGAATTACATAAAATATTCCAGTTTGTCATTTTGACAACCCACTCGTTGAAGGTCAAATACCCACTGTCGCGTGTCAAAAACATATGATGGCAGTACCTGTTTTCTTAGACAGAGATCGAGTGCCTTACGCCGTACGATCCGTCAGAAGTAGTTAGTTATGAAGTTAACGAGCGAAGGATTCGTACCTCGAATAAATAGAAAGTACATTTTGTAAAAGTGTTAGTTGATAGAAAATCTCATTACAGTTGTGTTGTTAATTGTGTAAAGCGACAGCTTTAAATTAAAGTGTTCTGAAATTTAACGACTATAATATGTGAACCCCAAATTCGTAACAAATTGATGTCAGAAGCGGAAATTTCAAGAATGAAGCTGTACGAGTTAAAAGTGAAAGAGCTGCGTGAGGAATTAGAAGAAAGAGTCCTGGAAAATTCGGGAAAAAAAGCGTCTTACAAGAACGACTGAAACAGGCTCTTGTAGATGAAGGTAAAGATTCGGAAACATTTGAATTTCAAATTGAAGACGCGGCCGCTCTACTGAAAGAAGCGAAAGAAAATATGAAATTAGAAATGCACGAAGTGAAAGAAAAAATGGAAAAAGGTAACGAAAATATGAAATTACAAATGCAAGAAATTAACGGAAAAATAGATGAAGTTAGTGAAAAGGTGAAATTAGAAGTAAAGGCGCAAACGCAAGAGATGAGAAAACAAATGGAAAGTATGGAAATAAAAATGGAAACTTACAGTTTAAAAACCGATCTAAATATAGGAAATATGAAGATGCAAATCGATGAAAAGATCGAAGATCTTAAAACCGAACATGACGACAAAATTGAGGAAAGAATTGAAGATATCCGAACTCAGTTTGGCAGTATAATTAAGGACATGAAGCTTGAATTCGACGACAAACTTGACGAAAAATTTGGTGGAATAAAAATTCAGTTCCAGGATAAACTAGAAGACTTGGCTAAACAACTGCCTAAAGTAGAGCATGGTCGTACCATTGGACCATCAGCCGGGTCGTCCAGTCAGAAATTGAAATCCCCGAAATTTGAAGGCGACTTACCCTGGTTTACCTTCATTCGGCAGTTCAAAATTGCTGCTGATGTGAATGGTTGGAATGACTGTGACAAAGCTGCAGCACTCGTTTTAGCTTTGCGAGGCCCAGCATTGAATGCCTGACAGTCCATTCCTGAGGAAGTCCAAAACAAACTTTGATCAACTGGTAGAGAATTTAGAAATGCGTTTTGGTGATTATAGATCAGAAAATGCAACAAGTATTACGGTTGGGTAACTTCTCCAAATGCACAGATGTACTGGCCCGTGCACTGGAATTCGAGACGGCCAAGCACGCATCTAGAAGCCTAGTACGGGTACGAGAGGTAAAAGCTGCTGATGAGAGTACCCTAACAGAAATCCTGGAAAGGCTGAAACACCTTGAAGAGAAGAAATCCACGAACAACAGCAGACGAATTACCACTTGTTGGAACTGTGGTAAACCAGGTCATTTGAGTTCCAACTGCCGGCGCAAACTAGCGCACAAAGAAGATGACAGCGAGTCTTTAAACTGAAACCAATCAGCAAGAAGGGGCGCATGCTGACTGATTCTACTGACAGCCCCAAGATTGTCTCCATTTCCAGGATAAGGAACAATAAAAATAGCTTGATAGCAGATGGGAAAATTGGTGAGAGATCTTTTCAATTCACAATTGATACAGGAGCGAATGTGTCCATCATAAGAACAGATCTTTTATCAAAATGGAAGCTAGCAAATAATGGAAGCGTATATCACATCCAAACAGCTACTGGCGAGGTTATTCCAGTTTGTGGTGAAGCCGAAATTGACATGAAGATTGGAAGTACGAGATTCAGGCACAGGGTGTTAGTGGCAGACATTGTTGAGGACTTCATCCTGGGAGTGGACTTCATGAAAAAAACGGCTTGGTTGTAGATTTAGAAGATAAAGTTCTACGAATTGGATCTGAAGAAATACTTCTCCACATTCCTGGAAATTTATCTACAGTGTTAAAAGTAATATTGGAAAAAAATGTAAACATTCCAGCCTTAACCGATAAGTTAATTCTGGCGAAGTTGAAAGGCAATCTTGGTAGCTATCCTGCCGGAATCATAGAGCCAACTGATATCAGCAGCGCCAAGAAAGGAATTTTACTGGCTGGGACTCTGATGAAGATCCAAGAAACAATTCCTATTTGTCTTGCAAATGTCAACAGTTACCCAGTGACCATACCGAGCGGAACGGTAGTGGGCAAATGTGAAGCAATTGCTTCTGTGAACCACATTCAAGTAAACGATGCATCCGCTCGGCATCAGTCTGACACTCAACCACCACTGCTAGAGAAATTGCTAGAGGAGGTATCAACATCGTTAACACCCATGGAAACAGAAGACATAGGAGGACTGTTAAAAAACACAAAAGAATCTTCGCCTTTACCGATGAAGACTTAACCCGGACGGACATTGTTCAGCACAGAATAAACACTGGCGATTCGAATCCAATTCGTCAACCCGCACAAAGACTGCCATTGGCGAGGAGAGAAGAGACTGACAAGTTAATCAAGAAGGTGCAGGGCCAAGGAATTATTGAACCATCGCAAAGTCCATGGGCATCTCCCGTTGTACTTGTAACTAAGAAGGATGGCAGCACGCTTTTCTGTGTGGAGTACAGGCGATTAAATGATATCACGAAAAAGAACAGCTATCCCTTACCTTGGATTGATGACACAATTGACACCTTATCAGGTGCGAGATGGTTCTCTACTCTGGACTTGAAATCTGGCTATTGGCAAGTTGGAATACATCCCGAAGACAAGGAAAAGACAGCCTTCACTGCAGGTACTGGTCTGTGGCAGTTCAAGGTAATGCCTTTTGGTCTATGCAACGCCCCAGCCACTTTTGAGCGACTCATGGAATTGGTATTGCGTGGACTTAGCTGGAAGACTTGCCTCGTATACTTAGATGATGTGACTGGTTGGAAGAACTTTCAAAGAACAGCTGGTAAATCTGAGGAACGTTTTCCAATGAATTGAAGAGGCGAAGCTAAAATTAAATCCGGCCAAATGCAAGTTTTTCCAGAAGAAAATGAATTACCTTGGACATGTCATCTCTGAGGCTGGAGTTGCGACCGACCCGGATAAGATTTCAGCTGTTAAAAACTGGCAACCACCGAAAAATGTGCGCGAATTAAGAAATTTCTTGGGGCTCTGCACCTATTACAGACGATTCGTTAGGGACTTTGCAAAGGCAGCGAAACCTCTACATGCACTGACCGAAGGAAAAACCACATTTTTCTGGAGTAGGGACTGCCAAGAAGCCTTTGATAATATGAAGGATCTTTTGGTGACTACTCCTATATTATCTTATCCAAGATCAGAGGGCAAGTTTATTATTGATAGTGATGCTAGCAACTATGGAATTGGAGGCGTACTGTCACAAGTGCAAGACGGGCAAGAACGTGTTATTGGTTACTTCAGTAAAGTTTTGTCGAAAGCTGAAAGGAGCTACTATGTAACCAGAAAGGAGCTTCTTGCCATGGTGAAGACAACAGAACATTTTCACAAGTATCTTTATGGCCGACAGTTTCATCTTCGAACAGATCATGCAGCGGTTGAAGTGGTTGCTTCAGTTTAAGAACATAGAAGGCCAGCTTGCCAAATAGATAGAAAGATTACAGGAGTATGGTTTTACAATCGAACATCGACCAGGTCGTGTCCATAATAATGCGGACGCACTCTCCAGAAGACCTTGTCCTGAGGATTATCGGCACCGCTCAAAAGCAAAAAATAAAGAAGGGATAATTTCCATCAGAAAAACTGGCGTCGTAGTAGACAGGTGGCAAACCGAGACCATTAAAAGGGAACAGCGAGAAGATCCTGAAATAAGAACCATAATTGAATGGAAGGAAAGACAGCAACGTCCCACCTGGGCAGAGATATCGGAGAAGAATCCAGTATTTAAAATCTATTGGGCACAATGGGATTCTCTGGAGTTGAAGAGTGGGTCGCTAATGGTAAAATGGGAAACGCCTAATGGGAGTGAGTTGAAGGACCAACTCGTGCTTCTAAGGGTAAGGGTCGCGGAGGTCCTGGAGTAGATTCACGACGGTACGTCCGGTGGACATTTGGGCATCAACAAGACATTGTCGAAAGTACGAGAAAGGTTCTACTAGGCGAAATGTAGAACTGATGTGGAAAATTGGTGTGCCAGGAGTACTACATATGCTGCAATATCCGGACCTGCGAAAAAGCCTCGCGGAAAATTACACCCTTACAACGTCGGAACACTATTCAAGAGGATTGCCATTGACATAACCGGCCCATTTCCAGAAACCAACCATGGAAACAAATACATTATGGTAGTGACTGATTTTTTCGCCAAATGGCCAGAAGATTATGCTTTGCCAAACCAAGAGTTAGTAACCGCTGTGAATGCCTTGATAGAGAATTAGATAACAAGATTTGGAGTACCCATGGAGATCCATTCCGACCAAGGCAGCAACTTTGAAGGACACATTTTCCAGTAATTGACCAGGTTACTAGGCATTTTCAAAACGCGATCAACTCCCTTGCACCCACAGTCAGATGGAATGGTAGAGCGTTTCAATATGACTTTGGAGAGACATCTGACTAAAGTTGTTTCCAAGAACCAACGGCACTGGGACGAACATCTGCCCCTTTTCCTGATGGCGTACCGTTCTGCAGAGCATGACACTACTAAACGAACTCCGTCTGCCTTGTGACTTAAAATTTGGGCGACCAGAAACTCGACTGGGACTAAGTGAATACTTACAACTCGAACGCCGTTTAATGAACACTCACGAATACGTCCGACGAAACATCAGTTTGGCGACAGACAAAATGAAGACCCGCTACGATCGACGAGCCAATGAAATAAGATTCCAAGAAGGGGACCAGATGTGGCTGTACAACCCTAGAAGGACTCGTAGTCTGTGCCCCAAACTACAGGTGCCTTGGGATGGACCCGATCAAATAATTAAGAGGATCAATAATGTGGTCTATAGGATACAAAAGCTACCCCGTGGGAAGATGAAAGTGATACACATCGACCGTTTGGCTCCGTACTCTCTTCGGGACGAACAGAACTAAGAGAGGGGCAATGTTACATCCGTCACGCGCAAACAAATCTATTTTTAGCATCAGTACGCCACCTTGCGTCACAGAACATGACCGGAAACTACTCGATAATTCTAGTATGTTCAGGCAATAGAGGGCTCTGCTATATAAGCTGTAAATTATTCGCCAATATATACCCTCTTTAAATTAAAATTTCTACGCCTGACAACTTCGCTTTAAATTCATAGTTAAAATTTAAAATGCAGTATTTAACCTCAAACCAGTTATTGCGTACTGACCTCTGTTTATCTCTGCCCATGTGTTTTGTGTTTACCACAAGAGCCTCAGAAGAACCGGCTGCGGAATTTGATAAAAATGACAGTCCGCGATACGGTTCTGCCATCTAGCGAATTTTTACAAACTACTCAACTTGCTCAAAATTTTAAACTGAAAATGGCGGCGAGTGAGCGTACCAGTGTTCTCTATATACGCATACGTACACAGCTGTCAAAGCCCACAAACCAGAAATTCAAATGAACATAATATATCAAATATAAAATTATCTATAAAATCATTCTTTAAAGTGCGCGTCTGTGAACGTTTTCTTTGAGGCTGCACACATCAGATGCTTCGATGCTACTAAACGTTTGGACCGTTTTGCTCTGGAAGTTGTAGAGTAGTAGCAGGAGAGAGAGCCAATTCCCATGTAAATTTTTTGTCCACGTAATATGACGTAGTAGTACTTAGTAAAGTATTTATCTGTTGCGATGGCGCCACTATTCTACGCGCGCTTTTTTACGCGCCTTTTTAATTTAAATAATTCTTTAGGTTTTCTTCTTCATACATTCATTTAAGTAATACGTTATATTCTGCAAAGACTCTAATATGCTGTACTATACATTACAAGTTCTTACAGAGTATAACGTATTACCGAAATGAATGTATGGAGAAGAAAACCTAAAGAAACGGAAAATCATGCTTAAATTATGATATTTACTAGATTTTAAGCTAACAAAACAAACCACATATTATTCTGAAATTACTATATTTAACTGCAAGTAATAACACATTATTTGTACATTGTTTTTCATGAAGTTCATAATTTATGGAAATGCTTTCAAAATTGCAATTCAATACATTCTTTCTTTATCCGTACACATTATTTTTGAGTTTAAGTGTGAATATCTTCAAAATTACTGCAAATTAAACTTCTTTTTTAACAATTTTTATTCAGAATATTGTACTTTGACCAACTTTAAATTTTATAAATCAGCTAATCACTCACACATAATAATACTTGTTAAACTTTAATAAAATTATTTAAAGTGACTGCATTCATGTCCTGGATACACATATCTGTAACAGTTTATATTTTACTGCCATAGTTAATTTGGTACAATAAAAGCCTTATTATGGATTATTATGATGCTAATGGTAATGCTAACCTTTCATCAGTGTGACACATACACATCTTCTTGTATCGAAATTGTCACAGAGCTTCGTTACCTAAATTAGCGGCCTCAATTCCAAATTGAAGGAAATTTGGTCTAATTGGAACATGAATTGCATCCAATAACTACACATTTAAATCTTCTTTTGCAGATCTTGCGAGGTCCATTTTTCTCAAACTCTGTTTATATTGGAGACTATTATCTGGTCACACAAAAATAATTTAATCATCAACAATGTTTATTTAACGGGCAATTTGATTTAACCCATTATATTTGTGCCAGTTCTTTAATTTACTTAAACGATCACGGTCTCCGCCATCACTAAAGTAATTGACATTGATAACATGTGACATTTCATTCGCGCCAAATTTACAATTACTCCTAGCGCCATCTCTGCGGATAAATACGTTACTACAACATGCTGGACAAAAAATTTCAATTGCCAATAAACCTCTCTCCTGAGTAGCAGTCGTGAATAGTGTTTTGCTATGCATATGTCTTTTGCGATTTTAAAACTATTATTTCTAGTTACGGAAGTTGAAAAACTGATAAAATGGATGGCGAATTACCCTAGCCTGTATGACATAACTTCTTTCTACGTATATACAAAATTCTAAAAATAAAAGATTCGGTGTGGGAAAACAGGCACTGCTGCAAAATTTCATTTTCTGTAGTTTCTTTTAACGATAGTTTCAACATAGTTTTATTGTTTTCACACGTGTTTCGCGACCGTTGTGTCGGCGACTAACGTTGTATGCTTGGTTTATACAGTCACTAAAACTAAAACTAAAATTAAAACTATGGAAAAGTTTCCGTTCATACAAGCAAAAATTTCGCATGCTCATTGCACACCTAGCTGTGAAAATTCCATGGAGGGAATATTAACTGGAGAGAAAGTGCAGTCAAATTTACGGTCATCCCGCCTTTTCCACTAAGAATTGAAATAAACGAATTCTTAATTTTTAGTGAAGTTGTATAAACCGCTTCGTATCAGTACGGCCTTTTAATTTCTTAGTTGATAGTTATTAATGTTTAGTTATTAGTTTTAGAGACTGTATAAACCACACTATAGAGGAAATGCGAAGTCGCTTGTGTCAGCCGCTAAAAGAGAAATGGACCTTAAAATTTAGAAGGTAAGACGGACTTTAATAACAGTACAGTAAATACATTACATTAAATACATACATTTTTAAATTATGATCGGAAATTATTTAATTCAAAACTAATTTGACACTGACGTTCACAAAAATTTTTGACAACTGGTGCAATAAAATTTTTAAAAATTTGTTACTTCTTGCTTCACTGGGCTGATAATTGAAATGTAATTTTAGATTTTGGTGGAAATAACACAAAAATACAATTTAAGATATGTTTGTCTTCAATAAAAATTTGTACCGAGCTCGCGATTTCACGGTAATGTGTTCGGTGCTTTCATAGATTACGCCTGTTAAGGAATGATCACGGCATGCTTTGGGTGCGTTACGTTTGCGCGCTCATACGCTTCAAGCGCTTACGCTTATATAAGCGCTATTTTCTACTGTTTCCTTTGGCGCTTAGTCGCATCAGGCGTTATGAGTAAAAGAGTATCTTTTGGCTATTGTGTGCACAATAAATTCATAACCTTCACAACTTGTGCGGTGCTGCAGTACTACAATTAATTATCTTCCTAATGACCAACGCCATGTAAATTATACATAGTTAAATTTCACAAAAAAATGAATAACAGCAATATTTCAAAAGTAAATTTTGCAAACCTTTCGCTTGCAGAAAATTAAAATTTTAGGCAGACCTGTGCCAGTTTAAATTTTATAGCATTTGATCAATAAAGGATATACAAGACAGGATCATTAGAATATATGGAGACCTAAGATATTTGCTTGCTAGTATTTTGAAACAAAAATATAGTATGTGAGAAATAATGTGCACAGTTTTTTAAAAATCTGCCACATAAAATCATTTTCTATTATAACCATGAAAATTAACTTCATTAGTGAAATTAAACCAAACATAAATAGCTGCAATACAACATTTATAACCCATTGTTATAACCTACCGCTACCTGTCTGACGATGATCACCTGATTCCCTCCTACGTTCATAAGCATAAGGACCATTAAGGGCACGTTTTATTTGGTGGGGATTACATTCTCTGCTTGTCAGATTGCATAAGTAAATATCGTTTAGGAAGTGGCGGCATCTTTTGCATACGAAGAATGTTAACTTTACAGTTTGACCGGGCAGATGGCCGTATTGTAATGCTAGTATTCTCCTTAAATTACAAAGTAGGGGGGAGCACAATAGAATTTAATGGCACAAGCTTGTCCATGGGCGCAAGAGCCATAACAGCTGTGGGGAATAAAGAAAATACCCGCAATGGCCGCAATTCACAAAATCGGTAGAATAAAGT
This sequence comes from Prosopocoilus inquinatus, assembly GCA_036172665.1. Classification (NCBI taxonomy): domain Eukaryota; kingdom Metazoa; phylum Arthropoda; class Insecta; order Coleoptera; family Lucanidae; genus Prosopocoilus; species Prosopocoilus inquinatus. Next base: position 12,486,902 of record CM069875.1, read on the forward strand.
AATTTGAAGCAAACGGAATCATGTCAATTTATTATATAAATAAAATAAATTTATTTCTGACTTCAATAGAATAGTCATTGGGAAAACGAAAAATTTAGATAGAAAGTGAGGACGTATTTTTTTATTATTTAATTATGTTGAAAATTCTAATAGTGACATAATTATGCGCAATGTAATTAAATTTTGGTTGCAACTGTTATACAGGGTGTTTGCAAAATAAGTGCAAAATTTTTAACCACAGTACGCCAACAGCACATACAACACGATAAAATTACAAAAAAAAATCTTGTAACAAAAAGATTATTCTCTTATCCTTCTTTATCCGGCGCTCATAAAATAACAAAAAAAAAAATTACGAAACTTGCTTCTCTGATCATAGACAGTAAACATCGCGGGAATCACTAACTCGCAAGACACATTCACCGAATATCATCTGTGTGGAGGATCACATTTAAACAAACGTTCACTCTTAGACATTTAGAAATGTTTCTAACAATAAAATATGATAAACAGATAAAATAGCGACATCTTACTATCGCTTTTTGACCTAACATTGCAGTAGGGTAGACAAATTGAAGCGAGATTTGCTCCTAATAAGTCCCCCATGCAAGGCAGCCATGCTTGCTGTCAAAGCATAATAAAAGTTTTTAGAAAAATTTTGTGCAAATCGTTCTTGATTGCAGTGAAAACCTCGAGCAGCCTCTGGACAGCTGTTTCAGCCCTGCTTGGGGCTTCTTCAGCAGAGACGTAGCTAGACATTCCCAATGCAGACCAAAAACGACTTGACCAATTTATTCGCAATTGCGATGTAAGAATGATGAACAGATAAAATAGCGACATCTTACTATCGCTTTTTGACCTGACATTGCAGTAGGATAGACAAATTGAAGCGGGATTTGCTCCTAATAAGTCTCTGCTGTAGAAGCCCCAAGCAGGGCTAAAACAGCTGTCCAGAGGCTGCTCGAGGTTTTCACTGCAATCAAGAACGATTTGCACAAAATTTTTCTAAAAACTTTTATTATGCTTTGACAGCAAGCATGGCCGCCTTGCATGGGGGACTTATTAGGAGCAAATCCCGCTTCAATTTGTCTATTCTACTGCAATGTCAGGTCAAAAAGCGATAGTAAGATGTCGCTATTTTATCTGTTCATCATTCTTACATCGCAATTGCGAATAAATTGGGCAAGTCGTTTTTGGTCTGCAGTGGGAATGTCGAGCTACGTCTCTGGTGAAGAAGCCCCAAGCACGGCTGAAACAGCTGTCCAGAGGCTGCTCGAGGTTTTCACTGCAATCAAGAACGATTTGCACAATTTTTTTTAAATAAAATATGACAATAATATCAAATTATTAATTAAAGCTCTGTAACTGTAATAGAGACTATAGTCAATAACACACTTGAAAATATCAAATTTATGCGCTGTTTCTATTTATCATTCTCTTAAATTAATAAATAAAAACGAAAATATTCAAATAAAATATAAAATAAAACAAAATATTCAAATATTCGTGTTTTCGAACGGCTTCTCATTCGCTGTGGCATCATTGTTCATAAAGGCCGAGTTAAGTGAGTAGTCAAATTGCACAGAATCGTCAAGTCAACGGTCCGACTAAAGCCTCTGACCAATCAGCAATTATACATACATTGCAGACCCTTGTCAAATAGTTTGAATAATAAGTGTTGAAAAATGTAGTTTTAATTTAAACGACAGTCACGGAATAAATATCTTAAAGAAATCATTATATTAGGTGCTTTCTTTCGCTTAAAAGTTTGAATCGTTTCGAATAGTTTGGACCTGAATTTCCCAGTTGATCACATCTGATTTGAATTTTTTATTGACAGTTCACTTGTAAATAACCATAATTCAATACAAACAAGTTTGAAAAATAGATTCAAAGAAAATAATGTCTGTTTTTGAATCAAAACACGTTTGGATCACGATTTTGTGAGCGAAAGAAAGCACTTATGGGTCCTAAAGCTGGCGCTAAATTTGAAACGGAGTCTATTGGACTGTAAAAATGCATGGGTTACGCCAAACAAACTGAAAATACTCGCTTCACAGAGAGCTGTTGTGTAAACTTTTGCCTACCATTAAAACTTCGGATAAAAAACTTCAATAAAATTATTTTAGTTGTGCTTATTATACGTAGTTAATTTGTTATTAAAGAAATGTATAAAATGTTTGTCTGAGCTTAGTTCAGCTGCAGATCAACAAACCATTAATAAACATATCTTAACAAAACAAATTTAAAAAAATGTCTGTGGGAAAGCAAGCAATGAGTCTGTCAAGAATTTTCCAATACAATGGTCCAGCTACCAACTTATAAAACTGTAATATTACATTATAATGATTACAGTTTTATAAGTTGGTATCTTGTACATCATTGTATTGGAAAATTCTTAACAAACTCATTGCATGCTTTCATTACTTTCCCGCAGACATTTTTTAATTTTGTGAGCGAAAGAAAGCACCTATTTTTTACTGTGTAGGTGAAAAATTTGTAGTGGAAACGGGAACTTTTCTCCATTGAAAAGTAAGATTAGTAATACAAAATTTTGTAAGACCTTTATAAATAATGTGGATTGCAAATATGTAAAAATATACAGGCCGTTCCATTTAAAATCAGAAAGTTGATATTGCTTCCTGTGAAACTAGAAGTGCCAGTGCAACGTCTAAAAATTTAGCTTTTATTTAATTTATCTATCCCAAATTTTATGTAAAAAAAAAATTTTAGAAGAGTAAAGACATGGCGTGGACAGCCTGTATTAAGTATTGGACATGGGTTCATTAGACTTTTTTCTTATTTTATCTCTACTATCATCTGCCAAACGTTGTATAGGTTTTTTTATTAACACGCTGTATAATGTAACTACTGCTAAGAATTTTGTTGGTTGGCTGTTATGAACAGACATTTACGGATGATAGACTATAATTAATAAAGTTCAGTCATTATTTCTGTTTGAAAAATATTGGTTCATGTTAGCCGTACAGATAAGGAAAAAAATAGAAAATGAATTTACGTTTAAAAAGTTAATTTGTTTGTCATTCGTAAATGACAGTTCCTAATTACAGCTAAACAGCAAATGTAAATGTACGTCAAGAAGTGTCCATTTTCTTTTGACGGCGACAGTACAAAATATTTGCTGTAATTGTTATTTCATGATATATTTAATTTTAAATAAACAGATACGTCAAGCTACGAACGCAAGACTCGCGCAGCAGTTATAATAATTTGGTATCATAATTGGTACATACCACGTACAGACTACAGAACTTCAAATTGTATACCCCTTCTGGGTTGGGATTTTCCTCCACCTCCTAATTCACTTTTATGTTAAGAGCCATCTGCCTCAACACTAGTGAACCTATGAATTTCGTGTATTTTTAAGCAAAATCTGCCTAACCAGCAAAACGGTGCAGTTGATTTTAATTTAAGCTAAATTTTCTACAAATTTTTCAGAAAATGGATATTTTCTTGAAAACTACTAAACGTAGACTGAAATAACTGATACTACTTATAGTCTATATGTTTACCTACGACGTGATCTATTTTATTTCTTCTGATTTCCTGTGATTATTTCTTAAAATAATATTTTCTGCTGGTGGCTTTATGACATCGGCTGATTTATTTATTTATTTTAAAGTAATTTACACTGCCATTTCAGTTTAAAAATAGATCAACGTCGTAGCTTATGCTTTGTGGAACGTATGCATCTGTTTTCAAGTCAAACTAGTGCCTACATTTTGAAAAAATATCGAATTTCTCTCCTCCTACTATTTACATGGGAAGGAATTCCCGCCATTTTGAAATGAATCGTCCCCTTAAGAGGCCGTTTCAGTCGCTATCATTATGCCACTTTTCTAGTTCGAGAATTACGCTAAAACTACTGATCTGATCATCGAATAGTTTTAACATTTTCGTTTTGTTTCTTAATAAGGAATTTCGGAAAGTCATTTTTAATATTTTCTAATAATTTTTATAATTCTTATTACTTATAGAATTAGATTTTCAACTTAAAATTAACTTTCCGAGATAAAGCAACTAATTTTATGAAGATCTGCAGCAACAGAAACTTAATCAAGGCCATAATATTTAAATAAAACATGAATTACGAAATTTTATAATTAGTAGTTGCAAACTGCTGCCCTCTATCGAAAGCAATTGGAGATGCTACAGTAGGCGGGGCTTATTTTTATTTTACATTTTACGGCTGGGGAATTTCCGGTATGCCTAAAATTCTCTGACCTGGGGGCTCGTTCAGAAACTGAAAAAAAGCGCACTTTGGGTAAAATTCTTTCTCTCAATGTGTAAGTGATTTTGCATATTTTTTGAACGCAACAGCATTGTATAAGTAAACTGAGTGGTACTTATATTTGAAAGACAATCCTTTGTATGTAATCTCGAGAAAACCGGAAGGCGCGAGCAGTCATATTTACCACGATGTTTACATTTTTACTCTTTTGAAGTCATGTTAACTTCCAATAAATTAAGGAAACAAACAAATATTCAGTAGCGTTGTTTTCTTTATTTTAATTGTATACAATGAACGGCAAAAAGTTACACCATTTGGGAAAATTTTTTGCAGTTTAAAAAATTTGTGCCAATAGTTGTGTGTTTTGTGTATGTTCGATAACCAAATATAAACAGGACAGAAACAGTGAGCAGCGGTTAGTGTGGCTCAAAAAGGTACCTATTTAAAATTCGAAAAAAAAATAATAATAATAATATGGTTCCAATAGGTTTTTACAAAAGGCGTTTACGATAATTGGAGCGGTATATATCGGTTAATCTATTGTCTTACTCTTACTTGCATTAAACCATTCATTTTATCTTACTTTTCTACACCGATCCATAGAGCTCTCCAATTATCGTAAACGCCTAAAATGTGTCGCTTTGTTACCGTTCAATTTCTGTCCGACCCCGAATCACCCTGTATATTGCTCCCCGTGAAATTATTTTCACAGACCGCCCGGCGAATTCTTTGCGCTCCGTCGTTTTGCTTTCAAAGTATTTCCCCGTGTTATTCGTTTTCCTGTAAAATTAGGATAACGAAAAGTTTGGGGTTACGAAAGTTAAATTCTCCGGTCGCATAGATTCTTTATTTAGCCTTTTTGATTTACGCATTATTGCATCATATTGTGAAATCAGCGATTTCTTTCCCACGTTAGCTACACAGAAATTGAACCCTGGTCTTTAAGCCCATTGGTCCTCGTTGACGTAAGATTCTGTCACGGTTGGCGGAGGCACCCTATCTCTTCTTGTTTTAACCCCATCTCTTTCCGCTCGCCTGCGCGAAGCGATTTTGTCAGAACAGAATTGTTCTCGTTCTTCCCGGTGCAACAACACGTTTCTCGTTGATGTGCTTTTCTTTGTGTGTGTTTTCGCCCAAAAATTGATGTTGGGGAAAACATCAACAGCTTTTCTTGGCTGGTTTTAACCCGTTGCACGTGAAGAAAATTAATACTTTCGTATTGTCTACGCCTATTGTCCCTTCCAAGGAGTTATGCGAACAGGTGAGTCGTTGGTTGTTCTGTATCGCTTCGACACTTTCTATCGCGTATCTTTCTTCCTAACAGGCTTTAGTTAAGGGGTTCCCTCACCTCTGTGTCGCTTTCGGCAAGAGCTTCTGATTTTGTTGGCCATTCCCCGCTTCTGCACGGTCCCGTGAGTCCCGGCGGACACCTTGGAGCTGATCAACACTCCGACCGACGTGCGACACGCGCAGGGATAAGGTTGGCTTGTTTATTGTTTCATTTTACGTACATTTCTACCGGAAAACGGCATGTAGCTTTACATTGCGTATTGATACGATCTGAAGTCGCTGTTTGCTATTTTTTTTGCGCACCGTTCCGGTTATTTGATTTAAAGATTGTTGTGTTTACTTTAAGCGCGGTTGCGGCTTGAATCAGAGTTTAGATATCTTGTTTTTGGCGGTTTTGACTCAGTATTAATGTTAATTTTATAATTTGTTTCGTTGTGAATAAAACTGTTTTTGAAACATATCTTGGATGAGACGTGGTTTTCTTGATTTTTCCCCGCGGTTCCCTACAGCCCAAAAGAAATTAAGTGGCGCCTTTATTTTGTTTTATTGATTGTTTGCTCAGAGTTAGTTTATTGTTTTGTTTTACCCACCCTATCCCACTGGGGCTGGCCGGCGACGCCGAAACGTCTGTCACGGCGATCACCTGCGATACCTGTACAGGTAGGTAGCAGCTTGCTCCTCTGACAAAATGGACAAGATTTTTCATTTTCTAGTTAGAAGCGGCAATTGGGCGTTTGGTATTTAGCTCTTGCAAGTGATTAGTTTATTCATTTATTCAGCTATAAGAGAATGTTTTTTATATCCATAAGAAATATTTAAACAAATAAAATTTGCTTTTGGGTTCTGTTACATGCACGAGAAAATTTGAGACAATTTTTCACAAGGCGTTTTCTTTATAACATTTTGTCTCATCACTTAATTTCCTGATAACATTTTTCTAGTAATCCCAATCTGGCATAAGCAGACCGAATTTTTTATTTTGGGCCAGTATAATATCTGTACAAGTTATGAAATCGACATTCGTACAAATAGTGGCTACCACGTATTGCACCTACAGTGATCGCCAAAATGTCGGCATCAAATGGGAAAAATCTTTATTTTTAATTTTTTGAGGAAACTTTTTAAAGCAATAATTTCTACTTGTCTGAAAACCTTTTTAACTCCTAACAGATATACCGAGTGATTTTATTAAAAAAATAAAAATTAATCTATATTTCAAGGAGATTTTTTTTAACGTAAGTTAGTTTCAACTTATTTTTTTAATATTCCGTTAAAATTGAATTTTTCAACTTTTAGAATAATCTAAAAATTTCAGGTACTAATTCTTCAATATTTAATATTTTTAGGGCGGAAACTACCAAAATTTATAATTTGAAAAAATAAGAAAGATTAAGTATTGCTTCATTATTTACCGAAAAGTATTATTTTTGCATATTTTTTCCGTTTCTGATGCAAGGTGCCTTTTATAATTATTATAAATAATTAATATATATTTAAATATTTCTCTATTCCCGTTAATGAATTAATTTCGCAATGACCTTGTAAATGTTACTGTGCAGAAGATATTTCTTTATATGGCTTAGTCCTACTGACTTAAACAGAATTTGAGGGCTTTTTTAATAATAGGATTTGAATTAAATTATAAAAATATAAAACTACTTTTTTCTCAATAGCAAACGTTAAAGTTTGCTTTGTCCAACTCAAAACAGTCGATAAAACAGAATTATAACCGCAAAAGTAAATAAAATAATAATTTTTAACAATTTAACAACAATCCACACTAATTATTGGGATCATGATCACACAATTGTACCGTCTTGTTTAACAAATAACTACCTACTTATTGTTTTTTTGTTGTGTATTGTAATGTGGTTTGAAATTAAAGTCGTTTTATGAAAATGCCTCTTAGTAATTTCATTTGAATAATTCATGGCCGTCTTATATTCTCCTTGATTAATTGACTGAACAGGTAAATTAAATATGGAAAAAAAAACATTTAGGCAGCTATAAAATATTTTTTACAGAATTTTTGTGAAATTCATTCATTCAAATGTCATTAACAGGAGCAGATAGAGTTTTTAGATGTCATTTAAATGCATATTAGTTATTTATTAATTTATTGTTGCAAATTAGGCGTATAGTATAATATTCTTGGTGGCCTAATAATCAAACATAATTACTTACATCTTAATTTTTAATTTTGTTTACACAATTTTCTAATAATTTAATCAAATCTTTTTCATTTAAATTATTCCATTCTTGTACAGTTTTAGGAAAAAAGGAAAATTTATGAAGATTAGACTTCGAAAAGGGTATTTTATAAGTGAAGTTATGTTTTTTTCTAGTACAAGAATCATTTACTTTTAATTTAGATAGGAAATTGTGCATCGAATCGTGTTGAAAATGAATATAACAAAATAATTTTAATCTTGCTGTTTTTCTTCTAGAAGATAGACTATCCCAATTTAGTTCCTTGAGCATACGTGATACAGAATAAAAATATTTTTCTTAAAGTGTACCTTGCTTCGAAAACGTAAAAATTATGTAAAAATATATATTATTTTTGCTGAATAATAAAATATCTGAAGCAACATTTAATATTCTTCATTATTTAGCAATTGCTCCGCGTCCCATTACTCTTAATTTCCTTTTAACAAAACTGCCATGTCTTTGTCGGATTAAATTAAATTTATTTAACTTAGAAAGAAGATAAAAGTCCGGATTTAAACATGTTTATTTACCAGACTATGATGTTTCGTTTCATTTTCGAATACATATTTCTCCCTCTCTGTAATAAATTTTAAATTTTCGCGGTAAAACTCAAGGTAAAGCCGTTGGTAAAACTGCAAAAATTCTGAAAATCGTACGATTTTCAACGATAGCACACGATGAATCTATTTCGCGTGATTTGGTTCCACCTTGTAGCCCCGCCTTCTGTGTGTTACGTCCTGCACCCTTGCCCCGCAAGAGATGGTTAAGTGATTGTCAAACGGCCCCTTAAGTGCTCACGCTTTTGCTGCCCTGCCTCGATGGAATAAGCGATTGTGAGCGTTTGCAAAGCCAAAAGGAAGAGGTTAAGCAATGCTTACAAGCGCTCAAAGCGTATAAGCGCGCAAATGAAACGCATCCTTTGTAGGAACAAGTTTAGACGCGAATTGAAACGGCCATATAAGCGTAGCTTATTAATGGAGTCGGCCATGGTGAAAGGGCTTTTAGGCCCGGTTTTTAAATTGATTGATAAAGTGATGGTTACTTATCAGTGGGATAAATTTAACCCCTTTGGTAACGTGCTTGTTAAATAAAATCTCCATTTTCAATTATAAATCAAATACCAAAGAAGTAGAGTCGTACAGTTGCTCCTACACATTTAATTATGTTGTAAAACCGGGCCTTAGGCCTAGCACATACTTAGATACAAAGTCGCGCAACAATCGCGGAACATTGTTGCGAGACAAAATATCGAAACTGTTTCTATACATTATCGCATGTCCACACTTAAGCTTACTTCTGGATACGTAAAATAGTTCTTCCTGATTGTTCTTGATTGGTTGGTTTCTTTGAAAGAACCAATCGATTCGCAATAAAAATTTAGTCTACCTATCCCGATGTATGTTCGTTTAATGCAAAGCAACGCCGACGTAAGCAACATTTTCTATAAAATTGGAAATTTACCGTTAAACGCAATAATTAATATGAATTTTACCATTTGAGTATCAAGTGAAAAGTAATTTAGTTATTTATATCCGAATGTTTCGCGTCTCTCTTTTGTTTTTAGTTTTAAATAAATTAATGGCCATTTTTCCCAAGCTTATTAGAATAGTAAAAAGACAAGCACTAACATTAATGCATTAAAATATTTGTTACAAATCTTTTTGACTGCAGTGGACGCCTCGAGCAACCTCTGTACTGCAATTTCAGTCCTATTTGGGGCTTCATCGGCAGAAGCGTATCCACTGCAATGAAAAATGTATTGTAACAATTTTTTTCAACATTTTCATTATGCCTTGACAACCAGCATGATCGACTTGCATGGGATGACTTATTATGTAACAAACTGGCTTCAGTTCGTCAATCTTATGCAATGTCAGGTCAAAAAGAAATCGTAGGATGTCACTATTTGAACTATTCATTAATGCATTAGATAAACAGTTATATCAAATTTCATCAAAAACCAAATGTGTCAAAAATAGTTTTTCTCGATTTCTAAACAATAGAATCAAAAGAGCTTACGTCATTTTGCCTTAAACTTCGTGGTCTAGAATGACAAGCTGGGGTCATTAAAACCTCAATCTTTGGTATACGCACTGCCATGGCCAGCGATATTGGAATTGCTGCCTGAAGCATCGCTGCTTGATATGGTTCTCATGCTCAGTAAAAAATTAAAAATAAAAGAAAAGCGAAACATTGAACTATTTATTTTCTCGGCGAAGTTGGGTTTTAAAGTTCATAAATCTTTTTCAACTTCAGAAATTACAATTTTGTATTTTTTGATTAAATCTTTTACAGGGTGTTATCGAATAGGATAGGAATAATTACACCACGTATAGATGGCGTTAAAATGTTACGATTTAACCTAATTTATCTATATACAAAATTTTTTCGTTTCTGTGATATAACCTATAAAAGCTTGAAAACTTGAAAAGCATACTTTGAGAAAAAGAACTACGCAACAATTAAGTATTGCACATTGACAGATAAAATCCCATCTAATGTTTTCAAGGTAAGTTAGAGCTTTTCGAAATGTCGAGTTTTTGCTGCAATAAAATCTTTGGACCTAATTATCTAGAAAACGGTTAATCTGACGAAGATGGAACTTGTTCATTTCTAGAACAATTTTATTCGTACATTTCAATTTTTGTTTCAGCAGTCTTTAAAAAGTGACATTAAGTAACTTATTTACTAAAATAATAACCTATTTCCCCAGATCTACGCGACTGGTGAAGAACGCTCAATTTTCCGTATGATATATCCATCCCTATATTTCACTTATACTGCATGTCAAATTTAAACGATCTACCTCAAACCGTTACAGATATATTTGAGAAAATATTCTTTTCAAGTTACCTCTTTAGGAGGTTATACCTCAGGAACGAAAAAGTTTTGTATGCATATAAATTAGGTTAAATTGTAATACTTTAATGTGGTCTATACGTGGTATAATTATTGTCATCTTATTCGATAACATCCTGTATGACTATTTTTATTATTCCATTCTTATACTCTACTAAAAAAACGTCCTACAAGACTACAAGTAAGCTGTACCATGTAAATCTAGTTTTTTTTGAGACCACATAATTAAAAAAAAACACAGCAGAGCCAATAAAATACGAAGGCAGTGAGTATATAGGAACTAATAAGCATAGGAAGGATCTAAGAAAGTGAACTGCTTGAATTAAATAGAAACACGACACGTCTCTGCAGCACACTCTCTCGTGCGCATCGTGTCCGAGCATCGCAGTCAACCGCGACATTATTGTGAATCATGCCGTCCTAACGAATGCATTATTACTTTGGCTTACCGATTGTTCACTATCAGCTAGACGCGCTGCGCCGGCAAATATGAGGCGTGTATACGATCTATTTATAACATCACATCGCTTCGTGGCAATAGTAAAGTTTTACACTTTTTTCTGTCCGCCATGTGCTGATAAGAGAGATCAGGGCGGGTTAAAAAATCAAAGTGAGTCGCTGGATAGATAGCATCAGGGTCTGTCGTGAGTCGAGAGATAGATGGCGGTGATGATTACGGGTTCCTACGTGTGGAAGCAAAAAATGCACAATAATAGCCGTTTCCCATCATTCAATGGAAATAATTCAGTTACTGTATTTTTCTCACTCTTACATGCACTGAAACGTAGTTCTTCTCTCTTACATTTCTACCCGCGGTTGTGTACCGCTTCAATTATTCTACACGCGTAATGTGAATTTATAAGAAGAGTTATTATATGAGAGTTTGAATAATATATAAGTTTGAGTTATAGAAAATTATTATTAATAATATTTTCCCAAATAACTTGAAATTTTGCATGCAATTGAAGTTTCATTAAATTAAATTAGAACTACTACAAAAATTATTTAATATTATAATATATTATATTATATATAATAACTTTGTGGCCTTGATTTATAATTAATTTAATTCAAATTTACAGCTTTAATTCAGAATAAAATTTAATATTATTAATAACAATTATAAATAAAAGAAATAATAATAAAAGTTTGATAAAATACCTATACCTCAAATATGTGAAATACAGTGAAATCTCTGATAAGCAGATACGAACCGTCGCCAATTATCTGTCTGCTTGTAAGAGGTGTCCGCTTATTGGAGAGAATTTTATTAAAAGATTCTATAGAAAAGTTCCACAAAATTGTCCGGTTACGAGAGGTGTCTTTTTATCACAGGTGTCCGTAATGAGTTCACTATATTAAAGACATAAAAAAATTAATCCTAAAAGCTTCGGAAAAAGATCAACGGCTGTTTATTTTCTTTTGGATTTTCATGTGAAAGTAGGTAATCAGTAAATGAATAAATTTACTTTTTTAAGGGAATTTACTTAATTTAATTGTTGTTAATTCAATTAAATAAAACAATTTTAGAACGTATAGTTAGCCCAAATTTGACACTTTTAAAGGGATTCTGATCGGTATTTTCAACCAGTTTTTGCAAATTTTTGTAAGAGTAATATTTTTTCTTGTAATCCGTTTCAAAGTAATTGTCAAATTGTGCAACACGGCGTTGAAAGAAATAATAAAACCTGATTGAAAGCAGATGCGTTTTTAAAGCTATCAGTAAAATTATTTAAATTACTAATGCTACCTTTATAATAGCAATCGCACAAGTAATCTGCAATTATTTAGTGCCCACACTAATAAATTCTTTTTAGCCATTTGAAAAATTTTAAATACATACCGGGTGGCATATTTCCTAATTTATGTGGAACACGCTATATGTTTTTACATATTTGGAATATGCAGATCATTGCGGATGTGAATATTCATCATTTGGTAAAATAATTTTGGTTTCTATGCCTCTACCCTAGAGGCGAACATGGTCAAAATTTTTTGGCGTCCTTATGCAAAACATACCGTTTGTCCTAAAATTTATAGTACATAATGGTTAACATGGAAGAATAGAAATTGCTCATTTGCTTGAATACATTTATATGAATGAATGGGATATAGTCAGAAATACCATAAAATTTGACCAAATTTGCTGGATTTTAACTGTTACTTTTTTGTAAAGTAAGAAAAGAGTAATTATTTTTTTTATTTGGCTTTAACAATGTGTTTTAATCAAAGTTGTAAATGACTCTCCTGGTCCAGTGGGTAGTGTTGAGTTTGATCGAATTACGTAACTGTCCGGTTGGGTGTCAAACCCAAACCACGATTTTTTTCAATTTTTTTTAAGCTTAAATTAGTTTTTAAAAATGCATCAGAACAAGTTTCTTTTTTCTTGGATATGACCTCCTAACCAGAAAAAGTTTTTTAAAAACTAGATACGTATTTCGGCAGCTATACTGCCACCTTCAGTAAATGACTTCTTCTTGCTCACAAGAGAAGTGATCGTGTCTTGCCTACCGCTACCTTTCACTGGATTGCGTCAACCAAAGGTGCGTTCTCTCGCTTACAAAATCGTGATCCAAACGTGTTTTGATTCAAAAACAGATTATTTTCTTTGAATCATTGTTATTTACAAATGAACTATCATTAAAAATTCAAATCGGGTGTTTTGTTGCAACAACTACGAAATTCAGGTCCAAGCTATTCGAAATACGATTCAAACTTTTAAGCGAAAGAAAACACCTCAAGTCAAGCAACACGGAACCTGTCAAAGGCATCGGTGCTCATTAAGTCTCCCTTATTTTTGTGTATGTAAGGGGTTTTAAAACCGTCTAATTTCCTCTTGCTTGACGTTGCTTTTAGTAACCTAAGATTGTTTAAGTCTATTTTATGATCCTTTTTTCATTGTCATAAAATATTGACATATTTTTGACACCTGCCTTCGACAGGTTCCGTGTTGCTTGACTTGGTTGACGCAACCCGGTGAGACTCTTGCATTGGAGCAGAACGCATATAGTATACCGGGTGTCCCGCGCTATGTGTTCAGCCTTCTAGAGTCCTTATTTATCAATCTATTAACCTCAATTTTGGAGACAATAAATTAAACAAAAAATGAAATTTTTCGACATACTGCTAGTCGTAATAGGACTTCCAGTTTCGTTGGAAGTGATATCAACTTTCTTATTTTAAATGAAACACCCTACATATTTTTACATATTTAAAACCTACGGATCATTACGAGTCCGAATACGTATCAATTGATAATTTTGATTTCCACGACAACGAAAAAAAACTTTTTTTATTTTTCAATCTAGAAAGCGATGAATCGCATTTTTTTCGATCTAATGCGAGCAAGTGTTTTGAGAAAATCACTCCTTTGATGGTATTTTGTTTTTAACATTTTTACAGTATTTGAAATTTTCATTAGGTCTTAAGTCATTTTTTTCGATAGAACCTCGTATGTTTCTTAGTTGAACAGAACATTTTTTCCTGAGTACGCTGATACCAAATACATCACATTTTCTTTGAAAATAATTTAAAATAGAGCATGTCTTATTGAAATTTTACACTCCCTTTATTTCAAATGAAAAATTTCGTGTCACACCACGAGTTGCTTTTGCGGGGAGGAAATTTCAAACTGCGTATTAAATGGAAACGAAGCAACCTGCTAGATGCAATATCAGTTTTACCAACCTTGGTAATAACAGTTAAAATATCATACATTTAATGTCAGAATACTACAAATGCCAGTCTTTCCGATTGTATACATAGTTTCAAACTGCTATTAAATAATTATTTTTGAGAAGTTTTAATCAAAAGTAATTGATTTTAAGTTATATCTATTTCAATAATTACAAATAATTTGGCGTCCCTCTATAGCCAAATGACCTTGTGCCATTCACAATCTGCACAACAGGTAGCAGTGGGCCTGTCCGTGACAGCGAAGAAAAACCTTTTTGTTTTCGAATCTAGTAAGCTATGAATCGTGCATTTTCGTTCTTTTGCGTAACGAAAATTTCAAATGCTGTAAAAATGTTAAAAATCCAAATACAATCAAGGGTTTGAATGATTCTCTCGAAACACTTGATCGCATTAGATCGAAAAAATGCGATTCATAGCTTTCTAGATTGAAAAATAAAAAAAATTTTTCTTTTTCGTTGTTATGGAAACCAAAATTACCAATTTATACGTATTCGAACTTGCAATGATCCGTAGATTTCAAATATGTAAAAATATATTTTAGTGAAACCGTAAGTCCTATGATGGCTAGCAGTATGTCGGAAAATTTCATTTTTTGTTTAATTTATCAAAATTTCATGTAAATTGATTGATAGATAAGGATTATAGAAGGGTGAACACATACCGTGGGACACCCAATATACGGTGTTCCATTTAAAATAAGAAGGTTTACATCACTGCCGCCGAAGGAATTCTAACGGTGGTTAGTAGTATGTCGCGAAATTCCATTGTAAACTTCATTTATCGTTCCCAAATTTTATATAAATAGATTAAAAAATAAATATTTTAGAAAGGTGAATTTATGGCGTGGAACACCGGGTATACCTTACAATAGCTGATATTCTCATTAAAATATTTTTTAAATGGGGGAAGTCTGCTTTCACCCGATATTTTTGTCTTCTCTGAAAAAGCTCTGGCAACGCTGATTAATACCTACTGAACAACTCATATGTAGACGGCGACTACTAAAGCTATTGCAAATGTCATTTATTAAAAATTTGTGCGCTAATTAATCTTTTATTTCATTGGTGAGGTTTGATTTATTTATTTATTTTTTTTGTAGAATTACTTACTTACATTTTTCTTCACTGTGAACTTATTTTTATAAAAAAAATATATGGGGTACAAATGGTTTAAATATTTTTTTTTGTTGTTTCGCCATTTTTTAATTAAGTAAGATTAGTCAGATTTTTTTGATTTGTTGTGTTGGATTGACTTATTAAATTTTTAAAAGTTACACATTATTGAGCATTTAGCTTTCCAACAAAATTGTACGTTGAGAATCACACCAAAATAAATCATAAACAAATAAATCTTAGTAATATAAAAGAATTAAAATGTTAAGTTTCTATGGTTGCTAACAATAAATGCAATTATTTCGTACACAGCCCAAACTATGTAATAAATATTTGTACACAGCCATCAGTCAATGAAGCTACTGATTGTGTAGTCTGAATATATGCAATAAGTCAAGTAAGTAAGTAAGAATCAAACCAACACATAGTAGTTCTAAATTCTCCAACAGAGGTAGCATTTTGCACCTACCCCTCTTCGCGCCACTTTCCCGCCACCCTCATTCTTCTGTGTACGGTAAAGCCTACCTTATGATCCCTCTTATTAGTACCTATATACTCACTGACGAAGGTGATTAATTGTGAGCAAGATTTATCAAATTTGTCTTCATCTTTTTTCTCCTACGTCCAAATGTTGCGCAACACTGTTTCAAGTTTCCCATTTGAAATGGGAAACAAAAATTCTGCGATTTTGTCCCAGAACAGTTGAGATACACCACATTTTGTTTAGCAAGTGTTTCGAAACAATCGCGAAACATGACTTTGAAACAAAGTTGCCCGACTTTGTATTCAAGTATGTACTAGGCCTTAAAGGCCGACGCGCACTTATCCTACCCGATCGGCAGCGCATCGGTCCACGCCGGCCGTCAAAAATTAGAAGTGACGCGCACTTATCCTACCCGGCCGGCAACGCATCGGTTCACGACGGCCGGCATTTTATTATTTACCTATTCTTATATGTAATAGCGTATACTAATCATGCTCATTTAGATTCTAAAATTCTGATTGTGGCGCTATTATATGAAGAGGAAGAAGAAAAGCAAAAAATAATGATAGGAATCGTAAGTCAGTCTCGGCAGCCGGCTAAAGTATTCTAGACGAATAATTCCGTACGGGCTGATTCCCTGCGGAGTGATGCGATTCCAATTAGTGTGCGTTGTTACATAAAAAAATAGGTAAATAATAAAATGCCGGCCGGCGTGGAACGGTGCGCTGCCGACCGGGTAGGATAAGTGCGCGTCGGCCTTAAAAATGTATTGTTTGATCCTTAACCCCCGTCACCCACCCACCCTCCGCAAAAGTAACTCCTGACGTTACTTGAAACTTCTATCCGTCACAGTGAAGTAAATATAGTAGGAGATCCCACTGCAACTTTTCTACGCTCATCTGTTATTTTAACGAAACCCAATTTTTATGGAAAATTACATATGGAGTCACACAATACGACCGCAAGTACCTTTAATTGGAAAAAGTTTTAACAACTTGACATTTCTCTGAACCTGGACATGGAACTTTGGAGCACAAGTGTGAGGTTTGCATGCAAGAGTTCATCTTAAAAGCGGACGATTGTACGTATATGCTATTTATTATGTGTGTAAATAGAAACTTTCAGAGAAATTCCTGTAATTACTCAATTCTATCAGTTTCAAATTTTGAATTTTACATATTTAGGGGCATATGGATTAAAATTTTATGCAGTGATTTTTATACAAGCCATAGGCCACTAAATATAATTTAAAATTTCAAACTAATTCAATTGAATTCCAATTATAGTAAAAGAGGTGTATCTTAGGTAAGGATGATTGTATACATATACGCTGTTTATGATGTATCTTAATCCCTAGGCCTCTAAATATGTATTATTTAAAATTTGAAATTAAATTAAAATATGATATAATTCAGTAATTAGAGGAATTTCTCTGAAAGTCTCTATTTACATATGTGTGTTACATACATATACGTACAATCATCTGCACTTAAGATGCCTGCAAACCTCACACTTGTGCTCCAAAGTTTCAGGTAAATGTCAAGTTGTTAAAACTTCTTCCAATTAAAGGTACTTGCGGCAGGATTTTGCAAGGCAACTCGGTCGCATAGTGTGACTCATAGAAAAAACTCTATAGAATGTAAACTCCCTAATACGGAAGTGATTCCATGCGAGCGCGACCTCTCGTGGCCCTGAAGAACTCCTGGCGGGAAAATTCAAAAGGGGTTTGAATTTTACCGCCGAAAAACTTGAGGATGTACTGTTGTGAAACACTTCATTCTGACGAACATTCGCTGTTTTTGCGTCTCGACGAGTCGAAAACTAGTCGACGCAAAAATCGCTAATATTCGTAACAAAGCGTTTCACAACAGTACATAATATAAATGTGGCAAAATAAGGTATACTCAAAAACATAAGAACATATGTTTTCAGATATTTATTTATTTAAAATATACCCAAAGTGTGTTTATAAAAGTTACATTAAGTATTGGGTAACGATTGTTTATTTTTCGTTAATAATTGTTATCAGCATTGAAATAATTATAAATAAGTAATTGCAAATTCGTATGAAGTTGTAAGTCATGATTGACCATAGAGATATATATTTGGGTTGAAGTACAGAATACGGTAAAATATGTAGCTGGCACAGCCGCTACCCGAGTGTTTCCGAGTGCCACAGTATAGACATCAATCAGTAGGGACAGCTTCTGTCGGCACTTTTGAAGTTCACACTACAATTTTCCGAACCTATGTTGGCGGGCAGTTATTCTAATGCTACCAGATGTCGCTACTTGAAAAATTTATTTATTTCGTAAGATATACTTCTTATTTTAAAAAACAAAAGCTTGTTTCATAAGAAAAATTACAAGTGAGCTCAAAATAGTCGAAACATGATGAAATTTGATAAGATAATCTAATGGTTACTTATCCACCAAAACAGCTGATCGGTAATTGACGGCCAAATTGAATGTGTGTCGGAATTCTGGCGGAACGTCCGTTTTTTGGCCATGTTAAGGTAATCACCGAGCCTGAATGGAGACCAGGAGAGAGAGCCAATTTCCATGTAAATTTTTTGTCCACGTAATATGACGTGGTAGTACTTAGTAACGTATTTATCTGTTGCGATGGCGCCACTATTCTACGCGCGCTTTTTTACGCGCCTCTTTAAATAATTCTTCAGGTTTTCTTCTCCATACATTCATTTAAGCAGCAACGGCTCGTGCATAACATATTTGGATAGGCGGCAGACATACTCCCAGAGCGCTTGCTCTGTCTAACACACATGAACAGGGAACAAATAATACACGACGCACAACGGTCGCCTACGCAAATATGTTACGTAGAACCGTCGCTGCATTTAAGTAATACGTTATATTCTGCAAAGACTCTAATATGCTGTAATATACATTACAAGTCTTTACAGAATATAACGCATTACATAAAGGAATGTGTGGAGAAGAAAACCTAAAGAAACGGAAAATCATGCTTAAATTATGAGGTTTACTAGATTTTAAACTAATAAAACAAACCACATATTATTCTCAAATTACTATATTTAACTGCAAAAGTAACTGCAAGTAATAACACATTATTTGTACATTGTCATTCATGAAGTTCATAATTTATGGAAATGTTTTCAAAATTGCAATTCAATACATTCTTTCTTTAACCGCACACATTATTTTTTGATTTTAAAGGTGAATATTTTCAAAATTATTCCAAATTAAACTGCTTTTTAACAATTTTTATTCAGAATACTGTACTTTGACCACCTTTAAATTTTATAAATCAGCTAATCACTCACACATAATAATACTTGTTACACTTTAATAAAATTATTTAAACTGATTGTTTCATAGTTGTAGCTCCTACCTTTTGCACTTTCATTTCTATTAAAATGATGAGTTGTCTCGGTAGATAATACGATGTAGGATACAGGTTAAGTCTCCGTATTAATTTAATCTTCATGCATTCATGTCCTGGATACACATATCTGTAACAATTTATATTTTACTGCCATTGTTAACTTCGTAAAATAAAAACCTTATTATGGATTGTTATGATGCTAACGGTAATGCTAACCTTTCATCAGTGTGACGGGTCTTCATGTGACATTTCATTCACGCCAAATTTACAATTACTCCTAGCGCCAATCTCTGCGGATAAATACGTTACTAAAACAGCCTGGACAAAAATTTTCAATTGCCAATAAACCTCTCTCCTGATCAGGGCTGCCATTTTCAGCGCCTTTCCGCTAGATCTAGTGCTTTTTGATACTACAAAGCGCGTTTTCACAGTATTTAGCGCCTAGCGCATATTTTGGGGCATTTTTGTTTTGAATTTGTGCGGTTTCAGCGCATTTTAACTACATTTATTTTCCATGGTTCTTCCGCTAAACAAATATTAATGGTAAATTCTTACAGCATATATTTTATTAATTGCATAAGTTTTATTGGCGTGGCGTAGGCAATATCAAACCAAAGCATTTTGCAAGTACTGCAAATCAAAAAAGTATACAAAAGTTAAAGATCTTGAACGACATGCTAAAATTGGTAAACACCTCAATTCTATGAAACCCTATGCTAATTCGAGGCAAGGAATGATTAGTTTTCCTTCAGATTCTGCCTTACTAAAGAAAAAACAAGCTGAAGCAAGAATCATTCTATTTATTGCGGTTCATAGTAGTATTCGGTCTGTAGATCATCTCACAAACTTGTGTAATATTTCATTTAAAGATAGTAGTTCTTCTGGGTTTAAACTGCATCGCACAAAATGTAGCAACGTGATTACTGTTGTGTCAAAGTATACAACCTATGAGTGGTAACACTGCTGAGGGATCGCGGAGTGGGGAAGTACCGATTTCGCCAAATCAAGGGATGTACGCTCGTACACACGTTCCTCCAAAAAGCACACATAACGCTATTAGTATTTACAAACCCGACTCCCACAACATGGTGTCAGGTGTGCTGAATTCGTACACATATTAGGAAACGCGGCGTGAGTGAAAGAACACTGAAAATTAATAAAAAATTATTGTGCACTAAAAAGATGGCTGAGACAGAATTGGCGGCAACGATTCCGGCGGTGAATGTAAAAGCACCAGACGCTTTTGATTTCCATAGACCGGATACGTGGCTCACCTGGAGGAAACGCTTCGAAAGGTACATGTCTGTTACTGGGCTTTCCGCAAAAACCGATAGGAAAAAACGGATTTATTGTGCTACGTAATGGGCGAACAATCTGAAGATATTTTATCGCAAATCGTGCCGGACTTGAACGCAGTGACTTTTGAAGCTGTTGAGGAGCAGTTCAATAAGTACTTTTCGCCCAAGAAAAACGTTATTTTCGAGCGTGTAAAGTTTAACGCACGCATGCAAAAACCGGGCGAGTGTTGACACGTTTATTACGGCGCTGCATTCACTCGCTGAATATTGTGAATATGGGGCGCTAAACGACGAACTGATTCGTGATCGAATTGTAATCGGTCTCCGAGACGTAAAGGTAGCTTTACACGTTGCCTCATTTCTTGCATCATGTTGCATGCGTTTATAACGCAATAAAATGCATGCATGGCTGCATGCGGAATTTTATAGCGCAGCACACTATTGTCTGAGAGGCAAGGCGATGCAAGCAAGACTGAATGAGATGGGCATACTAGGCATCCCCTTTTTAGTCATCTTTAGACGCATTACTTTTATCTTGATGTAAACATGCGTTTATAGTGCAATGAAACGCGTGCCAGCTTGGTTGCGTTAATTCACAGCGAAGCTTTTTTTAAAGGCAAGGTGACGCGATTGATTCCTATATTTGACGGGAATCCTTTGCGTTATTTCTGCATTTTTGTTAACCGTACCTTTGCATTTGTCGAACTAAAAAGTCACAGACGTCATGGAGTGGTATAATAAAGAAACACTAAATTTCATCAAGTTATACAGACATGTTTATGGCGTTCCAGTGATATAAATTATAAAAGTGGAGAGTTGAGGGGCGATGAATACCTGAGTTAGAGGAAAAGTACATAATTTCAAAAATTACAACTTTGTTCCATCTGCTCGAAAAACCGTTCATTGTACGATCACGAGCATGCGCAGTAAACAAATTGGTGTCGTGTGACATGAATGTATGTTAGCATACGTCCAGTCTAGGAAGTGGCGTTCGCCAAATAAAATTATTTTCGGAAGTAATGTAAGAGGAGTCGTTCCTGATATTTTGGAAAAACGTAATACAAAATATACTGAGATCAAACAAAGATTGCTTAAACGTCAAAAGAATCAGAAGCGATTTCACGATCGGCGAGCCAGAGACCTACCAGAATTAAATATAGATCAGAACGTTAGAGTACAAAATGAATACGGAACCTGGGACCGTGCAAAAATAATTGATAAAAATCCTAATGGTCGGGCATATACAATTAAAACAGAAAATGACAGGACTCTGACTCGCAATCGCCATCACCTGCGCAGGGATTCCCCTGAATATTTAAATGTTGAATCTGAAGTTATGTTTGATGATGCAATCGAAGAGCCCGGAAACATAACTATTACTAGCGCAGGCCCTTCGACTGCAACACAGACAAGTTTTCTGCCAGAAAATGTAACTAATAGTAATAAGAACCAAATCACAACTAGGAGTGGTAGGATTATTAAGAAACCTAGGCATTTAGAAAATTTTGTAACAGAATAGTACTGTTGTTTTATTATTTAAAAAAAAAAAAAGGAGATGACATGAATGTATGTTAGCATGCGTCCACTCTAGGAAGTGGCGTCCTCTAGTTACCTTGTAGTGAAGCAGTGAAGACCATGGCCGCGCTTGCGCATCGGAACACCGACGCGCAGCAGTGTTCCTTAGACGGTTAAGGTATTACGAATCTCCTGTACAGCATATAGTAATAAATGATTATGGTTACTACGACGTGCTTTTATTACATTGTGTTTACTGCGCATGTACTTTTGTTTAATGCGCATGCCCGTAAACGCACAGTGTACGGTTTCTCGACTAGTTGCAACAAAGCTTGTAGGAGTATTCAAAAAATCAAAAGTCTACGATCTTAGCTGCTTAAGGCGCGCCCTCAGGCGACTAGGGGTTTGACTTTATACTTTATGACAATTTATAGTAAATGGTCACTGTACTGCTGCCTAGTAAGCTATAATTCACAAAGAGAACCTCCCTGCATGGAATGACTTATTATGTAGAAAACTGGCTTCAATTTGTCAATCCTAATGTATTTGCGATTATCCTTAGTCCAATCGTTTTGGTTTACAGTGGAATTCCCGAGCTACGCTTTTGCTGAAAAAGCCTCAAATGGGGTTGAAACAGCTGCACAGAGGTTGCTCGGGGGTTTCACTGCAATCGATGTCATCACAATTTTAAAAAATTGCACGACTTTTATAATTATGTGAAAGAAAAAAATGGTATAATTAAGAAAGTATAATCAACTTGAAAATATGACTGGGCTAAAAGGGATTAGCCTTGCAACTTTCCATTCATTTTATTAGATTGCTTAAACTTTATTCATCTTTTTTAAGAGTGAAATAAACTATTACCAGATCCACTTTTTTCTTATTTAGTGCTTAAGCATCTCATATTAATGCATGGCAATTATGGCAACTCTATAGATACGCAAACTTGCAGCAAGGAGTATGTGGGCTTGGCGAAATCAGAGGGCAAGGAAAATACTGACATCCAATCAGAGACTTAGCTGCTGGAACTGTTTCCATGGCAACTGCATTCTATTTTCTTTGTATCTGTGAGAAATTTCTTTGTCCATTTTCAAAGTTATGGTGCTTATATTTTATTAAGTTTTTAACAAGAAATACTTAGTAGTGTATTTTTATATTGAAAGTTCCCGCGACCTTTGAGTAAATGAAGAAGCATTAATTTTCCCCAGTTTTTATTAGCATTTATTCCAAATCTGATAATTACAGTTTTGCACTCATTCAATTTTTTTTATTTTATTACGTTTTACATACATAAGTTTGCTTTTTATTTCAACACAGATAATTACGTTGCTTAATGTAAGTACATACCGTTAATAAATCTTTAAACACGTTTGCAGTGACATTTATAAATAAAATAAGGATAAACTTAAGTAGAAATAAGGTCTTTAAACCCAACGCTATTTATTTCATTCATTAAACTAGTTTTAATAATTGCTAAAAAGGATTTTTTCTATAAAAAAGACATAGATACTAATTTAAAAAGCCCGCTAATACTTGAAGTTTGCCTGCCGAAAACCAGAGGCGCTAATCGTCACTTTTGTTGCCAATGTTTAATACGGGATTTACTTGGTTGAATTCCTGGCTTCCGGTTGGGGTTGGGGTTTCTCGGATTTCTTCTACTGCCGACGTTTCGTTCTCCATTGCAGAAGTACTTCCCCAGGGCTACTGCTGCTGTTGCAGGTGATGGTGCTGCTGCTTAACGAGAACGAAATGTCGGCAGTAGAAGAAATCCGAGAAACGCGGTTCCAACCGGAAGCCAGGAATACCGTGGACGACGGCCGTGGAAGCCTTAAACAGGATTTACTTTTCTTTCTTTCATTTCGCAATATACAGTGAAATGAACTCTCCTATAAACACTTTGACGCATACTTAAGACGCATGCGTCCTTGCCTTCTATTGCATGCTATTGTGTGCGTAGATGCATGCAATTAGCGCTTGCGTTGTTGCACGAAATGAGGCATCGTGTAAAGCTAGCTTAAGAACATCGGAACGCATGCAGTTAAAAGCTGATTTAACGCTGGAAGACGCAATGACAATGGCACGTCAAGCGGAGATTCAAAGCAAGCAAAAAATCAGGGGAAACGAGACGAGCGTCGCCGAAGTTTGCAAGGTGGACACAAGGCGCAGCTGGCCCGAGGCCGGGACGACTGAGAAATCATCATGGAAGCAGAACATGCAAGAGAAGCAGCCGGAAAGTTGTTCGAGATGCGGCCTACGACGCCACACGCAGATGGAAAAATGTCCAGCGCGAATTTCGTCATGTCGTCGCTGCAAAAAAGCAGGGCATTGGGAAAAAGTCTGCAGAGTGAAACCAAAGGTGATTCGACAGATAGATGGCGCTGCAATACCCGAAGAAACAACAGAAGGGGAATCCTCGTACTTTTTAGGTTCGCTAGATGGTAAAAGGTACAAATCCGACAGATTTAAAATAACAGTAAATATTTTAGAATTATCAAAGTCATATGATTTTCTAATCGATACGGGCGCTGACATAACCTGTTTGCCATCGAGCGAAATTCCTTACTCATTAAAAACAAAATTGCGCAAGTCAGACATACCCGTTAGAGGTGCAAGCGGGGAAAAATTAAATGTTTTAGGGCGCTTAGCGTTAACTTTAAAAATAAAATCTCAGACGAGAAAAGCGGAGGTATATGCCATCGAAAATTTAGAAAGTGTTTACTAGGACGTGAACTCATTGAAAAATTTAATTTGTTGAAAACGGTTTATAACATTTCAAATGGAAAGGAACGTAATGACCAGTTAAATTTTAATCTGAAAAAGAAAGTAGAAGAAAACTATCCAAACATATTTAAAGGGTTATTTTCGCACGAATTAAAATTACAAGTTAAAGAAGACGCAATACCATTTTCACAATCGGCCCCTAGAACGGTTCCAATTCCTCTATTAAACAAAATGAAATGCGAATTAGATTCACTTGTAAAACACGAAGTTATCGTTAAAATTGAGGCTCCAACCGAATGGTGCAGTCCTGTACTTTGCGTCCCAAAAGAGACTGGCGATTCTGGTATTCGCTTATGCGGAGATTTTACAAATCTGAACAAAAATATAGTTCGACCTGTCTTTCCAATTCCTAAAGTCGACGTGACTCTTGCGCGTTTAAAAGATGCAAAATACTTTTCGCGAATTGATGCTAAATCGGGGTACCATCAAATAAAACTGACGAAAGAAAGTCAACCTTTCACGACGTTTATAACGCCTTTCGGTCGGTTTATGTACAAACATTTACCCTTCGGCATTAATTGTGCATCAGACTATTTTGCAAAGATGTTCTCAGACATATTTTCCGATTTAGAAAATGTCTTGGTTCATGTTGATGACGTTTTAGTTTTTGCGAATAACATTGAGGATCATAATAAAACATTGCATAATGTTTTGGCAAGATTGACGAGGGAGGGCATTAGTTTAAATGAAAAGAAATGTGTTTTTGGGGTTGATGAAATAGAATTTCTGAGTCATGTTGTGTCGCAAAATGGAATCGATATTTTGCCAGAAAGAGTAGACGCGATAAGCAATTTTCCAATACCGAAGGATAAAAAATCGCTTTTGCAGTTTTTAAGTACCGTAAACTTTGCTTATACCGCGACGAGCCCAGATACTAGAACCTCTGAACATACTGTTGAAAGATAATGTGACTTTTTGTTGGGATGCTCCTCAGCAAAAATCTTTCGATGAAATCAAACGGTTACTTAAATCTGCCCCTACTCTAGCCCAATGTGATCATACAAAAAAAATCATCATACAGGCAGATGCGTCAAGTTTTGGGTTAGGTGGAGTATTACTTCAAGAAATAAACGAGAATCGAGAAGTTGTAGCATACGCGTCAAGAACGCTAAATGAACGGCGGTACAGCCAGATAGAAAAAGAGGCACTAAGTTTAGCTTTCTCGACAGAGAGATTTAAAGACTTTATAACCGGAACTGAAATAGTTCTTGAAACTGACCATAAACCTTGTTTCACTACGAAACAAATAATTTTTATTTCTTTTTAAGTTTATAATTTTTTAGCGTTTATATTTTTATATGTTTAATTGCCCGCATATTCTCGTAAATTTTGTTATTCATAGTCATCTGAAACACGTACAATTTCTTGTAAATTTTGTTCAATGACTCAGATTCTTGTAACCTGCTTATCTAAGCGTATTTAGTAGGTAAAATCTTTATCCACTACGGGGCATGTTTCACATAATGGTTTTATTATGTTTTGTCAGGGCGCGGTCCTTCTTAAAAACACCCGAGCGCTCTGTTGAGTAATTTAAATTCACAGAAATTGCAGACCACCATTAAGAGTTTCTTATGAAAATTCATTTATACGTGATGTTAGACTATTCTAGAAGTCCCCGGAGGCAACCAATCGCCTATCTTAGTTACGTAAGCAACAACAAACCACGTTTTACCACCCCAGAATTATTCTGGTATAAAAAGTTTTTAAATTCCTCAACACGGGGTTAATAAGCAGTTAACAGTCAGTTAATCGGGAACACAACATAACGCGACTTACTTAAAATAGTGTACGGGATATTAGGTTTAAGTGATTAAATTAAGTTAAAAAATAACGACTTTTATTTATTCACACCTATTTTTCAAATTAACTTTTTCACCGACGATTAAATAAAGGTGTCTATACGGCCTTACAACCCGTGGACGGTGAAGTGTCAAGCAACCAACGCAAACAAACCTCTTGTGCAAATATTGCAAAGTAAAGCTTTAGAAGACATAACGCCACAGTTGCAAAGAATAAGGTTGCGTTTAATGAGATTTTCTTATGTGCGTAGTTTATGTGCCGGGAAATCAACTTGTTTTAGCAGACGCGTTATCAAGAAATTCGAATCCTAAAGCACTGAATAACGATACAGAGTTACAGTTACAAATGTTAGAAAGAATTCGTATAGCACAAGAAACGGACTTTGTTTGTCATAAATTGAAACAATATTGCATTAATTGTTGGCCGAGAAAGTGCATTGCATCAAAAGAATTATTGCCATATTATCCGTTCAAAGAAAATATTTCGTATGTAGAGTTACGTTTTATATAACTCACGTTTAATAATTCCTTCTGTGTTACAAACAGAAATTACGTCCAGAATTCACGAAGCACATTTGGGAATCAATAAATGTAGGAATAGAGCCAAACATGCTGTATGGTGGATTGGTCTTTCTACCCAACTAAAAGAAATTGTCGAAAAATGACCAGCGTGTATACAAGAATGTGTAAATCCACGCGAAAAAATCGTAATTGAAGAGTTTCCTACCTTGGCAAAAGTTAGGTCTAGACTTGTTTAAGTACAATGGTTGGTATCTCATTGTCAGGGATTATTATTCCAGATTTTTTGAGATAGAACCGCTGAAAATCTTAACTGAACGTGAAATTATCGGTCATTGCAAAAAACTCTTTGCGCGTTACGGCATCCCGGATATTGCAGGGTCCGACAACGGTCCTCAGTTTAGATCCGAATTCGTAAAAGAATATGACTTTAAACATATACCTAGTTCTCCTTATTACCCCCAAGGTAACGGTTGTGCAGAAGCGGCTGTTAAAGTGGCGAAAACTCTGATTAAAAAATCCAAAGATATTGACAGGGCTCTTCTAGCCTACAGAACAACACCTTTAGACAACGGTTTTTCTCCTGCCGAGTTGGTGTTTTCTCGAAGAATTCGCTCTACGCTTCCATTGCCACCGGGCGAGTTAGGCACATTTGTCGAACATGAAAAAGTTCACGCTTTTTATATCTTAGTGATTTAGAATAATGGACGATGTTAAAAAAATTAACTTTTATTCCAGTTTTCAAATAAGCTACAATAATCTCATGACAGTTACTTTTTTTCGATAAAACATTCATTCATTTTTTTTACAAAACTATTTGATTTTTAAAGTACATAACAATTCTTCCCTCTTTACTAAAATTCGCACCTCTTTTCTTTAATAAAATTAGTCTATGTATTGGTATGATTCATGATGGATATTTTTGAGGAGGATGGCGAATTCGCGTTGAACGACGAGGAATCTGGAGATGCTGAGTCTCAGGTAATTGTGGATTTCTTGATGGTGCTGAAACAAATAATTGTTGTCGTATGGGTGATCTGGGTCGTTGTGAAAGTTCAGTACAAGACGGTACTGCTGGTAGTGACACCACGGGTACTTTTTGTAAATGACCATAAAAGTGCACTCTTCGATATTTGTGATATTTATCAGACTCCTCATCTTCTAGCTGGGAATGTTTAGAAACTTTAGGTTTGGATGACAGACGAGTTCTGATTTGATCAATGTGGTGTTTATATCGATTGCCATTATAGTCGATCTCGTAATGTAAATCTCCTAGGCGTACAACTATTGATCCTGGTATCCATTTGTCCATCCGAGGGTTGCCAGATAAGAAATATACCAGCTGATTAGGTTCAAACTCACGAAATGATGAAGTAAATGAAGATTGTTGTTTTTCTGTAACTTTGGTGTTCACATTTTCTGGTCGCACTAAGTCCAATCGAGTTCTTATATTTCGACCTAGAAAAAGCAGAGATGGTGACTGTCCAGTTGTACTATGAGGAGCTTTCCGGAATTGTCGTAAAAATTCATTTAGATTGCGTTGTATTGTTTCTCGAGTTGTAGCCATTGTTTTCAATGCATCCTTTACCGTTTGCACATATCGCTCAGCCTGACCATTTGTTGATGGATGATATGGAGCTGTAAGTTTGTGAAATTTCACTCCGCTAGTTTGTAAAAATTCCTTAAAGTCAGCTGACGTAAACTGGGTTCCATTGTCCGAGACTAGGGTTACTGGAATGCCATACGTTGCAAAGAGTTCATCCAAAATGGCTATTGTTGCTGAAGTTGTAGTTGAAGTAGTGATTTTTACTTCGAGCCACTTGCTGTAGGCATCAACTACTATAAGCAGCATTACACCAGCAACAGGTCCAGCGTAATCTATATGCACTCGCTCCCAGGGACCTTTGGGATATTCCCAATGGTGTTCTCTAAACTTCGGAGGAACGTGTGCGTGTTTGGCACATTCATTGTATGATTTGACAACATTTTCAATTTCAACGTCAATACCTGGCCAGAAAACAAAAGAGCGTGCCAGTCCTTTCATTTTCACCATACCCACATGAGCAGCATGTAAATCGTCCAAAACTGCTCGTCGAAGTGAGTGTGGGATGACAACTCGATGTTCAAATAATAAACAACCACTTGATAAAATATAATTACTTTCTGCGGCCTTGTAATTGTTTCGAGTAAGGTTTTGACCACTTTCTAACAATTGAACTATTTTCCCCAAGTGTTGATCTTTCCGTGTTTCCCGAGCTATATCATCTGCACGAATGGGTAATTGTTTAATTTGACAGAGGGCAAATTGATCAAATTCATCTAAGTTGTGAATTGTGTCTTTGTCTTGTGGCAATGGAAGACGAGAACAATAATCCGCATTCGTATTCACTTTTGTCGGCTTGTGTATTACACTGAAATTAAAGTGTGACAAATAGTCTGCGTAGTTGGCCATTCTACTGATACAGAGAACGGGAAGTGTTTTCTCAGGGTGCAAGATTTGCGAAAGTGGCTTGTGGTCTGTAATTAGTGTAAAATGTCGAGCATACAAATAGTGAAAAAATTTTTGTACAGCCCAGACAACTGCAAGTGCTTCTTTATCTATTTGTGGATACCGTTGTTCAGTTGAACTCAACGTCCTACTGGCAAAAGCAATTGGTCTTTCCTTACCATTGTCCAAGCGATGAGACAGCACAGCGCCTAATCCAATTTTACTCGCATCTGTCGCCAATAGTAGTGGCAGTGATGGGTCATAAGGCATGAGAACCTGTGGAGAAATTAAAATGTTTTTTATATCATTATAGGCTTCATTGGCTTCTCGTGTCCATTTAAAAGGTTCGGTCTTCAACATATCTCGAAGTGGACGATTTCTTGTTGATAAATCTGGAATAAATGAGCTGTAATAAACTGCTTTGCCTAAAAACAGTTGCAATTCTTCTGGCGTTGAAGGTTTTGGAGCATCTCGAATTGCGATGATATGTTTATCAGACTTGTGAATACCTTGATCATCAATTTTATGACCTAAAAACTCCACAGAGGGTGTAGCGAAAACACATTTCTTTCGGTTTAGTCTCAATCCATTTTGTTTGAGTCGATTTAAAGTTGCGTCAAGAGATGACAACTGTTCAAATCCATCGGCAAAAATAAGAATGTCATCATAAAAATTCACTACATTTTGAAGATCCTGTAGAACTGTTTCTATACGACGCTGCCAGATAGCAGGTATGTTTGCCGCTCCGTAAACTGCGCGTGTAGGACGAACCAATCCATGTGTTGGAGTGTTGAGCGTTAAAGCATGACGAAATTCTTCATCAACAGGCAACTGGGAATAAGCATCTGTGATGTCTAGATGACAAAAGAGTTTTGCTCCTTTCATTCTATTAAAGATATGCTCTGCTCTCGGTATGGGATGCTCATCAATAATCATCCTTGGATTGAGAGTTGGCTTATAATTTCCTGTAATCCTTAGTTTTCCATCCTTTTTTGTAACTACATGTGTTGTAGATGCCCATTCCGAAAAATGTACTCTTTCGTATAATCCTGTGGCAATTTTGTTGTCAATTTCTTTGGCATACGCTGCACGTAATGCTAAGGGTATCTCACGTGCTCTTGCAAAGACTGGTTTGGCACCTGGTTTTAGCTGCAAAGTCGCCGGTGGATCAGTGAGTTTACCTGCAACATCACTAAATATATCAGCATAAGATTGTAAAAGTTGATCGATTCTGAATTTTTGGTCAGAAGATATTTGCGGTGTGGAGGTACGCAAGCTATGAATCTGTTTGACAGAAGAGAATAATTTAATAAAATCAATTTCATGAGCAAATGGTGCGATCCACTCTCTTCCAAATAGGGCATCAAAAGCACCGTCTACAATATAGAGATCTAAAAACTTTGACGTTTTTCCAATTGTCACATTGACAGATATGCGACCAATGCAACTAATGCGGTGTCCAGTATAACTTGCGAACTGACGATCTGTTTTTTGTAAATGAAAATGGGGCTTGATCGTGCGTAAACATTTTTTACTTATGATTCCACACGGCGCTCCGGTATCTAATTCCATTTCAATGGACTTTCCGTCAATCACAACCGTGATCATGTGCTTACCAGCTCCGTTGACCTCGTTTACCTTATCCAGTTTTTGTAAGATGTCGATGTGTTCAGCTGGAATCTCTGTAACTGTCACCTGATCCGCAGTGCATTTTGATTTTTTTGAACGACATACTCTTGAAATATGGCCCTTTTTATTGCATGCATGACACTTGGCGTCAAGAAAAGGGCATCGGCTCCGTACGTGGTTACTTCCACAACCTTGACAGGTTCTTTGACCAACATCAGCTCTTTCTCGTTGATTTCCTCTTTCTCTTGAAGTATTCTGCGAATGATTTCTTCGATTCTGTCCAAAATTGAGTAATCCTCGTCGATTTAACGTTTTCGGGTTGCGTACCTTTGGTGACGCGTATCCCAATTTGAATGTTGTTTCTGGAGTCGCTGATGAGCCTGTGCTTCTCGCATTTTTAACTTCATTTGTGGTATTTCGTGTCGCCTCCAGTGCATGTGCGATCTCGTAAGCCTCCTTAAAAGTTGCCGGATTTTTTGAGATAATTTCGTCACACATTTCTCGAATTTCCAAACCATGTAGAAATTGCTCAATCAACATACGATCGACGAAATTGTCGTACTCACATTTAACGGAACCTTGCTTGAGACGAAGAGTGAAATTTGCAATGCTTTCACCTTGCTTCTGGATGATACGGCGAAACTTGATACTTTCCACGTATTTGTTTGTGGTGCGATCAAAATGATTGATTAATGTTTGCTTCAAAACATCGTAAGTAATGGTTTCAGGTTCAAGAGGACTTACTAAGTACTTTAAAGCGTTATTTAGTTCTACACCCATATGCACACGTGCGTAGTTTGCATGTTGATCTTCGGGTATTTTACTTAATTCAAGTGCCCAATCGAATCTCTTTTGGGGATTTATGCTTCGTGATTAATGAAAAGAATAAACTTTACAACGGTTTATTAGCGCAGGTATAATTACAACAGGCCTGGAAATAATAATTGATGCGGGTGTTGAGGACGCTTGGTTTGTACTGTCCCTCCGCTACCGGGGTTTGCTTCTCGTCGCCGTGCTGACCCTTTTCCGTCTTCCCAGAAACCTTTCCTTTTCGTTCTTTCGGCCGGATCTTCTTGCTACCCCGAATTTTAAATACAACGGACCGGCCGAGTGGTCGGGTTTCTCCTGGAAACGCGGGCCGCCACAGCACCCCCTTGCCAGCGATTTGCGATACCGGCAGAAGTTAGGCGAAGCCGGCTTGCAGTCGATCCGGGAAATGCACTTTGCGGCCTGACCGCGTTGTACCTCTCCCGGTAGCGGGCGCTTGCTGCTCCGCGGGTGGTTCGCCTCTGTTTCTGTTGTTTTTATCTCCGAGGGCAGAATTTGGGTCAGGGTTATCTACGCTGATGTAGGCTGGCTTCAAGCGGTCGATTGAAACGACGACCTCCTTCCCTTTTACCCAGATGGTAAAATTTTTCGTATTCCGCTGACGCACTTTGTAAGGGCCGTCGTATGGCATCTGCAGGGGTCCTTTGGGGCCGTCGTGTCGTAGAAATACGTAATCTGCGGTGGCCAAATCCTGAAACACAAAATTATTTTGCCTGTTATGCCGTGTACCTGGGACCGGTCGGATTTGCTGGAAATGCTCTCGCAGGCTCTTGACGAAATCCGCTGCACCTGACTCGTTTTTCGGATTTCTAGCGTTTGTCAGAAATTCACCCGGAAGGCGCAACGGTTCTCCATACACCAACTCGGCTGCTGTTGTTTGGAGATCTTCTCGCCAAGCCGCTCGTAGTCCCAATAGCACGGTTGACAACTTTTCTGACCATCGATTGTCTTCATGGCACTTAATCGCTGCCTTCAATTGCCTGTGCATTCTCTCTACCATCCCATTAGCGGCGGGGTGGTATGCCGTAGTTCGCAGATGGGTGGAGCCGATCAAGTTGTTTAGGTTCCTGAATAGGCTCGATTCGAATTGCCTTCCCTGATCTGTCGTAATCCTCAGTGGCGTGCCGAATCTTGCAACCCAGTTTTCGTAGAAAGCTCTGGCTACAGTGTCGGCCTCCTGGTTTTGCAAAGGTATTGCCTCGGGCCAGCGCGTAAATCTGTCAACACACGTGAGACAATACCTGTAACCTTCCGAATACGGCATCACGACGAGATCTAGATGCACATGTTCAAACCTCTTCGTTGGTAGAGCGAATTCGCCGAGTGGTGCCGACACATGACGTGTTACTTTGGCACGCTGGCACTGTATGCACGCTCTCGCCCACTGCCGACAGTCTGCTTTTATCGACGGCCACACGAAACGTTGCGTCATAAGTTTCACAGTAGCCCTAACACCAGGGTGTGCGAGTCGATGAACGGTATTGAAAGCCGCTCTGCGGAAGGGTGTCGTTACGAACGGTCTGACTGCTGTTGTCGAAACATCACAGTAAACTAATGTTTCCGATCCCGGAAACTGCATTCGTTTCAGCTGCAATACTCTGTCTTCGCGTAGATAGGTTTTCATCTCCTCATCTTGCTCTTGAGACTTAGCCAGTTCATCGAAATTCAACGTAGTTTCGAGCGTCTCGACACGCGACAAAGCGTCGGCGACCACGTTGTCTACCCCAGACACATGCCTGATGTCAGTTGTGAATTGGCCGATGATATCCAGGTGACGAAATTGGCGGGGGGAGCACTTCTCCAGCTTTTGACGGAAAGCGAAAGTTATTGGCTTGTGGTCGGTGAAAATAGTGCAGATCCTTGCTTCTACCATATGTCTGAAGTGCTTGATGGCCATATAGATCGCTAGCAATTCGCGATCGTACGCGCTGTAAGTAGTAGGAATAGGCCGATTCTGGAACCTCCTCCGACCTTGACCAATAAAGTTCAAGGTCAAGGTCGGAGGAGGTTCCAGAATCGGCCTATTCCTGACGTGACCTCACCATGACCTTAAACTTCAAGGCCATGACCTTGAGGTGACCTCGATCAAGGTCAAGATTAGAGGAGGTTCCAGAATCGACCTGTTCCTAACGTAACCGAGAGGAAACTTTGAAATGACCTTGAGGGTTCAAGGTTAAGATCGGAGGAGGTTCTAAAATTTGCTTTGTGCCGATGTAACTACAAGGTTAAGGATCAAGTCAGAGGAGGTTGCAAAATTTTCAATGTCATTGACGTGACCTCATCATTACCTCTAAAAGCGAGGTCAGAGGAGGGTTCCAAAAATTATCTATCCTTGACGTGACCTTAACTTGACGGAGGATCCAAAAACGGTTTATCTTGAATATGACCGTAAGGTTGGAGGAGGTAGGGACCCCCACCTAAAATCTTGTTATATAAGGTTCTTCATTTGGGAATAGATTCAGTTGTTACAGAACTGTGAGTTGTGTTGTTAAGTTAATCACCTACCTACATACATAAAAGTAAGTTTAAGTCATCTTATTGTAATAATTTATAATTTGTATATTTTTATTGTATTTAACAGTGACATCTAAACAAGTGGATTTTTTCCTGAAGCAAAAGAGAAGGCACGTGAACGATCCTTTTGATGACGTACAGAAGAAAAGACTTCTGACTGAAAACGTTGACAAACCAAAAGAAGAAAAGCCGGATGAGCACGGTTTGAATATGCCCTCAGTTCGAAACGAGTTTCAATTTGAAATACTCTCCCAGCCTTACTTCACAGATGAAGATTTTCGTCAATGTGATACTAATGAGACAGCACCTTCCGAGATTTCAGAAGCAAGAGAGGTGACTGACGTAGATCAGTTGCCACTTTTAGCTCAAAGTGTATATTTTCTAAATAAGAGCCGTACGAAGTGGATTTGTGTCGGACTGTGTACCGAAACATTTTTTGATCCGATAATACGTATTATGGGTTCCAAAAGGCAGAGCATATCGTTTTTAGAAGAGGAATGGAAAGAATTTTGTTCTTATAACTACACTTTGAAGTCGTATTTTACTGAGAAGAAAACTATTTATCCGGTAATGAAAATCAGCTCAGTAAAGGCGTCTTTCGAACGCATCGAAGGAACGAAAATACTGAAATTAGAAAGAGGAGTGGAGACATTATATATATCTTATAAAGGTCTATTGGAACTCTGGAAATTGTGTGATATTGTATTATATCGTTTAGAAGTTTTGAAACAATTGAACTATAAATCATTCTACAGCAACATGATTCCATGCTTGAGTGTTATGGAAAGTGATATGAAGACAAATGTTAAATCATTTCTCAATAATGAAATATCTGAGAAAGGAGCAATTACAAATGAATTAATGATGTTTGGAATTAGTAAATTAATTTTTGATATAAGTATGCATAAAGCTGTTAATATGTAAATGTTATGTGATTTAATATGTATATATTTCTAGATATGACACTGTCAGTTATAAATAAAATTTTCTAAGAACACTGTTTGACCCTTTATTTAATAAACTAACGATACTTAACCAAAAAATTAAGAGAAATTTTTACGCTATATAAAGATAAGCAGTGAGTATTGAAGTAGTACACATGTAACATCGTTGACTGTTAGAAAGAAAAGCCATAAATGCGACGTCGTGTCAAAACAGATTACACTACGAGAAGCACCTTAAAACGAAAAGGTCGTGGTTTACTTAATACGTTAATTAATAAACTACCAGTAGAGTTACACTTACCAGGTTACAATTACTGCGGTCCGGGCACAAAATTAGACGTTCGACTTAAAAGAGGAGACAGAGGTGTGAATGCGTTGGATGAGGCTTGCAAGCAACACGATATCGCATATTCTGTAAGTAGCGATTTAGAAAAACGTCACGAAGCAGATAAAAAATTGTATCAAGCGGCAGTGAAAAGAGTGAAGAGTACAGAAGCGGGATTTGGTGAAAAAGCATCTGCGTTATCTGTAGCCGCCTTAATGAAAGCTAAGACAAAGCTTGGAATGGGAAACGGAGTGAAGAGAAAGCGTAGTAAAAGGAAGAAGCGTGGTGGTAAATTATCATTTCGACAAGCTGTAAGGAAAGCACAACATGCAATTTCACGTAATGGTAACAAGAGTCTGTTAGAAAATGTGAAATTGGCGCAGGCTGTTTTAAAGAAGGACCACAAGAAAATAAGACCTCCACGTCAAAGAGTGATACCAATTCCTAAGAGAGGAGGGTTTTTACCTTTAATTCCATTATTTGCGGCTTTGGGCGCAATAGGATCGCTCGGCGGCGGTGCAGCTGCAATTGCTAAGGCGGTAAACGATGCAAAAGCTGCGAAAGAGCAACTGAAAGAGGCAGAGCGACATAATCGCGCTATGGAAACAAAAGCAGTGGGAAGCGGATTCTATATAAAACCTTACAAAACAGGGTGTGGGTTATATTTACGATCCAATCCAAAAAACTGAAATATTTGCCTCGGCGACCGTTGACTAACATTGACATACTGAAATATGCTAAAATATGGAAATTACCTTTCTTTCGAGGTGTGTTTATGAGAGATACTTTACCTAAAAAGATATGGAAGCATGAAAGTGGAGTAGTGAATTTAGATAGCGATTCTGGTGAAGGAACGCATTGGGTGGCATATTATAAGAGAGGAGGAATCGTAAAATATTTTGACAGCTATGGAGATCTACGACCTCCAGTTGAAGTAGAGAAATATCTTTTGTCGAACGGATTGGGAGTTATTAACTATAATTATGAAAGGTATCAGAAACAAAATACACAAAATTGTGGACACTTATGTCTACAGTTTTTAAAGTCCTTTACAAGTTAAGTAAGAATGTAGTACTTGAAAGATGGTCAACATGGAATCTTCACCCGTTGCGTGTACATTCACTCTTACGGGAACTGAATCAGTTTTATTTTGTGAATTGAATCCACCACTATACCTCGATGAAGAGGCAACATATGAAATGTGCTTGTTAAATTTTGAAACGTTTAATGCAATACCTAACATAGATGAAAGTAATAATTTGATACATTATGAAGAAACAGGAAAAACGACGGTTTGGAAAACTATCGTTATACCTACAGGTACATATGAACTAGACGATATCAACCAATATCTGAAAGATTATTTTCAAAATAACAATATCCCTGATTATATAAACATTAAAGGAAATAATAATACTTTAAAGGCAACCATACACAGTTCGGTTAAGCTCGATTTTAGTAAACCAAATTCATTGGGAAAATTGTTGGGTTTTAAACCGCGAACGTTGAAAGTAAACGATAATAACATTGGTGATTTTCCGGTGGAAATAAATAAAGTAAATGCTATAAGAATAGAATGTAATCTAACCGGTGGATCTTATAACAACGGAGAACCCGGTCATGTTTTGTATCATTTCTTTCCAAATGTACCTCCAGGGTTTAAAATAATAGAATCCCCTCTTCAAGCTATTTATCTTCCAGTGACCGTGAATGTGATTACGAGAATAGTCATTCGACTATTAGATCAAGAGAATCGATTAGTAAATTTTAGAAACGAAGTAATTACTCTAAGACTTCATTTGAGAAGATTCACATAATGATTATTTACGATAGCAATTATTCGAAACGGAAAGAGTGTAGCAGAATTAGACGTAATGTATTATTTAAACCACGGAAACAGATACTGAACTGTTGTCGACAAAAAAAACTGAAATTGACACAGAGAAATCGAATATATTTAGAGAGTTTAGGTTATAAGGTGCTAACATAGGGGGAATTATTCTGTAGAAGAAACGTAACCGTCAAAGGGTGAACACCATCATTACACGTAAGGCAATCATCATCTAAACAGAACGACATGGATATTTTGGGAGTAACTGATAAAATTAAATTGGACACTTCAATAACCAGTATGGAGTTCCATTCACACTTACCATTCAGTTCATCATTTGGTAATAACGATGAAGTGCGTATCACCGTACCTGAGATCGACAATTACACCCTCCCTTGCGAAAGTTATTTGTACGTAGAGGGAAGACTGCGTTTGGTTAGTGATAATACTAAACACAGTGCGACGGCACAATTGATAAATAATCCGGTAGCTTATATGTTTAGCGAGATTAGATATCTTCTGAACGGAGTACAGGTGGATTCGGTAAGAAATGTTGGCATAACATCAACAATGAAAGGGTATTTTTCTTTTACTCGCAACGATACAGTAAAATTGGAAAATGCAGGATGGATTCAGGAGAATGATAAAATGAGCGATATACTCAACGTTAAGGGAGATTTCTCAGCAAGTGTACCTTTAAAGACACTATTAGGTTTTGGGGAAGATTATAAAAAGATCGTCTTGAATATGAGGCAAGAATTAGTATTGATCAGAGCAAATGATGACGTTGATGCAGTTCTGGAAACAAACAAGACGGAAAAGATTAAATTAATAATTGACAAAATTGTATGGCGTATACCTCATATTTCTGTTGGACTACGTGAGCAATTGGCTTTAACGAGAGTGACAGACAGAGATGTTGAAATACAAATTCCTTTCAGAAGCTGGGAGTTGCACGAGTATCCGTCGCTCCCAACTACGACAAGTCATTCTTGGACAGTAAAAACGGCTCCGCAGTTGGAAACGCCAAGGTACATAATCATCGGTTTTCAAACTAAGCGAAAGGGTGTCGTCGATGCAAACATGAGTCTGTTTGATGACGTTAAGTTAAAATCATTAACGGTATTTCTAAATGGCGAACGCTATCCGTACGACAATATTGATATTGATATTGAAAATAACAAATACGCCGTTATATACGACATGTATTCCAGATTTCAGGAAAATTATTATCATCGTGAAAGCAGTCAACCTTGGTTCAATCCAAAAGGATTAGCTAGTTGCCCATTAATAGGAATCGACTGCACTTTTCAGAGAGATGTAATGCATAAAAGTGCAGTAGAAATAAGAATTGAGTTTACAACTAAAGAAAATATTAAAGCTGATACTATTGCTTACTGTTTAATTCTGCATGACAAAGCGTTCTCTTATTCACCTCTCACCAAAATTGTCCGTCAGTTGATGTAAACCGTGAATGGCAGTATTAACAGAGAAGCTAAAACTATTTGATTTAATTTGATTTTATAAGAAGCAACATCAACCGAACCATGAAAAAACGATTTATTGTCATTGACATTCAAGGATTTAAAGTGGAAAATAATCAGTTTATACCAAAAGAGTTGGCTTCTTACGATAGTGAAAGAAAAGTGAGTCATTTTTTATTTCAACCACCCACAAGTTTGTCAATGGTCCCCAGAAAATTTCAAAATGTTGCAAACTGGTTAATGACCAATCACCATTGCATTGATTGGAATAGAGGATTCGTCCCCTTATCTGAGTTTGACGCAATCATCAACTTTTTATGTTGTACAGCCAAAGTCGTTTACGTTAAAGGAGTGGAGAAGTCTCGATTTCTATGTGAAATTCTAGCGAAAAGCAATGGTGAAAGTGTACCTGTGTTAGATTTGGGTGAAATTTACGAGGATGTACAAAAATTGCAAAAATCCGAACCCAAGTGTCCATTTCACTCAAGAAAAAATTGCATGTGTGCTTTAACGAACGTGTTTGATTTACATAAATTTATTCAAACAAAGTTATATGAAGGATTTTTTACACTAAACATTTGTGATATATTATGAGGAAACTTTGGTTCTTAGTTAGTATAAGAAAAGTTCAGCTTCGCAATGGATTTCTTCTCCCGTCTATTTTGCAAGAACATTATAAAGCATGTTGTAGAGAAGGTTGGCGAAGTTATTGACCAGTACGAAAAAGATTGTTCGTTCAGTAGTATACCAGATAAGGATTTGAAGTACTTTCCAAAATCGTATCTATGTACCAGAGTCACAGCCGTAGATCTAGAATATATCTGGCCTAAGTTGCCAATCCATTATCAACGCTGTAAATATCTACAAAGTCAGAGACTCTGTCACCAACATTGGAATCAAACCGAATTTTCTTTGGATGAAATAGATGGTCCACCTCCACGGAAGAAGAATTGCTATTTGTGTACTTATTCTTAAATATTATTATTAAAATATTAATTATTAAATATTGTTATTAATAATATATTATTATACAATAAACTATAATCAGAAAGGAGTTGTTATTTTATTCGTTATTAATTTTAATAAATCAATTTAAGGATTTAAGAAAGAATTTAGAAATACATTGCGTTATTAAATTATTTAGATTAACTCTTGATGAGCAATTTAGCTTGACAGATTTTTATTGTCTTTGAAAGTATCGCTTTATTCGATTGAAATTTCAAACGTTGTCAAATTTACGAATTTTCTACGATGTAAAAGTCACAAAAATGGTTTTCACTGTGCAGCGTTAAAAATTTCATAGCGAGAAGTGATCTGTATAAAAATTATAATAAACTAAATCAGAAAGGAGACGTTATTAATTTTAATCGATCAATTTAAAATTTAAGAATTTAGATTCACACACCGTCGTATAATAAATTAAGTGGCATAGAAAAAATAAACATGTTTGAAGGCGAACGTCGATTAAATATACAAATACTATAAAATTTACATATGTATTCCGAGTTGTGAATGAATATAAATACCGTTTTAAATAAATAAAAACAAGCACGTTTTAAAGCGAGCCATACCAGCAAGAATTGCATAACAGTAAATTAACATATTTACGAGCATTCACCGTCGATTTAAAATTCAAATTCAATTTGCATAGAAATCGTTTAACTAATATATTGGTATTACACACCAGTCTTAATCGGTCTTTCACAAAGCTTAGTGCGTGTTTACTAAGAGAATATAAGTAAGAGAATATTTTTAAGAATGTAATTTAAATTTACACGATTCT
Organism: Prosopocoilus inquinatus; assembly: GCA_036172665.1. Lineage (NCBI taxonomy): Eukaryota > Metazoa > Arthropoda > Insecta > Coleoptera > Lucanidae > Prosopocoilus > Prosopocoilus inquinatus. The sequence continues at coordinate 12,527,910 of CM069875.1, forward strand.
TACAAATAAAGATTAGGGGCTGACTGTTCGATGAAATCGTGGTTTCTAGAAGATGAGTGCTCGTGTGTGTAATGTGTATCGTTAAACTGTGTGACACTTGCAAGTTTGATTTAGGAAAATTTTTGCGAATAAAGATTATTATTCGACAGATACACTTTTTCCTTACATTCATTTGAATAATGATTATTATAAACTTGGTAATAATAAGATTAGAATTACTATTCAACTAAAGTCGTTAGAGAGAATAATTAGTTATTGAAATTTTTTCAAAATAACTGCAAGTAAGAATAAAAAAAGAGAAGGAAAGAAGAAAAGGACAGAAAGGAAAGAAAAAAAAGGAGAGAAGGAAAGAAAAAAAGAGGAGAAAGGAAGGAAAAAAGGAGGAAAGAAAGGAAAGAAGAAAAGAGGAAAGGTTAGTTCTAGTGGGCCGTGGTTACGCCTTCGTTACGCCTTCGTGACGCCCAGAAAATGGAAAGGGAAGAGTAGGGATGGGAGTGGGGAGAGGGCTTTCTTCCCCCCCCCCCCCCCGTAGATTGGAAAGAATTGCTAATGAAAGACTTTTTCTTTCTTCTTTGCGTTCAAATCATGACTTGATGCATAGTGCGGAGTTGCAAGGTCAACTGAGTCAGTCGCAACCCCGTGTTGTTGCAGATAATATCCCGCTAAATCCTAATGACTCAGTTTCTGAAATAATTGATATATCAGACCGTTCAATGGAGATATCTCAATTATCACCAATTGGGAATAATAATAACACGAACTCATCAATTAATATTAATCCAGTAATGATTAATAATTCTCCTTCTGTTCGTCGACCGAGGACTATTAATCTACCGAGGACTAATGTTAGTGAATCTGCTAATATTATATCCAATATTCAGAATTTGTCATCTTCACAATCACAACCGGAACTACTTATCCCACCCTCTCAAATTCCACCTTCTCGACTTCAGATTTCACCTTCTCGCCTTGAAATATCCTCTCCTAGTGTCCGAACCTCTACACCTATTCGATCCCTTTCCTCATCACAACATGTTATACCCCTTCCTTCACCCTCTCCCAATTTAGTGGGAGTTATCTCAACAGCAGTCCAAAATTATTATGACGGAATTATGCCTGAAGTCAGGAACTGTTGTTTAGAGGGTGAGAAAAATCTTAGAAAAGTCACGGATGAGTTGCAATCTTGTCGTGAAATTTTACGTACAGTTCGCTTAAGGTCTCCGACTGACCAGGCTTTAAACGAACAATATGACAAAATTTCCCTCATTCACAACCGTCTGAGCCTGATCCAAGATTTGTTTCATAATCTTGTCGCAGACATATCTATTTAAAAGATTAAGTTTGATTTAGTGTCTTAAGATTTAACTTCTTCTCTTAAGTAGATATGTCTGTGAATTATATTGCTGTTTAATGGTATGTTCCTCACATGAAGTTGGAAATGTTGTCGAGGTATTAGGTATGTTTTCGAGGATATAAAAAATTATTTTTCTTTGTACAATTTTTAATAATTGTTATTCGTTTTACAGATGAGTTCTTCACCAAACGTGCCTCTCGTGAAATCAATTTTTATGAGGCAAGTGGAACTGAAAGTGAGTAATCTAATTTGTATTTTACGGTTTATATTTTTGATTATTTACTTTTTCAGTTAATGGACGGAACTCTGATTAATGCGGAAACGGCGGTAGTTAATTATCGCATGGTTCATCCACGTATCGAACGGTCACCTTCACCCAGCTACACTCCAACGCCGCTAGCGGCGGCCACACCTGAACGAAGGCCGCCGGTGCAGCAAGTGGCGGCGCCTCAACGCATCCGCCTAAAAAGGAGGGTGTTTGCGCCGCCAGTGTTGGAGCCTCTACCTCGGCCTTTACCACTAAAGGTGGAGGTGGAGGAGGAGGAAAGGGGAGAGGTGGAAGTGGAATCCACGATGGATGAATCTTGGGTTCGTTATCGTTCATTACCTTTCAACATTTTAATAACATCTTATTTTTTACAGTGAGGAGCATTAGAGCATTAATCAGAGTTTAGGTTAGAGATATTAATTTAGTTAGAGTTAGAAATATTAATTTAGTTAGAAATATTAATTTAGTTAGAAATATTAATTTAGTTAGTTAGGAACATTAATTTATTATATTTATTTAAATAAATAATTTATGAGTTTTAAAGAGTGTTTATATAGCAGTTGATATTGATAACTACAACACAGTAATAGAGTATCGCGTTTGGTAACGAGGAAATTAATAACGTGTTGTAAGGAGCAAAAATATTTTGAATATTTTTGAAAAATATTATTTTAAATATGAAGTTTCAACAACAGTCTTTAAAGTTACCCGTACAAAATTTCGACGATGCAATCGCAAATGAAACCTTTAAACGTCACAGTGTTCTCTTCGGAGGATCAAGTAAACGCGTTATCATTAGCGGGAGCTCAGGGGCTGGTAAAAGTAATTCCTTAGTGACATTATTAACCCATCCGAACGGATTACGTTTCCAAAATTTATACATCTGCTGTAAGACCTTATCTCAGGGGAAGTATAAATTTCTCCGACATTTGCTATCAACAGTGCCCGAAATAGGCTACTTTGAAATTTCCGATATTGAAAAAATGGTGTCACCTACAAATGTAAAAGAATATTCAGTCGTTGTTTTTGATGATGTTCAGTGTACTACACAAAATTTAATTAAAGAATATTTCTCCTTTGGACGTCATAGAAATGTTGACTGCTTTTATTTAAGTCAAACTTACAGTGCAATACCCAAACAAATGATTCGTGATAATTGTAATTTCTTAATACTATTTCGTCAAGATTTCACAAATTTGAAACACGTTTACGATGATTACGTCAGCGGAGATATGACTATGGACCAGTTTCGTAATATCTGTTACGCTTGTTGGAAGGAACCGTTTGGTTTCTTAGTTATTGATACCGATTGTTCCATAAACGCAGGGAGATATCGTAAAGGATTCGACACGTACATATATCTTTAAAACCACTACATTTTACATAGTTCTTTCATTTTTACATAGTTCTACAGTTCTTCAGTACTGTAACAGACGTTAAAGGATGCGGATGCACCATGAGTAACAAACTTAAAGCAGAATTAGCCACTGCGCGCGAAAGTTTGCGTACTAAATTAAAAACACTTAAATCCGATATTGCACAAGCAAAACATCATGCGGAGCAATCAAAAAAGTATCTGCAGACAACTTATTCACCTATTGTAGAGCCACTCCGAGATATTGTCAATAAGCTAGATGTTGTTCGCAGCGTATTACCTATGAAAGAGGAGCAACAGTCATACGAAGCCAGTGAAAAGAGATTGAAAGAGGAGCCAAAGAGTTCTTTCCTACGAAAAAGACCGATTTATAAATTGAGATCTGATCCTTCTTTCATACGAAGAAGACCGAGTTATAAATTAAAATCCGATCCTTCGTCGCGAATTGGATTGTCAGAGGAGCATGATGTGGGTACTTCAACGCCACTTGGACGTGAAATTAAACAACCTTCCATCTTAGAAGATGAAGAAATTCTTGAGGTTCCTCATGAAAAGTCCACATCTCCAACTTCAAAATCTGTTTATGAAGAAGCAGAAGAATATGACACCGAAAGCAGTAACCCCCCTGCGGACGAATCCCTGGCTCATGCTCGTACACTTCTAGAAGAACGAAAATCATTACTTCGGACTAGATTAGAATCACCGCTGGTGGAAGCTGCCTTAGAATCGTATCATCCGTTAGCACGTGATTATGTTACACGATTTGAAACTGATGTAGAAAATGAATTCGATACAAAATACGGTGTAAGAGAAGAAGATGAGAGATTGTTTATTGGGAACCAGGAGCTTAAGTTTGACGGTCCCGATCTTGTAATTGGAGACTTGGCGTATAAGGGTACTAAAGGTTTATACGAGCTGGTTTTTAAGAAAAATCCAGAGAAATTTACGTTTCACGATGTGCGAGACTATAGAGATATATTGAGAAGAACTAGTGCGTTTAAAGTTAATTATAATCCCTCAGGGCGAATATCTGCAAGCAGAGGATTTAAATATGTGAATATTATAAAACCAATAATTCAGGGAAAACCACCAAACGTTTGGTGGGCGCGAAGCTGGAAAACAGGTGGAGCTTTGGAGAAAAAGCTTGTACCTAACAAATGTTTGCAGTATCAATACTGGGATGATCCTAACGAACTAGTAGAACGATTGCGTTTATTGAACGCATCCAAATCAGCAGGTCACTCCGCACATAACAATGAAATCATAGCGATCATTGAAGAATTAAAAGAGGCTAAAATTATTTTGTAAATTGTAGTATTTAGTGGAGTGCAAGCGAGCACACATTTCAGTTTCACATAGTTGTTGATTGATTCACAATGACTATTGATAAGTTTGGAAGACACGTTCATAAACACACAGTTTTCAAACACATTGCTGCTACACCATTATTTTACGAAACATTATTAGACTTTCAGAGTCAAGAGCTTAACGCCGAAAGTGTGTATTTGCTTTCAAATAGAGGTCACCAAACGACGTATACGATCCAAGAAACTTGCGTTGTTAAAAAAGTACTTATTCATCAACCTACTATTGTCAACATTACAGTATCCATCAACGCTATAAATTGTACTGATACTTTAATTGGAAGAACGTTGAATGTGGGAGATCAAATCTCGTTTACTTGCACATCTTTAGTTTGTGCAGTTCCATTATTTGTTGAATTCATCGTAAGAAAACGAGTTCTAACTGAAAATGTCTGATCTATCTTCTAATGTGAAACGTGATGTTGTTAATGAGTTGCACAAACCAGCAAGGAAAAACTTTCGCCGTCGTCGAGTAATAATAAAAGGACTCAGAGATCTCTTCCAAGCAGACTTAATTGAAATGCTACCTTATGCCAAGATAAACAAAGGATACAAATACATTCTGACAGTGATCAACGCATTTTCCAAGTATGCTTGGGGAATACCATTAAAAAATAAGACAGGTAAAGAAGTAACCAAAGCTTTTCAATCGATTTTATCTGAAGGTAGAAATTCTGTACCGAAAAATATACAAACAGATAACGGAAAGGAATTTTACAATGCAGAGTTCCAAAATTTAATGAAGAAATATAGAATTAATCACTATAGCGCATACTCTAATTTAAAAAGTTCGATAGTCGAAAGATTTAATAGAACCCTAAAACAAAAAATGTGGAAAGAATTTAGCATGCAAGGAAATTTCGGATGGTTCAATTTATTACCAAGGCTAATTGAAGAATACAATAACACTGTTCACAGTACGACGGGTTACAAACCCAGCAAGATAAATCAAAGAAATGCGCAAAGTATTTTACAGTCCGTCTACAGCAACCTTAAAATTGTGGATCCAAGAATTGCAAAATTTAAAATTGGAGATCATGTGCGCATCAGTAAATACAGACAAGCATTTTCGAAGATGTACACTCCGAATTGGTCCAACGAAATATTTACCATTTCGTCGGTGCAGAATACTAATCCCAGAACATATCTAATTAAAGACGCTGATGGTGAAGCCATTCTTGGTGGGTTTTATGAGTACGAGTTACAAAAAGTAAAACATCCAGATATATATTTAATTAATGTATTGAGAGAAAAAGGTAATAAGGCGCTCGTAAGTTATTTAGGATTGAGTTCTAAACATGATTCATGGATACCAAAACGCAATGTTTTATAATAAATATTTATTAACTACAACTGTAAACATACAATACTCACAATACACAATAAATGAATTTTACAAATTAATTTATTTACTTTCTAACAGAACTTATAGATAAAACATACTTTATTTATTTTCTAATTCTTTTTCCAGTTTTTCAATTAGTTCTTTTAGTGTTTTATCTCTTTCTATATCAGCAATTTTATGGTGACCCCACGCCAGAGTATGAATTTTGTCATCCAAAATATAACGTTTATCGTCTTTAGATGATAAGGCAATTTTATTTTTCAACTCTGTATACACCGTATGAAAATCTGAGTGAAACACGTACATCTTTTTAAAAATAAAACCATCTCGTTCAATGATTTCTTTGTAGTCATCTACAGATAAGTATTTATCTATAACGTATTTTTTAACACCTTTTGCTTTCTTAGTACATTTTGAAATAAGCTTTACACAGTAGGCTTTCGCACCGGTCCCGATAAAAGATTCTATAACCTGTCCTGCGTATTCGTCTTTAAATCGTCCAATAACTGATTCAGTTCGAGGCATTTCATGTACATTATTCGGTGGGTAATTTGAAGTATCAAATTTATCTAAATTTTGCTTTATGTCATCGTATACATTATCAGTATTAACGGTCAGTATTAAACTATCCGTATCAGTATATAATAAAGCTGCTCTATTGTTATATTTTCGCTTTATAAAATTGTAATAAAAATCGTACATTACTGTTTTTGATATTTCCAAAACACAAAACCCTACGTATAAAGGTTTATTATAATTTACTTGTACTTTGCATAATTCTATTGCGGCCAGGTGATCACTAAAAATTTTACTCGATTTATAGTTTGGTTTAGCTATCAATGATTCAGCTCCCGGTCTTCGATTATGGGTTTCCCAGCTGGTGGCCAATTTAATGTCGACGCGATTCTCAACATTTTCCATAGTTTTACCGAAAACACTATTATTTAATAATTTGTAAAAATTTTTTTCGAATTCGTTTTTAGCTTCAGCTCGTTTTTGTGAATTAAAGTCTATGTATATTTTTAGCCAACGAGATTGCTTAAATTTAATTGCCCTATGAATTTGGTTTAATATTAAACCATTTTCCAAACATTGTTTCAGATTTAAATAGTGAATTATGTATTTCCTTTTGTTGTACAGATTTGGAATAAGTTTACCATATTTCGAATTTGGAGGAATTATGTTTTCCGGACAAAATGGTAATTCGTTGTGGTTGTCATGTAAATGAGTCGGGTATTCCAAATCTACTTCGAATATGTACCCGACATCTGAATTTTCTTCTAACTCTGAAATGTTAAGATTGTTAATCTCTTCTGTACACAACCAAGTAAATTCTCCCCACGGAAATCTGGAACACATTGCGTGACCGTACAGATTTGTAGCATCAAGATATAGTAAATATTTAGTTGCCTTCTTAGAGTCAAAGCCATGCACAAATTTATTATTAGCGTTTTCGATTCTTTTAGTGCACATACTCACTCCACCGCGTATACCCATTCTAAAAAAATGTAGCATATCAACATCTTGCAGTAACTCTAATTTAATTTTTGTCATTCTTAACATTGCATCCCAACTTAATCCTGGAGCGGTGAAAAAATGGCAAGGATCTAGTTTGTAATTATCAATACAAAGGTCTCTGAAATTTTCAAATACGTCTGCCAACAGTAAAACATCAGATGTTACGTATACATCACTGTAATCACCCATAGTTTTACAGTTAAATAAATTCCAAACGCGCTGTGCTCTCTCATAATCTTCATCACTTACGTGTTCATCATACAGCACATCATAAAAATCTTTCTTAGAAGGTAAAGTGGCAAAATCTAATTTCATGAGTGAGTCAATAAAACAATACGGGAAAATTCCTTTTTGACGTATTAATTTAAACATCTCCTCATCGTTAAAATATTTTCTAATTTCCCTACATTGCCAATCTTCCAAGTATGAACTTAATTTCTCTAAAGACGATTGCATGAAACGAAAAGAATCTACAAATCTTATTTTGAAATATACTTTACGCTTTTTACCTTTACAGTCTGTCTTATCCCCCACGTGTATTAATTTCGAAAAGGATATATATTTTTCCTTATTTTGTGCGATCACGTCCACATCTTCACCTTCTAATGCCATTGTCTTTACAAACAAGTGACTGTCATAATTAGAAAGATTATGAAAAAACACTGGAATAAATTTTGGTATTTTAAAATTAATGTTGCACACAGAGTGAGCAGCACCTCTAAACGCTCCCGATAAATGTTCGTGATCACGCACCTTCTCCTTAACATCTAATATTGGTTTTTCACAAATATGACACATTGTTGCACGGTCGTATGCCTCTTTTTCTTCTCGTGTTAAATCAGTCATCGGCTCAATTTTACTTAAATATTTATCGTAAATTTCTTTAATATCTTTTTCTAACCATTTTATAAACTCCGTGGCGGCATTCTCTCCGCGATATAACTTTAACATTGACAAATTTGCATTGAAACTGCACTTAATGTAATATGCAAATGAATGAGGTTCGTGTTCATAACACTTAACAGTGAAAGATTTATCTGGATTTGGTTCTACTCTGTCCAGTGGTTTTAGCAATGCTTCGAAATCGGCATATATAACAAAAGGAAGTTTTAACTGTTTTTCAAAATTTTCAAATTGTAATATATTCTCTGGCAAAGATTCACCATACTTATTTATTTTTAACTCTGTCGATGGTAAAACTGTTTTGATAACTTTACAGTCTTCCCTCTCGTGTCGTTGCAATTTTTCAATACATGGAAAATACACTAAACATCCTTCACAAATATATTTCTCGTGACCGTGATGTGAAGTCTGTTTTGACACTAAACGTGATAAATTTTTAATCCAACAATAGTGAGTATTTCCGTTGTTGTCATCAATTAATAATAAGTTTATATGAATATTTTTTCTATTTTTAGTAAAATGTAACGGTCCTACAACTTCATCAACCGTAACCTTACCATTATAATGGGAACCGAGTCCGTAGACATTTATAGAAATATTGTTCTTGCTTTCAAATTTCTTCACGTCACAAACTTTCAGTGGAAATTCTAGGTCAGTGAAATCCGCTACTGTGTTATAATGGGGATACGAAGACATCCTTTGAGGAAGACCTGTCGGTTGACACATCGCTGACGTTATCGCCCAGGCAAAGCAAGCGTTGTCGTTATTTCTGACATTTATGACAGCTTTCTTCGCACTTATTGAAGACGGTAATGGCATGAAGCTGGATGCTTTCAGTGGATTGTATTTATTAATGTTGACTTCCATATATAAAATTCTGCACAAAGTCCATCCTGTAACAATATTTGCAACTTTAAGTTTTATTCTAAACGATTGCACCTATTATTTGTTTTACCTGAATCTCTCTCCTGAAATTCCGACATTTTTACATGTATTTCGTTTACAAAATCACGATATATATTGTATATATCAGTTCCAAAACAAGTTATTTTATTCTTGGTGTTAAAAGATTTTATCTCAGAACTTTCTTTAGAATCTAAGAAATATACTCCGAAAATTTCCACATTCCACTTTAATGCTTTATGGATGTCTAATATACTTTGAACCAAAGTTAGTACTTTTTCTTGAATATTGTACATAAAATCCTCGACATCGACATAATTGTAAGGTTCCGTTATACGGTACGTTACGATTTTATCTCCGAATGCACCAGCTATCTTCTCCACGCCGTTATCGACGACCACAAAAGCATTACTTTTATGTGAATTACTACGCAAATGTGCTGAGAAACACTTTCTGCTGACGTATATTTCACACACATCACATTTCATAACGTTCACCTGGTCAACAACTTTGGACGGTCCGGCAATTTCATCTAATTTCAAACGTTTTCCCTGGCATGACGTACGCAAATGACGATTCATATTATCGATTCGCGTAAATTGTTTGCCACACTGATTGCAATCAAACATGTTTTATAATTTTAATAAGCACTATCACGTTCACTACGTTCAATAAGTTGGTAAACTCAATCTGAGGGTCAACCGTCGTCTGCGGATATCAAATTAAACACCTCCTTAAATAGGTACATATTCAATAACAGGTTGCGTCAGGGTTATTTCAAAACAATTACATTTGAGTCACCGCGCTTCAAGGTCCGTTACGAGGTCACCTCAGTCATTTCAAGGTCGCCTCAAGGTCACCCCAAGGTCATTTAAAGGTCACCTCAGAGTCATTTCAAGGTCATTTCAAGGTCACCTCGAGGTCATTTCAAGGTCATCTTGGGGTCATTTCAAGGTTATTTCAAGGTCACCTCAAGGTCATTTCAAGGTCACCTCAAGGTCATTTCAAGGTCACCTCAAGGTTATTTCAAGGTCACCTCAAGGTCATTTCAAGGTCACCTCAAGGTCATTCCAAGGTCACCTCAGGGTCATTTCAAGGTCATTTCAAGGTCATTTCAAGGTCATTTCAAGGTCACCTCAAGGTCATCTCAAGGTCATCTCAAGGTCACCTCAAGGTCACCTCAAGGTCATTTCAAGGTCATTTCAAGGTCACCTCAAGGTCATTTCAAGGTCACCTCAAGGTCATTTCAAGGTCACCTCAAGGTCATTTCAAGGTCATCTCAAGGTCACCTCAAGGTCATTTCAAGGTCACCTCAAGGTCATTTCAAGGTCACCTCAAGGTCATTTCAAGGTCACCTCAAGGTCATTTCAAGGTCACCACAAGGTCATCTCAAGGTCACCACAAGGTCATTTCAAGGTCACCTCAAGGTCATTTCAAGGTCACCTCAAGGTCATTTCAAGGTCACCTCAAGTTCACCTCACGGTCATTTCAAGGTCACCTCAAGGTCATTTCAAGGTCACCTCAAGGTCATGACCTTGACCTTGAAGCTCATGGTGGGGTCACGTCAGGAATAGGCCGATTCTGGAACCTCCTCCGACCTTGACCTTGAATTTTATTGGTCAAGGTCGGAGAAGGTTCCAGAATCGGCCTATTCCTACTACTGCTGTACTTTCTTTCACCTTCCGATAATTTTCTTGAGAAAAAACCTAACGGTTCCCAGTCGCTGCCAATTTTCTGCTGTAAAGCCGCTCCCAAAGCTACATCCGAAGCATCGCATATTATGGCTAACGGTGCGTCGTGCTTGGGATGTGCCAATAACGTAGCGTCGGCGAGACTTTGCTTGCATTCCTCAAACGCTTGAATTGTCGATGTCGTCCACTCTACCGGCGCTCCTCCTTTTATTTTGTTTTTCAGGAGACCATTGAGATGACCTTGCGCGTTCGCCGCCCCGGGTATGAACCTTCTATAGAAATTTAGCATACCCAGGAACTGCCGTAAGGATTTCGCTGTCTTGGGTCTCGTGAATTCTTGAATCGCCTTTATCTTGTCTGGCACCGGTTGTGTGCCTTTTTCGGATATGAGGTGTCCCAGGAATTTCACTTTGGACTGTCCGAAAACACATTTCGTTGAATTGACAACTATTCCGTATTGCCGGAATCTCTGAAAGATGATCTTCAGATGCTCCCGATGTTCCGCTTCCGAACTAGATGCAATCAAGATGTCGTCGATATAAGCGAAACAGAAATCGAGTCCCAGTAACACCTCGTCGATGAAACGTTGGAACGTCTGCGCCGCGTTTCGCAATCCAAACGTCATGAACGGAAATTCAAACAGTCCAAAGGGCGTTGTTATTGCCGTCTTGGGAATATCCTCCTCGGCGACAGGGATCTGATTATATGCGCGCACCAGATCGACGGTGGAAAATATTCGTTTGCCTCTCAACGCATACGAAAAATCTTGAATGTGGCGCACAGAATATTGATCTGGGATTGTGCGAGCGTTTAAAGCTCGGTAATCGCCGCATGGTCGCCAGCTGTGATCTTTCTTCGGGACAAGATGCAGCGGCGACGACCAACAACTCTGAGATGGCCGAGCGATACCCAGTTGTAGCATGGCCTCGAACTCCCGTTTCGCAATTGCATATCTCTCCGGTGCTAATCGTCGTGGACTGTTGGCTACAGGTGGACCTGGTGTAGTTCTGATGTAATGACGCGTGTTGTGCTTTACTTCCCTCGGTGCTCCACACGGCCGCGTCGTATCCGCGAAATCGCGAAGAATGTCATGATAATCCGATGTCCCGGAAATAGTCTTTACGGCCGGTTCACTGTCGGGCGCTGCTTTCGCTTTCGTTGCCAGATGGGTAACGCGATCCAAAAGTTGTTGTCGACGCGCGTCCACCAATAGATCATAGTGGCTCAGAAAATCAACACCAATTATCGGTTTCGACACATCCGCTATAACAAAACTCCACGAAAACACACGCCGCAAACCTAAATCCAATGATAAACTCACAGTTCCGTACGTCGCGATTTCAGTTCCATTTGCCGCGGAAAGCGCGTAATTAGTCTTACTTCGGCGTCCTGGCACTAACTTCCGCGGATACACGCACAAGTCCGCACCAGTGTCTATCAAAAATTGTACCTTCGAGGTTCTGTCCGTCACAAATAAGCGGCGCGATGACGGGCACGGTGCACTTGCCGCTCTTAGCGACCGCCCGGAGCGTTTCCCGACGCCCATGAACAAGGGGACCGACACTTGGTAGCATCGTCTCCAAATCTTTGATGATACCAGCATCGACCGTCACTGGCCGCATCTTTTCCTCGCGATGATGACCTTGCACTTCGTCTGCTCAGACTTCGTCCGCGGTGTCTGTCGCGTCTAACCATGCTGGATAAAGTCGCGATTTCTTCCTGCATTGCCTTGAATTGCTCTTGCAGATTCACCGATAACTGTGCCATTTTTATGTTAAGCATGGCCTCCACTGAACTGTTGGCGGTTTCTGCGATCATCGGTGCTGCGGGCCGCATCGTTTCTGCGATGGTATCTGCGAGTTCTGCCGCTTTATCGAGGCTCTCATCCTTTTGCATTGACAGGAACGCTTGCATGTGATTTGGTAGTCGACTTACCCAAAGTGTTCGCAGCAACGTATCTGGTACTGTTCTTCCTGCCAAACTTCGCAAATGTCGCAGAAACTGCGACGGCTTGCGATCTCCGATTTCTTCACGTTCGAGTAGTTGACGAGTTCTTTGCTCTTGCGAGGTGCCCAGTCTCGCAATAAGTTCCGTTTTTAACTTTTCGAATTGTCCTGTCGCGGGCGGATTAACGATAATGTCGCGAACTTCCAGCGCGGTCGCTGGATCTAGTACACCGAGTACATACCCGAACTTCGTTGAGTCGGACGTTATTCCGGCTGCTGCGAGGCTACGCTCGACCATGCTAAACCACATTTCGGGGTCCTTTGCACAGAACTGCGGCAATCGAACTCCGACCCGGTGGATTTCCGCGGATGTTTCTGCTTCGTTTGCGACGTTCATGATGATACACAAAATGTGCGTAAGTCACACACAAAGGTTGCGATAAAAGTTTATTCTCGTATCACTCACGCCTAAAACACGGTAAAAATCACGTCGGGGTCACCACTTTGGGGATTTATGCTTCGTGATTAATGAAAAGAATAAACTTTACAACGGTTTATTAGCGCAGGTATAATTACAACAGGCCTGGAAATAATAATTGATGCGGGTGTTGAGGACGCTTGGTTTGTACTGTCCCTCCGCTACCGGGGTTTGCTTCTCGTCGCCGTGCTGACCCTTTTCCGTCTTCCCAGAAACCTTTCCTTTTCGTTCTTTCGGCCGGATCTTCTTGCTACCCCGAATTTTAAATACAACGGACCGGCCGAGTGGTCGGGTTTCTCCTGGAAACGCGGGCCGGCACACTCTTAAAATAATCTTCTGCAGACGCTCCATCAGACGAACGAAATTCTCCCATGGAAAATTGTGGTCTTCTAACTTGTGCAGAAGACTGACTTCTTGAGTCTCCTCCAGCCATGTTTGCTGACGATGATTTAAGAGCTTCAGCCAACATTGTGGTCAACGTTTGTAGCAATTCAGGCGAGATTGAGGTAGCCATAATAAATACCTTCAGATTTTACAATACGGGGAACCAATTCTGACACCACTTTTATATCTTAGTGATTTAGAATAATGGACGATGTTAAAAAAATTAACTTTTATTCCAGTTTTCAAATAAGCTACAATAATCTCATGACAGTTACTTTTTTTCGATAAAACATTCATTCATTTTTTTTACAAAACTATTTGATTTTTAAAGTACATAACAACGCTAAAGAAACATCACGTAAAAATAACCAGCAACAAACATACAATCGCAAATTTCGAACAAGAAAGGCACATTTGTCGAACACATCACGCTAAAGAAACATCACGTAAAAATAACCAGCAACAAACATACAATCGCAAATTTAGAACAAGAAATCTGCCAACTTTACGTCAAAGAGATGCGGTGTGGATCACAGATAAAAAGATGTATGGTAGGGTAAAAGATAGTTGTGAATAACCAAATTCTTACGTTGTAGAAACATCCTCCGGAGATTTTAGGCGTAATCGTAGACACCTTATCCCGACCTTTAATGACAGTTTACCTTTAGAAATTCCTGATAATCCTGCATTAATAGATCTTGACGTTAAGTTAGAGAATGATGTTGAAGAAAAAGGAGATGGTGCGGATGTTTTAGGTTCAGAAAATGTGAACTTTACAAATGTTGATTACTCCGATCAAAATGTAATTACACAAACGGAAAACATGTCTATTGTTGATAATACACCTGAATCTGTTAATGTTCCATTACGTCTATCAAAACGCCAAAGAAAACGTCCTGTAAAATTTAAAGATTATATTTCTTAAATGTATTATCTACTATGTATTGAAGTGTTCAATAAAAGGGAAGGATATTGTGTCAGAGTATACAACCTATGAGTGGTAACACTGCTGAGGGATCGCGGAGTGGGGACAGTACCGATTTCGCCAAATCAAGGGATGTACCCTCATACACACGTTCCTCCAAAAAGCACACATAACGCTATTAGTATTTACAAACCCGACTCCCACAACAATTACTAACATTATATCTCAACATTTCATGGATACATTACATGATGATATTGGTAATAGTACATATAGTTTATTGATTGATGAATCAACAGACGTATCTGTTAGTAAAATGCTGGGTGTTATTATAAGGTACTATAGTGAAAAACAGAATTGCATAATATCAACAATTAAAGATTTAATTCATATTGAAGCTGGAAAAGCGATTGATATAGCTGTTGCCTTAACAGATCACTTGACACGCCAAAAAATTATTATCAAAAACCTAGTAGGCATTGGAACTGATAATGCTTCGGTAACGGTTGGCTCAACTAATGGTGTAATTGAAATTTTAAGAAAAGATTTACCTCATTTAGTTCTTGTCCGCTGTGTATGTCATTCGTTACAACTTGCTTTAAGTAAAGCAACCGAACAGACCCTTCCAAGATGTTTGGAATTTATGGCAAGGGAGACTTTTAAATGGTTTTCACACTCGTCAGAGCGATTGATAAAATATGCAAATATTTATAAAACAATTAATAATGAGAAAGAACCTTTAAGAATACCTAAAATTTGTGGTACTCGTTGGATTTCAATAGAATGCTTGATCAATGGTTAGAATTAAAAACATTTTTCAATATATCGCGTTTGTCTGAAAACTGTTATTCAGCTGAAATGCTCTGCAACATGTACAAAGATGAGAGTAACAGATTGTATTTCATTTTTCTCAAAGATGTTCTACAAAAAGTACAGAGTACCAATAAACTATTTGAAAGTAAAAAGACGGATGCAACGAAATTGTTAGGTAGTTTGAAAGATTAGCTACTTTTTTTATATTAAAAAATTATTAAACCCAATGCTTTAACTGAATTTTCAGTTTTAAATTTAAACTTAAATGAAGACGTTATTAATAGTAACCCATACTTTTCGTATGCCTTTGATAATGCGAGTTCAAAGATGAATTTGGAACATATTACAATTAAAGAAATTAAAGAGAGATGTTCTCAGTTTTTAATAAAATTAATAACAGAAATCCGCACTCGTTTGCCGTCCTAACATTACTTTCTTAGAAAATATTTCAATTTTATCTGTAGATGAAGTACTTAAACATCCAGGCTGTAAAAAAAACATTATCAGTTTAGCTCAGCAATTTTATGACGATGAAGAAATCATCAATAAGATTGAAAATCAGTGGTCTCTAATAAGTTTCGGTAAATGGAACGAAACTGACAACACGGAGAACTTCTGGGGAGAGGTGAATAAATTCAAGGATGCTGCAGGGCACAATTCGTTTAAAGACCAGTGTAGGTTAGCTAAATTAGTATTAACACTTCCGCACTCAAATGCAGATGCGGAACGCGTTTTCAGCCATATGAACTTTTTTAAGAACAAAATTCGAAATAGACTCTCTTTGAGGAGTACAAATTCTCTACTGCATATTAAATATGGTTTAATCATCTCGAAGAAATGTTGTGACACATATCATATGCCTGATAATGTTTTAAGATCACTAAAAAACATGAAAGAGACAGCGGAAGACACCATATCTGAGGATGTAATAGATAGCGGGTTTTCCAATAGGGTCGGGTCGATGTTGAAATAGAATAAAACAAGCTGTGTGTGAGAAATTAACGAAATACTTTTTTTATTTGAAAGGCCCATATGTGCCATTATGAACGGAAGATGATATCGTTCAAATGTCCGCCGCGGCTTCGCAGGGTGGCACGGATCCGTGAGACCCAATTTTCAATGACTCTGGCGCATAGATCCCGCTGAATTTGAGCAATGGCCTGAGTTATGTTGAGTTTGAGGGCATCGGTCGATTGCGGGCTATTGGCGTAGACCTGCGACTTCAGAAAACCCCACAAGAAAAAGTCTAGTGGGGTCAAATCGCACGATCTTGGTGGCCAATTCACGTCACCTCCGCGAGAAATAACCATACCCTCAAATCGTTCATGCAAAATGTCCATCGTGGCGCTCGCTGTGTGGCACGTAGCGCCATCCTGCTGGAACCACATGTCGTCCACGTCCATATCGTTCAATTCGGGCCAAAAGAAATCGGTTATCATCGATCTGTAGCGCTCGCCGTTGACAGTAATGGCCTCACCAACGTCGTTTTCAAAGAAGTACGGACCAATGACACCGCCGGCCCAAAATCCGCACCAAACGGTAACCTTTTGTGGATGCATTGCCACCTGCTGAACCTCGTGTGGGTTGGTGTCGTCCCATATACGGCAATTTTGCTTATTAACATAGCCGTTCATCCAAAAGTGCGCCTCGTCGCTAAAGATGATTTTCTGGCCAAAACTGGGGTCCTCTTCCAAACGCTCCGAAGCCCATTCAGCGAACAAACGGCGTTGTGTATGGTCATTGACTTTGAGCTCCTGGGTCAGTTGGATCTTGTACGGGTGCAGGCCCAAGTCCCGACGCAGAATTCTCCAAGCTGAAGTCTGCGAAAGGCCAAGTTCTTGTGCACGGCGAGGAATTGACTGCCTCGGGTTCTCCTGCACACTTTCACGGACAGCGGCGATATTCTCGGCCGATCTGGCGTTCTTTTGACGTACGGGTGTTCGCTGATTATTTACCGAGCCGGTCTTCTCGAATTTGGCCACCAAGCGTTGGAGGGTCGACTTTGAAGGGCCACCCCGTCTGCCGTAAAATGGGCGCAACGCGCGCAACGTTTGCGCAAACGAACACTCGTTTTGATAATAAAGTTTTATCATTTGGACGTGTTGCTCAGTCGTGTAACTTGCCATGGTGATTTGGCATCAGTGACAGAATAATAAACAACAGATTTGACAGACGTCGCTAAAACAACATTGCCGCCGCAGCCTGCCAAGATCGACCCGACCTTATTGGAAAACCCTTTATTTATGCTGAAAGTTTAACACGTTAGTAGTGTGTTTCACAAAAAGGGCTTTTCCTCATTTGTAGTAAATTCATTTAGACAAGTGCATAAGACATATGTATTTATGCGAGTACAAAGTGTGTGATGTTTCAAGATCCTTTATTAGAGTATAGTCTAAGTACAGATTTATATGTATATACGTATATACATATGTATATATGTACAAGATATGTAATTTTTGTTATATATTTATTTGTATGAAATCAACTTTTTTGAAATATTTTTAAGTGCAATAAAAATTTTCACCCTGCATTAGTTTTAAAATACTCTGGGAAATCGTTGTCGTTACTGTAGATGTTTCGAAATTGTAATCGTAATAGCAAAGTTTAATTATTATTTTATTTCTAAAATCTGAATATTAGGTAAGTAATATAAAAACTAGTCCAAAGATTTAATCGTTCCCGTGATATGTTTGGCTTTGATTTATTAATGTTTCGATAATGGACTATAGGCCATTACACAATACATTTGCCTTAAGAAACACATTATTTATTGTTACATTACACAATAAAAATATATAGAAAAATTTTGTGCAAATCGTTTTTGATTGCAGTGAAAACCTCGAGCAGCCTCTGGACAGCTGTTTCATAGCAAGCATGGCCGCCTTGCATGGGGGACTTATTAGAAGCAAATCCCGCTTCAATTTGTCTATCCTACTGCAATGTCAGGTCAAAAAGCGATAGTAAGATGTCGCTATTTTATCTGTTCATCAATAAAAATATAATTGAAGCCAACACTTGTCTGATGAAAAGTGTAAGAAAATAGTTTAATTTTTGGCTTGCGGTTGGCTTTGAAACCACGTTCCTAGGATTTCTTCTACTGCCAAGAAAAAAAATAGCTTTTATACTTTAAACAGATTAAAATTGGAAAGAACACAACGCTTCACTATTGGAAAATAGCTTTTAAACTAAGAGATATCAAGTACAAAGTTTTTTTAATCTCAAACCGGACAGAAAAATGAAGGAAACACGTTATATTTTCGTTATTTAGATGACATTTTACTGATTTTGCCTTCTGATAAGGTAGATTTTGTTTTAAATAAATCTAATTCTTTTCATAATAGATTACAATTTACAGTAGAAAAAGAAAACAATAATTCATTGAGTTTTCTTGATGTAAATGTTATCAGACAGAATGATAAATTAATTACTAATTGGTTTCATAAACCTACCTGGTCAGGTAGGTACATAAATTTTCACTCGTACACACCTAAAAATTATAAAATTGCAACTATTATTTCATTAACTGATCGAGCTATTTTACTTTCTGATAAAGTTTTCATTTATGATAACTTAAATTTAATAAAGAAAACTCTTATTCAAAATTCTTATCCAATAAATCTTATTGAATCAGTAATTAAAAATCGTATTAAATACTTACAAAATTCAAATGTCTCTAATAACATTAGACAAACTTCGAACCATAAATACATATCTTTGCCTTATATTGAACCATTACACAATACATTTAAACACATTTTCAAAAAACATAATTTAATTTTAGCCAGTAAATCTGTGAATAATTTAAATTTAATTTTTTCGAATTTAAAAACCAAAATACCGAAATTAAAACAACCTAACGTGGTTTATGAAATCAAATGTTCAAATTGTAACATAAATATCATATTCAAAAAAATAATCAAAATCATTCAATGCTTGTAGAGCATTCATTAAATAATCATAATTTTGATTTTGATAATACTGATATTTTGTACAGTGAATCTAATATTTTTAAAAGACGTTTCATAGAAATGTGTAAAATTAAAATGTCTCCAAATTCTATTAATAAACGTACGTACTATTTAGTAGTTTTCTAGACTCTTTAAACAGGATATAGATCTGTCAATTAATTATATTAA
The DNA here is from genome assembly GCA_036172665.1 of Prosopocoilus inquinatus. Lineage (NCBI taxonomy): Eukaryota > Metazoa > Arthropoda > Insecta > Coleoptera > Lucanidae > Prosopocoilus > Prosopocoilus inquinatus. The sequence goes on from CM069875.1 coordinate 12,547,313, forward strand.
AAAAAAAATTAGTTTTAATTTAGTTCTCGTTACTTTTCTCTTAATTCCGGACAACTCGTATTTTAGTTTAAAATCATGTTACCTTTTCGTTTCTCTTGACTTGTTTCTCTTGACAACTTGTTTATTTACTTTTTTTCACTCCTGACGAAGCTATAAATCTATAGCGAAACGTTGAGTGTGTTCCCTTCATTTTTCTGTCCGGTTTGAGATTAAAAAAACTTTGTACTTACTATTTTCATCGGGCAAGAACAAACTTCAATTAAAAGATATCGTTTGACGGCTACTTTACTAGTTTACTTTTATTTATACCCAATAGTATCTGAATATTTAAATTTAGTGCTTTATATTGGTGCGCAAATCCAGAGGTTTGGTGCCTTTCTAGTGCTTTGTAGTCCTTTCCTAGCTTTGTTACGAACATTGTGGCAACCCTGCTCCTGATGCAGACTCAGAATATTGAAAGTTAACAACTTGTGTTCTTAAAGGGTTAATGTGAGAATACTAGCTGCTGAAGCTTGGCACTCCAAAAGCATGTCTGTTCAATAGCTATGTTGAATTAGTAACTCAGCTCCTGTGGTTACTTGAACGAGGCCATCAACCATTGACCGTTGCGCCACGCTCGGCCGCTTGATGAATGCCCGTTCATTTCGCACATGCGCTCTCAGAAACGGTCCCTACTGATTGATGTGTATACTATGCGAGTGCTAGAAACAGGGTTACCAACAGTAAAAATCTATTTTACGGAAAGCTGAGAAAGCGACAAAACTGCGATTCAAATAAATTACTGTATGTACATTTTATTTTTACTCAGTAATAGTCTCATTTACATCGATTTTCTCACAAATTTCATTTTCTGTTGCTTATCGACATTATCAAATTTTTCTTGAGGGATGTTAGATCTCATCTGTTGTACCTAACACCGACACGGTGAAAATTCTTAATTATACTGTTTGGCAGGTGACAGTTGAGCTCAAAACAAGAAAAAAATTCTAATAAATCCACGTCCAATACTCACTCTTAAAATTTTTATTTTTACGTAATATTCGGGATCGATAAATTAATTAAAAAGCTGAGTTTTCCAACGTAGCACAACCGATTTCGCCGGAAGTGACGTTAACTTTCCTATTTCGAATGGAATGGCCTGTATATTTTTACATATTTGGAACCTGTAGGCCATTGTGAGTCCGAATATGTATGTATGAATGTATGTAAGCTATAAATCGTGTACCTTCGTTCTAATGCGATCAAGAAATTCAAAAAAGCATTTTGCATTTAATTTTTTAACAGCATATGAAATTTTCCTTAAACTTTACGACCTAGGGCCTATTGCATAATAACACACAAGCTAATATTATTTTTGTAACTTGTAAATTGCATAACATAACTATACAACTTATGAGTTACAATACTAATATGTATTATTAGCTTGTATTTTATTATGCAACAGGCCTGCAATCAAAGGAGTGGCTTTTTCGAATACCTTGATCGTATTAGAACGAAAGTTCACGATTTATAGCTTTGAACATTAAAAAAAAACAATACAATTCGTTGTTGTCGTAGAAACTAAAATTATCAAATGATATAAGATTCGAACTCACAATGATCTGTACGTTTCAAATATATATGATCTCAAATTTTATGTAAAAAATAAAAATTTCAGAAGATTCACACATAGCATGAACACCTGTATTGGGTATTAAACATTTTTTCCTTGTTTTGGTCTCCACTAGCATCCGCCAAAGGATAGACAGGTTTTTTTATTAACTCTCTGTATTATTAAATAAATATATCTTGAAGAATATTTAAAGGCTGTAAATTGTCATTTTTTTTATCCGTGACAGAGTAATCTAATTTATTAAATTGATTATGTACAGGAATTGATTTTAAACCGGTATGGAGAAAATCGCTAGGTTGGTATTCATTTTACAAATTCTATAAAATTGAAAATTTAGAAATTGTGGACGTATGCTTGCACTGGTTAATGTATTTTCTCACAGAAAGAAAATAATTTGTAGAGGGTAGTATGAGGACAATTTACTAACAACTTTTGAACAGCTTCATAAAACATCTGTCGAGAAATATAATACGTTATTTTAATACAGTTTAGGCATACCTAAAATTGCCATACAAGAAAAAATTCCAAGAAAGGCCTCTAAAGGTCTAATGATGGGAGTCGCTACATTTGAAAAACGTGCCTGCTAAGAAAATTTGTAAACTAGATTTCTATTAACACTGAAATCTAAAATGCCCTCCGACTCCCGAGTCGTAAAATATTATAACGGGATCTATTGGTTATTTACATTTTCTTAAATTATAACATGTACCTATTACTTATTAATCATTAATTTTAAAACAAAAGAAAAAAGTTTATCTTTAATTAACGTTGTAAGTTTCGACAAAGCAATACAGATATGCACCAAATTTATTTTTGTCGTTGCTAATAGAAAATGATTCGTTTATGTAGATATCTGCTGAATAAAGATTCAGATTTCTACGTTGGCGTTACCAATTTTCCTTCTTTCGTATCATGCCTTAATTAGGCTGCCGTTTGGTGATTTGCGTTTGTTTAATGATCAATTGCAATAATAAATAAATTGCTTAACTTCTGTTGAGTCGTATTATCTCAAAAAAAATTCTTATTACTTTTAATTTTGCAAAGAAACTTTCTCCGGATGCAATACCTGAAATGTAGGAAGTAACATTTATTAATGCAATTGATCTAAATTACTTAAAAACGGTAAAAGGAAATGCGTAGGATAGTTGAATTCAAGAGTAGAGTTGCGTTAAAAAAAAACTTTAACAGGAATGATTTTATGAAATGAGAATTGTACGCACGTTGCCTTTACTCACCATCTGTGAAAATGGAAATAAGCCGCTATTTATGACTCGCCCTTAGTATTTAAATGAAAATAAAAGTAAATTTTAGTTAGTTTTAAAGTTTAATCTACTGTTAATTCTTACTGCCTCTAGCTCTTTCTTCCATCAAGAAAAGTTTTCAATTTTCTGAGTGTAGATATGGCTCGCCGTGGAAGACCTATTGGTCCTGTTCAAATTAGAGAAGATAATATATGTTTATTCAATATGAGTGCAATTTTCAATGGTGAAAAGATTGAAGTTTTAAAGTGGTTAATTGCTCGGCGATTAATAAGAAATAATTTAAATTGTAATCCGTGCGAGATACCCATGCATTTAAATCGACTATCAGATGTATGTGATGGTTATACGTGGTATTGTAACCAATGCCATAAAAGAAACTCATTGCGCGATGCTTCTTTCTTCTCAAAAAGTAAACTTTCATTTCGTGCTATAATAATTATAGTTTACTGCTGGGCATTTGACTTCCCACAAAACATTATAAAGAGGGAAGCAATGTTAGGTGAAGAAAAACATTCTACAATAGTGGATTGGAGTAACTTTTGTAGAGAAGTGTGTGAAGAATTTTTAGAACGCAATCCTATGGAAATAGGTTGGTTTGATGACAATGGAGATCCGAAGACTGTTGAAATTGACAGTCCAAGTATTTTCATAGGAAATATCACCGTGGTCAGTGGAGATCAGAACACTGGGTATTTGGGGGAAATGAAAGAGGATCCCAAAAATGTTTTCTAGTAGAGGTGCCTGACCGTACTCAGGAAACATTGACGGCAGTAATTAGACATTATACACTGAGAATCTTATAAGAATGCACATAGTATTCATCAATGGAAGCTTTATTACATTATTATTTCCAAATTTATTTTCTTCGCCATGGTTACCGTGCGTTTTTAGTAATGACACTACTGATTTAGAATTGTCAGATAGAATTAAATTGTTCTCTTGATTTATTGTAAAATGCATACAACCGCCGAAAAAGTAAAAATGTAGGTGCACGAAGTTCATTGACAGAGGTCTTTCCGTTATTTGCCGCCAAATTTCCGGATAGATCAATTATTCCCTTCTTTAATACTTCCTATGTGCAATTTGTAAATGATTCAGCATTGAGAATTGAGTAGTAACTATAGCAACGTAATGTTAAAACCTCTATGTGCAATTTTATATGATTCAGAAATGTATTATCTGATCACGTAATTTTCGTCTATGTGCAGCGTTACAAGATTCTCACTGTATATATTGCCTGGCATAATAATTATGTCGGACGGTTGGGCTGGCTACAATAACGTAGGTAATATTGACGGGGGAATCTACGAACATGAGATAGTTGTACATAAACAAAACTTCGTCAATCCTCTAAATCCAAATATTCATACGCAAAAGGTGGAAGGAATGTGGATGAAGAAATTGCGACGCCAGTGTGGAACATCAGAAGTTTTATTCAGCCGTTACCTGCATGAATTTGTTTGGCGTTGCTCTATTAGCAATGTCCAAAATGAGTTTGGTGCAATTTTATGTTGCATTGCGGAAATTTATAATGTTAATTAAGTACAAATTTCTTTTCTATTGTTTTCAATTAATAATGTGAGTGTCTTGTATACTAGTTGCTACGATTAAAGACAAGTATTTTTCCCATAATAAATAATGAATGTATATGTATGTATGTAGAGCAGACCTCAGCATGGCAGGGGAACGTGACGGGGTGTATCCCCTTTCTTCGCGATATTAGTTGCGCGCTTATCTCAGCAATCAATCCCACAGGAACCTTTTTTGTAACTTCTATGTGATCACATCAGTTTGTTAATGGATTCATTGTTACCGTCGATGGGTGGGGGATACTACAAGCTGGCTCTTCTCGTATTTTATGCCCACGTTTGATGTAGAATATTAAGTATTATCGGGTGCAGACGACTTCTAGGGGAATTTTGATAAACATTTATGACATTAGTCCATTACATGGTATGACATTAGTCCATTATTAAATAATGTGAGATATACAACAGCGATTAAAATAGTTCACTTTTCTATGCACCCGATAGTACATACCTGTCCATACCCTGCCCATTTATAAGCTACAATTAAAGATGTTTTTACTTTTGTTTTTCTTTTGTCTATTAAGATAATTACCGAATGACTTTTTAATTTTAGATAAAGGGAGACCCTGGAAAGCAAAACGTATAGTGCGAAATACCTCAATAAATAAAAATTTACTGTAAAATATCAATAGCTTCTTTAGTTCTGACTGTAGGTTTGCCATTTCCTTTTTTCCCCTCCATACTATCATCCCAAATGACAAAATTTAAAGGTAGTTTGTTTTTCATGGCTAACCTTTATCTAAAATTTTAAAAATCATATGGTATCTGCCTTTATAAAATGGAAAATAGATCTACTAAACTCAGATTTTTTTTGCGCAAAATAGTTTAAGACCAAAAATGCCGAATCATTTCAAAGAAAAAGTTTTTATAGTACTAAATACTTCGCTTCATAAAATGTCTCAATGTCTCATGTTCTCAATGGAAAGAAATAAAATATAAACGAAATTACTGAAGTCTCACTAACTTCCGTCGCCTGCGTCTTGCACTGGTCCCGCACAAGTGCTGGTAAATTAACTTTTTGGAGTTGGCAACCCTACACCTGGCACTCGGAAACGCTCGGGTAGCGGCTGCATAATTTACCGCCTTATTCCGTACTTCAACCATATATTTGTTATAAGAACACTTATTTCTAAGAAATGGTTAAATTTTACTAACATTGATGAATTTGGCACGTACTTTCACTTAATGTTTGAAGACAACAGATTCACATTCCAAGGGTGTCTTTGACTTGCATTTTTCTTGATCTTATGATACTTTCAGTTTAATTAAATACCAATTCATATGTGTTCTGGAACGGCATTCCAATTTAATTAATCTTGAGACACCAAAATGGATTCCTGCAATATTGAATTCTTGGCTTCCGGTTGGAACTGCGTGTCTAGGCTTTCTTCTGCTGCTGACGTTTCATTCTTCATTGCAAAAGAACTTCCTTGGAGCTGCTGATGGTGGTGATGCTGTTGCCGCTGCTTCTTGTTAGTCGTTGAGACTGGATTCTTACAGGTTGTGTCGATAATCCGTACCAAGTCTTCACTTCCATACCTCACACGTTTCCTCAAATTCTGTGGAATTTCCTTGGTGGCTTGAAATTTTGTAATTAGGTAAAGTTGTAATGGGCTGTGCTGAAATCTATGCATCCTGCGTTATAATTTTCAGGCACGGCATTACTAAACTTACCTCTCGCTGATGATATTTTCGTAAGTTCGACACTATGCCGCAAATATAACATTCATTGAACTGACACAGTTTCTTTGTTAGTATTTTAATTGTTGTCGTATGCAAAAAAATGGCTACAAATCTATGGTCGCATGGTTAGGTCACAGTATAGACATAAATCAGTAAGGACAGCTTCTGTCGGCACCTTTGAAGTTCATACTACAATTTTCCGAACCCAAGTAGGCGGGCAGTCATTCTAATGCTACCAGATGTCGCTACATGAAAAACTTATTTATTTCGTAAGATATGCTTCTTATTTTAAAAAACAAAAGCTTGTTTTATTAGAAAAATTACAAGTGAGCTCAAAATAGTTGAAACATGATGAAATTCCATAAGATAATCTAATGGTTACTTATCCACAAAAACAGCTGATCGGTAATTGACGGTCATATTGAATGTGTGCCGGAATTCTGGCGGAACGTCCGTTTTTTGGCCATGTTCAGGTGATCACCGAGCCTGAAGGCAAACCCTGATGCAGACTCAGCATATTAAAAGTTAATAACTCGTGTTCTTAAAGGGTTAATGTGAGAATACTAGCTGCTGAAGCTTGGCACTCCAAAAGCATGTCTGTTCAATAGCTGTGTTGAATTAATAACTCAGCTCCCGTGGTTACCTGAACGAGACCATCAACCATTGACCGTTGCGCCACGCTCGGCCGCTTGATGAATGCCCGCTCATTTCGCACATGCGCTCTCAGAAATGGTAAGAGCGAAAAGCCCAAGCTGTCCCTACTGATTGATGTGTATACTCTGTCTGGTACACAGTAGTCCCCTAATCAGTAGGGACAGCTTCAGCAGCTAGTATTCTCACATTAACCCTTTAAGCACACGAGTTATTAAGGCTGTTTGCTCGGCCTCAAAATCGTTTTTCCCATTTCCTGGGCTTATTTCTCATTAAAATCGTACCAATTTTTCGCGAAAAATTTTTAAATAGATTCTGTTAGGCGGCTAAAGGCTCGTTTTTCGAGAATTGCCAAAAAGCCCTTAAAACAAATTAAAATTAAAAAAAATCGAAAATGTAAGTCTTTAGCCGAAATTTCACAGTATTCAATAATAATAAACCGTTTAGTTTTTTTTTATTTTTAAAAATAAGGTCAGGAAATGGGAAACAAATTTTAAATTTGTGGAATTAAATCGCTGAAATCAAATGTGGTATGTGATACACGCTAGCTCCGCCTTCGGGTCTAGTGCAAGAGGGGCGAATTCGCACATTCATTCTCCCGATTTAGTGACAGATGAAGAGTATGAGTGAGAGCGAATGTGTTTCAGTGCGTGTATGAGTGAAACACAGAATACACGCACAGTAAACACACGAACGCTACCGAGTGCCGCCAGAAAATAAAGTTCCTATAATTCTATAAATATTTCTCTTTTCAGAGTCGTGCTTTTTGGTAAATTTTTTACGCTACATTGAAAGAAACATTTTTGTCATAATAAACTTGTGCAAATCTGGTAGTCATCCACTTAATTAGTTTTAAAAAGGGAATACTCAACAAATTTATGTTATTTTGTTGTTTATTTGTGTAGAGTATACATTTACCTTGACATCATTAAAAATCCCTGTTAATGCATGTAATTAATATTATGTGATAACTAAGGCCTCCAATCTGAGGATCCAAACTCAGAGGCGTTGTATTCTGCGGGCGGCGAGGCTCGATTTCTCGTTGCATTTCCGATAGGCACGGGGATTCTACGGTCGAATTCTGCGTCTCATTAAATTTGATTTTGACGATTCGACATTTATTTGATTGCTCAGTCTCTCCGTAAATATTGAAGAGTTCAAAATTTACCTAGAGAAAGCATCTCTCACAACCTGTTATGTAGAAAGATCATTTTCTCGCTTTAAAAGACAAGACATTCTCACGGCAAATCGAAACGAACGAACGAACAAAAATTTGGAACGTTATTTAATAATTAATTTTAGTAACGATTAATAGCTGAGAAATTTTAGTATTATGTTCCCTATTCGAATTTCGAATACCTGAGAATACTCAACAACGCTCGTCTCTGTTAAACCGGGCAATCGAACGATTCAGATCTGCGCTACACCGGGGGTGTTACGATGCGTAATCGACATCTGGGAGACTAGACGGGCTATTTTCCTCGGTGATGTAGAGATAACACAGGAATAAACAATAAATAAAATGGGTCGGTGATGTAACATTTTGAATACCAAGTTCACCCAAATAGTGAAACAGAACTGCGTCAAATAATTTTTGTTTCTGCACAACTAATTGAACAAAATTTAAATATTTGATAAATACGAGGATTCAGATCTCATCAACTGTAACCTAAAATAAATTTATTTTAACAACTAACGTTACTGCCAACTAAAATGTCAGATTTTCATGGATAGTCCGAATTTAAAACAATTGTGAACGATTTATATGTAATACGTTATATCAATCGGTAAACTTCCGCCTATTAATAAAAAGTAGAGTATAGTTTTAGCAAATCAGCGCATATGCAACTGTCAACAAAAAAAAAGGACATTTAATATCACCTACAACTACGGTTTCAAATTTGTAAGTGCATCTACACAACTATTCGTTAAAGCTAACTGCCCTTGAATCTGATAGTAGTAGATATGTGTTTTCTTCAGTTTCACAGTATTGCCATCCAAAAGGAAATAGGGCATAAGTTTCATCTTTGCTGCTTCCTGAGGAGTTATTTTTAACTTCGCTAACTTATAGGGACACTTGATCTCAATTATAGCATCCTCGCCAACTAGTCCATCAAGACTAGCTCCAAGATTCGGCATTTCTTTAGATATAAATAATCCGCCGTTATCAACTTTATGTCCAAATTCCTGTGAAAATTGCTTTCTCACAATTTCTTCATTGTCATGGCATCAATTTGTAACTATACTTCCCGAAAAATTAATTAATTTTTACGCCAATTTTTTGACATCATTTGTTTGACGTTTTTTACAGATAATACCAAATTTCAATGCTATTAGTCTTCGCTCTTTATGCCATTTCACTTTGGTATTTTGGCCAACAGTGTTTCTCTCTAACGATTCTAACTCCACCTGGACCCTGCTCAAGTAGTTCATTAAAGATGATTTCTTTTCTTGTAAGTTTTCAAGAGGGATCACCTCTTCTACTAGTCTGTAGTCACCCTCAGCTTCGGGTGCCTGTTTCCTTTTTTGCCTTGCCCAGGAAATAGTCGTCCTCTGCATTTTCAGTAAAATCGTCTCCTACCCACCTTTGGCGTATACAGTGTGCCCGGATTTCGTAGGGACAACATTTTTTTACACCAAGCAATAATATCAGAAATAAATTCTCTCTTAAAAGGGCCAATAAAATTAGGGAGTACCAATTTAAAATTTTAAGGCTAGGTTAGATTACTGAAATTTTGTAAAAATGAGATTAGTTTTATTAAGTGCCCATAAAAGTACTTAAATTATCATGCAAACTAGTTCAAACCGCATCTCAATATCTTAAGTAACAAAAAAGTTATGGCAAATAAAAGAAATGAGATTTTGGTTTTTGAAAAATTTTAACCTAGTTGGCCATGATAAGTAATATTTGAAAATGGATTGTTAATGAGCTCTCGAACCTGCATCTTTTTTAATCATCTCTCTATCTCTTCAAAGACAGATCCATGCTGTCCCTACGTATCCGGACACACTGTGTACTTTGGTATATTTGCCTGGACTTTTCCCGACCATTCTCTTTAAATGCGGTGGTGATATTGCTCACTGAAATTATAAGAAACGCTCGCAGCGTAGCATCTCACTTCGTAGCTATTTTTCAAAGCGAAGTTTTCTTTTTCCACCAACAAATTTTGAAACAATTGAATTGTACGTCTCCGATGCATTAATGTTCATATGTAAAAGTAAACTGTGCATTATGCGTCGAATAATTACACCAAGCAATAATATCATGAAATAATCCACATGCTACGAAGTCTGGAAATGAATTAATTTCATTATCTTTGAACCCGGTGCAAAAATAAACGTCACAATCAGAATGATCGCCGAATACATGCTTAGGGCAATTAATAATGTCCTTTTTTAACGCATTTAGTTGCTCTGTGAGCGTCGGTACATTAGAGCAGTATTAATTCCTATTTCAATAATCTTAAGCACAGTCATTAATATTTATTCCAACGTTTAAATCAGGGTTCAGTTTTTAAGGCACTTTTAATGTTCTCATTTGACTGTTCTTGTTCTAGTGTTTTATTCTGTATAATGTATATTTTTTCTTTACGTCCACTTTAAACCGCAATATTTCATTGTGCCTAATTTTAGTGCACAGAAGTGTAATCTAGATAAAAAAAACAAACCACGTAAAATTAAAAAAAAACAATTTTATAGGGATAATAATAACGGTAATGAAACAACAAAATGACGTTATTGATTTACAGGGGAACAGGCGATGCGCTTTTTTTGTGTCGTTGTTTCAATTCTGATAAACTTTCACTTTCCGACAGACGTAGTTTTATTTCCCGAGTTTTACATAGTTTCTGTGTTAGATCAGGTCGCCGTTTTTATTTACATCAATTTACATAAAAAATTTTACTCATCTGAGTGTCCGCTCGCCCTTAAAATGTGAATGAGGGCTTATCCGAATATTCTCTTGTAGGTGTGTCAAACTGACACGTAAACCAATCAAAAATAAAGATCAGTGACAGCAGAGTCATAAATTACAAGGAAAACGTTTAGGTGGTAATTCTGTTCTCTGTTCTTTTCGTTTGTGTGTAAAAATGCAGGAACACATGTTGAACGTATGTTTCTTCTAAATATATGCAAAAAATAGTGATACGCCCATTTGAAATCGAGTTCAGTTCTAAGCGAGCATACAGCCTTAACTTTCAATATGCTGAGTCTGCGTCAGGGTCTGCATTTAGACTTGGTGATCACCTGAACATGGCCAAGAAACGGACGTTCCGCCAGAATTCCGGCACACATTCAATATGGCCGTCAATTACCGATCAGCTGTTTTGGTGGATAAGTAACCATTAGATTATCTTATCGAATTTCATCATGTTTCGACTATTTTGAGCTTACTTGTAATTTTTCTAATAAAGCAAGCTTTTGTTTTTTAAAATAAGAAGTATATCTTACGAAATAAATAAGTTTTTCAAGTAGCGACATCTAGTAGCATTAGAATGACTGCCCGCCTGCTTGGGTTCGGAAAATTGTAGTATGAACTTCAAAGGTGCCGACAGAAACTATCCCTACTGATTGATGTCTATACTGTGTACTAGCACAGTCCAGCTCTACCAACCTTGACTTCCACCAAGGTTGGTGAAACTCACATTGCATTTAGCAGGTTGCCTCGTTCCCATTTAATATGCAGTTTGAAATTTCCTCCCAGCAAAAGTAACTCGTGACGCCACACGAAACTTCTATCCATCTCAGTGAAGTAAATAGAGTGAGTTTTAATCTGTTTTCTAAAGCTTAGTCTAATTCACTAAAAATTGAATCAATTCTATGGTCCTATTGATCATATAATGCAAAAACCTGGTTAATATGCTCAATGGAATCTTTCACGTGAGTGACGTAACGTAACGTACCCTCTGCACCCTTCCCTGATCAAAGCAACCTTCTAATACACAGTACAGCTCTACCAACCTTGAACTTCCACTACTACCACAGACATCTACCGTTTACTTTTAAATCTATCGTTAAATGTCATTCAAAATAAAAACGACACCTCGCTCTTATATCATATATCCACGAAAAACGAATCTAAATTAAAGTATTCAGTACAAAACACGCACAGTAATGGGTACAAGAGATAATGAAGAATTTAAAGTAGCTTTACGTGACATAGCTGCTTATGCACACGAATTAACGAATCCCTACGGTCAGGATGAAACCTACGGTTTTTTGTTATAATAATTTATGAGTTTCAGATCGTGTTAGGTGTTCGGAGTGGGTTCGCAAGCTCGCAGGTCTACGGGATGATAACCTAGAATCATCGAAACTTCGAAATCATTATTTACAGTTTCTGCGCATACAAGTTCGTAATAAATTTTTGCACGGTCCGTTCACGGCTCCACCACCAGAATCAGATGAATTAAGTCCTTTAGCAGAGCATTTGGGTAATATTATGGCTAAACAGGTAATTTCTTTTGAAGTTGCCAAATACAGGGATTCGGGGGGTATTCACGAAGAATTAAGGATTATAATACCCTTCCAGTAAGTCGCAAAAACTGATGCTTTTCAAATTTTATCGTTAATTTTCTAATTTTTACTGATAATTCGATAATAGTAATTTATGTATCAAGTACACAAAATGAGGTTTTAGGGGACGAATCGTAATTAATGAGATGAGTTCCCTAAAACCATTTTGCGTACGTGGTACATACAATACTTTTTGGTATCAGTTCGCCAAATCACCAACATTAATGTTAAACTGCTCGAATTTCGAATTAGTAATTTTTTTCCCTCTCACCAGACATGACAGTGATCGGTAATAATAGCAACGAGGTGTTGATACAACTACATTTGTGTGGGAAGTCACAAACAAAAGCTACTTTCTTTTGCTTAAAAGTTTGAATTGTGTTTCGAATAGTTTCGACCTGAATTTCGTAGTTGTTGCGACAAAACACCTGACTTGAATTTCTAATTTACAGTTCATTTGTAAATAACCATAATTAAAATCCAAACAAGTTTTAAAAATAGAGAGATTCAAAGAAAAGAATGTCTGTTTTTGAATCAAAACACGTCTGGATCACGATTTTGTGAGCGAAAGAAATCACCTAACGTTCTCTAAGCGACCATTTTGCGGAGCGTGTACCACAAAATATATTTAATTTTTAAAATGTGTACAAAATATCCCTTAGTAAAAAATAATTAAGTAACAAACAGTGTGAAGGAAAACAGAGTTAAAGTGTTAAAGAGGAAGGGAATTATGTACAGTAGGGGAAATAGAAAGCGAGACAGTTTCGTTAGTTTAAACCTGTATGATTTCGTGTATAATTAAAAATTCTATAACCAAACAAACAATTACTTCATACAAATACATGATACTAGTGTAATAGTTATTTTTTATTTTACTTACAATTATTGCCATGTGAAATAAAATGAAACAAAATAAGTCATGCAGCCTTTCGATTGAATTATTGAATGCAAATGTTCGGTCATTCATTCAATTAAGATTTCTAATATATTCCACATCCAAAATGTTACGTAGTTCTTCTATAGGTTTCGTTAATTGCATTTTATTCACTGGCCGAAAATTTTCTTTACATTTCCGTTAGAATGACGATACATTCTTAAGAACTCAATTTAGCAAGTTATTTTTGACATTAGTAAATTAATTAATTTACTAATGTCAAAAATAACTTGCTAAATTGAGTTCTTATTAATTTACTAATGTCAAAAATAACTTGCTAAATTGAGTTCTTAAGAATGTATCATTAATTAGAAGGGTGACGACCGTCACCAAGGAAACTTCTCACTATTTCGTTATAAGACTTGTCCCGCTTTCTATTTCCGCAACTGTACACTTGCTTACAATAAAATCGCGTACACCTTCAAAATCAAGTAGCTGAGTTTTCACCTATTTTTTGCTTTGTAAATGAATATTTTGAGAATTTTGTCACGTTTCGAAACAAACAGGTTAGGAACTGCCATTGAAATTACATATTACTATTTTAACTGGTATGAACTTGTAATTTTCGACGTGTTGGTGACAAGAGTATAGGAAAATTTATTTAAACATGGAATCCCTTGCGGTTTATAATGGATTTTTTCTTAATTCAGAGGGGTATTATCCGAATCGTAAATCGACATTTTTGGGCATCTATCTCCAACCATCTTTTCTATTTGCAAATTTTTCCTCTTTCCACATATTATTTGTGTATCATAGTATTTTTATTTAAGCTATAATCATTCGCTACTGATGTGAATCACATTCGTCTTCTAAGTTACTCGTTTCTGTCAGTCTGAATTTTAATTGTTTGACACTAAGGGCGACTTGTATAAAAGAAAGTTAACCGGTAGAACAGATAACAAAGAGATCACATACGGATCACGGTAACAAAAGATCAAACGTAAAATCACTTGTTCAACGCGTGGTCAAATCATAGTTAGTTGACTAAAGCTTTACTAGAGATTGGCTACAATGAAGCGCCAAATTTGCATAAAGGAGAGATGATCTGAATCATTGTCTGGGACCACAAGAAAATATTATTGTACCGAACATTATTATTTTGAATCGTAGGTACTTCAAGCACCAAAAAATAACCGAATTTAAATTTTTGAAATATTTACTAAGACGCAAGGTGTTTTTAGTTTTGTTTTTGATTGAGAACGACTTGGTCATTTATCATAGCCCTAAAGTTTATAGGAATTATTTACGAATGGATGGTCAAACATTTAAATATTCGCTGTAAATATTACCCTCGGTATTAGTTGCATTTACACCAACAATCCAGCATTTGCATGATCGAAAGTGAAAGTTTTATTTATACTTTTAGGAAAGAAATATGTTGTACACGAGTGTAATTTCGGATAATTGGGCGGCCAGTTAAAATCTGTTTCGGATAATACGGCAAAAATGATTTTTAGTGTCGTTTCGGATAATTCGGCGTCATGGATAACCCGATTCCGGATAATCGGGCGTCTTCTGTAATTTGTTGTATTTGTAACAAAGTAACTCTTTTGTTACTAGAATTGTTTTATTTTTTATTTATTGTACATATTAGTTAAGTATTCCGTACTGAATAAAAGCTTAAAATTTCGATGGAGATCGCCAGCAGAGGGGGACCTATACCACTCTCAGGCCTAGAAAGTAGGTCTGTTTGTTATCCTGCACTAGTGCACACTCAAAATATTTTCATCTCATATTAATATACGAGGTTAGAACAAGGCACAAACACTTAGCATTGGCCACCGTACGACTTCCGGTTTCGCCGGAAGTGACATCAACTTTCTTATTTTAAATGGAACAAGCTACATATTTTTACATACTTAGAATTTACAGATCATTGTGAGTTTGAATATGTATTACTTGATAATTTTGGTTTCCATGATAACGACATTTCTTTTTATTTTTTTTACTTCGTAAACCTATAAATCGTAATGCGATCTTAAGTAATTCGATAAAGCCACTCCTTTGCATTTTGGTTTTTAACATTTTTACAGGATATGAAATTTTCATTAGGTCATTAGGTCGTTAAGATGTTCCATCTGGAAAAAATATAAGTTACGAGCTAATCAAAGAACAGTCAACTGTGGAAAAATCTTCAGTTATTAACGTCAAATTAATAGCAATTCGTTTCTACTTCTGGAGTTTGATAAAATTCTTTTGAAGATATTTTGTGTACTCAATGAACATTCGCACTCTTATTATGAGGAACAATGTAAGGAACAACGCATCTTAATTTTTTGTGATGCGTATCTGTTGCTCATAGCCTTCTACATAATGCATTGGCCTGTTTTTTTTTTTTTTTTACAAAAGTATACATAACGACTATGTATATATAAAAAAGTAAAATTATCGAAAAATTTGTAATAATTAATGGGACGATTCAGAAAAGCAGTATAAATATAGATGTTTCGCTATATATTTGACAGCTACTTCAGGATAAACAATAAAATTAAAAGATATTTGTAAATAATTAATTTATTTATTCCGAATTGTGAATTATTCCATTATTTATTATTAAAAAAAAATGTTATATTTAAACTAACAATCAACTATTTATTCCTGCACGAAACGCTTATTGTGACATTTGGAATTACAAAGGTTTGTTCTTTTTACATTAAAATATTGAAATTTATTACATTTACCATCAATAGACAAAAATTATTAATAACTGTAATTAATTAATTCTCGCAAATTTATTAAGTTAACGTGTTAATAAACATACAATATGTTTTAAAGGAAGTAGGAGAGAATGCTACACATTTTAGAGAAAATACTACACTGCAGAAGCACATACAACACCTAGAGAAGTATTTACTTCGATTTGAAGTACTGTCTTTATAAAACGACGTAAGTTCTGCCGGAAGTTAGTAAATACTACAGCGTCGGAGTAAATACTACGTAGAAGATGCTAATACTTGAAGCATACTTCATTTTTATTCATACCACCCAATATACGTTCATTACACTTTTATCAGTGTCTGTTTATAGTTTAAAAACCATTTTCTTACAATTTTTATGAGACAAGAGTCAATTTCGACTTTTAATTATTATTCATACATAAAAAAAAGATTATTTTCTCATAAAATCAGGATTGTGTGGTAGCAGTATTTGGTCTTTTCTGAAAGGTTAAGTAAAAAGCAACACAATAGAGCCAGTTTCATTTCATTTTGTTATTTACTTTATTTACCGTTTAATTTACCGGTAAAAAATCCGGTAAATTTAGTCAATTATATAATTTACCAGTAAATTTACAACACTAGTGCCAGTGCAACGTCTAAAAATTTAGCTTTTTATTTAATTTATCTATCCCAAATTTTATGTAAAAAATAAAAATTTTAGAAGAGTAAAGACATAGCATGGACAGCCTGTATTAATTATTGGACATGGGTTCATTAGACTTTTTTCTTATTTTGATCTCTACTATCACCTGCCAAACGTTGTATAGGTTTTTTTATTAACACGTTGTATAATGTAACTACTGCTAAGAATTTTGTTGGTTGGCTGTTATGAACAGACATTTACGGATGACAGACAATAATTAATAATGTTCAGACATTATTTCTGTTTGAAAAATATTGGTTCATGTTAGCCGTAAAGCTAAGGAAAAAAATAGAAAATGAATATACGTTTAAAAAGTTAATTTGTTTGGCATTCGTAAATGACAGTTCCTAATTACAACTACCCAGCAAATGTAAATGTACGTCAAGAAGGGTCCATTTTCTTTTGACGGCGACAGTACAAAATATTTGCTGTAATTGTTATTTCATGATATATTTAATTTTAAATAAACACATACGTCAAGCTACGAACGCAAGACTCGCGCAGCAGTTATAATAATTTGGTATCATAATTGATACATACCACGTACAGACTACAGAACTTCAAATTGTATACCCCTCCTAGGTTGGGATTTTCCTCCACCTCCTAATTCACTTTTATGTTAACAGCCATCTGCCTCAACACTAGTGAACCTATGAATTTCATGTATTTTTAAGCAAAATCTGCCTAACCAGCAAAACGTTGCAGTTGGTTTTAATTTAAGGTAAATTTTCTACAAATTTTTCAGAAAATGGATATTTTCTTGAAAACTACTAAACGTAGACTGAAATAACTGATACTACTTATAGTTTATATGTTTGCCTACAACGTGATCTATTTTCTTCTGATTTCCTGTAATTATTTCTTAAAATAATATTTTCTGCTGGTGTGTATGACATCGGCTGATTTATTTATTTATTTTAAAGTAATTTACACTGCCATTTCAGTTTAAAAATAGATCACGTCGTAGCTTATGCTTTGTGGAACGTATTACATCTGTTTTCAAGTCAAACTAGTGCCTACATTTTGAAAAAATATCGAAGTTCTTTCCTCCTATTATTTACATGGGAAGGAATTCCCGCCATTTTGAAATGAATCGTCCCCTTAAGGGGCCGTTTGACAATCACTTAACCATCTCTTGCGGGGCAAGGGTGCAGGACGTAACACACAGAAGGCGGGGCTACAAGGTGGAACCAAATCACGCGAAATAGATTCATCGTGTGCTATCGTTGAAAATCGTACGATTTGATTTTCAGAATTTTTGCAGTTTTACCAACGGCTTTACCTTGAGTTTTACCGCGAAAATTTAAAATTTATTACAGAGAGGGAGAAATATGTATTCGAAAATGAAACGAAACATCATAGTTAATCTGGTAAATAAACATGTTTAAATCCGGTCTTTTATCTTCTTTCTAAGTTAAATAAATTTAATTTAATCCGACAAAGACATGGCAGTTTTGTTAAAAGGAAATTAAGAGTAATGGGACGCGGAGCAATTGCTAAATAATGAAGAATATTAAGTGTTGCTTCAGATATTTTATTATTCAGCAAAAATAATATATATTTTTACATAATTTTTACGTTTTCGAAGCAAGGTACACTTTAAGAAAAATATTTTTATTCTGTGTCACGTATGCTCAAGTAACTAAATTGGGATAGTCTATCTTCTAGAAGAAAAACAGCAAGATTAAAATTATTTTGTTATATTCATTTTCAACACGATTCGATGCACAATTTCCTATCTAAATTAAAAGTAAATGATTCTTGTACTAGAAAAAAACATAACTTCACTTATAAAATACCCTTTTCGAAGTCTAATCTTCATAAATTTTCCTTTTTTCCTAAAACTGTACAAGAATGGAATAATTTAAATGAAAAAGATTTGATTAAATTATTAGAAAATTGTGTAAACAAAATTAAAAATTAAGATGTAAGTAATTATGTTTGATTATTAGGCCACCAAGAATATTATACTATACGCCTAATTTGCAACAATAAATTAATAAATAACTAATATGCATTTAAATGACATCTAAAAACTCTATCTGCCCCTGTTAATGACATTTGAATGAATGAATTTCACAAAAATTCTGTAAAAAATATTTTATAGCTGCCTAAATGTTTTTTTTTCCATATTTAATTTACCTGTTCAGTCAATTAATCAAGGAGAGTATAAGACGGCCATGAATTATTCAAATGAAATTACTAAGAGGCATTTTCATAAAACGACTTTAATTTCAAACCACATTACAATACACAACAAAAAAACAATACGTAGGTAGTTATTTGTTAAACAAGACGGTACAATTGTGTGATCATGATCCCAATAATTAGTGTGGATTGTTGTTAAATTGTTAAAAATTATTATTTTATTTACTCTTGCGGTTAAAATTCTGTTTTATCGACTGTTTTGAGTTGGACAAAGCAAACTTTAACGTTTGCTATTGAGAAAAAAGTAGTTTTATATTTTTATAATTTAATTCAAATCCTATTATTAAAAAAGCCCTCAAATTCTGTTTAAGTCAGTAGGACTAAGCCATATAAAGAAATATCTTCTGCACAGTAACATTTACAAGGTCATTGCGAAATTAATTCATTAACGGGAATAGAGAAATATTTAAATATATATTAATTATTTATAATAATTATAAAAGGCACCTTGCATCAGAAACGGAAAAAATATGCAAAAATAATACTTTTCGGTAAATAATGAAGCAATACTTAATCTTTCTTATTTTTTCAAATTATAAATTTTGGTAGTTTCCGCCCTAAAAATATTAAATATTGAAGAATTAGTACCTGAAATTTTTAGATTATTCTAAAAGTTGAAAAATTCAATTTTAACGGAATATTAAAAAAATAAGTTGAAACTAACTTACGTTAAAAAAAATCTCCTTGAAATATAGATTAATTTTTATTTTTTTAATAAAATCACTCGGTATATCTGTTAGGAGTTAAAAAGGTTTTCAGACAAGTAGAAATTATTGCTTTAAAAAGTTTCCTCAAAAAATTAAAAATAAAGATTTTTCCCATTTGATGCCGACATTTTGGCGATCACTGTAGGTGCAATACGTGGTAGCCACTATTTGTACGAATGTCGATTTCATAACTTGTACAGATATTATACTGGCCCAAAATAAAAAATTCGGTCTGCTTATGCCAGATTGGGATTACTAGAAAAATGTTATCAGGAAATTAAGTGATGAGACAAAATGTTATAAAGAAAACGCCTTGTGAAAAATTGTCTCAAATTTTCTCGTGCATGTAACAGAACCCAAAAGCAAATTTTATTTGTTTAAATATTTCTTATGGATATAAAAAACATTCTCTTATAGCTGAATAAATGAATAAACTAATCACTTGCAAGAGCTAAATACCAAACGCCCAATTGCCGCTTCTAACTAGAAAATGAAAAATCTTGTCCATTTTGTCAGAGGAGCAAGCTGCTACCTACCTGTACAGGTATCGCAGGTGATCGCCGTGACAGACGTTTCGGCGTCGCCGGCCAGCCCCAGTGGGATAGGGTGGGTAAAACAAAACAATAAACTAACTCTGAGCAAACAATCAATAAAACAAAATAAAGGCGCCACTTAATTTCTTTTGGGCTGTAGGGAACCGCGGGGAAAAATCAAGAAAACCACGTCTCATCCAAGATATGTTTCAAAAACAGTTTTTTTCACAACGAAACAAATTATAAAATTAACATTAATACTGAGTCAAAACCGCCAAAAACAAGATATCTAAACTCTGATTCAAGCCGCAACCGCGCTTAAAGTAAACACAACAATCTTTAAATCAAATAACCGGAACGGTGCGCAAAAAAAAATAGCAAACAGCGACTTCAGATCGTATCAATACGCAATGTAAAGCTACATGCCGTTTTCCGGTAGAAATGTACGTAAAATGAAACAATAAACAGGCCAACCTTATCCCTGCGCGTGTCGCACGTCGGTCGGAGTGTTGATCAGCTCTAAGGTGTCCGCCGGGACTCACGGGACCGTGCAGAAGCGGGGAATGGCCAACAAAATCAGAAGCTCTTGCCGAAAGCGACACAGAGGTGAGGGAACCCCTTAACTAAAGCCTGTTAGGAAGAAAGATACGCGATAGAAAGTGTCGAAGCGATACAGAACAACCAACGACTCACCTGTTCGCATAACTCCTTGGAAGGGAACAGGCGTAGACAATACGAAAGTATTAATTTTCTTCACCTGCAACGGGTTAAAACCAGCCAAGAAAAGCTGTTGATGTTTTCCCCAACATCAATTTTTGGGCGAAAACACACACAAAGAAAAGCACATCAACGAGAAACGTGTTGTTGCACCGGGAAGAACGAGAACAATTCTGTTCTGACAAAATCGCTTCGCGCAGGCGAGCGGAAAGAGATGGGGTTAAAACAAGAAGAGATAGGGTGCCTCCGCCAACCGTGACAGAATCTTACGTCAACGAGGACCAATGGGCTTAAAGACCAGGGTTCAATTTCTGTGTAGCTAACGTGGGAAAGAAATCGCTGATTTCACAATATGATGCAATAATGCGTAAATCAAAAAGGCTAAATAAAGAATCTATGCGACCGGAGAATTTAACTTTCGTAACCCCAAACTTTTCCTTATCCTAATTTTACAGGAAAACGAATAACACGGGGAAATACTTTGAAAGCAAAACGACGGAGCGCAAAGAATTCGCCGGGCGGTCTGTGAAAATAATTTCACGGGGAGCAATATACAGGGTGATTCGGGGTCGGACAGAAATTGAACGGTAACAAAGCGACACATTTTAGGCGTTTACGATAATTGGAGAGCTCTATGGATCGGTGTAGAAAAGTAAGATAAAATGAATGCGTTTAATGCAAGTAAGAGTGAGACAATAGATTAACCGATATATACCGCTACAATTATCGTAAACGCCTTTTGTAAAAACCTATTGGAACCATATTATTATTATTATTTTTTTTTCGAATTTTAAATAGGTACCTTTTTGAGCCACACTAAACGCTGCTCACTGTTTCTGTCCTGTTTATATTTGGTTATCGAACATACACAAAACACACAACTATTGGCACAAATTTTTTAAACTGCAAAAAATTTTCCCAAATGGTGTAACTTTTTGCCGTTCATTGTATACAATTAAAATAAAGAAAACAACACTACTGAATATTTGTTTGTTTCCTTAATTTATTGGAAGTTAACATGACTTCAAAAGAGTAAAAATGTAAACATCGTGGTAAATATGACTGCTCGCGCCTTCCGGTTTTCTCGAGATTACATACAAAGGATTGTCTTTCAAATATAAGTACCACTCAGTTTACTTATACAATGCTGTTGCGTTCAAAAAATATACAAAATCACTTACACATTGAGAGAAAGAATTTTACCCAAAGTGCGCTTTTTTTCAGTTTCTGAACGAGCCCCCAGGTCAGAGAATTTTAGGCACACCGGAAATTCCCCAGCCGTAAAATGTAAAATAAAAATAAGCCCCGCCTACTGTAGCATCTCCGATTGCTTTCGATAGAGGGCAGCAGTTTGCAACTACTAATTATAAAATTTCGTAATTCATGTTTTATTTAAATATTATGGCCTTGATTAAGTTTCTGTTGCTGCAGATCTTCATAAAATTAGTTGCTTTATCTCGGAAAGTTAATTTTAAGTTGAAAATCTAATTCTATAAGTAATAAAAATTATTAGAAAATATTAAAAATGACTTTCCGAAATTCCTTATTAAGAAACAAAACGAAAATGTTAAAACTATTCGATGATCAGATCAGTAGTTTTAGCGTAATTCTTGAACTAGAAAAGTGGCATAATGATAGCGACTGAAACGGGCTCTTAAGCTTCGGCTCAAAGTTAAACCGTCATTGTAAAACTGGCCCTTAGGGTCTACGTATTAGCATAAATGTTTATTTCATTTCATATCTGTTTTATGTTCTTTTCTTAGTTGTGTAATTTTGTTCTATGAATAAATATACTCAAAAGTGAAGCGCTTATGTTTTTCTTGAGTGTCATGATTATAGTCGGAGGAAGAAAGTGGCAAATTAGGATAAGTCAACAGACGCCTGCCTAATTTCAAATTTGCCTCCTAAGTTAGAACAAATATGGCGCCCGTATGGCCACACTCTTATTTTAAGGCGCTCTACAGTATAAAGCAGGCCTGGGCATAAAATACGAGAAGAGCCACGTTGTAGTATCTCTCACTATTCCATAGTCGTCAATGAAACGTCAATAAGAATGAGCCAGTCTGCCAGCCGATCGTGTACCAACAGAAGTTATAAAACGTGTGGCTCTCGTGAAATACAAACATGAACCAAAATTATGAATTTAAGTATCTGTGTTTTATAAACAGTACAGGTAATGCAGAATGTATTATTTGCGGTAAACTGTTGAGCGTAAAACGATATAATATTGCTCGTCACTACATTTTCCATAAAGAATATTATCTACATAGGTTTTGTATATCGTTGGTTGTTTGAAATTGAAGCGACTGCGCGTCAAGCGGGAACCGGCACTGCCTGTGCGGTGGTAGAAGGAGAATATACCCCGACATATTCCCCTCGCATGATTAGGCCTGGTATAAAGGCATGACCTGCACACAGCGTCTACGCTCGTACTCGTAACCGGTGACATCACGCATAGAGGGTGCCTGTTCGTACAGTTACCAACTGCAGAATAAAATACGACAAACTTCTTTCCTCAACATATTATAATCCTTGGAATGACGTGTTTTATTAATAACGTTCTCTTTAGATGGGCATTATACTAAGCGACACCGGACGGGAACGGTCGAACGGCCAAAATTTCATTACACGATTGTGCAAAAGATATAAAGTTTGAAAAATTTTTAAACATATAAAATAGCGACATCTTACTATCGCTTTTTGACCTAACATTGCAGTAGGATAGACAAATTGAAGCGGGATTTGCTCCTAATGAGTCCCCCATGCAAGGCGGCCATGCTTGCTGTCAAAGCATAATGAAAGATTTTAGAAAAATTTTGTGCAAATCGTTTTTGATTGCAGTGAGAACCTCGAGCAGCCTCTGGACAGCTGTTTCAGCCCTGCTTGGGGCTTCTTCAGCAGAAACGTAGCTCGACATTCCCACTGCAGACCAAAAACGACTTGCCCAATTTATTCGCAAATGCGATGTAAGAATGATGAACATATAAAATAGCGACATCTTACTATCGCTTTTTGACCTAACATTGCAGTAGGATAGACAAATTGAAGCGGGATTTGCTCCTAATGAGTCCCCCATGCAAGGCGGCCATGCTTGCTGTCAAAGCATAATGAAAGATTTTAGAAAAATTTTGTGCAAATCGTTTTTGATTGCAGTGAGAACCTCGAGCAGCCTCTGGACAGCTGTTTCAGCCCTGCTTGGGGCTTCTTCAGCAGAAGCGGGACCCATTAGGAGCAAATCCCGCTTCAATTTGTCTATCCTACTGCAATGTTAGGTCAAAAAGCGATAGTAAGTTGTCGCTATTTTATATGTTCATCATTCTTACATCGCATTTGCGAATAAATTGGGCAAGTCGTTTTTGGTCTGCAGTGGGAATGTCGAGCTACGTTTCTGCTGAAGAAGCCCCAAGCAGGGCTGAAACAGCTGTCCAGAGGCTGCTCGAGGTTCTCACTGCAATCAAAAACGATTTGCACAAAATTTTTCTAAAATCTTTCATTATGCTTTGACAGCAAGCATGGCCGCGTTGCATGGGGGACTCATTAGGAGCAAATCCCGCTTCAATTTGTCTATCCTACTGCAATGTTAGGTCAAAAAGCGATAGTAAGATGTCGCTATTTTATATGTTCATCATTCTTACATCGCATTTGCGAATAAATTGGGCAAGTCGTTTTTGGTCTGCAGTGGGAATGTCGAGCTACGTTTCTGCTGAAGAAGCCCCAAGCAGGGCTGAAACAGCTGTCCAGAGGCTATTCGAGGTTCTCACTGCAATCAAAAACGATTTGCACAAAATTTTTCTGAAAAATTTTTAGGCATAAATTCTTTACGAGTGATAACGACTGACCGAATACAACCACTTAGTTCGACATTTTGCGACAATATTATGTTTTATATTGTACGCAAAATGTCGAACTGATATTCTAAGAAGTCGCCTTCATGAAGCCAACCTCCGCTCTCGGCGACCACTCAGATGTCCACCCTTATCTAGAGACAATCGCGGAGCAAGGTTAAATTGGTGTCAAGATTTTCAAAACTGGAATCAAAATGATTGTGCTAGTCTTGTTCACTGATGAGTTCAGATTTGAATTTCATCCATATTGTCATCAGACAAAACTGTGGAGACGATCCGGAAATGTGGAACGTTTCAAGCACGTTCAGGAAGTACACACTTACAGAGGTGGTATTGTAATGGTTTAGGCCGGAATAATTACTGGCAGTAGAATGGAGCTCGTTTCCCGAATGGTTTTCTGAGAGCTCAGCAGTATTTGGATAATATTCTTCAACCACTCTGTGTCCATTTACTGGTACTGTTGGTCAAAATTTTCGCCTTATGCACGACAATACTCGTCCACATGTCGCAGGAATTATGACAAATTGGTTAAACAACGAAGAAATTGAAACTTTGTCATGGCCAACACAATCCCCGAATCTAAATTCAATTGAGTATGTGTGAGACAGGCTTCAAAGAGAGATTGCTCCGCGTATGGGCGATATCCAAGACGAAGAAGATTTAGATTTCGGGAGCTTCTGGCAGAAGAATTGGCACGTTTACCTCAAGATGATGTTGACAATTTAATTTTGTCCATGAATAATAGGTGTCGAGTTGTAATTAACCACCGTGGAGGACATATTCCCTAATAAAATTTATTTTTCATTGTTTTTTAATCGAAATTATCTGTGTAATTCTGGATTTTTAAATTTTTTTTTTGAAAATTGTGTCTGTTATTTGACCATTTTTTCCTTTCAATGAAAAATGTTTACATTATTTTGTCTCTGCCTAAACAATCATTAATATATTAAAATATTTTGGAAAACTTATTCTTTTTAAGTGAAATACGTAAATTTCAAGAATTATCCCTAGACTTTTTCGATGTGTGTATTATATATTTTTGAAATCAGGAAAATATTCCAATGCCTACTATTTCTTTTATTATTTGGTAAATAAATAAATGTTCAAGAAAAATATCTACAATAGCTACCTTTTTTATTTGAAATTTTACGAGATAACGTAAAATAGGAAACCTTTTCCGCTTTATTTGCTGAAGTGTGTCTATTTTTTGCACTGAATATACCGAAGCATCAAAAATTATTTTATCAAGGGCGGTAATAAAATGGAAAGCGACAATTTTTATTTAATTTTTAATTTCAAAATCAATGACTACCTTGAACCAAAATAATTTTTTATTTCAAAGTATTATTGTTGGTACAGCAAAAGTTTCCTTGTTGGTCTGTATTTCAGTTGTTGGAAAATTGCTAGTATAAAAAAAATTGGTAGTTGGTGATGGTGAGTTGAAGTCATCGGCAAAAAAAATTCTAACTGGTACACACCAAGTGTATTTTCATCTCATTTTAACCTCATGTAATAATAAGAGATGGTTATACACTGTTTGTGCACCAGTACAACCATTAGAAAACGCTAGAATAAAAGTTCTTTACTTTTCGAGTTAGAAATTACTAAAAATTTGGCCAAAATCGTTGTTGCGCCACTGAGCTAAGGTAACAAGCTGTTACAACAGTCACAACTTGGTACCCTGTTATTACCGAAATTAATGCCGCTTACACAAATAATGAGTTGACGGACATGGTGTTATTTTATGGAAGAAAAACTAAAAACAAAAGTAAAAAAGTGTTTCTTGGATTTATTAGGACTTGCAGATGCCACAGTTTTTTTGTACTAGCAATTTTCAAAAACCCTGCATCTTAATAAATTTTAATTTGCCAAATAGTTAAATTGCGTTAGATTACTACCAAAATTATCTTTTAAAATTCCAAAAAACAGATGAACAAGTTCTCAACCTCTTTTCAGCTTCGCCCCTTTAGAATAAAAAGAAAACTTTTACGGACGTGGCTTATTTTGTAGGAATATTATCTATTTAATCTAACAGAGTAAGCCAAAAGTACCACTAGACTTTTTCATTCCTTTACTCAAGCTGAGTTACCAATTTAAGTTTGGCATATTATATCGGAGTCAGTATAATTTTACATAATTTTTTTTAGATACCATACTTACCACGAAGTGGACCCATTTCACCTATGTTGTATCATCAGTCACCTGATGGAAGAGCTTTCGTATCAGCGCAACAGATACCTGGTGGAGGTGTTTTATGTTACATGGCAGTTAGTCCGGAAGGTTTGGATTAAATGACTTCATTATCTTAGTGACTAGTACTATTTCTAAAACCTAACTCGAAAACCAATTTGAAATATATTATTTTTCTGGTCTAATTTTTTTAATATTTTGCTAGATATCAGTGTTTAAAGTAGAGATGTGCCAAAAAACGAACCCGATACAATTAAAGCATCTGCCGTGTGTCTACTTTGATTACACACCATGGGAATTTCAATGCATTTTTTTTATCGCAAATTTCTGCTTTCCTATCGAATTTATCATAAACAAGCTTAAGAATTTAGCCCACTTATTACGGACGTTTTTCACGCCGAATGTACTGTTTACTCTTACTCATCTGTGGTTTACATCTTCCACCTTTGCACGGCTGCGATGCTTCTAATTGTCATTGAGTGGAAAGGGAAAATGTGCGAGTTACGTGTTCAGCTTTCTCCTTCGACGACTAAACAATTTAGATGTATTTGATCGACAAAGGATTTTTCGCACATCCTAGAGAGATAATAGAAGAAAGTTTCTCCTTGAAAATATAAAATTGGGTGTGATAATCGTATTTTAATTTTAAACAATAACAGTTGACTGAGTCGACATCGTATTGTCCGGTATTAAATTTTCATACTGATCGCGGAACAGATCGGCTCATTTCTTTTCCTTGATTATAAATCATTAGACGGCATAATACGTGTTATGCATTAACTAAGACTATCTTCAGTACGTTTTTTACAAAACACAGGCTTTCAAAATTAAAAAGAAAATTAAATACCCAGACATATTTCAATTCCATAGTTTAAATCAAGCAGGCAAACTTCTAGTTGGCAACAGCTTTGCTGGATTTAAAAATTTTGTAATCGAAAATAGAAACATCAGACATTCCTATCAAGAAATACTTATACTGGTCCTCCGGTCAGAAGTGTTGGTATTTGCTACCTAGCTGTTCAGGTATCACAAGTGATCGCCGTGACAAACGCTTCGGCGTCGCCGGCCAGCCCCAGTGGGATAGGTGGGTTAAAAACTAAATCTGGACTATCAAACAGTAACAACAAAGAAAAAGGCGCCACTTAATTTCTTTTTGGCTATAGGGAACCGCGGGAAAAAATTAAGAAAACCTCGACTCATCCAAGATACTAGCAATATTTAGTTTTATTAAACGAATACAAACAATAATGAAACACTCACCAAATGTACAGAACACAAATAAATTCAATCCAGTAAAAAAAATGAATTCGCAAATGCGTCTTATTAAAATTTAATCCCAGCAACAACAACGGTAATTAAGCTATTCGAACATAGTTGCGCTTAAAATAGACGCTACGGAGATACTAGAGTTAACAAGAGCGTTAGGCAAAAAAGTGTCAAAAAGGCGAATTAAAATTGTATAAACGTGTACCGCAAGTACACACGCCTTTCCGGCATCCATACATGTAAACAAATATTGAAAGGTAAGCAAACCTTGTTCCTTCTTATTCTGGGCGTCGGAACAGCGTCGCTCTGAGGCGTCAGTCGGCGTGTTGTTCGACGGAGGAGGGATGAGAGCTAGGGCTCGTCGCCGCTCGGGATGTCCGAGAACCTTTAATTCAAGCCGCTCCAAGGGAGGTAGGTTGATGCCCACGGGACCGTGAAGATACGGTGAACGGGCCGGCAACAAATACAGCGTATCCTTAACGAATACGGGACAGAGGTAAAGGTACAATCAAAGGTGGAGTTAAAGGTACCACTAAAGCCTGTAAGGAAGAAAGATACGCGATAGAAACATTCGAAGCGAAACGGAACAACAACGAATGGACTCACCTGGGGGGAACAGGCGTAGTCAATACGAATGTATTAATTTTCTCTCGGCTCAACGTATTAATCCAGCAGTACAGCTGTTGATGATGAACGCAAAGAGTTCGCCGGGCAGTCTGCGAAAATATTTCACGGAAAGCAATATACAGGGCGATTAGGGGTCGGGCAGAAATTGAACGGTAACATATTACATTCGTCAAAACCGTCCGGAAACAGCCGTATTGAAGGCCTAGACCGTCAAAAAATTTACCAAATGTTGGCAATATTGACATCTGTGGGTGATATAACAAGAGGCTTGATGTATTGAATATTTTTTTTTAATTTGGAGTTAAGTTTACCTGAAAACTTGTGTATATAATGTTGTAGCTTGTTTTATCGACCGTGATTATATCACAAAGTGAAATTTCTTTATGTTTTAGGTTAGATCAAAAATGTTTTACTTCAATTCGAAATCTGGGGTTGGACAATGTGTTGTCAACCTGAATACATACTTCCCTATCGCAAACTATTTATTTAATTAATTAATTTATTTAATTTATTTAACTATTTAGACAGACGAAAATAGGTCGGACCAAAAAATAGTGTGTATCACACGGCCGGTAAGTGCTTTGCAAGTGCTCTCACATCCTAAGTCTCGGCTAACGCCTCGCCTGCGCAAAATTGTGCCCGCACTTGCAAAATGACAGTTTCTGGCCTAATGATAGGAATAACTATTCTGTGTTCGATAATACGACACAGCAAATAGAATTTTATTTTGCAGGTATCGCACAGCAATAACATGACAGTGGCCTACTAGAATTTTCACTATTTTCAAGATAAGTTGGAACATGTGTTGGCCTTAAACGGAGAATGATATTTGAGAATTTGGTGTTGTATTTATTATCTTTCAAATAAATAAATAATACGAATTATGTTTGAAAATCAGTAAGGCAAGACAACTGCCTGCTTGATGATATGATATTGAATAATGTCGGCTAATTAAATTTTTCCTTTTTAATTTTGAAAGCCCATGATTTGAAAAACTAAAAATAAAAAAAACTTAAGAATGGTCTTAGTTAATGCATAACATAAAACTACATTTCATGCCTTTCACTGCTTTATGATACATTTAATAGGAAAGCAGAAATTTACAATTACAGAAAATGCGTTGAAATTACTCACGCACACTACAGTTTCTTTACAAATAAATGTAAATTTCTTCTGTAAAAGGGTGAAGG
This sequence comes from Prosopocoilus inquinatus, assembly GCA_036172665.1. Lineage (NCBI taxonomy): Eukaryota > Metazoa > Arthropoda > Insecta > Coleoptera > Lucanidae > Prosopocoilus > Prosopocoilus inquinatus. Next base: position 12,577,201 of record CM069875.1, read on the forward strand.
AAGAACAGTTTTAACACGCGTGCCTAATTGGTGCATAAATTTTAAATTTATTCGTCGATAGTTGATATGGTAAAACGTATTACTTCACTCAGTGACTTAAAATTTTAAATAAAATAATTAATAAACGATATCGATGATTATTATTACGAAACGCTACGAAATGGATTTGAATGTGGAACTCAGCCCGGTGTCGGTATCCACTGTGGGAAGGCGTTGCGACCTTGCAAGTATTTCTCTCTCGCACATATTAACGGTTCCAAACAAGTGGAACCTCCGAAATCGTTTGGCTATAGTAGGGTAACCAGGGCCCTCGCAACCATGTATGCAAAGTGCGCAATGCAAGCGGGCGCCATTTTCGAGGGGCGACAATTAGCTTCTTAGTCACTAGACATGTTTTGTAATTTTTTTCGCCAAAAAAAAAGGAAAACAATAGGAAACAGTTTCTTGTCTGGTAAAAATTATTCGAAAAATCTAGACATAAGACTGAACTATCTGTCTAGCCGTCCACCTCATGGCAAAAAGTAAAATAAAACCGTTAACTGCGGCAATTAAAAGTAGAAAAGTCTAATTTTTGTAATTTTCGTTTGCTAAATTTTTCATAAAAAATTTAATAATTTTATTAGGTGAAAAAATTAATTATGTAAGCTGTTACGGTTTGGTTAACAAAGAAACAAATTACATTTCATTTTTTAAATTTTTTCTCTGTCAAATGAGAAGAAAGCGCTTCGCTTCGTATTCGGGGACACGCGGCAGCTAGGAACTTGAAAAAATGAAGGAAAATGTTTAAATAAAAGTGAAGGAGAATGCTTAAAAAAGTGAAGGAGAATGTTTAAAAAAGTGAAGGGGAATGTTTAGAAAAAGTGAAGGAGAATGTTATATGAAGGAAAATGTTTAAAAAATTTTCTGTTTTCCATTTCTTTTCTTTTAATTTTTAATAATTGCGATAATTGACCGTTTTTGTTTGCCCCAACTCATCTGTCAGGGAGCGCCAAAATAGGGATTGGAACGCGGACGGCTTATGGCGTCGCGGGGCCCTGACGGTAACCACCGGAAAATAAGCACAGAAGGTAGCATTTCATATATTTATACTGAGGTTGTTTTATTTACACACAGTAAAAAAAACACGCTGTATATACAAGGCAATGAGGATTGTTGCGGTCGTAAATGAAATATTAATCTTAAAAACCTCTTTTTAAGACAAATAATCTGCATATTGTTACAACTCTTCCCCACATTGTAATATTGTACGAGTTGTGGGAGTACACTAACGAATACATTTAGGGCGACTTGTATAACAGATAAGGTGATGTGTCGCAGAACATGACTGGAGACTACTCGATCATTCCAGTATGTTGGAGCACTAGAGGGCTCTGCTATATAAGCCGTACTAAGGCACGCGATCTCTGTCTAAAGACATAGGTACTGCCATCATATGATTTTGACATGCGACAGTAGGTATTTGACCTTGAACAAATCAGTTATCAAAAATGACAAACTGGAATATTTTATGTAAATCAAGATGAAAAATAACACAAAATAATTTCAATTTCCGTTTTATTGAGACAAAGTATAAATTTATAATAACGGTAAGTAACTACGAGGCGATATGACATAATAAATGGGAAAGTTCTGCCTAAAAGTACCTTTTTTGTCAGGTATTACCTACGGTTTTTTGGACTGGGTCCTAAAACTCATTTTCATCCTGAATATTTTTGGAATTCGCTATATCCTATTATTTTCCAAGTCCCATTATCCAGAACCTAATAGCTTACCCTTGGAACATGATGAAAAATTACAGTCAACAATTTTAATTTCAAAGTGAACAGCTAAATTACTGAAACTTCTGTTTCTATGGTCAACTGTTTAGAGATTTCTGCTTTGAAATAGTTTCGGGATTTAAGTAAACTTAATATTTTATCTGAAAAGCTTCTAATATACTCACGTATGCTTTTTGGTTACTTCTGGTTACTAAATTAGAAATTAAAATGATTTTCGTTATATTTGCGTTCTGATTTACATAAAATATTCGGTTTGTCATTTTTGAGAACCCACTTGTTCAAGGTCAAATACCCAGTGTCAAGTGTCAAAACCATATGATGGCAGTACCTGTGTCCTTAGACAGAGATCGAGTGCCTTAAGCCGTACGATCCGTCAGGAGTGATAGTTATGAAGTTAGCGAGCGAAGGATTCGTACCTCGAATAAATAGAAAATACATTTTGTAAAAGTGTTATTTGATAGAAGTAGTAATACTAGAGGGATCCTAGGACAACTCGATGGCATGTCCATCCGCAGTGACCACCGTTGAAGGTCATACCCATGTTTAGGGGTGGTTTTTAGTGCTGAAATAGTAATTGAGGGGTGGTTTTTTGTGCAGACGAAGTAACCCTTTTGGTTCTTGTAGCTGAAGACTTATCGACAATGACGTAATTTTACCAGAAGAGGTTGCTGAGTATTTTTTTTGTTGCTGAGGTGAAAGAGACCGTCGACGATGGCCAGAGGTGGTCACAGAGGAATTTTTTTCTGGTTCTCGCGCGAAGAAACGCCGTCGTCGCCGTCGTCAATGACCAAAGGAGGTTGTAAGAATTTTTTTGCTGACGTTAGTTCTTGCGACGTGTATAATTTTGTAAGAAGTGTGCGCAAAAGAGGGGTGGAAAATTTTTTCTCAGGTGAAGTGGTGTGCGGGCATTCCCTAGGCTACCCTTGGTCGAGGTAAAAAAATTGCTTACCTGTTTAAACGGGTGAATTGAATTGCGGAGAGTAACAAGGCAGCATAAAATATGCGGAGTAAGATTCGTGCGCCGGCGGTAAACAGCGGAATCGCTAGGGGTCAAGCAAGAGGTCAGGAGGATTGATAAAACGCTCGTTCAAAAATAACGTGTTTATTTATTAACTAATTGATAATAAAACATACTAATTAAGATACATAATTTTTATAAAAAAAGTGTATTTTATTCCTTAACGACTTCGTTTGTTGTTTGCGTATTTAATTTGCTTAAATCGAATTCTACTTTTTTTACCTTAGAACGCACGATCACTTGTCTTTTCGCTCTATCAAATTTGATCAAATTAATTCGTGCTTTTAAAATACGCTTTTCTTGCGTCTTCATCTTTCGAGTTTATGTTTTGCTTTGATCGAAAGAAAACACATACATTAAAGTACTTAAAAAACTATTTAATAATACATTAAATTACCAGTGTTTTTTTCCATGAAGATCTTTCAACAATTGTCAGCATGGTTTTATTAAAGGTCGATCTACTGAGTCTGCAATCTTTCAATGTCTACACGAAATAACTTCTTGTCTGGATAACGGTGGAGCTCCCATTGGTATTTATTTTGATCTGTCTGAAGCATTCGATATTTTAGATCATCAAATTTTATTATCGAAACTATATGTTATTGGTATCAACGGAGTTGCTCTAAATTTGTTTCGTTCCTATCTCTCTGGTAGATCTCAACAAGTGTGTATCAGACACATGAAAAATAGTATAATTGAGGAAATTTTGTCTGACCTTAGAGTAATAACTAAAGGCGTACCACACGGCTCAATTCTAGGCCCATTACTGTTTATACTCTACGTTAATGATTTGAAACTACAATTTCCATCTGTGACATTGTGTCAATATGCTGATGATACCTCATGTATAACGACTGGTAAATCTCATGCCTTATCATCAAAAATTGCCTCACTCTCTATTTTACTAATGTTTAAATGGTGTGAGAGCAATAATCTTCAGTTAAACCATAATAAAACTGTGGTTTTGCAATTTACAAATAGACCATTGCTGACTAGCATACTTATTAAGTGTCATAGAAAATCAGTTCCAGTCACAGATAGTGTAAAATTTTTGGGTTTACACATTGATGCCGCACTAAAGTTTAACATTCATATTGAATCTGTGTGCTCAAAATTGTCTGGATTCTGCTACGTTGTAAGGAATCTTAGGAATTGTGTTTCTATGGATATATTAAAAATATATTACACGTCTTTTATTCAGTCTACGCTATCTTATGGTTTAATTTTTTGGGGAGGGTTATCTAACTCTCGGCAAGTTTTCATCTTACAAAAATCAATTTTAAAAACAATATTATGCAAAAAGCCCACTGATTCGTGTAAACCCCTATTTAAATTACTTGAAATCTTGCCATTACCTTGTCTCTATATTTACAATCTTGCTGTTTTTGTTAAAACTAACTTAAACTTATTCCCGAAAAATAAAGACAAATATAGATCCGATTTGCTTCCGAAAACTAGGTATTGTAATAGTCTAATAATCTCTAAACATAGCACTGCTCTTTTTGAACGCGGTGTCTATTATAAGGCACTAAAAGTGTTTAATCAGTTGCCTGATCCATTAAGATTGTTGGAATCTACAATTAAGTTTAAAAGAGAGTTAATAATGTTTTTATTGAGTCACTGCTTTTACGACTTTAAGGAGTTTGTATAACCATTTGACAAGTTTTATCCTTTGTCTTTTCTTGACGAGGCCTATATCTCTTTGAGATCCATGGCAGATATATAAAATACCCTCTATCTTCCCAACATGCTTATTGACGCGCTTAATCCGGATTGGCGCGAATGGGACGAAGAGGCGAGGGGAGGAGCGTGGCTTGATTATTATTACTCTTCTTACTAATAGGCGGCGCTGCGGAGTGGCGGTTCTGTACCAATGGTGCGAGTCTAAACTTAATGTAAATTTAACATGACAAACTTTAATTTGTTAATTATTCGTTAATTAATGTAGTAATTTTAAATCTGCTTAGATGTACTGATACAGGAGTTCCTACAGACTATTGTACCCAAAAACTGTATGCGAAAGAAGCGTATAAAGCGAATTAGGTAAACATTTCAGATGGCACATATTTGAAAGTTTTAAGTAGGCTTACTCATTATTGTAAAAATTGTTTTATATACAACACAGATTATTTACCTTACAACAAGGCAGCACATTGTGTATACGCTTAATAAAGACAGAGTTAGTAATACTTAGCTAATACTTAATTAGTCAATTTAAACAAACGATAATTATTAACAATTGCAATTATCAAAAGAGAAATAGGTTCGATGAAGTACATGAAATGCTTTTAAGGGGGAGCGCGACATATACCAGAGTATTGCGAATTCAATAGTGCGTAGAAATTAAATATTTCCGTGAAAAATGCACCTATTCTTTTGAAATTTGACATACGCATTGCTGAACCCTTTATTTATGGCGCTAAAGACTTAAAATCGACAATTTACTTTATATTTTTGTATAAATAATATTTATATTGAACACTATATTTGAAACTGTATATATTCAATGTTACTTTGAAAAATATGAAAAAACCTTTCTTTACAGTCATGTAATTTATGTTATAGTTTAATTTAGTAAAGTCAGAAAAGTAAAAAATTGTTAGAAAACCAGTTATTTAATAAATAAAATTTTAAATTCCATTCTTTTCGAACAGATGGCGCAGTATTTGAAATGAATTATCAACCGCGCTAGCTCCGCCCCATGGTAAGTTTTAACCGGTTTTAACCAGTTGACTAAACTTGACAGTTTTAGCATACATTTCAAAGCCGAAATGAAATTTTACAATTCGCATTTATTAATATAATTGTTCTTTTTGTTAACTCCTAGCCTCATGCTACGTTCTGCTAAGAATTTTAAGCACATTTTTATTTCTAATAACCAACTACGTAATTCAATATAAAATAAACATTACCAGAATAAGAGGCGCGTCATTAATTTAATTATTTTAATATACAGGGTGAGTTTTTTTCAATGTTTAGCACGGGGATCTTGGAAACTAGCAGAGTTAGAGAGATGGTTAAATGAAGATTTGTAGTTTTAGGTAGTCCGTTTAATATAGTTTTTGTTTCTTATTTAAAGTTCATGGCTGGCTAGATATTTCAAAAAAACTGATTTTCTATAATTACGTTAAATGCAAATAGCTCGGTTATCCTTGATTTTAGAGAAAAGTTGTAAAGGCAAAAGTTATACTGAATTATGTTCTTAATTAACTAGTCGAACTAAATTTTCCGTATAAATTCCTATTTTCGAGTTATGATATAAAGTTCGGTTTTTTTAATGGAAACTCTAATAGGCCATGATTGCAAAAAAATGGCGTTTTTTTTACCTTTCCAGCGATGTATCATTCAATATGTTTATTTAAAAAAATAACGGATATTCGGCAGTTTTTCATTGAAATTGTTAATATGGTTGGCCATGGGAACAAATGTTTATTTGTATAAGTAAAACAGTGACTTCCTACGATCGATATGACATTGTAGTAGAATAGAAAAATTGAAGCGGCTTACATCGCCCGAAAATATGGTGCGCTTAGACTTGAGCGCAACGAGCTGAGTATACGCGCACGGCATTTGTTCGCGGTCACGAGCATTTATTTTCTGGCGCATATGCTGATCAAGTTGTTCGCGCACACAATGGACGACAAAATAGCAGCGGCTGTGTAATTGTGATTCATATTTCAATTAAAAAAAGAATTTCGAACGAGACGTCGACTTTCCTGGCAAGCGCCTACTTTTTATAAGAGACAAAATAAATTACTCTACTTATTATTTAGTGTCAGAGAGTTGTTATAAGTAATTCAAAAATTTTACTGCAACAACTAAAATCGTCCCAAGAAACATTTTCTCTTTTTTTGTGCTTCCGCACTGTCTAAATTTTCGATATTTAATTTGCTCACTAGCTCCTGGTAGGTCATTTTTTGAAAATAATATTTTGCGTGCTTCACATTCCATAAAGTAGGCAGTTTTTTATAATCTTGCAAAGCAACAAAGCTGTTTCATTGGTCCATTCCATGGCTAACTGAAAATTCAGAAACCTTTTCTACGAGGGCTGTGTCGCGTGGCTTTCAATATGCGACTTTTTTCTCGTTCAAACTACGCATTCATGCGTGAAGCAATTAATTCCTTTGAGCACGTACCCGAGACCGACACCAAGCGGGTCGCGCTGCCAGCTATTCGCGCATGATGTGCGTGCGCGCATAGATGTATACACTTGAACATTCGCGGTGGATCAGTGCGTGCGTGCTCGTCTAAATGCACCAAAGGGGTACGGCTATTCGAGCTCGCAGCTGTTCGCGCACGGGAAAACACAACGTGAGCGTGCGCGCAAAGCCGTTTACACTTGAGCGTTCGCGGAGGATCAGTGCGTGCCTGCTCAAGTCTAAACGCACCTTTACATATGGTTATCTAATTCATTTACTGTCGCCGCCAAAACACTTTTCTTGACGTAAATTTAACGATACTAAAACTTTTACTGAGTAGCTGCAATATGAACTGTCATCTACGACTGACACAAATTTGCTCTATTCGTGATTAGTCGATCTAAAACTTCAACGTTCAGAAATTTTAAATCAACCAAATACAAACAAGAATTCGTTAGCTGGGTATAGCGGCGCCGCGGTTCGCCCCGGGTCACCCCGGGTCGCAACAGTGTGCGTACTCTCATAACAATACAGCAAAAGAAATATTCTTCGCCGCGCTATATGTGCGACAACCTTTATACCTACGGCTTTTAGTAAAAACCGAATCGAAAGATAAGAGTTTTTAGGCTAAGTAGAAGGCAATCAAAATTTGACAATCTCAAACTATTGCAAACAAAAAATGTCGGGCCAATCAAATCTAACCGTAGACATAGCCGATTCATCTGCTCATATGGATGCGCAGTCTTTACCGCCATTTGAGAGTTTGCCTTTTGTGTATTCTGTGGTATAATTGTCAACATTATATTTAAATTACTTGTTATTTATTGTTTAAATTAATACAGGTATGGGTTACGTATGTGTTATTACACGTCCATACGTCTAATTCCAAAGTAGTTTGCCATACATTAGGTATTTATCTTGGAATTAAAAATATTTCTGGGTCTATGCATTGGCGCAACCCCACTCCTGGCGTGACATCACAAAATTCTATTTATGGAATATTTCTCTCGCTTCTCGTCACATTTTGGTCGGTCAAGACCACGCCCTCCAGTGTTCCTCACCCCTTACCGTCGCCCCGCAGGAGAAACTTTAAAGAAAGTTGCGCACCCCCTAGCGAAGTGAAACAGGCAAAATTCTAATTATGTACCTTTAATGCTGACAAAATTGGTCATCTGTTTATCAATGTACGATCTCATCCGCATGTAAAACAGTAAATGACTCGGGTACCGGTTGATTCAATTCAGTTGCAATACTTGGAATTGTTCGAATGCTAATTCTGTCTTGCGAACGCATTTGAATTATGGTTTTTCAAATCGCATCATCTCAACTGGGGCATTTTTATTTGTCTTGTCAAAATGACACCAGTGTTAAAATGGCAAGAATACATTTCGAAGAATGCTTCAATCAACAAACTACATATTTTGAATGTAGTCGGTTTTTGTCACTACGGTGGTACAATTCATACAAGTCTCAAACTCGAGAGGAATAAAAGACAGTACCTATGTTTCAAAATTAAATAACATTCGCTTAGCTGATAATGAGGTTACTTTAAATGTCATGGTTTAAGCCTTAACACTTTATGGGACTAGGTTTTCCATTTTAACCATCAGGTGTTTTAACATAATGCATTCTACCTGATACGGAAACAATAAAATGCCTTGTAAATACTAAATGTTTTAATATCAGTTCTGAAACTTTACGTATTTGTCATTTCAATTTAGAAATTATTAATGTCCTTCTCGCGCGTCTGAAGCAACTTCCATCGTCCAAGAGTCTAAAGAATTAACCTTTTTATCATTCAGGAATTTCGGTAACCTAAAAATTATAAACGAAACGCGGTCATGTTGCCGCACTTACGGCAGAATGCGGTAGCTTGCGACGTTGCAATTTACACATCTGATAATTTGTTTATTGAAATTCTATGTAGTGAATTTTACAAGCAATTACTTGTAAAAACAACTGTTTATAAGGTATCAGATTATAATATAAATGCTTCCTTAAACCGTAGGTACGTTAGTTAGGAGGAAATGACATCTGACATTTCGAAGTTTTTAAGTAAAATACAGCTTTATTTTGATATTGACAACGTGTCTACTATATCTATTCACTTAACTGACAGTCGACAAAGCCCTTTGTAAAAGCAAAGCTGCGAAATAATCTCCGCATGTATTTCGCGCTTACAAAATCATTTTTGACATTTTGATTTTCTGGTTCCATATCACTCTAGAATGAATGTTAGAAATTGTTGTTTCGCTTTACAGACGACAAACCACGTTCCTGGCTCGAATCAAACTAAAAAAAGAACGTCTACTGATTTAAAGGTTAGATGATACTTCGAAATTTCTAAGCAAAATACAGCTTTGTATAGGTATTGTAATCTATTCACTTAACTGATAGTCGACAATGTCCTTTGTAAAAGCAAAGCTGCGAAATAATCTCCGCATGGATTTATTTCGCGTTTACAAAATCATTTTTGACATTTTGATTTTCTGGTTCCACATCACTCTAGAATGAATGTTAAAAATCGTTGTTTCGCTTTACAGACGACAAACCACGTTCCTGGCTCGAATCAAACTAAAAAAAGGTCTACTGATTTAAAGGTTAGATGATACTTCGAAATTTCTAAGCAAAATACAGCTTTGTATAGGTATTGTAATCTATTCACTTAACTGATTGTCGACAATGTCCTTTGTAAAAGCAAAGCTGCGAAATAATCTCCGCATGGATTTATTTCGCGTTTACAAAATCATTTTTGACATTTTGATTTTCTGGTTCCACATCACTCTAGAATGAATGTTAAAAATCGTTGTTTCGCTTTACAGACGACAAACCACGTTCCTGGCTCGAATCAAACTAAAAAAAGGTCTACTGATTTAAAGGTTAGATGATACTTCGAAATTTCTAAGCAAAATACAGCTTTGTATAGGTATTGTAATCTATTCACTTAACTGATTGTCGACAATGTCCTTTGTAAAAGCAAAGCTGCGAAATAATCTCCGCATGGATTTATTTCGCGTTTACAAAATCATTTTTGACATTTTGATTTTCTGGTTCCACATCACTCTAGAATGAATGTTAAAAATCGTTGTTTCGCTTTACAGACGACAAACCACGTTCCTGGCTCGATTCAAACTAAAAGAAGAACGTCTACTGATTTAGAAGTTAGATGATACTTCGAAATTTCTAAGCAAAATACAGCTTTGTATAGATATTGTAATCTATTCACTTAACTGATAGTCGACAATGTCCTGTGTAAAAGCAAAGCTGCGAAATAATCTCCGCATGGATTTATTTCGCGTTTACAAAATCATTTTTGACATTTTAATTTTCTGGTTCCATATCACTCTAGAGTGAAAGATAGAATTGTTGATAACTTTTTAATTGCTTTCTCGAATAAATTCTGTTACTGAACATATTTTTATATAAAAGTAGGGTGATCCGTGCGAATTAATTTGACACATAAATAGCTATAGACAGTCGTGACTTCTCTTGTGATTTAGTAGCATAGAAGTCGCACTTACTGAAGATGGCAGCTTAGCTGCCGAAATACGTATCTAGTGTAAAAATATATTGTGGTTAGGAGTCAAATCCAAATTTATTGTTAGACAAACCATAGTCTCCAAGACATTTATAAACATATAAATAGCCGTTGAAGACAATTCGTTGCGGGAAAGCTAGTGGTCAATTGGCCAATATTAATGACTGACATCTGGCTGTCTAGGTTTCAAGTCCCGAGCGGTTAATTTTATTTAATTTTTTTTAATGTAAAAATATCTTCTAAATAAGAAGAAAGTTTAAATAAATTTATGTCTGATACTTACTGCGAGCTGCCCATCATGTGTGTTCACTGTTATAGATTTTTTTTACAAAAAATTCAGGATCGATAAATAAATAGGAAAAAAAGTGGTTTTAAATAATTCAGAATTTTATTAATTTTTTTTAATAAAAAAACCTTAACAAAGAAATATATATTTTTTTTAAAAACAACATTTACATAAAAAAATATAAATATTAAATGTAAGAGAAATAACGAACAATTAAGTGGATAGATTACAACGGGGTCTATTCTGTAACATTGATATGGACTTGATATTGCTGTTTCAAGTGACCTTGCGAAATTGGTATTTTGTAAATAGTTTCGTAACAACTTGCAATCCGTTTCAAGTGTGATCTCGAGTTAATATGCATCTCTCTTCAATTTGCGGTCGGCAATTGACGTGAAATGTTATGAAATCGTAACAAGTTCTCTTCAAGTATTGAAGACCATATCACTTTATATGCATATCAATGTTACATGTGTTTGCCCTGAATATCTAAACAAAGCTGTATTTTGCTTAGAAATTTCGAAGTGTCATCTAACCTCCAAACGAGTAAACTTTTTTTTTTACTTTGAATCAAGCCAGGAACGTGGTTTGTCGTCTGTAAAGTGATACAACAATTTCATCTACAGTCAATTCGAACAAAGTAACGTTAAAGCTCTATTCTCACTATCACATAGGTTACAATAGGTGTGTTCTTTTTACAGTGGAATTAACTTGTTTTTTTTTAGAATGTTTAACTCACCTCACTTTTGATATTTACTGATCTGAGTCGAAAGTAAAACGAACACGCCTATTATTTGACGAACAAGTGCAGAGCCCATGCGTTGCTGGCCGCTTGCACGATGGTGAGAATAAAATGCGTTTTGTTTCTGTTATGGTGGGTTTTTCCACACATCCGGCATCTTACTCGTGATTGGTTGATTTAAAATTTCTGACTGTTTCAACGATCAGAAATTGTAAATCAACCAATCACGAATAGGGTGCCGGTTGCCGGACGCCGTATGCCGGATGTTTGGAAACCCAGCATTATAAAGGCCAGTTAGCATTAACTAATGGTTTATTCCCATGGTAACAATTATGAACACAATTGTTGTTATGGAAACAAACTGGGAGTTAAAATTAACTTTCATTTATAATATCGGTCCTTAAAAGTTTAAATCGTGTTTCCAATAGTTTGCACCTGAATTTCGTAGTTGTTGCAACAAAACACCTCAGTTGAATTTTTTATTGACAGTTCACTTGTAAGTAACTGCAGTTCGGTCCAAACGAGTTGTTTGAAAAATAGGACAGATTCAAAGCAAAAACGCGTTTGGATCACAATATTTTTTGCGAAAGAAACCACATAAAGGTTAAAATTCTTTCTTTTCTTGTAGCTCTTACGACATTTGTATTTGTTATTGCCAGTGTAAAATTGGAAGTTTTGAAAACCAGCAATGAGAAAAAGAAACCATTGGCAGTGAACCATGTCATTTTTTTGTTAAAAATTTGAAATGGAGTTTAATAAATACACATATAACTAACCTATAATTAAAATAAACGTACTGATAAAATAAACTGTTTATTATATACATTAATAGGATGTTTAAACTACATACAATTTAATTACATTACTAACTTTTCTATTACAAACCGGGCACCTTTTACAAAAACCCCAGGTTCGTATAGCACATCGATGGCAACAACAAACATGTGCACATTTACCATGTACGAATGCACTGTCTTTTCTGCAGCTGCTACAGGTTATGCAAAGTTTATCACTTATCTGATGTCTGTCCGTTTCATCAAAATTTGTGTCCTTTACGACCTCACTTGAAGAAGGTTTTGTTTTTCCTTCTGTCGTTTCGTAGGGCTCTGACTCCTCCGTATGCATTACAAGAAGTTCCATGGCTTGTTTCTTCTCTCCCCTTTTAGATGGAGGTGGGAACAAAGAATTCTCCTTTCGATAACATTTCCTACATAAACTGTAGCGAGGATGAGTATTTGCCAAGTTGCATTTCATACAATTTCACCAATAGGTTCATTGACGGAATTCCGTTCGCTCCTCAGGATTTAAAACCTCTACATCTGACACACGCCTTTCTAATAGAAAGGCGTGTGTCAGTGACAGCTCAATGAGCTGTCACTGAAAACTCCGCGTATTGGATATTCAACATGGATGTTTGAAACATTTGTACTACAGCTTTTAGATTTTTTTCCGATAAGCTTGCAACGTCATATTCAATTGCAAATCTGGAAGTGTCGGTGTCTGGCGTATCTTGCACTACGACTGTCTCATGTCCTTGCATACTATATATGCTCTTTGTACTAGATTCACGAGATGACTAGGAGCTTTCACTTTCAAGACGAACGTACCACTTGTACCTTGGTCTTTTCACATTCTCCAAGTCAGATGGTCCCATCCAATTTACCTTTGTGAGCCCTGCTTTCCATTTCACCAATATGTAATTAACGACTAAGCAAAATTGCTTGATTGTTTTAGAACTATGAAAAACTAACTTCTTCTTTACAAAAAACACAAAATTATCTTCTTTTTAAGAGGAAACCCAAATTGACTTTTTTCACAACAAACGCAAAATAACCCAATGATAATAAAATGAGACAAAAGTTTCTCTAAAATTCAAGTGGACTTGATTGCACTGATCAGTCATGTTCACTAACGGAGAAGTGTAGGGGACAATTGAATTTCAAACTAACTGGCAGTGTTTGATGGCACATTTTTTTCAATTTATTCATAGAGCGTGCACTGTACGAAATATCTCTTCACCATACCTAAAACGCAGTTAGGTATGAGCCGTTGGTGTTTTTAGGTTATCTATAATAAAAAAAAAAACTTACCTGGACAACTTTTATATTTTTTATTCTCATGCCCATTGAGTCAATCGTGATACTTTATCTCATCATTGCTGTTTCTTTCTGCTATGAGCAAACGTCCAATCCTATGGCATGCAGGGGAAAATTAAGAAACCGAAAACACATCGCCCCTGACAGCTGACAGCACATGAGCGATTGTTCGTATCGCAGTTCAACCTTAGATAAAGAAAGACAGAGGATACGGTGCACGCGACGCACATCATATGGCGAGTTCGACTTGTTGCACTTTTGTGAACTGAGTGTAATCTCATCTCGTTTTAGCTTATGAAATAGAACGAGATGAGAATAGACTTAGTTCACAAAAGTGCAATAAGTCGAATTCGCCAATAGTGTTGTAAACCCGAAATATTTCATGTTAAATATTTCACATAAATTTCATTTCATTGAAATATTTCATAGCAATCAGAAATTTCATGAAACATATTTTGAATTTGCCGGGCAGAAAGTGTTTGCGCATGGTTTGAATTTAGATGATACAGCGACGAATATGATCGCAAGTCAACGATGAAGTAAACTCTGTTGTGCTTAACATAAATAAACTAAACCTACTCAATGGGCGTGTTTTCTAATTACTCGAACAGCTGTTTGCGCATTCGAGCAGACGAAAAAACGTTTTTTAATTATGTTCGCGCAATTAAAGTAGCGTTCGAAAAGTCCATGAATTGTTCGAGTTAAGCGTTAAAGCTCCGCTAGCATGCACCAAGTACCGAGGTAGTGCAGCAAAGTAGAACAATGAACATAACCTAACAACGTCAACAAAAGCAGCATCGTGGGTGCGTTTTTAAAATATGTGAACGCATGTTCGAGCACACAGACGGCTATATAAGTGTAGATTCACTAATAAACGCCTGTGTAACACACACAAATAAAAATAAACAGCCTTGCTTCAATATTATAGGTTATGTACATGTACACCAAACAGTTGATCGTTTTCTTAAGCGTTTTTTAATTATAGAATCGAGCAAGTTCTCGAACTATCTGAGCGCTTTTTCGAACATATTTACCTCGAGAAATTAATGCATTAAGAAACACGCCCAATAATTTAACCGTCACACCAATTCCTCGAGGCAAATATTTTCGAAGAAGCGCTCAGATAGTTCGAACATATTTGCCTCGAGGAATTGGTGCATTAAAAAAACATGCCCATTGTTTTATTTGTATGAAACGCAGTAAGCACTGAATAACTTCAGAGAAACTGTAACGTGTCACCTAACCTTTACTCTTTACTTACTACCTCAATGCTTAATGTCGTTACTGTATAAGTGCATGTATGTGACGGTTAAATTATTGGGCGTGTTTTTAATGCTCGAGGATTAATGTTCGAACAAGCGCTCAGATAGTTCGAGAACTTGCTCGATTCTATAATTAAAAAACGCTTAAGAAAACGATCAACGGTTTGCTGTACATGTACGTAACCTATAATATTGAAGCAAGGCTGTTTTTATTAGTGTGTGTTACAGTTTATTATTGAATCTACACTTATATAGCCGTCTGTGTGCTCGAACATGCGTTCGCATACTTTAAAAACGCACCCAAGATGCTGCTTTTGTTGACGTTGTTAGGTTATGTTCATTGTTCTACTTTGCTGCACTACCTCGGTACTCGGTGCATGCTAGCGGAGCTTGAACGCTTAGCTCGAACAATTCGTGGACTTTTCGAACGCTACTTTAATTGCTCGAACATAATTAAAAAACGTTTTTTCGTCTGCTCCCGTTCAAACAGCTGTTCCAGTAATTAAAAAACACACCCAATAATATAGGTACTGTCGCGAGCAATAAATTTTGGTTGTCGTTTAATGTCAAAGATTTGTACTTGACTCGTATTTCATTAAAAATAAAGAGATTGTCGTCTTCAGTTTGAATACTTGCAATACTTTCATAAAAATTTAATTTATTTTCGGCCCTTTTTGACAAAATACAATTAATTTCGACAGCACGGAAATATGTCTCGAAAATTATTCTAAAATTCTTTTTATAAATATAATTCTATAGGTCTCATAGAATTTTTAGAAAGGAAACTAATTTTTATAAATATTCCAGGGATGTCTGCCGCCTCTCGTAACGATATATTTATTTCTTAAATATCTGAAATTCTAATAAAATGGTAGTTATCACCACGAATTAAGTTCACATATAAGTAAGCGCTTAAAAAGCTATGTGTAGTCTTGTCAAATCATGAATTAACCGACATCGACAAGATCGTTTCAAGCAGTCGCATAACATTCAATCACGAGGCAATGTCGTCCGCTGAGTTGTATTTTCTAATAAAAAAATTCATTTCGAAAGCACGGAAATATACCTCGAAAATTATCCTAAAATTCTTTTTATAAATATAATTCTACAGATCTCATAGAATTTTTAGATATGAAAATCATTTTTAAACATTCCAGCTATGCCCGCCGCCTCCCGTAACGGTATATTCAAAATATTTAAAATTCAGGTAAAATGCCGCGTGACCTTCACTTGCTATACGAAACATGCAGAACTGGTCTTCTAAAATAATTCATTTCGAAAGTAGGCAACCTGTACGCAAGGCGCAAAAAATTGGCGCTAAAACGCCCCGGGGGCCGAGGATACACCGGGGCCCTCTTCGGAACAGAGGCTGTACGCGCACCAGTCACCTCGGAAAATGCGGGCAAATATCACCCCTTGGTGCCTCAGGAGAAGGGAGAGGTACAGCGGGGATAGATTTAAAGGGCCCGTATTCCGCTTAACTCTGCGGAAAAACTGGACTAAGCGCTGGGTTCATATCACATAATAATCGCTAAGACGAGTTCCTGATAATAATAATAATAATAATAATAATAATAATAATAATAATAATAATAATAATAATTGATCTGTAAGACTTTTGCATTTGGGGCAAATGTATTTCGTTGGAATGGGCATTTTTTCTTTAGAACAATTTTACTATATTCGTGTGCTGTTTGTACTTAACTAACCTGTCGTGTAATAGGCGCAGGTATTTGGCGAATTGATGTTTTTCAAAATTTAAATTTAGATTATCGTAGGGATAGACATCTGAATTTAAATACAATTTTATGTTTGTTAAGTTGCAATGATCAAAATAACTGGTGTTTCTTAAGATATCATTTTTTTCTGCTAGTTTGAAAACTTACTATAATGAAACGCGGCTTTTCTAATTGACTGCTCGCTTTAATGTTCCAGGTGTGTTGTGTCGGCTGTTGTAAGAGAGGTAGTTCGTGTAGTTCCCATGCTCTAAATGCGAGCTCGAGATCTCTTCCTTTGTCGATATATCTAAGTAATTCTAATTTTTCGGCGTCGGACACTTGAACTTAAGGAATTTTCCATAATATTTTTAAAAGTTCTATTTTACGTCTTTCTCCGTTCTTCGTGGCAATGGTCGCGTTGAGATCTGAAGAACTTCTAATGAGCACTAATTCTTGTCGCACATTAACCAAATTTTTGTTATAATCTTCGCAGAAACCGAGCAGAATCTTCAACGGAATGCAAACGCTAAAATTTTCTTGCAGATCGGTAATTATAGGATTTTCAAGGTGATTCCAACATGCGTTGTTGTATCTTATGCAATTGTTGTTTGTGAAAGCGACGTACCCCTTCAAAACAGAGGTGATACCTGGATTTCTAGCTCTACCGATGACTGATCCTCCGCGTTCATATCTGATTTCATCGAATAGGAAAGCAATAGATAGAGCTAGAAATCCAGGTATCACCTGTCTTTTGAAGGGGTACGTCGCTTTCACAAACAACAATTGCATAAGATGCAACAACGCATGTTGGAATCACATAATGAAAGATTTAGAAAAATTTTGTGCAAATCGTTCTTGATTGCAGTGAAAACCTCGAGCAGCCTCTGGACAGCTGTTTCAGCCCTGCTTGGGGCTTCTTCAGCAGAGACGTAGCTCGACATTTCCACTCCAAACAAAAACGACTTGCCCAATTTATCAGCAGTGGGAATGTCGAGCTACGTCTCTGCTGAAGAAGCCCCAAGCAGGGCTGAAACAGCTGTCCAGAGGCTGTTCGAGGTTTTCACTGCAATCAAGAACGATTTGCACAAAATTTTTCTAAATCTTTCATTATGCTTTGACAGCAAGCATGGCCGCCTTGCATGGGGGACTTATTAGGAGCAAATTCCGCTTCAATTTGTCTATCCTACTATCCTAATGTCAGGTCAAAAAGCGATCGTAAGATGTCGCTATTTTATTTGTTCATCACTCTTACATCGCAATTGCGAATAAATTGGGCAAGTCGTTTTTGTTTGGAGTGGGAATGTCGAGCTACGTCTCTGCTAAAGAAGCCCCAAGCAGGGCTGAAACAGCTGTACAGAGGCTGCTCGAGGTTTTCACTGCAATCAAGAACGATTTGCACAATTTTTTTCTAAAAATAATAACGTTAAAGAACGAATAGATCATAAAATGGATGTAGATATTGCAGATGATTATCCCATGAAACCGTTCAAAGGTGAAAAGAAAAACTTAGAAATGGGTGTAGATATTGCAGATGATTATCCCATGAATCCGTTCAAAGGCGAAAAGAGAAAATTAGAAATGGATGAATTTAATTGTAAGAAAGTGAAACCGAACACAGGTGAAAAAAGGAAGTTAGAATTCGATAATTTTTATCCTAAAAAAATGAAACCAAACAAAGGTGAAAAGAGAAAGTTAGAAATAGATGATAACGATGACATTAATGGTAAAAACATTAAAACAAATCCTGTTATACAACCAAAAATATCCTCGACAATCGACGATGATTATATAGAAAATCCTGCTAAAAGAAAACGAGAGTCATATGATGACATGATGATTTAATAAATTTCTCAGGTATAAAAATAATACTTCAGTACATAACTAAAATTTGTCGAGTGAAGATGTCAAAATCACGTAAGTCAACGACCAACCGAAAGAAAAAATCCAAGAGAAAGAAAGTACCTCTTTCGAAAGCAATCAAGCTAATAGAGAAACGCATACTTAAAAAAAAACTCGGTACTCTAAGTACTACGGTTAAAATAGCTTTAAATTCATCCAAAAAATTTAAAAATAAAGTAAAACCCACCAAGCGCATAGTTAAAGTTCTTAAAAAGGAGGAGTATTGCCTTTGATACCAATTTTTGCTGGTCTCAGCGCATTGGGCGCTCTCACCGGCGGCGTGACAGGCGTGGTTAAAGCGGTAAACGAAGCGAGAACTGCAAAAGAACAATTGAAAGAATCACAACGTCACAATAAATCGATGGAAGCGATAGCAATGGGCAAATGATTATACTTGAAACCGTACAAAACTGGACTCGAACTTTTTCTGCAAAAAACTGCAAATTTTAAAGAAAAATAAATCAACCGATGACTAACATTGACTTAGAAAAATACGCAAAAATTATGAAAATTCCACATTTCAGAGGTGTCTATATGGGAAACGAGCTACCTAAAAAAATTAGAAAAACTGAAAGAGGTATAATTAATTTGGACAGTGCAAATGGACCAGGAACTCATTGGACGGCTTACAAGAAAAATGGACCTCGAGTGATTTATTTCGACAGTTTTGGAAATTTGAAGCCAGCTCGAGAAATCATAGCGTATTTTAATTGAAAAGAGCCATGTAAAATTATTTATAATCATTATCCGTATCAAACTTATAACAGTTCTAATTGTGGACAATTATGTTTATCTTTTCTTTCTGAATAAATTCTAAGTAAACTACGTTTAGTCTTTCATTCATACGATAAACTCCGACCTAGTAAATGCCTTCCTACACGTTCACGTTATCAGGAGAGGAATCTGTACTGAGTGCACGCATATATCCGCCAATTATACTAGATAATGAGAGGTCATACGTTCTAGGACTGCTCGATTTTTATTCGTTCAATGCAATTCCAAACATTGATAAAACCAATAATAAATTTTACATAGACAGGCACGTCATAGAAATACCAGAAGGTGCTTATGAGGTAGAAGACCTCGAAAAGTACATCAAGTTACAATTGATTGAAATTAATTTTGAGAGGAAACAAGTAAGTACTAATAAAACGATACTTTCCGCTACGCATAATACAACCGGAGCCCCTGTAAATGTTATATATAAAAAAAATACACTAGATGATAACGATGATATAGTATTGAAAGCAAATACCAATCACAATACATTAAAATACGAAATAAAGAGCAACAAAATTATACATTTCGAGAAACCTAATTCGATTGCGCCGCTGTTGGGATTCGATAGAAAAAAACTAAATGCAAATACGACATACAAATCCGATTTTGCTATTAACATTTCTAAAGTAAATGCGATTTGCTTTGAATGTAATTTAGTTACTAATTCCTATAGTAACCACAATCAAGATCACGTGCTACACATATTTTTTCCTCAAGTGCCTCCGGGGTTTCGAATAGTGGAAAAAGTAACCAACGTTATTTATCTACCGATAAATACGAAATACATCGACGAAATCGAAATTTTAAAGAACTTCGTCAAGTTTTAGATGGCGTGTTAACGCACACGCGCGCGCTCAAGTCGCTAAAACGTCCAGTCGACGATTGGGACGATTTAATTGTTTTCATAGTAACATCAAAATTAGACTCAATGTCCGCTAAAGTTTGGGAAGAAACCTTATCTACAGCCGAAATGCCAACTTTGAAGCAACTAACCGAGTTTCTAAGCAAGAAATGTCAAACCCTTGAAGCGTTAATTAAAAAACCAAATTCAGAAGAAACAATTAAATCAACTTTTGTTCAGAAAAAATCGTCGTGATTCAAAACATCAACACACATCGTCACTAATCACAAATCAGAGTGCGTATTTTGTAAAGAAAATCACCCCATTTATCGTTGTCAATCATTTATCTCGAAGCCGGTAAATGAACGTATACACGAGATAAAGATAAGGGCGTTGTGTATTAATTGCATGAAACCAAATCATTTCGCAGCACAATGCACGTCAGGTTCATGCAAGGTATGCCATTAAAAAAACACAACACTTTATTGCATAAATCTGTTGAAAGGCAACCTTCAGCGAAGTATTCTGAACCAGAAACACATACTTCGAATTCAATTTCGAATCACAGTGCAACACTTCACGTGTCATCGCAAGTTTTATTGTCAACAGCAATCATTAATATTTTAGACGTCAATGGACAAATTCAACCCTGTCGAGCTTTATTAGATTCAGGGTCGCAATCGAATTTAATTACAAAAGATTTGGCAAAGCGTCTTGGATTGCCACAAAAAGAAACGCATATTTCGCTATCAGGCATTAATCAAGGAAACACATTAGTCACGTGCACGGTAGAAGCAAAAATAAAATCAAAACTTAGCAATTTTCAAGCTATATTAAATTGTCTCGTATTAGAACGCATATCAGAAAAATTGCCAATTACTATTGCGCGCTGACATAAAAATCCTGGCGGATCCAAACTTTGATCAGCCGAGCGATATCGAATTATTAATAGGAGCAGAATAATTCTTTAAACTATTATGCGTAGGACAAATAAAGAAGCGTTAATTTAGATAACATGTTAATGAAATTTTGGGAATTAGAGAACTGCTCACAAGAAACAAGTCTCACACTGGACGAGAAATTATGCGAAGAACACTTCATAGAAAATACATTTAGAAACAGTGACGGTCGATTTGTTGTCTCTCTACATTTTAAGATAAATTCGTGAAAGTTAGGTGAATCACGAGATCAAGCGTTAAAAAGGTTTTACTCCCTGGAAAAGAAACTAAACAAGGATCTCAAATTAAAAACCGAATACACATCTTTCATTAATGAATATCTTGGATTATGACACATGAAGAAATTGTCGTACGTAGATGACAGCATACCTCATTTTTATATGCCGCATTATGCCGTTATAAAAGAAAAAAGTTTGACTACAAAATTACGAGTAGTTTTCGACGGCTCGGCAAGAACATCAACAGGTGCGTCCCTTAACAGCGTTTTATTATCAGCACATGGCGGACAGAATAAAGTGTAAAACTTTACTGTTGCAGCTTTGGTGGAAGGGTCCTTTATGGTTACGAAATAATATAACTACGTTATCAGATTTTAAAAATGAAATCATTATTACGGAATTGCCAGAGGAACGTCAAGTATCACATAACATTATAAACGAAGAATTTGATTGGTTTTCTAAATATTCTTCATTAAGTAAACTTACTCGAATAACAGCTTATTGCCTACGTTTTAAAAATAACGTCAAAGCCCGCAAGTCAGGATCTGACCAATTTCAGGGTGGTCCACTTCAAACGTCTGAACTCAATGCAGCCATGATTTCGTTATTAAAAATTACTCAAGGACAAATGTTCACAAAAGTTGTCAAACAATTAGGAAAGGAAGAGCAATTGAATTCAACAAGCAATCTACTGTGTCTGACTCCCTTTCTTGATGAAGATGGACTTCTCAGAGTTGGGGGTCGCTTAAAAAACGCAAATTTATCATATCGACAAAAACATCAGATTTTACTTCCTGAGAAACACCCGCTGACGAAGTTAATAATATGGAACGAACAAATCAAATTTTTACATGCTGGCGTGCAGTCAACCTGGCGGCAGTCTGAGACAAATACTGGCCTATTTCAGGAAAAAACGCGGTAAAAAACGTCATTGGCAAGTGTATCGTCTGTTTCAAGGCTAAACCTAAATAAGTAGAGTATCTGATGGGAAAGCTTCCTCCAGATCGCGTCAATAGAGGCAGGCCATTCGCAAACGTTGAAATCGACCATTTCGGGCCCATTTATGTCCGCAAAGGAAGACGACGAAATAGCAAGAAAATGAAAAGCTACGGAGCAGTATTCATCTGCTTACCTATAAGAACGATTCATCTCGAGCTAATCGGAGACATGACTGCGGAATCTTTTCTGGCAGCGTTAAGAAGATTCATGTCTCGTCGAGGAAAACCAGCGAAAATTTATTCAGATAATGGTAAACAATTTGTGGGTGCGAATAGAGAACTTAAAGAACTACATGATTTTTTTAAAGCCGAACAAAACAAACGTAAACTCAACAAAGAATTAGTGAACAACAATATAGAGTGGAATTTTGTTTCACCTAGATCTCCGCACTTTGGAGGCATTTGGGAAGCGGCAGCTAAATCCGTAAAACATCATTTAAGTAGAGTGGCAGGAAAAACAAGCTTAAACTATGAGGAACTAAATACCTTTTTGATCCAAATAGAGGCAATATTAAACTCCCGTCCTTTCACCCACCTGGCTAATGACCCTAACGACGTCAGTTACCTAACTCCTTCACATTTTTTAATTGGAGGCTCGTTAATGTCAAATGTTGAACCAGATCTAACACATCTCAAGGTTAATCAGCTGTCTAGGTGGCAGTACATACAACAGGTTCGCTACCATTTCTGGCGTCGTTGGTTCAGAGAATATTTGAGTAACCTCCAAGTTCGTACCAAGTGGAAGTGTAACGGAGCTCAGCAGATAACACCTGGAATCCTGGTGCTCATCCGCGACGAAAATATTTCTCCTATGAACTGGATCGCTGGTCGTGTCTTAGAAGTGTTCCCCGGTAACTATGGAATCACCCGCGTAGCGAACGTGAAGACCTCTAATGGTGTCTTCAAACGAGCCGTTACCAGACTTTGTGTACTCCCAATTGACTTTAATTAGTTGAAAGCAGAGTCTTTCAAGGCAGGGAGTGTGTTAACGATTAAGTTAGTTTTATGTTTTGCATATGGAATAATTTTATTTTTTAATTATTACATTCATATATTTTATAAGTTTAAGGATAGATTAATTAATAGCATTTTACAGAACTCATTTATTTCGTAAACAGCGTATTCTTGGTAGGCAGGCGCTGCCTCGTCATTCGTAATCATGTTCCCAAATTCGTTGAACCTTTTATTTTAGTCACCTGCAAGAAGTTTTACTTAGTAAAGGCCACACTTAGAATCGTGACCGAGCCCGTCTAACCCTCTTTTCCTCGATAGGAATTTTTAAATCATTTACTGTGAATTTTGCTCTTATAATTTGTATAGTCAAGCCTTCTAATAATTCTACAGCCAATAATGTTCTTTCTCCCCCTTTTTTGTATAACTTGAAATTTGTCTTTAAAGCCGGCAATACATGTTCCAATAATTTCACGTAAGAATTCATGTAAACATGTGTGTATAAATTCATGAATTGTAATTTACAATACACGTTCCAATTATATTATTAAAAAGATGTTCTGCTAAACAGTAATTTAGAATGTTAATGTTGGTGAAAATGGTAACTCATTAATCCTTCTAACTTTAAGTTATTTTCTTTGAGCAGCTGGGAATGTTGGATTATGTTATCAAGGGTATCATCTAAAAGCAGAGCACATGGTAACCACTGATTAAACTGCCTTGAAGCTAAAATTACTTATAAACATATGCCCACATAAACCAGGCGAAGTCTTCATTCATCTGAGCCAACAGCCAACAGCAGTAATCAAAATCACTAGAATTTACTAAAATTTCACGTCAAAAACCTTGAGAAATAGAACTTGCTCTTTGTTGTCAATTTTACATGTATAAATTCATGTAATTCTTTTTGCTCGCTATACACGTTTAAAAATAGGTTTTGTCGTAAATTACTTGTAAATTTCATGCAATTTATTGCGGGCTTAAAACCAGATGTTTTTATAATTTTAAACAGAGTAAAAGAATCACTTGAACCTCTCGGCATTAGGGGCGCATTCTAATCAAGTCGTAATTTGCATTAAGTTTCAAACTATCGCGAGTAGTTTAACTTCATTATCTTGTATTTGTGTTTATCTTTTGTCATAAGTGTGTACATATATTTGTAAATAAAGGTTATAAGTTAATCGAACAAGTGTTTCGTTTTCGGGAGCTATTGTAAAACAATTAGTGCTCTTTTTGGGTTCACTTCAACGGATCTTCCAATTTCTGGGTACCCAAAGGTGCCGCTAAACACAAGGGATAAGCGGATGCGCGACTTTCTTTAAAGTTTTTCCTGAGGGTCGAAGGTAAGGGACGAGGAACACTGGAGGGCGTGGTCTTGACCGACCAAAATGCGACGAGAAGCGAGATACAAATATTCCATAAATAGAATTTTGTGATGTCACACTGGGAGTGGGGTTGCGCCGATGCATAGCCCCAGAAATATTTTTAATTCCAAGATAAATACCTAATGTATGGCTAACTACTTTGGAATTAGACGTATGGACGTATAGTAACACAACGTAACTCCTACCTGTATTAATTTAAACAATAAATAACAAGTAATTTAAATATAATGTTGACAATCTTATACCACAGAATACACAAAAGGTAAACTCTCAAATGGGCGTAAAGACTACGTATTGTTACAGCCGTCACGCGCAAACAGATCTATTTTTAGCATCAGTAGCCACCTTGCGTCACAGAACATGACTGGAGACTACTCGATCATTCCAGTGTGTTGGAGCAATAGAGGGCTCTGCTATATAAGCCGTACTCACGATATAGAGAAGACTGGTACGCTCACTCGCCGCCATTTTCAGTTTAAAATTTTGAGCAAGTGGAGTAGTTTGTAAAATTTCGCTAGATGGCAGAACCTATCGCGGACTGTCATTTTATCAAATTCCGCAGCCGGTTCTTGTGGGACTCTTGTTCTATGTGGACTCTTGTGATAAACACAAAACACATGGGCAGAGATAAACAGAGGTAAACAGTACGCAACAAACTGCTTTGAGGTTAGATACTGCATTTTAAATTTTAACTATGAATTTAAAGCGAAGTTGTCATGTGTAGATATTTTAATTTAAAGAGGGTATGTATTGGCGAATAATTTAATTCGTTTCCTAAATTATTGACATTGCAGTGAATATAGAAAGACTCCTCAGAGTTAAATTGTATTAAAGCAAGATTTTAACATAAACATGAACTCGTCGTAAGATTGCTAGCTAACATAGAATATCCAACAATACAACTGGCATTAACCTGACCGACGTACTGATTAAAATGTACTCAATAGAACGAGTGGATACAAACTCACAAAAGTACCTATCTAGCAACATCAGTTATGCAAGCAAGAGACACCAAAAGTGCATAAATAAAACACCTAAACGTTACTGCAGCTTGTTTCCTTCAAGTTTGATGACCTTACAAATTAATTAATGATGACCAACGCAATGAAAGTTTACGTTTCGCTCTAACTCTTTCAAAAAATAAAATTATTAATCTCGAAGAAATTGACAATGAATAGTGAAGCAAATAGCGTCTTCGATTCATTTGCACTGGTTGCAGTCAGAGTATTTGCATCTTGTAATAACACAAGATGAAGATGCTTATTGTGCGATCAATGCCAGTGAATCGAAAAGAGTAGATATTTAAAGCATCATTAAATTTTCAGTTAACTAGAATAAACTGCTGTCAAACCGCTCAGTAAATTTGGGTTACAGATGTAAACTTACGATACATACCATTAATTATGAAATATTGTTAATTATAGATTTCGGAAAGGCTTCACGAATGAACCAAAATGTAGGTGTCACAATATTGAAGTAACATTTTGTATGCTTGATACATTTTCAAGAAAAATTTGTAAAAAATCATTATTAAGTCAATGGAAATGAAATCATTCGAAGAACACTGACATGATGCTATTACTCAACTAAATATATGCTCCTACTGAACTAATGCTAATCTCACATCTGTCATCACAGTATACACATCAATCAGTAGGGACAGCTTGGGCTTTTCGCTCTTACCGTTTCTGAGAGCGTATGTGCGAAATGGGCGGGCATTCATCAAGCGGCCGAGCGTGGCGCAATGGTCAGAGGTTGATGGCCTCGTTCAGGTAACCACAGGAGCTGAGTTACTAATTCAACATAGCTATGAACAGACATGCTTTTGGAGTGCCAAGCTTCAGCAGCTAGTATTCTGGCATTAACCCTTTAAGAACACGAGTTAACTTTCAATATGCTGAGTCTGCATCAGGGTCTGCATTCAGGCTCGGTGATCACCTGAACATGGCAAAAAACTAACCTTTCGCCCGAATTCCGGCACACATTCAATATGGCCGTCAATTACCGATCAGCTGTTTTGGTGGATAAGTAACCATTCGATTATCTTATCGAATTTCATCATGTTTCGACTATTTTGAGCTCACTTGTAATTTTTCTAATAAAACAAGCTTTTGTTTTTTAAAATAAGAAGTATATCTTACGAAATAAATAAGTTTTTCAAGTAGCGACATCTGGTAGCATTAGAATGACTGACCGCCAACACAGGTTCGGAAAATTATAGTATGAACTTCAAAGGTGCCGACAGAAGATGTCCCTACTGATTAATGTCTATACTGTGCTGTCATTTCTTCCACCACTAGCAAACCGATACAAGAAACTAATAATACCAATAGCCTCTGAAAGGTTTGTAAAATCATAGCAAAACGTACTTGCTCGTTACATTAGTAAATATCTTTTTACATCTGTTTGATTTAAAAAAAATAAAATTTGAATCACGTAACTATGCACTACTTTTGACTTCCTCGTTTTGTAGGTTTTGTATGGGGAAGATAGGCAAGTGCGCGTACCAGTGTTCTGTATATCGTGGCCGTACTCAGGGTTGAAAAAATAAACTGTTTTTTTTTAAAAAAGAACAAAATTTGTTTTTTTTTGTTTTAAAGTTTTTTTTTGTTTAAAATATGTTTAAAATTGACCCTAAATTAAACATGTTTTAAACAAAAAAAACAACTGTTTAAAACAACTTTTAAATGTTTAAATTGTCCTTACAACGTACATAAAAAGATACGTATTATTATTATTTGATATTTGTGTAAAAAGAAGAATTTATTCAAATTCTATCTCTAATTAAAAGAAAGATGAAAAGTTTATAATGTTAGATTATGTACCCTTTTAAAAATAATGTATGTACTTTGATAATAATTTAAATCATTTAAGGCAGAGCTTGTTTTATTTAGGATCTATGGTCGCGGTGTTTTAAATGATTTTCAAAGAAAGTATGAAGTATTTGGTATCAACATACTGAGAAAAATATTCCCAATAAAAACTAAAATCAAATACAATCCAAAGTATTTTTTTTCAAATTATTTGATCGCGTTAGAACTAAAATACATGACTGGTGGCTTTCAATACTGGAAAACAAATATTTCAAATATGTAAAAACCTGTAGGATATTCCATTTAAAATAACAAAGTTGATATTACTTCCGGCGAAACCAAAAGTCCAGTAGGTATATGTCTGAAAATTCAAATTAAATTTTTGTTTAATTCATCGTTTCCAAATTTTAAACAAACTTCAAAAGACTAGAAGGGCGAATATACGGCCTTGGGACACAAGGTAGAAATTCAATGAAGAAATTCAATGAAGACAAATGAAACGATAACGTTATAAATTGTTTAAACAGCGACATCCCACGATCGCTTTTTGACCTAACATTGCATTAGGATTGACAAATTGAAACAAGTTTGCTACATAATAACTTGTCTCGTAGCCCATAGTATGAACAGGAAAGTGGAAGCCCCCGGTATCTTTCAAATCTAAATGAAATAATAAAAGGTTAAATATTGAAAATATATTTTAAAATTTTATAATATAAGTATTATTCTAGTGATCAGTAATAATTAATAAACTTATTATAATCAATCTAATGCAATTCAAATTTAGTTCAATTCAGAGCTACAGTGTGGTCATCACGTCATCAGCTCAGCCACGCATTGTCTACAACTGTTAAAACAATTGATATGAGAACAAATTAAAGTTTAAAGTTAATCTGTCAGTGAAATATATACCCTAAACAATTAACTACTGGTTACACAGTATTACGTTGCAAAAATAAAACACTTATATCAAAAGTGTTCTTTTTTAGCTTAAAACTAAAAAAAAATGAATTTAAACCTTTAACAAAAAAACATGTTTAAACTTAGAAATAAAGCATTTACATCAAAAGAGTTCTTTTTTAACTTAAAATTACAAAAAATTAATTTAAAACATTATCAAAAAAAAACATGTTTAAAACATTTTGTTTAAAACAAATGGTATGTTTTTAATTCGGTGTTTTAAACATGTTTTAAACACTATGTTTTAAACAGTTTGTTTTAAACTTTCTAACCCTGGCCGTACTAGAGTGCCTTAAATAAGAGTGTGGACATACGTGAAGTCGATTTCTATTGGTCGCGAGCGATTTTCGACTTTACTTACCAAGGTCGGTAGCCATATTTGTTCTAAGCGCGGTAAGAGGAAAGTTATTCATATTGTTATTCGCAGTTATTCGTTAATTTAACCTACATTGAGACGATTGTGACTGTGTAATAGTGTTGATTAATCAGTTAATTGTTTCTGTTAATAGTGTATATATTTTTGTTGACTTTATTGTTATTGACTAAGAAATTAGTTGTAAAATTCATGTACAAGAATTTTTTTAATATTAAATACAAACATTTTTTAAAAACCGTAGCCCAGAAGTATAGTATTGTGTAACAACTAATAAAAAGAAATGACGTCCATACTCTTATAACCTCGTAAGTTATTTTTAGGCATTATACATTTATTAATGAATAAAAGTTACAGAAAAATTATAAACAGATAAAATAGCGACATCTTACGATCGTTTTTTGACCTGACATTGCAGTAGGATAGACAAATTGAAGCGGGATTTGCTCCTAATAAGTCCCCCATGCAAGGCGGTCATGCTTGCTGTCAAAGCATAATGAAAGTTTTTAGAAAAAAATTGTACAAATCGTTTTTGATTGCAGTAAAAACCTCGAGCAGCCTCTGTACAGCTGTTTCAGCCCTACTCGGGGCTTCTTCAGCAGAGACGTAGCTCGACATTCCCACTGCAAACAGAAACGACTTGTCCAATTTATTCACAATTGCGATGTAAGAGTGATGAACAGATAAAATAGCGACATCTTACGATCGCTTTTTGACCTATTTTATCTGTTCATCATTCTTACATCGCAATTGTGAATAAATTGGACAAGTCGTTTCTGTTTGCAGTGGGAATGTCGAGCTACGTCTCTGCTGAAGAAGCCCCAAGCAGGGCTGAAACAGCTGTACAGAGGCTGCTCGAGGTTTTCATTGCAATCAAAAACGATTTGCACAAAATTTTTCTAGAAAAATTATATTTTTTTTTTTGATCCTGCAAATTAACGTTGATGAGGTTTATAAATATGGTATAAAAATATGCACTTATGGTATTTATAACACAATTCTTTACAGTACTACGGTTGGGTGTGTTGCAATTGGTTATTCGAATCAGTCATCGCAAGGATTTCTGATGAAAGCCTCTCCTCGAGATCCTGTTAGGAGGAAACAATGGGCTGATCAAGTAAATCGGAGGGACTGGGAACCCACAAATTATTCACGGCTGTGTGAGGTAAGACTTTTACCAATATAATAGAAGTAGTGATGAGTATGATATGTACAGCAATAAAGAACATTATTAATTAATTAATAGATTAATAAAGTAATCCTAGATGTAAATGTAAATAAAATTATTCAGCATTCAAGTAGTTTTAAACCAACGATGTAAGTGCTAGTTTACTTCTGTAAATGTTGCGACATTAACAATTTCATTTGTAGATATTTACAGATTTTCCATTAAAATCTATTGTAAGATTTCAATGTGTGGCGAGCCGCTCAGTGCTGCGTCACGCTGAGGGCGTCAGGAGGTCGGTTCGCTGTTGTGCGTCATCGGCCATCACGCCACCGGGGCCTACACCGGGGTCATATCGAACAGACTGGAATCTTCCCGCATAGAGAGTTCCAGACGGCGGCGAATAATATAAAATCGCCCCGGGTTGACTCACGAGTCAGTCGAATTCGAACAGCGATCGTCGAAGTTAGATTTTAGTGTGAAAATAAATTGTTAGAAATAAATTAGTTTTTAAGCTTTATTAAATTACGGTTAAGTTTTTATCGAGTGTTTTATTCGTTTAAATAAATAAACTCAAACCCTAGAAACGTAACAGTGGTGTCGGTGTGCGGGTTTGTGCAAATAAATAAACAATTTAAAGTAAATTAAATTTAATCAGATTATTAAATAAGTACAGTATCGAAAAAAAACAATGGCTACGAGAAAAGTGTTGTTGAAAGACTTAAAAGTGGCCGAATTAAAAACCGAATTGGAAGAACGAGAGTTAGAAACCTGTGGTTTGAAAGGCGCACTTCAACAGCGTCTCCGATCCGATTTGTTGACAGCTGGTGAAGATCCAGAGACGTTCCTTTTCGAAATTTCGTGTGGTCCCGTCGATTTTAACAAAATCTTGAAGGATGAACTTCGAGAACAATCCAGAAATTTGGACGAGAAGTTTCTAGAACAATCTGGAAATTTCAAGGACGAACTTCGAGAACAATCCAGAAATTTGGACGAGAAGTTTCAAGAACAGTCTGGAAATTTAGAGAAGAAACTTCTAGAACAATCTGGAAATTTCAAGGACGAACTTCGAGAACAATCTGTAAACTTCAAAGACGAGTTGCGAACTAAATTAATGGAACAATCCAGAAATTTAGAGGAGAAGCTTCTAGAACAAGCTGGAAATTTCGACAAATCACAGAATAAATTGTTGGAACAATCTAGAGACTTAGACGAGAAATTTCGAGAGCAATCCAGAAATTTCGACGAGAAATTTCTAGAACAAACAAAAGGACTTGAAGATCAACTAGTGGTAAAAATATCGGAAGAAACAAGGAACTTGCAAGAAAATGTGGAAGAAATAATATTCCAGCAGGATAATAAAATCAAAAATCTGGAACAAATCATGGCGGGGTTGCGAGTGTTCGGGGATCAGCCACCAGTAGAAACACTAGAAAATAATGAAACCCGAATTGTGGAAGGACCAACAGAAAATTCGAAATTGAAAGTAAAACCACCGACGTTCGATGGAAAGTCTTCTTGGCCCAACTACTTCAAACAGTTCGAAGCAGCAGCAAAGGCGAACAGATGGACGGCCAGCGAAAAAGCCACTTCGTTAATTGTGGCCTTGAGAGGGGACGCTATCGATGTGCTACAGACGATGCCGCCAGAGGAACAAGAAGACTTCGACAAGCTGGTGAACAGGATGGAAATGCGTTACGGACAGGCCCATCTGACCGAGGTATACCATGCGCAGTTGAGGAATCGCTGCGAATTCGAAGCGGACGTAGCGCGGCTGGCCCAGTTGGCATATCCCACAGCTCCTGTTGAATTCCTCAAATGTTTGACGGTGCAGACCTTCATAGATGGAATCCGTGACCCAGACAACCAGCAGGCATTGAGAATGACCCATCCGAAGACGTCCAAGAACGCATTGGCTTATGCCTTGGAATTTGAAGCGGCGAGACGAGTTTCAAGAGGGCATGTCAAGGTGCGAGCGGCTACGGACTTCCAAGAGGAAGAAGAGGAAGAATCCGCTAACTCCAAGGTGGGATCTGCTATAAAGGAGCGACCCAGGGAATATACCACCGCCGAGGATGTTCGCCGCATTGTGGAACAGGTCTTCAAGCAGAAGAAGCCTCTGGTGTGGCCAGGAGGAAGGACATGTTCGCAGGCGATGTCCAAAACCCAGACAGGATCCAAGGAAGCCACAGTTAAACTAAGCCGGGTCGGTGCAGAGGGGCAAACGTCGACCCGTATTCAAAGGCCCCCAAAGACGAAAGCCAACCAAGTAATATCTCTACGGCAGTTAACCAGCAGTATCTTCGTGGATGTTACCATTGATGACATTCCTCACACCATGTTATTGGATACGGGTGCGACGAAGACCATCCTAAGACCCGACGTCATTAAGTCATCTGGACGCACCGAGCCGACCAAGTGGAAACTGAAAACTGCAACTGGAACATCAGCAACTGTCCACGGTGAAGTAGAGGTTATCATCACCATTGGTTCAACTCCAATAAAACACCGTGCACTGGTGGCAGATATAGAGGACGAGGCAATTTTGGGCATGGACGTCATGTGTGCCCGCGGGTTCCAATTGGACTTAAAGCGTGGCGTGATGGCGGTCAATAATGAGGAGTTGGTTCTACATCAACGAGGAGACGTGGCCGCTCGAGTAGTCCTCGCTGAAGACGTTGTATTACCCAGCAGGACTGAGGTTAACGTCGACGCAAAACTGGACGGTGTTTTTCAAGATGGGCAAGTCATTATGGTTGAACCTAATACTGATGATCAAAGGATTGGAAGAGGAGTCCTCGTTGGGAAAATGTTGTTGACGGCGAAGAAGGAAGTACCTGTCCGCCTGATGAACGTCAATTGTTTCTCCGTTAATATCAAGAAAGGAACCATCTTGGGAAGCTGCACCATGGTGTCCTCCATCTCCCGCCACCTTGAAGCAAACGTGCCAGAAGCGAAAGTCCCAAGGAAATTATGGGAAATGGTTATGTCAACAGCCCAGGAATTGACTCCAGACCAGAAGACAAAAGCGAAGAACCTGATCGGCCGCTATCAAGATGTATTTGAGATAGAAAATGGATCCAAGGGAAGAACTGATGTGAAACACAAAATAGAGACTGGAGAAGAAAGACCTATCCGTCAAGCTCCAAGGCGATTACCGTTGGCGAAGCGTGAGGAAGCGGAACGCATTATTCGCGAGATGGAAAAGGATAATGTAATAGAACCATCAAGCAGCCCGTGGGCGTCACCAGTAGTGCTTGTGAAGAAGAAGGATGGGTCCACCAGGTTCTGTGTAGACTACCGGTTACTCAATAATGTCACCAAGAAGGACAGCTATCCCCTGCCACGGATTGATGATACCCTGGACACCCTGGCCGGCTCAAAGATCTTCTCAACTTTGGACTTAAAGAGTGGATATTGGCAAGTGGAGCTGGCGCCCGAAGATCGAGAAAAGACGGCGTTTTCCATTGGTATGGGTCTGTGGCAGTTCACAGTGATGCCATTCGGATTATGTAATGCCCCAGCGACATTCGAGAGGTTAATGGAGACGGTTCTGAAAGGTCTGTCCTGGACAACGTGCATGGTGTACCTTGATGACATAATTGTCGTGGGAAAGACGTTCGACGACCACCTAAGGAACCTGGAAGGAGTGTTCCAGCGGCTTCGCGGAGCTGGACTAAAGCTTAGCCTCAAGAAGTGTCACCTGTTCCAGAAGGAAGTGAATTACCTGGGGCACATTGTTAATGGAAACGGAATCGCCGTGGACCCTGTGAAGATTCAGGTGGTGAAAGACTGGCCAACTCCCAGAAATAAACACCAAATAAGGAATTTCCTTGACCTGTGCACTTACTATCGGCGCTACGTTCCTGGATTTGCAGACATTGCTAAGCCGTTGACAAAACTCACTGAAGAAGGTCGTCCATTTGAATGGGACCAACAGTGTCAAATTGGCTTTGAACAACTAAAGCAGTACTTGATTAGTGCTCCTATTTTGAGTTATCCTCTCCCGGAAGGCAAATTCGTCGTGGACACAGATGCTAGCAACGTTGGGATTGGTGGCGTACTCTCCCAGATACAAGAGGGGCAAGAGAAGGTGATCGGCTACTTCAGTAAAGTCCTATCAAAGCCGGAACGAAACTATTGCGTCACAAGAAGGGAATTGCTAGCCGTCGTAAAAACGATAGAACACTTCTACAAGTACTTGTATGGTAGACGCTTCCTGCTGAGGACCGACCACGCCGCTCTAAAATGGCTTCTCCGTTTCAAGAACCCAGAAGGGCAAGTTGCACGATGGATCGAACGACTTCAGGAGAACGATTTTGAAATTCAGCATCGGGCAGGAACTAGCCATCGAAATGCCGATGCTCTGTCGAGAAGACCCTGTGCCGAAGACTGTAAGCACTGTAGTCGTTTGGACGAGAAAGTAGCCACGACTGCGAGGACAGCCATTGTTGATGACAAATGGCAAGCCGAAGAACTGCGAAGAGACCAGGAGAACGACCCGGATTTGAAATTAGTGCTAGAGTGGAAAAGCAGGGACGCGAGGCCTACCTGGGAAGAGGTAGCACCATGTGCACCGTCCGTAAAATCATACTGGGCGCAGTGGGACTCCATAGTGTTGGATCGTGGTCTTCTGAGACGAAGCATAGAGAATCAGGAAGGCATGGAACAGAAGACACAGTTACTGATCCCCAAGAATAGGGTGCCAGAAGTTCTGAGGGAACTTCACGATGGAACTTCGGGAGGGCATCTGGGAGTTAAGAAGACTATGGAGAAGGTGCGCGAAAGATTTTACTGGGTGAACTGCAAGGAAGACGTGAAGGATTGGTGCAGAAAGTGTGCAGTCTGCGCAGCCAGTAACGGTCCCCACAGGCGGGGTAAGGCTCCCATGAGACAGTACAACGTTGGAAGTCCTTTTGAGAGAGTTGCCATCGATGTAGCCGGCCCGTTTCCAGAAACGAATGGTGGAAACAAGTACATCGTCGTGGTAATGGACTACTTTAGTAAGTGGGTTGAAGCTTACGCCCTACCTAACCAAGAGGCAGTCACTATTGCGGAAGTCCTTGTCAGGGAATGGATCAGTCGGTATGGTGCACCTATGGAACTGCATTCAGACCAAGGAAGGAACTTTGAATCGGCCTTGTTCAAGAACGTGTGTACTCTGCTCGGCGTACGAAAAACTAGAACAACTGCACTCCACCCACAGTCGGACGGAATGGTGGAAAGGTTCAATAGAACCATCAACCGACATTTGTCCAACGTCGTTTCCAATCATCAGAGGGACTGGGACACGTACATCCCCCTGTTTCTAATGGCATACCGCTCATCTGTTCATGAGACAACAGGGGAGACTCCCGCGAAAGTGGTATTCGGGCGAGAGCCGAGACTGCCCTGCGACCTGAAGTTTGGTGTGAAGCCTGGCGAAGTCTCTGCCGACGAAGATCACGTGAGCAAATTACGCAGGAAAATGGATGATATCCACAACCAAGTGCGTCACAATATACAGACGGCCAGCGATCGGATGAAGGAGCACTATGACATCAACGCTCAACACGGGGGATACCAACCTGGAGCACTGGTCTGGCTTTATAACCCCCAAAGACGTCGAGGCCTCTCCCCAAAATTACAGACCTCTTGGGAAGGTCCTTACAAAGTGATGAAACGGATCAACGACATCGTTTACCGCATCAAGAAGGTCCCCCATGGCAAACCCAAAGTAATCCACTTCAACCGGATAGCCCCTTACCATGGAGAAGCAGATGAAGGGACAGTACAAAGGGCGCAAGTTTCCGAAGTGAACTTCGAAACCTTCATGTCTCATCACGCCAAAGGAAGCAAGGCACGGTTTGGAGTGACCACGGAGAAGCAACAAGATCTCTTTAAAGTGCCACTGGAGTACAGTCTGGCCCACTGCGTAGCAGAAGACCTGAAAATGTCCAAAGGAATCGCTCAGGTGTTTAGGAAGAAATTTGGCCAAATCGAGGAGCTACGAAGACAGGATCCCGTGGTAGGCAAGAGCTTGCAGATCATTGATTCGACGGCAGATCGGAGGCGCCACGTGCATTATTTAGTCACTAAGAAGACATCAAGCGGTAAACCTGACTATGTGACTATGTGGAGAGCCCTATATAGCCTGAGGAGACAGCTAATAGAGAACCATCAGATGAAGTTGGCCATCCCCAAATTGGGCTGCGGATTGGACGGACTAGACTGGAGAGTAATACGAAGCATGCTGGAAGTCATCTTCCACAGAACGGGAATTGAAGTCCTAGTCTGCAGCCATCACCCACAGGCAACAGTCAGCAACAGCAAAACCGTAGACTGCTACTTCTTCCAGACGGGAAATTGCAAGAATGGGCCAGCTTGTAGATTCCGACATCCTCCTTCAAGACTATCACCAGGAACATTTCGAGACGAAACGTTTTTAAGAAGGGGGCAGTGTGGCGAGCCGCTCAGTGCTGCGTCACGCTGAGGGCGTCAGGAGGTCGGTTCGCTGTTGTGCGTCATCGGCCATCACGCCACCGGGGCCTACACCGGGGTCATATCGAACAGACTGGAATCTTCCCGCATAGAGAGTTCCAGACGGCGGCGAATAATATAAAATCGCCCCGGGTTGACTCACGAGTCAGTCGAATTCGAACAGCGATCGTCGAAGTTAGATTTTAGTGTGAAAATAAATTGTTAGAAATAAATTAGTTTTTAAGCTTTATTAAATTACGGTTAAGTTTTTATCGAGTGTTTTATTCGTTTAAATAAATAAACTCAAACCCTAGAAACGTAACAAATGTATTCAAAATATATTAAAAGATAACTATTTATTCAAATAGTCAAATGTATTGATGATTTCTCAGAAGCACTGAACTGATAATACTGAAGCTGTATGATTGCTATGTTTACACCTGAGATCCTAGTTGTCCAGGATTACTAAGTAACTGAACCTTTACAAAAACACTGTAACATATTAAAAATATGAAACTAACTAAAGTGTGTATCTTTCAGGTACATTTTACACCTGAAATGTGGAAAGAGCCCAGAGTTGATGGCAAGAGAGTATTGAGAAGAAATGCAGTGCCAACATATTTAACTATAGTCAGGAGTAACCTTTAAAAAAACGGAAACCACTTGCCGAAAGAACAATTCCACAGCCTACAGTTTATTTACACATTTAATTTTTTTATGAGGCTAGAAATTGTATTCCGACGGTATTTTGAATTTGTTAAAAGTAAAAACATTGATTTGACAGGTTTTTTTATAGAAAAATGTAGTAATATAACAAACTGTGAATTCATTCTAAATTGTCATCGACTAAAAATGAAAATAATAAAAAGATTCATTACATTTAGACTAAAAATTTCGAGTAAGAAAATTAACAAAAGGAAAAAAATCCACTCAAGCAAGTCGATGATGGCATCACAGTTATAATAAAAAGTAAGTACTATTGGTTTATACAGTGAGAGTCTTGTAACGCTGCACATAGACGAAAATTACGTGATCAGATAATACATTTCTGAATCATATAAAATTGCACATAGGGGTTTTAACATTACGTTGCCATAGTTACTACTTAATTCTTAATGCTGAATCATTTACAAATTGCACATAGGAAGTATTAAGGAAGGGAATAATTGATCTATCTGGAAAATGGCGGCAAATAACGCAAAGACCTCTATCAATGAAGCTCCATTAGAGAATAATGTGTACTACATTTCCCCTTTTTCGGCGGTTGTATACATTTTACGGTAAATCGAAAGAGCAATTTAATTCAAGCTGACAATTCAAAATCAGTAGTGTTATTACTAACAACACATGGTAACCATGGCGAATAAAATAAATTTGGAAATAATGTAATAAAGCTTCCGTTGATAATAATTACTATGTGCAGTCTTATAAGAATCTCAGTGTATATTAGTGATATTTGCTGTAAATTATATAATTATTTTTATTTTATAAGTATTTTCGTATCTACATATTAGCATAATTTCATTTTATAATATCTGTTTATATTCATTTCCTAATTGCGTAATTATGTTCTATGAATAAATATACTTAAAAGTGAAGTGCTTATGTTTTTCGTACTTGAAATGCAGTCGTGGTAATAGTCGGAGGAAGAAAATGGCAAATTCGAATAAGTCAATGGACGCCTACCTAATTTCAAATTTGCCTCCTAAGTTAGAACAAACATGGTGCTCGTATGGCCACACTCTTATTTTAAGACACTCTAAGCTGTACGATCCGTCAGGAGTTGCGGTGTCAGAAGCGGAAATTTCAAGAATGAAGCTGTGCGAGTTAAAAGTAAAAGAGCTGCGTGAGGAATTAGAAGAAAGAGGTCAGGAAAATTCGGGAAAGAAAAGCGTCTTACAAGAACGACTGAAACAAGCTCCTTGTAGATGAAGGTAAAGACCCGGAAACATTTGAATTTGAAATTGAAGACGCAGCAGCTCTACTGAAAGTGAAAGAAAAAATGGAAAAAGGTAACGAAAATATGAAATTAGAAATGTAGAAGTGAAAGAAAAAATGGAAAAAGTAACGAAAATATGAAATTAGAAATGCCGGAAGTGAAAGAAAATATAAAAGAGCAAACGCAAGAAGTGAGAAAACAAATGGAAAGTTTGGATATGAAAATGGAAACTTACAGTTTAAAAACCGATCAGAATATAGAAAACATGAAGATGCAAATCGATGAAACGATTGAAGATCTTAAAACCGAATGTGACGAGAAAATTGAAGGCGTACGAAATCAGTTTGATAGTACAATAAAGGAAATGAAATTGGAATTCGACGATAAACTTGATGAGAAATTTGGTAGAATAAAAATTCAGTTCCAAGATAAATTTGAAGCCTTAGCGAAACAACTGCATAAAGTGGAACTGGGTCGTTCGATTGCACCATCGTCTGCGTCGTCAAACCAGAAACTAAAACCACCCAAATTCGAAGGCGACTTACCTTGGTGTACTTTCATCAGTTCAAAATTGCTGCTGACGTGAATGGCGGGAATGACTGTGACAGAGCTGCATATTTGGCTCTGCGAGATACAGCATTGAGTGCATTACAGTCCATTCCCAAAGAAGTAGAGAACAACTTTGATCAACTGGTGGAGAACTTAGAAATGCGTTTTGGTGATGCACACATGAAGCAAGTCCATACCATCCAATTGAAAACTCGTACCCAGAAGAATGGTGAGTTACTTCAAGAGTTTGCACTCGACATTGAGAGACTGGTAAGCATGGCATATGGAAATTTCTTACCTGAACCAGTTTTTCATCGTTTGGCCATCCAAGCATTCATCGACGGCATTAGAGATCAGGAAATGCAACAAGTATTACGATTGGGTAACTTCTGCAAATGCATAGATGTACTGGCCCGTGCACTGGAATTCGAGGCAAGCATCTCGAAGCCTAGTACGAGTACGAGACATGAAAGCTACCGACGACAATGCACTAACGGAACTCTCTGAAAGAATCGAGCGACTAGAAGAAAATAAATCTACAAGTTATACGAGACGGATTATGACTTGTTCGAACTTTGGTAAACAAGGTCATGTAAGTTCCAACTGTAGGCGCAAACGGGCGCGTCAAGACGAAGACTTTGAATTAAAACCAGTCAGAAAGAAGTGCCGAATGGTGACTGACACTGCGAAGAGCCCCAGGATTGTCTCCATTTCCAGGATAAGGAACAATGAGAATAGCTTGATAACAGATGGAAAAATTGACGAGAGATCTTTCCAATTCACAATTGATACCATCATAAGAACAGATCTTTTACCAAAATGGAAAGGTATATCACATCCAAACAGCTACTGGCGAGGTTACTCCAATTTGTGGTGAAGCCAAAATTGACATGAAGATTGGAAGTATGAAATTCAGACACAGGGTGTTAGTGGCAGACATTGTTGACGACTTCATACTAGGAGTGGACTTCATAAGGAAAAACAGTTTGGTTGTAGATTTAAAAGATAAAGTTCTACGAATTAGATCTGAAGAAATACCTCTCCACGTTCCTGGAAATCTATCTACAGTGCTAAAAGTAATATTGGAATAAAGTGTAAACATTCCAGCCTTAACCGATAAGTTAATTCTGGGAATTAGGCAATCTTGGCAGCTATCCTGCCGGAATCATAGAGCCAACTGAGATCAGCAGCGCCAAGAAAGGAATTTTATTGGCTGGGACTCTGGTGAAGATCCAAGAAACAATTCCTATTCGTCTTGCAAATGTCAACAGTTACCCGGTGACCATACCCAGCGGAACAGTGGTGGGCCAATGTGAAGCAATTGTTTCTGTGAACCACATTCAAGTAAACGATGCATCCGCTCGGCATCAGTCTGACACTCTACCACCACTACTAGAGAAATTGCTGGAAGCTGTATCAACATCGTTAACACTCATGGAAACAAAAGACATAGAAGGACTGTTTCGAAAATACAAAAGAATCTTCGCCTTTACCGATGAAGACTTAACCCGGACGGACGTTGTTCAGCACAGAATAAACACTGGCGATCGAATCCAATTCGTCAACCCGCACGAAGACTGCCGTTGACGAGGAGAGAAGAGACTGACAAGTTAATCAAGAAGATGTAAGGCCAAGGATATACTGAACCGTCGCAAAATCCACGGGCATTTCCTGTTGTATTTACTTGTAACTAAAAATGATGGCAACACGCGTTTCTGTGTGGACTACAGGCGATTAAATATCACGAAAAAATATAGCTATCGCTTACCCCAGATTGAGGACACAATTGACACCTTATCCGGTGCGAGATGGTTCTCTACTCTGGACTTGAAAAGTGACTATTGACAAGTTGGAATGCATCCCGAAGACAAGGAAAAGACAGCCTTCACTGCAGGTACTGGTCTGTGGCAGTTCAAGGTGATGCCTTTTGGTCTATGTAACGCCCCAGCCACTTTTGAACGACTCATGGAATTGGTATTGCATGGACTTAGCTGGAATACTTGCCTCGTATACTTAGATGTTGTGATTATGGTTGGAAGAACCTTCAAAGAACACCTTGCAACTCCGAGGAACGTTTTCCAAAGGATTGAAGAGGCGAAGCTAAAATTAAATCCGGCCAAATGCAAGTTTTTCAAGAAAGAAGTGAATTACCTTGGACATGTCATCTCTGAGGCAGGAGTTGCGACCGACCCAAACAAGATTTCAGCTGTTAAGAACTGGCCACCACCGAAGAATGTGCATGAATTAAGAAGTTTCTTGGGGCTCTGCACCTATTACAGACGATTCGTTAAGGACTTTGCAAAGGCAGCGAAACCTCTGCATGCACTGACCGAAGGAAAAACCACATTTTTCTGGAGTAGGGACTGCCAATAATCCTTTGATAATCTGAAGGATCTTTTGGTGACTGTTCCTATATTGTCTTATCCAAGATCAGAGGGCAAGTTTATTATTGATAGTTGTTACGTTCGTCTTGTCGTTTTTCTCCGTTTCGGTCAGGCTGTGTTTTCTTCTTCTGTTCGAGATCCGATTTTACACTTCTTCCCCCTTGTTTTGGTTACGCTGGATGTCTTTCACAGGGCGTATTTCTGCAAATGTTACTCGTGTACTCGCTTTCTATCTAATTGTTGTCATTTCGCTGCGTGGCATTCACGGGTTGTTTTCCATCTTTGCGCATTTCCTCGAGCGTATTTCTTCGTTTCCATCAACCGCCTTCGGGTCCGTGCCCTTTTGCGTACCGTGAAATGTTTGTTTGTTTACTCTTTTAGTAGAGGTTATGTGTTGCCCGGCTGACTTGACTAAGTGTTGCCATCTGTAGCTTCTTCTTTGGGGTGTTTGGCGACACGTTTGTTTTTACGGTGTGCCACTGACGGGTTCTCGTTCCCTTTTTCTTATTTCTCTCCTCATCCTTTTTTTTCCCTGTTGGGCTCAGTTTGTTTTCTCTTCGTTCCACCAACTTTCGGTATTCTTCATTAAGTTGTTTCTCCCTCCTCTTGTTGCTAATTTCATGTGCGACGCGCGTTTAGCTTGTCTCCGTTTTCCGCGTTCCGTTCAGTCGTTAACTGATTGCGACGAAGTGAAGGTTGTCGTCGGGGCTGAGGTTTGGCTTTGCCGAAATTTTGGGAATTTAAGATTCTATTTTGGCTTGAAGAATCGGCTACCCGTGTTGGGATTTTGCCTCCTCAGTTTTGGTGGTTGAAAAGTTAACCTTCGCTTGGATGCGGATAGATTTTCCCGACCTCGTGTGATCTCCTTCACCGCCATTTTATCGACGTTCGCCACGTACTCTCCGTTTGAGGATTTTGGAAGCTTTAAGTCACTTCGAGAGGCGTGGTAAGTTCCCTCCACCCCTCTCTTTTTTTGACGGTGGTCAACCCACGGTGCAATCTAAGGCCAGCATCGTCGTTGCTCGACTCGAAATTCACCGGCCCTCAGAATCCCCGTCTTTTAGACGTGGTACATCGGGACCGAGGCGTGCTAAATTCCGCCAGTCGAGGAGTCATCCTTCTCCTTCGAGCCTGCTGAGCTGCTACGGAAGCGATTGGACCGCCTACCAGTTTGGGGAACACGATAAGTCTGTATTTTTACTTCTACTTCGAATTCGGACTTCTTTAAGTGCGTGTTCCATTGCACTGTACGTCGCGCCCCCTTCCCCCCATTTTGGTTATCGCTTTTGGCTCCGTCAATTTACCTATCTTTATATATATATACATATATATAATTTAATTTTCTCTGTTAATTTTCCTTTGCGGACTACGAGTCTATTTTATTGTTTTTTTTGTTTGTCATATTTCTGAAATTCAGCCCTTCCGGCCTACTTTTATTTTTCTTGCCCCGCCCATCAGGCTAATATTGCTCCCCCCCCCCCCGTTCCGGGTTTTCTTTTTTTGTTGTTTTGCTGTGTTTTCGTAACCTTTTTTGGTACATATTTATTTTTGATGTTATTATGTACATGTAAGGCGAACGCTTGGATCCATCGCGTAACGCATAACCGGGTACCATCCGTACCATTGTATCAGCCTACCGTTAGACAAACCACATTTTATTTGTGTAATCTATTGTGGCAAATAGATATATTTCTCTTATACCCGTACGGATTTAGTTTTTTTTTCTCTCTCTTTTGGGGATTTATTCGGGGAAAGTGAACCTTTTGGGTTTATTGAGAAAGATCCCGGGACCTTTAGAGTTGAACCTCACTGTGGGACCCGAATACTTTCCTAGCGAAGTATTTGGTAGCTCACTCCCTCGCAAAGCTACACTAGGTGGCGCCCCTTCTCCCCTGTCGGAGTGTATCGCTACGGCTATCTCGCCGCGTAACTTTGTTACCCACGACCGTCTCCCTGAGCTGGGCACTACTTTGCGAGAGAATACCCTCCGACCACACACAGGTAGGTTCGACCGTCCCGATCGCGACAAACAACAAGCGAGAGATAGTCCATTGTTGCGAAGGTCGTAGCATAGAGATGCTAGCAACTACGGAATTGGAGGCGTACTGTCACAAGTGCAAGACGGGCAAGAACGTGTTATTGGTTACTTCAGTAAAGTTTTGTCGAAAGCTGAAAGGAATTACTGTGTAACCAGAAAGGAGCTTCTTGCTAACAGAACATTTCACAAGTATGGCCGACGGT
This sequence comes from Prosopocoilus inquinatus, assembly GCA_036172665.1. NCBI lineage: Eukaryota > Metazoa > Arthropoda > Insecta > Coleoptera > Lucanidae > Prosopocoilus > Prosopocoilus inquinatus. The sequence goes on from CM069875.1 coordinate 12,620,692, forward strand.
TTCATCTTCGAGCAGAAAATGCAGCATTGAAGTGGTTGCTTCAGTTTAAGAACATAGAAGGCCAGCTTGCCTGATCGATAGAAAGGTTACAGGAGTATGATTTTACAATCGAACATCGTCCAGGTCGTGTCCATAATAATGCGGACGCACTCTCCAGAAGACCTTGTCCTAAGGATTGTCGACAGTGTTGAAAAGCAGAAAATAAAGGAGGGATAATATCCACCAGAAGAACTGGCGTCTTAGTAGACAGGTGGCAAACCGAGACCATTAAGAGGGAACAGCGAGAAGATCCTGAAATAAGAACCATAATCGAATGGAAGGAAAGACAACAACGTCCCACCTGGGCAGAGATATCGGGGAAGAATCCAATGTTTAAAACCTATTGGGCACAATGGGATTCTCTGGAGTCGAAGAGTGGGTTGCTAATTAGAAAATGGGAAATACCTAACGGAAGTGAGGTGAAGGACCAACTCGTGCTTCCAAGGGTAAGGGTCGCTGAGGTCCTGGAAGAAATTTATGACGGTACGTCCTGTGGACATTTGGGCATCAACAAGACATTGTCGAAAGTACGAGAAAGGTTCTACTAGGCGAAATGTAGATCTGATGTGGAAAATTGGTGTGCCAGATGTACTACATGTGCTGCAGTATCCGGTCCCGCGAAAAAGACTCAGGGAAAATTACAGCCTTACAACGTTGGAGCACCAATCGAGAGGATTGCCATTGACGTAGCCGGCCCATTTCCAGAAACCAACCATGGAAACAAATACATTACGGTAGTGACTGATTATTTCACCAAATGGCCAGAAGGTTATGCTTTGCCAAACCAAGAGTCAGTAACCGCTGTGAATGCCTTAATAGAGAATTGGATAACAAGATTTGAAGTACCCATGGAGATCCATTCCGACCAAGGCAGGAACTTTGAAGGACACATTTTTCAGGAATTGACCAGGTTACTAGGCATTTTCAAAACGCGAACAACTCCCTTGCACCGACAGTCAGATGGAATGGTGGAGCGTTTCAATAGAACTTTGGAGAGACATCTGGCTAAAGTTGTTTCGAAGAACCAAAGGGACTGGGACGAACATCCTCCCCTTTTCCTGATGGCGTACCGTTCTGCAGAGCACTAAACGAACTACTAAACGAACTCCATACAGTGTCTTATTCGGAAGAGAAATGCGTCTGCCTTGTCACTTAAAATTTGGGCGACCAGAAACTCGACTGGGACTAAGTGAATACTCGCAAGAACTCGAACGCCATTTAATGAACACTCACGAATACGTCCGACGTAACATTAGTTTGGCGACAGACAAAATGAAGACCCGCTATGATTGACGAGCCAATGAAACAAGATTCCAAGAAGGGGACCAGGTGTGGCTGTATAACCCTAGAAGGACTCATGGTCTGTGCCCCAAACTACAGGCGCCTTGGGATGGACCCTATCAAATAATTAAGAGGATCAATGATGTGGTCTATAGGATACAAAAGCTACCCCGTGGGAAGATGAAAGTGAGCGACCGTTTGGCTCCGTACTCTGTTCGGGACGAACAGAACTAAGAGAGGCGCAGTGTTACAGCCGTCACGCGCAAACACATCTATTTTTAGCATCAGTACGCCACCTTGCCTCACAGAACATGACTGGAGACTACTCGATCATTCCAGTATGTTGGAGCAATAGAGGGCTCTGCTATATAAGCCGTACGATCCGTCAGGAGTGATAATTATTAAGATAGCCAGCGAAGGGTTCGTTCGTACCTAGAATAAATAGAAAGTACATTTTGTAAAAGTATTATTTGATAGACAAGTTCTTTACTATTATGATGTTAATTGTGTAAAGCGACAGCTTGTAATTAGTGTTCTGAAATTTAATGACTACAATTTGTGAACCCGCAAATTCGTAACAGTATCCAGACGGGCAGATGAATCGGCTATGTTTACGGTTAGATTTGATTGGCCCGGCATTTTTTGTTTTCGATAGTTTGAGATTGTGTCAAATTTTGATTGCTTTCTACTTAGCCTAAAAACTCTTATCTTTGGATTCGGATTTTACTAAAAGCCGTAGGTATAAAGGTTGTCGCACATACATATAGCGCGGCGAAGAATATTTCTTTTGGTGTATTGTTATGAGAGGACGCACACTATTGCGACCCGGGGCGAACCGCGGCACCGCTACTCAGCTAACGAATTCTTGTTTGTATTTGGTTGATATAAAATTTTTGAACGTTGAAGTTTTGAATCGACTAATCACGAATAGAGCAAATGCTTCTTAGTGTCATTGGAAGATGACGGTTCATATTAGAGCTACTCGTTAAATTTACATCAAGCAAAGTGTTTTGGCGGCGACAGTAAATGAATTAGTTAACCACATGTAAGAGGTAAGTACCTAATGCTCATTTATTGCTTCACATCTTAGAAAATCAAAAATCTTTTTTCGAAATATTGCGCCATAGAAAATTTTGTCTGAATATCAAGCAATATATTTTACGAAAACTTATCGGAACCTATTCAAATTTTATCTAATTTCCCCAACAATTCCAAATTATAACAATTTTTTAAGTGTCACATTTTAGAAACATACTATTTTTATCCACACTAAGAGCGCGTTCGTCAAATTGGGTGAAAAGGTAGGATAAAGTAAACACACGGCAAATAGGTCGTTTCTTTTTCTAAAATTTGAACGAACGCATAAAGGGAAACAAATAAGAAACTAACCTCTACTTGTTAGTTTGTTGCTGTCACCAAATATTTCGATTACACATTTTAATACAAATAATTGTACCTTGTTCAAAATAATGAACATTATTTTCTTAAAAAGAAATACTACAAAAAATAATATTAAAAAAGTTATTGAAGTTGGTTCTTGTCCGATGAATACTGTAAAAACAAAGTTTTTTTCATCTCGAGCCGGACAGAATTATGATGGGAACACAATCAACGTTTCACTATAGACTTATAGCTTCATCAGGAGCTATAAATCTATATATCTATATCTGACGAAGCTATAAATCTATGGCGAAACGTTGAGTGTGTTCCCATCATAATTCTGTCCGGTTCGAGATTAAAAAAACTTAAAAAAAGTTGTAGTGACGGCAAGATGTTAACCCGTTCTTCTAGATTTTATAATATTTCCATTCGCGTCTCTCATTACTTAATGCGTACATGCAGTTATATTCCATTGCTAATATTTTTTCACGTTTTCAAACATGTTTACCTCCTTACAGCTACACTATACAAATAGGTTACGAGGATTCTGACAGCTTTCGCCAGTCTTCCCTATGTTCCCACACTGCTGACTGCGGGAACAAAAGTAACTCCTGGGTAATTCTCCGGCACGTTCGTAAAGTCGCTTACCTTATTTCCCTCGATTTTACGAACGAACAGGGGAGTAGTGAGAATTGCTTCATTTAAAACAATGGCAGCTTTTAGAAGCAGCAAAATGACGCGATGCGATGCGCTGTCGTGTGAGAATTGAGCCTAAAGGTTGCTCACTGGATCTGTTCTGCTTATATTTGGTTAACGAGGCTGCTCAGGGGATTCACTGCAATCAAAAACGATTTGCAACAAAGTTTTTTAAAACTTTCATTATGCTTTGACAGCAAGCGTGGCCGCCTTGCATAGGATGACTTATTGTGTAGGAAAGCCGCTTGAATTTGTCTAACCTACTGCAATGTCAAAAAGCGATCGTAGGATGTCACTGTTTTACCTGAACAAATAAACATTTGTTTCCATGGCCAACCATATTAACAATTTCAATGAAAAACTGCCGAATATCTGTTATTTTTTCAAATAAACATATCGAATGATACATCGCCGGAAAGGCAAACAAATGCAATTTTTTTACAATCATGGCCTACTAGGGTTTCCATTAAAAAAACGATCTTCATATCATAACTCGAAAATAGGAATTTGTATGAAAAATTTAGTTCGACTAATTAATTAAGAACATATGTAATTCAGTACAACTTTTGCCTTCACAACTTTTCTCTAAAATCAAGAATAACAGAGCTACTTGCATTTAACGAAATTAAAGAAAATCAGTTTTATCGAAATATCTAGCCACCCATGAATTTTAAATAAGAAACAAAAATTACATTAAACTGACTACCTAAAACTACAAATCTTTCCCCATTTAACCGTCTCTCTAACCTCTGCTAGTTTCCAAGATCCCCAAGCTAAACATCGAAAAAAACTATATTATGTATATTTGTAATGTAGTAGAAAGAACCCTAGAGGGCGTATGCGTACACAGTCAGTTTTAGATGCGACGCCATGCGGGAGTCTATTCATAGCACTAGGTTAGCGAAGATGTACATGGTGTTGTTTGCCCGAAAGAAATAAATAAAAACATGTATAAAACATTATTACACTTTATTACATTGGCGACGAGGTAAAAGCAACAAAAAGAAGAAAGTTCATTAAGTAAGCAGGGCGTTTATTTAAGGAAAATTTTAAGTGCACAAGGTGTGTATCGAATTAGTGTATCCATTTTTGAAGTAACATGGCGGAACAAGAGGGAACCCGAATGCAAGTTTGCGGGAACATTGGGAGTTTGAGAGAATACAACACATCAGAAAATTGGAAATTGTATTTTGAGAGGTTAGATCAGTATTTACTTGCCAATTATGTTGCAGAAGATAGAAAAGTGGCAGTTTTGCTAACATCTATAGGGGATGAGGCTTACAGAATTTTGAGGGATTTATGTGACCCGATTCTTCCCAAGGATAAAAGTTACAGGGAACTTTGTGAAATTTTGGACCGTCAGTTTTCGCCAAGAGTTTCGGTATACAGGAAAAGAATTGAATTTTACAATATTAAGCAAAACACTAATGAAAGCGTGAATGAATATTATGTTCGTATTAAAAATGCAGCTGCTTTGTGTAAATTTGGTAACAGATTGCAAGAAATATTAGCCGATAAGTTTGTAACGGGATTAGCGAATAGGAAAGTGCTCGATAGACTGTGTGAGGAAGATGAAAGTAAAAAATTAGAAGATTTGATGGAAATTGCTCTCAAAAGAGAAGCAGCGGCCAAGGTGGAGGCAACGGAGGTAAATCGTTTAGAATTTAAGAAGAAACCAGCAAAGGAGTGCAGCTTTACGAAGAAGGAGCAGGGTGCAAACAGTGTAAAGGAAATGAACCAAAAGGAACATTTTCAAAACTCTAAAGTGCGATGCAAAGCATGTGGAAAGGGGGCGCACAATTTTGCAAACTGTAAGTACAAACAGTACATATGTAAAATTTGCAAAAAAAAGGGACACTTAGCAGTAGTATGTAACAGTGTTGCAAAGAATCATTTTGTTGAGGTAGAAGGACAGATTAGTAACGATGAAGATGAAAAGATAATCGACATGTTTCATGTAAATGCGTCTGAAATTGTAAAACCAATTACGGTTAAATTAGCCATTGAAAATGTACCCATTTACATGGAAGTAGATTCAGGAGCAGGGGTGTCATTATTGCCAGAAAATGTTTACGAGGAAAAATTTTCACACATAAAATTGTTAACTACGGCAGTTAAATTAAGAACATATGATGGAAACTGTATTAAACCAGTAGGCGAAATTTTTGCAGAAGTTAAATATAAAAATAGTCAGAAACGTTGTAGATTTATAATAGTAAAAGACGGTAGTAAACCCTTATTAGGTAGAGATCTTTTAAAATCATTTAATATGATAGATGCTATTACACAAACCGTAGCAAGCATTAAAGTTGTAGAGAAAGAAAATCCATTAAATTTAGATATATTGTTAAGTGAATTCCAGGATTTATTTAAGGTCGAATTAGGTAGTTTTAAGTATAAAAAAATTAGCTTAAATTTAAGAGAAAATGTAACGCCTGTATTTCATAAACCTAGACCGATACCTTTTGCTTTTAAGGACAAAGTAAATGCGGAATTAGATAAATTAGAAAAAGAAGGAGTAATAGTAAAAATTGAGAGTAGCGAGTGGGGTACGCCATTAGTGCCGGTGATAAAACCAAATAACGTTTTGAGACTCTGTGCAGATTATAAAGTCACAATAAATAAATTTATTGAAGATTGTCAATATCCTCTTCCAAGGATTGAAGAAATTTTTGCGGCATTACAAGGAGGTCAAGAATTTACCAAGCTAGATTTTAGAAATGCTTATAATCAGTTATTAGTAAGTGAAGACACTGGTAAACTCTTAGCCTGGAGTACACATCGCGGTATATATGCATTAAATAGATTACCATATGGGACCAAGCCAGCTTGTGGTATTTTTCAAAAGGTGGTCGAGAAAGTTTTGCAAGGAGCAAAAGGGGTAGTAAATTTTATGGACGACATTGTGGTAACAGGTAAAACAAAGAAAGAGCATCTGGAGAATTTAAAGGCAGTTTTTATTCGATTAAATGATGCAGGATTTAGATTGAATTTAAAAAAAATGTAGCTTTTTCGAAACAAAAATAAATTACTTAGGACACATTATTAGTGCAGAAGGCTTACAAAAAGATCCATTAAAAGTAAAAGCAATTTTAGACTCACCTAAGCCAACAGATATTAACGAAATTCGAAGCTATGTAGGGATGGTTAACTACTATGGAAAATTTTGTCCAAAGCTCAGTGGAGTATTAGAACCTTTGTATCAATTGTTAAAAGCAAATACACCATTCAAGTGGACTAAGGAATGTGAGTTAGCGTTCAAGACGTCAAAAGAAATGATAACTTCAGATATGGTATTAGTACATTATAATCCCGATTTTCCATTAAAATTGGCTTGTGATGCATCATCCAAGGGAATCGGAGCTGTTCTATTGCATGTTTTTCCCGATAACATAGAAAAGCCTGTTTGTTTTGCTTCACGTGTTTTGAATAACGCAGAAAGAAGATATTCGGTGATTCATAAGGAAGCACTAGCGTTATATTGGGGCGTCAAGAAATTCCATCAGTATTTAGCAGGACGTAAATTTATCTTGGCGACCGACCACAAACCACTTTTAGCACTTTTCGGAGAGGAAAAAGGAATTCCTACAATGACAGCTGGAAGACTGCAGAGATGGGCAGCATACATAGCGGAATTTAATTATACATTGAAATACATTAAAGGATGCAAAAATGCAGGAGCAGATGGTCTCTCACGTTTACCCTTAGATGTAAAAGATGAGGAAGAAATGAAGAATGATTATCTACATTTCATAGAAGGATCGATGCCAATAGATGCATTAAAAGTGAGAAGTGAAACCAGAAATGATCCTATTTTGAAAAAAGTCTACGAATTTATCAATGGAGGATGGCCAGAAAAGGTAACAGAAGAATTAAGACCATATACAAAAAGAAAACTCGAACTCAGCATTGATAAAGGAATTATCATGTGGGGATACAGAGTGGTCGTACCAAGGAAACTACAAAAAGCTTTACTAGATAATGTTCACAGCACACACATGGGAATGACTAAAATGAAGACATTAGTTCGTTCTTACTTTTGGTTTCCAGGAGTGGATAAGCAGATTGAATACCTAGTGAATGGTTGTTCAGCGTGCGTTTCTGTAAGACCCGAACCAGAAAAAGCTAAATTAATAAAATGGGAACAAGCAGAAAGACCATTTGATAGAGTTCATTTAGACTTTTTTGGACCGGTGGAAGGAAAGATCTATTTAATTTTGATCGATACGTTTACGAAGTGGCCAGAAGTAATAGAAATGCAGAGGACAGACACGAATACGACAATCGAGAAATTACGAGAGATTTTTGCGAGATTTGGGTTACCTAGGAAAATAATAACAGACAATGGTAGACAATTTACTTCTTCAGAATTCATGACATTTTGTTCTAAAAATAAAATAAAATTTATCACGTCACCGCCTTACCATCCAGCGACTAACGGAGCTGCCGAGAATACAGTAAAATCTGTGAAACGAGGGATATTTAAAGCGTTAAAGGATAAAAGGAATCGCAATGTTTCTTTAAGTACCATAATTAGCAGATATTTATTGACTTATAGAAATACACCTCATTGCGAAACACAGGAAAGTCCGGCAGTGCTGATGTTTGGAAGAAGACTTCAAACACATTTAGACTTCTTAAATAGTAGAAACTTGTTAAGTCAGGGTACGCAGGAATTGTATTTTAAAGGAAAAAGAGAAGTAAGTTTTGAAGAAGGTGAAGAAGTGTATGCAAGGGATTACAGAAATCCAAACAAAAAAGGGTGGAAGAAAGCAAAAATAGTAGAAGTGTTAGGTCTGAGAACATATTTAGTGAAAGTTATGGAAGAAAATTTAGTGTGGAAAAGGCACAGTGATCAGTTACTAAAAAGCAATGACTGTAATAAAGACATAGATGTAAGTTTAGAGAGTAAGGAGACTTCAGAGAGTAATAGGGAAGTTAATGTAATACCAGTACCAATCTTACCCTTATTTAATGACAGATTAAACACAAGCAAAAAGGTAGCTAGTATTACAGAAACTGCTCCAATGGAAAAAGAAAAAGTGAACGTAGCTGAAAAAGAGATTAAGAGTAAAGTAGAATCTAAAGATAATGAAGAGAATAGGAAAATTGAAAATGTGTCAAAATCGAAAATCGATATAGTATTGTCGCGACCAAAACGTACAATTAAACCGCCAAATCGTTTAAATTTGTAATCTAGGGAGGAAGGGATGTAATGTAGTAGAAAGAACCCTAGAGGGCGTTTGCGTACACAGTCAGTTTTAGATGCGACGCCATGCGGGAGTCTATTCATAGCACTAGGTTAGCGAAGATGTACATGGTGTTGTTTGCCCGAAAGAAATAAATAAAAACATGTATAAAACATTATTACACTTTATTACAATATTAAAATAATTAAATTAATGACGCGCCTCTTATTCTGGTAATGTTTATTTTATATTAAATTACGTAATTGATTATTAGAAATAAAAATGTGCTTAAAATTTTTAGTAGAACATAGCATGAGGCTAGGAGTTAACATAAAGAACAATTATATTGATAGGTGCGAACTGTAAAATTTTATTTCGGCTTTATATGAATTCTAAAACTGTCAACTGGTTAAAACCGGTTAACACTTACCATGGGGCGGAGCTAGCGCGGTTTTCAAATACTGCGCCATCTGTTCGAAAAGAATGGAATTAAAAATTTTATTTATTAAATAACTGGTTTTCTAACAATTTTTTTACTTTTCTGACTACTAGATTCAACTATAAGATAAATTACATGACTGTAAAGAAAGGTTTTTTCATATTTTTTAAAATAACATTGAATATTTACAGTTTCAAATATAGTGTTCAATATAAATATTATTTATACAAAAATATAAAGTACATTGTCGATTGATTGAATAGTCTTTAGCGCCATAAATAAAAGGTTCGGCAATGCGTATGTCAAATTTCAAAAGAATAGGTCCATTTTTCATGGAAATATTTAATTTCTACACACTATTGCATTCGCAATACTCTGGTATATGTCGCACTCCCCCTTAAGAACAAATGTGTGTCTTGAAAACAGTGGAGGACATTTCGAGGATTTACTTTAATTTATTTAGTTTACATTATTTTTTTCACAACTCATGTTCTTCTTCTATAATTTTTATTCAATTTATTTATTTTGTTCTTGTAATTTAATGTTTGTACTGCTGTTTAATTTTTGTTTGTGTTAGCCACCTAATATCATTATGTTTTTTATGTTGAAGTTTTAAGTTTCAAAGCTCTCAAACACTTATGTTAGTTTAATGGTACTTGACTTCTTTGAAAAATTTGTACAGGTATAAACATGTATGTTACAGATAGAATTGGACTACCTTCAAGAACACGCCCAAGTTGACTTTGAAACTAAATTTGATGCCGATGTGGACAAAATTTTAAATATATATAAGGAGACTGTAAAAAATCCAAACATAACGTTAATTGGAGAACCAGGTATTATTTATAAATAACATTTTAATTGTTAATGTTCTTAGAAATTGTATTGCAAATCGTATTTGATTGCAGTGGATCTTTCGAGCAACCCCTGTACAGCTGGTTTGTCTCGTCAATAGAAGCGTAGCTCGACAGTTCCACTGCAAACCAAAACGATTTGTCCGATTATATTCGCAAATACGATGAAAAGTTAATGTTTTCGTTCACTTAGTATCTTTCTCATTTTTAGAATGGGACAGAAGCATTCGAGCTTTACTTGCGTTGGTTGAAATGTTGCCGCCAGCACCACGAGGAAGGAATAAGGTGGTTAATCAGGAATATTGTTCCCAAGAAAAAAAATTAATAGTGTTTAAAGCTATAAGTAACTACTTCAATTACTGTTTACGTCAAGAATGAAATGATTAAATTCGAGTTAACTAATTAATTAACAAGTACAATTTTTTTAATCTCAAACCGGACAGAAAAATGAAGGGAAACACACTCAACGTTTCGCTATAGATTTATAGCTTCGTCAGGAGTGAAAAAAAGTAAATAAACAAGTTGTCAAGAGAAACAAGTCGTCAAGAGAAACGAAAAGGTAACATGATTTTAAACTAAAATACGAGTTGTCCGGAATTAAGAGAAAAGTAACGAGAACTAAATTAAAACTAATTTTTTTTTTTAATATAATTAATTGACAGATCTATATCCTGTTTAAAGAGTGGTTTTTAAATTTGAAAAAATTAAATTTAAATTATTCACAGATTTACTGGCTTATTATTTATTTATTTATTGAATTATTAGACAACTTGTTTATTTACTTTTTTTCACTCCTGACGAAGCTATAAATCTATAGCGAAACGTTGAGTGTGTTTCCCTTCATTTTTCTGTCCGGTTTGAGATTAAAAAAATTGTACTTACTATTTTCATCGGACAAGAACAAACTTCAAATAATTAATTAACGAGATGTTTATTTAATTAATTTATTGCCAGGTTCATCAATATTAGACATTAGATTAAATATTTGTGCATTCATTTCTTGGATACATTTGTTAAAACTGTAGTAACAATATTACGGCGAGACTACACATACGTAATTCGCCGGATTCCGATTAGTGCAGATGTGTGTTCGTCTATTCGCTTAGCATCGGCTTTCGTAGTCTTGAATATTGGCTTTCCTAATTCTTTTACAGGAAAATTTCATTTATGTTTTTTAATGTACTCTTTATCATGAGTCTATCTGTGCAGTTTGAGAACTTTCCATTTGGTTAGTTTCAAGATATTTAAAAAAGATTCAGTAACAGAATTCAATTTACACCAGACTATCAGCACGGTCTTGATCAGTAAATGTTAAAATAAATTACTGGAAAAGCTTCTTCTATCAATTTTCTTCAAAAACATTAATTATTTTAGAGGTTTCACTATCATAGATCAAGACTGTGCTGATAATTTGGTATAAATTGAATTTCGTTACAGAATCTTTTCTTAAACATCTTGAAACTGACCAAATGAAAAATTCTCAAATTTCACAGTAAGATTCATCTTCAAGAGCACTTTAAAAAATTTAAATGGAATTTTGTTGTAAAATTATTGGGGAAGCCGATATTCGAGCACCTTGAAATAAACATGTGATTTCCTATGTTGCGTTGAAAAATGCAGCACCCTGTATAACAAACTCCTTAGTTATTTAATTGAACTCTTCAGTTATATAAAAAAAATGTTTTAGACTAATACTACTATTTCGGAAATTATTGATAACAGAAACATTTCTCAGCCTTTTCTCCTAGCGCAAGGAACGAACAAAGGGGCAATTACTGAATGTAATGTTATTGTGGACCAGAAAAGTATCCCGTGTCCATATTTATGCACAAGCAATAAAGCTTTTCAGTACCTTTTTATGGCCCACTTTGTTTTCAATACAGATTATGACAAGACATTAAAACACTTCTATGAGTTTATTCAAGATTATTATTTTGGAGTTAAACATCCCGTGGTATTCACTCCAAAAATGATAGAACTCCGAACAAGACTAGCAAGTTACAATTAAGAGAAAATATATTACTTTGTTAAAAAATGTTTACGTGTTTTATTTGTTCGTTTAAATTGCCTGATGTTATACAAACCTTAAAGCATTTCAGATTAGTTCATTCATTTTTTGATGGTCCAAATTTAATATTAAGATGTTGTTTTCCTAGTTGCTCGTTCTTATTTAATACTTTCAGTGGCTTCAGAAAACATCTTTTAAAACATCAAAAGGAATTTATGAAACAAAAGCAACAGATAGAAACAATATGTCAGCCAAATTCGAGTAGTTCATTCTGGACATCACAATCAGAAACGCCAGCGTCTGTCAATACAAATATCAGTAATTCTGAATCATGGAGTACTGATTTTTCTGCTCAACTTCCTGAAGGTACACCTGATGATGATATTTCAAATATATTTAAAATATTTACTGCACAGCGGTCTGTTTTGCCTTTACCAAATGCACACTCACAAATCGTATTCAATTCAGTTTTTGAATTATTAGATAGTATTTTTGATAATGTACTTAAATACGCAATCCAACAAAATGTCCAGCTTACTGATATTTTTCAGAAGAATACACAAGAGTGTTTAAAGTATAATTCCGTCTATAAACGCAAACGGTTTTTAAATTCTTTGGAATATGTAGAACCAACGGAAATTGTAATAGGTATGAGAACTGACAATGTTTTGAACAGAGACTTACAACATGTTGAACGCAACAAACCACTAACATTTCAATATATACCCATATTGGAAACTCTTCGGTTGTTAATTACTAAAAATATTACAAATATTAGAAATCAATTAAAATCAAGCAATTTTTTCAACTTCGATGATTTGATTATTATTGGTTCCTGTCTTAAAAATAATTATTTGTTTAGATCTAAAAAATATGTTCTTCAACTACAATTGTATTATGATGATTTTGAAGCAGTAAATCCTTTAGGAAGTAAAACAAATACACACAAAATGGGAGCTATTTACTGTACTATAAAAAATTTTTGTCCTCATGTCAATAGTCATCTAAATAACATTCATTTAGTAGCTCTATTTTTTGCACCTGATTTGAAAACTGAAAACGTGGATATACAATACAATATTAAAACCCATTGTAAGAGATATTAAAATATTAGAAACGGAAGGGATTATTATTGACGGATTAGAAGAGCCAGTGTTTGGTACGTTAGTTTCATTATCTCACGATAATTTAGCTAGTAATGCCTTACATGGAATTGTAGAATCATTTCAGGCAAATTACTATTGTAGAATATGTTTACTGCATAAATCTGACATTCAAAATATTTTTTCAGACAAGGAAGTTATTTTACGTACTTATGTTGCATCTGAGAGACACAGTTTAAGAGTGTATTAAATGACCTTTCTTATTTTAAATTATTTGATACTTCTGTTGATATAATGCACGATGTTTTGGAGGGTGTTGTGCCACTAGAAATTAAATTATTCGTAACAAATCTTATTAATGAAAAAGTCATAACATTAGAAAATTTAAATGAAAGAATTTACTTATATCACTATGGATTTTTAAATCAAACAGTAAAACCAAGTCCAATTGTTATAGATAAACCTGGAAATTCAATTGGACAGCGGGCAATGCAAAATTGGACCTTAATCAGATATTTTCCTCTCATCATTGATGACCTTGCTTTACCCACTGATTTGAAACTTCAGTTTGACGTTATTCTTCTTTTACTGCAGATTATGTTAATTATATTTTCATCCCGCATTACGGAAAATATGGTTCATCAACTTGAAAAACTCGTCGAAAAACATCACACACTCTTCAAAATTGCATTTGAATATTCAATAACACCAAAGTTACACTATATGATTCATTATGGTACAGTAATTAGACGCATGGGCCCTCTTAACTTCTCTTTGGTGCATGCGATATGAAGCTAAACATTTCCAACCTAAAAAAAGTTACAAAATGTAATAATTTTAAAAATGTAGCTAAAACAATTGCAGTAAATATTCAACAGCTATCTATATTTCAGAATAAATTTGAAATGAACGTTAAGCTTGGACCATTCAAAACTACATCTTTCGGAACTTACTCCTTTAAGGATGTTATTGAAAGAAATATAGAACAATTTCCAAATGACTTGGTAGTAAAAATGACTAAATGGGTTAAACATGGATACATTTATAAAAACAATTTCGTACTTTACTCTGGCGTGACGGATTTATCACTGCCGCAGTTTGAAGTAATTATTGACATAATAATAATTGAGAATATTTTTTTTATAACAAAGAAATGGAAAACTACAGAGTTCGTAGCAAACTTAAATGCATACAAACTAGTACCTAATAACGAATGTTATAATGCATTAAGATATTGTGACCTCATTTATAAGGAATCTTTTAATACACATCAAACTCATAATGCAACAGATTTTTTTGTAGTGCCTAAATATTATTTTGTTCATTAAATAGTATATTAATTTGGAATGCTTTAAGGTATTTGTTTTCACTATTAGTATTCGTTCTAACATTACATATATATTTTTTTTTAATATTTTTATAATGGTCTTATATTTAATATTGTTACGTTTCTAGGGTTTTAATTTATTTATTTAAACGAATAAAACCCTAGAAACGTAACAGTGGTGTCGGTGTGCGGGTTTGTACAAATAAATAAACAATTTAAAGTAAATTAAATTTAATCAGATTATTAAATAAGTACAGTATCGGAAGAAAACAATGGCTACGAGAAAAGTGTTGTTGAAAGACTTAAAAGTGGCCGAATTAAAAACCGAATTGGAAGAACGAGAGTTAGAAACCGGTGGTTTGAAAGGCGCACTTCAACAGCGTCTCCGATGCGATTTGTTGATAGCTGGTGAAGATCCAGAGACGTTCCTTTTCGAAATTTCGTGTGGTCCCGCCGATTTTAATAAAATCTTGAAGGATGAATTTCGAGAACAATCCAGAAATTTGGACGAGAAGTTTCAAGAACAATCTGGAAATTTCAAGGACGAACTTCGAGAACAATCCAGAAATTTGGACGAGAAGTTTCTAGAACAATCTGGAAAATTCAAGGACGAATTTCGAGAACAATCCAGAAATTTGGACGAGAAGTTTCAAGAACAGTCTGGAAATTTAGAGAAGCTTCGAGAACAATCCAGAAATTTAGAGGAGAAGCTTCTAGAACAATCTGGAAATTTCGACAAATTACAAAATAAATTGTTGGAACAATCTAGAGACTTAGACGAGAAATTTCTAGAGCAATCCAGAAATTTCGACGAGAAACTTCTAGAACAGTCCGGAAATTTGAAGGGTGAATTTCTAGAACAGACGAAAGGACTCGAAGATAAACTAGTGGTAAAAATATCGGAAGAAACAAGAAACCTGCAAGAAAATGTGGAAGAAATAATATTCCAGCAGGATAACAAAATCAAAAATCTGGAACAAATCATGGCGGGGTTGCGAGTGTTCGGGGATCAGCCACCAGTAGAAATACTAGAAAATAATGAAACCCGAATTGTGGGAGGACAAGCAGAAAATTCGAAATTGAAAATAAAACCACCAACGTTCGATGGAAAGTCTTCTTGGCCCAACTACTTCAAACAGTTCGAAGCAGCAGCAAAGGCGAACAGATGGACGGCCAGCGAAAAAGCCACTTCGTTAATTGTGGCCTTGAGAGGGGACGCTATCGATGTGCTACAGACGATGCCGCAAGAGGAACAAGAAGACTTCGACAAGCTTGTGAATAGGATGGAAATGCGTTACGGACAGGCCCATCTGACCGAGGTATACCATGCGCAGTTGAGGAATCGCTGTCAGAAATCCGGAGAAAGTCTTCAGGAATTCGAAGCGGACGTAGCGCGGCTGGCCCAGTTGGCATATCCCACAGCTCCTGTTGAATTCCTCAAATGTTTGACGGTGCAGACCTTCATAGATGGAATCCGTGACCCAGACAACCAGCAGGCATTGAGAATGATCCATCCGAAGACGTCCAAGAACGTATTGGCTTATGCCTTGGAATTTGAAGCGGCGAGACGAGTTTCAAGAGGGCATGTCAAGGTGCGAGCGGCTATGGACTTCCAAGAGGAGGAAGAAGAAGGGTCCGCCAACGCCAAGGTGGGATCTGCTAATAAGGGGCAATCCAAGGAATATGCCACCGCCGAGGATGTTCGCCGCATTGTGGAACAGGTCCTCAAGCAGAAGAAGCCGCTGGTGTGTTGGAATTGCCAGGAGGAAGGACATGTTCGTAGGCGATGTCCAAAACCCAGACAGGATTCAAGGAAGCCACAGTTAAACTAATCCGGGTCGGTGCAGAGGGGCAAACGTCGACCCGTATTCAAAGGCCCCCAAAGACGAAAGCCAACCAAGTAATATCCCTACGGCAGTTAACCAGCAGTATCTTCGTGGATGTTACCATTGATGACATTCCTCACACCATGTTATTGGATACGGGTGCGACGAAGACCATCCTAAGACCCGACGTCATTAAGTCATCTGGACGCACCGAGCCGACCAAGTGGAAACTGAAAACTGCAACTGGAACATCAGCAACTGTCCACGGTGAAGTAGAGGTTATCATCACCATTGGTTCAACTCCAATAAAACACCGTGCACTGGTGGCAGATATAGAGGACGAGGCAATTTTGGGCATGGACGTCATGTGTGCCCACGGGTTCCAATTGGACTTAAAGCGTGGCGTGATGGCGGTCAATAATGAGGAATTGGTTCTACATCAACGAGGAGACGTGGCCGCTCGAGTAGTCCTCGCTGAAGACGTTGTATTACCCAGCAGGACTGAGGTTAACGTCGACGCAAAACTGGACGGTGTTTTTCAAGATGGGCAAGTCATTATGGTTGAACCTAATACTGATGATCAAAGGATTGGAAGAGGAGTCCTCGTTGGGAAAATGTTGTTGACGGCGAAGAAGGAAGTACCTGTCCGCCTGATGAACGTCAATTGTTTCTCCGTTAATATCAAGAAAGGAACCATCTTGGGAAGCTGCACCATGGTGTCCTCCATCTCCCGCCACCTTGAAGCAAACGTGCCAGAAGCGAAAGTCCCAAGGAAATTATGGGAAATGGTTATGTCAACAGCCCAGGAATTGACTCCAGACCAGAAGACAAAAGCGAAGAACCTGATCGGCCGCTATCAAGATGTATTTGAGATAGAAAATGGATCCAAGGGAAGAACTGATGTGAAACACAAAATAGAGACTGGAGAAGAAAGACCTATCCGTCAAGCTCCAAGGCGATTACCGTTGGCGAAGCGTGAGGAAGCGGAACGCATTATTCGCGAGATGGAAAAGGATAATGTAATAGAACCATCAAGCAGCCCGTGGGCGTCACCAGTAGTGCTTGTGAAGAAGAAGGATGGGTCCACCAGGTTCTGTGTAGACTACCGGTTACTCAATAATGTCACCAAGAAGGACAGCTATCCCCTGCCACGGATTGATGATACCCTGGACACCCTGGCCGGCTCAAAGATCTTCTCAACTTTGGACTTAAAGAGTGGATATTGGCAAGTGGAGCTGGCGCCCGAAGATCGAGAAAAGACGGCGTTTTCCATTGGTATGGGTCTGTGGCAGTTCACAGTGATGCCATTCGGATTATGTAATGCCCCAGCGACATTCGAGAGGTTAATGGAGACGGTTCTGAAAGGTCTGTCCTGGACAACGTGCATGGTGTACCTTGATGACATAATTGTCGTGGGAAAGACGTTCGACGACCACCTAAGGAACCTGGAAGGAGTGTTCCAGCGGCTTCGCGGAGCTGGACTAAAGCTTAGCCTCAAGAAGTGTCACCTGTTCCAGAAGGAAGTGAATTACCTGGGGCACATTGTTAATGGAAACGGAATCGCCGTGGACCCTGTGAAGATTCAGGTGGTGAAAGACTGGCCAACTCCCAGAAATAAACACCAAATAAGGAATTTCCTTGACCTGTGCACTTACTATCGGCGCTACGTTCCTGGATTTGCAGACATTGCTAAGCCGTTGACAAAACTCACTGAAGAAGGTCGTCCATTTGAATGGGACCAACAGTGTCAAATTGGCTTTGAACAACTAAAGCAGTACTTGATTAGTGCTCCTATTTTGAGTTATCCTCTCCCGGAAGGCAAATTCGTCGTGGACACAGATGCTAGCAACGTTGGGATTGGTGGCGTACTCTCCCAGATACAAGAGGGGCAAGAGAAGGTGATCGGCTACTTCAGTAAAGTCCTATCAAAGCCGGAACGAAACTATTGCGTCACAAGAAGGGAATTGCTAGCCGTCGTAAAAACGATAGAACACTTCTACAAGTACTTGTATGGTAGACGCTTCCTGCTGAGGACCGACCACGCCGCTCTAAAATGGCTTCTCCGTTTCAAGAACCCAGAAGGGCAAGTTGCACGATGGATCGAACGACTTCAGGAGTACGATTTTGAAATTCAGCATCGGGCAGGAACTAGCCATCGAAATGCCGATGCTCTGTCGAGAAGACCCTGTGCCGAAGACTGTAAGCACTGTAGTCGTTTGGACGAGAAAGTAGCCACGACTGCGAGGACAGCCATTGTTGATGACAAATGGCAAGGCGAAGAACTGCGAAGAGACCAGGAGAACGACCCGGATTTGAAACTAGTGCTAGAATGGAAAAGCAGGGACGCGAGGCCTACCTGGGAAGAGGTAGCACCATGTGCACCGTCCGTAAAATCATACTGGGCGCAGTGGGACTCCATAGTGTTGGATCGTGGTCTTCTGAAACGAAGCATAGAGAATCAGGAAGGCATGGAACAGAAGACACAGTTACTGATCCCCAAGAATAGGGTGCCAGAAGTTCTGAGGGAACTTCACGATGGAACTTCCGGAGGGCATCTGGGAGTTAAGACTATGGAGAAGGTGCGCGAAAGATTTTACTGGGTGAACTGCAAGGAAGACGTGAAGGATTGGTGCAGAAAGTGTACAGTCTGCGCAGCCAGTAACGGTCCCCACAGGCGGGGTAAGGCTCCCATGAGACAGTACAACGTTGGAAGTCCTTTTGAGAGAGTTGCCATCGATGTAGCCGGCCCGTTTCCAGAAACGAATGGTGGAAACAAGTACATCGTCGTGGTAATGGACTACTTTAGCAAGTGGGTTGAAGCTTACGCCCTACCTAACCAAGAGGCAGTCACTATTGCGGAAGTCCTTGTCAGGGAATGGATCAGTCGGTATGGTGCACCTATGGAACTGCATTCAGACCAAGGAAGGAACTTTGAATCGGCCTTGTTCAAGAACGTGTGTACTCTGCTCGGCGTACGAAAAACTAGAACAACTGCACTCCACCCACAGTCGGACGGAATGGTGGAAAGGTTCAATAGAACCATCAACCGACATTTGTCCAAGGTCGTTTCCAATCATCAGAGGGACTGGGACACGTACATCCCCCTGTTTCTAATGGCATACCGCTCATCTGTTCATGAGACAACAGGGGAGACTCCCGCGAAAGTGGTATTCGGGCGGGAGCCGAGACTGCCCTGCGACCTGAAGTTTGGTGTGAAGCCTGGCGAAGTCTCTGCCGACGAAGATTACGTGAGCAAATTACGCAGGAAAATGGATGATATCCACAACCAAGTGCGTCACAATATACAGACGGCCAGCGATCGGATGAAGGAGCACTATGACATCAACGCTCAACACGGGGGATACCAACCTGGAGCACTGGTCTGGCTTTATAACCCCCAAAGACGTCGAGGCCTCTCCCCAAAATTACAGACCTCTTGGGAAGGTCCTTACAAAGTGATGAAACGGATCAACGACGTCGTTTACCGCATCAGGAAGGTCCCCCATGGCAAACCCAAAGTAATCCACTTCAACCGGATAGCCCCTTACCATGGAGAAGCAGATGAAGGGACAGTACAAAGGGCGCAAGTTTCCGAAGTGAACTTCGAAACCTTTATGTCTCATCACGCCGAAGGAAGCAAGGCACGGTTTGGAGTGACCACGGAGAAGCAACAAGATCTCTTTAAAGTGCTACTGGAGTACAGTCTGGCCCACTGCGTAGCAGAAGACCTGAAAATGTCCAAAGGAATCGCTCAGGTGTTTAGGAAGAAATTTGGCCAAATCGAGGAGCTACGAAGACAGCATCCCGTGGTAGGCAAGAGCTTGCAGATCATTGATTCGACGGTAGATCGGAGGCGCCACGTGCATTATTTAGTCACTAAGAAGACATCAAGCGGTAAACCTGACTATGTGACTATGTGGAGAGCCCTATATAGCCTGAGGAGACAGCTAATAGAGAACCATCAGATGAAGTTAGCCATCCCCAAATTGGGCTGCGGATTGGACGGACTAGACTGGAGAGTAATTCGAAGCATGCTGGAAGTCATCTTCCACAGAACGGGAATTGAAGTCCTAGTCTGCAGCCACCACCCACAGGCAACAGTCAGCAACAGCAAAACCGTAGACTGTTACTTCTTCCAGGCGGGAAGTTGCAAGAATGGGCCAGCATGTAGATTCCGACACCCTCCTTCAAGACTATCACCAGGAACATTTCGAGACGAAACGTTTCTAAGGAGGGGGCAGTGTGGCGAGCCAACCTGACTTAGCGCAAGGCGTCAAGAAGTCGGTCCGCTGTTATGTGTCATCGGCCGTCACGCGGTCGGGGCCTACATCGAACAAACTAGAATCTTCCAGCGTAGAGACTTCCAGACGCCAGCAAATGATATAGAATCGCCCGGAGTTGACTCACCAGGCAGTCGAATTCTAACAGCGAACGTCGAAGTTAGATTTTAGTGTGAAAATAAATTATTACAAATAAATTAGTTTTTAAGCTTTATTAAATTACGGTTAAGTTTTTATCGAGTGTTTTATTCGTTTAAATAAATAAACATAAACCCTAGAAACTCAACAATATTAATATCTTCAGGACAGATTAACAGACACATCCGAAGGTTGCGGACCTTCTGCTCAGTAGGATATTTCCACTAAGCAAATTGATGCAAATTCCAGAGAATTTATATATATGGCCCAGACATCAATGAAAATTAACAAAATTATTGATGTATTTCATCAAGTATGACGATTTCCCAGAGTGATTGGCGGCGCCATCGTCTATACGCATGTGAAAATAATATCCGTAACATTACATCTGCGTTCTCTCTTTTCCATTTTCAAAGGCACACAAAATAGAAACTGACGCAAGTGACACATCTAAGTACAAACTTGATATAAACGAACTGGATAAATGGCCAATCGTAATGCTAAACGTCACCGTTTCGATATCGTGTTAGTGACGTTGCAAATCAACTAATTCAAGTTAAATATACGTCGGTGCAACAGCGTTTGTTTTAACATGAATTAAATTTTAATCACGGATTAACTAACATAGATTTATAGTCGTTTGCACCATGTCTAGTTAAAAATTAAACCAGGTTTAACAGTAAACCCAGTTTGCACCGCGGCTTAAACCGTAGTTAAAAACTCGCTAAACAACTCAACGTTAAATCATCACGGAAGGCGGATTAAATTGAATTTTCAGATGTCGGTGCAACTCAGCCTTAATCCATGTTAGTTAATCGGTGATTAAAATTTAATTCATGTTAAAACAAACGCTGTTGCACCGACGTATATTTAACTTGAATTAGTTGATTTCCGATTAAAGTGAAACGTCATTACTATAGAGACGTGTCACGAGTAAGTATGACGTTACTGTTATGGTTTGTCATTACCCAGTCCGTTTTATCCGATAGTCAATTTATATACAACTCACTTGCGGCTTTTCTTTTAAAAAGGGAACGTTAAACCAACTTCGTTCATTTAAATTAAATTCATAATAGCAGTTAACTCTTGTTCGATGAATTATAATATTGTTTATTATTAGTATTAATGTAATTAACTAATGTAAGCTTAATTAAATATAAAAATATACCGTCAATGTTTAGAATTAAAAAAAATATTAGTTCTGGCTTAATTAAAACAGCATTTTGTAGCTGAAGTAAGTACTTTATTGACCGTTAAAAACTATCGTAAAATTTGTAGGGTAAAACTTGCCTAATTTGTACTAACGCTTAAATGGTGTCTCCACAATTTTTGATAAGCCTGTGAAGCATCTCTAGTCGCAGAAACTGTAAATGACAATGAACTATACGGTTTAAGCTAGCCATAGTATTGTGATATGCCCTCCAGTTTTCATAATGATTTAGTTTCACTTTTGACAAAGATAAAGAATGAAGGAAGTTTTTAGTTGAGTATAATTTCATAAAGTTCTTGCTCTTTGGTAATTAATTAAATTATGTAACAAATAAAAGACTTTAGAAACAAGCTGAAAATATCTTGACGTATCCTAAACTGGTTGTTTGCTTTTGATAAAACTGCTTGTTTCTAAAGTCTTTTATTTTTTTCATAAATTCTGTTAATATACTTCTCAGCATTTATTTTTGTTGGTTGTTGAACGCTTGACCAAACTATTAGGCGTGGGTTTGAATCGTTTCCTGGTATGTGTGAATTCTATATGAGAAAAACAATTTTCATGTGTCGGTGAGTGTACGGATTCTGACCGGCTCCTTGGAATTGGATTTTCTGCGTTTTCCGGGTTTAAATTGAATGCCGAAAGAGTTATAAACATCTGTTAGTCGATCGCAGTCTCCACGGGCAATATTAGTAACTAGCCAGCCGCCTCCTCAATGGAATGGCTTTCTCGAATTACTTGATCGCATTAGAATGAAAATACATGATTTATAACTTTGAAAAAAAAAAACAAAATAATTTCGTTGTCGTGGAAACAAAAATTGCCAAGTCACATGTATTCGGACTCACAATGACCTGTACATTCTAAATATGTAAAAATGTAAAAGCCGTTCCAATTAGAATAAGAAAGTTGATTTAATTTTCAGTGAAACCGGAAGTCGTACGGTGGCCAGTGCTACGTCAGAAAATTTTTATTTAATTTATTTGTCCCAAATTTTATGTAAAAAATTAAAATTCTAGAAGAGTGAACATATATCATGGACACTCTGTATTGTGTACTGGATATGAGATTATTAGAATTTTTTTCTTGTTTTGAACTACACTATCATCTGCCAAACTTTGTCCAGGTTTTTTATAACACCCTGTATATTTTATGAATTTACGTAATTTTTTAATTTTTAAAGAGAAATTTGTATTGTTATCAAATTATGTTAGTTCAATTAGTAATTTCTTCGTGTTAAACAAACCACCGCTGCTTGTTCCAATATAATAATAATTTATTATTCATTTTTAATACATTTTCGGTCGTAATCGTTCAGAAGAATTCGTGATTAACGCTCTTGTATGCTTCAGAAATTTATAATAAATCCTTTTAACTCGTGTTAGACACGCTAATCGAACAATAATCACGAATTAACTAATTCAGATTTACTAATTAAGATTAGGACAAACTACGGTCGGTGCAACTCGAAAGTCTCTAATTCAGATTAGTTAATCTGTGTTAACGTTAATTGAGGCTGAAATTGCAGGTCGTTACTATGGTCGTTACTTGCCGAATCAACTAACTCAAGTTTGTTAATCATAGATTAGGGCAAATTAAGGTCGGTGCAACTGAAAACTCGCTAACTCAGATTAGTTAATCTGTGTTAACGTTAATCAAGGTTGGTGCAACTCAGCCTATGGGATTTAATTTCAGATGTCGGTGCAACTCAGCCTAAGTTATAAATAAATAACAAATCGCACTTCTATTACGTCGCCACTTATGGCTTCGTGATACCTCGCATTCTTCGCTTACTAGATAAGAAGTGCTCTCGCTCGACAATCCTCCTATTATATAGGCAAGTCCACATACTCCAGAAAACGTATCGAAGCATCCAGCACTATTCAGGTACCTACCAGGGAATTCTAGGCCTTTCCGGACCCTCTAGTCGAGTCTTCATTTTGTCGGTCGCCAAGTTGATATTACGTCGCACGTACTCGTGAGTGCGAGTTAAACGGCGTTCCAGATCTTGCGAGTACTCACTTAATTGCAGTCGAGTCTCTGGTAGCCCAAATTTTAGTCACAAGGCAAACGCATTTCCCTTCCAAACAAAACACTGTACGGTGTTCGTTTAGTTGTGTCGTGCTCTGCAAAACGGTAAGCCATCAAGAAAAGAGGAAGATGTTCATCCCAATCTCGTTGGTTTTTCGAAACAACTTTGCCCAGATGTCTTTCCAGAGTCCTATTGAACCGTTCCACCATTCCATCTGATTGCGGATGCAAAGGAGTTGTTCGCGTTTTGA
The DNA here is from genome assembly GCA_036172665.1 of Prosopocoilus inquinatus. NCBI lineage: Eukaryota > Metazoa > Arthropoda > Insecta > Coleoptera > Lucanidae > Prosopocoilus > Prosopocoilus inquinatus. The sequence continues at coordinate 12,644,741 of CM069875.1, forward strand.
AAATGCCCAGTAACCGAGTCAATTCTTGGAAAATATGTCCCTCAAAGTTCCTACCTTGATCGGAATGGATCTCCATGGGTACTCCAAACCTTGTTATCCAGTTCTCTATCAAGGCATTCGCAACCGTTGCGGACTCTTGATTTGGCAAAGCATAACCTTCTGGTCATTTGGTAAAATAATCCGTCACTATCATGATGTATTTGTTCTCACGGTTGGTTTCTGGAAATGGCCCGGCGATATCAACGGCAATCCGTTCAAATGGGGCACCAACGTTGTAAGACTCTAACTAAGATCTTCCGCGAGTCTTTGGCAGGTCCGGATACTGCAGCGCAAGTCGTACATCTGGCACACCAGTTTTTTACATCAGTTCTACATTTCGCCCAGTAGAACCTTTCTCGCCCTTTCGATAATGTCTTATTGATGCCCAAATGTCCACCGGTTGGCCCACCATGAATTTCTTCTAGGACCTCAGCGATTCTTACCCTAGGTTGTCAAAAGCCTCTTGACAGTTTTCACTCCAGACAAATGTGGTCTTTTCTTCGGTCAGTGCATGTAGAGGTTTCGCTGCCTTTGCAAAGTCCTTGACAAATCGTCTGTAATATGTGCAAAGTCCCAAGAAAATTCGTAATTCATGCACATTTCTCGGTGGTGGCCAGTTCTTAACGGCTGAGATCTTGTTTGGGTCTGTCGTGACTCCAGCTTCAGAAATGAGATGTCCGAGGTATTTTACTTCCTTCTGAAAAGAACTTGCATTTGGCTGGATTCAATTTCAGGTTCGCCTCTTCAATTCGTTCGAAGACGTTCTTCAAATTCGCAAGGTGCTCTTTGAAGGTCCTTCCAACGACAATTACGTCTTTAGAAAAATTACGTCATCTAAGTACAGGGTGGCCCAACGATGCGTATTTCTTCTGTGAGGGTTATGGGAAAAAAATTAGGAAAAAAATATATAAAGAATTTTATACTAGACAATACGCGACTTATTGTAAAATTGAAATACTTGTAAAAAGAAAATTTTTAGTGACGAAATTATAAAAAATAAACATATATAACCTTATATCGGCAGAAAGCTACATTTAAGTGCTATCCATTTCTGAAATAAAAAGTAGGCCGTTCCATTTAAAAAAAATAAAATACCGAATGTTTCGTAAGTATCGATCGCTCGGTATAATGCAAAAAGATATCTTAATTTTGTTCACATTTTCATAAAGGCCGAAGTCCCAAAAATATCGTGTTAGATTTTCGTTCGTCTGTGTTATCTCATTAATCAGAAATTCAAATTCAAACTGACTGAATTTTCGAAGAATTCTTCAAGAACAAAATTTATTTTACGAAAGTAGTTCAATGAAATCAATATATCTTTATACCGTTGTAATCTGCTCATTGCGGCGTATCCAAATATCTAAAAATATACAGGGTGTTCCATTTAAAAAAAATAGTTTCCACGAACCACAATTTTTCTGATCACTCTGTATACTTCAAAATAATTTTACAATATGCCGCGTATTATCTAGTATAAAATTCTTTATCGATCTTTTTCCTAATTTTTTCCTACAGGCCTCACAGAAGAAATACATAACCCAAAAGGCATGACTTTAAACTGCCATAGACCATTACCTGCAGTGAAAGCCGTCTTTTCCCTATCTTCGGGATGCATTCCAACTTGCCAATAGCCATTCTTCAAGTCCTGAGTCTAAAACCATTTCGCAATGGATAAGGTGTCAATTGTGTCGTCGATCCAGGGCAAGGGATAACTGTCCTTTTTCGTCACGTCATTCAATCGCCTGTAGTCCACACAAAAACGCGTGCTGCCATCCTTCTTAGTCACAAGTACAACAGGAGATGCCCATGGACTTTGCGATGGTTCAATAACTCCTTGGTCCTGCATCTTCTTTGATTAACTCATCAGCCTCTTCTCTCTTCGCTCTCTTCGCCAATGGCAGTATTCGTGTGGGTTGACGAATTGGATTTGAATCGCCAGTGTTGATTCTGTGCTGCACAATGTCCGTCCGGGTTAAGTCATCTTCGGTATAGGCGAAGATTCCCTTGAATTTTCGAAACAATACTTCTACTTCTGTGGCTTCCTTGGGTGTTAACAATGTTGTTGTATCTTTCAGCAATTTTTCCAGTGGTGGACGAATAGGAATTGTTTCTCGAATCTTCACCAGTGTCCCAGCTTCTAAAATTCCTTTCTTGGCGCCGCTGATCTCGGTTGGCTCTATAATTCCGGCGGGATAGCCACCAAGACTACCAACTTTGCCAGAATCAACTTATGGATTAAGGCGGGAATGTTCACACTTTCTTCCAGTTTAACTTTTAGCACTGTTGGTAAATTTCCAGGAACGTGAAGAGGTATTTCTTCAGACCCAATTCGTAGCACTTTATCTTTCAAATCTACAACTAAACAGTTTTTCTTCATGAAGTCAATTCCAAGTATGAAATCATCAACAATGTCTGCTACTAACACCCTGTGTCTAAATTTCATACTTCCAATTTTAATGTCAATTTCGGCTTTACTACAAACTGGAGTAACCTTGCCAGTAGCTGTTTGGACGTGGTATACTTTTCCATTATTCATTAGCTTCCACTTTGGTAAAAGATCTGTTCTTATAATGGACACATTCGCTCCCGTATCAATCGTGAATTATAAAACTGTTTTCATTGTTTCTTATCCTGGAAATAGAGACAATCCTGGGGCTATCCAGAGAATCAATCAGCTTGCGCCCCTTCTTGCTGACTGGTTTTAGTTTAAGACTCACTGTCATCGTCTTGGCGCGCTCGTTTGCGCCGGCAGTTGGAACTCAAATGACCTGCTTTACCACAGTTCCAACAGATTGTAAATCGTCTGCTATTGTTCATGGATTTTCTCTCTTCAAGGTGTTTCAGCCTTTCCCGGATTTCTGTTAAGGTACTCTCATCAGCAGCTTTCACCTCTCGTACGCGTACCAAATTTCTGGAGGCTTGCTTGGCTGCCTCGAATTCTAATGCACCGGCCAGTACATCAGTTATTAGAGAAGTTACCCAAATGCAGTACTTGCTGCATTTCTTGGTCTTTAACGCCGTCGATGAATGCTTGGATAGCCAAGCGATGAAAAACTGGTTCAGGCAAGAAATACGCCATGCTTACCAATCTTTCAATGTCAAGTTCAAAATCTTGGAGTGACTCACCATTTTTCTGGGTACGTGTTTTTAATTGAATGGTATGGAGTTTTTTCATGTGTGCATCACCAAAACACATTTCCAAATTCTCCACCAGTAGATCAAAATTGTTTTGGACTTCCTCAGGAATAGACTGTAAGGCATTCAATGCTAGACCTCGCACGCTGTCTGACCATCCGGGCTCACGGCGTAACAATATTTACATCTGCATAAAGTCAGCTGCTTACTATTAGACAAATAGTATCTGCTAATAGAGCAGTTTTTTTTTTAGTGTTGGATATTAGGTGTTTACGATAATTTAAAATTAAATTTAAATTTTAAGTAAACATAAAAACAAATTGCCTGCAATGATTGCTTTGGATTTTAATGTGGATGTTGCAATTTTTTTGTGGATCTACTAAACCACCTTTGAAAGAATACTTTAAAATGTTTGTAATTGAACTGAAAAGTTGTTTAGAAAATGGAATTGTTGTGAATAATTTTAATGTGAAAGAACATGTAGATCATTCTGTTGTGATACACCTGCAAAGTCATATATTAAAAATGTTATGGGTCATAATGTACGATATGGTTGTGATAAGTGCATCGTGGAGGGAATTCGTCATGAAGAAACAATGACTTTTACTAACCTAAAAGCTCCACTCAGAACAGATAAAGATATTGAACTAAAAGTAAATTTAGAACATTACAAACAAGAAGGAACGCCACTAAATGAATTAGATATTGGAATTATATCATGTTTTCCTATTATATATGCTCAGTGCATGTCTAGGTGTGATGAGAAAATTGCTTACTGAATAGAAGGAAGGAAGTCAGTATCGCTTGCAGTCAAATAGAAAACAACTTTTGGATAGTAGAATATCTGCCTTGAAATCTTTCTGGCCAATTGAATTTAACAGAAAACCAAGAACAATTTCTAAGCTAGATAGGTGGAAATCCACAGAATTTCGGCAATTTCTTCTTTATGTCGGTCCAGTTGTTTTAAATGAAGTTTTACCCACACACTTATATAGTAATTTTTAATTGCTAAAATTTGCAATTTCTATTTTGTTAGCTCCAAAACTTAATGAAATTTATAATGATTATTCGGGCCAGTTTTTTGTAACAAATTGTGTACAGATATATGGTTCTACATTTTGTATTTACAACTGTCATTCTCTTATACTTTGGTTAATGCAAGAAATTTGGTACTTTAAATACAATTAGTTGCTTTCCTTTTGAAAACTATTTAGGAAGTGTGAAACGGTTATTGCGAGAAACCAAATTGTAGTTAATAACAAGTAGTTCGTAGAATACAAGAAAGTTCCTTCTTAACATATTTAGATTCTACATTCAATGGTGATGGTGAATTGTGTGAAGTACAATTAATAGCACATAAAGTACCTCTGGATTTAAAAGATAGTATTGAAGGAGAATTTTATTAAAAACTTTACTTTCAGAAGTATATTTTCAATAACAATTGTGCTGATTCTTTTATATACATGAAGAATGGACAAATTATTAAGTGTTTATATTTAGTTAAAAATCATAACGAAATAACTATTGTTGCCAATAATTTTATAATATTGAAATCATTTTGTCATTATCCAATTGATAGCAGTTTGCTACAGTTATTTCTTGGACGATAGCATCGTCAGATTGTATTCAGTTAACGATATTTTATGTAAATCTGTTATTTTGCCATTCAAATCACATTTTGTTTGTACACCACTTCTTCATGCACTAATATAATTGATAAAATATAATTTGTAATGAACGAAAAATTTGCTGCGTTAATCGTAATACTGATATTGTAACAATATTTATTTTATAATGTGATTTAGTTATTGGGTGGTTGAGTTCCCGGAAGAAAAAAGAAAATGTTTGTAATATCAAGGACATGGGTAGTTCCAAAAACTACAAATAAAGGTCCTTTGGAATGTTATTGGCCAGGGTACTTTAAGTCTGATCAACTTAGAGAACCAGCTACCAAAAATCATTGTGAAATATCTAAAAAGAATTGTGGATTAAGTAAGTTAATGTAATAATACACTTTATACCGGCTGTTTATACGAGAAAACGACCCACAGCCATAACATTATAACTCCTGTACTACTAAATGCCAGTTTTGGCTATTTTTAACAACATTTAACATTTTTTGAACTCATAGTGTAATATTTTAGTATATATAACCATTCTTATGTGATTTTCTGAGTTCTAGTGTGCATCGTTTTTTGTAAAGCAGTGTGTATGTACATACAAAAATATTAAATTTACTGGTAATTATAAAGAAGCACAAAAAGCAATAGACACATTGGAATTTAAAAAAAAAACACTGAAACAGAAGATAAACATCATCAGAGGAGTAAAATAGAACACATAGGCTAAAAAAGAATACCCATCATCCAAGTTACTTGTATACCTTTGATAGTGAGGAAGAATTAATTTCACAGGTACCTCAACGGAAAATTAGCAAAATTACCTCAAAAAATGTTAATGATATTTCAACAACTGCAGCGAACGTATCCTGTACACAGTGTTTAAAGAATGAAGGTAATGTAATCATAAAGTGCGTAATAATAGCAAAATCATTTGTGTAATTTTTCAGCATTAATAATAGCTTCTATGGTACAATAGAAGTACACATTGTATGTATTTAGATTTTTATGTTGTATTTTTTGAAGGTGGCAGCTTTACAATTAGTTAGTGGCAAAGATACTCAAGATACTACTAGACGCATTCTTAACAAATTAATTTTGATAATAATATAGCTCTTGAAACCAATTGGTCAGGCAAGAATAACAAGACATGCTTTTCCCAATACTCCAATATTATAAATTTACTTACGGGTTGGTTAGTGTTTTATTTTTATGTAAATATCTCATTTTCAAAATTTAGTTGCTGTTAGAAGAAACCCTATTTGTAGAGAAGCAATGAAGAATGAAATAGAAAAGGTAATTAAAGTTTGGTTAAGAAATGCAGTAGATCGAGAAGGAGGACGTAATCGAAGAAAGAAAATTAATAAAGGTACTGGATAATTATCTACAAACATATTTTTTAAAGATTTTTATTTTGTTATCAAAGGAAAAAGTTCCTTATTTGAAATGAGAATTATATTTATTTTGTTATTTTTTTATAAAAACGAGAATTATTTGTTTATTTAATTTTTTAACTAAAAAATTATTTATTTATTTATTTTATCTGATGTTAACGAATATTTTTTTAATAAAAAATATCAAATATATTGTAGTATATTAGAGCGGTTTCAGTTAGGACTGATAATAGATAGTCAATGTTTTTTAAAACGGAATATAGATAGTAGAGATGGGCAGAGTGACTCTTTTAGTGGAGTTAACTCTTTGCATCAGACTCACCGATGCGAGCTGACTCACTGAATCAGCTCAAAAGATCTGCTTGCTTCACTTTGTTCTGTAAGCATCGCGGGTATACGGAGCTGTACGGATGATAGCTCCGTACAAAAATTACGCTTAGCTTCAGCCTTGATGGTCACATACTTACGCGCTTGGATAAAAAAAAACGAATGAATAAGGTTTAATACTTTGCTAAAGCAGACCTTTTGTTGCTCTGGATTAGAATTAAGCAAAGTTTCGAACGTTCAGCTTTTGTTACCCACGATGTATACATTCATTTACATTACGAATGTAAAGTCACAATTCAATCCTCGTAAACAATACATTAAGTATTAAAAAAAAATCGTATCGATAATCGCATTCGAATTAGATAGTGAATACCTAACGAATATATAATAGTTAAAGTTTCTTTTAAGAATGGTGTTTATCGTTAAAAGTTCACAAAAGCTACAAATTTTGCTTGGTTTTTTTTTATTTACATGTTTTTCTATATTTCGTGCAACAGTTCAAAATGTTTTGTAATGTTTAAAGAAAAATCATTTTTATGAACTACAAAAACAACAAAGAATTTAATGTAAAGCAAATTCTGTACGAACGTAAACGCAAATTAATTATACACGTTATTTTCACGGGCTGAAATTATTTTATTTTAGTATTGCTCTACCCGAGATCGTAAGCAAGATTCGAAAATAATCGGTATCGGTATTGAGCACCGAGACACAGAGGCAAGAGCTGCCTGCGATAATAAATGTAATAATTGCGAAGGCAAGAGCTGAGAGCTACTTCGCATAAATACAAGCGAGTTGTTTCATCGACTCTTTTCGTCGAATCGACTCGGTGAGTCAGCTCACTCATGAGTTACACATCTCTAATAGATAGAGAGGTAATAATAAGATGGCGACCAACTGTAAAACGACGCACGTTGTTTTCTAGTTAATAAACATTAAATACAACCAGTTTTCAACATTATTGAAGCCCCTATCCGTTACAACAATTGGCGACGAGGAGCAAAAAACAACTTTTTGAAGAGAAGTTTAACAACAAGAAAATTTGTTGATACGTAGAAAATGGCTGCAGTTACGGTTATCAATAGTGCAAATTTGTCCAGTTTAAACATTTTTAATGTGGGTGACGACTGGGAGATATTTTCAGAAAGGCTGGAACAGTATTTCTTAGCTAATAACGTTGAAGATAATAGGAGAGTGTCGGTGTTGTTAACAGCCGTAAGCGAAGACACTTACAAGATACTCAGAAATATTTGCCACCCAGCAAAACCGAGTAACAAGACTTATAAAGAACTGGTGGACTTGTTATCTTTGCAATTTAAACCTAAAATTTCTCTGTATCGGAAAAGGATTCAGTTTGAGATGCTGCGACAAAAGGATGAATCGATCAATGAATGGTATGTCAAGGTAAAAAAAGCAGCAGCGGACTGTGAATTTGGCAATCAATTAGATGCAAGGCTGTTAGACAAATTTGTAGTTGGCATGCGTCCAGGAAAAATATTGGATCGTTTGTGTGAGGAGTCTATTAAGAAGCCACTGAAGGAAATGCTGGAAATAGCGCTCACAAAGGAGGCAGCATTGAAAGAGACACGAGGGGTAGAAGTGCATAAAATCCAGAGGGTACCTGCCAAGATAATTCCTTTACAAGAAAGGGAGAAGCTAAAAAAGTATAGTGAGAAGAAGGAACTGGAAAAGGACAAGGTCAAATGTTTTCATTGTGCGAGAGGTAATCACGATTTTAAAAACTGTAAGTTTAAATCATTTATTTGTAATAAATGTAAGCGCAAAGGACATATTGCTAGTGCATGTAAATTTAAACTAGAAAAAAATAATTATGTAGAGACAAAGGTTGATGTTGACGAGATGTTTAATGTAGAAACTGAGGTAGATTTTAGAACTGATGTGTGTTATGTAGAACCTGTAAGTGTAACTGTTATTGTAAATGATAAACCCTTGCTTATGGAGGTAGACACAGGGGCAGGTTTGTCTTGTATACCATTTAAAGTGTACGAGGAGCATTTTGCAAATGTTAAGTTAGAGGATAGCAAGATTGCATTGAAAGTGTATCATGGTCCAGTAGTATTTCCTAGAGGTAAAATCAGAGTTAGCATTACCATAAATGAAGTTATAAAGCAATGTACATTAACGGTAGTTGACGGGGCTACTAAATCATTGCTAGGGCGTGATATTTGGGTAAAATTAGGACTAAAGTTAGATGGGAAAAATGATGTGTTTTTAGATAATACAAGATTAAATCAGTTTCAAATAAATACTGTAAATTGTAGTAACAGAACACCGGAATTGGAAAGGTTGTTAAATCAGTATTCAAATTTGTTTAAGAATGAGTTGGGAACATACAAGATGGAGAAAATTAAATTAGAAATTGAACCGAATGTGACACCAATATTTAGAAAACCACAACCAATACCATTTGCGTTTGGAGAAAAAGTTTTTGCAGAGTTAGAAAAACTGGAGAAACAAGGTGTTATAGAAAAAGTTCCGAGCACATCATGGGGTACACCTTTAGTACCAGTAATGAAAGCTAATGGGAAAGATATTCGTGTATGTGCCAATTATAAAATCACCATAAACAAATATCTTAAAGATGTTAATCACCCATTACCTCGGGTAGAGGATGTTTTTGTAGCACTCCAAGGAGGACAGAAGTTCACAAAACTAGACTTCTTGAATGCTTACAATCAGTTGGAAGTTGATGATGCTACGTCAGATCTCCTAGCATGGAGTACGCCTTGTGGTATTTACAAAGTTAAACGTTTGCCTTACGGAACAAAACCAGCATGCTCCATTTTTCAAAATGTGGTAGAAAAAACATTGCAAGGTTGTAAAGGAACCGTAAATTATCTAGACGATATAGTGGTAACTGGAAAGAATGATAAAGAGCACATTAAAAATTTAACGGAAGTTCTAAGTAGATTAGACAGAACTGGTTTTAGGTTAAATTACAGTAAATGTCAATTTTTCCAGGATAGTATATTCTATTTAGGTCACAAGATTTCATCAGAAGGTTTGGAGAAAGATGAGTCTAAATTGGAAGCGATACTTCGCACCCCACGACCAAGAAACGTGACAGAAGTTAGATCTTTCATTGGGATGGTGAGTTATTACTCAAAGTTTATACCAAATCTTTCGGTAAAACTGAAGCCAATGTATAATTTGTTGCAAAAGGATGCCATATTTAAGTGGACTACAGCTTGTGAACAAGCATTTGAATTTGCAAAACGGGAACTCACGTCAGACAGAATATTAATACATTTTGATCCAGATAAACCGTTACGTTTAGCTTGTGATAGTAGTCAATACGGAATCGGTGCTGTACTCTTACATGTAGTAGATGGAATAGAAAGACCAATCAGTTTTATTTCAAGAATATTGTCAAAAGCAGAGAAAAATTACAGCATGGGAAATAAGGAAGCTTTAAGTATTTATTGGGCGGTGCAAAAATTCTATCAGTATTTGGCTGGAAGAAAATTTGAGATTGTGACTGATCACAAATCATTACAAACTTTGTTTGGCGAATTTAAGAGTTTACCTAAAATGGCGTCAGGTAGATTGCAGAGGTGGTCTTTATTTTTGTCAGGTTTTGACTATACAATTAGATACATAAAAGGGAAAGACAATGTTAAAGCAGACGCTTTAAGTCGCTTACCACTGCGTGAAGAGAAATTGAATGAGACTGAAGAAAATGATTATCTGAATTTTGTGGAAAAGTTAGTACCAGTCGATGTGAACCGAATCAGATCAGAGGTGAGAAAGGATAAAGTCTTAGGACAAGTTTTTAATTGGGTTAGATATGGTTTCCCAGAGAATACTGACAATGAAATGTTGAAACCATTTTTAATGAGGAAGGAAGAGCTATTTGTAGATAAAGGAGTATTGATGTGGGGCTATAGAGTGGTGATACCGGCTAAACTGAGAAGGCAGTTGTTGTCAGAGTTACACGCTACCCACGAAGGAATAAGTAAGATGAAAGCCAATGGTAGATCATATTTTTGGTGGCCATCACTTGACAAGGAAATCGAGAGATATGTAAATAATTGTAGAATATGTACAGTATACCGACCGGAACCTCAGAAGGCTGCTGTATTTCCATGTGTAAAATCAGAATATTTTTTTGAAAGGATACAGGCAGATTTCCTAGGTCCGATTGCTGGAAAGATGGTGTTAGTCATCACGGATACGTATTCAAAATGGCCGGAGGCATTTATAATGTCAAGGACAGACAGCAGTTCTACAATAGAGAAGTTCAGAGAGTGTTTTGCCAGGTTTGGTTTACCAAGGATTGTTGTTACCGACAATGGTCCACAATTTTGCTCGGACGAGTTTTCAAAATTCCTATATAATAACGGTATTAGACACATGACATCGCCACCCTATCATCCGGCAACCAATGGGTTCGCTGAAAATTGCGTAAAAACTTTTAAAACTAGCATGTTAAAAGCTTTAAGGGATAAAACCAATAGTGAATTTTCTTTCGAAACCTTAATGAATAAACATTTGTTTCATTATCGAAATTCAGTGCACGTCACTACTGGTGTTACACCTTCTAGTTTAATTTTTACTCATAAAATTAGAACTAGGCTAGATTTGTTAAATGAAAAACATTTTAAAGAGAAAAATAAGGTTAATAGTTTTAAGAATAATAGAAATGAACGATTTTGTGAAGGAGAAAAGATATTGTGTAGAGATTACAGAAATCCTAATAAAAAGGGTTGGGTAGAAGCGATTGTAGATGAAGTATTAGGCGACAGGATATACTTATGTAAGCTAGTAAGAGAAGAAGTAGTTTGGAAAAGACATATTAATCAAATAATAAAGTCTCATCGTGAAGATGATATAACGGAAAGGATTCCTGAAGCGGCAGAAATAGTCACACCACATGAGGAAGAATTAGCGCTGGGGGAAGCAAGTGAAGCCAGTGAAACGTCTGTTGGTGAAGATATGACAGATTGCGCAAAGATTCCCATTAGTGTGGAAGCAAGCAAGGAAGAAGAAGAGAAAGTTGAAGAAAAGTCGTCTTCTACACCAATGTCGGCGCGAAATCAAAAGGTTATGCGGAGGACACCTACGTCTGTTGTAAACGAGAGACCTAAAAAAATATTAAACCACCCGTACGCTTAAATTTGTGAGTGGGGGTATTTGTAGTATATTAGAGCGGTTTCAGTTAGGACTGATAATAGATAGTCAATGTTTTTAAAACGGAATATAGATAGAGAGGTAATAATAAGATGGCGACCAACTGTAAAACGACGCACGTTGTTTTCTAGTTAATAAACATTAAATACAACCAGTTTTCAACATTATTGAAGCCCCTATCCGTTACAACATATATGTTTATTATTTTAATTATTTGATCCTTAAACTTAAAAAAATAACATATTTTTATTAATTCATTATTTAATACTTAACGGTAGTGGTAGTAACATTACATAATAGTGATGCTAATTTTTTTATAGTATTAAAAGTTTTGTCGAAGTTTGAGTCGAGTTGAGTTTGAGAGTTGGTTTCCAACTAAAGTTACTGGATTAAAACTAGGGCAGACATTGATGAAAATGTCGGTGTTTGTTAATGTTATTAATATTAACATTAATAAGATTAATAAACATACAATACACTCATAAACGTACCCAAATTTGAATCTGCTAGGCATATTTCCTATACTTTTTGATCCCTAAACGTTCCTGACCTGACCACCTATAACCGATATATAAAAGTGATCGGCGCTATTCTTCGATATTAATAATAATTAATATCTGGTACTTTTTCCTTGCATTTTGGCCTGCTTGTGGCAGGCATATGTATCGAGATAGGTTCGATACCGATTTCCGGCATCAGCCCGATGAACGCTATTCTGGCAACAAGTTATGAAACCAGCATTGGCCCGTTACATTTGTGTTTGTTGGGAACAAGTTCATATAGACATTTTCATTTGGAATAATACGAAATTTTTAATAATAATCGATAACTTTTCAAAATTATACAAAATTAACAATCGTTTTACCACATCGTATCATCAGGAAGGAAATGCCCCAGTTGAAAGATTTTATAGTACACTTATAGAACACTTACGAATACTTATACGATAAAAATTTGAACATAAAAGCAGCTATTAATCGATCAATTTTAGCATATAATTCAACGATCAATCCGATTTTCAAGTTAACCCCCTTGGAAATTTTATTTGGACGTACAAAGTCAAGAGATCCTATTGATTTAGATTAAGAACAAAAGTATATGCAAAATTATATTAATGAGCATAAAGATTTAACATAATAAACCTTTACAAAAAAAAAATACATGATAAACAACAAGAAATGAAGCAAAAGGTAATAGATAAAAGAGAATCAAGACAGGAAATATCATATAAAATAAATGATGAAGTATATCTGAAACAAAGTAAGCTTAGCAAAAGTAAGCAAAAACATTATATCTTGGACCCTATAAAATTACGAAAATCCTAGAAAATAACAAATATGTCATTGATCCCTTAAATAAGAGATGTAAAACTAAAGCGGTTCATCTAAAAGAATTAAAACATCGAATTGTTTCAGATTCATAATCCTGCTCCTCGCCATCGGAGGAAACGGAAAATTAATTGAAGTTAAGGAAATTATAGGACTTCTACCACATAGATTAGGTATCGCCTACAATTCGAAGACACACTTCGAACTTATTATTAAGCTAGATTTAAAACCCCTTTTAAATGTTCTTGATACCTACATAGATATTCTTAAAAATAATCATAATAATGATAATTTAGAATTTGAAATCAAAACTAAATCAGAAGCACTTAATATTAAAACAAACAAACGTCGCGCATTCAACTTTCTTGGCAGGGCTGCCAAACTTATAACTGGAAACCTAGATAGTGGCGACGGTGAACGGTATAAAACGCTAATTAAGCAACTTGAAGACAATCAGGATATACTTAAGAATACTTTAATTCAAAACATAAAACTGATGAATAAAATTTCTAATGAGATCAATAAAAATATTTTAAAATTAGCCAATGCCCAAAAAGAATTAACTAAAGTTACCAATGATCTTCAGGTACCTATGGCAAACCAAAAATTGATAAATAATTTGCATCTAATTAAGGTACAGTTATCCGATTTAATAAATATAATATCTTTAGCGAAACGTAATATATTGCACCAAAGTTTAATAAAACCTCATCAACTCCTGGATGAAATTAAATTCGTTCATCTAGACAATTTTCATAAATTTCCCTTTGAACCTTTATTGCAGGACAATTATCTTATTCAGTCGTTAATAACAATACGTTCTTATCAATCTCAGTATACTTATGTTTTTATTCTGCGAATCCCAATAATTGAAAATATGGAGTACCAATATTACCAACTTTATTATTTGCCAGTTCGATCGATTGTTGAGATAATTCCACAAATTAATTATTTGGCCTTGTCTCAAAAGGATTACTTGCAATCGAGCGAATTGTGTCAATTAATTCATAAGAACGAATATTTATGTAAAAATAAAATCAGTGGTCACTTTGATAATTTTCATGAACCCTGTGAAGTAAATCTAATAATGCATAATTATCCTAAAAAACTGTTTTCATTATGAGGTACTTATTGAAGACTATGAAATTAGAGAATATCGTGATTTAACCATTGCTGTATTATAAACAGAAAGTAAAATTGCTGAAAATTGTAAGATCATTTTCATAGGAACGTATGTAGTGTATAATGAAAATACCTGTATCTACTGGGTGTCTCACAACGTACGGAGGAGATTGAAAGGGTAGCTGTAGGACATCAAAATAAAGCTTTTTTCTTAATTCGCTTTTGACCAAAACCCAATAATATGAAAGTTACAGCAGTTTAACTTTCTTAATTTCTTCTTTAATTTACACCTATAACTACTTAATTAATCAAAATTATTTCACAAAATGCAATTTTATTATTAAATAAACTCTAAATTTATCAACACCACCATTCATAAAATGTATATGTTAATCTGTTTCCTAGTTTTATTTTTATTTAGTAGGCGGTGCACAACGAGATGAAAACCCACTTTTGGGAATTAAAAGAAAAAATGAAATAGCTGTAACTTTAACGTTTTTTCTTAATTCGCTTTTGACCAAAACTCAATATTAAGAAAGTTACAGCAGTTTAACTTTCTTAATTTCTTCTTTAATTTACACCTATAGCTTCTTAATTAATAAGAATATTTCACAAGATGCAACGTTATTGTTAAATAAACTCTAAATTTATCAAATCCACTATTCATAAAATGTCTATGTTAATCTGTTTCCTAGTTTTGTTTTTAATTAGTAGGCGGTGCACAACGATATGAAAACCCGCTTTTGGGCATTAAAAGAAAAAATGAAATAGCCGTTACTTTAACGTGACTACATTTTTTAAAATAGTTGTTTATTGTAAAATAGTTGTTTATTGTAAACCAATTAACTCCCAAATGCCTCAAATTTGAATTTAAAACGTAAAATATTACTACAGGGAGTAACTTTTGCTTGTTAATTAATTTCACTTTAAACTCTTGTAATTTTTTAGTTATTGCTTTTTTACCTAAAATTTATTAGGAAAAAATATTTAGTTTGATCTCTCTTAGCTATCCTTTTAATCTCCTCCATAGGTTATGAGACACCCAATATAATCTTAGAGGAATTTCAATTCAAAATTATAATAAAGAAGCTAGCAGTAAGAAATTAGAACTTATAAACTTATATAATGGTGTTGAAATTAATGATATTCATGAAGAACTTGGGGAACAGTTGGAAACTTTAAATAATGTAAAGGGTATACACTTCGTAAATTATACAGTTTATACTCTGATCGCTGTAATTGTATTAACAATTGTAATTCTTATTATAATTAAAAAATGTACGCAAGGAGAACGAAAGATTTCGAGGACGAAAAATAATCTCAAGGAGGGATTAGTTACGAATTCCAAGAATTTTGGTGACAACAACAGCGCACAAAATGCAATCAGCACGTTTCTATCTTTTAATCTTTGTTTTCATATTTATACAACACGTACCTATGTAACGCGTTGGTTCCAAATAAACTTTTTTTAAATTAATCAGTCTTATCAACTATCAAATTTAGAGTAATAAAACAGCGAGTCCTACTCCGACCGACCTTTCTCGATCGGAGTAAGACTCACTCGCTGTTTTATTAGATTTTTTATTTTCATATAAAAGCACCGGTCAATAATTCAATTATTATTATAATTATTATTATCATTTATTTTCACCAGTTTTCATTACATGGCTCTAATACACAAGATATACAGGCATCATTTTTCGAGCCCAAGCATGGGGATCTCGGTTATCTTAAGAGATACGAGGTCGGTTAAATTAGGCCAAAGTTGCGTATTTTCATGCTAATTAATAATCTGAAAAGCAATCTAAATTATACCTTTTCGTTTTGAAGATATTGAGAAAAATCTAAAAATTTTCATTTTCGTTTTTATTTTTTAAATCGAAAACCGATAAAGCTAGCCCTTTATAACTTACACATTATTAAGGCAGTTTTTGACGTAGAATCTAAATCTTTCATTATATTTACCCGAGCTGTCAAGATTGCAGAGATACGACTGTCAACTTTTTTTTTCTTATGGCCGCCATATTGGATTTTCATATTTCTAAATAAAGATTTTTCTACGATTCTAACAATGTATCAGACATTATGGTTGATTCGACTTTTTGACCGAAATTTCAATTTTCTAATTTTTAGTTTTTAAAACGAAAAAGAATAATTTAGATTGCTTTTCAGATTATTAATTAGCATGAAAATACGCAACTTTGGCCTAATTTAACCGTCCTCGTATCTCTTAAGATAAGTGAGATCCCCATGCTTGGGCTCGAAAAATGGACAGCCTGTATACATACATATACACATACAATCTTATGTCCCACATGCTAGTCTGGGGTTTCCGCACTACTCCGTTGACCTCAGGATCTCCGTGGCTGGTGGAGTAGTAGGAATAGGCCGATCTGGAACCTTAAACTTCAAGGCCATGACCTTGAGGTGACCTCGATCAAGGTCAAGATTAGAGGAGGTTCCAGAATCGACCTGTTCCTAACGTAACCGAGAGGTAACTTTGAAATGACCTTGAGGGTTCAAGGTTATGATCGGAGGAGGTTCTAAAATTTGCTTTGTGCCGATGTAACTACAAGGTTAAGGATCAAGTCAGAGGAGGTTGCAAAATTTTCAATGTCATTGACGTGACCTCATCATTACCTCTAAAAGCGAGGTCAGTGGAGGGTTCCAAAAATTATCTATCCTTGACGTGACCTTAACTTGACGGAGGATCCAAAAACGGTTTATCTTGAATACGACCGTAAGGTTGGAGGAGGTAGGGACCCCCACCTAAAATCTTGTTATATAAGGTTCTTCATTTGGGAATAGATTCAGTTGTTACAGAACTGTGAGTTGTGTTGTTAAGTTAATCACCTACCTACATACATAAAAGTAAGTTTAAGTCATCTTATTGTAATAATTTATAATTTGTATATTTTTATTGTATTTAACAGTGACATCTAAACAAGTGGATTTTTTCCTGAAGCAAAAGAGAAGGCACGTGAACGATCCTTTTGATGACGTACAGAAGAAAAGACTTCTGACTGAAAACGTTGACAAACCAAAAGAAGAAAAGCCGGATGAGCACGGTTTGAATATGCCCTCAGTTCGAAACGAGTTTCAATTTGAAATACTCTCCCAGCCTTACTTCACAGATGAAGATTTTCGTCAATGTGATACTAATGAGACAGCACCTTCCGAGATTTCAGAAGCAAGAGAGGTGACTGACGTAGATCAGTTGCCACTTTTAGCTCAAAGTGTATATTTTCTAAATAAGAGCCGTACGAAGTGGATTTGTGTCGGACTGTGTACCGAAACATTTTTTGATCCGATAATACGTATTATGGGTTCCAAAAGGCAGAGCATATCGTTTTTAGAAGAGGAATGGAAAGAATTTTGTTCTTATAACTACATTTGAAGTCGTATTTTACTGAGAAGAAAACTATTTATCCGGTAATGAAAATCAGCTCAGTAAAGGCGTCTTTCGAACGCATCGAAGGAACGAAAATACTGAAATTAGAAAGAGGAGTGGAGACATTATATATATCTTATAAAGGTCTATTGGAACTCTGGAAATTGTGTGATATTGTATTATATCGTTTAGAAGTTTTGAAACAATTGAACTATAAATCATTCTACAGCAACATGATTCCATGTTTGAGTGTTATGGAAAGTGATATGAAGACAAATGTTAAATCATTTCTCAATAATGAAATATCTGAGAAAGGAGCAATTACAAATGAATTAATGATGTTTGGAATTAGTAAATTAATTTTTGATATAAGTATGCATAAAGCTGTTAATATGTAAATGTTATGTGATTTAATATGTATATATTTCTAGATATGACACTGTCAGTTATAAATAAAATTTTCTAAGAACACTGTTTGATCCTTTATTTAATAAACTAACGATACTTAACCAAAAAATTAAGAGAAATTTTTACGCTATATAAAGATAAGCAGTGAGTATTGAAGTAGTACACATGTAACATCGTTGACTGTTAGAAAGAAAAGCCATAAATGCGACGTCGTGTCAAAACAGATTACACTGCGAGAAGCACCTTAAAACGAAAAGGTCGTGGTTTACTTAATACGTTAATTAATAAACTACCAGTAGAGTTACACTTACCAGGTTACAATTACTGCGGTCCGGGCACAAAATTAGACGTTCGACTTAAAAGAGGAGACAGAGGTGTGAATGCGTTGGATGAGGCGTGCAAGCAACACGATATCGCATATTCTGTAAGTAGCGATTTAGAAAAACGTCACGAAGCAGATAAAAAATTGTATCAAGCGGCAGTGAAAAGAGTGAAGAGTACAGAAGCGGGATTTGGTGAAAAAGCATCTGCGTTATCTGTAGCCGCCTTAATGAAAGCTAAGACAAAGCTTGGAATGGGAAACGGAGTGAAGAGAAAGCGTAGTAAAAGGAAGAAGCGTGGTGGTAAATTATCATTTCGACAAGCTGTAAGGAAAGCACAACATGCAATATCACGTAATGGTAACAAGAGTCTGTTAGAAAATGTGAAATTGGCGCAGGCTGTTTTAAAGAAGGACCACAAGAAAATAAGACCTCCACGTCAAAGAGTGATACCAATTCCTAAGAGAGGAGGGTTTTTACCTTTAATTCCATTATTTGCGGCTTTGGGCGCAATAGGATCGCTCGGCGGCGGTGCAGCTGCAATTGCTAAGGCGGTAAACGATGCGAAAGAGCAACTGAAAGAGGCAGAGCGACATAATCGCGCTATGGAAACAAAAGCAGTGGGAAGCGGATTCTATATAAAACCTTACAAAACAGGGTGTGGGTTATATTTACGATCCAATCCAAAAAACTGAAATATTTGCCTCGGCGACCGTTGACTAACATTGACATACTGAAATATGCTAAAATATGGAAATTACCTTTCTTTCGAGGTGTGTTTATGAGAGATACTTTACCTAAAAAGATATGGAAGCATGAAAGTGGAGTAGTGAATTTAGATAGCGATTCTGGTGAAGGAACGCATTGGGTGGCATATTATAAGAGAGGAGGAATCGTAAAATATTTTGACAGCTATGGAGATCTACGACCTCCAGTTGAAGTAGAGAAATATCTTTTGTCGAACGGATTGGGAGTTATTAACTATAATTATGAAAGGTATCAGAAACAAAATACACAAAATTGTGGACACTTATGTCTACAGTTTTTAAAGTCCTTTACAAGTTAAGTAAGAATGTAGTACTTGAAAGATGGTCAACATGGAATCTTCACCCGTTGCGTGTACATTCACTCTTACGGGAACTGAATCAGTTTTATTTTGTGAATTGAATCCACCACTATACCTCGATGAAGAGGCAACATATGAAATGTGCTTGTTAAATTTTGAAACGTTTAATGCAATACCTAACATAGATGAAAGTAATAATTTGATACATTATGAAGAAACAGGAAAAACGACGGTTTGGAAAACTATCGTTATACCTACAGGTACATATGAACTAGACGATATCAACCAATATCTGAAAGATTGTTTTCAAAATAACAATATCCCTGATTATATAAACATTAAAGGAAATAATAATACTTTAAAGGCAACCATACACAGTTCGGTTAAGCTCGATTTTAGTAAACCAAATTCATTGGGAAAATTGTTGGGTTTTAAACCGCGAACGTTGAAAGTAAACGATAATAACATTGGTGATTTTCCGGTGGAAATAAAGTAAATGCTATAAGAATAGAATGTAATCTAACCGGTGGATCTTATAACAACGGAGAACCCGGTCATGTTTTGTATCATTTCTTTCCAAATGTACCTCCAGGGTTTAAAATAATAGAATCCCCTCTTCAAGCTATTTATCTTCCAGTGACCGTGAACGTGATTACGAGAATAGTCATTCGACTATTAGATCAAGAGAATCGATTAGTAAATTTTAGAAACGAAGTAATTACTCTAAGACTTCATTTGAGAAGATTCACATAATGATTATTTACGATAGCAATTATTCGAAACGGAAAGAGTGTAGCAGAATTAGACGTAATGTATTATTTAAACCACGGAAACAGATACTGAACTGTTGTCGACAAAAAAAACTGAAATTGACACAGAGAAATCGAATATATTTAGAGAGTTTAGGTTATAAGGTGCTAACATAGGGGGAATTATTCTGTAGAAGAAACGTAACCGTCAAAGGGTGAACACCATCATTACACGTAAGGCAATCATCATCTAAACAGAACGACATGGATATTTTGGGAGTAACTGATAAAATTAAATTGGACACTTCAATAACCAGTATGGAGTTCCATTCACACTTACCATTCAGTTCATCATTTGGTAATAACGATGAAGTGCGTATCACCGTACCTGAGATCGACAATTACACCCTCCCTTGCGAAAGTTATTTGTACGTAGAGGGAAGACTGCGTTTGGTTAGTGATAATACTAAACACAGTGCGACGGCACAATTGATAAATAATCCGGTAGCTTATATGTTTAGCGAGATTAGATATCTTCTGAACGGAGTACAGGTGGATTCGGTAAGAAATGTTGGCATAACATCAACAATGAAAGGGTATTTTTCTTTTACTCGCAACGATACAGTAAAATTGGAAAATGCAGGATGGATTCAGGAGAATGATAAAATGAGCGATATACTCAACGTTAAGGGAAATTTCTCAGCAAGTGTACCTTTAAAGACACTATTAGGTTTTGGGGAAGATTATAAAAAGATCGTCTTGAATATGAGGCAAGAATTAGTATTGATCAGAGCAAATGATGACGTTGATGCAGTTGTGGAAACAAACAAGACGGAAAAGATTAAATTAATAATTGACAAAATTGTATGGCGTATACCTCATATTTCTGTTGGACTACGTGAGCAATTGGCTTTAACGAGAGTGACAGACAGAGATGTTGAAATACAAATTCCTTTCAGAAGCTGGGAGTTGCACGAGTATCCGTCGCTCCCAACTACGACAAGTCATTCTTGGACAGTAAAAACGGCTCCGCAGTTGGAAACGCCAAGGTACATAATCATCGGTTTTCAAACTAAGCGAAAGGGTGTCGTCGATGCAAACATGAGTCTGTTTGATGACGTTAAGTTAAAATCATTAACGGTATTTCTAAATGGCGAACGCTATCCGTACGACAATATTGAAATTGATATTGAAAATAACAAATACGCCGTTATATACGACATGTATTCTAGATTTCAGGAAAATTACTCTATTTTTCCAGATATATCTTTTGTATATTTAATTGTTTTTAACAATTTAACTGTAAGTATTATTAAGTAAGATTTACGTTTTAATGTTTTAATATACTCCGTATTTTTGCATGCTAGTAATGTCCTTTGGAAATGAACGCCCAATTTTACAGCAATATTTACAAGGAAATCCTTCTTCAACAGTAACTACTAGCGTGGAATCTGCATTTAGAGAAACACAGACAGGAGTGGCAAGTACTGCTCAAGTAAATGTTTCTCAGAGTGCATTTACCACTCAAGCAAATGTGCCGCCTTCATGGTGGAATGAAATTGATAATTCCTCTTTCCTGTTGCAAGAAGGAATTATCAATGATTCTACACTGAACGCAGTTGGTGACGTAATAGATCGTGTGGATTCTCGAGACATTCATTCCAGTCAACCAATTGTTAGCCAATTGCTGGTTCCTAGCCCTTGTATTCTTAATCAGCAATCTACCCAACCTCCTTTTATTATTCCACAACAATTAATCGCTACTTCTTCTTTAATGAAACCACCAAATCAAACTTCGAAACCACCAAATAAACCAGTTTCCCCATCAAATAAATCAGTTCCCATTCTTAAACAACCCACTCAACCCCTTATTTCTTCTTTCCTTACGCAAACCAAACCTACTCAACCCCTCATTTCTCAACAGTCAATAGTTACTCCTATTGTAACATCCACATCAGCCTCTACTACTTTGGTTGCTGTTACATCCGTTCCTATTGCTACATCGGAAACTGTTCCTATTACATCCGTCTTTACAACTCCGAGTGCCATTTCTAGATCTGTTATTTCTAAATCAAAAACTCCGAGTTCCATTTCTAAATCTGTTTCTAAATCCGTTTCTAATACTCGTGAACCCACACAATATTTACGCACCCTACGTGGCAACCAATATTCTCGTCTAAGGACCGTTAGCGACAAGTATGAAAGAGTGTGGTTGCCTAAAGCAGAATATTTGCAACGCAGAAGGGAACGCACAATGGAACGTAGATTGGAAAGAATTGCTAATGAAAGAGTTTTTCTTTCTTCTTTGCGTTCAAATGATGACTTGATGCATAGTGCGGAGTTGCAAGGTCAACTTAGTCAGTCGCAACCCCGTGTTGTTGCAGATAATATCCCGCTAAATCCTAATGACTCAGTTTATGATATAATTGATATATCAGACCGTTCAATGGAGATATCTCAATTATCACCAATTGGGAATAATAATAACACGAACTCATCAATTAATATTAATCCAGTAATGATTAATAATTCTCCTTCTGTTCGTCGACCGAGGACTATTAATCTACCGAGGACTAATGTTAGTGAATCTGCTAATATTATATCCAATATTCAGAATTTGTCATCTTCACAATCACAACCGGAACTACTTATCCCACCCTCTCAAATTCCACCTTCTCGACTTCAGATTTCACCTTCTCGGCTTGAAATATCCTCTCCTAGTGTCCGAACCTCTACACCTATTCGATCCCTTTCCTCATCACAACATGTTATACCCCTTCCTTCACCCTCTCCCAATTTAGTGGGAGTTATCTCAACAGCAGTCCAAAATTATTATGACGGAATTATGCCTGAAGTCAGGAACTGTTGTTTAGAGGGTGAGAAAAATCTTAGAAAAGTCACGGATGAGTTGCAATCTTGTCGTGAAATTTTACGTACAGTTCGCTTAAGGTCTCCGACTGACCAGGCTTTAAACGAACAATATGACAAAATTTCCCTCATTCACAACCGTCTGAGCCTGATCCAAGATTTGTTTCATAATCTTGTCGCAGACATATCTATTTAAAAGATTAAGTTTGATTTAGTGTCTTAAGATTTAACTTTTTCTCTTAAGTAGATATGTCTGCGAATTATATTGTTGTTCAATGGTATGTTCCTCACATGAAGTTGGAAATGTTGTCGAGGTATTAGGTATGTTTTCGAGGATATAAAAAAATATTTTTCTTTGTACAATTTTTAATAATTGTTATTCGTTTTACAGATGAGTTCTTCACCAAATACCACACCTCTTGTGAAATCTATCTTTATGAGGCAAGTGGAACTGAAAGTGAGTAATCTAATTTGTATTTTACGGTTTACATTTTTGATTATTTACTTTTTCAGTTAATGGACGGAACTCTGATTAATGCAGAAACCGCGGTCATTAATTATCGGATGGTTCATCCACGACTGGAACGGTCACCTTCACCCAGCTACACTCCAACGTCGCTAGCGGCGGCCACACCTGAACGAAGGCCGCCGGTGCAGCAAGTGGCGGCGCCTCAACGCATCCGCCTAAAAAGGAGGGTGTTTGCGCCGCCAGTGTTGGAGCCTCTACCACGACCTTTACCACTAAAGGTGGAGGTGGAGGAGGAAAGGGGAGAGGTGGAAGTGGAATCCACGATGGATGAATCTTGGGTTCGTTATCGTTCATTACCTTTCAACATTTTAATAACATCTTATTTTTTACAGTGAGGAGTATTAATCAGAGTTTAAGTTAGAGATATTAATTTAGTTAGAGTTAGAAATATTAATTTAGTTAGAAACATTAATTGAGTTAGAAATATTAATTTAGTTAGGAACATTAATTTATTATATTTATTTAAATAAATAATTTATGAGTTTTAAAGAGTGTTTATATAGCAGTTGATATTGATAACTACAACACAGTAATAGAGTATCGCGTTTGGTAAAGAGGAAATTAATAACGTGTTTTAAGGAGCAAAAATATTTTGAATATTTTTGAAAAATATTATTTTAAATATGAAGTTTCAACAACAGTCTTTAAAGTTACCCGTACAAAATTTCGACGATGCAATCGCAAATGAAACCTTTAAATGTCACAGTGTTCTCTTCGGAGGATCAAGTAAACGCGTTATCATTAGCGGGAGCTCAGGGGCTGGTAAAAGTAATTCCTTAGTGACATTATTAACCCATCCGAACGGATTACGTTTCCAAAATTTATACATCTGCTGTAAGACCTTATCTCAGGGGAAGTATAAATTTCTCCGACATTTGCTATCAACAGTGCCCGAAATAGGTTACTTTGAAATTTCCGATATTGAAAAAATGGTATCACCTATATCACCTACAAATGTAAAAGAATATTCAGTCGTTTTTGATGATGTTCAGTGTACTACACAAAATTTAATTAAAGAATATTTCTCCTTTGGACGTCATAGAAATGTTGATTGATTACGTCAGCGGAGATATGACTATGGACCAGTTTCGTAATATCTGTTACGCTTGTTGGAAGGAACCGTTTGGTTTCTTAGTTATTGATACCGATTTTTCCATAAACGCAGGGAGATATCGTAAAGGATTCGACACGAACATATATCTTTAAAACCACTACATTTTACATAGTTCTTTCATTTTTACATAGTTCTACAGTTCTTCAGTACTGTAACAGACGTTAAAGGATGCGGATGCACCATGAGTAACAAACTTAAAGCAGAATTAGCCACTGCGCGCGAAAGTTTGTGTACTAAATTAAAAACACTTAAATCCGATATTGCACAAGCAAAACATCATGCGGAGCAATCAAAAAAGTATCTGCAGACAACTTATTCACCTATTGTAGAGCCACTCCGAGATATTGTCAATAAGCTAGATTTTGTTCGCAGCGTATTACCTATGAAAGAGGAGCAACAGTCATACGAAGCCAGTGAAAAGAGATTGAAAGAGGAGCCAAAGAGTTCTTTCCTACGAAAAAGACCGATTTATAAATTGAGATCAGATCCTTCTTTCATACGAAGAAGACCGAGTTATAAATTAAAATCCGATCCTTCGTCGCGAATTGGATTGTCAGAGGAGCATGATGTGGGTACTTCAACGCCACTTGGACGTGAAATTAAACAACCTTCCATCTTAGAAGATGAAGAAATTCTTGAGGTTCCTCATGAAAAGTCCACATCTCCAACTTCAAAATCTGTTTATGAAGAAGCAGAAGAATATGACACCGAAAGCAGTAACCCCCCTGCGGACGAATCCCTGGCTCATGCTCGTACACTTCTAGAAGAACGAAAATCATTACTTCGGACTAGATTAGAATCACCGCTGGTGGAAGCTGCCTTAGAATCGTATCATCCGTTAGCACGTGATTATATTACACGATTTGAAACTGATGTAGAAAATGAATTCGATACAAAATACGGTGTAAGAGAAGAAGATGAGAGATTGTTTGTTGGGAACCAGGAGCTTAAGTTTGACGGTCCCGATCTTGTAATTGGAGACTTGGCGTATAAGGGTACTAAAGGTTTATACGAGCTGGTTTTTAAGAAAAATCCAGAGAAATTTACGTTTCACGATGTGCGAGACTATAGAGATATATTGAGAAGAACTAGTGCGTTTAAAGTTAATTATAATCCCTCAGGGCGAATATCTGCAAGCAGAGGATTTAAATATGTGAATATTATAAAACCAATAATTCAGGGAAAACCACCAAACGTTTGATGGGCGCAAAGCTGGAAAACAGGTGGAGCTTTGGAGAAAAAGCTAAAATTATTTTGTAAATTGTAGTATTTAGTGGAGTGCAAGCGAGCACACATTTCAGTTTCACATAGTTGTTGATTGATTCACAATGACTATTGATAAGTTTGGAAGACACGTTCATAAACACACAGTTTTCAAACACATTGCTGCTACACCATTATTTTACGAAACATTATTAGACTTTCAGAGTCAAGAGCTTAACGCCGAAAGTGTGTATTTGCTTTCAAATAGAGGTCACCAAACGACGTATACGATCCAAGAAACTTGCGTTGTTAAAAAAGTACTTATTCATCAACCTACTATTGTCAACATTACAGTATCCATCAACGCTATAAATTGTACTGATACTTTAATTGGAAGAACGTTGAATGTGGGAGATCAAATCTCGTTTACTTGCACATCTTTAGTTTGTGCAGTTCCATTATTTGTTGAATTCATCGTAAGAAAACGAGTTCTAACTGAAAATGTCTGATCTATCTTCTAATGTGAAACGTGATGTTGTTAATGAGTTGCACAAACCAGCAAGGAAAAACTTTCGCCGTCGTCGAGTAATAATAAAAGGACTCAGAGATCTCTTCCAAGCAGACTTAATTGAAATGCTACCTTATGCCAAGATAAACAAAGGATACAAATACATTCTGACAGTGATCAACGCATTTTCCAAGTATGCTTGGGGAATACCATTAAAAAATAAGACAGGTAAAGAAGTAACCAAAGCTTTTCAATCGATTTTATCTGAAGGTAGAAATTCTGTACCGAAAAATATACAAACAGATAACGGAAAGGAATTTTACAATGCAGAGTTCCAAAATTTAATGAAGAAATATAGAATTAATCACTATAGCGCATACTCTAATTTAAAAAGTTCGATAGTCGAAAGATTTAATAGAACCCTAAAACAAAAAATGTGGAAAGAATTTAGCATGCAAGGAAATTTCGGATGGTTCAATTTATTACCAAGGCTAATTGAAGAATACAATAACACTGTTCACAGTACGACGGGTTACAAACCCAGCAAGATAAATCAAAGAAATGCGCAAAGTATTTTACAGTCCGTCTACAGCAACCTTAAAATTGTGGATCCAAGAATTGCAAAATTTAAAATTGGAGATCATGTGCGCATCAGTAAATACAGACAAGCATTTTCGAAGATGTACACTCCGAATTGGTCCAACGAAATATTTACCATTTCGTCGGTGCAGAATACTAATCCCAGAACATATCTAATTAAAGACGCTGATGGTGAAGCCATTCTTGGTGGGTTTTATGAGTACGAGTTACAAAAAGTAAAACATCCAGATATATATTTAATTAATGTATTGAGAGAAAAAGGTAATAAAGCGCTCGTAAGTTATTTAGGATTGAGTTCTAAACATGATTCATGGATACCAAAACGCAATGTTTTATAATAAATATTTATTAACTACAACTGTAAACATACAATACTCACAATACACAATAAATGAATTTTACAAATTAATTTATTTACTTTCTAACAGAACTTATAAATAAAACATACTTTATTTATTTTCTAATTCTTTTTCCAGTTTTTCAATTAGTTCTTTTAGTGTTTTATCTCTTTCTATATCAGCAATTTTATGGTGACCCCACGCCAGAGTATGAATTTTGTCATCCAAAATATAACGTTTATCGTCTTTAGATGATAAGGCAATTTTATTTTTCAACTCTGTATACACCGTATGAAAATCTGAGTGAAACACGTACATCTTTTTAAAAATAAAACCATCTCGTTCAATGATTTCTTTGTAGTCATCTACAGATAAGTATTTATCTATAACGTATTTTTTAACACCTTTTGCTTTCTTAGTATATTTTGAAATAAGCTTTACACAGTAGGCTTTCGCACCGGTCCCGATAAAAGATTCTATAACCTGTCCTGCGTATTCGTCTTTAAATCGTCCAATAACTGATTCAGTTCGAGGCATTTCATGTACATTATTCGGTGGGTAATTTGAAGTATCAAATTTATCTAAATTTTGCTTTATGTCATCGTATACATTATCAGTATTAACGGTCAGTATTAAACTATCCGTATCAGTATATAATAAAGCTGCTCTATTGTTATATTTTCGCTTTATAAAATTGTAATAAAAATCGTACATTACTGTTTTTGATATTTCCAAAACACAAAACCCTACGTATAAAGGTTTATTATAATTTACTTGTACTTTGCATAATTCTATTGCGGCCAGGTGATCACTAAAAATTTTACTCGATTTATAGTTTGGTTTAGCTATCAATGATTCAGCTCCCGGTCTTCGATTATGGGTTTCCCAGCTGGTGGCCAATTTAATGTCGACGCGATTCTCAACATTTTCCATAGTTTTACCGAAAACACTATTATTTAATAATTTGTAAAAAATTTTTTCGAATTCGTTTTTAGCTTCAGCTCGTTTTTGTGAATTAAAGTCTATGTATATTTTTAGCCAACGAGATTGCTTAAATTTAATTGCCCTATGAATTTGGTTTAATATTAAACCATTTTCCAAACATTGTTTCAGATTTAAATAGTGAATTATGTATTTCCTTTTGTTGTACAGATTTGGAATAAGTTTACCATATTTCGAATTTGGTGGAATTATGTTTTCCGGACAAAATGGTAATTCGTTGTGGTTGTCATGTAAATGAGTCGGGTATTCCAAATCTACTTCGAATATGTACCCGACATGTGAATTTTCTTCTAACTCTGAAATGTTAAGATTGTTAATCTCTTCTGTACACAACCAAGTAAATTCTCCCCACGGAAATCTGGAACACATTGCGTGACCGTACAGATTTGTAGCATCAAGATATAGTAAATATTTAGTTGCCTTCTTAGAGTCAAAACCATGCACAAATTTATTATTAGCGTTTTCGATTCTTTTAGTGCACATACTCACTCCACCGCGTATACCCATTCTAAAAAAATGTAGCATATCAACATCTTGCAGTAACTCTAATTTAATTTTTGTCATTCTTAACATTGCATCCCAACTTAATCCTGGAGCGGTGAAAAAATGGCAAGGATCTAGTTTGTAATTATCAATACAAAGGTCTCTGAAATTTTCAAATACGTCTGCCAACAGTAAAACATCAGATGTTACGTATACATCACTGTAATCACCCATAGTTTTACAGTTAAATAAATTCCAAACGCGCTGTGCTCTCTCATAATCTTCATCGCTTACGTGTTCATCATACAGCACATCATAAAAATCTTTCTTAGAAGGTAAAGTAGCAAAATCTAATTTCATGAGTGAGTCAATAAAACAATACGGGAAAATTCCTTTTTGACGTATTAATTTAAACATCTCCTCATCGTTAAAATATTTTCTAATTTCCCTACATTGCCAATCTTCCAAGTATGAACTTAATTTCTCTAAAGACGATTGCATGAAACGAAAAGAATCTACAAATCTTATTTTGAAATATACTTTACGCTTTTTACCTTTACAGTCTGTCTTATCCCCCACGTGTATTAATTTCGAAAAGGATATATATTTTTCCTTATTTTGTGCGATCACGTCCACATCTTCACCTTCTAATGCCATTGTCTTTACAAACAAGTGACTGTCATAATTAGAAAGATTATGAAAAAACACTGGAATAAATTTTGGTATTTTAAAATTAATGTTGCACACAGAGTGAGCAGCACCTCTAAACGCTCCCGATAAATGTTCGTGATCACGCACCTTCTCCTTAACATCTAATATTGGTTTTTCACAAATATGACACATTGTTGCACGGTCGTATGCCTCTTTTTCTTCTCGTGTTAAATCAGTCATCGGCTCAATTTTACTTAAATATTTATCGTAAATTTCTTTAATATCTTTTTCTAACCATTTTATAAACTCAGTGGCGGCATTCTCTCCGCGATATAACTTTAACATTGACAAATTTGCATTGAAACTGCACTTAATGTAATATGCAAATGAATGAGGTTCGTGTTCATAACACTTAACAGTGAAAGATTTATCTGGATTTGGTTCTACTCTGTCCAGTGGTTTAAGCAATGCTTCGAAATCGGCATATATAACAAAAGGAAGTTTTAACTGTTTTTCAAAATTTTCAAATTGTAATATATTCTCTGGCAAAGATTCACCATACTTATTTATTTTTAACTCTGTCGATGGTAAAACTGTTCTGATAACTTTACAGTCTTCCCTCTCGTGTCGTTGCAATTTTTCAATACATGGAAAATACACTAAACATCCTTCACAAATATATTTCTCGTGACCGTGATGTGAAGTCTGTTTTGACACTAAACGTGATAAATTTTTAATCCAACAATAGTGAGTATTTCCGTTGTTGTCATCAATTAATAATAAGTTTATATGAATATTTTTTCTATTTTTAGTAAAATGTAACGGTCCTACAACTTCATCAACCGTAACCTTACCATTATAATGGGAACCGAGTCCGTAGACATTTATAGAAATATTGTTCTTGCTTTCAAATTTCTTCACGTCACAAACTTTCAGTGGAAATTCTAGGTCAGTGAAATCCGCTACTGTGTTATAATGGGGATACGAAGACATCCTTTGAGGAAGACCTGTCGGTTGACACATCGCTGACGTTATCGCCCAGGCAAAGCAAGCGTTGTCGTTATTTCTAACATTTATGACAGCTTTCTTCGCACTTATTGAAGACGGTAATGGCATGAAGCTGGATGCTTTCAGTGGATTGTATTTATTAATGTTGACTTCCATATATAAAATTCTGCACAAAGTCCATCCTGTAACAATATTTGCAACTTTAAGTTTTATTCTAAACGATTGCACCTATTATTTGTTTTACCTGAATCTCGCTCCTGAAATTCCGACATTTTTACATGTATTTCGTTTACAAAATCACGATATATATTGTATATATCAGTTCCAAAACAAGTTATTTTATTCTTGGTGTTAAAAGATTTTATCTCAGAACTTTCTTTAGAATCTAAGAAATATACTCCGAAAATTTCCACATTCCACTTTAATGCTTTATGGATGTCTAATATACTTTGAACCAAAGTTAGTACTTTTTCTTGAATATTGTACATAAAATCCTCAACATCGACATAATTGTAAGGTTCCGTTATACGGTACGTTACGATTTTGTCTCCGAATGCACCAGCTATCTTCTCCACGCCGTTATCGACGACCACAAAAGCATTACTTTTATGTGAATTACTACGCAAAAGTGCTGAGAAACACTTTCTGCTGACGTATATTTCACACACATCACATTTCATAACGTTCACCTGGTCAACAACTTTGGACGGTCCGGCAATTTCATCTAATTTCAAACGTTTTCCCTGGCATGACGTACGCAAATGACGATTCATATTATCGATTAGCGTAAATTGTTTGCCACACTGATTGCAATCAAACATGTTTTATAATTTTAATAAGCACTATCACGTTCACTACGTTCAATAAGTTGGTAAACTCAATCTGAGGGTCAACCGTCGTCTGCGGATATCAAATTAAACACCTCCTTAAATAGGTACATATTCAATAACAGGTTGCGTCAGGGTTATTTCAAAACAATTACATTTGAGTCACCGCGCTTCAAGGTCCGTTACGAGGTCACCTCAGTCATTTCAAGGTCGCCTCAAGGTCACCTCACAGTCATTTAAAGGTCACCTCAGAGTCATTTCAAGGTCACCTCGAGGTCATTTCAAGGTCATCTCAGGGTCATTTCAAGGTTATTTCAAGGTCACATCAAGGTCATTTCAAGGTCACCTCGAGGTCTTTTCAAGGTCACCTCAAGGTCATTTCAAGGTCATTTCAAGGTCACCTCAAGGTCATTTCAAGGTCACCTTAAGGTCATTTCAAGGTCACCTCAAGGTCATTTCAAGGTCACCTCAAGGTCATCTCAAGGTCACCTCAAGGTCATTTCAAGGTCACCACAAGGTCACCTCAAGGTCACCACAAGGTCATTTCAAGGTCACCTCAAGGTCATTTCAAGGTCACCTCAAGGACATTTCAAGGTCACCTCAAGGTCATTTCAAGGTCACCTCAAGGTCATGACCTTGACCTTGAAGCTCATGGTGGGGTCACGTCAGGAATAGGCCGATTCTGGAACCTCCTCCGACCTTGACCTTGAATTTTATTGGTCAAGGTCGGAGGAGGTTCCAGAATCGGCCTATTCCTACTACTTGGTGGCGCCGGGATGACAGTGTAGACTTGGATGTTCTTCTGGTACAAGGTAATTTGTTTTCTTGTGTTTTTTACATTTTTTTATTTATTTAAAAAAATATATATTTTTTTAATATTAAAAAAAATATATTGTCTTTTATGTACGTGTTTTTTTTAACACAGGACTTTCCTCTGTATATGTGCTGTTCCCAGCAACGTTACTTTCTGTAACTCCCTTACACTAGCTATCGCCGAAATGTGTTTAATGTTTTGTTCCAGTGACTTTGGGAGGCTTTGCTAAGGCTCCTACAATGATTGGGATTGTTTCCACTTTACATCCCCAAATTCGTTTAATCTCGATTTCTAGAGACTTATATTTTAACCGTTTTTCCGCCTCTTTGGTTATTATATTGTGGTCCGCTGGTATTGAGATCTCAATCATTTTACATAATTTGTTTTTATTGTCTTTAATTACTTTGTCTGGGCTTATTCGCATTCACAATGTTATCTGTGCGTATGGGTTGGTTTCACTGTATATTAACATCTTCAATATTTATGACCTCATCTGGTTGGTGATTGTACCATTTAGTTTTTATTGGACCATCTGATGCGGCCACCAATTTTCTGACGTAAATATTGACATATTTTGTCGTGTCTGGATGTATATTTTACTTTCGCCAGTTCACTGCAAGCGGAAGTAATATGCTCGATATGTTTGCCTACCTTTTGGCATATGCGACATCCCAAGCAGCAAGGTGTCGTCTTTTTCACGTCAAGAATTGGTCATCGTTTACGTCGAATGACCAATGTCAATGACGTATTAAAGACGTAAAAATGACGGGCAAATGTCACAGCCCGGCGACGTCATTTTTGTACGTCAAATAGTCGTGTATTTCTGACGTCATTTTTAATTGTATTATATATGACGCATAAGTAACCAAGAAACTAAATCATATTTTAACTTTTATTCAAATATCTGTACATATGTATACATATACCTACGAACAATAAATAAATAATATTTTAAATAAATTCATATTCAATTCAATTCAAACACATATTTTTTTTAATTTCAAATAAAAATAACATAAAAAGCTATTACTAAATAGTTTGATTCTACTCTAGAGTGAAATAAAACAATTGAATTAAGTGTCAAAGTCCTATCATAAAGACCGTTAAAATATGAATATATCAGGTTATGAAATATGAGTTACCAATACCCACCTTCTTTACACTGTTTGCTAATAACTAAAACAATAAATACCGAATCGCACTAAAACTTAAGCACCATGGGCACTACGATTACGATATGCAAGAACAATGTCCCAATGTCGAGTGTCGGCGCATGCGTCGCATACCCCGTAATACGTGGAAGTCAAGTAAATTTCTTATGTATTAAAATGATATTAGTTAATAAATTCAATCATGTTTATAATGTATACTTTCCTACAAAATCTAATATCTTGTCAAATCTATAACTAAATTTATTATCGAAACGAAACTTTTAAAATTAATGTCAAATTTATGTTATTAATGTGTCGTTCTATTCACGTGATTTATAAACGTCAAATTTTAAACAAAATTTTTACGAAAAAGTGACGTTTAAAACTGGTCATTCGACGTCATTGACCCATTTTGACCAAATAATGACGTGATAAAACGACTGCTTGCTGCTTGGGATTTAGCATCCGTTCTTTTTTTGTAAATTTTCTTTTCAATGTGCCTTGTACATACGTAGGACTTAATTTTGCGCTGCGCATATAAAGGCCTTAGTTTCAGGTTTCATCGGTCTGTCTCTAAGCCAAGCATTAGTGAGGGGAGAGGTTTGTCTTACGTATTGCCCATGCATCGGTTTGCCTGTCCATTTGGTTTGGAATCCCATTTTGATCTTTGTTTTTATTTCATTTTTGGTTTTTAATGCTTGTTGCCCAAGCAGCAAGCAGTCGTTTTTATCACATCGTTATTTGGTCAAAATTGGTCAAGGACGTCGAATGACCAGTTTTAAACGTCATTTTTTCGTAAAAATTTTGTTTCAAATTTGACGTTTATAAATTACGTGAATAGAACGTCACTTTAATAACATAAATTTGACATTAATTTTAAAAGTTTCATTTCGATAATAAATTTAGTTATAGATTTGACAAGATATTAGATTTTGTAGGAAAGTATAAATTATAAACATGATTGAATTTATTAATTAATACCATTTTAATACATAAGAAATTTACTAGACTTCTATTACGGGGTACGCGACGCATGCGCCGACACTCGATATTGGGACATTGTTCTTGCATATCGTAATGGTAGTGCCCGTGGTGCTTAAGTTTTAGTGCGATTCATTTTTAAGCGTTAATTTATTATGTATTAGCTAACTAAAGTATATTCTACTTGTATGTCTACTGGCTTTAGGTATTTATTGTTTTAGTTATTAGCAAACTGTGTAAAGAAGGTGAGTATTGGTAACTCATATTTCATAACCTGTTATATTCATATTTTATTGGTCCTTGTGATAGGACTTGGACACTTAATTCAATTGTTTTATTTCACTGTGGAGTAGAATCAAACTGTTTAGTAATAGCTTTTTATGTAATTTTTATTTGGAATTTTAAAAATATGTATGAATTTATTTAAAATATTATTTATTGTTCGTAGGTATATGTATACACATGTACAGATATTTGAATAAAAATTATAATATGATTTAGTTTTTTGGTTACTTATGCGTCATAGGGCTGTGACATTTGCCCGTAATTTTTACGTCTTTAATACGTCATTGAAATTGGTCATTCGACGTAAACGATGACCAATTTTTGACGTGAAAAAGACGACACCTTGCTGCTTGGGTGTTTTGAAGGGTTTTCTGTTAATGTATCTGTGATGTGTAGATTTTCTTTGAATTCTTCATATTGTTTCGTTATTGATTTTGTTCCTCGTGTATTGTCACATTTTAGTATTGATTTGATTAATGGGTATTGTTGTTTGGATTTCAAATATAGGGCTATATTGCAAATTTCTTGTTGATAGACTGCTTCTAGTTAGTTAAATCCTCTGCCTCCTTTAGACCTTGGACAGTACAGTCTGTCACTGTCTAATCTGGGATGGTGCATCCATTGAGGGTCAGTATTTTTCTGGTTTTCGAGTCTATATTTCGAATCTCTTTTGTTGTCCTATTGATGATTCCGAAACTGTATTGTAATATGGGTACTGCCAGCGCACTGTGGTCCCGCTCCATGTAAGCGTTGGCTAAAAATGCATTTTCGGAATATCATCCTACATGATACAAATTATTTGTATCATAAAGTAGACAAATTGAAGTTTTGTTTAACCAAATATTTTATGATTTGAAGCTTTAATAATTATGCTATGCACCCCCAAAGTTGACCGTTTCGTTACCGGTGAAGAATCCCGGCGCGCATGCTTCCATAATACAATAAAATAATAATAATAATAAAGTGTCTTTATTTTCTCTGACTGGCATCACAAAATAATTGACAAATTCAGTTATAAGAGAAAATTATAGGCGGAGTTCAGAAGGGTAATACATAGTATATCCATCTGCTTTTTCACTCAACCTACTATTGATTAGGAATAATTACGGTGCGGTAATGATTACAAAAAATCAAAGATTAGGTTATTTGAGACAAAGAAATTACAATAATTAATAAACCAGAAATAAACAATTTGAATGAAATGTAAATTAGAAAAAAAAATATATGTCTACATATGTATATAAAATATATTTCCATCTGAACAACATTCTATATATAAGGGATAATGATGTATTTAAGTAATAAAAGTATTACGAGTATAACGCACTTAAAAGTGATCATTTGCATAGGGTTTTAAAAATTACTGAACGAAATCGTGCATCAGATAATTCTTTTACTTTCAGTGGAATGGAGTTATACAATGACGTAATGCAATAGCTAAATGAGCGCTCAAACAATGCTGTTTTGTGTATCGGAGGGGGGGTTAACAATCCTTTGTTTCTGATATTCAAGTGATGCACATCAGTTCTGAATGAGATTTTTTTGTATAAGTACTTTGGACAATTGTTTTTGATTATTTTATGAAATAGGCAGAAGGAATGCAAAGTGCGCCGATTAGACATATTTAATCAATTAACCTGAGAAAGTTTGTGTGAAATTCTTTCTCTTCTGCGTATATTAAAGATAAATCGCAAGCAAGAGTTTTGGACTACCTGAATTCTCCTTTTCATGTCACTGTCTAAACATGGGCCATACACAGAATCAGCAAAATTGAAGTGTGATAGAACTAGCGAGTCACAAAGAAGAGTTTTAGTTTTTCTATTTAGGAATGATCTATTGGAATAAATTATCCTCAGTGCAGCATAAGCTCTATTTATACTATTAAGTACATGTCCTTTAAAACGTAAATTAGTGTCCAATAAAAGTCCCAAATTTGTTGCTTCATTTACAAACGAAAGTGCGGTATTATCAACTAAAATATTGAGTCCGTCGATGGTGCCTTTACTGCTAAATAACATACAAGTAGATTTGAGGGGTAGATTTATAGTTAAGGAATGATCATGCGAAGCTTTTACTAAAGAGCATAAATCTTCATTAATCAGATTACAAGCAGTTGCACGATTTGCAAAGTTAAAAGAATAGTAAAGCTGCGTATCATCAGCGTACATGTGAAAAAGGCAATTTTTTATATACGTCTCAAAATTACTTGTGTATAAAGTGAATAAGATCGGGCCAAGTATGGAGCCTTGTGGAACACCATGCAGTACCGGAATGTTTTGAGATACTGTGTTATCTACAATCACTTTCTGATGGCGTCCTGTAAGATAACTTTCAATCAAGGCACAGGCATCCGCTGATAATCCCACATAGTGAAGAATTGCGATCAAAGTTTGGTGGTTAAGACAATCAAACGCTTTACTATAATCCAGTAAGACTAAAATAGTTTCAAGTCCATTGTCAGCTGCCCTTAGTAGATCATCAGTTATGTTAAGCATGGCTGTTGTACAACTATGAGAGGGCCTGAAACCGGATTGTGTGGGTGGAAGAATGTTATTGAGGTGAATATGTTCACGAAGTTGCAGTTCTAGGATTTTTTCCATAATTTTGGACAAGGTAGGTAAGATACTGATGGGACGCAAGTGTTTCATATCACTAGGGTTGGGAATTTTTGCTATTGGCAGAATAATAGCTTGTTTCCACGCAGAGGGAAATACGTTATGTTCCAAACAAAAATTGATTATATGTGTGATGAATGGCAGAATATGAGGACAACACATTTTTAACATAACGATATATAACGATATATAATAATAATAATATAATATACCTATATTGCGCTAACTTTTTGCAACTTATTTCATATTACTAAAATGGCCACTCTTCCTACTACATAAAAATAAATTATTGATGTTTCAAGTGTATTCATTAATTCGCTAGAATTATTTGATTAAACACATTACTAAAATTTTAAAAAATAAATTCGAGTAAACTTTTAACTATTAGCAGGGTTTATCCCAGTCAATTTCTCTAGCATATATGGAAGCTCGTTTAATTGTCTACAAAATGCAATAAAATTTATACTGCATTTCGATGCAATTCTGTGTGAAAACGAGAAAAGTTCGAAGAGAGGTTGGATTACTGTTTTCTAACGCGGAACGTAATTGCCCGTTATTTACATTTTTAAACATTTATATGTGAGCAAATATTATTTAGTGATAAGAACAAATAGTTTTCTATGTTTTTTATTATGAATTTCACCTATGGTTAACCATAGACCGCTAACTTTTATTGAAATCAAAATAAGTTGTTTTCACGGAAATTACGGTCGACCACAAATATTTTTATTTTTTTTATCAATCAACAATATGTAAAATAACAATTATTCGCAATACCTACTTGGTGTCGAAAATATTTTCTATTATTGAACAAGTACTGATAACTTTCTTGAGGTTTTATACATATAAAAGGCTTTGACGAAAACTGAAACTTTGCAAATCACTTTGTGGAAGCCAGTCGTGATATCTGTTGTTATATTGCAATCAAACACGTGAAAAATGAATTCTATAACCATCAATAAACAAGAATTATGTATTGCTTTCATGGAGCACGGAAAGCATATATCTTCGGCAGAGCATTACATACAAGAAAAATTTCCTAATCGCAGTGAAGCAAATTTCATTTGCGTGATTGTCAAAGTTCAGAAGTATATTCTACCACAATTCAAGCAAAGGTGGAATGGAGCTGGAAGGACCAAGGACAAATTTCTGCTAAGAAATACTGATTGGATCACCAAAGATTTGACAGTGCAGTTTGATGAAGAAAATTTACCCTCTACATATTCAGAAAGTAAACGAGGACGACCTTGTAAGAAATATGAATTTTTGGCGGAGAGAAGCAAACGTAGAAAAACAATTAAACGGTTTAGAGAATCTGTACTAGAGCAAATTCATCATTCTTATATACAAGGATTGCGGTCGCTTGGAGAATTTAAACATTCTGCCATGGTTG
The DNA here is from genome assembly GCA_036172665.1 of Prosopocoilus inquinatus. NCBI lineage: Eukaryota > Metazoa > Arthropoda > Insecta > Coleoptera > Lucanidae > Prosopocoilus > Prosopocoilus inquinatus. The sequence continues at coordinate 12,683,160 of CM069875.1, forward strand.
ATAAGGTGTACGCTTTTTATCACCCGAAGATTTAAATATATTACATGAAAATTTAGTAGAAGAAAAAATATTTGTAGTACCTCATTCACACGACGAAGCTTTAGCTTTATTTCTGGATTTAAATTTAACAAAAAGTCAATACGAAAGTAGGATAAAAAGGGGCACTTCCGGCCGTTTTTCCCGTAAGAATAACCAAAACTTCCGGTCGTAAATTCAAGTGTCTTATCGGCTCGATCAATCGTATGTGCTCGTGTTGCTCGTGTGTGTGTGTGTGTGTGTATGTGCGCGACTTATGTTTTTGGAAAACTCGAAAGAGTTTTTAAAAACAATTTATTTGAGAAATTACAAACCGACAGCGATTTTAGCCGCACGGAAATACTGTAAAAACTAAGCAAGTTACATATTCATACGTATTTATACATATTAATTTGCTGATGCGCTTCCTGCTGACCGGGGATAATGACCGTACATAACTCCTCCACCCTTAAGACGTGAAGCTGAGGGCTGTCCGAGGCGTTGGCTTCACCCCAATTTCTTCCAGAGGGATATCTGATGCGGCTGGTTCGGGCGTCGTCCTTGGATGAAGACATTTCCATCTTATGTAGATGATGTAACAAATAAATATTATTAAAAGACAATACAATAAAATTGTCCAAACACTTGCGGAAACATGTACAGATTTTGGGCTGCCGTCGATCCGATGTCTTAAGTTTTTAAGTTGACTCAACAGGGGATGAACATCGTCGAGATCTACGTGTTCCAATCGCAGTGGGCCGACTTCTTCTTTACTTCTTGATTGACTTCGATTAATTTCTATCTTCGGTAATTTTACGATGTTGATTTCCTGGGATGTTACTTGATGCGACTGCAGTACCAAATTTTCTATCTTCATTTTGCACTTTTCTTGTAGCTTGACGACGTAACTTCCATGAAGGGTTTCACGGCTTTCCTGATTCTCACACTTCTTAATTACGACAGTTTCATAGGGAAATATCGACAACCATTCATCACTTCGTATTTTTTGAATTTTGTTTTCATCTAATTTAATTGTCTCGGGTGAGCAGTGACTGTAATTTTGTGTATGCTGAATCAATTGAACTACACAGGGTGCAGATCGCGTTATTCTATTAATGTTTAACGAATGACATAGGTATTGACTGTTTATTATTTCTTGACATTTTTCATTTTCTACTGCGTAATTTGACTCATGTATAATTAGGTATTTTATTGAGGGATTATTATTTGAAAAATGTTTTCACGCACATTTACAGGAAAGGAATATAAGTGATAGTACTCGTAAGGTTGTTTTTCTACGAGGGGTACCAATAAAACAAATACAATCAAGTTACCTTTCGTGTAGCTTTTCACTTCTATACTGTCTTCGAGAAATTTGATATTATTTTCATTTATTTCACATGGGAATTTTGTTGTTTCAGTTAACCATTGTTGAACATGTTTTAGCTCTTGCATTAAATTATCGGGTTCGACGATAGATGTATGCATAGTATTGAGTTTCGCAAATGTAATCGCTTCTTCTAACGTGTCTAATAGCTCTTGTATCACACTCGCAGACATGAATAATTGGTCATAAACAGTATTAAAAGTGAGTAAGGTCATGATTTTAGCGTCTTCTAGTTTTGTATTGTTCACAGTGTATTCTAATTGCATTATCCGTGATTGGATAACTAATTGATTACTCATCAGCCCTTTCATTGTTTTATTGAAACGTTCGATAGCGTGGTTGTTAGCGAGACTTGTTCCCTCATTAATGTTTTTATATTGTCTTGAGATTTCGATAAGGACTCTATGGCGTGGTCATAGCGCTGCGCATCCTCTTGATCTAAATTTCCTGTAATGCATTTGATTATTCCACCTAATCCATTTATGAATCCTCTTTTACTCCTTTTTGGTTGCTGCGGTATTATTCTGTTCAAAGTTTTCTCTACGCTTCTAATTTTATCATTTATAATATATCGGTAATTGTACATTTCTCTTTGATAATTTTTCCCATTTTCACTTGATAGTCCCTTTTCTAAATTATTAATATTATTTCTCAATGCTTCTATTTCTACTTCTATTTTCCCCAAATCTATGGTCCTAATAAGCTTCTAATAATCTATTACGTTTTGTGCTAATCCTAATCGCACTGGATACAGCCCTGGATTGTTTGTTATTTTCTTGATGTCGTTGGCTTGGGTGTCCCAGGGACGGCATCTGCAACAACAGGATGTCTTAAGTTGCGTAGCGCCACTCTTCTTGTTTTATTGCCATCCTTTATTTCGGCAGTGTAATCGTTATTCACTTTCATTAATTGAAATGGTCCTTTATATTTTGGCGTTAATTTATTTCGGTTATTACTCAATATTTTTTCATATACGTTTTGACCTATACGAAATACTTCATGACCTTTCTTATTTTCGTTTCTTTTCTCTATTATTTTAGTTTTACTAGTAGTCATTCCTTCGTGAACTTTTTCGTAAATCTTCTGCATCTTTTCCTTGTGTGAATCGATGTATTCTTGATAACGCTGATGGGTGTAGTCCAAATCAAACAGGTTTCTACTGTTAATGAGTCCAAACACTAATTCATTTGGCGTTTTATTTGTCACCGAATGAATCGTGTTATTGTAGGCAATGATCGCATACTTCATTAATTGATCGATGGGTTCCTTATATTGTCTTTCAACATCCGTAAATGCTCAATGATTGTTGAGTGAAATCGTTCTGTGATTCCATTGGATTCTGGATTATGTGGGGTAATAAAGTGGATATCAATTTTGTGTAATTTCAATAGCTGTTTTACAGTCTCGTTATTAAACTCAGTTCCGTTGTCTAAAGTTATATTTTCTGGAGTTCCGTACATTCAAAAATATTCCGTGAAAGCATTCGTCACATCGATAGCATTTTTCCCGCTAATTTCTATTGCTTGGCCTAATTTTGAAAACGCATCCACAATAGTTACAAAATTTCTGGCTCCTACAGAAAGTGTGTCCGCGTGTAGACATTGAAATGGTCGCATGTATGTGTCGGTAATCATTAACGGTAATTTCGGAGGATTTCTCTCATATTTGCTAATCTTGCAAATACCACATTGATTGATGTAATTAATAACAGTCTCCTTTAAATTGGTCCAATAATATTTTCTTTGCAGCTGTTTTAATGTCTCGACAATTCCTCTGTGATTTGTCTTGCCTTCATGATAGTTACGAATAAGGTTTTCCTGTTCGTCTTGGTCATTAACAACAATCAGTTTTTCTGTACATCTTATTATTTTCGGTCCATTATTTGAGACATGTTTCGTGTAGACTGTGCAGAGTGATTTGTATATTTCCTCATTGCAGTATACGTAATACGTTTTATTCTTTGTCATAAATTCTTTTATGAATTTTAAGATTTGTTTCTTCTGTTGATTTTTTGGTACTTTGACGTTATATATTGTTTGATTTTTGTTCCGATTGACTTCGCATATCAATTTATTCGCAAGGGTTTCTTGAATGTGTACCTGTGTTGGTTTAGCGTCAATGGCTTCGTTTAAAATTTCGATGCTTTGTGTTGGTTCTGCAGTGTCCGTAGAATCTATTGTCAAAATATTTTCTTCGTCGCTATTCCTTGTCTCTTCAATTGATGGTGCTGATAAATTTTGAATCACTTCTTCCGGATTTGGCGTATTAACTTCTCTCGATGTGGAGGGTTGTTCTAGTTCTTGTAACAATTTATCTAATTCTTCGTCTGGGTTGACTATTACGGACTCCGTTTCTAGCGCATTTATTTGAATACGCGATAATGCGTCCGCATTAGCATTTTGCTTACCGGGTTTGTGAATGATTTCGTAGTCAAATTCTTGCAAACGTAGTCTCCATCGGACTAATTTCGAGTTGGGTTCTTTTAAATTAAATAACCATACTAGAGGCCTATGGTCTGTATAAATTTTGAATTTTTCCCCATACAAATATGGTCTGAAGTATTTAGTCGCCCACACAATTGCTAGGAGTTCTTTCTCGATTGTACTATATTTGGATTCTGTGTCCGATAACGTGCGGGATGCATAGGCGATGGGTTTGTCTTTTCCTATTTCTCCTTGTGATAGTACTGCACCTAATGCTACATTCGAGGCATCCGTCGTGAGAATAAATGGTTGACTGAAATCTGGGTATTTTAAAATCGGATCGTTTATTAAAATTTTCTTGCACTGGTTGAAACATTTAATGTACTCAGGCGTTAATTCAATTTTGGTTCCCTTTTTCAAAAATCTTGTCATAGGCTTAGTTAATTTAGCGAAGTTTTGAATGAATCTTCTATAATATCCTAAAAGTCCTAAAAACGCCTTAATTTCCGTCGAGGTTTTTGGAATGGGGTAGTTTACGATCGCTCGAATTTTATCCGGGTTTGGTTTAACTCCTTCCGGTGTAATAACGTGCCCCAAGTACGCTACTTCCTTTCTTAAGAATTCCAATTTGTCCAATTGTACTTTTAGATTGGCCTTTCGTAGTCGTTCAAAAACGGCTCGCAGTCTCTCGATATGTTCTTGTAACGAGGTCGAATAAATAATAACGTCGTCCAAATACACCAAACAATATTCATTTTGTATTCCTCTTAGGATGTTGTCCATAACTCGCTGGAACGTCGCTGGTGCATTTTTCAATCCGAACGGCATTCTTCTAAATTCATAGTGGCCTTGCTCGGTCGAAAATGCTGTCTTTGGGATGTCTTCCGGTTCCATTCCGATCTGGTGATATCCTGAGGCTAAGTCCAGTGTAGTGAATAAGTGGCTCCTTCCTAATTTATCCAGGATGTCGGTGATGTTAGGCAAGGGGTATTTGTCGTCAATCGTCTTCTCTTTCAGCTTCCGATAATCAATCACCATGCGCCACTTCCTTTTTCCTGTTGCGTCCATTTTCTTCGGAACAATGTGAACCGGACATGACCATGGTGAAACACTTGGCTGAATTATACCTTGCTGGAGCAGTGATTGAACCTGATTTGCTATTTCCTGTTTCTGAATTGGAGCTTGTCGGTATGCCCTGGTATAATTTGGCTTTTCATCTTTCAGATTTAGATTATGCTTAATTTCGTTCGTGAAGGTTAAGGGAATGTTGTCGTTATGAAATATATCCTTGAATTCGAGACAGAGTTTCCTTATTGCGCTGCTTTCTTCGTCATTCATGTGGTCCAGACGTAGTTTTGCTAAGTTTTCTCGCTGCGCTTGATCTAATGCTTGTTCTTCTAAAACGTCGGTTTCCATTAATTCGTAATTATTTAATTCGTTTGTGTCATAAGGCTCAACTTTAATTGGTTTCGGAATTTTGATTGTGACGGCATTTTCTCTGGGATTAACTGCAGTTGTAATTGCATAATTATTTGTTGTAATTTCAACACCGGACGGGAACTTAATATGTTTCATCAAACCTGCACCATTACCTAGGTCAACTGGGAGTTTTATTACGGTGTTCGACCTTGGTTGCAGCGTCAACTGATAACAAGTGGAAGTTTCGTACGACTTCCTGTGCCGTACTGGGTCATCGTTCGGGTCGTCATAATAAATCGGAATAGTTACATTTTTAGTCTGCAAGTTTTTATTTTTAAAATCTATTTTGGCCTCTAATCTTTTTAGTAAATCCGTACCAATTAAACCTCCGTATTTAATGTTGAAATCAAAAATATAAAATTTATGCTCTTCCGGCGTTTTAAATAATTTTAGCAATGGAATCTTAGCTACGTGATTATGTTGAGAAACACAATGCGCTGATTGAATCAAGAAAGGCTCTTCGTACACGAATTTTGAATAATTTTTATTTACTAATCTTTGCGAAATAAGTGTTTTGCTCGATCCCGTGTCTATCATAAATTTAGCGTTTAGTTCCGGTATTATTATATAGGGTAATTTACTAATTGTCGTGTTGTGCAATTGGATTACCTCGGGGTGTCTGTACTCGAAGCGTCGGGAAAATCCTGATTGTCCTGTATTTCATATTCTGGATGCTCGGCATAAAATGCGTCTGCATATTCGTTCATTCCGTCTATTACTTCCGATTGATTACCATACTCGTTGTAGTTGTTGGTTTCCTCTTGTTCCGGATCTTCTTGATAAAACAATTCTTCAGCTATGTAATGTTTATTTTGCTGCGGTGCTACATTGAACCTCGGCAGATTTCTTGTAACTCTTGTATTTCCGGAGCTCGTGTCCATAGGTTCCGGAAAATTACGCTTATTTTGATTCGACTGTTGGGCTTGATTCGTTTGAATCCCAAATCGCATCGGAGAATTTACGGATTGTCTGAATGTATTATTTTGGACAGGATTAAATCTTGTTGCATTTGATGGGAAGGCGTTGTTTACTGGTCTAGGAATGGTATTATTTAAAGGCCTAGGAAAGATATTGTTTACGGGCCTAGGAAAAATGTTATTAACTGGTCCAGGAAATTGTGATTGTTTCGGTGGTCGGAATTGAAATTGGCTCGACGTGTTGGGAAAACTGAACTGAGGTTTGGGTAATGTCGGAGTGAATTTTGGAATTGGGTTATAATTATGTTGTTCGTTGAGTGTTGTGCTGCGATTTAATGTGTAGTTGAAGTTTTCTTCTTCGATAACCAGGCTCATTGCTTTTTCTAAACTATCCGGCTTTTGATGTCTCACCAGGTTTCGTAAATTTTCGGGTAATCCTCGTAGATAGGTCTGCAGGGCTACGTCATCATAGATTCGTGATTTAATTATTCTCACTTCGACGCTGGGTTCGAAAATTCTTAATTTGGCGAAAAGTAAACTTCGAACGTCTTGGCATCTCATTCCGAAATTATACGGCGATTCACCCTTACTTGGTCGCAAATCTTGTAAATCTCTGGCTAGACATCTTTCGTCCCTTTGATCTCCAAAATATTGTTGCAGAAGATCTTTTAATTCTCCCCAAGTATTTGTTTGTTCTCTACTTCCTATAAGTAGAAGAGCTCTACCTTCTAATTTGGCGATAATTACGCGGAGTAAAAACTCATTAATTGGATCATGCGGATTTTCGCGATTACAAAATGTAGTTAATAAATATTCGCAAGCGGAAATAAAAATAGGTAACGTCGACGCATCTCCGTTATATTTCGGTATTACATCTAAATGATTTTTCGTGATATCAGCTACACTAGGCATTTTGAATTGTACCGTTTAAAATAATGTTTCGTAAAAATTATTCGTTTCAATGATGTGGGAATAATTGCGGAAAATAAAGGAATGAGTCACTTACAACAGAAGCAGTATGCAAAATTTCATGCTTTTTCCTTCTGGTCGGTCCGTAGCAGAATTCGATGCTCGGCAACTCGGTCCTCTCTTGGAGTTTTCTTTTCTTGCTCTCACTGTTATTTTACACGAACGGAATATCGATTTTAGATTTCACTTTCTCGCACTAACCCGAGAGCGACAGAGTTCGATAGTTAATAAATTGTTAAAACAAAAGTCTCGAAAAATTTTGATTTCGAAGGACTTTAACTATCCTACTGACTGCGCCACTTATGTTTTTGGAAAACTCGAAAGAGTTTTTAAAAACAATTTATTTGAGAAATTACAAACCGACAGCGATTTTAGCCGCACGGAAATATTGTAAAAACTAAGCAAGTTACATATTCATACGTATTTATACATATTAATTTGCTGATGCGCTTCCTGCTGACCGGGGATAATGACCGTACATAACTCGCGCGCGGATGTTTGCGGTTTGTGTATGTAAAATATGTGCTGCGAGGTGCGGCGGCGGCGGCGACGACGGCAAGCAGGGTGTGGGGTTGTTCTTTGCGGCATGCGGAGTGCAGGATGTTGCATGCGGGGTGTTTCTTAGAGGCATGCGGAGTGCAGGGTGTTTCTTAGCGGCATGCGGGGTGCTGCATGCGGAGTGCTTCTTTGCGGCATGGAGGGTTGCGGCATGCAGGGTGCGGCATGCGGGGTGCTTCTTTGCGGCATGCAGGGTGCTGCATGCGGAGTGCTTCTTTGCGGCATGCGGCGGCGGCGCAGCGTTTCGTGGTTCGTACGGAGGTTTGCTATTGGGATATGGAAGTCTCAAAATAAAAATACGTTTGAAGAATGTTGTTTTTTTTATATTAATTTAAAATCTGTATAAATAAAATAATATAATTTAGTAGAAAAAATAATATTCTTTTTTTGAACGTAAAAAATTACAGATAATATGTACATTAACAATTGAACAGATGCAGAATCTATTAGTATGATATAGGCAATTTTTATTTGATTTGGGTAATGCTGGAGCTTCCGGATGTTGTTCTAAATTTATAATTTCCATCGAGGGTAGAAATTGTTTGAGAAATTTCAGCTTCTGATGACCTTTTACGAATATTCGTTGATGATGCTTGGTGAAGCGAAGTAGAATTTTCTGAACTTCTTTATAGGGGGTGTAGCCATCGTTGTAGCGTAGAGAGTGGTGATTTTTTTCAAGCCATGTAATTTGTGTTTTGTGTTTTGGATTGAGATTGTGGAAAGGTGTGGGTGGTTTAAATATAAAATGTACGATACCGTGTCCACCATCGTATATTGCCAATTCTTTGATGATGAAGTGATTCAGTTGAAATCCTTCAAGATCGATGACTAACGATTTTACGTTTATTTCTTTCTGAAACATTTCGTATTTATTCTGTAAAATTGGATTTAGAAGTGTAGAAATTTCTTTTATCTTGGTGTGTGTGTGTGTGTGTGTGTGTGTGTGTGTGTGTGTGTGTGTGTGTGTGTGTGTGTGTGTGTGTGTGTGTGTGTGTGTGTGTGCGCGTGCGCGTGCGCGTGCGCGTGCGCGTGTGCGTGTGCGTGTGCGTGTGCGTGTGCGTGTGCGTGTGCGTGTGCGTGTGCGTGTCTAATGTCAACTGTCGACGATTTCACAGATTCATTTTGTTTGGAACAATCTATAACGTAGAGGGCTTTTGTCCGGAAGTTTGCCAGATTTAAAATTGGCTCGCTGTTGTTTCGACCATAGTAGCTTTTTTGACAATCTGCATACATTATATACGCAATAGTGAATTTATTTCTTGTCATTTCAAGATTTAAATTCTTATAAGGATAACTTTCTAACTCATTTAAATATAATTTTATGTTTCTAACATGCGCATGGTCGAAGTCTGATGCGTCTTTGTCGGTTTTGTCTTTCTTGTTCTCTTGAAAAACTAGAATAACGTATCGAGGTTTCTCCATATTCGTTGACGTTCTTATAGGCCAGACGTTGCTAGTAGTATTTCGCATACTAGGCAATTCGTGCAGCTCCCATTGTCGAAATGGAATGTAAATTGGCTTGGATTGTTGCAGAATCTTTAACATACTTATTTCATTTCATCGCTGAGAGTAATATAAGGAATGTGCCATTCGATTTTATTTAAGGTGATGCTAGCCGTCTTCGTACCCGTAATAATGTAGCAATTGTTGTCCGTTCTAGAACGCAGTAAAACTATTTCCTGTTTAGCGTTTATGATAATTTTATTGTAGTCTTCGGCGATTCCGAGCAGAAACTTTAAAGGTATGCAGGCAGTAAACGTGCCGTTCTGAAAAGTCGAATGGTCGTCTTGAAGGGGTACACATCCTGCTACTTGCAACACTGCGCTTTCTGCTTTATTGTAGGATAAGTAGGCTTTTATGGTGCTCGTCATGCCGACATTTCTCACCTTATCGACTTCTTTGCCATTTATTTAATATCGGATCTCTTCAAATAGAAACGCGTATGCGTTATTCGTTAATCGACAGTTTCCTGTACCGTTTGCATCCTCTTTAAACGTCCCCTCAATGTAGATATAACTTTCATGAGGATGGATCTAAATGTCTTGATGATTAATTACTATTCGGACTTGTCGGACTCGTCGTTGTTTTTGAAATTATTATACGTTGCCGAATACCAGTGAAACTGTTTCTTAATTATTGTTTCGTCAAAATTGACGTTTTCGAAGAGTTGAAACATTGCTGTTGCTGCTGCTGCTTTTCACTTTAAAGCCCAAGCTTTTTAAAAATATATGTATATTGTTCTGTGTTAATCTCGATGCGTTCGACTGACGAATGATGCGAGCAGCGTTTATGTTCTGATTATTATTATTATTATGGAAACACAAACCCATCACGACACTTGTTTCCTTAATTCAATACTAATGCGAATCTGTTCGCCTCTAAAGTTTATAAGAGATCCGTTCTGGTCTAATAGAGTCAACGTAATATTGTCAATTTTACGCACAATCACCGGTAAGTATACAATATTATGAGGAGTAATGTTGATGCTAAAACCTGGATCGACGGATGGAGAAAACTCGGAAATCGTATGCGAGAGAGTGTTGTCGTAAAATGAATTCGTTGCAATGTTGCATTCGATTCGAACGGTGGTGACTTTAATAATTTCAACAGGTAAATCGGACTGGTGTAATTTATTTGCTTCCAGTATTTTTGACGAAAAGCCCAGCATGCGAGCTATGGAGTCGGATTTTTCAAAGTCAATTTTGAACTTACAACGAATCTCACATTTTAACGTATTATTGTTCGGCTTCAGGGATAATTTTGACTCATCATCATCATCATCATCATCAGTAACCGACCCGTTGGCGACAATTGCTTTTTGAAGGAATTTTTCCAAATCTTGGATTTCATACGAACCGGTGGAAATGCTTATAACTTTATCCTCATCATAATAGAATTTATTATTTTTCCCTTCTTCAACGTTAGGTATTGTATTGTAGGTGAAAAGACTCAACAAGCCTATTTGATATTCGTAGTTAGAATTTAATTCAATAGGTGGATAATAACTTGCTGAGAGAATGCTGCTGTTGCTTACCAACGTAAAAGTTCGAGACATTTTTTCTTGTATGTGCGTGTGTTTATTTGAAATGAAAGTGACTAAAACAACTGATTATATTCATTTATTACAACATTCTTTATATAAAAATTCTAGGCACAAGTGGCCGCAGTTTACAGCATCGAACTTGTGAAAAGTTTCATGATTATAAATTATTCGACTGCCTTCAAAGTAGCGAATTAATTCGTACGGATGCTGAAGATTTCCAACACTATCGAAATACAAAACTGTATTATTCCGTTTCACGTAGGCTACCCAATGTGATCCGGGTCCTTTCTTAGAATCCAAATTTACTATGCCGCTTTCAAATCGACGAGGTTTCCTTGGCAAATAGTCGCGCATAAAAACGCCTCGAAAATAACGTACGTGTTTTTTCGCAAATTTCATTACTTCAAAGTCTAACCGAGCTCTTCGAGGCAGTCTTTTGATTAGTTTTCTTTCTGTCGAAGATATAATCCTAAGCCTTTACGATACGGCTTTAGATAGAGACCGCTGCCTCCTTTTTTCCCCAAAGCGATCGCTTCCATTATGATTATGACGCTTGGCCTCTTCGAATTTTTTCCTTGCTTCTTTAGCTTTGTTCACTGCGTTCGCAATGCCTGCAGCGCCGCCAGCTAACGAACCTGCAGCACTTAAACCTGCAAACAGCGGTACAAGGAAAGGAATAATACCTCCGACTTTAGGAACAGCTATTACGCGAGGCTTTCTAATGTTTTTCTTGCCGCCCGCTTGTTTCAAGGCAATTTTTGACGATGCTCTTGCGATTTTTATAGCTTCGTTCGTATCGTCCATGTGTTTAAATTGTTTCACATTGTTGCGAATTTTTCTAACAATTTGACCTAAAGCTACTTTACGACCACCGCCAACGGCATGTTGACCACGACGATGACGACGACGACGAGGACCTTGACGACAACGGCGAGGACCTCGATGACTACTACTAGCATGACCCATTCCTAATTTACGTTTACTTTTCATGGCAGTGGTAACAAACCAAGCTGCCGACTTTTCACCCAACGTAGCGTCTTTCGACTTTACGCGATTCCAAGCACGCTCTTCCAATACTTTGTCCGCCGAATGTCTGTCTTTTAAATCTGAATATTACGAATATGCAATGTCGTGCTCTTTGCATGCACGATCGAGATCGTTAATACCGGGATCGCCTCTTTGCAAACGTTTGTTTAACTTTGTGCCAGGCCCGCAGTACTGGTAACCTCCCGGAATATGTAATTCTACAGGCAACTTATTTATAAGAGAATTTAAAACACCCGCACCGCTGTACGTAATCATTCGTTCTGAGACAACAACAAGAAAAAACCGTCAAATATATAACATCTGCCGCTGCTGCTTCATATCGAAAAAACTAAGTCGCGACAAGTAGAGAGAGAGAGATAATTTAAAAATAATGAGAATTGTGAAGCAAGTTCATTCTCTGCCCTTTGTAAACATGAATTTTTTGTGCGAGGAGGAGGAAAAAGAAACAAATTGTCATCATACGCTGTTACCTTCAACACTGAGATGCATCATTGCTGGACCCTCCAATTGCGGTAAAACCAATTCATTGTTGTCGTTGATCGTCCATCCAAACGGATTATTCTTCGAAAATGTTTATGTTTACTCGAAATCCCTGTACCAGCCGAAATATCAAGCGTTAGAGAAAATTCTAAGTAAAGTCAAAGGTGTGAGTTATTTCGCTTTTAAAGAGAACGATGAGATAATTAACACTGAAAATGCGAAGGAGAATTCCATATTTATTTTCGATGACGTTGCATGTGATAAACAAAACAACATAAGGAATTATTTTAGTATGGGTCGACATAAGAGCATAGACTGTTTTTACCTTTGTCAAACTTACACCCGAATTCCGAAGCATCTTATTCGTGACAATGCCAATTTTCTAATTTTATTCAAGCAGGACGAAACAAATTTGAAACATGTATATGAAGATAATGTTGGTACGGACATGTCACTTGAGCACTTCAAATCCGTGTGTGCAGAGTGTTGAAAAGACAATTATAGTTTTCTCTGTATTGCAAAGGACTATGATATAGACAAAGGTAGATATCGCAAAGGTTTCGACAAATATATTATTATTAGTAGCAATGTCGCGGCGGCGTGCTAGTTATTGTCGTCGTCGATGTCGTTGTTGTTCCAAACAGCTATGGATAGAAAACAGAAAGTAAAATTGGATATTATTAAAGCTAGTAAGGCAATAAGAAAGAAATATTTATCTTTGAAAAAAAGTAAACTCGAAAGAGATGATATATTAAATAAAAAATATAAACCGATCACCGAACTTTTACAAGATCTAATTAAAGAGATAAAAACTGAAAAATATTCTTTTCTGCCTGTTAAAAAGCAAAATAAAAAATTGGAAACTAGTACTGCAGCAACTAATAGTCTCAGTAATATATCAACACCAAAACCTCAACAACAACGACACAATTTTCGCCTCCCGCGCAGCCCAGTTTTATTCAAAGCGAATCTGTCGGTGAATATAATCCATTTTCTGAAACCGAAGAAGAAGATATCGATGGAGACAGAAGACTTTCTGAAGTCAGAGACCTGTACCATTCAATGGTTGCGGATAACCCATCTATCGCTAATGAATACCTCGATCAATACGATTCGCTTCCTAGATATTACATTGAGGGCTTATTAAAAGATTCACGCAATGAATATGACAATGTGTACGGCATTCGCTATAATCCGGTTACAGATGGATGGGGAATCGGAGACAGCGATATCGTATTAAAGGGAAAAGATTTGACAGTTAATAATATTACTTATCAGGTTTATATGAATTACTTTTTAAAAAGCAACCTACTGGATACAAGAAGAACGATCTGTCTAACTATAAAGACATATTGAAACGTACGAATGCTCACCGAAGAAATAATGAACCCGGAGGTCAAGTAAAAGGGAACCGAAGTGAAAAATACAAAACTATAATTCAACCTTTATTCGAAAGAGGCAGACAACGCGGTAAAACTTGGAGCGGTGAAGGCTTAGAAGTTGAAAATAAGCCGTTTCAGTATATTTACTACGACGATATTAACGAAATTGTAGAAAAGTTGAGGTTGTTGAAAGCATCGCAAGACGCCGGTCATACCGGACATAATAACGAAATTGTTGCAATTATCGAAGAACTGAAAGAAGCAGGTGTATAGAATGAGTATCGATAAATTCGGCCGATATTTAAATAAAACGAAAACGGCTCCTCGAGGTCCTCCTGGAGTAGGTTTTTCTGTCACCGGCGATAATAATTACGACGTTCTGAATAAGCGATTCTGTAACGTAGGATCTCCAATAGAAACATCTGACGGTGTGAATAAAATTTACGTGGATAAAATAAGAGAGAAAATCGAAAGTGATCTTAATAAAGTGCAGTCTCAATGTAAAGAAAATCAAACGAATATTGTCAAGAATCTGGGAAAATTAGAAGAAACTGAAACGTATTGTGGCGCGCCACCCGGCTTAGCTCAAGGCGTCAAGAAGTCTACATCGAACAGACTAGACTTTTCCGATGATGGAACAAACTCGAATCTTCCAGCGTGGAGAATTCGAGATGGCCGCAAAGGATATAAAATCGGCCAAAGTTGACTCACCAGTCAGTCGAATTCTAACAGCGATCGTCGAAGTTAGACTTTTAGTGTGTAAATAAATTGTTACAAATAAATTAGTTTTTAAGCGTTATTAAATTACGGTTAAGTTTTTATCGAGTGTTTTATTCGTTTAAATAAATAAATTTAAACCCTAGAAACGTAACAGTATATTAGCACGGCGCTGGAAACATTAGCATCTAACACGCCTTCCATTCAGGACTTTGAAACGAAAATTATATCACTTAGAAAGGAATTAGAAGCTAAATGTGATGAAAATATGAATGTTTTGGAAAGAAAAAATCATACAATGATTACATTTGCTTCGCGCAACAGCGGCGACTATACTAATTCCGAAATTTCGAGGCTCAGTAAGTCTTTCGAAGGCGATCTGAAACGAATTCGTTTAGACGTAAGTGAAATAAAAGACTCCATTGCTGACTTAGATAAAACGATTGACACCGCTAATGAGTCAAATTAAACCTGACATAGTGAACGAAATACATAAGCCGGCAAGAAAAAAATTTCCTAGGAGATCTACAATTGTGAAATTCATAGACGACCTGTGGCAAGCTGACTTATGCGAATTTATTCCATATGCGCGTGAAAATAAAGGTCACAATTACATCTTAGTTGTTATAGATTGTTTCTCCAAATACCTGTGGACTCAACCTGTAAAGAAAAAAACTGGTGAATTGGTTGCTGAAGCTATGCGCAAAATATTACGTGACAACAATAGTAGTAATAATAGAAAACCTGTAAATCTACATACCGACGAAAGGAAAGAATTCTATAACAAGGAGTTCAGAAATTTAATGCAAGAATACGGTATAAATCATTATTCAACATTTTCACCAATTAAAGCATCAATTGCCGAACGTTCCATTCGTACACTTAAAGAACAATTATATAAAGAGTTTAGTATGCGAGGCAAATATAAATGGATAGACATTTTGGAAACAATCGTCGACAAGTATAATGAGAAAATGAGAGCGTACTATTGCAAACGGTCTACAATAAAATTAAGATTTCAGGCAAACCGAAATTTAATAAAGGTGATGTTTTTCGCATAAGTAAATACAAAGGAGTGTTCGAAAAAGGATACACCCCCGCATGGTCCACGGAACTGTTTAAGGTCTCTGAAATTAAAATTACCAATCCGGTTACCTACCTGTTGGAAGACATGAACGGACAATCGATTTCTGGAGGCTTTTACACCGAAGAACTTCAGAAAGTTAAACATAAGGACGTTTATTTAGTTGAGAAAATTTTAAGAAAAAAGGCAGGGAAAGCTTACGTGAAATGGCTTGGGGTGCCCGAAAAATCTTGGGTTAAGTTATCCGATATAGTTTAAATACATTTTATTATTATTATTATGTAATAAATATGTATAGTTTCCTTATTTTTAAAAAATAAAAACGAAAGTTTTATAGAAAATTATTTTATTATACATCTTCTTCTTCTTATTAAAACATGCGTAAGCGAATGCGCATAAATAATAATACAAATATCGATAAAATTATAAACAATGCGAAACAATTTGTAAAAAATGTATACCTACAGTAATTTGAGCTCACATTAGCAAAGAAATTTTTCAAGTCGTTTTGCGTTATATTAACATATTCTACATTAAGAAAATCACTTTCAAAGGAAATATTTCGCGCAATGTCCCAATCGTTGTCTAAAACTTTACTTCGTCTTTCACTTATGCAACGGATCTTGTAATAAAACAGAGCTTCTTCGTTTTGCTTCTCAAGTTCCCTTTGCATCAATATCGAATTTCCTGATGTTGACAAGACTTTAAGCTCTCTCCATTTATCCGGCCAAATGTCATTTCCATCGTAATCACAGTCCATGCACACGAAACATTCGTCGAATGTTTTAATACGATCGTCTTTAAGGTTTATATAAAACGTTGTATTTACAACTATGGAGAAAACAACAGTAAGATTCGTGATTTCGAAATAAAATGCGTTGACGACGCCTCGACTAAACACTCGCGACACAAATATAAAGGTTGCGGTCCTCCTTCTGTTTCTGTTCTGCCAATCTTGTTGTTTGAATGAGTGAAACAAGGTAAACGCACCTGCAGCTTTTTATCTTGTTGAAAATGAAGCGGCAATTTTTTCCAGATGCAGTATAAATCCAACGGAGATTGTTGCAATAGAATATATCTGGGAACGTACGGAATATACTCGGAGTTAATGTTTTTCAGTCCAAAATTTTCACCGTTGTATTTCAATACCTCGTTCACTTTCGAAAAAAAGTCTTTTAATGAGCACATTCTGATCAAAACAAGCACTTTATTCTTCCTACATCAGCCTTTATTCTATTCTCTTGCATTGTAAAAACTTCTAATATACAGTCGATACATTCCGAATACCACGATAACGAACCGTCTGCAGTTTTTCTCGATCAAATTCAATCCATATGAGATTAAGTCTTCAGTGTCAGGCTTATTAGAGACAATTAATTCAATCACTTCCTTGTAATAAGGAAGAAATTCTAATTTTTCTAATCTTCTTGCGCGGTAATCGACAACGTTAATTATTTTTTTTTAATTTAGCAAACAATGTTTTATCCAATTCCACGTCTACGTTATTTCTAACAATTTTCACTTTAAATTTACCTCTCGATTCAACAAAGATTAAATTTATTTCACCATTGCAGATCTCATACTTGGAACACGTGCGTTGTTCTTCCAATGTCGCCGTCGTCGATGTTGCACATCGATGACATCCCAAACTCTTTAGTTTTAAATGGTTTTCGAATTGTGAAAAGTATTGTAAAAACTCGTGCCACTCGTTCTCGAATAATACTACTTCTTTGTGACGTTTTGACGAACCTTGGCATATTTTCACTGAGGATTGGAAATTCTCATTCACTGCCAAACCCGTTGAAATTCTCAACGAATTAGTTACTTTATAAGTTATCTCGTTTATAAAGGGACAATACGTTGGTTTTATCTCTTGTTGTTGTAGAAAGTTTTCGAAAAAATCGATCAGCGGTGCAGAAGCCGACGAAGCCATTTCAGCGCGTACTCTCGGAACGTTTTCTTATTATAGCAGCAGTATCAGCAGCAGCACTAAACGATTGTAAAAAACTGCTCGAAAAAGAAAGAAATCTTATATATAAGAGCATCAATATAATTTTTTTTTTTTGAGGATCCAATAAAAATGCAGTTTTTGTCAAATGCTCTCGTTTCAGTGAAGAATTTAAATTTACCCGCATTAATGAAACGAGCTTACTTTAACAGAATTTCTCTACCGGAAACGTCTTGAGACGAATTTTTTAATTTAGTTTTACCGCATTGATTTCAATTTTGTACATAAAGTTTGTGATACGAGGTTTTCTAACTCATTTCCACTTATTTATCTAATTAATTAATTAATCAATTAATTAGTTTACCGCATTATATCCTTTTTTGAAAATGTGGTTTCTTATAACTTTCCACGATAAAATTCTAAATATGAAAGGAAATACATAAAATTATTGCGACAGTTAAGCGTCAAATCTCGTGTTGTCTAGTTCGTTTATCGCGCGCTCCTCTGAATAATAATAATAATAATAATAAATAATGGATTTTTTTGCAAAAATTAACTCAGACATCTTAATCAAAACTCTTCCATTGAAGAAAGTCAATGAGCTGACAATCAACGAAGTTTACAAAATTAGCGGCCTAAAATATGTAAAAACCAAATTTGGCGAGGCTTTATTGGCCGAATTAAATTCGGAGTTCACAGTATTTTTGCCAAGACGATTCAACAAAGTGATAAGTGAAGCGGATATAGTGGAAATTTTGTCTTCACCGAGCGGTTTAATCTACAAGGGAGAAATGCCTTTAGAAGGCAAAGTCTTCTCGGCAAATCTTATTGAATTTACTAAAATTTAAAATATAGATGAAGAACTTTTGGAGAACAAAATTTTAGAGAAATTATTGCACAAGGAACAGGAAATCTCAAATACAACACACGCGGGAGAACAATATAATCATAAGAGGAAAGTACATTATCAATGCTGTTATTTTAAACCTAAAGTGCCAATTAGTTTTTACAATCTTTGTGGATTAAATACTTTACAATATCGCAAGGGCAACATAATAAATTTTCTAAGAAATCGCGAAGTTCTAAATAATTATAACAACATTGAAAAAATTAAAAGGACTATTTTTAGTGTGGACAAAACAAAATTTGAAAACGAACTAATTTACAGTGTTAGTGAAAATAGTTATACTCGTTCATTAAAATGAATGTTGAAGAAATATTTGACGTTCGACAGTGTACTACTAAATTCGATACACGAAAACTGTTCAAGTTAAATAAAACAAAAATGAAAAATTTAAATAATTTATTACAAAGTAATTTAAGTGTTCATGAGAAGAAGAAAATTGAATCCCAACTTGCAAAATTGCATCCGATCGACGTAAAACTTCGCTTGAAAATGAGAGTTCAACAAATTTGGCGAAAGGCAAGAAGATAATGACACCGGAAACGATAAAATTGTCTGGAGAAATGTAAGTAATTCTTAATATGTCGCGCACGCCCTTTCAATATTTTTTCTATTTATTCATTTATTTATTTTCCAGTTAAAGTCCGCTTTCAAGAAAAGAATTTTCACCGGTGCAGTAATTAACATTAAGCATGTTAAACTGGAAAATTTTCTAGAGGATGCTTCTTACATAATTAAAGTTAAAATAAAAAATCAACTTCGCACGATGCAAACTTTTAAATTAAATCTTGTATTTTGTGGAGAATTTATTCGTCCTGAAGAAGATACGATCGAATATAAATATTTAAATTCTAAGAATCACATCGTTAATGAAGGTACGGATTTAGAAGATTTGCTGTATGATTTATTGACGGAAATAACATTAAAAGTGAGTATAAAATTGCAAATAAATCCGACATTATTTTT
This sequence comes from Prosopocoilus inquinatus, assembly GCA_036172665.1. Lineage (NCBI taxonomy): Eukaryota > Metazoa > Arthropoda > Insecta > Coleoptera > Lucanidae > Prosopocoilus > Prosopocoilus inquinatus. Next base: position 12,702,479 of record CM069875.1, read on the forward strand.
AAATTTTATTTTTTCTATTTTAGCTTGAAGAGTTTCAAGAAAGACATAGCGGATACGCCCTCGTTGGAATTGTTAATATAGTCGCCGCCTTCATGAAATACTCTCCTTTAAGAGGTGGTGTTGACAAAAATAGCTACATGGATTTGCCTCCAGAACTAAAAGGTAAAAAGGGAAAGAAATGCATTTTGAACATAAAGAACACAGATTGGAGATGTTTTGCATGGTGTATCTTGGCTCATTTATATCCAGTTCGAAATTGTAGCGATGATGATGATGATGATGATGAAGATGGTGAGGATGTTAGCGTCAACGTCGATGTAAAGGACCTTTGCGATCCCAAATCGTATAATCAAAACATTCATGAAATATTAAATTTCAGTAACATTTGTTTTCCAGTCAAAATTTGCGATATAAGTAAATTTGAAAGACAAAATCTGTTTTCATCCATAAATGTGTACGGTTATGAAAATAACAAAATTATAGGCCCCCTTTATCATACAGAATCTATTAATAAAAGAAACCATGTTAATTTACTTTTTCTAAGAAAAAACAAAAACATTGGACACTATTGCTTAATAACAAATTTATCACTTTTGTGTAAAAATCAAATATCGAATAAGCACACTACAAAATACATATGTGATCGGTGTTTATGTTATTTTCAAACAAAAGAAAAACTAATATCTCACACCGAAGACTGTTCAAGCAATGAAGCTATCAAAATTGAATTGCCCGAAGATCATGGAAACATATTACAATTTAATCAATTTGCTAGTACTATGAAGTTACCTTTTGTTATCTATGCAGATTTTGAAGCTTTTACGGACACAAATATTTTACAAAAAAATTTATCGAATAAACAGTATGAAAATATTTATCAATGTCACAAACCTTTTAGTGTTGCTCTTTTATTAGTTTGTTCTTATAATGATGAATTAAATTATTTTGAAAGTTACACTGGAACAAATCCTTCCTCATGGTTCGTTTCTAAACTAATAGAAAAAACTACAGAAATTGAAAATATTGTGGCGCGCCACCCGGCTTAGCTCAAGGCGTCAAGAAGTCGGTTCGTTATGCGTCACGCCACCGGGGTCTACATCGAACAGACTAGACTTTTCCGGCGACGGAACAAACTCGAATCTTCCAGCGTAGAGAATTCCAGACGGCAGCAAATGATATAAAATCGCCCGGAGTTGAATCACCAGGCAGTCGAATTCTAACAGCGAACGTCGAAGTTAGATTTTAGTGTGAAAATAAATTGTTACACATAAATTAGTTTTTAAGCTTTATTAAATTACGGTTAAGTTTTTATCGAGTGTTTTATTCGTTTAAATAAATAAATTAAAACCCTAGAAACGTAACAGTGGTGTCAGGTGTGGGGTTTGTGCAAATAAATAAACAATTTAAAGTAAATTAAATTTAATCAGATTATTAAATAAGTACAGTATCGGAAAAAAACAATGGCTACGAGAAAAGTGTTGTTGAAAGACTTAAAAGTGGCCGAATTAAAAACCGAATTGGAAGAACGAGAGTTAGAAACCTGTGGTTTGAAAGGCGCACTTCAACAGCGTCTCCGATCCGATTTGTTGACAGCTGGTGAAGATCCAGAGACCTTCCTTTTTGAAATTTCGTGTAGTCCCGTCGATTTTAATAAAATCTTGAAAGATGAACTTCGAGAACAATCCAGAAATTTCAAGGACGAACTTCGAGAGAACAGTCTGGAAATTTCAAGGACGAACTTCGAGAACAATCCAGAAATTTGGACGAGAAGTTTCTAGAACAATCTGGAAATTTCAAGGACGAACTTCGAGAACAATCCAGAAATTTGGACGAGAAGTTTCTAGAACAGTTTGGAAATTTAGAGAAGCTTAGAGAACAATCCAGAAATTTAGAGGATAAGCTTCTAGAACAATCTGGCAATTTCAAGGACGAGCTTCGAGAACAATCCAGAAATTTAGAGGAGAAGCTTCTAGAACAATCTGGAAATTTCAAGGACGAACTTCGAGAACAATCCAGAAATTTAGAGGAGAAGCTTCTAGAACAATCTGGAAATTTCGACAAATTACAAAATAAATTGTTGGAACAATCTAGAGACTTAGACGAGAAATTTCTAGAGCAATCCAGAAATTTCGACGAGAAACTTCTAGAACAGTCCGGAAATTTGAAGGGTGAATTTCTAGAACAGACGAAAGGACTCGAAGATAAACTAGTGGTAAAAATATCGGAAGAAACAAGAAACCTGCAAGAAAATGTGTAAGAAATAATATTCCAGTAGGATAACAAAATCAAAAATCTGGAACAAATCATGGCGGGGTTGCGAGTGTTCGGGGATCAGCCACCAGTAGAAATACTAGAAAATAATGAAACCCGAATTGTGGGAGGACAAGCAGAAAATTCGAAATTGAAAATAAAACCACCAACGTTCGATGGAAAGTCTTCTTGGCCCAACTACTTCAAACAGTTCGAAGCAGCAGCAAAGGCGAACAGATGGACGGCCAGCGAAAAAGCCAATTCGTTAATTGTGGCCTTGAGAGGGGACGCTATCGATGTGCTACAGACGATGCCGCCAGAGGAACAAGAAGACTTCGACAAGCTGGTGAATAGGATGGAAATGCGTTACGGACAGGCCCATCTGACCGAGGTATACCATGCGCAGTTGAGGAATCGCTGTCAGAAATCCGGAGAAAGTCTTCAGGAATTCGAAGCAGACGTAGTGCGTCCGGCCCAGTTGGCATATCCCACAGCTCCTGTTGAATTCCTCAAATGTTTGACGGTGCAGACCTTCATAGATGGAATCCGTGACCCAGACAACCAGCAGGCATTGAGAATGACCCATCCGAAGACGTCCAAGAACGCATTGGCTTATGCCTTGGAATTTGAAGCGGCGAGACGAGTTTCAAGAGGGCATGTCAAGGTACGAGCGGCTATGGACTTCCAAGAGGAAGAATCCGCTAACTCCAAGGTGGAATCTGCTATAAAGGAGCGACCCAGGGAATATACCACCGCCAAGGATGTTCGCCGCATTGTGGAACAGGTCTTCAAGCAGAAGAAGCCGCTGGTGTGGCCAGGAGGAAGGACATGTTCGCAGGCGATGTCAAAAGCCCAGACAGGATCCAAGGAAGCCACAGTTAAACTAAGCCGGGTCGGTGCAGAGGGGCAAACGTCATCCCGTATTCAGAGGCCCCCAAAAACGAAATCCAAACAAGTAATATCCCTACGGCAGTTAACCAGCAGTGTCTTCGTGGATGTTACCATTGATGACATTCCTCACACCATGTTGTTGGATACGGATGCGACGAAGACCATCCTAAGACCCGACGTCATCAAGTCATCTGGACGCACCGAGCCGACCAAGTGGAGACTGAAAACTGCAACTGGAACATCAGCAACTGTCCACGGTGAAGTAGAGGTTATCATCACCTTTGGTTCAACTCCAATAAAACACCGTGCACTGGTAGCAGACATAGAGGACGAGGCAATTTTGGGCATGGACGTCATGTGTGCCCACGGGTTTCAATTGGACTTAAAGCGTGGCGTGATGGCGGTCAATAATGAGGAGTTGGTTCTACATCAACGAGGAGACGTGGCCGCTCGAGTAGTCCTCTCTGAAGACGTTGTATTACCCAGCAGGACTGAGGTTATCGTCGACGCAAAACTGAACGGTGTTTTTCAAGATGGGCAGGTCATTATGGTTGAACCTAATACTGATGATCAGAAGATTGGAAGAGGAGTCCTCGTTGGGAAAATGTTTTTGACGGCGAAGAAGGAAGTACCTGTCCGCCTGATGAACTTCAATTGTTTCTCTGTCAATATCAAGAAAGGAACAATCTTGGGAAGCTGCACCATGGTGTCCTCCATCTCCCGGCAACTTGAAACAAACATGCCAGAAGCGAAAGTCCCAAAGAAATTATGGGAAATGGTTATGTCAACAGCCCAGGAATTGACTCCAGACCAGAAGACAAAAGCAAAGAACCTGATCGGCCGCTATCAAGATGTATTTGAGGTAGAAAATGGATCCAAGGGAAGAACTGATGTCGTAAAACACAAAATAGAGACTGGAGAAGAAAGACCTATCCGTCAAGCTCCAAGGCGATTACCATTGGCGAAGCGTGAGGAAGCGGAACGCATTAGTCGCGAGATGGAAAAGGATAATGTAATAGAACCATCAAGCAGCCCGTGGGCGTCACCAGTAGTGCTTGTGAAGAAGAAGGATGGGTCCACCAGGTTCTGTGTAGACTACCGGTTACTCAATAATGTCACCAAGAAGGACAGCTATCCCCTGCCACGGATTGATGATACCCTGGACACCCTGGCCGGCTCAAAGATCTTCTCAACTTTGGACTTAAAGAATGGATATTGGCAAGTGGAGCTGGCGCCCGAAGATCGAGAAAAGACGGCGCTTTCCATTGGTATGGGTCTGTGGCAGTTCACAGTGATGTCATTCGGATTATGTAATGCCCCAGCGACATTCGAGAGGTTAATGGAGACGGTTCTGAAAGGTCTGTCCTGGACAACGTGCATGGTGTACCTTGATGACATAATTGTCGTGGGAAAGACGTTCGACGACCACCTAAGGAACCTGGAAGGAGTGTTCCAGCGGCTTCGCGGAGCTGGACTAAAGCTTAGCCTCAAGAAGTGTCATCTGTTCCAGAAGGAAGTGAATTACCTGGGGCACATTGTTAATGGAAATGGAATCGCCGTGGACCCTGTGAAGATTCAGGTGGTGAAAGATTGGCCAACTCCTAGAAATAAACACCAAATAAGGAGTTTCCTTGGCCTGTGTACTTACTATCGGCGCTACGTTCCTGGATTTGCAGACATTGCTAAGCCGTTGACAAAACTCACTGAAGAAGGTCGTCCATTTGAATGGGACCAATAGTGTCAAATTGGCTTTGAACAACTAAAGCAGTACTTGATTAGTGCTCCTATTCTGAGTTATCCTGTCCCGAAAGGCAAATTCGTCGTGGACACAGATGCTAGCAACGTTGGGATTGGTGGCGTACTCTCCCAGATACAAGAGCGGCAAGAGAAGGTGATCGGCTACTTCAGTAAAGTCCTATCAAAGCCGGAACGAAACTATTGCGTCACAAGAAGGGAATTGCTAGCCGTCGTAAAAACGATAGAACACTTCTACAAGTACTTGTATGGTAGACGCTTCCTCCTGAGGACCGACCATGCCGCTCTAAAATGGCTTCTCCGTTTCAAGAACCCAGAAGGGCAAGTTGCACGATGGATCGAACGACTTCAGGAGTACGATTTTGAAATTCAGCATCGGGCAGGAACTAGCCATCGAAATGCCGATGCTTTGTCGAGAAGACCCTGTGCCGAAGACTGTAAGCACTGTAGTCGTTTGGACGAGAAAGTAGCCACGACTGCGAGGACAGCCATTGTTGACGACAAATGGCAAGGCGAAGAACTGCGAACAGACCAGGAGAACGACCCGGATTTGAAATTAGTGCTAGAGTGGAAAAGCAGGGACGCGAGGCCTACCTGGAAAGAGGTAGCACCATGTGCACCGTCCGTAAAATCATACTGGGCGCAGTGGGACTCCATAGTGTTGGATCGTGGTCTTCTGAGACGAAGCATAGATAATCAGGAAGGCATGGAACAGAAGACACAGTTACTAATCCCCAAGAATAGAGTGCCAGAAGTTCTGAGGGAACTTCACGATGGAACTTCGGGAGGGCATCTGGGAGTTAAGAAGACTATGGAAAAGGTGCGCGAAAGATTTTACTGGGTGAACTGCAAGGAAGACGTGAAGGATTGGTGCAGAAAGTGTGCAGTCTGCGCAGCCAGTAACGGTCCCCACAGGCCTTACCCCGCCTGTGGGGACCGTTACTGGCGGGGTAAGGCTCCCATGAGACAGTACAACGTTGGAAGTCCTTTTGAGAGAGTTGCCATCGATGTAGCCGGCCCGTTTCCAGAAACGAATGGTGGAAACAAGTACATCGTCGTGGTAATGGACTACTTTAGCAAGTGGGTTGAAGCTTACGCCCTACCTAACTAAGAGGCAGTCACTATTGCGGAAGTCGTTTTTGGTCTGCAGTGGGAATGTCGAGCTGCGTTTCTGCTGAAGAAGCCCTAAGCAGGGCTGAAACAGCTGTCCAGAGGCTGCTCGAGGTTCTCACTGCAATCAAAAACGATTTGCACAAAATTTTTCTAAAATTATTAATATTATTAATATTATTAATATTGAACATATAAAATAGCGACATCTTACTATCGCTTTTTGACCTAACATTGCAGTAGGATAGACAAATTGAAGCGGGATTTGCTCCTAATGAGTCCCCCATGCAAGGCGGCCATGCTTGCTGTCAAAGCATAATGAAAGATTTTAGAAAAATTTTGTGCAAATCGTTTTTGATTGCAGTGAGAACCTCGAGCAGCCTCTGGACAGCTGTTTCAGCCCTGCTTGGGGCTTCTTCAGCAGAAACGTAGCTCGACATTCCCACTGCAGACCAAAAACGACTTGCCCAATTTATTCGCAAATGCGATGTAAGAATGATGAACATATAAAATAGCGACATCTTACTATCGCTTTTTGACCTAACATTGCAGTAGGATAGACAAATTGAAGCGGGATTTGCTCCTAATGAGTCCCCCATGCAAGGCGGCCATGCTTGCTGTCAAAGCATAATGAAAGATTTTAGAAAAATTTTGTGCAAATCGTTTTTGATTGCAGTGAGAACCTCGAGCAGCCTCTGGACAGCTGTTTCAGCCCTGCTTGGGGCTTCTTCAGCAGAAACGTAGCTCGACATTCCCACTGCAGACCAAAAACGACTTGCCCAATTTATTCGCAAATGCGATGTAAGAATGATGAACATATAAAATAGCGACATCTTACTATCGCTTTTTGACCTAACATTGCAGTAGGATAGACAAATTGAAGCGGGATTTGCTCCTAATGAGTCCCCCATGCAAGGCGGCCATGCTTGCTGTCAAAGCATAATGAAAGATTTTAGAAAAATTTTGTGCAAATCGTTTTTGTCTATCCTACTGCAATGTTAGGTCAAAAAGCGATAGTAAGATGTCGCTATTTTATATGTTCATCATTCTTACATCGCATTTGCGAATAAATTGGGCAAGTCGTTTTTGGTCTGCAGTGGGAATGTCGAGCTACGTTTCTGCTGAAGAAGCCCCAAGCAGGGCTGAAACTGCTGTCCAGAGGCTGCTCGAGGTTCTCACTGCAATCAAAAACGATTTGCACAAAATTTTTCTAAAATCTTTCATTATGCTTTGACAGCAAGCATGGCCGCCTTACATGGGGGACTCATTAGGAGCAAATCCCGCTTCAATTTGTCTATCCTACTGCAATGTTAGGTCAAAAAGCGATAGTAAGATGTCGCTATTTTATATGTTCATCATTCTTACATCGCATTTGCGAATAAATTGGGCAAGTCGTTTTTGGTCTGCAGTGGGAATGTCGAGCTACGTTTCTGCTGAAGAAGTCCCAAGCGGGCTGAAACAGCTGTCCAGAGGCTGCTCGAGGTTCTCACTGCAATCAAAAACGATTTGCACAAAATTTTTCTAAAATCTTTCATTATGCTTTGACAGCAAGCATGGCCGCCTTGCATGGGGGACTCATTAGGAGCAAATCCCGCTTCAATTTGTCTATCCTAATGCAATGTTAGGTCAAAAAGCGATAGTAAGATGGCGCTATTTTATATGTTCATCATTCTTACATCGCATTTGCGAATAAATTGGGCAAGTCGTTTTTGGTCTGCAGTGGGAATGTCGAGCTACGTTTCTGCTGAAGAAGCCCCAAGCAGGGCTGAAACAGCTGTCCAGAGGCTGCTCGAGGTTCTCACTGCAATCAAAAACGATTTGCACAAAATTTTTCTAAAATTATTAATATTATTATTATTATTATTATTATTATTATTAGTGAGTGACCAGTCGTTCGAGCCGCACACTCTCGGTGTGCGCTCCTAATTTTTTGGTGCCAGTGCCGATTTCTCTTGTTTTATTAAGTTTTGAAGTAGTTACCAATGAGGTAAAGATTGCTTTAACTGTTTCTAATTAACAATCTTTAAGTGCAATTTCTCTAAATCTGACTTTTTTGCTCTAAACTCATTGAATATACTCTCTACTTGCGAAAATATCGACAGTGCAAAAAGTGCTCGGAGCATCGTATCGTAGCACGTTAAACGTCGAAACAAACATCGAGGCAAAAACTTGGGCATGAATTGCGGTAAATGTAGTCTTCCACTGCCGAAGGATGGAGCCCACGTTCTTTGCCGCGGATGCGACACCGGGCTACACTTCAAATGCTCCCTGAAAGCATCTACTTGGAAAGGGATGGACCAAGGCCGAAAAGATACATGGCGATGTTACCTATGTAGACATACAAAAACAGTTAGAGATACTGACTTAGAAATAGAAGAGGAGGATCCATCACTCGTGGATGCGATCAAGCAGCTTAAACAAATCATTCTCAAGGTTGAAAGTAATCAGGAAGATTTAAAAAAACAATTAAAACTGTATGAAAATCAAATAGAAACATTAAGAAAACAAAATGATGATAAAGATAAAAAAATAAAGTATTTGCAAAAGAGAGTCACGGATCTTGAGCAGCATAATCTTCGTAACAACGTCGAAATTACTGGCGTAGAAGAAAAAAATAACGAAAATATTGAAGAAATTGCTCTTCAGATTTTAAAGGAAATAGATACAGAAATACAACCTATTGCAGTAGCAGACGTCAAAAGAACACCTTTGAAATCACATAACATCAATAAACCGCGTCCCATTATTATAGAATTTAACTCGAAAAAAATCCAAAAAAATATAATAAATAACAGAAAAAGCAAAATTATTACCAACCACCATATCTTTAAGAACAACAATACGAACCAGATCTTTATCCACGAGCAGATACCCTACTCCACAAAAAACCTTCTTTGGCAATACCTGGGTTAAAGAAGGAAGAATATTAGCAAGAAAAGAAGAAAACTCAAAAGTTGTACAAATCTTAACCGAAGAAGACCTGGATCTAATTATATAATCTTCAAGTATGCTACTCGACAGTATAGAGTGGTTTCCAGAAGCCGACACAACTACTTTTCAAAATATGGATTTATTCTACAATACAATTAAACAGAATCACAACTTTAAATTTAATATCCTACACTTAAACATCAGGTCTCTCTATTTACATTTCGATGAGTTTCTTGCCTATATAAATAACCATCTAAACTTACTACAAATTATTATTCTGAGCGAGGTAAACATTAAACATGATGACATGATTGCCTGAAAAAACCTCTTTGATATTGACGGTTTTGTTTTACATTTTAAATGCAGAAGCAATAGAGGAGGTGGAGGCTTATTAACTTATATTAACCGTTCTCTAAAGATAAACATCATCTGCGACAATTTTCTAAACTGGGAAGGTCTCTTATTCAATGTACAAGTTAATGGAAATCAATTGTTATATATTCTTGCCATGTACAGGCCTCCTAATAATAGCTACATATCATTTTTATCTGAACTGGAAGAACTTTTAAACAACGTAAACTACAACAAATTTGTAATCATAGGCGATACAAACATAAACCTACTTCAAAATGCCGATGCATTCCAATATGAGGATCTGCTAGCTACCTTTGGATTTCAGAAAAAAATAAACAAGATCACGAGAGCACAATTCAGAAACAATGAACTAGTTACTTCATGCATCGATCATATCTATATAAGGGGATTTATTGATAGCTCTTTTGGATCCATCATTGAATCAACAATTTCAGATCACTTTATAATAATAGCCACACTAGATATAGCTACATTATCGCCCGATAACAGCACTGAACCATCGATAATCCATAAAATTGATGTCAAAATCTTCGAACAATCACTGCTGGAATCGCTAAAACCAGGAAATTATAAAAATCTATATACTGCTGAACAGGTATATGGCTTCTTAGATGATACTTACCAGAATATAATAATAAACTCTACAACAATCAAAAATTGTAAATCGAACAAAAATAGAACTCCAGAAGGGAAGCCGTGGCTCACTTTAAATATTCAAAATGAAATTCACTTCCGAGACAGGCTTTTCAAACTATGGAAATCTAGTACTGAAATAAATAGAAACTTTTATAGAACTTTATACAACAAACAGAGGAACAATGTTACTTTGAAAATTTCAAAAGCTAAAAAAAGTCACTACCATAATCTTTTTAAAAACTGTCAAGGTGATATGAAGAAAACATGGACCGAAATTAATGGCATCCTAGGGAAGAAACCTGCAACCAACCAAGATCAATCCATATTACGCTATTTTAAAGTTCCTTCATCAGATATTGCATCCAACTTTGCTTCGTCCTTCAAAAATCAATTAGAGAGCATCACTCACAACTGCAACATAAAAGTGTGTACTAACCTTCAGAGTGTGAAGACTCAACTGCAATCCATTTTTGTTCCGGACCCATCTCATACAGAAATTGAACACATTATAAAATCGATGGACCACCGCAAAGCACCAGGTACTGATTCAATTCAAATGTGTCATCTAAGCACTTACACCAAAGTATTCCTAGGCCCCATTCAAAAACTGATTACGCTCTCTCTGTATGATAGGCATATTCCTAGCAAACTTAAACAGTCTATCATATGACCTATATACAAGAAAGGCAAACATGACAACTACGAGAACTATCGTCCCATCTCAATTTTGTCATCTATTGATAAAATCATCGAACGTTTTGTTTGTGGCAAGCTTATGGATTACCTAGAGAAATTTCATATTATCAACCACCAACAATATGGCTTTCAAAAGTCAAAGAGCACCACACGTCTGTTAGAAGATTTTGCCGATTTAATCAACCAGAAGCTGAATAACAACTGCCATGTATTAGTACTTTTTATAGACTTTACCAAAGCCTTCGATAGTATAAACCATTCCATTCTCATCGGATGCCTGGAAAAAATAGGAATAAGAGGGCCAATCCTGGAATGGTTTATGGACTATTTGGCAGATAGAAAATCATGTGTAAAAATATCCAACACCTGCAGTGATATGTTCAATACTACCTACGGAGTGCCCCAAGGAAGCATTTTAGGTCCCATATTGTACCTAATATATGTGAACGACGTTGCGGACTGCTTTAATGACTGCTCCTGTTTCCTTTATGCCGATGATACTGCGATCATTGCCTCCCATAAGGACTTTAGTGTGGCCGAGAGCTACCTACAGAGAGAATTTATTCAGTTTCAAAAATGGGCCCATGACAAACAGCTCATTATCAACTCCTCTAAATCCAAACTGATGTACATCGCTTCTCCTCACCTAAAAAGAAAAACGAACTTCAACATTATACATCACCACGCATCTTGCCTACACAACGGTCTATCTGATTGTAAGTGTCAACAGCATATCGAGGTCGTGGTCTATTCTATATCATCTTAACTACGAACTACTTCTCTACTACATACAAAATTCCAAGTAATCATCGATACTCCACAAAAGGACGATGTGCACGTGTCTTGACCGTACCTTCTTCGTTCAACAAATATGGTGAGCAAACTCTTGCAGTGACTATTCCACGGACGTTCAACACTTTGCCATGTGAACTACAAAATCTAAAATCATTTCAAGAAGTGAAAAGCAAGCTGAAACTTTGGTTTTTAAACCTCAATTAACACCTTGCAAAACAATTGAGTTATACATCTACACGTTTATCTTACCATAATTAAAAGTTATACACTCACAGAACACCACACTTAAGTACCTTAACTGAATTTATGTTATGTTCTTAGGCTATGTTTATGTTTTTGTTTATTTATGGTTGTTTCACGGAATAAGATCGGTTTTAGTTATGGTTGCCAACCTTATAATTACATTACTCACTAAGTGCGGCCACTGTAAAGTCTTTAGACTTAGTGGCGATACTACAAATTTTCTGAACAATAAAATAGCGACATCTTACTATCGCTTTTTGACCTAACATTGCAGTAGGATAGACAAATTGAAGCGGGATTTGCTCCTAATGAGTCCCCCATGCAAGGCGGCCATGCTTGCTGTCAAAGCATAATGAAAGATTTTAGAAAAATTTTGTGCAAATCGTTTTTGATTGCAGTGAGAACCTCGAGCAGCCTCTGGACAGCTGTTTCAGCCCTGCTTGGGGCTTCTTCAGCAGAAACGTAGCTCGACATTCCCACTGCAGACCAAAAACGACTTGCCCAATTTATTCGCAAATGCGATGTAAGAATGATGAACAATAAAATAGCGACATCTTACTATCGCTTTTTGACCTAACATTGCAGTAGGATAGACAAATTGAAGCGGGATTTGCTCCTAATGAGTCCCCCATGCAAGGCGGCCATGCTTGCTGTCAAAGCATAATGAAAGATTTTAGAAAAATTTTGTGCAAATCGTTTTTGATTGCAGTGAGAACCTCGAGCAGCCTCTGGACAGCTGTTTCAGTCCTGCTTGGGGCTTCTTCAGCAGAAACGTAGCTCGACATTCCCACTGCAGACCAAAAACGACATGCCCAATTTATTCGCAAATGCGATGTAAGAATGATGAACAATAAAATAGCGACATCTTACTATCGCTTTTTGACCTAACATTGCAGTAGGATAGACAAATTGAAGCGGGATTTGCTCCTAATGCACAAAATTTTTCTAAAATCTTTCATTATGCTTTGACAGCAAGCATGGCCGCCTTGCATGGGGGACTCATTAGGAGCAAATCCCGCTTCAATTTATCTATCCTACTGCAATGTTAGGACAAAAAGCGATAGTAAGATGTCGCTATTTTATTGTTCATCATTCTTACATCGCATTTGCGAATAAATTGGGCAAGTCGTTTTTGGTCTGCAGTGGGAATGTCGAGCTACGTTTCTGCTGAAGAAGCCCCAAGCAGGGCTGAAACAGCTGTCCAGAGGCTGCTCGAGGTTCTCACTGCAATCAAAAACGATTTGCACAAAATTTTTCTACAAATTTTCTGTTAACATTATTGTTATTATTTATTTATTTATTTTTATTTTTTGGCTTTCTTTATTTCTTTATGAGAACATTTATTATCATTATTACTTTTATTGTTATCTGTTAATGTGAACTGAGTTATAAAATAAAACGATAACTATTAAAAAAAAAAGAAAAATAAATGTAATTTAATAAATGTAAAAAAAAATTATTATTATTAATAATATTATTAATATTATTAATATTATTATTATTATTATTATTATTATTACTATTATTATTACTATTATTATTACTATTATTATTACTATTATTATTACTATTATTATTACTATTATTATTACTATTATTATTACTATTATTATTACTATTATTATTACTATTATTATTACTATTATTATTACTATTATTATTACTATTATTATTACTATTATTATTACTATTATTATTACTATTATTATTACTATTATTATTACTATTATTATTACTATTATTATTACTATTATTATTACTATTATTATTACTATTATTATTACTATTATTATTACTATTATTATTACTATTATTATTACTATTATTATTACTATTATTATTACTATTATTATTACTATTATTATTACTATTATTATTACTATTATTATTACTATTATTATTACTATTATTATTACTATTATTATTACTATTATTATTACTATTATTATTACTATTATTATTACTATTATTATTACTATTATTATTACTATTATTATTACTATTATTATTACTATTATTATTACTATTATTATTACTATTATTATTACTATTATTATTACTATTATTATTACTATTATTATTACTATTATTATTACTATTATTATTACTATTATTATTACTATTATTATTACTATTATTATTACTATTATTATTACTATTATTATTACTATTATTATTACTATTATTATTACTATTATTATTACTATTATTATTACTATTATTATTACTATTATTATTACTATTATTATTACTATTATTATTACTATTATTATTACTATTATTATTACTATTATTATTACTATTATTATTACTATTATTATTACTATTATTATTACTATTATTATTACTATTATTATTACTATTATTATTACTATTATTATTACTATTATTATTACTATTATTATTACTATTATTATTACTATTATTATTACTATTATTATTACTATTATTATTACTATTATTATTACTATTATTATTACTATTATTATTACTATTATTATTACTATTATTATTACTATTATTATTACTATTATTATTACTATTATTATTACTATTATTATTACTATTATTATTACTATTATTATTACTATTATTATTACTATTATTATTACTATTATTATTACTATTATTATTACTATTATTATTACTATTATTATTACTATTATTATTACTATTATTATTACTATTATTATTACTATTATTATTACTATTATTATTACTATTATTATTACTATTATTATTACTATTATTATTACTATTATTATTACTATTATTATTACTATTATTATTACTATTATTATTACTATTATTATTACTATTATTATTACTATTATTATTACTATTATTATTACTATTATTATTACTATTATTATTACTATTATTATTACTATTATTATTACTATTATTATTACTATTATTATTACTATTATTATTACTATTATTATTACTATTATTATTACTATTATTATTACTATTATTATTACTATTATTATTACTATTATTATTACTATTATTATTACTATTATTATTACTATTATTATTACTATTATTATTACTATTATTATTACTATTATTATTACTATTATTATTACTATTATTATTACTATTATTATTACTATTATTATTACTATTATTATTACTATTATTATTACTATTATTATTACTATTATTATTACTATTATTATTACTATTATTATTACTATTATTATTACTATTATTATTACTATTATTATTACTATTATTATTACTATTATTATTACTATTATTATTACTATTATTATTACTATTATTATTACTATTATTATTACTATTATTATTACTATTATTATTACTATTATTATTACTATTATTATTACTATTATTATTACTATTATTATTACTATTATTATTACTATTATTATTACTATTATTATTACTATTATTATTACTATTATTATTACTATTATTATTACTATTATTATTACTATTATTATTACTATTATTATTACTATTATTATTACTATTATTATTACTATTATTATTACTATTATTATTACTATTATTATTACTATTATTATTACTATTATTATTACTATTATTATTACTATTATTATTACTATTATTATTACTATTATTATTACTATTATTATTACTATTATTATTACTATTATTATTACTATTATTATTACTATTATTATTACTATTATTATTACTATTATTATTACTATTATTATTACTATTATTATTAGTATTATTATTAGTATTATTATTAGTATTATTATTAGTATTATTATTAGTATTATTATTAGTATTATTATTAGTATTATTATTAGTATTATTATTAGTATTATTATTAGTATTATTATTAGTATTATTATTAGTATTATTATTAGTATTATTATTAGTATTATTATTAGTATTATTATTAGTATTATTATTAGTATTATTATTAGTATTATTATTAGTATTATTATTAGTATTATTATTAGTATTATTATTAGTATTATTATTAGTATTATTATTAGTATTATTATTAGTATTATTATTAGTATTATTATTAGTATTATTATTAGTATTATTATTAGTATTATTATTAGTATTATTATTAGTATTATTATTAGTATTATTATTAGTATTATTATTAGTATTATTATTAGTATTATTATTAGTATTATTATTAGTATTATTATTAGTATTATTATTAGTATTATTATTAGTATTATTATTAGTATTATTATTAGTATTATTATTAGTATTATTATTAGTATTATTATTAGTATTATTATTAGTATTATTATTAGTATTATTATTAGTATTATTATTAGTATTATTATTAGTATTATTATTAGTATTATTATTAGTATTATTATTAGTATTATTATTAGTATTATTATTAGTATTATTATTAGTATTATTATTAGTATTATTATTAGTATTATTATTAGTATTATTATTAGTATTATTATTAGTATTATTATTAGTATTATTATTAGTATTATTATTAGTATTATTATTAGTATTATTATTAGTATTATTATTAGTATTATTATTAGTATTATTATTAGTATTATTATTAGTATTATTATTAGTATTATTATTAGTATTATTATTAGTATTATTATTAGTATTATTATTAGTATTATTATTAGTATTATTATTAGTATTATTATTAGTATTATTATTAGTATTATTATTAGTATTATTATTAGTATTATTATTAGTATTATTATTAGTATTATTATTAGTATTATTATTAGTATTATTATTAGTATTATTATTAGTATTATTATTAGTATTATTATTAGTATTATTATTAGTATTATTATTAGTATTATTATTAGTATTATTATTAGTATTATTATTAGTATTATTATTAGTATTATTATTAGTATTATTATTAGTATTATTATTAGTATTATTATTAGTATTATTATTAGTATTATTATTAGTATTATTATTAGTATTATTATTAGTATTATTATTAGTATTATTATTAGTATTATTATTAGTATTATTATTAGTATTATTATTAGTATTATTATTAGTATTATTATTAGTATTATTAT